>CM060916.1:217652911-220547911 GCA_030737875.1 Allium sativum | reverse complement strand
GTTAAGTGGGATTCACTAGAAATAGCAAGCTTAGGTGGTAGCTTGTGAGGGCCCATTTCAACCAATATCCCAAACGTATCTTTGTGGGCTCGATTCTAGTCGAGTGACGGGACACGCATATTGGGCTTGACTATAAGAGGCCAAACCAGGTTAGCGGTGGCAACGCGGGACCAACGGGTTTCATATGCGTGTGTGGACCCGGGCTGGTTGGTAAGTCGTTGTTGCATCGTGTAGATATAAAGCCGTGCACTGTTGACATTATCTGGTAGCCACTTTAGGGGAATGATACACCCCAATCGTGGGACCAGCACGGGTATCTACGTAGGGGAGCCGATCGCTTGGGGAGTAGTGGGTACACCTATGTAGTCAGATAGGGGTACACGAAACTACTGAATTACTAAATACACTTAGTGGGATCAACCTTTAAGTAAGAATAACTGGTGTGGTGCAGTGTAGTAATTATCCTTGGGTGGGTGGATGCGTCTTTACGGTTATCTTAGTTTATCCTAAGTCTGCCAAGCTGCTTAGTGTAGCCATTCATCCCCAGACGTTACCGTATATCAAGCTTATGTCTTCTCTGGTTACTTTAATGATTGTATTGTTAAAGTTATAGGACTCACTCAGACTTATGTCTGACCCCGTTGTTTTTATCTTTTTTTTTTTCCCAACCCTCAGGTTATCAGAGTGGGCCCAGTACGAGTGGGCTTTGATCAGGCTGCCTTATTCTCTTTTGGAGCTTGGACCATAGGTGTAGAGCTCAGCTTACCCTTTCTTTTATGGCTATCAGTTCATGTATTGGGATTATGTACTTTTATTTATCAGGATGGATATTTTGTGCTTGACTCTTATTTGGTTTTGTGATGTAACCAAACATGTTTTACCTTCCGCTGCAATGGAAATGATGTTTTGAAATTTTCAAGTATTACTTATATCTGTCTAGTTATAATTTTTCTGTTCTATATTCACTTAAAATACTCCACCGATTTTATGGCATTCCCTTAGTGAGTGACCATAGCGGGTGTGGGGTGTTACACGTGGTATCAAAGCAAAGGTTACCCGAACAAATAAAAGTTTTAGTAAACTATTTTTCTAAAAACATTTTTGGAAGAAATATTTTCAAAAACATGTCTTTAAAGAGAAAAGTTTTTGAAAGAAAAGCATAATCCCAGATAGCCATATCTTTATCTTTCGAATTCTCCGTTTTGAATCTTTCCTTTTTCGTCTCAGCATGGCTGAAGATCTTTATCTTCCGGACGATGTAACGGTACCAGTATGGTATAGGAGGTTGTTAGAGGCTAGGGCCGCCGCTGCAGGTCCAGCAAATGTTCCTCCTCCACCCGTTGCACTCGTTCCTCCTAGCGTGGATACTTTTGCTATGACTTGTAGGAAGTTTAAGGCTATGGGAGGAAAACCTTTTGTGGGAGCTAGGGATTGGCTGAATGAGACGGAAGAATTGATGGAAATCTTGGAAGTAGAAGAGGGAAAGAAAGTCAGGTTAGCCGCTTGGTTAATGGAAGGAGAGGCCTCGTTCTGGTGGGAGGTCACTAATGGAGAACGCCCTATTGACTCTTGGGTGGATTTCAGGCAAAGGTTTGAGGCAAAGTTTCTCTCAAAAGCGGAAGAAAATATGCACGTGGAAAGGTTCTTGAACTTAAAGCAAGGGAACTTGTCAGTGAAAGAATATGTTAACAAGTTTAACCAGTTAGCGAAGTTCAATATAGACTTGGTAATCACACCAGAAGATAAAGCTCTGAGGTTCGTTAAAGGCTTAAATGAACCGATGCACGGATTGGCTATGTCTCACATCCCTATGGGGGCCACTTTCGAGAAACTAGTGGACATGGCACTTATGCATGAGGAAGAGAAGGGTCCCAATGCTAATAAAGCACCCGAGAAGAATGAAGATCAGAAGAAACCTCAACAACAAAATAAGGGTGGGAAAGGTAACGGTGGCAAGGGAAAGAAGAAGTGCTTCAACTGTGGGACACTAGGCCACCTAAGCAAGGATTGTCGCAAGAAGAGGAAGGCTGGCTGCTTCCATTGTGACGAAGCAGGACATCTAGTGAAGGACTGCCCTAAGAAAGGGGAAAGGACGGGATCTACCTCAGGAGGACAGGTGCAAGTTCTTTTAGCACCAACTCAGGCAAGGGGGCAAGCTCAGGCTCTCGCAGTTCGACCGATTCAGGAAAGAGGTAGAACTATTTCTGTGGAAAGTTTAGTTTTTCCTGTTTGATTATCCTGTCCGTACTTTATTTGATTTTGACGCATCGAGTTCGTTTATTTCATTATTGTTAGTTGAGTCACTGCACTGAGACACCAGTTAGTAGATGATCCCTTAGTTGTTTCAAACCCAATTGGGGCTCCATGATGTGTTTGGGTTTGAAAGTTTCTATACTTAGCGTTGAGTTTAGATGTGATGTTTTTTTTGGGCTTCACGGGCTATGGGTTATTTTTGGGCATGGACTGGTTATCCAGTAATGGTGCCGTTCTTATTGTGGAGGGAGAGTTGTTAGGCTTATGACCCGCTTGGGTAACACTCTCGAAATCTCTTGTAATCCCATGGAATTTGTTATGCTAAGTTATCTAGAGTCGCTTGACACGTCGGTCGAGAGTTTGCAATCTATAGAGTGGTCCGGGAATACTCGGATATGTTTTGAGGAGGTGAAGGGCTTACCTCCGGAGCGGGAGATTGACTTCCAAATATATCTGGTAGGCAATGCCAACCCAGTGTCTTGGCCAGTGTGCCACGTGGCTCCTCGTGAGAGGAGGGAACTCCATAAGCAAGTAGGCATTTTGCTTGAGAAGGGGTTTAGAAGACGAAGTATATCAGAGTGGGGTGCTCCAGTAGTTTTTGCCACGAAGGCGGATGGGTCCCTCAGACTTTGTGTAGTCTAAAGAGAGCTAAATAAACTCACAAAGAAGAATAGACACCCATTATCGAGGATTGATGATCTCTTTGATCAGTTAGTGGACGCCTCAGTATTTTCGCAGTTGGACTTAACCACGAGGTTTCGTCAGTTGGGAATGACTGAGGATAGTATAGAGAAGACTACCTTTAGGACTCCGAATGGTTTTTTTATGAGTGGCTGGAGATGCCATTTGGTTTGACGAACGCCCCCGCATATGATGAGAATGTGTTCAGGGAGTACCTAAATAAGTTCGTGATGGTCTTTGTAAATGACATCTTGGTCTTTTCTAGGAGCGGAATAAGTTTTCGTATGTGCTCAATAGGATGAGCCAAGCCAGTTATAGGATAAACGGTGGTTTTGGAGCGAGACTGGCGAGGACATCCAGAGTTGGACAAGGGCTTAATTATTTAGCCGTTTTTACTAGTATCATCTCACGTAGGTCGTCTGAATTCGAAGGAGGTATCCCTTGGGTATTTGTCTGATATTGGTTTAGGCCTCTGGGGCATGCATTTGGGGGATGCCGAGTTCGACTAAGGTGGTCTACGTGGGAGATGGATAGTTGTGACGATTTTTCATAGGAGAATATCCTGATTTTCTCTAGAAGTGGAGAAGAGAAGTGCGATTCTTAGGGCATGTGGTCTCTAAGGAAGGGATAGCGGTGGGTCCTGCAAAGATAGTATATATCCAGGATTGGAAAGTTCCTAGGAATGCTACCAAAGTAAGAAGTTTCTTGGGGTTGGCAGGATATTATAGGAAGTTCATCAAAGACTTCGCGAAGATATCAGCCCCATTAACCCGCTTGACGAAGAAGAATCTGGTTTTCTCAGGGGTCGAGATGTACCAAGACATGAAGCGAGTTTTCTTTTTGGCCGGTATGAAGAAAGACATGGCCGAGTATGTCGCTAGATGCTTGGTGAAAGCGGAGCAAAAGAAACCAAGTGAGTTGCTTCACCCATTGGAAGTTCCTCTAAGGAAGTGGGATAGTGTCTCGAAGGATTACCAAAATCAAGGAAGGGTAATACGGGAATTTGGGTGGTAGTAGACAGGCTTACTAAGAGCGCCCATTGTATACTCGTGAAGAGTAAGAGAACTGCTCCATGGCTAGCTTCAGTTTACATTCGAGAGATTATTAGATTACATGATGTACCTTCCAGTATAGTGAGCGATCGAGATCCGATCTTCACTAAAGAGTTTTGGAAAAGTTTGCAAGAGGCGGTAGAGACTCAGTTGTATTTGAGTACCGCATATCATCCTCAGATAGACGGCCAGACCGAGAGGGTGAATCGTATTTCAGAAGACCTTTTGAGGCTATGTATCATGGATTTAGGAGGTACATGGGAAGAGCAACATCCATTGGTGGGGTTGTCCGACAGACTTAGTAGTGTACATGATGTATTCCATGCGAGGAAGGGCCTACATAAGATCGTGGAGGCGATAGAGCCAAGCTTGCTTAAAGAAGTAAGGTAGAGCGTGATGTGATTATTCAACGAGCTCCTACCCGCATCCTTGGGTCAGAGATTAGGGAGTTGAGAAACAGAGAGGTTCAACTAGTCAAAGTACAATGGGGAGATGAAGAGAGCGACGCTACCTGGGAGACGGAAGCGAAGAGGTACCCTTTTCTTTCGGAGGGTATGTCCTTTTGATTCTCCTTCATCGCATATCCTGTGCTTATCTTATCCTTAGTATGCCCTCTCGTTAGTACCTTTGACCTTTAGATAGGGTAAACCTATGGTTGAAACATGTGTTTGAGACATGTTATGTTTGATGGATGCAAGTGGATGCAAGTGTTTGCTAGCGGTTGCTCGTGGATGCATATACACACACTCTAGGCACTAGATCGGCTCCATCACTTCATGTTGCATATTGCATAAAATTGTATGTAGGAAGCTATATTTATGGATGTATAATGATTGCGTTATCATATGGATGATGCATTTTGGTGAATGATTGTGCACTCATGTAGATATTGTATGTGTCGATAGGGTTCTCTCGCATACATAATGGATGCATGGCACTATCATGGTTTGCATATGTTCATACATTAGATAGGGAACATATACACACACTCTTTGCATATGCTCATACATCATTAGAAATTGTTTTAAGGACAATGGATGCCCGTGTTTGATGGATTGAGTAGATGGTTGTTTGGATGGTAGGATATGCATTCTCCTTAGCTTAGAGATTTCGGAGACGAAATCCTTTAAGGAGGGGAGAATGTAACACCCCGAATTTTAGTTAATACTAAAATTCACTAATTATAGGATAAATAATCTCAAATGTGGGAATTGGGGGTAACGGGCTGCGTCAATGCGTTCGTCTCGGAAAAATACGCGAAATAGAGTCCGAGTTTTCGAAAATCGGAGTCCGTATGGCCCAGTTAAGGCCCAATGAAGTTTGCAGAAAATTCAAAGTTAAAAAATAGATTCAGAAATTTAAATTCAGATTTTAAATTAGAACCAGCGGGGTCAGGCGGGAAAATTCCCGCCTTGACCATGTCGACAGGGCTGTCGACAGGCCTGTCGACAGGGGGAGTCGACTTGCCTGTCGACACAGGGTGTCGGCCCTGATGGTCTGGGTGCACCAGATCTGGTTTTTGGCTAAGTCTTGGGCTGGGTTCTAGAGATTTCCTAAATCTAACGGACCTAATCTAATCTAGGGTTAATCTAAGGGCCTAAAACACAACCTAATCCTATAAATAAGACCCTAACCCTACCCTAATTCATTCATAATTAGATCTTGTAACTAAACTATGGCAAAATGAAACTTGATCATGGCCTCCACAAATCAATGAAGAGAGTTGCAAGCTAATCAACCTCCAAATCAACATCTTCTTCAACTAATTCCACTTCGTAAGGTTGCTAATCTAAGTTTTGGTGAGTTTCTATCACTTTGATGATCAATTGCTAAATTAAGTAGATGAGATATGATGAGATCCATGGTTTTGCATGAGGATTAATGGGTTTTCAAGTCATATGATATGATGTGAATATGCTAATCTATGTTTAATATTAATCCTATGTTTATGCATGTTGAATATGTGAGTTTACGCATATGTAAGTTTATGCATGTTGAATATGTGAGTTTATGCATGTTAAATATGTGAGTTTATGCATGTTGAAAATGTGAGTTTATGCAAGTTGGATTTGTGGGTTTATGCAAGTTAAGTGGTGGGTTTATGCATAATAAGTAGTTGATTTTATGCATGCTAAGTAGGTGGTTTTATGCATGCTAAGTGTTTGGTATTATGCATAAATCATGATATGCAAGTTTACCCTTTTAAATGTGATGCATACATATGCAAGATGGCACCTTTATATGCTATGAATATATATGTGTATGCATGTTTACCCTCCTTTAAGATGCAAGTCATATATGCAAGTTCAACATGTTATACAAGTTATGTGTAAGCTTATATGCAAGTTCAACATGTTATACAAGTTATGTGTATGCTTATATGCAAGCTCAACATGTTATGCAAGTTTATGTGTATGATGTTATGTAAGTTATGTGCATGTTGTTATGCAAGTTCATATGCAAGTTATGTGTATGATATTATGCAAGTTATGTGCATGATATTATGTAAGTTATGTGTATGTTGATATGCAAGTTATGTTTAGAATATTATGCAAGTTATGTGTATGATGTTATGCAAGTTAACATGTAACATGTTGTGCGAGTTCACACCTTTAAGACACACGCAAGTTCACCTTTGTATAACCTATGAACAATTATGCAAGTTGCCTTTATACATGACATATGTATGTTCATGCAAGTTGGGTTATTTAGTAATGCTAGTTGGGTTAATGTCATGATATAAGTGGACACCTTTTAACCCATGTTAATGCTAATGTATGCTAAATGAAACCCATGTTAATTGTGAAAGAATCTTCTCTTGAAAATATGTCGTGTTAGCATAAGTACGTAGGGGAAACGATGGGGTTAACAGACATGTTAATGAAATGGTGTGAAATGGTTATGATTAAGCATACCATAAAATGAATAAGCATAAGTGGGAATTTACCTATTGAGTTAGGTCTACCCCATGGGAATTTACCTATTGAGTTAGGTCTACCCATGTTATGAAAAACTTGATATTAATTAGGGATAATTAATATGGGGGTGATTAATTAGGTGTAATTAATCAACTAAGACACGAGGTTGGACCCTTTTGTAGCGGAAGTCTGCTCGGAACCGACCGGCCATCCAGCGGCTACAAATGATTGGCCCAATGTGAGAGGTCTTAGTCATAAATTAAATACATGATTAAAGTAAAGACAAGAGGTTAGACCCTTTTGATGACAGAAGTCTGCCCGGAACCAACCGGCATATCCAGCAGTCATAAAAGACGGTCTAATGTGAGAGGTCTTTATGAGGTCATGATCTTAATTAATGAATTAAGAAACACTTAACCATATTAGCATGTAGTGGGACATGAGGGGTTAAGTGGGTGCCTTGGGGTGGCATGATGAGACTAGTGGGTTGCCTTGGGTGGCAATAGAAAAATACGATTAGAATACTTAACCAAAGTAGAACATGTAATTAAACATGATTAAAGGGTTAAGTAAGTGCCATGGGTGGCATGTGAAAATACGATTAGAATACTTAACCAAGGTGGAACATGTAATTAAACATGATTAAAGGGTTAAGTAAGTGCCATGGGTGGCATGTGAAAATACGATTAAAATACTTAACCAAGGTGGAACATGTAATTAAACATGATTAAAGGGTTAAGTAAGTGCCATGGGTGGCATGTGAAAATCTAGTGGGTACCTTGTATGACAATTAGAATATGATTAAAGGACTTAACCAAAGTTTATAACATGTAAGGGGACATGGCTAAAGGGTTAAGTGGGATTCACTAGAAATAGCAAGCTTAGGTGGTAGCTTGTGAGGGCCCATTTCAACCAATATCCCAAACGTATCTTTGTGTGCTCGATTCTAGTCGAGTGACGGGACACGCATATTGGGCTTGACTATAAGAGGCCAAACCGGGTTAGCGGTGGCAACGTGGGACCAACGGGTTTCATATGCGTGTGTGGACCCGGGCTGGTTGGTAAGTCGTTGTTGCATCGTGTAGATATAAAGCCGTGCACTGTTGACATTATCTGGTAGCCACTTTAGGGGAATGATACACCCCAATCGTGGGACCAGCACGGGTATCTACGTAGGGGAGCCGATCGCTTAGGGAGTAGTGGGTACACCTTTGTAGTCAGATAGGGGTACACGAAACTACTGAATTACTAAGTACACTTAGTGGGATCAACCTTTAAGTAAGAATAACTGGTGTGGTGCAGTGTAGTAATTATCCTTGGGTGGGTGGATGCGTCTTTACGGTTATCTTAGTTTATCCTAAGTCTGCCAAGCTGCTTAGTGTAGCCATTCATCCCCAGACGTTACCGTATATCAAGCTTATGTCTTCTCTGGTTACTTTAATGATTGTATTGTTAAAGTTATAGGACTCACTCAGACTTATGTCTGACCCCGTTGTTTTTATCTTTTTTTTTTCCCAACCCTCAGGTTATCAGAGTGGGCCCAATACGAGTGGGCTTTGATCAGGCTGCCTTATTCTCTTTTGGAGCTTGGACCATAGGTGTAGAGCTCAGCTTACCCTTTCTTTTATGGCTATCAGTTCATGTATTGGGATTATGTACTTTTATTTATCAGGATGGATATTTTGTGCTTGACTCTTATTTGGTTTTGTGATGTAACCAAACATGTTTTACCTTCCGCTGCAATGGAAATGATGTTTTGAAATTTTCAAGTATTACTTATATCTGTCTAGTTATAATTTTTCTGTTCTATATTCACTTAAAATACTCCACCGATGTTATGGCATTCCCTTAGTGAGTGACCATAGCGGGTGTGGGGTGTTACACCTTCCATCTGAATAAAGATTCTTGGAAATCTAGTTAAAATTTAAGAACTGTTTGGAAATTGGAATATATGAGGTGAAAGGGCTTTTGAAATAATTCCAACCGCTTATATTGAATTGGGTTTGAAATTGGATCAGAAATGATTTAAATCATGTATTAGTTGTACGGCTAGTGGAAGAAGTCTGGTTAAAACATTATTTTATATTAAGTTCAATTTAATTCAAAATGAGATTTGGAAATTAGAACATGGTTTTGAAATTTAATATATTTTTTAAATAATATATATACTAAACATCTAGATTGACCGAGAGGATGGTGTCTAGGCTTGGGTTTCGAAAATACAGTTTCCTCCTCTCCCTGGCCGTCCCTAACTGATCTGACGGACGAACTATTCAAGGTCTAATTTGAAATTTTAATCTGAAACTATTTTGAATTTACAAATAAATGGAAATATGGTTTTAAAATTATGGAGGATAACTTCTAAAGGAATAAACAATTTATTTTAAATCGTTACATAGCTTAAAATCGAATGCGTCGCGTAGCGACAGTTCGTTAATATCGATTTAATTTTCAATGGTTATAACTTGAATGTTTGAATTAGATTAACATAAAACAGAAAACATCGAATTTATATTAACGATGAGTTTTGGATAAGAAAGAGATTTTCAAATTCTAAAATATGATTGTAAAGGTATGTTTAACCCAAATTTGGAAAAGATCGTTATGCGTGCAACTCGAATACCATAACGAAAAGTCAAAATAAGCAGGTTTATAATTATTTTTAAATGGAGAAAATTTATGGTAAATCTTATTTTTCTTATTTTAAAGTGATTAGACTGAAAATATTTTAATTTCAAATGATTTTTGAATCTATTTGATTTAAATAGCTGTTTTACAGCACTTCCTAGTAACGATTCCAAATGTTATTATCTCATTTTCAAAGATAATGTTGTTTTGAAGTTATAAGACATGAACTAGAACTTAAACAATAAAAGGATTTGAAATACAGTTTGGAAGGTTTAAGTGATCAAATATGTATGCGGAATTATTTACCAATCTTAAGATATTGTAAGTTCACTATGCGACATTATTAGTTTAAAAATTCAAATTTATTTCTATGTTTAAACAACTTCGAATTTAAATTTCAAATTATATTTGAATTAACCATCCCGTCCGTCGGACTAGTTAGGGATAGCCAGGGAGAGCGGGAAACTGTATTTCCAAGCCCAAGCCTAGACACTATCCTCTATGTCATCCTAGAATGGTCTGGTATATAAAAGTTATGCTTCAATTTCCAAGTCGCTTTTCGAATCAACTGGGCTTAACAATATTATTTTAATATTTGAAAATCAATTTTCATGTATATGGAAGGAAGATTAAATTGATCATCTGTATAATTCCACAGCCATGGTGTTATGTGTGCATCATGCAACATAATAATCAACCATATAACTCATGTGATCATGAATAGATTTCTATCTATATATAGCCACTTCGAGCTCATACGTCACCAACCAGCTACACATCAACGGGAATCGGTGTTACGTTGTCAATTACAATGTCAGGCACACAATACATGTAACTCTCAGCGGTTTAATTTAAACTCATATCGGGGGATCAACCCAACCGAGACATCAGCAATTAATCTAAATAATCGAAAGATTCCTCGTCTTCATTGATTGTTTACCAAGTCTCGAACAACGTCGTATTATTATTTGGAATGGGTTTTCGAACATATATTCGATCCCATTCTTTCCAAGTAATAAGCATACTTAAAACAATAATTATGGACCACACGAAATTGTCAATTCAAATCTCCTTCCAATTGTTATCAATTCATTTACAAATCAAGGTTGGATTTATTTCCAAAATCATAAACTATTTATCTGATTATATCTTTAATTAATATTCACAAATCACATTTCATAAGGTTCAACATTTGAAGAAGGAAGAAAAAGCATATACTTTGGATTTCAAGCTAATTTAGAAAGAAAAGGTTTATTTGATTATATGAATATGAAAATAAGAGATGAAATACAACAATAGAAGATATGAAAATTTACCAGAGATCTTGGAAATATTTGGAACAATTTAGGATTTGAGCTAAAAGAAGTTAAAAAGGACTTACATAGTAAATGTTCATTTAAAACTATAGAATGTAGAGAGGCTTATTTGAAAAGCTGCTAAAGAAATTATATTGGTAATAGGTGATTAAAGGGAAGACTATATGGTTATATGAACATTAATTTATGTAAGTATTTAGATATTTCGAAATAAATTGAAACTTATGAATATGATCCTTAAAATTTTCGACTTAGAAATTTGAAACATTTGAATAAGATCATTGATTTTGAAATTTTGAAATATTTTTTTGTATGTTTGAAGTTGAAATTTTATCCTCAAATGAATGAATTTTCCAATTATTTTGGATGTGATGAATGACTTATAAATAAAGGTAATTTCGACGAATAGAATCCCAATATTTTGAAATGTTTAGAGAACAATAATATTTGTAAATTATGGTGGCAAAATGATTTATAACTTCAGGATATGAAATTATTTGGTTTGTTCGAGTAACCATGATTTTAACTGGGTCACGATGAAAAATTGGATGTCGTGAGAGGGATGATACTTAGTTGCCCTATCATGAGGATGAACTTCTCGCACTAATAACATATAGTGTAACACCCCGCAATTTTAAAACGGGACATAAGAGATAATTAAAGAATAATTAATTATTAAAAGAAGAATTAGGTGAAATGGGTTACGCCATTGCGTTCCTCTTGGAATTCTGCTTGACATAGAGCTCGAGTTTGCATAAAACGGATAACGTATGAAGAAGATATTGACGAACGAAATTAGGCTGCGCCACTACAAAAATGCACTGGCGCACCTGCCAAGTGCACCCATACTGATCTAGTACAGAATTCTGGAGTATTCTATGATGATGTGTCTTCTTATAAGTGGCCGGATGATGTGTATTTGAGTTGGGTGGTTTTGATGGTCTCCTAGTTCATCTAAGGGCTCTAAATGAAGCGACCCAAACTTCCCCGGTCTCCGAAGAGATGAGAAAGAACGAATTACTGTGAGGACAAGACAAATCAGAACGCAGACGGAAGAACATTTCATTGTTATTACAACAATTCCATCAGATACAAGAATATACAGAGTATAATTGAATAAATTACATTCGATAAATATCAGAGATTACAATAAATAACATAGCAGTGGAAAAATAATACAAAGCACAACTGAAGGTGATACACGGATACAGAGCTTTCTAGATATCATTCCAGCTGTAAACCAGGATCCTGTGAATATAAATCTGCAAATCCAAAACTACTAGCTGCCCGTGCGGAAAATAGGGGCACCCAGAGTTTAGGTTAAAACAATAAACTCCAGGTCAGTCATGTGACTGGTGTGAGAACTAAAACAGTTATTTAAACTTTACTTTAAAAGAGAGTAATTCAAGGGACCACGCTGTATAACACGGAACGGGTTTCCTCCCAAGAATACTAGTGCATAGAATAGACATCGCAATGCTTTTTCGAAAAATGAAGCTATTATAAGACCCAGGTCCCATCACACATTGCAACGCAAGCCGGAGGATAGGGTTTTCCCTTATAATAGCCAAACATGCTTGGTACATTTAAAAACAATTCATTTGATACTATAATAAGTGTATAGTGTCAAAACAATTTCAATCATAAATATAAATCATAGATGGCATAGCATCCCATGCTACTATGTCGCCATACTAGGCTCTACAAATAAAACCGAAGTATCTCGTATTGGAAATTGGATTTCCGTCATGAGTCGAGGCAAGGGGCAAGCTCCTCTCCGCGCTCGAGACACTCTAGCAAATGCCTCAGGACTACACACTCTGGGCAATCCTGGATCGGTTGGGCCGGTCCTCACCTATGTTAGAGGATTATTTATTCGTGAACATACGTTTCCCGGTCCTTACAGACCTATAATCGAGGCGCCTCATTCCAACAACCACAAAGGTGAAAAGTATATAAATGTCAGGGCTGGTAAGTCACTGACACCACCAAAGCTAGAAAGAAACGTCGTGTTCTCCCAACGGTCCGTATCCCGTTTTTAACTCATACTGGGGTGTGAGGCTCGCGAATCCACGCTATACACAAAGCTGCCACGTAGGCCGTGCTTTGATCATCAACCACAAGACTTTGCTTTTCAACAGAAGCCTTGATCATTGCATCTTAGCGTGCCACACAGGCGATTCATGCCATGCGATTGATATTTATCGATATACAACCTCTAAGCTCGTACGTCTCAGAGAAGGGCGTTAAGCAAAAGAATAAATTCTCCGCCGCCAAACAGATGTATATTTAATAGAAATCAATCAACACAGGATAAAACCCAATGTCAGACACACAATCCATTTACAAGTCCGTTCTGGGTCTAAACGAAACCGGAGGCACTTTCCTCGCATATCCATCGATCTCCAAGTACGTCTGGACGACCACCAACTATTTCCATCCTCTTGGGTGTACGACCCAATCAGGATCGTCAGTAATTATCCAAACGATGTTAAGACTTCCGGTCTTCAACCACCGTCTTCATCTTCGACTTATCATCGAATCGGTTATTCAGAATGGGTATAAACCCGGACTTTTCGAACAACCCACGTATATTAAAAACAAATCTTACACAATCATAACAAACGCCTCCTTCCAATTCAGAGTATTCTTTTATTCACAAAAATCACATTCTTAGGGAAAGGTTCCCATTAATTTTATCCAAGATAAATTCTTTAAAATTTATCCTTTAATCTTCCTTTGGATGTCGTTTCAAACCAAATTATGGTTTTCTAAACTAGTCGAGATTAGCGAACCACACCGAAGTAATTATTTATTTTATTTCCCAATCCCAACCTATTAATCCTATGGAGAAAAACTGGTAATACTCCATATCTAACACCACGATGCTATCGGTAGAATTAATTACCATTTTACGTTCAAATCTAATTAAAGATTTAACTATCGCTTTGGAGCAAAATTGGTGATACTCCATTCTCGCTCATTTTCTAAAGTTGATAATTTAAAATTATCAATTCACATTTCAATCTAATTGAAGATTCATTAAAACTACTTTTACTGGGTTAAAGAACTTATGTCTTTTTAGAACACAGTTCATGATAGCCCCCAATCACATTCTGTTTATTATCGGGTTAAAGAACAAGTGTTATTTAAAACACCATTCACGATAAACCCACTAATCAATTCTATTTACAATTCATTTACAAATCCAATTTATTTATTTAAAAATAAATGGGTTTTAATTTTAGTTCAAAACTAGTTCATTTCGATAAAAATCTATTTTTGTCTTTTCAAATATGGAGTTTTTCATCCCAATTTTTCCCAAATCATTTCTTATAATTTTACACTAATTATTACTACTTTTAATAATTTTATCAAGGCCCGTATAGTCGATTTCCATCAACGGCCATCGAACTGCACTTACAGCGACCTTTTTCAAATTTGATTTGGACGTATCTCCAAATCCAACCGTTAGATTTCAAATTTCTAATATTCGTTAGAAATCTCTTTTCGGTACAAACCCAAACGGTTCCGGTTTTAGGAGAATCCGACGGTCGGATCTCCCGTAATGTCCGTTTGAAATAAATGGTCGAAATTCGTGAACTGCCGCGGCGCGGCGTGTTCTATTCAGGCCATTATATTATATATATATAATATATATTTCGTCGATTACTATTCAAAACGAATTTTATAAATAGTTTTGAATTCGTTTCAAAAACAATTTCAACCTTTATTTCAAATTCAAATCAAAAATTGAATTTTCTATTATAAATCCTTTTTACTTTCATTTCTATTTGATTTCAATTCGAATCAATTTTAATTCGATTCGAATTCATTTCGTTTCCTATTCAATTTAAATTCGATTCGTTTTCTATTCAATTTAAATTCAATTCGTTTTCTATTCAATTTGAATTCAATTCAGAATCGTTTCATATTCAATTCATTTCGAAATCATTTTATATTCAAGTCATTTCAAAATCGTTTTATATTCAATTCATTTCGAAATCGTTTTATATAAATTCATTTCGAAATCGTTTTATATTCAATTCATTTCGAAATCGTTTTATATTCAAAATAAATTTACCATCGATATTATTTAAAATAACCTATTTTAAATATTCAAAATTCGCTAAAATTGCCAAAATAAAAATTTTAAACTGGTCTAGATTTTCCGGGTTATTACAATCTCCCCCACTTAAAACTTTTCGTCCCCGAAAAGGAACGTAGTCGAAAGTGGTTTGATTAATCAACTCTATGTTCGATCAGGCTTCCATTCTCCAACTTTTCAGTTTCTGAGAATTTTCAAATTTTCAAAAATTTGGCTAACACCATAAATTTTCAAAAAATTTCGCCATAACCTCCCCTGCACCGGGAGCCACGGGAAAATCCCGAAATTTCCATATAAGCCTTCTGATCTCAAAAAGAAAAAGAAAAAGCCAAGCGGCTAGCCAGTAGGCTCATAAAATCATCATCACCAAAACAAAACGATAAATTGTAGTAAACATGTACCTATTTGTCGGGCAAACAAATTTTATTCTTCGGCTCTAGCCTCCTTGCTAGGACCTGTTCAATGTAAGTACATGTATATGCAAGCAAATGCGACCAATTTTCAATACAATTCAATATTTGATGCAATTAGGCATAATGGTTCAAAATTATCAAACAACTAAACAAACAACACAAACATCAATCAATTAGTGAATTAGAGTTTCAAATTGATAATTTTGATATATATACAGAAAATCATGTTTTTGATGCCAATTCACAACAATGTGTTCTAGCTATATTAGTTTTGGTTCTCACACCAGTCTAATGGAAATATATAGATGTCTCACCTTCGAAACACAAACACAAATACTGATGATGCATGTGCTATCATCAGTACCACCTCCGGGCGACTAGAATGTGATTCTATATCTATCCAGTATATTAAAACTTCGAATATACGTTCATGACGCGTATATGCAAAATCTTTATATACTTGATTGTCCAAATTCAAAATAAATAAATATTCAAATACGTATAAAACGATTTAAATTTTCAAAACAAAATTGTTCTCATTTGGAAACTATACTCTTCACACTCGTTCTAGGATACTACTGATCCTATCTCTAACGAGTCATTCTAATTGGATATTACTAATCCAATATCTGATGAATTCTTTCGTATGGTTCTAATGTGTCTTGTTCTCGAGCTCTGTAAACCAAAGCTCTGATACCAAATGAAGCGACCCGAATTTCCCCGATCTCCGAAGAGACGAGAAAGAACGAATTACTGTGAGGACAAGACAAATCAGAACGTAGACGGAAGAACATTTCATTGTTATTACAACAATTCCATCAGATACAAGAATATACAGAGTATAATTGAATAAATTACATGCGATAAATATCAGAGATTACAATAAATTACAAACCAGCGGAAAAATAATACAAAGCACAACTGAAGGTGATACACGGATACAGAGCTTTCCGGATATCATTCCAGCTGTAAACCAGGATCCTGTGAATATAAATCTGCAAAACCAAAACTACTAGATGCCCGTGCGGAAAATAGGGGCACCCAGAGTTTAGGTTAAAACAATAAACTCCAGGTCAGTCATGTGATTGGTGTGAGAACTAAAACAGTTATTTAAACTTTACTTTAAAAGAGAGTAATTCAAGGGACCACGCCGTATAACACGGAACGGGTTTCCTCCCAAGAATACTAGTGCATAGAATAAACAACGCAACGCTTTTTCGAAAAATGAAGCTATTTATTATAAGACCCAGGTCCCATCACACAATGCAACGCAAGCCGGAGGATAGGGTTTTCCCTTATAATAGCCAAACATGCTTGGTACGTTTAAAAACAAATCATTTGATACTATAATAAGTGTATAGTGTCAAAACAATTTCAATCATAAATATAAATCATAGACGGCATAGCATCCCATGCTACTATGTCGCCATACTAGGCTCTACAAATAAAACCAAAGTATCTCGTACTGGAAATTGGATTTCTGTCATGAGTCGAGACAAGGGGCAAGCTCTTCTCCGTGCTCGAGACACTCTAGCAAATGCCTCAGGACTACACACTCTGGGCAATCCTGGATCGATTTGGCTGGTCCTCACCTACGTTAGAGGATTATTTATTCCTGAACACATGTTTCCCGGTCCTTACAGACCTATAATCGAGGCGCCTCATTCCAACAACCACAAAGGTGAAAAGTATATAAATGTCAGGGCTGGTAAGTCACTGACACCACCAAAGCTAGAAAGAAACGTCGTGTTCTCCCAACGGTCCGTATCCCGTTTTTAACTCATACCGGGGTGTGAGGCTCGCGAATCCTCGCTATACACAAAGCTGCACGTAGTTCGTGCTTTGATCATCAACCACAAGACTTTTCTTTTCAACAGAAGCCTTGATCATTGCATCTTAGCGTGCCACACAGGCGATTCATGCCATGCGATTGATATTTATCGATATACAACCTCTAAGCTCGTACGTCTCAGAGAAGGACGTTAAGCAAAAGAATAAATTCTCCGCCGCCAAACAGATGTATATTTAATAGAAATCAATCAACACAGGATAAAACCCAATGTCAAACACACAATCCATTTACAAGTCCGTTCTGGGTCTGAACGAAACCGGAGGCACTTTCCTCACATATCCATCGATCTCCAAGTACGTCTGGACGACCACCAACTATTTCCATCCTCTTGGGTGTATGGCCCAATCAGGATCGTCAGTAATTATCCAAACGATGTGAAGACAACCGGTCTTCAACCACCGTCTTCATGTTCGACTTATCGTCGAATCGGTTATTCAGAATGGGTATGCACCCGGACTTTCCGAACAACCCGCGTATATTAAAAACAAATCTTACACAATCAGAACAAACGCCTCCTTCCAATTCAGTGTTTTCTTTTATTCACAAAAATTACATTTTTAGGGAAAGGTTCCCAGTAATTTTATCCTAGATAAATTATTTAAAATTTATCCTTTAATCTTCCTTTGGATGTCGTTTCAAACCGAATTATGGTTTTCTAAACTAGACGAGATTAGCGAACCACACCGAAGTAATTATTTATTTTATTTCCCAATCCCAACCTATTCATCCTATGGAGAAAAACTGGTAATACTCCATATCTAACACCACGATGCTATCGGTAGAATTAATTACCATTTCACGTTCAAATCTAATTAAAGATTTAGATATCGCTTTGGAGCAAACTGGTGATACTCCATTCTCACTCATTTTCTAAAGTTGATAATTTAAAATTATCAATTCACATTTCAATCTAATTGAAGATTCATTAAAACTCCTTTTACTGGGTTAAAGAACTAATGTCTTTTTAGAACAAAGTTCATGACAATGCCAAATCACATTCTGTTTATTATCGGGTTAAAGATCAAGTGTTATTTAAAACACCGTTCACGATAAACCCACAAATCAATTCTATTCACAATTCATTTACAAATCCAATTTATTTATTTAAAAATAAATGGGTTTTAATTTTAGTTCAAAACTAGTTCATTTCGATAAAAATCTATTTTTGTCTTTTCAAATATGGAGTTTTTCATCCCAATTTTTCCCAAATCATTTCTTATGATTTTACACTAATTATTACTATTTTTAATAATTTTATCAAGGCCCATACAGTCAATTTCCATCAACAGCCATCGAACTGCACTTACAACGACCTTTTTCAAATTTGATTTGGACGTATCTCCAAATCCAACCGTTAGATTTCAAATTTATAATATTCGTTAGAAAGCTCTTTTCGATACGAACCCAACGGTTCTGGTTTTAGGAGAATCCGACAGCCGAATCTCCCGTAATGTCCGTTTCAAATAAATGGTCGAAATTCGCGAACTGCCGCGGCGCGACGCGTTCTATTCAGGCCATTATATTATATATATAATATATATTTCGTCGATTACTATTCAAAACGAATTTTATAAATAGTTTTGAATTCGTTTCAAAAGCAATTTCAACCTTTATTTCAAATTCAAATCAAAATTGAATTTTCTATTATAAATCCTTTTTACTTCCATTTCTATTTGATTTCAATTCAAATCGATTTTAATTCGATTGGAATTCATTTCGTTTCCTATTCAATTTAAATTCGATTCTTTTTCTATTCAATGTAAATTCAATTCATTTTCTATTGAATTTGAATTCAATTCGGAATCGTTTCATATTCAATTCATTTCGAAATCGTTTTATATTCAATTCATTTCGAAATCGTTTTATATTCAATTCATTTCGAAATCGTTTTATATTCAACATAAATTTACCGTCGATATTATTTAAAAGAACCCATTTTAAATATTCAAAATTCGCTAAAATTGCCAAAATAAAATTTTTAAACTGGTCCAGATTTTCCGGGTTATTACACTAAAACACTCTCTATACCTATAAATACAGTGTAACAACCCGCAAAATGCGAGCCAGTTTGAAAATTTTATTTTGGCAATTTTAGCGAATTTTGAATATTTAAAATGAATTATTTTAAATAATATCGACGAGAAAATTTATTTTAAATATAATTCGAACGTATATATTATATACGTCGTCGTTTGAATATAAATATTTATATATAATTATAAATAGAATTGAAAATGGCGCGGTAGTTCGAAAATTCGATTTCTAATTTCAAATGAATATACAGAATTCAATATAAGTCAAAATTGAACGAAACAAGAAATATTTGAATCTGTATAACTATATCTTTGTAACGAAGTTAACAAACTGAGATTTCATCTTAGAAATGATAAGATATATCCAGTTTAAAATTAGAAATAGTCGCTGTGGAATTTATATATATTTTTATATATATAAGGCCCTTAAAAATAGCAATTTTGCAAACGACCTCGGATTTCGACGAAACCAGTTTTGTTGGGTCCGTGATGTTAAGTTATTGCTAGATTCCAAATTTCATAAATTTTCGAATCAATATGTGAGCGTGGCAAAGGAAAACGCGTTTGACCATTTTCAGTTGATTTTAATCGACTGGAAATTGGCCATTTTTCTAACGTTCTCAGAATTCGACGAAACTAGTTTTGTTAGGACCGTATCGTCAATACGAAGCTAGAAAATATTTTTCTGGAATTTTTCTAGTTAGTATGTGACCCCGGTAATTTGAAATGTACGTTTAAAATTCAATATAGTGATTTAAAAGAAAATTCAAAAGGAAAGTCCGTTCTGGGTCTGAACGAAACCGGAGGCACCTAGTACCCCGCATATCCATCGATCTCCAAGTACGTCTGGACGATCACTAACTGTTTCCATCTTCTTGGGTGTACAGCCCAATCAAGATCATCAGTTATCACCCAAACGACGTGAAGACCTCCGGTCTTCGACCATCGTCTTCATCTTCGACTTATCGTCGTATCAGTTATTCAGAATGGGTTAAACCCGGTCTTTCCGAATAACTCGCGTATATATTATAAAAGTGTTACACAAACACAACATACGCCTCATTCCAACTCATTAGTCACTAACCGTAAATTAATCAAGAGAATAATTCCCCAAATATTAACCCCGAAGGCCGAAACCAACATCAGATCAATATCCAGAAAACCATTCTACTTGGCTAACCGACAGTTAGTTTCTAAATTTCACGTTCAAATCTAATTAAAGATTTAACTATCGCCTGGAGCAAAACTGGTGATACTCCCTTTTCGATCATTTCAATCTAATTAAAGATTCATTAAAACTCCACTTAGTTTTAATCTTCGACTGGGTTAAAGAATCAGTGTCATTTAAAACACGGTTCACGATAAACCCAAAATCACATTCATTAATTATCGGGTTAAAGAACAAGTGTTATTTAAAACACTGTTCACGATAAACCCAAAAATCAATATCAATTTAATTCCAATTAAATATTATTTAATTGGTACACTTCATTAAATCTAAATAAAAAGATTTAATCTTTTCTCAACTGGGTTCAAGAACAGTGTTAGTGAAGACACCATTCACGACAAACCCAAATCACATTCGATATTCAATACAAGGCTCTGAATAGAAAATATATCGGCTTATATTCATTATCGAATTCTACGACTAACAAATGTCGTATTGGAAATAACGATACAAATATATATCTTTCAAATTTCCATAACAACACCTGTAATATCACGAATTCCAACATCGAAATATTCCGAAGACAATTTCGATTCAAATCCACTCCAATGCAATCATTGGAAATTTTGGTTATTTTCAAAACCATTTCAAATTCAATTTATTTATTTAAAAATAAATAGAATTATAATTCTAGTTCAAAACTAGTTCATTTCGATAAAAATCTATTTTTATCTTTTCAAATATGGAGTTTTTCATCCCAAACTTTCACAAATCATTTCTTATGATTTTACACAAATTATTACTATTTTTAATAATTTTATCAAGGCCCGTACAGTCGATTTCCATTAACGCCATCGAACTGCACTTACAGCGACCTTTTTCGAATTTGATTTGGACGTATCTCCAAATCCAACCGTTAGATTTCAAATTTCTAACATTCATTAGAAAGCTCTTTTCGATACGAACCCAACGGTTCCGGTTTTAGGAGATTCCGACGGTCGGATCTCCCGCAATGTCCGTTTGAAATAAATGGTCGAAATTCACGAACTGCCGCGGCGCGGCGCGTTCTATTCAGGCCATTATATTATATATATAATATATATAATATATACTTCGTCGATTTTTATTTAAAACGAATTATATAAATAGTTTTAAATTCGTTTCAAAAGCAATTTCCACTTCCTTTTCAATTCAAATCAAAATTGAATTCTTCTTTATAAATTCGTTTCAAAATTCATTTCTATTCAATTCAAATTTCAATTCAATTTGAATTCATTTCAATTCGTTTTCAATTCAATTCATTTCGAAATCGTTTTCAATTCAATTCATTTCGAAATCGTTTTCAATTCAATTCATTTCGAAATCGTTTTCAATTCAATTCATTTCGAAATCGTTTTCAATTCAATTCATTTCGAAATCGTTTTCAATTCAATTCATTTCGAAATCGTTTTCAATTCAATTCATTTCGAAATCGTTTTCAATTCAATTCATTTCGAAATCGTTTTCAAGTCAATTCATTTCGAAATCGTTTTCAATTCAATTCATTTCGAAATCGTTTTCAATTCAATTCATTTCGAAATCGTTTTCAATTCAATTCATTTCGAAATCGTTTTCAATTCAATTCATTTCGAAATCGTTTTCAATTCAATTCATTTCGAAATCAATAAAATCGATATAAATATCGTTTACGTCAAAATGGCGTCAATCTAATCAACACGGCTTCATAATTTCTATTTTCGAATTTTCTTTATTTTTCAAATTGGAATGAGGCCCAATCAATTACCATATAAAATTAATTATATGGATTTCCATACAACACATGTATATATTAGCATTGAAAAATAATCAACCATCAACCAAAGTGCACTACAATGTATAAGCATCAAATATAGATATTCAACGCTTATAACAGCCTGTCAATCCATCGATCGACATATTTAATCAATCAGGATGAGTGAAATTCATATTTCATCCCAACACCCGTGTGGGGTTTCAAATAAACAAACACAGATTTTATTTGTGCAGTTGGGCGATGTGTAAAATTTATCGTCCCAATCAATGTCATTCAAATAAGTGTACATAAACAAACCGTCTGGTTTGTAAATGAATATTTATTTATTCACATTCACGTTAAAAATTATATTTTTAACGATAAAACATTTTATTTCAACCTATGAATTTCTATTCAATTCATTTACTCTATAAAATGATATTTTTATTTTTCTAACATATTTTAGAAAATTTCGGCGGCATAACGGCACGATACTAGAAACGGGACAAGGCCTAGCCTTATCCCCGGACTAGTGAAGGCCCACGTCATTCACATATCAATTTCCAATTCAACCAATCAATCAAATCCAAATCAAATACTCTAACCAACTACACAACCAAACAAACAAGTCCATGGTATGTGGACGGGTGTCGGGTGCTTCTAATAAGCACCGTCTGCATCCTAGTATATATATAACTAGAAAAATAGAATTTGAGTGAGAAGTTCTCACCTATAGCTATCCTAGCTCCACGGCACTTCATTTGCAGGAAATCTTCGCCAACTCGCCTTCGCTGCCCGTATTCTCTACATATGTAAAAATCGAATTTTTACTTCGCTATTCAATATATAAAAATCGAATTTTTATTTCAAAGTTCCATATATAAAAATCGAATTTTTCCTATGAAGTTCAATATATAAAAATCATATTTTTCCTATGAAGTTCAATATATAAAAATCATATTTTTCCTATGAAGTTCAATATATAAAAATCATATTTTTCCTTCAAAGTTCCATATATAAAAATCGAATTTTTCCTATGAAGTTCAATATATAAAAATCATATTTTTCCTATGAAGTTCAATATATAAAAATCATATTTTTCCTATGAAGTTCAATATATAAAAATCATATTTTTATTTCGACAATATAAAAGATTATATTTTTCATAACTTTACAACATAATTAAAAATTCAGTTTTTCTACTTCTTTAAAAATTCAGTTTTACTTTTCTTTAAAAATTCAGTTTTACTTTTCTTATAAATTCAGTTTTACTTATTCCTTATAAATTCAGTTTTAAACTTATTAAAATAAATTCAGTTTTACTTTTTAAAATTACAGTTTTAAACTTTTTAAAATTACAGTTTTACTTATTCCTTATAAATTCAGTTTTAAACTTTTTAAAATAAATTCAGTTTTACTTTTTAAAATTACAGTTTTAAACTTTTTAAAATTACAGTTTTAAACTTTTTTTTTTAAATTACAGTTTTAAACTTTTTAAAATAAATTCAGTTTTATTTATTCCTTTAAAAATCAGTTTTTGAAATTATAAAAAATCAGTTTTTGAAATTATAAAAAATCAGTTTTAATTTTCTTATAAAATATAAAATAAAAAAAAACAAATAAAATAAAAAAAAAACGACTTACAGGGGGGCGTCGGCGGTTTCCTCGCTGGAGGGAGGGGGTGGCTTCGGCGCAGGCGAGGGCTCGGTTGTGTTGGTGTCGAGGGAGGCAAGGGAGAAGGAAGGGGGGAGGGGGGTTCGTCAATCGGAGGGCGACGCTCCTCCTATGGCTGCGCGGTGGCGGAAGATGGGGGGGGGGGGGGGCGATCCTCGACGGCGGCCGTCGATCTTGGAGCGCGTTCTCTTTTTTTTTTTTTTTATAATTGATCTGAGATGAAAAGAGATCGGGGGGGGGGCCTGGTTAAGGGAGGAGATAATTTTTTTTATTATTATTATTATTAATTATTGGGTAGATATAGAATCCCTCTAGTGCCCGGGAATGATTCTGTATCAAATAGAAAACGATTATTTGATAAAGGTTCAAAATTATCAAACAATTAAACAAACAACACAAACATCAATCAATTAGTTATATATATAAGGAATTTAAAATTCGATTTCAAACTTCAATTGAATGTACCGGGTGCAAAACAATCCGGATTTTAGTGAAACCAAAAATAATGGAATCTAATAGTGAATATCTTTCCAACGAATCCGAAAAATCAAAAGTTCGTCGCGGGAATCAAAAGATATGTCCAGTTGAAAATTCTGAATAGTCGCTATGGAATTCAGGCCCTTAAAAATGGACATTTTGCAAATGACCTCGGATTTCGACGAAACCACTTTTGTTGGATCCGCAGTGTCAAGTTATCGCTAGGTTTCAAATTTCATAATTTTTCGAATCAATATGTGAGCGTGGCATAGGAAAACGTGTTTTGACCATTTCAGTTGATTTTAATCGACTGGAAATTGGCCATTTTTCAAACGGTCTCAGAATTCGACGAAACTAGTTTTGTTAGGACCGTATCGTCAATACGAAGCTAGAAAATATTTTTATGGAATTTTTCTAGTTAGTATGTGACCCCGGTAATTTGAAATGTACGTTTAAAATTCAATATAGCAATTTAAATGTAAATTAAACGGAAACTGATTCAAACAGTCGAATCAGCTTGCGATACATATCCCATTGTGTTCGGAATGGGGGTGAAACGCTATGGGCGACAGGCGGTGGGCCTCGTTTAGAGGTCGTATGTGAAAGTCAACTTTTTAATAATTTAAAAAAAAAAAAAATCCTTCTCCCCTTTAACCGCTCTGGCCCCCCCCCCCCAATTTTCATTTTCGACAGATAAGAAAAAAAATAAAAAAAATAAAATAAAAGAGAGCGACGGACGATCGTCGAAGCCGCCACATCCTCCCACCGCGACCCACCAGAGCCTCTCCGCCCCTCTCCTCCGTCTTCTCCGCCTCGATTTGCTGCTCCTCCTCCCCTTCTTGAAAACCGCGACAGCCCCAACGCCCCATACCCCAAATCGAACCCTCGCCCTAACCCTAGAACCGCCCGACGCGAGCTCCTCCGACCAGGCGAGCTCCTCCGACCAGGCCCCTCGCGTCAGCCCCCCCTGTAAGTTTTTAATTTATTTATTTTACTTTTATTCTAATTTAAAACATTTTAAAAACTGATTTTAAAGCATTTTAAAAACTGATTTTAAAACATTTTAAAAACTGATTTTAAAGCATTTTAAAAACTGATTTTAAAACATTTTAAAAACTGATTTTAAAACATTTTAAAAACTGATTTTAAAACATTTTAAAAACTGATTTTAAAACATTTTAAAAACTGATTTTAAAACATTTTAAAAACTGATTTTAAAACATTTTAAAAACTGATTTTAAAGCATTTTAAAAACTGATTTATAAAGGATTTGATTTTTTACATATCGAATAGTAGAATAAAAATATGATTTTTATATTTTTAAAGTATTAAAAATATGATTTTTATATTTTTAAGGTATTAAAAATATAGTCTTTGCTATATAGGTGATGTCAAAATATGATTTTTGTTTATGTAAAGAGTTGAAAATATAATTTTTACATGATCGGGATATTAAAAATGTCATCTTTATATGTGTAGAAAAATAAAAATGAGATTTTTATAAAGATGAAATCTTTAAATTTGAAAAGGCGAAATCTTTATATAGAAAATAACGTGATAAAAATATAATTTTTATCTATATAACATAGAAATAAAAATTCGATTTTTATATATTGAACTTTGAAATAAAAATTCGATTTTTATATATTGAACTTTGAAATAAAAATTCGATTTTTATATATTGAACTTTGAAATGTGAAGGCAAGTAATTTCGCTCGGTCCGAACCAGTCGCTAAACCGACTCAGACCGTTCGAAATGCCCTATCGTTTGAGAACACGACAAAACAGAACGCATACAGAAGAACATTTCATTGTATATTACAACAATGCATCAGATTACAAGAATATACAGAGTACGAATAAATATTACACAGAAATATCAGAGATTTAAATTACATTCAAATACATAGCAGCGGAAAATAATACAATACACAACTAGAAGTAGATATACGGATACAAAGCTTTCCGGATATCGTTCCAGCTGTAAACCAGGATCCTGTGAATATAAATCTGCAAAATCCAAAACTACTAGCTGCCCGTGTCAAAATAAGGGCACCCAGAGTTTAGGTTAAAACAATAAACTCCAGGTCAGTCATGTGACTGGTGTGAGAACTAAAACAGTTATTAATCTTTATTTTTAAATCATTAGGTAAATCAAGGGACCACGCCGTATAACACGGAACGGGTTTCCTCCCAAGAATACCAGTGCATAAAACAACAGCGCAATGCTAAATAAAGAAGATGAAGCTGTTATAAGACCCAGGTCCTATCACACAATGCAACGCAAGCCGGGGGATAGGGTTTTCCCTTATAACAGCCAAGGAATGCTTGATACGTTTAAAACAAATCATTTGATACTATTATAAGTGTATAGTGTATAAAACAACTTCAAATCATAAGTATCAATCATAGGCGGCATGGGTACCATATATCATGTCGCCATATATAGGTTTACAAATAAAACCGCAAATGTCACGTATTTGGAAATTGGATTTCCATCTATGAACCGAGGCAAAAGATAGTCCTCAATCGATTCGAGACGCTCTAGCCCGTGTCTCAGGAACAGCCGCAACTGCCCCTTGGATCGTTAGGGTCGGTCCACACGGAGTGGATTATTATGCCTGAACAATACGTCTCCCCACCCTATGGGGTGTAAGTCTGGTCCGTCAGCCGACCAGAAGCATCGGCCGAAACCGATATAACCGAGGCGCCTCGCAACAGCAACAACCACATAAGTCAAACTCGTCAGGGCGTGTAAAACCACTGACGCCACTTCTAGCTAGAAAGAAACGCAAGTCCTCCCTGATGTCCCCTCCCGTTTTTGGTTCATACCGGGTGCGAAACTCGCGAAGTAAACGTTACACAAAGCTACGCCACAAAGGCCGTGCTTTGATCATCACCACAAGACTTTGCTTTTCAACAGAAGCCTTGATCATTTGCATCTTAGCATGCCACACAGGCAAACCATCCTATGCAACCGATATCAGTCACACAGAGTGAAATCCGATGTCAGACACACAGTCCATTTACAAGTCCGTTCTGGGTCTGAACGAAACCGGGAGCACCTAGTACCCCGAATATCCATCGATCTCCAAGTACGTCTGGACGATCACTAACTGTTTCCATCTTCTTGGGTGTACAGCCCAATCAAGATCATCAGTTATCACCCAAACGACGTGAAGACCTCCGGTCTTCGACCATCGTCTTCATCTTCGACTTATCGTCGTATCAGTTATTCAGAATGGGATAAACCCGGTCTTTCCGAATAACTCGCGTATATTTTAAATAAGTGTTACACAAACACAACATACGCCCCATTCCAATTCATTAGTCACTAACCATAAATTAATCAAGAGAATAATTCCCCAAATATTAACCCCGAAGGCCGAAACCAACATCAGATCAATATCCAGAAAACCCTTCTGCTTAGCTAACCGACAGTTAGTTTCTAAATTTCACATTCATAGGGAAAGATTCCCATTAATTTTATCAAAGATAAATTCTTGAATTTATTCTTTAATCAACTTTTGAATATCAATTCAAACTAGTCGGGATTAGCGAAACTTACCGAAGTAATCATTTGTTTTAATTTCCCAATCCCAACCTATTCATCCCATGAAGTAAAACTGGTAATACTTCATATCTAACACCACAGTGTTATCGGTAAATTCAATTACCATTTCACGTTCAAATCTAATTAAAGATTTAACTATCGCCTGGAGCAAAACTGGTGATACTCCATTTTCGATCATTTCAATCTAATTAAAGATTCATTAAAACTCCACTTAGTTTTAATCTTCGACTGGGTTAAAGAATCAGTGTCATTTAAAACACGGTTCACGATAAACCCAAAATTCCATTCATTAATTATCGGGTTAAAGAACGAGTGCTATTTAAAAACACTGTTCACGATAAACCCAAAAATCAATATCAATTCAATTCCAATTAAATATTATTTAATTGGTAAACTTCATTAAATCTAAATAAAAAGATTTAATCTTTTCTCAACTGGGTTCAAAAACAGTGTTAGTGAAGACACCATTCACGACAAACCCAAATCACATTCGATATTCAATACAAGGCTCTGAATAGAAAATATATCGGCTTATATTCAATATCGAATTCTACGACTAACAAATGTCGTATTGGAAATAACGATATACATATATATCTTTCAAATTTCCATAACAACACCTGTATAATCACGAATTCTAACATCGAAATATTCCGAAGACAATTTCGATTCAAATCCACTCCAATGCAATCATTGGAATTCTGGTTATTTTCAAAACCATTTCAAATTCAATTTATTTATTTAAAAATAAATAGAATTATAATTCTAGTTCAAAACTAGTTCATTTCGATAAAAATCTATTTTTATCTTTTCAAATATGGAGTTTTTCATCCCAAATCTTCACAAATCATTTCTTATGATTTTACATAAATTATTACTATTTTTAATAATTTTATCAAGGCCCGTACAGTCGATTTCCATCAACGGCCATCGAACTGCACTTATAGCGACCTTTTTCGAATTTGATTTGGACGTATCTCCAAATCCAACCGTTAGATTTCAAATTTCTAACATTCATTAGAAAGCTCTTTTCGATACGAACCCAACGGTTCCGGTTTTAGGAGAATCCGATGGTCGGATCTCCCGCAATGTCCGTTTGAAATAAATGGTCGAAATTCGCGAACTGCCGCGGCGCGGCGCGTTCTATTCAGGCCATTATATTATATATATAATATATATAATATATATTTCGTCGATTTCTATTTAAAACGAATTATATATATATAGTTTTGAATTCGTTTCAAAAGAAATTTCAACTTCCTTTTCAATTCAAATCAAAATTGAATTCTTCTTTATAAATTCGTTTTAAAATTCATTCTATTCAATTCAAATTTCAATTCAAATTTCAATTCAATTTGAATTCATTTCAATTCGCTTTCAATTCCATTTGAATTCGTTTTCAATTCCTTTCGAAATCGTTTTCACTTCAATTCATTTCGAATTGTTTTCAATTCAATTCATTTCGAAATCGTTTTCAATTCAATTCACTTCGAAATCGTTATATATTCAATTCATTTCGAAATCGTTTTCAATTCAATTCATTTCGAAATCGTTATATATTCAATTCATTTCGAAATCGTTTTCAATTCAATTCATTTCGAAATCGTTTTATATTCAATTCATTTCGAAATCGTTTTCAATTCAATTCATTTCAAAATGAATAAAATCGATATAAATATCGTTCACGTCAAAATGGCGTCAATCTAATCAACACGGCTTCATATATTCCTTTATTTTCAAATATTCTATTTCAAATATTTCTTTTTAAAACTGGAATGAGGCCCAATCAATTACCATATAAAATTAATTATATGGATTTTCATACAACACATGTATATAATAGCATTGAAAAATAATCAACCATCAACCAAAGTGCACTACACTGTATAAGCATCAAATATAGATATTCAACGCTTATAACAGCCTGTCAATCAATCGATCGACATATTTAATCAATCAGGATGAGTGAACTTCAAATTTCATCCCAACACCCGTGTGGGGTTTCAAACAATCAAACACAGATTTTTATTCGTGCAGTTGGGCGATGTGTAAAATTTATCGACCCAATCAATGTCCTTCAAATAGGTGTACATAAACAAACCGTTCGGTTTATAAATGAAGATTTTATTTTATTCACTTCACGTTAAAAATTATATTTTTAACGATAAAACATTTTATTCTAACTTATGAATTTCTATTCAATTCATTTATACAATAAAATGATATTTTTATTTTTCTAACATATTTTAGAAAATTTCGGCGGCATAACGGCACGATACTAGAAACGGGACAAGGCCTAGCCTTATCCCCGGTCTAGTGAAGGCCCACGCCATTCACACATCAATCAAACCATTCAATTTCACCAAACAATTCAAATTCAAATCAAATCATATAACTAATCTATGCAACCAAACAAACAAGTCCATGGTCTGTGGACGATTGTGTCGGGTGCTACTAAGCACCGTCTGCATCCTAGTATATATATATAATTAGAAAAGAAATTGAAAGGTGAGAAATTCTCACCAATAGCTATCCAACTTCACGACACTTCTTTTGTAGAGATCTTCGTCGTTCTCGCCCTTTTTGACCGCTTCGTTGTCGTAGTCACTACATATGTAAAAATCGAATTTTTACTTCGCTATTCAATATATAAAAATCGAATTTTTACTACGATGTTCAATATATAAAAATCATATTTTTATCACACTATTTTCTATCGAAGTTCAATATATAAAAATTCTATTTTTCTATCGAAGTTCAATATATAAAAATTCTATTTTTCTATCGAAGTTCAATATATAAAAATTCTATTTTTCTATCGAAGTTCAATATATAAAAATTCTATTTTTCTATTGAAGTTCAATATATAAAAATTCTATTTTTCTATCGAAGTTCAATATATAAAAATTCTATTTTTCTATCGAAGTTCAATATATAAAAATTCTATTTTTCTATCGAAGTTCAATATATAAAAATTCTATTTTTCTATCGAAGTTCAATATATAAAAATCTTATTTTTCTATCGAAGTTCAATATATAAAAATCTTTTTCGAAAAATCAGTTTTAAACTTTCTTTAAAAACAGTTTTCAATCTTAAATAAAATCAGTTTTTCTCTTTTATAAAAATGCAGTTTTTAAATCCTTTTTCAAAATGCAGTTTTTATTTTTATAAATTGCAGTTTTAATTTCTTCTTAGAAAAAAAACAGTTTTCAAATTCTTTTAAAAATTCAGTTTTAAATTGCTTTTAAAAATAACAGTTTTAATCTTTTCTAAAAATCAGTTTTTAACTTTTAAAAATAAAACAGTTTTTCAGAGTAAATAAAATAAAATAAAATAAATAAAATAATAATAAAAAAAAAGAATGCTCACCGAATTAGCTGCAAAAAGGAGGGGGGAGGTGTCGTCGGCGGTTGCGATCTGGGGGGGGGGGCTTCGGGTCTTCGTCGATGGAGGGGGGGGGGGCGATGAAGAAGGGGATGTGCGGCTGCGTTCTTCGATGCAAGAGGGGGGGGCTAGCCTCTGGCGGCGGCTTCGTTCGTGGTGAGGGCGGCTCGATTTTTTTTTGGGAAGTGGGATCTGGGGGTTCGATCGATAAGGAGAGGGAGAAGACGAGGGTGTGGTGGTGCCCTTGGTGGTGGCGCGGCCATCGTTGGCGGCTGGAGGGGTTGGGCGACGAGCGATTAGGTCTGGGGTTTTTTTTTTTTTTTTTATATAACCGATTAGGCCTGGTTAAGGGATTCTATATCAAATAGGAGTATCACCAGTTCTTGTTGCTGGCCCTGAGTAGGCCGGGTACACATGATAGGGGGTTCTCGCTTCGCGGTTTGGTGGCGAACGGGAGACTCTTACCCCTACATGGCGCCGGGGAGGGCGTTGGTTCGCCAATAGGCGCGAGACTCGAGAGGGTCGCCGTAAAACAAGGGACTGGGGGACCATGTGGGAGCCACGGTGGGTATTACCTGCTGCTTGGGGGATGAGGGGATGGTTGCAAAGCCTACCGGATTTCGTCGGCTATTTCACAGTGTTTTAAACAACACTCGTTCTTTAACCTGATAATTAATGAATGTGATTTTGGGTTTATCGTGAACTGTGTTTTTAAATGACACGGATTCTTTAACCCAGTCGAAGATTAAAACTAAGTGGAGTTTTAATGAATCTTTAATTAGATTGAAAAGATCGAGAATGGAGTCATTTAGTTGGCTCGCTTACGCCCCAAAGGGCGGCGAAACGTAGTGCTCAGGTATAATAATCCACATCGGTGGACCGGCCCTGTCGCTCCAAGGCTTGCCTGCGCGCTTGCCTGAGACTCGGGCTAGGCAGTCTCGAATCATTGAGGATCTTGCCCCTAGCCTCGGTTCATACCATAAATGATAACCCAACTTCCAATACGACATTTGCGGTTTTGATTGTAAACCTATATATGGCGACATAGTGTTATGGGCCGTTCATGCCGCCTATGATTGATACTTATGATTTGAAGTTGTTTTATACAATATGCACTTACAATAGTATCAAATGATTTGTTTTAAACGTATCAAGCATTCTTTGGCTGTTATAAGGGAAAACCCTATCCCCCGGCTTGCGTTGCATTGTGTGATAGGACCTGGGTCTTATAACAGCTTCATCTTTCTTTATTTAGCATTGCGCTGTTGGTTTTATGCACTGGTATTCTTGGGAGGAAACCCGTTCCGTGTTATACGGCGTGGTCCCTTGATTTACCTAACTTTTAAAATAAAGATTAACTGTTTTAGTTCTCACACCAGTCACATGACTGACCTGGAGTTTATTGTTTTAACCTAAACTCTGGGTGCCCCTATTTTTGACACGGGCAGCTAGTAGTTTTGGTTTTGCAGATTTATATTCACAGGATCCTGGTTTACAGCTGGAACGATATCCGGAAAGCTTTGTATCCGTATATCTCTTCTAGTTGTGTATTGTATTATTTTCCGCTGCGATGTATTTAAATGTAATTTAAATCTCTGATATTTCTGTGTAATATTCATTTATACTCTGTATATTCTTGTAATCTGATGCATTGTTGTAATATACGATGAAATGTTCTTCTGTATGCGTTCTGGTGTGGCTTGTTCTCGAACTATCCGTCGCTTTCCTTTACGGGGAAGTTACGGGTCTTCACAGTTAAATCGAATTTTTACTTCGCTATTCAATATATAAAAATCGAATTTTTAGTTCGAGATTCAATATATAAAAATCGAATTTTTAGTTCAAAGATTCAATATATAAAAATCGAATTTTTATTTCAAAGTTCAATATATAAAAATCGAATTTTTATTTCAAAGTTCAATATATAAAAATCGAATTTTTATTTCAAAGTTCAATATATAAAAATCTGATTTTTATCTCGACTTTCAATATATAAAAATATGATTTTTTTATCTCGACTTTCAATACATAAAAATATGATTTTTATATCTTTTTAAAAAAATCTGTTTTTATATCTTTTTTAAAAAAATCTGTTTTTATACCTTTTTAAAAAATCTGCTTTTACTCTTTTTTAAAAAATCTGTTTTTATATCTTTTTAAAAAATCTGCTTTTACTCTTTTAAAAAAATCTGCTTTTACTCTTTTTTAAAAAAATCTGTTTTTATATCTTTAAAAAAAATCTGCTTTTACTCTTTTAAAAAAATCTGCTTTTATATCTTTTTAAAAAATCTACTTTTACTCTTTTAAAAAAATCTGCTTTTATATCTTTTTAAAAAATCTGCTTTTACTCTTTTAAAAAAATCTGCTTTTATATCTTTTTAAAATAACTGCTTTTATACTTTTTTAAAAAATAACTGCTTTTATACTTTTAAAAATAACTGCTTTTATACTTTTAAAAATAACAGTTTTTATACTTTTTTAAAAATAACAGTTTTTATATTCCTAAAAATAACAGTTTTTATATTCCTAAAAATAACAGTTTTTATACTTTTAAAAATAACAGTTTTTATATTCCTAAAAATTTCAGTTTTTTCTTCTTTTAAAAATATCAGTTTTAATCTAAACGAAATCAGTATTTAAATCTAAACGAAATCAGTATTTAAATCTAAACGAAATCAGTATTTTTAAAAACTTACGGGTTCTCTCTTTCGGGGGGCGCTGGTGGTTGCTCAGAGGGGGTCGGAGGTTGCTCGTCGGGGAAGGGCTGCTCTGTCGTGGCGGATGACGGGGAGGGGGCGCTGCGGTCTATCGCGGAGGAGGAGAGAGCGAGAGGACGTCGGGGAGATGGCGGCTCAGCCACTGGAGGAGGTGGCAGTGAACGTCGAGGCGGCGATGGAGTCATTTAGTTGGCTCGTTTACGCCCCATAGGGCGGAGAAACGCATGTTCAGGCATTTTAATCCACTCCGTGTGGACCGGCCCTGACGATCCAAGGGTCGATGCGCTCTGACCCTGTGGCTCGGGCTAGGCAGTCACGAAAACGGTTGAGGACTATCTTTTGCCTCGGTTCATAGATGGAAATCCAATTTCCAAATACGTGACATTTGCGGTTTTATTTGTAAACCTATATATGGCGACATGATATATGGTACCCATGCCGCCTATGATTGATACTTATGATTTGAAGTGTTTTATACACTATGCACTTATAATAGTATCAAATGATTTGTTTTAAACGTATCAAGCATTCTTTGGCTGTTATAAGGGAAAACCCTATCCCCCGGCTTGCGTTGCATTGTGTGATAGGACCTGGGTCTTATAACAGCTTCATTTTTCTTTATTTAGCATTGCGCTGTTTGTTTTATGCACTGGTATTCTTGGGAGGAACCCGTTCCGTATTATACGGCGTGGTCCCTTGATTTACCTAACTTTAAAATAAAGATTAACTGTTTTAGTTCTCACACCAGTCACATGACTGACCTAGAGTTTATTGTTTTAACCTAAACTCTGGGTGCCCTTATTTTGACACGGGCAGCTAGTAGTTTTGTTTTTGCAGATTTATATTCACAGGATCCTGGTTTACAGCTGGAACGATATCCGGAAAGCTTTGTATCCGTATATCTCATTCTAGTTGTGTATTGTATTATTTTCCGCTGCTATGTATTTAAATGTAATTTAAATCTCTGATATTTCTGTGTAATATTCATTTATACTCTGTATATTCTTGTAATCTGATGCATTGTTGTAATATACAATGAAACGTTCTTCTGTATGCGTTCTGCTGTGGTTTGTTCTCGAACTATCCGACGCTTTCCTTTACGGGGAAGTTGCGGGTCTTTACAGGTACCACGTGTGAAGACCCGCAACTTCCCCGTAAAGGAAAGCGTCGGATAGTTCGAGAACAACCCACAACAGAACGCATATAAAAGAACATTTCATTGTATATTACAACAATGCATCAGATTACAAGAATATACAGAGTATAAATGAATATTACACAGAAATAACAGAGATTGAAATTACATTTAAATACATAGCAGCGGAAAATAATACAATACACAACTAGAATGAGATATACGGATATAAAGCTTTCCGGATATCGTTCCAGCTGTAAACCAGGATCCTGTGAATATAAATCTGCAAAACCAAAACTACTAGCTGCCCGTGTCAAAATAGGGGCACCCAGAGTTTAGGTTAAAACAATAAACTCCAGGTCAGTCATGTGACTGGTGTGAGAACTAAAACAGTTATTATTCTTTATTTTAAAAGTTAGGTAAATCAAGGGACCACGCCGTATAACACGGAACGGGTTTCCTCCCAAGAATACCAGTGCATAAAACAAACAGCGCAATGCTAAATAAAGAAAAATGAAGCTGTTATAAGACCCAGGTCCTATCACACAATGCAACGCAAGCCGGGGGATAGGGTTTTCCCTTATAACAGCCAAAGAATGCTTGATACGTTTGAAACAAATCATTTGATACTATAATAAGTGCATAGTGTATAAAACAACTTCAAATCATAAGTATCAATCATAGGCGGCATGAGTACCATATATCATGTCGCCATATATAGGTTTACAAATAAAACCGCAAAGTCACGTATTTGGAAATTGGATTTCCATCTATGAACCGAGGCAAAAGATAGTCCTCAACCGATTCGAGACGCTCTAGCCCGTGTCTCAGGCACAGCCGCAACCGTACCTTGGATCGTCAGGGCCGGTCCACACGAAGTGGATTATAATGCCTGAACAATACGTTTCTCCGCCCTTTGGGGCGTAGGTGAGCCAACTAAATGACTCCATCGGTTCGAGAACGACCGATCAATCCGAGGCGCCTCGCAACAGCAACAACCACATAAGTCAAACTCGTCAGGGCGTGTAAAACCACTGACGCCACTTCTAGCTAGAAAGAAAACGCATGTCCCCCCTGAGGTCCGTCTCCCGTTTTTGGTTCATACCGGGTGTGAAACACGCGAGGTAAACGTTACACAAAGCTACGCCACAAAGGCCGTGCTTTGATCATCACCACAAGACTTTGCTTTTCAACAGAAGCCTTGATCATTTGCATCTTAGCATGCCACACAGGCAAACCATCCTATGCAACCGATATCAGTCACACAGAATGAAATCCGATGTCAGACACACAGTCCATTTACAAGTCCGTTCTGGGTCTGAACGAAACCGGAGGCACCTAGTACCCCGCATATCCATCGATCTCCAAGTACGTCTGGACGATCACTAACTGTTTCCATCTTCTTGGGTGTACAGCCCAATCAAGATCATCAGTTATCCCCCAAACAACGTGAAGACCTCCGGTCTTCGACCATCGTCTTCATCTTCGACTTATCGTCGCATCAGTTATTCAGAATGGGATAAACCCGGTCTTTCCGAATAACTCGCGTATATTTTAAATAAGTGTTACACAAACACAACATACGCCTCATTCCAATTCATTAGTCACTAACCGTAAATTAATCAAGAGAATAATTCCCCAAATATTAACCCCGAAGGCCGAAACCAACATCAGATCAATATCCAGAAAACCATTCTGCTTGGCTAACCGACAGTTAGTTTCTAAATTTCACGTTCAAATCTAATTAAAGATTTATCTATCGCCTGGAGCAAAACTGGTGATACTCCATTCTCGATCATTTCAATCTAATTAAAGATTCATTAAAACTCCACTTAGTTTTAATCTTTAACTGGGTTAAAGAATCAGTGTCATTTAAAACACGGTTCACGATAAACCCAAAATCACATTCATTAATTATCGGGCTAAAGAACGAGTGTTATTTAAAACACTGTCCACGATAAACCCAAAAATCAATACCAATTCAATTCCAATTAAATATCATTTAATTGGTACACTTCATTAAATCTAAATAAAAAGATTTAATCTTTTCTCAACTGGGTTCAAGAACAGTGTTAGTGAAGACACCATTCACGACAAACCCAAATCACATTCGATATTCAATACAAGGCTCTGAATAGAAAATATATCGGCTTATATTCAATATCGAATTCTACGACTAACAAATGTCGTATTGGAAATAACGATACAAATATATATCTTTCAAATTTCCATAACAACACCTGTAATATCACGAATTCCAACATCGAAATATTCCGAAGACAATTTCGATTCAAATCCACTCCAATGCAATCATTGGAAATTTTGGTTATTTTTAAAACCCTTTTCGAATTCAATTTATTTATTTAAAAATAAATAGAATTATAATTCTAGTTCAAAACTAGTTCATTTCGATAAAAATCTATTTTTATCTTTTCAAATATGGAGTTTTTCATCCCAATTCTTTCTAAATCATTTCTTATGATTTTACACAAATTATTACTATTTTTAATAATTTTATCAAGGCCCGTACAGTCGATTTCCATCAACGGCCATCGAACTGCACTTATAGCGACCTTTTTCGAATTTGATTTGGACGTATCTCCAAATCCAACCGTTAGATTTCAAATTTCTAACATTCATTAGAAAGCTCTTTTCGATACGAACCCAACGGTTCCGGTTTTAGGAGAATCCGACGGTCGGATCTCCCGTAATGTCCGTTTGAAATCAATGGTCGAAATTCGCGAACTGCCGCGGCGCGGCGCGTTCTATTCAGGCCATTATATTATATATATAATATATATAATATATACTTCGTCGATTTCTATTTAAAACGAATTATATAAATAGTTTTAAATTCGTTTTCAAAAGCAATTTCAACTTCCATTTCAATTCAAATCGAAATTGAATTCTTCTTTATAAATTCGTTTCAAAATTCCTTTCTATTCATTTCAATTCAATTTGAAATCGTTTTCAATTCAATTCATCTCGAAATCGTTTTCAATTCAATTCATTTCGAAATCGTTTTCAATTCAATTCATTTCGAAATCGTTTTCAATTCAATTCATTTCGAAATCGTTTTCAATTCAATTCATTTCGAAATCGTTTTCAATTCAATTCATTTCGAAATCGTTTTCAATTCAATTCATTTCGAAATATTCGACTTTGAAGTCACTTTTCAATATTCATTTTAAAATGAATAAAATCGATATAAATATCGTTCACGTCAAAATGGCGTCAATCTAATCAACACGGCTTCATAAAGTTCTATTTTCAAATATTCTATTTCAAATATTTCTTTTTCAAATATTTCTATTTTAAAACTGGAATGAGGCCCAATCAATTACCATATAAAGTTAATTATATGGATTTTCATACAACACATGTATATCATAGCATTGAAAAATAATCAACCATCAACCAAAGTGCACTACACTGTATAAGCATCAAATATAGATATCTAACGCTTATAACAGCCTGTCAATCAATCGATCGACATATTCAATCAGTCAGGATGAGTGAACTTCATATTTCATCCCAACACCCGTGTGGGGTTTCAAACAATCAAACAAATATTTTATTCGTGCAGTTGGGCGATGTGTAAAATTTATCGTCCCAATCAATGTCATTCAAATAGGTGTACATAAACAAACCGTCCGGTTTATAAATGAATATTTTATTTTATTCACTTCACGTTAAAAATTATATTTTTAACGATAAAACATTTTATTTCAACCTATGAATTTCTATTATTCATTTACATAATAAAATGATATTTTTATTTTTCTAACTTATTTTAGAAAATTTCGGCGGCATAACGGCACGATACTAGAAACGGGACAAGGCCTAGCCTAATCCTCGGTCTAGTGAAGGCCCACGCCATTCACACATCAATCAAATCAATTCGTTATGCAAACCACAAAATGTGGAGTAAGAGTCTAACCTAGCCTTACTCCTTCGCCTTATAACGGCGCACGTCTAATCCTAACCAATTTATCGATTCGATTTTTCACACCACAAACCACATTCAAACCAATCTCGCAAACAATAACCAAACAGCCAAACAAACAAGTCCATGGTCTATGGACGATTGTGTCGGGTGCTACTAAACACCGTCTGCATCCTAGTATATATATAACTAGAAAAATTAAATTGAAAGGTGAGAAATTCTCACAGATAGCTATCCTAGCTCCACGGCTCTTCCTTTGCAGAAGTCTTCGTCGTTTCGCCTTTTTGTCGCTTTCGCCCGTATTCTCTACATATGTAAAAATCGAATTTTTACTATGTTATTCAATATATAAAAATCGAATTTTTACTACGACTTTCAATATATAAAAATATGATTTTTACTTTGACTTTCAATATATAAAAAATATGATTTTTACTTCGCTATTCAATATATAAAAATCGAATTTTTATTTCAAAGTTCAATATATAAAAATCGAATTTTTATTTCAAAGTTCAATATATAAAAATCGAATTTTTATTTCAAAGTTCAATATATAAAAATCGAATTTTTATTTCAAAGTTCAATATATAAAAATCGAATTTTTATTTCAAAGTTCAATATATAAAAATCGAATTTTTATTTCAAAGTTCAATATATAAAAATCGAATTTTTATTTCAAAGTTCAATATATAAAAATCGAATTTTTATTTCTATGTTATATAGATAAAAATTATATTTTTATCACGTTATTTTCTATATAAAGATTTCGCCTTTTCAAATTTAAAGATTTCATCTTTATAAAAATCTCATTTTTATTTTTCTACACATATAAAGATGACATTTTTAATATCCCGATCATGTAAAAATTATATTTTCAACTCTTTACATAAACAAAAATCATATTTTGACATCACCTATATAGCAAAGACTATATTTTTAATACCTTAAAAATATAAAAATCATATTTTTAATACTTTAAAAATATAAAAATCATATTTTTATTCTACTATTCGATATGTAAAAAATCAAATCCTTTATAAATCAGTTTTTAAAATGCTTTAAAATCAGTTTTTAAAATGTTTTAAAATCAGTTTTTAAAATGTTTTAAAATCAGTTTTTAAAATGTTTTAAAATCAGTTTTTAAAATGTTTTAAAATCAGTTTTTAAAATGTTTTAAAATCAGTTTTTAAAATGTTTTAAAATCAGTTTTTAAAATGCTTTAAAATCAGTTTTTAAAATGTTTTAAAATCAGTTTTTAAAATGCTTTAAAATCAGTTTTTAAAATGCTTTAAATCAGAATAAAAGTAAAATAAATAAATTAAAAACTTACAGGGGGGGCCTGACGCGAGGGGCCTGGTCGGAGGAGCTCGCCTAGTCGGAGGAGCTCGCGTCGGGCGGTTCTAGGGTTAGGGCGAGGGTTCGATTTGGGGTATGGGGCGTTGGGGCTGTCGCGGTTTTCAAGAAGGGGAGGAGGAGCAGCAAATCGAGGCGGAGAAGACGGAGGAGAGGGGCGGAGAGGCTCTGGTGGGTCGCGGTGGGAGGATGTGGCGGCTTCGACGATCGTCCGTCGCTCTCTTTTATTTTATTTTTTTTTTATTTTTTTTCTTATCTGTCGAAAATGAAAATTGGGGGGGGGGGGGGCAGAGCGGTTAAAGGGGAGAAGGATATTTTTTTTTTATTTAATTATTAAAAAGTTGACTTTCACATACGACCTCTAAACGAGGCCCACCGCCTGTCGCCCATAGCGTTTCACCCCCATTCCGAACACAATGGGATATGTATCGCAAGCTGATTCGACTGTTTGAATCAGTTTCCGTTTAATTTACATTTAAATTGCTATATTGAATTTTAAACGTACATTTCAAATTACCGGGGTCACATACTAACTAGAAAAATTCCATAAAAATATTTTCTAGCTTCGTATTGACGATACGGTCCTAACAAAACTAGTTTCGTCGAATTTTGAGACCGTTTGAAAAATGGCCATTTTCCAGTCGATTAAAATCAACTGAAACTGGTCAAACGCGTTTTCCTTTGCCACGCTCACATATTGATTCGAAAAATTATGAAATTTGGAATCTAGCAATAACTTTACATCACGGACCCAACAAAACTGGTTTCGTCGAAATCCGAGGTCATTTGCAAAATGTCCATTTTTAAGGGCCTGAATTCCATAGCGACTATTCAGAATTTTCAACTGGACATATCTTTTCATTCCCGCTATGAAATCTTGATTTGTCGGATTCGTTGGAAAGATATTATCAATTAGATCCTACTATTTTTGGTTTCACTAAAATCCGGATTGTTTTGCACCCGGTACATTCAATTGAAGTTTGAAATCGAATTATCGAACTACCGCGCCATTTTCAATTCTATTATAATTATATATATAATTATTTATATTCTAACGATGACGTATATAATATATACGTCGAATTCTATTCAAAATAAATTTCTCGTTGATTTTATTTAAAATAATCTATTTTAAATAATCAAAATTCGCTAAAATTGCCAAAATAAAAATTTTAAACTGGCCCGCATTTTACGGGTTGTTACAATCTCCCCCACTTAAAACTTTTCGTCCTCGAAAAGGAACAAAGTCGAAAGTGGTTTGATTAATCAGCTCTACGTTCGATCTGGCTTCCATTCTCCAACTCTTTAGTTTCTGAGAATTTTCAAAATTTCAAAAATTTGGCTAACACCCTAAATTTTTGAAAAATTTCGCCATAACCTCCCCTGCAATGGGAGCATCGGGGAATTTCAAATAGCTTCCCCGGTCCTTCAGATCTCAAAAAGAAAATGAAAAAGCCAAGCGGCTAGCCAATAGGCTCACAAAATCATCATCACCCAAACAAAACAGGAAATTATGTAGTAAACATGTACCTATTTGTCGGGCAAACAAATTTTATTCTCTGCTCTAGCCTCCTTGCTATGACCTGTTCAATGTAAGTATATGTATATGCAAGCAAATGCGACCAATTCTCAATATAGTTCAATATATTGGGTAGATATAGAATCCCTCTAGTGCCCGGGAATGATTCTGGTGATGGGGCACTGTCGCCAGTATTTATTTTCGAGTGACGAAAGTGAGATTTCTATATATTTCCTATTGACTGGTGTGAGAACCAAAATTAGATAGGGCCTATTGTTGTGATTTGACATCAAAAATCTGATTTTTGACTATGTATCAAAATTATCAATTTGAAATGTTAATTCACTAATTGATTGATGTTTGTGTTGTTTGTTTAATTGTTTGATAATTTTGAACCTTTATCAAATACCAGCTTGCGATACGTATCCCATTGTGTTCGGAATGGGGGTTAAACGCTATGGACGACAGGCAGTGGGCCTCGTTTCGAGGTCGTGGATGAAGTCAACCTTTTTGCGAAATTTAATAATTAAATAATAAAATAAAAAAAAACCTCTTCCCTCCTTTATCATCTTCCTGGCCCCCCCCCCCTTTTTCATTAATCAGAAATAACAAAAAAAAAAAAAGAAAACCTAACTTATCGAGTCGCCGCCCTCCAGACCTCGACGCCACCACCGCAGCCCCTTCGAAGCCACCGCCGCCTCGTCTCGTAGTCGCCGACGAAGACCTCGCGTTCCCCCCCATCGATCGAACCCCGAAGCATAGCGACGCCCCCCTGGAGCCTTGAAGACGCCGCCATCGACGAACCACCTCGAAGCGCCTCCGATCTCCTTCCCCCCCCCCCCCCCCCCGCTCCTCTGTAAGTATTTTTATTCTTATTTTTATTTTTAAATTCTATAAAACCGAATTTTTATAAAGATAAAAACTGTTTTGTTTTTAAAATTTTAAAAAAACCGATTTTGTTAAAGTTTAAAAACAGAAATTTTTATAAAGTTTAAAACAGAAATTTTTATAAAGTAAAACTGAATTTTTAAAAGTTAAAAAAAAAAAAAAACTGAAATTTTTAAAAAGCATAAAACTGGTTTGTTTTTCTTAGATTTAAAAACTGGGTTTTTAAGATGAAAAAGAATTTTAAAACAGAATTTTTTTTAAAGAAAATAAAACTGAATTTTTATTTTAAGTTATAAAAACTGTTTTTTTTATATAAAGTTTTAAAACTGTTTTTTTTATAAAAGAGTTTTAAAAACAGAAATTTAAAAAGAGAAACTGATTATTATAAAAGAAAATAAAAACAGAATTTTTAAAGAGTTAAAACTGATTTTTTTTCCTAAAAAGGCAAAACTATTTTTCTAAGTTGCATAAACTGATTTTTATGAATTTTTAAAACTGATTTTTAGGAGTTTTAAAACTGGATTTAAAAAGAAAGTTAAAAACTGATTTCTTTAAAAAGTAAGAATCATATTTTTATTTATTGAAAGTCGAAGTAAAAATCATATTTTTATTTATTGAAAGTCGAAGTAAAAATCATATTTTTATTTATGGAAAGTCGAAGTAAAAATCATATTTTTATATATTGAATAACATAGTAAAAATTCGATTTTTACATATGTAGAGAATACGGGTGAAAGCGACAAAAGGCGAAGATTTCTATTAAGGAAGAATCGTGTGAGTGGATAGCTATTGGTGAGGATTTCTCACTCTTCAATTTCTTTTTATAATTTTATATGTGTTGAAAGTGGAAGTGAATTGCTATATATAAATATCTATATATATATATATATACGCCCCTCGTCCACAAACCATGGACGATATTTATTGGTTGAAATTGTTGTGAAAATTGATTGATAGCGAAGTGAAATGATTTATATATATAGCAAAATGAAATTTATATATATAGCGAAGAAAATATCATATATAGTGAAAGAGAAAATATTATATAAGTTGAAAGTGAAATATGTATATATGAAAAGTGAAAATATCGAATATATTGAAAGTGAAAATATTATATATATTAGAAGTGTATGAAATATATATATTGAAGGTGAAAGTATCGAATATATTGAAAATGAATATATCGTATGTATTGAAAATGAATATATCGTACGTATTGAAAATGAAAATATCGTATATAGAGAAAGGTGAATATATATATATATAAATTGAAAACGATGTATATGAAATATTCGAATTGAAAACGATGTATATGAAATATTCGAATTGAACTAAATAGAAAACGAATTCGAATTGAATTGAATAGAAAACGAATTCGAATTGAATTGAATTGAAAACGAATTCGAATTGAATTGAATTGAAAACGAATTCGAATTGAATTGAATAGAAAACGAATTCGAAATGAATTGAATAGGAAACGAATTCGAAATGAATTGAATAGGAAACGAATTCGAAATGAATTGAATAGAAAACGAATTCGAATTGAATAAAATAGAAAATGAATTCGAATTGAATTGAATAGAAAACGAATTCGAATTGAAATAAAATTGAAATCGATTTGAATTGAAATCAAATCGAAGTGAATGTTAAAAGAATTTATAAAGGAAAATTCAATTTTGATTTGAAATTGAAATAAAAGTTGAAATTGTTTTTGAAACAAATTTGAAATGATTTATAAAATTCGTTTTAAAAGGAAATCGACGACATATATATTATATATATTATATATATAATAAATGGCCTGAATAGAACGCGCCGCGCCGCGGCAGTTCGCGAATTTCGACCATTGACTTCGAACGGGCATTACGGGAGATCCGACCGTCGGATTCTCCTGAAATCAGAACCGTTGGGTTCGTATCGAAAAGAGCTTTCTAAGGAATATTAGAAATTTGAAATCTAACGGTTGGATTTGGAATTACGTCCAAATCAAATTCGAAAAAGGTCGCTGTAAGTGCAGTTCGATGGCCGTTGATGGAAATCGACTGTACGGGCCTCGATAAAATTATTAAAAATAGTAATAATTTATGTAAAATCATAAGAAATGATTTGTGAAGAATTGGGATGAAAAACTCCATATTTGAAAAGATAAAAATAGATTTTTATCGAAATGAACTAGTTATTAACTAGAAAAATAATCCAATGGTTAAAAATAAATAAATTGGATTAGATTTGAATTGAAATTATCAATGGATATTTTCGATATTGGATTCCGTGATTACAGATATTGTGATGGGAATTTGGAAGATATCGATATCGTTATTCCCGATATGATATCTGTTGGTTTCAGGATTTGATGTTAAATATAAGTCAATACTCTCTCTATTTAAAACCTTATATTTAATGTCAAATTTGATTGATTGATGGTTTGGATTGTGCTCGACCAGTTTATGAGCAAAATATGCTTTTACATTTAGCATTGGGTTGGGTTGAAAATATCTGTGTGCTAACGCCTTGTGAAACACTTCACGATTTGACGATAAGGTGTTTAGCGATATTGTGTTCATTTCAAATTTAATGAATGATTGTGAAATGATATTTTTCTTAAAGCGAAAAGAAACATGTTCCCGATTTTGGACAGGGAATGTTTTATAAAAATGTTTTATAAAACAGAAAGGATTTCGAGGCCCAAAACCCGATGATTTCTAAAGGGATTTAGAAAATGTATTATATGTTACATTGTGGTTCATCGCATATTCGATTAGTTGCTATTGATGATGTATCTGTTTGGTGGCGGAGAATTTATTCTCTTGCTTAACACCCTTCTTTGAGACGTACGAGCTCAAAGGTTATGTGATTAATAGTGACTGATCATATGCGTGAATTACTGATGTGAAGTACTATATTTTGAAAGTACTTGTGATTATTACGTTGTGAAATGATTTTCCCTACTTCGGGATATGAAATGATTTAGTATGTGACTAAAGATTCGGGTAACCCTGAGACTAAAAGTATGGGTGAGAGGGCGGTGTATGCTCTCCTGAGTGGGAGGTGCATCGTCGGTGTAGCCTACTCCTATGTGGGGTAGGTGCACATATATATATCGAGTTGCGAGGTGCGTACCCTTTGCCTTGTCGATGGGGAGCACGATATTTGGTTGCATACTTGTTTGTATGCATTGTTATGTTTTGGAATTCACATTTCCAAATGATTTGATTTGAGATCCCGAAGTGAAATCTACTTTGATATAGAAAGTTAGATATGTATTTCAAATGATTTGAAATAAGAAATCGGGAATAAAATCCAAAGGAATAATTTCTGTAAATTGAATTGGATTTGGAAAATCTAAGTGTTGTGATTAATCTAAGTGGGTAGATTGGGATATTGCATGTTGTGTGATGCATAGTAGATCCATATATCTATATTGATTGTTGCTTATACACTGGCTTTCATGGGGGTAAACCCGTTCCGCGAAAGTGGCGTGGTCCCGTGATTTGCCTTATTTTTAAACAAGTTTAACAACTGTTTTTGAGTTCTCACACCAGTCCCATGACTGACCTGTAGTTTTCTTTTCCCTTGCGAACTCGGGTGCCCCTATTTTCCACACGGGCAGTCGAGTAGTTTTATTTTGCAGATGTATTGAGCAGGATTCTGGATTGAAGCTTTAAGCTGTGTCCAGGCATTTACAGTCTTCCGCTGTGTAGTTTATATTTCCGCTGTGCACTGTTTTACATTTATGTAAATTTATCTTCCGCTGTGTATTATATTTCGATATACTCTGATATTCTGTACTCTGATGTAACATTATTATGATGTTTATTGAAGTCTTCTGTTATTTGTTCTGATGTGTTGTATACCCAAAGTTAGCGTATACGGGATTCGAACGGTCTTGGTCGGTTTAGCGATCGATTAGGTCCGGGCGAAATCCGTGTCGTTACACATAGCAAGACCCAACCCTAATTCGTTAACAAAGAGGAATGGCGCCTTCATGCTCCTAAAACCTAAAGTGACCTAGCCTCCACCCTAATCACTCAATTCAGCGAGAAGATAAAGATAACAAATCAACGCATACATTAACGGAAAGCTAATCAACTCCAGAAATCAGATCCCAGAATCATTCTTCTCTTTCTTAAATCATGATTTGTGAGTACAGTTATTTTCAGATATGAAATTTAATTATGATCTTGACATGGGTATCAATCTGAATTGGAGATCTATCTTATTCTTGTTTATCAGATCTGTTTTTCTATGTAGATCCATCTTATTCTTGTTTATCAGATCTATTTTTCTATGTAGATCTATCTTATTGTAAATATTCTGTATCTCTTCCTTCCTTCTGTTCTACGGCCAGGCTACCACGAGCCTGAGCCAAATCTCATAAGAGATTACACAAAAACGCTAAATTTAGGGAAAATATTGAATGATGCATAATTGGACATAACTGATTTGTGAATAAATTGAGAACACAACATAAGTGGTAATTTAAGATCTAGATCTAAGCATATTATATATTACGGTTTATGATTTAGAAGAAGGATAATTATTGTATGACAACATATGACTTGTAATTTGGGGGACATGATGCATGTTATAATTCAAGATCTGATTTGAGGACATAATATATGTTGTAATTTAAGATCTAGATTTGGGGGCATATTTTATATAACGATCTATGACTTGGAAGAAAAAAAATACATGATTTAGGCGTAAAAGGTCCATATTAAAATAGGATAACTATTAATTGTGAGTACGCCTAAATGGTGATTTTGGATATTTAAATACGCTGAAATCAAAAGCTATAATTTGGCATAATTCATATTATATATCATGATTTAGGGTTTTTGGAGAATATTCTACACTATGTAAGTTTAATTAGAAATTTGGACATATGTTATATTATCAATTATCACCATAATTCGAGCATGAGAAATTAGGCTTAATTTTATGATTAAGAGAGGTATGTCAATGGAATTTTAAGGGATGATTAAATATATTAAATTGCCTAATCTGCTAAATCTGTTGGGACTGAATATGGTAATTTGGGGTATGAAAATCTATAGGCTTGATCTAAAATTGAGCAAAATCATGTTAATAGAACTTTAGATAATCTGCTGTAACTTGTAAAGAAGTTAATTTGTGGAATTGGCATAATTAGTCTAATGCTAACATAATCTATGAATGAATACTTTAGCTACAAATAAGAATGATGAGACACGAGGTTAGACTCTGTTTGCGGTAGAAGCCTACCCGGACCCAACCGGCTAAACCAGCAACCACAAACTGTCAGTCTAATGTGAGAGGTCGTAGGCGTAAAGATGCTAAAACACGAGGTTAGGCTTGTGGAAGAAGTCTGCCTGGAACCGCCCGACACATCCAGCAGCCACAAGCTACCACCTATGTGAGAGGTCTGTGCATTAATATTTAATTAATGCAAATCTATGATAAAGGTGATGCCTAAAACGTGTTGGGTGGATAGGGTTAAATCAACTGGACTGATGAATCTAATAAACTTGTTTGAAAGGTGATGCCTAAAACGTGTTGGGTGGATAGGGTTAAATCAACTGGACCGATAAATCTAATAAACCTGTTTGAAAATTTGTAGGCTCAATACAAGGTTAGGTAAAACAATCTGTAAGTCTGTTAATCTGTATATCTGATCCTCTAGTCTGAAAACTTGTTAATCTGTATATCTAATCCGTTAGTCTGAAAACTTGTTAATCTGTATATCTAATCCGTTAATCTGAAAACTTGCTAACTTGTATGTCTGATCAGAGGAATAGTCAATCTGAACTTTGTATATCTGAAATCTGTAAGCAAGTTAATCCGAAATCTTTTAGTTTGGGGACACAAGGTTAGGAGGGGTAATTACTAGTGTCATTAGTTGTTTAGTGTGATGACCGAGGATTTTAGTGGATTAATTTTAAATATTTAATATGGTTTTACATATTGAATTGATAATATAAGTGAATTTTTATATTAAGTGTTGATTTAAAAATCGATTTCGATTTAATATCGTATATATTAAATTATCAAAATATGAAATCAATGAATAACTGAATTTGAAGTTAAAACTGAACTGAAAACAATTTAGATAATTTATAGAAATTCAATTTAAGTGGAATCGATGATAAAAATTTATTATCAAAGAATTTATTTGTTTTGAATTTAAATATTTTTATATCAATTTAATATGGTTATTTTATATATACGTTCGAATAAAATTTTATGGTATATTCAGTTGAGTCCGAAATAATAAAAATACGTTGAAATGGCGATCGGTAGGTTAAAATAGCAGTTAGTAATTTAAATTAGTGGACACCGAGATTTTTGATTATGGACAGGCTCAAAATCAAATCGATATCCATCTAAAAAGAATAAAAATCCCTTATGTCTAATCATATTTAATACAAATCAATTGATAATCAAATCAAATAAATTTACTTTCCATCAGCCGACCTATATTCTACAGCAAGCTCTCTACCTATTGTGAAAACGCAGACCTATTCCTTTTATTCGAAGGATGCTTCTTCCTTTATATAAACAAACCCAGCTCCTTATTCCTCAACAAAAAAAATTTGAAATAACTATTTCCCTTTTCTCTCTTCAATTCAAATCGAGCCTCTCCTTTTCCTTTTTATAAACCACTGCCTTACTCACATTATTCACTTCAAACTGAAATAGAAATCGATACAAAAAGAGGGGAGGCAATGAAATCATTCATTGATTATGGGGTGTCGCGAGTTCAGGGGAGGCTGTCTTCGAGCAGTAGACAATTTATAGGTGACGAAGGCATTAAAATCGCGATGGGAAAGTGGGAATACAGAAATCGGAATCGAAGATTTTGATTCGATTTAAAGGTCATGAGTTCCTGATGCTCGTTCCAAGGGGTTGACGCTCGCGATTCGTGGATGGAAGAGGCCGACGTCAAGCTAGGGGAATGCGAGAATTATGGTGCGAATTAGGATGAAAGGTACAGTCTTTGCTTCGTGATTTTTACAGCGCGAGATGGGTTTTGGGGTAGTTTGATCAACTTTTGGGTTCATTCCTTTTTACAGCATCGAACTAATGGCATCGTGATTCTCACTACATCGCTGAGTGGAGTTCGCTTGTTGTTGATGGTGTGAGGTGTTAATAATGACGAGGTGTGCAGGGTGGGCAACTGTGGATGTCACAGTGAGCAGGTGTGAGGCCGTGACATTCAAGTTTGACTGTGTACTGTCGGTGGCAGCAACAGGTAGAAGATGGGTTGTGATGGCTTCAGTAAAGGGCGTTGTTCATCTATAATGTTTTACTGTGTTGAGGCAAATGGAATTAAGGTATTTTATTTAATTATTTAGTATATAAGTTAAAACTACAAATATTTTTATTAGAGGAAAATGTTAGCTAAATTAATCTAATTTAATTTAGTTAATCAAAATGTTAATTCAATTGGATTAAAATCTTATTAAATTTGTAACTTGTTCGCTTTAGATTCAAATCAAATGGCGTTTGTCGCATCGGACTCCTAGTTGTAACATCTACATGCTGGATTGGACTGGTAGAATCTTGAGCTTGCCGAGATTTATGATAAAATCAAATGCCATTTGATTTTAATTTAAATCGGATAGATTCGACGATTTAAAATCACGGTGAGTAAATCTCACTCAAATTTACTGTTTAGAATTATTTTTAATCATTAAAAATAATTGTTGTTTGCTTGGATGCGTTTAAATATTTTTGTGGTTATTATATATTAGTTGCTTAGGCTTGTTGTGGTTATTATATATATTAGTGATTGGTTGGATTCCTGTAGTACCATTAGCAGATGCCCGTAGTATCATTAGCGGATGACCCTATACGCCCCACGCTATGACAGTGGATGATCTTCTATACTGCGATATCCTGCCTCGAAGCAGGATGGGTATTATTTATGTTGGCTAACGTCTATGGATGTAGGAAAAAAACAGGTTGGAGGAATCCATCAAAAATATTATTATTTGTTTGTTTCATATATATTATCATATATGATGTGTTAGAAAACATGTGATTGGTAACTGAGTGTTTTGGGGGGTTTAAATATCACTCGGGCCTGTATTTTGATTTATAAAAATATAATTAGAGAGATTTTGGGATTTAAAAGGAAAATTCTATTTTCTAAAATAGAATTTGAATTTAGAATGGACTAAAGATATTTACTTGTTTTGGAAATATAAACAAGTGTTGAATTTATAAACGATGTTTAAAAAATTAAATAATACAAGAAATTGAAGTAAATTTATAATAAAGTGGAGAAATTATCATTGGATAATTTGAATATTTAAATTCAAATGTTAAAAAAAATAGAAATGGGGAATTCATTTTAAAGAAATAAACGATGGAATTTATTCTGATGTTCAAAATATAAATTGAACTAGAAATAAATCCGTAGGGATTTATGATTTAAATTTGATTAACTCGAATTTATTTAAATAGAAGTTAAATTGAATATGACAATAAATTGGGTGTTATAAGTTATTATAAATAGAAATTTCCAAAAGGAGACTTTGGTTTTAAATAGATTTGTTTAAATATAAAACAAGAAAATTTTTATAATATGGTGTTTATAAATATAATGAATTAATAATCAAGAGATACTTTGAATATTTAAATTCAAATATGAATTTAAAATAGGATTGAAAAATAGAATTTGAATGTAGAAAATTCAAGTAGAAATTGATTATAGAAAATTCAAATAGAATTAAAACTAGAATTTGAATGTAGAAAATCCAAATGGAATTTGAATATGGAAAAATTCAAATAGAATTGAAAATAGAATTTGAAAATAGAAAGTTCAAATCATTTCGAAATGGGAACGACGGAATATATTTCAGAAAGTGGATTTTTAAACAGAATAGAAATAAATCCAAAGGATTTATAACTTGTCAAAGGAATTGGAATTTAACATAGAAGATCGAAGTATAAATAAATTTATTTCCGAGTAAGGAAAAATCGACAATTTTAGAAAATCAGAAATATTATGTTGGATTGGAAAATTTGATTTGATATATATTAAAAATATATTAGAATTGAGTTGAATTTATTTTAAATGAAGATTAAAAGTTTATATATATATATATATATATATAATTAAAACGAACTCGCCGCAGCACGGTAGTCAGTAAAATAGCGTTTATATAGTACTCAATTTAAGTCGGAATTCTTTGAATCAAGAATCGTTCGGACCTGTTTGATAATAGTTTTCTAATGGAAGAGAAAATTCAGAATTTCGTCGTATATATTTTGAGTTATGTCAAAATCAAATTTTCAAAAAAACAATGCCATAACAGTTTATTTAATTTTATAAAAGGATTTTAAGCGAATAAAATCTGAATTTCTATTTAGAAAATTTCTGATTCGAGTTGTAAAATATATCTGAACTTAAGTGGAGTATTGATTTGATTTTTGAAACAGAAATCAGATTTTTATTTATTGAATAGAATTAACTAATTTGAATAGTAATTAGTTAATGAGATTTTGAATTGATATTGGGCTTTGAATAAGTGAATTCGATTTAGAAATTTGTATTCGAAATTGGAAAGGAAATTTGAATTGAAATTGGAATTCAATTTGGTTATAAGCAAGTTAATAATTTATTTGAACATTTTATGTTCAAACAAAGAAGTAAAACAGGAAAATATAGCTAATTAGAAAATAAATTAGCGAATTGGGTTAAGACGAATGGATTGAGTTGAAACCAAATGAAAATATTTGGATATGTGTTAGACAGGTCTGGAATGAAGAGAATGAAGATTTTAATTTATGTGCCTGACAAAAAGGTACACGTTTAAATTCTATATGAGTTTTTTGCGCCGAATCGGCTAGCCGCTGAGCTTTTTCTTTTTCTTTTTGATTGGAGAGGCCTATGTGGCGGTTTGGGGATTTTCCCGATGCTCCCGGTACGAAGGAGGTTATGGTGAAATTTTCCGGAAATTTAAGGAGTTAAAATTTTTTAAGATAATTTTATAATTAGAAATCTATACATCAATATATATAGAATTCGATAAGGAAACGAATTAAAATAGAATATTATAAACAAAAATGAAATCGATAATCTGGTAATAGAAAGAGATATATATATATATACATTTAAAAACGAATAATTGGTTTGTATGGTGTTGATTTTTCGGGAATAATGGTTTTGTCTGTTTTGATGTTATGGATGCTTTCGGTCAAGGTTTGAGAGGTAATTATACCCCACTTGATTGATTCATTTTTAAATGATAAATAGGATGATTCAATCTCGAAGATAAATGTTTAAAAGAGTTTAGTTGAATGCAGTATTTTGGGTTGTTGTAACAGTGTTTTACACAACATTCGCTTTAACCCAAATATGTGGAATTCTGGAAATATAATATTTCCTGAATGTAGAAATGAATGGTCGAGGAAGAGATAAATAATTGGAATGTTTCCAATTATAAGTAAATGATATTTTCTAAGTATAGAAAATAAAAAAGGCAAGACACGGAAATGTTTTCCAAATAACGAAAAGGCCAAGATGATAACTGAAAATATTTGGTTAACAAATGTTGATAAAGAAATGGAGAAGTGTTTTAATTAATGAAATATTAATTAAAAGGCCCAGTGATTTGTTTGATGCTTTTAATGGATGTTTGTTTTTCTTCGATAGTTAAATAACTGACTATCGAAGTGTTTGCCAATATCGTTGTCAATATGGAGAGACCAGTTGGGTTATTATCCGAGAACCACTCCGTATTAGCAGTAGCGTTGCGAATCTGATTTTATGAAGATAATCGAAGATGGAGTAAAGTGCAAGGGCTTTTTCTATTAACGGAAATTATGCCTTCGGTTTCGTTCAATCCCAGAACGAATGTATATGGACGAATGTCTGACAAAGCATTTCCAATGATTGCATATGTTGGTTTGTATAAATATATATGGTGGCGGAGAATTTATTCTCTTAGCATAATATCCAAAATGTATTTGTGCAAATCAATTAGTGATTAACGGATCTGACGATGTGGCATTCAAAGTGATTGTGCTATCAATGAAATATAAGTAATCGTAGCCTCAGGCCTCAATAACCGGGAAATGACAAAATGGGGCAGGCAGCATGGCTATGTGGGTCGCTCCCATTAGGGTGTATAATCACCTATCTAGAGAAATTCCTTTTACTTCTTTAATCTATCGATGCTGTCCCTTTTCGGGAAACGGTTGCTGATCCCAACCGTTGGTGATATACATTTGATACACTAAAGCGAAATGAGTGGTCGGTCATGTGTGGGCCAGGTTGCAAGACGGTCTTATTGAACCCAGTGTATTCCTCTTTAGAGATACACCATCAGAAATTAGTTCCATACCTTGTCATAGTCGGAATCCAATCTCTAATAAGCGCCATGCGGTTTTTGATTTTATATTATATATGGAGCGTGAGATGGAAGCGTTCCGCTAGATTCTATTTATTTGATGTAGACATTATTATAATATCACTGGATTTGATATCAAAATATTTTGGGTTATCGTAAGGTAAAAACCATCCGTATTTATGTGTGGATCTGTCTTACGATTATCATTTCTTTTAAAAGGATTTTGAAAGTTAAACAAATGGTTGGAGTTTACTCACACCAGTCCCATGACTGACCCATAGTTTATTTTGTTTGTTTTCCCTTAAACTCTTAGGTGCCCAATTTTGTATGGGCAGTCAAGTAGTCGGGATTTTTCAGATTCACTTGGCAGAGATGGAAGCAGAGGCTTCACCTGTTAGCTATAGACTATCATATATCCGCTGTGTACTATGTTATATCTGGAAACAGGTGTTTATAACTGTTCCAGAAAGAACTGTTGTGCTCTGATAATGGTATGTATATACAGTTACTGATTTGTATTTCAAAAGTTACGTTATTAAATATATTTTATTCGATCCATTGTTGGATTTGTGTTCTTTGTTTTTCTTCTATGCTAACTTTTCTTTCTTTCTATTTCTCATCCTCTAACTAATTTTTAATAATGATTCGTATTTCTATGCAATTTGGGATGGATGTGTGGTGTTATTAGTCAACTCAGATAGTACGGATTTGCGATTCGTTACAGTTGGTATTAGAGCTTAAGTTGAACGAATACCTCGGCTTTGTTGGGATATTCTCATTAGAGATTGGGTCAATAGTACCCTAGAATGAGTTTTGTGTGTATATACGAGAGAGCGTATTTGTTAATTGATATAAAAATTGTTTTACATTATGTTGGCTAGTCTATTAAGTGGCTTATGAATTCTGATTGAATCGTGGGACGGCACGAAGTCGACATGAATTTCTAAACACTTGAACAGAGAAATTCGACACAGTATTGTTTTAAAGTGGGTAAATGAAATAATTTTACCCAAAATTCTATTTTGATATAGAAAGAATAATTTTCTGAATTATTAATAATATATTGGTTGAGTTGGTTGTTAATATTATAGTAAGATAATATTATAAAATTGGAAAGGTTATGTATAACCAAACAAAATTTGTATATGGATAAAATATACAAATGAGATGAACTGAAATTGAATTCAGAATCAGAATTAAGAATTTAAAATCCTGGGTGTTTGAAAAATATTTTCTGAAGCATATTAAACAATATAGCTTTGTGTTTGATGGATTTTTGATTCAAAATCATTTTTTTAATGGATTTTGAAAGAACTGAACTCACTTCAGTGGCTGGGAAATAATTCTGATGATAACTGCAGCATCATCAGTGTTCATTTTTGAGTTTCTAATGATGAATTGCTACCTTAGAAAAGTTTTTGATGAAATTTGTTTGAGAGAAAACAAGTTAGTTTGAAAATTAAAATGTTTTTAATTTGAAATGGGAATATATATATATATATATATTTAAGTTATTTCAAAAGGATTTGAAATGAAAACCCTGGGATTTGGATTTTGGAATTGAAATTTAACTTAAGCTTGTAAAATGGATTTGAAGTGAATGAATTGACTAGAATCAATTTGAATATATTTAAATGGAATAAGAATTGGTGATAAATCATTCAGAATAAATGAATGTGAGTATATATGAGGCGTAATATAAACGAGAACCAAAAGTTTTGGTCGGATTGAATTTGTTGAAATATAAAATGTTGAGTTTCAACATAAGTAGTTTTTGAAAAGTAAATGGGTTTGCAGCACTTTTCCTACCTTAGTAATTTTGGGGACGAAATTCTTTTAAGGGGGAAGAATTTAATGACCTAGGATTTTGGTCGATTAGTTTTAAATATTTAATATTATTTTATATATTGAATAGATAATATAAATGAATTTTTATATTAAGTGTTGATTTAAAAATCGATTTCGATTTAATATCGTATATATTAAATTATCAAAATATGAAATCAACGAATAACGAAATTTGAAGTTAAAACTGAACTGAAAACAATTAAGATAATTTATAGAAATTCAATTTAAGTGGAATCGATGATAATAATTTATTATCAAAGAATTTATTTGTTTTGAATTTAAATATTTTTATACTAATTTATTATGGTTATTTTATATATACGTTCGAATAAATTTTTATAGTATATTCGGTTGAGTCCCGAATAATGTAAAATATGTTGAAATGGCGGTCGGTAGGTTAAAATAGCGGTTAGTAATTTAAATTAGTGGACACTGAGATTTTTGATTGTGGATAGGCTCAAAATCAAATCGATATCCATCTAAAAAGAACAAAAATCCCTTTATGTCTAATCATATTTAATACAAATCAATTCGTAATCAAATCAAATAAATTCACTTTCCATCAGTCGACCTATATTCTACAACAAACTCTCTACCTACTGTGAAAACACAGACCTATTCCTTCTGTTCGAAGGATGCTTCTTCCTTTATATAAACAAACCCAACTCCTCATTCCTCAACAAAAAAAAATCAAAATAACTAATTCCCTTTCCTCCCTTCAATTCAAATCGACCCTCTCCTTTTCCTTTTTATAACCCATTGCCTTACTCACATTATTCACTTCAAACTGAAATAGAAATCGATAAAAAAGGGAGGGAGGCAATGAAATCATTCATTGATTATGGGGCGTCGCGAGTTCAGGGGACGCCGTCTTTGAGCATCAGACAATTTAAAGGTGACGAAGGCATTAAAATCGCGATAGGAAAGTGGGAAGCAAGAAAACGGAATTGAAGATTTTGATTCAATTCAAAGGTCGCGAGTTCCTGATGCTCGATCCAAGGGGTCGATGCTCGCGATTCGTGGATGGAAGAGGCCGACGTCAAGCTAGGGGAACGCGGGAATTATGGTGCGAACTAGGATGAAAGGTACATTCTTTGCTTCGTGATTTTTACAGCGCGAGATGGGTTTTAGGGTAGTTTGATCAAATTTTGGGTTCATTCCTTTTTACTGCTTCGAACTAATGGCATTGTGATCTTCGCTACATCGCTGAGTGGAGTTCGATTTTGGTTTAGGTGAATCAGGGCCAGTTCGATTATTGTTGATGGTGGGAGGTGTTAATAATGACGAGATGTGTAGGGTGGGCAACAGTGGATGTCGCAGTGAGCAGGTGTGAGGCGGTGACATTCAAGTCTGATTGTGTACTGTCGATGGCAGTAACAGGTAGAAGATGGGTTGCGATGGCTTCAGTAAAGGGCGTCGTTCATCTATAATGTTTTACTGTGTTGAGGCAAATGGGATTAAGGTATTTTATTTATTAATTTAGTATATAAGTTAAAATTGCAAATATTTTTATTAGAGGAAAAATGTTACGTAAATTAATCTAATTTAATTTATTTAATCAAAATTTTAATTCAATTGAATTAAAATCTTGTTAAATTTGCAACTTATTCTCTTTAGATTCAAATCAAATGGCGTTCATCGCATTGGACTCCTAGCTATTACATCTACATACTGGATTGGACTGGTATAATTTTGAGCTTGCCAAGATTTATGTTAAAATCAAATGCCATTTGATTTTAATTTAAATCGGATAGATTCGACGATTTAAAATCACGGTGAGTAAATCTCACTCAAATTTACTGTTTAGAATTATTTTTGATCGTTTAAAATAATTGTTGCTTGCTTGGATGCGCTTAAATATTTTTGTGGTTATTATATATTAGTTATTTAGGCTTGTTGTGGTTATTATATATATATATATATATATATATTGGTGATTGGTTGGATTCCCACAGTACCATTAGCGGATGCCCGTAGTATCATTAGCGGATGAACCTATACGGCCCATGCTATGATAGTGGATGACCTTCTATACTGCAATATCCTGCCTCGAAACATGATGGGTATTATTTATGTTGGCTAACGTCTGTGGATGCAGGAAAAAACAGGTTGGAGGAATCCAGTTGGATTCCTCAAAAATATTAATATTTATTTTTTGTTTCATATATATTATCATATATGATGTGTTAGAAAACCTATGATTGGTAAACTGAGTGTTCTGGGGTGTTTAAATATCACTGGGGCCTGTATATTGATTTATAAAAATATCATGAGAGAGATTTTGAGATTTTAAAGGAAAATTCTATTTTCTTAAATAGAATTTGAATTTAGAATGGACTAAAGATATTTACTTGTTTTGGAAATATAAATAGGTGTTGAATTTATAAACGGTGTTTAAAAAATTAAATAATACAAGAAATTGAAGTAAATTTATAAATATTGTTTATAATAAAGTGGAGAAATTATCATCGGATAATTTGAATATTTAAATTCGAATGTGAAAAAAAATAGAAATGGGGAAATCATTTTAAAGAAATAAACGATGGAATTTATTCTGATGTTCAGAATATAAATTGAACTAGAAATAAATCCGTAGGGATTTATGATTTGAATTCGATTAACTTGAATTTATTTAAATAGAAATTAAATTGAATATGAAAAAAAATTGGGTGTTATAAGTTATTATAAATAAAAATTTCCAAAAGGAGACTTTGGTTTTAAATAAATTTGTTTAAATATAAAACAAGGAAAATTTTATAAAATGGTGTTTATAAATATAATGAATTAATTATCAAGAGATACTTTGAATACGTAAATTCAAATATGAATTTTAAATAGAAATGAAAAATAGAATTTGAATGTAGAAAATTCAAATAGAATTTGAATATAGAAAATTCAAATAGAATTTGAATGTAAAAAATTTAAGTGGAATTTGAATATGGAAAATTCAAATAGAATTGAAAATAGAATTTGAAAATAGAAAGTTGAATTCATTTCGAAATGGGAATGACGGAATATATTTCAGAAAGCGGATTTTTAAACAGAATAGAAATAAATCCAAAGGATTTATAATTTTTCAAAGGAATTGGAATTTAACATAGAAGATCGAAGTATAAATAAATTTATTTCCGAGTTAGGAAAAATCGACAATTTTAGAAAATCGGAAATATTATGTTGGATTGGAAAATTTGATTTGATATATATTAGAATGGAGTTGAATTTATTTTAAACGAAGTTTAAAAGTTTATATATATATAATTAAAACAAACTCGCTGCAGCGTGGTAGTTTGTAAATTATCCTTTGGAACTTCAATTGAGTATACAGAACTCAATTTAAGTTGGAATTCTTTGAAACAAGAATCATCGGGACCGGTTTGATAATAGTTTTCTTGAAACAACCCGAAATCCCCCTTACGGGAAATCACGGATTGAGTTGAGAACAAGCCACATCAGAACACAAACAGAAGAACATTTCATTGTATATTACAACAATTCCATCAGAATACAATAATATACAGAGTATGAATAAATATTACACAGAAAATATCATTGATTTAAATTACATTACATAGCGGCAGAAAATAATACAAAACACAACTGAAAGAGATATACGGATACAGAGCTTTCCGGATATCCTCCCAGCTGTAAATCAGGATCATGTGAATATAAATCTACAAAACCAAAACTACTACCTGCCCATGCGGAAAATAAGGTCAGTCATGTGACTGGTGTGAGAACTAAAACAGTTATTTAAAACTTCACTTTAAATCAGATATATCAAGGGACCACGCCGTATAACACGGAACGGGTTTCCATCCAAGAATACCAGTGCATATAACAAAACAGCGCAATTCTTTTTGGAAAAATGAAGCTATTATAAGACCCAGGTCCTATCACACAATGCAACGCAAGCCGAAGGATAGGATTTCCCCTTATAATAGCCAAACATGCTTGGTACGTTTAAAAAAATCATTTGGTACTATTATTAGTGCATAGTGCACAAAACAACTTCAAATCATAAGTATCAATCATAGATGGCATGGGTACCATTTATCATGTCGCCTTACTAGGCTCTACAATCAAAACCGCAAATGTCACGTATTGAAAGTTGGGTTTCCATCTGTGAACCAAGGCAAAAGATAGTCCTCACCGATTCGAGACTCTCTAGCCAGAGCCTCAGGATCAGAGCTCGAGTGACCCTTGGATCGTCAAGGCCAGTCCACCGATGTGGATTAAAATGCCTGAACACTGAGTCTCCTTACCCTTTGAGGCGTAAATGAGCCAAATGACTCCATCGGACCCGGATCGTCCGATCAAACCGAGGCGCCTCGCAACAGCAACAACCACATAGGTGAAAATAATATAAATGTCAGGGCTGGTAGGTCACTTACCCCACCCTAGCTAGAAGGAAACGTATGCCCTCCCTGAGGTCCTCACCCGTTTTTGGTTCACAACCAGGGTGTGAGGCTCATGAATCAACGCTACACAAAGCTATGCCACACAGGTCGTGCTTTGATCATCAACCACAAGACTTTGCTTTTCAACAGAAGCCTTGATCAATTGCCACTTAGGCATGCCACACAGGCAATTCACACCATGCGACTGATGTCTATCGATATACAACCTCTGATCCTGTACGTCTCAGAGAAGGGTGAAGTAAGGGAATGAATTCCCCTTCACCAGGCAGATGTATATTTAATATAGATCGATCAACACAGAGCAAAATCCAATGTCTGACACACAGTCTATACAAGTTTGTTCTGGGTCTGAACGAAACCGGAGGCACCTTGTACCTTGCATATCCATCGATCTCCATGTACGTCTGGACGATCACCAATTGATTCTCTCCTCTTGGGTGTACAGCCCAATCAAGATCATCGGTAATCACCCAAACGATGTGAAGACCTACAGTCTTCAACCACCGTCTTCATTCTCGACACCACGTCAAATCAGTTATTCAGAATAGGATAAACTCGGTCTTTTTGAATAACTCCCATATATATATAATAAATAAGTGTTACACAAACACAACATATGCCTCATTCCAATTTAGAATATTGTTTTATTCAAATATTCTTACACTTTAGGAAACGTTCCCATTAATTTTATCAAAGATATATTTTTTAATCTTCCTTTGAATATCAATTCAAATTAGTTGGGATTAGCGAACCACACTGAAGTAATCATTTATTTTATTTCCTAATCCCAACCTATTCATCCCGTGAAGTAAAACTGGTCATACTTCATATCTAACACCACGGTGTTATCGGTAAATTCAATTACCATTTCACGTTTAAATCTAATTAAAGATTTAACTATCGCTCAGAGCAAACCGGTGATACTCCATTCTCGATCATTTCAATCTAGTTAAAGATTCATTAAAACTCCACTTATTTTTAATCTTCCCAAAAATAAATATCCTGTCTTTAACTGGGTTAAAGAACCAATGGTATCTAAAACATGGTTCACGATAAACCCAAAATCACATTTGATATTAAATACAAGGCTCTGAATGGAAAATATATCGGCTTATATTCAATATCTAATTCTACGTCCAATAAATATTGTATTGGAAATAACGATATAAATTTATCATTCAAATTTCAATAACCACATCTGCATAATCACGAAATCCAACATCGAAATATTCCACAGACAATTTCGATTCAAATCCATTCCAATTTAATTATTGGAAATTCTGATTACTTTTTAAAAGCCTTTTCAAATCCAATTTATTTATTTCAAAAATAAAGGGATTATAATTCTAGTTCAAAACTAGTTCATTTCGACAAAAATCTATTTTTATCTTTTTAAATATGGAGTTTTTCATCCCAATTCTTCACATATCATTTCTTATGATTCTACACACATTATTACTATTTTTAATAATTTTATTAAGGCCCATACAGTCGATTTCCATCAACGGCCATCGAACTGCACTTACAGTGACCTTTTCCAAATTTGATTTGGACATAATTCCAAATCCAACCATTAGATTTCAAATCTCTAGTATTCGCTAGAAAGCCTTTTTCGATACGTACCCAACGGTTCTAGTTTTAAGAGAATCCGACGGTCGGATCTCCCGTAATATCCATTTGAAGTCAATGGTCGAAATTCACGAACTGCCGCAACGCGGCGCGTTCTATTCAGGCCATTGAATATATATAATATATATATTATATATATTTCATCGATTTCCTTTTAAAACGTATTTTATAAATCTTTTTAAATTCATTTTCGAAACAATTTCAACTTCTTATTCTATTTCGAATCAAAATTAAATATTCCACATCATCGATATACAAATGATAATATTTTCAAAACGTTATATTTTGAAATCACTTCCTTTTCTATTCATTATAAAGATGAATAAATTCGATATAAATATCGTTCACATCAAAATGGCGTCAATCTAATCAACATGGCTTTTATATATTTCAATAACTTCCTTATTCTATTCAACAAATGAATTTTTATTCTATTCAACACATGTATTTTCTTTCTATTCAACACATGAATATTTATTCTATTCAACACATGAATTTTATTCTATTCAACACATGAATATTTTTTCTATTCAACACATGAATACATATTTTATTTCAACACATGAATATATATTTTATTTCAACAAATGAATATATATTTTATTCCAACACATGAATATATATTTTATTTCAACACATGAATATATATTTTATTTCAACACATGAATATATATTTTATTTCAACACATGAATATATATTTTTTTCCACCTTAAAAATTATATTTTTAACTATAAAATATCTATTCAATACACTACACACAATCATTTTTCACGACACATCAATCAACCAAACAAGCCATCCATGGTCTGTGGACGACGGGTGTCGGGTGCTACTAAGCACTTCCTGCATCCTAGTATATATATCAAACTAGAAATTTAAATAAAAGTGAGGAGTTCTCACCGAGAGCTAAACCAAACGCTGTGACTCTTCATATGTAGAACATCTTCGTTGTGCTTCCTATGAGATCTGTTCAACACCGCTTGTTAAAAATTATATTTCACTTCTAATATAATAAAAGATGATGTTTTTATTACTCTAATTAAATAAAAAATATATTTTTATTATTCTAAAAATATAGAAACCATATTTTTAATACTCTACATAAATAAAAATCATATTTTTGATTCGCTACATATATAAAAATCACATTTTTTATTCACTACATATATAAAAATCACATTTTTATATTCGCTACTTTATTGTAAAAATTATATTTTCTTCAACTCTACTTTATATATATTAAAAATCAAATTTTACATCACATAAAAATCAAACTTTTTATTGCTTAAAAATCTAAACTTTTATAGTTTAAAAATCTAAACTTTTATAAAATATAAATCATCTCTTTATATTTTTGTTTAAAAACTGATTTTAAATGACTGCTAACTTATATATATATAGAACCAAAAATAAATCACACTTAAAAACAAACTCACTGTATTTTTCGTTTCCACCAAGCCGAGGTCTGTAACCGTCATCGACATTAAAACCATCGTCGCTTACGGATTCATGGAGGATGGAAGTCTGAGGCGCTCACAATGGAGCTTGCGTTGGCGCCAACGTTTGGGGTGGAGGAGTGCTGCGCGGACCTGGGGTGGCGGTGCGGTGGAACCTAGGGTGGCCGGCGGTGTTCTGATGGGGGTTACGGCACGATCCCGCAAAGGGTTTGGGGGTAGCATGGCTTGCGAGGTCGACGGGGGACGGTGGAGGAGGAAGCAGAGGTAGCGAACGAGGGGAAGGCGGAGCGGTCGAGGCAGAGGCGACTTCGACGATGGAGGGTGGAGGAAGGCTGAGTGTGATTTCGATTTGATGAATCGTTTTTTTATTTGGTCAACGCATCTGAAAGAATGAGGGAGGGAGAGAATAGAAGGGGGGAGGGAGTTTATAATAAAATATTTATTTATTTAATTCAATTTATTTTTATAAAGCAACCTTTTATTTCGAACTCGAAATGAAACCCACCGAGTGTCACCCCTAGCTAATTACCCCTATTCTGAAAACAATGGGATATGTCCCGTAATCCAATTCGATTGTTACAATCAGTTTCTATTTAAATTAAAATATAAATCTATATATATTCAATTCAAACTTACATTTCAATTTACCGGGGCCACATACTGACTCTAAAAATTCTAGAAAAATTATTTCTATCTTCGTATTGATGATACTGTCCTAACAAAACTAATTTCATAAAATTCTAAAACCGTTTGAAAAATGGCCATTTTCTAGTTGATTAAAATCAACTGAAACTGGTCAAACGTGTTTTCCTTTGCCATGCTCACATATTGATTTAGAAAATTACGCATTTTGAAACATAACAATAACTTGACATCACGAATCCAACAAAAGTGGTTTCGTCAAAAACCGAGGTCGTTTGCAAAATGGCTATTTTCAAGGCCTTTTTATATATTAAAAAATATATAAATTCCACAGCGACTTTTCTGAATTTTAAACTGGATGTATCTTTCAACTTTTAAATTGAAATCTCAGTTTCTTACATCCATTAGAAAGATACGATTAAACAGATTCGAATATTTCTTGTTTCATCCAATTCCGACTTAAAACGAATTCCGCATATTCATTTGAAATTAGAAATTGGATTTTCAAACTACCACGCCATTTCAGGCTCATTTTATAATTACAATAAAATTATTTGCTTTAACTTTGTCAAAAATAAATTTTCCATCGTTATTATTTAAAATAATTCATTTTAAATATTCAAAATTCAATAAAATTGCCAAAATAAATTTTTTAAATTGGCTCAGATATTTGGGTTATTACAATCTCCCCCACTTAAAACTTTTCGTCCCTGAAAAGGAACGAAGTTGAAAGTTGTTTAACTAATCAACTCAACTTTCATTATTTTTATTATAGCTTAAGTTCTTCAACTTTTCAGTTTCTAAGAACTTTTCAAATTTTTCAAAAATTTGGCTAACACCCTAAATTTTCGAAAAATTTCGCCATAACCTCCCCTGCCCCTGGAGCTTCAGGATATTTCAAATAGCCTCCCATGGCCCTCACCAATCCAAAAGGAAAAAGAAACTGCCAATCGTCTCATAAAATCATCCAAACCCAAAAAATACAATAAACATGTACCTATTTGTCGGGAAAACAATTTTATTCCTCTTCTCTAGCCTCCTTGCTATGACCTGTTCAATGTAAGTACATGTATATGCATGCAATTCAAAACAATTTTTAATTCAATTCAATATTTGATTCAATTTGGCCTAAATTACCTGTTGGTTTAAATGAATAATCATACAACACAACCATCGATCAATAAGTTGATTATCTTTTCAAACACATAATTTTGATACGTATACAGAAAATCTTGTTTTTGATGCCAAATCACAGCAATAGCCCTATCTAGTTCTGGTTCTAACACCAGTCAATTGGAAATATATAGAAATCCCACTTTCGAAACTCGAACACAAACACTGAGGATGAGGCCTCATCATCAGAATCATCTCCGGGCGACTAGAGCGTGATTCTATATCTATCTAGTATATTCGAGGCTTCAAATACACGTGGATTAGATGTATATTCAAATCTCTATATACTTGATTGTCCAAGTCAGTATAAAAATAATATTCAAATACGAATAATTGGTTTAAATTTTCAAAACCAAAAATTGTTTTCAATTTAAATATATATACTCTTCACACTCGTTCTAGGATACTACTGATCCCATCTCTAACGAGTCATTCTCATTGGATATTACTAATCCAATGTCTGATGAATTCTTTCGTATGGTTCTAACGTGTCTTGTTCTCCAAGCTCTGTAAACCAAAGCTCTGATACCACGATGAAACGACCCGAAATCTTCCTTACGGGAAATCACGGATTAAGTTGAGAACAAGCCACATAAGAACACCAATAGAAGAAAATTTCATTGAAAATTACAATAATTCCATCAGAATACAAGAATATACAGAGTAAGAATAAATATTACACAGAAAATATCAGAGATTTAAATTACATTACATAGCAGCGGAAAATAATACAAAACAAACTGAAAGAGATATACGGATACAGAGCTTTCCAGATATCCTCCCAGCTATAAATCAGGATCCTGTGAATATAAATCTGCAAAACCAAAACTACTACCTACCCGTGCGGAAAATAAGGGCACCCAGAGTTTAGGTTAAAACAATAAACTCCAGGTCAGTCATGTGACTGGTGTGAGAACTAAAACAGTTATTTAAAACTTCACTTCACATCAGATATATCAAGGGACCACGCCGTATAACACGGAATGGGTTTCCTCCCAAGAATACCAGTGCATATAACAAAACAGCGCAATATTTTTTGGAAAAATGAAGCTACTATAAGACCCAAGTCCTATCACACAACGCAACGCAAGCCGGGGATAGGGTTTTCCCATATAATAGCCAAACATGCTTGGTACGTTTAAAACAAATCATTTGATACTATTATTATTGCATAGTGCATAAAACAACTTCAAATCATAAGTATCAATCATAGACGGCATGGGTACCATATTGTAATAACCCGGAAATCTGGGCCAGTTTAAAATTTTTATTTTGGCAATTTTAGCGAATTTTGATTATTTAAAATGAATTATTTTAAATAATATCGACGAGAAATTTATTTTGAATAGAAATGAATTCGAATTGAAATTGAATTAATTCGAAATTCAAATTGAATTGAAAACGAACTGAAATTGAATTAAAAAATGATTTGAATTTAAATTAATTTGAAATGAATTTAAAACGAATTTGCCGGGAAAAATTCAATTTTGATTTGAATTTGAAATAAAAATTGAAATCGTTTTGAAAACGAATTTAAATCATTTTATAAAATATGTTTTAAAAGGAAATCGACGAAGTATATATTATATATATTATATATATAATATAATGGCCTGAATAGAACGCGCCGCGCAGCGGTAGTTCGCGAATTTCGACCATTGACTTCGAATGGACATTGCGGGAGATCCGACCGTCGGATTCTCCTAAAACCGGAACCGTTGGGTTCGTATCGAAGAGAGTTTTCTAATGAATATTAGAAATTTTAAATCTAACGGTTGGATTTGGAATTATGTCCAAGTCTAATTTGAAAAAGGTCGCTGTAAGTGCAGTTCGATGGCCGTTGATGGAAATCGACTGTACGGGCCTTGATAAAATTATTAAAAATATCAATAATTTGTGTAAAATCATAAGAAATGATTTGGGAAGAATTGGGATGAAAATCTCCATATTTGAAAAGATAAAAATAGATTTTCATCGAAATGAACTAGTTTTGAACTAGAATTAAAATTCTATTTGTTTTTAAATAAATAAATTGAATTTAAATAGGGTTTTAAAAATAACCAGAATCTCCAATGATTGCATTGGAATGGATTTGAATCGAAATTGTCTTCGGAATATTTCGAGGTTGGATTTCGTGATTATACAGATGTTGTTATGGAAATTTGAAAGATATAGATATGTATATCGTTATTTCCAATACGATATCTGTTGGTCGTAGAATTTGATATTGAATATAAGCCGATATATTTTCTATTCAGAGCCTTGTATTTAATATCAAATGTAACAACCCGTATTTTCAATAACCTGTTATAACGTAAATCGAGGCAGAATTTAATTTATAAATTTGAATCAAGGGAAACGGGCTATGCCATTGCGTTCGTCTCGGAAAAATACGCGAAATAGAGTCCGAGTTTTCGAAAATCGGAGTCCGTATGACCCGGTTAAGGCCCAACGAAGTTTTCAGAAAAATTCAAAGTAAAAACAGATTTCAAATTCAAGTTTGAATTTGGACATTAGGGCAGTTGGGCGTAGGCGGGAAATTTCCCGCCAGACCACCCATGTCGACAGCCCTGTCGACTGGGCAGTCGACATGGTTAGGCCCAAGTCGAGAGCCCTGTCGACTTGGGTGTCGACTTGGCTCAGCCGGGCAGTTTTGCCTGGTGCACCATTTTGGGAGTTGTGTTGAGTTTGGGGGCCAGATTCGGTTTTGAGGGATGAGATTGGAACTAGGGTTTAATCCTAAGGCTAAAACTAATCCTAATCTCTATAAATAAGCCCCTAACCTAACCCTAAATCATCATTATTCATTCAAGTAACTAAACTATGGCAAAATCATTCCTCTCATGGCCTCCACTCTCTTCATAAAATTCCTAAGTTATTTCTATGAGAGATTTTCCATGCATACAAGTGTTTTCAAGCTTGTATGAGTGTCATTAGCTTGCATTCAATTCAAGTTTCCATATTTACATCATAAAGCAAGGGTTTTGATCATTTTTGCTCAAGGGTTTTTCTATTGGAGCTTGCATTTTGGGTTTATTTGATTGCATAAGGGCTTTGTCTCAATATATATTTTTTGTGTCTTCATAAGCATTGTAAGCCCTTTTCTACTTTCATATTTAAACTCTAAAGTTAAATGAATGATGCAAGTTTGGTTGATCATTATGATATGCAAGTATGCCATGTTGTGATATGCAAGTTTACCATGTTATGCTATGCAAGTTTGCCATGTTATGATATGCAAGTTTATCATGTTATGTTATGCAAGTATGCCATGTTATGATATGCAAGTTTATCATGTTATGTTATGCAAGTTTGCCATGTTATGATATGCAAGTTTATCATGTTATGTTATGCAAGTTTGCTATGTTATGATATGCAAGTTTGCCATATGATATGCAAGTTATGTTATGCAAGTTTGGGTTGATCATTTTGCTCATGTTATCATGTTATGCAAGCTTATCTTGGGTTTATGAGCTTAAAGCTTCAAGCTTTATGCTAAAGGTTGCATTTTGGCAACATGTAAGTTATCATATCCCTTATGATAACTTGCATGTGAGGCTAAATACGAACTTATGGCCATTCCTACATGTCATTTATCACCATGTATCACCAATATGCTAGGTTTGGTTTTATGCATGCTTTTGAGGCCTAAAAATGTAATATGCAAGTATATGAACATATGTACATTTCATATGCCACCATGTTAAACTTGTGGCTTCAACACCTTTATGTCATGATTATGCCAAGTTCCCTCTTTCTATCCTTTATGCGCTATTGCGATATGTAAGCGATGGGATTGCGTTTGGGGTGGGGTAAACTTAAAAGACATAAAAACATAAGATTGGGAATTTACCTATTAAGTTAGGTCTACCCATTGGGAATTTACCTATTAAGTTAGGTCTACCCAAATGCTTGAAAATTTGTAATATGTTTTGGAAACATAATGGACATGACACTTAGAAAATATAAGTGTGACCAACTCGAGGTTGGGTTGAGTTTGTAGCGTAAACCTACCCGGAACCGACCGGCTTAACTAGTTGCTACAAACAATAGGACCCAATGTGAGAGGTTGGTCATGTTGTACCTTGAACCCGAGGTTAGACCTAGTTGTGGTGTAAAGCTACTCGGAACCGACCAGCTTAACTAGTAACCGCAACAAAGCCTGATGTGAGAGGTTAAGGCACATTAATTAATTAATGCCTCATGATTAGGGTTAAGTCATGGTCCACTTAATACTTAATCAATTTGGGCTTGGTAGATTAATCAGGGTTAAGTCGTGAACTCATCGTTACACTTAACCAAGTTAATCCATGATTAGCAAGAGGGTTAAACCGTACTTAACCCACTAGAAAATCCTAGCAATGGGGGTCCACTCCAGCAGTAATCCCAAGTTTGTATCATTAAGACCCTAGGGACTAGGCTAGGGTGGGGGGCACGATTATTGGACTTGAGGTAAGTGACCAAAAACGACGGCAGAGTGGTATGCCGATGTAGTTCCGAACGGACTATGGTCGTGCACGTAGTCCGTATTTGGAGAAGTCAAGCATGGGTACCAGTAGATCTAGACTGTGCACTTATGTTTATGGTGTCCAGGGGTTGACACCCTAGGGCTTGATACACCCGACGGGAGACCCAGCACAGTCTGACTACAATTATGTTTGGGCCGTATTGACACCAACACGTGACGAGTTAGGCTTATAGGGAGCCGATCGACTAGACCGTTTGGTTGGACCTCGTATTAGGGTCACTTCATGTTATTGGACCTCGTATTAGGGTCACTTCATGTTATTGGACCTCGTATTAGGGTCACTTCATGTTATTGAGCCAAATCTTGGGCCAAGGGATCAATACTTATTTATTCAAGTCATGTTAGTTTGCTAGTACACCTGTGGTGCAAAACCTTAATCCTGATTATGCGATGACACCTTTATCTACCTTGTTAGTTAATCATCATGCTAGTATGTTATTATCCTTATGTTCATCCCTGCTTATCATGTCAGTTAACTTTATCAGTTTACATTGATTGTAGTAGGGCTTACTCAGTCTTTTTGACTGACCTGTTTTCTTTCGCCTCTTTTCTTCCTTTCCCCCCCCCCCCCCCCCGGGTTCTCAGGGTGGGAATTTTGGAGCTTAGCTTGGATTTCTGATCGCTTGCTTGTGGGATTTAGCTCATGTACGGTTTGACATGAAGCTAGCTATGGTTATCACTTATTTTGGGGATAGTACTTATGTATTTCAGTTTTTCAGTGATGTTGTTTTTATCTAGACTTGTGTATTTGGAAAGTTGACATTATGTTGTACCAGACTTGTTTTGAAATAGTTTGAAATCTTCCGCTGTTTTATTTATCTTATTTACTCTGTTTACATATATACATATGTTCTTGTTCTGCCTTGATATATCATTATGCATGTTTACCCGGTACAAACGCCCCTCCAAAGTCAGAGTGCTTGCAAGAGCCACCCTGGCGGAGGTGGGGTGTTACATCAAATGTGATTTGGGTTTGTCGTGAATGGTGTCTTGACTAACACTGTTCTTGAACCCAGTTGAGAAAAGATTAAATCTTTTTATTTAGATTTAATGAAGTGTACCAATTAAATAATATTTAATTGGAATTGAATTGATATCGATTTTTGGGTTTATCGTGGATAGTGTTTTAAATAACACTCGTTCTTTAACCCGATAATTAATGGAATGTGATTTTGGGTTTATCGTGAACTGTGTTTTAAAAATGACACTGATTCTTTAACCCAGTTAAAGATTAAAACTAAGTGGAGTTTTAATGAATCTTTAATTAGATTGAAAAGATCGAGAATGGAGTATCACCAGTTTTACTCCAGACGATAGTTAAATCTTTAATTAGATTTGAACGTGAAATGGTAATTGAATTCACCGATAACACCATGGTGTTAGGTATGAAGTATTACCAGTTTTACTTCATAGGATAAATAGGTTGGGGTTGTGAAATAAAATAAATAAATACTTCGGTGTGGTTCGCGAATCCCGACTAGTTTGAATTAATATTCAAAGGAAGATTAAAGAATAAACTTAAAGAATTTATCATTGATAAAATTAATGGGAACCATTCCCAAAGTATAAGATTATTTGAATAAAGGGACATTCTAAATTGGAATGAGGCGTATGTTGTGTTTGTGCAGCATGTATTTATTATATACGCGAGTTATTCGGAAAGACCGGAAGTCGTTTGGCTCATTTACGCCCTAAAGGGTGGGGAAACGCAGTGTTCAGGCATTTTAATCCAAATTAGTGGACCGGCCCTGACGATCCAAGGGTCACTCGAGCTCTGATCCTGAGGCTCGGGCTAGAGAGTCTCGAATCGGTTGAGGACTATATTTTGCCTCGGTTCATATATGGAAATCCAATTTCCAAATACGTGACATTTGCGGTTTTAATTGCAGAACTAGTATGGCGACATGATATATGGTACCCATGCCGTCTATGATTGATACTTATGATTTGTAGTTGTTTCACCCACTATGCACTTATAGTAGTATCAAATGATTTGTTTTAAACGTACTAACCATGTTTGGCTATTATAAATGAAAACTCTATCCCCCGGCTTGCGTTGCATTGTGTGATAGGACCTGGGTCTTATAATAGCTTCATTTTTCTTTATTTAGCATTGCGTTGTTTGTTTTATGCACTGGTATTCTTGGGAGGAAACCCGTTCCGTGTTATACGGCGTGGTCCCTTGATTTACCTAACTTTAAAATAAAGATTAATAACTGTTTTAGTTCTCACACCAGTCTCATGACTGGCCTGGAGTTTATTGTTTTAACCTAAACTCTGGGTGTCGTTATTTTGACATGGGCAGCTAGTAGTTTTGGTTTTGCAGATTTATATTCACAGGATCCTGGTTTACAGCTGGAATGATATCCGGAAAGCTTTGTATCCGTATATCTCTTCTAGTTGTGTATTGTATTATTTTCCGCTGCGATGTATTTAAATGTAATTTAAATCTCTGATATTTCTGCGTAATATTCACTTATACTCTGTATATTCTTGTAATATGATGAGTTGTTGTAATATGCAATGAAATGTTCTTCCACCTGTGTTCTATTTTGTCGTGTTCTCAAAACGATCAAGCGTTTCGAACGGTCTATATCGGTTTAGCGATTGATTCAGATCGAGCGAAATTCCTTTTCATCACATTTGGTATCAGAGCTTTGGTTTACAAAGCTTAGAGAACAAGACACATTAGAACCATACGAAAGAATTCATCAGATATTGGATTAGTAATATCCAATTAGAATGACTCGTTAGAAATGGGATCAGTAGTATCCTAGAATGAGTGTGAAGAGTATGTTTTTAAAGTGAAAATAAATTTTGTTCTGAAAATTTAAATCGAATTATTCGTATTTGAATATTTATTTATGTTGATTTGGACTACCCAGTATATAAAGATTTTGCATATAAGTCTGATCCGCGTGTATTCGAAGTTTTAATATATTGGGTAGATATAGAATTGCACTGTAGTCGTTCGGGGGTAATTCTGATGATAGCGATTGCATCATCAGTATTTATGTTCGAGTGACGAAGGTGGGACGTCTATATATTTCCTACTGGCTGGTGTGAGAACCAAAATTAGATAGGGCTTGTTGTTGTGATTTGGCATCAAAAATGTGATTTTTGACTATATATCAAAGTTATGAATTTGAAATGATAACCCACTAATTGATTGATGGTTGTGTTGTTTGATTAATTAAAATTTAAACCATTTAGTCAAATTGTACCAAAAAGTGAGTTGTATTGAAAATTTATCGCATTTGCTTGCATATACATGTACTTACATTGAACAGGTCAGAGCAAAGAGGCTACAGCAGACGAATAAATAGTTTGCCCGACAAATAGGTACATGTTTACTATAATTTACTGTTTTGTTTGGGTGATGATGATTTTATGAGCCGATTGGCTAGCCGCTTGGCTTTTTCTTTTTCTTTTTGAGATCAGAAGGCCTATATGGCAATTTCGGGATTTTCTTGTTGCTCCCGGTGCAGGGGAGGTTATGGCGAAATTTTTCGAAAATTTAGGGTGTTAGCCAAATTTTTGAAAAATTTGAAATGTTTTTAGAAACTAAAAAGTTGAAGAACTTAAGCCGTAGTCAAATTAACGAAAGTTGAGTTGGTATTTAAAACAACTTTCGACTTTGTTCCTTTTCGGGGACGAAAAGTTTTAAGTGGGGAAGCTTGTAATAACCCGGAAATCAGGGCCAGTTTAAATTTTTTATTTTGGCAACTTTAGCGAATTTTGATTATTTAAAATGAATTATTTTAAATAATATCGACGAGAAATTTATTTTGAATAGAAATGAATTCGAATTGAAATTGAATTAGTTCGAGATTCAAATTGAATTGAAAATGAACTGAAATTGAATTAAAAATCGATTTGTATTGAAATCAATTTGAAATGAATTTAAAAAGAGTTTGCAGGGAAAAATTCAATTTTGATCTGAATTTGAAATAGAAGTTGAAATCGTTTTGAAAACGAAATTAAAACGATTTATAAAATATGTTTTAAAAGGAAATTGACGAAGTATATATTATATATATAATATAATGGCCTGAATAGAACGCGCCGCGCAGCGGTAGTTCGCGAATTTCGACCATTGACTTCGAATGGACATTGCGGGAGATCCGACCGTTGGATTCTCCTAAAACCAGAACCATTGGGTTCATATCAAAGAGAGCTTTCTAATGAATATTAGAAATTTGAAATCTAACGGTTGGATTTGGAATTATGTCGAAATCAAATTTGAAAAAGGTCGCTGTAAGTGCAGATCGATGGCCGTTGATGGAAATCGACTGTACTGGCCTTGATAAAATTATTAAAAATATCAATAATTTGTGTAAAATCATAAGAAATGATTTGGGAAGAATTGGGATGAAAATCTCCATATTTGAAAAGATAAAAATAGATTTTTATCGGAATGAACTAGTTTTGAACTAGAATTAAAATTCTATTTGTTTTTAAATAAATAAATTGAATTTGAAAAGGGTATTAAAAATAACCAGAATCTTCAATGATTGCATTGGAATGGATTTGAATCGAAATTGACTTCGGAATATTTCGAGGTTGGATTTCGTGATTATACAGATGTTGTTATGGAAATTTGAAAGATATAGAGATTTATATCATTATTTCCAATACGATATCTATTGGTCGTAGAATTTGATATTGAATATAAGCCGATATATTTTCTATTCAGAGCCTTGTATTTAATATCAAATGTGATTTGGGTTTGTCGTGAATGGTGCCTTGACTAACACTGTTCTTGAACCCAGTTAAGAAAATATTAAATATTTTTATTTAGATTTAATGAAGTGTACCAATTAAATAATATTTAATTGGAATTGAATTGATATTGATTTTTGGGTTTATCGTGGACAGTGTTTTAAATAACACTCGTTCTTTAACCCGATAATTAATGGAATGTGATTTTGGGTCTATCGTGAACCGTGTTTTAAAAATGACACTGATTCTTTAACCCAGTTAAAAATTAAAACTAAGTGGAGTTTTAATGAATCTTTAATTAGATTGAAAAGATCGAGAATGGAGTATCACCAGTTTTACTCCAAACGACAGTTAAATCTTTAATTAGATTTGAACGTGAAATGGTAATTGAATTCACCGATAACACCATGGTGTTAGGTATGAAGTATTACCAGTTTTACTTCATAGGATAAATAGGTTGGAGTTGGGAAATAAAATAAATAATTACTTCGGTGTGGTTTGCTAATCCCGACTGGTTCGAATTGATATTCAAAGGAAGATTAAAGAATAAATTTAAAGAATTTATCTTTGATAAAATTAATGGGAACCTTCCCCAAAGTATAAGATTATTTGAATAAAGGGATATTCTAAATTGGAATGAGGCGTATGTTGTGTTTGTGTAGCAAGTGTTTATTATATACGCGAGTTATTCGGAAAGACCGGGTTTATCCCATTCTGAATAACTGATACGATGATAAGTCGAAGATGAAGACGGTGGTCGAAGACCGGAAGTCTTCACGTCGTTTGGATAATTACTGATGATCTTGATTGGGCTGTACACCCATGAAGTTGGAAACAGTTGGTGATCGTCCAGACATACTTGGAGATCAATGAATATGCGGGGTACTAGGTGCCTTCGGTTTCGTTCAGACCCAGAACGAACTTGTAAATGGACTGTGTGTTTGACATTGGATTTTAATCTATGTGATTGATTTCTATTAAATATATATCTGTTTGGCGGCGGAGAATTTATTCTCTTGCTTAACGCCCTTCTCTGAGACGTAGGAGCTCAGGGGTTATATATTGATGGATATCAAACGCATGGAGTGAATTGCCTGTGTGGCATGCCTAAGTGGCAATTAATCAAGGCTTCTATTGAAAAGCAAAGTCTTGTGGTAATGATTAAAGCACCGCCTGTGTGGCATAGCTTTGTGTAACGTGAATTCATGAGCCTCACACCCCCGGTTATGAACCAAAAACGGGAGAAGGACCTCAAGGAGGGCATGCGTTTATTTCTAGTTAGAAGTGGCGTCAGTGGTTTTACACGCCCTGACGAGTTTGACTTATGTGGTTGTTGCTATTGCGAGGCGCCTCGGTTAGATCGGACGATCCGGGTCCGATGGAGCCATTCGTTGGCTCATTTACGCCCCATAGGGCAGGGAAACGCATGTTTAGGCGTTTTAATCCCCATCGGTGGACCGGCCCTGACGATCCAAGGGTCACTCAGCTCTGATCCTGAGGCTCGGGCTAGAGAGTCTCGAATCGGTTGAGGACTATCTTTTGCCTCGGTTCATAGATGGAAATCCAATTTCCAAATATGTGACATTTGCGGTTTTAATTGTAGACCTAGTATGGCGACATGATATATGGTACCCATGCCGTCTATGATTGATACTTATGATTTGAAGTTGTTTCACCCACTATGCACTTATAGTAGTATCAAATGATTTGTTTTAAATGTACTAAGCATGTTTGGCTATTATAAGGGAAAACCCTATCCCTCGGCTTGCGTTGCATTGTGTGATAGGACCTAGGTCTTATACTAGCTTCATTTTTCTTTATTTAGCATTGCACTGTTTGTTTTATGCACCTGTATTTTTGGGAGGAAACCCGTTCTGTGTTATACGACGTGGTCCCTTGATTTACCTAACTTTAAAATACAGATTAATAACTGTTTTAGTTCTCACACCAGTCCCATGACTGACCCTGGGGTTTATTGTTTTAACCTAAACTCTGGGTGCCCTTATTTTGACACGGGCAGTTAGTAGTTTTGGTTTTGTAGATTTATATTCATAGGACCCTGGTTTACAGCTGGAATGATATCCGGAAAGCTTTGTATCCGTATATCTCTTCTAGTTGTGTATTGTATTATTTTCCGCTGCGATGTATTTAAATGTAATTTAAATCTCTGATATTTCTATGTAATATTCATTTATACTCTGTATATTCTTGTAATCTGATGAGTTGTTGTAATATGCAATGAAATGTTCTTCCGTCTACGTTCTATTTTGTCGTGTTCTCAAAACGATCAGGCATTTCGAACGGTCTAGATCGGTTTAGCGACTGACTCAGATCGAGCGAAATTCCTTTTCGTCACACATATATCATGTCACCTTACTAGGCTCTACAATCAAAACCACAAATGTCACGTATTGGAAGTTGGGTTTCCATCTGTGAACCGAGGCAAAAGATAGTCCTCACCGATTCGAGACTCTCTAGCCCAAGCCTCAGGATTAAAGCTCGAGTGACCCTTGGATCGTCAGGGTCGGTCCACTAATTTGGATTAAAATGCCTGAACACTGCGTTTCCCCACCCTTTGGGGCGTAAATGAGCCAAACGACTCCATCGTCTCCGCACAGTCTGTAACGAAAAGAAATTTCACTCGATCCGAATCAGTCACTAAACCGATCTAGACCGTTCGAAACGCCTGATTGTTTTGAGAACACGACAAAATAGAACACAGACGGAAGAACATTTAATTGTATATTACAACAATTCCATCAGAATACAAGAATATTCAGAGTATAAACGAATAAATTACATTCAACAAATATCAGAGATTTAAATTACATTTAAACATATCGCCACGGAAAATAATACGATACACAACTAGAAGAAGATATACGGATACAAAGCTTCCCGGATATCGTTCCAGCTGTAAACCAGGATTATGTGAATATAAATCTGCAAAACCAAAACTACTAGCTGCCCGTGTCAAAATAAGGGCACCCAGAGTTTAGGTTTAAAACAATAAACCCCAGGTAAGTCATATGACTAGTGTGAGAACTAAAACAGTCAATAATCTTCATTTTAAAGTCAGGTATATCAAGGGACCACGCCATATAACACGGAACGGGTTTCCTCCCAAGAATACCAGGGCAAAAAACAAACAGCGCAATGCTAAATAAAGATAAATGTTGCTATTATAAGACCCAGGTCCCATCACACAATGCAACACAAGCCGGAGGATAGGGTTTTTTACCTTATAATAGCCAAGAATGCTTGATACGTTTAAAACAAATCATTTGATACTATTATAAGTACATAGTGTATAAAACAACTTCAAATCATAAGTATCAATCATTGGCGACATGAGTGTCCCATGCCACTATGTCGCCACATATAGGTTTACCAATAAAACCGCAAATGTCACGTATTTGGAAATTGGATTTCCATCTATGAACCGAGGCCAGGGATCGTCCTCTACCGATTCGAGACAATCTAACTTACCATGTCTCAGGAACAGCCGCAACTGCCCCCATGGATCGTCAGGGCCGGTCCACCGATGTGGATTATTATGCCTAAACAATACGTCTCCCCGCCCTTTGGGGCGCAAATGAGCCAACAAATGACTCCATCAGACCCGGATCGTCCGATCAAACCGAGGCGCCTCGTAACAGCAACAACCACACAGGTGAAAAGTATATAAATGTCAGGGCTGGTAGGTCACTAACACCACCCTAGCTAGAAAGAAACGCATGCCCTCCCTGAGGTCCTCTCCCGTTTCTGGTTCACAAACGGGGTGTAAGGCTCGTGAATTCACGTTACACAAAGCTATGCCACACATGCCGTGCTTTGATCATCAACCACAAGACTTTGCTTTTCAACAGAAGCCTTGATCATTTGCCACTTAGGCATGCCACACAGGCAATTCACTCTATGCGTTTGATATCCATCAATATATAACCCCTGAGCTTGTACGTCTCAGAGAAGGGCGTTAAGCAAGAGAATAAATTCTCCGCCGCCAAACAGATATATATTTAATAGAAATCAATCACACATACTAAAATCCAATGTCAGACACGCAGTCCATTTACAAGTCCGTTCTGGGTTTGAACGAAACCAGAGGCACCTAGTACCCTGCATCTCCATCGATCTCCAAGTACGTCTGGACGATCACCAACTGTTTCCATCTTCTTTGGTGTACAGCCTAATCAAGATCATCAGCAATTATCCAAGCGACGTGAAGGCCTCCGATCTTCAACCACCGTCTTCATCTTCGACACCACATCGAATCAGTTATTCAGAATGGGATAAACCCAGCCTTTCTGAACAACTCGCGTATATGTTATAAAAGTGTTACACAAACACAACATACGCCTCATTCCACTTCATAATATTCTTTTTATTCAAATATTCTTATATTTTGGGAAAGGTTCCCATTAATTTTATCAAAGATAAATTCTTTAAATTTATTCTTTAATCTCCTTTGAATATCAATTCAGACTAGTCGGGATTAGCGAACCACACCGGAGTAATAATTTATTTTATTTCCCAATCCCAACCTATTCATCCCATGAAGTAAAACTGGTCATACTTCATATCTAACACCACGGTGTTATCGGTAAATTCAATTACCATTTCACGTTCAAATCTAATTAAAGATTTAACTATCGCCTGGAGTAAAACTGGTGAAACTCCATTCTTGATCATTTCAATATAGTTAAAGATTCATTAAAACTCCACTTAGTTTTAATCTTCACAGAAATCAATATCCTGTCTTTAACTGGGTTAAAGAACCAATGTCATTTAAAACACGGCCCACAATAAACCCAAAATCACATTCATTAATTATCGGGTTAAAGAACAAGTGTTATTTAAAACACTGTTCACGATAAACCCAAAAATCAATATCAATTAAATTAAATATTATTTAATTGGTACACATCATTAAATCTAAATAAAAAGATTTAATCTTTTCTCAACTGGGATTAAGAACAGTGTTAATGAAAACACCATTCACGACAAACCCAAATCACATTTGATATTAAATACAAGGCTCTGAATAGAAAATATATCGGCTTATATTCAGCATCAAATTCTACGACCAACAGATATCGTATTGGAAATAACGATATACATATCTATATCTTTCAAATTTCCATAACAACATCTAGATAATCACGAAATCTAACATCAAAATATTCCGAAGACAATTTTGATTCCATCCCAATGCAATTATTGGAAATTTTGGTTATTTTTAAAACCCTTTTCAAATCCAATTTATTTATTTAAAAACAAATAGAATTTTAATTCTAATTCAAAACTAGTTCATTTCGATAAAAATCTATTTTTATTTTTTCGAATATGGAGTTTTTCATCCCAATTCTTCACAAATCATTTCTTATGATTTTACACAAATTATTGATATTTTTAATAATTTTATCAAGGCCCGTAAAATCGATTTCCATCAACGGCCATCGAACTACACTTACAGCGACCTTTTCCAAATTTGATTTGGACGTAACTCCAAATCCAACCGTTAGATTTCAAATTTCTAATATTCATCAGAAATCTCTTTTCGATACGAACCCAACGGTTCCGGTTTTAGGAGAATCCGACGGTCGGATCTCGCGCAATGTCCATTCGAAGTCAATGGTCGAAATTCGCGAACTGCCGCGGCGTGGCGCGTTCTATTCTGGCCATTATATTATATATAATATATATAATATATACATCGTCGATTTCCTTTTAAAACGTGCTTTATAAATCGTTTTAAATTCATTTTCAAAACTGTTTCAACTTCATATTCAATTTCAAATCAAAATTTAATATTCCAATATAAATTCGTTTTAAATTCATTTCAAATTGATTTCAATTCAATTTCAATTTAATTCGAATGAAATTCCTTTCGATTTCAATTCGAATTCAATCCTATTCAATTTCAATTCGTATTTACTTTTATTCAATTTCAATTCGAATTCACTTTTATTCAATTTCAATTTGAATTCACTTCTATTCAATTTCAATTTGAATTCATTTCTATTCAATTTAATTCGAATTCATTTCTATTTAATTTCAATTCAAATTCACTTCTATTCAATTTCAATTTGAATTCATTTCTATTCAATTTCAATTCGAATTCACTTTTATTCAATTTCAATGTGAATTCATTTCTATTTAGTTTCAATTCGAATTCACTTCTATTCAATTTCAATTTGTATTCATTTCTATTCAATTTCAATTCGAATTCACTTTTATTCAATTCAATTTGAATTCATTTCTATTCAATTTCAATTCGAATTCACTTCTATTCAATTTCAATTTGAATTCATTTCTATTCAATTTCAATTCGAATTCACTTTTATTCAATTTCAATTCGAATTTCAATTCGAATTTCAATTCTTTTCAAAATTTCAGATTTTGAAATCACTTTCGATATTCGTTATAAAATGAATAAAATCGATATAAATATCGTTCACGTCAAAATGGCATAAATCCAATCAACACTGCTTCATATATTGATATTTTCAAATATTCCATTTCGAATATTTCTATTTCAAATATTCTATTTCGTATATTTCTTTTTCAAATATTTCTACTTCTAAACTGGAATGAGGCCCAATCAATTACCGTATAATGTTAATTATATGAATTTTCTACAACACAGGTATATATCAACAACGATGAATAATCAACCATCATCCAAAGTGCATTCCACACTGTATAAGCATCAAATATAAATATTTAACGCTCATAACAGTCTGTCAATCAATCGATCGACATACAACTAAACAATCGGGATTAGTGTACGTCAAATATCCTCCCAATACCCGTGTGGGGTTTCAAACAATCAAACACGGATTTTATTTGTGCAGTTGGGCGATGTGTAAAATTTATCGTCCCAATCGATATCAGTCAAATGTGTGTATATAAACAAATCGTCTGATTTGTTTATTTTTATTTCATTTCATATACACGTTAAAAATTCTATTTTTAACTATAAAATATTTTTAACTATATAAATATTTTATTTCATTTCATATCACATCACACAATCAACCACACATCAAAATCAAACAAACAAGCATACAAGCCGTCCATGGTCTATGGACGACGGGTGTCAGGTGCTACTAAACACCGTCTGTATCCTAGTATATATTTTAACTAGAAATAAATCAAAAGGTGAGGAGTTCTCACCAAGAGCTAAACCATCCGCAACGACTCTTCTCATGTAAAACATCTTCGTCGTGTGGCCAACGAGATCTGTTTCACACAGTTCACGTTAAAAATCACATTATTAAACCGCTATTTTTAGAATAAAGATTATATTTTTAAACCGCTATTTTTAGAATAAAGATTATATTTTTAAACCGCTATTTTTATATAAAAATAATGTTTTTATATCACTACTCATTTAAAAACTCTATTTTTATCCAACTAAAGATCTTGTTATTATACTTCTACTAACCGAGTCTTTTTAACAAAAATAAAAAAGCAAACCTTTAGTTAAGTTAAAAATCAAATTTTTACGTCTTCTACATACTAAAAATAACACCTTTGTGCAATGTAATATACATTAAAACTGATTTTTATAACTCTAAATCGAATTACTTTAAGTAAAGATGAAAACGAAGTATATACTCACTGTATATCGAAGACGGAGGAGGTCTGGGGTGTTGTGCGGGTCTGGAGAAGAGTGGAGGGGCATAGACGATCGTCGACGGCGTAATGGTGGTGGTGGCTTTCGTTTTCAGGGGCTGGGGGGTGTTTTCGTGGATGGACGGAGGGCGCAGATGGTGGGGTAGAGGGTGGCGCGACTGCTGGCTCGGGTAAGGCCAGAACGGCGGCGGCGGGGCCATTAAGGTGGCGGTGGTGCTGGCTCAGGCTTGGGGCCGCGGGTTCGAGGGGTTAGGGCTCTAACGAGGCAACGGGGAGGGTGGAGGCTCTCGAATCGTAGGGGAAAGAGGGGAGAGGAGGGGCGGCGGACTGGGGTGGGCGGCGGAGGTGGTGCAGCGGCTCCAGGATCGAGGGCGACGAGGATTTAGGTTTAAGTTTTTTTCTTTTTTGTTTCATTTTCTGAAATTCGACGGGGGGATAAGGAGGAAGGGAGGGGTGTATTATAATTATTTATTTATTTAATTTAATCCCAAAAAGGTGGAATTTTATCCGAACTCCAATCGAGACCCTACGACTATCGTTCCTAGCGTATTACCCCCATTCCGGACACAATGGGATATGTATCGTAGGCCAATTCAACAGTTTTGATAGGTTTTTATCAAAATTAAAAAATAAGTCAGTATACATTAAATTTTAACGTACATTTCAAATTACCGGGGTCACATACGAACTCTAAAAATTCCAGAAAAATATTTTCTAGCATCGTATCGACGATACGGTCCTAACAAAACTAATTTCATCAAATTCTGAGACTGTTTGAAAAATGGCCAATTTCCAGTCGATTAAAATCAATTGAAATTGGTCAAACGCGTTTTCCTTTGCCACGCTCACATATTGATTCGAAAAATTATGAAAATTGGAATCTAGCAATAACTAGACATCATGGATCCAACAAAAGTGGTTTCGTCGAAATCCGAGGTCGTTTGCAAAATTGCCATTTTTAAGGGCCAGAATTCCATAGCGACTATTCTGAATTTTCAACTGGACATATCTTTTGATTCCCGCTATGAAATTTCAATTTTTCGGATTCGTTGGAAAGATATTCTCAATTAGATTTTTTTTTTGGTTTCACTAAAATCCAGTTTATTTTGCACCCGGTACATTCATTTGAAGTTTGAAATCGAATTATCGAACTACCGCGCCATTTTCAATTCCTTTTATAATTAAAAATAAATATTTATATTCTAACGACGATTCAAATGAAAATATACGTTCGAATTCTATTCAAAATAAATTTCTCGTCGATATTATTTAAAATAATTCATTTTAAATAATCAAAATTCGCTAAAATTTCCAAAATAAAAATTTCAAACTGGCCCAGATTTCCGGGTTATTACAATCTCCCCCACTTAAAACTTTTCGTCCCTGAAAAGGAACGAAGCCGAAATTTGTTTCACAAATCAACTCAACTTCCAGTATTTTGACTACGGCTTAAGTTCTTCAACTTTTCAGTTTCTAAAAACTTTTCAAATTTTACAAAAATTTGGCTAACACCCTAAATTTTCGAAAAATTTCGTCATAACCTCCCCTACACCTGGAGCACGGGAAAATCCCGAAACTGCCATACAGGCCTTCTGATCTCAAAAAGAAAAAGAAAAAGCCTAGCGGCTAGCCAATCGGCTCATAAAATCATCATTACCCAAACAAAACAGTAAATTATGGTAAACATGTACCTATTTGTCGGGCAAACAATATTTATTCTTCTGCTCTAACCTCTTTGCTATGACCTGTTCAATGTAAGTACATGTATATGCATGCAAATGCGACAAATTTTCAATACAATTCACTATTTGATACAGTTTGGCTAAAGGTTCAACATTTTAATTAATCAAACTATAATCAAACAACACAATCAGCAATCAATTAGTTGATTATCATTTCAAATTTATAACTTTGATATATAGTCTAAAAATCAGATTTTTGATGCAAAATCACAACAATCAGCCCTATCTAATTTTGGTTCTCACACCAGTCAATAGGAAATATATAGATATTACACGTTTGTCACTCGAATATAAATTCTGATGATGATATATCGATCATCAGAATCACCCCCGGGCAAATAGAGTGTAACTCTATATCTATCCAATATATCAAAACTTCGAATACACGCTAGCTATGCGCATACGCAAAATCTATATATATTGGATTGTCCTAATCAATATGAAATAAATAATCAAATACGAATAATTGATTTTTAATTTCCAAACAAAATTCGTTTCATTTTAAAAATATACTCTTCACACTCGTTCTAGGATACTACTGATCCTATCTCTAACGAGTCATTCTCGTTGGATATTACTAATCCAATATCTGATGAATTCTTTCGTATGGTTCTAAGGTGCCTTGTTCTCTGAACTTTGTAAACCAAAGCTCTGATACCAACTGTAACGAAAAGGAATTTCGCTCGATCCGAATCAGTCGCTAAACCGATCTAGACCGTTCGAAACGCCTGATTGTTTTGAGAACACGACAAAATAGAACGCAGACGGAAGAACATTTAATTGTATATTACAACAATTCCATCAGAATACAAGAATATTCAGAGTATAAATGAATAAATTACATTCAATAAATATTAGAGATTTAAATTACATTTAAACATATCGCCGCGGAAAATAATACAATACACAACTAGAAGAAGATATACGAATACAAAGCTTCCCGGATATCGTTCTAGCTGTAAACCAGGATCCTATGAATATAATTCTGCAAAACCAAAAATACTAGTTGCCCATGTCAAAATAAGGGCACCCAGAGTTTAGGTTTAAAACAATAAACCCCAGGTCAGTCATGTGGCTGGTGTGAGAACTAAAACAGTCGATAATCTTTATTTTAAAGTTAGGTACATCAAGGGACCACGCCGTATAACACGGAACGGGTTTCCTCCCAAGAATACCAGAGCAAAAAACAAACAGTGCAATGCTATATAAAGATAAATGAAGCTGTTATAAGACCCAGGTACCATCACACAATGCAACGCAAGCCGGAGGATAGGGTTTTTTACCTTATAATAGCCAAGAATGCTTGATACGTTTAAAACAAATCATTTGATACTATTATAAGTACATAGTGTATAAAACAACTTCAATTCATAGGCGACATGAGCGTCCCATGCCACTATGTCGCCATATATAGGTTTACAAATAAAACCACAAATGTCACATATTTGGAAATTGGATTTCCATCTATGAACCGAGGCCAGGGATCGTCCTCTACCGATTCGAGACAATCTAGCCTTCCATGTTTCAGGAATAGCCGCAACTGCCCCTTGGATCGTCAGGGCCGGTCCACCGATGTGGATTATTATGCCTGAACAATACGTATCCCCGCCCTTTGGTGTGCAAATGAGCCAACAAATGACTCCATCGAACCTGGATCGTCCGATCAAACTGAGGCGCCTCGCAACAGCAACAACCACACAGGTGAAAAGTATATAAATGTCAGGGCTGGTAGGTCACGGACACCACCCTAGCTAGAAAGAAACGCATGCCCTCCCTGAGGTCCTCTCCCGTTTCTGGTTCACAAACGGGGTGTGAGGCTCGCGAATTCACGTCACACAAAGCTATGCCACACAGGCGGTGCTTTGATCATCAACCACAAGACTTTGCTTTTCAACAGAAGCCTTGATCATTTGCCACTTAGGCATGCCACACAGGCAATTCACTCTATGCGTTTGATATCCATCAGTATATAACCCCTGAGCTCGTACGTCTCAGAGAAGGGCGTTAAGCAAGAGAATAAATTCTCCGCCGCCAAACAGATATATATTTAATAGAAATCAATCACACAGACTAAAATCCAATGTCTGACACACAGTCCATTTACAAGTCCGTTCTAGGTCTGAACGAAACCGGAGGCACCTAGTACCCCGCATCTCCATCGATCTCCAAGTGCGTCTGGACGATCACCAACTATTTCCATCTTCTTGGGTGTACAGCCCAATCAAAATCATCAGTAATTATCCAAGCGACGTGAAGGCCTCTGGTCTTCAACCACCGTCTTCATCTTCGACACCACGTCGAATCAGTTATTCAGAATGGGATAAACCCGGTCTTTCTGAACAACTCGCGTATATATTATAAAAGTGTTACACAAACACAACATATGCCTCATTCCACTTCAGAATTTTCTTTTTATTCAAATATTCTTATATTTTGGGAAAGGTTCCCATTAATTTTATCAAAGATAAATTCTTTAAATTTATTCTTTAATCTCCTTTGAATATCAATTCAGACTAGTCGGGATTAGCGAAATACACCGGAGTAATCATTTATTTTATTTCCCAATCCCAACCTATTCATCCCATGAAGTAAAACTGGTCATACTTCATATCTAACACCACGGTGTTATCGGTAAATTCAATTACCATTTCACGTTCAAATCTAATTAAAGATTTAACTATCGCCTGGAGTAAAACTGGTGATACTCCATTCTCGATCATTTCAATCTAATTAAAGATTCATTAAAACTCCACTTAGTTTTAATCTTCACAGAAATCAATATCCTGTCTTTAACTGGGTTAAAGAACCAATGTCATTTAAAACACGGCCCACAATAAACCCAAAATCACATTCATTAATTATCGGGTTAAAGAACAAGTGTTATTTAAAACACTGTTCACGATAAACCCAAAAATCAATATCAATTCAATTAAATATTATTTAATTGGTACACTTCATTAAATCTAAATAAAAAGATTTAATCTTTTCTCAACTGGGCTTAAGAACAGTGTTAATGAAAACACCATTCGCGACAAACCCAAATCACATTTGATATTAAATACAAGGCTCTGAATAGAAAATATATCGGCTTGTATTCAGCATCAAATTCTACGACCAAAAGATATCGTATTGGAAATAACGATATACATATCTATATCTTTCAAATTTCCATAACAACATCTGTATAATCACGAAATCCAACATCGAAATATTCCGAAGACAATTTCGATTCAAATCCATCCCAATGCAATCATTGGAAATTTTGGTTATTTTTAAAACCCTTTTCAAATCCAATTTATTTATTTAAAAACAAACAGAATTTTAATTCTAGTTCAAAACTAGTTCATTTCAATAAAAATCTATTTTTATCTTTTCAAATATGGAGTTTTTCATCCCAATTCTTCAAAAATCATTTCTTATGATTTTACAGAAATTATTGATATTTTTAATAATTTTATGAAGGCCCGTACAGTCGATTTCCATCAACGGCCATCGAACTACACTTACAGCGACATTTTCCAAATTTGATTTGGATGTAACTCCAAATCTAACTGTTAGATTTCAAATTTCTAATATTCATCAGAAAGCTCTTTTCGATACGAACCCAACGGTTCTGGTTTTAGGAGAATCTGACGGTCGGATCTCCCGCAATGTCCATTCGAAGTCAATGGTCGAAATTCGCGAACTGCCGCGGCGCGGCGCGTTCTGTTCAGGCCATTATATTATATATAATATATATAATATATACTTCGTCGATTTCCGTTTAAAACGTGCTTTATAAATCGTTTTAAATTCATTTTCAAAACGGTTTCAACTTCATATTCAATTTCAAATCAAAATTGGGTATTCCAATATAAATTCGTTTTAAATTCATTTCAAATTGATTTCAATTCAATTTCAATTTAATTCGAATGCAATTCCTTTCGATTCCAATTCGAATTCAATTCTATTCAATTTCAATTCGAATTCACTTTTATTCAATTTCAATTCGAATTCACTTTTATTCAATTTCAATTTGAATTCACTTCTATTCACTTTCAATTTGAATTCATTTCTATTCAATTTAATTCGAATTCATTTCTATTTAATTTCAATTCGAATTCACTTCTATTCAATTTCAATTTGAATTCATTTCTATTCAATTTCAATTCGAATTCACTTTTATTCAATTACAATGTGAATTCATTTCCATTCAATTTCAATTTGAATTCACTTCTATTCAATTTCAATTTGAATTCATTCTATTCAATTTCAATTCGAATTCACTTTTATTCAATTTCAATTTGAGTTCATTTCTATTCAATTTCAATTCGAATTCACTTCTATTCAATTTCAATTTGAATTCATTTCTATTCAATTTCAATTCGAATTCACTTTTATTCAATTTCAATTCGAATTTCAATTCGAATTTCAATTCTTTTCAAAATTTCAGATTTTGAAATCACTTTCGATATTCGTTATAAAATGAATAAAATCGATATAAATATCGTTCATGTCAAAATGGCGTAAATCGAATCAATACGGCTTCATATATTGATATTTTCAAATATTCCATTTCGAATATTTATATTTCAAATATTCTATTTCAAATATTTCTTTTTCAAATATTTCTACTTCTAAACTGGAATGAGGCCCAATCAATTACCATATAATGTTAATTATATGGATTTTCTACAACACAGGTATATATCAACAACGATGAATAATCAACCATCATCCAAAGTGCATTCCACACTGTATAAGCATCAAATATAAATATTTAACGCTCATAACAGTCTGTCAATCAACCGATCGACATACAACTAAACAATCGGGATTAGTGTACGTCAAATATCCTCCCAATACCCGTGTGGGGTTTCAAATAATCAAACACAGATTTTTTTTGTGCAGTTGGGCGTTGTGTAAAATTTATCGTCCCAATCAATATCAGTCAAATGTGTGTATATAAACAAATCGTTCGATTTGTTTATTTTTATTTCATTTCATATACACGTTAAAAATTCTATTTTTAACTATAAAATATTTTTAACTATAAAATATTTTTAACTATATAAATATTTTATTTCATTTCATATCACATCACACAATCAACCACACATCAAAATCAAACAAACAAGCATACAAGCCGTCCATGGTCTGTGGACGACGGGTGTCGGGTGCTACTAAACACCATTTGCATCCTAGTATATATTTTAACTAGAAATAAATCAAAAGGTGAGGAGTTCTCATCAAGAGCTAAACCATCCGCCACGACTCTTCTCATGTAGAACATCTTCGTCGTGTGGCCAACGAGATCTGTTTCACACAGTTCACGTTAAAAATCACATTTTTATACTGCTATTTTTAGAATAAAGATTATATTTTTAAATAGATATTTTTAGAATAAAGATTATATTTTTAAACCGCTATTTTTAGAATAAAGATTATATTTTTAAACCGATATTTTTATATAAAAATAATGTTTTTATATCACTACTCATTTAAAAATTCTATTTTTATCCAACTAAAGATCTTGTTTTTATACTTCTACTAACCGAGTCTTTTTAACAAAAATAAAAAAGCAAACCTTTAGTTAAGTTAAAAATCAAATTTTTAGGTCTTCTACATACTAAAAATAACACCTTTGTGCAATGTAATATATATTAAAACTGATTTTTATAACTCTAAATCGAATTACTTTAAGTAAAGATGAAAACAAAGTAAATACTCATCGTATATCGAAGACGGAGGAGGGCTGGGGTGTTGCGCGGGTCTGGAGAAGAGTGGAGGGGCTCAGACGATCGTCGACGGCGTAATGGTGGTGGTTGTCATTTTCAGGGGCTGGGGGGGGGGGGGGTGTTTTCGTGGATGGGCGGAGGGCGCAGATGGTGGGGCAGAGGGTGGCGCGACTGCTGGCTCGGGTAAGGCTAGAACGGCGGCGGGGGGGACATTAAGGTGGCGGCGGTACTGGCTCAGGCTTGGGGACGCGGGTTCGAGGGGTTAGGGCTCTAACGAGGCAAGGGGGAGGGTGGAGGCTCTCGAATCGAAGGGGAAAGAGGGGAGAGGAGGGGCGGCGGACTGGGGTGGGCGGCGCAGGTGGTGCAGCGGCTCTAGGATCGAGGGCGACGGGGATTTAGGTTTAGGTTTTTTTTTCTTTTTTTTCATTTTCTGAAAGTCGACGGGGGGATAAGGAGGAAGGGAGGGGTGTATTATAATTAATTATTTATTTAATTTAATCCCAAAAAGGTGGAATTTTATCCGAACTCCAATCGAGACCCAACGACTGTCGTTCCTAGCGTATTACCCCCATTCTGGACACAATGGGATATGTATCGTAGGCCAATTCGACAGTTTCGATAGGTTTTTATCAAAATTAAAATATAAGTAAGTATATATTAAATTTTAACGTACATTTCAAATTACCGGGGTCACATACAAACTCTAAAAATTCCAGAAAAATATTTTCTAGCATCGTATCGACGATACGGTCCTAACAAAACTAATTTCGTCAAATTCTGAGACCGTTTGAAAAATGGCCAATTTCCAGTCGATTAAAATCAACTGAAACTGGTCAAATGCGTTTTCCTTTGCCACGCTCACATATTGATTCGAAAAATTATGAAAATTGGAATCTAGCAATAACTAGACATTATGGATCCAACAAAAGTGGTTTCGTCGAAATCCGAGGTTGTTTGCAAAATTGCCATTTTTAAGGGTCAGAATTCCATAGCGACTATTCTGAATTTTCAACTGGACATATCTTTTGATTCCCACGATGAAATTTCAATTTTTCGGACTCGTTGGAAAGATATTCTCAATTAGATTCTATTATTTTTGGTTTCACTAAAATTCGGTTTATTTTGCACCCGGTACATTCATTTGAAATTTGAAATCCTATTATCGAACTACCGCGCCATTTTCAATTCCTTTTATAATTATAAATAAATATTTATATTCTAACGAACGATTCAAATGAAAATATACGTTCGAATTCTATTCAAAATAAATTTCTCGTCGATATTATTTAAAATAATTCATTTTAAATAATAAAAATTCGCTAAAATTGCCAAAATAAAAATTTCAAACTGGCCCAGATTTCCGGGTTATTACACAGTCAACGATATATTCAAGGCGTCTCGCAACAACAACAACCACACAGGTGAAAATAATATAAATGTCAGGGTTGGTAGGTCACTGACACCAACCTAGCTAGAAGGAAACGCATGCCCCCCGGGGTCCTCTCCCGTTTCTGGTTCACAACCGAGGTGTGAGGCTCGCGAATCAACGCTACACAAAGCTATACCACACAGGCCGTGCTTTGATCATCAACAACAAGACTTTGCTTTTCAACAAAAGCCTTGATCAATTGCCACTTAGGCATGCCACACAGGCAATTCACACCATGCGACTGATGTCTATCGATATACAACCTCTGATCCCATAAGTGTCAAAGAAGGGTGAAGTAAGGGAATGAATTCCCCTTCACCAGGAAGATGTATATTTAATAGAGATCGATCAACACAGAGCAAAATCCAATGTCAGACACACAGTCTATACAAGTTTGTTCTGGGTCTGAACGAAACCGGAGGCACCTTGTACCTCGCATATCCATCGATCTCGAAGTACGTCAGGACGATCACCAACTGATTCTCTCCTCTTGGGTGTACAGCCCAATCAAGATCATCAGTAATCACCCAAACGATGTGAAGACCTCCGGTCTTCAACAACCATCTTCATTCTCGACACCACGTCGAATCAGTTATTCAGAATAGGATAAACCCGGTCTTTCTGAATAACTCATGTATATATATAATAAACAAGTGTTACACAAACACAACATACGCCTCATTCCAATTCAGAATATTCTTTTATTCAAATATTCTTACACTTTGGGAAAAGTTCCCATTAATTTTATCAAAGTTAAATTCTTTAATCTTCCTTTGAATATCAATTCATATTAGTCGGGATTAGCGAAACACACCAAAGTAATCATTTATTTTTTTCCTAATCCCAACCTATTCATCCCATGAAGTAAAATTGGTCATACTTCATATCTAACACCACGAAGTTATCGGTATATTCAATTACCATTTGGCGTTTAAATCTAATTAAAGATTTAACTATCGCCTGGAGAAAAACTGGTGATACTCCATTCTCGATCATTTCAATCTAATTAAAGATTCATTAAAACTCCACTTAGTTTTAATCTTCTCAAAAATCAATATCCTGTCTTTAACTGGGTTAAAGAACCAATGTCATCTAAAACACAGTTCCAGATAAACCCAAAATCACATTTGATATTAAATACAAGGCTCTGAATAGAAAATATATCGGCTTATATTCAATATCAAATTCTACGACCAACAAATATCGTATTGGAAATAATGATATAAATATATCTTTCAAATTTGCATAACAATATCTGTATAATCACGAAATCCAACATCGAAATATTCCACAGACAATTTTGATTCAAATCCATTCCAATTTAATTATTGGAAATTCTAGTTACTTTTTAAAACCCTTTTCAAATCTAATTTATTTATTTCAAAAATAAATGGATTATAATTCTAGTTCAAAACTAGTTCATTTCGATAAAAATCTATTTTTATCTTTCCAAATATGGACTTTTTCATCCCAATTCTTCACATATCATTTCTTATGATTTTACACACATAATTACTATTTTTAATAATTTTATCAAGGCCCTTGCCGTCGATTTCCATCAACGGCCATCGAACTGCACTTACAACGACCTTTTCCAAATTTGATTTGGACATAATTTCAAATCCAACCATTAGATTTCAAATCTCTAATATTCGTTAGAAAGCTCTTTTCGGTACGTACCCGACGGTTCTGGTTTTAAGAGAATCCGATAGTCGGATCTCCCGTAATATCCGTCGAAGTCAATTGTCGAAATTCGCGAACTACCGCGGTGCGGCGCGTTCTATTCAGGCCATTGAATATATATAATATATATATTATATATATTTCGTCGATTTCCTTTTAAAACTTATTTTATAAATAGTTTTAAATTCGTTTTCAAAACGATTTCAACTTCATATTCAATTTCGAATCAAAATTGAATATTCCACATCATCGATATACAAATGATAATACTTTTAAAACGTTATATTTTGAAATCACTTCCTTTTCTATATTCATTATAAAAATGAATAAAATCGATATAAATATCGTTCACGTCAAAATGGCGTTAATCTAATCAACACGGCTTTTATATATTTCAATAAATTCGTTATTCTATTCAACAAATGAATTTGTATTCTATTCAACACATGAATTTTCTTTCTATTCAACACATGAATATCTATTCTATTCAACACATAAATTTTATTCTATTCAACACATGAATATTTATTCTATTCAACACATGAATACATATTTTATTTCAACACATGAATATATATTTTATTTCAACACATGAATATATATTTTATTCCAACACATGAATATATATTTTATTTCGACGTTAAAAATTATATTTTTTTAACTATAAAATATCTATTAAATCCACTACACACGATCATTTTTCACAACATATCAATCAAACAAACAAGCCAACCATGGTCTGTACACGATGGGTGTCGGGTGCTGCTAAGCATCGTCTGCATCTTATATATATTTCAAACTAGAAACTTAAATAAAAGTGAGGAGTTCTCACCAAGAGCTAAACCAAATGCTGTGACTCTTCATATGTAGAACATCTTTGCCATGCTTCCTACGAGATCTATTCAACACCATTTATTAAAAATTATATTTCACTTCTCATATAATAAAAGATCATGTTTTTATTACTCTAATTAAATAAAAATCATATTTTTATTATTCTAAAAATACAGAAACCATATTTTTAATACTCTACATAAATAAAAATCATATTTTTGATTCATTACATATGTAAAAATCACATTTTTGATTCACTACATATATAAAAATCACATTTTTATTTTCTCTACATTATTGTAAAAATTATATTTTCTTCCAACTATACATTATATATATTAAAAAACAAACTTTACTTCACATAAAAATCAAACTTTTTATTTCTTAAATATTTAAACTTTTATAGCTTAAATATCTAAACTTTTATAAAATAGAAATCATCTCTTTATATTTTTATTTAAAAACTGATTTTAAATCACTGCTAACTTATATATATAGAACCGAAAATATATCACACTTAAAAACAAACTCGCTGTGTTTTTCGTTTCCACTGCGCCGAGGTTTGTAACCGTCATCGACATTAAAACCATCGTCGCTCACGGATTCACCGAGGATGGAAGTCTGAGGTGCTCACACTGGAGCTAGCGGTGGCGCCATCGTTCGGGGTGGAGGAGTGCTGCGCGGACCTGGGGGTGGCGGTGCGGTGGAACCTAGGGTGGCCGGCGGTGTTCTGATGGGGGTTAGGGCACTATTCCATGAAGTGTTTAGCGGTAGCGTGGCTTGCGAGGTCGACGGGGGAAGGTAGAGGAGGAAGCGGAGGTAGCGAATGAGGCGAAGGCGGAGCGGTTGAGGCAGAGGCGACTTCGACGATGGAGGGTGGAGGAAGGTTGAGCGTGATTTCGATTTGAAGAATCGGTTTTTTTTATTTTTCTTTTTGGTCAACGCATCTGAAAGAATGAGGGAGGGAGAGAATAGAAGGGGGAGGGAGTTTATAATAAAATATATATTTATTTAATTCAATTTATTTTTATAAAGCAACTTTTTATTTTGAACTCGAAATCGAACCCATCGACTGTCGCCCTAGCTAATTACCCGTATTCCGAACACAATGGGATATGTCCTGTAAGCCAATTCAATCGTTATGATCAGTTTCTATTTAAATTAAAATATAAATCTATATATATTCAATTCAAACGTACATTTCAATTTACCGGGGCCACATACTAACTCTAAAAATTCCAGAAAAATTATTTCTAGCTTCGCATTGATGATACGGTCCTAACAAAACTAATTTTGTCAAATTCTTAGATCGTTTGAAAAATGGCCATTTTCCAGTCGATTAAAATCAACTAAAACTGGTTAAACGCGTTTTCCTTTGCCATGCTCACATATTGATTCAGAAAATTACGAATTTTGAAACCTAGCAATAACTTGACATCACGAATCCAATAAAAGTAGTTTCATCGAAAACCGAGGTTGTTTGCAAAATGGCTATTTTCAAGGCCTTTATATATATTAAAATATACATAAATTCCTCTACGACTTTTCTGAATTTTAAACTATACGTATCTTTCAACTTCTAAAGTGAAATCTCAATTTCCTACACCCGTTAGAAAGATATGATTAAATAGATTCGAATATTTCTTGTTTCATCAAATTCCGACTTAAAACGAATTATGTATATTCATTTGAAATTAGAAATTGAATTTTCAAACTACCGCACCATTTCAGGCTCGTTTTATAATTAAAATAAAATTATTCGTTTTAACTTCGTCGAAAATAATTTTTCCATCATTATTATTTAAAATAATTCATTTTGAATATTCAAAATTCAATAAAATTGACAAAATAAAAATTTTAAATTGGCTCGGATTTCCGGGTTATTACATTTCTAATGGAAGAGAAAATTCTGAATTTCGTCGTATATATTTTGAGTTATGTCAAAATAAATTTTTAGAAAAACAGCGCCATAACCATTTAAAAACCATAATGGTTTATTTAATTTTATAAAAGGATTTTAAGCAAATAAAATCCGAATTTCTATTTAGAAATTTTCAGATTGGACTTGTAAAATATATCTGAACTCAAGTGGGGTAATGATTTGACTTTTGAAACAGAAATTGGATTTTTAATTATTTAATAGAATTAACTAATTTGAATAGTAATTAGTTAATGTGATTTTGAATTGATATTGGGCTTTGAATAAGTGAATTCGATTTGGAAATTTATATTCGAAATTGAAAAGGAAACTTGAATTGAAATTGGAATTCAATTTGGTTATAAGCTGAAACACCCCACCTCCGTTAGGGTCACTCTCAAAGGGAATGCCCTAATTTTGGTGGAGGTTTATAAGTACAAGTCACAGATATACAAGACAGATATAAGAACACATATTTGTAAACAGCGGAAGAACAACAAACTTTTATTTCATAGAAAAGCAAATACGTGTTACAAAACATCACCATGATTGTCTTACATCTTTTTCCAAAACATAACATAACACTTTCATAATCTGTCTTGAGTACATTATTTAAAGAAGCATAAATAAAACATAGATAAACTTCCAAAAGTCCCCATAGTGGATTGTCCAAAGCCATAGTTCAAAACGGAAAGTCCAAGCAATACATTTCTCTTCTTCAAGCTGGATGTTAAGGTTGGTCAAGCTGCTGTGTTCCCTCCCTGAGGACCTAGGGGGGAAACGGAAGAAAGAAGACGAAGAAAAGTAGAGTCAGACATAAAGCCTGAGTAAGTCTAGTACTATTTTGTCTATGAATAAAGAACTGGGTATGATAAGTATAAACAAGAAGTGGGCATGCACTATAAACTTGGTTAAGTTGTCTAGGGTCGAATATACTATCGTACCCCATGTTGATCTCTGAACCCATATAAACTAGTTTCCAACTGGCACCCCATAATCAGGGTGATGTGATCCATTCAATGATGATCGGCTCCTACTCGCATAGTTACATGTGTCTTACGGCCCCCGATGTTGTAGTTACCTATGCTGGTCCCACCATGGGGTGTATCAAGTCCCATAGTGGCAACCCGACACAACCTTAGAGTGCAAAGGTATGCTACTGGTGTCCAGTGCCTTATTTTTCTGCGCCGGAGTGTGTGCACGCCCGCACTCCGTTAGAACTTACACTGCTACACCACCGCCGTCGCTTTGACCTTTTACAATCAGCCCAGTAATCGTGCCCCACCCTGCCTAGTTTCAGGGTATCCTGATACACCTTTTAGGGTTACTGCTGAAAAGGGTCCCCCGTTACTAGGTTTTCTATCTCTAGCCAACATGCTAAGTTGGTTAAGTGTTTTCTAACCTAACCCCCACCAGTCCGTTTAGTTTAGCATGTTCCATTTTGATTAAGTCTTTAGTTCACTTAATCCTAACAATCATGACTCAGCCTTAATTGTCTTATTAAGGCCCTGACCTCTCACATTAGACAGGTATTGTTGTGGCTGCCTGTTGCCGGTTGGTTCCGGGCAGTCTTACGCCACAACTCAGTCTAACCTCGGGTCCTTATTGGGCTCCATGTTTAACCTCCCACATTGGATAGGTATTGTTGTGACTACTGGACAGCCGGGCGGTTCCGGGCAGGTTTACATCACAACTCAATCCAACCTCGGGTTAAACACATCGTATTTTCTACATTTACATATTTTGTCATTCCTCTTTATTTCTTATATGTAAATATTTGCGGCCCATTATTAAGTTAATGGTGTAAAGGTTACACCAATCATGGGCCCAACCCATACTTGAACTTGGGCCCTTCTATTTTATATTTTCATTCATTAGTAATTTTAACCCAACGTTGTTTTCCCCCGTTTAACACGTCCGTTTATATATATTTTGGGCTTAGCCTTTTAAAGCCCAAATTAGCCATGCGAAAAGGGGAGGCTTAAAGCGTAATTACATACACAAAGAGGGGAATGTGAGAGCATGAACTTGCAATACGACGTTGGAAATACAAAATAGAAACTGGTGTACTTGCATAGTGGTAACATAGGTGACATAAATCAAAGCATGTGAACTTGTAATTGAGATATCATTATTGTCACATGAACCTATATTTTTATTTAGGCATAATGGCAAACATAAGCATGGCATAAATATTTCTAGCATAAGCATGGCATAATGTCAAACATAAGCATGGCATAATATCTTCTAGCATAAACATGGCATAATGTCAAACATAAGCATGGCATAAGTATAGTTAAATTTGTTCATGGCATAAATATTTCTAACATGAAATCATGATTCTTACTTTAGTCATGTAAACTTACAAAAGGGACTTTTTGAACCTAACCTAGCCATGTACCACATATGTCATCATATAATTCTTGTAAACAAGATAGACTTAATCATGGATTTCAATTATGCCAAATATCATTCATAGCCTAGCCATATTCATAATTTTGCAAATAGGTTTTCTAGTACAAAAGCATGGCTTAATACATGATGCCAAATTCTCAACATAATTTCCTATGGATTATAATAACCAAACTTGTTCTAATTACTTACAAAATGATTTATGCACAAAAATATACATCATGGTGGCATAGAAGCAAACCCCAAACTTGCATGAATTTAAATCAACTACATACATGTAGCTTCAACATGGATTTACATAATTTGCGAAATATTCCAAATGTATACTTGCATAGAACTACCGCATGTAGTTCTTTATAACATGAATAACATAATTCAAGAATATCCAAACGTATATAATATTTCAAATTGATAAGAACGCACAAATATGAATAACTTTATTGCCACAATTCAAGCATACAAACCAACACAATTGTTTATTCATACCAAAGTAATACTCTACTTACCATGGTGTGATGAATTCTCTAATTTAGGGATTGAAGACGCAAATTCCTTTGTTGAATTGATTTGCTTAGATTGCTTGAATTGCTTTAGGCTTTAGAACTTTCCTCCTAATTCTCTCTCTAGTTGGCGGCTACTCTTTGTCGTTCCTCAGCAACATGGCGGCTATGATCTTATTTTTGAATGAATAGATTAGGGTTTAGTCTAGGGTTGTTTATATAGAGGTTAGGAACTGATTAGGACCATTGATGTTGCCTGGATTGATCGTAGCCATTCATTCGACAGAGAGACCAATTAGAGCCTGCCACCTAGCCCTAATGACAAAGCAGACCACAGAAAATCGGCCAAACACAGACCTGGCCAGCCAGGTTGGCTGGGCTCGACCAGGTCGACACCCCTGTCGACAGGGCTGTCGACAGCCCTGTCGACATGGGTAGCCCAGGTCGATAGCCCAGTCGACCTGGGTGGCCTAGGCGGGTGTTTATCCGCCCTGGCCCATTGGGCTCGATTTTTAATTATTTTATTCTGTTTGAATTTTAAATTTAATTTCAAAACTTCCGAAGGCCATATCTTCTTCATACGGACTCCGTTTTTCGAAAACTCGGACTCTATTTCGCGTATTTTTCCGAGACGAACGCAATGGCGTATCCCGTTTCCCTTGGTTATTTGATTTCAAATTAATTATACTTTAATTTGTTAATTTCACAGTTATAGAATTTTCGGGGTGTTACATTCTCCCCCACTTAAAAACGATTTCGTCCCCGAAATCTTCAAGCTAGGAGGAATGTATATCCTAACATCCAATCATCCATCTACTCATCCATCAAACACGAGCATCCATTGTCCTTAAAAGACTTCTAATGCTTCATGATCATATGCGAAGTGTGTGTGTACATGTACTTATCTAATGCAAAATCAGGCGGTCTACTGATTCAGTTGACCTCCTTAATGCGAATTATGTAAGTGCCATGAATCCATTATGTATGCAAATTTCCCTATTCTTGATTCTACATGAGTGCACAATCATTCAATACAAATGCAACATCCATATGACAACACATTAAAGTTCAATCACATATGAATGCAAACATATATGCATATGCAATATGAAGTGACTGAGCCGATCTAAAACCTAGATTGTGTGTGTATATGCAACCACGAGCAACCACTAGCAATCACTTGCAACCACTTGCAACCATCATACATAACATGTTTCAATTACATGTTTCCATCCAAAAAGATTCTACCTAAAAGATAAGGTCGAGGAAATATACCTAAAAAGATAGATAAAAGCGCAACTTAAGGAAAATGAAAGATCAAGGATGTACCCTCGAACAGAAAAGGGTAGGCTGTACGGATTCTAGCTTTAGTTTCCCAAGTCGCGTCTCCCTCGGCGTCGCTCCATTGAACTTTGACGAGCTTGACTTCGCGGTTGCGTAGCTTCTTCACTTCCGTTCCTAATATGCGTGTTGGAACTTTTCTTATGGTTGCTTCGCGTTCCACTTCGGCCTCTTCGAGGATATTTGGCTCTACCACTTCAGCAGACTCATGTAGACATTTTCGGAGATGTGAAACGTGAAAACGTTGTGGACTCCGGCCAACTTCTCGGGTAGCTCTAATCTATAGGCCATTTTCCCAATTGTTCCTATCTAAAGGTATAGTCGAAGTAAAAACTTTGTGCCCATTAGGCAATGTCAAAACTGAAAACCTATGCCACATATATATTGATTAGGAGAAGAACTCTCTAAGCATCAGCCCCGAAGACTGAAATCAACATCAGACTGACACCCAAAGAGTTACTCAACCCAACCACCATATATGATTCTAGGAAACTAAGCATGATGGACTCCTTTTAGGTCATAAGGGAGTCCCTTCCTAAGACCAATCTGTATCCTATAAAACCCAAAAACTTTAGTCAAACCAATGAACACCCTCGAGCCCCAACATGTGTTACTAACAGATGAGTCATACTCCCTATGGGGTTTGCAACAGAAATTGGATTGAAAATGGGACCGAGAGGATATACAGAAAAGATACTATGCAAGTAAGCTCTACAGGAAGAGAGGAATCAAGGATATACTCTTAAGAAGAGATACGATGCACGAATCTAGCCTTCAATCTTCTAAGCCGCATTTCTTGAGCTTAACTCCATTATGCTTTGTCCGTCTTTAACTTCACAATTTCGTAGCTTCTTAATTCTTGTTTTCCAAAATATGAGTTAGAACCTATTTCTCGTTCCTCTTTCAACTTATTCTCCTTCTAGTATACTTGGCTCAAGCCTAACTGCGTACTCATGGTTCCATGCAAGCTCTCCAAAATTCATTAGTGAATCTTGGATCTTGTTCACTTACTAGAAGGTATTCCACATAGATGAATTATCTCTTGAAAATAAACAAATGTCAACTATGTTGCCAAATGTACTTACTAAGGTGATTCTTTACAACTCATGCATCAGCGAAATGAACCTTCAGCCTTAGTGGCGAACACTACTGGAGCGCCCTATTCTGAAATGCTCCTCCTAATGAACCCCTTTTTCTAGAAGCTCTTTAATCTGTTTACTGAGCTCTTTCCTTTCTCGTGGAGCCATATGTCTAACGGGCAACGCAACGGGCTTTGCATTATCTACAAGATATATGCGGAAGTCTATTTCCCGCTTCGGAGGCAAGCCCTTCACCTCTTCAAAGACATCCGGATATTCCCGGACCACTCTAACTGATTGCAAATTTTCAACAGAGGCATCTAGCGATTCAAGATAACTAAGCATAACCGCATACGAGGGACAAGAAATTTCCAAAGTATTACCGAGCTGGGTTAGGAGCCTAACAACCCTTTTCTCACAATCAAGGACGGCCCCATTACTGGATAGCCAATCCATACCCAAAATCAAACCATACCCCGAAAAGCCCAAAACAAAGGCACTACATTGAAATTCTACACTTAGAATGGAAATTTTCAATCCCACACAGATCATAGACAAATGAGCTGGGCCCCCAATTGGGTTTGAAACAATTAAGGGGTCCTCTACCATACTAGTTTTTAGGTGCAGAGATTCTACTAAAGCAGACGAGATAAAAGAGTGTGATGCGCCAGAATCAAATAAAGTGCGAACGGGGTGATCATAAAGATGAACTACACTTTCTACAGAAGTATTTATACCTCGCTGTTGCAGAGGTGGCGCTTCTAGCACATGAACCTGTGCCCCTGGGGTGGATCCAGCCCTCTGCCCCTGTCCTCGTTTCTTTGGGCAGTCCTTAGCCCTATGGCCCGTCTCACCGCAAGAAAAGCACCCACCATTTTCCTTGGCCTTCTTTTTCCGGCAGTCCTTTACTAAGTGCCCCACTTTGCCACAGAAATTGCACTTCCTCTTCTCTTTGTTGCCTTTCCCGCCCTTCTTAAACTCTGTCTTCTTAGGCTGCAAACCCTCTTTCTTCTTGCCCTTATCCTCTTCATTCAGCAATGCCATTTGCACCAATCTTTCATACGTGGCCCCCATGGGTATATGGGTCATGGCCAAACTGTGTAATGGCTCATTCAACCCTTTGACGAAACGGAGAGCCTTCTTGTGCGGGGTGTTGACTAGGTCAAGCCCAAACCTAGCCAGCTCATCGAACTGATTCACATACTCTCTGACTGTCTTGTCCCCTTGCTTAAGAAATAAGAATTTTTCCAACTGCAAACTTCTTTCTGCATCTGAGAGAAATTTGGTCTCAAACCTTGCCCTAAATCCTCCCATGTCTCCACTGGTCTTTCAGCATTAGTGACTTCCCACCAGTAGGAAGCCTCGCCCTTCAATAGCCACACTGCCAATTGTACTTTTTGTCTATCCTCTACCTCAAAGATGATGAATAGGTCCTCAGTTTCTTTCATCCAATTTCTAGCTGCCACGAAGGACTCAGTTCCATGGAAATCCCTTCCTCCCATAGCTTTAAAATCTTTACATATCTTAGCAAACGTGTTTCCCCGTGGAGGAGGTGGAGGAAAAGGTGCTGCTGCAGCTGGATGATTTCCTTCCGCTGGGGGAGGAGGAATGGTAGGACCTGGCTGAGTGGCCCTTGCTTCTAAGAACCGTCTAAACCAACCAGATATTGGCACCCCTTCCGGCAAGTTAAGTTGTTGGGACATGCTGAAACAAAAGGGATAGATTCAAAACGAAGGATAAGAGATAGCACCTATGGCTTTGGGGAGTGGACTTTGCCTTTTTAAAATAAAATAACATTTTTCTTTTAAAAATGCTTCTTTAAATTTCCTTTTTGAAAATAAATTTTCCAAAACTTTTTATCTTATCTGGTAAACCTATGCTCTGATACCAAGTGAAACACCCCACCTCCGTTAGGGTCACTCTCAAAGGGAATGCCCTAATTTTGGTGGAGGTTTATAAGTACAAGTCACAGATATACAAGACAGATATAAGAACACATATTTGTAAACAGCGGAAGAACAACAAACTTTTATTTCATAGAAAAGCAAATACGTGTTACAAAACATCACCATGATTGTCTTACATCTTTTTCCAAAACATAACATAACACTTTCATAATCTGTCTTGAGTACATTATTTAAAGAAGCATAAATAAAACATAGATAAACTGCCAAAAGTCCCCATAGTGGATTGTCCAAAGCCATAGTTCAAAACGGAAAGTCCAAGCAATACATTTCTCTTCTTCAAGCTGGATGTTAAGGTTGGTCAAGCTGCTGTGTTCCCTCCCTGAGGACCTGGGGGGGAAACGGAAGAAAGAAGACGAAAGAAAAGTAGGGTCAGACATAAAGCCTGAGTAAGTCTAGTACTATTTTGTCTATGAATAAAGAAGTGGGTATGATAAGTATAAACAAGAAGTGGGCATGCACTATAAACTTGGTTAAGTTTTCTAGGGTCGAATATACTATCATACCCCATGTTGATCTCTGAACCCATATAAACTAGTTTCCAACTGGCACCCCATAATTAGGGTGATGTGATCCATTCAATGATGATCGGCTCCTACTCGCATAGTTACATGTGTCTTACGGCCCCCGATGTTGTAGTTACCTATGCTGGTCCCACCATGGGGTGTATCAAGTCCCATAGTGGCAACCCGACACAACCTTAGAGTGCAAAGGTATGCTACTGGTGTCCAGTGCCTTATTTTTCTGCGCCGGAGTGTGTGCACGCCCGCACTCCGTTAGAACCTACACTGCTACACCACCGCCGTCGCTTTGACCTTTTACAATCAGCCCAGTAATCGTGCCCCACCCTGCCTAGTTTCAGGGTATCCTGATACACCTTTTAGGGTTACTACTGAAAAGGGTCCCCCGTTACTAGGTTTTCTATCTCTAGCCAACATGCTAAGTCGGTTAAGTGTTTTCTAACCTAACCCCCACCAGTCCATTTAGTTTAGCATGTTCCATTTTGATTAAGTCTTTAGTTCACTTAATCCTAACAATCCTGACTCAGCCTTAATTGTCTTATTAAGGCCCTGACCTCTCACATTAGACAGGTATTGTTGTGGCTGCCTGTTGCCGGTTGGTTCCGGGCAGTCTTACGCCACAACTCAGTCTAACCTCGGGTCCTTATTGGGCTCCATGTTTAACCTCCCACATTGGATAGGTATTATTGTGACTACTGGACAGCCGGGCGGTTCCGGGCAGGTTTACATCACAACTCAATCCAACCTCGGGTTAAACACATCGTATTTTCTACATTTACATATTTTGTCATTCCTCTTTATTTCTTATATGTAAATATTTGCGGCCCATTATTAAGTTAATGGTGTAAAGGTTACACCAATCATGGGCCCAACCCATACTTGAACTTGGGCCCTTCTATTTTATATTTTCATTCATTAGTAATTTTAAACCAACGTTGTTTTCCCCCGTTTAACACGTCCGTTTATATATATTTTGGGCTTAGCCTTTTAAAGCCCAAATTAGCCATGCAAAAAGGGGAGGCTTAAAGCGTAATTACATACACAAAAAGGGGAATGTGAGCGCATGAACTTGCAATACGACGTTGGAAATACAAAATAGAAACTAGTGTACTTGCATAGTGGTAACATAGGTGACATAAATCAAAGCATGTGAACTTGTAATTGAGATATCATTATTGTCACATGAACCTATATTTTTATTTAGGCATAATGGCAAACATAAGCATGGCATAAATATTTCTAGCATAAGCATGGCATAATGTCAAACATAAGCATGGCATAATATCTTCTAGCATAAACATGGCATAATGTCAAACATAAGCATGGCATAAGTATAGTTAAATTTGTTCATGGCATAAATATTTCTAACATGAAATCATGATTCTTACTTTAGTCATGTAAACTTACAAAAGGGACTTTTTGAACCTAACCTAGCCATGTACCACATATGTCATCATATAATTCTTGTAAACAAGATAGACTTAATCATGGATTTCAATTATGCCAAATATCATTCATAGCCTAGCCATATTCATAAGTTTGCAAATAGGTTTTCTAGTACAAAAGCATGGCTTAATACATGATGCCAAATTCTCAACATAATTTCCTATGGATTATAATAACCAAACTTGTTCTAATTACTTACAAAATGATTTATGCACAAAAATATACATTATGGTGGCATAGAAGCAAACCCCAAACTTGCATGAATTTAAATCAACTACATACATGTAGCTTCAACATGGATTTACATAATTTGCGAAATATTCCAAACGTATACTTGCATAGAACTACCGCATGTAGTTCTTTATAACATGAATAACATAATTCAAGAATATCCAAACGTATATAATATTTCAAATTGATAAGAACGCACAAATATGAATAACTTTATTGCCACAATTCAAGCATACAAACCAACACAATTGTTTATTCATACCAAAGTAATACTCTACTTACCATGGTGTGATGAATTCTCTAATTTAGGGATTGAAGACGCAAATTCCTTTGTTGAATTGATTTGCTTAGGTTGCTTGAATTGCTTTAGGCTTTAGAACTTTCCTCCTAATTCTCTCTCTAGTTGGCGGCTACTCTTTGTCGTTCCTCAGCAACATGGCGGCTATGATCTTATTTTTGAATGAATAGATTAGGGTTTAGTCTAGGGTTGTTTATATAGAGGTTAGGAACTGATTAGGACCATTGATGTTGCCTAGATTGATCGTAGCCATTCATTCGATAGAGAGACCAATTAGAGCCTGCCACCTAGCCCTAATGACAAAGCAGACCACATAAAATCGGCCAAACACAGACCTGGCCAGCCAGGTTGGCTGGGCTCGACCAGGTCGACACCCCTGTCGACAGGGCTGTCGACAGCCCTGTCGACATGGGTAGCCCAGGTTGACAGCCCAGTCGACCTGGGTGGCCTAGGCGGGTGTTTATCCGCCCTGGCCCATTGGGCCCGATTTTTAATTATTTTATTCTGTTTGAATTTTAAATTTAATTTCAAAACTTCCGAAGGCCATATCTTCTTCATACGGACTCCGTTTTTCGAAAACTCGGACTCTATTTCGCGTATTTTTCCGAGACGAACGCAATGGCGTATCCCGTTTCCCTTGGTTCTTTGATTTCAAATTAATTATACTTTAATTTGTTAATTTCACAGTTATAGAATTTTCGGGGTGTTACATAAGCAAGTTAATATTTTATTTGAACATTTTATGTTCAAACAAAGAAGTAAAACAGGCAAATACAGCTAATTAGAAAATAAATTAGCGAATTGGGTTAAGACGAATGGATTGAGTTGAAACAAAATGAAAATATTTGGATATGGGTTAGACAGGTATGGATTGAAGAGTATGAAGATTTTAATTTATGTGCCCGACAAACAGGTACACGTTTAAATTCCATATGAGTTTTATGCGCCAAATCGGCTAGCCGCATAGCCGTTTCTTTTTCTTTTTGATTGGAGAGGCATGTGTGGCGGTTTGAGGATTTTCCCGATGCTCCCATTACAAAGGAGGTTATGGATAAATTTTCCGAAAATTTAAGGAGTTAGAATATTTTTAAGATAATTTGATTATTAGAAATCTAAATATCAATATATATAGAATTCGATAAGGAAACAAATTAAAATAGAATATTATAAACAAAAAGGAAATCGATAATCAGGTAATAGAAAGAGAAATATATATACGTTTAAAAATGAATAATTAGTTTGTATGGTGTTGATTTTTCGGGAATAATGGTTTTGTCTGTTTTGATGTTAAGGATGTTTTCAGTCAAGGTCTGAGAGGTAATTATACCCCAACTTGATTGATTTCATTTCTAACCGATAAATAGGATGATTCAATCTCGAAGATAAATGTTTAAAAAAGTTCAGTTGAATGCGGTATTTTGGGTTGTTGTAACAATGTTTTACACAATATTCGTTTTAACCCAAATAAGTGGAATTTTGGAAATATAATATTTCCTGAGTGTAGAAATGAACGGTCGAGGAAGAGATAAATAACTAGAATGTTTCCAATTATAAGTAAATGATATTTTCTAAGTACAGAAAATAAAAGAAGGCGAGATACGGAAATGTTTTCCAAGTAGCGAAAAGGCCAAGATGATAACTGTAAATATTTGGTTAACAAATATTGATAAAGAAATGGAGAATTGTTTTAATGAAATATTAATTAAAAGGCCCAGTGATTTGTTTGATTATTTTAATGGATGTTTGTTTTTCTTCGTTTGTTAAATAACCGACTATCGAAGTGTTTGCCAATATCGTTGTCAATATGGAGAGACCGGTTGGGTTATTATCTGAAAACCACTCCGTATTGGCAGTAGCGTTGCGAATCAGATTTTATGAAGATAATCGAAGACGGAGTAAAGTGCAAGGGCGTTTTCTGTTAATGGAAATTATGCCTTCAGTTTCGTTCAATCCCAAAACGAATGTATATGGACGAATGTCTGACAAAGTATTTCTAATGGTCGCATATGTTGGTTTGTATAAATATATATGGTGGCGGAGAATTTTTTCTCTTAGCATAATATCGAAAATGTATTTGTGCAAATCAATTAGTGATTAACGGGTCTGATGATGTGGCATTCAAAGTGATTGTTCTATCAATGAAATATAAGTAATCGTAGCCTCAGGCCTCAATAATCGGGAAATGAAAAAAATCGGGCAGGTAGCATGGCTATGTGGGTCGCTTCCATTAGGGTGTATAATCACCTATCGAGAGAAATTCCTTTTACTTCTTTAATCTATCAATGTTGTCCCTTTTCGGGAAACGGTTGCTGATCCCAACCGTTGGTGATATACATTTGATACACTCAAGCGAAATGAGTGGTCGGTCATGTGCGGGCCGGGTTGCAAGACGTTCTTGTTGAACCCAGTGTATTCCTCTCTAAAGATACACTATCGGAAGTTAGTTCCATACCTTGTCATAGTCGGAATCCAATCTCCAATAAGCACCATGAGGTTTTTGATTTTATATTATATATGGAGCATGAGATGCAAGCGTTCCGCTAGATTCTATTTATTTAATGTAGACATTAATATAATATCACTGGATTTGATATCAAAATATTTTGGGTTATCGAAAGGTAAAAACCATCCGTGTCTATATGTGGATCGGTCTTACGATTATCATTTCTTTCGAAAGGATTTTGAAAGTTAAACAAATGGTTGGAGTTTACTCACACCAGCCCCATGACTGACCCAGAGTTTATTTTGTTTTTTTCCCCTAAACTCTTGGGTGACCAAATTTGTACGGGCAGCCAAGTAGTCGGGATTTTTCAGATTCACTTTGAAGAGCTGGAAGCAGGAGGCTTCACCAGTTAGTTATAGACTATCATATTTCCGCTGTGTACTATGTTGTATCTGGAAACAGGTGTTTATAACTGTTCCAGGAATAACTGTTGTGCTCTGATAATGGTATGTATATAGAGTTACTGATTTGTATTTCAAAAGTTATGTTACTTAATATATTTTATTCGTTCTGTTGTGAGATTTGTGTTCTTTGTTTTTCTTCTATGCTAACTTTTCTTTCTTTCTATTTCTCATCCACTAACTTCTTTCTGATAATGATTCTTATTTTTGTGCAATTTGGGTTGGACGTGTGGATTTATTAGTCAACTCAGATAGTAAGAATTTGCGGGTCGTTACATTTGGGACCCATATTAGTCAGTAACCCTTTCTGGTATCAAAACTATGACCCAACACTAAGAGGGGTCAGGGCACGCTTACTGAACTAATTGTAAGAGGTTCACTCTGATAATGGCGAGGGGTGTTGATGGCGCATTCCAACCATGTCATGTGCGTGCATGGATCCGGTCTGCTTTGAGGATGTAAGACACCGTGACATCTGTAAATAGGTCTATGTCTATAGGTTGCCACTTTAGGGAGTGATACACCCTTCTGTTGGGCCGGCACAGGGTATTTATGTATTAGAAAGCCGATCGCTGGGGGTAGAATTTAGGGTACACTTAGTTCTATCTATTTCTGTTGGGGTACTGTCTGTTTCTGTGTGGTACCGTCTGTTGGGGTGATAAAGGCCCATTACCAGTGTACACCTAATTCTAACATTCTGTTTCCGTAGGTAATATTCTGTTTCCGTCTCTGATTCTGTTTCTATACCGTCTGTCTCTGTTCAGGTGGTAAAGGCCTATTACTAGCATTCTGTTTCTGAAACCGTCTATCTCTGTTCAGGTGGTAAAGGCCCATTACTAGCATCGTGTTTCTGAAGAGATCGTTCTGTTTTCTGTTTAGATATTAGGACAACACCAAATTTTGTTATACTGGTATTAGTGCAGAGAAGTGAAAACCAATTAAGAAGCTTAATTTATCCTATATCATTCTGCCTCTTCTATTAACCTTTTACTCCTGTTATGGTTATCTCTCATCCAGTTTTATTTACATGTCATGATACTGTTATCTGTTAATATGCTGAAAGTCACTGGACTCACCAGACTTATGTCTGATCTAGTTTGTTTCGATTCTTTTCTTCTGTCCCTCCAAGGTTCTCAGGGTGCAAACATTGGAGATTGATTCAGGTTCCATCTGCTTGAAGTGCAAGAATAGCTTGAAATATTGCTTGGCTTTGATTCTACCTATTTATGGCATTTTCTTTTGGGGATTATGGCTTTAAAATTATGCATTCTGAAGAATTTTGTATAAGATTGATATTTGGGTACTTGGGTTTTGGTATTGTGATGTAACCAAACTTATTTCTGTTTCTGCTATAATAAGGTTATAAAATTTTCAAACTACTATACATATCCGTCTTGTAAATTTATGTTCTGATTACTTATAATGTTCCGCCGAAGTTAAGGCATTTCCCTTTGTGAGTGGCCTTAGTGGAAGTGCGGTGTTACACTTGGTATCAGAGCTGAAGGTTACCAGATTTGATAAAAAAATTGAAAACTATTTTCAAAAAGGTTTTAAAAAGGAAGTATTTTCAAAAGTAAAGTTTATTTTGAAAAACATAATCCCTAAAAGCCATATATCTGTCTTTCGAATTCTCCATTTTGAATCTGTTCATTTTATTTTCAGTATTTCTGGGTTACCCGAGATACCCGAGGGCATACCGATACCAACTTGGTTCAGAAGGTATCTGGAGGCTAGGGCCACCACCGCAGGCCCAGCAGACGTTACTCCTCCTCCACTTTCTCCTCCTCCTCCTCCCCGCGTTGATACTTTTTCGAAGATACGCAAGGACTTTTGGGCAATGGGCGGGAAACCTTTTCACGGATCAGAGACGTTTATTGAAGCTTAGAATTGGCTTAAGGAGGTGGAAGATTTGTTTGGTATCTTCAAGATAGAAGATGGTAGGAAGGTCCAATTAGCTGCTTGGTTAATGAAGGACGAAGCCTCGTTTTGGTGGGAGGTCACAAATGGAGAGCATCCGGTAGAGATGTGGATGGATTTCAGGCACAGGTTTGAGATGAAATTCCTCTCACGAGCGGAAGAGAATCTACACATGGAGAGGTTCTTAGCATTGAAGCAAGGGAATTCATTAGTGATGGGGTACGTCAACAAGTTCAATCAGTTGGCAAGATTCGGCTTAAACTTGGTGAACACACCTAAGAAGAAGGCCCTGAGATTCATTAAAAGTTTGAATGAGCCGCTCCATAGGTTGGTTATGACCCACATTCCTATGGGGGCTACCTTCAAGAAATTGGTTGACATGGCGTTAATGCATAAAGAGGAAGCCAAAAGTGAGAAGAAAGAGGAAAAGCTCGAATTACCATAGAACAAGAAAGCTGGCCCAAAAGGAAACACAAAAGAAGGATGAAAAGTCTGAAGACAAGAAGGAGAAAAATTGCTTTAATTATGGGAGCATGACTCATCTGAACAAGGATTGCAGAAAGAGGAAGGGCTCTTGCTTCAACTGTGGAGAAATGGGACACTTCACTAGGGACTGCCCGAAGAAACGTGGGAAAGGGCAGAGGGCAGAACCAACTTCGGAGGGCAGGCGAATGCTCACGTGACTAGTAGATAGGGTAGAGATTGGAAAATTTCTGTAGAAGGATTAATTTCCATATCTGATTATTGAGATTTTGTCATTTTGATTCTGTAATTGAGACTCTGCACTTTAATACTAGTCTTGTTTCTGATCCTGCTGTAGTCTCAAACCCCATGAGGGTTATAACTCATTTGTTTGTGATAGGTTGGGTTTTGAGGGTATCTACGTTAGGCGTTAAGTTGACTATGACGCATACATTCTGCTTTTTGTAGGATATGGTAGGGTTTTATCATGCTTAGTTTCCTAAGAATCATTTGATAATCTGATCTGTACCAGTAGTATGTAAGTATCTGAATATTTCTGAAAAGGATAGGAGTTCTTACTCGAAGCATGAATTAGATTTCCAGTTTTGACATTATTTAATGGGAGTAATTCTCTGAATGTCAATCTGATGTTGATTTCGGTCTTCAGGGTTGATACTTAGGGATTTATTTTCTTTACCGATGTCTAATTGGAACAGAACTTCTATTTTAATTGTTCTTGCTTCTATCACTTGGCTGTATCCTATCGATCGAGTCTTCGACCTTTAGGTAGAAACTAATGGGTGTAAACATGTGTTTGAGACATTTATGTTTGATGGTTGCAAGTGGATGCAAGTGGTTGCTAGTGGTTGCTCGTGGATGCATACACACACACTAGGCACTAAATCGGCTCAATTACACTTTCATACTGCATATGGATGTGTGTGCATTTTTCAATTTTTGTGGATGTAAAATGATTGACTCATCATACGGATGTTGCATTTGGATGAATGGTTGTGCACTCATATAGAAATGAAGCGTATCAAATAGGATTTCTTGCATACATAATTAGACTCATGGCACTAACATAATTGGCATTAAGGAGGTCAACTGAATCAGTAGACCACCTGATCATTGAATTAGATAAGAGATATATACACACACTTTTGCATATGTACATACAACATTAGAAGTTTTCTAAGGACAATGGATGCTTGTGTATGATGGTTGAGTAGATGGGTGATTGGATGGTAGGACACATTCTTCTTAACTTGAAGATTTCGGGGACGAAATCCTTTAAGTAGGGGGGAATGTAACACCCCGTAATTTTAAAATGGGACATAAGAGATAATTAAAGAATAATTAATTATTAAATGAAGAATTAGGTGAAATGGATTATGCCATTGCATTCCTCTCGGAATTCTGCTTGAGATAGAGTCTGAAATTGCGTATAATGGATACTGTATGAAGAAGATATGGACGAACGAAGTTAGGCAGAAAAACCGGAAGTTGACCAGAATGCACTGGCGCACTTCACAAGTGCGCCAGTACAAAAATGCGCTGGCGCACCTGCCAAGTGCTCCCATACCAATCCAGCATAGAATTCTAGAGTGTACTATGATGATGTGTCCTCTTCTGAGTGGCCGGATGATGTGTATTTGAGTTGGGGGGTTTTAATGGTCTCCTAGTTCATCTAAGGGCTCTAAAACATATTCTACACCTATAAATACATAGCAAGACCCAACCCTAATTCATTAACAAAGAGGAATGGCACCTCCATCCACCTAATACCTATAGTGACTTAGCCTCCACCCTAATCAATCAATTCAAGCGACAAGATAAAGATAACAAATCAACGCCTACATCAATGGAAAGCTAATCAACTCTAGAAATCAGATGCCAAAATCGTTCTTCTCTTTCTTAAATCACGATTTGTGAGTACAGTTATTTTCAGATATGAAATTTAATTATGGTCTTGACATGGGTATAAATCTGAATCGGAGATCTATCTTATTCTTGTTTATCAGATCCATTTTTCTGTGTAGATCCATCTTATTCTTGTTTATCAGATCTATTTTTCTGTGTAGATCTATCTTATTGTAACTATTCTATATCTCTTCCTTCCTTCTGTTCTATAGCTAGGTTACCACGCGCCTGAGCCAAATCTCATAAGAGATTGACACGCGAATGCTAAATTTAGGGAAAATATTGAATGATGCATAATTGGACATAACTGGTTTTGTGACTAAATTGAGAACACAACATAAGTGGTAGTTTAAGATCTAGATCTAGGCATATTATATATGGTAGTTTATGATTTGGAAGAAGGAGAATTGTTGTATGACAACATATGACTTGTAATTTGGGGGACATAATGCATGCTATAATTCAAGATCAGATTTTGAGGACATAATATATGTTGTAATTTAAGATCTAGATTTAGGGGCATATTTTATATGACGATCTATGACTTGGAAGAAAAGAATATATGATTTAGGCGTAAAAGGTCTATATTAAAACTGGATAACTATTAATTGTGAATACGCCTAAATGGGGATTTTGGATACGCTGAAATCAAAAGCTATAATTTGGCATAATTCATATTGTATATCATGATTTGAGGTTTTTGGAGAATATTCTGTACTATGTAAGTTTAATTAGAAATTTCGACATATGTTATATTATGAATTATGACCATAATTATAACATGAGGAATTAGTGTTAATTTTATGATTAAGCGAGATATGTCAATGGAATTTTAAGGGATGGTTAAATCTGTTAAATTGCCTAATCTGCTAAATCTATTAAGACCGAATACGGTAATTTGTGGTATGAAAATCTGTAGGCTCGATCTAAAATTGAGCAAAATCATGTTAATAGAACTTTAGATAATCTGATGTAACTTGTAAAGAAGTTAATTTATGGAATTGGCATAATTAGTCTAATATTGACATAATCTGTGAATGAATACTTTAGCTAAAAATAAGAATGCTGAGACATGAGGTTAGACTATGTTTGCGGTAGAAGCCTGCCCGGACCCAACTGGCTTAAACAGCAACCGCAAAATATCAATCTAATGTGAGAGGTCGTAGGCATAAAGATGCTCAGGCACAAGGTTAGGTCTGGCTTGTGGCAGAAGTCTGCCCGGAACCGCCCGACACATCCAGCGGCCACAAGCTACCGACCTAATGTGAGAGGTCTGTGCATTAATATTTAATTAAAACAAATCTAAGATGAAGGTGATGCCTAAAACGTGTTGGGTGGATATGGTTAAATCAACTGGACTGATGAATCTAATAAACCCGTTTGAAAATCTGTAGGCCCAATACAAGGTTTGGTGAAACAATCTGTAAGTCTATTAATCTGTGTATCTGATCCGTTAGTCTGGAAACTTGTTAATCTGTATATCTGATCCGTTAGTCTGAAAACTTGTTAATCTGTATATCTGATCCGTTAGTCTGAAAATATGCTAACTTGTATGTCTGATCTGAGGACTAGTTAATCTGAACTTTGTACATCTGAAATCTGTAAGCAAGTTAATCTGAAATTTGTTAGTCTGGGGACACAAGGTTAGGAGGGGTAATTACTTGTGTCATCTGTTGTTTGGGACCCATATTAGTCGGTAACCCTTTCTGGTATCAAAACTATGACCCAACACTAAGAGGGGTCAGGGCATGCTTACTGAACTAATTGTAAGAGGTTCACTCTAAAAATGGCGAGGGGTGTTGATGGAGTATTCCAACCGGGCCATGTGCGTGCATGGATCCAGTGTGCTCTGAGGATGTAAGACACCGTGACATCTGTAAATAGGTCTATGTCTATAGGTTGCAACTTTATGGAGTGATACACCCTTCTGTGGGGCCGGCACAGGGTATTTATGTATTAGGAAGCCGATCGCTTGGGGTAGAATTTAGGGTACACTTAGTTCTATCTGTTTCTGTTGGGGTACCGTCTGTTTCTGTTAGGGTGGTAACGCCTGTCTGTTTCTGTGTGGTACCGTCTGTTGGGGTGATAAAGGCCCATTACTGGTGTACACCTAATTTTAACATTCTGTTTCCATAGCGAATATTCTGTTTTCGTCTCTGATTCCATTTCTGCTGTTGTTTCTATACTGTCTGTCTCTGTACGGTGGTAAAGGCCCCTTACTGGCATTCTGTTTTTGAAACCTTCTGTCTCTGTTCAGGTGATAAAGGCCCATTACTAGCATCGTGTTTCTGAAGAGATCGTTCTGTTTTCTGTTTAGATATTAGGACAACACCGAATTCTGTTATAGTAGTATTAGTGCAGAGAAGTGAAAACCAAGTAAGAAACTCAATTTAGCCTATATCATTCTGTCTCTTCTGTTAACCTGCTACTCCTGTTATGGTTATCTCTCATCCAGTTTTATTTACATGTCATGATACTGTTATCTGTTTATATGCTGAAAGTCACTGGACTCACCAGACTTATGTCTGACCTAGTTTGTTTCGCCTTTTTCTTCCGTTTCCCCCCAGGTTCTCAGGGTGGAAACATAGGAGCTTGACTCAGGTTCCATCTGCTTGAAGTTCTAGAAGTGCTTGAAATATTGCTTGTCTTTGATTCTACCTATTTTTGGCATTTTCTGTTGGGGATTATAGCTTTAAAATTATGCATTCTAAAGAATTTTGTATAAGTCTGAAATTTGTGTACTTGGGTTTTGGTATTGTGATGTAACCAGACTTATTTGTGTTTCTGCTATAATAGTTATAAATTTTTCAAGTGCTACTTTACATATCTGTCTTGTAAATTTCTGTTCTGATTACTTATAACGTTCCGCCGAAGTTAAGGCATTCCTTTTGTGAGTGACCTTAACGGAAGTGGGTTGATACATATAGATTTCATTATAGTATATTTCAAATTTTGAAATCAAAATTTGGTTTTGGAAGTCTAGAGGTAAAGTATGTTTCTCTATATAAACATGTAGTGTTTCAGTGAAATGAAAAGTGATATTCTAAGTCCAAGAAATCATTTTGAGTTCAAATTTTAATTAAAACTCAAACTTCTTTAAACTGGCCTTTCTAAAAATTTATATCATTACTAATACAATGATCTATGTTTTGTATAAATTTGTATTTGATATAAGAGTTTTACAAACTTAATCATATGAAAATAATATTTCTCAAAACTTTATTAATCATTTACAATCGACCGTTAAAGCTGTGTATCCAAATCAACGTTGAATATCATTTCCGAATCCTTATCAAATATTTAAATAACAAATGAACGGTCTAAATTATGTTCAAAACCATACCATACCATTCCATTCCATTCAAATAGATTTTTATTCAATTTAATTATAAATAGTTTTAAAATTTAATTTAAAACTACATTCCCATTCTATTTTTCCACATCAGTGTTACTAGGTAGCTCTGATATTCCATGTAACTCTCAGTGGAAGAACAAAGTGATATAGCGAAAGCTTCAAACTCTAGCGTGGACTCCAACTCGGAAAGTGCTTTGAACCTCACTCCAACGAATCATAACTGCAAAACTAAACTACTAGCTGTTCGTGTGAAAAATTAATGGGCACCTAGAGTTTAGGAAGGAAAAATAAACTCTAGGTCAGTCATGGGACTGGTGTGAGAACATAAAACAGTTGCTTTAAGAATTATTTTAAAGTTGGGAAATTCACTAGACCCAGCCGCTAACGTGGAACGGGCATTCACAGGAAGACACCGCTAATGCCGAACGGGTTTACTTCATGTGAACACTCGTGCATATAAATACACAATGACTTTTTTGAAAATGAAGCTATCATAAGCTTGTCCCACATCACACAATGCAAGCGCACACCAGATGGGCGAGTTTTATCTTACGATAACCAACCATGCTTTCATTCATAAAAATCCTCTTTTAATGTTATTATATGTATAGTGCGGGAAAAATCATTTCGCAAATAAATGTATTAATCCTAGATGGCATAATACCCCATCCTATTATGTCGCCGTATATATATATATATACAAATCAAAACCGTGTGGCACGTATTGGAGATTTGGGTTTCCAACTTGATGATTCTTGGCACGAAAGATCAATCGGAACATAAACAAAATGTAACAAGGCTTTTTCGTCCATCACGGACACCAACTACAAATTGCGAGGTAGATCAACTGTTTTTGTCCAGACACGGACCCCCAAACATACCCTATTCCTCAATTCATAAGTGGTTTCCCACTGTTGCAGCTTCCATCATCAAACATATATATACACAACCTTACCGCCAGTTTCTCATCATCCGGGTATGAGGTTTATTGATGTCACATCATACACAAAGCATGCCCAGAAAAGCAATGCCATGACCGTATAAGCTTATTTCATCTCTTAAGTATGTCACGTTGTCCATTCACAACATAACACTGATTTCCATCCATATATAACCACTTCGAGCTCATACGTCACCACCCAGTTACACATCAACGGGAATCAGTGTTACGCTATTAATTACAATGTCAAGCACATAATCCATACAAGTCCATTCTAGGTCTGAACGGAACAAAATCCGAAAATCTCTAAATATACTATGACCTCATGCCACTTATAACCTCAAATCAAGTTTACAGGCCGATTCGAGACATCAACAATCAATCCGAATAAATTCAAAGATTCCTAGTCTTTATTCGTCGATTCCAAGTCCTTGATTACTTCATAACGTCGTATTATCACTTGGAATGGTTTTCGGACTTAGATCCGATCCCTCTCTTTCCAAGTAATAATCGTATTTTTAAAACAATAGCTTGATGGATTGGGCCGTACACCCGATACGAGGTTATAAGTGGCATGAGACCTGAATATATTTGAATATTTTTGGTTTGTTGTTCCATTCAAACCTAGGATGCGACCAACGTATGTACGAAACCTTATATTACCGATAGTCCAATCGCGACGTTGAATAAAACACTCAAAAATTCTTATTAAAAGTTATATTTCGAAATCAATGATCTTATTCAAACATTTATAATTCTCTAAGTTAAAGAGTTTAGTAGTCATATCTAGCTCTATAATCCCAATTTATTTCGCGACATCCAATTATTATTCATAACCATAAATTCCTTTTGGAAGCTAATAAGAATATTGCATTTCCAAAAGAAATTTATGGTTATGAATAATAGTTGGACGTCGCGAAATAAATTTAGACTTATGGAGCTGGATATGATTCTTAAACTCTTTAACTTAGAGAGTTAGAAATGTTTGAATAAGATCATTGATTTCGAAATATAACTTTTAATAAGAATTTTTGAGTATTTTATTCAACGTCGCGATTGGACTATCGGTATATGTTAAAATTTAAATCATCCTTTATACAATTTTCTTAACTTAAGTCAAAATCACCTTCCTTGAAAATCTAATATTCATTCAATATACTTTATTAATTTAAAGTAATCAGAATTGAATTATTTGAAATTTTGAATGATTTGTAATTCCTATTGTTCATAGCTTATTTAAATTTAAATTAAGTTATGGAAATTTAATCGAGAAGAGATTCAAATATGTGTAATAATTATTGGTAGATGATGAAATAAGGTTTGAAAAAATTATCACATTTCCAAAGATAGGACTCATTAGAGTTATAATGTCTCATTAGAGATAGGGTTAGAAATGCCCAAGAATGAGATTTTGGGATATTTCAGTGAGAGAGCGTATTTTGTAAATATCAAGTAGCGAGGTGGATCAACGGTTTTCGTCCAGACACAGACCCCCGAACATACCCTATTCCTCAAGTTCGTAAGTGTTTTCCCACTGCTGCAGCTTCCATCATAATCATATATATATATATATATATAATATATATATATATATATATAAACAAATCGCTAGTTTCTCATCATCCGAGGTGTGAGGTTTGTCGATATCACATCATACACAAAGCTTCGCTTCAATAAGACATGTTTTGATCATCACTAGCTTAATCTATTATGGTGAATTTCATCGGAGTTTGGTGTTTAAAGGCCTAAAGTGGCGGTTTTAGGGTAGGGCGGCACAGCCGATTGGGGGTGTCGAAGTCGACTAGATCAGAGGGGAAAGGTGCGGTATGAGGTGCAGGGCACATTGGTGGTGGTGGTTCGTCATATGGTGGCCTGAGGTGCGAGTTCCCGGCGGTCAAAGATGGAGGTAGACAAGTTCTTTCTTCCATTCGATTCACTGTAGCAGAGAGGGTTTAGAGCAGGAAGAAGGAAAAAAATGGGGCTGACTGTCACGTTCTAATTGGGTGAGAAATAATTTTATTAATTTTAATATATTTCAAATTCAAATGGTAAAACATGCATAACTTCTTCATACGAGGTCGGATTTGAGCACGGTTTGTTGCGTTAGGATTGCGGCGAAATTGCGGACGACCTGTGACTGGTTTGGTTGCGTTTGGAGACCGTGAAATTTTGGCTTTGGTTAGACGTTCGACCGATTAAAGAACCAAATGTGAGTGAATTTCTCACTCATGATTAACTGAATGACTCCCATATTTATTAAATTAAATTGTGAAATAAGTTTGGTTGCATGGTTGTGACTGACTGTTGATTGGTTGCTGAAAATTGACATGCAAGTTTTTAATATGCAGATTGAAGTTGATAATTAGTTATTTGATTTAAATTAAATTTCTAATTGAAAATCCCAATCCTTGTTAATCAGTGAAATAATTTGATACTTTCCATTTGGATGAAATGGTTGTGATGGCTGCCTTGATTTAAATTTGTCAATTTTAATTGTTACTGACACTGTTAATGTTCTGTATTCAGTATATGGATGTTGTCTGCTCATTGTGACGATTAATCCAATATTTTTTACCCTTGGTGTTACGGGCATCGAATTAACCCAGGATTAATCAAATTAAAATGAATAAAGAACACAGGTTGAAATGATAAACATTGTGACCCTGATTTGGATTGAAATGATATATATATATATCCATCCCTAAAATATCGAAGGATTAAATTTAAGATCACTTGGCCATAGGATAGAAAATTATATATAGACATCGGTTGGTTAAATGATTTTATATATTTGGAAATTTTATTTGAGGGAAATTTTAAATGTGCCGATACTCGATAAATCTATTTCCCTTAAAGATCGGAACTTGAATGTTTATTGATATGGTTGAGGAATTTATCCCAAAACAAATTGGGAATTCTTAAATTGGAATCTGAATATGATCTGGAATTTTCAAATAAAGAGTGTAGATTTGAATATAATAAATTCTCATTGAATTTAATTTTGGATTAAAGGAAATCGGGGGTACTCGAAGTTGTTTTAACTCAATGTGAATATGGATTTGATCTTTTAAATTGAATGATTAGTTTGAATGATGTTTGAGAGCGAAATAAGGAAACTAAATGAATCCCTTCGAGACCGGAATATAGATTTCGAGTTACTGAAATTCGAAAGGAAGAAATAACTATGTTTTAAATTTATTTTTATAAAAACTATATATATACCGTTGTTTTACTAACAAATTATATTCTATTATTCAAAAGTTATCTTAGTAAATTTCGTAATCTATATACTATTTTGTTATAAATATATTTTCTTATATTTTATTATTTAAACTATTTAGTAAATTTTATTTTAAGTATATACATAGTATTTAAGATTATCTTATTTTACTCTAACTATTTTATTATATATAAATTTCAGATAAAGATTGGATAAAGATTGTTCTTTAATAAGTATTTTCATAATTTTATTATATGATTGCAAACTTCTTCTTAAATGAGAATTTGTTTTGATTTGAACCGTGATTCAAATGGAGTTTTGACACGAATTTATATTTTATTGAATATAAATAGATTGTAAAACGATATTATATTCAGTGAAAATATATTCTATTTGAATATAAATTGGAGCTTCGAAATAATGAACTGATTTGATATGAAATGTATATCTTATTGAATATGAATGGAATCCAAACCGGAATCAATTTTGAGATAATTATGATCCTTGGCAAGAAGTACGTTCTACTTGAATATCAATCGATTTTGAAATATTATATGATTATAATATACGATATGGACATATATTCTAGTTTGGAATATAATTGATTTGGAATGATTACGATATGTGATATGAAATTATATTCTATTTTGAATATAAAATGGGTTCGGAGCAAACATGATATTTTGGATATGAAAGCGAACCCTTTGAAATGTAAAAGAACCGACCGATGTGGAAAAATGTAAGCACTGGTTGTTAAAGAGACCAGAGTTGGTAAGTTGCATACTTTCTGTCAGTGTCAATACCACTTTAACAACTGTCTACATTATAACATATATAGAATGAACATGATGACTTGGAGGCAATTATTGGATTGAAGAAGATGAATGACAATGAAATGGCCTTGACCTTCGGGTCATAATTGAAATGCCTAAAACAAGAGCTATACCATGACTAATAAAGGTAGCACCTCTTATCGGACGCACTTCTTCGATACTATTTCTATGACTACGATGATGATTTGGTCCCATTTGATTTGGAGTGTGTTCCGAGGTGGGCGGTAGCGGCTGCTATGCGTTACCACCGGTCCGGGAGTGCAACTGGTAGAATTCTACCCTGGGCATTGCCTTCAAAACAAATTCCCATATAGGAAGAAATTTTACAATCATATAATAAAATTATGAAAATACTTATAAAAGAACAATATTTATCTGAAATTTATATACAATAAAATAGTTAGAGTAAAAATAAGATAATCTTAAGTACAATGTATATACATAAAATAAAAGTTTACTAAATAGTTTAAATAATAAAATATAAGAAAATTTATTTATAACAAAATGGTATCTAAGTTGCGAAATTTACTAAGATAACTTATGAATAATAGAATATAATTTGTTTGTAAAACAATGGTATATATACACGGTATATATATGTATATATATAATTTTTATAAAATAAATTTAAACCACAGTTATTTTTCCTTCCAAATTTCAATAACTCGAAATCTATGTTCCGGTCTCGATGGGATTCATTTAGTTTCCATATCTCGCTATCAAACATCATTCAAGTTAAAGGATCAAATCCATATTCACATTGAGTAAAAACAACTCCGAGTACCCTCGATTTCCTTTAATCCAAAATTAAACTCAATGAGAATTTATTACATTCAAATCTACACTCTTATACCAACTGCAATGACCTGTCTTTTTGCCCGATTTTGGCCTGTATTTAAACCAACTAAAAACGTTCAGAAAGACGAATTGTTCTGGGTACATACATATATTGAACAAAAAAAAACAGAACATTTCATCGCATAATACAATATTACATCAGAGTTACATGGTATCAGAGTTTCAATATACACAGCGGAAGAAAAGTAAATACACTCTCAACGGAATAACCATATGATATAGCAGGAGCTCCAAACTCTAGATTGTACTCCATCTCAGATAACACTTCGAATCTTGCTCCAACGATCTATAACTGTAAAACTAAACTACTAGCTACCTGTGTAAAAATTAATGGGTAACCAGAGTTTAGAAAGGAACAATAAAATCCAGGTTAGTCATGGGACTGGTGTGAGAACATAAAATAGTTGTTTATAGGATTTATTTTAAAGTTGGGAAATTCACCGGACCACGCCGCTAATGCGGAATGGTTTACTCCATGTGAATACCCATGCATATAAATTCACAATGACTTTTGAAAAAATGAAGCTATCATAAGCTTGTCCCACATCACACAATGCAAGCGCACACCAAATGGGCGAGTTTTATCTTATAACCAAATATGCATTCATACGTAAAAATCCTCTTTCAATACTTAATATATAGTGTGGAAAACCATTTCACAAATAAATGTATTAATCCTAGATTGCATAATACCCGTAATATTTATGTCGTTATAATATATATACAATCAAAATCGTATGGCTCGTAGTGGAGATTTGAGTTTCCAACTTGATGATTCCTGGCATGAAAGATCAATCGGAATACAAACGAAATGTAACACGGCTTTTCCATCCAGACACGGACACCAACTACAAATCGCGAGGTAGATCAATGGTTTTCGTCCAAACACGGACCTCCGAACATACCCTATTCCTCAGGTTCATAAGTGGCACCACCGCCGCAGCTTTCATCATCAATCATATATATTGTATGCAACCTAATCGCCAGTTTCTCATCAATCCGGGGTGTGAGGTTTTTCGATGTCACGTCATACACAAAGCCATGCTTAAATAAGCAGGGCCTTGATCATACAAGCTCATATCATATCTTAAGTATTTCACATCATCCACTAACAACATGATCACTGATTTCCATCATTACATAAACACTTTGATGTAATAACCCGGAAAATCTGGGCCAATTTAAAATTTTTATTTTGGCAATTTTAGCGAATTTTGATATTTAAAATGAATTATTTTAAATAATATCGATGAGAAATTTATTTTGAATATAATTCGAAACGTATATATTATACGCGTCTTCGTTAGAATATAAATATTTATATATAATTATAAATAGAATTGAAAATGGCGCGGTAGTTCGATAATTCGATTTCAAACTTCAATTGAATGTACCGGGTGCAAAACAATCCGGATTTTAGTGAAACCAAAAACATTGGGGTCCATTCGTGAATATCTTTCAAACGAATCCGAAAAATCAAGATTTCATAGCGGGAATCAAAAGGTATGTCCAGTTGAAAATTCTGAATAGTCGCTATGGAATTCAGGCCCTTAAAAATGGAAATTTTGCAAACGACCTCGGATTTCGACGAAACCACTTCTGTTGGGTCCGCAGTGTAAATTTATTGCTAGGTTTCAAATTTCATAATTTTTCGAATCAATATGTGAGCGTGGCAAAGGAAAACGCGTTTGACCAGTTTCAGTGATTTTAATCGACTGGAAAATGGCCATTTTTCCAAACGGTCTCAGAATTCGACGAAACTAGTTTTGTTAGGACCGTATCGTAAATACGAAGCTAGAAAATATTTTTTGGATTTTTTCGTGTTCGTATGCGGCCCCGGTAATTTGAAAGGTACGTTTAAAATTCAATATAAAGATTTAAATGTAAATTCAACGGAAACTGATTCAAACGATCGAATCAACCTACGAAACATATCCCATTGTGTTCGGAATGGGGGTAAAACGCTATGGACCACAGGCGGTGGGCCTCGTTTCGAGGTCGTATGAAAAAGTCAACTTTAGGTTGAATTAATAATTAAATAATAAAATAAAATAAAAAAATTCCTTTCTCCCCCTTATTTCCCTCTGCCCCCCCCCCCCCCCCCGATTTCATTCGATACAGAAAAAAAAAGAGGAAAAAAAAAAACGAAAATCGATCTCCTTCCCCGTCGATCGCGCCACCGCCCTCCACCCTGCCTCGCACCCTCTCTCCCCGCTTCCTTCTTCTTCCTGCTCTCCTCCTTTCCCCAAGGCGCCGCGATGCAACCCCCCCCCCCCCCCCCCCCAGCGCCATTGAGCACCGCGAAGCCCCCCCTTGCCTGACCTCCACCGCCTCCACTGTGCCGCCACCAACCCGCGACCCCCCCAGACCACGCATCACGACGGCAAAACCCCCCCCCCTCCGCCTACGATTTTTACTGTAAGTCCCTTTCCTTTATTTACTGTAACAACCCGAAAATCTGGGCCAGTTTAAAATTTTTATTTTGGCAATTTTAGCGAATTTTGAATATTTAAAATGAATTATTTTAAATAATATCGACGAGAAATTTATTTTTGAATATAATTAGAACGTATATATTATACGCGTCATCGTTAGAATATATAATAATTATATATAATTATAAAAGGAATTGAAAATGGCGCGGTAGTTCGAAAATTCGATTTCTAATTTCAAATGAATATACAGAATTCAATATAAGTCAGAATTGAACGAAACAAGAAATATTTGAATCTGTATAACTATATCTTTGTAACGAAGTTAACCAACTGAGATTTCATTTTAGAAATGATAAGATATGTCCAGTTTAAAATTAGAAATAGTCGCTGTGGAATTTATATATATTTTTATATATATAAGGCCCTTAAAAATAGCAATTTTGCAAACGACCTCGGATTTCGACGAAACCAGTTTTGTTGGGTCCGGGATGTGAAGTTATTGCTAGGTTTCAAATTTCATAATTTTTAGAATCAATATGTGAGCGGGGCAAAGGAAAACGCGTTTGACCAGTTTCAGTTGATTTTAATCGACTGGAAAATGGCCATTTTTCAGACGGTCTCAGAATTCGACGAAACTAGTTTTGTTAGGACCGTATCGTCAATACGAAGGTAGAAAATATTTTTCGAGAATTTTTCTAGTTAGTATGTGACCCCGGTAATTTGAAATGTGCGTTTAAAATTCAATATAGCGATTTAAATGTAGATTTAAAGGAAACTGATTGTAACGATCACATCAGCTTACGATACATGTCCCATTGTGTTCGGAATGGGGGTGAAACGCTATGGACGACAGGCGGTGGGCCTCGTTTTGAGTTCGTATATAAAGGTCAACTTTTTTTCGAATTAAATAATTAAAATTAAAAAAAAAAATATAAAATAAAAATATTTTCCTTTCCCCCTTTTTTACTCTGGCCCCCCCCCTTTACCCGTTCATTCGTTTCTGAATAAAAAAAAAAAAAAAAAGCGCTCAAATCCCGTAGCCACTCAGGGCCGCCGTCGCGCCACAAGGGGAGGCGCTCCCCCATCGCCTTGGCCTCGCCGCACCCACAACCCCCGACGCTCTCTTCTCCCAGCCTCATTTCGAGGACCCCCAAACCCTCGCGCCAGAATCGAGGCCGCCACATCACCAGTCCACCCCGCCTCCTTGTGCCACTGCGAACGCCAACCTCGAGCCCTCCGACGCACTGACGAAACCCCCCCTTCCCTCCTTCAGCCGCAAGTCCCCCCCCCTGTAAGTTTACAGATTTTTCCTTTTTTATTATTTTTAAAACTGATTTCTTTTTATTATTTTTAAAACTGATTTCTTTTTATTATTTTTAAAACTGAAATTTTTAAAAAAGAGTTGATTTTTAGAAAAGGTTTGAATTTTAAAATAGAAAAGATTAGAACTTTAAAAGGTATGATCTTTATATTTTTAAAAGTGATAAAATTATAGTTTTTATATTTTTAAAGAATTAAAAATATAATCTTTACTATATAGGAATATTAAAAATATGATTTTTATATTTTTAAAGTATTAAAAATATAATCTTTATAGAATAGATAATATAAAGATATCATCTTTGTGTATGTAATGAAATAAAAATCTGATTTTTATTTTATATACATTAAAGTAAAGTGATGATTTTTATAATGATGAAATCTTTAAATTTAAAAGGGTGAAATCTTTAAATTTGAAAAGGCGAAATCTTTATATGGAAAATAGCGTGATAAAAATATAATTTTTATCTTTGAACAACGAAGTAAAAATATAATTTTTATCTATGAACTTCGAACTAAAAATTCAATTTTTATATATTGAACTTTGAAATAAAAATTCGATTTTTATATATTGAATAGCAAAGTAAAAATGTGATTTTTACATAGGTAGTGAATACGGGCGAAGAAAGTGACAAGGGGCAAGAACGACGAAGACTTCTGCAAATGAAGTGCCGTGGAGCTAGGATAGCTATATGTGAGAATTTCTCACCTTTCAATTTATTTTTCTAGTTATATATATATATACTAGGATGCAGACGGTGCTTAGTAGCACCCGACACAATCGTCCACAGACCATGGACTTGTTTGTTTGGCTGTGTTGTTAGTTAGATTGTTTGAGTTGATTTGAATTGTTTGGTGAAATGAAATTGATATGATTGATGTGTGAATGGCGTGGGCCTTCACTAGACCGGGGATAAGGCTAGGCCTTGTCCTGTTTCTAGTATCGTGCCGTTATGCCGCCGAAATTTTCTAAAATATGTTAGAAAAATAAAAATGTCATTTATTGAATAAATGAACTGAAAAGAAAATTCATGTGTTGGAATAAATATTTTATCGTTAAAATATAGTTTTTAACGTGAATGTGAATAAAATAAAATATTCATTTACAAACCAGACGGTTTGTTTATGTACACTGATTTGACTGATATGGATTGGAACGATAAATATTACACATCGCCCAACTGCACGAATAAAATCTGTGTTTGATTGTTTGAAACCCCACACGGGTGTTGGGATGAAATTTGAAGTTCACTCATCCTGATTGATTAAATATGTCGATCGATTGATTGACAGGCTGTTATAAGCGTTAGATATCTATATTTGATGCTTATACAGTGTAGTGCACTTTGGTTGATGGTTGATTATTTTTCAAGGCTATTATACATGTGTTGTATGAAAATCCATATAATTAACTTTATATGGTAATTGATTGGGCCTCATTCCAGTTTTAAAATAGAAATATTTAAAATAGAAATATTCGAAATGGAATATTTGAAAATGTCAATATATGAAGCCGTGTTGATTAGAGTGACGCCATTTTGACGTGAACGATATTTATATCGATTTTATTCATTTTAAAATGAATATTAAAAAGTAATTTTGAAATCAAATATTTCGAAATGAATTGAATTGAAAACGATTTCGAAATGAATTGAATTGAAAACGAATTCAAAGTGAATTGAATTGAAAACGAATTCAAAGTGAATTGAATTGAAAGTGATTTCGAAATGAATTGAATTGAAAACGAATTCAAAGTGAATTGAATTGAAAACGAATTCAAAGTGAATTGAATTGAAAACGAATTCAAAGTGAATTGAATTGAAAGTGATTTCGAAATGAATTGAATTGAAAACGAATTCAAAGTGAATTGAAAGTGATTTCGAAATGAATTGAATTGAAAACGAATTCAAAGTGAATTGAATTGAAAACGAATTCAAAGTGAATTGAATTGAAAACGAATTCAAAGTGAATTGAATTGAAAGTGATTTCGAAATGAATTGAATTGAAAACGAATTCAAAGTGAATTGAAAGTGATTTCGAAATGAATTGAATTGAAAACGAATTCAAAATGAATTGAAAGCAAATTGAAATGAATTCAAATTGAACTGAAATTTGAATTGAATAGAAATGAATTTTAAAACGAATTTATAGAGAAGAATTCAATTTTGCTTTGAATTGAGATGGAAGTTGAAATAGATTTTGAAACGAATTTTAAAACTATTTATATAATTCGTTTTAAATAGAAATCGACGAAGTATATATTATATATATTATATATATAATATAATGGCCTGAATAGAACGCGCCGCGCCGCGGCAGTTCGCGAATTTCGACCATTGATTTCAAATGGACGTTACGGGAGATCCGACCGTCGGATTCTCCAAAAACCGGAACCGTTGGGTTCGTATCGAAAAGAGCTTTCTAGCGAATGTTAGAAATTTGAAATCTAACGGTTGGATTTGGAATTATGTCCAAATCAAATTTGAAAAAGGTCGTTGTAAGTGCAGTTCGATGGCCGTTGATGGAAATCGACTGTATGGGCCTTGATAAAATTATTAAAAATAGTAATAATTTGTGTAAAATCATAAGAAATGATTTGTGAAGATTTGGGATGAAAAACTTCATGTTTGAAAAGATAAAAATGGATTTTTATCGAAATGAACTAGTTTTGAACTAGAATTATAATTCTATTTATTTTTAAATAAATAAATTGAATTTGAAAGGGGTTTTGAAAATAATCAAAATTTCCAATGATTGCATTGGAGTGGATTTGAATCGAAATTGTCTTCGGAATATTTCGATGTTGGAATTCGTGATTATATAGGTGTTGTTATGGAAATTTGAAAGATATATATTTATATCGTTATTTCCAATACGGCATGTGTTAGTCGTAGAATTCGATATTGAATATAAGCCGATATATTTTCTATTCAGAGCCTTGTATTGAATATCGAATGTGATTTGGGTTTGTCGTGAATGGTGTCTTCACTAACACTGTTCTTGAACCCAGTTGAGAAATGATTAAATCTTTTTATTTAGATTTAATGAAGTGTGCCAATTAAATAATATTTAATTGGAATTGAATTGATATTGATTTTGGGTTTATCGTGAACAGTGTTTTAAATAACACTCGTTCTTTAACCCGATAATTAATGAATGTGGTTTTGGGTTTATCGTGAACTGTGTTTTTAAATGACACTGATTCTTTAACCCAGTTAACGATTAAAACTAAGTGGAGTTTTAATGAATCTTTAAATAGATTGAAAAAAATCGAGAATGGAGTATCACCAGTTTTACTCCAGGCGATAGTTAAATCATTAATTAGATTTGAACGTGAAATGGTAATTGAATTACCGATAACACTGTGGTGTTAGATATGAAGTATTACCAGTTTTACTTCATGGGATGAATAGGTTGGGATTGGGAAATAAAATAAATGATTACTTCGGTGTGGTTCGCTAATCCCGACTAGTTTGAATTGATATTCAAAGGAGATTAAAGAATAAATTTAAAGAATTTATCTGGGATAAAATTAATGGGAACTTTTCCCAAAGTATAGGAATATTCGAATAAAAGAATATTCTGAATTGGAATGAGGCGTATGTTGTGTTTGTGTAACACTTTTATAATATATACGCGAGTTATTCAGAAAGACCGGGTTTATCCCATTCTGAATAACTGATTCGACGTGGTGTCGAAGATGAAGACGGTGGTCGAAGACCGGAAGTCTTCACGTCGTTTGGGTGATTACTGATGATCTTGATTGGGCTGTACACCCAAGAAGATGGAAACAGTTTGTGATCGTCCATACGTACTTGGAGATCGATGGAGATGCGAGGTACTAGGTGCCTCCGGTTTCGTTCAGACCCAGAACGGACTTGTAAATGGACTGTGTGTCTGACATTGGATTTTAGTCTGTGTGATTGATCTCTATTAAATATGTATCTGTTTGGCGGCGGAGAATTTATTCTCTTGCTTAACGCCCTTCTCTGAGACGTACGAGCTCAGGGGTTATATATTGATGGATATCAAACGCATGGAGTGAATTGCCTGTGTGGCGTGCCTAAGTGGCAATTGATCGAGGCTTCTGTTGAAAAGCAAAGTTTCGTGGTGATGATCAAAGCACAGCCTGTGTGGCACAACTTTGTGTAACGTGAATTCGCGAGCCTCACACCCCGGTTCTGAACCAAAAACGGGAGAGGACGTTAGGGAGGGCATGCGTTTCTTTCTAGCTAGAAGTGGCGTCAGTGGTTTTACACGCCCTGACGAGTTTGACTTATGTGGTTGTTGCTGTTGCGAGGCGCCTCGGTTATATCGGTTTCGGCCGATGCATTCTGGTCGGCAGACGGACCAGACTTACACCCCATAGGGTGGGGAGACGCATGTTCAGGGTTTAAGTTTAATCCACATCGGTGGACTGGCCCTGAGGATCCAAGGCTTGACTGAGTACTTGCCTGAGACACGGGCTAGAGCGTCTCGAAGTCGGTGAGGACTATCTTTTGCCTCGGTTCATAGATGGAAACCCAATTTCCAAATACGTGACATGTGCGGTTTTAATTGTAGAACTAGTATGGCGACATGATATATGGTACCCATGCCGCATATGATTGATACTTATGATTTGAAGTTGTTTTATACACTATGCACTTATAATAGTATCAAATGATTTGTTTTAAACGTATCAAGCATACTTTGGCTGTTATAAGGGAAAACCCTATCCTCGACTGCGTTGCATTGTGTGATGGGACCTGGGTCTTATAACAGCTTCATTTTTCTTTATTTAGCATTGCGCTGTTTGTTATATGCACTGGTATTCTTGGGAGGAAACCCGTTCCGTGTTATACGGCGTGGTCCCTTGATTTACCTAACTTTTAAAATAAAGAATAATAACTGTTTTAGTTCTCACACCAGTCACATGACTGACCTGGAGTTTATTGTTTTAACCTAAACTCTGGGTGCCCTTATTTTGACACGGGCAGCTAGTAGTTTTGGTTTTGCAGATTTATATTCACAGGATCCTGGTTTATAGCTGGAACGATATCCGGAAAGCTTTGTATCCGTATATCTCTTCTAGTTGTGTATTGTATTATTTTCCGCTGCTATGTATTTAAATGTAATTTAAATCTCTGATATTTCTGTGTAATATTCATTTATACTCTGTATATTCTTGTAATCTGATGCATTGTTGTAATATACGATGAAATGTTCTTCCGTTTGCGTCCTGTTTTGTCCTGTTCTCAAACGATAGGGTGTTTCGAACGGCCTGGATCGGTTTAGCGACTGGTTCGGACCGAGCGAAATTTCATTACGTCACATTTGGTATCAGAGCTTTGGTTTACAAAGCTTAGAGAACAAGGCACATTAGAACCATACGAAAGAATTCATCAGATATTGGATTAGTAATATCCAATTAGAATGACTCGTTAGAGATAGGATCAGTAGTATCCTAGAACGAGTGTGAAGAGTATATTTTTAAAGTGAAAACAAATTTTGTTTTGAAAATTTAAATCAATTATTCGTAGTTGATTATCTATTTATATTGATGTGGACAATCCAGTATATATAGATTTTGCGTATACGTCTGATCCGCGTGTATTCGAAATTTTAATATACTGGATAGATATAGAGTCACACTCTAGTCGCTCGGACGTGATTCTGATGATTGACGCGTCATCATTAGTAATTATTTTCGTGTTTCGAAGGTGTGATATCTATATATTTCCATTAGACTGGTGTGAGAACCAAAACTTATATAGTTAGAATACATTGTTGTGAATTGGCCTCAAAACATGATTTTCTTTATATGTATCAAAAGTTATGAATTTGAAACTCTAATTCACTAATTGATTGATGTTTGTGTTGTTTGTTCATTTGTTTGCTAATTTTGAACCATTATGCCTAATTGAACCAAATATTGAATTGTATCGAAATTTGGTTGCGTTTGCTTGCATATACATATATATCATTGAACAGGTCATAGCAAGGAGGCTAGAGCCAGAGAATAAAATTTGTTTGCCCGACAAATAGGTACATGTTTACTACATAATTTACTGTTTTGTTTGGGTGATGATGATTTTATGAGCCTATTGGCTAGCCGCTTGGCTTTTTCTTTTTGAGATCTGAAGGACCGGGGAAGCTATTTGAAATTCCCCGATGCTCCCGGTGCAGGGGAGGTTATGGCGAAATTTTTCGAAAATTTAGGGTGTTAGCCAAATTTTTGAAATTTTGAAAATTCTCAGAAACTAAAGAGTTGGAGAATGGAAGCCATATCGAGCGTAGAGTTGATTAATCAAACCACTTTCGACTTTGTTCCTTTTCGGGGACGAAAAGTTTTAAGTGGGGGAGATTGTAACAACCGGAAAATCTGGGCCAGTTTAAAATTTTTATTTTGGCAATTTTAGCGAATTTTGAATATTTAAAATGAATTATTTTAAATAATATCGACGAGAAATTTATTTTTGAATATAATTAGAACGTATATATTATATGCGTCGTCGTTAGAATATATAATAATTATATATAATTATAAAAGGAATTGAAAATGGCGCAGTAGTTCGAAAATTCGATTTCTAATTTCAAATGAATATACAGAATTCAATATAAGTCAGAATTGAACGAAACAAGAAATATTTGAATCTGTATAACTATATCTTTGTAACGAAGTTAACCAACTGAGATTTCATTTTAGAAATGATAAGATATGTCCAGTTTAAAATTAGAAATAGTCGCTGTGGAATTTATATATATTTTTATATATATAAGGCCCTTAAAAATAGCAATTTTGCAAACGACCTCGGATTTCGACGAAACCAGTTTTGTTGGGTCCGGGATGTGAAGTTATTGCTAGGTTTCAAATTTCATAATTTTTAGAATCAATATGTGAGCGGGGCAAAGGAAAATGCGTTTGACCAGTTTCAGTTGATTTTAATCGACTGGAAAATAGCCATTTTTCAGACGGTCTCAGAATTCGACGAAACTAGTTTTGTTAGGACCGTATCGTCAATACGAAGGTAGAAAATATTTTTCGAGAATTTTTCTAGTTAGTATGTGACCCCGGTAATTTGAAATGTGCGTTTAAAATTCAATATAGCGATTTAAATGTAGATTTAAAGGAAACTGATTGTAACGATCACATCAGCTTACGATACATGTCCCATTGTGTTCGGAATGGGGGTGAAACGCTATGGACGACAGGCGGTGGGCCTCGTTTTGAGTTCGTATATAAAGGTCAACTTTTTTTCGAATTAAATAATTAAAATTAAAAAAAAAATATAAAATAAAAATATTTTCCTTTCCCCCTTTTTTACTCTGGCCCCCCCTTTACCCGTTCATTCGTTTCTGAATAAAAAAAAAAAAGCGCTCAAATCCCGTAGCCACTCAGGGCCGCCGTCGCGCCACCAGGGGAGGCGCTCCCCCATCGCCTTGGCCTCGCCGCACCCACAACCCCCGACGCTCTCTTCTCCCAGCCTCATTTCGAGGACCCCCAAACCCTCACGCCAGAATCGAGGCCGCCACATCACCAGTCCACCCCGCCTCCTTGTGCCACCGCGAACGCCAACCTCGAGCCCTCCGACGCACTGACGAAACCCCCCCTTCCCTCCTTCAGCCGCAAGTCCCCCCCCCCCTGTAAGTTTACAGATTTTTCCTTTTTTATTATTTTTAAAACTGATTTCTTTTTATTATTTTTAAAACTGATTTCTTTTTATTATTTTTAAAACTGAAATTTTTAAAAAAGAGTTGATTTTTAGAAAAGGTTTGAATTTTAAAATAGAAAAGATTAGAACTTTAAAAGGTATGATCTTTATATTTTTAAAAGTGATAAAAATATAGTTTTTATATTTTTAAAGAATTAAAAATATAATCTTTACTATATAGGAATATTAAAAATATGATTTTTATATTTTTAAAGTATTAAAAATATAATCTTTATAGAATAGAGAATATAAAGATATCATCTTTGTGTATGTAATGAAATAAAAATCTGATTTTTATTTTATATACGTTAAAGTAAAGTGATGATTTTTATAATGATGAAATCTTTAAATTTAAAAGGGTGAAATCTTTAAATTTGAAAAGGCGAAATCTTTATATGGAAAATAGCGTGATAAAAATATAATTTTTATCTTTGAACAACGAAGTAAAAATATAATTTTTATCTATGAACTTCGAACTAAAAATTCGATTTTTATATATTGAACTTTGAAATAAAAATTCGATTTTTATATATTGAATAGCAAAGTAAAAATGTGATTTTTACATAGGTAGTGAATACGGGCGAAGAAAGTGACAAGGGGCAAGAACGACGAAGACTTCTGCAAATGAAGTGCCGTGGAGCTAGGATAGCTATATGTGAGAATTTCTCACCTTTCAATTTATTTTTCTAGTTATATATATATATACTAGGATGCAGACGGTGCTTAGTAGCACCCGACACAATCGTCCACAGACCATGGACTTGTTTGTTTGGCTGTGTTGTTAGTTAGATTGTTTGAGTTGATTTGAATTGTTTGGTGAAATGAAATTGATATGATTGATGTGTGAATGGCGTGGGCCTTCACTAGACCGGGGATAAGGCTAGGCCTTGTCCCGTTTCTAGTATCGTGCCGTTATGCCGCCGAAATTTTCTAAAATATGTTAGAAAAATAAAAATGTCATTTATTGAATAAATGAACTGAAAAGAAAATTCATGTGTTGGAATAAATATTTTATCGTTAAAATATAGTTTTTAACGTGAATGTGAATAAAATAAAATATTCATTTACAAACCAGACGGTTTGTTTATGTACACTGATTTGACTGATATGGATTGGGACGATAAATTTTACACATCGCCCAACTGCACGAATAAAATCTGTGTTTGATTGTTTGAAATCCCACACGGGTGTTGGGATGAAATTTGAAGTTCACTCATCCTGATTGATTAAATATGTCGATCGATTGATTGACAGGCTGTTATAAGCGTTAGATATCTATATTTGATGCTTATACAGTGTAGTGCACTTTGGTTGATGATTGATTATTTTTCAATGCTATTATATACATGTGTTGTATGAAAATCCATATAATTAACTTTATATGGTAATTGATTGGGCCTCATTCCAGTTTTAAAATAGAAATATTTAAAATAGAAATATTCGAAATGGAATATTTGAAAATGTCAATATATGAAGCCGTGTTGATTAGAGTGACGCCATTTTGACGTGAACGATATTTATATCGATTTTATTCATTTTAAAATGAATATTAAAAAGTAATTTTGAAATCAAATATTTCGAAATGAATTGAATTGAAAACGATTTCGAAATGAATTGAATTGAAAACGAATTCAAAGTGAATTGAATTGAAAACGAATTCAAAGTGAATTGAATTGAAAGTGATTTCGAAATGAATTGAATTGAAAACGAATTCAAAGTGAATTGAAATGAAAACGAATTCAAAGTGAATTGAATTGAAAACGAATTCAAAGTGAATTGAATTGAAAGTGATTTCGAAATGAATTGAATTGAAAACGAATTCAAAGTGAATTGAAAGTGATTTCGAAATGAATTGAATTGAAAACGAATTCAAAGTGAATTGAATTGAAAACGAATTCAAAGTGAATTGAATTGAAAACGAATTCAAAGTGAATTGAATTGAAAGTGATTTCGAAATGAATTGAATTGAAAACGAATTCAAAGTGAATTGAAAGTGATTTCGAAATGAATTGAATTGAAAACGAATTCAAAATGAATTGAAAGCAAATTGAAATGAATTCAAATTGAACTGAAATTTGAATTGAATAGAAATGAATTTTAAAATGAATTTATAGAGAAGAATTCAATTTTGCTTTGAATTGAGATGGAAGTTGAAATAGATTTTGAAACGAATTTTAAAACTATTTATATAATTCGTTTTAAATAGAAATCGACGAAGTATATATTATATATATTATATATATAATATAATGGCCTGAATAGAACGCGCCGCGCCGCGGCAGTTCGCGAATTTCGACCATTGATTTCAAATGGACGTTACGGGAGATCCGACCGTCGGATTCTCCTAAAACCGGAACCATTGGGTTCGTATCGAAAAGAGCTTTCTAGCGAATGTTAGAAATTTGAAATCTAACGGTTGGATTTGGAATTATGTCCAAATCAAATTTGAAAAAGGTCGCTGTAAGTGCAGTTCGATGGCCGTTGATGGAAATCGACTGTATGGGCCTTGATAAAATTATTAAAAATAGTAATAATTTGTGTAAAATCATAAGAAATGATTTGTGAAGATTTGGGATGAAAAACTTCATGTTTGAAAAGATAAAAATGGATTTTTATCGAAATGAACTAGTTTTGAACTAGAATTATAATTCTATTTATTTTTAAATAAATAAATTGAATTTGAAAGGGGTTTTGAAAATAACCAAAATTTCCAATGATTGCATTGGAGTGGATTTGAATCGAAATTGTCTTCGGAATATTTCGAGGTTGGAATTCGTGATTATATAGGTGTTGTTATGGAAATTTGAAAGATATATATTTATATCGTTATTTCCAATACGGCATGTGTTAGTCGTAGAATTCGATATTGAATATAAGCCGATATATTTTCTATTCAGAGCCTTGTATTGAATATCGAATGTGATTTGGGTTTGTCGTGAATGGTGTCTTCACTAACACTGTTCTTGAACCCAGTTGAGAAATGATTAAATCTTTTTATTTAGATTTAATGAAGTGTGCCAATTAAATAATATTTAATTGGAATTGAATTGATATTGATTTTTGGGTTTATCGTGAACAGTGTTTTAAATAACACTCGTTCTTTAACCCGATAATTAATGAATGTGGTTTTGGGTTTATCGTGAACTGTGTTTTTAAATGACACTGATTCTTTAACCCAGTTAACGATTAAAACTAAGTGGAGTTTTAATGAATCTTTAAATAGATTGAAAAAAATTGAGAATGGAGTATCACCAGTTTTACTCCAGGCGATAGTTAAATCTTTAATTAGATTTGAACGTGAAATGGTAATTGAATTACCGATAACACTGTGGTGTTAGATATGAAGTATTACCAGTTTTACTTCATGGGATGAATAGGTTGGGATTGGGAAATAAAATAAATGATTACTTCGGTGTGGTTCGCTAATCCCGACTAGTTTGAATTGATATTCAAAGGAGATTAAAGAATAAATTTAAAGAATTTATCTGGGATAAAATTAATGGGAACTTTTCCCAAAGTATAGGAATATTCGAATAAAAGAATATTCTGAATTGGAATGAGGCGTATGTTGTGTTTGTGTAACACTTTTATAATATATACGCGAGTTATTCAGAAAGACCGGGTTTATCCCATTCTGAATAACTGATTCGACGTGGTGTCGAAGATGAAGACGGTGGTCGAAGACCGGAAGTCTTCACGTCGTTTGGGTGATTACTGATGATCTTGATTGGGCTGTACACCCAAGAAGATGGAAACAGTTTGTGATCGTCCAGACGTACTTGGAGATCGATGGAGATGCGAGGTACTAGGTGCCTCCGGTTTCGTTCAGACCCAGAACGGACTTGTAAATGGACTGTGTGTCTGACATTGGATTTTAGTCTGTGTGATTGATCTCTATTAAATATATATCTGTTTGGCGGCGGAGAATTTATTCTCTTGCTTAACGCCCTTCTCTGAGACGTACGAGCTCAGGGGTTATATATTGATGGATATCAAACGCATGGAGTGAATTGCCTGTGTGGCGTGCCTAAGTGGCAATTGATCGAGGCTTCTGTTGAAAAGCAAAGTTTCGTGGTGATGATCAAAGCACAGCCTGTGTGGCACAACTTTGTGTAACGTGAATTCACGAGCCTCACACCCCGGTTGTGAACCAAAAACAAGAGAGAACGTCAGGGAGGGCATGCGTTTCTTTCTAGCTAGAAGTGGCGTCAGTGGTTTTACACGCCCTGACGAGTTTGACTTATGTGGTTGTTGATGTTGCGAGGCGCCTCGGTTATATCGGTTTCGACCGATGCATTCTGGTCGGCAGACGGACCAGACTTACACCCCATAGGGTGGGGAGACGCATGTTCAGGGTTTAAGTTTAATCCACATCGGTGGACTGGCCCTGAGGATCCAAGGCTTGACTGAGTACTTGCCTGAGACACGGGCTAGAGCGTCTCGAAGTCGGTGTGGACTATCTTTTGCCTCGGTTCATAGATGGAAACCCAATTTCCAAATACGTGACATGTGCGGTTTTAATTGTAGAACTAGTATGGCGACATGATATATGGTACCCATGCCGCCTATGATTGATACTTATGATTTGAAGTTGTTTTATACACTATGCACTTATAATAGTATCAAATGATTTGTTTTAAACGTATCAAGCATACTTTGGCTGTTATAAGGGAAAACCCTATCCTCGACTGCGTTGCATTGTGTGATGGGACATGGGTCTTATAACAGCTTCATTTTTCTTTATTTAGCATTGCGTTGTTTGTTATATGCACTGGTATTCTTGGGAGGAAACCCGTTCCGTGTTATACGGCGTGGTCCCTTGATTTACCTAACTTTTAAAATAAAGAATAATAACTGTTTTAGTTCTCACACCAGTCACATGACTGACCTGGAGTTTATTGTTTTAACCTAAACTCTGGGTGCCCTTATTTTGACACGGGCAGCTAGTAGTTTTGGTTTTGCAGATTTATATTCACAGGATCCTGGTTTACAGCTGGAACGATATCCGGAAAGCTTTGTATCCGTATATCTCTTCTAGTTGTGTATTGTATTATTTTCCGCTGCTATGTATTTAAATGTAATTTAAATCTCTGATATTTCTGTGTAATATTCATTTATACTCTGTATATTCTTGTAATCTGATGCATTGTTGTAATATACGATGAAATGTTCTTCCGTTTGCGTCCTGTTTTGTCCTGTTCTCAAACGATAGGGTGTTTCGAACGGCCTGGATCGGTTTAGCGACTGGTTCGGACCGAGCGAAATTTCATTACGTCACATTTACCTATTTATTTTATTTCAGTTTTATTATTTTTGTGATACCATTGTAAATAAAAATCTGAAATTAAGTTGAAATGTGAAGTAAAAATTCGATTTTTCCTTATATGAAGTAGTGAATAATAACGTGATTTTTTTCCTATATATAGCAAAGTAAAAATACGATTTTTATCGTTAAAATGGTTAAATAAAAATATGATTTTTATATTTTTAAAGTAATAAAAATATGGTTTTTATATTTTTTAAAGTATTAAAAATATAATCTTTACTATATAGAAATATTAAAAATATGATTTTTATATTTTTAAAGTATTAAAAATATAATCTTTATAGGATAGAGAATATAAAAATATCATCTTTGTATATGTAGCGAAATAAAAATCTGATTTTTATTTTATATACGTTGAAGTAAAATGATGATTTTTATAATGATGAAATCTATATTTTTGAAAAGGCGAAATCTTTATATAGAGAATAGCGTTATAAAAATAGAATTTTTATCTATATATTAGCGGTAAGGAAATATGATTTTTTATATATTGAATAGCATAGTAAAAATTCGATTTTTAAATATATGAAGTGACTATAAAAATATGATTTTTAAATTGAAAGTGAATAAATAAAAATGTGATTTTTATTTTAAAGACATCGAAATATAAAAATGTGTGATTTCTATATGTAGTGGCTACGGGCAACAAAGGAGAAGAAAAGGCGAGAACGACGAAGATCTCTACAATAGGAGTGTCGTGGTATTGGATAGCTTTCGGTGAGAATTTCTCACTCTTCAATTTATTTTCTAGTTATATATATATATATATATATATATATATATATATATATATACTAGGATGCAGACGGTGTTTAGTAGCACCCAACACAATCGTCCACAGACCATGGACTTGTTTATTTGGTTGTTTGGTGATTGATTGCGATATTGGTTTGAATGTGGTTTGTGGTGTGGAAAATCGAATCGATAAATGGGTTAGGATTAGACGTGCGCCGTTATAAGGCGAAGGAGTAAGGCTAGGTTAGACTCTTACTCCAAATTTTGTGGTTTGCATAACGAAAGTGATTTGATTGATGTGTGAATGGCGTGGGCCTTCACTAGACCGGGGATAAGGCTAGGCCTTGTCCCGTTTCTAGTATCTGCCGTTATGCCGCCGAAATTTTCTAAAATAAGTTAGAAAAATAAAAATATCATTTTATTTAAAAAAAATGAACTGAATAGAAATTCATATGTTGGAATAAAATGTTTTGTCGTTAAAAATATAATTTTTAACGTGAATGTGAATAAATAAATATTCATTTACAAACCAGACGGTTTGTTTATGTACACTTATTTGAATGACATTGATTGGGACGATAAATTTTACACATCGCCCAACTGCACAACTAAAATCTGTGTTTGATTGTTTGAAACCCAACACGGGTGTTGGGATGAAATATGAATTTCACTCATCCTGATTGATTAAATATGTCGATCGATTGATTGACAGGCTGTTATAAGCGTTGAATATCTATATTTGATGCTTATACAGTGTAGTGCACTTTGGTTGATGGTTGATTATTTTTCAATGCTATTATATACATGTGTTGTATGGAAATCCATATAATTAATTTTATATGGTAATTGATTGGGCCTCATTCCAATTTGAAAAATAAAGAAAATTTGAAAATAGAAATTTATGAATCCGTGTTGATTAGATTGACGCCATTTTGACGTGAACGATATTTGTATCGATTTTATTCATTTTAAAATGAATATTGAAAAGTGATTTCGAAATCGACGATTTCGAAATAAAATGAATTGAAAACGATTTCGAAATGAATTGAATTGAAAACGATTTCGAAATGAATTGAATTGAAAACGATTTCGAAATGAATTGAATTGAAAACGATTTCGAAATGAATTGAATTGAAAACGATTTCGAAATGAATTGAATTGAAAACGATTTCGAAATGAATTGAATTGAAAACGATTTCGAAATGAATTGAATTGAAAACGATTTCGAAATGAAATGAATTGAAAACGATTTCGAAATGATTTGAATTGAAAACGAATTCAAATTGAATTGAAAGCGAGTTGAAATGAATTCAAATTGAATTGAAATTTGAATTGAATAGAAAAGGAATTTTAAAACGAATTTATAAAGAAGAATTCAATTTTGATTTGAATTGAAATGGAACTTGAGATTGCTTTTGAAACGAATATTAAAACTATTTATATAATTCGTTTTAAATAGAAATCGACGAAATATATATTATATATATTATATATATAATATAATGGCCTGAATAGAACGCGCCGCGCCGCGGCAGTTCGTGAATTTCGACCATTCATTTCAAACGGACATTGCGGGAGATCCGACCGTCGGATTCTCCTAAAACTGGAACCGTTGGGTTCGTATTGAAAAGAGCTTTCTAATGAATATTAGAAATTAGAAATCTAACGGTTGGATTTGGAATTATGTCCAAATCAAATTTTAAAAAGGTCGCTGTAAGTGCAGTTCGATGGCCATTGATGGAAATCGACTATACGGGGCTTGATAAAATTATCAAAAATTGTAATAATTTGTGTAAAATCATAAGAAATGATTTAGAAAGGATTGGGATGAAAAACTCCATATTTGAAAGGATAAAAATAAATTTTTATCGAAATGAACTAGTTTTGAACTAGAATTATAATTCTATTTATTTTTAAATAAATAAATTGAATTTGAAAAGGGTTTTGAAAATAACCAAAATTTCCAATGATTGCATTGGAGTGGATTTGAATCGAAATTGTCTGCGGAATATTTCGATGTTGGAATTCGTGATTATACAGATGTTGTTATGGAAATTTGAAAGATATATCTTTATATCGTTATTTCAAATACGACATTTGTTAGTCGTAGAATTTGATATTGAATATAAGCCGATATATTTCCTATTCAGAGCCTTGTATTGAATATCAAATGTGATTTGGGTTTGTCGTGAATGGTGTCTTCACTAACACTATTCTTGAACCCAGTTGAGAAAAGATTAAATCTTTTTATTTAGATTTAATGAAGTGTGCCAATTAAATAATATTTAATTGGAATTGAATTGGTATTGATTTTTGGGTTTATCGTGAACAGTGTTTTAAATAACACTTGTTCTTTAACCCGATAATTAATGGAATGTGATTTTGGGTTTATCGTGAACCGTGTTTTAAATGACACTGATTCTTTAACCCAGTTAAAGATTAAAACTAAGTGGAGTTTTAATGAATCTTTATTTAGATTGAAATGATCGAAAATGGAGTATCACCAGTTTTGCTCCAGGCGATGGTTAAATCTTTAATTAGATTTGATTGTGAAATGGTAATTGAATTTACCGATAACACTGTGGTGTTAGATATGAAGTATTACCAGTTTTACTTCATGGGATGAATAGGTTGGGATTGGGAAATAAAATAAATGATTACTTCGGTGTGGTTCGCTAATCCCGACTAGTTTGAATTGATATTCAAAGGAGATTAAAGAATAAATTTAAATAATTTATCTTGGATAAAATTAATGGGAACTTTTCCCAAAGTATAGGAATATTTGAATAAAAGAATATTCTGAATTGGAATGAGGCGTATGTTGTGTTTGTGTAACACTTTTATAATATATACGCGAGTTATTCAGAAAGACCGGGTTTATCCCATTCTGAATAACTGATTCGACGTGGTGTCGAAGATGAAGACGGTGGTCGAAGATCGGAAGTCGTCACGTCGTTTGGGTGATAACTGATGATCTTGATTGGGCTGTACACCCAAGAAGATGGAAACAGTTGGTGATCGTCCAGACGTACTTGGAGATCGATGGATATGCGGGGTACTAGGTGCCTCCGGTTTCGTTCAGACCCAGAACGAACTTGTAAATGGACTGTGTGTCTGACATTGGATTTTAGTCCGTGTGATTGATCTCTATTAAATATATATCTGTTTGGCGGCGGAGAATTTATTCTCTTGCTTAACGCCCTTCTCTGAGACATACGAGCTCAGGGGTTATATACTGATGGATATCAAACACATAGAGTGAATTGCCTGTGTGGCATGCCTAAGTGGCAATAGATCGAGGCTTCTGTTGAAAAGCAAAGTCTTGTGGTGATGATCAAAGCACAGCCTGTGTGGCACAGCTTTGTGTAACGTGAATTCGCGAGTTTCACACCCGGTATGAACCAGAAACGGGAGACGGACCTCAGGGAGGGCATGCGTTTCCTTCTAGCTAAAAAGTGGCGTCAGTGGTTCTACACGCCCTGACGAGTTTGACTTATGTGGTTGTTGCTGTTGCGAGGCGCCTCGGTTTGATCGGACGATCCGGGTCCGATGGAGTCATTCGTTGGCTCATTTACGCCCCAAAGGGCGGGGAAACGTAGTGTTCAGGCATAATAATCCACATCGGTGGACCGGCCCTGTCGCTCCATGGGGCAGTTGCGGTTGTTCCTGAGACATGGGCTAGATTGTCTCGAATCGGTTGAGGACTGTCTTTTGCCTCGGTTCATAGACGGAAATCCAATTTCCAAATACGTGACATTTGTGGTTTTATTTGTAGAACCTAGTATGGTGACATAGTGGAATGGGGCGCTCATGCCGCCTATGATTGATACTTATGATTTGAAGTTGTTTTATACACTATGCACTTATAATAGTATCAAATAATGTGTTTTAAACGTATCAAGCATGCTTTGGCTGTTATAAGGTAAAAACCCTATCCTCCGGCTTGCGTTGCATTGTGTGATAGGACCTAGGTCTTATAACAGCTTCATTTTTCTTTATTTAGCATTGCGCTGTTTGTTTTATGCACTGGTATTCTTGGGAGGAAACCCGTTCCGTGTTATACGGCGTGGTCCCTTGATTTACCGAACTTTAAAAATAAAGAATAATAACTGTTTTTAGTTCTCACACCAGTCACATGACTGACCTGGAGTTTATTGTTTTAACCTAAACTCTGGGTGCCTCTATTTTGACATGGGCAGCTAGTAGTTTTGGTTTTGCAGATTTATATTCACAGGATCCTGGTTTACAGCTGGAACGATATCCGGAAAGCTTTGTATCCGTATATCTCATTCTAGTTGTGTATTGTATTATTTTTCCGCTGCTATGTATTTAAATGTAATTTAAATCTCTGATATTTCTGTGTAATATTCATTTATACTCTGTATATTCTTGTAATCTGATGCATTGTTGTAATATACAATGAAATGTTCTTTGGTATGCGTTCTGATTTTGTCGTGTTCTCAACGATAGGGTGTTTCGACCGGTCTGGGTCGGTTTAGCGGCTGGTTCGGACCGAGCGGAATTTCTTGTTCGTCACACGTGGTATCAGAGCTTTGGTTTACAAAGCTTAGAGAACAAGGCACCTTAGAACCATACGAAAGAATTCATTAGAAATTGGGTTAGTAATACCCAGTGGGAATGACTCGTTAGAGATGGGATCAGTAGTATCCTAGGACGGGTGTGAAGAGTATATTTTTCAAATGAAAACAATTTTGTTTTGAAAATTTAAATCAACTATTCGTATTTGAATAATTTATTTATATTGATTTGGACAATCCGATATATAAAGATTTTGCATATGCGTCTTGCAAACGTATATTCAAAGTTTTAATATATTGGATAGATATAGCATCACACTCTAGTCGCCCGGAGATGATTCAGATGATGAGGCCTCATCATCAGTGTTTATATTCGAGTGACGAAAGTGAGATTCCTATATATTTCCATTAGACTGGTGTGAGAACCAAAATTTGATAGGGCCTATTGTTGTGATTTGGCATCAAAAATCTGATTTTTGTATATGTATCAAAATTATGAATTTGAAACTCTAATTCACTAATTGATTGATGGTTGTGTTGTTTGATTACTGTTTTGATTAATTAAAATTTTAACCATATAGCCAATTTGATCAAATAGTGAATTGTATTGAAATTTGATCGCATTTGCTTGCATATACATACTTACATTGAACAGGTCATAGCAAGGAGGCTAGAGCAGAGAATAAAATTTGTTTGCCCGACAAATAGGTACATGTTTACTACATAATTTACTGTTTTGTTTGGGTGATGATGATTTTATGAGCCTATTGGCTAGCCGCTTGGCTCTTTCTTTTTCTTTTTGAGATCTGAAGCACCGGGGAAGCTATTTGAAATTCCCCGATGCTCCCGGTGCAGGGGAGGTTATGGCGAAATTTTTCGAAAATTTAGGGTGTTAGCCAAATTTTAGAAATTTTTGAAAATTCTCAGAAACTAAACAGTTGGAGAATGGAAGCCAGATCGAATGTAGAGTTGAATAATCAAACCACTTTCGACTTTGTTCCTTTTCGGGGACGAAAAGTTTTAAGTGGGGGAGATTGTAATAACCCGGAAAATCTGGGCCAGTTTAAAATTTTTATTTTGGCAATTTTAGCGAATTTTGATATTTAAAATGAATTATTTTAAATAATATCGACGAGAAATTTATTTTGAATATAATTCGAACGTATATATTATACGCGTCTTCGTTAGAATATAAATATTTATATATAATTATAAATAGAATTGAAAATGGCGCGGTAGTTCGATAATTCGATTTCAAACTTCAATTGAATGTACCGGGTGCAAAACAATCCGGATTTTAGTGAAACCAAAAACATTGGGGTCCATTCGTGAATATCTTTCCAACGAATCCGAAAAATCAAGATTTCATAGCGGGAATCAAAAGGTATGTCCAGTTGAAAATTCTGAATAGTCGCTATGGAATTCAGGCCCTTAAAAATGGAAATTTTGCAAACGACCTCGGATTTCGACGAAACCACTTCTGTTGGGTCCGCAGTGTAAATTTATTGCTAGGTTTCAAATTTCATAATTTTTCGAATCAATATGTGAGCATGGCAAAGGAAAACGCGTTTGACCAGTTTCAGTTGATTTTAATCGACTGGAAAATGGCCATTTTTCCAAACGGTCTCAGAATTCGACGAAACTTGTTTTGTTAGGACCGTATCGTCAATACGAAGCTAGAAAATATTTTTCTGGAATTTTTCGTGTTCGTATGTGGCCCCGGTAATTTGAAAGGTACGTTTAAAATTCAATATAAAGATTTAAAGGTAAATTCAACGGAAACTGATTCAAACGATCGAATCAACCTACGAAACATATCCCATTGTGTTCGGAATGGGGGTAAAACGCTATGGACCACAGGCGGTGGGCCTCGTTTCGAGGTCGTATGAAAAAGTCAACTTTAGGTTGAATTAAATAATTAAATAATAAAATAAAATAAAAAAATTCCTTTCTCCTCCTTATTTCCCTCTGCCCCCCCCCATTTCATTCGATACAGAAAAAAAGAGAAAAAAAAACGAAAATCGATCTCCTTCCCCGTCGATCGCGCCACCGCCCTCCACCCTGCCTCGCACCCTCTCTCCCCGCCTCCTTCTTCCTGCTCTCCTCCTTTCCCCAAGGCGCCGCGACGTAAACCCCCCCCCCCCCCAGCGCCATTGAGCACCGCGAAGCCCCCCCTGGCCTGACCTCCACCGCCTCCACCGTGCCGCCACCAACCCGCGACCCCCCCCCCCAGACCACGCATCACGACGGCGAAACCCCCCCCCCCTCCGCCTTCGATTTTTACTGTAAGTCCCTTTCCTTTATTTACCTATTTATTTTATTTCAGTTTTATTATTTTTGTGATACCATTGTAAATAAAAATCTGAAATTAAGTTGAAATGTGAAGTAAAAATTCGATTTTTCCTTATATGAAGTAGCGAATAATAACGTGATTTTTTTCCTATATATAGCAAAGTAAAAATACGATTTTTATCGTTAAAATGGTTAAATAAAAATATGATTTTTATATTTTTAAAGTAATAAAAATATGGTTTTTATATTTTTTAAAGTATTAAAAATATAATCTTTACTATATAGAAATATTAAAAATATGATTTTTATATTTTTAAAGTATTAAAAATATAATCTTTATAGGATAGAGAATATAAAAATATCAACTTTGTATATGTAGCGAAATAAAAATCTGATTTTTATTTTATATACGTTGAAGTAAAGTGATGATTTTTATAATGATGACATCTATATTTTTGAAAAGGAGAAATCTTTATATAGAGAATAGCGTTATAAAAATAGAATTTTTATCTATATATTAGCGGTAAGGAAATATGATTTTTTATATATTGAATAGCATAGTAAAAATTCGATTTTTAAATATATGAAGTGATTATAAAAATATGATTTTTAAATTGAAAGTGAATAAATAAAAATGTGATTTTTATTTTAAAGACATCGAAATATAAAAATGTGTGATTTCTATATGTAGTGGCTACGGGCAACAAAGGAGAAGAAAAGGCGAGAACGACGAAGATCTCTACAATAGGAGTGTCGTGGTATTGGATAGCTTTCGGTGAGAATTTCTCACTCTTCAATTTATTTTCTAGTTATATATATATACTAGGATGCAGACGGTGTTTAGTAGCACCCGACACAATCGTCCACAGACCATGGACTTGTTTGTTTGGCTGTTTGGTGATTGATTGCGATATTGGTTTGAATGTGGTTTGTAGTGTGGAAAATCGAATCGATAAATGGGTTAGGATTAGACGTGCGCCGTTATAAGGCGAAGGAGTAAGGCTAGGTTAGACTCTTACTCCAAATTTTGTGGTTTGCATAACGAAAGTGATTTGATTGATGTGTGAATGGCGTGGGCCTTCAGTAGACCGGGGATAAGGCTAGGCCTTGTCCCGTTTCTAGTATCGTGCCGTTATGCCGCCGAAATTTTCTAAAATAAGTTAGAAAAATAAAAATATCATTTTATTTAAAAAAAATGAACTGAATAGAAATTCATATGTTGGAATAAAATGTTTTGTCGTTAAAAATATAATTTTTAACGTGAATGTGAATAAATAAATATTCATTTACAAACCAGACGGTTTGTTTATGTACACTTATTTGAATGACATTGATTGGGACGATAAATTTTACACATCGCCCAACTTCACAACTAAAATCTGTGTTTGATTGTTTGAAACCCCACACGGGTGTTGGGATGAAATATGAATTTCACTCATCCTGATTGATTAAATATGTCGATCGATTGATTGACAGGCTGTTATAAGCGTTGAATATCTATATTTGATGCTTATACAGTGTAGTGCACTTTGGTTGATGGTTGATTATTTTTCAATGCTATTATATACATGTGTTGTATGGAAGTCCATATAATTAATTTTATATGGTAATTGATTGGGCCTCATTCCAATTTGAAAAATAAAGAAAATTTGAAAATAGAAATTTATGAAGCCGTGTTGATTAGATTGACGCCATTTTGACGTGAACGATATTTGTATCGATTTTATTCATTTTAAAATGAATATTGAAAAGTGATTTCGAAATCGACGATTTCGAAATAAAATGAATTGAAAACGATTTCGAAATGAAATGAATTGAAAACGATTTCGAAATGAATTGAATTGAAAACGATTTCGAAATGAATTGAATTGAAAACGATTTCGAAATGAATTGAATTGAAAACGATTTCGAAATGAATTGAATTGAAAACGATTTCGAAATGAATTGAATTGAAAACGATTTCGAAATGAATTGAATTGAAAACGATTTCGAAATGAATTGAATTGAAAACGATTTCGAAATGAATTGAATTGAAAACGATTTCGAAATGAAATGAATTGAAAACGATTTCGAAATGATTTGAATTGAAAACGAATTCAAATTGAATTGAAAGCGAGTTGAAATGAATTCAAATTGAATTGAAATTTGAATTGAATAGAAAAGGAATTTTAAAACGAATTTATAAAGAAGAATTCAATTTTGATTTGAATTGAAATGGAAGTTGAGATTGCTTTTGAAACGAATATTAAAACTATTTATATAATTCGTTTTAAATAGAAATCGACGAAATATATATTATATATATTATATATATAATATAATGGCCTGAATAGAACGCGCCGCGCCGCGGCAGTTCGTGAATTTCGACCATTCATTTCAAACGGACATTGCGGGAGATCCGACCGTCGGATTCTCCTAAAACCGGAACCGTTGGGTTCGTATTGAAAAGAGCTTTCTAACGAATATTAGAAATTAGAAATCTAACGGTTGGATTTGGAATTATGTCCAAATCAAATTTGAAAAAGGTCGCTGTAAGTGCAGTTCGATGGCCATTGATGGAAATCGACTATACGGGCCTTGATAAAATTATTAAAAATAGTAATAATTTGTGTAAAATCATAAGAAATGATTTAGAAAGGATTGGGATGAAAAACTCCATATTTGAAAGGATAAAAATAAATTTTTATCGAAATGAACTAGTTTTGAACTAGAATTATAATTCTATTTATTTTTAAATAAATAAATTGAATTTGAAAAGGGTTTTGAAAATAACCAAAATTTCCAATGATTGCATTGGAGTGGATTTGAATCGAAATTGTCTTCGGAATATTTCGATGTTGGAATTCGTGATTATACAGATGTTGTTATGGAAATTTGAAAGATATATCTTTATATCGTTATTTCCAATACGACATTTGTTAGTCGTAGAATTTGATATTGAATATAAGCCGATATATTTCCTATTTAGAGCCTTGTATTGAATATCAAATGTGATTTGGGTTTGTCGTGAATGGTGTCTTCACTAACACTGTTCTTGAACCCAGTTGAGAAAAGATTAAATCTTTTTATTTAGATTTAATGAAGTGTGCCAATTAAATAATATTTAATTGGAATTGAATTGGTATTGATTTTTGGGTTTATCGTGAACAGTGTTTTAAATAACACTTGTTCTTTAACCCGATAATTAATGGAATGTGATTTTGGGTTTATCGTGAACCGTGTTTTAAATGACACTGATTCTTTAACCCAGTTAAAGATTAAAACTAAGTGGAGTTTTAATGAATCTTTAATTAGATTGAAATGATCGAAAATGGAGTATCACCAGTTTTGCTCCAGGCGATGGTTAAATCTTTAATTAGATTTGAACGTGAAATGGTAATTGAATTTACCGATAACACTGTGGTGTTAGATATGAAGTATTACCAGTTTTACTTCATGGGATGAATAGGTTGGGATTGGGAAATAAAATAAATGATTACTTCGGTGTGGTTCGCTAATCCCGACTAGTTTGAATTGATATTCAAAGGAGATTAAAGAATAAATTTAAAGAATTTATCTTGGATAAAATTAATGGGAACTTTTCCCAAAGTATAGGAATATTTGAATAAAAGAATATTCTGAATTGGAATGAGGCGTATGTTGTGTTTGTGTAACACTTTTATAATATATACGCGTGTTATTCAGAAAGACCGGGTTTATCCCATTCTGAATAACTGATTCGACGTGGTGTCGAAGATGAAGACGGTGGTCGAAGACCGGAAGTCTTCATGTCGTTTGGGCGATAACTGATGATCTTGATTGGGCTGTACACCCAAGAAGATGGAAACAGTTGGTGATCGTCCAGACGTACTTGGAGATCGATGGATATGCGAGGTACTAGGTGCCTCCGGTTTCGTTCAGACCCAGAACGAACTTGTAAATGGACTGTGTGTCTGACATTGGATTTTAGTCCGTGTGATTGATCTCTATTAAATATATATCTGTTTGGCGGCGGAGAATTTATTCTCTTGCTTAACGCCCTTCTCTGAGACATACGAGCTCAGGGGTTATATACTGATGGATATCAAACACATAGAGTGAATTGCCTGCGTGGCATGCCTAAGTGGCAATAGATCGAGGCTTCTGTTGAAAAGCAAAGTCTTGTGGTGATGATCAAAGCACAGCCTGTGTGGCACAGCTTTGTGTAACGTGAATTCGCGAGTTTCACACCCGGTATGAACCAGAAACGGGAGACGGACCTCAGGGAGGGCATGCGTTTCCTTCTAGCTAAAAAGTGGCGTCAGTGGTTTTACACGCCCTGACGAGTTTGACTTATGTGGTTGTTGCTGTTGCGAGGCGCCTCGGTTTGATCGGACGATCCGGGTCCGATGGAGTCATTCGTTGGCTCATTTACGCCCCAAAGGGCGGGGAAACGTAGTGTTCAGGCATAATAATCCACATCGGTGGACCGGCCCTGTCGCTCCATGGGGCAGTTGCGGCTGTTCCTGAGACATGGGCTAGATTGTCTCGAATCGGTTGAGGACTATCTTTTGCCTCGGTTCATAGACGGAAATCCAATTTCCAAATACGTGACATTTGCGGTTTTATTTGTAGAACCTAGTATGGTGACATAGTGGGATGGGGCGCTCATGCCGCCTATGATTGATACTTATGATTTGAAGTTGTTTTATACACTATGCACTTATAATAGTATCAAATATTGTGTTTTAAACGTATCAAGCATGCTTTGGCTGTTATAAGGTAAAAACCCTATCCTCCGGCTTGCGTTGCATTGTGTGATAGGACCTGGGTCTTATAACAGCTTCATTTTTCTTTATTTAGCATTGCGCTGTTTGTTTTATGCACTGGTATTCTTGGGAGGAAACCCGTTCCGTGTTATACGGCGTGGTCCCTTGATTTACCGAACTTTAAAAATAAAGAATAATAACTGTTTTTAGTTCTCACACTAGTCACATGACTGACCTGGAGTTTATTGTTTTAACCTAAACTCTGGGTGCCCCTATTTTGACACGGGCAACTAGTAGTTTTGGTTTTGCAGATTTATATTCACAGGATCCTGGTTTACAGCTGGAACGATATCCGGAAAGCTTTGTATCCGTATATCTCATTCTAGTTGTGTATTGTATTATTTTTCCGCTGCTATGTATTTAAATGTAATTTAAATCTCTGATATTTCTGTGTAATATTCATTTATACTCTGTATATTCTTGTAATCTGATGCATTGTTGTAATATACAATGAAATGTTCTTTGGTATGCGTTCTGATTTTGTCGTGTTCTCAACGATAGGGCGTTTCGACCGGTCTGGGTCGGTTTAGCGACTGGTTCGGACCGAGCGGAATTTCTTGTTCATCACATTTGATCTCATATGTCACAAACCAAATGCATGTCAACGGGTTATGCTGTCAATTACAATGTCAGATACACAATCCATACAAGTTCATTCTGGGTCTGGACGGAACAAAATCTGAAAATCTCCAAATATATTCAGACCTCATGCCACTTATAACCTCGTATCGAGGGATCAGCCCGACCGAGACATCAGCAATCAATCCAAATAATCCAAAGATTCCCGATCTTCATTCTTCGTTTACCAAGTCCTGAACAACGTCGTATTATTACTTGGAATGGTTTTCGAACATATATTCGATCCCGGTCTTTCGAAGTAATAAGCGTACTTAAAACACTAGTTATGGACCACACGGAATTCTCAATTCAAATCTCCTTCAAGTTATTATCAATTCATTTATAAATCAAGGTAGGAATTACTTAGAATTTCATTATTTCCATTACCATCTTCTTTGAATTCACATATTCGTTTTGCCAACCATATATTTCAAATAATATTCGTCTGATACATACATTTCAAACATACTTCTTTTTGAATTCCAACTTACAATATCTTAAGATTAGTAAATAATTCCGTACACATATTTGATTACTCAAACCTTCCAAATTATTTTTCAAATCCTTTTATCGTTTAAGATCTAGTTCATGTCTTATAACTACAAAACCACATTATCTTTGAAAATAAGATAATAATGTTTGGAATTATTACTAGGAAGTGCTGTAAAATAGCTATTTAAATCAAATAGATTCAAAAATCAGCTGAAATTCAAATATTTTCAATCTAATCACTTTAAAATAAGAAACTAAATTTTACCATAAATTTTCTCCATTTAAAAATAATTATAAACTTGCTTATTTCTACTTTTCGTTATGGTATTCGAATTGCACGCATAACGATCTTTTCCAAATTTGGGTGAAACATAACTTTACAATCATATTTTAGAATTTGAAAATCTCTTTCTTATCTAAAAATCATCGTTAATATAAATCCGATGTTTTCTATTTTACGTTAATCTGATTCAAACATTTAGGTTATAACCATTGAAAATTAAATCGATATTAACGAACTATCACTACACGACGCCTTCAATTTTAAGCTACATAATGATTTTAAATAAATTGTTTATTCCTTTAAAAGTTATCCTTCATAATTTTATAACCATATTTTAATTTATTTCTAAATTCAAAATAGTTTCAGATTAAAATTTTAAATTAGATCTCGAATATTTCGTCCGTCGGATCAGTTAGGGACAGCCAGGGAGAGCAGGAAATTGTATTTTCCAAACTCAAGCCTAGGCACCGTCATCTCTATCATCCTAGACATTTAGTATATTTATATAGTATTTAAAACATACATTAAATTTCAAAACCATGTTCTAATTTCCAAATCTCATTTTGAATTAAATTGAACTTAATATAAAATAATGTTTTAAGTAGACTTGTTCCAATAGCCGTACAACTAATACATGATTTAAATCATTTTCGATCCAATTTCAAACCCAATTCAATATAAGCGGTTGGAATTATTTGGAAAGCCCTTTCATCTCATATATTCCGATTTCCAAAACAATTCTTAAATTTAAACTAGATTTCAAAGAATCTTTATTCAGACGGAAGGAGGACTTAAATCAATCATCCGTATACATCCACAACTATAGCGTGTGTGATTTCATGCAATCATCATCATCCAAATAAGCCAACCATATACTCTATCATAAGTTCATTCAAATAAACTCAGCCATTAAATAAACATTTAAATTGTGCACAAGCGTTACAGTTAATAATGCTTATAAGTGTTCAGTGTCTTTCTAACTACATGAACATCCATTCAGACAGGCACACAACATCCATATTCAAACAATTCAAAATTATCCAACAACTACTAATTTAAATAAGTAATTAAATTAGAAGTTCTCACCAACTTAGCTCCAAAAATCTTCAGTGTCCAAGTTCCCTTCGCACAGACAATGTTACCACTACATGAATAGCTTTAAATCCATTTCCATTAGCAGTTGATGACTTCTCTGCTAATTTATATCGAAATTGAATTAATACCAATACTCTTTATGTATGTATAATATATACATAAGAAATTTTATTTTATTATAATTTATACTTAATCAAAATGACCAATATTATTCATCAATGTATTCTATTTGTCGACACGATTCTAAACGGCGGGTTAATCAGATCCAAAATGAGTAAGATATGAACCTCTAAAGATTAGCTAATTTTACTTAAATTAAATTAAAAGAATTCTCACCTAAAAATCAAAGAAGCCCGACCCATTATCACTACACCCGATCCAAACCGTGCTCCTTCCCCCTTCTTCTACTTCCTCTTGCATTCTCCTTGTTGGAACCCATCTCATGCACACGGTAGTGCCCATGCACACACCGACCTTTCCGTCAAACTCCGATCTGAGACCATCCGTGAACTTCACTTCCTCCCTTCTCTCAATTGCACCACCTTTCCCACAACCTTGGCACCCTACTTCAAAATCCGTTCCTGGAACCCACAAGAAAACGTGCGTAGACATCAAATGGTGCGACACCATTGTCCTCTGAAATCTGCCAAACCATGCCACGTCGAAGCTCTCTCTATCCTTATCACAATCCCATGCTTTGATTTGTCTATCGTCGCTTCCACCTCCGATGAACTCCAAACCTAATTTCCAACCATCCAAAGTGTCGACACAGAATCGAACCAAATTCACACTAAAAATACTACAACTCCAGCTGATCACAATGGCGCTAACGACTTCGATTAATTCGAAGTGGATTGTTAGATATGATTTTCCAAAGCTTGCAACACAAATTTTCAGTTTTCAGTAAATCTGAGATTTCTCCTTCGATACTCGATGAAATCTAGATCCATAAATTTCTAAAACCAGAAATGATGTTTCAAACAACTTTCATGTAGATCATTTAAGCTTAAATGAAAGCATGAGGAAATTTTGATTTTTGAGTAAAGTGGGAACAAGGATTTCATTTACAGTAAACACAAAAGGGAGAGGAGGAAAAGAACGGGAGGAAGCTGCTCTGAGAAATGAAGGGTGCGACCTTTCCTATTTTGTATTTAATGATTTTTAAACTAGCTCGGTTTTTAATTTAAAACACTTGGCACCTACAACACATGTATGAGGACATATATGCCATTATTTAATTTAATTAATTTCCAACCAATGCATGTTTTATAAAATGGTCTTATTTACTTATTTATAAAATTGGAATTTTAGCCACATCCTTATAACACTTATTAATGTAACCAAATTCCAACACTTAGAAGTGTATCCACCATGTTACTTAAAGTTTATCAAAATATTTACAACTTGTTAATATTTCAAAAATACTTATCTATATTATTTATAAAATATACACACATATGATTTACCAAAATTTAAAAAAAATGTTTAAGATAATTGCTTAATAATCCTTATAAAATTTTATAAACATTATCCAATAATCTTAACTAACTTATTCTTAAATAACTTACTCTTTTACCAAATTCACATTTTATATCAACATAAAACCCAAATAAATTCATTACTCGAAATATGCATAGAATTTTAAACATGGTCTTAAAAATGAGTTTTCCAAAATCTAATAAATCAAAACTAAATAATTATTCAAACTCATATATATAGAGGATCATTAAGTCTAATTTTATATTTAAACCTTATTAACTTCATTTTATAGAATAAAAATCCAAATTAAATTAAGTTAAAATTTTAGATTTTTACATTCACCCCCTTTAAGGCTTTTCGTCCTCGAGAAGGGGAGTCATAAATTTATTCTCATTTGTAGGAAAATTCTTCTTACAAATGTTTATTAAGTCTAAAACTTATCAAACTAAAATTTCATATGATTCAATTTGTAAAACTTTTTAGTATCAAACGCTTACTTAAATAAAATTAAATCACTATATTTGAAAGATAAGATTTCAGAAAGGTTAATTAAAGAAGTTTGAGTTTATATTCCAATTACAAGTCATAGTTTGCAATGCATTTGAAAATCTTAAGATGATTTCTCTGACTTAGAATCCCATTTTCATCTCAAACATTGAAATACTATATGTTTATTCCATAAAAATAATCATATCTTACTTCAGGATTTTCAAAACCAAAATTTGCTTTAAAAATTTAAAACACTCAATGGTGAAATAAAATAAGTCTATTAGTTCGAGAAGTTTCCCTCATGACGGGCTATTGAGTACCACCCATCGTATGCAATCCAATTACATCTCAGTTTTGTCACGAGTTACTCGAACAATCCAAATCATTTCATATCCCGAAGCTGTAAATCATTTCGTAATCCATAGCTTACAAATACTTCAATCAAATATTTCAAACTATCGGGACTCAAGTCGTCGAAATTTTATTTTATTTACAAACCACTTTTATAACTATCCATCATATCTAAAGTATTGGGAAAACAAATTCGACTGCTTGGAAATAAACCTTAGCTTTCAAAAATTCAACTTATATTTCAAAATAAATGATCTTATTCAAATTTTACTAAGTCGAATATTTTGAGAATCCTATCTGGCTTCATAAACCTCAATTTATTTCAAAACATCCAACTATTTGCAAAAGTTAATGTTTATAACCACACAATTTCTCTTTAATCAAATTTGATCAATACGATTTCTTTAAAAGCCTTTCAAATAAGCCTTTCTACATTCTAGAGTTTTAAATAATCATTTACAATTGATAAGTCCTATTAACTTCCTTTAGCTCAAATGTTAAATTATTTCGAATATTTCCAAGATTTTCGAAAAATTTCCATATCTTTAATTTGTTGGATTCCACATTTTAGCGTCCATATTCAAATAATTGAATAACACGTTTTTTTATTTAAATCCACTTAAAATCCAAAATATATAACCCCTTTTTTCTTGTTTAAATATTATTCATTGCGATTATTCCATGGATTGTAATGCAGACTGAAACTCCTAAACAATTCAACATTCTGGATCAAATGAAACAGGTTTTGCCGGATTCCGAGACAGTTACAAAAATAGCTAAATTTCATAGTTAATTAATAAATAGAATATTTAGTTATTCATTTAACTGTTTAACTCAATTTAAATATTTATCAAATTTCATTTTTTTTTAATTATAACTTAAATAAATTTTAAAAAAATCGATATCACAAATCTTAAGTTCCTGAATTCAATTATTTACAAATTTAAATTTGAATTTCGCTTTTAACTTAACAACTCAATTTAATTGGTTATATTAAATTCCACCTCACCACATTTCTAACATAACTCAATTTTATTTAAATTTATTAATACTAAATTCAAAATTGCAAACTCTTAATTAATATAAACTAATTTAGATTTTTGGTTTATACTTAAGGTATGTTATTTCATAAGTAAAATACTAAAAATTTAAATTTTAACCATTATCACTCAATTTATTCTATTAAATTCAAATTTTAAATATATAGAAAAATTATAGGTTTTTTCATTCTCCCCCACTCAAAGTCTTTTCGTCCTCGAAAAGAGAACGAATGCAATATTGAGCACATACAAATATTTCAAAACCATACATATAAAATAGCATTTATAAATTAAATTATGTAGTTGTAAAATCTCATAAAATTTTCTAATTCCCGAAATCATAGAAAATTTCGGCAGTATCTCCTTTGAACGACGAGGTACGGAAAAATTATAATATATATAAAACTCAACATACATCCCATCATACGATGAGGCATCCCAAAATGGGAAAACAAAATATCTATATACCCACAAAACAATATAACCCAAATACGTACCCCCTTTTAGCGTTGTTTGTAAATTCATTTAACTTAGCACTTACTAATTAGCGCAAAAGAGCTCCAAAGCATAGTGCGACTTCCTTATACCTGCTACATACTCACATACGCATGAGAATTAAACATATATATAATACATAGCAAATGTACATAACTTACACAACATATACTAATCATTTCAACTACAAAACCACCATACTCGTGACAGGCCAATGAACAAATCAAGGTTTACGACCCCTTAAATAAGGAATTTGACTAAAGCACACTAGGAAAAAGTTGTTTCATTTGTTTCAGGCTTTTTGAATTGTCCGGATTCATTAAATTCAGATAATTCATTTAAAAGTTATGACTATTTTAGTGGAAGCGAATGCTTCATCCCATACGCTGAAAAATGCAGACCTGAGTTGTTCAACCTAGTTTTCAACCCTTTAAACTTTAAAATTTCACCAATATATTTAGGAAAAATTTTAGATTACAACCTGGGCTTTTCGAGTTGTACAAGTACATCAAAATCCGACGCTCCATTAGGAAGTTATGGTCAAAACAATATCGACATACGCTTCAGTTTTTAATTTTCTGCTTATAGTACTACGACTAAATGTTGGATTTCAGCTTAGTAAACTTGAGAATTCCGACATGACAAATGTAATTTTTAGTTCATTTTCTAAGGTTTCCAAAAAGTCCAGAACCATCGAATTCCGATCATCCTTCCAAAAGTTATGGCTATTTTACTTCAGCCTATTGAATATTTTCAAATTTTCGCATATACATCGGTTTATTTTATTTGGAGTTTCAACCTTTCAGATTCTAAGCCTTAAGCAATGCTTAATCATCTAAAAGGGGTTATGGCTCCATTAAGCACATAATGCGATTCGCGCTTTTATTGCTTAAATATATTCATGTTCATTTCACTTATATTAAATGAATTTCATTCCATTTACTTATATTTCATTATCATGGATCGATTCTCCAAATTTCATTACTTTTTTTCCTAAGTACTTAATTCTCAGTCGATCTTTATACGGTCTTCTAAACTAACTCTTATCGAGTTAATTCACTTGACTCGTCTAAATTTAGCTTCATTTCATACTTTTATATTAAATTTTAAGTCAACTTAATCTTATTTAGAATTTATTAACTTAAATTTATTAACTTATATCAAGTCATAGTCAATTTAAATTCCATTGAACATTCCCCTTATCAAAATCAAACACTATCTAAATTCCAATGTACATGCCACTTAAGCTTATTTAGAATTACTATTTATTCAAAATATCAATGGTTTACCTATATTACTAGGTTTCAAATTTTCCGATTTTAATTTTTTTTCTTCCAATAATTGATGTCGAATTTCAAACTCTTTCTATTTTAATATTAATCCAAATCCATTTATTTTTCAGACTAGCTCCATTTGGTTTCATTCATTAAGCTCAAATTACATTAAATCTCATTTCCCTACTTAACTTAATATTTAACGACTCGTCTTTTTGCCCGATTCGGGACATCAGCAATTAGTCTGAATAAATTCAAAGATTCTCGGTCTTCATTTGTCGATTCCAAGTCTTGAATATGCTTCATGCATCGTATTATTGCTTGGAATGGTTTTCGGATTTAAATCTGATCCTGGTCTTACCAAGTAATAAGCATATTCTTAAACAATAGTTGTGGACCACACAAATTTCCAATTCGATCTCCTTCCAATCATTATCCATTCATTTGCAAATCAAAGTTGGATTGATCATAAATTTCATTATCATCTTAACTCTTTCCTTGAAATAAAATATTTGATTCACCAACCCTTTTATTTCAAACATAACCCTTCAATTCTTATACTTCAAAACGTACTTCATTCTTCCTTTCCTAACTTCTTCCAATTTACCAAATCTTTATCTGGATTACAATTCCGTTTACAATAATCCAAACAACTTATATTCAAATAAAAGTTTGATAGGGTTAAATCGACTTATATTAAATATAAATTCACAACTAAACAAGCACTATCAGAACCTTGATGTAAACATCCTCTAATGCTTCTGATAGTATTTGTTCAACTTTGGAATTACATATCGAATATCTGACACAAGCTCTATCCAACTAATTTTCTTTTAAATTCCAAATTTTAGAATTAATAAATAATTCAATATACAAATATTTAATCACTAAAAATCCATCCAAATTATTTACAATCCTTTTAACCTTTTGAAATAATAGTTCGCTATTTATCAACTCCAAAACCTATTTATCTTTGAAAATGAGATAATAATGTTTGGAATGTTATGAAAAGTGCTGCAATAGCCATTTAAATCAAGTATATTCCCAATCATTCAAAAGTTCAAATATTTCAATTCTAATTACTTTATTAATAAAGTAGATTTATCATAATTTTGTTCAATCCTCATTTCATCATCTACCAATAATTATTAACACTATTTGCATCAACACATATTTGAATCTCTTCTCAATTAAATTTCCAAAACTTAATTTAAATTTAAATAAGCTGTGAACAATTAGAATTCCAAATCCTTTTATTTGAAATTTAAATTTAATATTCTTTCATGTAACTATGCTACATTATTAGTTTAAAAACTCAAATTTATTTCTAAGTTTAAACAACTTCGAATTTAATTTTCAAATTATATTTTGAATTAATCATCAGGTCCATCGGACCAGTTAGGGATAGCCAGGGAGAGCAGGAAACTGTATTTCCAAACCCAAGTCTAGACACTATCCTCTTTGTCATCCTAGAACGGTCTGGTACATAAAAGTTATGCTTCAATTTCCAAGTCTCTTTTCGAATCAACTAGACTTAGAAATACTATATTAATATTTGAAAATCAATTTTCATTTATATGGAAGGAAGATTAAATCGATCATCTGTATAATTCCACAACCAAAGTGTTAAGTGTGCATGATGCAACATAATAATCAACTATATAGCTCGTGTGATCATGAATTATAATCACAACACTACGCCATAGATGGCCGATCACAACGAAAATGCATGGTGTTGCTAGCTACAGTGTTGCCATTGCTATGTTGTTTTTTGTCTATTTCAACGCACACTTAAATGTGTTAGCATATATATCAACATGTGTTGCAGTAGCCTCGTGAATAAAATAATTAATCTGCGTCACCATAATCCAATGTCCAGGTAGCGATCCAGGTGAAAAAAAATGCTTAGTCTAGATTAGCAATCTGCGTGTGAAATAATGTTTACGGCGGGAAGCAAAAACAAAGGGGGGAAAACTAAAAAAATATTGAAACTTTCAATCGAAATTTAACAAAGTACACTGCTGCTAAACTCTCACACACTCACTCTTAGGTTCAATTAGGGCTAGAAGTTCAAGTTTACAAGCTTAATTAGGGTTCGAGTAGCGCAAGTTCGAGTTCAAGTTCAATTAGGGCTTCGGTGTTTCAATTAGGTCTTTAATTGAGGTTCGTTTGGGTTTCAGATTTCAGTTAGGGCTTTGATTTAATCTGCTGCAGGTATCACTCAATGTATATTTTAGTTTTTCCTGATTTGATTGTTGCATTGCGTAATGTACTGCTTTACTTATGTCTAATTTACTGCTTTAAGGTATCACTCAATGAACGACGAGGAAAAACTATAGGTAGAACTTCCTAAGTTCAGTGAAGAGTACATCAGTAGAGTTAAACTTTTTATTCGAAATACTTTTTCTAGATTTGCGGTAGGTGATGAAATTACATCCCCTTGCAAAAAGTGTCATAATCGCAAGTGGCATTGTCAAGAAGTTGTCTATAACCATCTGATTTGGAATGGTCCATCTGAATTGTACATGAAATGGATTTGTGAAGTTTCCTATTTAAATCCTGAAAGGAGCGATAACAATATGGATTGTGAAGCAGGAATAAATTTTGGAGATAATCTCAATGAGATGTTGCAACGTACTTGTGGAAATATGTAGAACAATGAAGATGAATCTTCTGATGGGTCAAATGGAATAGATGTCGCTGATAGAAAATTTCATCAACGTGTTAAAGAGGGAAAACAACCATTATATCCGGGTGTAATAAATTTTTGCGATTAAGTTTCATTGTCAGGCTTTATTATTTAAAATTCCTATATAGAATCAGTGAGTCTGCATTCAGCGATTTATTAGAGTTGATGAAGGAAGCTTTTCCTGAAGCTCACATCCTTTATCTTTCAATGCTACCAAAAATATCATTAAAGATTTAGGCCTCGATAACCAAAGGATACATGCATGTCCAAATGACTACATGCTATATTGGGCAGAAAATGAAAAGGAAAATAACTGCAAAAGTTGTGGTTTTTCAAGGTGGGTTATATCGAAAGTGAAAGTGGCTATTGACAAAGATTCGGAGAAGCAGATTCACAAAGTACCAGCAAAAGTGATGCGTTATTTTCCACTAAAACCAAGGTTGCAAAGGATGTTCATGTCGAAGGAGAACGCAGAACATATATTATGGCATGTAGTGGGACGAAAACATGATGGCGGACTTCAACATCCAGATGATGGCAAGGTATAGAAGACTTGGATGCCAATTACCCTCAATTTTCATCAAAAAACAGAAATATCAGATTAGGAGTAGCATCTGATGGATTTAGTCCTTTTCGTACAATGACTACACAACACAACACATGGCAGATCGTATTGGTAAATTATAACCTTCCACCTTGGTTATGCATGAAGACAGAAAATTTGATACTTTCAACCCTTATCCTTGGTCCAGAGCCTCCTAACAATTACATTGATGTCTACATGCAGCCTCTTATCGCAGAATTGAAAGAATCATGGGATCTTGGCATACAAACTTATGATGCCTTCTCCGGTGATGATTTCACATTATGTGCAAGCGTGTTATGGACGATCAGCGACTTTCCGGGCTATGCAATGTTATCTAGCTGGAGCACGAAGGGTTATTTAGCTTGTTCTGTATGCCATTTCGAGACTTCTTCAACTTACTTGAAACATAGTAGAAAATTTTGCTACATGAATCATAGGAAATTTTTAGACCCGGGACATAAGTGGAGGTTTGATAAGAAAAGGTTCAATGGTGAAACTGAAATGGGAACACCTCCCGGTATTTTATCTAGGATTGAAATTGAAGAATTCTTGGCTCGATAAGAAAATATTTTTAGGAAGAAAGAGGTCAAGAAGCATAAAAATGAATCTCCTTTATAAAAAAGTCAACGTTTTTTAATTTACCATATTGGCGTCAAAATGTATGTCGACATAACCTTGATGTAACAATCCGTATTTTTGAATAACATGTTATAACATAAATGGAGGCAAAAGTAAACTGTAACATCTGAATCAAGGGAAACGGGTTGTGCCACTGCGTTCGTCTCTGAAAAATACGCGAAATAGAGTCCGAGCTTTCGAAAATCGGAGTCCGTATGACCAAGATATGGCCTCGCGAAGTTTCATGAAAAATTCACAAATTAAAGTATACTTAATTAAGTGAAATGGGTTGCGCAGAGAAATATATATATATATATATATATTGATATATATATATATAATTGAAAATTAAATAAATAAATATGCAAAAATGTTCAAAACAGCGAATTGGGAGAGGGGAATAACCGAACCGGCCGATTTTTGAGGTCAACCCGAGCTCGCTGGGTCGACTAGGGGTTAATCCAGGGTGTTTGGCTGTCAACCCGTGGGCCGATTCGCTCAAATGCAAATTTTGCATTTGAATGGTTCTCATGGTTCAGCTTTAATCTAAAGGCCCTAGATGGTTCCTACACTTGACTTCTTCCCCAAGACATGCTTTGATGGCTTGGATTGAATCTAGGGTTAATCCTATGGCTAATACTATCCTAATCCTCTATAAAAAGACCCCTAAGCCTAGCCTAAATCATCATTATTCATTCCTACAACTAAACTATGCCAAATTTGTTCCTCTCATGGCCTCCACTCTCATGCTAAAATTACTAAGTCTATTTCTATGAGAGATTGTGAGTTTATACAAGTGTTTTCAAGCTTGTATGAGTATTCTTAGTTTGCATTCAAGTCAAGTTGCAACATTTCTATTTCAAAGCAAGGGTTTTTATTGATTTGGCTCAAGGGTTTTCATTTGGAGATTGCATATTTGGGTTTTTGGTGCTTGCATAAGGGCTTCGTCTCAATCTTTATAATAACTATTTATTTGTGTCTTCATAGCATTGTAAGCCCTTTTCTACTTTCTTTCTTTGAACTCTAAAGTTAAATGAATGATGCAAGTTTGGTTGATCATTATGATATGCAAGTTTGGTTGATCATTATGCAAGTTATGCATGACACATGTTGCCATGTTATGCAAGTTTGGGTTGATCATGTTATCATATTATGCAAGTTTGGGTTGATCATGTTATCATGTTATGCAAGTTTGGGTTGATCATGTTATCATGTTATGCAAGTTTGGGTTGATCATGTTATCATGCTATGCAAGTTAAACTTGAGTTTGTGGGCCTAAAGTTTCAAGCTTTATATGAAAGGTCGCATTTTGGCAACATGGAAGTTATCATACCCCTGATGATAACTTGCATGTGAGGCCAAATGCGAACTTCTAGCAACTCCTACATGTTATTTATCACCATATATCACTCATATGCTAAGTTTGGTTTTATGCATGCTTTTGAAGCCTAATAATGCAATATGCAAGTATATGAACTTATGTACATTTCATATGCCACCATGTTAAACTTGTGGCTTCAACACCATTATGTCATGGTTATGCCAAGTTCCCTATTTTATCCTTTATGCGTTGTTGCGATTATGTAAACGATGGGATTACGTTGGGGTTGAGTAACATAATGACATAAACATGGTTTTTATAATATGACGTGATATGTTAACTTGTAATTATGTTTTGGAAACATAATGGACATGACACTTAGAAAATATGAGTGTGGCCAACTCGAGGTTGGGTTGAGTTTGTAGCATAAATCTACCCGGACCCGCCCGGCTTAACTAGTGGCTACAAACAATAGGACCCAATATGAGAAGTTGGTCATGTTGTGCACGAACCCGAGGTTAGACCAGGTTGTGGTGTAAAGCTACCGGGACCCGCCCGGCTTAACTAGTAACCACAACAAGGTCTAATGTGAGAGGTTAAAGCACATTAAGTTAATGAATGCCTCCTGATTAGGGTTAAGTCATGGTCCACTTAATACTTAACCAATTTGGGCTTGATGGATTAATCGAGGTTAGGTCAAGAGCCTTGGGTACTCTTAACCGATTTAATCCACGTTTGGATCGGGTTAACCACATTTAACCCGTTAAGAAACCCTAGTTGTGTGGTCCTTTTCAGCAGTAACCTTCTAGGTAGTATCATAAGACCCTAGGACTAGGCTAGAGTGGGGCACGATTACTGGGCTGATTGTAAGAGACCAAAAGAGACGGCTGAATGATGCCCCGGTTGTTCAGGCGGTCCATGGTCGTGCACATCAAGTCCGGAGTTGAACACGGGCAACGGTAGGTTTGGACTGTGCATCATGGTATGGTGTCAGAGGGTTACACCGTAGGGCCAGATACACCCTAGGGTGGACCCTGCACAGTCAACTACATTACATGATTAAGCCGGATGACACCGACACTTGACGAGTTAGGCTTATAGGGAGCCGATCGACTAGACTGTGTAGTTGGACCTTGATTTAGGTCACCTCATTATATTGGGCCAAGCTTGGGCCAAGGGATCAATTGTTGTTTTTACTTGACATGTTAGAATGCTAGTACACCCGTGGTGCAAAACTTAACCTTGATTATGCGATGACACATTTATCTACCTTGTTAGTTAATCATCATGCCAGTATGTTATTATCCTTATGTTCATCTCAGCTTCTCATGCCAGTTAACTTTACTAGTTCATAGACAGATAGTAGTAGGGCTTACCAGTCTTTTTGACTGACCTGTTTTCTTTCGCCTCTTGTCTTCCGTTTCCCCCTCCCCCCTCAGGTCCTCAGGGTGGAACATTGGAGCTTAGCTTGGATCTTTCTAGCTTGCTTACTGGATTTGCTCATGTACGGGTTTGGACATTGAGCTAGCTATGGTTTATCACTTTACTTTGGGGATAGTACTTTATATATTTCAGTTTTTCAGTTTATGCTTTTATCTAGACTTTGTTTGTTGGAAAATAATGACTAAGTACTTTATTGTAACTTAACTATGGTTTTGGAAATGCAAGTTTTATCCGCTGCTTTACTACTCTGTTTTACTTATATGTTCTATCTTGTGATATCTGCATGCATGTTTACCTTGTTTAAACGCCCCTCCAAAGCCAGTGTGCTTGCAAGAGTGGCACTGGCGAAGGTGGGGTGTTACATCTGGTATCAGAGCATATGGTTTACAAGATTTGAGCAAACGTGTTTTTAAAACTTACCTTTTGAAAAACTTTTTTCAAAACCAATCAAGTATTTTCCAAGAAAGGTCTAGTTATTTAAAAAAAAGGATATTCCCCAAAAGCCATAGCACTATCCTTCGTTTCTTCGTTCTGAATCTATCTTTTTCTTCGTTTTAGTATGGTCGATCGCTTTAACATCCCGGAAGGCGTACAAGTACCCGTCTAGTTCTGGAGATTTATGAAGGCAAGGGCGAATGAAGCCGGCCCCGCGAACATTCCTCCTCCTTCCCCCGTCGCTAACATCTCTCCTCCTCCCGTAGCTGAGGTTCCTCCTCCCCCTCAGCATCCGCAAGAGGATTTCTCTAAGCTTTGAAAAGACTTTAAGGCGATGGGTTGCAAGAATTTTGTCGGAACAGAGACTTCTGTGGAGGCAAGAAACTGGTTAAAGGAAACTGAAGACCTCTTTGCTATCTTTGATGTGGAAGATCGTAGGAAAGTTTTGTTGGCGGTATGGCTATTGAAAGGGGAAGCTGCTTATTGGTGGGTAGTCACCACCACTACTAGACCCATTGAGACTTGGGATGACTTTAGGAGAAGGTTTGGACTAAAGTTTCTATCAACGACAGAAGAGAACCTTCAGCTAGAGAGGTTCCTATCACTAAAGCAAGGGGACATGACCGTTAGAGAATACGTGGATAAGTTTAATCAACTTGCTCAGTTCGGTCTAGAATGGGTTAACACCGCTCGGAAGAAGGCCCTACGCTTTGCTCTAGGATTAAATGAGCCCTTGCGCGGTTTGGCCATATCTCATATACCCCTGGGGGCGACCTTCGAGAGTTTGGTGAATATGCCCCTACTTCAAGAGGAAGATAAGAGTGGCAAGAAGGATGTCAAGGCAAATGAGTCCCAAGGCAAGAAGGAAGATACCGAGAAAAGAGATAAGAACAACAACAATAGCAAGGACAACAAGTCAAGAGAAAGAAGGAAGTGCAACTTCTGTGGGATTACTGGGCACATAGCCAAAGGCTGCAGGAAGAAGAAGAGGAATTTGGGCGAATGCTTTCACTGTGGAGAGCCTGGACATCTTAGCAAGGATTGCCCCAAGAAGCAAGGACAAGGGCAAGGGCAGAATCAGCATGCAGGACCTTCTGGAGGGCTAGTGCATACGCTCAACATCGCTCCAGTTCTTGATCGAGGTAGTATTTCTGTAGAAAACCTTGTTTACATTTCTGATTTCCCTGTTCATACCTTGTTTAATTCTGGTGCATCGCGTAGTTTTATTTCTGATATTGTTGAAAGTTTGCACCTAAGTACTAGCTTAGTTGAGGATCCCGTTTGTGTTTCAAATCTAATTGGGGGTTCCGCCCATCTGTCTATGATTTGTGTGGATTTGAAAATTTCTATCTTGGCCATAGAATTCACGTGTAGTGCTTATATTCTCGGGGTCACGGGATATGGGTTGGTCTTGGGCATGGATTGGTTGTCCAGTTATGGAGCCATCCTCGATTGTGAGCATAGGGTGGAAAGGCTCATGACTCGCCTCGGTAACACCCTAGAAATTTCTTGTAACCCTAGAGGTCCCGTCATGTTATGTTATCTTGAATCTCTCGACTCGTCCATCGATGACCTGCAATCTGTAAGGGTGGTCCGAGACTATCCCGATGTCTTTGAAGAATTTAAGGGGTTACCCCCTAAACGAGAGATAGATTTCCGCATTTATCTAGTTGATAATGCCAAGCCAGTATCATTGCCCGTTAGGCACATGGCCCCTCGTGAAAGAAGGGAGCTCAGTAAGCAAATCAAGGAGTTGCTTGAGAAGAATTTTATTAGGCGAAGCATTTCTGAATGGGGTGCTCCGGTGGTATTCGCTACTAAGGCGGATGGTTCGCTTCGTCTATGTGTTGATTATCGAGAGTTGAACAAGCTGATAAAGAAGAATAGTCACCCGTTACCGAGAATTGATGATCTCTTTGACCAGCTTGTAGGTGCTTCTGTTTTCTCTCAGCTCGATCTAGCCACCGGATTACATCAGCTTAGAGTGGCTGAGGATAGCATTGATAAAACTGCGTTTAGGACTCCAGATGGATTCTTTGAATGGCTTGTCATGCCATTCGGTTTGACTAATGCACCCGCCTACTTCGTAGATTTGAGGGGTAGGGTGTTCAGGGAGTTCCTTAACAAGTTTGTTGTTGTCTTCGTGGATGATATTCTGATCTTCTCAAAGGATGAGGAAGAGCATGCTAGGCATCTCAAGGAAGTGATGAATACGCTTAGAGCGCATTAGTTGAAAGCCAAGTTCTCCAAATGTCATTTCTGGAGAAGGGAAGTTCGGTTTCTTGGACATATAGTTTCTAAGCAAGGCATAGCGGTGGATCCCGCGAAAGTGGTTGTGGAAGACTCCTAGGAGTGGAACCGAAGTAAGAAGCTTTCTCGGTTTGGCGGGCTACTATAGGAAGTTCATCAGGGACTTCGCTAAGATTTCAGCCCCTCTTACTAAGTTGACGAAGAAGAACTTAGTCTGTGCATGGGACTTGGAGTGTGAGCTTGCTTTTCAAAGGCTCAAGAGAGCCCTTACCTCAGCTCCAGTTTGGCAACGTGGATTGGCACTGTTTTCAAGAGATAGTTTTCTGCGTGGGATACCGTATAGTATGTAAATGAGATCCAAGATTCACTAACGAATCTTGGAAAGCTTGCATGAACTATGAGCACGCAGTTATGTTTAAGCCAAGTATTTTAGGCAAAGAATAAGTGGAAGTGGAACGAGAAGCAACGGTGAAATGAGTTCTAACTCATATTTTGGGAACAAGAATTAAGAACTACGGAATTGCGAAGATAAAAGACGGTCAGGGAACGATGGGATTAAGCACAAGAAAATGCGGCTTAGAAGATTGAAGTCTAGATACGCGCATTTAATCTCTTTCTAAGAGTATATCCTTGATCCCTATTGTTCCGTAGAGCTTACTCGCATGCTACCTTTTAAGTATATCCTCTCAGTCCTATCCTCAATCTTAGTTCTGTTACAAACCCCCTAAGGAGTATGGCTAGCCTATTTGTGATATATGGTTAGGGTGAAGAAGTTCGCCACCAAACTATTTGGGCTTTATGGGATATGGGTAATAATTGATAGATTTACAAAGAGAGCCCATTTTATTCCAGTGAAAAGCAAGAGGACCGTATCACGGCTAGCATCTGTTTATCTTCAAAAGATAGTGCGGCTGCATGGAGTTCCTTCTAGCATAGTTAGCGATCGTGACCCAATTTTCACTAGGCAGTTCTGGAACAGTTTGCAAGAAGCAATGGGTACGCGATTGAATCTGAGTACAGCTTATCACCCCCGGACGGATGGCCAAACCGAAAGGGTGAATAGAGTGCTAGAAGATCTTTTGAGGTTTTGTGTTCTCGACTTCGGTGGTACTTGGGAAGACCACCTTCCTCTTGTAGAGTTTGCTTATAATAATAACTATCAAGGCAGCATAGGGATGGCACCATTTGAAGCTTCGTATGGGAGGCCTTGCAAGCCACCAACATGTTGGTGGGAAGACGACGGATAAGCTTATAATTCAGACCGACATGATAAGGGACACATCCGAGAGGGTTGAATTGATTCGAAGACGGATAAAAACGGCCCAAGATAGACAGAAATCCTATGCAGACAAGCGAAGGACAAACTTGGAATTTAAAATTGGAGATATGGTCTTTGTGAAGATTTCTCCTTTGCGAAATATGGTTCGCTGACACCAAGGATTGTAGGACCCTTCCCTACTATAGAAAGAGTCGGGAAGATGACTTATAAGGTGGAATTGCCGAGAAGCTGGCCGGAATGTCATTCATGTCTCGCATCTCCGGAAGTGTTTGCACAGACCCGCCAAAGTGGTTGAACCAAGCATTCTTGAAGACATTGAGGTAGAGAAAGAAGCAACCTTGAGAAGAGCTCCGATTCGTATCTTGGGAACAGAGATCAAGAAGCTAAGGAATCGAGAGGTCAAGTTGGTGAAAGTTCAGCGGGGTGAAGCCGACGAAGATGCAACTTGGGAAACCGAGGAGAAGATGCGTGGGCTTTATCCATTTCTTTTTGAGGGTATATTCTCGATCTCTTTTCCTAATTAGCATATCTTTCTTTTTATCCGCGTTTATCTAGTTTATCTTGTTTCGTAGATCTTGTCATGAGAACCTTAGGTAGAAACCCTTGGTTGAAACATGTTATGCTTGATGGTTGCAAGTGGTTGCAAGTGTTTGCACGTGGATACTCGTGGATGCATGATACACATTAGGCACTAAGATCGGCTCACACACTTTCATGTTGCATATGCATGAGTGCTTATACTTATTCATGGATGAAACTTGTTGAGCTATCACGTGGATGTTGCATATGGATGAATATTATGTGCACTCATGTAGAGATTATAAATTATGTTAGGAATTTGCATAAATATGGACTCATTTCACTAACATATTTTGCATTAAGGGGGTTTACTGAATCAGTAACCTCCTGATTTTCGCATTAGATAAGTACATATAAACACACCTTTGCATATGATCATACAGCATTTAGAACCTTTTAAGGACAATGATTGCTCGTGGATGATGTTTTGAGTAGATGGATGATGGATGGTAGGATACGTTCTTCCTAACTTGGAGATTTCGGGGACGAAATCCTTTAAGGAGGGGAGAATGTAACAACCCGTATTTTTGAATAACATGTTATAACATAAATGGAGGCAGAATTAAACTATAAAATCTGAATCAAGGGAAACGGGCTGTGCCATTGCGTTCGTCTCTGAAAAATACGCGAAATAGAGTCCGAGTTTTCGAAAATCGGAGTTCGTATGACCAAGATATGGCCTCGCGAAGTTTCACGAAAAATTCACAAATTAAAGTATACTTAATTAAGTTAAATGGGTTGCGCAGAGAAATATATATATATATATATATATTGATATATATATATATATAATTGAAAATTAAATAAATAAATATGCAAAAATGTTCAAAACAACGAATTGGGAGAGGGGAATAACCGAGCCGGCCGATTTTTGAGGTCGACCCGAGCTCGCTGGGTCGACTAGGGGTTAATCCAGGGTGTTTGGCTGTCAACCCGTGGGCCGATTCGCTCAAATGCAGATTTTGCATTTGAATGGTTCTCATGGTTCAGCTTTAATCTAAAGGCCCTAGATGGTTCCTACACTTGACTTCTTCCCCAAGACATGCTTTGATGGCTTGGATTGAGTCTAGGGTTAATCCTATGGCTAATACTATCCTAATCCTCTATAAAAAGACCCCTAAGCCTAGCCTAAATCATCATTATTCATTCCTACAACTAAACTATGCCAAATTTGTTCCTCTCATGGCCTCCACTCTCATGCTAAAATTCCTAAGTCTATTTTTATGAGAGATTGTGAGTTCATACAAGTGTTTTCAAGATTGTATGAGTACTCTTAGTTTGCATTCAAGTCAAGTTGCAACATTTCTATTTCAAAGCAAGGGTTTTTATTGATTTGGCTCAAGGGTTTTCATTTGGAGATTGCATATTTGGGTTTTTGGTGCTTGCATAAGGGCTTCGTCTCAATCTTTATAATAACTATTTATTTGTGTCTTCATAGCATTGTAAGCCCTTTTCTACTTTCTTTCTTTGAACTCTAAAGTTAAATGAATGACGCAAGTTTGGTTGATCATTATATGCAAGTTTGGTTGATCATTATGATATGCAAGTTTGGTTGATCATTATGATATGCAAGTTTGGTTGATCATTATGCAAGTTATGCATGACACATGTTGCCATGTTATGCAAGTTTGGGTTGATCATGTTATCATATTATGCAAGTTTGGGTTGATCATGTTATCATGTTATGCAAGTTTGGGTTGATCATGTTATCATGTTATGCAAGTTTGGGTTGATCATGTTATCATGCTATGCAAGTTAAACTTGAGTTTGTGGGCCTAAAGCTTCAAACTTTATATGAAAGGTCGCATTTTGGCAACATGGAAGTTATCATACCCCTTATGATAACTTGCATGTGAGGCCAAATGCGAACTTCAAGCAACTTCTACATGTTATTTATCACCATATATCACTCATATGCTAAGTTTGGTTTTATGCATGCTTTTGAAGCCTAATAATGAAATATGCAAGTATATGAAAATATGTACATTTCATATGCCACCATGTTAAACTTGTGGCTTCAACACCTTAATGTCATGGTTATGCCAAGTACCCCATTTTATCCTTTATGCGTTGTTGCGATTATGTAAACGATGGGATTACGTTGGGGTTGGGTAACATAATGACATAAACATGGTTTTTATAACATGACGTGATATGTTAACTTGTAATTATGTTTTGGAAACATAATGGACATGACACTTAGAAAATATGAGTGTGGCCAACTCGAGGTTGGATTGAGTTTGTAGCATAAATCTACCCGGACCCGCCCGGCTTAACTAGTGGCTACAAACAATAGGACCCAATGTGAGAAGTTGGTCATGTTGTGCACGAACCCGAGGTTAGACCAGGTTGTGGTGTATAGCTACCCGGACCCGCCCGGCTTAACTAGTAACCACAACAAGGTCTAATGTGAGAGGTTAAAGCACATTAAGTTAATGAATGCCTCCTGATTAGGGTTAAGTCATGGTCCACTTAATACTTAACCAATTTGGGCTTGATGGATTAATCGAGGTTAGGTCAGGAGCCTTGGGTACTCTTAACCGATTTAATCCACGTTTGGATCGGGTTAACCACATTTAACCCGTTAAGAAACCCTAGTTGCGTGGTCCTTTTCAGCAGTAACCTTCTAGGTAGTATCATAAGACCCTAGGACTAGGCTAGAGTGGGGCACGATTACTGGGCTGATTGTAAGAGACCAAAAGAGACGGCTGAATGATGCCCCGGTTGTTCAGGCGGACCATGGTCGTGCACATCAAGTCCGGAGTTGAACACGGGCAACGGTAGGTTTGGACTGTGCATCATGGTATGGTGTCAGAGGGTTACACCGTAGGGCCAGATACACCCTAGGGTGGACCCTGCACAGTTAACTACATTACATGATTAAGCCGCATGACACCGACACTTGACGAGTTAGGCTTATAGGGAGCCGATCGACTAGACTGTGTAGTTGGACCTTGATTTAGGTCACCTCATTATATTGGGCCAAGCTTGGGCCAAGGGATCAATTGTTGTTTTTACTTGACATGTTAGAATGCTAGTACACCCGTGGTGCAAAACTTAACCTTGATTATGCGATGACACATTTATCTACCTTGTTAGTTAATCATCATGCCAGTATGTTATTATCCTTATGTTCATCTCAGCTTCTCATGCCAGTTAACTTTACTAGTTCATAGACAGATAGTAGTAGGGCTTACCAGTCTTTATGACTGACCTGTTTTCTTTCGCCTCTTGTCTTCCGTTCCCCCCCCCCCTCAGGTCCTCAGGGTGGGAACATTGGAGCTTAGCTTGGATCTTTCTAGCTTGCTTACTGGATTTGCTCGTGTACGGGTTTGTACATTGAGCTAGCTATGGTTTATCACTTCACTTTGGGGATAGTACTTTATGTATTTCAGTTTTTCAGTTTATGCTTTTATCTAGACTTTATTTGTTGTAAAATAATGACTAAGTACTTTATTGTAACTTAACTATAGTTTTGGAAATGCAAGTTTTATCCGCTGCTTTACTACTCTGTTTTACTTATATGTTCTGTCTTGTGATATCTGCATACATGTTTACCTTGTTTAAACGCCCCTCCAAAGCCAGTGTGCTTGCAAGAGTGGCACTGGCGGAGGTGGGGTGTTACACTTGATGTTATGCACATAGGGAGAAACATTTATGATAACATACTTGCTACTTTACTAAATATTGATGGGAACTCGAAAGACCATTTAAATGCTCGGTATGATTTAAACGAGATAGGCATCAGGGAGGTCCTTCATCCGGTTCTATCAACTGATGGGAATTACCTTGAGATGAGGGCTGCCATATATGAAATGACGAACAAGGAGAAAGAACTATTTTGCTTGAAGTTGGAGAATGCTAAACTGCCTTATGGTTATGCAGCTAATATCAGCCGGTATGTAAACAAGAAAGAGAGGAAAATTGCAGGGTATAAGAGCCACGGTGCTCATTTTCTTCTCCACTACTTACTGCATTTTGCGGTGAAGAAATCTATAAAACATGAAGTTGCAATACCTATGATAAGATTAGGATCATTTCTAAGAAGTGTTTGGAGTAAAGTATCGATTTGGTTGATCTCAAGAGGCTACAAAAGGAAATTGTGGAAATTCTTTGTCAATTTGAGATGATATTCCCAAATGCTTTCTTCGATACAATGGTGCACTTGCTAGTTCATTTATGCAAGGAACTTGAATATGGTGGACCTACAGATGTTCGTTGTACGTTTCCTATTGAGCATTATCTTTGTAAACTGAAATCATATGTTCACAAAAAAAGTAAACCCAAGGCATCCATTGCTGAAGGTTATCTTATATAGGAATGTTTGATATTCTGTTCAAGGTTCTTAGGTGGCGATGGTGCAGGAAAAATGCAACTTGAAACATGTCCACAAAATATGGAATATCCTATTGGCATAAGAAGAAACAAAGATGGAAAAAATATTCATCTTAAAAATTCTCAATGGAAGTAATGTCACTGTTACATTCTATTCAATTGTGGTAACAAGGGAATAGATAGTTAATTGGGTAAGTATTTTTGTTTTAGTAAGTATTGAAGTATTATTCCTATCTTTATGAATCCTTTATTTGTTATTTTGTTCGTTTTTTCGTAATAAATAATGTTTTCCTTTTTGAACCTGTCAGATGGAATTTTATGCAATTAAATTTTACAATGGTTTATTTAATTAGAAAAGTGGACAAGTTCGGTTAACATCAGTAATAATATTCTTCAAGTAGCTTGTGAAATGATGTGAACTATTAAAAAAAAACTATTTTTGATGTCATCCTTTTGCCAGCAAAATCAGTTCTTTTAAACAATCTACAAACATGTTATTGATTCAAGCCTCATGTAGTGTTAGTTGTAAATTCCAAGTTTCAGCACTTTCAGGGATTTCAGGCATGATTTGTACTTAAGCCATGTTCTCATTCGTATAGAATTATTTTCGGTATGGTCAATTTCAGCTTTAGTAATAGATCCATCCAAATTTTTTTCTATCTTTTATTAACCTGGTCTTTATTCTAGGTTACATCGAGCTTTAATTGATGGTCGTGCATCATCAAAAAATATTAAAGAGAGAGAGAACACAGTGAATAATTTTGGAAGTGGTTAAAGGAAGAGGTTGGTAAAAAGGAGGACATTTCAAAAGAAGTACAACTGCTTGCAATGGGGTGTATTCCAATAGCTAAGCTGTTTACTGGATATGTTATCGGTGGATTCAGATTTTATACAAGGTTCAGAGATGCCAAATGTACAACACAATGTTGGATCTAGATTAACCCTAGAGGGGGGTGAATAGGGTTTATCACAGTTTTTAACTGAATTAAAAATCTAACGAGATATATAATAATAAACAGATCACAGGCTGCAGTAGAAATAAAAAGCAGAAAAGAAATAACACACAGAGATACCCAACTTTGGCAAAATCCTGCCTACTGCTGCATTCCTAAGGTTTCTACTAGGTGTTATAAACAGATCCCGCATACAAGACCATGTACGCTCGCAGCGCCTGCTCCTATCCTAACCCTACACTCAAAACCCTAGACTGACCGATATCCCCTCGATCAGATTTCCCCTGATTATGACCCCGTAACCAGTAACCCAGATTTTACAGATTCTGTCAACTGTCAGTCAACACCCTGACTGAATCCCCTAGAATTTTTTAGACTCTAGAAAACTGTTTGAATTTTCAAAGAAAAAAAAACAAATACAACAATAATTAAAACAATTGAAACCCTAGCCCTTAAAAATAGAAAGAGTTAAAAAAAACCTTTTAACACTTTAAAACTAGCTTGGCCGGCCATCCTCATGTGTGTTGCACTCTTGTTTGTTTATGTCCCATTCACCTTTTCTTTTTGGAATAAGAAATGGCGACTGCAAAAGAGAAAAACTAGGGTTTCTCTTGAAATCCCAATCTCGATCGCGTATGCTTGAAAGTTAATCTTCTGATGATTGGATTTTCGTTGATGCTCCGGATCGATTTCTTGTTCTTGACGTCCGATTTGGGATAATCTTCAGATCGAAAAAGTTGTGAGTATTACTGATTTGATTTTTCGATTTTGTTCTTGATTTTGTGTTCTTGGTTTTTTTTTTGTAAGGATGGTTTTTTTTTTTGGTTTTTCAATACAAAATGCCAGTGATGAATTGATGTGTAAATACGGTTTCCAAACCATAGACTAGCTCTGATTTCCTCGTATGGCTTCCTCTGATTTGTTGCGGTTTTCCCTTTTGAATCACTTGATAAAATTGGCTTTAATTCCATGCGTGTATTTGGACATGCTAATGGTCCTTTGATTTAACATTGAATTTTTGGGTAAAAATGAATTGTGTGACTTTTCAATGTTTCCTGGAATGAAATAGTTACCCAAAAACATTGAGTAAAATCTATAACTCCAATTGACTTTCCCAATTTGCTGTGAACCATTTAGGAAACAAAAAGAATGTTTTTGTGGCCCCTTGTGATAATTTGATCACTTGCTCGGTTTAAGTTCTGAAAATTAATCCTCTTCTGAAATGATGTTGTATACAAATTTATCTGCTCATCACTGGAATTTAATAACTTGATTTTGTGGTCTCCCTTGATTTTATACTTTGCCAAATAGAAATGCCAACAGACTTGTTGAAATCTGGAAAGAAATCTTGGAAAAAATAGATTCTGAAACTGGAAATAATGTAGAAATGATTTATGTAACACATTCCATATATGATGGTGGATTTCTTTCCATAAAATTATAATGAGCTGATTTGAAATTGAATCATAAACACTTGCCAAATTTTTGCCTTTAAAAAAACTCGATTTGATTTCCTGTATAGCCATGCTGATTTGTTTCTTGTCAAAATTCATGCTGCTTTTACATTTGTGAGCTGCTTTCCTACCCTTAAGCAGTGTTGTCTTGTCTTGCTTCAATATATTCATGCATTCTTGACCATTAGTCCATTCATATTTGAATTCATTGTTGCACATTGGTAGTATACTTGCACACATTGACTTTTTGCCTCTTTGTTATGCCATGCTGCTTTGTACCTTGTCCATGTATTGATGTTGAATCATTTGTCGGGCTGCTCCTATTTATGAACTGACTTGTGCATGTCCATACATGAGCCTTGCAGAACAATGTTTCGACCACTTCCATGCATATGTTGAGTTCATTTTGACTTGACTATGAACTGCTTAGAATTAACCCATGAACCTTGCTGTGAATTGTTTCACCACTGAGTACTTGCTTCACTATCTATTGTTCCATGTACATTTTGTAATTACTGCTGAAACATATACTCCATGAATATATGAATGAATATCAATTATGCATTATCCACTTGATCATCTTGTTGCATGTTCTTGTGCCATACTGGTTGTAAAAGTTGAATTTGCTGAACTAAAATGAACACTTGTAGCTGTCGTGTTAGCTTTACCATGCTTCAACCTGAAATGAACTTGTACTTGCTTCACCATGCTGCTATGTTCACCACTGATATGCTGTACACCATGTTGTCACTTGATCTAGTACCACTTTGAACATGCTGCACACGTGCGCTTGAAAACTTGAACCTGCCTTGACATTTTACTTGCCTCGACCACTTTGCTTTGTATTTTGAGATGTGTTGACTTTGTTTCTCAACTCATGATCTTGCTGTTGAATTTATAGTGAGTGATTGTTGTACTGAGTTGAGATGGTCCTTGTGGCTACTCCTCAGATGCATACTGATTGGCATGGCAGTGCACTCGTGTATACATATACACGTGTGTATATGCAGCAATCAGAAAGATTTTTTATGTCCCTGTTCATATACAAACTAGCTAGACACAGATGAATCAGATAAAGTCATGAAAAATGATGAGAAACACACCAAAACACTGAGGAAAATAAAATTTTAAAAACAAAATTTATATTCACATGTATTTTGAAAATTATTTTTGTTCCATATATTGTCTGTGTGTTTCTGTATATGACAAGTATGATGATGATGACTGGACTGACAGTGAAGAGTTGTGAAGAAAGAAGAAAATAACAGAGTCAGTGAAATGTATAAGTGTCAAAGTGTATGTATACGAGTCAATGTGAATTGAAAGTATATATGAGTTGTATAAACAAGTGTTGCAGTGAGGAGCTGTATAACAAGTGAAATGTATATGAGTGAATTTTAATTCAGTGAATTACAGTGTTGAGCAAATAGTGGAGTTGTAAATCTGTACTATTGAATACTGAAATAAAATATTATATTTAAACTAAATACTGTGTAGATATTTGAATTTCTGTATAGATGCATTCTGTTTAAATATAAATATTATATTCTTTTCTGTGATGATATATAACGGTACAATAAAAACACATTTAAAATAAAATATATTTGTTTGTTATCATCAAACAAAAATCATATAATTGTGTATACAACGCCATTATATACAACAATCTCCCCCTTTTGATGATGACAAAACAAATATTAAGATTTTTAGTACAATAAATGTGTTTGACAGAGAAGAACATAACTCCCCCTATTTGAAAGCTCCCTCTACAACAGAGACTCCCCCTATAACTGTGCATGAGTGAAATGAAATGAATAATAATGAATTTTCAAAATTAAAAATATTTATAAAACATTCACTCATAAATCAAGATCTCAATCCATTCTCCTCCTTTTGTTATCATCAAAAGGATACGGAATTTAAAACATAGATGAAGAATGACTAACAAATACAATATCAGCTTAAGAGGAAGAATGAACATCATAAATCTCAACCAGTCAAACAAAAATCATAAAAAACTAAGAACTGGTGGCATATTTCACATCGTAGAAAATGACGGATTTACGATGAATTTTATATATTATGGAGAGAGTTTCAAAAAAACATTTATTTCCAATTATTTTCCAAAAATATTTAAAAAAAATAAAGCACAAAATACAGTGATGGATTTTGAATATAATTATAAATTCAACTTAAGTGACAAAATCATATAGTCTCAAATCCCAATACCTATCAATCAACAAATCATAATACATCATAAGATTTTAACACATTTCACAGATTAGAACATGGATTGATAGACATGTTTTTACACACCAAGGAAAATTCCAAATAAATTTCTATTTACAGCACAATTTTCCTTTTTCTTTTTATTTTATTTAAGAGCACACTGATCACGCATAACCAGAGCTTGGATTTTTGAATGAGGTCAGTCGTAGCTTAAATTATAAGTTGTCTCATAACCATGCATAACCAGAGCTTGGATTTTTAAATGAGATTAGAGACACACTTATGTATAAATTATATTTATTATTTTCAGCTTTAAATAGAAAGACTCCTCGGTATATACAACCAATATGAATGATAGAAATGTGGAAGGTACAGAAATGGACTGTGAAATAAATTTCTAAATTAATTATATTATGAAATATGCTCGACTATATCTGGATCATTGAAAATTTTCAATTATCACTAATTCTGAATAATAACATAGTCCAATTTCTATCACAAATATTTCCACTTTTTATTCAAAAAGATTTTCTAAAAGATATTAACTCTCCATATTTATATAAAATCATAATGGATGGTAGAAGGATGATAGACAATGAAGATGGTCATGAAATAATTGCCAGTTCAAAGATATTATAATAAATATTCAACCATCATGAAAACCCAGATAAAATCTCTTCTTATTGTGAAATATACTGCAGTCACAACTCATCACAATTTCAAGATCTTATAATAATTTTGATTAAATATAAATATAGTTCAATTTTGGATATTGATTTCAATTTTTGAATGAATAATCAATAATTAAGCATAAAATTGAAAGTCAATTACAAGAGGAATATGAAGAGCTATACAAAGCAATAGGGATAAGAAAATTATATATACATAAAAATTCAGCGCTTCTGATACCACTTGGTGTCTCAATTAACAAATTTTAATTACAAAGCCCAAACAGACAGAATTAACAAATTTGCACATTTTTCAAAGTTGCAGATAAGAACTAGAAATTATTTGAAACAGTATCAGAGCAGCACAGAAAACAATATCACATCAGACTTGTCAGAGGATGGCCACATAAGATCATTCATGATCCAAAATTAGAAATAATGTTTATTTGAAATCATTTGAGGAATATGAAAAACTCTAGATTCAATGAATCGATCACACAAAATTATTAGTTTCGCATTCAAGATATGTGTGTGATTCAGTAAGTCAATAGTTTCAAATGATTTTAAACAAACAGATATTCAAATCACATAACCATGAAATACCAATAAATTTCAAGACCCAAATTTTTCAAGGAATTTTTCAAAAAACAATTTCTGACAATCACATGAGTAATTTCAGATCATTTACATCAAATTTAAGAGGTATTCATGATCCAGAAAATTAAAAAATAATTTATTTGAAATCCCTTGAATCAATGTCAAGTTTTGAGAAATAATGAATCAGTCACGCGAGATTGATGATTTCAAATTTAGAGGCAGTGATGTTCAGAATATCAAGAATTTCAGATGATCTCAAATAAATAAATTTCAAAAAGAATGATCATGAATATAAGGTGAATTTCTAGATGTATCACTGCGATTCAAGCCAATCCGAAAATCAATGAAATTATCACGAATGATAAGAAGCAGCGTACTGTAATCAGTATAATACTTTAAGCGTTTCCAAAATGAATTGGAAGAAACTCAAAACAACATAAATGTGTAAAATTTCATTAATTATTTATATCTTCAAAAATTTAGAATTCAAAATAACAGTGTTCATGATATAACAAGAATACGTCAACACTGTTATGAATTCAGATTTCAGAAAACTATAATTCAAAACAATTGCAGATATTTAAAAGTTTAGATACAATATCTGGACATAATTAAAAAAACCATCAGAGTTCTATTCAAGAGAAGCAAATTTCCAGAGAAAAAAAAATGAATTCTGCAATTGGAAGTTAATGAAGCCCATAAGGAAACAAACAAAATATGGCAGTGATGAATCAAAAAACTGAAGGAAAAAAAGAAGGGGTAGAGGAAGGAATAAACACACAATAAAAGGAAAAAACATACAAAGGTGAGTTTAGAGATCATACCAGAATCCAATTTAAACCCGAATCTCTAACTCAATATATCTTGGCAGAAGGAACTGAAAATGATACAAAAGTACAAACCAGCTTGATTTCAAATTTCTTTTCAGCACGGTAGTTCCTTAGCCATCCTTCGGTACCTATGAATTTATAGAATCAAGTGGTCTAACAAAATTTGCAAAACCACTCATAATTTTTTTTCACACATTTCAGTACCCAGACTTGTTTGTATAATAATCCATTCGAATCTATCTGTGTACCCTTTGGAACCCAATTCTGTTTGAATTTGAAGAAGTTTATTTTTTTTCTTTTTGGGGTCCAGAATCGTTCAATTGGATTATTATAAAACAAATTCACGTCATGTTTATGATTCAAAAATCCTTTGCGATTATCAGAGTTAGAATTTTCATGTCGATTCTTTCCAAAGCGGATTAAAGGATTTTTAAAATAATTTGAGTTCTGATTTTCAAAAACGTTATTTTTCTCAAAGCCGAGACTGCTTTTATTAACAGATGAAAATTGATTTTTCAACAGCATATTCAGAGTTTTTTCACCGTTAGAAAATTTAGTCAAAGTTGACTCAAGCTATTGAATTTTATTTTTAAGATCACGGTTCTCTTTCGTTAAATCCGACCAATGATTTTTAGTGATCTTACATCTTTCAAAATCAGATTTAAAACCAAATTTTCATCTTTAAGAATTTTAATTCTGGCTTGAGATTCCATGATTTCAGATTCAAATCTTTTTTGTTTTTCAAATTCAAATTTCTTGGATTTTTCAATCTCATTTTCAAGTTCTTCTAAAATCAAATTTGATTTTAACAAGTTCTCCTTTTCAACAATTTCAAATTTGGAATTTATATCTGTTTTAAAATTTTCAAATTCCATTTGCAGAAGGTTATTCTAATTTGACAACTCAGTCTTGTTCTCATTTAAGATCAGAATTTCATTTTCGAACTTTTGAATATTTTTATTGAGATGAACAAGATTGGTTTTCAATTTCAAACAATTTTTGCAAACAGAATTTGAAGAATTTTTAACATATTCAAGTTGTGATTCCAAATCATCAATTTTGCTAATCAACTCAGAATTCCTAGATTTTAGAGATTTATTTTTAGATTGGAGTTTATCAACAGACTTAGTTAGATCAGCACAAAAATAAACCTGGTCTTCATAAGAGAAATTTTCTACTTCATTGTTTGTTGAGTCTCCATCAACTGATCCATCTGAATTATCATCTGTAACTCCTGTTAAGCAAAATTTTGAAACTGAGTTGACATTCTGGGGTTTTGAACTAATGTCGTATTTTCCATACTTTGTATTGAGAGTATCCCAGATTTCCCGTGTAGATAAACAATGGCAGATAAGATTAAATTGTTCAGTACTAAGATAATCAAATGTAATTTTCATAGCACGAGCATTGAAAGTAATATCTATACTATCAAACCCATTGATAACAACATCCCAACATTTAATATTAACAGATTTTAAATAAAATTCCATTATGGATTTCCGGTTTAAAAAATCTGTTCCATTGAACATAGTTGGAGATGAACTGAACTGACTCTTACTAGACTGACAACTAGGGATCACCGTTACTCTAGAGTTAACAGAATACCTTCTCTGATACCACTTGTTGGATCTAGATTAACCCTAGAGGGGGGTGTATAGGGTTTATCACAGTTTTTGATTGAATTAGAAATCTAACGAGATATATAATAATAAACAGATCACAGGCTGTAGTAGAAATAAAAAGCAGAAAAGAAATAACACACAGAGATACCCAGCTTCGGCAAAATCCTACCTACTTCTGCATTCCTAAGGTTTCTACTAGGTGTTATAAACAGATCCCGCATACAAGACCATGTACACTCGCAGCGCCTGCTCCTATCCTAACCCTACGCTCAAAACCTTAGACTAACCGATATACTCTCGATCAGATTTCCCCTGATTATGACCCCGTAACAGTAACCCAAATTTTACAGACTCTATCAACTGTCAGTCAACACCCTGACTGAATCCCCTAGAATTTTGCAGACCCTAGAAAATTGTTTGATCGGTTTCAAAGAAAAAAAACAAATGCAACAATAATTAAAACAATTGAAACCCTAGCCCTTAAAAATAGAAAGAGTTAAAAAAAACCTTTTAACACTTTAAAACTAGCTTAGCCGGCCATCCTCACGTGTGTTGCACACTTGTTTGTTTATGTTCTGTTCACTTTTTCTTTTTGGAATAAGAAATGGCGACTGCAAAAGAGAAAAACTATGGTTTCTCTTGAAATCCCAATCTCTGTCGCATATGCATGAAAGTTAATCTTTTGATGATTGGATTTTTGTTGATGCTCTTGATCGATTTCTTGTTCTTAACGTCCGATTTGGGATAAGCTTCAGATCGAAAAACTTGTGAGTAATACTGATTTGATTTTTCGATTTTGTTCTTGATTTTGCGTTCTTGGTTTTTTTTTTTGTTAGGATAGTTTTTTTTTGGGTTTTTCAATACAAAATGCCAGTGATGAATTGGTGTGTAAATAGGGTTTCCAAACCCTAGACTAGCTCTGATTTCCTCGTATGGCTTCCTCTGATTTGTTACGGTTTTCCCTTTTGAATCACTTGATAAAATTGGCTTTAATTCCATGCGTGTATTTGGACATGCTAGTGGCCCTTTGATTTAACATTGAATTTCTCGGCAAAAATGAATTGTGTGACTTTTAATGTTTCCTGGAATGAAATAGTTACCCAAAAACACTGAGTAAAATCTGCAACTCCAATTGACTTTCCCAATTTTCTGTGAACCGTTGAGGAAACAAAAAGAATGTTTTTGTGGCCCCTTGTGATAATTTGATCACTTGCTCGGTTTAAATTCTGAAAATTAATCCTCTGCTGGAATGATGCTGTATACAAATTTATCTGCTCAATACTGGAATTTAATAACTTGATTTGGTGGTCTCCCTTGATTTTATATTTTGCTAAAGATTTTCCAAATAGAAATGCCAACTGACTTGTTGAAATTTGGAAAGAAATCTTGGCAAAAATAGAATCTGAAAACTGGAAATATTGTAGAAATGATTTATGTAACACATTCCATATATGATGGTGGATTTCTTGCCATAAAATTATAATGAGCTAATTTGAAATTGAATCATAAACACTTGCAAAATTTTTGCCTTTAAAAAAAACTAGATTTGATTTCCTGTATAGCCATGCTGATTTGTTTCTTGTCAAAATTCATGCTGCTTTGACATTTGTGAGCTACTTTCCTACCCTTGAGCATTGCTGTCTTGTCTTGCTTCATTATATTCATGCAGTCTTGACCATTAGTCCATTCATATTTGAATTCATTATTGCACATTGATAGTACACTTGCACACATTGACTTTTTGCCTCTTTGTTATGACATGCTGCTTTGTACCTTGTCCATGTATTGATGTTGAATCATTTGTTGGGTAGCACCTATTTATGAACTGACTTGTGCATGTCCACACATGAGCCTAGCAGAACAATGTTTCGACCACTTGCTTGCATATGTTGGGTTCATTTTGACTTGACTATGAACTGCTTAGAATTAACCCATGAACGTTGCTGTGAATTGTTTCACCACTGAGTACTTTCTTCACTATCTATTGTTCCATGTACATTTTGTAATTACTGCTAGAACATGTACTCCATGTATATATAAATGAATAGCAATTCTGCATTATTCACTTGATCATCTTGTTGCATGTGCTTGTGCCACACTGGTTGTAAAAGTTGAATTTGCTGAACTGAAATGAACACTTGTAGCTGCCGTGTTAGCTTTACCATGCTTCCACCTGAAATGAACTTGTACTTGCTTCACCATGCTGCTATGTTCACCACCGATATGTTGTACACCATGTTGTCACTTGATCTAGTACCACTTTGAACATGCTGCACACGTGTGCTTGAAAACTTGAACCTGCCTTGACATTTTGTGTGCCTCGACCACTTTGCCTTATATTTTGAGATGTGTTGACTTTGTTGCTCGACTCATGATCTTGCTGTTGACTTTATAGTGAGTTATTGTTGCACTGAGTTGAGACGGTCCTTATGGCTACTCCTCAGATGCATACTAATTGGCGTGGCAGTGCACATGCGTATATCTATATAAATGTGTATATCCAGCCATCAGAAAGATTTTTTCTGGCCCTGTTCATATACAAACTAGCTAGACATAGATGAATCAGATCAAGTCATGAAAAATGATGAGAAACACACTAGAATACTGAGGAAAATAAAATTTTAAAAATAAAATTTATATTCACATGTATTTTGAAAATTATTTTTGTTCCATATATTGTGTGTGTGTTTCTGTATATGATAGGTATGATGATGATGATTGGACTGACAGTGAAGAGCTGTGAAGACAGAAGAAAATAACAGAGTCAGTGAAATGTATAAGTGTCAAAGTGTATGTATACGAGTCAATGTGAATTGAAATTATATATGAGTTGTATAAACAAGTGTTGCAGTGAGGAGCTGTATAACAAGTGAAATGTATATGAGTGAATTTTAACTCAGTGAATTACAGTGTTGAGCAAATAGTGGAGCTGTAAATCTGTACTGTTGAATATTGAAATAAAATATTATATTTAAACAAAACACTGTGTAGAAATTTGAATTTCTGTATAGATGCATTCTGTTTAAATATAAATATTATATTCCTTTTTGTAATGATATATAACAGTAAAATAACAAACACATTAAAATAAAATATATTTGTTTGTTATCATCAAACAAAAATCATATAATTGTGTATACAACACTGTTTTATGCAACACACAAAATAGTGGTGTATTTTTGACAGCCTTGACTACTTGCTTTGCAAGTTCGAAAGATCAAAATCCATTGGTTGGTGAAGTTAATTACTACGGATCAATTGAAGAAATATTAGAACTAGATTATTATGGAGAATTTAGTGTGTTTTTATTTAAGTGTTATTGGTACCAAGAAGAGAAAGATTTATATGGGCTGAGTCGTGTCAATTTTAATCGATTGTGCCAGAAATTTGATCCTTATGTTATGGCTTCACAAGTAAAACAGGTGTTTTATATAGAAGATCCAATTGATAAGATGTGCCATAATGTTATCAAGAAATTGCCAAAAGACTAGTGTGAACTTGAAAGAGAATATGAAAATGAAGATTTCAATGATATCCAGCCTACTTATAGAATGGGAAATCAAGACTTTGATGTTCGTTGGGGTAGAGATGGTGTCCCAATAAGACGAATCCGCCTTCCACCTAGCAAAGTAAAAAACATGGCTTCTTAATTTCATGTTTTTGTAGTCCAAGGCCCTTACAAATTGTGCAAATCAGTGATTGTATACACACAAACACTGCTGGTATGTATTTTTGCTTATTTTTATGGTTGGCTGGTGGTATGTTTCAGAATTATTAAATTTCTGCTTGCTGAAGCATCAGTCTATGTAGTTCAATGCTGGTATGTAACTGATCATGTGCAAGACTGATGCTTCAGTAATGAACTACAGAATTTTAAGAATTTGATTTTCTCTTCAGTCAGTAATGATCATGTTAGTTCGTAATTGATGCAATGGTTGAGTTTGTACTTGAACGAGCTGCTGCATGTATAAATTTTTAGTGCCTCAAGCATACTATTGCATTCCTTGACATCATTCATGCTTTGAACAAGCTGAGTCAATGCATCAATTTTCAACTCAGTCATAGATTGTGAAATGCAACTCTGTGCTGAAAACCAACTTTGGCCATAGTTTGTGCTTAAATGTCTTTGTGCTGAAGTGCAATGTCGGTTATACTATGGCCATAGTTTGTGCTGGAATGCAACTGAGGCATGCATGTCTTCCATTTTGTGTTGCAATGTAAACGAGGTATTGCATAAGTTTGTAGACGAGGCTGCATGACTTTGGTTGTGCTGAAACGCATTAGTTGTGCTAAAGGCTTTTGCTGAAATGCATGACTTTTGAAACTGCTTTATTTTGCAGGTGAAGGAGGCAGTAGAGGTACTGAATGCGCTGGAGGATTGCGCTTTATTAATTTGAAACTGTGATGTAAACATGAATTTAGTACTGGCTGTGTTTGTAAGTACTCTGTAAAACTGAATTTATTGGCTATTTTTTTTATTCTGTAGTTGACTAAATAATATTTGTGTTACTAGTTATTAATGTAAAATGAAAAGTTGTTTATTAATTTCAGTGTGTAATGTTAATTGTTGTTATGTTGAAGTATGTTATATAATGATGCAATAGCTATGATATAATATAGCAGTATGTAATGTTAAATGTTGTCGTAGCTATGATATAATGTTGCCATAAATTAAAGCATGTGGGCCCCACAACAGGATTCCGTGAACCCGGCTACATAATTTAGGGGCACAGTAGGATTCCGTGATCCCGGGATTCAGAATTTAGTGGGCTCCACATTTTATGTAAATTTAGTACCTGTAGTAACACCTGTAGCGATGTTAGATTAGGATAGCAAAGACGTTGCCTTTGACTCTAAGGCAACGCGGCAAAACACAACCCTAAAATTGTTTCCAGAGATCATTTTTGGCCTATAGCAACATTATTTTGCACTTCCTACATCACTTCTTGGGGTTGTCGTATGCAATCTATGGCATAGTGCAACCAATAAACAAACATTTCATTGTGCACAAGCGTTACCGTCAATAACGCTTACAGTGTTTTATCTAGTTACATGCACATCCATCCACACACAATAACATTCGTATCCAACCAATTATCATAAATCCATCACATCTCATTATTTAATCACTAATAATTAAAACAAATGATTAAATTAAGTATTCCCACTGAAAAAGCTCCAGGAACTTCACTACAAGGACGAACAAGCCAACTAACACTAAGACTGATACTCATATTGCATTCAATCCCACTTCCATTAGCAGCTGGTGATTGTTCTGCTATTTATATTTTGGAATTGAATTAATAACATCGTTTGTTGTATGTTGTCATATATATATATATATATATATATATATATATATATATATATATATAAGGGCATTCTATTCTATTGTATTATAATTTATCCTTAACTAAAATTACTAAACTCATATATAAATGAATAATATTTTCTAATACGATTCTAACGGACTTAACGGTGCGTAGATCTGTGTAACACCCCACCTCCGCTAGGGTCACTCACAAAGGGAATGCACTAGGTTTGGTGAAGCATTATCGAGGTAAACATGCACAAAAATATTACAAGACATAACATATATAAAACACCGGAAGTAAAGCAAATTTCATTACCTTATAAAATAGTAAGGTCAAAAGCCTTTTACATCAGAATACATCAAAACCTGTCTTACAATAGTAAAGAAGCATAAACCATTTCATAAATTATTCCCCAAAATAAAGTGGTGAAGCAGCCATAGCCAAGAGAAGACCAGCTATACATGATGACCTTCAAGCATAAGAGGCCCGCACTAAACAACAGTGTTTCCTCCCTGAAAACCTGGGGGGGGGGGGGTGACGGAAGACAAAGAGGCGAAACAAAACGGGGTCAGTCATAAAGACTGGTAAGTACTATCTACTTCTAGTATAAAAACAGGTAAAGGTAACATGACATGCATAAACTGAAAGTAAACATAAGGATGACGACAAGATAGATAAGCTAAACCAAGATAACCGGATGAACTACTGTAGCAAGATAAACTAAGGTATCATGATAAATCGCGGTGTCAGGATAAATCAAGTTATCACATCGTCAGGTTTCTATCAAGTATACTATCCCAAGGTATCTATCATGCATAACATCCCACGGTATTTATCATGTATAACATCCCAAGGTATCTATCATGTATATTTGCTCTGCACATCTCGTACTATTATCCCAACCCGCGTCATGTGTTAACTATGAATGTCCCTTGCCCGATGTCATGTAATGGTCCATGTCAACCTAGCATATGTAGGTTTTCCCAACTCGTATGTTTCTTTCCATGTATAAGTTCAGTCCTTTGCCGTAGGCCGTACGGGCTTTCCCATGTAAATCTATCCCACCTGAACGTGGTACCATTTTATCCTTGAAGTTGTTTTGGACTGCTACCCCTGATCTGGTTATGTTTTCTTACCATGAACTATCGCGTGTTCACTTAGGGTTTATGTCACCTAGGACCACTAGGGATTATGCTACCTATTGAACGTTTCTGTGTCTCGGTTTGGGTTCAAGCCACCTAGGGCCACTAGGGATTATGCCACCCGTCAACCACGCCCTTTATCCCACGTATGTATCATGAATCGTTTTCCATGTCTAGACGCACATGTATCTCAATGTGCCATCCGAGTTCCGTGCCAAGGCAAATCGAGAAATACAGAACTCGGTCGGGAGCTTTATGTCGTCTGCCGAATGCAGATATCAAGGTCTGTTTTTGTATTCGTGGCTATGGTCCCACGTGACCCCTCCCTCAACTACTGAAAGGCAATCCAAGAAAAATCATGCACGAGAACTATACTCCGGCCCCACTATGCCCCACTTTCCTATTGGCCAACCTCACCCATGACTCGATAGCAAGAACATGGTCTGTTGGGAGTTCTCTGCCTTTCCATTCGTACACGATTGACTAAAGATGGTAGGTAGTCGACGACGCACTATCCAGGGAAAAAGTCAAGTATCGTCGACTCCACGCTAATCCATCCCCGTCTTTAGGTTGCTCGCACAGCAACCAAGGCATACCCTTGGCTCTTCTACCGCAGACCTTAACCTCTGTGAGGCCAGGTTTCATGGACCATCTTCCACCTCACAGAGGGATACCAGTTCCCCAAAGCTACCGCTTCGTCACCCAGTTCGCTGGAGCTTTTTATCCAAGTCCAATAAGTTGCTCCTCCACGTATACTAAGCGATGACCTACTGTATCAGGTTACTCATCTATTTATGAACTAGTCCCATGTCCTTGGTTAAGAATTATTACTTAGTTATTCTTAACTAAGGTTTACCACTTAGCTTCTTTTCCCGTTATCCTTGATTAACTACAATTTTCTACCTAGTTCCTCTAACTAGGGTTTTGTCTATTGGGTTAAGTGTGGTTATTCAAGCCCATGACTTAACCCGCCTACCAACCATGTCATAATCGGCTAAGTGTTCAAGTTCAAGGCTTAGCCCTACAAATCGTATGTCACATTGGTTAAGTGTTTGTTTGTCTTAACCCTATCAGATTATCGTGCTAGATTGATTAAGCATAGATTATCTTAATCCCATCAGATTATCGAGTCGGATTGGTTAAGTATGGGTTAGCTTAACCCCATCCACTAATTGTACTACAATGGTTAAGTATATTTAAAAAGGTCTTGTGACTTAACCATATCGGGTCCGTATATTAGATTGGTTAAGTATAGGTTACTTAACCTCATCAAATCATCGTGTATAATTGGTTAAGTATAAGTTACTTAACCCCATTAAATTATCATGTTAAGTTGGTTGAGTATTAGTTACTTAACCTCATTGAATTACCAAGTTTAGATTGGTTAAGTGTTTAACTTAACCCCATCGAATTACCGTGTTTAGATTAGTTAAGTGTAGGTTACTTAACCCCATCTAATTACCGTGTTTAGATTAGTTAAGCCTAAGTTATTTAACCCCATCTAATTACCGTGTTTAGATTAGTTAAGTCTAAGTTACTTAACCCCATCTAATTACCAAGTCGGATTAGTTAAGTGTAAATTACTTAACTCCATCCCCTAATTGTCTTATATGGTTAAGTGTCATTATGAAATCAAGTCCGGTTTAACTTAACCTACCCATTCGTGTTATATCGGTTAAGTGTCATTAGTCAAAATTACTTAACCTTTTCATGTGGCATTAATTAGATTAATGCACCCCCAACCTCTCACATTAGACTTTGTTTTGGTTACTAGTTAAGCCGGGCGGGTCCGGGTAGCTTTACACCACAACCTAGTCTAACCTCGGGTTTTAAGTGCTATATGACCAACTACTCACATTGGGTCCTATTGTTTGTAGCCACTAGTTAAGCCGGGTGGGTCCGGGTAGATTTATGCTACAAACTCAACCCAACCTCGAGTTGGCCACTTTCATGTTTGGTCTAGTGTCATGTTACACTTACAACCCATACGTGTCTAGTTTCAAGTCCCATGTTTACCCCACATGTCATGCCCACGTTTAGGTGTATCATGAGTGTCATATTTTCATGAAATCCCATGTCAAATTATCATGTCGTAATCACGCTCGTCTAACCTACCCCAAATCGTGTTTCCAACCCAAGTAAAAGCGAGTCAACATAGTAAGGATACTATGCTACATATTGGCCTCAAAACATGCACGATATCAAAAAGGGATTGGCCACAAACATGCATGGTATCATAAGGGAATTTGGCCACAAACATGCATAGTATCATAAGGGAATTAGGCCACAAACATGCATAGTATCATAAGGGAATTTGGCCACATACATGCATAGTATCATAAGGGAATTTGGCCACAAACATGCATAGTATCATAAGGGAATTTGGCCACAAACATGCATAGTATCATAAGGGAATTTGGCCACAAACATGCATGATAACATAAGGGGTTTGGGTTCATTTACATGCATAAGCCCCAAAGTCTAGTCTTTGCCAATGTTTCACAAGTCAAATGGTTCCCAAAGGTTCATGCTAACATTCCATATATAAAGATTCAAACTTGCAAGATAAACTAGGCGAAACATAACATGAGTGGCATGATTAAGTCGCTAAAACTTAGCTTAAGGTCATAGATCATAGAAAAGGGGCAAAATTAGGTTCACATAGGCTAGCATACTTATGTTTCATCGCATTTTATTCCATGTCACATTAGAACCACCATTAGAATCTACAAGTAGCTAGAACTTACTTAGCGAGGCTTAGGGAAGGAACATGCATCGTCTTGACAAAGAAAGTTGGCTCCTTTGTTGAAGAATCATCATGAAACTTGCGTAGCAACGTTGATCCCTCCTCGATTTGGTGTAGAAAGCTTGCACCTTTTGATTTGAATCCGATTTGAATGCATAAGCCCTTGGAGTTGGAGATGGAGGCCATGATCAAGATGGATTTTGGCAGCACTTAGTAGCTAGACTGATTTTGAGTGATTTAGGTTAGGTTCTAGGGTGTTTTTATAGAGATTTGGAGTAGTTTAGGCCCTTAGATTAACCCTAGGATAGATCTGAACCCTCAAAACCCGTCACAGGCCAATAGACCAGACCCAAAAGCATGTCTTGAGGAACAAGTCAGGTACACCCAGGCCAAACTGGCCGACCACCCAAGTCGACAGGGGTGTCGACTGGCCAGTCGACACCACCTGGGGTGTGTCGACTCCCAAGTCGACTCAACAGTCGACTTGGGGGTGGCGGGAATTTTCCCGCCTGCCTTGCTTGGCTGAATTTGAATTCTGAATTCAAATTTGAACTGTTTTTGAACTTGAAATTTTCTGAAAACTTTGACAGGCCATAACTGGGTCATACGGACTCCGATTTTCGAAAACTCAGACTCTATTTCACGTATTTTTCCGAGACGAACGCAATGGCGCAACCCGTTTCTCCTGATTCATATTTTATAATTCAATTCTGCCTTGATTCTTGTCTTAGCATGTTGTAAAAATCTGGGTTGTCACAATCTGATTTAAAATGAATTAGTTATTAGCTTCTAAAGTTTACACTAAATTAAACTTAAAATAAATAAAAGGGAATTATACCTAACAAAGAAGCCCAGCCCAACATCCAAGCACCGACCCAACGTTCCAACCCACGACCCATCACTCCTTCTCCTCCGTGCTCTCCTCCTAATTTTCATGCCTGGAACCCGATCAAAACGTGCATGACGTGCACATGTACACCTGCCAAACTCCACCCTTCTCGAATCCGAGACTGTAAAAATGTTTCTCTCCTCCTCCTCTACGTTTTGCACCAGTTGGCCATGATTTCGGGTCCTCCGTTAAAATCCCGATGCGAACCTAAACCTGTAGCGGACAAAAAAACGCGTGAACTCATCTCGTTGCACCTCCATTCCAGGCCCCAAACTCCACTAGATTTTGTGCCATTGAAGTACTCTCCATCCTCATCACCAAGGAAATCTTCGTTTCTCCTATTTTCGCATGGTTTTCCGTCCAAACTCAACACTTATTTTCAGCTATCAAAATCATCGACATGGAATCGTCTCAAATTTGCATGAAAAATACGATGTCTTCTGCTGATCTCAACGATGTTAACGACATCGAACAATTTTTTCTAGATTGGAAGAAATGATTTTTCAAAGTTTCCTACTCAAAAACTCAACTTATCTGTAAATTGGGAATGACTCTCTTAATGATTGACGAAATCCTGATCCGCCAATTTCTAAAAATAAAAAATGAAGATCCGTACAACATTCACGTGGATCATTTTGGCTAGAATCGAATGGATTGGGAGACAAGTATTTTTGATTGAGGTAGTAGTGGTTTTTTTTCTATTTACAGGAAGTTTGGAATCATAAAGGAGTCAAAACGGAGATATATATTAGATATGAGTTTTCTGAGTGGTGATTAGGTGTTTATACATGATTTTACAAAGGGTACTTTAGTCATTGAGTTTAAGCGACACATTTTTCTCTCATGAGACCCTTTTACATGCATGTAGACACCTAATCCTTACTTTAAAAATCAACCAATGCATGCCTTCCAATTATCAACTAATTTATTTATTTGTTAAATTTATTTTTAGCTGCACCTTAGTGACATTCATAAATGTAGCAAGTTTCCAATACATAAATGTATAACCCATATTTTACTAAGATTTGTCAAAATATTTTATTCATATCATTTATCAAATATAACTTGCTAAAAATGAGATTTAGATACTAAACAAATCTTTATGGAAAACAACTAAATAATGTTATTACTTATTAATATTTAAAATATTTATTTCAACAAAATCTTAAATGTGATCTTAAAATAAGTTATTAATATCCTAATTAATCAAAACAAAATATTTATTCAAGCTTATATATTTCTAAAATAATATTTGTGTATTAACTTCACTTGATATTTAGAAAATTGAAATTATATCATATATTAACATTAAAAAATTTGGATCGTTACAACATCCCATGGATGTACTTTGTTAATTTTTAATTATTCATATACTTTAAATTCTAGGTAACATTTACATACTTTAATATCATACTAGATACGTGGATTTATATGTTTGAGACAATATTTGTTGAATGTTTACCAAATCATACTGGAAATATATAACTACTTTATGCTGATGTTTACAGTCCTTCTACTTCCGATGGAGTTTTTCATCGTTGTGCTGCAATGATGGTCAATACTTTACTTTTACTTTGTTAGTATTCTTTAACTTGAAATTATTTTGATGTGTACACTTGGAATATATGGTTGTTAAATCATTGCAAATGTTTAAAATTACTTAGGATTCTTTTACTTGAATTCACAGTTGCAATTCTAACTAGTTTATTTTCCAAGCTTTTCTTCTGTTACTGCCAAATGCAACATTCGATGTCTTATACATTTATGTTACTGAAAATTTCACATCTTCTACAAATCAAATTTACTATTTTTGGTTTGGTTATTCTCCACATTCGATGCCTACTCACGATCTAACCATAGATTATAGGTTGAACATACAAGTACTAATTAATTATTAGAATCATGAAATTCTATGGCATACCCGATATTCATATGTTTAATAACAGTGATTATTATTTTATTTATGAAAGACTGCATTTCAAATAGGACAACAAATGTTAAATTAGTGTTAATCTTATATTTTGCATCATCTATTGTCTATTTCGTCTAGATGAATGGAATGGAAAAGCTTTTCTTAGTTGATTGGTAAGATGCAGCGAAAAGAACTGACAGTTCTAGTGTTGCTTCTCAAAATAGAGATTTTAGGAAATGGATTGGCCATTCAAGACTCAAGGTAACAGTATTTTTCTGTACCATTATCTTAAAATAGCATAAAATGTCCATGTAGTAACAATCAAGGTTTTAAATCTCAGATATCGGTCGTGTTTTGTCTTCGGGATTTTATTGACTTGGTCTCGTATCGGGGGAGATCTCGGACGAGATGAGTCTGAATCAGGAGTTTGTCTCGGATTTTCATCTCGAGTCTAAAAGTTCATATCGGAAGAATCTCAGGGTACATGATATGTTAAAAATGATATTTCAACAAAACGATTTTTGTGAATGCTATCAAAAACAAAGTAACTTAAACTTAAAATGCAAAATAACTTTATTATTCTTTATTTTGCGAAAGATCATCCATACTCTAAATTGTAATATGCTTAAAACAGAAATATTGTTAGACAGGAAACATTTAAAGGATCCATACAAAAAAAATTTCAGCATAAATAGACCATAAAATGCATAATTTCATAAGTAACGTGTATGTAAAAAGACGAATATGAAAATCATAAGCATTATAAAACATATATGAACATACAATATAGTCATTTAACTTGCAAAATGTAAAATAATAATAGATTGATATGGCTAGATTTGAGTTTTTTTAATTATAGTTATAGTTCTGGCACAAATTTAAATTTTGACCAGAAAAACTAAGAACTCGGATGATATTCCAGTATTTGTCTCGGTTGATATATCGTTCGATATTGCAATATCTCGGGCGATATATTCAAAAGGAGATTTAGAGTGATATTTGTTGTTTCATTTCGGAAGGAGCCCAAAACGAGATCTCGGGCGATATTTGCGAGATTTGAAACAGTGGTAACAATTGACCTTCATTTCATTTAATTTAAGTTTATTTATCATCTCATTTACATTATATATAAGTGATTAGCATATTATGAAAATCCAAAGGTTATGAGTATGGCATGATTTAGTGGACATGCACAAGTCAGCTCATATTATCAGCTTTCATATTCGTTTTTCATTGATATCTTCAATATATGTAGACAAAAAATAAATATGCTTTATTCTGGGATATTAACCGTTTTCTATTATTACTAAAATGTGGAAATTATAGATAAAAATTCCTTCTCATAAGATCATTTTGTTAACAACTATGTGGATGTGAACATTTTTGTACTCTCTAAGAAAGTTCATCCAAATTTAAAGATCCTTCCATATTATTTTTCATGCAAAAGCTGGGAAATAGATCAATTTTAGCTCCTACAAATGAAACAACAGATGAAATTAATAACATGCTCATCAAAAAATTTCTCGGAGATGAACACATTTATTATTCTTATTATTCTTTTGACATATTTGGGGATGACGTGGCTAACATATATATATATATATATATATATATCACTCCTTTTAATATCCATTTGTATCCGACTTCAACTGAAGTTAGGATCCAATTGGGTCTCCTTTCCAAGAATTATACAATTTTCATTTGACATCGCCCAACTCACATACAACCAACCCTCGTCAATTGGGTTGGGTGTATCAGGACATACGTGATTACCAGCCTATCAATAGGTCTTAAAATCCCTTACCAAGTTTTTAACTCTGCCATCTACATTCTTTGCTTGTTGTGGATGCCGGTCATAATCCCGGATAAAGGAAGAGAGATAAAAATATGCAGTCGTTTCCTTTGTATGCAACATTGAAACTGTTATATACTAATAATATGTTGTTCTGTGATAGGTTGTCAGGAAGACATGTGTAACGACCCGGAAAATCAGAACCAATTTAAAATTTTATTTTGGCAATTTTAATGAATTTTGAATATTTAAAATGATTTATTTTAATTAATAACGACTAGAAATTTATTTTGAATAGAATTAGAGTGTATTAATTTATTTAAATCAAAGTTAGAATATAAATATTTATTTTAATAATAAAAGGAATTGAAAATGGCGCGGTAGTTTGAAAATTCGATTTCAAATTTCAAATGAATGTACAGGATTCAAAATAAATAGGATTTCAGTAAAATCAGAAATATTTGAACTGTTTGAAAATATCTTTCCGACGAATGTGAAAAATCCAGATTGCATAACGGGAATAAAAGTATGTCCAGTTGAAAATTCAGAATAGTCGCTATGGAATTTATATAACATATAGCCCTTAAAAACAGCGGTTTAGCAAATGACCTTCGTTTTCGACGAGACCACTTTTATTGGATCCGGAATGTCAAATTATTGCTAAATTCCAATTTTCATAATTTTTGGAATCAATAGGTGAGCTTGGTGAATTCAAACGAGTTCGGTCAATTTAGTTTGAATTTAATCGACTGGAAAATGACCATTTTTCAAACGGTCTCCAAATTCGACAAAATCAGTTTTGTTAGGACCGTATCATCAAAAGATACCCAGGTTTATTTTTCTGGAATTTTTGGAGTCAGTATGTGGCCCCAGTAAATTAAAATGTATGTTAAAATCAAATTTGAACGTTATATTAATTTATATTTTAATTTTTATGAAAATGATCGAAACGGTTGAGTTGGCTTGCGGGACATATCCCATTGTGTTCGGAATGGTGGTAATTAGCTAGAGGCGACGGTCGTTGGATTTGATTTGGAGCACGTATCGTTAAACATGTATTTAGAAATCAAAAGAATTAAATTAAATAAAATATATAAATATAATATATATAACTCTTTTCTCATCAACCCCCTCCCTCTTTTATTTCCTCGATCAGAAAAAGAAACACCCCCTCATTTTCTTCAAATCGCTCTGTCGCCTCCCCATCGGACCGCCGCGCGGCCTCCAGGCAGACCCATCGCTGTCGAGCCTCACACCACCCTCCAACGCCTCTCCCCTCTTCTATCCTAAACTGTGAATCCCCCCAAAAGAAACCCCTCCCTAAATCGGCTCAAATCAGGCAGCGCCACCCCCAAGGCCCTTGCAGGACCGCCGACCACCTCCAGTGCCCTCAATGGCCACTGACCCGACCACGAGCTCTTCCTCCCTCTTCTTCGATAACCAAAAGTGAGTTTTATTGTTTTTAAAATCTGGTTTTTCTTTTTTTTTATTAGGATATAAACATTGTTTAAATTCAGTCTTATTTAATTCAGTCTTATTTAATTCAGTTTTACTTAATTTAGTTTTTATTTAAATCATTTTTTGTTTAAATCAGTTTTTATTTAAATTAGTTTTTGTTTAAATCAGTTTTATTTAAAATACAATTTTTATAATGAAAAAGATTATATTTTTATAATGAAAAAAAATATATTTTTATATTTAAAAGAATTTATTTTTATAAATAAAAAGATATGATTTTTTTAAATAAAAAGATATGATTTTTAACACGGTAAAGATATAATTTTTAATACGAAAATGGCAAATAAAAATACAATTTTTGTTTATATGGATGGCGTGCAAAAATTGGATCTTTATTATTTGAATAGAAAAATAAAAATATGAATTTTATTTATACAATAGCATGATAAAAATATATTTTTTATTATACGAGTAGCGATATAAAAATATACTTTTTATATATGAAGTAGCATTATAAAAATATGATTTGGATAATATAATAGCGGTTTAAAATGTGATTTTTATCCATTTAGCTTTGTTATAAAAATATGATTTTATATATGTAGAGAATATAAAAAATATGATATATATATATAACGTTAGAATAAAAATGTGATTTATATTTATGTAGTAACAGAATAAAAATGTGATTTCTAATATAAAAATCGTGTGAAACAGATTGCGATGGAATTGGCGGAAAACAAATCCAACTCTGAACTGTTCAGAAATATAGAATGGAGGAGTGGATCCCAAAGGTGAGAACTTCTCACTTTAATTTTATTTTCTACTAGGATGCAAATGGTGCTTAGTAGCAACTGACACCTTTGTTTGAAACCATGTTTGTTTGGTTATATGGTTGATGGGATTATTTGGTTGAATTTGGCTTGGTAAATGAAATGAATTGATTAGAATTTTGTTTGTATATGGCGCGAGCCGTTATTAGCCGAGGGATAAGGCTAAACCTTATTCTGGTTCTAGTATTGCGTCGTTATGCTGTCGAAATTTTCTAAAAATGTTAAAACAATAAAATATCATTTTTATTGTATAAATGAACTATATAAAATATTCATGAGTTGAAGTAAATATTTTTTGGTTAAAATTATAATTTTTAACATGTAATTGAATAAAATAAATATTCATTTACAAATCGGATGATTTGTTTATGTACACACATTTGACTGATATTGATTGGGACAATATATTTTACACATCACCCAACTGCACAAATAATAATCAGTGTTTGTTGTTTGAAAACCCCAAACGGCTATTGGGATGATATTGTACATACACTAATCCCAATATTTTGTTGTATGTAATGACCCGGTTTTACACATATCAGTGACACAAATATTAATTGATCATGAGTACGTATTTACAAATACGATTTAAAAATCAAGACTTTAAATTATTTGTAACATGTCAAAAGTTTAAACTACATTTTTCTCTTATGTATGCACGATAGCATATATTTGATAGCGGGTGTTTAAATTCATTTTATACATATATAAAGGGTAACACTTATACATAGCAAAATTTTAAAATGCCATTCTTTTTACATACACTTGTTCATCATTTTTTTTTTTAAAAAAAAAAAAAACTTATTTTGGCAAACTCTTTACTTTAAACTTAAAACCCTCTTGGATAAAACATGATTAAACACTTCTTTTGTTCTCAAAACAAAAGTCAAGAAAAATCATTGTGCTTATATATGCATCAAACCAAGAGCAAGAATTGTCAATTCAAATCATGATCTCATTCACGAGTCATCTACACTATGGATTTGCTAGCAACTATGGATTTTCAGTTTTTAAATCTTTCTCCTGTCCTACTTAAGATTTTCTGAAAATACCATTTTCTTTTGCATCTTTCAATACATGGTTACAATTGTCAAAAGGCATGTGACTAAAGATTTACAAAATCTTGTGTATATACCATAATCTTGCCTACACTAGATCAATGCTACACCATAGATTTTCTAAAGATTTCTCTATGTATATTTCATCACATGCCATTGATTTTATTTTATAAAAACTTTCAGATTTTCTTTCACCTTGGAAGGCAAGTAAAAGTATTAAAGGATTTCTTGTTAAATCACAATGTCATGTGAAAAATGTGTTTTAAAAACCCAAGAAATTCTGAGTATTTATGGTACAAATGATAGGCTACCATATTTGTTTTTTAACAAGGAAAAGATTTGTGAGAACATGGTTAAGGACATGAGCATTAAATGTGATGTTTCCTTGAAGACAAATGGGGAGAGTGTAGTACAGGGCTTTGCGATTTTTCAAGGGATATATATGCTAGTAAAGGCCATGTGAATGTAGAGAGAATGTAAGAATTTTGAGAGAGAAAAGGAGTTTTAAATTTTTCAATCATTTGTCAAAACTGAAAACTGTTTTCGGTTTTCACATCATGCATTTAATACACCAGATTTTTTATAGTTTCCTAGCACTATAAAAGGACCTGACCAAGCTCATATCCTTCACACAACACAAGCATTCAGAATTTACTTAGTAGAAAGGAATAATGCTAAGAGATCAAGCACATTCAAGGTGAGTAAACTGTTTTTAATTTTCTATTTTGAAATTCCTGCATTTGTGCCATTGAACTATAAGTTGAACTTGGATTCTTGGGTGTTCTTGTTCAAGTAGGATGTCTTGTGTGGAATGCTTGTTTGGTATGATGGATAAATCACTAGTTGTTAATTTAAAACTTAAGTACAAAAGGTTAGAATGGTGAATTACCTGATATTGTTACCAGACCTTGTCATTTTTGTTTGAAACTCTACAAATCTAAATAGATCAGTAAATCTATGTTAGGGTATTAAGAATGGGATGCCATACTAATTTTGAACCTTTCACATAGTCATACAAGTGTTCAAAAATGAAGCAAACTTTGCCAAAACCTCACTGGTACTTGAAGGTAGAAAACAATAGGACCTCTCTATATCTAAAAATCAAAATGGATTTACAAATGGTTTAAAAACTTGTTTTGATTACATAAACGTAATTATGGATCCAAATGATGATTTTTAGAAAGAAAATCAAGATTTTTAGAAGTGGAGATTGCGAGAAATAAAGGGTGGCCAAAAGTTCAACTTTAGTGAACTTCCGGCGAATCACTCGACTGGAAGTGATGGCATTCGGCCAGAAGGGGTAGGGGAGGTTATAGATCATGGGAAAAATATCAATTTAATTTTCAATTAAGTAGAATTTGCAAACAAAGAGAAAATAGGGTCTAAAAGGGTCTTTGGGTTCGGTTTCTTTACGCCGGAACTGCTCAGCGACTACGACACTTGGGAGGTGCGGTCCAAGGGGAGAAGGGCCGTCAGGGTGGTGTGATGACATGGAAGGAAGGGGGCAACGGCCAGTGGTCGAGGGAAGGCGTGGAGAAGTTTTCCTTGGATGGTGTATTTTCTGGCAGGAAGAGGAGTCAAGGCCAAAACACTGTAGCAGTAAGGGTGAGTGATTGGAAGGTGGCAATGTGATCAGGGGATGAAGGGTGACATGTGTGCATGATCAATAGTGGTGGATAGTCTCACGTGGTTGTGCATGTGCACGGCCATTGTAACACCCCACCTCCGTTAAGGTCACTCACAAAGGGAATGCCTTAACTTTGGTGGAGCATTTTAGTAAATAGAAACAGAATACTACAAGACAGATAAACAGTACTTGAAAAATTATAACTTTATTTCAAACAGAAGCTTGGTTACATCCTTTCAAATCACAATATCAGAATTCAAGTACAAAATATCAGTCTTGTACAAAAGCCTTCAGAATGCATAGTTTAAAATCATAATCCCCACAGAATAAGACAAGCCATACTTTAAGCACTGCAAGTGGAAGAAATTTTGATCAAGCTAGAGTATTCCCTTCTACAAAACCTGGGGGGGAATGGAAGAAAGGAGGCGAAACAACAAGGGTCAGACAAAAGTCTGGCAAGTCAAGTGATTTTCAGTTATGAACAGATAATAATAACATGACATGAAAATAAAACTGGATGAGAGATAACTGTAACAGGTGTAGCAGATATAACAGAAGAACAGAATGATATAAGCTATTGCTTTACACTTCTCTGTACTAATGCTAGTATAACAGAATTAGGTGTCACCCTAATGTCTAAACTGAAATGGGTACAGAATAATTTAACCGAAACAGAATGCTAATAATGGGCCTTTACTACCCAATCAGAAACAGACAGAAGCAGAAACAGATTAATCCCTACGGAAACAGAATGTAGAATTAGGTGTACACTATTAATAGGCTTTTACCACCCGAACAGACGGTACCACGCAGAAACAGATAGGTGTTACCACCCAATAGAAGCAGACGGTACCAACAGAAACAGACAGAACTAAGTGTACCCTAAAACCCTACCCCAAGCGATCGGCTCCCTAATACATAAATATCCTGTGTCGGCCCCACAGTAGGGTGTATCACTCCCTAAAGTGACAACCAATTGGTACAGACCTATTTACAGATGTCACGTCGTCTTACATCCTCAGAGGCAGACCAGGATCCATGCACGCACATGACCCGGTTGGAACGCTCCATCAACACCCCTCTCCATTATCAGAATGAACCGCTTATAATTTGTTCAGTAAGCGTGCCCGGACCCTACTTACTATTGGGACAAAGTTTTGATACCAGAAAGGGTTACTGACAAATATGGGTCCCAAACAACAGATGACAAAAGTAATTCCCCTCCTAACCTTGTGTCCCCAGACTAACAGATTTCAGCTTAACTTGTCTACAAGTTTCAGACATACAAAATTTAAATTAACTAGTTCACAGATCAAACAATCAAGTTAACAGGTTTTCAGACTAACGGATCAGATGTTCGGATTAACAGGCTTACAGATTAACTGGTTACAGATTAACAGACTTACATATTAACTGGTTACAGATTATCTAACTTTGTATTGGGCCTACGGATTCACGAAACGGGTTTATCAGATTCATTGGTCCAATTGGTTTAGCCTTACCCAACACGTTTTAGATATCATAATTATCTCAGATTTTCATTAATTAAATATTAATGCCCAAACCTCTCACATTAGATTGACAGTTTGCGGCTACTGGTTAGGCCGGTTGGTTCCGGGCAGGTTTCTGTCGCTAACTGAGTCTAACCTCGGGTTTTTAGCACGTTATGACTAACTTCTCACATTAGAGCCTATTGTTTGCGACCACTGGAATATGCCGGGCGGTTCCGGGCAGAATTACGCCGCAAACTCATTCTAACCTCGAGTTAGCCATGTTTATCTTTGCGGCCAATTAATTAATGATTCACCATTTACACCCACGCCTAATATACATGTCAATTATTCATAACTATAGCCAATTCAGATTATGTCAATAGCGGACTAATTATATCAACTCAACAAATATTGCAGATAACGGATTTTTCAGATTAGGCGACTTAACGGATTTAGCAGATTAAGAAAACTAGCAGATCAAGCATATAACAGTTTAGGCATCTTCAGCAGACTTAGCAGATGACAGATTTGGTATATGAACATATATAGCAGATTGTAGCAGAACTAGCAGATTAGGCAATATAACAGAACTAGCAAATTAGGCAATATAACAGAACCAACAGATTAGGCCATATAACAAATTTAATCATTCCTTAAAGTTTCATAAACATATCTTGCCTAATTATAAATTTGGCCTAATTTGCATGCCTAAATAGTTGTCATGATTCTCATTATGATCATATACCCCACGTTTGCATTGAATTTACATGGCACAGATTATGGTCATAATTTACCATATAACACACGTCTCAAATTTAGTTAAACTTGCCTAGTACAAATGATTCACATATAAATTATACCAAATATAACCATCGATTTCAATGCATGTCATATATTCAAAAATCTCCCACTTAGGTGTTATTCACATTTTATAGTTATCAAATCTAAACATAAATCTTCACGTCTAAGTCATATTCCCTTTTTATCCCAAATCATGAATTTCTATATAAACAATATGCCCAACAATCTAGAACTTTAAATTATAACAAATCTTTAATTCAAAAATATGCGTTATGTCCAATGTCTCAAGTCACATGTTAATATACAATGGTTCCTCTTCTTCCAATTCACAGAATATGCACAGATCTAAATCTAGTTTACAATCTATGTCCTTTTAGTTACAGATTAGCCATGTCCAATTATGCCATCATTCATTATTTATCCCAAAGTTTAACGTTCGTGCGTTAATCTCTTATGAGATTTGGCGTAGGCTCGGGGTAGCCTGGCTATAGAACAGAAAGAAGAAAGAGATTTAGAATAAAATAGATCAGAACAGAACATACACAATCTCAAATTCAGATTTACAATCATGCCACTATTATAATTAAAGTTTATATCGGAAAATAACTGAACTTGCCTTGGTTGGATTCTAAAAGAAAAAGGTGTTGTAGCTGTTCTCTTTTAATCCCAATCAGAATTGGAGGAAGAAGAAGCACAAGTCCTAGCTTAGGTTTCAGCAGAGTAGAGACGCCATTGATTTATTTATTTTTAGAGAGGAAGAGAGCAATGGAGGCTAGAGAATTGTATATGAGATTTAGGTTTAGGTTAGGGATGTATATATAGGTGTAGGAAGTTATTTAGGACCATTAGATTAACCCTGAATCATGAGAACCATTCAAATGCAAAATCTGCATTTGAGCGAATCGCCCCACGGGATGACAGCCAAACACCCTGGATTAACCCCTAGTCGACCCAGCTGGGCTTGGGTCGACCTCAAAAATGGGTCGGTTCGGTTATTCCCCCTCCCAATTCGCTGTTCTGAACCTTTTTTGCATGTTTATTTAATTAATTTATATATATATATATATATATATTTCTCTCATATGCATATAAACTTCAAGGCTTAATAACTTCTTCATAATTAACCATTTTTTTATATTCTCAGAAAATACGGGGTGTTACATTCTCCCCTCCTTAAAGGATTTCGTCCTCGAAATCTTCAAGTTAAGAAGAATGTATCCTAACATCCAACATCCATCTACTCAACCATTCAATCACAAGCATCCATTGTCCTTAAAAGGTTTCTAATGCCGTGTGAACATATGCAAAGTGCGTGTATATGTTTCTTATCTAATGCAAAATCAGGCGGTCTACTGATCCAGTTGACCTCCTTAATGCGAATCATGTTAGTGTCATGAGTCCAAATATGTATGCAAGAAATCCTATTTGATACACATCATTTCTATATGAGTGCACAACCATTCATCCAAATGTAACATCAATGTGACGAGTCAATCATTCTGCATCCACAAAAATTGAAAAATGCACACACATCCATATGTAGTATGAGAGTGTTTTTGAGCCGATCTAGTGCCTAGTGTGTGTATATGCATCCACGAGAAACCACTAGCAACCACTTGCATCCACTTGCAACCATCAAACATAACATGTCTCAAACACATGTTTACACCCATTAGTTTCTACCTAAAGTTCGAAGATTCGATCGATAGGATACAATCGAACGATGGAAGCGAGTACAAATAAAACAAAAACTTTGTTTCCATTAAACATTGGTTGAGATAATAATTCCCCTAAGTATCAACCCCAAAGACCGAAATCAATATCAGATTGACACTCAGAGGATTACCCTCTTTAGACAATGTCAAAACTAGAAATATTAACCTTATCAGAGATATTCAGATATTTAAAGACTACTAGTGCAGATCAAATTACCAAATGATTCTTAGAAAACTAAGCATGATAAAACCCAGAATGTATGCGTCCTACTTGATGCCTAATACAGATATCTGTCAAACCCCAATTTATCACAAGCAGATGAGTCATAACCCTTATGGGTTTGAGTCTACAGCGGAATCAGAAACAATACTAGTATTAAAGTGTAGAGTATCGATTACAGAATCAAAATGCCAGAATCAGAAAGAGTTTTAACTCAACAATCAGATAAAGAAATTAAACCTCTCACATAAAATTTTCCTAATTCTATCCTATCCACTAGCCTCGAGAGTGTTCGCCTGCCCTCCAGAAGTAGGTCCTATCTTATGCCCTTGCCCTCATTTCTTCGGGCAATCCCTAGTGAAGTGTCGCATCTCACCACAGTTGAAGCAAGCGGTCTTCTTTGGATCCACTTTCTTATCGTGTGTCCTATCCATATCTCCCATGTGCGTTCTCCATTCGTGGCCTTCCACCAAAATGAAGCTTCATCTTTCATTAACCAAGCAGTTGGTTGAACCTTCCTCCCATCGTCTATCTCCAAGGTAACAACGAGTCACTACTCCGTTGAGCCAACTTCTAGCCTCGACAACGTCTCAGTCCCATAAAGCGGTTTTCCGCCCATCGCACGGAAGTTCTTACATATCTTAGAAAAAGCATCTATACGCGGAGGAAGAGATTCAAAAGGGAAAGAGGAAGGAACTCGAAACAAAGAATCGAAAGAAAGATATATGGCTTTTGGGGATTATGTTTTTTTTTTTCAAAATAAGCTTTACTTTTGAAAATACTTCCTTTTTAAAACATAGTTTTCAAAAACTTTTTATCAAATCTGGTAACCTTCAACTCTAATACCAAGTGTAACATCCCACCTCTGTTAAGGTCACTCACAAAGGGAATGCCTTAACTTTGGTGGAGCATTTTAGTAAACAGAAAAAGAATACTACAAGACAGATAAACAGTACTTGAAAAATTATAACTTTATTTCAAACAGAAGCTTGGTTACATCCTTTCAAATCACAATATTAGAATTCAAGTACAAAATATCAGTCTTGTACAAAAGCCTTCAGAATGCATAGTTTAAAATCATAATCCCCACAGAAGAAGACATGCCATACTTTAAGCACTGCAAGCGGAAGAAATCTTGATCAAGCTAGAGTATTCCCTTCTACAAAACCTGGGGGGAACGGAAGAAAGGAGGCGAAACAACAAGGGTCAGACAAAAGTCTGACATGTCCAGTGATTTTCAGTTATGAACAGATAATAATAACATGACATGAAAATAAAACTGGTTGAGAGATAACTGTAACAGATGTAGCAGATATAACAGAAGAACAGAATGATATAAGCTATTGCTTTACATTTCTCTGTACTAATACTAGTATAATAGAATTAGGTGTCACCCTAATGTCTAAACTGAAACAAAAACGGGTACAGAATAATTTAACCGAAACAGAATGCTAATAATGGGCCTTTACTACCCGATCAGAAACAGACAGAAGCAGAAACAGATTAATCCCTACGGAAACAGAATGTAGAATTAGGTGTACACTAGTAATGGGCCTTTACCACCCGAACAGACGGCACCACGAAGAAACAGGCAGGTGTTACAACCCAATAGAAACAAACGGCACCAACAGAAACAGACAGAACTAAGTGTTCAATAAAACCCTACCCCAATCGATCGGCTCCCTAATACATAAATATCCTGTGTCGGCCCCACAGTAGGGTGTATCACTCCCTAAAGTGACAACCAATTGGCACAGACCTATTTACAGATGTCACGGCGTCTTACATCCTCAGAAGCAGACTGGGATCCATGCACGCACATGACCCGGTTGGAACGCACCATCAACACCCCTCGCCATTATCAGAATGAACCGCTTATAATTAGTTCAGTAAGCGTGCCCGGACCCTACTTACTGTTGGGTCAAAGTTTTGATACCAGAAAGGGTTACTGACTAATATGGGTCCCAAACAAAAGATGACACAAGTAATTCCCCTCCTAACATTGTGTCCCCAGACTAACAGATTTCAGCTTAACTTGTCTACAAGTTTCAGACATACAAAATTTAGATTAACTAGTTCACAGATCAGACAATCAAGTTAACATGTTTTCAGACTAACAGATCAGATGTTCGGATTAACAGGCTTACAGATTAACTGGTTACAGATTAACAGACTTACAGATTAGCTGGTTATAGATTATCTAACTTTGTATTGGGCCTACGGATTCACGATACGGGTTTATCAGATTCATTGGTCCAATTGGTTTAGCCTTACCCAACACGTTTTAGACATCATAATTATCTCAGATTTTCATTAATTAAATATTAATGCCCAAACCTCTCACATTAGACTGACAGTTTGCGACTACTGGTTAGGCCGGTTGGTTCCGGGCAGGTTTCTGTCGCAAACTGAGTCTAACCTCGGGTTTCAAGCACGTTATGACTAACTTCTCACATTAGAACCTATTGTTTGCGACCACTAGAATATGCCGGGCGGTTCTGGGCAGAATTACGCCGCAAACTCATTCTAACCTCGAGTTAGCCATGTTTATCTTTGCGTCCAATTAATTAATGATTCACCATTTATACCCACGCCTAATATACATGTCAATTATTCATAACTATAGCCAATTCAGATTATGTCAATAGCGGACTAATTATATCAACTCAACAGATATTGCAGATAACAGATTTTTCAGATTTGGCGACTTAACAGATTTAGCAGATTAAGCAAACTAGTAGATCAAGCATATAACAGTTTAGGCGTCTTCAGCAGACTTAGCAGATGAAAGATTTGGTATATGAACAGATATAGCAGATTGTAGCAGAACTAGCAGAATAGGCAATATAACAGAACTTGCAAATTAGGCAATATAACAGAACTAGCAGATTAGGCCATATAACAGATTTAATCATTCCTTAAAGTTTCATAAACATATCTTGCCTAATTATAAATTTGGCCTAAATTTGCATGCCTAAATAGTTGTCATGATTCACATTATGATCATATACCCCACGTTTGCATTGAATTTACATGGCAAAGATTATGATCATAATTTACCATATAACACACGTCTCAAATTTAGTTAAACTTGCCTACTACAAAAGATTCACATATAAATTATACCAAATATAGCCATCTATTTCAATGCATGTCATATATTCAAAAATCACCCACTTAGGTGTTATTCACATTTTATAGTTATCAAATCTTAACATAAATCTTCACACCTAAGTCATATTCCCTTTTTATCCCAAATCATGAATTTCTATATAAACAATATGCCCAACAATCTAGAACTTTAAATTATAACAGATCTTTAATTCAAAAATATGCGTTATGTCCAATATCTCAAGTCACATGTTAATATACAATGGTTCCTCTTCTTCCAATTCACAGAATATGCACAGATCTAAATCTAGTTTACAACCTATGTCCTTTTAGTCATAGATTAGCCATGTCCAATTATGCCATCATTCGTTATTTATCCCAAAGTTTAACGTTCGTGCGTTAATCTCTTATGAGATTTGGCGCAGGCTCGGGGTAGCCTGGCTATAGAATAGAAAGAAGAAAGAGATATAGAATAAAATAGATCAGAACAGAACATACGCAATCTCAAATTCAGATTTACAATCATGTCACAATTATAATTAAAGTTTATATTGGAAAATAACTGCACTTTCCTTGGTTGGATTCAAAAAGAAAAAGGTGTTGTAGTTGTTCTCTTTTAATCCTAACCAGAATTGGAGGAAGAAGAAGCACAAGTCCTAGCTTAGGTTTCAGAAGAGTAGATACGCCATTGATTTATTTATTTTTAGAGAGGAAGAGAGCAATGGAGGCTAGAGAATTGTATATGAGATTTAGGTTTAGGTTAGGGATGTATATATAGGTGTAGGAAGTTATTTAGGACCATTAGATTAACCCTGAATCATGAGAACCATTCAAATGCAAAATCTGCATTTGAGCGAATAGGCCCACGGGATGACAGCCAAACACCCTGGATTAACCCCTAGTCGACCCAGCAGTGCTTGGGTCGACCTCAAAAATGGGTCGGTTCAGTTATTCCCCCTCCCAATTCGCTGTTTTGAACCTTTTTTGCATATTTATTTATTTAATTTTTATATATATCTATATGTATTTCTCTCATATGAATATAAACTTCAAGGCTTAATAACTTCTTCATAATTAACCATTTTTTTATATTCTCAGAAAATACGGGGTGTTACAGCCATGGTGGAAGGAAGAAGAAGGAGGAGGGCTGGCACATAGGGTTTTTGAGTGATCAGCAGTGTTTTGTGAAGGTTGGTACTACCAGGTGGTACTACCACCTGGTAATGAGTTGCGCACGAGGTCTGGGGTGTGATCGGGGTAGAAATCAAATGATCCAGGGAGATGGCACCTTGGTACTTGGGTAAGTGATCAGAAATCTGGTACTTTGCCTGCGCATGGGAACTGGGCTGATCAGGCAAGGGAAAATACAGGAAACCAGGATGTGGTACTTTGATCACCTGGTACTTTGGCCAAATAAATGTGGTACTTTGCAAATCATGAGAGCCGGCCAATTTTTCATGAGCGCACACCGTGTTTCCAGCCTGGCACTTCACCGAAAAGTGGTACTTTGGTATTTAAGCTTTAAAATGAGGATTTTTAAATATACTTAAATTTAAACTAGTTTTTAAATTAAATGATGGATTAAATAAAAAGGGAAAATTAATAAATAAATAAAAATAAATTTTTTAGCAAGTAGAGGAAAAGAAGTGAATCAGGATTAAATGCGGTTTTTGTCAAAAATTGAAATTAAAGTACAGAAGCTGTAATTTAAATTAAAAATTTTATAAATTTAATTTATAATTAGAATTAAAAATGGTTTTCTAATAAAAAAATTTAATTTAAAGTCAACAAAAATGAATGGAAACCGTATGCTATACATACGCTCAAATTGACTGATGTATGTCTGAATTTCTGATACAAGCAACTGATCATGTATAGTTCTGTACTTTATAAAATAAGAAATGTTAATCATATTTTAATCATGTTTAGATTGATAACTAAAAAGAGAAATTTTATCGGTATATGGAAATAAGAAGTAGATCGAGAATAAGAAATAAAAGGGAATTTGACGAAACATATAAAGAGTAAAAGCTGAAAAATAAATTGTAATTTATAAATAGAATTCATTTGTAAGTAATTGGAATAAGAAGTAATTATGGAAAATAATTTTCTAAATAATAATGTAAGTTTTTATTTTTAAAAGAGACGAACAAAATGGAAAGAAAAACCATGTGCGGCGCACACACTGAAATTATCCATTTTTAAAGGATGATCAAAATACCCAGATATAAGCAAGACGATTATATACTGTTCAGTTGACTATAATTATACATGTAAATAAGATTATAATCATGTTAGATTTATATTCTAAAAGAAAATGTTTCGCTAATCATTTCAAAGAGACCGAAATAAATATTCCACTTTGATTTGATTATATGCCGCGCGTCAGAGATTTTTAAATTGAAGACGGCGATATACAAGGACTATTTTTGAATAGTGCCTTTGGTTTGTCCAATCCCAGGACAAATTGTACGGACGAATGTCTGACAAAGTAATTCTAACCGATCACGTACGTTGATCTCTCTAAAGTATTTATACGGCGGTAGAGGAATTCGTTTCTCTCGCTGTATATCTATAATACATTTTTGGGGAGGTCAATTAGTGGTTGGCGAGCTTTGACGATGTCGCATTCAAAGAAAATAAATAGTGATGATGAAAAGGTAAGTCTAGCCTCAAGCCTCACACCTAGGAAATGACAAAAATCGGGTAGGTAGCATGGCTATATGGGTCGCTCCCATTAGGGTGTATAATCACTTATCTATAGAAACTCCTTTTACTTATTTAATCTATTTCGATGCTGTCCCTTTTCTGGAAACGGTGGTTTGAGCCCAACCGTCGCTGATATACATTCGATACACTCAGGAGAAATGAGTGGTCAGTCATGTGTGGCCCGGGTTGCAAGATTTTCTTGTTGAACCCAGGTGTATACGCCTCTAGAGATACATCATCGGAAGGTGGTCCCATACCTTGTCATAGCTGGAAACCCAGTGTACATAAGTGCCACGCGATTTTATTTGTATACTATATAGGGGAATGTAGATGCAAGCATTCTTCTAGATTCTAAATTATTTGTGAAAATTTATAGACACTATGATAATATCTGATTTCAAGTATACAAAGTGTTTTGATTTCATAAGGTAAAAACCCGTTCCGTATTCACGGCGTGGTCTTATGAGATATTTTTATTTCCTTAATCTGTTTTAAAACTGTTTACTCATGCCAGTCCCCTGACTAACCCGGAGTTTATTTTTTTGTGTTTCCCTTAAACTCTTGGGTATTCATAACATTTGTTATGAATAGACAAGTGAATCAGGATTGGATAAAAACTTGGAAAGTTGGGATGGAACTTTTGTATGCTGGTCTACTTACCTTATCTACTGTATAATTAAGTCTACAAGTTAGTCGTCAATGATATGTATAATTAAGAATGTACTATGAATGGCTTGTATCACTAGATCTATAAGGCTCTGATGTAATATGTACTGCTGTGTAATATTATGAAGTATCATATTTTGAAAAACTTCCGCTTTGAGATTCTGATGTTTTCTGTGATTTTATCTTCTATTTGTTCTTATTTTTATTAATGACACTACTTCCGATGTGTTTGAAAGTTGGGTCGTTACATTGTATGTCAATTGATTGGTTGACAGGCTGTTGTAAGTGTTAATTATTCATATTTAATGCTTATACAGTTGTGTAATGCACTCTGAATAATGGTTGATTATGTTTTATTTTGGTTGTGTACACATGTGTATGAAATCCATATAAATAAAATTGTATGTTAACTAACAGTGTCTGATTCCAATTCGGAAAGAACGAATAATTTAAATTAATGAATAGTTTGAAATGACGAGAAAAAATATTTTAAAATAATTAATATTTTAGATAATATTCAGTAATGGATCAAAATATGAATTTAATGTCTGATTTGGGATGGACACGAAAATATTGAAAAATATGAAGCCGTGTTGATTAGATATGCGCCATTTGGACGCGAACAATATTTATATCGATTTTATTCATTTTTATAATGAATGTCGAAAAGGAAATGATTTCAAAATCTAATATTTTGAAAATATTATCATTTATATATTATAATGATAAGGAATATTCAATTTTGATTTAAAATTGAAAATGAAGTGGAATTGTTTTTAAAAACGAATTTAAAACGATTTATAAAATACGTTTTAAATGTAAATCGACGAAATATAATATAATATATATATATATATATTATATATTTAATGGCCTGAATAGTACGCGCCGCACTGCGGTAGTTCGCGAATTTCGACCATTGATTTCGAATGGACATTACTGGAGATCCGACCGTCGGATTCTCTTAAAATCGGAAACGTTGGGTTTGTATCGAAAAAATCTTTCCAACGAATACAAGAGATTTGAAATCTAATGGCTGGATTTGGAATTATTTCCAAATCAAATTTGGAAAAGTTCATCATAAGTGCAGTTCGATGACCATTTATGGAAATCGACTGTACGGACCTTGATAAAATTATTAAAAATATTAATAATTTGTGTAAAATCATAATAAATGATTTGGAAAGAATTGGAATGAAAAATTCCATATTTGATCAGATAAAAATATATTTTTATCAAAATGAACTAGTTATGAACTAGAATTATAATCCAATATTTTTAAATAAATAAATTGGATTTGAAATGGTTTTAAAAATAACCAGAATTTCCAATAAATGAATGGAATGGATTTGAATCGAAATTATCTTTGGAATATTTCGATATTGGATTCCGCGATTATACGGATGTTGTGGAGGAATTTGGAAGATATTGATATCATTATTCCAATACTATATCTGTTGGTTTCAAAATTTAATATTGAATATAAGTTGATATAATTTCTATTCAGAGCCTTGTATATGATATCAAATTGGATTTTGGGTTTGTCGTGAATGGTTTCTTAAATAACACTGTTCTTAAACCCCGTGTGAAAAGAACAAATCTTTTAATTAAGACTATTAGTGTTTCTAGTTAATTAACATCTAATTGGAATAAAATGGAATGTGAATTTGGTTTATTGTGAACTGTGTTTTAAACGACATTCGTTGTTTAACCCGATTTATAGTGAAATGTGATTTGGAATTTATAAATCTTTTTACTAAGATTTAACGGGAATTTTCCAAATTAAAGTTTTCCAATTTAATATGTTAAATTGGAAATGAATGGAATTCAATTTGATAATAATCGAAATGAGTTTATGTAGTGGAAGACTGTTAATATATAAGGAATTTAAAAGGCTTTGTCATTATTCCATTTATATTATTAGTTGGACACGGAAATTGATATCGATTATATTTATTGATCTGTTTTCCGTAAAGATTCTATAATTAATGGGATGTGATTTGGGTTTATAGTGAATTGTGTTTTAAATGATATTAGTCCTTTAACCCAGTTAAAGGCAGGATTACATGTCTAACAATGTATTTCGAACTATATGGTTGATCTCTACTAAATATATGTCTGTTTGGTGGCGGAGAATTTATTCCCTTGCTTAACACCCTTCTCTAAGACTTATGAGCTTAAAGGTTATATATCAGCAGAAATCAATAGTACGGTGTAGATTATTGATGGGGCATGTTGGTGTTTCCAAATTTAAATAATAATTAATATTGATTTTTGGGAAGATTAAAACTAGGTGGAGTTTTAATGAATCTTTAATTAGATTGAAATGGGAATTGATAAATTAAATTATAAAATTTGGGAAATGATCGAGATTGGAGTATCACCAGTTTTCTCATAGCGATAGTTAAATCTTTAATTAGATTTGAACGTGAAATAGTAATTAAATTTACTGATAACAGCGTAGTGTTAGATATGGAGTATTACCTGTTTTTCTCCATGGGATGAATATGTTGGGACTGGGAAATTAAACAAATGATTACTTCGGTAAGGTGCACTAATCCTGACTAGTTCGGATAAACTTTAATTTGGTTTGAATTGATATCTAAAGGAAGATTAAAGAATAAATTTAAAGAATTTATCTTTATTAAAATTAATGGGAACCATTCCCAAAGGATATGAATATTAAAATAAAAGAATATTCAGAATTGGAATGAGGCGTATGTTGTGTTTTTATAGCACTTGTTTATTGGGCACGCAAGTTATTCAGAAAGACCAGATTTATCCCATTCTGAATAACTGATTCGACAATATGTCGACGATGAAGACGGTGGTTGAAGACCGGAGGTCTTCACATCTGTTGGCTAACTTTTGAACATAGCCACTTAGACACATCCAAGTCCAATGTGAAGCATCATTTAAAAAGTTAGCTAGGTCTGGACCTGATTTCCACTTCATAGTCAATTCGTGGTCCCCCAGTTCCTCACGGATCGTGGAGTTACCACCCCGATCCAGTTCGTTGTCCCTCACTACGACACGATCCGTCCTCACTTGGGCCATGTCCACGGCTCCAGAAGCCAAGGAATGGAAGCAACGAGCTGGTCTATCGCGACCCAAAAGGCCCGGATCTCGCGAAACCTGTCCACAACTGTCATATTGATTATTTCTTCATCAAGCCACGAATCGGTCCGAGATCCTTGGGATTTGTGCCACCTACGATCACGATCCTCCTACATATATCAGCTATAAATAGCCCCAGACTTGGCATTTTTCAGGATCTTTGGGCAATTCTAAGTGTTGTTTCCACCATTACTGTCACTGCATTATTTCTTATCAATATTAATTCGAAATCATTGAGTGAATCAACATTGTGAAAGTGAGATTGAGAAAAAAATCATTGATTGTACTCGAATCTTACATATAATCATAGAAATAAAGTGGACGTAGGCTCGTTAATGCCGAACCACTATAAATCTTGTGTGTTTTCTGTGTTTTCTTGCATTTCTAGATATATATCTCTGCCAATTCAGATAATTTGGGTGTTAGAGCCACTTTTGGATCTAATATTTTGGTGCTTTCACTGAGAACAAAGTCTTAGCGTTTCAGATTGTTGTTCTATTGTTTGGATAGTCAAGTTCGAAGAGAGCAGTCCAAAACTTCACTATTTCTATTTTTGAAGATTCTTGCAAATCCAAATTATTATGGCTGGAAAGAAGTCCATGGAAGTACGAACTTCGCAGGCCGATGAAGCTATAAATGAAGCTTGTGAAGACAACGTTCTAGAGCAGGTCGAGGTTGAACCGGAGTCCTCGGATCGTGGAGATGGAGGAATGATCCAAACTGGAGCGGGTGCCACGAGCCGTTTAGCTGAAGGCGTAACGACCCGTTCCCAAGATAACTCCACCCTCCTTCCAGCTAATACTTCCACGATCTGAACCCAGGGGACCACCATGAACCGACATCAAGAGGGAGCCACTAGCCAGCAGCCCAGGGGGACCACGATCCGAAATGACAATCAGACTACTACCCGATCTGGGAAGAAAATTATGGCTCGTTCCGCTCATCCTAGTACTTCTGCTCAACCTGGTTCGAGTTCCTTGCGTATAAGAGAAGATGAAGATAACTAGTTCGAACCTTCTGCTCCAGTTACCGAAGGACATCAGACTCGCATACTTGAAGCATTAGACATGCAAACTGATGAATTGGCCGCTCAAAGGCAGGAAAGCTCGTTGCTGCGTCAGAATATTACTGCACTAGGAAGACGAATTGACGATATTCAAAGGCAGGTTTCACCACCTTCAGCTCACCCTTTATCCCTGGAACACACGTCCTCGTCTAAAGAACCTTGAAGAAACCGGCGATGGCCTCCATTGGAAAGGGCTGAGAATATAGAGGCGCTTAATCAGGAAACCAATAACCGTGACTTAAATGATCCCGAACTACCGCCTAGTAATGGAGACGTTGTTGATCCTGCTCAGAATCGACCCATTCCTCCTGCTCGTCGCGCAACTGATCGCGGCAATAAGGGGCAAGGGAGTTCTGCTCAGGACCCAGACCTTGCGGCAGCACGTGAAAGAAATGCTGGAGAGACTCGTACGGCAAGAAGTGCTGACCCTGAGTCCACCCTGACCCATGCAGATGTCGAAGCCATGATTAGGCAAATGATGGTGGAAAGTCACGAACAAAAAACCGAATATTGGGGTATAGGCTGTAGTCATTCGCCATTTACCGATGATGTTTTAGAGGTTCGATTCCTAAGGAAATTTAGCATGCCATCTATGAACCGTTATGCGGGAAGGGCTGATCTAGTCCTGCAGCTGATGAGATATTCATGGTACATGAATGCAGCTACTGCTTCCGATGCCGTGAAGTGTAAGGCATTCCCAATATTCCTGGAGGATACGGCGTTAATGCAGTTCACTCGTTTTCCAGTGCAATCGGTCTCCAGTTTCAGAGAATTAAGTGAACAGTTTGTAATTCAGTTCCGGCTACATACCCAGAGATCTAAGAATGTCATTGAGTTATCCCTCATTAAGCAACGTCCGGACGAATCTTTTGAGGTCCTATCTTGATCGCTTCAATTTAGCAGTCACGGAGGTTAGAGATCCCCATGAACAAACCGTTTTGATGGATTTGATTGACGGAGTGGATAAGGATACTGAGTTTGGAAGATACCTGGCTGGCAAACCACCGTTAACCAGAGAAATATTTTATGAAAAGCCCAACATCCGCTTGCGTCGAGAGGAAATTTATGCCAACCGAAAGAGGAAGGCTACTGATAAGGAGGATATCCAAAGTAATGTGGCCATCAAGCAGACGGGTGATAGCTCGGGAAAAGTTGAAGTTAATGTCAGGAACAAGAATAAAGGCAATGGTTGCCAATCGGGGAATAATAATAACAATAATCGAAAGAGAAACCGAGGAAATGACTCTTAGAGAAGATCCTGGCCTAGGCCATTTGAGAGTTTTACACCATTAAATGATACTCTGGAGAATATCTTTCTGGATACGTACAATATTCTCCAGTATAAGTGGCCTCCTCGAAGAGATTCGACGGAGAAGGAACGTGAGACCGGGAAAATTTTCCTTTTTCACCAAACTCATGGTCACACCACAAATTAATGTCGACAACTGAGAGATGTGATCGAAAAGCTACTCTGAGAAGAAAGGTTGATGAATATAAGGTGACTTCTAGGGACAGGAGGCAAGCTGCACAAGCCCCGAACCAAAGCCAACCTGCTGCCAAACCAACGGCTCAGCAAAAAGGAAAAAATATTATTATCACTACCATAGTTAGTAGGCTTCATCTGGCAGGGCACAGTTTCAGAGCTATGGATCAGTACGTGAAAGCGGCTAAACAGCATTTCGAAATAAGGGAATGTAGCAATCCCGAGGATAATGCCCCGATTAAGCAACAGAAGACGATGTCTGATGATGTCATATTTCGCGATCGAGAAAGTATTGGATTCCACTCCCCAACTGAAGATCCATTATTAATCACCGTTACCATCGGCCCAACTATAGTCCATAAAGTTCTAGTAGATAACGGAAGTTCGGTTAACATTCTGTTTAAGAAAACATTTGACTAAATGAAACTCGAGCCGAAGGATTTGAAACCATGCGAGGGTTGGATAATGGATTAAATGGAGCCTCGACCGCTTTGATAGGATATGTGGAACTGTTAGTAACCCTTGGGGAAGGAGAATGCCAAAGAGTGAGGATCCTCCCCTTTGTGGTTCTGGATATTGAGTCGCCGTGCAATGCCTTCTTGGGCCAACCGGCCCTAGCCAAATTCAGGGCCTGCATCGCACCCTGGTGCTTATTGTTGAAGTTCCTGACGGATGTCGGTATAGGTATAGTCAGAGGAGATCAATTTTTCACACGAGCATGCTACATAGCGGAGCTGAAGTGCTTTACAAAGGAAAAGATGTGGAAACAAAGGGAGCTTCTTCCCCTCCAAGGGAGGAAACGTCATAGCAACTAAAGAAAGTAACTCTGGGAGGGTCGCCCAGAGAGTTGCCGAGAATATAGATCCCTGAGTGGATGAAGAGCCTGGGGGCAAAATGGAGACTCCCAATGAAGCGAGTGTGGATGTACCAATCGATGATAGTGACCCAGAGAAGGTCTTGAAGATTGGATCCCAATTGGATCATGTTCGAGCCAAAGAATTAACAAATTTCTTGAAAGCTAACTTGGATGTATTCGCTTGGACCCATGTGGACATGTTTGGAATATGTCCCTCGATTATGAGTCATTCATTAAGCATTAACCCGAAACATCCTCCCATCAAACAGAAAAGGCGAACGCTTGGCCTAGAGAGGTCTGCTGCCTTGAAGGTAGAAGTTGAAAAGATGAGAAGTAATGGGTTTATTAAAGATTCCACATACCCTGACTAGATTTCAAACCCGGTTTTGGTGAAGAAGGCCAATGGAAAGTGGCGCACATGCATTGACTTCTCAGATCTAAACAAAGCCTGCGCAAAGGATAGCTTTCCGTTACCTAGAATCGATCAGCTCGTAGATTCGATAGCGGGTCATGAGCTTCTTTCTTTAATGGATGCCTACTCAGGGTACAACCAAATCCTCATGCACGTCCCGGACCAAGAGCATACCAGCTTCATTACTGATTTGGGATTATACCGTTACGTAGTGATGCCTTTCAATCTGAAGAATGCTGGTGCTACGTATCAGCGATTGGTGAATAGGATGTTCTACAACCAAATCGGGAAAACGATGGAGGTATACATCGACAACATGTTGGTAAAGTCCAGACAATAATCCGGCCATACTGCCGATTTAGAGGAAATGTTTGAGATTCTCCGGAAATATGGGATGAAACTAAATCCTTTGAAATGCTCATTTGGGGTAGCATCCAGAAAATTTCTTGGGTTCATCGTTAGATCATGTGGAATTGAAATCAATCTAGATCAAATTACAGCAATCCGAAATATTCAAGAACCAAAGCAAATTAAAGATGTGCAAAGCCTCGCAGGAAAAGTGGCAGTGCTGAGTAGATTTCTCTCCAAAGCCATAGATAAATGCATCCTGTTTTTCGAGCTGGTAAAGCGGGGCAAGCGAAACTTCAAATGGACTCCTGATTGTATAGAAGCATTCTAGAACCTATTGAATCATCTGGAAAGACCCCCGATACTGTCTAAGCCCGTGGATCACAAGGATTTATTTATGTACTTGGCAGTGTCATCCCATGCGATCAGTTTGGCTTTGGTAAGAGAAGAAGATAAAGTGCAAAGGAGCGGTGTAATATGTGAGTAAGAAATTGGCAACAGCCGAACGAAACTACCTAAGAGTAGAAAAGCTTGCGTGTAGCTTACTGATCGCATCTAAGAAGCTCCTATACTACTTCCAGGCTCATCCCATTACTGTGTACACTGATCACCCGCTCAAACAAGTTCTGCAAAGGCCAGAAGCATCAGGAAGACTGCTTAAGTGGAATATTGAACTAAGTCAGTCCAACTTGAACTTCCAACCCCGATGATCGATAGGGGGCAAGTACTTGCAGAGTTCATAACAGAGTTTACCATCCCAGAAGATGATGTTGTAAGTGAAGAAGCTGACCCACCAAAACTACTCCTTGACCCAGTGCCTGGAAATTGTACACTGATGGAGCTAAGAACGACAGATGATCTGGTGCCGGAGTGGTGCTTGAAACCCTAGCGAAACGGCTAATATACTACGCTCTTAGATTGGAGTTCCATGCCACTAATAACGACTCCGAGTACAAGCTCTAACTGCTGGGCTGAAGCTCGCAAAGGAGTTGGAAATTGCGAAGCTGGACATCTTTTGCGATTCCAATATATTCATGAACCAGGTCACTGGAGAGTTTCAGGCCAAGAGTCCGAAGCTGATATCATATTTGGAAAGAGTGAAGAAGTTGTTGGGTGGTTTTGATCACTAGAGCATATCTCATATTCCTCGAACAGAGAATCAAAAGGCAGACAAGTTAGCGAAGATGACTAGCTCTGATAATCCTGAAGATACAGAGCTAGTCCCGATTGAAGTGTTACAGTCTCCTAGTGTAGATCAGATGGAAATTGATCCGGTACTAGAGATTGAACCTGAGAGGGAGTCGTGGATGACACTCTAAAGATTTTTTTGATTAATGGAATGCTTCCAACAGAGACAAGTAAGAGGCGCGCAGTTATTCGAAAGGCTTCCCGATATGTGTTGCAAGGTGAAGTTCTGTACAGACAAGGTTTCTCAATGCCCCTCCCCCGGTGCATCGCCCATGACGACATCAAGCATATACTGAAAGAGGTCCACGAAGGTGAATGTGGCGACCACACTGGAGGGAAAATATTGGCAAAGAAGATATTGCGATAGGGCTATTTCTGGCCCACTATAAACAAGGATGCAGCCAAGTATGCATGACGTTGTGATGCACGTCAGAAGTTTTCCAAGATTCCTAAGGCACCTCATAGCAAGTTGAAGATGATGATGAGCCCTTGGCCTTTTGCTGTTTGGGGAATCGATATTATTGGAAGCCTCCCAATAGCTAAGGGCGGAGCAAAATTTGCCATTGTGGTCGTGGATTACTTCACCAAATGGGCCGAGGCTGAGCCATTGACCACGATCACAACCAAGCGAGTGATCAACTTTGTCGTCAGGAACATTATATGTCGGTTTGGGATACCAAAAGTCGTCATAACCAACAATGGAACCCAGTTTGATAGCACTGAGTTCCGAGATTTCAGCCAGAAGTATGTCTCGAGAAAAGATAAACCACTGTGGCACATCCGCAATCGAACGGACAGGTCGAAGCAGCGAAAAAAGTGATTAAATCTATTCTGAAGAAAAGATTGAAATGGGCTAAAGCCATGTGGACCGATGAATTACCTTTGGCTCTATGGGCCTACAGGACTACATAAAAGTTGGCAACGGGTCGCACCCCCTTTTCCCTCGCTTTTGGAGCTGAAGCGGTCATCCTGGTCGAGTTAGAAGTACCGTCTCATCGAATCACTTATTATGACCCATTAACCAACAATGAGTTGCTCCTTGAGTCTTTGGATATGGTTGAAGAAAAGAGGGATGAAGCCGATCTACGTGCCTTGAGGCACAAGAAACAGGTTGCTTGGTATTACAACAAGAAAGTTCGAGCTCGAACCTTTGAACCCGGAGACTTGGTTCTGAAACGCATCTTTCCACCCCCAGTACATATGCGCACGAAATGGGAAGGATCGTCTTCCATTTTACGGATGCCGTATAATGGAACCTTCAAGTTAGCAACCGTGGATGGAGATGAAATTCCCAGAGTATGGAATGCCCATCATTTGCGGCCCTATCTGACGTGAAATTGTCATTTTTACTCTTTTGTTTTTAGAAGCATGTAAAAAGGCACGACTTGCCTAGAACAGTCTAGTTACTTGAGCAAAAGATTATAAAGTGGACGTAGGTCATGATTTGACCGAACCACTATAAAAATATTGTGTGTCATTTACCTTCACTGCACCATTTCTTTCTGCTCTTTTATTTTTAACTAACATCAATTACTATCATTTCGAGGTTTGTTATAAACTATACAGTGATTTCAGAACACCTAATTCAAAGTTCCAGAAGGTATAGCGAGGTAAACTGCACTACTACTTGCACTCTAGCTCTCGAGATTGGAGAGAAAGTGTAAAGGACACAGAGATAACCTCCCCAAGGAGTGAAGGTGCACCGTGATAAAACCTCCTTGATAACACTCTAACCCGCTGAAGAATCGAGAGAGTATAAAGGCGCTAGAGACTTAGCGCCCCCAGAAATTCTGCCCCGTTGAATGATCGGTGAGCAGACTAAAAACCGAGCTCGAACTCTAACCCGCTGAAGGATCGGGAGAGTATAAAGGCGCTAGAGACTTGGCACCACAAGAATTCCTACCCCAGCCAAAGGGTCGGGAAAGTATAAAGGCAAAGCAATGTATGATGCCAAATGACATAAAATCCTCATTTCCATATATGGGGGGTAGTACGAATGTGACCCTAACTAATCGTCAATAAGCCCTGGCCAGGCATCCTAATGACGATTGATTGGGGGCATATACATACGACACTTTGCATTTGTGAACACTATGTGTTTACTTAGCACACGAACTTTTCAATGATTATCATTCATGACTTTAGTATTTAGTTACGATTGTTTCAGTTATGATTATCTTTAAGTTTTGTGATTTAGAATAATAAACTCTGCAGACATAGTAAACTTGCAGGTACGTGAAGATATAAAAGAAACGAATTTTCAGTAGCTAAGTGCGGAATTACAAGAGCAAAGATAAACAAAGGTGAGGGCCATGCTCACAACTACATTTCTTGGCCAGTGGAAAGCCTAAAAGCAAAATATGAGCTAATAAGTGCGTCCTATTTACGCTTGGGAGAAGATTTGGATTTCTTCTCCTTCTTTTGTTTATCCAACTCCTCCTTGTCAGCATCTGAGCGGTCACCTTTCTTCCTCTTCCACTTGTCAACAAGATTCTCCAGGGGAGAATCAGAAGGTTAGGAGGCAAGCTGTGAAGTTATTGATCTAGAGGAGAATTTTATGATCAGCCCAGTTCTGGGGTCAACCTCCGAAATTGGAGGCACATATAGAGGGTCCTGCTCTTCCTTATTCAAAACCAGTTGTTTCTCTTTCCAAGCCTGCATACCAGCCAAGGTCTCGTTATCGTCATCCTTGATTTCTTCCGTGATGACAACGTCATCCTCTTCATCTCCATGACCACCATCGGTGTCTTGCAACGCTCCAATAACTTCGGCATCCGCAGGAGCATCAGTGCTAGGTGCCATAGTAACCTTCTCACTTGTTGTGTCCTTGGTTTTTTTTGGAACTTCAGGGACTCTAGCATCAGCACTTGAAAGGACACTATCTTCCTCCCCCTCTACTTCTCTTCTGTATCCATCTCGATCGACTTGCCACCAATGTCATGAGAGGTAAATCTTAGTGATTTGGGAGATAACGTGGTCATCTCAGTTGTCTGTCATGTGGTACGATGACAAGTTATAACTGCTTTGACGAATTGTAGAGAGAAAACGGAGATACCTTCAACCGACTCCTCGCCTAGATTTGTAATAGTAGCGCCGACAACTGAAGGGGTTGGACCCAAGGGAATCAACGGATCATCATGATTGCATTCCTCGATTTCGGAGGCCTCGGGAACCACAACCAAGCTAGAGCCTTCGTCAATTTTATCCTTGACCTTGAGCTTTGCTCTCTCTTTCTCAATTTCCTCTTGGATCAGCCATCTACCTATCTCCAAAGCCTCAGGCTCTTCAAGTCTGTATGAGCTGTTTTTTATCAACTTCCTCGGTTTTCAATCGGCGCTTTTTGCCCTCAATGATCATATCCTGCACATTGACCAAATTAACGTGATAATCCTGTATCCAGAGATGTCTCGGGTCTTAATAACTGGGCCAAAGAAGTCGAATAGCAGTTCTTCGAAGCCTTCTATCTCTTTTTTGGTTTTGGCAAGCTCATCAGCAGTGGTGGAAGCCGATTCAAGAGCTCTATTAGCACTACTTTCAGCGAGAGCTGCATGCTCTTCGGCTTGGATAAGCCGATCATTCAAAGATGCTTTCTCTTTTTCAACAAGAGCGAGATTGTATTTTAAGCTCGCTTTCTCTTTCTACCAGGCAGCCTTCTAGCAGAAAAATGTTCCCAGGCTGTTTTCAGTTCGGTGTCGATTGTCCTGAGATCCTCCGCTTCCTTCTTCAAAGCCAAACGTTCTTGGCTATTTGAGTCGAGCTTAGTGTGAAAACGCTTCCTAGCACTCTCTAGCTCTGATTTGTAATTTTCCGCGTCTCACAGAGCTAAAGCGAGCTGAGCTTGTGTATCTTCTAGCTCATTTTCCATTTTGCTCCTGGCCCTACTATCATTGTCAATCTTCGCTCTGTTTCTGGCAGCTTCCACCTCTAAGTGACGAATGGCAGCAGAAAGAGTGGCGGCATGATTCTTCATTGCCCTATATTGTTTGGCTACGTGACACACTCGCCCTATGACCTCCACATCCTAGTCCTCGGGAACCGGTTCAAGGTCTGGAACAAACACCATTCTCTCGAAGAAGATGTCAGGAAACTGCTTCCGCAAACACTCCAGCTTGACCTGATTCTCGGAGGTGTAAACAACATCTTGTGTAGCGGTAGTATCCAAATCGCGCTGGCTACAGGGGACGATAACTATTTTCTCCTTTTCTAAATCCTTGCTCGGATCTTTGTTTTTATCTTTTGGCTCATTGTGTTTCTTGGAAGACTTGCCATGAAAGGTTGTACTTTTTGGGGGAGTCAATTCTTTGGGAAGCGGCTTACCTCCCGCCGGTGGCACTGGACGGCTATGGGATTTCCCAGCATCTTGCCTTGATGGAGAATGAGAACATTTAGAATGAGTTTGATAAGAATCATGGGGTCGATAACTATCTCTCTCCTGGCTATTACTGCGAGCTTGTTCAGAATCAGAAAGAAGCCTTGTTGTGCTCGCTCGGAGAGAGAGATAAGAATAGGATTGTTTATCAGGCATTTTCCTTGCAAAGAAAACAAATGTGTGTCAGAATCATGAATACTGGTGGTATAGAACTGTTGTGACGAGTGGTGCATGTGATTCGTGCATCCCGTATAATGCCCCCTAATAGACCAAGGCCCAGAGTCTTGCTCGTCTATGTGTTTTCTTTTTCCCCAACCAGAACATTCACTTCCTCAGAGATGGGAAAGAATAGTTTCCTTTTGAAATCTTCTTGTGTGTAAATGTCGTCTAGTAGAGGTATCTTGCTCAGTTCTCCGAATATTTGTTCTTCTGTTAATTCATCATAAGCAGGAGGCTCAGCTGGTAGTGAAGTCCTTAAGGGAGATTGTCCCTCAGAGTCTGGGACTTCCTTTGGCTCATCGGCTTGGACCTTTCCTCCTTTATATACATTCAGATCCTTATCATCCTGATTGATCATCGGTGAAGGGCTCTTGCGAAGTTTAGTGATTTTCGTGACCTCCGATGTCCCTTCACCTTTAGTCAGGGGCACATATTTATAAGGATTACCACCTGCACCAAGTCCGAACCTTACATCCAGAAGTCGGTGCTTGTGAAGATTCTCATCGGTGGTACATTTCTTGATTTTTAAGAAGTCTGATTTTCTTTTGAGGAGGCGGGGCAGTCGATTATCATATACCGAGCCTTCCGTGTTTGGGAAGCTATGATCTGTATAGAGAAAAGAAACATGTCAGTGCTTTGGCTACGAACTCGGTCAAGCATCTAGAGGTTTAAAGCTCACTTGATTTTAGGCACTTCCTTACACACCCGGCTTGGTGTTTTATATAGAACCAATCAGCTTTGGGATCCCCTATGCTGTTGTGACCTTCTGATAAAACCTTCATGTTGGCTACCGATTTGAAGAAAGAGAAGTTTGGAGTCACTGTGGAGTGGTGTTTGAAGACATGATAGAATTTCAAATCTTTGAAAGTGAGCTCAGTCTGTAGAATCTCCGCATACGCAACGCACAGAGTATATAGGGCTGCGTAAGCACTGGGATGAAGCTGCATAGGGGTAATGCGCAATCGTCTTAGGGTCTTAGCGATGATTGGTGGAAATGGAGGAATAGTGCCTACCCATCACATTAGCCTACTAACAGTCATGTATCCTAGCGGGGCAGAATGAGGTCTATCCTCGCTTCCTGGAATCTTAACATCGTCCCATGGGATCCCGTGTCTTAAGCATATTTTCTTAAGCTTTATGTCATCTAAGTTGGAAGCTAGAGAATCAGTGAGTTTCTTTTCCTCAACTTCGTCAACACCTGTAATCTCGTCGGGAGTTCGATTATCTTCTTCATCTTCGAGAGATGTACTTTCAAAAGTCGTCGATTCAATATCAGTGTCGGTCTTATAATCGAGGTGAGAATCTTCCCAATCTGAATCTGTGGGAAGCATTTCGGGATCATAATGCTTAGATGACTCCGATTCTGTATCTTTTCTGACATTTCTGTTGATTGTTTATCCGACATGGCTGTGTTGGAGAAAAAACATAAGGAGTTAGAACACAATTACCCATTCCCCATGTGTATAAGTGCAAGTGTGTGCATGTGCATGCAATAAGGAAAGCATGAAGTTAATCAGATAAATGGATATTAGTAGCCGTCCGCTACTGGGTTAAGCTGTCGGTCAGTTCAAAAGACTTGAAGGCTCTAACCTAACTGTCCAATATATTGAAATTGCTATGCATTGCTTAAGTTAAATATGTGTTTGAGATCATCGGCAAAGAATGATTTGTTTAAGTTTTGGGGATCGGATCGCTGTATAAATGCCAAGGCAGAGAACTGGGACCGGATCGTGGACGTCAGAACGTTGGCAAGCTACACTGGTAAGGCAGCATTGACTCGTGATGCAGGCTATGGATCGCAGAACGATCCAGTCCGTGACAATTCTCCCTTACCTGAACGGATAGTGAGAGGGACCCCCCGATCCATTCCATTCCATGTCTCCATCAGTCAGTACTCCCCCAATATATATTACAATCTGATCCGTTGCTATTTTACAACACCAGCTCCTTCTCGCTTTCCTCCATCCCACTGCTATCGCGATCCGAACCCGAACCTAACCTACGATCCGACCTGGCCTGCTCTTCTTCTCTAACTTAATTCTCCTAGCTCCACTATGCAACATCAAACCCATTAAAGATCATAGAATCATTGCATACTCTCAAGCCATTGAAGGAAAACCACACGGAAATCGAACTCGAATCGATACTCAAAAAAGAGAAGTGATAGAAGCGAAATTATCAATATTATTACCTTTTTTATTATTGAAAGAAAATCTCGATTTTTGTTGAAAGCCAAATTAGGGTTTTGAAGGTAAAAGCTAAGAAGATTGATGGCTGGTAAAAGAGGAAGTAAAAAATGAAAGAAGGAGAGTGAACCCGTTTATATAGCCAGAAAGAGGACCCTTAATATTCCCTTCTTTGTCCTATATGGATCGCCAGGCCACCATTGAGCCACGAGTAAGCAGAAAAGCCCATTAGGGGTCATGCATGGGCCCCCCAGACCATGGTCGGAAGCCTATTAGACAACTCTAACTGAAGTTGTGGAATAGCCCACCATGGTCTGAAACTTGAAGAGACGATCTGAGCATTGGCGTGACTAAGGGATCAGAAATGACAAAGTTCCATATTTACAGAAATACCAAAGTTATAAAATGATACTTTTTACAGGAGGTTTTAAGACTTACTTAGAAATTTGATGGCAATATCTCCAGAATTCAAAAGATGAAAATCATTCGATGAGCAGAAAAATGGCTGATGATACAATCCAATATTTATACCGGTCAAAGAGCGCAACTTCTTGAAGCAGTATGACATTTCAGATAGACACGACCACTGATTCATATCGTTTCATGAAAAGATAGCTTGAAAATTTCGAAGCATGTCCCATCCCTGATAAGACATACTTCGAGGGGGCAAAATGTTGGCTAGCTTTTGAACCCAGCCACTTAGACACATGTCCAAGTCCAATGTGAAGCATCGTTTGAGAAGTTAGCTAGGTCCGGACCTGATTTCCTCTTCATAGTCAATTTGTGGTCCCCCTGTTCCTCACGGTTCGTGGAGTTACCACACCGAACCAGTTCGTGGTCCCTCACTGTGACACGATCCATCCTCACTTGGGCTATGGCCACAGTCCAGCTCCAGAAGCCAAGGAATGGAAGCAACGAGCTGGTCTATCGCGACCCGAAAGGCCCGGATCTCGCGACACCTGTCCACAACTGTCATATTGACCATTTCTTCATCAAGCCATGAACCAGTCCGAGATCCTCGGTATTTGTGCCACGTGTGATCACGATCCGCCTATAGATGTCAGCTATAAATAGCCCCAAACTTGGCATTTTCAGGATCTTTGGGCAGTTCTAAGTGTGGTTTCCACCATTACTGTCTCTGCATTATTTCTTATCAATATTAATTCGAAATCATTGAGTGAATCAACATTGTGAAAGTGAGATTGAGAGAAAAATCGTTGATTGTACTCAAATCTTACATATAATCATAGACATAAAGTGGGCGTAGGCTCGTTAACATCGAACCACTATAAATCTTGTGTGTTTTCTGTGTTTTCTTGCATTTCTAGTTATAAATCTATGCCAATTCAGATAATTTGGGTGTTAGATCCACTTTTGGATCTAACAACATTGTTTGGATGATTAATGATGTCTTGATTGGGCTGTACACCTAAGATAAGGTAATAAGTGGTGATCGTTTAGACATACTTGGAGATCGACAGGATATGCAAGGACCTCTCTCCTATATTGGACATATGGGACGAGGAATAAGGTGCCTCCGGTTTCATTCAGACCCAAAATGAACTTGTAAATGGATGTGTGTCTAACAATGGATTTTATTCTGTGTTGATTGATCTCTATTAAATATATATCTGTTTGGCGGCAGGGAATTTATTCTCGTGCTTAACACCCTTCTCTGAGAAGTACGAGCTCAGAGGTTATATATCGATAGATATCAGTCACATGGCATGAATTAACTGTGTGGCATGCTGAGATGCAAATGATCAAGGCTTCTATTGAAAAGAAGGGTCCTGTGGTTGATGATCAAAGCACGGCTTTAATATAGCATAGCTTTGTGCATAGCGTTAATTCGTGAGCTTCACACCCCGATACGAACCAAAAACGGGTTGAAGGACAGCAGGGAGGGCATGCGTTTCTTTCTAGCTAAGAGTGGTGTCATGGTATGGAGCCTAGACATTTTTACTTACGTGCTTATTGGATTGTGAGGCGCCTCAGATATATCGGTTACTATGGAGCCGATGGATATTGAGCCATCTGGCTCATTTACGCCCCATAGGGCGGGGAAACGCATTGTTCAGGAATTGCCAATCCTCAAACGTAAGAGAGGATCGGCCCTGCTACTCCTAGGTGCCGTTGCGACTATAGCCTGAGACATGGTAGGCTAGATTGTCTCGAATTCGGTAAGGAAGATCCCTTGCCTTGGTTCATGATGGAATCCAACCTCCAATACGTGATATTTCGGTTTTGATTGTAGAGCCTAGTATTAGCGACATGATATATGGTACCCATGCCGTCTATGATTGATACATTTATATTTGAAGTTGTTTTTAACACTATACACTTATTATAGTATCAATGATTTGTTTTAAATGTACGAGGTATGTTTGGCTATTATAAGGGAAAACCTTATCCTCCGGCTTGCATTGCATTGTGTGATGGGACTTGGGTCTTATAATAGCTTCATTTTTCCAAAAAGACTTGTGTTGTTTTGTTTTATGCACTGGTATTCTTGGGAGGAAACCTATTCCGTGTTATACGGCGTGGTTCCTTGATTTACTTTATTTTGAAGTAAAGACTTAATAATCGTTTTAGTTCTCACACCAGTCACATGACTGACCTGGAGTTTATTGTTTTAACTAAACTCTGGGTGCCCTTATTTTCCACACGGGCAGCTAGTAGTTGGGTTTCTGCAGATATTATATTCACAGGATCTTGGATTTACAGTTGGAACTATACTTGGAAGGCTCTGTATCCATGTATTTCTTTCAGTTGTGTTATGTATTATTTTTCAGTTGCATTGTAATTTTAAATCTCTGATATTTACCAAATGTATATTATTTTCTTATACTCGATATATTCTTGTACTCTAATGTAAATTGTTGTAATAAGCTATGAAATGTTCTTCTGCTTGTGTTTTGATTTGTCATGTTCTCAACTCAATCTGGGCTTTCTCTTCTCTTTGGAGGCAGGGGAAGTTCGGGCCGTTACATGTGGTATTAGAGCATTGATTTACAGAGCTCGAGAACAAGGCATATTAGAACCAAACGACAGAATTCATCAGAGATTGGATTAGTAATATCCAATAAGGAATGACTCGTTAAAGATAGGATCAGTAGTATCCTAGAACGAGTGTTTAAAGTGTTATTTTAAAAATAAAAATGAAAACAAACTTGGTTTTGAAAATTTAAACCCTATTTTTTAAAATAAAAATGAAAACAAACATGGTTTTGAATATAAACTCTATTATACATATTTGGTTATTTTATTTTATATTGAATTTGGACAATCGAGTATATAAAGATTTTGCATATATGCCTTGCAAACGTGTATTCGAAGTTTTAATATACTGGATAGATATAGAATCACACTCTAGTCCCCCGGGGATGATCCGGATGATGAGGCCTCATCATCAGAGTCTGTGCTCGAGTTTCGAAGGTGAGATGTCTATATATTCCCAATTGTCTGATGTGAGAACCAAAATTAGATAGGGTTTATTATTGTGATTTGGCACTAAAAATATGATTTTTGACATGTACTAAAATTATATGTTTGAATGTTAATCAACATATTGATTACTGGTTGTGTTGTATGATAATTAGTGTGACTAAATAAAAATATTGGACTAATGAAACCAATAGAAAAATGTAAGACAAAATTGAGCCGAACCGAATCAAATTTTGAACTGTATTGAAAATGGATTGAAATTGCATACATGTACATGTGTGTGTATATATATATATATATATATATATATATATATATGTATATATATATATTAAACAGGTCATAGCAAGGAGGCTAGAGAAGAGGAATAAAATTGTATGCCCGAAAAATAGGTACATGTTTACTAATTTATTGGGTTTGGATGATTTTATGAGCCAATTAGCTAGCCGCTTGGCTTTTTCTTTTTGGATGAGGAGGGCCCTGCGTGGCTAGTTGAGGTTTTAAATGTCTCCCCATACAAAGGAGGTTATGGAGAAATTTTTCGAAAATTTAGGATGTAAGCCAAATTCGTGAAAACTTTGAAAATTCTTAGAAACTGAAAAGTTGAAGAATGAAAGACAAACTAAAAGCTGAGTTGATTAGTAAAACAACTTTCAGCTCCGTTCCTTTTCGAGGACGAAAAGATTTAAGTGGGTGAGATTGTAACAACCCGAAAAACCAAAACCAATTTAAAATTTTTATTTTTGCAATTCTAATGAATTTTGAATATTTAAAACGATTTATTTTAAATAACAACAAATAGAAATTTATTTTGTATAGAATTAGAACATATAAATTTATTTAAATCAAAGTGAGAATATAAATATTTATTTTGATTATAAAAGGATAGAAAATGGCGTGGTAGTTTGAAAATTCGATTTCAAATTTCAAATGAATGTACAGGATTCAAAATAAATCGGATTTCAGTAAAATCACAAATATTTGAATCTGTTTGAAAATATCTTTCCAACGAATGTGAAAAATCCAAATTTCATAACGGGAATAAAGAGTTATGTCCAGTTGAAAATTCTGAATAGTCATTATGGAATTTATATAATATATAGCCCTTAAAAATAGCGATTTTGCAAACGACCTCCGTTTTCGATGAGACCACTTTTGTTGGATCTAGAATGTCAAATTATTGCTAGATTCCAATTTTCATAATTTTTGGAATCAATATGTGAGCTGGTGAATTTAAACATGTTTGGTCAATTTAGTTTGAATTTAATCGACTGGAAAATGACCGTTTTTCAAATGGTCTCCAAATTTGACGAAATTAGTTTTGTAAGGACGGTATCATCAAAACATAGCCAAATTTATTATTCTCGAATTTTTGAAGTCAGTATGTGGCCCCAGTAAATTAAAATGTACATTAAAATCAAATTTAAAAGTTATATTAATTTAGATTTTAATTTTGATGAAAACTGAATGAACGGTTGAGTTGGCTTGAGTGACATATCCCATTGTGTTTGGAATGGTGGTAATTAGCTAGAGGCGATGGTCGTTGGGTTTGATTTGGAGTTTATATCATTAAACATGTATTTAGAAATCAAAAGAATTAAATTAAGTAAAATATATTAATATAATATAAAAATATATATATATAACCCTTTTCTCATTAACCCCCTCCCTCTTTCATTTCCTCGATCAGAAAAAAACCACCCCCTTGTTTTCTTCAAATTGCTTCGTCGCCTCCCCATTAGACCGCCGCACCGCCTCCAGGCGGACCCACCGCCGTCGAGCCTCACACTCCCCTCCAACGCCTCTTCCCTTTCCCCTCTTCTATCAAAAACCGCGATTCCCCCCAAAATAAACCCCTCCCCAAATCGACTCAAATCAGGCAACGCCACCACCTAGGCCCACGCAGGTCCGCCGACCACTTCCGGCTCCCCCAATGGCCACCGACCCGACCGCGAGCTTTTCTTCCCTCTTCTTCGATAACCAAAAGTGAGTTTTTTTTTTTAAATTTGATTTTTTTTGTTATGACATAAACATTGTTTAAATTCAGTCTTATTTAAATTGGTTTAATTTAATTCAGTTTTACTTAATTCAGTTTTTATTTAAATCAGATTTTATATAAATCAGTTTTTATTTAAATTACTTTTTGTTTAAATCGATTTTTATTTAAAATACGATTTTTATAATAAAAAAGATTATATTTGTATAATGAAAAAGATTATATTTTTATAATGAAAAAGATTATATTTTGATATTTAAAAAGATTTGATTTTTATAAATAAAAAGATATGAATTTTATAAATAAAAAGATATGATTTTTAACACAGTAAAGATATGATTTTTAATATGAAAATGGCAAATAAAATTACTATTTTTATTTATATGAATGGCATGTAAAAATTGGATCTTTATTTTTTGAATAGCAAAAAAAAATATGATTTTTTTTTATAAAATAGCATAATAAAAATATAATTTTTATTATACGAGTAGCGATATAAAATTATACTTTTTATATATGAAGTAGCATTATAAAAATATGATTTTTATAATATAATAGTGGTTTAAAAATGTGATTTTTATCCATTTAGTGTTGTTATAAAAATATAATTTTATATATGTAGAGAATATAAAAATATGATTTTTATATATATAACATTAGAATAAATATGTGATTTTAATTTATGTAGTAACAGAATAAAAATGTGATTTATAATATAAAAATCATGTGAAACAAACTGCATGGAACTGGTGGCAAACAAATCCAAATCTGAACCGTTCAGAAATATAGAATGGAGGGGTGGATCTCAAAGGTGAGAACTTCTCACTTTAATTTTATTTTTTAGTTAAATATATATACTAGGATGCAGATTGTGCTTAGTAGCACCCGACACCTTTTTTTAAAACCATGTTTGTTTGGTTGTTTGGTTGATTGGATTATTTGGTTGAATTTGGTTTGGGAAATTAAATGAATTGATTAGAATTTGGTTTGTACATGGCGCGAGCCATTATTAGGCGAGGGATAAGGCTATACCTTATTCTGTTTCTAGTATCGCGTCGTTATGCTGTCGAAATTTTCTAAAAATGTTAAAATAATAAAAATATCATTTTTATTGTACAAACGAACTATATAAAATATTCATGAGTTGAAGTAAATATTTTATAGTTAAAAATATAATTTTTAACATGTATATGAATAAAATAAATATTCATTTACAAATCGGACAATTTTTTTATGTACACACATTTGACTGATATTGATTGGGATGATATATTTTACACATCGCCCAACTGCACAAATAATAATTAGTGTTTGTTGTTTGAAAACTCCACACGGGTATTGGGATAATATTGGACATACACTAATCCTAATATTTAGTTGTATGTCAATCGATTGGTTGACAGACTGTTGTAAGCGTTAATTATTCATATTTAATTCTTATGAAGTTTTGTAATGCACTCTGGATGATGGTTGATTATGTTTTATTATGGTTGTGTACACGTGTGTATGAAATCCATATAAATAAAATTTTATGGTAATTGACAGTGTCTGATTCCAATTCCGAAAGAACGAATATTTTAAATTAACAAATAGTTTGAAATGACGGGTAATGAATATTTTAAAATAAATAATATTAAGTAATGGATCAAAATATGATTTTGATGTCCGATTTGGGATGGACACGAGAATATTGAAAAATATGAAGCGTGTTGATTAAATATGCACCATTTGGATGCGTACAAAATTTATATCGATTTTATTCATTTTTATAATGAATATCGAAAAGGAAATGATTTCAAAATCTGATATTTTGAAAATATTATCAGTTATATATTATAATGATAAAAAATATTCAATTTTGATTTAAAATTGAAAATGAAGTTGGAATCGTTTTTAAAACAAATTTAAAATGATTTATAAAATACATTTTAAATAGAAATCGATGAAATATATATTATATATATTTAATGGCCTGAATAAAACGCGTCGTGCTGCGACAATTCGCGAATTTTGACCATTGACTTCGAATGGACATCACGGGAGATCCGACCGTCGGATTCTCCTAAAACCGGAAACTTGGTTTCTAATCGAAAAGAGCTTTCCAACGAATATAAGAGGTTTGAAATATAAAGGTTGGATTTGGAATTATGTCCAAATCAAATTTTGAAAAGGTCGCTATAAGTGCGGTTCGATGACCATTTATGGAAATCGATTGTACGACATTGATGAAATTATTAAAAATATTAATAATTTGTGCAAAATCATAATAAATGATTAGGAAAGAATTGGGATGAAAAATTCCATACATGATAAGATAAAATATATTTTTATCAAAATGAACTAGTTATGAACTAATTATGAACTAGAATTATAATCCAATATTTTAAAATAAATGAATTGGATTTGAAATGGTTTTAAAAATAACCAAATTTTCCAATAAAGGAATTTGAATGGATTCGAATCGAAATTATCTTTGGAATATTTCAATATTGGATTATGTGATTATACGGATGTTATGCAGGAATTTAGAAGATATTGATATCATTATTCCAATACCATATCCGTTGGTTTCAAAATTTGATATTGAATATAAGCCAATATTATTTCTATTTAGAGCCTTGTATATGATATCGAATTGGATTTTGGGTTCGTCGTGAATGGTGTCTTAAATAACACTGTTCTTAAAACCAGTGTGAAAAGAATAAATCTTTTAATTAAGATTATTAGTGTTTCGAGTTAATTACCATTTAATTGGTATAAAATGGAATATGAATTGGGTTTATTGTGAACTGTGTTTTAAATGACATTCGTTCTTTAACCCTATTTACAGTGAAATGTGATTTGGAATTTATAAATCTTTTTATTAAGATTTAACGGGAAAGTAAAGTTTTCCAATTTAATATGTTAAATTGGAATTGAATGGAATTCGATTTGATAATAATCGAAATGAGCTTCGGTGGAGGAAGACTATTAATATATATGGAATTTAAAAGGTTTTATCGTTATTCCATTTATATTATTATTCGGATACAGAAATTGATATCGATTATATATATTGATCTGTTTTCTGTGAAGATTCAATAATTAATGGGATGTGATTTGGGTTTATAGTGAATTGTGTTTTAAATGACATTAGTTCTTTAACCCAGTTAAAGACAGGATTACATGTCTAACATTGTATTTCGAATTGTATGGTTGATCTCTGCTAAATATATATCGGTTTGGTGGCAGAGAATTTATTCTCTTGCTTAACACCATTCTCTAAGACATATGAGCTTAGAGGTTATATATCGGTAGAAATAAATAGTATGGTGTAGATTGTCGATGCAGCGTGCTGGTGTTTCCAAAGTTAAATAATCATTAATTTTGATTTTTGGGAAGATTAAATCTAAGTGGAGTTTTAATGAATCTTTAATTAGATTGAAATGGGAATTAATAATTTAAACTATCAAATTTGGGAAATGATCAAGAATGGAATATCACCAGTTTTGCTCCTAGCGATAGTTAAATCTTTAATTAGATTTGAACTAGAAATGGTAATTAAATTTACCGATAACACCGTGGTGATAGATATGGAGTATTACCAGTTTTGCTCAATGGGTTGAATATTTTGGGATTGGGAAATTAAATAATTGATTACTTTGGTAAGGTGCGCTAATCCTGACCAGTTTGGATAAACCTTAATTTGGTTTGAATTGATATCCAAAGGAAGATTAAAGAATAAATTTAAAGAATTTATTATTGATAAAATTAATGGGAAGTTTCCCCAAAGGATATGAATATTTAGACAAAAGAATATTCAGAATTGGAATAAGGCGTATGTCGTATTTTTATAACACTTGTTTATTAGATACGCGAGTTATTTAGAAAGACTGAGTTTATCCCATTCTGAATGACGGATTTGATGATATATCGACGATGAAGGTGGTGGTTGAAGATGGGAGGTCTTCACATCGTTTGGATGATTATTGATGTCTTAATTGGGATGTACACCCAAGACAAGGTAATAAGTGGTGATCGTCCAGACGTACTTAGAGATCGACCGGATATGCGAGGACATCTCTCCTGCATTGGACATATGGGACAGGGAATAAGATGCCTTCGGTTTCGTTCAGACCATGAATGAACTGTAAATGGATGTGTGTCTGACATTGGATTTTATTCTATGTTGATTAATCTCTATTAAATATATATCTTTTTGGCGGCGGAGAATTTATTCTCTTGCTTAACGCCCTTCTCTGAGACAAACGAGCTCAGAGGTTATATATCGATAGACATCATTCGTATGTCATGAATTGCCTGTGTAGGATGCTAAGATGCAAATGATCAAGGTTTCTGTTGAAAAGCAAAGTCTTGTGGTTGAAGATCAAAGCACGGCTTTAATATAGCATAGCTTTGTGTATAGCGTTAATTTGCGAGCTTCACATCCCCGGTATGAACCAGGAACGGGTTAAAGGATAGCAGGGAGGACATGCGTTTCTTTCTAGCTAGGAGTGGTGTCATGGTATGGAGCCCAGACATTTTTACTTATGTGGTTGTTGGATTGCGAGGCGCCTTGGATATATCAGTTACTACGAAGCCGATGGATATTGAGTCATCTAGCTCATTTACGCCCCATAGGGCGGGGAAACGCATTGTTTAGGAATTTCCAATCCACAAACGTTAGAGAGGACTGGCCCTGGCGCTTCTAGGTGCATTTGTAACTGTAGCCTGAGACATGGTAGGCTAGATTGTCTCGAATTCGGTAAGGATGATCCCTTGCCTTGGTTCATGATGGAATCCAACTTCCAATACGTGGCATTTTACTTTTGATTGTAGAGCCTAGTATTGGCGACATGATATATGGTACCCATGCCATCAATGATTGATACATTTATATTTGAAGTTGTTTTTGACACTATACACTTAATATAGTATCAATGGTTTGTTTTAAACGTACCAAGCATATTTGGCTATTATAAGGGAAAACCCTATCCTCCGGCTTGCGTTGCATTGTGTGATGGGACCTGGGACTTGTAATTGCTTCATTTTTCCAAAAAGCATTACGCTGTTTTGTTTTATGCACTAGTATTCTTGGGCGGAAACCCAATCCGTTTTATACGGCATAGTCCCTTGATTTACTTAATTTCGAAATAAAGATTTAATAACCATTTTAGTTCTCACTCCAGTCAAATGACTGACCTGGAGTTTATTGCTTTAACCTAAAATCTGAGTCCCCCTATTTTCCGCACGGGCAGCTAGTAGTTGGGTTTCTGCAGATATTATATTCATAAGATCCTGGATTTACAGCTGGAAAAATAATCATAAAGCTCTGTATCCGTGTATTTCTTTCAGTTGCGTTTTGTATTATTTTTCCGTTGCATATATTATTTGTCTGTACTCTGTATATTCTTGTACTTTGATGTAAATTGTTGTAATAAGCAATGAAATGTTCTTCTGTTTGTGTTCTGATTTGTCGTATTCTCAACTCAATCCAGGCTTTCTCTTCTCTTCGGAAACAGGGGAAGTTCGGATCGATACAATATGACTATAAGATAATATACAAGTGCATGTTACATCAGCTTCCGACAAATTGATACCCAATAAAGAGGAGATAAATTATTCCCAATCCGCTCATAGTAGAGGTACAACTTTTTAATTTGAAAATTTTCATGTGCTATCATAATTTTAAATTGATTATGAATTTGGCTTTTTACTACCTAGTTATCCACGTTTAACAGCAGTCCTTCCCCCATGTTCAACTAACCGCCCCACAGTTCTTTACCCTTACCAATTCCCTACTAACAAAATCACCCAATTACATTACCACTATTAAAAATTAGTGGTCTTGCACTCTTTACATTCAAGTGGGATATTTTTGAAAGGGTAGATTAAAGTTAGAGCAATAAATAAATGAAAAAAGTTTTATTTTCATTCAAGTGTACTCATAATGGAGGTATTGGCAAGGTGAAATCTTACAGATGTGAGGAGTATGCAGAAGTTAAGATTTTCTATGTTTCCTTTGTATGTATAAGGAAAAGTTGCTTTTTGGACTAAATATATCATAAAGAAAATATTTCTCTAAATGCATGAATGCTTTCTTAATCATCCACCACGTGGAACTGTTTTATCAGTAAATTGAGTTTGTAGTCCAATTATTTACATTACATTATCATTCAAGCTTAGGTTTATTTACTGGGTAGATGTATAGGTGCGTTGAAGATGAAGACATTCAAATTTTTAATATTTTTCCCAAGCTTTCTTCTTCCACTATCACTGCTGCAACCAAAACCAATTTTGTAATGGACAAACAATAGAAAAATAACAATTTTCTTTTCTTGTATGACGACATTAGCATATTCTGTCACTGTTTGAACATATATTTTTCAGCAGTGAAACGTCTATATGGTATCAACTCATTTTGAAATTTTTCTTTGATGTCAGCAGACTATATATTACACGGTTCTTAAATATCTGCTTGGACCATTTATGTCCATAACGTAGTGCCATCACAATAAATATTGGATATATGAACCAAATTTTCACATTCACATTAACCTTAAAATCTACACAACTCTAAAAAACTGTACTAAATATGACTCAATCCATGCAACTTTATATCTCCCCACCCATGCTATCAGTAAAATATGTTTACCATGTGAATCTATATAATCCAAAATTAACCGTTTCACTTTTATTGACTTTTATTCTATTGCATCCTATTCATGCTATCTCAACTTTAAACCATTTGGCACCATTTGGCATGTGCATTTTTAATTATCCCGTCTATAAAAAATTCATATACTATGGCACGTTAAACTCACATACATGCATGTTCATGTGTTACATGTTCCACTTTGAACAGGCTTTTTCCCTACTTATTACTTTACATTTTCAACTGCCAAACGATTTTCTTTTTGTTTATTTTCCCGCGTTGGGCAGGCTACCACCGGCCAAACACTGTTTAAAACAACTTAGAACAGTATAAAAAAAATTCATAACTGTTGAAGCCATTCCGCAAAGTGCTGCATATGAACATAATTGACATATCATATCAACATACCAATATTTACAAACGTATAAAAATTTTAAAACAAAAAATACATCTAAATCACTCATATATATATATATATATATATATATATATATATCCAACGACCACCAAAACTAGCTCCGAACACCTGCTTTAACAACAACCAACTCTTCTGTCTTCCTCCCCCCAAGCTCAATCCTCCTCCACGGAAAAAAACAAGAAAACACAAAAGTAACAAATTTTAGCACAGCCAGCAACCTTTTCAAGTAATCAAACATCCCATTGTAAATATTGTGCGTAGCCTCAAAATGAAAAACAATGCAATGTAATTAGAATATTGTTAAAAACTAATGGTTTAAAAAAACATGCTGCAAGCTTGCAGCATGAAGCAATATCTATAAAAACCTGAACTATACAAGATGTTTACATCTGTAATTTTTTAAATAGCACGACAACAAATGCAGCTGCAAACTAATGGTTGCTTACCGAACTTTACACTATACCATGCTCTCTTCCATCCATTTACGGTCAGATTAATCTATGCACACATCCATTAGACGTGCCTCCATATTGGTATATATAATGAGAGAGATTTTAACATTAAAATCCAACTAAATGTTGACTCAAATACATCACAAATATACTAATATATCTTCTTGTCAAATCTTCGTATATTTAGGCTATGTTCTTCTCCTTTTTCCTGTAAAAGATGTTTGTAATAATATCGTAAATATATAGTTGTTGTAATCAAAATTTAGTTTTAAAAATGGTGGTTCTAACACTAGTGAAAATTCTTGTAATCTAAACCTCTATCTTTCTGATCATGTTTCCAAGTTTTCGAGTCGTTTCGACTTGGTTTTGATCCGATACTGCTGATTGAATTTTGCTTGGTTAAAATACTGATTATCACATGTTATTTATCGAATAATCATGTGAACGACAGAATTATGAATGTATTAATTAGTTATGGAATTAAGCACTTTGGAATGTATAGAAATGTTCCCATGCAGCGACCATTTATTATTAAGTATAATCCATATTTTTATTGGCTAATTTTCAGTTCTGCTCATTTGTGTATTTTATTTGATAAATGTGTATCAGTTGTATTAGAAGAAGAAATTTATCAAAGTAGTTAATCATAATATTATACAGAACACATTCTTACTATATTAGACAGCTTAAATGTTATCTTCATTTTTCTAGTAAGGCTCATACCGTTCTATTTTCTTTCTCCAAATCTAGAAAGAAGCGTGGAAGTCTTTCAACTTCACTACTCGGTGTTCGGGCTCATTTATCCTAGGATTTTGATCTTGGGTTTGCACAGTAAGTTATAGCCCACAAACTATAGATAACTCCTTAGTGTTTGTATCACATAAAATACCTAACCTATGGTTCCATGTCCTAACCTCATTTTACCATGAGTTTGTAAAACAAATCAAAAGAGATTATTCACTCATACCTACCATAGCGCAATGACCTAAGTATAGTATATGTTCTTTGGGTTTTCTCAACAAATATTGTATATTTAATATACTAATAATATCGCATATAAAATATGTAGTTTGAGTTTGCCTAGCAATTAAGCTGTATGCAAGTAATTTACATTACATATACATATAATAGAGAACAACATTATATTGATGAATCGTAATCTTTTGTATAATATATTGAGTGATATCGACTTATGAAATAAAGTATTTCATATGAAATATCCTCATGCTTCAAGTGTAAGACACATTTGAAATCATGCCATACATGCAATGCCTGTGTATTTATCTTTTAAGATATTCCATGTTTAGTTTATACATCCAAATTATAACAACTTTTATATTTCATATTACTTATATATAACAATCAAATGTGTGACATATGTTAATTGAATCTTGCTTTAATTATTGATTATTAACATTTTAAATTATCCTAATATAACATTTATACGAAATATATACATATTATAATCTTTATGGTATTATACATATAACATATATATGTATATATTATTTAATCAATTAACTTCTAACAAATTTATTTGATTAATTAGCCTTTAAATTATTATTTTTCATAAATTAACTTTTAATTAATTTATGTAATCAAATAACCTTTAATTAGTTAATTTAATTCGGTAATCTGAATCAAATTGTATTCATTTCAAAATTTAGTTCAATTATGAGCATGTATATCTATGTATTATTGAGCAATTTAAAATATCTTGACATATATATTAATATTTAACAGATGCATATATATTATTAATCAAATATATTAATCTAATTAATCAAATTTTAAAATTTTGGAATTAACATACATTTTCAAGCATTATAAAATTTTATTATGTTTTAACCTTTACAATATGATTATTTCTTATTTGAAATTTAACTTTTAGTTACCAAAACCAGGGAAAGGCTACAAAGTTAAAGTTCTCATTTATTATCTTTTTATCGATAGAACTAAGTTGGAGCATACTATAATTCAAGTTAAGACAAACTTTTTGTTACAAAATTTTCAACCACCTGCGGCCTTCATTGAGCAAATTGAAAAAGTATGTATGGGTGTTATCTATAAAGGTGGTATGCATAAGATTAAATTTGGATATCTATAAACCAGAAGAAGAAGGATGTGTTGGCCTCATGAATCTTCGAGACATGCTTGATGTTTTTATTCTAATAAATGATAAATAATTAATTCCAATAGATTATAGGCAAGGTTGATGAGACAAAGATATGTCAAAAGTAACTTTTGGCAAATGGTTGTACCTACTAAATCATCTACTATTTGGAAAAGCCATATTAAGGGTTTGATAATGGTCAAGAGGCAGATTTATGGAAAGATTACTGGATACTTGGGAAAATCCCTTATCGGTCTTTAGGTTAGGATACTTTTTCAGTATTTGGTATCTATATAGGAAAGTGAAGGCAGATATTCTGAATAATTCATGGAATTGTGAAAGTATTCCTTTTAGTAAAGAAGAAAAAAAGATCATAGAGGTTATCTCTATATACCCTAGTTCCAGATAAAGATATTTGTTATAGGAATTAATCTGGAGGGGAGTCTAATGTTAAATATGCTTGGCATACATTTTGAGAAGAAAAAAAATAACTTATGACTAGAGCAAAATTGTTTAGGATAGCACTACCTACCCTTAAAATGGTACTTACAACATATAAAGAAAGTATGGATCATCTCCCTATGCAAGATGGATAAGCTCGTTGCGAGCATTAGTGATGATAAAATATGTACCTTATGCAAAGCGATAAAGAAAAGTTAGGATCATTTATTTTTTGATTGTGATATGCCAAAAATGTCTTAAATAACCTCAATGTATAATATTTCACTATGAGGAAATGAACTAAAGGATATTACCACTAACCTAACCGAGACTGTTAACTCAAAAATGTAGAAACCAAACCGAAATCCATCACTTTAACGATTGCAGGTGGTTTTATTTGAAAAAAAAATGGAATAATAGGATATTCAATGGAAAATTTAGAGAAACAAAGGAGGTTAGTCAACTAACCATAATCGATAGTTGGGAATCCTAATGAGATGAGTTTCCAATAAAGAACCATCAACATGTGATGAGAGAACATGTGATGAAAGAGAACCAAGGAATGAGCTCTGATATTCATCAACCGCCATATCTAGTTGCAGATGTAGAAAATGAAGTGGGTTCCAGTTTCTTTTTCCACACAAATGAATGGGTTACATTTTTTAACTAAGAAGTTTAGATCTATTGTATTAGCACATATGCTAAAAGGAGTTTGTTATATCATTTACAACTTAGAATGAATATTCCTAGTAAAATTTTACATATTTAAAAAATATATTAAAATCTTGCATTTTCAATTTTCAAATAGTTTAAATCGTTTGTGACAACCCAAATCCCCCACCACGGAAGCAAGGATAATCATTGGAATATAACACATTAATCACATCAGAAGATTACAGATAATAGCATAACACATGAAATCATAGAATAATATACATCATCATAATAGTGGAATCATAAATGTTATTATCATCAGAGTTACACAGATACAGGATACTACTTAGTATATAACAGGTTCTATCGGGTAGATAATAAGTCTACAACATCATCAAATACAGCATAAATAAAGTGATGTCTAAATGTCCAAAATATGTGATACAAGATAGTCTTCGTCCTCAGCCAAAAGAGCACCTCATGCTACGGTGCATGTGTAAAATAAATCCAGCTATCTATTTACTTGGCCACCCATGTAAAAATAAGGGCACCCGAGTTTGCAAGTGAAAACAAACTACAAGCCAGTCATGGGACTGGTATGAGAATTCTTACTTAACTTATTTAATAATAAGGACAATCACAGGACGACCCGCTAACGCGGAATGTGTTTACTCCATTGGATGTGCTAGTGCGTGAAATAAAGTAAATCATTTAACAATGCAATGCTTTTTAGAAAAATGAAGCCATTATAAAACTTAGGTCCCATCACACAATGCAACGCAAGACGGAAGATAGAGTTTTACCTCATAATGGCCAAATATGCTAGATATGTATAAAACAAAATCATTGATATTATTGCTAATGTCTAGTTAGTTTAAAACACTTGCAATGTAAATGTATCAATCCTAGATGGCATAGCTACCATATACTATATCACCATATAGGTTTACAATCAAATCCGTAATGTCATATTGGAAATTGGATTTCCATCATGAGTCGAGGCTAGTGATGGCTCCTCCCGATTCGAGACACTCTAGAAAATGCCTCAGGATTACACACTTTGGGCAACCCTTGGATGTTTTAGGGCCGGTCCACACTTACTTTAGTGGATTATTTATTCCTGAACACACGTTTTTTGGTCCTATTGGCCTATCACTCGGCCAATAGCGACCAATATCTGAGGCGCCTTGCAATCCATCATACACATAAGTAAAAATGTCCGGGCTCCATACCCTGACACCACTTCTAGCTCGAAAGAAACGTCGTGCACTCACTGCAGTCACGATCCTGTTTTTGACTCATACCGGGGTGTGAGGGTCGTGAATTAACAATATACACAAAGCTATGCTAATTAACGCTGTGCTTTGATCATCAACCGCAAGACTCTTCTTTTCAACAAAATCCTTGATCATTTGCATCTCACCATGCCACACTGACAATCCATGCCATACACTGATGTCTATCAATATATAACCTATAAGCTCGTACGTCTTAGAGAAGGGTGTTAAGAAAGAAAATAAATTCTCCGCTGCCAAACAGATATATATTTAATAGAAATCAATCAACATAGAATGAAATCCAATGTCATACACACATCCGTTTACAAGTCTGTTCTGCGTCTGAACAAAACCGAAGGCACCTTATTCCTCATTCTATATGGAAGAGATTCCTAGCATATCCGGACAATAAACAAGTATGTCCGGACCACTACCATTGTAACCTCATTAAGGGAGCTACCAATATCAAAGGCAACAGTAGTAATCCATTCGATGTGAAGTTTACTAGTCCTGCACTGTCTTCATTTTCATCGATTTTTAGTGACACGAGCCGAACTTCCCCAGTCTCCGAAGAAAAGGGAAAGGACGGATTGCCTTGAGGGAAAAACGAATCAGAACACAAACAGAAGAACATTTCATTGCTTATTACAACAATTCCATCAGAATACAAGAATATACAGAGTATGAATAAATATTATACATAAGAAAATTTTCAGAGATTTAAATTACATTACCTAGCAGCGGAAAAATAATACAAAACACAACTGAAGGTGATATACGGATACAGAGCTTTCTGAATATCATTCCAGCTGTATACCAGGATCCTGTGAATATAAATCTGCAAAACCAAAACTATCAGCTGCCCGTGCGGAAAATAGGGGCACCCGGAGTTTAGGTTAAAACAATAACCTCCAGGTCAGTCAAGTGACTAGTGTGAGAACTAAAATAGTTATTATTCTTTACTTTAAATCAGATATATCAAGGGACCACGCCGTATAACATGAAGCGGGTTTTCTCCCAAGAATACCAGTGCATGTAACAAAACACCGCAATGTTTTTTGGAAAAATGAAGCAATTATAAGACCCAGGTACTATCACACAATGCAACGCAAGCCGGGGGATAGGGTTTTCTCTTATATTAGCCAAACATGCTTGGTACATTAAAACAAATCATTTCATACTATTATAAGTGCATAGTGTATAAAACAACTTCAAATATAAATGTATCAATCCTAGACGGCATGGGTACCATATATCATGTCACCAATACTAGGCTCTACAATCAAAACCACAAATTTCACGTATTGGAAGTTGGATTTCCATCTGTGAACCAAGGCAAGGGATCGTCCTTACCGCTTCGAGTCAATCTAGCTCATGTCTCAGGCAAGTGCGTAGGCAAGCCTTGGATCGTCAGGGTCGGTCCACTCGGTGTGGATTACAATGCCTGAACACAGCGTTTCCCTACCCTATGGGGCGCCAATGAGACAAATGACTTCATCGGTCCCGGATCGACTAATATAACCGAGGCGCCTCCTATCCATCATCCACATAAGTAAAATGCCAGGGCGTGCAAAACACTGACACCACTCCTAGCTAGAAAGAAACGCATGTCCTCCATGAAGCCCTGTCCCGTTTCTTGTTCACACCGGGGTGTGAGGCTCGCGAATTAATGGTACACAAAGCTATGTCACAAAGGCTGTGCTTTGATCATCAACCACAAGACTCTGCTTTTCAACAGAAGCCTTGGTCATTTGCATCTCAGCATGCCACATAGGTAATTCTTGCTATGCAACCGATGTATATCAATTATACAGAATGAAATCCGATGTCAGACACACCTCCATTTACATGTCTGTTCTAGGTCTGAATGAAATCGGAGGAACCTTATTCCTCACATATCCATCGATCTCCAAGTATGTCTGGATGATCACCAATTGATTCCCTCCTCTTGGGTATACAGCCCAATCAGGATCATCAGTAATTATCCAAACAATGTGAAGACCTCCGGTCTTCAACCACCGTCTTCATCCTCGACGTATCGTCGAATCAATTATTCAAAATGGGATAAACCCGGTCTTTCTGAATAACTCGCGTATATAATAAACAAGTGCTATAAAACACAACATACGCCTCATTCTAATCCAGAATATTTCTTTATCCAAATATTCATATACTATGGGAAAGGATCCCATTAATTTTATCAGAGATAAATTCTTTAAATTTATTCTTTAATCTTCCTTTGGATATCATTTCAATCTAATTAAAGATGCATTAAAACTCCACTTGGTTTTAATCTTCCCAAAAATCAATATTTACGATTGTTTAACTTGGGAAATCATATCCTATCTTTAACTGTGTTAAAGAACCAATGTCCTTTAAAACACAGTTCACGATAAACCCAAAATCACATTCCATTCCATCAGCCTTTAACCGTAAATTAGCAAGTGAACAATTCCCTAAGTATTAAGCCCAAAGGCCAAAACCAACATCAGATCAATACCCAGAAAACCATTCAACTTAACTAATCTCTAGTTAGTTTCTGAATTTCTTATCTCTGTTGGGTCTAAGAATAGTATTATTAAAGATACCATTCACGAAAACCCAAATCACATTCCATTAATTATGGAATCTTCACGGAAGAACAAATAAATATATAATCGATATTAATTTCCGTATCCGACCAATAATATAAGTGGAATATCGGCAACGCCTTTTAAATTCCATCTGTATTAACAGTCTTCTTCCACATAATTTCATTTCGATTATTATCAAATCGAATTCCATTCAATTCCAATTTAATATATATTAAATTGGAAAACTTTACTTTGGAAAATTCTTGTTAATCTTAATAAAAAGATTTTTAAATTCCAAATCACATTTCACTGTAAATCGGGTTAAAGAACGAATGTCATCAAAAACACATTTTGCAATAAACCCAATTCACATTGGCCTCTAACCGTAAATTAGTAAGAGAACAATCCACTAAGTATTAACCCCGAAGGCCGAAACCAACATTAGATCAATACCCAGGAAACCATTCAACTTAAATAATCTCCAATCAGTTTCTAATTTTCTTAACTTCATTTGGTTCAAGAACAGTATTATTAAAGATACCATTCACAACGAACCCAAAATCCAATTTGATATTAAATACAAGGCTCTGAATAGAAAATATATCGTCTTATATTCAATATCAAATTCTGAAATCAACAAATATCGTATTGGAAATAACGATATATATATATATATATATATATATATATATTTCGAATTTCCATAACAATATATGTATATCCACGAAATATAACATCGAAATATTCCGAAGACAATTTCGATTCAAATCCATTTCCAATTTGTATATTGGAAATTCTGGTTATTTTTAAAACAATTTCAAAACCAATTTATTTTAAATATAATTGAATTATAATTCTATTTCAAAACTAGTTCATTTTTATAGAAATTTATTTTTATCTTTTCAAATATGGAATTTTTCATCCCAATTCTTTCCAAATCATTTGTAACAACCCGGGAAATGCGGACCAATTTAAAATTTTTATTTTGGCAATTTTAGTGAATTTTGAACATTTAAAATGAATTTTTTTAAATAATATCGATGATAAATTTATTTTGAATAGAATTCGAATGTATATATTTATATACGTCATCGTTAGAATATAAATAATTATATATAATTATAAATAGAATTGAAAATGGCGCGGTAGTTCGATAATTCGATTTCAAACTTCAATTGAATGTACCGGGTGCAAAATAATCCAGCTTTTAGCGAAACCAAAAATATTAGAATCTATTCGTGAATATCTTTCCAACGAATCCGAAAAATCAAGATTTCATAATGGGAATCAAAAGATACGTCCAGTTGAAAATTCTGAATAGTCGCTATGGAATTCAGGCCCTTAAAAATAGCCATTTTGCAAACGACCTCGGATTTCGACGAAACCACTTTTGTTGAATCTGTGATGTCAAATTATTGCTAGGTTTCAAATTTCATAATTTTTCGAATCAATATGTGAGCGTGGCGAAGGAAAACGCATTTGACCAGTTTCAGTTGATTTTAATCAACTGGAAAATGACCATTTTTTCAACGGTCTCAGAATTCGACGAAACTTGTTTTGTTAGGACCGTATCGTCAATACGAAGCTAGAAAATATTTTTTTGGAATTTCTAGAGTTCGTATGTGATCCCGGTAAATTGAAATGCATGTTCAAATTCAATATATAGAGTTATGTGTTGATTTTGATGAAAACTGATCGAAATAGCTTACGATACATATCCCATTGTGTTCGGAATGGGGGTAAAACGCTACAGACGACAGGCGGTGGGCCTCATTTAGAGGTCGTATGAAAAAGTCAACTTTTTTGAAATTAAAATAATAAAATAATAAAAACCTCTCTCCTCCACCCCTTACTTCCTCTCTGCCCCCCCTTTCGTTCATTCAGAGTCGATCAGAGAAAAAAAAGGGCGAAAGACGGGGGGGAGGAGCGCCGCCGCTCCTCCCATCGAAGCGCCGCCGCGCCCCAGGGCGGCGCCGCCACACCGCACCCCCCACCATCTTCCCCTTCTCCTCCTTCGTCGCCTCCTTCTTCTCTCCCCTTCCTCTTCTTCAAATCGACCGCACCCCCCCTTAACCCCTCCGCAGCCTCCCTCCTCTCCTCGCCTCTCTCCTATTTCCCCTTTTCTCGATTGAAACCCTCAGCCCCAAATCGACGAGCACACCCCAATACGCCGCTGTGGGACCCGAACGCCGCCACCTCGAGTGATGCGCCACCCACACGACCCCGCCGACCCCTCCAACCTCTGGCAACAGTGAAAACCGCCCCCCTTGTATGCTGTAAGCTGTTTAACTTATTTATTTTGATTTTATTTCTAAATCTGAGTTTGTTTTGTTTAAAAACATTTTTATAAAACCAGTTTTTTTTATATATATGATTTCTAGACGTAAAAATCATATTTTTATAAATATTGTATATAAAAATATAGTAGCATTGTTTATAAAAATATAAAGACATGATTTTTCTTTGTTGAATCGAGAATAAAAATATGATTTTTATATAATATAGGAAAGTTAAAAATATGATTTTTACATTATAGAAGTGTTAAAAATTGGATCTTTATATATGTAGTGAATCAAAAATATGACCTTTATATAGTAGAAGATATAAAAATACTATTTTTATGTAAGTAGTGTATTGAAAATATAATTTCTATGAAATAGAAAATATAAAATAAAATATTTATTTTTGAAAAGGAGAAATCTTTATATGAAGAAGAGCGTGATAAAAATAGAATTGTTATCTATATAATAGCGTTGTAAAAATAGAATTTTTATCTATATAAATTTTTATCTATATAGTAGCAATGTAAAAATCGAATTTTTATCTATATAGTAGCAATGTAAAAATCGAATTTTTTCTATATAATAGCGATGTAAAAATAGAATTTTTATCTATATAATAGCGATGTAAAAATAGAATTTTTATCTATATAGTAGAGATGTAAAAATCGAATTTTTATCTATATAGTAGCGATGTAAAATTAGAATTTTTATCTATATAATAGCGTTGTAAAAATAGAATTTTAATCTATATAGTAACGATGTAAAAATAGAATTTTTATCTATATAGTAGTGATGTAAAAATAGAATTTTTATCTATATAGTAGCGATGTAAAAATAGAATTTTTATCTATATAGTAGCGATGTAAAAATCGAATTTTTATCTATATAGTAGCGATGTAAAAATGGAATTTTTATCCATATGGAGTGATAATAAAAATATGATTTTTATATACATAGCAACAATATAAAAATGTGATTTTTATATATGTAGTGGCTATGGGCAACGAAAGTGACAAAAAGGGCGAGAACGACGAAGATTTCCACATAGGAAGGGTCGTGGTATTGGATTAGCTATCGGTGAGAACTTCTCACCCTAAATTTCTTTTTCTAGTTATATATATATACTAGGATGCAGACGGTGCTTAGTAGCACCCGACACCCATCATCCACAGACCATGGATGGCTTGTTTGTTTGATTGATGTGTTGTGAAAATTGTTTGTGATGTTGATGTGAAATCGGCAATATAGATTAATGTATTGAAATAAATATTTTATCGTTAAAAATATAATTTTTAACGTGAAAGTGAATAAATAAATATTTATAAACAGATCGGCCGATTTGTTTATATGCACTGATTAGACTGATATTGTGACGATCCCAAAACCCCGTGGCACGGTGTTAAGGATAATCATTGGAATATAACACATTAATCATCATTAGCAGATCACAGATAATAGCATAAACAGAAAATAGAATAATTTACACACATATGACAGCGGAATCATATAGATAACATCACATCAGAGAAGCACAGTACAGGATACAACTTAGTGCATAATGATACATAATCAGTCACCATCGCCTGAGGCGGAATCATACATAAAGAGTACACAAAAGGAATATCAGTCTACATCGCCAGTGGCGGAATCATAATATAGATACAATAATGGCGGAGAAAATCCAAGTCAGCACGGTGTAGTCAAGCCTCGCCATGAGCCAAAAGGTGCGTCAGAAACCTGTAACTAGGCTGCCCATGTGAAAATGAGGGCACCCGAGTTTGCAAGGTGAAACAAACTACGAGTCAGTCATGGGACTGGTATGAGAAATCTATTCAACTTATTAACAACAATAATAAGGCAAATCAAAGGACCACGCCACTTTCGCGGAACGGGTTTACTCCAATGAGTGCTCGTGCATGAAGTAAAGTAAATGATTAAATCAACACAATGCTATTTCTAAAATGAAGCCGTTATAAGACTCAGGTCCCATCACACAATGCAACGCAAGCCGGAGGATAGAGTTTTTACCTTATAATGGCCAAAGATGCTTTATACGAATAAACAAAAGTGCTTGATATTATTACTAGTGCATATATGTTTCAAAAGCGATTTCAATCATAAATATCAATCATAGGCGGCATAAATGACCCATACCACTATGTCGCCATACTAGTAATACAATCACAACCGCACATATCGTATTGGAAATTGGATTCCTTCATGAGTCGAGGCAAGGGGCAAGCTCCTCTCCGATTCGAGACACTCTAGCAAATGTCCCAGGACCCCACTATGATCCTTGGATCTTCAGGGCCGGTCCTCTCTTACTTTTGAGGATTAGTTATTCCTGAACACACGTTTCCCGGTCCTTACAGACCTATATCGAGGCGCCTCGCATTCCAACAACCACATAGGTGAAAAATATATATAATGTCAGGGCTGGTAGGTCACTGACACAACCTTAGCTAGAAAGAAACGTCGTGCTCTCCCTGCAGTCACTCTCCCGTTTTTGACTCATACCGAGGTGTGAGGCTCGCGAATTCACGTTATACACAAAGCTAGTCACACAGACCATGCTTTGATCATCAACCACAAGACTTTGCTTTGCAACAGAAGCCTTGATCATATGCCACTTAGGCGTGCCACACAGGCAATCCACTCCATGCGACTGATTTCTGTCAATACATAACCTCTAAGCTCTTACGTCTCAGAGAAGGGCGTTAAGCAAGAGAATAAATTCTCCGCCGCCAAACAGATATATATTTAACAGAGATCAATCAACACAGAACAAAATCCAATGTCAGACACACAGTCCATTTACAAGTCCGTTCTGGGTCTGAACGAAACCGGAGGCACCAATTCCTCGCATATCCGTACAATCAACAATATGTTTGGACGGCTACTACTTCAATTCCTTCATGGTAGCTACTCCAATCACGAGTATCAGTAGCGCCCATCCATCCAACGTGGAGATCGTCGGTCTTCAGTCGTCTTCGACTCTTCGACTTCTCAACGTCGATCGATTATTTGAAATAAGATGAACTCGGCCTTTTCAAATAACCCACGTATATTTAGATTTTCAAACCAATTAATCACAGGGTTGAACTATTCAACATTCACATTTCAGTTATTTAGTTATAATTTTCACGTCCAATACATTCAACCATCACATATCAAGCAAACACAACAAAATTGGTTTATTTTCACTCTATATCGTCTATAGCACTTAATAACGATATATCGCCAATTTTATTTAATTTAAAACGGCCATATTTAATTAAACGACATTTCAGGTCGTGTCGACGCACTGGCGCTGCTTTCCACTAATTTTGTTTTACACATATAGGAAAATCTAACCGTTGGATCTTCACAAATTTTACATCATTAGGAAGGTCTTTTCAAAACGAACCCAACGGTTCCAGTTTTGGGAAAATCCGACGGTCGGATCTTCCACACTAACCATTTGAAGTTACGATTTCAATTTACGAACTGCAGCGTCGTTATTCGATTTAATTTAATTATATTTATATATATATAAATATAATCGTTTCTGGCGCTGTTTTTCACTAATTTTGAATTAAACATTCTAGACAATCCAACCGTCGGATCTTCACAAAGTTGGTGCCGTTGGAAAGATATCTCCAAGGCGAACCCAACGGTTGAGGTTTCGGGAAAATCCAATGGTCAGATCTTCCGCACTAATCGTTTGAAATCACGGTTTCAAAATATGAACTGCACGGCCACGTTTCGTTTTAATTATATTTATATTTATATATTTATATAAATATAGTCCATTCAATAATTTCTATATCGTTTTCACTTCAAATATTTTTCTAACACCTTAAAATTTTGGAAAATTTCGCCATAACCTCCCCTGTACCGGGGGCATCGGGAAATCGCAAATAGCGTTCCCGGTCCTTCTAATCTCAAAAAGAAAAAGAAAAAGCCAAGCAGCTAGCCAATAGGCTCATAAAATCATCACCCAAACAAAACAGTAAATGTGTACCTATTTGTTGGGCACAAAATTTTATTCCTCTTCTCTAGCCCCTTTTTCTTTAACCTGCTCGATAGATATGCATGCACATATATACAATTTCTAACATTTATCATTTTCTATTCAACTTCATATTTGATTTGCTTTGGTCTAAAAACACCACTCATTCTAATATCGCATGCATAGGCTAAAATCATATCATTAGCTAGTTAATGTATATTTCAACTCATGCACGTTTATTTGAACAAGTGGATATTCTTAACACTTCACATTTCAAAGATGATAATTTTGGCGAACTAAAATAGATTTCAACACATGACTATTTTATTTAGTTCCTATGCATGTTAGAAATAATATTTCTATCACAAATATTGGTTTCAACGTCTGCATATCTTTAGCATATCACACATATGATAAAAATGATATTTTTATCATTTAAAATATTTATTCAACCAATGTATGGTTTCAACACTTCATAGTTTCAATAAAAATGTAATTTTTATCGTTCAATCTTTTTATTCAACACATGAACCTTTCCACTACACACATTTCTCAACAAATGAGTATTTCCACACATGGACAATTTATTTATGTTGTTCATATTAGAAAGATGGGATTTTTATGATTGAAATTATTTATATAAGGAGAATATTTTTCATACTTCATATATATATAAAAATGTGATTTTTATTGTTTATACACTTCATTCATTCACAAATGAATTTTATTTTCACACAACACTTTTCAACACATGAATATTTCCACACATGGACATAGTTTCAATATATGACTTTAATTTCAATGCATGTAAAATAATTTCAACATATGAAAATAATTCTAACCCACAAAGATTATTCAAAATTTCGGCAGCATAACGGCAGGGTAGTTAAACCGGCACCGTCCCTAGTACGGCTCCTCGCTCTACCTTAAAACCTCGCGTTTTTTGAAAATGGGGATCATGCATCTAATTCGCACGCAGGCGGCATGTTTATATTTATTTCATTTCCACAAACTAATCCTATGTGGTTTCAACCAAATATTTTCCAATCACAAACGGGTATTTTTCAACCTCAATCAATTCAATACCATCCACAAACAATCCCAAACAACCATTTGCCGTCAACCAATTTTCACAACAATTTCAACCAATATATATATCGTCCATGGTTTGTGGACGAGGGGACGTATATATATATATATATATTTATATATAGCAATTCACTTTTATTTCCACACACACATATATATATATATATATATATAAAGAAATTGAAGAATGTGGAATTCTCACCAATAGCTATCCAATAACACGACTCTTCCTTTATGGAAATCTTCGCCTATTTCGTCTTCTTGTCGCTTTCGTTTCCCGTATTCTCTACATAGGTAAAAATCGAATTTTTACTATGTTATTCAATACATAAAGATCATATTCTAAAAACAAAGATTATATTTTTAATATTCCTATGATGTAAAAATTATATTTTTATTGCTTCAAAAATAAAAGAATCATATCTTACTTCTTCTACTTAACAAAAATTCCGTCTTTTCTCTTTTTAAAAATATGATCTTTATCTTTGCAAGTTCAAATCTTTTCTACTAAAAGATTAAACCTTTTTCTATTTCAAAATTTAACCCTTTTTTTTTCTATTTCAAACCTTAAAATAAAATCAGTTTTTATTTCTTTTTTTTCAAAATCAGTTTTCAAAATTCTTTTCAAAAAATTCTGTTTTTACATTCTAAAAAAATTCTGTTTTTATTTTCTTTTAAAAATTCAGTTTTTATTTTCTTTTAAAAATTCAGTTTTTATTTTCTTTAAAAATTCTGTTTTTAAATCTTTTAAAAATTCTGTTTTTACATTCTAAAAAAATTCAGTTTTTATTTTCTTTAAAAAAAATTCAGTTTTAAATCATTATAAAAAAATAGTTTATAAATCTAATAAAATCAGAAATTAGTTTTTAAATCGGTTTTATAAATCAGTTTTTATAAAACAAAAATAAAAATAAAAATAAAATAACTAAATCACTCACTGATAGCTGGCGAAGGGGAGGGAAGAAGAAGAGGGCGGCTCATTGGTGGCGGCGCTCGGTGGTGTCGCGGCAGGGTGGTGGGGTGTTGCTTCGGGGTGTCGGCGACTTCGAGATGTGGTTCGGTGGGAGGAGGACACTGAACGGAGGGGGGGGCGGCGCGATGATGCTCGTCGGCGTCGATGACTGGAGGGCGGCGGCTTCCAGGTAAGGCGGCGGCACGATTTTGAATTAGGTTTTCTTTTTTTCTTTTTTTTCCTCTTTCTGAATAATGAATCGGGGGGGGGGGGGGCAAGCAGAAGAAAAGGAGGGAGAATATTTTTATTTTATTTTATTTTATTATTTAATTATTTAATTTTGCACAAGGGTTGACCTTTACATAAGACCTCGAAACGAGGCCCACCGCCTGTCGTCCATAGCGTTTTACCCCCATTCCGAACACAATGGGATATGTATCGTAAGCTGGTTTGATCGTTACAATCAGTTTCCGTTGAATTTACATTTAAATCCTTATATTGAATTTTAAACGTACATTTCAAATTACCGGGGTCACATACTAACTAGAAAAATTCCAGAAAAATATTTTCTAGTTTCGTATTGACGATACGGTCCTAACAAAACTAGTTTCGTCGAATTCTGAGACCGTTTGAAAAATGGCCAATTTCCAGTCGATTAAATTCAACAGAAACTGGTCAAACGCGTTTTCTTTTGCCACGCTCACATATTGATTCGAAAAATTATGAAATTTGAAACCTAGCAATAGTTTGACATCCCGGACCCGACAAAAGTGGTTTCGTCGAATTCCGAGGCCGTTTGCAAAATATCAATTTTCCAGACCTATATATTCTATATACCGACTCTTCTGAAAATTCATTCGGCCACAACTTTTGATTCTCGTTATGAAACTTCGATTTTTCAGATTCGTTAGAAAGGTATTGACTAACAGATTTAAATATTTTGGTCTCACTAGAATCCGTTATATTTTCCACCCTGCACAGTCGGTCAAAGTTCGAATTCAAATTTTTAAACTGACTTACTATTTCTAATTCACTAATTTATTGAAATATTCTATTTCAACGGTTCAAATTGCCTTGAAATAATCAATTTAAAAATTTTAAATTGGCTCGTATTTTCCGGGTTATTACAATCTCCCCTACTTAAAACTTTTCGTCCTCGAAAAGGAAACAACAATAAAGTAGGAAATAAAATGTAAATGCAAAGTATGGTAAAGGTACCCTGCACCGGAGTTAGTCAGAGATATCCACTCTGCATTTGGGGTAAGCTTGCTTAATGCTTTCCTCAGTTTCCCAAGTACAGTCTCTAGGATCACTGCTCCACTGCACTTTAACTAAATGAACCTTTTTGCTTCTGAGTTCTCTAGTTTCTTTGCCAACAATTTTTAATGGCTCTCTTCTGAGTGCTAATTCTGGAGTTATCTCCACATCCTGTTGCGCTGCTTCTTCTACAACAAGATCCGGATCATGCACATGTTTCCTAAGTTGAGATACGTGAAATACATTGTGCACTCCAGGCAACCAGTCTGGCAATTGAACCCTATAAGCAAGAGTTCCAATTCGCTCAAGTATAGGAAAGGGACCAATAAATCTCGGTGCTAACTTCCCAGTCTTTCCAAATCTGATTACTCCTCTCATCGGAGAAACCTTTAAATAAACATGATCACCAACAGCAAATGTCAAATCTCTCCTTCTAGAGTCTGCATAACTTTTCTGTCGGCTTTGGGCGGTTTTCAATCGCTTCTTGATGAAGTCCACTTTATCAGATGCTTCCCTAATCATATCGGGTCCTAGTACAAGCCTGTTGCCAGGTTCTACCCAACATGCAGGAGATCTGCAGGGTCTGCCATATAATGCTTCAAATGGTGACATCCTCAAACTTGCTTGATAGCTATTGTTATATGAGAATTCTGCCAAATGCAAATGATCTTCCCATGACCCACCAAAATCGATTATACAAGCCCGCAATAAGTCTTCTAGAATTCTATTCACCCGCTCAGTTTGGCCATCTGTTTGGGGGTGATAAGCGGTGATCATATTCAGTTTTGTCCCCAATTCTGTCTGGAAAGCCTCCCAGAACTTGCTAGTAAATAGGGGATCTCTATCACTGACTATGCTGATGGGAATTCCATGCAGCTTAACAATTTCTTTGAAATATATCTGTGCTAGACTTTGGGCAGTTCGATTGGACCTGACAGGTATAAAATGGGCAGTCTTCGTGAAGCGATCTACGATTACCCAAATACTGTCATTACCTTTCTTGGTTCGCGGCAAACCATCTATGAAATCCATGGAAATCTGTTCCCATTTCCAACCTGGGACTTCCAACGGTTGCAACAGTCCAGCTAGCTTCTGTTGGTCACTCTTGACCAATTGACAAGTAGGGCATCTGCTAACATACAAAGAAATATCTCTTTTCATTGCCTTCCACCAGAAAGTGCGTTTGATATCGTTGTACATTTTACTCACCCCAGGATGGATGCAAAATTTGGATTTATGGCATTCATCTAGCACTTCTCTTTTAAGCTCGGAAATGTCGGGAACGCATATTCTTCCATTCAGCCTCAAAACTCCTTCTGTATCCACTTGGAAACTAGAGCCTTCACCCCTTTGAATCCTTTTTACCATCTCTTTCGCAAAATTGTCACTTTTCTGAAGAACAGATATCCTATCAATCAATCCAGGTGTAATTATAAGATGGGCAACAATTGCGGTTTTTCTACTAAGCGCGTCCGCTACTACGTTAGCTTTTCCCGGCGTATACAAGATATCTAGGTCATACGCCGCAAGAAATTCTAGCCAACGCTGTTGTCTCAGATTCAGATCTTTTTGGGTATATAAATACTTCAATGATTGATGATCTGTGTACAATATAAATTTCTCGCCCAATAAGTAATGCCTCCAGATTTTCAAGGCAAATACGATGGCTAGCAACTCAAGATCATGAGTCACATAATTCTTCTCATGCGGTTTCAATTGGCGGCTTGCATAAGCGACTACTTGGCCTCTCTGCATTAACACTGCACCAAGACCTCTAATAGAAGCATCTGTCCAAACCGTTAAACCTTGATTGCCATCAATAATAGTTAACACTGGAGCGGTGGTCAGCTTCGATTTCAATTCCTGGAAAGCTTCTTCACAGTCGGAAGTCCACTTAAACTTCTCATGTTTCTTTGTGAGCTTCGTTAACGGACCGGATATCTTCGAAAAATCCTTAACGAACTTCCGATAATAACTAGCCAATCCCATGAAGCTTCTAACTTCTGTGGGAGTAGTGGGTTGTTTCCAGTCTTGAATCGCTGTTATCTTGCTTGGGTCAACAGAAATTCCTTTCCCTAACACGACATGGCCAAGAAATTTAACTTCTTCTTGCCAGAAGACACATATAGAGAATTTGGCTTTGAAGACGTTCTTCCTTAGAATCTCCAATACTTGTTCTAAGTGTTTTTCATGCTCGGGTTTTGATTTGGAGTAGATTAAAATATCATCGATGAATACGAGGACAAATTTATTCAGAACTCCCCTGAACACTCTATTCATTAGATCGACAAAGTATGCTGGAGCGTTACATAGGCCAAACGGCATTACTAACCATTCATAAAATATGTCTGGGCCTCTGAAAGCGGTCAAAGGAACACACTCTTCTGCTATTCTCAATTGGTGAAAACCTGTAGCTAGGTCCATTCGGGAAAATACTTTCGCCCCATTCAATTGGTCTAGCAAATCATCAATGCGGGGTAATGGATATTTATTTTTGAGCGTCTGTTTGTTGAGGTCTCGGTAATCAACACATAATCTAAGAGTACCGTCTGACTTCGGGACAAACACGACAGCTGCACCCCAATTAGAAAAACTCGGTCTGATTAGACCTTTCCACAACAGTTGACGAGTTTGATCGCCTAATTCTTCTTTTTCTTTCGGAGTCATTCTACGGATTGGATGCACCACTGGTCTGGCATTAGGAATTAGATCGATTCGGAATTCTATTTCTCTTTGCGGAGGTAAGTTTTCAACTTCTTCAAACACATCCACATAGTTGCTAACAATCGGAATCTTTTCTATGGAAGTGGGGATAAGTTCTAATGCTGACCAAAATTCTTCTCTATTCGGATTCGAACCATGACAGGGAACCGTAATATATCCAAGCTTCGTTCGAATTTTAACAATTCTTTCCACACACTTCACTTCGACTTCATGTTTCGTTAACCAATCCAGCCCGAGAATAATATCGAATTCGGGAAAATCCGTAACGATTAAATTGAAAGGAAACTTGTAGGAAGAATAAGAGATTGGCACTTTACAACAGGAATTGAGAGTAACAGGACCCCCTATCGGGTTATGAACTTCAACCGATTCTTTAAGCTTTCGCTGTTTTAACTTTAGTTTGTGCACTGTGTTTTTAGCAATAAAACTACGCGATGCACCTGTGTCAAATAATACAGAAACAGGAATATTTTTAATTGTAAGGGTACCTCCCAAAACATCGGGTTTACCTGCTCCGTCGGAAGCAGCTGGCGGGATAGACCCGGCATAGACATGAGCTACAGTAGCTTTCTTTAGCAAAGGACAGTCTCTGACCAGATGGTCGGTCTTGCGACAGTTGAAGCACGAGCGAGGGTTCTGAGAGCCTTGGCTCGAGCCTTGAGAATTTGTTTTCTGCCTCTTCGGAGCGGTGCAGACGTTTGAGTAGTGCCCCGGCTTACCACAATTAAAGCAATTTCCTCTTGGCGGCTTGCCAGTCTGAGGCTTTGAAGATGCTGCTTGGCTTGACTCGCCCTGATTTACAGTAGGCTTGCGCTTGTTTCCTGCTTGACTTCTAGCGCGATCCTGATCCAGATGCCTTTGATCAAGGTCTTCATAGTTGCATGTCATCTCCACTAGCTCGTTGAAATCCAGCTTGACATGGGCCATGGCTCTATCATGATATTGACGTCTTAGTCCAAAGATAAATCTCTTATTTTTGGATTTCGCGGTAGCAACAAGTTCTGGAGCATAGGGCGACAGCATTGTAAATTTGTTCAGATAATCTTGCACGGAAAGATCCCCTTGCTGGAGATTGGCGAAGTCATCGTGCATTCTTTCTAGAGCTTGTTCTGGGACATATTTCTCCTTGCAGAGCTCTTTGAATCCATCCCATGTTCTTCCGGCTTCTCTATTCCCGGCGGTAAGAGATTCCCACCATAATTCGGCTTGTTCCTGCATAAGCCAGGCGCCCATAGTAGCTTTGTCTTCGCTTCCTAGCCTTAGGCCTTCAAGAATTTTCTCGCATGTTTTGAGCCATGCAAGGGCCTCTATTACTGTGCCAGTCCCCGAGAAGGTCTTGCCTCCTAAGTTCTTATATATCTTAGCTACACGGTCGAGCTCGAAGTATTGAGCTGCCGGAGGTTGTATCAAAGGTCCTTCTTGAGCTGGGATTTCTCCCCTTCCTCGGCCTCGGCCGGCACGGCCTCCTCTAGCAGCGGCTCCTCTGGTAGCCATTTGTCAAATTCTGTATAAGTAACGAAAAAGTCAGTTAACAGAAATAATAATCTATTGCATAGTTAAGCAGAAATTCCTACGGAAAGATAACGATGGACTGATCAATTGTTTTTGCTATTCTGCTCAGCTCATTCTAGGACTTTACTAGTCCTATCTCTAATGAGAGACTCGCCTTAGAATACTACTGATTCTATCTTGACGAAGTGTTTAATGTGTTAGACTCCAGAACTAAGGTTAACCAAAGCTCTGATACCAGCTGTGACGATCCCAAAACCCCGTGGCACGGTGTTAAGGATAATCATTGGAATATAACACATTAATCATCATTAGCAGATCATAAATAATAGCATAAACAGAAAATAGAATAATTTACACACATATGACAGCGGAATCATATAGATAACATCACATCAGAGAAGCACAGTACAGGATACAACTTAGTGCATAATGATACATATTCAGTCACCATCGCCTGAGGCGGAATCATACATAAAGAGTACACAAAAGGAATATCAGTCTACATCGCCAGTGGCGGAATCATAATATAGATACAATAATGGCGGAGAAAATCCAAGTCAGCACGGTGTAGTCAAGCCTCGCCATGAGCCAAAAGGTGCGTCAGAAACCTGTAACTAGGCTGCCCATGTGAAAATGAGGGCACCCGAGTTTGCAAGGTGAAACAAACTACGAGTCAGTCATGGGACTGGTATGAGAAATCTATTCAACTTATTAACAACAATAATAAGGCAAATCAAAGGACCACGCCACTTTCGCGGAACGGGTTTACTCCAATGAGTGCTCGTGCATGAAGTAAAGTAAATGATTAAATCAACACAATGCTATTTCTAAAATGAAGCCGTTATAAGACTCAGGTCCCATCACACAATGCAACGCAAGCCGGAGGATAGAGTTTTTACCTTATAATGGCCAAAGATGCTTTATACGAATAAACAAAAGTGCTTGATATTATTACTAGTGCATATATGTTTCAAAAGCGATTTCAATTATAAATATCAATCATAGGCGGCATAAATGACCCATACCACTATGTCGCCATACTAGTAATACAATCACAACCGCACATATCGTATTGGAAATTGGATTCCTTCATGAGTCGAGGCAAGGGGCAAGCTCCTCTCCGATTCGAGACACTCTAGCAAATGTCCCAGGACCCCACTATGATCCTTGGATCTTCAGGGCCGGTCCTCTCTTACTTTTGAGGATTAGTTATTCCTGAACACACGTTTCCCGGTCCTTACAGACCTATATCGAGGCGCCTCGCATTCCAACAACCACACAGGTGAAAAATATATATAATGTCAGGGCTGGTAGGTCACTGACACAACCTTAGCTAGAAAGAAACGTCGTGCTCTCCCTGCAGTCACTCTCCCGTTTTTGACTCATACCGAGGTGTGAGGCTCACGAATTCACGTTATACACAAAGCTAGTCACACAGACCATGCTTTGATCATCAACCACAAGACTTTGCTTTGCAACAGAAGCCTTGATCATATGCCACTTAGGCGTGCCACACAGGCAATCCACTCCATGTGACTGATTTCTGTCAATACATAACCTCTAAGCTCGTACGTCTCAGAGAAGGGCGTTAAGCAAGAGAATAAATTCTCCGCCGCCAAACAGATATATATTTAACAGAGATCAATCAACACAGAACAAAATCCAATGTCAGACACACAGTCCATTTACAAGTCCGTTCTGGGTCTGAACGAAATCGGAGGCACCAATTCCTCGCATATCCGTACAATCAACAATATGTTTGGACGGCTACTACTTCAATTCCTTCATGGTGGCTACTCCAATCACGAGTATCAGTAGCGCCCATCAATCCAACGTGGAGATCGTCGGTCTTCAGTCGTCTTCGACTCTTCGACTTCTCAACGTCGATCGATTATTTGAAATGAGATGAACTCGGCCTTTTCAAATAACCCACTTATATTTAGATTTTCAAACCAATTAATCACAGGGTTGAACTATTCAACATTCACATTTCAGTTATTTAGTTATAATTTTCACGTCAAATACATTCAACCATCACATATCAAGCAAACACAACAAAATTGGTTTATTTTCACTCTATATCGTCTATAGCACTTAATAACGATATATCACCAATTTTATTTAATTTAAAACGGCCATATTTAATTAAACGACGTTTCAGGTCGTGTCGACGCACTGGCGCTGCTTTCCACTAATTTTGTTTTACACATATAGGAAAATCTAACCGTTGGATCTTCACAAATTTTACATCATTAGGAAGGTCTTTTCAAAACGAACCCAACGGTTCCAGTTTTGGGAAAATCCGACGGTCGGATCTTCCACACTAACCATTTGAAGTTACGATTTCAATTTACGAACTGCAGCGTCGTTATTCGATTTAATTTAATTATATTTATATATATATATATATATATATATATATATATATATAATCGTTTCTGGCGCTGTTTTTCACTAATTTTGAATTAAACATTCCAGACAATCCAACCGTCGGATCTTCACAAAGTTGGTGCCGTTGGAAAGATATCTCCAAGGCGAACCCAACGGTTGAGGTTTCGGGAAAATCCAATGGTCGGATCTTCCGCACTAATCGTTTGAAATCACGGTTTCAAAATATGAACTGCACGGCCACGTTTCGTTTTAATTATATTTATATTTATATATTTATATAAATATAGTCCATTCAATAATTTCTATATCGTTTTCACTTCAAATATTTTTCTAACACCTTAAAATTTTGGAAAATTTCGCCATAACCTCCCCTGTACCGGGGGCATCGGGAAATCGCAAATAGCGTTCCCGGTCCTTCTAATCTCAAAAAGAAAAAGAAAAAGCCAAGCGGCTAGCCAATAGGCTCATAAAATCATCACCCAAACTAAACAGTAAATGTGTACCTATTTGTTGGGCACAAAATTTTATTCCTCTTCTCTAGCCCCTTTTTCTTTAACCTGTTCGATAGATATGCATGCACATATATACAATTTCTAACATTTATCATTTTCTATTCAACTTCATATTTGATTTGCTTTGGTCTAAAAACACCACTCATTCTAATATCGCATGCATAGGCTAAAATCATATCATTAGCTAGTTAATGTATATTTCAACTCATGCACGTTTATTTGAACAAGTGGATATTCTTAACACTTCACATTTCAAAGATGATAATTTTGGCGAACTAAAATAGATTTCAACACATGACTATTTTATTTAGTTCCTATGCATGTTAGAAATAATATTTCTATCACAAATATTGGTTTCAACGTCTGCATATCTTTAGCATATCACACATATGATAAAAATGATATTTTTATCATTTAAAATATTTATTCAACCAATGTATGGTTTCAACACTTCATAGTTTCAATAAAAATGTAATTTTTATCGTTCAATCTTTTTATTCAACACATGAACCTTTCCACTACACACATTTCTCAACAAATGAGTATTTCCACACATGTACAATTTATTTATGTTGTTCATATTAGAAAGATGGGATTTTTATGATTGAAATTATTTATATAAGGTGAATATTTTTCATACTTCATATATATATAAAAATGTGATTTTTATTGTTTATACACTTCATTCATTCACAAATGAATTTTATTTTCACACAACACTTTTCAACACATGAATATTTCCACACATGGACATAGTTTCAATATATGACTTTAATTTCAATGCATGTAAAATAATTTCAACATATGAAAATAATTCTAACCCACAAAGATTATTCAAAATTTCGGCAGCATAACGGCAGGGTAGTTAAACCGGCACCGTCCCTAGTACGGCTCCTCGCTCTACCTTAAAACCTCGCGGTTTTTGACAATGGGGATCATGCATCTAATTCGCACGCAGGCGGCATGTTTATATTTATTTCATTTCCACAAACTAATCCTATGTGGTTTCAACCAAATATTTTCCAATCACAAACGGGTATTTTTCAACCTCAATCAATTCAATACCATCCACAAACAATCCCAAACAACCATTTGCCGTCAACCAATTTTCACAACAATTTCAACCAATATATATATCGTCCATGGTTTGTGGACGAGGGGGCGTATATATATATATAAATATTTATATATAGCAATTCACTTTTATTTCCACACATATATATATATATATAAAGAAATTGAAGAATGTGGAATTCTCACCAATAGCTATCCAATAACACGACTCTTCCTTTATGGAAATCTTCGCCTATTTCGTCTTCTTGTCGCTTTCGTTTCCCGTATTCTCTACATAGGTAAAAATCGAATTTTTACTATGTTATTCAATATATAAAGATCATATTCTAAAAACAAAGATTATATTTTTAATATTCCTATGATGTAAAAATTATATTTTTATTGCTTTAAAAATATAAGAATCATATCTTACTTCTTCTACTTAACAAAAATTCCGTCTTTTCTCTTTTTAAAAATATGATCTTTATCTTTGCAAGTTCAAATCTTTTCTACTAAAAGATTAAACCTTTTTCTATTTCAAAATTTAACCCTTTTTTTTCTATTTAATACCTTAAAATAAAATCAGTTTTTATTTCTTTTTTTTCAAAATCAGTTTTCAAAATTCTTTTCAAAAAATTCTGTTTTTACATTCTAAAAAAATTCTGTTTTTATTTTCTTTTAAAAATTCAGTTTTTATTTTCTTTTAAAAATTCAGTTTTTATTTTCTTTAAAAATTCTGTTTTTAAATCTTTTAAAAATTCTGTTTTTACATTCTAAAAAATTCAGTTTTTATTTTCTTTAAAAAAAATTCAGTTTTAAATCATTATAAAAAAACAGTTTATAAATCTAATAAAATCAGAAATTAATTTTAAATCGGTTTTATAAATCAGTTTTTATAAAACAAAAATAAAAATAAAAATAAAATAACTAAATCACTCACCGATAGCTGGCGAAGGGGAGGGAAGAAGAAGAGGGCGGCTCGTTGGTGGCGGCGCTCAGTGGTGTCGCGGCAGGGTGGTGGGGTATTGCTTCGGGGTGTCGGCGACTTCGAGATGTGGTTCGGTGGGAGGAGGAGACTGAACGGAGGGGGGGCGGCGCGATGATGCTCGTCGGCATCGATGTCCGGAGGGCGGCGGCTTCCAGGTAAGGCGGCGGCACGATTTTGAATTAGGTTTTTTTTTTCCTCTTTCTGAATAATGAATCGGGGGGGGGGGGGGGCAAGCAGAAGAAAAGGAGGGAGAATATTTTTTTTATTTAATTATTTAATTTTGCACAAGGGTTGACCTTTACATACGACCTCAAAACGAGGCCCACCGCCTGTCGTCCATTGCGTTTTACCCCCATTCCGAACACAATGGGATATGTATCGTAAGCTGGTTTGATCGTTACAATCAGTTTCCGTTGAATTTACATTTAAATCCTTATATTGAATTTTAAACGTACATTTCAAATTACCGGGGTCACATACTAACTAGAAAAATTCCAGAAAAATATTTTCTAGTTTCGTATTGACGATACGGTCCTAACAAAACTAGTTTCGTCGAATTCTGAGACCATTTGAAAAATGGCCAATTTCCAGTCGATTAAATTCAACAGAAACTGGTCAAACGCGTTTTCTTTTGCCACGCTCACATATTGATTCGAAAAATTATGAAATTTGAAACCTAGCAATAGTTTGACATCCCGGACCCGACAAAAGTGGTTTCGTCGAATTCCGAGGCCGTTTGCAAAATATCAATTTTCCAGACCTATATATTCTATATACCGACTCTTCTAAAAATTCATTCGGCCACAACTTTTGATTCTCGTTATGAAACTTCGATTTTTCAGATTCGTTAGAAAGGTATTGACTAACAGATTTAAATATTTTGGTCTCACTAAAATCCGTTATATTTTCCACCCTGCACAGTCGTTCAAAGTTCGAATTCACATTTTTAAACTGACTTACTATTTCTAATTCACTAATTTATTGAAATATTCTATTTCAATGGTTCAAATTGCCTTGAAATAATCAATTTAAAAATTTTAAATTGGCTCGTATTTTCCGGGTTATTACAGATATTGATTGGGTCGATAAATTTTACACATCGTCCAACTGCACAAATAAAAATCTGTGTTTGTTGATTTGAAACCCCACACGGGTATTGGGATGAAATTTGGCGTACACTAATCCCAATTATTTAATTGTATGTCGATCGGTTGGTCGACAGGCTGTGTAAGCATTAATTATTTGTATTTGATGCTTGTGCAGTTGTGTGGTGCACCTTGGATGATGGTTGATTGTTTATCGTTGCAATTATATACATGTGTTGTATGGAATCCATATAATTAACACTATATGGTGATTGATTGGGCCTTATTCCAATCGGGAAAATAAGGCATATTATAAAAGAAAATTCATGGGTCGAATATAAAAATAGTCATGTTTTGACGATGTTCATGTGTTGAAACTATTTATGTGTTGAGTAAAATATTTTAAATAATAAAATTTACATCTTTATCATATTTAAAATTAGAACTACTTCGCGATGGAGTCTAATTAAAAATCAAACGATAGATACCATAGTTTTATAAAATATTTTACATAACAAAAATAGTCGTGTGTGGACAGCACTCATGTGTTGAGACTGGTCGTGTGTTGAAAGAAATATAGATTCATGTGTTGACTAGAATATATATTCATTTGTTGAATAGAATAACGAATTTATTGAAATATATAAAGCCGTGTTGATTAGAGTTGCGCTATTTTGACGTGAACGATATTTATATCGATTATATTCGTTTTTATAATGAATATTGAAAAGGAAGTGATTTCAAAATATAATGTTTTGAAAATATTATCATTTATATAGTAATGATAGGAAATATTCAATTTTGATTTGAAATTGAATATTGAGTTGAAATTGTTTTGAAACGAATTTAAAACGATTTATAAAATATGTTTTAAAAGGAAATCGATGAAATATATATAATATATATATTATATATATATAATGGCCTGAATAGAACGCGTCGCGCCGCGGCAGTTCGTGAATTTCGACCATTGACTTCGAATTGACATTACGGGAGATCCGACCGTCGGATTCTCCTAAAACCGGAACCATTGGGTTCGTATCGAAAAGAGCTTTCCAATGAATATTTGAAATTTGAAATCTAACGGTTGGATTTGGAATTATGTCCAAATCAAATTTGGAAAAGGTCGTTGTAAGTGCAGTTCGATGGCCGTTGATGGAAATCGACTGTACGCGTCTTGATAAAATTATTAAAAATATCTATAATTCATGTAAAATCATAAGAAATGATTTGGGAAAAATTGGGCTGAAAAATTCCACATTTGAAAGGATAAAAATAGATTTTTATCGAAATGAACTAGTTTTGAACTAGAATTAAAATCAATTTATTTTTAAAATAAATAAATTGAATTTGAAAGTGATTTTAAAAATAATCAATATTCCCAATACATGAATTGGGCTGGAGTTGAATCGAAATTATCTTCGGAATATTTCGATGTTGGATTTCGTGACTATACAGATATTGTTATGGGAATTTGAAAGATATATTTTATATCGTTATTTCCAATACGATATTTGTTGGTTTCAGAATTTGATATTGAATATAAGCCGGTATATTTTCTATTCAGAGCCTTGTATTTAATATCAAATGTGATTTGGGTTTATCGTGAATCGTGTTTTATATGACATTGGTTCTTTAACCCAGTTAGAGGCAGGATATTGATTTTTGAAAAGATTAAAACTAAGTGGAGTTTTAATGAATCTTTAATTAGATTGAAATGTGAATCGATAATTTAAATTATCAAATCTGAAAGGTGATCGAGAATGGAGTACCACCAGTTTTGCTCCAAAGCGATAGTTAAATCATGAATTAGATTTGAGCATGAAATGGTAATTAATTTTACCGATAACACCGTGGTGTCAGATATGGAGTATTACCAGTTTTGCTCCATGGGATGAATAGGTTGGGATTGGGAAATAAAATAAATAATTACTTCGGTGTGGTTCGCTAATCCCGACTAGTTTGAAATGATATCCAAAGGAAGATTAAAGAATAAATTTAGAAGAATTTATCTTGGATAAAATTAATGGGAACCTTTCCCTAAGAATGTGATTTTGTGAATAAAAGAATATTCTGAATTGGAATGAGGCATTTGATGTGTCTGTATAACATTTGTTTATCATATACGTGGGTTATTCAGAAAGGCCGAGTTTATACCCATTCTGAATAACCGATTCGACGAGATGTCGATGACGAAGACGGTGGTTGAAGACGGGAAGTCTTCACATTGTTTGGGTGATTACTGATCTCGATTGCGCTGTACACCCAAGATGAGGGAAACGGTTGGCGATCGTCCAGACGTACTTGGAGATGGATGGATATGCGAGGAAAGTGCCTCCGGTTTCGTTCAGACCCAGAACGAACTAGTAAATGGATTGTGTGTCTGACATTGGATTTTATTCTGTGTTGATCGATCTCTATTAAATATACATCTGTTTGGCGGCGGAGAATTTATTCTCTTGCTTAACGCCCTTCTCTGAGACGTACGAGCTCAGAGGTTGTATATCGATGGAAATCAGTCGCATGGAGTGAATTGCCAGTGTGGCACGCATAAGTGGCAATTGATCAAGGCTTCTATTGAAAAGCAATGTCTTGTGGTTAATGATCAAAGCACGGCCTGTGTGGCATAACTTTGTGTATACCGTGAATTCGCGAGCCTCACACCTCGGTATGAGTCAAAAACGGGATAGTGACTGCAGGGAGAGCACGACGTTTCTTTCTAGCTAGGGTGGTGTCAATGACCTACCAGCCCTGACATTTATATACTTTTCACCTATGTGGTTGTTGGATACGAGGCGCCTCGGATATAGGTCTGTAAGGACCAGGAAACGTGTGTTCAGGAATAACTAATCCTCAAAATAAGAGAGGACCGGCCCTGAAGATCCAAGGATCATAGTGGGGTCCTGAGGCATTTGCTAGAGTGTCTAGAACGCGGAGCGGAGCTTGCCCCTTGCCTCGACTCATGACGGAAATCCAATTTCCAATACGTGATATTGCGGTTTTATTTGTAGAACCTAGTATGGCGACATAGTGGTATGGGTCATTCATGCCGCCTATGATTGATATTTATGATTGAAATTGTTTTGACACTATACACTTATAATAGTATCAAATAATGTGTTTTAAACGTATCAAGCATGCTTTGGCTGTTATAAGGTAAAAAAACCCTATCCTCCGGCTTGCGTTGCATTGTGTGATGGGACCTGGGTCTTATAATAGCTTCATTTTTCTTTATTTAGCATTGCGATGTTTGTTTTATGCACTAGTATTCTCGGGAGGAAACCCGTTCCGTGTCATACGGCGTGGTCCCTTGAATTACTTTCTTCTAAAGTAAAGTTTTAAATAACTATTTTAGTTCTCACACCAGTCCCATGACTGACCTAGAGTTTATTGTTTTAACCTAATCTCTGGGTCCCTCTATTTTCCACGGGCAGCTAGTAGTTCTGGTTTTGCAGATTTATATTCATAGGGTCCTGATTTACAGCTGGAACGATTCTCGGAAAGCTCTGTATCCGTGTATCACTTTCAGTTGTGTTTTGTATATTTTTCCGCTGCTATGTAATTTATTGTAATCTCTGATATCATTCGAATGTATTTTATTCATTTATACTCTGTATATTCTTGTATCTGATGGAATTGTTGTAATAACAATGAAATGTTCTTCCGTCTGTGTTCCGATGTGTGTTGTTCTCAAAGTATCCGCTCTTTCCTTCATGGGGAAGTTACGGGTTCTTACATCATTTGTTATGATTTTAAACAAACTATTGATATATTTAATAATTTTATCAAGGCCCGTATAGTCGATTTTCATAAACGGCCATCGAACTGGACTTACAGCCACCTTTTCCATATTTGATTTGGACATAATTCCAAATCCAACCGTTAGTTTTGGAATCCCTAATATTCTTTAGAAATCCCTTTTCGATATGAACCCAATGGTTTTGGTTTTAGGAGAATCCGACGGTCGAATCTCCCGTATGTCCGTTCGAAGTCAATGGTCGAAATTCACGAACTACCACAGCGCGGCGCGTTCTATTCAGGCCATTATATATATATATATATATATATATAATATATAATATATAATATATATATTTCGTTGATTTCCATTTAAAATTTATAAATCGTTTTAAATTTGTTTTAAAAACGATTTCAACTTCCTATTCAAATTCTAATCAAAATTGAATATTCCATATCATCGATATATAAATGATAATATTTTCAAAACATTAGATTTTGAAATCAATTCCTTTTCAATATTTATTATAAAAATGAATAAAATCGATATAAATATCGTTCACGTCAAAATGACGCATGTCTAATCAACACGGCCATATATATTTAAATATATTCGTGTCCATCCCAAATCGGACATCAAAATCATATTTTGATTCTTTTCTGAATATTATTTGAAAATATTCGTTATTTTAAAATAATCATTATTTTAAAATATTCATTCTTTCTGAACTGGAATCAGACATAGTCAATTACCATATAATTTGATTATATGGATTTCACACAACAAATGTGTATAACAACAATGAAAACAGTAATCCATCATCCAGATTTCATTCTACACTTTATAAGCATTAAATATAAATATTTAGTACTTATTACAGTCTGTCCATCAATCGATTGACATACAGCTAGTTATTGGGATTAGTGTATGTCCAATTTCATCCCAACACCCATGTGGGGTTTTCAAACAATGAACACAGATTTATTTGTATAGTTAGGCGATGTGTAAAATTTATCGCCCCAATCAATATCAGTCAAATGTGTGTACATAAACAAATCGTTCGATTTGTTTATAAATATTTATTCTCTTTTATATACATGTTAAAAATTATATTTTTAATGATAAAATATTTATTCGGTTCATTTACATAATAAAAATGATATTTTTATTGTTCTACTATATTTTAGAAAATTTCGGCGGCATAATGGCACGATACTAGAAACGGGATAAGACCTAGCCTTATCCCCAGTCTAATAATGGCCCGCGCCATACACATACCAATCAAATCAATTCCATTTAACCCAAACAACCAAATTCAAACCAAAAATCCAATCAACTTACAACCAAACAAACAAGTCGTCCATGGTCTGTGGACGACGGTGGAACAGTTCATATATGCAGTTACATAATAAATAACTGTATAGAAAAATTATAGTGAGGAATTCTCACCTAGAAGCTAAACCAAACGCCGCGACTCTTCTTATGTAGAAAATCTTCGCCGCATTTCCAATGAGATCTATTTCATGATATTAAAAATCATATTTTCATTTGAAATCCATATAAAATAAAGTTCATATTTTTATATCGCTTCATATGAAATAATCTCATATTTTTCTATCGCTTCAAGTGAAATAAAGTTCATATTTTTATATCGCTTCATATGAGATAAAGTTCATATTTTTCTATTGCTTCATATGAAATAAATCACATTTCTTTTATGCTAAAAATATGAACAAAAATCAAGTTTTAAAAATCGAATCTTTATAGTTTTAAAAATCAAATCTTTAAAAATCAAATCTTTTTCTTTTTATAAAACCGAGTTTTTCTTCTTATAGAAACCGAGTTTATCTACAAAAACTGATTTAAAAGAATATATTTTTAACATATAAAAACTCAGATTTTAAAACTAAAAGTAAAACTTACATTGAAATGGGAAGGAGGCGCTGTTATTAAGGAGGGGCGCTCACGGTTTCTGTGGGCCATTGGTAGTGGTTGGAGGCCGCGACAGGCGGTGGTGGGGTGATTGCGGCGGTTTCAGGTCCGTTTGGCTAGGGCGTGGTGTTTCAGGCTTCGGGGGTTCACAGATCTCGATTAAGGGAGGGAGTTCGATGGGGGAGGGGGTGCTGGAGGAGAGGCGGCATGGTAGGGGTGGGGTCGACCTGCATAGGCGCGGCGGTGGGCCCACTGGGGAGGGGCGATGGGTGCAATCGAGCGTTCTCTCCCTCTATTTTTTATTTACTCGATTTTAAAACTGACGGGGGTGTTAAGGAGAGAGAGAATAAAAGGGAGGGTTGACTTCTCCTTCTTTTATTTATTTATTTATTTAGCTAATTTCATAAAGCTATTTTTTATTTTGAACTCCAAATCAGACCCATAGACCATCATCTATAACTAATTACCCCCATTCTGAACACAATGGGATATGTATCGTAAGCCAGTTCGGTTGTTTCGATCAGTTTTCGTCAAAATCAAAATGTAAATCTATATATTGAATTTGAATGCACATTTCAATTTACCAGGGCCACATACGGACTCTAAAAATTCCCAAAAAATATTTTCTAGCTTCGTATTGACGATACGTTCTAACGAAATTATTTCGTCAAATTTGGAGAACGTTTGAAAAATGGCCACTTTCTGGTCGATCCAAATTGACTGAAACTGTTAAAACACATTTTTCTTCGCCACTCTCACATATAGATTCAAAAAATTATGAATTTTGGAATCTAGCAGTAACTTGACATCCCGGATCCAACAAAAGTGGTTTCGTCGAAAACGGGGGTCGTTTGCAAAATTTCCGTTTTTAAGGGCCAAAATTCCATTGCGACTATTCAAAATTTTCAACTAGACATAACTTTTTATTCCCGCTACGAAATTTCAATTTTTCAGATTCAATGGAAAGATACTCCCAAATAGACTCTAATATTTTTGGTTTCGCTAAAATCCATTTTATTTTGAATCCTACACATCCAGTTTTAATTTGAAATCAAATTTTCAAACTACCACGCCATTTCCAATTCCTTTTATAATTAAAATAAAATATTTATATTCTAACGTCGATTCAAATAAATATATTCGTTCTCATTCTATTCAAAATAAATTTCTCGTCATTATTATTTAAAATAATTCATTTTAAATATTCAAAATTCATCAAAGTTGCCAAAATAAATTTTTTAAATTGGTTTAGATTTTCATGTTATTACAATTAGTCATCGTTCAATTATTTGAAATGAGATTTGACTCAGCCTTTTCAAATAATTTTCGAATATATATAATTCAAATCTTTTCTTTTCTTGGTTAAATTCAATTCGATTTCATAGACTGATGTCAAATGAATCTAACCGACCATATTATTTTATAAACCAAGTGAAATTGGTTTATTTCCATTCCAAATCATTTATAATATTCTAAAACGATTTATCAATGTTTTTATTTATATAAAAATAGTCCATTTTAATCGAATGACATTTCAGTCACTACGCGGCACTGGCGCTGTTTTCATTTAAATTTGAGTTGCACATCTATCAAAATCTAACCGTTGGACCTTAACAAATTTAATATATCATTGGAAAGATCTTTCCAAAGCGAACCCAACGGTTCCAGTTTTGGGAAAATCCGATGGTCGGATCTCCCGGTATAATCGTTTAAAATTATAATTCCAAAATGCAAACTATCGCGCACAATTCATTTAATTTTGATTTATGTTATATATAAACTATATAATTTATTCAACGACTTTGAAACCATTTATTTCTTCAAATAATTGGCTAATGACTTTAAATTTTAGAAAATTTCACTATAGCCTCCTTTGTTTAGGAGGGGTCTGAAAATTTTATTGGGCCGTATTAGGCACCCAATAAATCCAGAAAAAGTACACAATTTTTAGTGACCTATCTATGCCCAAGGGAGAGTGTAAAAATCATATCTCATTACCTTGTCCAGTGTTGGAAATAAATAATCCATGTACCATTTCTAAAATTAAGAGAGTCGTAGATTATTGTCATCTCCAGACCCATGTGGGTTTTTTTTATTAAATCCTGCCACGAGCATCGTTACATGTATTCCTTAAATATGCCTATAATCAGTCTTTAGTTCAATCTGTAATGCAGTCATCGCCATACGAGCATCTTGGTCGTATGGCAGTCCCAACCTCGTCATATAAGCTCCAAATGCATATATGGAATATGATATGACATGCTATCTTCATGCAGTATGCCATATCGTGTAGGTCATAATTTATTTGTTGCTATCCTATGGCGTGGTTTATAATCTCACACAGAACAACCATCACACCGCATCTAATTTCATTCATAGGAATTTATATAATAATAAAATTGCTCATCCATCTCATTAAGGTGTACCTATTTTTTGAGGACGCAAATTAATTCTTTACTCAACAACGAATCCATTTACCTATTTTTCATGTGTATATATATGCATATCTAAGCTAAAAATAATATTTTTAGCGAACAAATATTTATTTCCATACATGACTATTTTATATAGCTCGATACATGTTAAAAATAATATTTTTAATGATCAAATAATTATTTCAACAGATGACCATGTTTAATACTTCATATACATGTTAAAAATAATGTTTTTAATGAACAAATATGTGATGACCCCAGATCCCGATAAGACGGTGCAAGGGTAATCTTTGGAATATAACACATAAACAGATAACAGCAGAATAGAAATAATTAAATACACCAGATAATGTACAATAGAATACACTGGATAAATATAATCATCAGAGTTACACAGTATATAGGATCATACTTAGTACAAAATACAGTTCAGCTATACATAAAATATCTACAGCGAAAAAGAAAACATAATATGTACAACAGGAGCTGAACAACATAAAAAGAGATAAATGATAGAATCCATCTTCAGTTCCAATTATTCAAAAAGAGCCTTCTAAAACCTGAATACAAGGCTGCCCGTGTAGAAAAGGGGTACCCGAGTTCGCAAGTGAAACAAACTACGAGTCAGTCATGGGACTGGTATGAGAAATCTACTTAACACAATTTCAAATATGGCTAATCACAGGACCACGCCACTTTCGCGGAACGGGTTTACTCCATTGGATTGCCAGTGCTTTAAAACAAGGAAATTTTAAACATCGCAATGCTTTTTATAAAAATGAAACCATTATAAGACTCAGTTCCCATCACACAATGCAACACAAACCAGAGGATAGAGTTTTACCTTATAATGGCCAAAATATGCTTGATACGACTAAAACAAAAGCATTTGATATTATTACTAGTATTTATATGTTTCAAAAACAATTTCAAATCATAAGTATCAATCGTAGACGGCATTAATGCCCCATACCACTATGTCGCCATATTTAGGTATACAATCAAAACCGCATGGTATCGTATTTGGGAATTGGATTTCCGTCATGAACCAAGGCAAAAGATAGTCCTTACCGAATTTGAGACGCTCTAGCCTGTGTCTCATGCTACAGCCGCAACTGCACCTAGGTGCCACAGGGCCGGTCCACCGATGTGGATTAAAATGCCTGAGCATTGCGTTTCCCCGCCCTTTGGGGCGTTAATGAGCCCAATGACTCCATCGATCCCGGATCGACCGGTATATCCGAGGCGCCTCGCAACAGCAACAACCACACAGGTGAAAATAATATAAATGTCAAGGCTGGTAGGTCACTGACACCACCCTAGCTAGAAAGAAACGCATGTCCTCCCTGGATCCTTCTCCCGTTTCTTGTCCATACTGTGGTGTGAGGCTCGCGAATTCACGTTATACACAAAGCTACACCACACAGGCCATGCTTTAATCATCAACCACAAGACTTTGCTTTTCAACAGAAGCCTTGATCATCTGCCACTTAGGCATGCCACACTGGCAATTCACGCCATGTGACTGATTTCTATTGAAATATAACCTCTGAGCTCGTACGTCTCAGAGAAGGGCGTTAAGCAAGAGAATAAATTCTCCATCGCCAAACAGATATATATTTAATAGAGATCAATCAGCAAAGAACAAAATCCAATGTCAGACACACAGTCCATTTACACGTTCGTTCTTGGTCTGAACGAAACCGGAGGCACCCAATACCTCGCATATCCGTACAATCAACAAGTACGTCCGGACGGCTACTACTTCAGCCCCTTCAAGGTAGCTACTCCCATCATGAGCATTAGTAGCACCCCTTCATTCGACGTGAAGATCATCGTCTAGTACCGTCTTCATATCTTCGACTTCCACTCGTCGATCAATTATTTGAAATGAGAATCAACTCAGCCTTTTCAAATAATTCACGTATATTTAGAATTTCAAATCTATTCATTTCAATTGTTAAATTATTCGATATCACTAGTTAAATTGATTAATGTAATTTCCACACCAAATACATTCAACCATCAAATCTCACATAAACCAAGCAAATTCATTTTATTTCCATTCCATATCGTTTATAATATTTTATCATGATTTATCGCTATTTTTATTTATTTAAAAATAGCCCATTCATTCAAACGACGCTTCAGGCCATAACGCGGTCGTGGCGTTGATTTTCTTCAGATTTGATTTACACATATCTGAAAATCTAACTGTTGGATCTTCACAAATTTTATATCATTAGAAAGATCTTTTAAAAACGAATCCAATAGTTTCAGTTTTGCGAAAATCCGACAGTCGGATCTCCCGCACTAATCGTTTGAAGTTGCGATTTCAAAATACGAACTACAGCGTCGTTATTCGATTTAATTTAATTATAATTATATATATAAATATAATCGATTGTGGCGTTGTTTTTCTTCGGATTTGAATTAAACGTTCCAGACAATCCAACCGTTGGATCTATACAAAGTTGGTGCCGTTGGAAAAATATTTCCAAGGCGAACCCAACGGTTGCGGTTTCGGGAAAATCCGATGGTCGGATCTCCCGCACTAATCGTTTGAAATCACGGTTTCAAAACACGAACTGCAGCTTCGTTATTCACTATATTATAATTATAATTATAATTATATATAAATATAATTCTTTCTTCGATTTCAAAACCATATCCACTTCATATATTTGATAAAAATGATATTTTTATCATCAAAAATATTTATTCCACGCATTACCATTTTTAACACTTCATATCACAATAAAAATATAAATTTTATTGTTCAATCCATATATTCAGCACATGAATGTTTTCGACTTCACACATACGATAAACATATGATTTTTATCGTTTTAGTCCTTTATTCAACACATGAATATTTTCTATAGTTTATATATATAATAAAAATGTGATTTTTATTGTAAAACAATTTATTTCAAAACACGATTATTTTATATAGTCTATACATAAGGTAAAAATGTTATTTTTGGTGTTAAAACAATTTATTTAAAATATGAATATTTTATATAGGCTATATATATAATAAAAATGTAATTTTTATCTTTCAAATAATTTATTCAACACATGAAATTCATTCAACACATGAATTTCTATTCAACACATGAATTTCTATTCAACACACGAATATAGTTTCGACACATGAAAATAATTCTAACACATGAATATTATTGAAAATTTCGGCAGCATAACGGCAGGGTAGTTAAAACCGGGACCGTCCCTAGTACGGCTCCTCGCTCTACCTTAAAACCTCGCGGTTTTTGACAATGGGGATTTCATGCATCTAATTCGCATGCAGGCGAGCATGTTTTCTTTCATTTCCACAACCTATTCTAATTTTGTTTTCAACCACGAATGGGTATTTTTCAACCACAGTCAATCATTCTCAACCACAAACAATTCTATCAACCATTCGCATTATTCACCAAATTTCGTACAGACCAAATAATCCAAACAATATCACAACCAATAAATATCGTCTATGGTCTGTGGACGAGGGGAGTGTGTGTGTGTCTATATATATATATATATATATATTTATATTTATATATATATATATATATATTCATACATAAATATATTTCAATTCATTTCAACGCACATATAATTTTTACAACGCATATATAACTTATACATCGAATATACAACTTATACAATGCTTATACATGAGGTGTACTTATATAACTCATATATCAACTATATAATTTATACATCGTTGTTTTCCATATCGTTTATAAATTAGAAATATCACATTGGGTTCCACTCCACCAAAAATTGCAGAAGGCTCAGAAAAATACACGGTGTCTTCTAAAATGTAGAAGACGTCCACACGAGTCCACTATCTCTTATTTCACTGGATTTCGACAAGAAACGAAAAAGATATGATTTTTATTGTAAAATCATAAACCGTAGCGCTTTAAAGTGCTATAGAATAGTTTAAATAATATCAGCTGTATACCTCTCTATTTTCTTCAAAACTAGGTTTGTGATTTTCGTGCAATCCGTGAATCGATAGGACAATCGACCTTCACCACGATGAAGAGCAAGGAGAGGCGCACCTGCGTAGAAGTGGGGTCCACTTCAGTGGTCCCTATCAATGACGGCGGCAAGATGAAGTTCCAGACTTTGGAGCGATGGATCTCAGCAAATACTCCACTAGAGAAGACCAGGTTTGTATCGATTTAGAAATGAGAGAATTCTCTACCAAAAAACCCAACTGAAGCCTATGATTTTGATGAGTGGAGGAGGAGAAAACAAGGAGAGAAGAAAAGATCCTTTTCCGCCGTCGACTGGGGGTTTCGGGGGAGAAATATCGGGGAGAGAGAAATAACGTGATTGGCTTATTTTTTTATTATATGTTTTTAAAGTCTCTAAACCCTCCTCTCCTATGAACACCAATCCAAACCAAACAACTGTCGTCCCTAGCCCAATACCCTCATTCCGAACACAATGGGATATCTTTAGAGGGCCCATTCGACTGTTTCAGTCAGTTTTCCTTCAAATTAAAATATAACACATTCAACATTTAATTTGAATGTACATTTCAATTTACCGGGGCCACATACTGATTCTAAAAATTCCCGAAAAATAAATCTAGATATGTTTTGACGTTACGGTCCCAACAAAATTAGTTTCGTCGAATTCTGAGACCGTTTGAAAAATGTCATTTTCTGGTCGATCCAGTTTAACTGTAATTGACCAAAACACGTTTTTCTTCGCCACACTCACATTTTAGCTTTAAAAATTATGAATTTTGAAACCTAGCAATAATTTGACATCCCGGATCCAACAAAAGTGGTTTTGTTGAATTCCGAGGTTGTTTGCAAAATGTCTATTTTCACGGGCTATATAATTTCTATAGCGACCTTTCTGAAAATTCATTTGGCCATAACTTTTGACACCCGCTATGAAACTTCGATTTTCCAGATTCGCTAGAAAGATATTCACCAACAGATTAAAATATTTTTGGTTTCACTAAAATACATTTTATTTTGCCCCCGGTACAGTCAGTCAAAGTTTGAATTGAAATTTTGAAACTGCCGCGCCATTTCAGGCCTTGTTTATAATTTAATGTAATTATATTTATTTTCAAATATCGATTCAAACTACTTTTCGTCGTTATTATTTAAAATATTTATTTTAAATATTTAAAATTCACTAAAATAGCCAATTTAAACATTTAAAATTGGTTCAGATTTTATGGGTTCTTACAATCTCCCCCACTTAAAAAATTTCGTCCCCGAAAAGGAACAAAGTCGAAAGTGGATTAATTAACCAACTCTACGTTCAATCTGGCTTTCACTCTCCAACTTTTCAGTTTTTGAGAATTTTTCAATTCTTCAAAAATTTGGCTAACACCCTGAATTTTCGAAAAATTTCTCCATAACCTCCTTTGTATGGGGAGCGGTTTGGAAATTTATTGGGCCGTATTAGGTACCCAATAAATCCTAATAAGCATGCACATATTTATAGTGATATATTCCGGTGTCCACAGAGGAGTATGTATAGAGCATAACTCCAGAGAATAAATTCTCGTCACCCTATAAATGGTTTTTGTGCCTTAATGACTAGAGAGACGTGTTTATTGTCATCTCCAGACCCGTGTGGGGTTTTTATTAATCTGGAAATTTACCGTTTTATTTTATATGGTCCATATCAGTCATCAGTTCAACGTGCAAAATATAGTCAACGCCATACAAGCCTCACGCTCATGTGGTAAATCTTCAACCTCGTCACACAAGCTCCAAATGCTTATGTGGTATATGATGATGTATGCCTATCTTCAAGAAGTATGCCATGTAGTGTAGTTAAAAATTAATTATTACTATCCTAAGGCGACGTTTATTATTACACATAGAATAACCATCACTCTACATCCAATGGCATTCACAGGAGTTGATATAATAATAAAATTGCGCATCCAACTCATTAAGGTTTACCTATTTGTCGGGCACGCAAATAATTTCTTTACTCAACAGCTAATCCAGTTACCTGTTCAAACATATATAATACACATGTATATATTTCTATCTATTTTCTCATCAGTTTAAAGTGTGATTTAATCGAATAAATTCTACCATTCGTTCCCTTATTGATTAAATTAACTATCATTCGAATAATTTAATTAATCAAATCCACAAGCACACAACACAAGCAACAATCAATTTGTTTTTAACTTTTCAAAATCATACTAATTAATTCATATATATATTTTTAAAATCATTCAGACTATATAGTTAAAAAGTTCATATCCATGAAAAGAAAACAACAGCAAAGTGGAGAACATAATGGAAATTGCAAAATGTGGTAAATGTACCTTGCACCAGAGTCAATCAGAGATATCCACCCTGCACTTAGGATAAACTCTCTTAATGCTTTCCTCTGTTTCCCAAGTACAATCTCGTGGATCTCCACTCCATTGCACTTTGACTACGTGAACCTTCTTGTTCCTCAGCTCTTTGATTTCTTTGCCAATTATCTTTAGCGGCTCTCTTCTCACAGCCAATTTTGGAGTGATTTCCAAATCCTGTTATGCGGCTTCTTCTACAACGAGATCTGGATCATGCACATGCTTTCGCAGTTGAGATACGTGAAATACATCATGCACTCCAGGCAACTAATTAGGCAATTGAACCCTATAAGCGAGAGTTCCAATCTGTTCTAGAATAGAAAACGGACCAATAAATTTGGGTGCCAATTTCCCTGTTTTACCGAACCGGATAACTCCTCTCATCGGAGATACCTTCAAATATACATAGTCGCCAAAAAAAAATGATATATCTCTTCTTCTTTTATCTGCATAGTTTTTCTGTCATCTTTGGGCGGCTAGTAATCGTTTCTTAACGAAATCGACTTTATCCGCAGCATCGCGAATCATATCAGGACCCAATACAAGTCTGTTACCAGGTTCAACCCAATAAGCAGGGGATCGGCACGGTCTACCATACAATACTTCGAATGGAGACATTTTCAGGCTCGCCTGGTAGCTTTTGTTATATGAGAATTCGGACAAATGTAAATGGTCTTCCCATGATCCGCCAAAATCAATAATACAAGCCCGCAATAGATCTTCAAGAATACGATTCACCCTCTCAGTTTGACCATACGTTTGAGGGTGATATGCGGTGCTCAAGTTCATCTTCATTCCCAATTCTGCTTGGAATGCTTCCCCGAATTTACTAGCAAAAATCAGGTCACGATCACCAACTATACTCATGAGAACTTCGTGCAGTCTAACTATTTCCTTGAAATAAACCTGCGCTAGACTCTGAGCATTTCTATTCGATTTGACAGGTATGAAATGGGTGGTCTTCGTGAAACGATCAACGATCACCCAAATACTATCATTTCCTTTCCTGGTTCTGGGCAAACCATCTATGAAGTCCATAGAAATCTGTTCCCACTTTCCACCTGGAACTTCCAAAGGTTGCAACAATCCAGCGAGCTTCTGCTGATCGCTTTTGACTTGTTGACAAGTAGAACACCGGCTAACATATACAGAGATATCTCTTTTCATTGCATTCCACCAGAAAGTTCGCTTGAGGTCGTTATACATTTTACTGACCCCTGGGTGGATACACAACTTGGACTTGTGACACTCGTCCAATACTACTCTTTTGAGCTCAATGTTGTCGGGAACACAAATTCTACCTTTCAATCTCAGAACTCCTGCGCCATCCACTTGGAAGTTGGAGACTTCGCCTTTTTGAATTCTTTTGATCATCTCCTTAATAAGACTATCGTCTTTCTGAAGAATAGCTATTTTATCAATCAACGATGGTGTAATGATAATACTGGCGATGATCACATTCTTCCTGCTGAGCGCATCAGCTACAACATTGGCTTTTCCCGGAGTATATAAAATATCTAAATCATATGCCGCGAGAAATTCTAACCAATGCTGCTATCTCATATTCAGATCCTTCTGGGTGAATAAATATTTCAATGATTGATGATCAGTGTATAATTCAAACTTCTCACCCATTAGATAATGCCTTCAGATTTTCATAGCAAACACGATAGCTAGCAATTCTAGATCGTGAGTTACATAATTCTTCTCATGTGGTTTCAATTGACGGCTAGCATAAGCGACTACATGGCCTCTTTGCATTAACACTGCGCCAAGGCCTTCTTTAGAAGCATCAGTCCCAACTTTTAAATCCTAATTGCCGTCAATAATTGTAAGCACTAGAGCAGTCATCAATTTTAACTTCAGCTCCTGAAAAGCTGCCTCACATTCGGGAGTCCTGTTGAATCTCGAATGTTTCTTATTAAGCTTTGTTAAGTAAATGGATATCTTCGAAAAATTCTTAATAAACTTCCGATAATAACTAGCCAATCTGAGAAAACTTCTGATTTCTGTAGGAGTATGAGGCTGTTTCCAATTCCGAATAGCAGCGATTTTACTGCGATCCACTGAAATTCCTTGCTTTGACACGACATGGCTAAGAAATTTGACTTCTTCTTGCCAGAATATACATTTGGAAAACTTTGCTTTCAACACATTCTTTCTGAAAATTTCTAACACTTGTTCCAAATGTTTTTCGTGCTCGCTTTCTGATTTAGAGAAGATTAAAATATCATCAATGAAAACCAGAACACATTTATTCAATACTTCTCTGAATACACGGTTCATTAGATCGACAAAATAAGCTGGAGCATTACATAAACCAAACGGCATTACTAACCACTCGTGGAATAAATCTGGGCCTCTGAATGCTATAAAAGGAACGCACTCTTCGGCAATACGAAGCTAGTGGAAACCTGTAGCTAGGTCCATTCGTGAAAATACTTGTGCACCATTCAATCGATAGAATAAATCATCAATCCGCGACAATGGATATTTGTTTTTCAATGTCTGTTTGTTCAAACCACGATAATCTACACATAGTCTGAGAGTACCGTCTGACTTTGGAACAAATACCACTGTTGCTCCCCAATCAGAGAAACTAGGCCTGATCAGACCTTTCCATACTAGTTGTCGAGTTTGATTGTCTAACTCTTCTTTCTCTTTCAAGGTCACTCTTCGAATAGCGTGAACTACTGGCCATGCATTCGGAACTAAAGTGATTTTAAAATGAATTTCTCTCTGCGGGGGTAAGCTAACAACTTCTTCGAACACGTCTGCATAGTTCTTGACAACTGGGATATTTGCAATGTCGACCGAAATATCCTCCGGAACGACAGGAACAGGTTCTATTTGAGCAGGAGAAACATCTAAAGCTTCCCAGAAGTCTTTTCTGTCAGAATTTGGACCTTCACAGGGAATTACAATATTAGAAAACTTCGTTTTAACCTTGACAACCCTTTCTGCACATTTAACTTCCGCTTCGTATTTGGTTAACTAATCCAATCCTAAAATAAGATCGAATTCGGTAAAATTCATGACGATCGAGATATAAGGAAACCGATAATGAGAAAAAGAGACAGGTACCCCACAAGCACAACTAAGATCGAGGGAACCTCCAACCGGATTATGAACAGTTATGGTTCTTTAAGCTTTTTCAATTTCAAATCCAATTTCTTAACCGCGTTCTTTGCAATAAAGCTTCTCTATGTGCCTGTGTCAAACAGTACTTTAACTGGGATATCTTTGATAGTAAGCGTGCCTTATAAAACATCGGGCCTTTCCTGACTAGCTGAGGATTCAGAAGTTTCCACTACTTTATTTACCTAAACCACTTCAGATTTCTGTGGTAGTCAGAAATCTTGCTTTACGTGACCAACCTGATGGAAAAGATTGCATTTTCTATTTTCTTGAAATCCCTTTTTGGATTGAAGTCCACCTTCTAATCGTTTCTTTAAGGGTCCACAGTTTATCGCCAAATGTCCTTTCCGATTACAGTTAGAGCAGATGGCAGTTGTTACTGGCACTTTCTCAGATTTAACCTTCTTTCGATTGACTTTAGGTTTCTTTCTGGCCCTAGACGTCGTACTGGCCTCAGGCTGTGCACTTGTCTCTGGGCTATAGATTTCCTTTTACTACTAGTGCTGACTTCCTCTTCGTCGACAAAAAGGCCTCGCCTATCAAGATCTTCATACTGATAAGCCATGTATATCATTTCAGAAAAAGGAAGCTTCACATGGCCCATCACACTACTCTGGTATTTCCTTTGAAGACCATTAATAAATCTCAGATTCTTCCTCTTTGGATCTTGAATTAGATGAGGGGCGAAATGAGAAATTTCATTGAATTTCTTATGATATTATGGGATATTCATATCTCCTTGTATCAGATAATAAAATTCATCACATAACCACTCAGTTGCTTCTGGAGGAACAAATCTTTTACTGAAAATTTCTTTAAATCTATCCTAAGTAATATTACCTTCTTGATTATCCTTAGTAATCGTTTCCCACCAGATTAATGCTTCTTCTTTGAGAGCCTAAGATGCCACTAAACTTTTCTGGTCATCTCTCAGTTGGAAACTTTCAAAAATTCTTTCAATAGAACTCATCCAAGCCTGAGTTTGAATAATAGATTCATTGCCCAAGAATGGTACTCCACCCAGATTTCGATATCTTTTCAATAGAACTTCTATATCCGATCCTAGCTGAGGGAGTACAACTGGCTCATTAATTTGTTGAACCATAGGATAATTTCTTCTGCTTCTGCCACTCATTTTCTATGTCTGCAAACAGCAGACAAAGTGTTAGGCCAACAGAAAAGGTAATTTTGAAACATAGAGACATATACTTGTATGTAAATGTGTCTATCGAGGTGTATTTCATTCTGCTGTACTCACACTAGGATATTACTGATCCTATTTGTAATGAGTTACTCGTCCTAGAACACTACTGGTCCTATTTCTGACGAGTTCGTTAATATGTTATATTCCAGAACTAAGCTTAACCAAAGCTCCGATACGACGTTTGTGACGACACCAAACCCCGATAAGACGGTGCAAGGGTAATCATTGGAATGTAACACATAAACAGATAAAAGCAGAACAGAAATAATTAAATACACCAGATAATGTATAATAGAATACACTGGATAAATATAATCATCAGAGTTACACAGTATATAGGACCATACTTAGTACAAAATACAGTTCAGCTATACATAAAATGTCTACAGCGGAAAAGAAAACATAATATGTACAACAGAAGCTGAATAGCATAAAAAGAGATAAATGATAGAATCCATCTTCAGCTCCAGCTATCCAGAAAGAGCCTGCTAAAACCTGAATACAAGGATGCCCGTGTAGAAAAAGGGGCACCCGAGTTTGCAAGTGAAACAAACTACGAGTCAGTCATGGGACTGGTATGAGAAATCTACTTAACACAATTTCAAATATAGCTAATCACAGGACCACACCACTTTCGCGGAACGGGTTTACTCCATTGGATTGCTAGTGCTTTAAAACAAGGAAATCTTTAAACATCGCAATGCTTTTTATAAAAATGAAACCATTGTAAGACTCAGTTCCCATCACACAATGCAACACAAACCAGAGGATAGAGTTTTACATTATAATGGCCAAAATATGCTTGATACGTCTAAAACAAAAGCATTTGATATTATTACTAGTGTTTATATGTTTCAAAAAACAATTTCAAATCATAAGTATCAATCATAGACAGCATTAATGCCCCATACCACTATGTCGCCATATATAGGTACACAATTAAAACCGCACGGTATCGTATTTGGGAATTGGATTTCTGTCATGAACTAAGGCAAAGGATAGTCCTTATCGAATTCGAGATGCTCTTGCCTGTGTCTCAGGCTACAGCCGCAACTGCACCTAGGAGTCACAGGGTCGGTCCACCGATGTGGATTAAAATGCTGAACACTGCATTTCCCCGCCCTTTGGGGCGTTAATGAGCCCAATGACTCCATCGGTCCCGGATCGGACGAAATATCCGAGGCGCCTCGCAACAGCAACAACCACACAGGTGAAAATAATATAAATGTCAGGGTTGGTAGGTCACTGACACCACCCTAGCTAGAAAGAAACGCATGTCCTCCCCGGATCCTTCTCCCGTTTCTGGTCCATACCATGGTGTGAGGCTCGTGAATTCACGTTATACACAAAGCTATGCCACACAGGCCGTGCTTTGATCATCAACCACAAGGCTTTGCTTTTCAACAGGAGCCTTGATCATCTGCCACTTAGGCATGCCACACAGGCAATTCACGCCATGCGACTGATTTCTATCGATATATAACCTCTGAGCTCGTACGTCTCAGAGAAGTCTGTTAAGCAAGAGAATAAATTCTCCGCTGACAAACAGAGATATATTTAATAGAGATCAATCAGCATAGAACAAAATCCAATGTCAGACACACAGTCCATTTACACGTACGTTCTGGGTCTGAACGAAACCGGAGGCACTCAATACCTCGCATATCCGTACAATCAACAAGTACGTCCGGATGGCTACAACTTCAGCCCCTTCAAGGTAGCTACTCTCATCATGAGCATCAGTAGCACCCCTCCATTCAACGAGAAGATCATCGGTCCTGCACCGTCATCATATCTTCGACATCCACTCATCGATCAATTATTTGAAATGAGAATCAACTCGGCCTTTTCAAATAATTCAGGTATATTTAGAATTTCAAATCTATTCATTTCAATGGTTAAATTATTCGATATCACTAGTTAAATTGATAAATGTAATTTCCACACCAAATACATTCAACCATCAAATCTCACATAAACCGAGCAAATTCAGTTTATTTCCATTCCATATCGTTTATAATATTTTATCACGATTTATCGCTATTTTTATTTATTTAAAAATAGTCAATTCATTCAAACGACGCTTCAGGCCATAACGCGGTCGTGGCAATGTTTTTCTTCAAATTTGATTTACACATATCTGAAAATCTAACCGTTGGATCTTCACAAATTTTATATCATTAGAAAGATCTTTTCAAAACGAATCCAATAGTTTCAGTTTTGAGAAAATCCGACGGTCGGATCTCCCGCACTAATCCTTTGAAGTTATGATTTCAAAATACGAACTGCAGCGTCGTTATTCGAATAAATAAATAAATAAATAAATATATAATCAATTCTGGCACTGTTTTTCTTCAGATTTGAATTAAACATTCCAGACAATCCAATCGTTGGATCTTTACAAAGTTGGTCCCGGTGGAAAGATATTTCCAAGGCGAACCCAACGGTTGCGGTTTAGGGAAAATCTGATGGTCGGATCTCCTGCACTAATCGTTTGAAATCATGGTTTCAAAACACGAACTGCAGCTTCGTTATTCACTATATTTTAATTATAATTATATAAATATAATTCTTTCTTCGATTTCAAAACCATATCCACTTCATATATTTGATAAAAATGATATTTTTATCATCAAAAATATTTATTCCACACATCACCATTTTTAACACTTCATATTCACAATAAAAATGTAGATTTTATTGTTCAATCCATATATTCAACACATGAATGTTTTCGACATCACACGCACGATAAAAGTATGATTTTTATCGTTTTAGTCCTTTATTCAACACATGAATATTTTCTATAGTTTATATATATATAATAAAAATGTGATTTTTATAGTAAAACAATTTATTTCAAAACACGATTATTTTATATAGTCTATACATAAGGTAAAAATGTTATTTTTGGTGATAAAACAATTTATTTAAAATACTAATATTTTATATAGGCTATATATATATAATAAAAATGTAATTTTTATCTTTCAATTAGTTTATTCAACACATGAACTTCATTCAACACATGAATTTCTATTCAACACACGATGTAACACCCCACCTCCATTAAGGTCACTCACAAAGGGATTGCCTTAACTTTGATGGAGCATTTTAGTAAACAGAACAGAAACTTACAAGACAGATAAAACAGTACTTGAAAATTTTATAACTTTATTTCAACAGAAGCTTGGTTACATCCTTTCAAATCACAATATCAGAATTCAATTACAAAATATCAGTCTTGTACAAAAGCCTTCAGAATGCATAGTTTAAATTCATAATCCCCACAGAAGAAGACAAGCCATACTTTAAGCACTTCAAGCAGAAGAAATCTGGATCAAGCTAGAGTATTCCCTTCTACAAAACCTGGGGGGAAACGGAAGAAAGGAGGCGAAACAACAAGGTTCAGACAAAAAGTCTGGCAAGTCCAGTGATTTTCAGTTATGAACAGATAATAATAACATGACATGAAAATAAAACTGGATGAGAGATAACCGTAACAGGTGTAACAGATATAACAGAAGAACAGAATGATATAAGCTATTGCTTTACACTTCTCTGCACTAATACTAGTATAACAGGACTAGATGTCACCCTAATGTCTAAACTGAAACAGAAACAGGTACAGAATAATTTCCACAGAAGAGAATGCTAGTAATGGGCCTTTACCACCCCAACAAAAACAGACAGAAACAGAATGCTAATAATGGGCCTTTACCACCCCAGCAGAAACGGATAGAAACAGATTAATCCCTACGGAAATAGAATGTAGAATTAGGTGTACACTAGTAATGGGCCTTTACCACCTGAACAGACGGTACCACGCAGAAAGAGACAGGTGTCACCACCCAACAGAAACAGACGGTACCAACAGAAACAGGAAGAACTAAGTGTACCCTAAAACCCTACCCCAAGCGATCGGCTCCCTAATACATAAATACCCTGTGTCAGCCCCACAAAAGGGTGTATCATTCCCTAAAGTGGCAACCTTTGAATGACACAGACCTATTTATAGATGTCATGGCGTCTTACATCCTCAGAGGCAGACCGGGATCCATGCACGCACATGACCTGGTTGGAATGCACCATCAACACCCCTCGCCATTATCAGAATGAACCATTTATAACTAGTTCAATAAGCGTGCCCGGACCCTACCTACTGTTGGGTCAAAGTTTTGATACCAGAAAGGGTTACTGACTAATACGGGTCCCAAATAACAGATGACACAAGTAATTTCCCTCCTATCCTTGTGTCCCTAGACTAACAGATTTCAGATTAACTTATTTACAAGTTTTAGACATACAGAGTTTAGATCAACTAGTTAACAGGTCAGACAATCAAGTTAACAGGTTTTCAGACTAACGGATCAGATGTTCAGATTAACAGGCTTACAGATTAACTGGTTACAGATTAACAAACTTACAGATTAACCGGTTACAGATTAACCGGTTACAGATTAACAGACTTACAGATTAACCGGTCACAGATTGACCGGTTACAGATTAACCAGTTACAGATTGTCTAACTTTGTATTGGGCCTACAGATTCACGATACAGGTTTATCAGATTCATTGGTCCAATTGGTTTAACCTTACGCACCCAACACATTTTAGACATCATATTTATCTCAGATTTTCATTAATTAAATATTAATGCCCAAACCTCTCACATTTGACTGACAGTTTGCGGCTACTGGTTAGGCCGGTTGGTTCCGGGCAGGTTTCTGCCGCAAATTGAGTCTAACCTCGGGTTTCAAGCACATTATGACTAACTTCTCACATTAGAACCTATTGTTTGTGACCATTGGAATATGTCGGGCGGTTATGGGCAGAATTACGCCGCAAACTCATTCTAACCTTGAGTTAGCCATGTTTATCTTTGCGGCCAATTAATTAATAATTTACCATTTATACCCACGCCTAACATGTATGTCAATTATTCATAGCTAATTCAGATTATGTCAATAACAGACTGAATATATCAACTTAACAGATACGGCAGATAACAGATTTTGCAGATTAGGCGACTTAACGGATTTAGCAGATTAAGCAAACTAGCAGATTTAGCAGATAACAGATTAGGCATCTCAATAGATTTAGCAGTTTAGGCATCCCAACAGATTTAGCAGTTTAGGCATCTCAACAGATTTAGTTTAGCAGATTTGGTATTTTCAACAGACTTAGCAGATGACAGATTTGGCAGATGAACAGATCTAGCAGACTAGGCAGTAGAGTAGAACTAGCAGATTAAGCAATATAACAGAACTAGCAGATTAGGCAATATAACAGAACTAGCAGATTAGGCAAATATAGCAGAACTAGCAAATTAGGCAAATATAACAGATTTAATCATTCTTTAAAGTTTCACAAACATATCTTGCCTAATTATAAATTTGGCCTAAGTTTGCATGCCTAAATAGTTGTCATGATTCACACTATGACCATGTACCCCACGTTTGCATTGAATTTACATGTCACAGATTATGGTCATAATTTACCTGTCCCAATTTAGTTCAACTTGCCTAGTACAAAAGATTCACATATAAATTATACCAAATATAGCCATCGATTTCAATGCATGTCATATATTCAAAAATCTCCTATTTAGGTGTTTTTCACATTTGATAGTTATCAAATCTTAATATAGACCTTCACACCTAAGTCATATTCTCTTTTTATCCCAAATCACGAATTGTTATATAAACAATATGCCCAACAATCTTTAAATTATAACAGATCTTTAATTTAGAAATATGCGTCATGTCCAAAGTCTCAAGTCACATGTTAACATAAATGGTTCCTCTTCTTCCAATTCACAGAATATGCATAGATTTAAGTCTAGTTTACAACCTATGTCCTTTTTCTTAAATCAGTCACAGATTAGCCATGTCCAATTATGCCACATTCATTATTTATCCCAAACATTTTAGCGTTCGTGTGTTAATCTCTTAGGAGATTGGCGCAGGCTCGTAGTAGCCTGGCTATAGAACAGAAAGTAGAAGAGATACAGAATAAAATATATCAGAACAGAACATACACAATCTCAAATTCAGATTTACAATCATGTCACAATTATGTTTAAAGTTTATATCGGAAAATAACTACACTTGCCTTCCGTGATTAAAGAAAGAACTTTAATTTGTTGTAGAATCGTTGTAGGAGCTTTAATCTCTAGTTTGATTGAGTTTGGAGGCTAAGAGAATTGCTTAGAGAGCAGCGGCCATGATCAAAAGGAAGTCCAGCAACATTTTGATGTAAGAATGTTTTGTTACCCATTAGGTTATGTCTTAGGATGTATTTATAGGTGTAGGAACTCATTTAGGCCCTCAGATTAACCCTAGAACTCATCAGGTCTGTTCAAACACGTCACAACCCCCAAAATCGCACACACACACGCACCAGGTTCGACCAGGGTGGTCGACCCCAAGGTTGACTGCCCAGTCGACCTAGTCTGGGGGGTCGACTGCCCAGTCGACTCCCCAGTCGACCTGGGTCTGGGCGGGAAATTTCCCGTCCAGTCTGTTCTGGGTTTGAAATTCGAATTTTGAATTCGAATTCGAGCTGTTTTGAACTCTGAATATTTCTGAAACTTTGGAGGGTCATATCTCCCTCGTATGGACTCCGATTCTTGCAAACTCGGACTCGGTTCCAAGCAGAATTCTGAGACGAACGCAGTGGCGCAACCCGTTTCCCTTGATTCTTATTTTAAAAAATTAATTATCCTCTAATTTGTTACTTATACATTCACAAAAAATATGGGGTGTTACATTCTCCCCTCCTTAAAGGATTTCGTCCCCGAAATCTTCAAGTTAAGAAGAATGTGTCCACCATCCAACATCCATCTACTCAATCATCAATCACTAGCGTCCATTGTCCTTAGAAACTTCTAATGTTTTATGAACATATGCAAAGGTGTGTGTATATGTTCCTTATCTAATGCAAAGATCAGGCGGTCCACTGATTCAGTTGACCACCTTAATGCGAATTATGCCCGTGCCATGAGTCCAACATGTATGCAATTTCCCTACTCGATACATATCATTTCTATATGAGTGCACAACCATTCAGTCATATGCAACATCCATGTGCCGAGTCAATCATTTTGCATCCACAGAATTTGAAAAATGCACACACATCCATATGCAGTATGAAAGTGTTTTTGAGCCGATCCAGTGCCTAGTGTATGTATATGCATCCACGAGCAACCACTAGCAACCATTTGCATCCACTTGCAACCATCAAACATAACATGTCTCAAACACATGTTTACACCCATTAGTTTCTATCTAAATTTCGAAGATTCGATCGATAGGATACAGTCGAATGATGGAAGCGAGTACAGATAAAACAAAAACTTGGTTCCCATTAGACATGGGTCCTAAGTATCGGCCCCGAAGACTAAAATCAACATCAAGTTGACACCCAGAGGATTACCCTCTTTAGATAATGTCAAAACTGGAAATCTTAACCTTATCGGAAGTATTCAGATATTTACAAATTACTGGTACAGATCAGGTTACTGAACTAAGCATGATAAAACCCAGAATGTATGCGTCCTACTTAACGCCTAACACAGATATCTCTCAAACCCCAATCTATCACAAACAGATTAGTCATAACCCTTATGGGTTTGAGTCTACAGTGGAATCAGAAACAATACCAGTATTAAAGTGTAGAGTATCGATTACAGAATCAAAATCCATAATCAGAAAGAGTTTTAACTCAACAATCAGATAAGAAACTTAAACCTTCTACTCAAATTTTCTTATTTCTACCCTATCTACCAGTCCCTTGAGCATTCGCCTGTCCTCCAGAAGTGGGTTCTGCCCTCTGCCCTTGCCCTCGTTTCTTCGGGCAGTCCCTAGTGAAGTGTCCCATCTCACCACAGTTGAAGCAAGTGCCCTTGCTCTTTCGACAATCCTTGTTCAGATGAGTCGAGCTCCCACAATTAAAACACTTTTTCCCTTTCTTATCTTCAGACTCCTTATCATTCTTTTGGGTTTCCTTTTTGGGCCATGCCTTCTTTTTCGGTGGCTCTTCCTTCTTTGCCTCTTTCTTCTCGGGTGCCTTATCAGTTTTAGCGCCTTTCTCCTCGTGCATGAGTGCCATGTCTACTAGCTTCTCAAAGGTGGCCCCCATAGGGATGTGGGTCATAGCCAACACCTGCAATGGCTCATTCAAGCCATTAACGAACCTCAGAGCCTTCTCCTCCTGCGTGTTCACCAAATCTAAGCCAAACCTTGCCAATTGGTTAAATTTGTTGACGTACTCTTTCACTGATAGATTTCCCTTCTTCAATGTCAAGAACCTTTCCATGTATAGATTCTCTTCTACCCTTGAGAGAAACTTTGCCTCAAACCTACGTCTAAAATCTGCCCAAGAATCAACAGGACGCTCCCCATTAGTGACCTCCCAACAAAACGAGGCCTCTCCCTTCGTTAACCAAGCTGCTAATTTGACTTTCCTCCATTCTTCTACTTCAAAGATTTATAGCAATTCTTCCACCTCCTTAAGACAATCTCTAGCTTCCACAAACGTTTCTGACCCTTGAAAAGGTTTTCCACCCATAGCCTTAAATTCCTTGCATGTCTTTGCAAAAGTATCAGCGCGAGTGTGGTAACCCGAAAATCCGGTCCAATTTGAGCTGACTAAATAACACAAGTCCAACCCCAAATTGCACTTGAAATTCAAGAAACTAATAGAAAGAAGATAGAGGGTGAGGATAGATAAGGTAGAACTAGTAGAATAGAAGAAGAAGAACATCATCATCAGAGTAAACACGAATCTCACAGCGGAATGAATAAAATATAACATAACCTTTTGAAATACAAACAGTTATATATACAATAGCACTTATCAGAGCACAGCACTTACAACAACAGTGGAAATAATAATAGCTATAGAATCCTGAAGCCTCCGGCTCCGAGCTCTCCAAGTGTATTTGTAAAATCCCGACTACTTGACTGCCTATACAAATTTAGGCACCCAAGAGTTTAGGGAAAACAAACAAATAAACTCCGAGTTAGTCATGGGACTGGTATGAGTAAAACAGTTTAAAGCAGTTTGAACAAGTAAACGATATCTCATAAGGCCACGCCGCATAGTGGAACGGGTTTTTCCCTTATGAGAATCCAACAACTTTGTAAACAATATCATTCTGATATTATAACAATGTCTAAATACAATTGGATAACAATCTAGCAGAAACGCTTTCATCTCACGTTCTACAAATATAGTATACAATCAAAACCGCAAGCACGTATTGGGTAATGGATTTCCAACTATGACAAGGTATGGAACCACCTTCCGATCAGTGTACTCTAGGAATGATAAACTGGAGTTCAACAAGAACATCTTGCAACTCAGCCACACATGACCGACCACTCATTTCGCTTGAGTGTATCAAATGTACATCACCAACGGTTGGGATCAGCAACTGTTTCCCGTATATATATGGGACATCATTGATAGATTAAAAGAAGCAAATGAATATTCTCTAGATAGGTGATTATACACCCTGCTTCGGTGTGACCGACTTAGCCATACTGCCTGCCCGATTTCTGTCATTTACCGGATGTGAGGCTGGAAGCTACGCTTACTTTCCATTCGTTTATAACACGATCACTTTGAATGCCACATTATCAGATCCGTAAATCATTAGTTGGTTTATACAAATATCCTGGATGTTATGCTAAGGGATAAATCCGTTGCAACCATATATATTTATACAGACCAACCCATTCGATCATTGGAAATACTTTGTTAGACATTCGTCCATTTACGTTCGTTCTGGGACTGAACGAAACCAAAGGAACTATTCAGTACATCCATCTTAGTCCATTGTTATCTAAGATTTATACAACAGCCCTTGCACTTTACTCCGTCTTCAATATATTCAGCATATATGATTCGCAACGCTTATGCCAATACAGACTGGTTCTTTGGATAATAATCCAACCGGTCTCTCCATATTAACAACGTTAAAATGGTCAAAACATTGATAGTCTGTGATTTAACTATCAAAGAAAAACTCGTGTGCAAACAACGATATTATTTCCAGACGGAAATTATATCAACCAATCATCATTTAACATTTATCTCTTTAGTTCATTAATTTACTTATCTCCTGTTTCCCTATATTATAAATTTCTTATTTTCTAATTTTAGAAAATATACTTTATTAACAATGGAAAACATTTCCATTTCCTTGTTTTCTATATTAGAAAACATTTCTGATTTCTTATTTGGAAAACATTTCCGAAGTTCCTTTATTGGATTTAAACTGATGTTTAAATAAACATCGCTATGCCAACTCAAACCATTTACTGAATTCACTTAACCATCATTCACTATCAAACCTTACCATTCCTTAGTTAAGAAGGAAGTCAATCAAGTTGGGGTATAATTACCTCTCAAACCTTAACTGAACAACGTTATAACTTCGAAATAGTAACAGTTTATCTTTTAAACCTTTAACAGCTTCTTTACGTAACTCTCGGATTCAATTTACAAATCCACTTCTTTATTGAAAACAAATGATTATAACGATAACGTTATAATCCCTACTTTCGCAATATCAAACTTCAATTATAACCTTTATTCTTTAATTCGAATAATTAAACCTAACCCTAATTTATTAGTGTATATTCTTGATTTAAAAACCGAAAAGTAAACATTACTTTCCCGAATTCGATATAATTGAATTCGACGTATAATTCTCTTTCGAGTAATCTCTATTTGATTAACTCTTCTTCGAATAACCTATATTCGATTATCTCTCTTCGAATAACTTATATTCGAAATCTCTCTCTTTCGAATAAACTATATTCGATCTCTTTCTTTCGAATATGATATATTCGATAATCTCCTTTCGATTAAACTAATCGATAGCTCCTTTCCTTTAACTCTATTCGAATAATTCGACTAACTCTATTTAAATCCGTTTAACTCTATTCAACTCCATTCGAATAACTAATATTCGATAACTCTATTTACTCTATTCGAATAACTAATATTCGATAACTCTATTTACTCCATTCGAATAACTAATATTCGATTAACTCTTTTAACTTTATTTGAATAACCAATATTCGACTAACTCCTTTAACTCTATTCGAATAACCAATATTCGACTAACTCCTTTAAATCAACTCACTTGGATTTACTCGGTTTACTTAACTCATTTTGACTAACTTAACCTAATTAACTCGACTTATTTAACTCCTATCGAATAACTAATATTCAATTAACTTATATTCGAATTACTATGCCTGTTTAACTTTATTTCGAATAACTAATACTCGATTTAACTCCATTCGCTTGACTCTAGATCGCAGCGATCACAATGGTTACGCCTGATTCTCTCAAGAAACATCCGACCGCCTTAGGCTATTTACAGCCCTGCGTATTACGCTAGCAGTCGTGCTGAATGACACTTATCTTGAATAACTATATTTGACTAACTCTAACTCAAATAACTACACTTGATTAACTCTAGTGGTTGACTCTAACTGTTAACTCTACTGGTTAACTCTAACTGATTAACCCTAACTGATTAACTCTAACTGGTTAACTCTATTTGACTAACACTACTCGACTAACCCCTTTCGAATAATATATTCGATTAACTAACTTCGAATACCATATTCGATTAACTAACTTTGAATACCATATTCGATTAACTAACTTCGAATACCATATTCGATTATCTAACTTCGAATACCATATTCGATTAACTAACTACGAATACCATATTCGATTAACTAACTTCGAATACCATATTCGATTAACTAACTTCGAATACCATATTCGATTTCTTCTTTTTATAACGTTTATCCATTTAAAAAGATCCCCTTTTAACAACGTTTATTCATTTATAAAGATTCACTTTTTAGTAACGGTTCTTCACTTTATAAATGTCCTTTTAATAACGTTTTCCTTTTTATTAACTCTATTTATTTACTAAATATTCCCTTTTCAATTCTATTTGTAAATGGTTTACAAATATTTCTTTTTTTCTATTTTATTCTATTTGCAAATGGTTTGCAAATATTTCCTTTTCCATTCTATTCTTAAAAATATTCTAACTCCTTAAATTTCCGGGAAAATTCGCCATAACCTCCATTGTATCGGGAGCATTGGGAAAATCCCCAAACCCGCCACATAGGCCTTTCCATTCAAAAAGGAAATGTTTTGAATTTGTTTCCTTTTTAAAATATCTCCTATTTATAAATATCTCTTATTTATAAATATTCCATTTAAAAATATTTTATTTTCACTATCACTTTGAAAATTCCCTTTTCAACATCCCGTATGTTGTGGTATTCAATCATATCAAATCACGATGTTCAATATCGTCCAAACACATATAATCACCACAGATTATATATCATATTATATATCACAATATATAAATCACAGTAAAATAACTGTTGAGGAATCCAGTTGGATTCCTCCAACCTGTTTCCCTGCATCACAGATGTTAGACAATATAATTATCATCACTTTCAGTTCAATATGAATTATTCTGATCAACAGAATCGACATATAAATATTTAACGATTTATATATATATACATATATACATATATATATAATCTCTACTAACTGACTAGCAGTTCAATCAATCAACCAACACACAGCAATCAATAGATGATTAACAGTTCTAAAAATACATTATAAAAATATAACTGTTCAGAGTTGGTGAGTTTTACTCACATTTGCAGTTCATCGTTAAAGAACGATAAACTGTTATTTGATTTGAATCAAACAATTTATTTCGCCATAAATTGTAACGAGCTCCATTCCACTCCCGGTCAGTTCCATGGTGTAGTGCCCGTCCATACGATCCCAACACAACTTACGATTCGTCAATATGACACCGTATGACCAAGTTATACAATTATGAGGTTAATACACTATCGTTTGAATAAAAATAAATTTCTATTTATACTTAAATGAATTGGGCTTTACCCAATATCTCTTTGCCGGCCCATCAGTACTTCCCAGGCCCAACTGTTATACAGACACGCACCCCTTTTTACTACGGTCCTCCTCAAATTGATTTTCACGATACCATCAAAATCAACATTTCCCAAAACTTAACATCGCAGTACTCCAGAAAATCACTCCACAAACTTTTGATACTTCCTTCAAACCATTCTCAGACTTTGACCTGCCGTTGACCTCCTCCAACCACCACTTCAGTCACTGAATGCCAACTCCGACGCCACCTCTGCACTCGCCACCTCCGTCCGTACCTTCCAGTCACAGACCTAGCAAACTCGACTTCAACTTCTCGACCTCGAGTACAGGTCCGCCACCACACTGCTATGGCGCTGCCTCTATCGCATCCTTCCCAAGGCCATCGGAGTCCTCATCGAATCCACCACCCGACCACCTCGCATGTCAACAATCCATTTGCCACCTCGAATCGACCCATCACCCTCCTCGTCGATGATGACGTCCAGCCCGAGCCCCGCTGCCTCAAAATCCCATTCCAGCAAATGTCGAACGGAACCAAACGAAGCCCATGGAGGTGTAACACTCGATCACAGCAGTTTAATGGATCCTACCTTATACGATTTCGTTGAGAGAAATCGCTTGATTTAGTTGATGAAGTAATATTTGATGTGGCAGCCGTATTGGATTTATCAGAAGGATGGAGAATTAGGGCGTAAGGAAGTAAACAGGGGATACTTATAGGCAACAGAATTTTAGATATTTTAGGTTAGAGAATATTCCTCGGAATATTCTTTTGTTAACTCATTTCATGCTTAAAACTAACACAACAAATCCCTAAATTGAGATCTAATACCTATCCTTAGCATAAAAAGATATTCCGGATCCAATGGGACAGGTTTCATCGAATTCCGACACCGTTTGCGAAAATCCCTTAGAAAATATCGATGAAAAACACCGAGCAATAATTCCTAACAATTACAGAAAAAATCCTAAAAATATGAGGCCTTGACGTTTCACTAGACCTCTTCCTAAGGTTTCGTATGAAACTTGTTTTGTTGAATTTTGAGTTCGTTTGACCAGTTAACCATTCAGTTTAGTTTGTTTTAAGTTAAAAACATAGCGTACCCCACTATGAAATATTCTGTTCACGTAGGGACTGTTATGGACAGAAACAAAAATACCATTGAAATGAGTGACGTGTTCTGGTCCCAAGAATGTAATAATACCGGTAGATGGACTCATATTGTGAAACCCTGAAATGTCGATATAGGGTGCCAAATACTCCAAATAAAAAGTTGCTTATTAAATTAATTAAAAATTACCATAAAATTCTAAAAATTAAATTATCACTATTTCCCAAAAGAACCATGTCTAAATTCAAACCCAATCTCTAGTTATATCGAATAAACTGATACGGTCGATAAACGATTCTATAGCGACTATTTCAAAATTTGATTTGGACATATCTCAAAATCTACACGACGAAATCCTGATTCTTCTCTTCCGCTAGAAAGATATACTCCACTAGCTCCACACGTTTCTTATTTCACAGAAATCCGATTTAAAACGAACTCTGTATATTCAGTTGAAGTTCAAATCGCCAAACAGCGAACTGCCGCGCCATTTCGAGCTTGATTATAAATAAAATTATAATTTATATGTTCTAACGTCGTATATTAAATATATTGGTTATTTAAATAGTTAAATAACTTCATTATTACGTTGCTAAAATTCCAGGTTATTACAGCGAGGAGCGGGTGCAACTGGTGGTGGAGGAACATTGGCTGGACCTGTAGCGGCCCTAGCCTCTAATAACCTCCTATACCATCCTGGTATCGTTACACCCTCCGGGAGGTTAAGATCTTCAGCCATGCTGAAACAAAAAGGAAAGATTCAAAATGTAGAATTCGAAAGATAAAGATATATGGCCATTGGGGATTATGTTTTCGTAAAAACTTTCCTCTTTAAATTACTCATCAAGACATGTTTTTGAAAACACTTCTTCCAAAAATACCTTAGAAAAATAGTTTTTTCTAAAAAAATTATATGTTCTGGTAACCTAAAGCTCTGATACCAAGTGTAACACCCCACCTCCGTTAAGGTCACTCACAAAGGGAATGCCTTAACTTTGGTGGAGCATTTTAGTAAACAGAACAGAAACTTACAAGACAGATAAAATAGTACTTGAAAAATTTATAACTTTATTTCAACAGAAGCTTGGTTACATCCTTTCAAATCAAAATATCAGAATTCAAGTACAAAATATCAGTTTTGTACAAAAGCCTTCAGAATGCATAGTTTAAAATCATAATCCCCACAGAAGAAGACAAGCCGTACTTTAAGCACTTCAAGCAGAAGAAATCTGGATCAAGCTAGAGTATTCCCTTCTACAAAACCTGGGGGGCAAATAGAAGAAAGGAGGCGAAACAACAAGGGTCAGACAAAAAGTCTGGCAAGTCTAGTGATTTTCAGTTATGAATAGATAATAATAACATGACATGAAAATAAAATTGGATGAGAGATAACAGTAACAGGTGTAACAGATATAACAGAAGAACAGAATGATATAAGATATTGCTTTACACTTCTCTGCACTAATACTAGTATAACAGGATTAGGTGTCACCCTAATGTCTAAACTGAATCAGAAACAGGTATAGAATAATTTCCACAGAAGAGAATGCTAGTAATAGGCCTTTACCACCCCAACAAAAACAGACAGAAACAAAATGCTAATAATGGGCCTTAACCACCCCAACAAAAACGGACAGAAACAGATTAATCCCTACGGAAACAGAATGTAGAATTAGGTGTACACTAGTATTGGGCCTTTACCACCCAAACAGATGGTACCACGCAGAAACAGACAGGTGTTACCACCCAATAGAAACAAACGGTACCAACAGAAACAGACAGAACTAAGTGTACCCTAAAACCCTACCCCAAGCGATCGGCTCCCTAATACATAAATATCCAGTGCCAGCCCCACAAAAGGGTGTATCATTCCCAAAAGTGGCAACCTTTAAATGACACAGACTTATTTATAGATGTCACGGCGTCTTACATCCTCAGAGGCAGACCGGGATCCATGCACGCACATGACCCGGTTGGAATGCACCATCAACACCCCTCGCCATTATCAGAATGAACCACTTATAACTAGTTCAGTAAGCGTGTCTGGACCCTACCTACTGTTGGGTCAAAGTTTTGATACCAGAAAGGGTTACTAACTAATACGGGTCCCAAACAACAGATGACACAAGTAATTTCCCTCCTATCCTTGTGTCTCCAGACTAACAGATTTCAGATTAACTTGTTTACAAGTTTCAGACATAAAGAGTTTAGATCAACTAGTTCACAGGTTAGACAATCTAACAGGTTTTCAGACTAACGGATAAAATGTTTGGATTAACAGGCTTACAGATTAACTGGTTACAGACTAACAGACTTACAGATTAACCGGTTACAGATTAACCGGTTACCGATTAACAGACTTACAGATTAACCGGTTACAGATTGACCGGTTACAGATTAACCGGTTACAGATTGACCGGTTACAGATTGTCTAACCTTGTATTGGGCCTACAGATTCACGAAACGGGTTTATCAGATTCATTGGTCCAATTGGTTTAACCTTACCCACCCAACACGTTTTAGACATCATATTTATCTCAGATTTTCATTAAATAAATATTAATGCCCAGACCTCTCACATTAGACTGACAGTTTGCGGCTACTAGTTAGGCTGGTCGGTTCTGGGCAGGTTTCTGCCGAAAACTGAGTCTAACCTCGGGTTTCAAGCACGTTATGACTAACATCTCACATTAGAACCTATTGTTTGCGACCACCGGAATATGCAGGGCGGTTCTGGGCAGAATTACGCCGCAAACTCATTCTAACCTCGAGTTAGACATGTTTATCTTTGCGGCCAATTAATTAATAATTTACCATTTATACCCATGCCTAATATACATGTCAATTATTCATAGCTAATTCATATTATGTCAATAACAGACTGAATATATCAACTTAACAGATATGGCAGATAACAGATTTTGCAGATTAGGCGACTTAACGGATTTAGCAGATTAAGCAAACTAGCAGATTTAGCAGATAACAGATTAGGCATCTCAACAGATTTAGCAGTTTAGGCATCCCAACAGATTTAGCAGTTTAGGCATCTCAACAGATTTAGTTTAGCAGATTTGGCATTTTCAACAGACTTAGCAGATGACAGATTTGGCAGATGAACAGATCTAGCAGACTAGGCAGTAGAGTAGAACTAGCAGATTAAGCAATATAACAGAACTAGCAGATTAGGCAATATAACAGAACTAGCAGATTAGGCAAATATAGCAGAACTAGCAAATTAGGCAAATATAACAGATTTAATCATTCTTTAAAGTTTCACAAACATATCTTGCCTAATTATAAATTTGGCCTAAGTTTGCATGCCTAAATAGTTGTCATGATTCACACTATGACCATGTACCCCACGTTTGCATTGAATTTACATGTCACAGATTATGGTCATAATTTACCTGTCCCAATTTAGTTCAACTTTCCTAGTACAAAAGATTCACATATAAATTATACCAACTATAGCCATCGATTTCAATGCATGTCATATATTCAAAAATCTCCTATTTAGGTGTTATTCACATTTGATAGTTATCAAATCTTAATATAGACCTTCACACCTAAGTCATATTCTCTTTTTATCCCAGATCACGAATTGTTATATAAACAACATGCCCAACAATCTTTAAATTATAACAGATCTTTAATTTAGAAATATGCGTTATGTCCAAAGTCTCAAGTCACATGTTAACATACAATGGTTCCTCTTCTTCCAATTCACAGAATATGCATATATCTAAGTCTAGTTTACAACCTATGTCCTTTTTCTAAAATCAGTCACAGATTAGCCATGTCCAATTATGCCACATTCATTATTTGTCCCAAACATTTTAGCGTTCATGCGTTAATCTCTTAGGAGATTGGCGCAGGCTCGTAGTAGCCTGGCTATAGAACAGAAAGAAGAAGAGATACAGAATAAAATAGATCAGAACAGAACATACACAATCTCAAATTCAGATTTACAATCATGTCACAATTATGATTAAAGTTTATATCGGAAAATAACTACAATTGCCTTCCGTGGTTAAAGAAAGAACTTTAATTTGTTGTAGAATCGTTGTAGGAGCATTAATATCTAGTTTGATTGAGTTTGGAGGCTAAGAGAATTGCTTAGAGAGTGGCGACCATGATCAAGAGGAAGTCCAGCAACATTTTGATGTAAGAATGTTTTGTTATCCATTAGGTTAGGTCTTAGGATGTATTTATAGGTGTAGGAACTCATTTAGGCCCTCAGATTAACCCTAGAACTCATCAGGTCCGTTCAAACACGTCAAAGCCCCCAAAATCACGCACACACACACGCACCAGGTTCGACCAGGGAGGTCGACCCCCAGGTCGACTGCCCAGTCGACCTGGTCTGGGGGGTCGACTGCCCAGTCGACTCCCCAGTCGACCTGGGTCTGGGTGGGAAATTTCCCGCCCAGTCTGTTCTGGGTTTGAAATACGAATTTTGAATTCGAATTCGAGCTGTTTTGAACTCTGAATATTTCTGAAACTTCGGAGGGTCATATCTCCCTCATACGGACTCCGATTCTTGCAAACTCGGACTCGTTTCTAAGCAGAATTCCGATACGAACACAGTGGCCCAACCCGTTTCCCTTGATTCTTATTTTAAAAAATTAATTATCCTCTGATTTTCTACTTATACTTTCACAGAAAATACGGGGTGTTACACATGAGTTTCTATTCAACACACGAATATAGTTTCAACACATGAAAATAATTCTAAAACATGAATATTACTGAAAATTTTGGCAGCATAACAGCAGGGTAGTTAAAACCGGGACCGTACCTAGTACGGCTCCTCGCTCTACCTTAAAACCTCGCGGTTTTTGACAATAGGGATTTCATGCATCTAATTCGCATGCAGGCGAGCATGTTTTCTTTCATTACCACAACCTATTCTAATTTTGTTTTCAACCACAAATGGGTATTTTTCAACTACAGTCAGTCATTCTCAACCATAAACAATTCTACCAACCATTCGCATTATTCACCGAATTTTACACCAACCAAATAATCCAAAAAATATCACAACCAATAAATATCATCCATGGTCTGTGGACGAGGGGAGTATATATATATATTCGTATATAAATATATTTCAATTCACTTCAATTCATTTCAATGCACATATAATTTTTACAACACATATATAACTTATACATCGAACATACAACTTATACAACGCTTATACATGAGGTGTACAACACTTATAAAACTCATACATCGACTATATAATTTATACATCATTGTTTTCCATATCGTTTATAAATTAGAAATCTCACATTGGGTTCCACTCCACCAAAAATTGCAGAAGGCTCAGAAAAATACGCGGTCTCTTCTAAAATGTAGAAGACGTCCACACGAGTCCAGTGTCTCTTGTTTTACTGGATTTCGACAAGAAACAAAAAAGATATGATTTTTACTGTAAAATCATAAACCGTAGCGCTTTATAGTGCTATAGAATAGTTTAAATAATATCAGCCGTATACCTCTCTATTTTCTTCAAAACTAGGTTTGCGATTTTCGTGCAATCGGTGAATCGATAGGGCGATCGGCCTTCACCACGAAGAAGAGCAAGGAGAGGCGCACCTGCGCAGAAGTGGGGTCCACTTCGGTGGTCCCTATCAATGGCGGTGGAGAGATGAAGTTCCAGACTTTGGAGTGATGGATCTCAGCAAATACTCCACCAGAGAAGACCAGGTTTGTATGGATTTAGATATGAGGGAATTCTCTACAAAAAACCCAACTGGAGCCTGTGATTTTGATGAGTGGAGGAGGAGAAAACGAGTAGAGAAGAAAAGATCCTTTTCCACCGTCGACTGGGGGTTTTGGAGGAGAAATAGCGGGGAGAGAGAAATAACGTGATTGGCTTATTTTTTTATATGTTTTAAAATCTCTAAAATCCCCTCCTCTCCTACGAACTCGAATCCATACCCAACAACTGTCATCCTTAGCCAAATACCCCCATTACGAACACAATGGGATATGTTTCGATTGCCCATTCGACTGTTTCAGTTAGTTTTCCTTCAAATTAAAATATAACACATTCAACATTTAATTTGAACGTACATTACAATTTGCCGGGGCCACATACTGATTCTAAAAATTCCCGAAAAATAAATCTTGCTATGTTTTGACGTTATGGTCCTAACAAAACTAGTTTCATCGAATTCTAAGACCGTTTGAAAAATGGCCATTTTCTGGTCGATCCGATTTAACTATAATTGACCAAAACACATTTTTCTTCGCCACGCTCACATATTAGCTTCAAAAATTATGAAATTTGAAACCTAGCAATAATTTGACATCCCGGATCCAACCAAAGTGGTTTCGTCGAATTCCGAGGTCGTTTGCAAAATGTCTATTTTCACGGGCTACGTAATTTCTATAGTGACCTTTCTGAAAATTCATTTGGCCATAACTTTTGACTCCTGCCATGAAACTTCGATTTTTCAGATTCGTTAGAAAGATATTCACCAATAGATTTAAATATTTTTGGTTTCACTAAAATACATTTTATTTTGCACCCGGTACAATCAGTCAAAGTTTGAATTGAAATTTTGAAACTGCCGCGCCATTTCAGGCCTTATTTATAATTTAAAGTAATTATATTTATTTTTAAACATCGATTCAAACTACTTTTCATCGTTGTTATTTTAAATATTTATTTTAAATATTTAAAATTCACTAAAATAGCCAATTTAAAAATTGGTTCAGATTTTACGGGTTGTTACAAAATATATATTTCAACACATGGTTATTTATAACACTTCATTAATAGGTTACAATTGATATTTTCAATGGAAAAACATTTATTTCCACATATGGTTGTGTTTAACACTTCATGTACATGTTAAAAATAATATTTTCAGTGAACAAACATTTATTTCCGGACATGGTTATTTTTACACTTCATATACATGGTAAAAATGATATTTTTACTAATAAAAATATATTTCGATACATGGTTAATTTTATTACTTCATTACATAATAAAAATGAGATTTTTAATGAACAAAATTATATTTCAATCCATGGTTAATTTTATAAAACTATTTCAGAAAATTTCGGCATTATAATGCCGCGATATTAGAACCAGGAAAATAATGTCAAGCATTATCCCTCCCCTGATACTGGCTCGCGCTATACATAACCATTCAATCAAATCAATCATAGGGTTGGAAAACCCATATTCAACCAAATTTTTCACAACTCAATCAATTTTGTTGCATTTCCAATTTATACAACGCATAACCAATTTTTATACATCTCGTATATATTTTCTACAACACACACACACATATATATATTATACATCGCATATATATATTATACTACGCATATATATATATATATATATTATACAATGCATATACGTTGCATATACAACGCATATATGATTTACTCCACTTTACATCACAATCACCATACAATACAGTCAATTTAAATCGTCTGTGGTCTGTGGACAAGGGAGGTAAGATAACAGGTACCACATACAATTTATAATGATTTTACAACACATACATATATATATTCCCCATTTTTTTTTGAATTTAGAAATCTCACATTGGTTTCCACTCCTCCTTAATTTGCGGTTAGCTCTAAAATTCCTTCGGTCACTTCTAGAATGTTGAATACGCTGCCACGAGTCCAATGTCTCCTATTTCACTGGGTTTCAACATCGTATGAGAAAATGGTGTAATTTTGAAGGTTAATGACATTTTAATTTAATTAACAAAGGAATTAATTAAAATTAAACCTCTTCTTCTTCAATTAAATACAGCCGTGTTTCAACCCAATAGCTCCAAACTAGGGTTCTGATTCGCCGCTCCTCCAATCACCGTGACGATGATCAGAGGCTTTCAGTTGATGCGCCGTCGAGAGTTCTTCCACCGCCTGAAAGTGGGGCCTGCTCGCACCTCCGACGAAACCCGGAAACGCCTCAAACCGGTGATGTTTGCATTGTTGATTTCGAGAAATTTAAAGCTCCAGGAACGATCCCTTTCGTTGGATATGAAGATCGCACTGAGCTCTATCAATTTCCTTCAGAAATTATCTTGATTGGCTGTTTGGATTTAAAGATCGAACGGGGTTTGGAATTGAGAAATTTCTACCATCAAACGATAGAGAGTGGCGGCTTCTGATTCTCGAATAAATGAATTAGGGATTCGAAGAATTTTTGTTGGCCCTCATATTTATGTTTAAATTATTTAACTCCTTTAATCCCAAAAATATGCATTAATCAAAACGATCTCCAAATCAAACCCAACGACCATCACCCCAACTAAATACCCCCATTCTGGACATAATGAAATATGTTTCGCAAGCCCATTCAACTGTTTCAGTTAGTTTTTCTCAAAATTAAAATATATAACATTCAATATTGAATTTGAATGTACATTTTAATTTACTGGGGCCACATACTGATTCCAAAAATTCCCAAAAATTAATTCTAGCTATGTTTTGACTATATGGTCCTAACAAAACTAATTTCATCGATTTTGGAGACCGTTTTAAAAATGGCCTTTTAACTGGTCGATCAAATTCAACTGAAATTACGAAATGCGTTTTAATTTACGACGCTCACATATTAATTCCAAAAATTATGGAATTTTAAACATAGCAATAATTTCACATTCCGGATCTAACAAAAGTGGTTTCATTGAAAATAGAGGTCGTTTGCAAAGTGGCTATTTTTAAGGGTTATATTCTAACTTAAAAATTGAATTTTTAAATTCTGAAACAATTTCTAACAAAATTACCTTAAAAATAATTTTTAAATTGGTTTTGAATTTCAGGGTTGTTACATTCTCCCCACTTAAAACTTTTCATCCCTGAAAAGGAAACAATAGTAAAGTAGGAAACAAAACCGAAATGGAATATATTGTAAATGTACCTTTCACCAGAGCTAATTAGATATGTCCACTCTGCACTTGGGATAAGCCTGCTTAGTACTATCTTCTGTTTCCCATGTACAGTCTCTAGGACCTCTGCTCCATTGCACATTGGCTAAATGCACCCTCTTGTTTCTGAGAACTTTGGTTTCTTTGCCAATAATCTTTAGTGGCTCTCTTCTCACTGCTAGACTTGGAGTAATATTCAAATCTTGTTGCGATGCTTCTTCCACAACCAAGTCTAGATCATGAATATGCTTACAAAGTTGAGAAACATGAAACACATTATGCAATCCTGGCAACCAGTCTGGCAATTGAACCCTGTAAGTAGGAGTTTACTATCCTTTCGAGTATAGGAAACGACCAATAAATCTAGGTTCCAACTTCCCTGCCTTCCCGAATCGGACTGCTCCTCTCATCGGAGAAACTCTCAAATACACATGATCACCAACAGAAAATGCCAAATCTCTCCTTCTAGAATCTGCATAACTCTTCTATTTGCTTTGAACTGCTTATAATCACTTCTTACTGAAGTCCACTTTATCTAAAGCTTCTCGAATCATATCAGGACCTAATACCAGTCGATTTCCTGGCTCTGCCGAACATGTAGGAGATCTACATGGTCTATCGTACAATGCTTCAAATGGTGACATTTCCAATCTCACTTGATAGTTTTTATTATATGAGAACTCAGCCAAATGTAGGTGATCTTCCCAAGATCCGCCAAAATCAAGAATACATGCCCGCAACAAATCTTCTAATATACAATTCACCCTCTCTGTTTAGCCGTCTGTTTGAGGATTATATGTTGTGCTAAGGTTCAGCTTTGTTACCAACTCTGCCTGAAATGCTTCCCAGAACTTACCAGTGAAAATAGGATCTCTATCAATGAAAATAATGCTGGACACTCCATGTAGCCTAACAATTTCTTTAAAGTATATTTGCGCCAGACTTTGAGTTGTTCAATTCGACTTCACAGGAACAAAATGGGCGATCTTCGTGAAATGATCTACTATCACCCATATACTGTCATTGTCTTTCTTTTTTCTAGGAAAACCATCGATGAAATCAATGGAAATTTGATCCCACTTCCAATCTGAAACCTCTATTGGTTGCAATAATCTTGTGAGTTTCCGCTGATCACTCTTGACCTGTTGGCAAGTAGAACATCTGCTAACATATATGGAAATGTCTCTATTCATAGATCTCCATCAGAATGTCGCTTGAGATCATACATATTACTCACCCCAAGATGAATACTAAGCTTGGATTTGTGACACTCATCCATCACTTCTCTTTTGAGCTCAGGAATATTCGGAGCACAAATTCGGCATAATAAACTTAGAAATCCCTTGTTATCAATATGGAAACTCGAGGGTTCCCCTTCCTAAACTCTTTTGCTAATCCTCTGAATAAATTCATCATCTTTTGAAGAATAGAGATTTTATCAATCAATGAAGGCGTAATAATGAGATTAGCGATAATGGAATTCTTTCTGCTAAGTGCATCCACTACAACATTGGTTTTCCCTGGAATACACAAAATATCTAGATCGTACGATGCAAGAAATTCTAACCAACGTTGTTGTCTCAAATTTAAATCTTTCTGGGTGAACAAATACTTCAATGACTTATCTTCATTTTGTCTAATTAAACTTCATTCCATAAATAAACATTTATCTCCAGATCATTTCATTATATCTTCACTTTTGTAATCAGATTTAATCCACTTACGCTTCCATTCGATTTCAACTCCTATTAATCTAGTTTAAGAATTTCCTTTTGTAAAAAAAATTTCCGTAAATAAAACCAAAATCTAACTCATGTGAATATGAGTAAACTTATTAAGTATCCCTTTTAATTGTAAACAAGGTCCTAAGATCACCTTTGACTTTATTAATCGAGTCCTGGTTACTCGATCATTTCCTTAAATGATAATTAACCTTAATTCCTTTTCATTTGAAAAGTTTACTTTATCATTAACTATTAATTAAATATTTAATTTGTTTAAAAAGGTAATTTTAAAATAATTAACTTCAATAATAATTAACAATTTAATAATTGTTTCTAATCATTAGTTCTCGTTCAATAGTTGACTTAGTCATCTCAAAACAAGGTTAATCCGTTAACCAATTCCATTACCCTTTTCTTTTAATCAATTTAAATAACTTTATTTAATTTAATTAATAATCTAATTAAATAAAATAAATCTCAATTAAACAATAAATTCAACCCTTACCCAATTGGTTAATTTCTGCCCACTTGTTTAAAAAACTCATTATCCCACAAATCTTGCTTTATATACTCATCTTTATAATTACAAGGTAAAAATAATTATTTATTTCCTTTGATAACTTTATTTAAAAATAATATATATAAAATAGATTTCAATCTATCCTTAGTTATAAAACAAATTTTATAACTTTCTTTCTATTGATTTACATGACGGTAAATCAATCTCTATAAAACGATTCATTTATAGGCCATCTGCCGAGAATTACTCAACCAATATACCCCATTGGTTAGTATCAAACTAGTGATGAATTTTGGTTCAACAATAAAAAACCAATCAAATTGATTAACAGTTTATATGTCCTTCCCTGCATCACAATGGGTTATCTCACACTTAATACAACAATATATTTATTCATTACGATAATCAGAAATAAACAGTTCATCTAATAACAGTCATCAAACAATTTATAACATCCATTCAAGCATCAAATGATTTATATAATACATTTATATTATTATAAATGTAACCAACAAGGTAAGCTACCTTGTCTCGAATCTAATCGTTAAAATAACGATTTAATTTGATTACATTAAACCAACGCTTAATTTAATCCATGAATATTAAATAATATTCAACATATGTGCAAATAGTCATTCAATCAGCAACCATCAGCAAACATTGCATACAATATAAAAACCCAGTTTATATAAAATATAAACGGGATAAACTGAGTGAGTTGAACTCACCTTGGTTCGTCCGTTGTTGAAATAGTTCGCTTTAATTAAATTAAACTAGCGTTTAATTTAATTAAAAATCCCCATAGCTACCAGCTCTGTCCAAACCAGCTCCTTAATGTCATGCTTTGTGATACAGTTGCAACGCTACCAGTTTTGTTCAGTTCCATTGCTGTATGGCACGGTTATAAATTTGATACGCATTATTCACTTTATTTATCAAAATTGTTAACAGATAATAATAATTTATTAGTCTTTACTTAATGTTAATAACCTTCATTCATCACGTATGAAATGGGTCAGGCATATTCCAATATTTCGGTATTAAACACAATTTGATAACTTTAACCTCCAAAATGTCTATTGCAGCTATGACTGTTTTAAACTTAATCGTTATTTAGACAAGTTCAGTTCGTGATATATACCCAACTTTAGTGACAATATAATTTATGTATGTTTCGTTATCAGCTAATAATGGTAATGAATGTCCGCTTTGATTTCGTGTATTAATTTCAAACCCCAACGTATGTCAACATTATCATATTATCAATCTTAATATAACAAACATAATATGACAATTTTAAATCATAATAGATTAACATGAAAATTATACCGCATTTGTTTGATGTGAATATTTTCTATTCTAGTTATATACTACTTATGTTATATATAATAAACATATTATTTAACTAAATAACGTACTTACGTTGATTATAATCCAATTGTAAATGCGATTAGGCATTTCGAAACTCTGCTCCAGGCCACGTAGTCCTTTATTTCTCATCTACTGTTCATCTTCTTTGTCAATTCAAAATCGCTTCTCCCCTTCACTACTATTAACTCAAACTTTTTCCATGCTTTCCCTTACGCTTTTCTTTCTTATTCACAAGCTCCTGTTCTACTCCTTCTGCTGATCCATGAAAATCCCACTACTCTTGTTTTCTCCGCTTGTTCCATGACTCTTTTTTTCATATATTTTATATAGATATATAAAACCAGCCCAAAGCCCAAAGTACACAGCTTATTCAGACAACCCTGAACCCCATCCTTCTATGTTACCATGTCTTCTTCACTGGTTTTACCTCACTGCTCATGTGTCATCAAACTACCCCATTACTTCTACTGCTCGCCTTTCCCCTCATTTACACAAACCACCCATCACCACCATGCATGCTTTAAATGCAACTTCCATGTTTGTTTTGCACCTATACTTCTGACACTCTATTTCTTCTATTTCTCTCCTCACGGTTTCCTATCCAACTTTATTTTTAGTTTATACCAAATCTACACCCATGCATGAAAAATAAGGCCACACAATCAAGCCTCGTTCCACCCTGTACAATTCCTCACCCGCAAATCCATGCAGTCCCCTGCATCTTTGCCAATCTTGCTTTCTACCCCTTTAATACAAGAATATAGCGCACCGTGATGTTCCATTCCAATGTCGCACTCCATGAACAACATCACCTCCCTCTCGCGTCAGACCTTCCGTTTGTTCCCTTCGCTCAGCACAGTACAGTGCCCACAAGATCCGCTAGTCCACCGTCAGTCCTTCTCGCATGTCATTCACCATCTTCTACGTTTTATTTTGGTCTCCCCTCTCTTCTTTTTTTTCCTAGAACTATTGTTTCGTCTGCTGCTTCCATGTACTCGAATACCCCATCATCTTGTTGTTCCAAACCTCCGCTTATCCATACTCCAGAACGAAGAACCCAGTCCAACTCGTTTCTATTTTGTACTCTTTTTCTTGGATTGAATTGTGTTGTTTACGTTTTCATTGAGATTTGGAATTTTTAAATTTTAAAGTTATTGGATTTGTTTTTGCTAAAAGAAAATTTTCTGGAGAGGATGGGTATATACACAAGTGAGGGCCGTGGGGATGAAGTAATTGGCTATGGCGTTAAAGGAAAGGAACAAGTGAAGTTTGTGGATCAAGGCATTAATGGCATGGGAAGCACGGAAACGAAATGCCTTGGGAAACACGGTTTCGAGATTGTTTAAAGCCCAAGAAAACTAAAAGTGACGGATGGAAGAAATTTAATTCTACTATACATATATATTGTTATTTTATCACATTAGTTAGACACGTAGTGTAACGAACATGGATTTTCAGTCCCGAAAATCGACATAATTACCTTTACTGTAACTCATGATGACCTCTCAAATACCTAAAACACTGGACGTTATTAGAAAGAAATTAGAGGGTGAGATAAGAAAGAAAGAAATATTAGAATAGAAGAAGAAGAAGAAGAAGAACCACAAACACAGAGTCTCACATCACATCGGAACAAAATATAATACAGAAATAATCTTTATTGAGAGCTTTAAAATTACTTACAATATCAAAGTACATCACACAATGGGACAGTTATAATAACTTGTTCCCATATACAACACACACATCGGAATAGTAATTATATAATATCATACGTCTGGACTCTTCCAGCTCGTCTTTGGACTTCACAGCATTCGATAACATGAACCTGTATACCTCGGGCTAACCCAAGTATTTACAAAACACCGGGTCAGTCTGGCGAACCAGAGTGAGTAAAACTCGCACAGTATTAAGGGTAAATCATCCAACATGATTTTGAAGTTCAAAAATTTTTCAATGAAAAGGATAATCGTAAGACCAAATCCACACATAAACACGGACGGTTTTTACCTTACGATAACCCAAAACATTTGAAATCAATATCTTTTCTGATATTATAATAATGTCTAATTACAAATAAATATCAATCTAGTCGAACGCTTGCATCTCACACTCCACATAAATAGTATACAATCAAAACCACGGGCGCTTATTGGAGATTGGATTCCGACCTTGACAAGGTATAGGACCACCTGCCGATAGTGTATCTCTAGAGGCGAATACACTGGGTTCAACAAGAACATCTTGCAACCCGGCCCTTACATGACCGACCACTCATTTCGCTTGAGTGTATCGAATGTATATCACCAACGGTTGGACTCAAACCACCGTTTCCCGAATAGGGACAGCATCGAAATAAATTTATAGAAGCAAAAGGAATTTCACTAGATAGGTGATTATACACCCTAATGGGAATGACCCACATAGCAATGCTGCCTGCCGATTTTTGTCATTTCTCGGTTGATGAGGCTTTGAGGTTTAATTCCCTTTCGAACATCTGGTCACCATTCACTTTGAATGCCACATCGTCAAATCTACTAGATATCACTAATTGACGTCCACAAAAATACTCTAGTTGGGAGCTAACCAACTATGGTCCGTTTGAAGAAATCAACGTACATGAGCCCTTTGGAAATACTCTGTCTGACATCTGTCCATACAAGTCATCCAGGAACAGGATGAACCGAAGGTACTCTCCTACTGCATCCTAGGGATCACCCTATAGTTCAGTAGCGAGAAGTCCTTGCAACCCATGGATTCCAACCACGACAGAACCACAGTTTATCTCTGGGAGATAACCAGAGATTATTAGTGGTTCTTCCGTTTGATGAAGATCCACGGTCTTCGATGCTCCATCTCGACCGTCTTCTGATATCTCACGTATTTGTTGGTCGGAATGGTTTTCGAATATAAATTCGATCCCGGTCTTTCCGTACCAACAATCGTATGGGTCAGATTTGATAGTCGTTGATTTAACTATCAAAATAAACAGTGTTTCAATCATGACAATCCAATGAGTTCATTGGTTTGGTATTCAGCACCACTTGGCCTTTTAATTAAACAAATGTAAATTCAAACTCTTAAATCTTTCGATATTATAAATATAGTTCTCACGCTTCTTATTTTACATAAGATTATTCTTAAACAAATTCTCTTTTAATACTTAGGAAAATCTTATATCGTATTCAATTTCTATTTTCACTTGGAAATCAATTCACTTATTACTCGAAAACAACATTACGAAATATCTTTCAGTTCAATACTTAAAAACAATAACCAATGCTTATTTATAAAATAAATCTATTTCATTACTCAGCTTTACATTGCCTTTTAACCTCGTGAATATCGTTATAATTTACGCAAACCTCTTTCATTTCCTTTTTACCTTGAAATCCTTATGTTATATATTTCCAAATTTTTACCAAAATGTTGCGTCATTATTTCTCTAATGAAATATTAAATTTTACTAACCTCTTTTACCATTACAACTAATATCATCCCTAGATAATCCTAAAGTGGTTCAAGTTGGGGTATTTTAATTACCTCTCAGACCTTGACCAACAACGTTCATATCTTCAGATGGATACCAGTCATAATCCCAACACCAATATTTCATTCTAATCCCAATACAAATACCATTGTACTATTTTATTCAAAATATGGTTTCATAAAACCTGCTTACCTCTTTTGAACACTCTTTCTCGACTATACCCATTTTTCTTAATTCAATAATTAAGAACTCTATAAAACACCACTTTTTAACTTTTACCTTTTTAAAACAATTTCATTTTAAAATTTTGATTTGTTTAGAAATCCAATGATCCACTTTTACTACCAAATTCGTTTTCATCAATTTCTTTTCAAATCCATCCAACCATTTCTCGCTTTGAGATTCTCATTTCAGTTCCCACTTTTACCTAATCTCATTTTTACATAATGTTAATTTAGAATTTACGACCCAACATCTCAAACCCCTTTTATATGACTCCAGTGTATCATAAAACTCTTTTGTCTAAATTTCCTTTTACTTAATTCAAATAATTAAGTAGAATTTATTTTACGCTGCCCTGTTCGCTTAAAATTCTCTTTATCATTTCGTTATAAAACTCAGGTTTAGAATAAATCCTGATCATTAACTTCTTTCACCAAATTCATTTGGATTTCTTTTAAACTTCGATTACCTTTTAAATGGGTCTCAATTAAAAAGTAATTCTCTAAGTTATTATTAATTAAAATAATTATTTACTTTGTAAAATCAATTTATAATTAATCATAAAAATAAATGTCTATTTCCTTTTAATAAAGTTTTATTCAAGATATATATTTCAAAATCTATCTCCAGTTATAAAATAAATTTTATAACTTCATCTCTATTGACTCACCCGACGGTGAATCAATATAAACAAAACAATTTACTTTTAGGCTATTTACAGCCGATTACTCAACCAATATAGTCCATTAGTTAAAACACAACACATGTTGACCTTTCAATCAATGATCACTATTAAATCAATAACCAGTCATAACAATTCATATATGAAAATATGAAAATAAATAATATATTTGAGGAATCCGGTTGGATCCCTCCAACCTGTTCTTCTCTGCATACAACGGTTATCTCCACACAGTTCAAAACAATTCAAATTGATCAAACAATTCAAACAGGTCAAACAATTCAAACCATTAAACACATTTATTTTATAAACGTGACCAACAAGGTAAGTTACCTTTATTGGAACTAATCGTTAGTATAACGATTTGGTATTTCACTGAAATTGGACACCGGTTTAACTTCATCAGTTCAATCAACAAATAAATAAATAACTGGCAATTAACAGTCAATCATTGGCAAGCAGGGCACACAAAATAAAAACCCAAGTTATATATAATATAAATGGGAAAACTAAGTGAGTTTAACTCACTTTGATTCGTTCGTCGTTGGAACAGTTTGTTTTACATGCTTCCGACTGCGTTCAATTATGTCCGTCCAATCCCATAATGCAGTGTTCGTCGTTAAGGTACCAACCTCCTTATTTCATTCGATTTTTATCACTGTATGACGACATTAAATTTTTAGTACGGTGTCGCTATTTTTAATTAATATTAACAATAACTTTATTATCAAATCCTTAATTGATTAACAATTGCTAATTCTTCTTTTACATTGTTTATAACCTGGTGGCAACCACATGAACTCAGCGCAACATACATCTTATACTTGGTTATAAGGTGGTTCGCTATAACTAAACATTATTGGGTATATTTAATTAAAATTTGGCATTATTATATAGAGTGGCAGCTTTGTAAGTGACTGCTGTGGTGCTCTCTTCTTCTCCCATACACCTTGCAATGCAAATTCATGTACTTGTCTCAATTCTTCCCAGTATGCATTGTTTTCACGTACCTGTTGTTCACATTGGTCTTCGTTGCTGAACCAATATCATGTCGAGACAACTCCCTATCCAGTTTCTTCAAACCCGCTCCACTTCAATTGCAACGTTCAAGCTAGCAGGTTCCTCACCCGTTCCCCCCTTGTTGATTTCGTGTGGCCCAATGCCCCCATGCAAACAGCCCGCGTCTCCACACACCTCCCAATCACCTGCTAACGTCCTTTTTTTCACTCGTTTGCAACCTCCCTATAGACTCCACAACCGCCATGCACTGCTCCAGCTTTGCTCCCTTCCGATCAACGGCAGTACCCCGTATCCTCCATGCTCTCTTCTTCCCTTCATGATCCATTTCAGCCCGTGCCATCATAGTACACTGCACCACGCACTTGCCACCTATGCTACAGGTCACCGACACTTCTTCCCATCCCGGAAACAAATGAGCTTGACACCTTAGTTTTATCCCCAAGAAACGAAACTGCTTCATGCCCCCCTTTCCTTAGTTCGATCGGCTAAAATACTTAGTGGTTTTCGAAGTGGGAGGCTTGCGTTATAAAATTCACCTGAGAAGTGTTTGGTTCAGTTTTACTTTGTTGGGGAGAGAATGAAACAAGACGTTTATATATATCAAAGGGATTAAAGGATAGGAACGACGTTATGTCCATCGGTGCAACCTAAGAGGAAAAATTTTCAAAGCCTATCACTGTAGTGCTGTAGAGACAGCCGAGTTTTCTTTTCATTCATCTGAGATTGATGTAAATGGAATGTGCGCGAGGAAGGGAGAAGGGGTAGAGTAGATGTGCTTAACTGTGTATTAGCTGAAAGGGAAAAACATAGATTGGCAGTAACTATTGATATTGAAAATACATTGGTTCGATATTACAAGGCATAGGAGAAAGCTGGATAAAGGACGCTATGGGTAGACTGGATGAATTTGTCGAATAGGCTGTATTGATATGAAAAGAAAGAACAGGGTACGCTGATGGATGGTTATATATATAGTAAAGAATATATATTATTTAATTATAATGTGAAACTTAGTCGCGAAGTAACACGTAGAGACTACCATAAACGACTTTCATTTTCTGATAAAAACGCTAATTTTGGTGTAAAAAGATATTCCGGATCCAATGGGACAAGTTTCTTCGAAATACGAGGTCATATGAAAAAAATTCCTTTATAAAACCAGAAATAAACACGCATTTTATTTTTTTCATGATCACCAGATAAATCAAATCATGTTGAAACCTTGAATCCTATAATAATTCTTCAATACGAACCCAACAACAACAGTTTCATCGCATTCTGAGATTGTTTCCCCGGTAGGCTATTTTTACGTGCACCGCAATGCCCTTTTGAACACCAAATTTACCGATCTTCAAAAATAACAAACTATATACCTATCCTAGCCCTAATCAACGATACGAATTCAACGGAATTGGTTTCACGGCCAAATTCGGTCGTCTGCTCAAGTTACACTCTAATATCCCTTTGTTAAATTAAATATGCGCTATAGAAATTGAACGAGCATTTAAGGCTGCCGTGGTCACGTACAACATCGGTTTGCCATGCCATTCAACACCATACAATAATTTAACGATACAGTTTTAATGAAACTAGTTTCGTCGAAAACTGAGTCCGTTTGCAAAATGGCTATTTTAAAGGCCGATAGCTATTTCCAAAGCGACTATTTCAAAATTTGATTTGGCCATAACTAAAAAATTATAACACGAAGTCTGGATATTTCTCTTTCATATGAAAACTACCGTCACTACGGTTCCAACGTGTCTCATTTCATAGAAATCTGACTTATATCGGATCCTATATATCCATTTGAAGTTCAAAACTCCAAATTACGAACTACACGCCAATTTCAAGCTCGATTTATATTATATATGAATATATATATCGTTCAACTTCGTTTTAAATAGCAATTTAAATATTATAATCCATTAATATTCCAAATAAAATATTTAAAACCAATTTAAATATTTAGATTCACATGGTCGAAAAACACGAGTCGTTACATTCTTCCCCCTTAAAATAATTTTGTCCTCGAAATTGCTAAGGTAAAAAAGAATGTTACTAACCCATTAATTTTCAAATCTCATTTAAATTAAATACCATTTTATTATAATCAATATAAATTTTCAAAAATATCGAAAATATCCTAACACCTTAAATTTTCGGAAAAATTCGGCAGAGTCTCCCCTGCACGGAGTGACATCTGCGATATCGCAGGAAAATATAATATATATCCATTGACCAACGGTCGGAAAATAAAAATCAAAACCCCAAAATTTCATATTTTCGCGTAGACGTACCTTTTTTGAGCGCTATTGAGCATATTTGCTCAACGTATATGCGGTTTCCTCAACCAATGTCAGTCTGCCTATTCCTCTAACACCTATACTTAACTCAATTCACATATTAGTAACAGATAAATAAAATTTTGAGATAATATTTCACTAATCAACTGGTATAACTAATCAACTGGTACAACTAGACCAATTGCAATGTCAAACACACAGCATCAATTCACTATCAAATACAGGGTTAAACCATAAATTCCAATTCATATTCACTTTGATTCCAGTTAAACTATACCAAAAATTATTCTTTAGTTTATAATTCATTTGGCTTCATTAAATTTTTGGATTATTCGATTCAAACAAACCACCATCCAATAACAAACCAATCACAATCAACAACATATACACGACCAAATCAATTGAATTCATGTTCAATATTAACATTTTACCAGGGTTTCTCATATCTGAACATTAATCGCTTAAATTCTATTCGATTTTTATTTATCCATCACATTCCCAATTTATTTAATTCAATTTCGGTATCATTCTTACTTTAATTACACTTAACAAAGTTAAGTTTCAATTCAAATTTTCAATACAATTTGAATTCCATTCAAATCAATCAAACACACCAATATCTCAATAAATTGACAAAATTATTTCATTTCTATACAAAATATAATTTGGGTAAAATCATTCCATTTACCCACTTTTCAAAACAATACTGTATCAATTGCCATTTCAATACTTCTCAAAACTTGAACCGATCCAACACAATACAAAACATTTATATAAAAATTTACAAATACGCTCTCATATATACACACTCAACCTCGATCTAAGGTATTACTAACCCCATCTCTATCGAGTTACACCACAGAGCCAAGGTTATTACTAAACCAATAGCTATGATACCACTGTAATGAACAGGGATTTTCGGCCCCGAAAATCGACATAATTACCTTTACTATAACTCATGCCGACCTCCCAAATACCGAAAACACTGGACGATATTAGAAAGAAATTAGAGGGTGAGATAAGAAAGAAAGAAATATTAGAATAGAAGAAGAAGAAGAAGAAGAACCACAAACACAGAGTCTCACATCGCATCGGAAAAAAATATAACACAGTAATAATCTTTATTGAGAGCTTTAAAATTACTTACAATATCAGAGTACATCACACAACGGGACAGTTATAATAACCTGTTCCCATATACAACACACACAGCGGAATAATAGTTATATAATATCATATGTCTGGACTCTTCCAGCTCGTCTCTGGACTTCACAGCATTCGATAAGCTGAACTTATATACCTCGGGCTAACCCGAGTATTTACAAAACACCGGGCCAGTCTGGCGAACCAGAGTGAGTAAAACTCGCACGGTATCAAGGGTAAATCATCCAACATGATTTTAAAGTTCAAAATCTTTTCAAAGAAAAGGATAATCGTAAGACCAAATCCACACATAAACACGGACGGTTTTTACCTTACGATAACCCAAAACATGTGAAATCAATATCTTTTCTGATATTATAATAATGTCTAATTACAAATAAATATCAATCTAGTGGAACGCTTGCATCTCACGCTCCACATAAATAGTATACAATCAAAACCGCGGGTACCTATTACAGATTGGATTCCGACCTTGACAAGGTATGGGACCACCTGCCGATAGTGTATCTATAGAGGCGAATACAATGGGTTCAACAAGAACATCTTGCAACCCGACCCTCACATGACCGACCACTCATTTCGCTTGAGTGTATCGAATGTATATCACCAACGGTTGGACTCAAACCACCGTTTCCCGAATAGGGACAGCATCGAAATAGCTTTATAGAAGCAAAAGGAATTTCTCTAGATAGGTGATTATACATCATAATGGGAGCGACCCACATAGCAATGCTGCCTGCCCGATTTTCGTCATTTCCCAGCTGATGACGCTTTGAGGTTTAATTCCCTTTTGAACATCTGGTCACCATTCACTTTGAATGCCACATCGTCAAATCTGCCAGATATCACTAATTGACGTCCACAAAAATACTCTAGTTGGGAGCTAACCAACTATGGTCCGTTTGAAGAAATCAACGTATATGACCCCTTTGGAAATACTCTGTCTGACATCTGTCCATACAAGTCATCCAGGAACAAGATGAACCGAAGGTACTCTCCTACTGCATCCTAGGAATCACCCTATAGATCAGTAGCGAGAAGTCCTTGCAACCCATGGATTCCAACCACGACAGAACCACAGTTTATCTCTGGGAGATAACCAGAGATTATTAGTGGTTCTTCCATTTGATGAAGATCCACGGTCTTCGATGCTCCATCTCGACCGTCTTCTGATTTCTCACGTATTTGTTGGTCGGAATGGTTTTCGAATATAAATTCGATCCCGGTCTTTCCGTACCAACAATCGTATGGGTCAGATTTGATAGTCGTTGAGTTAACTATCAAAATAAACAGTGTTTCAATCATGACAATCCAATGAGTTCATTGGTTCGGTATTCAACACCACTTGGCCTTTTAATTAAACAAATGTAAATTCAAACTCTTAAATCTTTCGATATTATAAATATAGTTCTCACGCTTCTTATTTTACATAAGATTATTCTCAAACAAATTCTCTTTTAATACTTAGGAAAATCTTATATCGTATTCAATTTCTATTTTCACTTGGAAATCAATTCACTTATTACTCGAAAACAACATTACGAAATATCTTTCAGCTCAATACTTAAAAACAATAACCAACGCTTATTTATAAAATAAATCTATTTCAATACTCAACTTTACATTGCCTTTTAACCTCGTGAATATTGTTATAATTTACGCAAACCTCTTTCATTTCCATTTTACCTCGAAATCCTTTTTTTATATATTTCCAAATTTCTACCAAAATATTGCGCCATTATTTCTCTAATGAAATAATAAATTTTACTACTCTCTTTTACCATTAGAACTAATATCATCCCCAGATAATCTGAAGTTGTTCAAGTTGGGGTATTTTAATTACCTCTCAGAGCTTGATCAACAACGTTCATATCTTCAGATGGATACGAGTCGTAATCCCAACACCAATATTTCATTCTAATCCCCATACAAATACCATTGAACTATTTTATTCAAAATATGGTTTCATAAAACCTGCTTACCTCTTTTGAACACTCTTTCTCGACTATACCCATTTTTCTTAATTCAATAATTAAGAACTCTATAAAACACCACTTTTTAACTTTTACCTTTTTAAAACAATTTCATTTTATAATTTTGATTTGTTTACAAATCCAATGATCCACTTCTACTACCAAATTCGTTTTCATCAATTTCTTTTCAAATCCATCCAACCATTTCTCGCTTTCAGATTCTCATTTCAATTCCCACTTTTACCTAATCTCATTTTTACATAATGTTAATTTAGAATTTACGACCCAACATATCAAACCCCTTCTATATGACTCCAGTGTATCATAAAACTCTTTCGTCTAAATTTCCTTTTACTTAATTCAAATAATTAAGTAGAATTTATTTTAAGCTGCCTTGTTCGCTTAAAATTCTCTTTATCATTTCGTTATAAAACTCAGGTTTAGAATAAATCCTGATCATAAACTTCTTTCACCAAATTCATTTGGATTTCTTTTAAACTTCGATTACCTTTTAAATGGCTCTCAATTAAAAAGTAATTCTGTAAATTATTATTAATTAAAATAATTATTTACTTTGTAAAATCAATTTATAATTAATTATAAAAACAAATGTCTATTTCCTTTTAATGAAGTTTTATTCAAGATATATATTTCAAAATATATCTCCAGTTATAAAATAAATTTTATAACTTCATCTCTATTGACTCACCCGACAGTGAATCAATATAAACAAAACGATTTACTTTTAGGCCATTTACTGCCGATTACTCAACCAATATAGTCCATTAGTTAAAACACAACACATGTTGACCTTTCAATCAATGATCACTATTAAATCAATAACCAGTCATAACAATTCATATATGAAAATATGAAAATAAATAATATATTTGAGGAATCTGGTTGGATCCCTCCAATCTGTTCTTCTCTACATACAACGGTTATCTCCACACAGTTCAAAACAATTCAAATTGATCAAACAATTCAAACAGGTCAAACATTTCAAACCATTAAACACGTTTATTTTATAAACGTGACCAACAAGGTAAATTACCTTTATTGGAACCAATCGTTAGTATAACGATTTGCTATTTCACTGAAATTGGACACCAGTTTAACTTCATCAGTTAAATCAACAAATAAATAAATAACTGGCAATTAACAGTCAATCATTGGCAAGCAGGGCACACAAAATAAAAACCCAAGTTATATATAATATAAATGGGAAAACTAAGTGAGTTTAACTCACTTTGATTCGTTCGTCGCTGGAACAGTTTGTTTTACATTCTTCCGACTGCGTTCAATTCTGTCCGTCCAATCCCATAATGCAGTGTTCGTCGTTAAGGTACCAACCTCCTTATTTCATTCGATTTTTATCACTGTATGACGACATTAAATTTTTAGTACGGTGTCGCTATTTTTAATTAATATTAACTATAAATTTATTATCAAATCCTTAATTGATTAACAATTGCTAATTCTTTTTTTTACATTGTTTATAACCTGGTGGCAACCACATGAACTCAGCGCAACATACATCTTATACTTGGTTATAAGGTGGTTCGCTATAACTAAACATTATTGGGTATATTTAATTAAAATTTGGCATTATTATATAGAGTGGAAGCTTTATAAGTGACTGCTGTGGTGCTCTCTTCTTCTCCCATACACCTTGCAACGCAAATTCACGTTCTTGTCTCAATTCTTCCCAGTATGCATTGTTTTCACGTACCTGTTGCTCACATTGGTCTTCGTTGCTGAACCAATATCATGTCGAGACAACTCCCTATCCAGTTTCTTCAAACCCGCTCAACTTCAATTGCAACGTTCAAGCTAGCAGGTTCCCCACCCGTTCCCCCCTTGTTGATTTCGTGTGGCCCAATGCCCCCATGCAAACAGCCCGCGTCTCCACACACCTCCCAATCACCTGCTAACGTCCTTTTTTTCACTCGTTTGCAACCTCCATATAGACTCCACAACCGCCATGCACTGCTCCAGCTTCGCTCCCTTCCGATCAACGGCAGTACCCCGTATCCGCCATGCTCTCTTCTTCCCTTCATGATCCATTTCAGCCCGCGCCACCATAGTACACTGCACCACGCACTTGCCACCTATGCTACAGGTCACCGACACTTCTTCCCATCCCGAAAACAAATGAGCTTGACACCTTAGTTTTATCCCCCAGAAACGAAACTGCTTCATGCCTCCCCTTTCCTTAGTTCGATCGGCTAAAATACTTAATGGTTTTCGAAGTGGGAGGCTTGCGTTATAAAATTCACCTGAGAAGTGTTTGGTTCAGTTTTACTTTGTTGGGGAGAGAATGAAACAAGGCGTGTATATATAGCAGAGGGATTAAAGGATAGGAACGATTTTATGTCCATCGGTACAACCTAAGAGGAAAAAATTTCAAAGCCTATCACTGTAGTGTTGTAGAGACAGCCGAGTTTTCTTTTCATTCATCTGAGATTGATGTAAATGGAATGCGCGCGAGGAAGGGAGAAGGGATAGAGTAGCGGTGCTTAACTGTGTATTAGCTGAAAGGGAGAAACATAGATTGGCAGTACATATTGATATTGAAAATACATTGGTTCGATATTACAAGGCATAGGAGAAAGCTGGAGAAAGGACGCTACGGGTAGACTGGATGAATTTGTCGAATAGGCTGTATTGATATGAAAAGAAAGAACAGGGTATGCTGATGGATGGTTATATATATAGTAAAGAATATATATTATTTAATTATAATTTGTAACTTCATCGTGAAGTAACACGCAGAAACTACCATAAACGACTTTCGTTTTCTGATAAAATAGCTAATTTTGGTGTAAAAAGATATTCCGGATCCAATGGGACAAGTTTCGTCGAAATCCGAGGTCATATGAAAAAATTTCCTTTATAAAACCAGAAATAAACACGCATTTTATTTTTTTCATGATCACCAGATAAATCAAATCAAGTTGAAACCTTGTAATCCTATAATAATTCTTCAATACGAACCCAAAAACACCAATTTCATCGCATTCTGAGATTGTTTCCTTGGTAGGCTATTTTTATGTGCACCGCAATGCTCTTTTGAACACCAAATTTACCGATCTTCAAAAATAACAAACTATATACCTATCCTGGCCCTAATTAACGAAACGAATTCAACGGAATTGGTTTCACGGCTAAATTCGGTCGTCTGCTCAAATTACACTCTAATATCCCTTTGTTAAATTAAATATGTGGTATAGAAATTGAACGAGCGTTTATGGCTGCCGTGGTCACATACGACATCGGTTTGCCATGCCATTCAACACCATACAATAATTTAACGATACAGTTTTAATGAAACTAGTTTCGTCGAAAACTGAGTTCGTTTGCAAAATGGCCATTTTAAAGGCCGATAGCTATTTCCAAAGCGATTATTTCAAAATTTGATTTGACCATAACTAACAAATTATAACACGAAGTCTGGATATTTCTCTTTCATATGAAAACTACCGTCACTACGGTTCCAACGTTTCTCGTTTCACAGAAATCTGACTTATATCGGATCCTATATATCCATTTGAAGTTCAAAACTCCAATTTACGAACTGCACGCCAATTTCAAGCTCGATTTATATTATATATGAATATATATCGTTCAACTTCGTTTTAAATAGCGATTTAAATATTAAAATCCATTAATATTCCAAATGAAATATTTAAAACCGATTTAAATATTCAGATTCACATGGTCGAAAAACACGAGTTGTTACACGTAGACACAACACTGTACGTGAGCAGTTTCTAATGTAGGTGGGGAAATAACTTTAATTATATATATATATATATATATTCGACGCGGTTTTTAATCCTACTACTTTTTCATTATTTATTGCTAATCCAATTTTGAAACACCCCAGCTCCGTTAGGGTCACTCTCAAAGGGAATGCCCTAATTTTGGTGGAGGTTTATAAGTATAAGTCATAGATATACAAGACAGATATAAGAACACATATTTTTGAACAGCAGAAAACAACCACAACTTTTATTTCAACAAAATACGTGTTACACAAACCATGTCATAATTTGTCTTACAATACTTCCAAAAACTTAACACCTTCATAACTGTCTTGATTACATTATTTAAAGAAGCATAAAGAAAACATAAAAAAACTGCATAAGTCCCAAAATTGCTGTCCAAAGCCATAGTCCAAAACGAAAAAGATCCAAGCAATACATTCTTTCTCTTCAAGCTGGATGTGAAAGCTGGTCAAGCTGCGGTATTCCCTCCCTGTGGACCTTGGGGGGGAACGAAAGAAAAGAAGACGAAAGAAAAGTAGAGTCATACATAAAGCCTGAGTAAGTCTAGGACTATTCAGTCTATGAATAAAGAACTGGGTATGATAAGTATAAACTGGAAATGGGAAAGCACCATAAACTAAGTTAAGTTGTCTATAGTCGAATATACTATCGTACCCCAAATTAATCTCTGTACCCATATAAACTAGTTCCCAACAGGCACCCCATAATCAGGGTGAAGTGTTCCATTTCTGTTGATCGGCTCCTACTCGCATAGTTACATGTGTCTTACGGCCCCCGATGTTGTAGTTACCTATGCTGGTCCCACCATGGGGTGTATCAAGTCCCATGGTGGTGGCCCGACACAATCCTAGAATGCACAAGTATGCTACTGGTGCCCAGTGCCTTATTTTTCAGCGTCGGAGTGTGTGCACGCCCGCACCCCGTTAAAACCTACACTGCCGCACCACCGCCGTCGATTTGACCTCTTACAGTCAGCCCAGTAATCGTGCCCCATCCTGCCTAGTTCAGGGTATCCTGATGCACCTTGTAGGGTTAATGTTGAAAAGGGTCCCTCGCTACTAGGTTTTCTATTTCTAGCCAACATGCTAAGTCGGTTAAGTATTTTGTAAACCTAACCCCCAATCAGTCTGTATAGTTTAGCATGTTCCATTTTGATTAAGTATTAATTCAATTTACTTAATCCTATCAATCCTGACTCAGCCTTAATTGTCTTATTAAAGCCTTGACCTCTCACATTAGACAGTATTGTTGTGGCTGCCTGTTGCCGGTTGGGTCCGGGCAGTCTTACGCCACAACTCAGTCTAACCTCGGGTACTTATTGGGCTCCGTGTTTAACCACCCACATTGGATAGGTATTGTTGTGACTACTGGACAGCCGGGCGGTTCCGGGCAGGTTTACATCACAACTCAATCCAACCTCGGGTTAAACACATCGTATTTTCTAAATTTACATATTTTGTCTCTTTTCTTTTTATATGTAAATATTTGCGGCCCATTATTCAAATTCATCTTTATTGGGTGAAATAAATTTACACCACTTAATTGTTTTTCAAAGTCATTGGCATGCGTCAAACATGCCAACGCATATGTTTTATATTTTAACCCAATCGCCATTACCCCCATTTTATACGTTTGCTATAATATAACATATGTTGGGTTTAACATTTAAACCCAACTTAGCCACATGAAAAAGGGGAGGCTTTTAACATGGTGTTTATAAGGTAACATAAAAAGGGGAGTGTGAACGCATGAACTTGCAACATAACGATTCAATTAACATGAATCAGGCACATGTGAACTTGCATTGTAATAGCATATAATCATGGCATAAACAATACTTAAACATGAATCATTCTATTCATATAATCATGACATAAACATACCTAAGCATGAACCATTCTATTCATATAATCATGGCATAAACATACCTAATCATGAACCATTCTATTCATATAAACTTGCAATTAGAATGTAAATCTAACTCAATTTATGTGTTACATATATAACCATATGATTTTTATAACAACATAGGCCTAAACATAGTTTCAACTAGGCATAACACCAGACATAGTTTAGTCATGTTCATAAAAATGCTTTCTTTTGTCTCTAATCCAAAAGCATGGTTTTACACTTGAATCACGATGCCAATTCAACATAAATTCATATAAACCATAATACTTAGTTGAATCCAATTTCACACTAAAAGTGGTCATAAAAGTATGTACATCATATTGGCAAAATGGTGAGTCATATACTTGCATAAATCCCAAATAAACTACCACAACATATGATTGTTAACATAAATCATATACTTGCATGAATCTAAATTAAACCACTACAAACATTTAGTTGTTAACTTCCAACATAAATCACATACTTGCAAATATCCAATCGTTATACCATAACAATTCCAAATCGTTTAGAATCAAAGCAACATACAAATATAGATTATTATCGCCACATTTCCATTCCTCACTTTACACAAATCACAACACAATTATTTATTCACATCGGAATAGCACTCTACTTACAACGTATGACGAATCTTCAATTCAGGAATCTGAATTCTGAATTTGGAGATGCTATCCTTTGTTGTAGACGTTGTTTTGAGTTAATTGACATTGCTTTAAGCTTTCGAATTATCTCCTAATTGCCTCTCAATTCCTGATGGCTATTCCTAGTCTCTCCTCAGCAGCATGACGGTCTCATCTCCATTTTTGTTTGTGTGAATTACGGTGAGTCTTAGGTCCTTTTTATAGAGTTTGTGAGTTGATTAGGGCCATCGATGGAGCTTGGTGTGATAATAGCCGTTCGTTTGAAGGAGAGACAAACCAAGAGCTGACACCTAGCCCTAGTGACAAGGCAAGGCTCAGAAAATCGACCAAACATAGACCAGGCCAGCCAGGGGGGGTTGGGTTCGACCTGGCTCAGGGGCTAGGTCGACACGCCAGTCGACACCGTGTCGACTTGGCAGTCGACACGGGTGACCCAGGTCGACTACCCAGTCGACCTGGGTGCCTTGGGCGGGAATTTACCCGTCCTGGCCAATACTGCCCGATTTTGAATTTTGAATTGGTTTTTCTGAGCTGTTTTGGTCTGTTTGAATTTTAAACTGAATTCTGAAACTTCCTGAGGCCATATCTTCTTCATACGGAGTCCGTTTTATGCAAACTCGGACTCTATCTCAAGCAGAATTCCGAGACGAACGCAATGGCGTATCCCGTTTCCATTAATTCTTTAATTTGAAATTAGTTATACTTTAATTTGTGAATTTCACAGTTATAGAATACACGGGGTGTTACATTCTCCTCCACTTAAAAGGATTTCGTCCCCGAAATCTTCAAGTTCAGGAAGAATGTACATCCTAACATTCAAACATCCATCTACTCATTCATCAAACACGAGCATCCATTGTCCTTAAAAGACTTCTAATGCTTCATGATCATATGCGAAGTGTGTGTGTACATGTACTTATTTAATACAAAATCAGTCGGTCTACTGATTCAGTTGACCTCCTTAATGCGAATCATGTAAGTGCCATGAATCCATTATGTATGCAAATTTTCCTATTCATGATTCTACATGAGTGCACAATCATTCATACAAATGCAACATCCATATGACAACACATTAAACTTCAACCATATACGATTGCAAACATATATATATGCATATGCAATATGAAGTGACAGAGCCGATCTAAAACCTAAATTGTGTGTGTATATGCAACCACGAGCAACCACTAGCAATCACTTGCAACCACTTGCAACCATCATTCATAACATGTTTCAATTACATGTTTTCATCCAAAGGGTTTCTACCTAAAAGATTAAGGTCGAGGAGATATACCTAAAAAGATAGATAAAAACGCAACTTAAGGAAAAAGAAAGATCAAAGATGTACCCTTGAAAAGAAAAGGGTATTCTGCGCATATTATAGCTTCAGTTTCCCAAGTTGCGTCTCCCTCAGCATCGCTCCACTGAACTTTGACGAGCTTGACTTCGCGGTTGCGTAGCTTCTTCACTTCCGTTCCTAATATGCGGGTTGGAACTTTCCTCACGGTTGCTTTGCGTTCCACTTTAGCTTCTTCTAGGATATTTGGCTCTACCACTTCAGCAGATTCATGTAGACATTTTCGGAGGTGCGAAACATGGAAAACGTTATGAACTCCGACCAGTTTTTCGGGTAGCTCTAATCTATAGGCCATTTTCCCAATTTTCTCAATAATAGGAAATGGTCCTACGAACCTTGGTGCTAGCTTTCCTGTGGTTTCAAAACGAACAACGTTCCTTAGTGGAGATACCTTAAGAAAAACTCTGTCCCCAACCTCAAATTCAAGGTCGGTCCTCCTCTTGTCGACGTAAGATTTTTGTCTGTCTTGGGCTTCATTCTTCTTCGTATTAAGTCTACTTTTTCTGAAGTCTCTCGGATCATATCTGGTCCAAGTATGAGCTTATCAGTAGACTCCCACCAACAAGTGGGCGATCGGCACGGTCTTCCATATAAAGCTTCGAAGGGCGCCATTCTGACGGTTGCTTGGTAGTTGTTGTTGTAGGCAATTTCCACTAAAGGAAGATGGTCTTCCCATGTCCCTCCGAAGTCAAGGACGCACAGTCTTAAAAGGTCCTCCAAAACTTTGTTCACTCTTTCTGTTTGGCCGTCGGTTTGGGGATGATAGGCTGTGCTCAAGCATAACTGTGTGCCTACCGCTTCTTGCAGACTCCGCCAAAACTCACTTGTGAAGATAGGGTCTCGGTCACTAACAATGTTGGATGGTATTCCATGGAGTCGAACAATTTCCTTGAGGAAAAGAGATGCAAGGGATGAGGCAGTTATTTTACTTTTGACAGGTAAAAAGTGGGCGCTTTTAGTAAGCCTATCCACTATTACCCAAATGCTAGTGTTGCCTCTTCTAGACCTAGGCAGCCCATCAATGAAGTCCATTGAGATACTATCCCACTTCCACTGTGGGACCTCTAGAGGATGGAGCAGACCGCCAGGCTTTTTTTGTTCTGCCTTAACCTGTTGGCATACCATACACTTAGAAACGAAATCTACCACGTCCTTCTTCATGCCGTTCCAAAAGAAAGTTCTCTTTTTGTCCTTGTACATTTTATCTCCGCCTGGGTGTATCGTCATCTTGGAGTGATGTGCTTCCTCGAGAACCTTCTTTACTAAATCCCTTGTCTGTGGGACGCATAGTCTTCCGTCTCGCCTTAGCCAACCCTTATCGTCGATGGAGTATCTGCTGAGGTGACTTGAAGTCTCACCCCTAATTAACCTATCAATCGTCTCCACAAGCTGAGGGTCTTCGCGTTGTTCTATCCCTATTGAGCCCACTAAAGTCGGGCGTACTTCGAGAGATGCTAGCAAGCTTAGTATAAAATCGGAGGAGGGCCTAAAGTCAAAACTGGCTATAAACTCTAGGCTTTGTCTTTCAACAAACAACGAGCTTAGGGTTAGTTTCTTTCGGCTCAACGCGTCTGCCACTACGTTGCCTTTGCCCGGAGTGTAGGAGATCTCGAAATCGTACGAGGCAAGAAACTCCATCCATCTCTATTGCCTCAAGTTAAGATCTTTCTGCGAGAAAAGATATTTCAACGATTTATGGTCAGTGTAAAGTTCAAACTTCTCACCTAGGAGATAGTGTCGCCAAGACTTGAGTGCAAAGACGATGGCGGCTAACTCAAGATCAAGGGTCGGGTAGTTCTTTTCATGCACTTTAAATTGCCTTCCACCATAAGCTACTACCCTTCCTTCTTGCATCAAGACAGCACCTAGCCCTGTCCTACATGCATCTGTATAAACTGCGAACATCTTGCTTCCATCTGGCAACGTCAAAACTGGGGCTGTTGTAGGAGCCCTTTTTAGTCATTGGGAAGCAAACTCGCAATGCAAGTCCCAATTGAACACTAGATTCTTCTTGGTCAACTTTGTGAGAGGAGCTGATATCTTTGCAAAGACTCTGATGAATTTCCAATAGAAGCCTGCTAGCCCGAGAAAGCTTCGGACTTCTGTTGCGTTCTTTGGTGTCTTCCAGTCCTGCACCGCTACTACCTTAGCTGGGTCTACAGCTAACCCTTCTTTGGATACTATATGCCTAAGAAACCTTACTTCCTCTCTCCAAAAGTGGCATTTGGAGAATTTGGCTTTTAGTTGATGGACTTGCAGGTTTTCCATGATTGCCCTTAGGTGCTGAGCATGCTCTTCCTCATTCTTCGAGAAGATCAAGATATCGTCTACGAAGACCACTACGAACTTATTGAGGAAATCCCTGAATACCCTACTCATTAGGTCCACGAAGTAAGCCGGTGCGTTTGTCAAGCCGAAAGGCATGACAAGCCATTCAAAGAATCCATCTGGGGTTCTGAATGCTGTCTTATCGATACTATCTTCAGCCACCCTTAGCTGATGAAATCCGGTCGCTAAATCGAGTTGGGAGAAAACAGACGCTCCTACAAGCTGATCAAACAGATCGTCAATTCTGGGGAGAGGGTGCCTATTCTTTTTCGTTAGTTTGTTGAGCTCCCTATAGTCAACACATAGACGGAGTGAACCATCCGCCTTTGTAGCGAACACCACTGGAGCGCCCCATTCTGAAATGCTCCTTCTAATGAACCCTTTCTCTAGAAGCTCTTTAATCTGTTTACTGAGCTCCTTCCTTTCCCGTGGAGCCATGTGTCTAACGGGCAACGCCACGGGCTTTGCATTATCTACAAGATATATGCGGAAGTCTATCTCCCGCTTCGAAGGAAAGCCCTTCACCTCTTCGAAGACATCCGAATATTCCCGGACCACTCTAACCGGTTGCAAATTGTCGACAGAGGCATCTAGCGATTCAAGATAACTAAGCATAACCGCATACGAGGGATTACAAGTAATTTCCAAAGTGTTACCGAGCTGGGTCAGGAGCCTAACAACCCTTTTCTCACAATCAAGGATGGCCCCATTACTTGATAGCCAAACCATGCCCAAAATCAAACCATATTCCAAGAAGCCCAAAACAAAGGCATTACATCTAAATTCTACGCTTAGAATAGAAATTTTCAATCCCACACAGATCATAGACAAATGAGCCGGGCCCCCGATTGGATTTGAAACAATTAAGGGGTCCTCTACCATACTAGTTTCTAGGTGCAGAGATTCTACTAAAGCAGATGAGATAAAGGAGTGTGATGCACCAGAATCAAATAAAGTGTGAATTGGGTGATCATAAAGATAAACTACACATTCTACAGAAGTATTGATACCTCGCTGTTGCAGAGGTGGCGCTTCTAGCACATGAACCTATGTCCCTGAGGTGGATCTAGCCCTCTGCCCCTGCCCTCGTTTCTTTGGGCAATCCTTAGCCATATGGCCTATTTCACCGCAAGAAAAGCACCCACCATTCATCTTGGCCTTCTTTTCCCGGTAATCTTTCACTAAGTGCCCCACTTTGCCACAAAAATTACACTTCCTCTTCTCTTTGTTATCTTTCCCGCCCTTCTTAAAGTCTGTCTTCTTAGCCTGTAAACTCTCTTTCTTCCCTTGAGAGCTTTTTGCCTTTGTCTCCTTCTTGCCCTTATCCTCTTCGTTCAGCAAAGCCATCTGTACCAATCTTTCATACGTAGCTCCCATGGGTATATGGGTCATGGCCAAACTGTGTAATGGCTCATTCAACCCTTTGACAAAACGGAGAGCCTTCTTGTGCGGGGTGTTGACTAGGTCCATTCCGAACCTAGCCAGCTCATCGAACTGATTAACATACTCTTAGACTGTCATATTCCTTTGCTTAAGAAATAAGAATTTTTCCAACTGCAGACTCCTTTCAGCGTCTGAGAGAAATTTAGCCTCAAACCTTGCCCTAAAGTCCTCCTATGTTTCAACTGGTCTTTCTGCATTGGTGACTTCCCACCAGTAGGAAGCCTCGCCTTTAAGTAGCCATACTACCAGTTGTACCTTCTGCCTATCTTCTACCTCAAAGATGACAAATAAGTCCTCGGTTTCCTTTAGCCAATTCCAGCTGCCACGAAGGACTCATTTCCATGAAAGTCCTTCCCTCCCATAGCTTTGAAATCTTTACATATCTTAGCAAAAGTATTACCCCGTGGAGGAGGTGGAGGAAGAGGTGCTGCTGCAGCTGGATGATTTCCTACAGCTGGGGGAGGAGGAACGGTAGGACCTGGCTGAGTGGCCCTTGCTTCTAAGAATCGTCTAAACCAACCAGGTATTGGTATACCCTCTGGCAAGTTAAGTTCTTCGGACATGCTGAAACAGAAAGGATAGATTCAAAACGAAGGATAAAAGATAGTACCTATGGCTTTGGGGGGGGCTATGGCTTTTTAAAATAAAATAACATTTTATCTTTAAAAATGCTTCTTTAAATTTTCTTTTGAAAATAAATTTTCAAAACTTTTTATCTTATCTGGTAAACCTATGCTCTGATACCAAGTGAAACACCCCACCTCCGTTAGGGTCACTCTCAAAGGGAATGCCCTAATTTTGGTGGAGGTTAATAAGTATAAGTCATAGATATACAAGACAGATATAAGAACACATATTTTTGAACAGCGGAAAACAACACAACTTTTATTTCAACAAAAAACGTGTTACAAAAACCATGTCATAATTTGTCTTACAATACTTCCAAAAACTTAACACCTTCATAACTGTCTTGATTACATTATTTAAAGAAGCATAAAGAAAACATAAATAAACTACATAAGTCCCATAATTGTTGTCCAAAGCCATAGTCCAAAACGAAAAAGATCCAAGCAGTACATTCTTTCTCTTCAAGCTGGATGTGAAAGCTGGTCAAGCTGTGGTATTCCCTCCCTGTGGACCTGAGGGGGGGGGGAACGAAAGAAAAGAAGACGAAAGAAAAGTAGAGTCAGACATAAAGCCTGAGTAAGTCTAGGACTATTCAGTCTATGAATAAAGAACTGGGTATGATAAGTATAAACTGGAAATGGGAAAGCACCATAAACTAAGTTAAGTTGTCTATAGTCGAATATACTATCGTACCCCAAATTAATCTCTGTACCCATATAAACTAGTTCCCAACAGGCACCCCACAATCAGGGTGAAGTGGTCCATTTCTGTTGATTGGCTCCTACTCGCATAGTTACATGTGTCTTACGGCCCCCGATGTTGTAGTTACCTAAGCTGGTCCCACCATGGGTTGTATCAAGTCCTATGGTGGCGGCCCGACACAATCCTAGAATGCAAAGGTATGCTACTGGTGCCCAGTGCCTAATTTTTCTGCGCTGAGTGTGTGCACGCCCACACCCCGTTAGAACCTACACTGCCGCACCACCGCCGTCGATTTGACCTCTTACAGTCAGCCCAGTAATCGTGCCCCACCCTGCCTAGTTCAGGGTATCCTGATACACCTTGTAGGGTTACTGCTGAAAAGGATCCCCCACTACTAGGTTTTCTATTTCTAGCCAACATGCTAAGTTGGTTAAGTATTTTGTAAACCTAACCCCCAATCAGTCTGTATAGTTTAGCATGTTCCATTTTGATTAAGTATTAATTCAATTTACTTAATCCTATCAATCATGACTTAGCCTTAATTGTCTTATTAAAGCCTTGACCTCTCACATTAGACAGGTATTGTTGTGGCTGCCTGTTGCCGGTTGGGTCCGGGCAGTCTTACGCCACAACTCAGTCTAACCTCGGGTCCTTATTGGGCTCCGTGTTTAACCACCCACATTGGATAGGTATTGTTGTGACTACTGGACAGCCGGGCGGTTCCGGGCAGGTTTACATCACAACTCAATCCAACCTCGGGTTAAACACATCGTATTTTCTAAATTTACATATTTGTCTCTTTTCTTTTTATATGTAAATATTTGCGGCCCATTATTCAAATTCATCTTTATTGGGTGAAATAAATTTACACCACTTAATTGTTTTTCAAAGTCGTTGGCATGCGTCAAACATGCCAACGCATATGTTTTATATTTTAACCCAATCGCCATTACCCCCGTTTTATACGTTTGCTACAATATAACATATGTTGGGTTTAACATTTAAACCCAACTTAGCCACATGAAAAAGGGGAGGCTTATAACATGGTGTTTATAAGGTAACATAAAAAGGGGAGTGTGACCGCATGAACTTGCAACATAACGATTCAATTAACATAAATTAGGCACATGTGAACTTGCATTGTAGTAGCATATAATCATGGCATAAACAATACTTAAACATGAATCATTCTATTCATATAATCATGGCATAAACATACCTAAGCATGAACCATTCTATGCATATAATCATGGCATAAACATACCTAATCATGAACCATTCTATTCATATAAACTTGCAATTAGAATGTAAATCTAACTCAATTTATGTGTTACATATATCACCATAAGATTTTTATAACAACATAGGCCTAAACATAGTTTCAACTAGGCATAACACCAAACATAGTTTAGTCATGTTCATAAAAATGCTTTCTTTTGTCTCTAATCCAAAAGCATGGTTTTACACTTGAATCACGATGGCAATTCAACATAAATTCATATAAACCATAGTACTTAGTTGAATCCAATTTCACACTAAAAGTGGTCATAAAAGTATGTACATCATATTGGCAAAATGGTGAGTCATATACTTGCACAAATCCCAAATAAACTACCACAACATATGATTGTTAACATAAATCATATACTTGCATGAATCAAAATTAAACCACTTCAAACATGTAGTTGTTAACTTCCAACATAAATCACATACTTGCAAATACCCAATCGTTATACCATAACAATTCCAAATCGTTTAGAATCAAAGCAACATACAAATATAGATTATTATCGCCACAATTCCATTCCTCACTTTACACAAATCACAACACAATTATTTATTCACATCGGAATAGCACTCTACTTACAACGTATGACGAATCTTCAATTCAGGAATCTGAATTCTGAATTTGGAGATGCTATCCTTTGTTGTAGGCGTTGTTTTGATTTAATTGACGTTGCTTTATGCTTTCGAATTATCTACTAATTGCCTCTCAATTCCTAACGGCTATTCCTAGTCTCTCCTCAACAACATGACGGTCTCATCTCCATTTTTGTTTGTGTGAATTAGGGTGAGTCTAAGGTCCTTTTTATAGAGTTTGTGAGTTGATTAGGACCGCCGATGGAGCTTGGTGTGATAATAGCCGTTCGTTTGAAGCAGAGACCAACAAGGAGCTGACACCTAGCCCTAGTGACAAGGCAAGGCTTAGAAAATCGACCAAATACAGACCAGGCCAGCCAGGGGGGGCTGGGTTCGACCTGGCTCAGGGGCCAGGTCGACACGCCAGTCGACTCCGTGTCTACTTGGCAGTCGACACGGGTGACCCAGGTCGACTACCCAGTCAACCTGTGTGCCTTGGGCGGGAATTTTCCTGACCTGGCCAATACGGCCCGATTTTGAATTTTGAATTGGTTTTTCTGAGTTGTTTTGGTCTGTTTGAATTTTAAACTGAATTCTGAAACTTCCGGAGGCCATATCTTCTTCATACGGAGTCCGTTTTACGCAAACTCGGACTCTATCTCAAGCAGAATTCCGAGACGAACGCAATGGCGTATCCCGTTTCCCTTAATTCTTTAATTTGAATTTAGTTATACTTGAATTTGTGAATTTCACTGTTATAGAATACACGGGGTGTTACAAATTTGTACCGCTATATGTGAGCTCTAAGTACAACGAAAATGAACATGCCACTACGTTTCAACGTTCTGGCTCCAACGATATTAATTTCGTTGAAAACGGACTCCGTTTGCACAACGACGATATTTTAATCTATCGGTTCACATCTAGATATCGCCCACCGAAAAAACAACTCCGTTTGGCTCCAAACTCGAAATATAGCAATAGTTAATTATACGCATTCCAGTAAAATTCATTTCGTCAGAAATGGTGGTTGTTTAAAAAAGGCTGAAAATTTCGAACTACCGCGGCATTTTGGGCTCATTTTATTTATATATATTCGAATTCCATTTTAATAAATAAAATTCAATATAAAATCCATTATATCTCCAATATAATATATAAACAAATTTAAATATTCCAATTTAAATGACTGAAAAATCTGGGTCGTTACATTCTTTCCCCTTTAAAAGAATTTCGTCCCCGAAATTACAGCGTAAGAAGAATGCCCCGATCCCTGATTATTTTAAAATTATTATTTTAGAATTATCAACAAACAAATTCAGTCTCTTTAAAATTTTTGAAAATTTCGCCAGCACTTCCTCTGCACGTCTTGATCAGAACAACTATAACTCGCAACTTCGGGCATTACTTCTCCAAAAGAAAACCAAAATCCAAATGGCTACCGAACTCGGAGTGTAAAACCAATCACCAAGCAATAATATTAAGGTTTACCCATTGGTCGGGGAAGTCAATTCCAATTCTGAAGCAAATTAACTAACTACTCTCCATCTTCCAATCTGTATAATCATATCAACTCCATAGTCGTTTGGAATCTGCACTTAACTCAATTTACGATGCAAATAACAATCCAGAGTTAAATGATTCAGCTCATTTCCAATTCAGGAAAATCGGTTTAAGGAAGAACATCTCGTGTTTTTTAGATTGAAGGACACGGTTTTTATTTTTATACAGTAAGGACGCCCTATTGTAAATTTTGGTTGAAGGGAAAAGCTTTAAAGAAATTTTGAATAGACGTTGTTCTTCTCCAATCTCTATCTTCACTCCTAGCGATTGAAAAAAAAGACAAATCGATTAAATCGTGTGTGTTATTTCTACAGCTGATGCCTTCACTCGATGACGACGATGGCTTTACTCTACGTCGACAGGCTTTACTCCAAATGACGGCGGTGGCTTCTAATTCGTGATTTTGGGAATAAAAAAATTTGCTGCTGTGAGCTTTTTTGAATTATTCTATAAAGCGAAGTTTCAGGTTGTTGTTGAATTTGCTTAGGAGTAATGCTAAATGTATATAGCATTTCATTTTAGTAGTTAATTATTTGTATCACTTTTAAATTTTCTGTCAAATTTGATCGATCCGCCTCAAATCGTGTATTTTATGTTAAATCAAACGAGTGTTTCATTCTTGTTGTGATTTGCGATTTAGGGAGAAAGAAATTATGCTGTTGTGGTTTGTTTTAACTGGTTTTGGTTTCTTCCCAGGATAATGATATATGAAACTATCATTCCTGCATATGCTCTGAATTTTACTCCATTATATGTGCAATTTACTTTGATGTCCTTGTATTTTATGCTGAGTTGGTTTTTTGTTAGTTTCAGGCTGTTTTTTGAATTTGCTCAAGTGTGATGCAAATATTGTTTGAATTTTAATCTATTTGATTTTCTCTGTTGATTGTGTTTTTGGTTTTATTATTATTTGTTACAGTATAACGCTAGTTGTATATATCATTTCATTTATATTTCATATTGATTGTATGATGCATGTTGTGTGATTTGTTTCTTTCGATTTACTCTAAAGATTGTGTTTGTGGTTTTATTATTCTTCGATTGTGTATATATCATGCTATGTTAGTGTATCATTTTTTTCTTTCAATGTTATGTATTTCTATCATTACTCAAAGGCCATATTAAAGTAAACTAACATTATCGAATATTAAAAATGATAGGTGAACTAGCATGTATATATTATGATGAATGATATTTGAATATAGTATGCTAAATTATAAATGAATATAACATTTTATTTTTAAGTTGAGCTAGTAAGCATAAAATTTGATGAATGATAGTTGAATTTAGCATTGCATCTTTTAAAGTGAACTAGCATTATAGTAGTTATATATGATTATATTAAAAAAGAACTAGCATGTTTATAGCATTATGTTATAAAATTGAATAGAGTATCATGTATAGTAAATTAAACAATGGTTGAATATAACATTATTTAGAAAAATGAAATAACATGTGTATCGTATATAATAAATGATAGTTGAATTTAGCATTGTATTTTTTAAATTGAAATAAGATGTGTAGAATACGTTGCATGACACTTAAATATATCATTATAATTTTAAAGTGAATTACATGTATAAAATATGAAAAATAATAGCTGTATATAATATAATATTTGTAAAATGAACTAGCGCATGTATAAAATATGATAAATGATAGCTGAATTTTTCACTTTATTTTTTAAATTGAAATAACGTATGTACAATATGTTAAATGATAGTTGAATATAGCACTGTATTTTTTAAAGTGAAATAACATATGTACAATACGCTAAATGATAGTTGAATATAACATTGTATTTTTAAACTGAACTAGCATGTATAAAATATAATAAATGATAGTTGAATTTATCATTTGTATCATTGAAGTGAGTTAACACGTGTAGAGTTTGCAAAATAAAGTTTGAATATAGCATTTGTTAGTAAAATGAACTAGCATGTATAGAATATAATAAATGATAATTGAATTTAGCATTGTATTTTTTAAAGTGAAATTACATATGCTCAATATGCTAAATGATATTTGAATATAGCATTGTATTTTTAAATTGAGCTACCATGTATAAAATATAATAAATGATAATTAAATTTATCGTTTGTATTTTTGAAGTGAATTAGTACGTGTTGAGTTTGCAAAATAATGTTTGAATAAAGCATTATATTTAGTAAAATGAATTAGCATGTATAGAATATAATAAATGTAGTTGAATTTAGCGTTGTATTCTTTTAAAGTGGAATAAAATGTGTAAAACATTTAAAATAGTTGTATACAACATTTGCATTTTTTGTCAATTACATGAGCGTGTGTTGCAAACAAAGAATGTTAAATGAATATAGCATTATAATTGTTGAAATATTACAATATGCATTGTATATAAAGAATGATAGATGCATATACCTTTCATATTTTGAATTACAAATGCATGCATTTCATAAGAAGAATAATAACTGATTAAATTATTTGAATTTTCTACATAAATAGTATGCATGGCATATGTAGAATGATATCTGAATACTGCATTTGAATTTTTTTTAAACACATTAGAATGGATTGCACAAGCAGAATACGAAATGATAGAAGAATACAGCATAATATTTATTAAAACAAAAGAAATCAACAGCTACAACGCGTTTGATAACTTGAATGGCGACGATGATGATAGATATGAGTTGGACGATGGCGCTGGCTAAGGCACGTGGACAACAGCGACGACTTGGATTGGTTAGGGCATGAGGTCGGTGATGGAAGTGGAAGGTGAAGGCGGCGGCTTTGGGGGGAGACGACGGCGACTTGGAAGGCGGCAGCTAGGCTTGAGGCGGCGACGGCTTGGGAAGACAACTATGAAGGGAACGGTGGCTGCGAAGGCGTTGATGGAGATGATTGATTTGGTTGGGAAATTAGATTAACAATGATGGAGACGATTGCAAATGAAACGGTGTCCTTCCGCCTAATTACCGAAACTTACGTCCTTAATTTAAAAATTAGATTAATGTTTTTCCTTTAAACTAATTTTCTCTTTCCAATTTATTTTACTGGAATTTTAGTTTCAATTCATTTAACTACTTTGATGATCTGTTTAGTGAATTTTATTCAACCAACTCAACAAACAACCATATTATTTGAATAATATTCAGTCACTAATATATATTCGTCTACCTTTACTTTGATTTAACTTATGTGAATAACAATCGATTAATATCCGATCTATTTCCATTGTTACCTTTTCGATTTTCAAATTGATTTTGTTCAATTTCTCGTAACCAGGTTAAGTCTTATCTCCATATTTGATTAACCTGTTTGATTGTAACAACCCTGAAAATCCGAACCAATTTAAATTTTTTTAATTTGGCTATTTTAGTGGATTTTGAATATTTAAAATAAATTATTTTAAATAATAACGACCAAAAGCCTATTTAAATCGATGTTGGAAAATAAATATATTTGTTTTAATTATAAAACAAGGACTGAAATGGCGCGGCAGTTTGAAAATTTGAATTCAAACTTTGACTGACTGTACCGGATGCAAAATAAAACGGATTTTAGTGAAACCAAAAATATTTAAATCTATTTATGAGTATCTTTCTAAAGAATCTGAAAAATCAAAGTTTCATAGCGGGAATCAAAAGTTATGGCCAAATGAATTTTTAGAACGGTCGCTATGGAGTTTATATAGCCCTTAAAAATAGGCATTTTGCAAATGACCTCCGTTTTCGATGAAACCAATTTTGCTGGATCCGGGATGTCGAATTTTGGCTAGATTCCAAATTCCATAATTTTTGTAGTTAATATGTGAGCGTGGCAAATGAAAATGTGTTTGGTTAATTTCAGTCAATTTGGATCGACCAGAAAATGGCCATTTTCAAAAGGTCTTCAAATTCGACGAAACTAGTTTTGTTGGGACCGTATCGTCAAAACATAGCTAGATTTATTTTTTGGAATTTTTGGGATTAGTATGTGGCCCCGGCAAATTGAAATGTATGTTCAAATCAAATATTGAAAGTTGTATATTTTAATTTGAAGAATAACTGACTAAAACAATCGAATGGGCTTACAAAACATATTCCATTGTGTTCGGAATGGGGGTATTAGCTAGTGGGAACAGCCGTTGGGTTGGGATTGGAGACCGTATGAAAGGAAGGGTATTTTAGGATTTAATGAAAAAAATATAAAATAAACCGGCCAATCACGATTCGAGTTCCTTTCTTATCGGACTTGTAAAGCCTGAAACGAATGACGAAAGGAGTTAAAACCTACTATGCTACTTATCTCGTGAATCCCTCAGTAAAATCCAACATGCCTATGGAAGAATTTGTAGTGCTCTCCACAAGCATTAATTCAATACCAACTTCAGGATTTTTCATTGAGAATTAAGCTCGGATCGAGCTCGTGAAGTCGCCAGTTTTCAGCCGCCGCCGGAGCTCCTGGCCACCGTCGAGTTCGCCAAGCCCAGGGTCAATCTGTGCGCCTCTTCCCCCTCTTCATGGTGGTATACTCCGATTTCACTCACGTGCTACGGATTGAGTGAAAATAAGAAATCTAGTTTTGAACAAAATAGAGAGTGAAACAAGAGACACCGTGACCGTGAGGACATCTTGTAACACCTTGAATTTACTGTGAATATTAAAATTAAAAATCTTAAGAATACCTAATTATTAAAGTGAGAATTAAGAGAAATGGGTTAAGCCATTGCATTCATCTCGAAATTCTGCTTGGAATAGAGTCCAAATTTTCGTAAATCGGACTTCATATGAGGAAGTTATGGCCCTCGGAAGTTTAAGCTATTTTATATAAATTGAAACAGTTCAGAATAAAATTTTGAAATTCAAAATTCAAATAGGGGAGCAGGCGAGGCGGGAATTTTCCCGCCCAAGGTCTACCGAGGGGTCGACCTACCCTATACAGGTCGACCATGGGGTCGACCTACCCCGCCTCCCCGGCAGGTCTGAAATGTGATGATTTCTGACTCTCTACTGAGTCATTAGGGCTGATGTGGCTGTTCTAGATAACTCTATCCAGTCTGGATGGTTTGATTTTCTCCCATGATAATCTAACGGCTTAGGTTGATTCAAATTTCTATAAAAGAGTGCCTAGACTAAAACCCTAAATCCAAACAAAATTTGTCTCTTGCCCACCATGCTGCTGCCAGGATAGTTCTCCTTCCTAAAGCCTAGGATTTAGCAAGTAAGAATTCCAATTCAAAACACGAACAAATTATCTCTTCTCTAACCTATCTTTGTGAGTATTATTTCTTTCACAATATAATTAATAATTTAATTATGATGGGTTGTAATTGGATTATGAGAACATGTCTGTTGAATCACGTGATGTTGTTTAACTTTGTTATCTTAGTTGGTAGATCTATTTCATATGTCCAATTATACGTGTTTAACTTGATTCATTTTATGCAAGTTTGGAATGTTAAATCATATGCTAATTCATATGTGAATTTTACGCGAGTTTGGATGTTAAATCGTATGCTAGTTTGAATATGAACCTTATGCAAGTCCATTTTTACATATGTTAATTCGTATGTGAATCATATGAAAGTTTGGAATGTTAAATCATATGCTAACTCGTATGTGAATTTTATTCAAGTTTGGATGTTAAATCGTATGCTAGTTTGAATATGAATCTTATGCAAGTCTATATGTGAATTGTACACAAGTTTATATGTGAATCAAGTGTATACCTATGCTAGTTTATATGCAAAAACATGTGATAAATTCATACGCAAGTTGTAGAAATCAATATGCAAGTTTAGGTGAAAAACTATATTCACATTTTTGGGTGAAAATTATATTCACATATGCAAGTTAAGTGAGACCCGTAATTTATATATGAAAGTTAACAATTTCATGTTTAGATCTATATTTAGATCCATGGTAGTTTATGCAAATATATGATTCTATATGACCGTTGTCAATGCAAATTATTGGCTATGCAATTTTATGTTATAATTCCTGTGTGCAAGTTAGATCTATTTTTATGTGTTATGCAAGTTGTGATGTTTCTTTTTTTATGAGTTAGACTATTTTCGAGTCTAACATATTTCATATTTGAATGTACGAATAGCGTGGGGACAATGGGAAAATATTAATTATGAAAATTATGGATTGGGATAAAAATGGCTTTAGAAGTATATAGTTAAATTGAGGCATTAATTGGTATAATTTTTATACCTAAAAAGTATGGACATAGTTTAGGTGAAAATTATGGGCATAGGTAATTTGGAAATTAATAAAAATTTGAATAGGGATAATTAATTCAAATTGGTGTGAAATAATGTGTAATAATAAACGCCTAAGACACGATGTTAGACTCGTTTGTGGTGTAAGACTTCCCGGACCTGCCCAGCATATCCAGCAACCACAAACGGTAGTCTAATGTGAGAGGTCGAAGGCATAAATTAAATGTGTAACAATTGTAAAGACACGAGGTTAGACACGTTTACGGTATAAGACTGTCCGGACCCGCCCGACAGATCCAGCAACTGCAAACGTAGTCTAATGTGAGAGGTCTTACAAGGTTACGGTAATAATGAATTAATTAACACTTAACCAAGATAAACATGTGGTGGGACGTGGGGGTTAAGTGGGTGACATGGGTGACATGTGAAATACGATTAGAAACACTTAACCAAATTTAAACATGTAAGAAGACATGAATAAGAAGGGGTTAAGTGGAAAATTCTAGTGGGGACCAAGCATAGGTGGAAAGCTTGCATCAAGCATGGGGAACCCTTTTCAAACTAGTAACCCATTAAGTATCTTTGTGAGCTCGAGTTAGATCGAGGACAGAATATGCTTACTGGGTTTGATTGTAAGAGGTCAAAACGAGTTAACGGTGGCAACGCAAGTCCAACAGTGTCATGTGCGTGCGTGGGCCCGGGCTGGTAGGTAAGGCGTTGTTGCATCATGTAGATATAAGCCGTGCATCTTTAGTGGTATTAGGTTGCCACTTTGGGAAGTGATACACCCCACTTTGGGACCAGCACGGGTATCTACGAGTTAGGGAGCTGATCGCATGGGGGTAGTGGGTACAACTAGTGGAGATAGGGGCAGGCGGCACCTATGGAGACAGATAGGGGTACACGAAACTACCATTATGATTATTATGTTCAGTTGGCGGGATCAACTTTTGAGGTGACTAGTAGTGGTGCAGTATATTAATTATCCTTTAGTGTTTAGGAGCGAGATTAACGCCAGAATATTCCTCTTGTTTGTTTGGTCTTGCCCACTTGTTTCACAATCATTCCTTGTTTTACCAGTTTATGCCTTATCCTAATTACTTTAATAATTATATCGTTAAAGTTATGGTACTCGCCAGACTTTATGTCTGACCCCCCTTTTGTTTTTGCCTCTTTTATTCGTCCCCCCCCCCCCCCAAGTTCTCAAGGTGGGACTAGTACTAGTAGGGCTTGATTCGGATCTTTCTCTCTCTTTTGGAAGTGCTTGGATTGCTGAAAGTAAAGTTCAGCTCATCTCTTTTATGGCTACTTATGTTGGGGTTATGCTTTTTACTTTATGTACCCAGAAAACAATTTGTCAAGATGGATATTAAGTCTACTTGGTTTTTCTGTTGGTTTATGATGTTGTTGTAATCAAACTATTTCTCCGCTGCAATAAAAGTTGTTCTAAAATTTTCAAGTACCAATATACGTATCTGTCTTGTTATATTCTGTTCTACCAATAATACTCCATGAAAGTTAATGCATTCCCCTTGAGAGTGACCTTAACGGACATGGGGGGTTACACGTGGTATCAGAGCATGTCCATTAATAGTCTCAAATCCTATTGTTGGTTCGACTCATCTTTCAATGATTTTTCGAGATTTGAGAGTATCTATCTTGAGCATTGAGTTTGAATGCAATGCCTTCGTTCTTGGCTTCATAGGCTATGGATTGATTCTAGACATGAATTGGTTATCCAGTAATGGTGCCATCCTCGATTGTGAAAAGAGAGTGGTTAGACTTATGAATCGCCTTGGCAACACTCTCGAAATATCTTGTAATCTTATACATTCTGTTATGCTTAGCTACCTAGAATCTCTTGATGCATCTGTTGAAAACTTGTAGTCTGTTAGAGTAGTCCATGAATACTCAGATGTATTTGAAGAGGTGAAGGGCTTACCTCCGAAGTAGGAGATAGACTTCCGCATATATCTTGTTGATAATGCAAAACCCGTAGCTCTACCCGTTAGACACATGGCTCCAAGGGATATAAAAGAGCTCAGTAAGCAAGTCAAAGAGCTGCTCGAAAAGGGGTTTATAAGGCGGAGTATTTCTGAATGGGGTGCTCCAGTAGTATTCGCAACCAAAGTGGATCGTTCACTTCGCCTATGCATTGATTATAGAGAGCTAAACAAGTTGGCTAAGAAGAATAGGCACCCACTTCCAAGAATAGATGACTTGTTTGATCAGCTTGTAGTTGCATCCGTTTTCTCCCAACTATATTTGGCTACCGGGTTCTATCAGCTAAGAGTGGCTGAAGACAACATTGATAAGACCGCATTCAGAACCCCAGATGGTTTCTTCGAATGGCTTTCCATGACTTTCAGCTTGACAAACGCACCCGCTTACTTCGTTGACTTGATGAGCAGGGTGTTTAGAGAATTCCTTAATAAGTTTGTAGTGGTCTTCGTAGACAACATTTTGATCTTCTCGAAGAATGAAGAAGAGCATGCTTTGCATTTAAGGGAAGTCATGGATACTCTTCGTGCACATCAGCTGAAAGCCAAATTCTCCAAATGCCATTTCTAGAGAGAAGAAGTAAGGTTTCTTGGACATGTGGTGTCCAAAGAAGGGTTAGCTGTGGACCACGCAAAAGTAGTTGCGGTTCAAGATTGGAAGGTTCCACGGAATGCAACCGAAATCCGAAGCTTCCTCGAGCTAGCATGCTTTTACCGAAAATTCATTAAAGACTTCGCTAAAATCTCAGCCCCACTTACAAGGTTAAAGAAGAAGAATCTAACTTTCGCTTAGGATTTGGATTGCGATATTGCTTTCCAACGTTTGAAAAGGGCTCTAACAACAGCCCCAGTTCTGAAATTGCCAGATGGGAGTAAGATGTTTACCATATACATGGATGCATATGGTACGGGACTAGGTGCTATCTTGATGCAAGAAGGGAAGGTAATAGCTTATGGAGGCAGATAGTTGAAAGTACATGAGAAAAACTACCCAACCCACGATCTAGAGTTGGCTGCCATAGTCTTTGCGCTTAAGTCTTGGCGCCATTATCTCCTAGGTGAGAAATTTGAATTGTATACTAACCATAAATCGTTGAAGTACCTTTTCTCGCAAAAAGATCTTAACTTAAGATAGCAAAGGTGGATGGAATTTCCGGACTCATATGATTTTGAGATTTCCTATACCCCAGGCAAGGGTAATGTGGTAACAGACGCCTTAAGTAGGAAGAAGCTAACCTTGAGTCCTCTCTTTGTAGAAAGGCAAAGCTTGGAGTATATAGCAAACTTTAACTTTAGACCCTCCTCTGAAATTGTTCCTGGTCTGTTAGTATCGCTAGAGGTGCGGCCTAATCTTTTAGATTCAATAGGAACTGCGCAACGAGAAGAACCTTAGCTAGTTGATGTGATGGATAATATAGTTAGGGTTGAGACTTCTAGTCACCTCAATAGATACTCCATCGATGATAAGGGTTGGTTGAGACGTTATGGAAGGTAATGCGTCCCACAAGTAAGGGATTTAGTGAAGATGGTCCTCGAAGAAGCACACCATTCTAAGCTGACCATACACCTAGGCGGAGACAAGATGTATAAAGATATAAAAAAGGGTTTTCTTTTGGAAAGGCATGAAGACTGATGTAGCTGAGTTCGTCGCTAAGTGTTTGATATGCCAGCAAGTCAAAGCGGAGCAGAAGAAGCCTGGTGGTCTGCTTCACCGCCTAAAGGTCCCACAGTGGATGTGGGATAGCATTTCGATGAACTTTGTTGATGGGTTGCCTAGGTCAAGAAGGGGCAATACCAGTATTTGGGTAACAGTGGACAAGCTCACTAAAAGTGCTCACTTTATACCTGTTAAAAGTAGAAGGACTGCCTCGTCCCTAGCATCCATTTATCTTAAAGAAATAGTTCGACTCCATGGGATACCCTCCAGCGTAGTGAGTGATCGAGACCCTATCTTTACGAGCGAGTTTTGGAAGAGTTTGCAAGAGGCAGTAGGAACACAATTATGTTTAAGCACGGCCTATCACCCCTAAACCGATGGTCAGACGAAAAGGGTGAATAGAGTATCGGAAGACCTCTTGAGATTGCACATTCTTGTCTTTGGAGGGACATGGGAGGATCATCTTCCTTTGGTGGAATTCGCTACAACAATAGCTACCAAGCCACCATAGGCATGACACCCTTTGAAGCTTTATATGGAAGACCATGTCGATCACCAACTTGTTGGTGGGAGTCTACAGACAAGCTCGTACTTGTGCCAGACATGATTAGAGAGACCTCAGAAAAGGTGGACTTGATAAGAAGATGGATGAAGGCTGCACAAGATAGACAAAAGTCCTATGCAGACAAAAGAAGGACCGACCTTGAGTTTACGGTTGGAGATAGGGTGTTCTTTAAAGTATCTCCTTTGAGGAATGTCATTCGCTTTGGGTCCGTAGGAAAGCTAGCACCAAGATTTGTAGGGCCATTTCCTATCATTGAAAGGATTGGGACGATGGATTACAGATTAGAGTTACCCGAGAGACTAGCCGGAGTTCATAATGTTTTCATGTTTCTCAACTACGAAAATGCTTACATGAATCTGCGGAAGTGGTGGACCCAAGTATACTAGAGGAAGTAGAAGTGGAAGGAGAAGCAAATGTGAGAAGAGTTCCAATTCGTATCTTAGGTACGGAAGTCAAAAAGCTATGCAACCGTTAAGTCAAGCTTGTTAAAGTTCAATGGAGTGATGCTAACGAAGACGCGACTTAGGAAACTGAGAGGAAAATACGTGCAGCCTACCCTTTTCTCTTTGCTGGTACCTCCTTGATCTCTTTTTCCATAAGTTTATTCATGCTTATATCTATCTTTTAAGTATATCTCCTCAGTCCTATTCTTTATTCTTAGGTAGAAACCGATGGACGTAAAGATGTATTTGAAACATGTTGTGATTGATTGTTGCAAGTGGTTGCTCGTGGATGCATGAACACACAGTTTATGCACTAGATCTGCTCAATCACTTTCATATTACATATAAATGTGTGTGCATATTTAAATTAATGGATGTATAATGGTTGTGTTATCATATGGGTGCTGCATTCTGATGAATGGTTGTGCACACATGTAGAAGTAATATGTATCGTTAGGATCCTTCTGCATGCATAATGGACGCATGGGACTATCATGATTTGCATTAAGGAGGTCAACTGAATCAGTGGACCACTTGATTTTACATTAGATAAGGAACATATACACACACTTTTCGCATAATTTCATGTAGCATTAGAAATCTTGTAAGGACAATGGATGCTTGTGTTTGATGGTTGAGTAGATGGATGACTGGATGTTAGGATATACATTCTCCTTAACTCGGATATTTCGGGGGCGAAATCATTTAAGGAGGGGAGAATGTAACACCCTGAATTTTCTATGAATATTAAAGTTAACAATCTTAAGAATACTAAATTATTAAAGTGAGAATTAAGGGAAATGGGTTATGCCATTGCGATCGTCTCAAAATTCTGCATGGAATAGAGTCCAAGTTTTCGTAAATCGAACTTCGTATGAGGAAGTTATGGCCCTCAGAATTTTCAGCAATTTTATATAAATTGAAATAGTTTAGATTAAAATTTCGAAATTCAAAATTCAAACAGGGGAGCAGGCGAGGCGGGAATTTTCCCGCCTAAGGCCAGGTCGACCTGAGGGTCGACCTACCCTATACTGGTCGACCAGGGGGTCGACCTACCCCCTCCTCCCCCCGGGCAGATCTGAAATGTGACGATTTCTGACTCTCTACTGAGTCATTAGGGCTGATGTGGCTGTTCTAGATAACTTTATCTAGTCTGGATGGTTGGAGTTGCTACTATGATAATCTAACGGCTTAGGTTGATTCAAACTTCTATAAAAGAGTGCCTAGACTCAAACCCTAAATTAAAACAAAATTTGTCTCTTGGCCACCATGCTGCTGCTAGGATAGTTCTCCTTCCTAAAGCTTAGGATTTAGTAAGTCAACGAACAAATCATTCTCGTCTCTAACCTGTCTTTGTGAGTACTATTTCTTTCACAGTATAATTAATAATTTAATTATGATAGGTTGTAATTGGATTATGAGAACATGTCTATTGGATCACTTGATGTTGTTTAACTTTGTTATCTTTTGTTGGTAGATCTATTTCATATGTCCAATTATACATGTTTAACCTTATTCATTTTATGCAAGTTTGGAATGTTAAATCATATGCTAATTCGTATGTGAATTTTATGCAAGTTTGGATGTTAAATCTTATGCTAGTTTGAATATGAATCTTATACAAGTCTATATGTGAATTGTACACAAGTTTATATGTGAATCAAGTATATAAATATGCTAGTTTATATGCCAAAACATGTGATAAATTCATATGCAAGTTAACAGTGGCAATGCAAGTCCAACAGGGTCATGTGCGTGCATAGGCCCGAGCTGGTAGGTAAAACGTTGTTGCATCGTGTAGATATAAGCTGTGCATCTTTAGTGGTATCGGGTTGCCACTTTGGGGAGTGATACACCCCACTGTGGGACCAGCATAGGTATTTACGAGTTAGGGAGCCGATCGCATGGGGGTAGTGGGTACAACTAGTGGAGATAGGGGCAGGCGGCACCTATGGAGACAGCTAGGGGTACAGGAAACTACCATTATGATTATTATGTTCAGTAGGCAGGATCAACTTTTAGGGTGATTAATAGTGGTGCAGTATAGTAATTATCCTATAGTGATTAAGAGCGAGATTAACGTCAGAATATTCCTCTTGTTTGTTTGGTCTTGCCCACTTGTTTCACAGTCATTCCTTGTTTTACCAGTTTATGCCTTATCCTAATTACTTTAATAATTATATCGTTAAAGTTATGGTACTCACCAGACTTTATGTCTGACCCCCTTTGTTTTCGCCTCTTTTCTTCCTTTCCTCCCCCCCCCCCCCCGGGGGGGGGGGGGTTCTCAGGGTGGGACTAGTACTAGTGGAGCTTGATTTGGATCTTTCTCTCTCTTTTGGAAGTGCTTCGATTGCTGAAAGTAAAGCTCAACTCATCTCTTTTATGGCTACTTATGTTGGGGTTATGCTTTTTACTTTAGGTACTCAGAAAACAACTTGTCAAGTTGGATATTAAATGTACTTGGTTTTTTTGTTGGTTTATGATGTTGTTGTAATCAAACTATTTCTCTACTGCAATAAAAGTTGTTTTAAAATTTTCAAGTACCAATATATGTATCTGTCTTGTTATATTTTGTTCTATTCACCAATAATACTCCATGAAAGTTAATGAATTCCCCTTGAGAGTGACAATAATGGACGTGGGGTGTTACACCTCTTCTACATTCTAGAAGAGACCGGATACTTTTCTGAGCTTCCTACAGTTTTTGGAGAAGTGGAACCCAATGTGGGATTTCTAAATTATAAATGATATGGAATGGCAGTGTATAAATTATACCGTCGATGTATGAGTTATATAAGCATTGTACACCTCATGTATAAGCGTTATATAAGTTGTATGTGTGATGTATAAGTTATATATGCATTGTAAAAATCATATATGCGTTGAATGGAATTGAAATGAAATCGAAATATATTTATATATGTATATATATACTCCCCTCGTCCACAGACCATGGACGATATATATTGGTTGTGTTTGTTTGGATTCGGTTGATGTGGAATTTGGTGAATACTACGAATGGTTGATTTGGTATGATTGATTATGGTTGAAATCCCAATAGGATTAGTTTATGGGAAAATTTGTCTGCATACGAACTAGATTATTGAAATCCCCATTGTAAAAAAGCTGTGAGGCTTTAAGGTAGAGCGAGGAGCCGTACTCGGGACGGTGCCAGTTTTAACTACCCTACCATTATGCTGTCGAAATTTTCTAAAATATTCCTGTGTTTGATTTATATTCGTGTATTGAAATATATTCATGTGTTAGAAAAATATTCATTTTTGAAATAAAATGGTTTGAACGATAAAAATAACATTTTTATCGAATGTATAAAATAAAATGGTTTGAACGATAAAAATAACATTTTTATCGAATGTATGAAATAAAATGGTTTGAACGATAAAAATAACAGTTTTATTGTATGTACATAGTTTATAAAATATTCATTTTTGAAATAAATTATTTTAACAATGAAAATCACATTTTTATCATCTATATGAAGTATATAAAATAATCGTGCTTGAAATAAATTGTTTTGACAATAAAAATCACATTTTTATTATATATATGAAGTGTTAAAAAAAGTTATGTGTTGAAATAAATATTTGTTGAATAAAAAAATATTACTTTTATCAAATATATGAAATGAAATCGTTTAGAAATCGAAGAATGGATTATATATATATAATTAAAATAAATCGAATAGCGACACTGCAGTTCGTATTTTGAAACCGTGATTTCAAACGTTTATTGCAGGAGATCCGACCGTCAGATTTTACCAAAACCGAAACCGTTAGGTTCGCTTTGGAAATATCTTTCCAACGACACCAACTTTGCAAAGATCCAATAGTTAGATTGTCTGGAATGTTTAATTCGAATCTGAATGAAAACAGCGCCGGAATGGATTATATTCATTTATATATAATAAAAATAAATCGAATAACGACGCTGTAGTTTGTATTTTGAAATCGTAACTTCAAACGATTGTATCGGGAGATCCGACCGTCGGATTTTCTCAAAACTGGAACCGTTGGATTTTTTTGAAAAGATCTTTCCAATGATACAAAATTTGTAAAGAACCAACAGGCTGATTTTCAGATACGTGTAAATCAAATCTAAAGAAAAACAGCGCTATGGCCACGTTATGGTCTGAAGTGTCATTTGAATGAATTGGCCATTTTTAAATAAATAAGAATAGCGATAAATCATTATAAAATATTTTAAACGATATGGAATGGAAATAAACCAAATTTACCCTGTTTATTGGATATTTGATGGTTGAATGTATTTGGATGTAAAAACTACATTAATGAACTGAATTATGAATGTCAGATAATTTAGCCATTGAAATGAATTAATTTGAAATTCTAAATATGCATGAATTATTTGAAATGGCCGAGTTAATTCTCATTTCAAATAATTGGTCGACGGTTAAAAGTTGAAGATATGAAGACGGTGCAAGACCGAGGATCTTCACATCGAATGGATGGCTACTGATGCCTTTGATGGGAGTTGCTTCCCTAAAGGAGTTACAGTGGTGGTCGTCTGGATGTACTTGTTGATCGTTCGGATGTGCGAGGGCCTCTCTCCTGTATTGGACATACAGGAGAGGAATAAGGTGCCTTCGGTTTCATTCAAACCCAGAACGGACTTGTAAATGGATTGTGTGTCCGACATTGGATTTCATTCCGTGTGATTGATTTACGTCAGTTGCATGGCGTGAATTTCCTATGTGGCATGCCGAGATGCTGTGATCAGGGCTTTTATTGAAAAGCAGAGCTTTGTGGTTGATGATCAAAGCAGGGCTTTAAATAGCTAGCTTTGTGTTTAGCGTTGATTCGCGGGCCTCATACCCCGGTATGAGCCAGAAATGGGAGAGGACATCGGGGAGGACATGCGTTTCCTTCTAGCTAGGAGTGGTGTTTTGGGTTTTACACACACGATCATTTTACTTATGTGGATGATGGATAGCGAGGCACTTCGGTTATATCGGCCCCTACAGGGCCGATGGTTTAGTCGGTATATGACCAGTTTACGCCCCATAGGGCTGGGAAACGTAGTGTTCAGACATTTTAATCCACTCCGTGTGGACCGGCCCTGACGATCCAAGGGCCCACCTGAGTCTGGGTCCTGAGGGGCGGCCTAGTGCGTCTCGAAGTGGTAATGTAACAACCCGTATTTTTCGATAACGTGTTAAGACGAGAATCAAGGCAGAATTTAATTTTAAATTCTGAATCAAGTAAAACGGGCTATGCCATTGCGTTCATCTCGGAAAAATACGCGAAATAGAGTCTGATTTTTCGAGAATCGGAGTCCGTATGACCAAGTTATGGTCCGACGAAGTTTTCAGAAAATTCGAAGTAAAAACAGATTTCAAATTTGGAAATTTGGGCCAGTTTGGGCCAGGCGGGAAAATTCCCGCCAGAGCACCCAAGTCGACAGCCCTGTCGACTTGGGAGTCGACTTGGTTGGACCCAAGTCGACAGCCCTGTCGACTTGGCTGTCGACTTGGTCTAGCCGGGCAGTTCTGCCTGGTGCACCATTTTGGGTTTGTGTTGAGTTTGGGGCCCAGATTCGGTGTTAAGTGCTGAGATTGCAACTAGGGTTTAATCCTATGGCCTAAAACACTTGCCTAATCTATAAATAAGACCCTAACCTAACCCTAAATCATCATTATTCATTCATGCAACTAAACTATGGCAAAAATTTCACTCTCATGGCCTCTACCCTCATTCTAAAATTCCTAAGTAAATTCCTATGAGAGGTTTCATGATCATGAGAGTGTTAGAGAGTTTCTATGTTAGTATGAGAGCCTCTCAAGTTGATTTCAAGGCTAAAGCTTTGATCTTTGTTCATAAAGATGGGGTTTTGATGGATTTGGAGCTTTCATCTTTGGGTTTTAGGATGATGACATGCATAGCCTTTGTCTCAATCTTTCATTTAATCGATTTGTGCCTTCATAGCAATGTAAGCCCTTTCCCTACTCTTAGATATTAACTATAAAGTTAAATGTTCATGTTGCAAGTTTGGGTTTGATCCTTGAGAATGATACATGCTATCATGTCATGCAAGTTTATGAAGTCTTCATCTTGATCTTGTGGTCATAAAGCTTTGGCCTTTATGTTAAATGTTGCATTTTGGCAACATGAGAACTATCATACCCCTTATGATAGCTTGCATGTAATGTCATATGCGAACTTCTAGCCATCTTTCTATGTCATTTATCATCATGATTCGCTTATTTGCCAAGTTTGAACGTTATGCATGTTTTTGAGGCTTAAGAATGTAACATGCAAGTTAATGGACACATTATGTCTCATTTTCCACCATGTTCAACTAGTGGCTTTATACCCCCTTTTTGTCATGCCTTTGACAAGTTCCTTCTTTGAATCCATTATGCGAGTTTAAAAGCGTTGGGGTCACATTATGGGAAAACATAATGACATGAACATGATTTGGGTAAATGGGTATAAACATGACAACATGTAACGTTAAATATGACATGTGTTTATACTTGAAAACATGACTTGAAATATAACATGGAAGTTGACATGTAAGTATGCATAAAAACATAAGCTTGGGAATTTACCTATTAAGTTAGGTCTACCCTTTGGGAATTTACCTATTAAGTTAGGTCTACCCAATTGCTTGAAAACTTGTAATATGTGTTGGAAAACATAATGGACATGACACTTAGATAATATAAGTGTGGCCAACTCGAGGTTGGGTTGAGTTTGCAACGTAAAACTACCCGGAACCGACCGGCCTAACTAGTAGTTGCAAACAATAGGACCCAATGTTAGAAGTTGGTCATGTTGTGCTTAAACCCGAGGTTAGACCAAGTTGTGGTGTAAAGCTACCCGGAACCGACCGGCTTAACTAGTAACCGCAACAAAGTCTAATGTGAGAGGTTGAGGTGCATTAAGTAATTAATGCCACATGATAGGGTTAAGTTAATTTGATTAATGACGCTTAACCAAATATGACATAGACAAATGGGTTAAGTAAATGGTTTAGGCTAATGATACTTAACAAAACATGACAAGGTTGGGTAGGTTAAGTAATTTGATTTGCCTAATGACACTTAACCATTTTTATACGATTAGTGGATGGGGTTAAGTTAACCAACACTTAACCAATCCAACACGATAATTTGGGGAAGGTTAAGTAAGTTTTCTTAATGACAATTAACCGAAAAATACAGTTAATGGATGAGGTTAAGATTAGACTCAACTAGTCTAAGCATGGAAATCGGATGGGGTTAAGTTAGCCTAGACTTAATTAATCCCGCTTGGTAGTTTAGTGGGGTTAAGTTAAACACTTAACTAATCTAACATGATGATTTGAGGTGGTTAAGTGACCTATACTTAACCAATCTAACTCGTGAATTTATTGAGGTTAAGTTAACCTATACTTAACCGATCTAACGTGAAAACATGATAAGGCTAAGTCATGAATCGCTTGAATACACTTGACCGATTTGACTAAGTAAATTGATAGGGTCAAGTTAATATATACTTAACCAATCTAGAATGATAATTGGACGAGGTTAAGTCGTGAATTGCTTAATACATACTTAAACAACGTGAGCATGGTTTGTAGGGTTAAGTCTTGGACTTGGATACTTAGCCAATTTTGACATGATTTGAAGACGGGTTAAGTCTTGGACTTGGATACTTAGCCAATTTTGACATGATTGGTAGACGGGTTAAGTCATGAACTTAAGTGACACTTAATCCATTATGTAAACCGTAGTTCTGAGGATAGGGGATAACCGTAGTTAACAGGGATAACGGGAATAAGGCTAAGTGGTAAACCTTAGTTGAGGAATAACTAAGTAATGATTCTTAGTCAAGGAAATTTAGACCAGTTCATAGATAGATGAGTAACCTGATACGGTAGGTCATCGTTTAAGTATACGAGTAGGAGCAAGTATCTGATTTAGATAAAGGCTCCAGCGAACTGGGTAACGAAGCAGCGGCTTCGGGGAACGTGAGGGTATTCTTGGTATCCCTCTATGAGCTGCCAGGTGATTATACTAGGCTCATGAGAGGTTAAGGTCTGCGTTAGAAGAACCAAGAGTATGCCTTGGTTGTTATACGAGCGACCTAAAGACGGGGATGGATAGGGGATAGTCGACGATACACGGTCGTACCCTAGATAGCATTTCGTCAGGCTACCTACCATCTTTGGTCAAGCGTGTACGTACGGAAAGGCAGAGAACACCCAATAGACCATAATTGCTATCTAATTATGGTTGCGGTAAGGCTAGGATTGTGGGTTGGCCAGTAGTGTGTTCTCATACAGGATTTATCTTGTCTTGTCTTTCACTAGTTGAGGGAGGGGTCGCGTGGGACCATAGCCACGTATAGAAAAACAGACATTAGCATCTGCATCGGCAGATAAATCGAAAGCTCCCGACCGAGTCCTGTATTTCTTGATCTGCCCTGTGACAGGACTCGGATGGCACGATGTGATACATGTGCATACAGTCATGGAAAACGATTCACGATGAATGCATGGGAAAAAGGACGCGGTTGACGGTTAGCGTAAATCCCAGTGGCCCTGGGTGGTTGAACCAAAACCGAGATACGAAAACGTGCAATAGGTAAGCGTAATCCCTAGTAGCCCTAGGTAGCATAAGTCCTAGTTGTACAAACGATAATTCATGTTGGAAGACCCTGGCTAGGTTTAGGGTAACAGTCCAAACCGATCTTAAGGATCATGGAACTATGTTAAAGTAATATAGAATCTCATGGGAAAGCCCGTATGGTCTACGGCAAGGGACTGAACATTTACATGGAATAAAACATACGAGTTGAGTAACCTATATATGCGATATATTAGGTTGACATGGACCATTACACGACTTTTGAGTGAGGGTCATTCTTGGTTAACACATGACACGGTGGGGATACTAGTACGGTAGTTGCAGAGCTAAAATACAGGATAGATATCGTGGGACGTTATACGTGATAGATATTTTGGGGATGTTATACTTGATAGAAACCTGACGATGTGATACCTTTTTTTATCTTGACATCGTAATTTATCATGACATCTTAGTTTATCTGAGTTCAATAGTTCATCCTGTTATTTTGATTTAGCTTATCTACCTTGTTATCATGCTTATGTTCATCTCAGTTTCTCATGTCAGTTAACTTTACTAGTTTTTATGCTAATAGTAGATAGGGCTTACTCAGTCTTTTTGACTGACCCGTTTTGTTTTGCCTCTTTTCTTCCGTTTCCCCCCCAGGTTACAGGGAGGAAATACTGTTGTTTAGTCCGGACTTCTTCTGCTTGAAGGTCATCATGGATGGCTTGGACTTTTCTTGGCTATGGCTACTTTACTGTTTTTACTTGGGGAATAATTTATGAAAAAGTCTTTATGCTTCTTTATTATTGCAAGACAGGTTTTGATGTACTCTGATGTAAAAGGCTTTAGACCCTAATTATTAATGTTTATGAAAGTTCGATTTTACTTCCGCTATTTTATATGTTCTGTCTTATGATATTTCTGTGCATGTTTACCAATAATGCCCCTCTAAAGCTAGTGCGTTCCTTTGCGAGTGACCCTAGCGGAGGCGGGGTGTTACAGGTAAGGACGATCCCTTGCCTTCGTTCATGTTGGAAATCCAATTTCCAAATACGACATCGTGCGATTTTGATTGTATACCTATATATGGCGACATAATATATGGTACCCATGTCGTCTATGATTAATACTTATGATTGAAATTATTTTTGAAACATATAAACACTAGTAATAATATCAAATGCTTTTGTTTTATTCGTATAAAGCATATTTTGGCCATTATAAGGTAAAACTCTATCCTCCAGTTTGCGTTGCATTGTGTGATGGGAACTGAGTCTTATAATGGCTTCATTTTTATAAAAAGCATTGTGATGTTTAAATGATTTGTTTGTTTTAAGCACTGGCAATCCAATGGAGTAAACTCTTTCCGTGTTAGCGGTGTGGTACTGTGATTGGCCTTATATTATAAAATAAGTTAAGTAGATTTCTCATACCAGTCCCATGACTAACTCGTAGTTTGTTTCACTTGCAAACTCTAGTGCCCCTATTTCTACACAGGCAGCCTTGTATTCAGGTTTTAGCAGGCTCTTTCTGGATAGCTATGGAGCTGAAGATGGATTCTATTATTTCTCTCTTTTTATGTTGTTCAACTCCTATTGTACATATTATGTTTTGATTCCGCTGTAGACATTTCATGTAAAGTTGAACTGTATTTTGTACTAAGTATGATCCTATATATTGTGTAACTCTGATGATTATGTTTACCCAGTGTATTCTGTTGTACATTATCTGGTGTATTTATATATTTCTGTTTTGCTGTTATTTGTTTATGTGTTATATTCCAAAGATTACCCTTGCCACTGAGGAACGGGGCTTTGGGGTCGTCACAGTTTCTAACCATATAAATTCTGTTTCATAATTCAATTTGAATTCCAATCAAATCAAACAAAACAACCAATATTACTATTCTATAGAAAAATATTTCCTTTTTCTATAAAAATATAATATGGGGAAAATTATTTCATTTACCCTATTTCTATCGAGTTACACCATAGAGCCAAGGTTACTACTCAACCAATAGCTCTGATACCAACTGTGACGACCCAAATTTCCGGTATGTTTTGAGCTGATCAAACAACACCAATCCAACCCAAATTATAGTGGAAACCCAGATGTCAATAGAAAGAAATTAGAGGATGAGAAAAGAAAGAAATAAACATTATAGTAGTAGAAGAAGAATTAACACAATACAGAGTCTCACATCGCAGCGGAACAAAATATAATTCTTAAATAACTTTATTGAAAGCTTGAAGTAATATACTTAAATACATCAGAGTACGACAGAAAAATCTGGACTGTTATAACGACATGTCCTCAAATACAATACACAGCGGAATAAATATTCATACATCTAAACTCCTCCAGCATGTCTTCTAAACATCGTAATATCCAATAACCTGAACCTGCATGACCCGGTCTAACCCGAGCATTAAAAATACCAGGTCAGTCTGGTGAACCAGAGTGAGAAAAAACTCGCACAGTTTAAGGGGAATCATCCAACTTGATTTTAAGGTTCAAAACCTCTTTGAAAGAAAAGTATAATAGTAAAACCAAATCCACACAAAAATACGGACGGTTTTTACCTTCTATAACCCAAACAGTTTGAAATCATATATATCATCTGATATTATAGTAGTGTCTAAATACAAATAAATGGCAATCTAACAGAACGCTTGCATCTCACGCTCCACATATATAGTATACAATCGAAACCGCGGGCGCTTACTGGAGATTGGATTTCGACTATGACAAGGTATGGAACCACCTACGGATAGTGTATCTCTAGAGGCGAATACACTTGGTTCGACAAGAACGTCTTCAACCCGGCCCATACATGACCGACCGCTAATTTTGCTTGAGTGAATCGAATGTATATCACCAACGGTTGGGATCAGCAACCGTTTCTCGAAAAGGGATAGCATCGATAGATTAAAGAAGCAAAAGAAATTTCTCTAGATAGGTGATTATATACCCTAATGGGTGCGACCCACATAGCCATGTTGCCTGCTCGATTTTTGTCATTTCCCGGTTGTAAGGCTTGAGGTTATAATCGACTTTTTGAACATCTGGCCACCATCCACTTTGAATACCACATCGTCAGATCCGTCAAACCATTAATTGACATCCTCAAAAATACACTAGGCACGTTTGAAGAAATCAATGTACGTGACCATCTGGAAATACTCTATCAGACACTCGTCCATATAAGTCATCCAGGCACAGGATGAACCGAAGGTACTCTCCTACCGCATCCAAAGGATCAGTAGCGAGAACATCTCCCCCACTTTAAATCTTTTCGTCCTCGAAAAGGAATGAAGCTGAAAGTTGTTTTTCTAATCAACTCAACTTTCAATTTGGCTTTCATTCTTCAACTTTTCAGTTTCTAAGAATTTTCCGATTCATCAAAAATTTGGCTAACACCCTAAATTTTTGAAAAATTTCGCCATAACCTCCTTTGTACAGGGAGACATTTAAAACCGCAACTCGCCACGTAGGGCCCTCACCAATCCAAAAGAAAAAGATAATGCCAAGCGGTCGGCCTTAGGCTCATAAACCTTTTAAAAGAAAAAAGAAAATTGCCAAGTGGCTAGCCTTAGGCTCATAAACCTTTTAAAAGAAAAAAGAAAATTGCCAAGTGGCCAGCCTTAGGCTCATAAATCTTTTAAAAGAAAAAGAAAATTGCCAAGCGGCCAGCCTTAGGCTCATAAACATTTTAAAAGAAAAATAAAAATAGTAAATACATACCTATTCGTCGGGCCTAAAATTGTATTTCTCTTCTTAGCAGTTTATCCATAACCTGTTCAACAATGTGTTTATATACATGCATTCATTTCTAAACAATTTCTAACTCAGTACAATATTTGATTCAATTTGGCTTAATCGTTCAAAATTTTAATTAACAAACCAATAATCAAACAACACAACCAGCAATCAATTAGTTGATTATCTTTTCAAATTCATAATTTCTTATATATATATACATATAAATCCATTTTTTGATGCCAAATCACAACAAATAAATCCTAACTAATTTTGGTTCTCACACCAGTCAATTGGAAATATATAGATATCACACCTTCTATAACGCCCCGAACTTCCCCGGTAAGGAATGCACGGATTGCTTTGAGGACAAGACCAATCAAAACACAAACAGAAGAACATTTCATTATTTATTACAACAATTCCATCAAATACAAGAATATACATACTATGAATAAATATTACGCATTTGATAAATATCATAGATTTAAATTACATTTAAATACATAGCAGCGGAAAAATAATACAAAACATAACTGAAAGAAATACACAGATACAAAGATTTCTGAATATAATTTCAGCTATAAACCAGGATCCTATGAATATAAATCCGCAAAACCCAACTACTAGCTGCCCGTGCAGAAAATAAGGGCACCCAGAGTTTAGGTTAAAACAATAAACTCTAGGTCAATCATGTGACTGGTGTGAGAACTAAAACAGTTATTAATCTTTATTTTTAAAGTTAGGTAAATCAAGGGACCACGCTGTATAACACGGAAAGGGTTTCCTCCCAAGAATACCAGTGCATAAAACAAACAGTGCAATGCTAAATAAAGAAAAATGAATCTATTATAAGACCCAGGTCCCATCACACAATGCAACGCAAGCCGGAGGATAGCGTTTTACCTTATAATAGCCAAAGAATGCTTGATACATTTAAAAACAGATTATTTTGATATCACTATAAGTGTATAGTGTCAAAACAATTTCAATCATAAGTATCAATCATAGGCGGCATAGCTACCATCTACTATGTCGCCATACTAGGTTCAACAAATAAAACTGAATTATCACGTATTGGAAATTGGATCCTATCATGAGTCGAGGCAAGGGGCAAGCTCCTCTTCGTTCGAGACACTCTATCAAATGTCTCAGGACCACACACAGCGATCCTGGATCTTCAGGGCCGGTCGTCTCTTACTTTTGAGGATTAGTTATTCCTGAACACGCGTTTCCCTGTCCTAACAAACCTATATTCGAGGTGCCTCGCATCCAACAACCACACAGGTAAAAAGTATATAAATGTCAAGGCTGGTAGGTCACTAACATCACCCATAGCTAGAAAGAAACGTCGTGCTCTGCTTGCAGTCACTATCCCGTTTTTGACTCATACCGAGGTGTGAGGCTCGCGAATTAACGCCATACACAAAGCTATGCCACATAGGCTGTGCTTTGATCATCAACCACAAGACTTTTCTTTTCAACAGAAGCCTTGATCATTTGCCACTTAGGTATGCCAAACAGGCAATTCATGCCATGCGATTGATATCCATCAATATATAACCTCCGAACCCATACGTCTCAGAGAAGGGCGTTAAGCAAGATAATAAATTCTCCACCGCCAAACAGATATATATTTAATAGAAATCAATCACATAGAATAAAATCCAATGTCAGACACACAGTCTATTTACAATTTCGTTCCGGGTCTGAACGAAACCGGAGGAACCTTATTCCTCGCATATCCATCGATCTCCAAGTACATCTAGACGATCACCAACTGATTCCCTCCTTTTGGGTGTACATCAAGATCATCAGTAATCAACCAAACGATGTGAAGACGTCCGGTCTTCAACCACCATCTTCATCTTCGACTTATCGTCGAATTAGTCATTCAGAATGGGTACAAACCCGGCCTTTCCGAATAACTCGCGTATATAATAAACAAGTGTTACACAAACACAACATATGCCTCATTCCAATTCAGAATATTCCTTTAGTCAAATTTTCACATTCTTAGGGAAAGGTTCCCATTAATTTATCAAATATAAATTCTTTTAAATTTATTCTTTGATCTTCCATTGGATATCATTTCAAACCATATTATGATTTTCCAAACTAGTCGGGATTAGCGAGCCACACCGAAGTAGTTATTTATTTTATTTTCCAATCCCAACCTATTCATCCCATGGAGCAAAACTGGTAATACTCCATATCTAACATCACGGTGCTATCGGTAAAATTAATTACCATTTCACATTCAAATCTAATTAAAGATTTAACTATCGCTTTGGCGCGAAACTAGTGATACTCTATTCTCGATCATTTCAATCTAATTAAAGATTCATTAAAACTCCACTTAGTATTAATCTTCTCATAAAATCAATATCCTGTCTTTAACTGGGTTAAAGAACCAATGTCATCTAAAACACGGTTCACGATAAACCCAAAATCACATTCTATTGTTAATCGGGTTAAAGAACGGGTGTTATTCAAAACACAGCTCATAATAAACACCAAAAACCAATCTAAATTCAATTCCAATCAAATACTAATTAACTAGACAATTTCACTAAATCTTAATTAAAAGATTTATTCTTTTCTAAACTGGGTTCAAGAACAGTGTTATTTAAGACACCATTCAGAACGAACCTAAAATCCCATTTGATATTAAATACAAGGCTCTGAATAGAAAATATATCGGCATATATTCAATATCAAATTCTGAAACCAACAAATATCGTATTGGAAATAACGATATAAATATATCTTTCAAATTTCCACAACCATATCTGTATAATCAAGAAACCCAACATCGAAATATTCCGAAGATAATTTCGATTCAAATTCATTCCAGTTAGTATATTGGAAATTCTGATTATTTTTGAAACCATTTCAAATCTAGTTCAAAACTAGTTCATTTCGATAAAAATATATTTTTATCCTTTCAAATGTCGAATTTTTAATCCCAGTTCTTTCCAATTCATATATTATGATTTTACACAAATTATTAATATTTTTAATAATTCTATCAAGGACCGTACAGTCGGTTTTCAATAATGGCCACCGAATTACACTTACAACGACCTTTTCCAAATTTGATTTGGACATAGTTCCAAATTCAACAGTTAGATTTCAAATTTCTAATATTCATTGGAAAGCTCTTTTCGATACAAACCCAATGGTACCAGTTTCAGGAGAATCCGACGGTCGGATCTCCTGCAACATCAATTCGAAGTCAATGGTCGAAATTCGGGAACTGGCGCGGCGCGGCGCGTTCTATTCAGGACATTAATATATAATATATAATATATAATATATGTGTATATATATATTTCGTCGATTTCAATTCAAAACGTTTTTTTATAAATCGTTTTAAATTCGTTTTCAAAACAATTTCATATTCATATTCAATTTTAAATCAAAATTGAATATTCCATATCTATAACATATAAATGATAATATTTTCAAAACGTTATATTTTGAAATCAATTCTTTTTCTATATTCATTATAAAAACGAATATAATCGTAATAAATATCGTTCGCGTCAAAATGGCGCAAATCTAATCAACACGGCTTTATATATTTTAATAACTTCGTTAATCTATTCAACAAATGAATATTTTCTTCAACACATGAATATATACTTTATTCAACACATGAATATTTATTAATTCTTACTTACAATAAAAATATGAATTTTATTGTACGAATATTTTATTCAACGTATGAATAGTTCCAACACATAAATATCGTCAACACATGACTATTTTGTTTATTCAACACATGAGTATTCATTCTATAATATTCTTTACTTTCCAAATTGGAATGAGGCCCAATCAATTACCATATAATATTATTTATATGGATTCCATAAAACACATGTATATAATCGCAACGATAAATAATCAACCATCATCCATAGTGCACCACACAACTACATAAGCATTGTATATAACTAACTAACGCTTACATAGTCTGTCAATCAAACGATTGACATACCACTAAACAATAGGGATTAGTGTACGTCGAATATCATCCCAACACCCATGTGGGGTTTCAAATCAACAAACACAGATTTTTATTTGTGCAGTTGGTCAATGTGTAAAATTTATCGTCCCAATCTATATCAGTCAAATGGGTGTACATAAACAAATCTTTCGATTTGTAAATGAATATTTATTTATTCACATTCACGTTAAAAATTATATTTTTAACTATATAATATTTCATTTCAACTCATGAATATATTTTCATTCATTCCACATCACAATCAATTTTTACAACACATAAAATCAAACAAGCCGCCCATGGTCTGTGGACGACGGGTGTCGGGTGCTGCTAAGCAGTGTCTGCATCCTAGTATGTACTTTTAACTAGAAAACAAGAATTAAAGTGAGAAGTTCTCATCGACTAGCTAAACCAAACAACGTGACTCCTCATATATAGAAAATCTTCGTCGTGCTCGCCTTTTGTCAATTTCATTGTCCGTAGCCACTACATATATAAAAATCGCATCTTTATATTGTTGCTATGTATACAAAAAATCACATTTTTATAACTACGCTATATGGATAAAAAAATCACATTTTTATATTGTTACTATATAGATAAAAATTCTATTTTTACACCACTACTATATAGATAAAAATTCTATTTTTACACCGCTACTATATAGATAAAAATTCTATTTTTACACTGCTACTATATAGATAAAAATTCTATTTTTATAACGGTGTTCATATAATAGAGATCATACTTTTACCACACTAACTTCATAATAAAAATTATATTTTTATATCACTCTTCTTCTAATAAGGTTATATTTTTATATCGCCACTCATATAAAAATCACATTTTTATATTCACTAGTATATAAAAATCATATTTTTATACCTTCTACATGATAAAGGTCGAATTTTTATTTAGCTTCATATATAAAAATCATAACTTTAATCAAATAAAAATCAAATCTTTTTGTTATTAAAAATATAAACTTCCCTTCTAAAAATATACTCCTTCGAAATATAAAAATCGAATTCTTACTATGCTAGTCTATAAATAAAACCACATTTTATAAACGCCGTATGCAATAAAAAAAATTTCACATTTTTATTCTTTCTATGATATAAAAATCATATATTTATATCCTATCATGCTATGGTATAAATAAAAATCATACCTTTACATCGCTGTCGTATATCTAGAAATCTGCTCTTTCTTCACGATAAAAATCTATCCTTTTTCTATATAAAAATCTCGCTTTTTCCAATGTAAAAATCTCTAAACTTTTTCTATCTATTTTAAATATGTAAAAACTGAAAATTTTCCATTATTCAAATATTAATTTCCTTAAACAAATAAAAATAAATAGCTACATAAATTAAAATAAAACTTACATTCAGTTTTTGGGATAGGGTATGGCTCTGACGACCTCGTGGAGGCTTCAGGTGGCGGTGGGTGGTGCATCGAGGTCTGAGGCGGCGGATGGGGTGCTATGGGGCTTAGGGTTCGCGGGTGGACGAGGTAAGAGGGAAGGGGATGGTCGGAGAAGCATCAGAGTCGGGGCAGAGTGGGATCGCGCGGCGGTGGGGAGGAGCGGCGGCGAGTCAACGGAGGGAGGGGGCGACGGGAGACAGATGCGGGTTTTTTTTTTGATTTGGATCTGAGTGGTGAGAGACAGAAATGAGGGTAGGGATATATAATAATATATATTATTTTAATTTAATTTTTTTTCTCCTTAAAGTATTTTTTCCCTTCGAACTCCAATCCAAACCCACCGACTGTCATCCCTAGCTAATTACCCCCATTTCGAACACAATGGGATATGTTTCGTATGCCATTTCGATAGTTACGATCAGTTTTCTTTTAAATTAAAATATAAATCAATGTATATTTAATTTAAACGTACATTTCAATTTACTAGGGCCACATACTAGTCTAAAAATTCCTGAAAAATATTTTCTAGCTTCGTTTTGACGATATGGTTCTGACAAAACTATTTTCATTAAATTCCGAGACAGTTTGAAAAATGGCCACTTCCTGGTCGATCGAAATTGACTTAAACTGTCAAAATACGTTTTCCTTCGCCATGCTCACATATTGATTCGAAAAATTATGAATTTTGGAATCTAGCAATAATTCTACATCCCGGATCCAAAAAAAGGTTTCGTCGAAAACTGAGGTCATTTGCAGAATTTCCATTTTAAGGGCTTAAAATTCCATAGCGACTATTTTGAAATTTCAATAGGGCATAACTTTTTATCCCCGCTATGAAATTCCAATTTTTCGGATTCTGTGGAAAGATATTCTCAATTAGATTCTAATATTTTTGGTTTTGCCAAAATCCGGTTTATTTTGAATCCTGTGTATTCATTTGAAATTCGAAATCAAAATTTCGAACTACCGCGCCATTTTCAATTCCTTTTATAATTATAAATAACTATTTATATTCTAATGACAATTCAAATAAAAATATACTTCCTAATTCTATCAAAATAAATTTCCCGTCGTCATTATTTAAAATAATTCATTTTAAATATTCAAAATTCATTAAAATTTCCAAAATAAAAATTTTAAATTGGCTCAGAATTTCTGGGTTGTTACAATCTCCCCCACTTAAAACTTTCGTCCCCGAAAAGGAACGAAGCTGAAAGTTGTTTTACAAACCAACTCAACTTCCATTGTTTTCTTTACGGCTTAAGTTCTTCAACTTTTCAGTTTCTAAGAACTTTTAAAAAAATTCAAAAATTTGGCTAATACCCTAAATTTTCTAAAAATTTCGCCATAACCTCCCCTGCACTGGGAGCTTCAGGATATTTCAAATAGCCTCCCATGGCCCTCCCCAATCCAAAAGAAAAAGCCAAGCGCTAGCCAATCGGCTCATAAAATCATTTAAAACCCAAGAAATACAATAAACATGTATCTATTTGTTGGGCAAACAATTTTATTCCTCTGATCTAGCCTCCTTGCTATGACCTGTTCAATAGATATACATGTATATGCAAGCAATTGTAATCATTTTCAATACAGTTCAATATTCGGCTCAATTTAGCATAATGTTTCAAAATTATCAAACAAATAAACAAACAACACAACCATCAGTCAATTAGTTGATCAGCTTTTCAAATTCATAACTTTGATACACATACAGAAAATCATGTTTTTGATCCCAAATCACAACAATAAACTTATCTAGTTTTTGGTTCTCACACCAGTCTAATGGAAATATATAGATATCACACCTTCGAAACTCGAACATAAATACTGATGATGTGGCCACATCATCAGAATCATCCCCGGGTGTTTAGAATGTGATTCTATATCTATCCAGTATATTAAAACTTCGAACATACATTCATGATGCATATATGCAAAATCTTTATATACTCGATTGTCCAAATTCAATATAAATAAAATATTCAAATACGTATAAAATGGTTTAAATTTTCAAAACAAAACTTGTTTTCATTTTTATCTTTAAAACACTAATTTTCACACTCGTTCTTGGATACTACTGATCCCATCTCTAACGAGTTATTCTCATTGGATATTTCTAATCCAATCTCTGATGAATTCTTTCATTTGGTTCTAATGTGTCTTTTTCTAGAGCTCCGTAAACCAAAGCTCTGATAACACGCTATAACGCCTCGAACTTCCCCGGTATGGAAAGCACGGATTGCTTTGAGGTCAAGACCAATTAGAACACAAACAGAAGAACATTTCATTATTTATTACAATAATTCCATCAGAATACAAGAATATATAGACTATGAATAAATATTACACATTTGATAAATATCAGAGATTTAAATTACATTTAAATACATAGCAACAGAAAAATAATACAAAACATAACTGAAAGAAATACACGGATACAAAGCTTTCCGAATATCACTTCAGCTATAAACCAGAATCCTATGAATATAAATCTGCAAAACCCAACTACTAGCTGCCCGTGCGGAAAATAAGGGCACCCAGAGTTTAGGATAAAACAATAAACTCTAGGTCAGTCATGTGACTGGTGTGAGAACTAAAACAGTTATTAATCTTTATTTTTAAAGTTTGGTAAACCAAGGGACCACGCCGTATAACACGGAAAGGGTTTCCTCCCAAGAATACCAGTGCATAAAACAAACAGCATAATTCTAAATATAGAAAAATGAAGCTAATATAAGACCCAGGTCACATCACACAATGCAACGCAAGCCGGAGGATAGGGTTTTACCTTATAATAGCCAAAGAATGTTTGATACGTTTGAAAACAGATTATTTTGATATTACTATAAGTGTATAGTGTCAAAACAATTTCAATCATAAGTATCAATCATAGGCGGCAAAGCTACCATCTACTTTGTCGCCATACTAGGTTCTACAAATAAAACCGAATTATCACGTATTGGAAATTGGATTCCATCATGCGTCGAGGCAAGGGGCAAACTCCTCTCCGTTCGAGACACTGTAGCAAATGTCTCAGGACCACACACAGCGATCCTGGATCTTCAAGGTAGGTCCTCTCTTACTTTTGAGGATTAGTTATTCCTGAACACACGTTTCCCGGTCCTAACAGACCTATATCCGAGGCGCCTCGCATCCAACAACCACACAGGTAAAAAGTATATAAATGTCAGGGCTGGTTGGTCACTGACATCACCCATAGCTAGAAAGAAACGTCGTGCTCTCCCTGCATTCACTAACCCGTTTTTGACTCATACCGAGGTGTGAGGCTCGCGAATTAACACCATACACAAAGCTATGCCACATAGGCTATGCTTTGATCATCAACCACAAGACTTTGCTTTTCAACAGAAGCCTTGATCATTTTCCACTTAGGCATGCCACACAGGCAATTCATGTCATGCGATTGATATCCATCAATATATAACCTCTAAGCTCGTACATCTCAGAGAAGGGCATTAAGCAAGAGAATAAATTCTCTGCCACCAAACAGATATATATTTAATAGAAATCAATCACACAGAATAAAATCCAATTTCAGACACACAGTCCATTTACAAGTTCATTCTAGGTCTAAAAAAACCGGAGGAACCTTATTCCTCGCATATCCATCGATCACCAAGCACGTCTGGACGATCACCAACTGATTCCCTCCTTTTGGGTGTACAGCCCATTCAAAATCATCAGTAATCACCCAAACAATGTGAAGACCTCCGGTCTTCAACCACCGTCCTCATCTTTGACTTATCGTCGAATCAGTAATTCAGAATGGGTATAAACCCGGCCTTTCTGAATAACTCGCGTATATAATTAACAAGTGTTACACAAACACAACATACGCCTCAATCCAATTGAGAATATTCCTTTATTCAAATTTTCACGTTCTTAGGGAAAGGTTCCCATTAATTTATCAAAGATAAATTCTTCAAAATTTATTCTTTAATCTTCCTTTGGATATCATTTCAAACCATATTATGGTTTTCCAAACTAGTTGGGATTAGCGAGCCACAGCGAAGTAATTATTTATTTTATTTCCCAATCCCAACCTATTTATCCCATGAAGCAAAACTGGTAATACTCCATATCTAACACCATGGTGCTATCGGTAAAATTAATTACCATTTCACATTCAAATCTAATTAAAGATTTAACTATCGCTTTGGAGCAAAACTGGTGATAATCCTTTCTCGATCATTTCAATCTAATTAAAGATGCATTAAAACTCCACTTAGTTTTAATCTGCTCAAAAAATCAATATCCTGTCTTTAACTGGGTTAAAGAACCAAAGTTATCTAAAACATGGCTCATGATAAACCCAAAATCACATTCTATTGTTAATCGGGTTAAAGAACAGGTGTTATTTAAAACACCGCGCACGATAAACCCCAAAAACCAATTTAAATTCAATTCCAATTAAATACTAATTAACTGGAAAATTTCACTAAATCTTAATTAAAAGATTTATTATTTTCTAAACTGGGTTCAAGAATAGTGTTATTTAAGAAACCATTCAGAACGAACCCAAAATCCCATTTGATATTAAATACAAGGCTCTGAATAGAAAATATATCGGCTTATATTCAATATAAAATTCTGAAACCAACAAATATCGTATTGGAAATAACGATATAAATATATCTTTCAAATTTCCACAACCATATCTGTATAATCACGAAACCCAACATCGAGATATTCCGAAGATAATTTTGATTCAAATCCATTCCAATTCGTATATTGGAAATTCTGATTATTTTCAAAACCATTTCAAATCTAGTTCAAAACTAGTTCATTCCGATAAAAAGATATTTTTATCCTTCCAAATGTGGAATTTTTCATCCTCGTTCTTTCCAATTCAAATATTATGATTTTACACAAATTATTAATATTTTTAATAATTTTATCAAGACCCGTACAGTCAGTTTTCAACAATGGCCATCGTACTGCACTTACAGCGACCTTTTCCAAATTTGATTTGGATATAATTCCAAATCCAACCGATAGATTTCAAATTTCTAATATTCATTGGAAAGGTCTTTGTGATAGGAACCCAATAGTTCCAGTTTCAGGAGAATCCGACGGTCGTATCTCCCGCAACGTCAATTCGAAGTCAATGGTCGAAATTCGCGAACTACCGCGACGCGTTCTATTCAGGCCATTAATATATATATATATATATATATATATATATATATATATATATATATATCATCGATTTCAATTCAAAACATATTTTACAAATCGTTTTAAATTCGTTTTCAAAACAATTTCAATTTCATATTCAATTTTAAATCAAATTGAATATTCCGTATCATTAACATATAAATGATAATATTTTCAAAACGTTATATTTTGGAATCACTTCTTTTTCTATATTCATTATAAAAACGAATATAATCGATATAAAAATCGTTTGCATCAAAATGGCGCAAATCTAATCAACACGGCTTTATATGTTTCAATAACTTCATTATTCTATTCAACAAATGAATATTTTTTTCAGCACATGAATATATACTTTATTCTGCACATGGATATTTATTAATTCTTACTTACAATAAAAATATGAATTTTATTGCATAAATATTTTATTCAACACATGAATAGTTTCAACACATGAATATCGTCAACACATGACTATTTTGTTTATTCAACACATGAATATTCATTCTATAATATTCTTTATTTTCCAAATTGGAATGACGACCAATCAATTACCATATAATGTTATTTATATGGATTCCATACAACACATGTATATAATCGCAATGATAAATAATCAACCATCATCCATAGTGCACTACACAACTACATAAGCATTAAATATAACTAATTAACGCTTACATAGTCTGTCAATCAAATGATCAGTAACACCCCACGTCCATTAATGTCACTCACAAAGGGAATGCATTAACTTCTATGGAGCATTTTAAGTAAGTATAGAACAGAAACCTAACAACAAGACAGATATAAATAGTACTCAAAGATTTTAAACTTTATTTCATTGCAGCGGAAAACACATATGTTTGCTTACATCGTCAAAAACCAGAGTCAAAGTACATTGTAATGACCTGGATTTTTGTCGACTTTGGTTATCGCCATAAACTCAATGATGACTAATCAAACGTCGAAAAATACCGGTCATTAATGAAAGAAATTAGAGGGTGAGAATAGATAAGATAGAAAACTTAGAATAGAAGAAGAAAAAGAACACAACATCAGAGTAACTCGAATCTCACAGCGGAACGAACAACATATTATAGATAATATGTCTTTGAAATAAAATCATTATATGTATACAATAACATTATCAGAGTACAACACTTACAACACAGCGGAAATAAACTATAGCTATATGATCCTGAAGCCTCCTGCTCCAGCTCTTCCTGTATATATGTAAATCCCGACTACTTGACTGCCCGTACAAAATTGGGCACCCAAGAGTTTAGGGAAAACAAAACAAAATAAACTCTGGGTCAGTCATGGGACTGGTATGAGAAAAATAGTTTAAAACAGTTTGAACAAGTAAACGATATCTCATAAGACCACGCCGTATAACGGAATGAGTTTATCATTTATGAGAATCCAAAACATCTTTATATCAAAAACCTTTTGATATTATAATAATGTCTATTAACCACAATATGATAATCATTTAGCAGAAACGCTTCCATCTCACATTCTACATATATCGTATACAATCAAAACCGCTAGCACGTATTGGGAAATGGATTTCCAACTATGACAAGTTATGGAACCACCTTTCGCTAGTGTACCTCTAGAGAGGAATACACTGGGTTCAACAAGAACATCTTGCAACCTGGCCACACATGACCGACCACTCATTTCGCTTGAGTGTATCGAATGTATATCACCAACGGTTGGGATCAGCAACCGTTTCTCGAATGGGACAGTATCGACAATAGATTTTTAGAAATAAATGGAACTCTAGATCAGGTGATTATACACCCTAATAGCCATGCTACCTGCCCGATTTCTGTCATTTACCGGTTGATGAGGCAAGAAGCTACGCTTTATCATCACGCCAGATTCACTTTGAATGTCACATCGTCACATCCATCAAATCACTGATTGACGTCTATAACAATACATTATGTGTTAGCTAAAAGAAGTTTTCTTCTCTGCTTCCACTCTTGGTACGGTTGGAGAAATCAATATAAGTGATCGTCTGGAAATACTCTGTCAGGCATCCGTCCATACAAGTCATCCAGGAACAGGATGAACCGAAAGCACTATTCAGTATATCCATCTTAGGTAGTGTTATCTAAGACTTATACAATAGCCCTTGCACTTTACTCCGTCTTCAATTATCTTTGGCATATATGATTCGCAATGCTTATGCCAATACAGAGTGGTTCTTTGGATAATGATCCAACCAGTCTCTCCATATTAATAACGTTAAAATGGTCAAAAACTTCGATAGTCGGTGAGTTAACTATCGAAGAAAAACACGTGTGCAAACAACGATATTATTTCCAAATGGAAATTCTATCAATCAATCATCAATCATATATACATATATATATACATATATTCATATTTCCTTATTTCAATATTTGATTACGTTCCTGATTCTATTTGGAAACCATTTCCAAATCTTCTTTACTTGGATTTAAACAGATGTTTAAATCAACATCGCGACGACAACTCAAACAACTATACTTATTTACTAAATTCACTTAACCACTTTCACTCACGAACTTTAACCATTTCTAGATTAAAAACGAAGTCAATCAAGTTGGGGTATAACTACCTCTCAGACCTTAACTGAACAACATTTCAACTCTCGAAATAGGGTAAGTTCATCTTTTAACTCTTTAACACTTCCTTACGTAACTTCCGGATATAATTTACGAGTCCAACTCCTTTAATTCTATTCGAATAAACTAGATTTGATTAACTTCTTTAATTCTATTCGAATAAACTGATATTTGATAACTATATTTAATCGATTAACTCCATCGAATAACTAAATTCGATAACTCCTTTCGAATTTACAAAAATCGACTAACTCGACTCGACAAACTTAACTCGACTAATTCTGCTAACTTAACTCGACTCGACTAAGTCGACTAACTCTACTAACTTAACTCGACCCGACTAACTCGACTAACTTGGTTCGATCAACTCGATTTGATTACTTGGTTAACTTAACTTGGTTCGATTACTTGGTTAACTTAACTTGGTAACTTAACCTCGATAACTTAATCTCGATGAATTACTTGATAACTCGATCTCAATAACTTAATCTCTATAACTTAATCGATTTACTTAACTTGATTCACTTTCATTGATTAACTTAACTCGATATTCTAACGCGATAACCTAACTCGATTATCTTAACCTCGAAAATCTTAACTCGATTATCTTAACTTAATTCACCTAACTCGATTCACTTAACTTGATTAACTCTCATCGATTATCTTAACTCGATTCACTTACATCGATTAACTAACTTGATCCACTTATCGATTAACTTGACTTAACTTATCTTAACTCGATAAATCTTGACTCGATAATCTAACTCGATTATCTAACTCTAATCGATTTACTTACTTTAATCGATTAACTCAATTTGATTACTTCGTTCTTTTATAAAGATTTACTTTTAGTAACAGTTCTTCACTTTATAGATGTTCCTTTTATAACGTTTTATTCATTTCCTATAAATAAATATTTCCATTTAATCTATTTGTAATGTTTTACAAATATTTTCCCTTTCAAATTCTTATTTGGCTTTCCAAATATTTCCTTTATAAAATCCTTTGATTTTATAAATGGTTTCCTTTATAAATTCTATTTATAAATAACCATTCCTTTTATAATTCTATTTACTTTCTAAGCAAATATCTTCTCCTTTTATTTAATCCTGCTTATTTTCTAAAGTAAATAATCCCTCTATAATATCTTATTTATTTACCAAATAAATAATCCAATTAATGTCTTATTTATTTATCTTATATAAATAATTCACTTTATAAGTATTCCACTTATAAATATCCTTTTTATAAATATTCCCTATTTATAAATATTCCTGTTTATAAAATCTTCTTTGATTTTATAAATATTTTCCTTTTATACAATCCTTTGATTTTATAAATAATTTATTTTCAAATATCACTTTGAAAATTCCCTTATCAACATTCCGGTATGTCATGGTATTTAACATATCATACAACAATGATCTGTATCATTCACATATATAAAATCATCAACAGATTTCATATCACATCGTATAGCACAATATATAAAACAAAACAGTATTTATATATTGAGGAACCCAGTTGGGTCCCTCCTACCTGTTTCCCTGCATCCAAAGATGTTACACAATATAATCAACATCACTTTCAGTTCAGTATGAAATATTCTATTAACAGAATCAACATATATAGATTTAATGGTTTATATATATATATTTATATATACATATAATTTCCACTAACTGGCTAGCAGTTCAATCAATAGTCCACACACAATTAATCAGACAATTTTTAACAGTTCTAAAAATACAACATGAAAATATAAACTATCCAGAGTTAGTGAGATTTACTCACAATTGCGCGTTAGCCATTAAATAACGGTTTGAGTTATTTGATTCAGTCGAACAATTTATTTCGCCATAATTTGTAATGGGTGTCGATTCACTCCCGGTCAGTCTCATTGTGTTGCTCCCGTCCATACGATCCTGTTGGATCTTGTTTCGTTTGATTCTGATATCGTACGAGCAAGTTACCAATTTATAAAGTTCATATACTAATTTGAATTTAAAATAAAACTTGGTTTTAAAATAATGGGCTTTACCCCTTCACAACATTGGCCCATCCACTTGTAAATACCCAGGCCCAACTAACCCTTTCTTCCCGAACTGATTATCGTGACTTCAGGAAGAAAGCCAATGCATTTTCCAGCAGTTCGATCCCCTTTCTCTCCTCTTATACACCAACGAACTCCACCAGAACACCACCCACGAACTCCTCATGCTCATCTCATCAAACACGCACGCACCCTTCGAAGTGCGACTTCCCAATTTTCACTCGCTGACCTCATCGGTTCAAGCGACATTTATTTGAATGGAAAGATCATCAAAGTCCTCTACAAGCTACAACCAACTTCCCTAAACACGAATACAACCTCTGATTTCATATTCGAAACCCCAAATCGCTCCTATCGCAAACCCTAGGTTTTCTGTGTTGAACGTGGAACCCAGATATGAGTGTCGAACCCAACAATAAACCCATGGAATCGAAGCTCTCATCATAATGAACTCAACCATATATAATTCATGATTTTAGGGATTTTTCTTTGATTTGTTCTGATTTTTTTCTCTCGCTATTTTTGCTGAAGAATAAGAAGAGAAGCAGCGGTGGAAATTTTCCATTGACCACTGGGAGAAGTGAGTTAGGTTTTGGCAGTTGTTAAGGGTATTTATAGGAAATAAATAATTATATATATTCATTTATATTGTAACGCTATTTATTTTTGTTGTTAAAAATTCTTATGATCATATATGATAACCAAAAATCACCAAACTGAACATGCAGCTACAGGTTGACATTACGGTCCCAACGAAACTGGTTTCGTCGAATTCTGACTTCGTTTGCAAAAGTGGCTTATTTTTACAGCTTTGAATGACCCATTTAAATATATAAATATATTTAAATAAAATTAAATTAAATATAAATAAAATTTATATTATCGTATATATTCACAGTGGAATACCATACAACTCTAGAATATTCCTATATGAATTTCTAACTTGATATTCACTTCTGGGTCAACCCGATATTCGATTTATATTGAAATTCCTTTTTAAAATATAAATAATTCCATTATAAATTATAAAGGAATTCCACAGCGACTTTTCTAAAATTTGATTTGGATGTAAATCAAAATCTACACGACGAAATCCCGATTTTTCTCTTCCACTAGAAAGATATACTCCACAAGCTCCACACGTTTCTTGTTTCACAGAAATCCAGCTTAAAACGAATCCTGTACATTCAGTTGAAGTTCAAATCGCCAAATATCAAACTGCAGCGCCATTTCGAGCTCGATTTTAATTATATTATAATTCCACGTTCAAACTATCGTTATTTAAATATATTCGTTATTTTAAATTAATTCTAAACTGAATTAAATATTACAGATGATCCAGTTCACACCATATCGCCATTTCAGCCAATTCTGATTATTTCAAAATTAAATATATTATTTATTTTATTATTTTAATTAAATATTCACCATTATTTAATACCACGACCATTAAATCCATTTAATCACCTTTTATATAATTAAATAAATTAATTATAATACCTTTGTCAATGCGGGTCATTACAATCTTTCCCACTTAAAATAATTTCGTCCTCGAAATTGCTAAAAGGTTGAGGGCGACCCTATCGATTGGTTAGAACATATTTGTTCGTTTTTGACTCCAATTTCAACTGAACCAATTTAATTTCAATTAAATTATTAATTAATCCTTATCAATGAAATTTTTCAAAAATCTTGAAAATTTTCAAACTCCTTAACTTTTCGAAAAATTTCGCCAGCATCACCTTTGTATTGGTCAATACGTCAAACTCCAACTTGCCACTCTGGGCCATCTCCATCCCAAAAGAAAAAAAACAGCCAAGCGGCTTGCCAATTCGGCTCATAAATCTCATACCATATGAAATATAAACTTGTACCATTTGTCGGCATATCATTATATCCTTTCCACATGTTATCAATCCAGCAGATACAAGGGTCATCCCAATCAAATTCCAAACTGCTTTTATCCACGACACAACCATTCGCTTATATCCGAGCCAAATATCATTTCAACTCGAGTTTCTTCTCGATTCCCAGCTCTTAACTTGATTATCACATTACACTTCAAATTTGAATCTCACAATTCAATTTGTCTTGATATCATTCTAAATCAATCTCAGTTACCACTTTACTGGCTTTACTTTAATTCAATTTTGCTTTCAAAAATTTCTATTAAATTTGTTTTTAATTCAAACAGTCTTTCCCTGGGAGTTTTTAAACAGTTTACTCTCTTCAAAAATCAAATTTTCCTTTTGAACATGCCACTGAGCCCTTAATTAATATTCCATTAGTTAAATCACTTCTCTATTTCTTTATCAATATTTGTTAACCAAATATTTTCAATAACCATATTGGCCTTTAATGTTATTTGGAAAACATTTCCAATTATCGCCTTCCTTTATTTTCGAACTTTAGAAAATATATGCTATTTATAATTGGAAAATATTCCAATTACTTATCTCTTTTCCCATCTCGTTTATTTCTATACTTAGGAAATATTATTTATTATATTTCCAAGCTTACACTTATTTGGGTTAAAACGGATGTTGTGTAAAACATCGTTACGACAATCCAAATACTATATTCTACTAACTCTTATTCAACATTGATCTTCGAGCCTGAAATCTTACTATTTATTTGTTAATAATGAAATCAATCAAGTTTGGGTATAACTACCTCTCAGACCTTGACTGAATAACATTTATAACGTCAAAACAGATATGACTACTTACTCGAATATTCAATACCATACAACTACTTATTCACTTTTAAACACGTATACACTTTCTCTTTCTATTCTTACTAGATTTTATTCTTAGTCTTCCTTTTGATTTTACTATTCTATTTCTAAGTTCGTTTCCTTATTGACTTCTATATATATATCGATACGTTTATTTCTAACTATCAAATTATCTTAAAGATATTCTAACTCCTTAAATTCCCAGAAAAATTCGCCATAACCTCCTTTGTACTAGGAGCATCGGGATATTTCAAATAGCCTCCCATGGCCCTCACCAATCAAAAGAAAAAGAAAAAGCCAAGCGGCTAGCCGATACGGCGCATAAAATCTCATATATGAATTAAATATATACCTTTTCGTCGAGCATTCTATTTATATACCTTCTGTAACAACCCGAAAATCTGGTCCAATTTCTGTTGACCAAATAACACAACAACCCCAAATTGAACTGAAAATTCAAGAAACTAATAGAAAGAAGATAGAGGGTGAGGACAGATAAGATAGAACTAATAGAATAGAAGAAGAAGAAGAAGAAGAACATCATCATCAGAGTAAACACGAATCTCACAGCGGAACGAATAAAATATAACATAACTTTTGAAATACAAACAGTTATATATATAATAGCACTTATCAGAGTACAACACTTACAACAACAGTGGAAATAATAATAGCTATAGAATCCTGAAGCCTCCTGCTCCAAGCTCTCCAAGTATATCTGTAAAATCCCTACTACTTGACTGCCCATACAAATTTAGGCACCCAAGAGTTTAGGGAGAACACAACAAAATAAACTCCGGGTCAGTCATGGGACTAGTATGAGTAAAACAGTTTAAAAACAGTTTGTACATGTAAACGATATCTCATAAGACCACGCCGCATAACGAAACGAGTTTTTCCCTTATGATAATCCAAAATATCTTTATATCAAAAATCTTTTGATATTATAATAATGTCTATGTACAAATAGATATCAACTAGCAGAAACGCTTTCATCTCATGTTCTACTTATATAGTAAACAATCAAAATCGCAAGCACGTATTGGATAATGGATTTCCAACTATGACAAGGTATGGAACCACCTTCCGATCAGTGTACTCTAGGAACGATACACTGGAGTTCAACAAGAACATCTTGTTACTCAGCCACACATGACCGACCACTCATTTCGCTTGAGTGTATCGAATGTACATCACCAACGGTTGGGATCAGCAACTGTTCCCGTATATATATATGGGACAGCATTGATAGATTAAAGAAGAAAATGAATATTCTCTAGATAGGTGATTATACACCCTACTTCGGTGCGACCGACTTAGCCATGCTGCCTGCCCGATTTCTGTCATTTACGGGTTGATGAGGCTAGAAGCTACGCTTTATCATTACATCAGATTCACTATGAATGCCACATTGTCAGATCCATCGAAAATCACTAATTGACGTCTACAACAGTACATCACGTGTCAGCTAAAAGAAGTTTCCTTCTCCGCTTCCACTCTTGGTATGGTTGAAGAAATCAATGTACGTGACCTTTCTGGAAATACTCTGTCAGACATTCATTCATACAAGTCATCCTCATTCACTTAGAATGTCACATCGTCATACCCGCCAAATCACAAATTGACTTATCCAAAAATATCACGGGTATACAGCTAAGAGAAACGAATTCCTCCGCCACTAAACGTGAGTACGTTTGGACAGATCAACTTACGCGATCGATTGGACCATACAAGTTATCCTGGGACTGGACAAACAGAAGGCACTATTCAGTATACCCATATTAGTCACTGTTATCTAAGACTTATACAACAGCCCTTGCACTTTACTCCGTCTTCAATTATCTTTGGCATATATGATTCGCAACGCTTATGCCAACACAGAGTGGTTCTTTGGATAATAATCCAACCGGTCTCTCCATATTAACAACGTTAAAATGGTCAAAACTTCGATAGTCTGTGATTTAACCATCAAAGAAAAACAAGTGTGCAAACAATGATATTATTTCCAGATGGAAATTGTATCGGTACATCATCAACATATATCTATATATATATTCACATTGCCTTATTTTCTATGTTTAGAAAATATATGTTATTAACATTGGAAAACGCTTTCCATTGGCTTATTTACAAATCACTACTCTTCCCCCAACTATCAGTCCCTGACTATGAACTAGTATGAGAATAATTCCCTAAGTATAAATCCCGAAGGCCGAAACCAACATCAGATAGGCACTTAGAAAACCATTCAATTTACTAATCTCTAGTCAGTTCTAATTTTACTTAACTCTATTTGATTAACTCTGATTGATTAACTCTAACTGGTAAATTCTAACCGATCACTCTAACTGGTTTTACTTGGTTTGACTAACTCAATTTATTAACTCGACTGATTAATTCAACTCGATTAACCTAACTTGATTTACTTATCTCGATTAACTGAACTAATCACTTTGATTAACTCGACTAATTCACTTTGGTTAACTTAACCAATTCACTTAACTAATTCACTTAGTTTAACCTAACTATTCACTTAACTCCTGTCGAATAAACTATATTCGATAACTCCTCTAACTCTATTCGAATAAACTATATTCGATTAACTCCTTTACTCTATTCGAATAAACTATATTCGATTAACTCCTTTTCTCTATTCGAATAAACTATATTCGATTAACTCCTTTTCTCTATTCGAATAAACTATATTCGATTAACTCCTTCGATTTAACTAATATTCTATAACTCACTTCGATTAACTAATAATCGATAACTCCTTCGAATAAACTACATTCGAAAATCTCCTCTCGAATAAACGATATTCTATAATCTTCCCTTTCGATTTAACTAATCAATAACTCCTTTTCGAATAACTAAATTCGATAACTCCTTTCGATTTAACTAATCGATAACTCCTCTCGATTTAACTAATCGATAACTCCCTTCGATTAACTAACATCGATACTCCTTCCGATGAAACTAACATCGATTAATTTAACTCGACGAACTTAACTCGACTCACTTATCTCGATAATCTAACTCAAGAACTTAACTCCATTAACTTATCTCGATAATCTAACTCAAGAACTTAACTCCTATCGAATAACTAATATTCGATTTAACTTCATTCGCTTGACTCTAGATCGCAGCGATCACAATGGTTACGCCTGACTCCCTCAGGAAACATCCGACCGCCGTAGGCTATTTACAGCCCTGCGAATTACGCTAGCAGTCGTACGAGATGGCAACTTATCCTAAATAACTCTGTTTGACTAACTCTATCTCAAATAACTATATTTGATAACTTCTACTTCGAATAAGTGGTATTCGATAACTTAACTCGATTATCAACTCGAAAATCTTAACCTGAATCGATTAACTCCAACTGATTAACTTGACTTACTTAACTCACTGGTTAACTTGACTTACTTAACTCACTGGTTAACTTGACTTACTTAACCCAATTGGTTAACTCTATTGAACTGGTTAACTCTACTGAACCGGTTAACTCTACTGAACTGGTTAACTCTACTGAACTAGTTAACTATATTCAACTAACACGACTCGACTAACCCCTTTCGAATAGCATATTCGTTTTACTAACTTTCAAATACCATATTCGATTTACTCCCCTCGAATACCATATTCGATTTAACTCCTTTAATCTATTCGATTTACTTTATTCACTTTATAAAGATTTCCTTTTTAACAACATTTAATTCATTTGAAAAGATTTACTTTTAACTAACGGTTCTACACTTTAAAAATGATTTCCTTTTTATAACGTTTCCTTTTCAATTCTATTTGTAAATGGCTTACAAATATTTCCTTTTCAAATTTATTCTTGAAATATTCTAACTCGTTAAATTCTCTAAAAAATTCGCCATAACCTCCTTTGTAACGGGAGCATCGGGAAAATCCCCAAACCCGCCACATAGGCTTTTCCATTCAAAAAGAAAATGGTTTGTAATTGTTTCCTTTTTGAATATCTCCTATTTATAAATATTCCAATTTATAAACATTTCTTATTTATAAATATTCCACTTTATAAATATCTCTTATTTATAAATATCCCATTTTATAAATATTCTATTTTCAATATCACTTTGAAAATCCCCTTATCAACATTTCGGTATGTTATGGTATTCAGTCATATCAAATCACGATGTTCAATATCGTCCGAGCACATATAATCGCCCACAGATTTTATATCACATCATATAACAATATATGAAAAACAATAAAATAACTGTTGAGGAATCCTGTCGGATTCCTCCAACCTGTCTCCCTGCATCCACAGATGTTACACAATATGATTATCATCACTTTTTGTTCAATATAAATTATTCTGATAGCAGAATCAGTATATAAATATTTAACGGTTTATATATATATATAATTACATATATATATATATATAATTTTCACTAACTGACTAGCAGTTCAATCAATCAACCAACACACAACAATCAACAGATGATTAACAGTTCTAAAAATACATTATAAAAATATAACTGTTCAGAGTTGGTGAGTTTTACTCACATTGGCAGGTCATCGTTAAAGAACGATTAACTGTCTTTGATTTAGACGCACAATTTATTTCGCCATAAATTGTAACGAGCTCTATTTCTCTCCTGGTCAGTCTCATTGTGTTGCTCCCGTCCATACGATCCAACCGCAACTTACGGTTCGAATTTCTGATTAGGTATGACAAAGTTATAAGCATTTCAAGTTTTACACTTATTGAATTTTAAATTAAAATAAAACCTTAAACCTTTATTTGGCTTAACCCTCAATTTGGCCCACTTACCATTCTTTTTACCAGACCCGAACCCATATGTCTTTCTCCCCCAATTCAAAACCGAAATGCTCCAGTAAATCTCCAAACCATGGCCGACGTTTTCAATCTTCCATCTCCCTCATCTCTTAATTAAAAATCGAATCAAAAATATGGTGATGATCCTCTACAGTTTCTACACCTCCTTGTGCCTGAATGGACGAGTTTGCACCCCTACATCTCCTCGCGGCAACCCGGCTACCTGCTCGACATTGAAGAAACCGCCGAACAGCTTCATGATTGAAACGCACCAAATGTTTACAAGAGGTGAGGTTTTTGATGAAAACCCCAAATCCAAACTCCACTTCACGAATTAGTGCTCCAATCACCCATTAACTCCAACCCTAGACTATTCGAAGAACACAGCGAACCCGAAGAGAACTGTCGAGCTCCACTCGAAGTATACAGACTCGAAGAGCAAGCGATGAGGGTTCCAAATTTATATATTTGAGGATTTAAGGAATTTAATTGGATTTTACTTTGAATTTCCTTTTTGGTCGAATGTTGTTGTAAGAAGAAAATAGAGAACGGCAGTAGAAAAAGATGTTGAGCAAGGAAATGAGTTGAATTAGGTTTTAAGGAATGTAAGGGAGGGTATTTATAGGCTCATAAAAACATCTAGATATTTTTATATTAATATTTTAATATTTATATTAAATCCTTTATTTTCATTTCTGACTTCTAAAAATCCGTGTGATCACACATGATACCTAAAAACCACAAAACTGGACATGCAGCTAGAGTTCGACATTTCGGTACCAACGAAACTGGTTTCGTCGAATTCCGACTTCGTATGCTCACACAGCATATTTTTAACTGTCAAAATACTGACTGTTTTTCACTTTAAAAATCCGTATGGCCACATACTGACTCTAAAAATCACGAAACTGGAAATCTAGCAATAATTTGATGTTGCGGATCCAACAAAATTAGGTTCGTCAAAATCCGACTTCGTTTGCAAAACCGGCTATTTTTAAAGCTCTGAATGACCCATTTAAATATATAAATATATTTAAATATTATTAAATTAAATATAAATAAATTTATATTATCGTATATCTTCACATATGATATCGTCCAGCTCCAGAATATCATATCTGAATTTACAGCTTGACATTTCAGATTCCAGATTATCTCGATATTCAATTTACATTGAAAAATCCTTTTATAACGTATAAAAAGCGTTACGAATTATAAAGGAATTTCACAGCGACTTTTCTGAAATTTGATTTGGACGTACATCAAAATCTACACGACGAAATCACGAATTTTCTCTTCCACTAGATAGATATACTCCACCAGCTCCACACGTTTCTTGTTTCACATAAATCCGGCTTAAAACGAATCTTGTATAGTCAGTTGAAGTTCAAATCGCCAAATCGCGAACTGCAGCGCCATTTCAAGCTCGTTTTTAATTATAATATAATTATACGTTCAAACTGCCGTTATTTAAATATATTCGTTATTCCAATTTAATTCCAAGCTGAATTAAATATCACGGGTGATCCATTTCACACCATATCGTCATTTCGGCCAATTCTGATTATTTCAGGATTAAATATATTATTTAATTTATTATTTTAAATTAAATATTAACCATTATTTAATTAACCACCATTTAATCCTTTTAATCACCTTTTAAATAATTAAATAAATTAATTATACCCCTGGAAAATGCGGGTCATTACATTCTTCCCCACTTAAAATAATTTCGCCCTCGAAATTGCTAAGTTAGAGGACGACCCTACCTATTGGAATTCCTAAGATTTGTTTACCCCTTATTTCTGATTTTAACTGAATCAATTAATATCGACTAAAATATTTATTCATTCTGACTAACTAAAATTTTCAAAAATTCTGAAAATTTTCTAACACTTTAAACTTTCGAAAAATTTCGCCAGCACCTCCTTTGTACTGGTCAATAGCTCAAACTCTAACTCGCCTCTCTGGGCCTTCTTCAACCCAAAAGAAAATCAAAACACCAAACGGCTTGCCAATTCGGCTCATAAATTCCAAACTCATATAAAATATAAACTTGTACCTTTTTGTTGGGCATATCATTATATCCTTACCATCTGTTATCAACTCGGCATATACAAATGCCATCCCAATCAACTCCAACCAAGTTATTCTTAACACAACCATTCGCTTATTCAAGCCGAGTTTAATTTCAAATTCGAGTTTCAAATTCCAAACTCTCAACTTATCATTTCAGATCCAGATTATTCTCTAATAACTTCAGTTTTTCTTAACCTATCATCTCAAGTTAAATTCTGGTTTATTATTTACTTCTACCATCCCATTCGAATTAACTTCACAAGTTAAATTTTAATTTCTAGAACTTAAATTCCTAGTTTTTATTTCAAATCAAATTTGAAATCATAATACCAATTCAAAACCTTTGAATTTCTAAACAACTTGTTTTCTCAAAACAATTCAAATCAAAATCTTTGGTAGTAATCCGCCACTTAGAACTCGAAAATCACACCGATGATACTGCGTAGTCATCATCGGAATTATTTTCCAGCGACCCAAGTGATTTCAATACAATATCATTTCAAAACCCTTACTAAATACATCCATTTTGAAAACATCTCAAAATCTCCCAGGAACTTAAAATTTCCTTATTTTAATTCCAAATCTTATTTAAATTCATATTTAATTCATCTTATTTCATATACTTTACTTATATGATTCTGATTGGTTATATATAACCATTTCACTTTATAATATCATTCGATTATAATTACAACCAATATATCTAATATATGATAATATATTACATATCCATACTGTGTCGGTCCATCGTATTCAAGTATTTATTTACTCCTACCGATACAGTGGATCAAACTGATCGACCAGAACTCATAAACAACTCAGGCAATGAATCTCCACAATATAAAACCATTTTTCTATCAAATACAAATACGCACTCGTATATATACACTCAAACTCAATCTAGGGTATTACTAACCCTATCTCTACCGAGTCACGCCACATAGCCAAGGTAATTCTTAACTTAATCTCGGATACCAACTGTAACGACCCGAAAATCCGGTCCAATTTGAGCTGGCCAAATAACACAAGTCTAACCCCAAATTGCACTGAAAATTCAAGAAACTAATAGAAAGAAGATAGAGGGTGAGGACAGATAAGATAGAACTAATAGAATAGAAGAAGAAGAAGAACATCATCATCAGAGTAAACATGAATCTCACGGCGGAACGAATAAAATATAACATAACTTTTGAAATACAAACAATTATATATATAATAGCACTTATCAGAGTACAACACTTACAACAACAACGGAAATAATAATAGCTATAGAATCCTGAAGCCTCCTGCTCCAAGCTCTGCAAGTATATCTGTAAAATCCCGACTACTTGACTACCCATACAAATTTAGGCACCCAAGAGTTTAGGGAGAACACAACAAAATAAACTCCGGGTCAGTCATGGGACTAGTATGAGTAAAACAGTTTAAAAACAGTTTGTACATGTAAACGATATCTCATAAGACCACGCCGCATAACGGAACGGGTTTTTCCCTTATGAGAATACAAAATATCTTATATCAAAAACCTTTTGATATTATAATAATGTCTATGTACAAATAGATATCAACTAGCAGAAACACTTTCATCTCACGTTCTACATATATAGTATACAATCAAAATCGCAAGCACGTATTGGATAATGGATTTCCAACTATGACAAGGTATGGAACCACCTTCCGATCAGTGTACTCTAGGAACGATACACTGGAGTTCAACAAGAACATCTTGTAACTCAGCCACACATGACCGACCACTCATTTCGCTTGAGTGTATCGAATGTACATCACCAACGGTTGGGATCAGCAACCGTTCCCGAATATATATATATATATATATATATATGGGACAACATTGATAGATTAAAGAAGCAAATGAATATTCTCTAGATAGGTGATTATACACCCTACTTCGGTGCGACCGACTTAGCCATGCTGCCTGCCCGATTTCTGTCATTTACCGGTTGATGAGGCTATAAGCTACGCTTTATCATTACATCAGATTCACTTCGAATGCCACATTGTCAGATCCGTCGAAAATAACTAATTGACTTCTACAACAGTACATTACGTGTCTGCTAAAAGAAGTTTCCTTCTCCGCTTCCACTCTTAGTACGGTTGAAGAAATCAATGTACGTGACCTTTCTGGAAATACTCTGTCAGACATTCATTCATACAAGTCATCCTCATTCACTTAGAATGTCACATCGTCATACCCGCCAAATCACAAATTGACTTATCCAAAAATAACACGAGTATACAGCTAAGAGAAACGAATTCCTCCGCCACCAAACGTGAATACGTTTGGATAGATCAACTTACGCGATCCATTGGATATACTCTGTCAGACCTTCGTCCATACAAGTTGTCCTGGGACTGGACAAACTGAAGGCACTATTCAGTATACCCATCTTAGTCACTGTTATCTAAGACTTATACAACAGCCCTTGCACTTTACTCCGTCTTCAATTATCTTTGGCATATATGATTCGCAACGCTTATGCCAATACAGAGTGGTTCTTTGGATAATAATCCAACCGGTCTCTCCATATTAACAACGTTAAAATTGTCAAAACTTCGATAGTCTGTGATTTAACCATCAAAGAAAAACAAGTGTGCAAACGACGATATTATTTCCAGATGGATATTATATCGGTAAATCATCAACATATATCTATATATATATATATATTCACATTGCCTTATTTTCTATGTTTAGAAAATATATGTTATTAACACTGGAAAATGCTTTCCATCGGCTTATTTACAAATCACTACTCTTCCCCAACTATCAGTCCTGACTGTGAACTAGTATGAGAACAATTCCCTAAGTATAAATCCCGAAGGCCGAAACCAAAATCAGATAGGTACTTAGAAAACCATTCAATTTACTAATCTCTAGTCAGTTCTAATTTTACATAACTCTATTTGATTAACTCTGATTGATTAACTCTAACTGGTAAATTCTAACCGATCACTCTAACTGGTTTTACTGGGTTTGACTAACTCAATTTATTAACTCGACTGACTAATTCAACTCGATTAACCTAACTTGATTTACTTATCTCGATTAACTGAACTAATCACTTTGATTAACTCGATTAATTCACTTTGGTTAACTTAACCAATTCACTTAACTAATTCACTTAGTTTAACCTAACTATTCACTTAACTCCTGTCGAATAAACTATATTCGATAACTCTTCTAACTCTATTCGAATAAACTATATTCGATTAACTCCTTTACTCTATTCGAATAAACTATATTCGATTAACTCCTTTTCTCTATTCGAATAAACTATATTCGATTAACTCCTTTTCTCTATTCGAATAAACTATATTCGACTAACTCCTTCGATTTAACTAATATTCAATAACTCACTTCGATTAACTAATAATTGATAACTCCTTCGAATAAACTACATTCGAAAATCTCCTCTCGAATAAACGATATTCGATAATCTTCCCTTTCGATTTAACTAATTGATAACTCCTTTTCGAATAACTAAATTCGATAACTCCTTTCGATTTAACTAATCGATAACTCCTTTCGATTTAACTAATCGATAACTCCCTTCGATTAACTAACATCGATACTCCTTTCGATGAAACTAACATCGATTAATTTAACTCGACGAACTTAACTCGACTCACTTATCTCGATAATCTAACTCAAGAACTTAACTCCATTAACTTATCGCGATAATCTAACTCAAGAACTTAACTCCTATTGAATAACTAATATTCGATTTAACTTCATTCGCTTGACTCTAGATCGCAGCGATCACAATGGTTACGCCTGACTCCCTCAGGAAACATCCGACCGCCGTAGGCTATTTACAGCCCTGCGAATTACGCTAGCAGTCGTACGAGATGGCAACTTATCCTGAATAACTCTGTTTGACTAAATCTATCTCAAATAACTATATTTGATAACTTCTACTTCGAATAAGTGGTATTCGATAACTTAATTCGATTATCAACTCGAAAATCTTAACCCGAATCGATTAACTCCAACTGATTAACTTGACTTACTTAACTCACTGGTTAACTTGACTTACTTGACTTACTTAACTCACTAGTTAACTTGACTTACTTAACCCAATTGGTTAACTCTATTGAACTGGTTAACTCTACTGAACCGGTTAACTCTGCTGAACTGGTTAACTCTACTGAACTAGTAAACTCTATTCATCTAACTCGACTCGACTAACCCCTTTCGAATAGCATACTCGTTTTTCTAACTTTCAAATACCATATTCGATTTACTCCCTTCGAATACCATATTCGATTTAACTCCTTTAATCTATTCGATTTACTTTATTCACTTTATAAAGATTTCCTTTTTAACATAGTTTAATTCATTTGAAAAGATTTACTTTTAAATAACGGTTCTACACTTTAAAAATGATTTCCTTTTTATAACGTTTCCTTTTCAATTCTATTTATAAATGACTTACAAATATTTCCTTTTCAAATTTATTCTTGAAATACTCTAACTCCTTAAATTCTCTGAAAAATTCGCCATAACCTCCTTTGTAACGGGAGCATCGGGAAAATCCCCAAACCCGCCACACAGGCCTTTCCATTCAAAAAGAAAATGGTTTGTAATTATTTCCTTTTTGAATATATCCTATTTATAAATATTCCAATTTATAAACATTTCTTATTTATAAATATTCCACTTTATAAATATCTCTTATTTATAAATATCCCATTTTATAAATATTCTATTTTCAATATCAATTTGAAAATCCCCTTATCAACATTTCGGTATGTTATGGTATTCAATCATATCAAATCACGATGTTCAATATCGTCCAAGCACATATAATCGCCCATAGATTTTATATCACATCATACAACAATATATGAAAAACAATAAAATTACTGTTGAGGAATCCAGCCGGATTCCTCCAACCTGTCTCCCTGCATCCACAAATGTTACACAATATGATTATCATCACTTTCTGTTCAATATAAATTATTCTGATAGCAGAATCAGTATATAAATATTTAACGGTTTATATATATATATATAATTACATATATATATATATATATATATAATTTTCACTAACTGACTAGCAGTTCAATCAATCAACCAACACACAACAATCAACAGATGATTAACAGTTCTAAAAATACATTATAAAAATATAACTGTTCAGAGTTGGTGAGTTTTACTCACATTGGCATGTCATCGTTAAAGAACGATTAACTGTCTTTGATTTAGACGCACAATTTATTTCGCCATAAATTGTAACGAGCTCTATTTCTCTCCTGGTCAGTCTCATTGTGTTGCTCCCGTCCATACGATCCAACCGCAACTTACGGTTCGAATTTCTGATTAGGTATGACAAAGTTATAAGCATTACAAGTTTTACGCTTATTGAATTTTAAATTAAAATAAAACCTTAACCCTTTATTTGGCTTAACCCTCAATTTGGCCCACTTACCATTCTTTTTACCAGACCCGAACCCGTATGTCTTTCTCCCCCAATTCAAAACTGAAATGCTCCAGTAAATCTCCAAACCATGGACGACGTTTTCAAGCTTCCATCTCCCTCATCTCTTAATTAAAAATCGAATCAAAAATATGGTGATGATCCTCTATAGTTTCTACACCTCCCCGTGCCTGAATGGACGAGTTCGCACCCCTACATCTCCTCGCGGCAACCCGGCTACCTGCTCGACATTGAAGAAACCGCCGAACAACTTCATGATCGGAACGAACCAAACGTTTACAGGAAGTGAGGTTTTCGATGACAACCCCAAATCCAAACTCCACTTCGCGAATTAGTGCTCTAATCACCCATTAACTCCAACCCTAGACTGTTCGAAGATCACAGCGAACCCGAAGAGAACTGTCGAGCTCCACTTGAAGTATATAGACTCGAAGAGCAAGCGATGAGGGTTCCGAATTTATATATTTGAGGATTTAAGGAATTTAATTGGATTTTACTTTGAATTTCCTTTTTGATCGAATGTTGCTGTAAGAAGAAAATAGAGAATGGCAGTAGAAAAGGATGTTGACCAAGGAAATGAGTTGAATTAGGTTTTAAGGAATGTAAGGGAGGGTATTTATAGGCTCATAAAAATATCTAGATAGTTTTATATTAATATTTTAATATTTATATTAAATCCTTTATATTCATTTTTGACTTCTAAAAATCCGTGTGATCACACATGATATCTAAAAACCACGAAACTGGACATGCAGCTAGAGTTCGACATTTCGGTCCCAACGAAACTGGTTTCGTCGAATTCCGACTTTGTATGCTCACACAGCGTATTTTTAACTGTCAAAATACTGACTGTTTTTCACTCTAAAAATCTGTACGGCCACATACTGACTCTAAAAATCACGTAACTGGAAATCTAGCAATAATTTGATGTTGCGGATCTAACAAAATTAGTTTCGTCGAAATTCGACTTCGTTTTCAAAACCGGCTATTTTTAAAGCTCTGAATGACCTATTTAAATATATAAATATATTTAAATATTATTAAATTAAATATAAATAAATTTATATTATCGTATATCTTCACATATGATATCGTCTAGCTCCCGAATATCATATCTGAATTTACAGCTTGACATTTCAGATTCCAGATTATCTCGATATTCAATTTACATTGAAAAATCCTTTTATAACGTATATAAAGCGTTACGAATTATAAAGGAATTTCGTAGCGACTTTTCTGAAATTTGATTTGGACGTACATCAAAATCTACACGACGAAATCCCGATTTTTCTCTTCCACTATAAAGATATACTCCACCAGCTCCACACGTTTCTTGTTTCACAGAAATCCGGCTTAAAACGAATCCTGTACAGTCAGTTGAAGTTCAAATTGCCAAATCGCGAACTACAGCGCCATTTCAAGCTCGTTTTTAATTATAATATAATCATACGTTCAAACTGCCGTTATTTAAATATATTCGTTATTCCAATTTAATTCCAAGCCTAATTAAATATCACGGGTGATCCAGTTCACACCATATTGTCATTTTGGCCAATTCTGATTATTTCAAGATTAAATATATTATTTAATTTATTATTTCAAATTAAATATTAACCATTATTTAATTACCACCATTTAATCCTTTTAATCACCTTTTAAATAATTAAATAAATTAACTATACCCCTGGAAAATGCGGGTCATTACACCTTCATACCTTATCCAAACCTATTTCATGCATATTTATACCTGCCCAATCTATTTTAACTATACCTGATCGTTTTAAATCGATTCGTTAATTAATTTGTTAATTAACTCTTTAGTCTATTTCACTTTTATATTTGAACACGACATGTTCAAATATATTTCAACTTGCTTATTAACTAATTCGAATTCAAATTTCAAATTTAAGTTCTATATTCGATTTCGAATATCCATTTACAAATCCAATTCACCTTTCAAAGTTCAACTTCAAATTCAAAACTCAATTAACCAATTCCTCTTCGACTTAGTTAATTCTATTCAATTTCTATATTATAAATCCCATTTGAATTTCTATATTCAAATTCCATATATTCAAATTCTATATTTGAATTCCTTTATATTTTCTATATTCAAATTCTATATCACATCCATTGAATTTCATATATTCAAACTCCCTTTGAATTTCTATATTCAATTTCTATTTCAATTCCATTGAATTTCATATATTCAAACTACCTTTGAATTTCTATATTCAATTTCTATTTCAAACTTTCTTTATTCATTCTTTATTATAAATCCCAATTTGGAATTCAACAAACCTTGTCTTTCCAAAAACAAATTCAAAACAGTATCTCTGGTAGTAATTCGTCACTTACAACTCGAAAATGAATACTAATGATGCAGCTGTCATCATCAGAATCTATTTTCCAGCAATCGAAGTGAGTTCAATACTATAAAACCATTTCTAAACATTTCCACTTTGAAATTCATTTCAAAATATAATTCAGACCACTTGTAAAACCATTTAAAATCTCCTAGGATCTTAAATTTTCCTTATTTTTAATCCAAATCCATTTACAATCACTTATCCAATTTTTTTCCAGAATTTTAATTCAATTCCTGGTTTAAAATTTCAGATTCAACTCATCTGATTTCACGTATTTCATTTATATGAATTCTGATTGGTTATTTACATAACCATTTAATTTATAATCTTACTCGATTATAATAACAACCAATATATCCACTATATTGTAATTTTTGATATATGTATCTTCTCTATATCAAGATATACCTTGGGTAAACTTATTTTAAATTATCCTCTTTTCAAAACATATCGTGTCAACCCATCGTATTCGAGTGTTTATAAACTCCTATCGATACAGTGGATCAAACTGATCGACCAGAACTCATAAACTACTCAACCAATGAATCTCCACAATATGAAACAATTTTTATATCAATAACAAATACGTTCACTCGTATATATACACTCAACTCAATCTAGGGTTTTACTAACCCCATCTCTACTGAGTCACACCACAGAGCCAAGGTAATTCACTTAACTTAAGCTCTGATACCAACTGTAATGACCCGGGTTTTTGTCGACTTTGGTTATTGCCATAAACTCAATGATGACTAACCAAACGTCGAAAAATACCGGTCATTAATGAAAGAAATTAGAGGGTGAGAATAGGTAAGATAGAAAACTTAGAATATAAGAAGAAAAAGAACACAACATCAGAGTAACTCGAATCTCACAGCGGAACGAACAACATATAATAGATAATATGTCTTTGAAATAAAATAATTATATGTATACAATAACATTATCAGAGTACAACACTTACAACACAGCGGAAATAAACTATAGCTATATGATCCTGAAGCCTCTTGCTCCATCTCTTCCAGTATATCTGTAAATCCCGGCTACTTGACTGCCCATACAAAATTGGGCACCCAAGAGTTTAGGGAAAACAAAACAAAATAAACTCCGGGTCAGTCATGGGACTGGTATGAGTAAAGCAGTTTAAAATAGTTTGAATAAGTAAACGATATCTCATAAGACCACGCCGTATAACGGAACGGGTTTATCCTTTATGAGAATCCAAAACATCTTTATATCAAAAATCTTTTGATATTATAATAATGTCTATTAACCACAATATGATAATCATTTAGCAGAAACGCTAACATCTCACTTTCTACATATATTGTATACAATCAAAACCGCCAGCACGTATTGGGAAATGGATTTCCAACTATGACAACGTATGGAACCACCTTTCGCTAGTGTACCTCTAGAGAGGAATACACTGGGTTCAACAAGAACATCTTGCAACCCGGCCACACATGACCGACCACTCATTTCGCTTGAGTGTATCGAATGTATATCACCAACGGTTGGGATTAGCAACCGTTTCTCGAATGGGACAGTATCGACAATAGATTTTTAGAAATAAATGAAACTCTAGATCAGGTGATTATACACCCTAATAGGTGCGATCTACATAGCCATGCTACCTACCCGATTTCTGTCATTTACCGGTTGATGAGGCAAGAAGCAACGCTTTATCATCACGCCAGATTCACTTTGAATGTCACATCGTCACATCCATCAAATCACCAATTGATGTCTACAACAATACATTATGTTATAGCTAAAAGAAGTTTCCTTCTCCGCTTCCACTCTTGGTACGGTTGGAGAAATCAATATACGTGATCGTCTGGAAATACTCTGTCAGGCATCCGTCCATATAAGTCATCCAGGAATAGGATGAACCGAAGGCACTATTCAGTACATCCATCTTAGGTAATGTTATCTAAGACTTATACAATAGCCCTTGCACTTTACTCCGTCTTCAATTATCTTTGGCATATATGATTCGCAACGCTTATGCCAATACAGAGTGGTTCTTTGGATAATGATCCAACCGGTCTCTCCATATTAACAACGTTAAAATGGTCAAAAACTTCGATAGTCGGTGAGTTAACTATCGAAGAAAAACACGTGTGCAAACAACGATATTATTTCCAAATGGAAATTCTATCAATCAATCATCAATCATATATATATATATATAGACATATATTCATATTTCCTTATTTCAATATTTGATTACGTTCCTGATTCTATTTGGAAACCATTTCCAAATCTTCTTTACTTGGATTTAAACAGATGTTTAAATCAACATCGCGACGACAACTCAAACAACTATATTTATTTACTAAATTCACTTAACCACTTTCACTCACAAACTTTAACCATTTCTAAATTAAAAACGAAGTCAATCAAGTTGGGGTATAACTACCTCTCAGACCTTAACTGAACAATATTTCAACTCTCGAAATAGGGTAAGTTCATCTTTTAACTCTTTTACACTTCCTTACGTTACTTCCGGATATAATTTACGAGTCCAACTTCTTTAATTCTATTCAAATAAACTAGATTCGATTAACTTCTTTAATTCTATTCGAATTAATTGATATTTGATAACTCTATTTAATCGATTAACTCCATCGAATAACTAAATTCGATAACTCCTTTCGATTTTACAAAAATTGACTAACTCGACTCGACGAACTTAACTCGACTCGACTAACTCGACTAACTCTACTAACTTAACTCGACTCGACTAACTCGACTTACTTGGTTCGACCAACTCAATTTGATTACTTGGTTAACTTAACTTGGCTCGATTACTTGGTTAAATTAACTTGGTAACTTAACCTCGATAACTTAATCTCGATGACTTACTTGATAACTCAATCTGGATAACTAAATCTCGATAACTTAATCTCTATAACTTAATCTATTTACTTAACTTGATTCACTTTCATCGATTAACTTAACTCGATAATCTAACGTGATAACCTAACTCGATTATCTTAACTCGATTAACTTAACTTAGTTCACCTAACTCGATTCACTTAACTCGATTAACTCTCATCGATTATCTTAACTCGATTCACTTACATTGATTAACTAACTTGATCCAATTATCGATTAACTTGACTTAACTTATCTTAACTCGATAAATCTCAACTCGATAATCTAACTCGATTATCTAACTCTAATCGATTTACTTACTTTAATCGATTAACTCAATTTGATTACTTCATTCATCTATAAAGATTTACTTTTAGTAACCGTTCTTCACTTTATAGATGTTCCTTTTATAATGTTTTATTCATTTCCTATAAATAAATATTTCCATTTAATCTATTTGTAATGTTTTACAAATATTTTCCCTTTCAAATTCTTAATTGGCTTTCCAAATATTTCCTTTATAAAATCCTCTGATTTTACAAATGGTTTCCTTTATAAATTCTATTTATAAATAACCATTCCTTTTATAATTCTATTTACTTTCTAAGCAAATATCTTCTACTTTGATTTAATCCTGTTTATTTTCTAAAGTAAATAATCCCTTTATAATATCTTATTTATTTACTAAATAAATAATCCAATTAATGTCTTATTTATTTATCTTATATAAATAATTCACTTTATAAGTATTCCACTTATAAATATCCTTTTTATAAAAATTCCCTATTTATAAATATTCCTGTTTATAAAATCTTCTTTGATTTTATAAATATTTTCCTTTTATAAAATCCTTTGATTTTTTAAAAAAATTATTTTCAAATATCACTTTGAAAATTCCCTTATCAACATTCCGGTAAATCATGGTATTTAATATATCATACAACAATGATCTGTATCATTCACACATATAAAATCATCAACAGATTTCATATCACATCGTATAACACAATATACAAAACAAAACAGTATTTATATATTGAGGAACCCAGTTGGGTCCCTCCAACCTGTGTCCCTGCATCCACAGATATTACATAATATAATCAACATCACTTTCAGTTCAATATGAAATATTCTATTAACAGAATCAACATATATAGATTTAACGATTTATATATATATATATATATAATATCCACTAACTGACTAGCAGTTCAATCAACAGTCCACATACAATCAATCAGATAATTTTTAACAGTTCTAAAAATACAACATGAAAATATAAACTGTCCAGAGTTAGTGGGATTTACTCACAATTGCGCGTTAGCCATTAAATAACGTGTAATAACCCGGAAAATGTGAAACAATTTAAAATTTTTAAAATTGATTATTGTCAAAGAATTTGAATAATTGAAATAACATATTTCAATAAAATAAAGAATTGTGCATAGTAAGGCAGTTTGAAATTTTGAATACAAACTTTGTCTGACTGTACCGGGTGGAAAATATAACGGATTTTAGCAAAACTGAAAATATTTAAATCTTTTTATGAATACCTTTCTAACGAATCTGAAAAATCGAAGTTTCATAACGGGAATCAAAAGTTATGGCGAAATGAATTTTCAGAAAGGTCGCTATATAACATATATAGCCCTTGAAAATAGATATTTTGCATGTGACCTCGGAATTCGACGAAACCACTTTTGTTGGATCAAGGATGTCAAATTATTGCTAGGTTTCAAATTTCATAATTTTTAAAGCTAGTATGTGAGCAGGGCAAAAGAAAATGTGATTTTTCAATTTCTGTTAAAATGGGTCGACCTAAAAATGGACATTTTGCATATGAGCTCAAAATTCGACGAAACTGGTTTTGTTGGGACCGTATCATCAAAACAAAGCTAGATTTATTTTTCTGGAATTTTTCGATTCAGTTTGTGGCACTGGCAATTTGAAATGTACGTTCAAATTTAATACAAAATGTTTTATACTTTAATTTGAAAAATAACTAACTGTAACAGTCGAATTGGCCAACGAAACATATCCCATTGTCTCCGGAATGGGGGTATTTAGTTGGGGGCGATAGTCGTTGGGTTGAAATTGGTGTACGTTGGCTAAAAGGGGTAATAAAGGAATTTAAAAATATAATATATTAGAAAATATCTCTGTTTTCTCTCACTTCAGAAAAAACCCGATCAACCCTAAAACGAACGACGTAAATCGTCGAGACCTTCCCATCCCGATCGCCGCCGCCACAGCCAATATCGCCGCCACCTCCAGTTGACAATTCCTACCGCCTTCCTCCCCTCTTCAAATCAAAACAACCCTAGTCAGAAACCGTGCAGTATTCGCGTCGAATTTCCTCGAGGAAGTCGGCCACTTTGAAGCGCCTCCGTGCCTCGCTGGATCCGCCGAGTTCGCCGCCACAACCATCAATCGGAAGCTGGTTCGTAGCCCTTCGACGCCATGTAGTCTGATCTGGACAACGAGGTACGGTTTTGATTTAAAATCAAAACCTAGTTTTGAAGCTTTGCAAACCCTTCCGATTTATATTTCTGAATTGAAAATAACACTTTTAAGTGTTGCAAAACTTTGAAAAATCATATCTTTTTAGTGTGTTAACGAAATTCGATGAAACAGGAAACATCGGGACCGCAGGGAGGCTCTCTACCATCTAGCAGAAGCCGCGGATTTTTCTGAAATTCATACGATTTTTAGCACTACTAAAACCAATGTGAGGAATCTTAACTAAATTGTGTGAATGGAATCATGTTGTATAAATTATATAAGCGAAGTGTGAATTATATGCGCATTGTATACCTCATGTACATGTGTTGTATAAGTTATGTTAGCGATGTATAAATTATACAAGCGTTGAATGAAACATATATGCTTTGAATTGTGATGAAATGCAAGTGAATTATAGAATAATATATATATATATACTCCCCTCGTCCACAGACCATGGCCGATATTTATTGCTTGTGATTGACGTGATATTATATGGTATGACGAATGGTTGGAAATAATTGTTTGTGGTTGATATTGTGGTTGAAAAATACCTTTGTGGTTGAAAAACACCTTTATGGTTGAAAAATACCCTCTTGTGGTTGAAACAAATTAGAATAGGATTGTGAAAATGAAAATAAAACATGCCGCCTGCATGCGAATTAGATACATGATCCCCATTGTCAAAAACCGCGAGGTTTTAAGGTAGAGCGAGGAGCCGTACTAGGGACTGTCCCGGTTTTAACTACCCTGCCGTTATGCTGCCGAAATTTTCTAAAAATTCATGTGTTAGAATAATTTTCATTTGTTGAAATTAATTACATATGTTGAAACCAATATTCATGTGTTGAATCGAAATTCATTCGTTGAGTTGAAATTCATGTGTTGAATATTATTCGAATTTTAAACAAATAGATTTAACGATAAAAATCACATTTTTATATATATACAAACTATAGAGAATATTCATGTGTTGAATTGAAATTCATTCGTTGATTTGAAATTCATATGTTGAATATTATACGAATTTTAAACAAATAGATTTAACGATAAAAATCACATTTTTATATATATACAAACTATAGAGAATATTCATGTGTTGAATTGAAATTCATTCGTTGAGTTGAAATTCATGTGTTGAATATTATTCGAATTTTAAACAAATAGATTTAACGATAAAAATCACATTTTTATATATATACAAACTATAGAGAATATTCATGTGTTGAATTGAAATTCATTCGTTGAGTTGAAATTCATGTGTTGAATATTATTCGAATTTTAAACAAATAGATTTAACGAATAAAATCACATTTTTATATATATACAAACTATAGAGAATATTCATGTGTTGAATTGAAATTCATTCGTTGAGTTGAAATTCATGTGTTGAATATTATTCAAATTTAAACAAATAAATTCAACGATAAAAATCACATTTTTATATATATACAAACTATAGAGAATATTCATGTGTTGAATTGAAATTCATGTGTTGAATGTTATCGTATTTTAAAATAAAATGAATAGACAATAAAAACTACATTTTTATTGTGAATATGAAGTGTTAAAAACATTCACGTGTTGAATAAATATTTTTGATGATAAAAATATTTCTTTTATCATGTATACGCTTTGATAAAAATACACACGTGTTGAAATAAGTAATAGTTTGCTAGAAATATTATTATTAGCTTTGTTCTACATATATATACATGTGTTGAACAGGGAAATGGATTAGCCGTAGAGTAAAGAAATTATTTGCATGCCCAACAAATAGGTAAGCCTTGATGAGTTAGCTGCGCAATTTTATTTTTATATCAACTCCTGTGAATGCCATTGGATGCGGAGTGCTGGTTATTCTGTGTGAAATAATAAACATCGCCATAGGATAATAATAATTAATTTTGAACTACACTACATGGCATACTCCTTGACGATAGGCATACTTCATCATATTCCACATAAGCATTTGGAGCTTGTGTGACGAGGTGGAAGATTTACCATATGAGCGAGAGGCTTGTATGGCGATGATTTTATACTACAGGTTGAACTGATGACTGATATGGACTATATAAAATATAACGATAAATCGCTAGATTAATAAAAAACCCACAGGTCTAGAGTTGACAATAATCACGTCTCTCTAGTCATTAGATACGGCACATGGACTATTTATTTCCACACGGAGTGGGGTGACGAGAATTTATTCTCAAGAGTTATTATCTATACACGCTACCCCATAAACACCAGAATATATCACTATAAATATGTGGATGCTTTATAGGATTTATTGGGTACCGAACATGGCCCAATAAATTTCCAAACCCCTTCCCGTACAAAGGAGGTTATGGCGAATTTTTTTGAAATATTAAGGCGTTAGTGAAATATTTGAAGTGAAAACGATGTTGAAATAAATGAATGAATTATATTTGAAATAAAGGAATGAGCTATATTTATATATATAAATATGAATAGAATAGAATGGAATCGAAGCCGCGCAGTTCGTGTTTTGGAATCGTAATTTGAAACGATTGGTACGAGAATTCCGACCATCGGATTTTCCCGAAACGGCAACCCCTGGGCTCGCCTTGGAAATATCTTTCCAATGGCACCAACCTTGTAAAAATCCAACGGTTGGATTGTCTGGAATGTTTAATTCAAATCTGAAGAAAAACAACGCCAGAATCGTTATATTTATATATAAATATAAATATAATTAAATTAATCGAATAACGACGCTGTAGTTCGAATTTTGAAACTGTAACTTCAAACGACTAGTGTGGAAGATCCGACTGTCAGATTTCCACGAAACTGGAACCGTTGGGTTCGCTGTGGGAATATCTTCCCACTGATATAGACTTTGTAGAAATCCAACTGTTAGATTTTCCGATATGTGTAAAAAAAATTAGGGGAAAAACAGCGCCGGTGCCACGGCACGACCTGAAACGTCGTTTAATTAAATAGGGCCGTTTTTAAATAAATGAAAATGGCAAAAAATCGTTATAAAATATTATAAGCAATATAGATTGGAAATAAACAATTTGGCTTGATCTGCTTAATATTGGATGGTTGAATGTGTTTGACACGAAAATTATACTAAAGAACCGAAATGTGATTGTCGAACAATATAACCATGGAAAGAATTGATTCGAATTCTAATTACGTGAATTATTTGAAAAGGCCTAGCTAACCCTCATTTCATATAATTGATCGAGTGATTCGAATTGGAAAATACAAAGACGATTCAAGACCGACGATCTTCATATCGGTTGGATGGGCGCTGCTGAGGTTCCTGACTGGAGTAGCTACCGTGAAGGAACGGAAGTAGTAGCCGTCTGAACGTATGTGTTGATTGGACGGATATACGAGGAATTTGACGCCTTCGGTTTCGTTCATACCTAGAACGGACTTGTAAATGGACTGTGTGTCTGACATTGGATTTTGCTCTATACTAATCGATCTCTGTTAAATATATATCTGTTTGGCGGCGGAGAATTTATTCTTTTGCTTAACGCCCTTCTCTGAGACGTACGAGCTCATATGGAGTGGATTGCCTATGTGGCATGCCAAGATGCTGTGATCAGGGCTTTTGTTGCAAAGCAAAGTCTTGTGTTTGATGATCAAAGCACGGCCTACGTAGCCTGGCTTTGGTTATAATGTGGATTCGCGAGCCTCACACCCCGGTATGAGTTAAAAACGGGATACGGACTGCAGGAAGAGCACGACGTTTCTTTCTAGCTATGGTGGTGTCAGTGACTTACCAACCCTGACATTTATATCTATTTTTCACCTATGTGGTTGTTGGAATGCGAGGCGCCTCGATTATAGGTCTGTAAGGACCGGGAAACGTGTGTTCAGGAATAACTAATCCTCAAACGTAAGAGAGGACCGGCCCTGAAGCACCAGGGGTTACCCAGAGTGTGTAGTCCTGAGGCATTTGCTAGAATGTCTCGAAGCGGAGAGGAGCTTGCCCCTTGCCTCGACTCATGACGGAAATCCAATTTCAAATACGAGATAACGGATTCGATTTTAACTTATGTATGGCGACACAGTGGCATGGGACGCTCATGTCGCCTATGATTGATATTTATGATGCTATTCGTTTTGAAACATATATGCACTAGTAATAATATCAAATGATTTTGCTTTACACGTATTAAGCATATTTGGCCATTATAAGGTAAAACTCTATCCTCCGGCTTACGTTGCATTGTATGATGGGACTTGAGTCTTATAATGGCTTCAATCTTTTTAAAAGCATTGCGTCGTTTCCAAAGAATTTACTTTGTTTTAAATGCACTAGCGATCACTGGAGTAAACCCGTTCTGCGAAAGTGGCATGGTCCTATGATTTGCTTATTGCTGTTGTTTTAAACTGTTAATAGATTTCTCATACCAGTCCCCATGATTGACACATTGTTTGTTTCACTTTGCAAACGCTAGTGCCCTTATTTTCACATGGGCAGCCTAGTTCACAGGTGACAGGTTGTTTTTGGCTCTGCACTATTGCATAGAGTGCATTTTGGCTCATGGAGAGGCTGACTTCACAGAGATGGCTTTGACATTTTCTGCCATTATTGTATCTGTTTTATGATTCCGCCACAGGCGATGTAGACTGCTTTACTTTCAGTACTTATTATCGTATGTATATGTACTGCCTTCGGCGATGTAGACTGATACCCTTATTATGTCTCACTGCATGTATATATTACGCCTCTGGCGATGGTGACTGATCATTGCCCCTTTTATTTACTAAGTTATATCCTATGTTGTGCTATTCTGATGTCATTACATGTTGTGATTCCGCTGTCATATCCATGTAAAATTATTCTTTTATTGTTTTTGCTATTATCTGTAATCTGCTATGATGATTGATGTGTTATATTCCAATGATTATCCTTAATACCGTCACATGGATTTTGGGATTGTCACAGTTGGTATCAGAGCTGTGGTTAACCTTAGTTCTGGGATCTAACACATTAAACACCTCGTCAAAATAGAATCAGTAGTGTTCTAAGGCGAGTAACTCATTAGAGATAGGATTAGCAATGTCCTAGAATGAGCTAAGCAGATTAGTAAAACAATTTGATCAGTACATCATTACCTTTCCTTATGTTCCCCTGCTTTATCATTTATGAAAGTTATCAAATCTGTGGGCTTGACTCTTTTCTTGCTTATACAGTACTCTCTCTGATGGCTACACGAGCAGCAACAGCCAGAGGAGGCCGTGGAGGCCGAGCAGGCAGAGCAGGAGGACGGGAGAATATCCCCGTAGTTGAGGAAGGCCCTATTATTCAGCCACCAGCACCCCAGGACTTTGAGCTAGACAGAGTAGTGAAGAGGTATAGGAACCTAGGGGGAAAACCCTTTTCTGGCCTTGGTACAGTGACAGAGGCTATTGCTTGGTTGAAGACCTGTGAAAAGATTTTTGAAGGCATGGGATTGGGGACCGATAACAAAGAACGACTAGGTATCTGGCTCTTACAGGAGGAAGCAGAGTTGTGGTGGGATGCCATCACCTCAGAAGATGCAGCAAGTACTGTTAGGACCTGGGAGCAATTCAAGACCATGTTCAACGAGAAGTTTGTACCTGACCAGGCCTTAGAGCGGATGCGAGAGCAGTTTGCTAATCTCCAGCAAGGAGATCTCTCTATCCAAGATTACCTCAATAAATTCACTCAGTTGTCGCGCTATGCTCCAGAGCTTATTATGACTAACAAAGCTAAGAACAAGAGGTTTATATTTGGGCTACGGCGCAAGTACCATGACAGAGCCATGAGCAACATCAAACTCTCATTCTCAGAATTAGTAGAAATGGCCTGCAATTATGAAGATATGGATGAAAGACACTCCAACCAAGACCGCGCCAACAGCCAAGCTGGAAATAAGCGCAAAGCTTCAGCAGATCAGCCAGAGTCGAGCATTTCAGCGGCCGCTACTCAGAAACTTGGGAAGATACCCAAAGGGAATTGCTACAACTGCGGGAAGTCAGGACATTTTTCCAATGTGTGCAAAGCCCCGAGGAAACCAAAGGAAAATCCAGACCACAGCTCAGCCGAATGCTACAACTGCCATAAGAAAGGGCACTATAGCTTGAATTGTCCTCTGAAGCAGAATGCACAAGTGGCTCTTGTGTATGACGGGGAGACCCCGCCAGTTATCACCGATGGATCAGGTAAACCCGACATCTTGGGAGGTACCCTTACCATTAAAAATATTCCTTTTTCTGTACTTTTTGATACTGGTGCATCACGTAGCTTCATTTCTGGTAACACTGTTCATAAGTTAAAATTGAAACAAAGAAAGCTTAAAGAACCAATTAAAGTTCAAAACCCGATAGGAGGTTCTGTTAGTCTCCGTTCATATTGTAGAGTACCTATCTCTTATTCTTGCTACAAGTTCTCTTTTAAAGTGATTGTCATGGACCTTTCTGAATTTGATATTATACTGGGGCTAGACTGGTTGACAAAATATAACGCCGAAGTTAGATGTGCCGAAAGAATAGTTAAAAGTCGAAACGAAGCTTGGACATATATATATACCATGCCATGGCTCAGAAATTAATAGAACAGAATTTTGGTCTTCTTTGGAAGTTACTCCCCCATCATTAGAAAAGATACCGGTCGTTAAAAACTATGCGGATGTGTTTGAAGAAGTAGAAAACTTACCGCCGCAAAGAGAAATTGAATTTAGAATAGATCTAGTTCCTAACGCCCGACCAGTAGTACATCCAATTAGAAGAATGGCCTCGAAAGAAAAAGAAGAGTTAGGTAGTCAAACCCGAGAATTGCTTCGGAAAGGTCTGATCAGACCGAGCATCTCAGCATGGGGAGCAGCAGTAGTATTTGTCCCGAAATCAGACGGTACTCTAAGACTTTGTGTTGATTACCGAGATCTCAATAAACAGACACTGAAGAACAAATATCCCTTGCCACGTATAGACGATCTGTTAGATCAATTAAATGGGGCAACGGTATTTTTCAGAATGGACCTAGTTACAGGTTTCCACCAATTACGTATAGCCGAAGACTGTGTTCCTTTGACAGCCTTCAGGGGTCCCGATTTATTTTACGAATGGTTAGTAATGTCGTTCGGCTTATGTAACGCTCCAGCATACTTCGTCGATCTTATGAACAGAGTGTTCCGTGGTGTATTGAATAAATTTGTTCTAGTCTTCATCGATGACATTTTAATATACTCCAAGTCGGAAGGCGAACATGCAAAACATTTAGAGCAAGTGTTGAAAATTCTGAGGAGAAATGTCTTGAAAGCTAAATTTTCTAAGTGTGTCTTCTGGCAGGATGAAGTTAAGTTCCTGGGCCATGTCGTATCAAAAGAAGGAATTGCTGTAGATCCAAGCAAAATTACAGCGATTCAGAACTGGAAACAACCTACTACCTCCACAGAAGTTCGAAGTTTCGTTGGATTGGCTAGTTACTATCGGAAATTCGTTCAGGATTTTTCAAAGATATCTGGTGTATTGACAAAGCTTACAAAGAAGCATGAGAAATTCAAATGGACTCCCGAATGTGAAGAAGCTTTCCAGGAGTTGAAACTGAAATTGACAACTTCCCCAGTATTGACAATTATAGAAGGCAACCAAGACTTGACTGTATGGACAGACGCTTCTATTAGAGGGCTTGGCGCAGTATTAATGCAAAAAGGCCAAGTGGTTGCTTATGCCAGCCATAAGCTGAAGCCGCATGAAAGAAACTATGCAACTCATGATCTTGAGTTATTAGCTATCATGTTTGCTTTGAGAATCTGGAGGCATTATTTATTGGGCGAGAAGTTCGAACTATTTACCGATCATCAATCCTTGAAATATCTATTCACTCAGAAAGATCTGAACTTGAGACAACAGCGTTGGTTAGAGTTCCTTGCAGCATACGATTTTGAGATTCTATACACTTCGGGGAAAGCCGATGTTGTTGCAGATGCGCTCAGTAGAAAGAATGAAATCATCGCCAGTTTTATCATTACTTCTTCCTTAGAAGATAAGATTACTATTCTACAGAAAGACGATGAATTTATAAAAAGGATTAACCAGCGGATCCGAGAAGGAAAACCCTCAGATTTTAGCCTAGATAGCCAAGGGGTCCTAAGATTACGAGGGCGAATTTGTGTGCCAGAAATTCCTGAGCTCAGAAGGGAAGTGCTTGATGAATGTCACAAGTCTAAACTCAGTATCCATCCCGGTGTGAGCAAAATGTATAACGATATCAAACGCACATTCTAGTGGAGGGCTTTGAAAAGAGATATTTCATTATATGTTAGCAGATGCTCCACTTGTCAGCTAGTTAAGAGCGATCAGCAGAAATTGGCTAGGCTATTACAACCCTTAGAAATTCCAGGATGGAAGTGGGAGAAAATTTCGATGGACTTCATTGATGGCTTGCCTCGAACTAAGAAAGGAAACGACAGTATATGGGTGATCGTAGATCGCTTCACGAAGACTGCCCATTTCATCCCTGTCCGATCCAACAGAACGGCCCAAAGTTTAGCACAGATTTACTTCAAAGAAATAGTTAAACTGCATGGAGTGCCGCTTAATATAGTCAGTGATAGAGATCCCCTATTTACTAGAAAATTATGGGAAGCATTCCTGATAGAATTGGGAACCAAATTGAATCTAAGCACCGCTTATCACCCTCAGACAGACGACCAAACTGAGCGGGTGAATAGAATTCTAGAAGATTTACTGCGGGCTTGCGTTATTGATTTTGGGGGCTCATGGGAAGATCACTTACATTTAGCCGAATTCTCTTATAACAATTGCTATCAAGCAAGTTTGGGAATGTCTCCATTTGAAGCTTTATACGGTAGACCGTGCAGATCTCCCGCATGTTGGGTAGAACCTGGCAACAGACTTGTGTTAGGGCCCGATATGATTCGAGAAGCATCAGATAAAGTCGATTTCATTAAGAAGCGATTGAAAACCGCACAAAGCCGACAGAAAAGTTATGCTGATGCGAGAAGAAGAGACTTATCATTTTCCGTTGGCGATTATGTTTATTTAAGAGTTTCTCCGATGCGGGGAGTAATCAGATTTGGCAAAACTGGGAAGTTGGCACCGAGATTTATTGGTCCCTTTCCTATACTTGAACGGATTGGAACTCTTGCATATAGGGTTTCATTACCTGATGGGTTGCCTGGTGTACATGGTGTGTTCCACGTGTCTCAACTCAGAAAACATGTACATGATCTGGATCTTGTTGTAGAGGAAGTAGCGCAACAGGATATAGACATAACTCCAGAATTAGCGCTCAGAAGAGAGCCATTAAAGATCGTTGGCAAAGAAACTAGAGAGCTAAGGAGCAAAAAGATTCATTTAGTTAAAGTACAATGGAGTAGTGATCCTAGAGACTGTACTTGGGAGACAGAGGAAAGCGTTAAACAAGCCTACCCCAAATGCAGAGTGGACATCTCTGACTAACTCCGGTGCAAGGTACCTTTACAATACTTTGCATTTACATTTTGTTTCCTACTTTGCTGTTATTTCCTTTTCGAGGACGAAAAGTTTTAAGTGGGGGGATTGTAAAAACCTGGAAAATGTGAACCAATTTAAAATTTTTAAATTTGATTATTGTCAAAGAATTTGAATAATTGAAATAGCATATTTCAATAAAATAAAGAATTGGGAATAGTAAGGCAGTTTGAAAATTTGAATACAAACTTTGTCTGACTGTACCGGGTGGAAAATATAACGGATTTTAGCGAAACTGAAAATATTTAAATCTGTTTATGAATACCTTTCTAACGAATCTGAAAAATCGAAGTTTCATAACGGGAATCAAATGTTATGGCCAAAAGAATTTTCAGAAAGGTCGCTATATAGCATATACAGCCCTTGAAAATAGATATTTTGCATACGACCTCGGAATTCGACGAAACCACTTTTGTTGGGTCCGGGATGTCAAATTATTGCTAGGTTTCAAATTTCTTATTTTTTGAAGCTAGTATGTGAGCGGGGCAAAAGAAAATGTGATTTTCCAATTTCTGTTAAAATGGGTCGACCTAAAAATGGACATTTTGCATATGAGCTCTCGACGAAACTGGTTTTGTTGGGACCATATCGTCAAAATAAAGCTAGATTTATTTTTCTGGAATTTTTCGATTCAGTTTGTGGCCCTGGCAAATTGAAATGTACGTTCAAATTTAATATAAAATGTTTTGTACTTTAATTTGAAAAAATAACTGACCATAACAGTCGAATTGGCCAACGAAACATATCCCATTGTGTCCGGAATGGGGGTATTTAGCTAGGGGTGACATTCGTTGGGTTGAAATTGGTGTACGTTGGCTAGAAGGGGTAATAAAGGAATTTAAAAATATAATATATTAGAAAATATCTCTATTTTCTATCACTTCAGAAAAAACCCGATCAACCCTAAAACGAACGACGTAAATCGTCGAGACCTTCCCACCCCGATCGCCGCCGCCACAGCCAATATCGCCGCCACCACCAGTTGACAATTCTGACCGCCTTCCTCCCCTCTTCAAATCAAAACAAGCCTCGTCAGAAACTGTGCAGTATTCACGTCGAATTTCCTCGAGGAAGTCCGCCACTTTGAAGCGCCGCCGTGCCTCGCTGGAGCCGCTGAGTTTGCCGCCACCACCGTCGATCGGAAGCTGGTTCGTAGCCCTTCGACGCCGTGTAGTCTGATCTGGACAACGAGGTACGGTTTTGATTTAAAATCAAAACCTAGTTTTAAAGTTTTGCAAACCCTTCTGATTTAAATTACTGAATTGAAAATAACACTTTTAAGTGTTGCAAAACTTTGAAAAATCATATCTTTTTAGTGTGTTAACGAAATTAAATGAAACAGGAAACATCAGGACCACAGGGAAGCTCTCTACCATCTAGCAGAAGCCGCGGATTTTTCTGATCTTCCTACGATTTTTAGCACTACTAAAACCAATTTGAGGAATCTTAACTAAATTGTGTGAATGGAATCTTGTTGTATAAATTATATAAGCGAAGTGTAAATTATATGCGCATTGTATACCTCATGTACATGTGTTGTATAAGTTATGTTAGCGATGTATAAATTATACAAGCGTTGAATGAAACATATATGCTTTGAATTGTGATGAAATGCAAGTGAATTATAGAATAATATATATATATATACTCCCCTCGTCCACAGACCATGGACGATATTTATTGCTTGTGATTGACGTGATATTATATGGTATGACTAATGGTTGGAAATAATTGTTTGTGGTTGATATTGTGGTTGAAAAATACCTTTATGGTTGAAAAACACCTTTGCGGTTGAAAAATACCCTCTTGTGTTTGAAACAAATTAGAATAGGATTGTGGAAATGAAAATAAAACATGCCGCCTGCGTGCGAATTAGATGCATGATCCCCATTGTTAAAAACCGCGAGGTTTTAAGGTAGAGCGAGCAGCCGTACTAGGGATGGTCCCGGTTTTAACTACCCTGCCGTTATGCTGCCGAAATTTTCTGAAAATTCATGTGTTAGAATAAGTTTCATTTGTTGAAATTAATTACATATGTTGAAACCAATATTCATGTGTTCAATCGAAATTCATTCGTTGAGTTGAAATTCATGTGTTGAATATTATTCGAATTTTAAACAAATAGATTGAACGATAAAAATCACATTTTTATATATATACAAACTATAGAGAATATTCATGTGTTGAATTGAAATTCATTCGTTGAGTTGAAATTCATGTGTTGAATATTATTCGAATTTTAAACAAATAGATTTAAAGATAAAAATCAAAATTTTATATATATACAAACTATAGAGAATATTTATGTGTTGAATTGAAATTCATTCGTTGAGTTGAAATTCATGTGTTGAATATATTTCGAATTTTAAATAAATAGATTTAACGATAAAAATCACATTTTTATATATATACAAACTATAGAGAATATTCATGTGTTGAATTGAAATTCATTCGTTGAGTTGAAATTCATGTGTTGAATATTATTCTAATTTTAAACAAATAGATTTAACGATAAAAATCACATTTTTATATATATACAAACTATAGAGAATATTCATGTGTTGAATTGAAATTCATTCGTTGAGTTGAAATTCATATGTTGAATATTATTCGAATTTAAACAAATAAATTCAACGATAAAAATCACATTTTTATATATATACAAACTATAGAGAATATTCATGTGTTGAATTGAAATTCATTCGTTGAATTGAAATTCATGTGTTGAATGTTATCGTATTTTAAAATAAAATGAATGGACAATAAAAACTACATTTTTATTGTGAATATGAAGTGTTAAAAACATTCACGTGTTGAATAAATATTTTTGACGATAAAAATATTTCTTTTGTCATGTATACGCTTTGATAAAAATACACACGTGCTGAAATAAATAATAGTTTGCTAGAAATATTATTATTAGCTTTGTTCTGCATATATATACATGTGTTGAACAGGGAAATGGATTAGCTGTAGAGTAAAGAAATCATTTGCATGCCCGACAAATAGGTAAGCCTTGATGAGTTGGTTGCGCAATTTTATTTTTATATCAACTCCTATGAATGCCATTGGATGCGGAGTGCTGGTTATTCTGTGTGAAATAATAAGCATCGCCATAGGATAGTAACAATTAATTTTGAACTACACTACATGGCATACTCCTTGATGATAGGCATACTTCATCATATTCCACATAAGCATTTGGAGCTTGTGTGACGAGGTGGAAGATTTACCATACGAGCGAGAGGCTTGTATGGCGATGATTTTATACTACAGGTTGAACTGATGACTGATATGGACTATATAAAATATAACGATAAACCGCCAAATTAATAAAAAAACCCACACGGGTCTGGAGTTGACAATAATCACGTCTCTCTAGTCATTAGATACGGCACATGGACTATTTATTTCCGCACGTAGCGGGGTGACGAGAATTTATTCTCTGGAGTTATTATCTATACACGCTCCCCCCGTAAACACCAGAATATATCACTATAAATATGTGGATGCTTTATAGGATTTATTGGGTACCTAACACGGCCCAATAAATTTCCAAACCCCTTCCCGTACAAAGGAGGTTATGGCGAAATTTTTCGAAATATTAAGGCGTTAGTGAAATATTTGAAGTGAAAACGATGTTGAAATAAATGAATGAATTATATTTGAAATAAAGGAATGAGCTATATTTATATATATATATATATAAATAGAATAGAAAGGAATCGAAGCCGTGCAGTTCGTGTTTTGGAATCGTAATTTGAAACGATTGGTACGAGAAATTTGACCATCGGATTTTCCCGAAACCGCAACCGCTGGGCTCGCCTTGGAAATATCTTTCCAACGGCACCAACCTTGTAAAAATCCAACGGTTGGGTTGTCTGGAATGTTTAATTCAAATCTGAAGAAAAACAGCGCCAGAATTGTTATATTTATATATAAATATAAATATAATTAAATTAATCGAATAACGACGCTGTAGTTCGAATTTTGAAACCGTAACTTCAAACGACTAGTGTGGAAGATCCGACCGTCGGGTTTCCACGAAACTAGAACCGTTGGGGTTCGCTTTGGAAATATCTTCCCACTGATATAGACATTGTAGAAATCCAACGGTTAGATTTTCCGATATGTGCAAAACAAATTAGGGGAAAAACAGCGCCAGTGCCACGGTACGACCTGAAACGTCGTTTAATTAAATAGGGCCATTTTTTAAATAAATAAAAATGGCGAAAAATCGTTATAAAATATTATAAGCAATATAGATTGGAAATAAACCAATTTGGCTTGATCTGCTTGATATTGGATGGTTGTATGTGTTTGACACGAAAATTATACTAAAGAACCGAAATGTGATTGTCGAATAATATAACCATGGAAAGAATTGATTTGAATTCTAATTACGTGAATTATTTTAAAAGGCCAAGCTAACCCTCATTTAAGATAATTGATCGAGCGATTCGAATTGGAAAATACAAAGACGATTCAAGACCGACGATCTTTGTATCGGTTGGATGGGCACTGCTTAGGTTCCTGACTGGAGTAGCTACCGTGAAGGAACAGAAGTAGTAGCCGTCTGAACGTATGTGTTGATTGGACGGATATACGAGGAATTTGACGCCTCCGGTTTCGTTCAGACCCAGAACGGACTTGTAAATGGACTGTGTGTCTGACATTGGATTTTGCTCTATACTGATCGATCTCTGTTAAATATATATCTGTTTGGCGGCGGAGAATTTATTCTTTTTCTTAACGCCCTACTCTGAGACGTACGAGCTCAAAGGTTATATATCGATAGAAATCAGTCGTATGGAGTGGATTGCCTATGTGGCATGCCAAGATGCTGTGATCAGGGCTTTTGTTGCATAGCAAAGTCTTGTTTTTGATGATCAAAGCACGGCCTACGTAGCCTGGCTTTGTGTATAACGTGGATTCGCGAGCCTCACACTCCGGTATGAGTTAAAAACGGGATACGGACTGCAGGTAGAGCACGACGTTTCTTTCTAGCTATGGTGGTGTCAGTGACTTACCAGCCCTGACATTTATATCTATTTTTCACCTATGTGGTTGTTGGAACGCGAGGCGCCTCGATTATAGGTCTGTAAGGACCGGGAAACATGTGTTCAGGAATAACTATTCCTCAAACGTAAGAGAGGACCGGCCCTGATGCATCCAGGGGTTACCCAGAGTGTGTAGTCCTGAGGCATTTGCTAGAATGTCTCGAAGTGGAGAGGAGCTTGCCTCTTGCCTCGACTCATGACGGAAATCCAATTTCCAATACGAGATAACGGATTTGATTATAACTTATGTATGGCGATATAGTGGCATGGGACGCTCATGTCGCCTATGATTGATATTTATGATGCTATTCGTTTTGAAACATATATGCACTAGTAATAATATCAAATGATTTTGCTTTACACGTATTAAGCATATTTGGCCATTATAAGGTAAAACTCTATCCTCCGGCTTGCATTGCATTGTATGATGGAACTTGAGTCATATAATGGCTTCATTCTTCTTAAAAGCATTGCATCATTTCCAAAAGAATTTACTTTGGTTTAAATGCACTAGCAATCACTGGAGTAAACCCGTTCTGCGAAAGTGGCATGGTCCTATGATTTGCTTATTACTGTTGTTTTAAACTGTTAAATAGATTTCTCATACCAGTCCCCATGACTGACTCGTTGTTTGTTTCACTTTGCAAACGCGGGTGCCCTTATTTTCACATGGGCAGCCTAGTTCACAAGTGACAGGTTGTTTTTGGCTCTTTACTGTTGCATAGAGTGCATTTTGGCTCATGGCGAGGCTGACTTCAAAGAGATGACTTTGACATTTTCCGCCATTATTGTATCTATATTATGATTCTGCCACAGGCGATGCAGACTGCTTTAATTTCAGTACTTATTATCGTATGTATATGTACTGCCTTCAACGATGTAGACTGATACCCTTATTATGTCTCACTGCATGTATATATTCCGCCTCTGGCGATGGTGACTGATCATTGCCCCTTTTATTTACTAAGTTATATCCTACGTTGTGCTATTCTGATGTCATTACATGTTGTGATTCCGCTGTCATATCCATGTAAAATTATTCTTTTATTGTTTTTGCTATTATCTGTACTCTGCTATAATGATTGATGTGTTATATTCCAATGATTATCCTTAATACCGTCACACGGATTTTGGGATTGTCACATAACGGTTTGCGTTATTTGATTCAGTCGAACAATTTATTTCGCCATAATTTGTAATGGGCGCCAATTCACTCCCGGTCAGTCTCATTGTGTTGCTCCCGTCCATACGATCCTGTCGGATCTTGTTTCGTCTGATTCTGATATCGTACGAGCAAGTTACGAATTTATAAAGTTCATATAATAATTTGAAATTAAAATAAAACGTGGTTTTAAAATAACGGGCTTTACCCCTTCACAACGTTGGCCCATCCACTTGTAAATACCCAGGGCCAACTAGCCCTTTCTTCTCCAACTGATTATCGTGACTTCAGGAAGAAAGCCAACACATTTTCCAGCAGTTCGATCCCCTTTCTCTCCTCGTATACACCACCGAACTCCACCAGAACACCACCCACGAACTCCTCATGCTCATCTCATCAAACACGCAAGCACCCTTCGAAGTGCGACATCCCAGTTTTCACTCGCTGACCTCATTGGTTCGAGCGACATTTATTTGAACGAAAAGATCATCGAAGTCCTCTACAAGCTACAACCAGCTTCCCTAAACTCGAATACAACCTCTGATTTCATATTCGAAACCCCAAATCGCTTCTATCGCAAACCCTAGGTTTTCTGTGATGAACGTGAACCCAGATATGAGTGTCGAACCCAACAATAAACCCATGGAATCGAAGCTCTCATCATAAGGAACTCAACCATATATAATTCATGATTTTAGGGATTTTTCTTTGATTTGTTCTGATTTGTTTCTCTCGCTATTTTTGCTGAAGATTAAGAAGAGAAGCAACGGCGGAAATTTTCCGTTGACCACTGGGAGAAGTGAATTAGGTTTTGGCAGTTGTTAAGGGTATATATAGGAAATAAATAATTATATATATTCATTTATATTTTAACGCTATTTATTTTTGTTGTTAAAAATTCTTATGATCACATACGACACCCAAAAATCACCAAACTGGACATGCAGCTACAGGTTGACATTACGGTCCCATTGAAACTGGTTTCGTCGAATTCCGACTTCGTTTGCAAAAGTGGCTTATTTTTACAGCTTTGAATGACCTATTTAAATATATAAATATATTTAAATAAAATTAAATTAAATATAAATAAAATTTATATTATCGTATATATTCTCAGTGGAATACCATACAGCTCTAGAATATTCCTATATGAGTTTCTAACTTGATATTCACTTCTGGGTCAACCCGATATTCTATTTATATTGAAATTCCTTTTTAAAATATAAATAATTCCATTATAAATTATAAAGGAATTCCACAGCGACTTTTCTAAAATTTGATTGGGACGTAAATCAAAATCTACATGACGAAATCCCGATTTTTCTCTTCCACTAGAAAGATATACTCCACCAGCTCCACACATTTCTTGTTTCACGGAAATCCGGCTTAAAACGAATCCTGTACATTCAGTTGAAGTTCAAATCACCAAATATCGAACTGCAGCGCCATTTCGAGCTCGATTTTAATTATATTATAATTCCATGTTCAAACTGTCGTTATTTAAATATATTCGTTATTTTAAATTAATTCTAAACTGAATTTAATATTACAGATGATCCAGTTCACACCATATCGCCATTTCAGCCAATTCTGATTATTTCAAAATTAAATATATTATTTAATTTATTATTTTAATTAAATATTCACCATTATTCTATACCACGACCATTAAATCCTTTTAATCACCTTTTATATAATTAAATAAATTAATTATAATACCTTTGCCAATGCGGGTCATTACATACATAATATCCTTCTTGACTACCAAAAGTACGTAAATTGAAAGACATAATCCCCGACATCAAAATAGCCATAAATAAAAGAGAAGCTGAACTTTACTTCAGCGATCCAAGCAATCTTCTAAAAGCAGTCCAAAATCAAGCTCCATTGGTGTTAGTTCCAACCTGAGCACCGGGGGGGAGGAAGGAAAGAGGAGGAAACAAAGGGGGTCAGACATAAAGTCTGGCGAGTGCAATAATTTTAACAATATAATTAACAAAGTAACTAGGCTAAGGCATAAGTTGGAAAATAAGGAAATGACTATGAACCATTGAATATGGCAGAGTAAATAAGGAAACAAGATGAACAACGATATCGTTAAAGCGCACCTAACCCACTGTAAGATAATTACCAAGCTACGTCAACACTATAGGATAATTGTTATACTGCTCCACCACTAGTCACCCTAAGGTTGATCCCGCCTACAGACTTAATAATGATATTGGTAGTTTCGTGCACCCCTAGCTGCCTTCATAGGTGCCGCCTGCCCCTATATCCACTAGGTGTACCCACTACCCCCAAGCGAACGACTCCCTAACTCGTAGATACTCGCGTTGGCTCCATAGTAGGGTGTATCACTCCCCAAAGTGGCAACCCGATACAACCAACAATGCATGGCTTATAACTACACGATGCAACAATGTCTTACCTACCAGCCCGGGTCCACACACGCATATGAACCCGTTGGACTTGCGTTGCCACCACTAACCCGGTTTGGCCTCTTACAATCAAGCCCAGTATGTGTGCCCTGTCTTCGCCTTGGGTCGAGCCCACAAAGATACGTATGGGTTACTGGTTGAAATGGGCCCCCATTACTTGACACAAGCTATCCACCTAAGCTTGGTCCCCTCTAGTACATCCCACTTAAACCACTTCTTATTCATGTTTCAATTTTGGTTAAGTGTTTCTAATCGTATTTCCAAATGCCACCCAAGGCACCCAATAGATTCCACATGCCACCAAAGGCACCCACTTATGCCCCTCATGTCCACTACATGTTTATCTGGTTAAGTGTTTCTTAATTCATTAAGACCATAACCTCATAATTACCTCTCACATTAGACTGGCATTTGTGGCAGCTGGATTTGTCGGGCGGGTCCGGGCATTCTTACACCACAAAAGAGCCTAACCTCATGTCTTTACAATTATTACTTATTTAATTTATGTCTAAGACCTCTCACATTAGACTGGCTTTTGTGGCAGCTGGATTTGCCGGGAGGGTCCGGGCAGTCTTACACCACAAAAGAGCCTAACCTCGTGTCTTAGACGATTAATTACTCCTAATTAATCATTCCCCAATTTGAATTACTTTCACTATTCAAATTATCAATCAATTCCAAATTTAACGATGTCCATAATTGACTCAATTATGTCCATCCATTTATGGTATGTAAAATCATACCAATTTTCACCACAACTTGTTTTATGCCTTTTAAGCCATTTATACCAATTAAATCTTTTAATATTATCCTCTTTACCCCACGTCGTACGTTTGTTCGTTTAACGTAAAATATACGTTAGACTCGAACAGTCTAACTTATGGAATAAAGAGAAAACATCACAATGTACACATAATGAAACATAGATCTAAACGTAGGGATGAACTTGCATATGTGAATGATGTTCTACATCTAAAACTTGCATAGGACAAAGTTACAACTTGCATAAACAACATATGTCATGGATCCAAATCTAAAGGTGTGAACTTGCATAAATCATGTATGTCATAGATCTACATCTAAAGGTGTAAACTTGCATAGGCAATAACCCTAAACTTGCATAGGCAATAACCCTAAACTTGCATAACATGATTCATACCCCAAACTCATATATTTATAGAAACTTGATATGTGATTTATACATCATAACAATGGTGTAAACTTGCATTAATATGTAAAATATCATGTAGAATTTAGCATATAACTCACCCATGTCATAGCCTAACTTTTAATCAAATTTTCACATAAACTAGATGTCATAACCATGTAAGGTCACATATAATTTTACCCAACTTGTATATGATTCATGTTTAAATAAAAATCTAAACATGCATACATATGATTTATCATATGAATCAACATCACCAAACTAGCATATGAAACATTATGATTTGGTTATATATAAAATTACAATATAGAAGATAGCAACATAACTTTACATCATAAATGATAGCATCACAACATAACGTCATAGAGATTTCAACACAATTCTACAACATAATTACAACATGTGATCAATAATTCACATCACATCCATACAATCCGCATCATAACTTAATCCAATTAAATTACTAATTATTTTATTAAAACTATCGAACTCACAACTCAAAAGCGGTCTTGAGTTCTGATTTCTGAAGCTGTATTAGCTCTCCTTTGAAGAAAATTCGTTGTTAGGGTTGAATAGAACTGATTTGATTTGCTGTTCTTCCTCTCTAATTGGTGGCGGCTACTCTAGGGTTCAAGACGACAGCATGACGGCCATAGTTTTAGTTTTAATTCTGATTTAGGGTTTGAGTCTATGGGTCTTTTTATACAGCTTTGAATTAATTTAAGCCGTCGGATCACTCTAGGATCCATCTAGGCCTTAGAAACCAAGAAATGATGTCAACAGACCAACCAGAAATCGCCACCTAAGCCCTAAAACATAAAATTTCGTCATAGACCATTTAGGGCCGAAGGGACCAATTCCAAACCTCCTGAGTCGACCCTGGGGTCGACCCAGTGGAACTTGGGTCGACCCATAAAATAGGTCGGTTTGGTGTTTTGTCTTCCCGCTTCCGCTGTTTTGAATTTTTTTCTTAAATTTTAGGTTGAATTTTATTTTATTTTTATATATATATATATATATATATATATATATCTTCCTAATTAACCATTTTCACACTAAACTACTTTTTGAATCGCGTTCACACTAAGCCACTTTTTAGCCATTCCCCTAAAACAAAAATATGGCGTAAGCGGGGATTGAACTCTGTACCTCTTGTATGCTAGTCACATGTTCCAACCAAATGAGCTACTAAATCTTTTGCTTACAAACCTTAGAACAATGCTAAACATTTATTCTTTAATTTAGTTAATTCGATTATTCAAAAATCCGGGGTGTTACATTCTCCCCTCCTTAAAGGATTTCGCCCCCGAAATCTCAAAGTTTAGGAGAATGCATATCCTAACATCCAAACAACCATCTACTCAACCATCAAACAGAGGCATCCATTGTCCTTATAGAATTTCTAATGCTATATGAACATATGCAAAAAGTGCGTGTATATGTTCCTTATCTAATGCAAAATCAGGCGATCTACTGATTCAGTTGACCTCCTTAATGCAAACCATGATAGTGCCATGCATCCATTATGTACGCGAAAGAACCGTATCGATACATATTATTTCTACATGTGTGCACAACCATTCACCAAAATGCAACATCCATATGATAGCACAACCATTATACATCCATTAGCTTAAATATGCACACACATTTATATGCAATATGAAGTGATTGAGCCGATCTAGTGCCTAAAGTGTGTGTATATGCATCCACGAGCAACCACTAGAAAACACTTGCATCCACATGCATCCATCATACATAACATGTCTCAAACACATGTTTCAATCATAGGACTACCCTATCTAAAGGTCAAAGGTACTAATGAGAGGACATACTAAAGATAAGACAAGTATAAGGTAAGCGTATTCTCTAAAAGAAAAGGGTATAATGAATGCGTATTCTCTTCCCTCTCCCAAGTAGCATTGCTTTCATCATCTCCCCATTGCACTTAGACTAGCTTGACCTCTCCATTCCTCAACTTCTTAACCTTTGACCCAAGAATGCACGTAGGAGCTCGCTGAATCGTCGCATCATGCTCTATCTCCACCTCTTTAAGAAAGCTCGGCTCTACCACTTCCGCGGTCTCGTGCAAGCACTTCCTCAAATGTGACACATGGAATACATCGTGTATGCCACTAAGTCTCTCGGGCAACTCCACTATATACGCCATCTGCCCAATCCTCTCCTTAATAGGAAACGGCCCTACGAACCTTGGTGCTAACTTCCCAACGGACCCAAAGCGAACGACGTTCCGTAATGGAGACACATTGACAAAGACCATGTCCCCAATATCAAACTCAAGATTTATCCTCCTCTTGTCCACATAAGATTTCTGCCTATCTTGCGCCGTCTTCATCCTCCTTTGAATCAAATCGGTCTTTTCCGAAGTCTCTCTAATCATATCGGGCCCAAGTAAGATCTTATCTGTAGACTTCCACCAACATGTAGGCGAACGACACGGCCGTCCATAAAGAGCCTCGAACGGTGCCATGCCAATGCTAAGCTGAAAGCTGCTATTATATGCGAACTCCACCAACGGAAGATGTTCCCCGCATGTACCTCTGAAATCTAAGACACACAAGCTCAATAGGTACTCTAGAATACGATTCACCCTCTCGGTCTGGCCATCCGTCTGAGGATGATATGCGGTGCTCAAACATAACCGAGTCCCTACCGCATCTTGCAAGCTCTTCCAAAATTCGCTAGTAAAGATAGGATCGTGGTCGCTCACTATGCTAGAAGGAACACCGTGCAAATGAACTATTTCTCGAATGTATACGGAGGCTAACCATGGAGCAATCCTCTTACTCTTCATGGGAATGAAATGGGCGCTCTTAGTAAGTTTGTCTACCACGACCCAAATCCCCGTGTTACCCTTCCTCGATCTCAGTAATCCGTCAACAAAATCCATCGAGATGCTTTCCCACTTCCATTGTGGGACCTCCAATGGGTGTAGTAATCCACCGGGCTTCTTTTGCTCTGCTTTTACTTGTTGGCACACCGAGCATCTAGCGACAAACTCTGCCACGTCCTTCTTCATGCCGGCCCAAAAGTAAACTTGTCTCATGTCCATGTACATCTTGTCCCCGTCGGGATGAATGGTCATCTTCGAACGATGTGCATCATCAAGAATGGTCTTCCTTAGGTCCTCGTCTTTTGGTACATAAATCCTACCGTCCCTACGTAACCAACCCTTATCTAGGGTATACCTACGGAGATGGCTTGATGGCTCCCCTCCTTTGAGCTTCTCTACTAACTCAACCAACTGTGGGTCATCTCGTTGTGCCTCACCAATCCGTCCCAAAAGCTTAGGTCTGACCCCCAAGGATGCTAGCAAACCAGGTACAAAGTCAACGGAATGTTTAAAGTCAAACATAGAGATGAACTCTAAGCTTCGCCGCTCAACAAGCAACGGACTCAAGGACAACCTTTTTCTACTTAAGGCGTCTGCCACCACGTTACCCTTGCCAGGGGAATATGCTATCTCAAAATCGTAGGATGCTAAGAATTCCATCACCTTTGCTGCCTTAAGTTCAAGTCCTTCCGCGAGAATAAGTATTTTAGCGATTTGTGGTCGGTGAATAATTCGAATTTCTCGCCAAGAAGATAATGACGACAAGACTTAAGCGCAAAGACAATAGCGACAAACTCTAGGTCATGTGTAGGGTAATTTCTCTCATGCACTCTCAACTGCCTTCCACCATAGGCTATTACCATTCCCTCTTGCATTAAGACTGCGCCTAGTCCTGTCCCACAAGCATCGGTATAAACGGTAAATGGCTTACTCCCATCTGGCAACACTAAGACTGGGGCTGTGGTCAAAGCTCTCTTTAGACGTTGGAACGCATCATCACAATCTACGTCCCATGTGAAAACTAAGTTCTTCTTCGTCAAGCATGTTAATGGGGCTGATATCTTTGTGAAGTCTTTGATAAACTTCTTATAGTAGCCAGCCAACCCTAAGAAACTCCTCACCTTGGTAGCATTTTTAGGAACCATCCAATCTTGGATGGCCACTACCTTCATGGGATCCACAGCTATCCCTTCTTTGGAAACCACGTGCCCTAAGAATCGCACTTCCTTCCTCCAAAAGAGACATTTAGAAAATTTAGCTTTAAGGCTATGCGCTCGAAGGGTCTCCAATACTTCCCTAAGATGTAGGGCATGCTCTTCCTCACTCTTAGAAAAGACCAAGATGCCATCCACAACGACCACCACAAATTTATTAAGGTACTCCCTAAACACCCTACTCATCAAGTCAACAAAGTATGCGGGGGCGTTTGTCAAACCGAAGGGCATTACAAGCCACTCGAAGAAACCATCTGGAGTGTTGTATATAACGGTGTTGTATACACAATTATATGATTTTTGTTTGATGATAACAAACAAGTATATATATATATATATTATTTTGAATGTGTTTGTTATTGTACTGTTATATCACACCACAGACTGGAATATAATATTTATATTTAAATAAAATACGACTGTACAGAAATTCAAACATTCACAGTGTTTTATTTAAATATAATATTTTATTTCAATATTCAAACAGTACAAATTTTTTTTAACTCCGCTATTTGTACATCACTGTATTACATATCAAATAAAATTCCATATACAGTGTTCTCCACTACAACACTCTATCTTTCAGTCATAGTTTCACTCATTCATTCTTTTATACAGACTCGTACACATATACACTTTTTCACACTGTTCTTGTCTTCAGTCTTCTGTCTTCACAGCATCTTCACTTTCAGTCCAGTCACCGTTTGCTTACCTGTCACATTAAACAGAAAACACACAGTACACTGCAATAGAAATAAAACTGAACACATGCAAATATAATTTTTTTTTTTTTTAAATTCTATTTGCCTCAGTTTTCTGGTGTGTTTCTCATCATTTTTCATGACTTGATCTGAGTTATAAAACCATCAATCTGTGTCTAGACAGCCTGTGATATTCACAGTGATACACTGTAAATACCACAAGGTAGACAGTATGTATATACAATGCAGGGACAGGGAAATCTAATCTGAATGGCTGCATATACACACGCGCATATATACACACGTGTGCACTGCCTCACCAATCCAGTGTGCAACTGAGGAGTAGCCACGTAGACCTGCTCGACTCAGTGCAACACTCAAGCAACAAAAACAAATGTCAACCAGCATAGTCAAAATCAACACAAGTTAATACAAGTGTAGCATTGAAAGTGGTCGAGCACAAGTCAAAATGGTGCATCAAAGGAAAATCAACATAGTGATGGACGCGGCAACTTAAATACAAGACCGGTGCATGTACACAAAATAAATGGTGAAACATGAAGTCAAGGTCGAGTTCAAGTGTTCGAGTCAACATGTTCATTTCAGCAACAACAATGGCAAATGGTGCAACCATGGTGCAACAATCAAGTCGAGGCACAAGTCAGAGTGCAGAAAGCAACTCAATCAGGTTATGTGCAAGTGCAAGTTTGATTCAACCCAAAACAGCAAATAAGAATGGTCAAACAAGTCGACACAACAATACATGGCAAGGAAGAACAGCAGGATAGCATGACAACATACATTTCATGGCAGACAACAAGAAGGCTCAGTTCTTTTCATAGCAGCAGTATTTTTTAATGTTCAAAGAGCAAAGCTGACATGATACATGATCAAGCCGAACTCACATATATGAAGCACAGTGGAGTATGTACAAGTGAAACAGCAAGGGGTCACGAAGTTTCAGCAAGTATATAGCTCAACAAAGGGACGTACAAGACATGGCAGCAAAGAACTAGTGCATGTGTACACAGCATTAACATGGCAGATTATTTGAGCTCAAATAGTGGAGCATATACAAGCAAACAATTGTGTACAACTACGACAAAACTGGACAGTTGAACAGCATGGTCGAACATGCTCATATGCAACAAATCAAGTCAGTAAGACTCAGGCAAAGGATGTTCTTGGAAATGCATTTCTGGAAGCAACAATACATGGTGGAAGAGGCTAATTCAACATACAGTGCATATGTTATGACAGTGTCCAAGCAAGAGCACAACATGAATGTGAACTTTTGCAACAAACATGCTATGTCCAAGTTTTACAAAGAATTGCAATATCAATTTAATGCTGAGGTTTGGCATATTAAGGCAGCAAATTTCAAGTTTTTAAATCGAGCAAAGCAAAAGTGGAAAGCATCACAAATCAGCTGAGGTAATCAAGTATTTCACACAAATAAGTTCATGTTTAATCCACAGGGGCAAGTTATATATTTTCAAAGCCGAGCAAATCGTTTTTCAATCAAAGAAATCAGCATCAAATTCATTCTCGGCATTTTTCAGAAATCACAATTTCATTTCCAGTAAGACAGACAAAAAATTTCTTTCCAGAAATGATTTCATGGTTTTTAAGACATGCAAGAAATACTTGGCAAGTTTTCAAAGTATGTTCGGATATGTCATTCATTATGGGCAAAAATCATTTTGTATTTATGTTTGTCAAAACTCAAAGCCAACCAGATTCATCACAACAAATCTCAAATTCAATCGAGAGAGTCAAAAGGGGCAACAAATCATGTATTCATTGATTGAATCACATGTATCAATTCAGGAAACACACGTGCAAAATCATTCAGGGTAGATTTAAATCGAGGAAATAAAAGGGACAATCCATTTTAAGGTGATTAAACCGAGGTAATCAAGGGTTCAAGAAAAATTCATTCAAAGCCGAGAATTTTCAAAAGGGAAACCGCAATCAATCATCGAGAAAAATCAGTCAAGTCATATATGAAATCAGTGATTTAGGGTTTTCTATTTTTTACCCTATATTTACACCCTATTCATCATCGGCAAACGAGATATATAGATCGAAACCCACAAAAAAATCAATTCAATTATTTTCAAAGCATAAAATTCAAAAAGCTCACAGTTTCGATCGAACCAGAGAGCAATCCCAAATCGGACGAGCAACGCCACAAAGAATCGAGCATCAGAGAAGCTATTCAATCAATTCCAGAAAGTCATCGATGTTCCAATCGATTTGAGGACGATTCCAGAGAAACCCTGGAGCTGCCGCCATTTTTCTAAAAGGAAAGAGATTGGACTGAAAAGAAAAGGGGCGCACGAATTAACAATATGGCCGGCCAAGCAAATTGTGAAGTGTTAAAAGGGATGACCCCTTTTTTAATTAACTCCTAGGGTTTTTCTTAGTTTATTTTATTTTGTATTGTTCTGTTTCTTTTTGTTTATCCAATTGTAATCTAACCGTCAGTTCTAGTGTCTGTAAAATACTAGGGTATTCAGTCAGGGTGTTGACTGACAGTTGACAGAGTCTGTAAAATCTGGATTACTGGTTATGGGGTCGTAATCAGGGGAAATCTGATCGAGTGGATATTGGTCAGTCTAGGGATTTGAGCGTAGGGTTAGAATAGGAGCAAGGTTTGCAAGTATACATGGTCTTGTATGCGGGATCTGTTCTATCACCTAGTAGAAACCTTAGAAATGCAGCAGTAGGCAGGGTTTTGCCGAAGCTGGGTATATCTGTGTGTGATTTATTTTCTGCATTTCTGTTTCTGCTATAATCTGTGATCTATTCATTATTTTAATATCTCGTTAGAATTTTAATTCAGTTAAAAACTGTGATAAACCCTATTCACCCCCCCCCCCCCTCTAGGGTTAATCTAGATCCAACATGGAGTCCTAAAGGCATTCTTGTCTATGTTATCCTCAGCCACTCTCAACTGATGGAAACCAGTGGCTAAGTCCAACTGCGAAAACACTGAGGCGCCAACTAACTGATCAAAGAGATCGTCAATCCTCGGCAGTGGGTGTCTATTCTTCTTAGTAAGCTTATTAAATTCCCTATAGTCCACACAAAGTCTAAGGGACCCATCCGCCTTCGTGGCAAACACTACTGGAGCACCCCACTCCGATGTACTACGTTTGATGAACCCCTTCTCAAGCAATTCCTTCGCTTGCTTACTGAGTTCTCTTCTCTCTCTTGGAGCCATGTGGCACATTGGTAAGGCAACTGGCTTTGCATTATCTACGAGATATATCTGAAAGCTTGTCTCACGTTTTGGGGGTAAACCCCTCAACTCCTCGAAGACATCAGCATATTCACGGACTATGGGAACAGAATGTAAATCATCATCGGATGCGTCAAGGGATTCTAGGTAGCTAAGCATTACTGGACCTCTAGGGTCACAAGAAATATCAAGGGTCTTTCCAAAACGAGTCAACAATCTAACTACCCTTCTTTCACAATCTAGGATGGCCCTATATCTAGTTAGCCAATCCATACCTAGAATTAAACTATAGCCCGTGAAACCAAGAATAAAGGCGTTGTATTCAAACCCAACGCCCATGATAGACATTCTCAAATCCCGACAATTCATTGAAAGATGAGCCGAACCACCAATAGGATTTGAGACTACAATGGGATCTATAAGTAGACTAGTACTTAGGTGCAGCGTTTTTACTAATGAAACAGATACAAAAGAGTGTGAAGCGCTAGAATCAAACAAAGTTTGAACGCGATGATAAAAAGAAACTCAAATTTCGACCGAGATGTTTTCTACCTTTATCGGGTATGCCAGCCGTGAGGGAACGCATCTGCCCTCCAGAAGATCTTGTACTTTTCCCTTACCCTTGCCTCTTTGGACAACCCTAATGAGATGTCATGTCTCTCCGTAATGATAACAACTAGTCTCTTTCTTCTTCCTAACATCTTTCTTTAAGTAGTCAGGTATTTCACAAGTGTGGTCCTTCCTTTTCACTTGGCCCCTTGTTATCCTTACCGCCTTTCTTTGGATCTACTTCCTTATCGTGTGTCATATTCATGTCTCTCCTGCACATTCTCCGTTCGTGACCTTCCACCAGAATGAAGCTTCATCCTCCATTAACCAAGCAACTAGTTGAACCTTCTTCCCATCGTCTATCTTAAAGGCGCCGACAAGTCCACCACTTCCTTGAGCCAACTTCTAGCCCCGACAACCGTCAAAGTCCCGTGAAGCGGCTTTCCGCCAATCGTACGGGAGTCCTTATATATCTTAGAAAAAGCGTCTATACGCGGAGGAAGAGACTCAAAAAAAGGGGAAGAGGAAGAGATTCAAAACGGAGAATCGAAGGAAAGATATATGGCTCTTGGGGGTTATGTTTTGAAAATAAACTTTTCTCTTGAAAGTACTCTCCTTAAAACATATTTTTGAAAGTATTCCTTTATGAAAATGCTTTTGAAATACAGTTTTCCAAAATCTCTATCTGTTCTGGTAATCTTCAGCTCCGATACCACGTGTAACACCCCACGTCCATTAATGTCACTCACAAAGGGAATGCGTTAACTTCTATGGAGCGTTTTAAGTAATTATAGAACAAAAACTTAACAACAAGACAGATATAAATAGTACTCAAAGATTTAAAACTTTATTTCATTACAGCGGAAAACACATATGTTTGCTTACATCATCAAAAACCAGAGTCAAAGCACATAATATCCATTTTGACTACCAAAAGTACATAAATTGAAAGACATAATCCCCAACATCAAAATAGCCATAAATAAAAGAGAAGGTGAACTTTACTTCAGTGATCCAAGCAATCTTCTAAAAGCAGTCCAAAATCAAGCTCCACTGGTGCTAGTTCCAACCTGAGCACCTTGGGGGGAGGAAGGAAAGAGGAGGAAACAATGGGGGTCTGACATAAAGTCTGGCGAGTGCGATAATTTTAACAATATATTTAACAAAGTAACTAGGCTAAGGCATAAGTTGGAAAATAAGGAAATGACTATGAACCATTGAATATGGCAGAGCAAATAAGGAAACAAGATGAACAACGATATCGTTAAAGCGCACCTAACCCACTATAAGTTAATTACCAAGCTACACCAACACTACAGGATAATTGCTATACTCCACCACCACTAGTCACCCTAAGGTTGATCCCGCCTACAGACTTAATAATGATATTGGTAGTTTCGTGCACCCCTAGCTGCCTTCATAGGTGCCGCCTGCCCCTACATACCACTAAACAATTGGGATAAGTGTACGTCGAATATCGTCCCAACACCCATGTGGGGTTTCAAATCAACAAACACAGATTTTTATTTGTGCAGTTGGGCGATGTGTAAAATTTATCGTCCCAATCTATATCAGTCAAATGGGTGTACATAAACAAATCGTTCGATTTGTAAATGAATATTTATTTATTCACGTTAAAAATTATATTTTTAACTATATAATATTTTATTTCAACACATGAATATATTTCCATTCATTCCATATCACAATCAATTTTTACAACACATAAAATCAAACAAGCCGTCCATGGTCTGTGGACGATGGGTGTCCGATGCTGCTAAGCACCGTCTGCATCCTAGTATATACTTTTAAATAGAAAACAAGAATTAAAGTGAGAAGTTCTCACCGACCAGCTAAACCAAACACCGCGACTCTTCATATGTAGAAAATCTTCGTTGTGCTCGCATTTTGTCAATTTCATTGTCCGTAGCCACTACATATATAAAAATCGCATTTTTATATTGTTGCTATGTATAAAAAAAATCACATTTTTATAACTACGCTATATGGATAAAAAATCACATTTTTATACTGTTACTATATAGATAAAAATTCTATTTTTACACCGCTACTATATAGATAAAAATTCTATTTCTACACCGCTACTATATAGATAAGAATTCTATTTTTACACCGCTACTATATAGATAAAAATTCTATTTTTATAACGGTGTTCATGTAATAGAGATCATATTTTTACCACGCTAACTTCATAATAAAAATTATGTTTTTATTTCGCTCTTCTTCTAATAAAGATTATATTTTTATATCGCCACTCATATAAAAATCATATTTCTATATTCTCTAGTACATAAAAATCATATTTTTATACCTTCTACATGATAAAGATCGAATTTTTATTTAGCTTCATATATATAAAAATCATAACTTTAATCAAATAAAAATCAAATCTTTTTGTTATTAAAAATATAAACTTCCCTTCTAAAAATATACTCCTTCAAAATATAAAAATCTAATTCTCACTACGCTAGTCTATAAATAAAAACCACATTTTATAAACGCTGTATGCAATAAAAAAATCACATTTTTATTCTTTCTATGATATAAAAATCATATATTTATATCCTATCATGCTATGGTATAAATAAAAATCATACCTTTACATCGCTATCGTATATCTAAAAATCTGCTCTTTCTTCATGATAAAAATCTATCCTTTTTCTATATAAAAATCTCGCCTTTTCCTATATAAAAATCTCTAAACTTTTTCTATCTAGTTTAAATATGTAAAAACTGAAATTTTTCATCATTCAAATCTAATTTCCTTAAACAAATAAAAATAAATAGCTACATAAAATAAAATAAAACTTACATTTAGTTTTTGGGATGGGGGAGGGCTCTGACAGGCTCGGAGAGGCTTCGGGTGGCGGCGGGTGGTGCATCGAGGCCTGAGGCGGCGGATGGGGTGTTGTGGGGCTTAGGGTTCGTGGATGGACGAGGTAAGAGGGAAGGGGATGGTCGGAGAAGCAACAGAGGGGTGGCGGAGTGGGATCGCGCGGCGGTGGGAAGGAGCGGCGTCGCCCCTGGCGGCGTTGAGGCAACGGAGGGAGGGGGCGACGGGCGACAGGTGCGGGGTTTTTACTTTTTTTTCGATGTGGATCTGAGTGGTGAGAGAGAGAAATGAGGGTAGGGATATATAATAATATATATTATTTTAATTTAATTTTTTTTCTCCTTAAAGTTGTTTTTCCCTTCGAACTCCAATCCAAACCCACCGACTGTCATCCTAGCTATTCACCCCCATTCTGAACACAATGGGATATGTTTCGTATGCCATTTCGATAGTTACAATCAGATTTCTTTTAAATTAATATATAAATCAATATATATTTAATTTAAACGTACATTTCAATTTACTAGGGCCACATACTAGCTCTAAAATTCCCAAAAAATATTTTCTAGCTTCGTATTGATGATATGGTTCTAACAAAACTAATTTCGTCAAATTCCGAGACCGTTTGAAAAATGGCCATTTTCTGGTCGATCAAAATTGACTGAAACTATCAAAACACGTTTTCCTTCACCACGCTCGCATATTGATTCAAAAAATTATGAATTTTGGAATCTAGCTATAATTCTACATCTCGGATCCAACAAAAGTGGTTTCGTCAAAAGCCGAGGCCGTTTGCAAAATTTCCATATTTAAGGGCTCAAAATTCCATAGCGACTATTCTGAAATTTCAACTGGGCATAACTTTTTATCCTCGCTATGAAATTCCAATTTTTCGGATTCATTGGAAAGATATTCTCAATTAGATTCTAATATTTTTGGTTTCGCCAAAATCCGGTTTATTTTGAATCCTGTGTATTCATTTAAAATTCGAAATCGAATTTTTAAACTACCGCACCATTTTCATTTCCTTTTATAATTATAAATAATTATTAATATTCTAACGATGATTCAAATAGATAAATACGTTCTAATTCTATTCAAAATAAATTTCTCGTCGTCGTTATTTAATATAATTCATTTAAAATATTCAAAATTCATTAAAATTGCCAAAATAAAAATTTTAAATTGGCTCAAAATTTCCTGGTTGTTACACCTTCGACATTCGAACATAAGGTCTGATGATGAGATCTCAATCATCAGAATCATCTCCGGGCGGCTAGAGTGTGATTCTATATCTATCTAGCATATTTGAGGCTTCGAATACACGTTAATTACACGTATATTCAAAGTCTCCATATACTCGGTTGTCCAAATTCAATTTAAAATAAATATTCAAATACGTATAATAAGATTTAAATTTTCAAAACAAAATTTGTTTTCTTTTTATTTTAATAATAACACCCTTCATACTCGTTCTAGGATACTGCTGATTCTATCTTTAACAAGTCATTCTCGTTGGATATTACTAATCCAATCTTCGATGAATTCTTTCGTTTGGTTCTAATGTGCCTTGTTCTCGAGCTCTGTAAACCAAAGCTCTGATACCAAATGCGACGACCCGAACTTCCCCGGTCTCCGTATAGAAGAGAAAGAATCGATTGTCTGAGAACAAGACCAATCGGAACACAAACAGAAGAACATTTCATTTCTTATTACAACAATTTACATCAAAGTACAAGAATATACAGAGTATGAATAAATATTACACATTTGATAAATATCAGAGATTTACAAATTACCATGCAGCGGAAAATAATACAAAACGCAACTGAAAAAGATACACGGATACAGAGCTTTCTGAATATCATTCTAGCTGTAAACCAGGATCCTATGAATATAAATCTGTAAAACCAAAACTACTAGCTGCCCGTGTGGAAAATAGGTGCACCCAGAGTTTAGTTTAAAAGAATAAACTTCAGGTCAGTCATGTGACTGGTGTGAGAACTAAAACAGTTATTTAAACCATTACTTTAAAATAAAGTAAATCAAGAGACCATGTCGTATAACACGGAACGGGTTTCCTTCCAAGAATACTAGTGCATAGAATAAACAGTGCAATGCTTTTTGGAAAAATGAACCTATTATAAGACCCAGGTCCCATCACGCAACGTAACGCAAGCCGGAGGATAGGGTTTTCCCTTATAATAGCCAAACATGCCCGGTACGTTTAAAACAAATCATTTGATACTATTATAAGTACATAGTATATAAAATGACTTCAAATATAAATGTATCAATCATAAACGGCATGGGTACCATATATCATTTCACTAATACTAGTTCTACAATTAAAACTGCAAAATCATGTATTGGAAGTTGGATTTCCATCTGTGAACCAAGGCAAGGGATCGTCCTTATGACCTTGAGACCATCTAGCCCCAGCCTCTGGGTCAGAACGTATCGACCCTTGGATCGTCAGGGCCGTCCACACGAAGTGGATTAAAATGCTTGAACAATACATTTCCCTACCCTATGGGGCGTAAAATGGTCATATATCGACCAAACAATCCATCGGCACCGCAGTGACCGACATAACCGAGGCGCCTCGCTATCCATCATCCACATAAGTAAAATGTCTGAACTCGCAAAACCCAGATACCACTCCTAGCTAGAAGGAAACACATGCCCTCCCTGAACTCCTCTCCTATTTCGGGTTCACATCGGGGTGTGAGGCTCCTGAATTAACGTTATACACAAAGCTATGCTATATTAAAGCCGTGCTTTGATCATCAACCACAAGATTCTGCTTTTCAACAGAAGCCTTGATCCTTTGCATCTCAGCATGCCACATAGGTAATTCACGCTATGCAACCGATGTCTATCAATCACAAAGAATGAAATTCGATGTCAGACACACATCCATTTACAAGTTCATTCTGGGTCTAAACGAAACCGAAGGCACCTTATTCCTCGTCCCATATGTCCAATACAGGAGAGAGGTCCTCGCATATCCGATCGATCTCCAAGTATGTCTGGACAATCACCACTTATTACCTTGTCTTGGGTGTACAGCCCAATCAAGAACCAGTAATCATCCAAACGATGTGAAGAACTCCAGTCATCAACCGCCGTCTTCATCGTCGACTCATCGCCGATTCAGTTATTCAGAATAGGATAAACCCGGTCTTTCCAAATAACTCACATGTATAATAAACAAGTACTATAAAAACACAACATACGCCTCATTCCAATTCTGAATATTCTTTTATTTAAATATTCATATCCTTTGGGAAAGGTTCCCATTAATTATATCAAAGATATTAAATTTATTCTTTAATCTTCCTCTGGATATCAATCCAAACCAAATTATGGTTTATCCAAACTAGTCAGGATTAGCGAAACTTACTGAAGTAATCATTTATTATATTTCCCAATCCCAACCTATTCATCCTGTGAAGCAAAACTGGTAATACTTCATATCTAACAACATGGTGTTATCGGTAAATTCAATTACCATTTCACGTTCAAATCTAATTAAAGATTTAACTATCTCCTAGAGTAAAACTGGTGGTACTCCATTCTCGATTATTTCTTGAATTTGATAATTTTAGTTATCAAATTCACCTTTCAATCTATTTAAAGATTCATTAAAACTTTAATTCAGTTTTAATTTCCAAAAGTCATTACTTAATGATTATTCAAAGTTAAGAAATTAATCTTATCTTTAACTGGGTTAAAGAACTAATGTCATTTAAAACACAGCTCATGATAAACCGAAAATCACATTCCATTAACAATGGAATCTTCACAGAAAACAGATCAACACATATAATCGATATGAATTTCCATATCCAACAGATAATATAAATGGGATAATGGCAAAGCCTTTTAAATCCATATATAGTGACAGTCTTCCTCCACAGAAATTCACTTCGATAATTACTGAATCAAATTCCATTCCATTCCAATTATTTTATTAAATTAACATTCCTTTGGAAATTTCCCCTAAATCTTAATTAAAAGATTTATAAATTCCAAATCATATTTCACTATGAATCTGGTTAAAGAACGAATGTCATTGAAACACAGTTCACAATAAACCCAATTCAGATTCCATTTTATTCCAGTTACTAAATATAACTGGAAACTCCAATAATTTTAATTAAAAGGTTTGTTCTTTTCACACGGGGTTTAAGAAAAGTGTTAATGAAGACACCATTCACGACAACCCCAAAATCCCATTTCAGTTCAATTTCAATTAAATATTAATTAATTGGAAAACTTCATTAAATCTTATTTAAAAGATTTAATCGTTTCTCAACTGGGTTTAAGAACAGTGTTAATGAAGGCACCATTCACGACAAACCCAAAATCCAATTCAATGTTAAATACAAGGCTCTGAATAGAAAATATATCGGCTTATATTCAATATCAAATTTTACAACCAACAAATATCGTATTTGAAATAACGATATAAATATATCTTTCAAATTTTCATAATAATATCCATATAATCACGGAATCCAATATCGAAATATTCCGAAGATAATTTCGATTCAAATCCATTCTAGTTTACATATTGGAAATTCTGGTTGTATTAAAACCATTGCAAATCCAATTAATTTATTTTTAAAAAATAATTGAATTATATTTCTAGTTATAAATTAGTTCATTTTGATAATAATATATTTTTATCTTTACAAACCTGGGGTTTTTCTTCCCAATTCTTCATATCATTTATTATTATTTTACACAAATTATTGATATTTTTAATAATTTAATCAAGGCACATACAGTTGATTTCCATAAACGGTCATCGAACTGCACTTACAACAACTTTTTCCAAATTTGATTTGGACATAATTCCAAATCCAACCGTTAGATTTTAAATCTCTTATGTTCGCTAGAAAGCTCTTTTCAATATGAACCAAATGGTTCCGGTTTTAGGAGAATCCGACGGTCAGATCTCCTGTAACGTCAATTCGAAGTCATTTGTCGAAATTCGCGAATAGTCGCGGTGCGACACGTTCTATTCAGACCATTGAATATATATATTATATGTGTTTCATCGATTTTTATTTAAATCATATTTTATAAATCGTTTTAAATTCGTTTTCAAAACGATTTCAACTTCATATTCAATTTAAATCGAAGTTGAATATTCCATATCATTAATATATAAGTGATAATATTTTCAAAATATTATATTTTGAAATCATTTCCTTTTCGATATTCATTATAAAAATGAATAAAATCGATATAAATATTGTTCGCGCCAAAATGGCGCATATCTAATCAACACTACTTCATATATTTAAATATTTTCGTGTCCATCCAAAATCGAACATCAAAATCGTATTTTGATTATTCATGAATATTATTTTAAAATATTCTTTATTTTCTAAATTGGAAGGAAACCCAATCAATTACCATATAATGTTAATTATATGGATTCCATACAGCACACGTGTATAATAACAATAATAAACAATCAACCATCATCCAGAGTGCATTACACGACTGCATAAGCATTAAATATAAATAATTAACGCTTACAACAGTCTGTCAACCAATCGATCGACATACAACTAAACAATTGGGATTAGTGTACACCAAATATCATCCCAATACCCGTGTGGGGTTTCCGTCAACAAACACTGATTTTATTTGTGCAGTTGGGCGATGTGTAAAATTTATCGTCCCAATCCATATCAGTCAAATGGGTGTACATAAACAAATCGTCCGATTTGTAAATGAATATTTATTTCAACACATGACTATGTTATATAGTCCATATATACAATAAAAATGATATTTTATTGTTCGAATACTTTATTCCATACACATGAATATTTTATATTTTTTACATATACAATAAAAATGATATTTTTATTGCTCAAATATTTTATTCCATTTCACATCACAATCATAGTCAATTTCCACAATACAATACAATCAAACAAGTCGTCCAAGGTCTGTGAACGATGGGGAGTAGTTCATATATGCGGTTATATAATAAATAACTGTATAGAAATAATTTTTATGAGAAGTTCTCACCTTTTGGTTTCCACTCCGCCAGTCCTTATCGTCACTCATATTTGCTGCTCTAATTCTAACGCAATCTGTTTCAATGTAATTTATATTAAGATCACATTTTCAACATCGCCATATATAATTAAAAATCTCATTTTTATGATGCTACTTCATATATAAAAATCACATTTTTATATCGTTATCTTGATAATAAAAAATCACATTTTTATAACGATGTTCATATAATAAAAATCAAATCTTTATAATGATGTTATACATATAAAATTCACATTTTTAAAACGAAGTTATTTAAATAAAAATCATAATTTTATCTTACCATTCAAACAATAAAAATCCAATTTTTTTCTTACTATTCAAATAAAAATCCAATCTTTATAGGAATAAAAATCTAATCTTTACACCGATAAAAATATCATAAAAAAATCGTATTTTTATCCTCACTACGTATATAAAAATTAAATGGTGTAAAGAAAAATTTATAAACCAAACTCACCTTGTTTTCATTGTAAAAATTGAATTTTTGGTGGCGCGAGGGGTTCCATGGAGGATTGGAGGAAGGAGGGGACTTGCTCGGGAGGGTGGCGGCGCATTGGGTTTCGCTGTGTTGGTGAGGGGTTGAGCCAGGCGCGGTGGGGCCTACGGCCGGTTGGAGCATAGATTTGGGGGAGGGTTTTTGGCTGTTAGGGCTTGGGGGATCGTATGGAAGAGAGGAGGGCGTGGGGGGTTCGCCGAAGGGGGAGAGGGCTCGTCGGAATTCAGCGCGGTGGCGATGGGTCCGCCTGGAGGGTGCCGCGTTGATGAATCCCCCCCCCCCCCAGCGTCGAGCAGTTTCCCTTTTTTTTCTAATTCGATCTGTGATGAAACGCAGGGGGAAGGAGGAGAGGGGGTTGACCAATGTGAAGAGATAAACGGGCAAGGGATTTTTTTATTTAATTTATCCTCCAAAAAGTAACTTTAAATTTCGATCTCCAAACAAGACTCATTACCTGTCGTCCCCAGTTAATTACTCCGATTCCGAACATAATGGGATATGCTTCGCAAGCCAATTCGGTTGTTAAGATTGGTTTTCGTCAAAACTAAAATATAAATCATTATATTTTAAATTCAAATGCACATTTTAATTTACCGGGGCCACATACTGACTCCAAAAATTCCAGACGAATAAATCTGACCATGTTTAGGTGAAACTGTCCTAACAAAACTAATTTCGTTGAATTTGGAGACCGATTGAAAAATGGTCATTTTCCAGTCGATAAAATTCAAACTAAATTGACCGAACTCGTTTAAATTCACCACCCTCACTTAATTCCAAAAATTATGAAAATTGGAATCTAGCGATAACTTGACATGTCAGATCCAACAAAAGTGGTCTCGTTGAAAACGGAGTTCGTTTGCAAAATCGATATTTTTAACGGCTACATTTCCATAGCGACTATTCTGAATCTTCAACTGGACATAACTTTTTATTCTCGCTATGAAATCAGGATTGTTCAGATTCGTTGAAAAGATATTTTCAAACAAATTCAAATATTTCTAGTTCCGCTAAAATCTGGTTAATTTTGAATCCTGTACATTCATTTGAAATTTGAAATTGAAATTTCAAACTACCGCGTCATTTCTAATTCCTTTTATAATTAAAATAAATATATACATTCTAATTCTATTCAAAATGAATTTCTAGTCGTTATTATTTAAAATAAATCATTTTAAGTATTAAAAATTCACTATAATTGCTAAAATAAAAAATTTAAATTGGTTTTGATTTTCCGGGTTGTTGCAGAGAAGTATTTGCAATCTGCAAATTCCCAGTCACGACCGAATCACGTTAGAATAAATCTGCCTGTAGACCAGAGAATATTCGACAAATAATCCTTCCGCTTATGAAGATCGACGGTCTTCAATTGCTCCATCTCAATCAGCTTCTAAACATCTTCAACGTTTACGTATTTGCTGGTCGGAATGGTTTTCGAATATAAATTTGATCCCGGTCTTTCCATACCAACAGTCGATTCGGCCAAGATTTTGATAGTTGGTGTTTTAACTATCAAAATAAACAACCATCATCCATAGAAAATAAATTGGATTCATTGGTTCAGTATACAACATCACTTGGCCTCCTTAGTCAAAATAGTTGTTACTCTTTATGGTTATATTTTCACATCATTTCAATAATTAGTATTAATTTTTATTAATCAAAATAGTTTACTTCACATCTGTAATAATTGTTACAAGCTCTACTTTCAAAACTCTTACTTTATTTACTAATTCCATTTGTAAAATCATTAGCGAAAATATATTTTGTTGTCTCAAATTAAGTACATCATTTCGTTATAACTATCTTATTTCCTTAACCATATCAGACCGACTTATCATTTATATTGAAATATTAAATGTCATTAACTTCTTATTTAGCTTCTTTATTTAACATTTCGAACTTCGAAATAAACCTCATCTTTGATTAATCATTCCGAACTTTGGAATATAATTTAACTTCTAAATTTTTCAACATTTGGAATACCGCTTTTTAAATTCTCAATTCCAAATTACCCAACTTATAATTCTTCAAATCATAGTTATAGTATCCCTTACAAAAAAAAATTCCTTTAATTCCCTCAAATACTCTCGTTTCTAAACTAATATCATCCTTGGATAATCATGAAGTCATTCAAGTTAGGGTATTTTATTTACCTCTCAGACCTTGAGCCAACGACATTTTTGTTTTCGAAATAGAAAGAAGTTTATAAACGAATCCCAAATCCCAGTAATTAACCCAAGGTTCCATTAACTATAGAGTTTCTTTTCATGTCCACTTTTCTTCGTTTTGCCCAATTAAACTTCATTCCATAACTAAACATTTATCTCTAGATCATTTCATTATATCTTCACTTTTATATTCAGATTTAATCCTTTTACGCTTTCGTTCGATTTCAACTCCTATTAAACTTGTTTAAAACTTTCCTTTTGTAGAATATTTTTCATAAATAGAACCAAAATCTAAGTCATATAAATATGAGTAAACTTATTAAGTATCCCTTTTAATTGTAAACAAGGTCCTAAAATCACCTTTGACTTTATTAATCGAGTTTTAGTTACCCAACATTTCCTTAAATGATAATTAACCTTAATTCCTTTTCATTTGAAAAGTTTACTTTATCATTAGCTATAAATTAAATAGTTAATTTGCCTTCAAAAGGTTGTTTTAAAATAATTAACTTTAATAATAATTAACAATTCAATAATTATTTCTAATCATTAATTCTCGTTCAAGTAGTTGACTTGGTCATCTCAAAACAAGGTTAATCTGTTAACCCATTCCATTAGGCCTTTCATTTAATTAATTAAAATAAATTTATTTAATTTAATTAGTAATCTAATTAAATAAAATAAATCTCAATTAAACAATAAATTCAAACCTTAACCATTGGGTTAATTTCTGCCCACTTGTTTAGAAAACTCATTATCCCACAAATCTTGCTTTATATACTCATCTTTATAATTACAAGGTAAAAATATTCTACAAAACGATTCATTTACAAGCCATCTTCCAAGAATTACTCAACCAATATACCCCATTGGTTAATATCAAACAAGTGATGAATTTTGGTAGAACAATCAAAAATCAATCAAATTGATTAACAATTTATATAAACAACATATTTGAGGAATCTGGTTGGATCCCTCCAACCTGTCCTTCCCTGCATCACAATGGGCTATTGTGACGATCCCAAACTTCCGTAGTACGAAAGCAAGGATAATCATAGGAGTATAACATAATTACAACAATAGCAGATCTCAGATAATAGCATCACACATAAATCATTGCAGCGGAAATAAGAATGTCATCGCAACATAACATCAAAGACATCAGAGTACGCAGTTACAGGATACACTTAGCAAATAGAAGTCTCAACCAAAAAGAGAAATAAGTCTCAACTCCATCAAATACATCAAAGATCAATAATGTCTAAATGTCTCAAGTAGCAGTAAAAAGATAAAAAGTAAAAGGTTCTTCATCTTGTTCCCTAAGCAAGCTCCAATCCATAATGTGTCCACACCTAAACCTGTCATTTGGTTTCCCATGTGAAAAGAGGGCACCCGAGTTTGCAAGGTGAAACAAACTACGAGTCAATCATGGGACCGGTACGAGAAATCTTTCTTAACTAACAATATGTCTAATCACAGGACCACGCCGCTAACGCGGTACGAGTTTACTCTATTGGATTGCTAGTGCATAGGTTTAATAAATTTTATTTCAAAAATAATGCAATGGCTTTTAGAAATGAAATCATTATAAGACTCAAGTCCCATCACACAATGCAATGCAAACCGGAGGATAGAGTTTTACCTTATAATGATCAAACATCCTTGATACGTAGAAAATAATATTTTTAATATTATAATTAGTTTCTAATAAGTTTCAAAAATACTTCAAAGTAAATGTATCAATCCTAGATGGCATAGCTACCATATACTATGTCGCCATACATAGGTTTACATTCAAAACCGTAATGTCATATTGGAAATTGGGTTTCCATCATGAGTCAAGGCTAGGGACGATCTCCTATCGATTCGAGACACTCTAGCGATGTCTTAGGATTCAGACGTTGGCGAACCCTTGGATCCTGCAGTGCCAGTCCATAAATACTTTAGCGGATTAGTTATGCCTGAACCCATGCTTCCCGATCCTGTTGGACCTATAAAATGGTCACAGTTAACCAATAAATCCGAGGCGCCTCATTCCATCAACCACATAAGTAAAATGTCAGGGCTTGCAAAACCCTGATACCACTTCTAGCTAGAAAGAAACGTGTGCACTCCATGCGTTCCATTGTCCCGTTTTAGACTCTTACCGGGCTGTGAGGCTGGTGAGGTAACATTATACACAAAGCTATGCTGAAATAGGCTATGCTTTGATCATCATCCACAAGGCTCTGCTTTTTAATAAAAGCCTCGATCAATTGCATCTTGGCATGTCACATTGACAATTCACGCCATGCGATCGATAATTACCAATACATAATCTCTGAGCTCATGCGTCTCAGGGAAGGGTGTTAAGCAAGAGAATAAATTCTCCACCACCAACAGATATATATTAAATAGAAATCAATTTACATGGAATGAAATCCAATGTCGGACACACATCCATTTTCAAATCCGTTCTGGTTCTGATCGAAACTGGAGCCACCTTATTCCTCGTCCCATATGTCCAATATGGAAGAGAGGTGCTCACTTATCCAGACAATCAACAAGTACGTCTTGATAACTACCACTTTAACCCTTTACTGGGAGCTAACCAATGTCGGACATCAGTAGTTATCCATTCGATGTGAAGATCGTCGTCTTCAATCGCCGTCTTCAATATCTTCGATTTAAATCATTGTATAATCTTTTGAAATGAGATTGAACTCGGTCTTTTCAAATGATTCTCGCATATATATATAGTTTAAAAATGTTTCATATCGTTAATAGTATTTAATGATGATTTATCGCTATTTTTATTTATATAAAAATAACTAAATTAATTTAACGACGCTTCGGGTCAATAGGCGGCCCTGGCGCTGCTTTGATCAAAATTTGATTTACATTTATCTCGAATCTAACTGTTGGATTTTAACAAAATTTATATCAATGGAAAGATCTTCCCAAAGCGGTCCTAACGGTTCCGGTTTTGGGAAAATGCGATGGTTGTATCTTTTGGTATATTCGTTTAAAGTTACGATTCCGAATTGCGAACTACCTTGCGCGATTCATTTTAATTTATATTTATATTTATAATTATATATAAATATAAACTATTCGACGATTCCACTAATGCGCTTATCCTGCCAAATAAAAGAATGTTTTTATTGGCATATCGTATCTATGTACTGTCAAACAAAATATATTTCATTTACATGAAAATTGATCCAATGACACTAAAATATAATTTTTTCTATATTTCTATATTTCATTCTTGACACTAAAATATAATTTTTTCATGAAATCATGTTTTATTCAAAACATGAACATTTTCTATTTTTCTATTCTTGTCATTAAAAATGTAAATTTTTAATGAAATCGTGTTTTTATTCAAAAACATGTACATTTTCTATTTTTTTATTCTTGACATTAAAAATGTAAATTTTTAATGAAATCATGTTTTTATTCAAAACATGTACAGTTTTTATATTCTAACATTATATTAAAAATGTGAACTTTTTAATGTAATGTTCTTATTTTTTAAAAATATGAACATTTCTATTTTTATAATAATTCCATAAAATGACAGAAATTTATATTTCATTTTTGTTGAAATTTCTAATTCAACAAAATGACAAAATTTGATATTTCATTTTGATTGAAAATTCTAACTCAATCAAATAACAAAAGTGTATATTTCATTTTGATTGATAATTCTAACATAATCAAATAACAAAAGTGTATATTTCATTTTAATTGATAATTCTAACTCAATCAAATAACAAAAGTGTATATTTCATTTTGATTGAAAATTCTAACTCAATCAAATAACAAAAGTGTATATTTCATTTTGATTGAAAATTCTAACTCAATCAAATAACAAAAGTGTATATTTCATTTTGATTGATAATTCTAATTCAATCAAATAACAAAAGTGATATTTCATTTTAATTGATAATTCTAATTCAATCAAATAACAAAAGTGTATATTTCGTTTTGATTGATAATTCTAATTCAATCAAATAACAAAAGTGATATTTCATTTTAATTGAAAATCCAAATTCAATCAAAATGACAAAAATGTATGATTCATTTTTTGTTGCAAATTTAATTCCAACAGAATGTAATAAAGGTGATACTTCATTTTTGTTGAATATTTTGATTCATCAAAAATAACAAAAATGTTTGATTCATTTTTATTGCAAATTTAATTCCAACAAAAAATAATAAAGGTGATACTTCATTTTTGTTGTACATTTCGATTCAACAAAAATAACAAAAATGTTTGATTCATTTTTATTGCAAATTTAATTATAACAAAATATCACCAAAATAACAGATCTACATAACACATCAAATACAGATCAAAATCACGTAGCATAGCATGTAGAAATTTACAGCGGATCGATGATAATACAATCATGATTAATTCTAATTATTTTTAAAAATAAAGTAGAATTCTCACAGTCATTTAAATCTGAATGTTTCAGATCTGAAAATTTGGCCAAAATTTGATCAGCTCAGAATTGGTTCTTTTCAGTCTATCTCGGGCTCACGATCGCAGCGCTTCGAAAATCGTTCAATTCTAATTCAGTATGAGCGAGTTATGATTTAATTTAGGTTGATAATAAATTTTAAATTAAATTAATAAAATAATAAAACATGTTTTTACCCTCTTTTTCAACACAGAACCAAGGCCACATGCTCCTCCTTCTCTTTCAATCCTAGGTCACTAGTTTTCGCTCCAATGGTTCAACTTCGCGGCGATATGACACCACAGCGTCGAAGAGGGAAGAGAGGTGCCCCAATTGGGACCCACCGAGACAGGTGCGATCGCACCTATGGAGCACGACGGCGGTTGATGCGTCAGCCCGTCGGGGCGTTGTTTCTCGAACTACGAGCAAATTCAAGGTGTGTTAACCGTATGGATTTCAAGAGGATCAAAATCTCTATGAAATTGTCTAAATGAGTGGAGGATTTTAATGTGTGGATCGATGGAAATTAGTGGGAGATGCCCAGAAGGATTTCGGCCATTGGAAAGAGGGGGCAGCAGCTGTGTATAGGATATTAGGGTTTTGGAATGAGGACAAAATGGATTTTTATAATATTATATTTCTAATTTTTACAAATAAACCCGTAAATCCTAATAACTCCAAATTCAGTCCAACAAGAGTTGTTTCCACCTAATTGCTCCTGTTCCGGAACCAATGAGCTAGGTCCCGTCAGCCCAAACGATTGGTTTTGGCCTGATTTCTTTAATTTAAAATTTAAATCCTTTATTAAATTAATTCGATCGTACGTTTAAATTCACGGTGGCCACATACGGACTCCGAAAATTCCCAAAAAATAAATCTAGCTATGTTTAAACGATACGGTCCTAAAAAAATTAATTCGTCAAATTTGGAGACAATTTAAAAAATGGTCTTTTTAACGGTCGATTAAATTCAATAGAAATTATCGAATGCATTTTAATTTATCTCACTCACAAATTAATTCCAAAAATTATGGAAAATTAAACTTAGCAATAATTTGACATTCCGGTTCCAACAAAAGTGGTTTCGTTGAAAATGGAGGTCATTTGTAAAATGGCTATTTATACGGGCTATAAATTATACTATATTCAATAGCGGCTATTCTGAATATTCAACTGGCCATAACTCTTTGTTCCCGCTATGAAATTTCGATTTTTCGGATTCATTGGAAAGATATTTTTAAACAGATTTAGTTATTTTTCGTTTCACTAAAATCCGTTTAATTTTTGAATCCTGTACATTCAGTCAAAGTTCAGAATCAACTTTTCAAACTACCGTGTTATTTCTAATTCCATTAGAAATTAAAATAAATATATTCGTTCTAAATAAATTTTTAATAGTTATTATTTAAAATAGTTTATTTTAACTATTCAAAATTCATTGAAATAGCCAAAATAAAAAAATTTAAATTGGTTCGAATTTTTCGGGTTGTTACAGTTATCACACATTTAATACAACAATATATTTATTCATTACGATAATAAGAAATAAACAGTTTAGCTAATAAAAGTCATCAAACAATTTATAACATCCATTCAAGCATCAAATGATTTATTCAATACATTAATATTATTATAAACGTAACCAACTAGGTAAGTTAACTCGTGTGGACTCTAATTGTTAAAGAAAGATTTAATTTGATTAAATTAAACAAACGCTTAATTTAATCCATGAATATTAAGTAATATTCAACATATGTGCAAACAGTCATTCAATCAACAAACATCAGCAAACATTGCATACAAAATAAAAACCCAGTTTATATAAAATATAAACGAGATAAACCGAGTGAGTTGAACTCACCTTGATTCGTCCATTGTTGAAACAGTTCGCTTTAATTAAATTAAACTGACGTTTAATTTAATTAGAAATCCCCGTAGCTACCAGCTCTGTCCAAACAAACTCCTTAATGTCATGCTTTGTGATACAGCTGCAACGCTACCGGTTTTGTTCAGTTCCATTGCTGTATGACACAGTTATAAATTTAATACGCATTATTCATGTAATAACCCGTAAAATGCGAGCCAGTTTGAAATTTTTATTTTGGCAATTTTAGCGAATTTTGATTATTTAAAATGAATTATTTTAAATAATATCGACGAGAAATTTATTTTGAATATAATTCTAACGTATATATTATACGCGCCGTCGTTAAAATATAAATAATTATATATAATTATAAATAGAATTGAAAATGGCGCGGTAGTTCGATAATTCGATTTCAAACTTCAATTGAATGTACCGGGTGCAAAACAATCCGGATTTTAGTGAAACCAAAAATAATGGGATTTGATTGTGAATATCTTTCTAACGAATCCGACAAATTGAGATTTCATGGCGGGAATCAAAAGATATGTCCAGTTGAAAATTCTGAATAGTCACTATGGAATTCAGGCCCTTAAAAATGGACATTTTGCAAATGACCTCGGATTTCGACGAAACCACTTTTGTTGGGTCCGTGATGTCAAACTATTGCTAGGTTTCAAGTTTCATAATTTTTCGAATCAATATGTGAGCGTGGCAAAGGAAAACGCGTTTGACCAGTTTTAGTTGATTTTAATCGACTGGAAATTGGCCATTTTTCCAACGGTCTCACAATTCGACGAAACTAGTTTTGTTAGGACCGTATCGTCAATACGAAGCTAGAAAATATTTTTCGAGAATTTTTAGAGTTAATATGTGACCCCGGTAATTTGAAATGTACGTTTAAAATTCAATATAGCGATTTAAATGTAAATTCAACGGAAACTTATCGAGACGATCGAATCAGCTTGCGATACATATCCCATTGTGTTCGGAATGGGGGTAGAACGCTATGGACGACAGGCGGTGGGCCTCGTTTCGAGTTCGTTTGTAAAAGTCAACTTTTTAAATTAAATAAAAATAATAATAAAATAAATAAATAAATAAAACTCTTTCCCCCCCCCCCCCTTTTATCTCGTTCTGGCCCCTCCCCCCTTTTATTATTTACAAATCGATTTTATCAGAGAAAAGAAAAAAAAAACTGGCGAAACCGCGATCGAAGACGCCTCCTCCTCGTCGACGAGAGCCACCCCATCGCGCCACCTGACCCCGCCTCCTCCAGTTCTCCTCGCGACAGCCCCCCCTCGACGTGAAGAACCGCAGCCACCCTCCCCCTTTTCTTATTTCCCCGTCCGATTCCCCTAACCCTAGCGCCACCATGGATCCTCCGCCCCTGCCTCAGACCACCAACTCCGGCAGCGAGCCCCACTCCCCTCCTCCGACCGGTGAGCGATGGCAGCACCCCCCCCCCCCCCCCCTCCATCGATTTATACAGTAAGTTTTATGATTTTTATTTGCTTATTAAACTGTTTTTTTAATTACTTTAAACTGATTTTTTTTAGTTACTTTAAAACTGAATTTTTAGATTTTTAATAAAAGAAAAATACGATTTTTCATTAGAAGAAAAATTAGATTTTCAATAGGAAAGACGATATTTTGAGAAAGGTTTGAACTTTAAAATAGAAAAGACGGAATTTTTATTGAGTAGAAGTAATAAAAATATGATTTTTATATTTTTAAAGTATTAAAAATATAATCTTTACTATATAGAAGTATTAAAAATATAATCTTTACTATATAAAAGTATTAAAAATATAATCTTTACTATATAGAAATATTAAAAATATGATTTTTATATTTTTAAAAAAAAAATCTTTATGAGATAGAGAATATAAAAATATCATCTTTGTATATGTAGCAAAATAAAAATCTGGTTTTTATTTTATATATGTTGAAGTAAAGTGATGATTTTTATAATGATGAAATCTTTATTTTGAAAAAGGCGAAATCTTTATTTTGAAAAAGGCGAAATCTTTATTTTGAAAAAGGCGAAATCTTTATTTTGAAAAAGGCGAAATCTTTATTTTGAAAAAGGCGAAACCTTTATTTTGAAAAAGGCGAAATCTTTATTTTATATAAAGGCGAAATCTTTATTTTATATAAAGGCGAAAACTTTATTTTTATAAAGGCGAAATAAATATTTTTGAAATGGAATTTTTATCTATATGATATCGAAATAGAAATATGATTTTTATATATTGAATAGCATAGTAAAAATGAGATTTTTATATATCGAACATCGTAGTAAAAATTCAATTTTTAAATATATGAAGTGATTATAAAAATATGATTTTTGAATTGAATGTGAATAAATAAAAATGTGATTTTTATTTCAAAGACAACGAAATATAAAAATGTGTGATTTTTATATATGTAGTGGCTACGGGCAAAGAAGATAGCGAAGATGCGATAGCGATGAAGATTTCCTGAAAAAGAAGTGCCGTGGAGCTAGGATAGCTTTGGTGAGAACTTCTCACTCTAAATTTCTTTTTTAGTTATATATATATATACACTAGGATGCAGACGGTGCTTAGTAGCACCCGACACCCGTCATCCACAGACCATGGATGGCTTGTTTGTTAAAATTGTTTGGTTGTGTAGTTGATTAGATGATTTGATGTGAAATTGAATTATTTGGTGAATTGAATGGATTTGATTGATGTGTGAATGGCGTGGGCCTTCACTAGACCGGGGATAAGGCTAGGCCTTGTCCTGTTTCTAGTATCGTGCCGTTATGCCGCCGAAATTTTCTAAAATATGTTAGAAAAATAAAAATATCATTTATTGAATAAATGAACTGAATAGAAATTCATGTGTGAAAATAAAATGTTTTATCGTTAAAAATATAATTTTAACGTGAAAGTGAATAAATGAATATTTATAAACAAATCGGCCGATTTGTTTATATACACTGGTTTGACTGATATTGATTGGGTTGATAAATTTTACACATCGCCCAACTGCACAAATAAAATCTGTGTTTGATTGTTTGAAACCCCACACGGGTGTTGGGATGAAATTTGATGTTCACTCATCCTGATTGATTAAATATGTCGATCGATTGATTGACAGGCTGTTATAAGCGTAAGATATCTATATTTGATGCTTATACAGTGTAGTGCACTTTGGTTGATGATTGATTATTTTTCAATGCTATTATATACATGTGTTGTATGGAATCCATATAATTAACATTATATGGTGATTGATTGGGCCTCATTCCAATTGGGAAAACAATGAATATTATAAAAGAAAATTCATGTGTTGAATATAAAAATAGTCATGTGTTGACGATGATCATGTGTTGAAACTATTCATGTGTTGAGTAAAATATTTTGAATAAAATAAATTACATCTTTATCACATTTAAAATTAGAACTACTTCCCAGTAGAAGTCTAATTAAAAATCAAACGATAGATACCATAGTTTTATAAAATATTTTACATAACAAAAATAGTGATGTGTCGACAGTACTCATGTGTTGAGATTAGTCATGAGTTGAAAGAAATATAGATTCATGTGTTGAATAGAACAAATATTCATTTGTTGAATAGAATAACGAATTATTGAAATATAAAGCCGTGTTGATTAGAGATGCGTTATTTTGACGCGAACAATGTTCATATCGATTTTATTCATATTAAAATGAATATTGAAAAGTGATTTCGAAATCGAATATTTTGAAATGAATTGAATTGATTACGATTTCGAAATGAATTGAATTGAAAACGATTTCGAAATGAATTGAATTGAAAACGATTTCGAAATGAATTGAATTGAAACGATTTCGAAATGAATTGAATTGAAAACGAATTCAAATTGAATTGAAAGTGAATTGAAATGAATTCAAATTGAATTAAAATTTGAATTGAATAGAAATGAATTTTAAAACGGATTTATAAAGAAGAATTCAATTTTGATTTGAATTGAAAAGAAAGTTGAAATTGCTTTTGAAATGATTTTAAAACTATTTATATAATTCGTTTTAAATAGAAATCGACGAAATATATATTATATATATTATATATATAATATAATGGCCTGAATAGAACGCGCCGCGCCGCGGCAGTTCGTGAATTTCGACCATTTATTTCAAACGGACATTGCGGGAGATCCGACCGTCGGATTCTCCTAAAACCGGAACCGTTGGGTTCGTATCGAAAAGAGCTTTCCAGTGAATATTAGAAATTTGAAATCTAATGGTTGGATTTGGAATTATGTCCAAATCAAATTCGAAAAAGGTCGCTGTAAGTGCAGTTCGATTGCCGTTGTTGGAAATCGACTGTACGGGCCTTGATAAAATTATTAAAAATATCTATAATTTGTGTAAAATTATAATATGTGAATTGGAAAGAATTGGGCTGGAAAACTCCACATTTGAATAGGTAAAAATAGATTTCTATCGAAATGAACTAGTTTTGAACTAGAATTAAAATCAATTTATTTTTGAAATAAATAAATTGAATTTGAAAGTGATTTTGAAAATAATCGATAATTTCCAATACGTGGCTTGGACTGGAGTTGAATCGAAATTATCTTCGGGATATTTCGATGTTGGATTTCGTGACTATACAGATATTGTTATGGGAATTTGAAAGATATATTTTATATCGTTATTCCCAATACGATATATGTTGGTTTCAGAATTTGATATTGAATATAAGCCGATATATTTTCTATTCAAAGCTTGTATTTAATATCAAATGTGATTTGGGTTTATCGTGGATCGTGTTTTAGATGACATTGGTGCTTTAACCCAGTTAAAGGCAAGATATCGATTTCTGAAAAGATTAAAACTAAGTGGAGTTTTAATGAATCTTTAATTGGATTAAAATGTGAATTGATAATTTAAATTATCAAATCTGAAAAGTGATCGAGAGTGGAGTATCACAAGTTTTGCTCCAAAGCGATAGTTAAATCTTTAATTAGATTTGAACGTGAAATGGTAATTAATTTTACCGATAACACCGTGGTGTTAGATATGGAGTATCACCAGTTCTGCTCCATGGGATATATAGGTTGGGATTGGGAAATAAACTAAATAATTACTTCGTTGTGGTTCGTTAATCCCGACTAGTTTGAGACGATATCCAAAGGAAGATTAAAGAATAAATTTAGAAGAATTTATCTTTGATAAAATTAATGGGAACCTTTCCCTAAGAATGTGATTTTGTGAACAAAAGAATACTCTGAATTGGAATGAGGCGTTTGTTGTGTTTGTGTAACATTTGTTAATTATATACGTGGGTTATTCAGAAAGGCCGGGTTATACCCATTCTGAATAACCGATTCGACGAGATGTCGAAGATGAAGACGGTGGTTGAAGACCGGAAGTCTTCACATCGTTTGGGTGATTACTGATGATCTTGATTGGGCTGTACACCCAGGATGAGGGAATCAGTTGGTGATCGTCCAGACGTACTTGGAGATGGATGGATATGCGAGGAAAGTGCCTCCGGTTTCGTTCAGACCCAGAACGAACTTGTAAATGGATTGTGTGTCTGACATTGGATTTTATTCTGTGTTGATTGATCTCTATTAAATATACATCTGTTTGGCGGCGGAGAATTTATTCTCTTGCTTAACGCCCTTCTCTGAGACGTACGAGCTCAGAGGTTGTATATCGATGGACATCAGTCGCATGGAGTGAATTGCCAATGTGGCATGCGTAAGTGGCAATTGATCAAGGCTTCTGTTGAAAAGCAAAGTCTTGTGGTTGATGATCAAAGCACGGCCTGTGTGGCATAGCTTTGTGTATAACGTGAATTCGCGAGCCTCACACCTCGGTATGAGTAAAAAACGGGATACGGACCCAAGGAGTGCACGACGTTTCTTTCTAGCTAGGGTGGTGTCAGTGACCTACCAGCCCTGACATTTATATACTTTTCACCTGTGTGGTTGTTGGATATGAGGCGCCTCGGATATAGGTCTGTAAGGACAGGGAAACGTGTGTTCAGGAATAATTAATCCTCAAAAGTAAGAGAGGACCGGCCTTGGAGGTTCCAAAGGATCAAAGTGGGGTCCTGAGGCATTGCTAGAGTGTCTCGAACGCGGAGAGGAGCTTGCCCCTTGCCTCGGCTCATGACGGAATCCAATTTCCAATACGTGTATCGCGGTTTTAATTGTAGAACTAGTATGGCGACATGATAGATGGTACCCATGCCGCCTATGATTGATATTTATGATGTGAAATTGTTTTGACACTATACACTTATTGTAGTATCAAATAATGTGTTTTAAACGTATCAAGCATGCTTTGGCTGTTATAAGGGAAAACCCTATCCTCCGGCTTGCGTTGCATTGTGTGATGGGACCTAGGTCTTATAACAGCTTCATTTTTCTTTATTTAGCATTGCGCTGTTTGTTCTATGCACTGGTATTCTTGGGAGGAAACCCGTTCCGTGTTATACGGCGTGGTCCCTTGATTTACCTAACTTTAAAACCAATATTAATAACTGTTTTAGTTCTCACACCAGTCCCATGACTGACCTGGAGTTTATTGTTTTAACCTAAACTCTGGGTGCCCCTATTTTCCGCACGGGCAGCTAGTAGTTTTGGTTTTGCAGATTTATATTCACAGGGTCCTGATTTACAGCTGGAACGATGCTCGGAAAGCTCTGTATCCGTGTATCACTTCTAGTTGTGTTTTTGTATATTTTTCCGCTGCTATGTAATTTATTGTAATCTCTGATATTTATGGTATGTAATTTATTCATTTATACTCTATATATTCTTGTATCTGATGGAATTGTTGTAATAACAATGAAATGTTCTTCCGTTTGCGTTCTATTTTGTCCTGTTCTCAACGCTATCCGCGCTTTCCTTCACGGGGAAGTTCGGGTCGTGTCAGTTTGGTATCAGAGCTTTGGTTTACAAAGCTTAGAGAACAAGACACATTAGAACCGTACGAAAGAATTCATCAGAAATTGGATTAGTAATATCCAATTAGAATGACTCGTTAGAGATAGGATCAGTAGTATCCTAGAACGGGTGTGAAGAGTATATTTTCCAATTGAAAACAATTTTGTTTTAAATTTTAAATCGTTTTATACGTATTTGATATTTATTTATTTTGAATATGGACAATCGAGTATATAAAGATTTTGCATATACGCGTCATGAACGTATATTCGAAGTTTTAATATACTGGATAGATATAGAGTCACATTCTAGGCACCCAGGGGTAATTCTGATGATGTGGCCACATCATCAGTATTTATGCTCGTGTTTCGAAGGTGTGATATCTATATATTTCCATTAGGCTGGTGAGAGAACCAAAACTAATATAGTTAGAGCACATTGTTGTGATTTGGCATCAAAAACATGATTTTCTGTATATGTATCAAATTTATGAATTTGAAACTCTAATCCACTAATTGATTGATGTTTGTGTTGTTTGTTTATTTGTTTCCTAATTTTGAACCATTATGCCTAATTGAACCGAATATTGAACTATATTGAAAATTAGTCGCATTTGCTTGCATATATATATACTTACATTGAACAGGTCATAGCAAGGAGGCTAGAGCCAGAGAATAAAATTTGTTTGCCCGACAGATAGGTACATGTTTACTACATAATTTAATGTTTTGTTTGGGTGATGATGATTTTGTGAGCCTATTGGCTAGCCGCTTGGCTTTTTCTTTTTCTTTTTGAGATCTGAAGGACCGGGGAAGCTATTTGAAATTCCCCGATGCTCCCGGTGCAGGGGAGGTTATGGCGAAATTTTTCGAAAATTTAGGGTGTTAGCCAAATTTTTGAAGAATTTGAAAATTCTCAGAAACTGAAAAGTTAGAGAATGGAAGCCCGACCGAATGTAGAGCTTAATAATCAAACCACTTTCGACTTTGTTCCTTTTCGGGGACGAAAAGTTTTAAGTGGGGGAGATTGTAATAACCCGTAAAATGCGAGCCAGTTTGAAATTTTTATTTTGGCAATTTTAGCGAATTTTGATTATTTAAAATGAATTATTTTAAATAATATCGACGAGAAATTTATTTTGAATATAATTCGAACGTATATATTATACGCGCCGTCGTTAGAATATAAATAATTATATATAATTATAAATAGAATTGAAAATGGCGCGGTAGTTCGATAATTCGATTTCAAACTTCAATTGAATGTACCGGGTGCAAAACAATCCGGATTTTAGTGAAACCAAAAATAATGGGATCTGATTGTGAATATCTTTCTAACGAATCCGACAAATTGAGATTTCATGGCGGGAATCAAAAGATATGTCCAGTTGAAAATTCTGAATAGTCGCTATGGAATTCAGGCCCTTAAAAATGGACATTTTGCAAATGACCTCGGATTTCGACGAAACCACTTTTGTTGGGTCCGTGATGTCAAACTATTGCTAGGTTTCAAGTTTCATAATTTTTCGAATCAATATGTGAGCGTGGCAAAGGAAAACGCGTTTGACCAGTTTCAGTTGATTTTAATCGACTGGAAATTGGCCATTTTTCCAACGGTCTCAGAATTCGACGAAACTAGTTTTGTTAGGACCGTATCGTCAATACGAAGCTAGAAAATATTTTTCGAGAATTTTTAGAGTTAATATGTGACCCCGGTAATTTGAAATGTACGTTTAAAATTCAATATAGCGATTTAAATGTAAATTCAACGGAAACTTATCGAGACGATCGAATCAGCTTGCGATACATATCCCATTGTGTTCGGAATGGGGGTAGAACTCTATGGACGACAGGCGGTGGGCCTCGTTTCGAGTTCGTTTGTAAAAGTCAACTTTTTAAATTAAATAAAAATAATAAAAATAATAAAAATAATAAAAAAATAAATAAATAAAACTCTTTCCCCCCCCCCCCTTTTATCTCGTTCTGGCCCCTCCCCCCTTTTATTATTTACAAATCGATTTTATCAGAGAAAAGAAAAAAAAACTGGCGAAACCGCGATCGAAGACGCCTCCACCTCGTCGACGAGAGCCACCCCATCGCGCCGCCTGACCCCGCCTCCTCCAGTTCTCCTCGCGACAGCCCCCCCTCGACGTGAAGAACCGCAGCCACCCTCCCCCTTTTCTTAGTTCCCGGTCCGATTCCCCTAACCCTAGCGCCACCATGGAGCCTCCGCCCCTGCCTCAGACCACCAACTCCGGCAGCGAGCCCCACTCCCCTCCTCCGACCGGTGAGCGATGGCAGCACCCCCCCCCCCCTCCATCGATTTATACAGTAAGTTTTATGATTTTTATTTGCTTATTAAACTGTTTTTTTAATTACTTTAAACTGATTTTTTTTTAGTTACTTTAAAACTGAATTTTTAGATTTTTAATAAAAGAAAAATACGATTTTTCATTAGAAGAAAAATTAGATTTTCAATAGGAAAGACGATATTTTGAGAAAGGTTTGAACTTTAAAATAGAAAAGACGGAATTTTTATTGAGTAGAAGTAATAAAAATATGATTTTTATATTTTTAAAGTATTAAAAATATAATCTTTACTATATAGAAGTATTAAAAATATAATCTTTACTATATAAAAGTATTAAAAATATAATCTTTACTATATAGAAATATTAAAAATATGATTTTTATATTTTTAAAAAATATAATCTTTATGAGATAGAGATTATAAAAATATCATCTTTTTATATGTAGCAAAATAAAAATCTGATTTTTGTTTTATATACGTTGAAGTAAAGTGATGATTTTTATAATGATGAAATCTTTATTTTGAAAAAGGCGAAACCTTTATTTTGAAAAAGGAGAAATCTTTATTTTGAAAAAGGCGAAATCTTTATTTTGAAAAAGGCGAAATCTTTATTTTGAAAAAGGCGAAATCTTTATTTTGAAAAAGGCGAAACCTTTATTTTGAAAAAGGCGAAATCTTTATTTTATATAAAGGCGAAATCTTTATTTTATATAAAGGCGAAAACTTTATTTTTATAAAGGCGAAATAAATATTTTTGAAATGGAATTTTTATCTATATGATATCGAAATAGAAATATGATTTTTATATATTGAATAGCATAGTAAAAATGAGATTTTTATATATCGAACATCGTAGTAAAAATTCAATTTTTAAATATATGAAGTGATTATAAAAATATGATTTTTGAATTGAATGTGAATAAATAAAAATGTGATTTTTATTTCAAAGACAACGAAATATAAAAATGTGTGATTTTTATATATGTAGTGGCTACGGGCAAAGAAGATAGCGAAGATGCGATAGCGATGAAGATTTCCTGAAAAAGAAGTGCCGTGGAGCTAGGATAGCTTTGGTGAGAACTTCTCACTCTAAATTTCTTTTTTAGTTATATATATATATACTAGGATGCAGACGGTGCTTAGTAGCACCCGACACCCGTCATCCACAGACCATGGATGGCTTGTTTGTTAAAATTGTTTGGTTGTGTAGTTGATTAGATGATTTGATGTGAAATTGAATTATTTGGTGAATTGAATGGATTTGATTGATGTGTGAATGGCGTGGGCCTTCACTAGACCGGGGATAAGGCTAGGCCTTGTCCTGTTTCTAGTATCGTGCCGTTATGCCGCCGAAATTTTCTAAAATATGTTAGAAAAATAAAAATATCATTTATTGAATAAATGAACTGAATAGAAATTCATGTGTGAAAATAAAATGTTTTATCGTTAAAAATATAATTTTAACGTGAAAGTGAATAAATGAATATTTATAAACAAATCGGCCGATTTGTTTATATACACTGGTTTGACTGATATTGATTGGGTTGATAAATTTTACACATCGCCCAACTGCACAAATAAAATCTGTGTTTGATTGTTTGAAACCCCACACGGGTGTTGGGATGAAATTTGATGTTCACTCATCCTGATTGATTAAATATGTCGATCGATTGATTGACAGGCTGTTATAAGCGTAAGATATCTATATTTGATGCTTATACAGTGTAGTGCACTTTGGTTGATGATCGATTATTTTTCAATGCTATTATATACATGTGTTGTATGGAATCCATATAATTAACATTATATGGTGATTGATTGGGCCTCATTCCAATCGGGAAAACAATGAATATTATAAAAGAAAATTCATGTGTTGAATATAAAAATAGTCATGTGTTGACGATGATCATGTGTTGAAACTATTCATGTGTTGAGTAAAATATTTTGAATAAAATAAATTACATCTTTATCACATTTAAAATTAGAACTACTTCCCAGTAGAAGTCTAATTAAAAATCAAACGATAGATACCATAGTTTTATAAAATATTTTACATAACAAAAATAGTGATGTGTCGACAGTACTCATGTGTTGAGAATAGTCGTGAGTTGAAAGAAATATAGATTCATGTGTTGAATAGAACAAATATTCATTTGTTGAATAGAATAACGAATTATTGAAATATAAAGCCGTGTTGATTAGAGATGCGTTATTTTGACGCGAACAATGTTCATATCGATTTTATTCATATTAAAATGAATATTGAAAAGTGATTTCGAAATCGAATATTTCGAAATGAATTGAATTGAAAACGATTTCGAAATGAATTGAATTGAAAACGATTTCGAAATGAATTGAATTGAAAACGATTTCGAAATGAATTGAATTGAAACGATTTCGAAATGAATTGAATTGAAAACGAATTCAAATTGAATTGAAAGTGAATTGAAATGAATTCAAATTGAATTAAAATTTGAATTGAATAGAAATGAATTTTAAAACGGATTTATAAAGAAGAATTCAATTTTGATTTGAATTGAAAAGAAAGTTGAAATTGCTTTTGAAACGATTTTAAAACTATTTATATAATTCGTTTTAAATAGAAATCGACGAAATATATATTATATATATTATATATATAATATAATGGCCTGAATAGAACGCGCCGCGCCGCGGCAGTTCGTGAATTTCGACCATTTATTTCAAACGGACATTGCGGGAGATCCGATCGTCGGATTCTCCTGAAACCGGAACCGTTGGGTTCGTATCGAAAAGTGCTTTCCAATGAATATTAGAAATTTGAAATCTAACGGTTGGATTTGGAATTATGTCCAAATCAAATTCGAAAAAGGTCGCTGTAAGTGCAGTTCAATGGCCGTTGTTGGAAATCGACTGTACGGGCCTTGATAAAATTATTAAAAATATCTATAATTTGTGTAAAATTATAATATGTGAATTGGAAAGAATTGGGCTGGAAAACTCCACATTTGAATAGGTAAAAATAGATTTCTATCGAAATGAACTAGTTTTGAACTAGAATTAAAATCAATTTATTTTTGAAATAAATAAATTGAATTTGAAAGTGATTTTGAAAATAATCGATAATTTCCAATACGTGGCTTGGACTGGAGTTGAATCGAAATTATCTTCGGGATATTTCGATGTTGGATTTCGTGACTATACAGATATTGTTATGGGAATTTGAAAGATATATTTTATATCGTTATTCCCAATACGATATATGTTGGTTTCAGAATTTGATATTGAATATAAGCCGATATATTTTCTATTCAAAGCTTGTATTTAATATCAAATGTGATTTGGGTTTATCGTGGATCGTGTTTTAGATGACATTGGTGCTTTAACCCAGTTAAAGGCAAGATATCGATTTCTGAAAAGATTAAAACTAAGTGGAGTTTTAATGAATCTTTAATTGGATTAAAATGTGAATTGATAATTTAAATTATCAAATCTGAAAAGTGATCTAGAGTGGAGTATCACCAGTTTTGCTCCAAAGCGATAGTTAAATCTTTAATTAGATTTGAACGTGAAATGGTAATTAATTTTACCGATAACACCGTGGTGTTAGATATGGAGTATCACCAGTTCTGCTCCATGGGATATATAGGTTGGGATTGGGAAATAAACTAAATAATTACTTCGTTGTGGTTCGTTAATCCCGACTAGTTTGAGACGATATCCAAAGGAAGAATAAATTTAGAAGAATTTATCTTTGATAAAATTAATGGGAACCTTTCGCTAAGAATGTGATTTTGTGAACAAAAGAATACTCTAAATTGGAATGAGGCGTTTGTTGTGTTTGTGTAACATTTGTTAATTATATACGTGGGTTATTCAGAAAGGCCGGGTTATACCCATTCTGAATAACCGATTCGACGAGATGTCGAAGATGAAGACGGTGGTTGAAGACCGGAAGTCTTCACATCGTTTGGGTGATTACTGATGATCTTGATTGGGCTGTACACCCAGGATGAGGGAATCAGTTGGTGATCGTCCAGACGTACTTGGAGATGGATGGATATGCGAGGAAAGTGCCTCCGGTTTCGTTCAGACCCAGAACGAACTTGTAAATGGATTGTGTGTCTGACATTGGATTTTATTCTGTGTTGATTGATCTCTATTAAATATACATCTGTTTGGTGGCGGAGAATTTATTCTCTTGCTTAGCGCCCTTCTCTGAGACGTACGAGCTCAGAGGTTGTATATCGATGGACATCAGTCGCATGGAGTGAATTGCCAATGTGGCATGCGTAAGTGGCAATTGATCAAGGCTTCTGTTGAAAAGCAAAGTCTTGTGGTTGATGATCAAAGCACGGCCTGTGTGGCATAGCTTTGTGTATAACGTGAATTCGCGAGCCTCACACCTCGGTATGAGTCAAAAACGGGATACGGACCCAAGGAGTGCACGACGTTTCTTTCTAGCTAGGGTGGTGTCAGTGACCTACCAGCCCTGACATTTATATACTTTTCACCTGTGTGGTTGTTGGATATGAGGCGCCTCGGATATAGGTCTGTAAGGACCGGGAAACGTGTGTTCAGGAATAATTAATCCTCAAAAGTAAGAGAGGACCGGCCTTGGAGGTTCCAAAGGATCAGAGTGGGGTCCTGAGGCATTGCTAGAGTGTCTCGAACGCGGAGAGGAGCTTGCCCCTTGCCTCGGCTCATGACGGAATCCAATTTCCAATACGTGTATCGCGGTTTTAATTGTAGAACTAGTATGGCGACATGATAGATGGTACCCATGCCGCCTATGATTGATATTTATGATGTGAAATTGTTTTGACACTATACACTTATTGTAGTATCAAATAATGTGTTTTAAACGTATCAAGCATGCTTTGGCTATTATAAGGGAAAACCCTATCCTCCGGCTTGCGTTGCATTGTGTGATGGGACCTGGGTCTTATAACAGCTTCATTTTTCTTTATTTAGCATTGCGCTGTTTGTTCTATGCACTGGTATTCTTGGGAGGAAACCCGTTCCGTGTTATACGGCGTGGTCCCTTGATTTACCTAACTTTAAAACCAATATTAATAACTGTTTTAGTTCTCACACCAGTCCCATGACTGCCCTGGAGTTTATTGTTTTAACCTAAACTCTGGGTGCCCCTATTTTCCGCACGGGCAGCTAGTAGTTTTGGTTTTGCAGCTTTATATTCACAGGGTCCTGATTTACAGCTGGAACGATGCTCGGAAAGCTCTGTATCCGTGTATCACTTCTAGTTGTGTTTTTGTATATTTTTCCGCTGCTATGTAATTTATTGTAATCTCTGATATTTATGGTATGTAATTTATTCATTTATACTCTATATATTCTTGTATCTCATGGAATTGTTGTAATAACAATGAAATGTTCTTCCGTTTGCGTTCTATTTTGTCCTGTTCTCAACGCTATCCGCGCTTTCCTTCACGGGGAAGTTCGGGTCGTGTCAATTCACTTTGCTTATCAATATTATTAATAGGTAATAATTATTTATTAGTCTTTACTTAACATTAATAACCTTCATTCATCATGTATGAAATGGGTTAGACATATTCCAATATTTAGAGTACTAAACATAATCTGATAACTTTAATTTCCAAAATGTCAATTGCAGATATGACTGTTTTAAACCAAATCGTTATTAGTACAAGTTCAGTTCGTGATATGTACGCAACTTTAATGACAATAAAATTTATGTATGTTTCGGTATCAGCTAATAATGGTAATGAATGTCTGCTTTGATTATGAGTATTAATTCTAAACCCCAACGTATGTCAACATTATCATATTATCAATCTTAGTATAACAAACACAATATGACAATTTTAAATCATAATAGATTAACATGAAAATTATACCGCGTTTGTTTGATGTAAATATTTGCTATTTTGGTTATATACTGTAACGACCCGAACTTCCCCAGTAAGGAAAGCCCGGATTGAATTGAGAACAAGCCACATCGGGATGCAAACAGAAGAACATTTCATTGTTAATTACAACAATTCCATCAGAATACAAGAATATTACAGAGTATGAATAAATATTACACAGAAAATATCATAGATTTAAGTTACATTTAAATACATCGCAGCGGAAAATAATACAAAACACAACTAGAAGTAATACACGGATACAGAGCTTTCCGAGTATCGTTCCAGCTGTAAATCAGGATCCTGTAAATATAAATCTGCAAAACCAAAACTACTAACTGTGTAACACCCCGCGAATTCTATGACTGTGAAACTCACAAATTAAAGTATAATTAATTTCAAATCAAAGAACTAAGGGAAACGGGATACGCCATTGCGTTCGTCTCGGAAAAATACGCGAAATAGAGTCCGAGTTTTCGAAAAACGGATATCGTATGAAGAAGTTATGGACGAACGAAGTTGGGCGAAAAACCGAAAAAGGGCCAGAATGCACTGGCGCACTTGGGAAGTGCGCCAGAACAAAAATGAACTGGCGCACCTGTGAAGTGCGCCAGTACATTTTTGACCTGGCGCACCTGCCAAGTGCGCCCAGGTCAAAAATGACCTGCTGGCCAGGTCTGGTCTAGCCCTGGCTGGCCAGGTCGGTGTGTGGTCGAATTTCTGTGGTCTGCTTTATCATTAGGGCTAGGTGGCGGGTTTTTATTGGTCTCTCTTCCTAATGAATGGCTACGATCTAACCTAGCAACATCAATGGTCCTAATCAATTCCTAACCTCTATATAAACAACCCTAGACTAAACCCTAATCTATTCATTCAAAATAAGATTATAGCCGCCATGTTGCTGAGGAACGACAAAGAGTAGCCGCCGACTAGAGAGAGAGTTAGGAAGAAAGTTCTAAAGCCTAAAGCAATTCAAGCAACCTAAAGCTAATCAATTCAACAAAGGAATCGTGTCTCTTAATTAGAGAATTCGCCACAACCATTGTAAGTAGAGTATTACTTTGGTATTAATAAACAACTGTGTTGATGTGTATGCTTGAATTGTAGCAATGGAAGTAATTCATATTTGTGCAAAATTATGTTATTCATTATAAAGAACTACATGCGGTAGTTCTATGCAAGTATACGTTTGGAATATTGCGCAAATTGTGTAATCTATATTGAAGCTACATGTATGTAGTTAATTGAAATTCATGCAAGTTTGGGGCTTTGTTATTATGCCATTATGATGTATATTTTTGTGCATAAATCATTTTGCAAGTAATTGAAACAAGTTTGGTTATTATAGTTCATATGAAACTATGTGGAATTTTGACACCATAATCCATGTATTAAGTCATGCTTTTGCAAACTTATGAATATGGCTAGGAATGATATTTGGCATAATTGAAATCCGTTATTAAGTCTATCTTGTTTCAAAGGATTATATGATGACATGGCTAGGTTAGACTCAAAAATCCCTTTTTGCAAGTTTAAAGAAAACACCATGATTAGGAATATTTATGCATAAGTATATTTATACCATCGTTATGTGATTAGACTTAAACCATGATTAAGTTGAACTATGCTTTTGTGTTAGTAACAAAGTATCCCCTTTGTAAACTTGTAGAAACCTTATGAACATGACTTGTTTATGTTTATGCCATGAACAAATTGAACTTTACCTATGCCATGCTTATGTTTGACATTATGCCATGTTTATGCTAGAAGTATTTATGCCATGCTTATGTTTGACATTATGCCATGTTTATGCTAGAAGTATTTATGCCATGCTTATGTTTGACATTATGCCATGTTTATGCTAGGAATATTTATGACATGCTTATGTTTGACATTATGCCTAAATAAGAGTATAGGTTCATGTTGTAGTTAAACCTATGCAAGTTCACATGCTTTGATTTATGTCACCTATGTTGCCACTATGCAAGTACACCAATATCTATTTTGTATTTCCAACGTCGTATTGCAAGTTCATGCGCTCACCTTCCCCTCTTTGTGTATACGCCATAAGCCTCCCCTTTCGCATGGCTAAATTGGGCTTTAAAAGGCTAAGCCCAATATATATGAACGGACGTGTAAAACGGGGGAAAATAACGTTGGGTTAAAATGAATTAATGAATGAAAATATAAAATAGAAGGGCCCAAATTCAAGTATGGGTTGGGCCCGTGATTGGTGTAACCTTTACACCATTAACTTAATAATGGGCCGCAAATATTTACATATAAATAAAGAAGAATGACAAGATATGTAAATGTAGAATATACGATGTGTTTAACCCGAGGTTGGATTGAGTTGTGATGTAAACCTGCCCGGAACCGCCCGGCTGTCCAGTAGTCACAACAATACCTATCCAATGTGGGAGGTTAAACATGGAGCCCAGCAAGGACCCGAGGTTAGACTGAGTTGTGGCGTAAGACTGCCCGGAACCAACCGGCAACAGGCAGCCACAACAATACTTGTCTAATGTGAGAGGTCAGGGCCTTAATAAGACAATTAAGACTGAGTCAGGATTGTTAGGATTAAGTGGACTAAAAACTTAATCAAAATGGAACATGCTAAACTAAACGGACTGGTGGGGTTAGGTAGGAAACACTTAACCAACTTAGCATGTTGGCTAGAGATAGAAAACCTAGTAACGGGGGACCCTTTTCAGCAGTAACCCTAAAAGGTGTATCAGGATACCCTGAAACTAGGCAGGGTGGGGCACGATTACTGGGCTGATTATAAGAGGTCAAAGCGACGGCGGTGGTGTAGCAGTGTAGGTTCTAACGGAGTGCGGGCGTGCACACACTCCGGCGCAGAAAAATAAGGCACTGGACACCAGTAGCATACCTGTGCACTCTAAGGTTGTGACGGGTTGCCACTATGGGACTTGATACACCCCATGGCGGGACCAGCATAGGTAACTACAGACATCGGGGGCCGTAAGACACATGTAACTATGCGAGTAGGAGCCGATCATCATTGAATGGATCACATCACCCTGATTTTGGGGTGCAAATTGGAAACTAGTTTATATGGGTTCAGAGATTAACATGGGGTACGATAGTATATTCAACCCTAGATAACTTAACCAAGTTCATAGTGTTTGCCCACTTCCTGGTTTACTTATCATACCCAGTTCTTTATTCATAGACAAAGTAGTACTAGACTTACTCAGGCTTTATGTCTGACTCTGCTTTTCTTTCGTCTTCTTTCTTCCGTTTCCCCCCCCCCCCCCCCAGGTCCTCAGGGAGGGAACACAGCAGCTTGACCAGCCTTAGCATCCAGCTTGAAGAAGAGAAATGTATTGCTTGGACTTTCCTGTTTTGAACTATGGCTTTGGACAATCCACTATGGGGCTTTTGCAGTTTATCTATGTTTTATTTACGCTTCTTTAAATCATGTACTCAAGACAGATTATGAAAGTGTTATGCTATGTTTTTGGAAAGGATGTTGTTGTAAGACGTATTTGATTTAATGAAATAAAGTTTGTTGTTCTTCCGCTGTCTTACAAATATGTGTTCTTATATCTGTCTTGTATATCTGTGACTTGTACTTATAAACCTCCACCAAAATTAGGGCATTCCCTTTGAGAGTGACCCTAACGGAGGTGGGGTGTTTCAAACTGCCCGTGTCAAAATAAGGGCACCCAGAGTTTAGGTTAAAACAATAAACTACAGATCAGTCATGTGACTGGTGTGAGAACTAAAACAGTTATTAATCTTTATTTTAAAGTTAGGTAAATCAAGGGACTACGTCGTATAACACGGAACGGGATTCCTCCCAAGAATACCAGTGCATAAAACAATAGCACAATGCTAAATAAAGAAAAATGAAGCTATTATAAGTCCCAGGTCCCATCACACAATGCAACGCAAGCCGGAGGATAGGGTTTTTACCTTATAATAGCTAAGAATGCTTGGTACGCTAAATTTCATCTTTTATTATTACTATAAGTGTATAATGTCAAAACAATTTCAATCATAAGTACCAATCATAGATGACATAAGTGCCCCACACCACTATGTCGCCATATATAGGTTTACAATCAAAACTGCAACTGTCACATATTGGAAGTTGGATTTCCGTATGTGAACTGAGGCAAAAGATAGTCCTCTACCGAATTCAAGACCGTCTAGCCCAAATCTCAGGCAAGTACTCAGTCAAGCATTTGGATCGTCAGGGCCGGTCCACCGATGTGGATTAAAATGCCTGAACACTGTGTTTCCCCACTCTTTGGGGCGTAAATGAGTCCAACGACTCCATCGGCTCCACACAGTCACCGATATATCTGAGGCGCCTCTCAATCCAACAACCACATTAGTCAAACTCGTTAGGGCGTGTAAAACCACTGACGCCACATCTAGCTAGAAGGAAACGCATGCCCTCCCTAAGGTCCTCTCCCATTTCTGGTTCACAACCGGGGTGTGAGGCTCGCGAATCAACGCTACATAAAGCTATGCCACACAGGCCATGCTTTGATCATCAACCACAAGACTCTGCTTTTCAACAGAAGCCTTGATCATATTGCCACTTAGGCATGCCACACAGGCAATTCACTCCATGCGTTTGATATCCATCAATATATAACATCTGAGCTTGGACGTCTCAAAGAAGGGCGTTAAGTAAGAGAATTAATTTTCCGCCGCCAAACAGATATATATTTAATAGAAATCAATCACACAGAATAAAATCCAATGTCAGACACACTGTCCATTTACAAAACCGTTCTGGGTCTGAACGAAACCGGAGGCACCTTGTACCTCGCAGATCCATCGATCTCCAAGTACGTCTGGACGATCACCAACTGATTCCCTCCTCTTGGGTGTACAGCCCAATCAAGATCATCAGTAATCACCCAAACGATGTGAAGACCTCCGGTCTTCGACCACCGTATTCATCCTCGACACCACGTCGCATCAGTTATTCAGAATGGGATAACTCGGTCTTTCTGAATAACTTGCGTATATAATAAACAAATGTTACACAAACACAACATACGCCTCATTTCAATTCAGAATATTCTTTTATTCAAATATTCTTATACTTTGGGAATGGTTCCCATTAATTTTATCAAAGATAAATTCTTTAAATCTATTCTTAAATCTTCTTTGAATATCAATTCAAACTAGTTGAGATTAGCGAACCACGCCGAAGTAATTATTTATTTTAATTTCCCAATCCCAACCGATTCATCCCATGAAGTAAAACTGGTAATACTTCATATCTAACACCACGGTGTTATCGATAAATTTAATTACCATTTCACGTTCAAATCTAATTAAAGATTTAACTATCGCCTGGAGCAAAACTGGTGATACTGCATTCTCGATCACTTCAATCTAATTAAAGATTCATTAAAACTCTACTTAGTTTTAATCTTCCCAAAAATCAATATCCTGTCTTTAACTGGGTTAAAGAACCAATGTCATCTAAAACACGGTTCACGATAAACCCAAAATCATATTCTATTAATTATCAGGTTAAAGAACTAGTGTTATTTAAAACACCGTTCACGATAAACCCAAAAATCAATTCCAATTCAATTATTGGAAATTTTGGTTACTTTAAAAACCATTTCAAATCCAATTTATTTATTTTAAAAACAAATGGATTTTAATTCTAGTTCAAAACCAGTTCATTTCGATAAAAATCTATTTTTATCTTTTCAAATTTGGAATTTTTCATCTCAATTCTTCAAAAATCATTTATTTTGATTTTACACAAATTATTACTATTTTTAATAATTTTATCAAGGCCCGTACAGTCGATTTCCATCAACGGCCATCAAACTTCACGTACAGCGACCTTTTCCAAATTTGATTTGGACATAATTCCGAATCCAACCGTTAGATTTCAAATCTCTAATATTCGTTAGAAAGCTCTTTTCGATACGAACCTAATGGTTCCGGTTTTAGGAGAATCCGACGGTCGGATCTCTCGTAATATCCATTCGAAGCCAATGGTCGAAATTCGCGAACTACCGCGGCGCGGTGCGTTCTATTCAGGCCATTCTATATATATATTATATATATTTCGTCGATTTCCTTTTAATACGTATTTTATAAATCGTTTTAATTTCGTTTTCGAAATGATTTCAACTTCATATTCAATTTCGAATCAAAATTGAATATTCCACATCATCGATATACAAATGATAATATTTTCAAAACGTTATATTTTGAAATCACTTTCTTTTCTATATTCATTATAAAAATAAATAAAATCGATATAAATATCGTTCACGTCAAAATGGCGTCAATCTAATCAACACGACTTTTATTCAACACATGAATGTTTACTCTATTCAACACATGAATATTTATTCTATTCAACACGTGAATATATATTATTCAACACATGACTTTTTATTCTATTCAACACATGAATTTTTATCCTATTCAACACATGAATTTTTATTTCTATTCAACACATGAATTTATTTCTATTCAACACATGAATTTATTTCTATTCAACATATGAATTTATTTTTATAATATTCCTTATTTTCCAAATTGGAATGAGGCCCAATCAACTACCATATAATGTTAATTATATGGATTTTCTACAACACATGTATATAATAGCAACAATAAATCATCAACCATCTGCACCACACAACTGCAGAAGCATTAAATATAAATAATTAACGCTTACATAGTCTGTCAACCCATCGATTGACATACAACCAAACAATTGAGATTAGTGTATGTCAAATATCATCCCAACACCCATGTGAGGTTTCAAACAATCAAACATAGATTTTATTTGTGCAGTTGGGCGATGTGTAAAATTTATCGTCCTAATCAATATCAGTCAAATCGGTGTACATAAACAAATCGTTCGATTTGTAAATTAATATTTATTTTACTTCAACACATGAATATATATTTTACTTCAACCCATGAATATATATTTTATTTCAACACATCACACTATCAAATTTCACTACACAGAAATCAAACAAACAAGTCATCCATGGTCTGTGGACGACGGGTGTCAGGTGCTGCTAAGCACCGTCTACATCCTAGTATATATTTCAAACTAGAAATAAATAAAAGTGAGGAGTTCTCACCGATTAGCTAAACCAAACACCGCAACTCTTAATATGTAGAAAACCTTGCTGTACTCGCCTTTGGTCACTTTCGATGTCCGTAGCCACTACGTATATAAAAATCACATTTTTAAAACGAAGTTATTTAAATAAAATCGTATTTCTATTTCCACTTCAAATATATAAAAATCGAATTTTTATCTCATACCTATATCAAAATCATAACTTTACTATCATGCATATATAAAAATTATATTTTTATATTCGTTACTTCATTAAAAAAAATCTTATCTTTTCAAATAAACAAAATCAAATCTTTTATATTTCACTTCATATAAAGAAAGATCACATTTTTATTATGCTATGGTATAAATTAAAATCATACCTTTACATAACTAAAAATCAAATCTTTTCTATTATAAAAATTGTATTTTTTTTACTTTGCTATATATATGTGTATCATATCTTGTTCCATTATAAAAATCAAATCTTTTGCTCTTAAAAATAAAATTTTCTCCTAAACAAAAATTAGTCCTTTTCTTAAAAAAAACCTAATCTTTTTCAAATACTAGAATTCAAATCTTTACATTATAAAAATATAATCTCGTTCATGATAAAAATGTAATCTTTTGCATAAATAAAAATATAATCTTTTGCATAAAAATATAAATTTTAACATCATAAGAATATAAACATGATAAAAGAAGAAAAATCGTATTTTATATCAATAAAATAAAAAATTTAAATTATAAAACTTACTGTGATTGGGTTTCAACGCGTGGGGGGGCGGAGCGACAGTCTCGAGCTAGGGATTGTGGCGTGGAAGGAGGAGCGCGGCAGCCTGCTGAGGCGCGGCGGATCTGTTGCACGACATCGAGGTCGATGGCGTCGGTCCTGGGGTGTTTCCCGTCGACTGAGAGAAGGGGAAAGAAAAGAGGGCCAGAGGAGGAGGGAGGATAGGCGAAGGCGACTGGGAAGATGGGCGCGGCGGGGCTGGATTCGCCTCTGGTGGTGGCGATGAGGTAGGAGAGGGGTAACGAGAGCAAACGGTTTTGAAATTGGGGGCGGATTCTTCTTGTTGACCATGAAAATATAAATGAGGGTTTGACTTTTTAATTCAGGGCTATTGGACAATATACAGTTCATATTTTATTATTTAATTTTCCATATAAAACAACCTTTTATTTCGAATTAAAATTCAAATTCACCGACTATCGTCCCTAGCTAATTACCCCCATTCTGAACACAATGGGATATGTCCCGCATGCTGATTCGACTGTTCCGATCAGTTTTCATCAAAATCAAAATATAGATCTATATATTGAATTTGAAAGCACATTTCAATTTACCGGGGCCACATACGGACTCTAAAAATTCCCGAAAAATATTTTCTAACTTCTTATTGACGATATGGTTATAACAAAACTAATTTCGTCAAATTCTGAGATCATTTGAAAAATGGTCATTTTCCAGTCGATTAAAATCAACTAAAACTGGCCAAACGCGTTTTCTTTTGCCACGCTCACATATTGATTCAGAAAATTAAGAATTTTGAAACCTAGTAATAAAATGACATCACGGATCCAATAAAAGTGGTTTCGTCGAAAACCGAGTTCGTTTGCAAAATTTCCATTTTTAAGGGCCAAAATTCCATAACGACTATTCTGAATTTTCAACTAGACATATCTTTTGATTCCCGCTATGAAATTTCAATTTTTCGGATTCCAGGAAAGATATTCTCAAATAGATTCTAATATTTTTGGTTTCGCTAAAATCCGGTTTATTTTGAATCCTGTACATCCATTTAAACTTTAAAATCGATTTTTTGAACTACCGCGCCATTTACAAATCCTTTTATAATTAAAATAAAATATTTATATTCTATCGACGATTCAAATAAATATACATGTTCTAATTCTATTCAAAATAAATTTCTCGTCGTTATTATTTAAAATAATTCATTTTGAATATTCAAATTTCGCTAAAATTGCCAAAATAAAAATTTTAAATTGGCTCAGATTTCCGGGTTTTTGCAATCTCCCCTACTTAAAACTTTTCGCCCCCGAAAAGGAACGAAGCCGAAAGTTTTTAACAAATCAACTCAACTTCCATTATTTTCATTACGGCTTAAGTTCTACAACTTTTCAGTTTCTAAGAACTTTTCAAATTTTTCAAAAATTTGGCTAACACCCTAAATTTTCGAAAAATTTCGCCATTACCTCCCCTGCACCGGGAGCTTCAGGATATTTTAAATAGCCTCCTATGGCGCTCACCAATCCAAAAAGAAAAAGAAACAGCCAAGCGGCTAGCCAATCGGGTCATAAAATCATCCAAACCCAATGAAATTAGTAAACATGTACCTATTTGTCGGGCAAACAATTTTATTCCTCTTGTCTAGCCTCCTTGCTATGACCTGTTCAATGTAAGTACCTGTACGTGCATGCAAATGCGACAAATTTTCAATACAATTCAATATTTGATACAATTTGGCTAAAGGTTCAACATTTAATTAATCGAACAATAATCAAACAACACAACCAGTAATCAATTAGTTGATTAGCTTTCAATCAAATAATTTTGATATATAGTTAAAAATCACATTTTTGGTGCCAAATCACAACAATATATTCTAACTATATTTTGGTTCTCACACCAGTCTAATGGAAATATATAGATATCTCACTTTCGAAACACGAACATAAATCCTGATGATGGAGCTCCATCACCAAAATCATCTCCGGGCGACTAGAGTGTGATTCTATATCTATCCAGTATATTAAAACTTCGAATACACGTGGATCAGACGTATAGGCAAAATCTTTATATATTGGATTGTCCAAATCAACACAAATAAATATTCAAATACGAATAATTGAATTAAATTTTCAAAACAAAACTTGTTTTCATTTTAAAAAATATACTCTTCACACTCGTTCTAGGATACTACTAATCCTATCTCTAACGAGTCATTTCCATTGGATATTACTAATCCAATTTCTGATGAATCCTTTCGTTTGGTTCTAACGTGTCTTGTTCTCCGAGCTCTGTAAACCAAAGCTCTGATGCCAGGTGTAACGACCCGAACTTCCCCGTTAAGGAAAGCCCAGATTGAATTGAGAACAAGCCACATCAGCACGCAAACAGAAGAACATTTCATTGCTAATTACAACAATTCCATCAGAATATAAGAATATTACAGAGTATGAATAAATATTACACAGAAAATATCAGAGATTTAAGTTACATTTAAATACATCGCAGTGGAAAATAATACATAACACAACTAGAAGTAATACATGGATACAGAGCTTTCCGAGTATTATTCCAGCTGTAAATCAAGATCCTGTAAATATAAATCTGCAAAACCAAAACTACTAGCTGTCCGTGTCAAAATAAGGGCACCCAGAGTTTAGGTTAAAACAATAAACTCCAGATCAGTCATGTGACTGGTGTGAGAACTAAAACAGTTATTAATCTTTATTTTAAAGTTAGGTAAATCAAGGGACCACGTCGTATAACACGGAACAGGTTTCCTCCCAAGAATACCAGTGCATAAAACAACAGCGCAATGCTAAATAAAGAACAATGAAGCTATTATAAGACCCAGGCCCCATCACACAATGCAACGCAAGCAGGAGGATAGGGTTTTTACCTTATAATAGCCAAGAATGCTTGGTATGTTAAATTTCATATTTTATTATTACTATAAGTGTATAGTGTCAAAATAGTTCCAATCATAAGTACCAATCATAGACGACATAACTGCCCCATACCACTATGTCGCCATATATAGGTTTACAATCAAAACCGCAATTGTCCCGTATTGGAAGTTGGATTTCCGTCTGTGAACCGAGGCAAAAGATAGTCCTCTACCGAATTCGAGACTGTCTAGCCTGAGTCTCAGGCAAGTACTCAGTCAAGCCTTTGGATCGTCAGGGCCGGTCCACCGATGTGGATTAAAATGCCTGAACACGGTGTTTCCCCACCTTTGGGGCGTAAATGAGTCCAATGACTCCATCGGCTCCACACAGTCACCGATATATCCGAGGATCCTCACAATCCAACAACCGCATAAGTCAAACTCGTCAGGGCGTGTAAAACCACTGACGCCACTTCTAGCTAGATGGAAACGCATGCCCTCCCTGAGGTCTCTCCCGTTTCTGGTTCACAACCGGGGTGTGAAGCTCGCGAATCAACGCTACACAAAGCTATGCCACATAGGTCGTGCTTTGATCATCAACCACAAGACTCTGCTTTTCAACAGAAGTCGTGATCATACTGCCACTTAGGCATGCCACACAGGCAATTCACTCCATGCGTTTGATATCCATCAATATATAACCTCTGAGCTCGTACGTCTCAGAGAAGGGCGTTAAGCAAGAGAATAAATTCTCCGCCGCCAAACAGATATATATTTAATAGAAATCAATCACATAGAATAAAATCCAATGTCAGACACACAGTCCATTTACAAGTTCGTTCTGGGTCTGAACGAAACCGGAGGCACCTTGTACCTTGCATATCCATCGATCTCTAAGTACGTTTGGACGATCACCAACTGATTCCCTTCTCTTGGGTGTACAACCCAATCAAGATCATCAGTAATCACCCGAACTATGTGAAGACCTCCGGTCTTTGACCACCGTCTTCATCCTCGACACCACGTCACATCAGTTATTCAGAATGGGATAACCCGGTCTTTCTGGATAACTCGCGTATATAATAAAGAAGTGTTACACAAACACAACATACGCCTCATTCCATTTCAGAATATTCTTTTATTCAAATATTCTTATACTTTGGGAAAGGTTCCCATTAATTTTATCAAAGATAAATTCTTTAAATCTATTCTTTAAATCTATTCTTTAATCTTCTTTGAATATCAATTCAACTAGTCGGGATTAGCGAACCACACCGAAGTAATTATTTATTTTAATTTCCCAATCCCAACCTATTCATCCCATGAAGTAAAACTGGTAATACTTCATATCTAACACCACGGTGTTATCGGTAAATTTAATTACCATTTCACGTTCAAATCTAATTAAAGATTTAACTATCGCCTGGAGCAAAATTGTTGATACTTCATTCTTGATCTCTTCAATCTGATTAAAGATTCATTATAGCTCTACTTAGTTTTAATCTTCCCAAAAATCAATATCCTGTCTTTAACTGGGTTAAAGAACCAATGTCATATAAAAAGCGGTTCACGATAAACCCAAAATCACATTCCATTAATTATCGGGTTAAAGAACAAGTGTTATTTAAAACACCGTTCACGATAAACCCAAAAATCAATTCCAATTCAATTATTGGAAATTCCGGTTACTTTTAAAACCATTTCAAATCCAATTTATTTATTTTAAAAACAAATGGATTTTAATTCTAGTTCAAAACCAGTTCATTTCGATAAAAATCTATTTTTATCTTTTCAAATTTGGAATTTTTCATCTCAGATCTTCACAAATCATTTATTATGATTTTACACAAATTATTACTATTTTTAATAATTTTATCAAGGCCTGTATAGTCGATTTCCATCAACGACCATCGAACTGCACTTACAGCGACCTTTTCCAAATTTGATTTGGACATAATTACAAATCCAACCATTAGATTTCAAATCTCTAATATTCGTTAGAAAGCTCTTTTTGATACGAACCTAACGGTTCCGGTTTTAGGAGAATCCGACAGTCGGATCTCCCGTAATATCCATTCGAAGCCAATGGTCGAAATTCGCGAACTACCGCAGCGCGGCGCGTTATATTCAGGCCATTCTTTATATAATATATATATATTATATATATTTCGTCGATTTCCTTTTAAAACGTATTTTATAAATCGTTATAATTTTGTTTTCGAAACGATTTCAACTTCATATTCAATTTCGAATCAAAATTGAATATTCCACATCATCGATATACAAATGATAATATTTTCAAAACGTTATATTTTGAAATCACTTTCTTTTCTGTATTCATTATAAAAATAAATAAAATCGATATAAACATTGTTCACGTCAAAATGGCGTCAATATAATCAACACGGCTTTTATTCAACACATGAATGTTTATTCTATTCAACACATGAATATTTATTCTATTCAACACATGAATATATATTATTCAGCACATGATTTTTTATTCTATTCAACACATGAATTTTTATTCTATTCAACACATGAATTTTTATTTTTATTCAACACATGAATTTATTTCTATTCAACACATGAATTTATTTTTATAATATTCCTTATTTTCCAAATTGGAATGAGGCCCAATCAACTACCATATAATGTTAATTATATGGATTTTCTACAACACATGTATATAATAGCAACAATAAATCATCAACCATCTGCACCACACAACTGCATAAGCATTAAATATAAATAATTAAGCTTACACAGTCTGTCAACCCATCGATTGACATACAACCAAACAATCAGGATTAGCATATGTCAAATATCATCCCAACACCTGTGTGGGGTTTCAAACAATCAAACACAGATTTTATTTGTGCAGTTGGGCGATGTGTAAAATTTATCGTTCCAATCAATATCAGTCAAATCGGTGTACATAAACAAATCGTTCGATTTGTAAATGAATATTTATTTTACTTCAACACAAGAATATATATTCTACTTCAACACATGAATATATATTTTATTTCAACACATCACACTATCAAATTTCACTACACAGAAATCAAACAAACAAGTCATCCATGGTCTGTGGACGACGGGTGTCAGGTGCTGCTAAGCACCGTCTGCATCCTAGTATATATTTCAAACTAGAAATAAATAAAAGTGAGGAGTTCTCACCGATTAGCTAAACCAAACTCCGCGACTCCTAAAATGTAGAAAACCTTGTTGTACTCGCCTTTGGTCACTTTCGATGTCCGTAGCCACTACATATATAAAAATCACAATTTTAAAACGAAGTTATTTAAATAAAAATCGTATTTCTATTTCCACTTCAAATATATAAAAATCGAATTTTTATCTCATACCTATATCAAAATCATAACTTTACTATCATGCATATATAAAAATTATATTTTTATATTCGTTACTTCATTATAAAAATCCTATCTTTTCAAATAAACAAAATCAAATCTTTTATATTTCACTTCATATAAAGAAAGATCACATTTTTATTATGCTATGGTATAAATAAAAATCGTACCTTTACATAACTAAAAATCTAATCTTTTCTATTATAAAAATCGTATTTTTTTTACTTTGCTAAATATATATATATATATATATATCATACCTTGTTCCATTATAAAAATCAAATCTTTTGTTCTTAAAAATCAAATTTTCTCCTAAACAAAAATCAGTCCTTTTCTTATAAAAAAAACTAATCTTTTTCAAATACTAGAATTCAACTCTTTTCATTATAAAAATATGATCTCGTTCATGATAAAATTGTAATCTTTTGCATAAATAAAAATATAATCTTTTGCATAAAAATATAAACTTTAACATCATAAGAATATAAACATGATAAAAGAAGAAAAGTCGGATTTTATATCAATAAAATAAAAAGGTTAAATTATAAAACTTATTGTGATTGGGTTTCAATGCGAGGGGGGTGGAGCGACAGTCTCGAGCTAGGGATTGTGGCATGGAAGGAGAAGCGCGGCAGCCTGCTGAGGCGCGGCAGATCTGTCGCACGGCATCAAGGTCGACGACGTCGGTCCTGGGGTGTAACCTGTCGGCTGAGAGAAGGGTGCGAGAAAAGAGGGCCAGAGGAGGAGGGAGGAGAGGCGAAGGCGACTGGGAAGAGGTGCGCGGCGGGGCTGGATTCGCCTCTAGTGGTGGCGACGAGGTAGGAGAGGGGGAATGAGATTGAACGGTTTTGAAATTGGGGGCGGATTCTTCTTGTTGACCGTGAAAAATATAAATTAGGGTTTGACTTTTTAATTCAGGGCTATTGGACAATATATAGTTCATATTTTATTATTTATTTTTCCATATAAAGCAACCATTTATTTCGAATTCAAAATCGAACCCACCGACTATCGTCCCTAGCTAATTACCCCCATTCTGAACACAATTGGATATGTCCCGCATGCTGATTCGACTGTTCCGATCAGTTTTCGTCAAAATCAAAATATAAATCTATATATTGAATTTCAACATACATTTTAATTTACCGGGGCCACATACGGACTCTAAAAATTCCTGAAAAATATTTTCTAACTTCGTATTGACGATAAGGTTCTAGCAAAACTAATTTCATCAAATTTTGAGACCATTTGAAAAATGGCCATTTTCCAGTCGATTAAAATCAACTAATACTGGTCAAACGCGTTTTCTTTTGCCATGCTCACATATTGATTCAGAAAATTACGAATTTTGAAATCTAGCAAGAAATTGACATCACGGATCCAACAAAAGTGGTTTCGTCGAAAACCGAGGTCGTTTGCAAAATTTCCATTTTTAAGGGCCAGAATTACATAGCGACTATTCTGAATTTTCAACTGGACTTATCTTTTGATTCCTGCTATGAAATTTCAATTTTTCGGATTTGTTGGAAAGATATTCTCAAATAGATTCTAATATTTTTGGTTTCGCTAAAATCCGATTTATTTTGAATCCTGTACATTCATTTGAACTTTGAAATCGAATTTTCGAACTACCGTGCGATTTTCAATTCCTTTTATAATTAAAATAAAATATTTATATTCTAATGACGATTCAAATAAATATACACGTTCTAATTCTATTCAAAATAAATTTCTCGTCGTTATTATTTAAAATAATTCATTTTAAATATTCAAAATTCGCTAAAATTGCCAAAATAAAATTTTTTAATTGGCTCAGATTTCCGGGTTATTACATATACTACATACGTTATATATAATAAATATATTATTTATCTAAATAACGTACTTATGTTGGTTATAATCCAATTGTAAATCCGATTAGGCATTTCGAAACTCTAGTCCAGGCCACGCAGTCCTTTGTTTCTCATCTACTATTCATCTTCTTTGTCAATTCAAAACTGCTTCTCCCCTTTACTGCTATTAACACAAACACTGCTATTAACACAAACTTTTTCCATGCTTTCGCTTACACTTTTCTTTCTCATTCACAGGTTCCTGTTCTTCTTCTTCTGCTGATCCATGAAAAGCCCACTACTCTCGTTTTCTCCACTTGTTCCATGACTCTTCTTTATAAATATATATATATATATATATATATATATAACCGGCCCAAATTCCAAAGCCCAAAGTACACAGCTTATTCAGACAACCCTAAACCCCTTCCTTCTATGGTACCATGTCTTCTCCACTGTTTTTACCTCATTGCTCACGTGTCATCAAACTACCCCATTCCTTCTACTGCTCGCTTTTCTCCTTATCTACACAAACCGCCCTTCACCACCATGCATGCTTTATACACCTTCCATGTTTGTTTTGCGCCCATACTTCTAACACTCTATTTCTTCTATTTCTCTCCTCAAGGTTTCCTATCCCACTTTATTTTCAGTTCATACTAAATCTACACTCAAGCATGGAAAATAAGGCCACACAACCAAGCCTCCTTCCACCTTATACAATTCCTCACCCACAAATCCAAGCAGTCCCCTGCGTCTTTGCCAATCTTGCTTTCTTCCCCTTTAATACAAGAACACAGAGCACTGTGATGTTCCATTCCAACGTCGCACTCCATGACCAACATCACCTCCCTCTTGCGTCAGACCTCCCATTTCTATTTCTCTTCTACCGTTCATCTTCTACATTTTATTTTGGTCTCCCTCTCTTTTTTTCTTTCTTTCCCAGAACTGTTGTTTCGTCTGCTGCTTCCTTGTACTCGAATAACCCATCATCTTGTTCCAATACTCCGCTTGTCCATACTCTAGAACAAAGAACACAGTCCAACCCGTTTCTATTTTATACTCTTTTTCTTGGATTGAATTGTATTGTTTACGTTTTCATTGAGATTTGGAATTTAAATAATTTTTAAAGTAATCGGATTATTTTTTGCTGAAAGAAAATTTTCTGGAGAGGATGGGTATATACACAAGTGAGGACCGTGGGGATGAAGTAATTGGTTGTGGCGTGCAAGGAAAGGAACGGGTGAAGTTTGGGGATCAAGGCATTAATAGCGTGTGAAGCATGGAAATGAAATGCCTTGGGAAACATGGTTCCGAGATTGTTTGAAGCCCAATGTAACACCCTGAATTTCACTTAATATTAATGTTTAGTAATTAAAGAATAATTAAGCTCAGACATGAGAATTAAGGGAAACGGGTTGCGCAGTTGCGTTCGTCTCGGAAAAATACGTGAAATAGAGTCCGAAATTTCGTGAATCGGAGTCCGTATGTCCGAGATATGGCCTTCAGAAGTTTCATGAAAAATCAGAAAGCGAAACAGATTTCAAAAATGCAGAATATGGGCTAGGCGGGAAAATTCCCGCCCAGACCAGGTCGACCTAGGAGTCGACCTGGGGTCGACCTGCCCACCAGGTCGACATGGGTGTCAACCCTAGGGTCGACCTGGGGGTCGACCTCCCTGGTCGAGCCCAGGTGACCTGGGTGCACTGATTTGGGATCTGGGCTGTGTTTTGGTGGCTAGTGATGAGATCTGACGGCTCTAATCTGATTTAGGGTTAATCTAATGGCCTAAAACACCTAACTACTCTTATAAATACAACCTAATCCTACCCTAAAACTCATTAAAATTAGAGACAACATCGTCATGCCGTCAAAATGTAACTTTGAAGGAGCCTCCACAAGTTAAAGAGGAAGATAGCTTCTCAAATCAACTTCTAATCAACTCTAGCAACTTAATCTTCTTCATAGGAGTGCTAATCAACAAGTTGTGAGTTTCTATGCCTTTAGAAAGCAATTGCTAAACTAATTATGATAGGATATAATGAGGTTATGGTTATGAATGTGGATCAATGCAAGTTATGTTATCATATGCTATGTGCTCATGATGTTAGTTATGCAAATTTTATGCTATATGTCCATGATGCTAGTTATGCAAGTTTTATGTTATATGTTCATGATGCTAGTTATGCAAATCACTATGATAAACATTAATCCATTATGACACCATGTTATGCAAGTTTGGTGTTTGATTATATGCAAGTTCAAATATGACATGTTATGCAAGTTTGGTGTTTGATTATATGCAAGTTCATATATGACATGTTATGCAAGTTTGGTGTTTGATTATATGCAAGTAACATGTGCAAGTTTACACCTTTATATGATATGCATACATATGCAAGTTTACCCCTTTGTATGTCATGCATACATATGCATGTTTAACCCTTTTTATGATATGAGTAACATATGCAAGTTCATCCCTTTTTAGACCTATGACATGTATGCAAGTTTATCCCTTTATGATAGGTCTATGACATGAACATCTATGCAAGTTACCCTCTTTATGACATATGTGATTCATGCAAGTTTGGGTTGATTATTTATGCTAGTTGGGTTTGATGCCATGGTCATATATGCAAGTTGACACCTTTAAAACCCATGTTGATGCTAATGTTATGCTAAGTAGAACCCATTGTATTTGTGATGAATCTTCCCTTTTAAGTATGTCATGTTAGCGTATTACATGGGGAACGATGGGGTTAATATTCATGTTAACAAAATTGTGGTGAAATTGGTATGATGTTGCATACCATAAATGGATGGACATAATTGAGTCAATTATGTACATCGTTTAATTTGGAATTAATTAGGGAAAATTAATTCAAAATATGGGGGTGATTAATTAGGTGTAATTAATCGATTAAGACACGAGGTTGGACCCTTTTGTAGCATAAGACTGCCCGGACCCGCCCGGCAAATCCAGCGGCTACAAATGTCGGTCCAATGTGAGAGGTCTTAGGCATAAACTAAATACGTGACAAGTGTAAAGACACAAGGTTAGACTCTGTTATGGCGTAAGGCTGCCCGGACCCGACCGGCAAATCCAACTGCCATAAAAGACAGTCTAATGTGAGAGGTCTTTACAAGGTTACGGTCTTAATCAATTAAGAAACACTTAACCAGATAAGCATGTAGTGGGGCATGAGGGGTTAAGTGGGTGCCTTGGGTGGCATGTGGAAATCAAGTGCCTTGGGTGGCATGTGGAAATCTAGTGGGTTGCCTTGGGTGGCAAGAGAAAATACGATTAGAATACTTAACCAAAGTGGAAACATGTAATTAAACATGATTAAAGGGTTAAGTGGGATACACTAGAAAAAGGGACAAGCTTAGGTGGGTAGCTTGTGGGGGCCCATTTCAACCAGTAACCCATATGTATCCTTGTGGGCTCGACCCATGTCGAGGACGGGACACGCGTACTGGGCTTGACTATAAGAGGCCAAAACGGGTTAGCGGTGGCAACGCAAGTCCAACGGGTTTCATATGCGTGTGTGGACCCGGGCTGGTAGGTAAGACGTTGTTGCATCGTGTAGGTATAAGCCGTGCACCGTTGGTTGTATCGGGTTGCCACTTTGGGGAGTGATACACCCCATTGTGGGGCCAGCACAGGTATCTACGTTAGGGAGCCGATCGCTTGGGGAGTAGTGCGTACACCTAGTGGAGATAGGGGCAGACGGCACCTATGTGGTCAGTTAGGGGTACACGAAACTACTAGTTAAATTTCTAAGTCCTTGGGTGGGATCAACCTTTAAGTTAGGAATGACTGGTGTGGTGCAGTGTAGTAATTATCCTTGGGTGGGTAGATGCGTCTTTACCGTTATCTTCGTTCTTCCTATGTCTAGTTGGCTGCTTAGTGTAGTCATTTATCCCCAGTCGTTACCGTACCAAGTTTATATCATACCCTAATTACTTTAATGATTGTATTGTTAAAGTTATAGGACTTGCTCAGACTTATGTCTGACCCCGTTGTTTTTATCTTTTTCCAACCCTCAGGTTCTCAGAGTGGGCCTAGCATTAGTGGGCTTTGATCAGATTGCTTTATCTATCTTTTGGAGCTTGGACCGTTGGTGTAAAGCTCAGCTTATCTTTTCTATTATGGCTATTAGTTATGTAGTGGGATTATGTACTTATGTTTTTATCAGGATGGATATTTAGTACTTGACTCTTGTTTTATGGTTTTGTTATTGTAACCAAACAGGTTTACCTTCTGCTGCAATGAAATGATGTTTTAGTTAACAAGTATTATTTATATATGTCCTGTTGTAATTTTTCTGTTCTATATTCACTTAAAATACTCCACTGAAGTTAAGGCATTCCCTTAGTGAGTGACCTTAGCGGGTGTGGGGTGTTACACGTGGTATCAGAGCTGAAGGTTACCATAACAGATAAAACTTTTAGAAAAACTATTTTTCTAAGAACATTTTTGAAGGAGTATTTTCAAAAACATGTCTTTTAAGAGAAAAGTTTTTGAAAGAAAAGCATAATCCCCAATAGCCATATCTTTATCTTTCGAATTCTCCGTTTTGAATCTTTCCTTTTCCGTTTCAGCATGGCTGAAGATCTTAACTTTCCGGAGGGTGTAGCGATACCAGTATGGTATAGGAGGTTGATGGAGGCTAGGGCCGCCGCTGCGGGTCCAGCCAATGTTCCTCCACCAGATGCACCCGTTCCTCCTCCTCCTCCTCGCGCTGATACTTTTGCTAAGACTTGTAAGGAATTTAAGGCTATGGGAGGGAAACCTTTTCAAGGAACAGAAACTTTTGTGGAAGCTAGGGATTGGCTTAAGGAGGTGGAAGAATTGATAGATATCTTTGAGATGGAAGAAGGAAAGAAAGTCAAGTTAGCTGCTTGGTTAATGAAGGGAGAGGCCTCGTTCTGGTGGGAGGTCACTAATGGAGAACGCCCTGTTGACTCTTGGGCGGATTTCAGGCAAAGGTTTGTGGCAAAGTTTCTCTCACGAGCGGAAGAAAATCTGTATATGGAAAGGTTCTTGACATTAAATCAAGGAAACTTATCAGTGAAAGAATATGTCAACCAATTTAATCAGCTAGCAAGGTTTGGCATAGACATGGTGAATACGCCGGAGAAGAAGGCTCTGAGGTTCGTTAAAGGCTTGAATGAACCGATGCATGGATTGGCTATGACCCACATCCCTATGGGGGCCACCTTTGAGAAGCTAGTAGACATGGCACTCATGCATGAGGAAGAGAAGGGCCCCAATGCCAATAAGGCACCCGAGAAGAAAGGAGATCAGAAGAGACCTCAACAGCAACAGCAAAACAAGGGTGGGAAAGGCAACGGTGGCAAGGGAAAGAAGAAGTACTTCAACTGTGGGACACCAGGCCACCTAAGCAAAGATTGTCGAAAGAAGAAGAAGACTGGCTGCTTCCACTGTGGCGAAGCAGGGCATCTAGTGAAAGACTGCCCAAAGAAGGGGCAGAGGACGGGATCTACCTCAGGAGGACAGGTGCAAGCTCTTATGGCACCAGGTCAGACAAGGGGGCAAGTTCAGGCTCTCGCAGTTCCACCGATTTAGGAAAGAGGTAGAACTATTTCTGTTGAAAGTCTGGTTTTTCTATTTGATCATCCTATCCGTACCTTATTTAACTCTGGCGCATCGCATTCGTTTATCTCATCATCATTAGTTGAGTCACTGCACTTAGACACCAGTCTAGTAGATGATCCCTTGGTTGTTTCAAACCCAATTGGGGGCTCCACTTATTTGTCCATGATATGTTTGGGTTTGAAGATTTCCATACTTAGCGTTGAGTTTAGATGTGATGCTTTTGTTTTGGGCTTCACGGGCTATGGGTTGATTTTGGGCATGGACTGGTTATCCAGTAATGGTGCCGTTCTTGATTGCGAAAGGAGAGTTGTTAGGCTCATGACCCGCTTGGGTAACACTCTCGAGATCTCTTGTAATCCCATGGATTCTGTTATGCTAAGTTATCTTGAATCGCTTGACGCTTCGGTCGAAAGTTTGCAATCTGTTAGAGTGGTCCGGGAATACTCGGATGTGTTTGAGGAGGTGAAGGGCTTACCTCCGAAGCGGGAGATAGACTTCCGAATATATCTGCTAGACAATGCCAAACCAGTATCTTTGCCAGTTCACCACATGGCTCCTCGTGAGAGGAGGGAACTCAATAAGCAAGTATGGGAGTTGCTTGAGAAGGGGTTCATAAGACGAAGTATATCGGAGTGGGGTGCTCCAGTAGTTTTTGCCATGAAGGCGGATGGGTCCCTCAGACTTTGTGTAGACTATAGAGAACTCAATAAGCTTACAAAGAAGAATAGACACCCATTGCCGAGGATTGATGATCTCTTTGATCAGTTGGTTGGCGCCTTAGTGTTTTCGCAGTTGGACTTGGCCACGGGGTTTCATCAGTTGAGAGTGGCTGAGGATAGCATAGACAAGACTACGGATGGTTTTTATGAGTGGCTTGTGATGCCCTTTGGTTTGACGAACGCCCCTGCATACTTTGTTGATCTGATGAGTAGGGTGTTCAGGGAGTACCTTAATAAGTTTGTGGTGGTCTTTGTGGATGACATCTTGGTCTTTTCTAAGAGCGAAGAAGAGCATGCCCTACATCTTAGGGAAGTGCTGGAGACTCTTCGAGCGCATAGCCTTAAGGCTAAATTCTCTAAATGTCACTTTTGGAGGAAGGAAGTGCGATTCTTAGGGAACGTGGTCTCCAAAGAAGGGATAGCTGTGGATCCCGCGAAGGTAGTGTCCATCCAAGATTGGAAGGTTCCTAATAATGCTACTGAGGTGAGAAGTTTCTTGGAGTTGGCCGGCTACTATAGGAAGTTTATCAAGGACTTCGCGAAGATATCAGCCCCACTAACCCGCTTGACGAAGAAGAATCTAGTTTTCACATGGGACGTAGATTGTGATGATGCGTTCCAACGGTTAAAGAGAGCTTTAACCACAGCTCCAGTCTTAGTGTTGCCAGATGCGAGTAAGCCATTTGTTGTTTATACCGATGCTTGTGGGACAGGACTAGGCGCAGTCTTAATGCAAGAGGGAAGGGTAATAGCCTATGGGGGAAGGCAGTTGAAAGTGCATGAGAAAATTTACCCTACGCATGATCTAGAGTTGGCCGCTATTGTTTTTGCGCTTAAGTCTTGGCGCCATTATCTTCTTGGCGTGAGGTTCGAATTGTTTACTGACCACAAATCATTGAAGTACTTGTTTTCTCAAAAGGATTTGAACTTAAGGCAACAAAGGTGGATGGAGTTCTTAGCGTCCTATGATTTTGAGATAGCGTATACTCCTGGCAAGGGTAACGTGGTGGCAGACGCCTTAAGCAGAAAAAGGTTGTCCTTGAGTCCATTGTTCGTTGAACGACGAAAGTTGGAATTTATCTCGATGTTTGACTTCAGACCTTCCGTTGACTTTGTACCCGGTTTGCTAGCATCCTTAGAGGTCAGACCTACTCTTTTGGGACGGATTGGTGAGGCACAGCGGGACGACCCACAGTTGGTTGAGTTAGTAGAGGAGCTCATAAGAGGGGAGTCGTCCAGCCATTTGAGTAGGTACACCCTAGATGATAAGGGGTAGTTGCGTAGAGACAGTCGACTTTGTCTACCGCAAGACGAGGGTTTGAGGAAAGCTATACTTGATGATGCACATCATTCGAAGATGACCATTCATCCCGGTGGGGACAAGATGTACCAAGACATGAAGCGAGTTTTCTTTTGGGCCGGTATGAAGAAGGATGTGGCTGAGTATGTCACTAGATGCTTGGTGTGCCAACAAGTGAAAGCGGAGCAAAAGAAACCCGGTGGGCTGCTTCACCCATTGGAGGTTCCGCAATGGAAGTGGGATAGCGTCTCGATGGACTTTGTCGATGGGTTACCGAGATCAAGGAAGGGTAATACGGGAATTTGGGTTGTGGTAGACAGACTTACTAAGAGCGCCCATTTCATACCCGTGAACAGCAAGAGGATTGCTCCATGGCTAGCTTCAGTCTACATTCGAGAGATAGTTCGATTGCATGGAGTACCTTCTAGCATAGTGAGCGATCGAGATCCCATCTTCACTAGCGAGTTTTGGAAGAGTTTGCAAGAGGCGGTAGGGACTCAGTTGTGTTTGAGCACTGCATATCATCCTCAGACGGACGGCCAGACCGAGAAGGTGAATCGTATTCTAGAAGACCTTTTGAGGCTATGTATCTTAGATTTTGGAGGTACATGGGAAGAGCATCTTCCATTGGTGGAGTTCGCGTATAACAACAGCTTTCAGTCTAGTATTGGCATGGCTCCTTTCGAAGCTCTTTATGGAAGGCCTTGTCGGTCACCTACATGTTGGTGGGAATCTACGGATAAGATCTTGCTTGGGCCTGATATGGTTAGAGAGACTTCGGAAAAGATTAATTTGATTAGAAGAAGGATGAAAGCGGCGCAAGAAAGACAGAAATCCTACGCGGATAAGAGGAGGATGGATCTTGAGTTTAATGTTGGGGACATGGTCTTTGTCAAAGTATCTCCATTACGGAATGTTGTTCGCTTTGGGTCCGTTGGGAAGTTAGCACCAAGGTTTGTAGGGTCGTTTCCTATTAAGGAAAGGATTAGACATATGGCATATAGAGTGGAGTTGCCCGAGAGACTTAGTGGTGTACATGACGTATTCCGTGTGTCACATTTGAGGAAGTGCCTACATGAGACTGCAGAGGTGGTAGAGCCGAGCTTGCTTAGAGAAGTGGAGGTAGAGCATGATGCGACGATTCGACGAGCTCCTACTCGCATCCTTGGGTCAGAGATTAGGAAGTTGAGAAACCGAGAGGTCCGACTAGTCAAAGTACAATGGGGAGATGACGAGAGCAACGCTACTTGGGAGACGGAAGCGAAGATGCGTTCATTGTACCCTTTCCTTTTTGAGGGTATGTCTTTTAATTTCTCCTTTATCGCTTATCTAGTACTTATCTTATCTTTAGTATGTCCTCTCGTTAGTACCTTTGACCTTTAGATAGGGTAAACCTATGGTTGAAACATGTGATTGAGACATGTTATGATTGATGGATGCATGTGGATGCAAGTGTTTGCTAGTGGTTGCTCGTGGATGCATATACACACACTTTAGACACTAGATCGGCTCAGTCACTTCATGTTGCATATTGCATATAACTGTGTGTAGGTAGCTAAATTGATGGATGTATAATGGTTGTGTTATCATATGGATGATGCATTTTGGTGTATGGTTGTGCACACATGTAGAAATATTATGTGTCAATAGGGTTCTTTCGCATACATATTGGATGCATGGCACTATCATAGTTTGCATTAAGGAGGTCAACTGAATCAGTAGACCGCCTGATTTTGCATTAGATAGGGAACATATACACACACTTCTTGCATATGTTCATACAGCATTAGAAACTTTAAGGACAATGGATGCCAGTGTTTGATGGTTTAGTAGATGGTTGTTTGGTTGTTAGGATACGTTCTTCTTGACTTAGAGATTTCGGGGACAAAATCCTTTAAGTAGGGGAGAATGTAACACCCCGAATTTCACTTAATAATAATGTTTAGTAATTAAAGAAAAATTAAGCTCAGACGTGAGAATTAAGGGAAATGGGTTTCGCGGTTGCGTTCGTCTCGGAAAAATACGCGAAATAAAGTCCGAAATTTCGTGAATCGGAGTCCGTATGTCCGAGATATGGCCTTCAGAAGTTTCACGAAAAATCAGAAAGCGAAACAGATTTCAAAAATGCATAATATGGGCTAGGCGGGAAAATTCCCTCCCAAACCAGGTCGACTTGGGGGTCGACCTGCCCACCAGGTCGACATGGGTGTCAACCCTAGGGTCGACCTGGGGGTCGACCTCCCTGGTCGAGCCCAGGTGACCTAGGTGCACTGATTTGGGATCTGGGCTGTGTTTTGGTGGCTAGTGACAAGATCTGACGGCTCTAATCTGATTTAGGGTTAATTTAATGGCCTAAAACACCTAACTACTCTTACAAATACAACCTAATTTTACCCTAAATCTCATTAAAATTGGAGACAACGTCGTTATGCCGTCAAAATGCAACTTAGAAGGAGCCTCCATAAGTTAAAGAGGAAGATAGCTTCTCAAATCAACTTCTAATCAACTCTAGCAACTTAATCTTCTTCATAGGAGTGCTAATCAACAAGTTGTGAGTTTCTATTCCTTTAGCAAGCAATTGCTAAACTAATTATGATAGGATATAATGAGGTTATGGTTATGAATGTGGATCAATGCAAGTTATGTTATCATATGCTATGTGCTCATGATGTTAGTTATGCAAATTTTATGCTATATGTCCATGATGCTAGTAATGCAAGTTTTATGCTATATGTTCATGTTGCTAGTTATGCAAATCACTATGATAAACATTGATCCATTATGACACCACGTTATGCAAGTTTGGTGTTTGATTATATGCAAGTTCATATATGACATGTTATGCAAGTTTGGTGTTTGATTATATGCAAGTTCATATATGACATGTTATGCAAGTTTGATGTTTGATTATATGCAAGTTCATATATGACATGTTATGCAAGTTTAGTGTTTGATTATATGCAAGTAACATGTGCAAGTTTACATCTTTGTATGATATGCATACATATGCAAGTTTACCCCTTTGTATGTCATTCATACATATGCATGTTTACCCCTTTTTATGATATGAGTAACATATGCAAGTTCATCCCTTTTTAGACCTATGACATGTATGCAAGTTTATCCCTTTATGATAGGTCTATGACATGAACATCTATGCAAGTTACCCTCTTTATGACATATGTGATTCATGCAAGTTTGGGTTGATTATTTATGCTAGTTGGGTTTGATGCCATGGTCATATATGCAAGTTGACACCTTTAAAACCCATGTTGATGCTAATGTTATGCTAAGTAGAACCCATTGTATTTGTGATGAATCTTTCCTTTTAAATATGTCATGTTAGCGTATTACGTGGGGAACGATGGGGTTAATATTCATGTTAACAAAATTGTGGTGAAATTATTATGATGTTGCATACCATAAATGGATGGACATAATTGAGTCAATTATGTACATCGTTTAATTTGGAATTAATTAGGGAAAATTAATTCAAAATATGGGGGTGATTAATTAGGTGTAATTAATCGACTAAGACACGAGGTTGGACCCTTTTGTAGCATAAGACTGCCCGGACCTGCCCGGCAAATCCAACGGCTACAAATGTCGGTCCAATGTGAGAAGTCTTAGGCATAAACTAAATACGTGACAAGTGTAAAGACACGAGGTTAGACTCTGTTATGGCGTAAGGCTGCCCGGACCCGACCGGCAAATCCAGCTGCCATAAAAGACAGTCTAATGTGAGAGGTCTTTACAAGGTTACGGTCTTAATCAATTAAGAAACACTTAACCAGATAAGCATGTAGTGGGGCATGAGGGGTTAAGTGGGTGCCTTGGGTGGCATGTGGAAATCAAGTGCCTTGGGTGGCATGTGGAAATCTGGTGGGTTGCCTTGGGTGGCAAGAGAAAATACGATTAGAATACTTAACCAAAGTGGAAACATGTAATTAAACATGATTAAAGGGTTAAGTGGGATACACTAGAAAAAGGGACAAGCTTAGGTGGGTAGCTTGTGGGGGCCCATTTCAACCAGTAACCCATATGTATCTTTGTGGGCTCGACCCATGTCGAGGACGGGACACGCGTACTGGGATTGACTATAAAAGGCCAAAACGGGTTAGCGGTGGCAACGTAAGTCCAACGGGTTTCATATGCGTGTGTGGACCCGGGCTGGTAGGTAAGACGTTGTTGCATCGTGTAGGTATAAGCCGTGCACCGTTGGTTGTATCGGGTTGCCACTTTGGGGAGTGATACACCCCACTGTGGGGCCAACATGGGTATCTACGTTAGGGAGCCGATCGCTTGGGGAGTAGTGGGTACACCTAGTGGAGATAGGGGCAGACGACACCTATGTGGTCAGCTAGGGGTACACAAAACTACTAGTTAAATTTCTAAGTCCTTGGGTGGGATCAACCTTTAAGTTAGGAATGACTGGTGTGGTGCAGTGTAGTAATTATCCTTGGGTGGGTAGATGCGTCTTTACAGTTATCTTCTTTCTTCCTATGTCTAGTTGGCTGCTTAGTGTAGTCATTTATCCCCAGTCGTTACCGTACCAAGTTTATATCATACCCTAATTACTTTAATGATTGTATTGTTAAACACTACTACAAAAGTGGGCATATTCGACACTATTTTTATGTGGCCGTAGATCAAAAAAGCGTTGTCGTAGGCCATTTTTTCAAATAGGCAACACCCGGGGGGCGTGGCATCCGCGACCGTTGCATTAGCCACCTAAGGCAACACTTTTTCCCATCTACGGCCACGGAAAGAAAGTGTTGCATTATAGCCATAATGCAACACTATTTGCACGTAATGCAAAACTATTCAGCGTTGCCTTAAGCATTAGTTAGGGCCCGGGTTCCAGTGCCGCCACGTCAGCTTTCCACGTCAGCTGTCTACGTGTCACACGACACGTCATCTCTCCATGTCAGCACTCCACGTGTCACATGCCACACCAGCTATCCACGTCAGCTGTGGGGTCCACGTGCGACGGGTAAGCAATTATATTTAATGTAATGCAACACCACTACAATATGTAATGCAACACCATTACAATGAAATGCAATATCAATAAAAGCTAACGCAACAGTAGAAGAAGGAAAATGCAACACTAATTTGATAGAAATACAATGCTTTAATTAAATATTTTGCAATATAGGTTTTGTACAAGAAACTCATCCAAAGCAATTGTTTTAATTATCCAAATATCAAAACTCAAAAATCAGCTACACCGTTTTGTTCATTGTATACAGTAAGCTCGGACTACTTCAAGAATAGGTGCACGGCATAAGGGACATTATCCTGATCCATTCCTAGCCAATTCTTTAGCGAATTCTGAACATGTACACATGTGTCCACACCTGCAAAATGTATTACTCATTTATATATATGAATCATATATATGCAGCAATCCGATTGCAATAGGAAATATATATGTATGTTAGTATGTACCTATATATGAATCATATATATGCAGCAATCCGATCTGCAAAATGTATCCCTCTGCCTTCCAGAATTAAATATGCACCTGATCAAATGATAACAAGTTATTTGATAAGTGGTGGCATCGAATGGCCATTGGCCTTCTTAGTAAAATGTTATGAACACAATTATTACAATTGACTTACTGACCATTGGCGATTGGTCACTCATGCCAGCCAACAAATAAGCAATTTCATATGGCCATTCGTCTTCTGAGCAAAAAGTTTTCAGTTCCCATATTACTACCACGTACAGTGTGTCACTTCATATCCTGTCAAGCTTCAGAAGCATATCGTCATCTACATCTTCAACTCCTAAACAAAACTCCATCGTCAAAAGTTAAAAAAAAAACAATGGAGGACTCTTCACTATGCATCACTGCCACTGTTCTTTCAGGACATTGGACTTACGAATTTGTGCATCTCACGCTTAAGCATACGCTGAAGCTTAATGAGGAGTGGACTATACAGGTTATACCCAAAAATTCTTTTCTAATAACATGCCCATCTTACAGTACGCGTGATCATGCGCTAATGTTGAAACTTTTTACAAAAATTGGAGGTGCTTTTTATGTGCAACAATGGTCTGCTGAAGAATTTGAGCCTGAACCAGCGTTCGAGGCAGAATCATGGCCAGAGTTGTTGGCTTTCCCGAGTTCGTGAAGACAAATGTTCCTGCAATAAAAGAATTAATGACGCCAATGGGAAATGTGTGTGAAATTGACGACTGTCATTGGTCTCGAATTGACCATAGATCATTATACCTGAAAATGGAATTTTATGAAGGCATTGGCTTGGAGAATGTTTTAGCTGCTCGATTCGACAATAAGAAATACATCATTAGGGTTGAGCGCACCACACATACTCATCCTTTGACGAGGCCTGAAATTCTGTTTGTGAGCAATAGGGAGGAACCGGTGGTACCATTTTTTTGTGATCATAGGTAAATTTTACTTCCATCCACAGTTTCTTATAGTGAGACACAACCACACATGCACACACTCACATACATACATACAAGGTTATAATGCCCCACCCAAGATTCTGAAATAATAATACAAATTGGTGCTCTGTTAGTTGTACATAGATGTGGTTGTGTGGCTTGAATTTGAGACACTGTTATTGTATGGCTTGAATTTGTTCAGATGTGGTTACATGTCAAATTGTTTGATAATTAAGGCATATAAACTCGTAGGTGGATCACATTATTTGAGAATTGAATCATATAATATATTAGGTGGATCACAAAATGTTTACAGAAATAGAAGTTTGATCATATAATATATTTGGTGGATCACAAAATGTTTACATAAATAGAATTAACATACCTATTGAAGTTTGATCATCCAAAGATCACTTTGCCCTCCACAACAAGAAATTCTGGTTTGGTCGCTGACTATGCTCTATCCTTAATAGCCACTCTGACATAGACAATGACTCTGACATGGACAATGACTCTGACATGGATGCTGGTGTTGATGCTGGCGTGGATGCTGGTGATGATGCTGGTGATGACTGGTGATGTTTGTGGATGTTGGTTTTATTCTGCTGGTAATGATTTTTGGCTTGAAATTTTGTGAATATTTGTGAAACTTTGTGTGGTTGTGGAAGTTTGTGATGACTGGTGATGACTGATGATGGATGCTGGTGAATGTTTTTGAATGTTTGTGAATGGTACGTTGTTTTGTTTGTGAATGCTGGTGATTTTTTAAAATCTCTGCGTACGTCTCTGGTGTATACTTATGATACTTGTGCGTGTATACTTGTGCGTGCCTTCAGATGGCTGCCTTATGATACTTGTGCGTGCATGTATACTTGTGCGCGCGTGTATACTTGTGCGTGTCTACTTGAGCGTGTGTACTTGTGCGTGTATACTTATGATACTTGAGCTTGTATACTTGTGATACTTGTGCGTGTATACTTGTGCGTGTATACTTATGATACTTGAGCGTGTGTACTTGTGCGTGTATACTTATGATACTTGAGCTTGTACACTTGTGATACTTGTGCGTGTATACTTATGATACTTGTGCATGTATACTTGTGCGTGCGTGTATACTTGTGAGTGTATATATGCACTGCTTGTATGATGTGTATTGTAATAAAACGAAAATGCTTGAGTGCCCGCTTCAGATTTTGTCAAAATCTGCGGTAAGAGGCTTAAAATTCGGATGTCACCGCAGTGCATACACACCGCAGTGCAAATTAACCTCAAGCATACAAATTAACCGCAGTGTAAGGTATGAACCTCAAGCAGTGCAAATTAACCGCAGTCCCCATTCCTTAACTAGCTCGACCTCTATAATAAACCAATGTCTTTTTCATGCCAGTAGCCCGGTTCTCATGGTTTATTGCTGGGTATAATTTTCGAATAAACCTCAGCATAATCCCAAATCCCAAATCAATAATAAGCGCAACTAATTACTCATAAGCGAATGGGTTTTCCAAAATGTAACAAATGAACTAATTACTAATTACTCATAATCCAATCTATAATAAGCGCAACTAATTCACGGTGCAATACAAACTGAACCTGAGGGAAAAAACTGGCGATGTCAGCGCCCTGAGCAATCAAAACTAGAAAGCATTTCAAAGCTTCATCCTTTTCGGAATAGAATTTGCTGTCGAGGAGAGGATCGATACTGACGTGAATTTAGGTTTAAATTTTTGTCAATAGTAAAAAAGGGGAAAAACGATTAGATGATAGAGAAGAAAACGATTTCATGAAGGGAGAAGATCACGCCAAAATTTCGTCAAAAGAATGAAATGACGTGGCTGTCAATGATTGGATGATGGCTAACATTAAGATCATCAGATCCATAGATGGTTTGAACCGTTGGATTAATCCTTCATCTACGGTTGGGGTTTTTATATGTTGATAACGCGGATAGCTGAGCTGGATTATATATACGTAATGCTACGCTTTTAACTGGTGTTGCACATCAGAACACTAAAATTCCCACCGCAACAGTGCATCCACGTATAATGCAACAACATATGAATGCTGTTGCAGAAGCTCGAAGAAATCATAGCTTTCGCCACACTTTTCATGCAACGCACACAAATTAGTGTCGAATATGCCCACTTTTGTAGTAGTGAAAGTTATAGGACTCGCTCAGACTTATGTCTGACCCCGTTGTTTTTATCTTTTCCCAACCCTCAGGTTCTCAGAGTGGGCCTAGCATTAGTGGGCTTTGATCAGATTGCTTTATCTATCTTTTGGAGCTTGGACCGTTGGTGTAAAGCTCAGCTTATCTTTTCTATTATGGCTATTAGTTATGTAGTGGGATTATGTACTTATGTTTTTATCAAGATGGATATTTAGTACTTGACTCTTGTTTTATGGTTTTGTTATTGTAACCAAACATGTTTACCTTCTGCTGCAATGAAATGATGTTTTAGTTTATTTATATCTGTCCTGTTGTAATTTTTCTATTCTATATTCACTTAAAATACTCCACCGAAGTTAAGGCATTCCCTTAGTGAGTGACCTTAGCGGGTGTGGAGTGTTACACCCAAGAAAACTGAAATTGGCGGATGGAAGAAATTTAATTTTTCTACACATATATATTGTTATTTTATCACATTAGTCAGACACGCAGACACAACACTGTACGTGAGCAGTTTCTAATGTAGGTGGGGAGATAACTTTAGTTATATATATATATATACACGGTTTTTAATCCTACCACTTTTTCATTGTTTATCGTTAATCCTGTTTGTACCGCCATACACGAGCTCTAAGTATAATGAAAATGAACATGCCAGTACGTTTCAACGTTCTGGTTCCAACGATATTAATTTCGTTGAAAACGGACTCCGTTTGCACAACGGGAATATTTTAATCTATCGGTTCACATCTAAATATCGCCCAGCGATAAAACAGCTCCGTTTGGCTCTAAACTGGAAATATAGAAATAATTAATTATACGCATTCCAATAAAATCCATTTCATCGAAAATGGTGGTCGTTTGAAAAAGAAAATAGTTTTAAGGCCTAAAGTATATCGATAAATATATTAAACTTCCAAAATTATTCTAATAAAATAACAATAAATTATTATCATCGTAATTCTTCACATGAAACTTTATACAACTTCAAATTAGACCAATATATATATTAAACACAACATTCTAAAATTCAGTTTAAAACTAAAATCCAAATATATGGAAATCCCTTTATATTTATTAGATAAACGCTGTTGTTTATTAATGAATTCCATAGCGACTATCTTAAATTTTGAATTGGACATAACTGGCAATCTGAAATACGAAATCTCCATTTTTCTCTTTCGCTAGAAAAATATAATCAAATCGATTCGAATGTTTCTTGTTTCACACAAATCCGACTTATATCGGATCCTGTATATTTAATTAAAGTTCAAATCAAAAATTTCGAACTACCGCGGCGTTTCGGGCTCGTTTTATTTATATATTCGAATTCCATTTTAGTAAATAAAATGTGATATAAAATCCATTATATCTCCAATATAATATATAAACAGATTTAAATATTTCAATTTAAATGACTGAAAAATCTAGGTTGTTACACATATTCTATGATATACGGCATGGTCCCATGATTTACCCAACTTTAAAGTAAAGTATAATAACTGTTTTGGTTCTTATACCAGTCCCATGACTGACCTAGAGTTTATTTTTTCCCACCTAAACTCTGGGTGCCCATATTTTCCATACGTGCAGCTAGTAGTTAAGGTTTTGCACATATTTTTAAAGCAGGATCCTAGATTATGATTGGAGCTATACTCTAGATTAGTTGGTAGTCTTCCGCTGAATGTAATTATATTTTTCGTTGTGTATTATATTGTAATTTATTAATCTCTGGTATTCGCGATGTATTCTGAGATATTCTTGTACTCTGATGTAAAATTGTTATAATAACAATGAAGTGTTCTTTTGTGTTCTGTTCTGATGTGTTGTATCCCATATAAAAGATTCGAGAATTTCTATCGTTTCGGATCTGACCTGTGTGGCTTATGGTTGATTCGAAAGGTGGGTTCTACACGAGCAACCACTAGTTTTGGTTTTGCAGATATTTTTAAAGCTGGATACTGTATTATGGCTGGAGTTGTACTCTGGATAACTACATAGTCTTCTGCTGAATATATTTATGTTTCCGCTATGTTGTAATCTATACTCTTATATATTCTTGTACTCTGATGTATAATTGTTGTAATAGAAATAAAATGTTTTTTTTGTTTTGTTCTGATGTGTTGAATCCCATAACAGTTCGAGGATTTAGACTTCTGGATCAGACCTGTGTGTATTACGGTCGATTCGAAAGGCGGGGATTTTCGGGTCGTTACGATGAACTTCATTTTTTTTCCTTATAGGATTTATATTAGGCCTATGAAATCTAATTCATTTAGCATATTTTTAAATTTTGTTCAAATTAATAAATTATATAGTTTTATTTAATTTATATATGTGTATGCGTTCCCATGTGTAACATGTCAACTCGTATAAGATATAACATGCCTATATGTAGACGTTAGTAGTAAGGGGCAATAGAAACATTAACCCATTCGATTTATAATGTATGGTGTCCAAATATATGTACATATATAAACTATAATCTATATATAAACATTACATATATGTATTTGTGCGTGTACATATAAAGTTTGTTCAAATAAATTTATGTAAATATGAAAGTACTTAAATAATATATATATATAATTCATAAATAAAATATTAATATGTATATATATATGCATACTATTATAATATTTATTTATTTAGATATTAAAATGAATAAAAAACTAATACCGTGAATAATATATGTAATAATACGTATATATATATATATATATTTATAAAATGATATTTTATTTAAAAGAAAATATATACATACTTAAATATATTTATAATACATATATATATATATATATTAATAAAATTAAAATATAATATTTTTATTTACAAATTTCTGATTGTGCATACAACACGAGAAATTTTACTATTTAAAAATACATTTAATTGAATATCCAGTTGAAATGCCATAAAATATTAATAAAAAATTATTTTTAAAATGTTTTTTTAATTTTAACTTTCTAGTTGATCATATATGATAATTTGAAGTTTCAAAAAATTTCATATTTTATTCAATCAAACATTTTTCAATTAGTTTATTAGTTTTCATTTGATTATAATATTATTTTTTTAAAATGTAAAAAAGTTTTTTTTATTTTGATTAAGAACTTATACGATTTTAAAATAATTTAATAAAGTTAAAAAATAAATTTCATAACATATTTGATTTTATATGATTTATTTACATAGTATATTTATTTAAATAATAATAATAATAAATAATTTTAGTTATTATTTTCTTCCTACTGAAAATTAATATATATGGTTATAAAATCATATAATTGGTTTTAACTACAGTATGGTGTTGTAATTAAATATGAACCATTCATATGTAGTCAAATTATATATATTTAATGATTCGACTATACCGATCCGATTTGGGAAAAAAAGTTTTTTTATTTATAAGTATATATCATATAACCAAAATAAATTGTTAGAACAGTAATATATATAAGCGTCATCGGCTAATAAACAATATCATAATAATATATATATTGTAAAATATTATTAAGAAAATGATAAACTATAATTTGATGTAAAAAATATAAGCAAGTATTGAAGCCTTGAAACATATATTGAAAAGATGAATTCTTCCTTCTGAAATCCCTTTTGATTCGGCAAATTGCTAATCCCTGAACAATTGACCTTTGACTATTGAATAAAGCTCGAGATTTGGCCAACAAGGAATGATGGATGCGGAAGCCAAAATTATTTTCATTAAATTAGTTTATGTGTGCTTATATAGTGGATGAAAAAGAGGAAGAAGTGTATCTTGTGCCTTATTAGCTCTGTCTTGATCTGAGTCATCCAAAATCTAGCACTTAAACCTCATTTTGTGTCGCCCTGTATTTCAATATTGCAGCCGAAAGTCTCACCCATCTTGCTGGGCCAAAATTACATTTAAGCCCAAAGATAATATTATCTAATTAAATCTAACTTAATCGCTTATCGATACCACTCTATTTATAACCAGTATAAATATATTTAATAATATTTATTTCTCAAATCATAATCAAAGTTATGTTAGTATTTTACAAATATTAATTAAGTGATAATTTGGCTAAGAACTTGTCTAAGTTTCAAAATACAAAAAAATCTCCGTTTTAAAACTTTATATATTAAGTCTCTCTTTTTCCAAAATCACAAAAAAATTGTCGTAAAAATTCACCAAACTTCGAAATTTAATTCAATACACAACATCCTCATGTTCATGTAAGAAAACTACAAAAAATGATTTATAAACTAAAAAAACCAAAAAAAAAAAATCATGTTTCAACGAAATCCTGCAAATTTTCGAAAAATTACAGACACCACCACAATTATATCAAAATGTTGCGTGCTTTTGTGCAATTTTTGCTAATTGCTTCAAAATTTCAAATGCAATGCCCACACTCATTCAAAATCACATTATTGCATAAAAATCATTAAAAATGATAAACATTGCATATATATGAAAAATACATCACTTGCAGTAAAAATGCAGAAATATCAACAAATATATAGAAAAATTACAGATATGTCTGCAGCTTTAAGATACACTGGGACATGTTTGCAATACACCATGAGATTTTTGCAGATATATCAACACTTATTCAATAAGTGTAGATATTTCAGCAACTTATTTTTCTTTACATAATACATTATGGAATAGTTGCTGATATATGTCGGTAATTATTAAAAATAATTGCAGATATTTCAGCAACTACTTTTCCCTTCTCTGTATCAATAACATATTATGCAGTTGTTGCTGAAATGTCTGCACTTTTTTATAATAAGTGCAAACATTTCAGTAACTTTTTCAGAAACCTTCCATTAATATTTATAATTTTTTGAATTTGTTTATACAGTAGAACAAAAAAACATGAAGAAATGTTGCTACCTTAAAATACGGATCCACTTCGCATGTAAAGTTAGTGGGAAATTTGCTTTACATTATGTTTCAACTTAAGGATGTCTACGTAATTTCCACACTAAATAATTTATGAAAATTATACACTAGTTGAATCATTGCTTAAAGAAGAATTCATAGTTTCAATTGTGAAACTCATCAGGTATAAATTTGGTCAGCGATTAATATTGAACTATTCAAAAGTTGATGCGTTAACAGATTACGTAGCAGACAGTGTAAAATTTGACAAAATTAATTGCTTACTCGGTTCGATAAAATTCAACTTCACTTTATTAAGAGTTACCGAGTTGTTCCTTTTATTTACACCAATTCTCTTTGTCAAAATTATATCACACTGAATTTATGAAATATTGTAATAATCAAAATTCCAATATCATCCATTTTAACTCTTAATCCAAGCACATAGTTATTAGTTCTATATTAATGATTATCTCTGGTAAAAAATTTTGATTATAGACTGACTAATTGAGTTGACCATTGCACTAGTTCAATATAACTAAGGAGACAAAGTCACTTTTGAATAACGTTTCACTTCTAATACTTCCACTTGACCTAATTATAATCACTCGCTGGATGTGATGCCTTGATTTGACTATCATCAAAGTGGAGTTTTAATATTGAAATTCGACGGTATTCTTTAGTCAAGAGAAATGTGTTGTTAGACCCAAATGTGGTTCTAACACCCGAATTGATTAGAAACAAGATAAAATAAAACAGAAATAAAAATGAACACACAAAATTTATAGTGGTTCAGTGAAGAAATGCCTACGTCCACTTAATTTTCACTATATTCAGTAATTCAGTTACAAATGCAATGTAAGATTCACTCACAACTCACTTTTGTTCACTCAGATGATTAAAACAAGAAATGAAAGATGGTTTGGATTCTCCGGGAGTAAAGGAGTTCGGATGATGGAGGTACTTGGATTCTCAAAAGTGCTGAAAAAGGATCCTTCTCTTTGTCTCTAGATGGGGTATTTATAGGTGTGAATTTGCCTGAGATTCAATCCGGGTCGGAACACGTGTCATCCATCGCACTCTCTTCGGGTTCGGATGAACTATCAAGCTGACAACACATCAAAGAGATGGACGTTAGGGGTAGGAATCAGTCATAGCCGGTCCGGTTCTCCAGGCTATTTTATAGGAGATTAACCTGGATCATGGGTGCGGGTCGGAGGCGTGCAGGTTGGGGGTCGGATCGGAATACCCGATCCGAACCGGAGTGGCTCGGACGTCTCTCCTTCACTAATCATACTCCGCTCCGCTGCAACGTCGTGGTAAGCAAAAGGCTTTCCGATCCATTTGAGATTTATTGGCCTTCCGATCCGATCAGATATGCTTTGCCAATTTACCCAGTAAGAGCCATCCGATCCGAACAGGGAACTCTATCCGATCCGAACCAATATGCTGCTATCAATCTGAATTGTGGTGTTTTCTTCCGATCCGAACCGAAGTCTTATAACTTAAAATACTCTTCAATGGTTGGTTTCTTGACTTTGTGTTGCCTAGTTCACAAAGTAGGCTAACATTTTGCCCCCTCAAAGGATGCTTCTGTTGTACAAAGCGTGCTTTGACGTCGTTTAATCAGAATTATCAGGAGTAATGCACAGATTTCTATTCGGTTCGGTGTCCGATCCGAGGCGTTCTCGTTGATTTAGCTCTTAGACATTGGGCCTTTAGAGGGAGTTGTGCTTCTGGGCCTTCATTCCGGTCCGAGCGGGTGAGACAAAATAGGAAGACGAGGAGTCAACACCATTCCTTTTATAAACTCACCACCGTCTTCATTCCTTCCTTCTTCTTTTCTGCTGCCGCTCCCAACCATAGCATTGAAAGCTTTAAAAACTCTAAAACTCCGAAATCATTTCTTGTAGATTTCTCAAATCAAGCACATAGGTAGCTTTTTAATCTCGAATAACATCGTAGTAAACGTACTTGATTTCAATTTGCGGTCGATTGGAATGGTTTAGGCACAGAGCTTCGCTTGAACTCCACGTCGTTACTGGTGGATGCGCCGTCACTTCGAGGCGTCGCGAGGCTGGAGAGGGCAAATATCTGCCCTTAACGATAGCTTTGGTGATAAAACGGACTCGTTTGTGAGTAGGGGGGAAAGAAGAAGAAGATGAGGAGCGTGGTGACCAACTGGAGTCGGTTCGGGTAGAAGACGGAGGACCAAAAAAGGAAGGAGAAGGAAAGGGGATCGGCTCGGATTGCACATCTTAGAAAGATGGAAAGGAAAGAAAAAGTCGGTCCGGGTCGGAAAAGTGAATGGGATAAGAGGTTGAAGTAAACGGACCGGTTAAGTGGTGCTGGTTCGGTTCGGATCGGGTTACCCGATCCGATCAGATCAGTCCTGCTTCCGAACCCGTTGCTTCCCTTGTCTTGAACTGACCATGCTTTAATGAGGCATCCGAACCGATCGTTATCCGCATTTGTATTGAGCCAGTCATCATATGCATATCCGAACCGAACCGAACGTATCAAACTTGGCACATAAAGACTACCCAACTAATTCAACTAACACTTACTCTAGACGAATATGCTTCGCGAACAGTTAGGATAGTGCCTTGTGAACATAAACGAGAATTAAGAACAACTCTGACTATCACCTTCTCTTTAAAGCTTCGTCTTACATTGCTGTACTTTTATTTTGTATTTCCCACATTTGCTGCACACACTTTAGTTCACACACATACACAAAAAGGGGGACACGGGATAATTTACTCTAATCCGTGCTATTGCTTCTTCAATAGTTCCATGACAATGAGGCCCAGACGCTCTTCTCGTCTAGTTGAGAGGAAAGAGGCTCCAGAATCTTCCAACAAAACCACTCTCGAGGATATATCTTCTTCATCTGACCCAGAATGGGACAGCGAGGGTCCGGATTACGGAGTTGGTCATCGGGAAAGAGACGAAATGTCTTCAGAAAGCGAAGTTTCCCTAGGCTTTGAGGAGGAAGGAGGGATTGGTGACCATCGAGCACCCGATGAATTTGACTCAGCCATCATATTGGAGTCACCTCCAGATTCTGTAGAATCGACAATTGACAATGACCGACTTGTTCGGATTTGCTTGAAGTATGGAATAATGAAGAGAGACACTTTAGTGCCCTCAGAACCCATAACCCTCCAGAAGGATATATGACGGTTACTCGACTGATGTGCATGGTTGGCGCCATTCCTCCATTCTCGCCTTTCATCGTCGACTTCTTAAGACAAATGCGGATTGCCCCCATGCAGCTGCATCCCAATTCATATGCCTATCTGCATACCTTATTCATAGCATATCGTGAAATTCTAGGCGTGGAGCTCACGTTCGACGATGTTCATTTCTTCTATAATTTCAAACATCGGACTAGAGAAACCCCTTCTTTCTGTTACTTTGAATCAGCCCCCAAGAGGAAGATAATCTCTACGCCGTTTAGCAGTAAAGCTGGAGATTCCAGACTAGAGTGGTTCTATATAAAGCAACAGTCTGGATGCGCCAGGAGATGGACAAAATCAAGTAAAGCACTGATCTTCTGAACCCGGACTCTATACACTTGAATCATCACTCTGACCTGTTTTCCTTTTTTGTTTGCAGTCGACAATCCCAAACAGATATCAGACCAAGTATTCTTTGATCGGATGCACCGTCTTCTCAATGGCGACCAAAAATTTCTGACTATTGACGAGGTCCTTAAAGATGAGTACCTTCATTTTCACGGGCTGCTATCCGTTTTCCGTAGCATCGGTCATGGGACGGTTCCCTATGCATATATTCCTCCAGTGGAAACAGTTCCAGAAATAGGAGAAGGCTCGGGAATTCCTGCAGCTCCTCTTCAAACTTCACCCTCTCCCTCTTCCACTCAAGATGATGAACTGGCTAATCTGGCCAAAAAACATCGTGAAGGGTATATTGCCCCCGAGGAAACTACCTCGCTAGACAAATCAAAATCTCCCCAAGGGTCGCCACTTCACGCTTCCGAAGGGGATGTTCCTAGCACCGACGAGCACATATTTCAGGGTTTGGGGGATCTCCCCTTACCCGAGACTATATATACTTCAGAAGATTTCAGAAAGGACCCTTTAGTCTTCACTTCTTCTGAAGAAACTACTCCTGCTAAAGCCAAAGAGCCTGCCCGCACCAGTCTAGCTTCAGACTCGGGTTGGTTGGGGGGACACACACACCACATAGGATGCACTTTACACCATAGCACTAGCATTCATTGCACTTCTTTCTCCATGGATCCGTCGATTCTAAACTTCGTTTAATTTATCGTGCAGGTACAATGTCTCGATCCTCTTATGATATAAGAAAGCTTCGCCGCAGCATGTCCAATCCTCCTCAGGATGCCGAGTATAATCGCCGGGATGACCGTGGTAGGGAGGAAAGAAGACCCTATGATCCTTATCGATCTCGATCCTCACGCTCCCGCTCACCAGTTCGACCGGAACAAGAAAAATACAAAAGCTATCAAGGTCGTAGGGAGGAGGATAGACCACAATCTAGGGATTCCACTTCCTCCCATGAAAAGCGGAGTAGAGAGAAAACTCCTCCAAAGGAAACTGGGTCTAGAAGTAAGCAAGAAGTCCCTGCTACTAAGCGACCTCGGACAGACAAGGGTTCTACAGAATCTTCTTCAGGAAGGGACACTGAACTAACAATCCTCGCCCCTCCTCCACCAGATGCGGGAACCGCAGTAAGGCTGGCATATTTAAAGGAGCAATTTCCCGAGCACTACTTCGAGACTCTGACCTTTCTACCTTCCCTTGAACCTATTTCTTCTAATTGGGCAGAGGAGGCCAGAGCAAAGATTGATTTGGTGGAAAAACAATATACCGAGATGTTCAAGTATTCCCGCACTCTTTCTAGAATCATCCGCACTCTAATGACAAATGCTGGCTCAATGCAGAAGACCGCAGAGGAGGATGCTAAGGCCTTAAAAACCTTAGGAAAAAACTTAGAAGACACTCAAGCTCAACTAGCTGTCGCTCAAAAGAACGCTTCTAACTTCAAACAACAGTTTGAGGACATGCAAAAGCGCTATCATGATTTGCTAGAATCCCACACTCAGGAGCGTTCTGAGTTGAAGAAACAAGCCGACGAGGCCAAATCAGAGGCTGCGAAGACACGCCTTGCTTATGCTGAGCTTGAGCAGAAAAACGCCGAGTTAGCGAAAAGGAGTGCTGAGTTAGAAAAGAAAAACGCTGACTTGGCTTCAAAATTGTTAGAGGCAGAAAACAGGGCTGCTCTGGCTGAGGGCAATGTGGAATGCGCTATTAAATCTGCGGAGGAAACCCGTAAACAACTATCAGAGGCGGAGGCTGATATTCAAGGCTTCGACGAGCTAATGATCGAATTCTTCGCGCACATTATTCGTCGTCGAAACATTTCCTGGATCGAGGACTATCCATCCACTTTGGTTCATGTGTGGAATCAAATCGTCGAGTGGGAAAAAGAAGAGCTTAAGGTCGATTCCCTCGATGAAGATAAGCTGATGGAGAAATATTTGAGAGACGACGAACCGGAGCGCCTAGCTGAAGGGCGCCGTCTAATTGCTGAGGCCATGGAAGAAGAGAGGCGGAAGTCTAAACAGAAAACCGTCCCTGAAGCTGGTTCTTCTTCTTCTGCTCCTGTTACTCCCGAAGTAGAGGGGTATGATCCCGAAAACCCGGGAATTCCCCGAACCACTTTGCTATCTCCTATTCCTGAAATAACTCCAGAGGTAGTAGTCACCCCCGCTGAAAAGTCTTCAGAAGGTATCCCTATCTTTTCTCCTCAATTTGTCAAGGCTACTACTACCTTTGGCTACATAACCGAACGTTCGATGAGAAATCCTTTGCTCTCGCCTGAGTTGATAACCAATGTTTCTCATTTTGTAGGCATTGAATCATCCACGAAGACAAATGTAGCTCAAGGAGCTACCGCTGGGACAAAGCCCGCTGATAGGGTCAAAGAAGGGGAAGACAAGGCTGCTTCAACAGACCTGGGGGAAAGAAGTGAGCCAACTAAGGTCACTACTCCCCATGATGAAGAAATGATTGCAGCTTTAAAAGACGACGGAGGAGACGAGGGGCATGATGAGGAACCAGAGGTTACAATAACCGGGGAGTCAAAAAGCGCCGATGACGTTACCTTGGCGGCCATGAAGGCTGATCACGACAAGCGCTTGCAATTAAAAACTGAAGAATTAGATCCTGAGGTCCTCAAGCCCCTCGCAGTTGTGGATGCAGGTTCAAGGTTAGTTGTTAAGCTCTCAACTAGATCTATTACCGAAGAACTTGCTAAAAAATCTTCTCTTGATTCTAGTGCCCCGTCCTCCGGGAAGAAGTCTGCTGGCTCCAGTACTACATCTTCAGGGAAAAAGAAATCAAAGCGAATCTTGACTGAAGCCGAGAAGGAAGCAAAGGATGCGGAAAAAACTGCCAAGAAATCGAAGGCTCATCCCAAACCCAAATAGTGGGTTCCCCTGTATCTTTTTAGCATCTTTGTAAACCAATAAGTGCTGCTACACCAGCAGCTTCCGCACTTTCTTTTTCAGTTATTTCCCTGTACAAATTCATTCATTTGTAAATAAAAATAATTCCCTTTTTGCAATGTTTATTTGTTAGCAGTTCTGCACTTATGTAAAAATGCGTATCTATAGTTATGAAACAAAGTTGTGGAGAGGGGAGATATGTGTATGTATATGTGTCCCCAGTCAATCTCCATAAGTTATTCAGTGCTTAACCATGCAATCTGAATGCTCCCGATTCTCTAACGGGATAGCATTTCCTGTGTCATCAATACCTGTTGTTTTTCCTGGCATTTCTTTTATACTCTCTCTCATTCTCTTGAGAGTTAGAGTTCGAGTTCAGTTATTTGTTTATTCCCCGGTCGTTCAACGGGAAAAGATTTCTTTCTCGGCGCTCGGTCGGAGACGCCTTTATACTCTCTTTCTCTCCGGAAAGTTAGAGTTCGGAGTTGAACCTCTTTCTCAGCGCTCAGTCGGAGACGCTTTTATACTCTCTCTCTTTCTCTGGAGAGTTAGAGTTCAGAATAGAATTTCTTTTTCAGCGCTCAGTCTGAGACGCTTTTATACTCTCTCTCTTTCTCTGGAGAGTTAGAGTTCAGAATAGAATTTCTTTCTCATTCTTTTACGTCTCATTGCACAAATAATCATTGTGCTTCTTTTTATGTCCAAACTGTTTTCAACCTTTTTTAGGCTTTGAGTTATCCTGTATTTCATAATCATAATAGAATAACTAATGAATGTAGATGCATAAAAGTAAATAACACACAATATTTTTATAGTGGTTCGACTAAGTCATAGCCTACATCCACTTTATAGTCCTTTATTCATGTCGTCATATTTTCCCAAGGCGAGTCGTGCCTTATTACAGAGTTTACAGGAAGAACAGCAAAAAGTATAGCATTTCTAATCCAAATATCGCATTAAGTGTTGGGCATTCCATGCTCGAGGGACTTCTTCGCCATCTACGGTCGTTAACTTGAATGTTCCTTTATCAAGTTTCCGTTGGATGACAAAGGGTCCTTCCCATTTTGGGCCGAGGTGAGGAAGAGACGGAAAAACTCTCTTTAGTACCAAATCTCCTGGTTCAAAAGTTCTGAGGCGAACTTTTTTGTCATAATAGCGTGCCATCTGACGCCGATGTCTTGCTGCACGCAAGTCTGCTTCGTCCCTTTTCTCTTCGATTTCATCAAGAGACTCAAGTAAAAGTGCCCGATTCGTCATCGGGTCATAATACGTCACCCTGTGGGAAGGAACTTCCAGTTCAACTGGAATTACTGCTTCTGAGCCAAAGGAGAGAGAGAAAGGGGTATGACCGGTAGCCGTTTTAAACGTTGTTCGGTATGCCCACAAGGCTAGGGGCAATTCATCAACCCATTTTGCCTTTGCACGCTCTAATCGCTTCTTGAGGATGGATTTTATTACCTTGTTTATCGCCTCTACTTGCCCATTAGATTGTGGATAGGCAACTGCAGTATATCGTTTGTCTATCTTATATTTCTGGCAAAAATTTCTGAATTCAGTGCTATCAAATTGGGTCCCGTTGTCAGTAACAATTGTCCTTGGGATTCCGAATCGGCATATAATATTTCTGACCACAAAACTTATCACCTTTCTTGTGGTGATCTTAGTCAAGGGCTCAGCTTCCACCCACTTTGTGAAATAATCCACGGCTACTATGGCATACTTAGCCCCTCCTTTAGCAATCGGTAACACTCCAATGATATCGATTCCCCATGTGGCAAATGGCCAAGGACTCACCATCGATTTAAGCTGGGTTGACGGTGCCCTGGGGATTTTGGCGAATCTCTGGCACTTATCGCAGCGTCGTGAATAATCAGCTGCATCTTTATTGATTGTGGGCCAGAAGTATCCGTACCGCAATATTTTCTTTGCTAAAGTTTGACCTCCTGTATGATCTCCACACTCACCTTCGTGCACTTCTCTCAGTACACGCTTGATGTCGTCGTGTGCGATACATCGTAACAGGGGATAGAAAATCCTTGTCTATAGAGAGTATCGTCTTGCATAACATATCTGGCAGCTTTGCGAACTACAGCTCTTTTCTCACTTTTCTTCGATGGGAGTGTCCCATTCTTAAGAAAACTCTTGATTGGAGTCATCCATGACTCCTTCTCTGGTTCCGCTTCAAGAACGAATTCAATTTCCATTGACTCAAAGCTTGGCGACTCCAACGTTTCAATTGGAATTACCTCAGTCTCTTCTGGATTGTCAGAACTAGCCAATTTTGCTAGTCTATCCGCTTTTTGGTTTTCTACTCTGGGAATATGTGTTATGTTGTACCGCTCTAAGCTATTTAATAGCTCTTTCACTTTCTTGAGGTAAGCGACAAGTCGAGGTCCTCGAGCCGCGAATTCCTCTCGCACTTGACAAACAACAATCTTAGAGTGACAAAATATGTCCATCATTTTTACTCCGAGGTCTTTAGCGAGTTTCAGCCCGGCAATCAGGGCTTCATACTCAGAGTCATTGTTTGTTGCCGAAAATTCTAATCGCAGGGCGTAATATAACGACCGTCCCTCGGGAGTGACTAAGACAATTCCAGCTCCGGATCTTCGGTCGTTTTTAGCTCCATCTGTATATAATTTCCACGGACTCATCTCTAGCTTATCCTCGGATTTGACCACTCGGTCATTGATTATTTCTTCCTCTGGAATGGTGAACTCCGCGATAAAGTCTGCTAGAGCCTGCCCCCTGATTGACTTTCGTGGTTGAAAATTCAAATCAAACTGGCTTAGTTCTATGTTCCATTTAATCAACCTTCCCGACGCTTCGGGTCTTTGCAACACCTGTCTTAACGGCTGATCGGTGTATATGGTTATTGGATGGGCTTGAAAGTAGTGACGAAGTTTTCGGGATGCAATCAGGAGGCTGTAAGCAAGCTTCTCGATCTTTGGATAGTTGCGCTCTGCCGCTGCTAATTTCTTGCTCACATAGTATACTGGCCTTTGTACTTTGTCTTCTTCTCGAACCAGAGCTGTGCTGACAGCGTGAGCCGAGACTGCTAGATAAACAAATAGTTCTTCGTGATTTACGGGCTTTGATAAGATTGGCGGTTTCTCTAACAGCTCCAATAGATTCTGAAAGGCCTCGACACAATCGGGAGTCCACTGGAAGTTCTTCTTTCCTCTTTTTATCAAATCAAAAAATGGAACACATTTATCGGTGGCTTTGGAGATGAATCTACTCAGCGCCGCTACCTTCCCTGCCAGACTTTGGACGTCTTTAATTCTCCTTGGTTCTTTGATATTTCTAATCGCCGCTATCTGGCTAGGGTTGATCTCAATTCCTCGGGAACTCACAATGAAGCCAAGGAACTTTCCCGACGCCACTCCAAATGAACATTTTAAAGGATTCAATTTCATACGGTATTTTCGCAAGATACCAAACATTTCCGCTAAGTCTTGCGTATGACTGGAAGACTGCTTTGATTTAACAAGCATATCATCCACATAAACTTCCATAGTTTTTCCTATTTGGTCATAAAACATTCTATTTACCAACCGCTGATAAGTAGCTCCAGCGTTTTTTAATCCGAACGGCATTACAACATAACAATATAACCCCAAATTCGTAATGAAACTTGTATGCTCTTGGTCTGGTACATGCATAGGAATTTGATTGTATCCAGAGTATGCATCCATGAAAGAGAGAAGTTCATGACCTGCTGTCGAGTCTACAAGCTGGTCAATCCTGGGAAGTGGGAAACTATCTTTTGGGCAAGCCTTATTTAAGTCTGAAAAGTCAATACAAGTTCGCCACTTTCCGTTTGGCTTTTTTACCAAGACAGGATTCGATATCCAGTCGGGATAAGTCGAATCTCGAATAAATCCATTTTGCTTCAATTTCTCTACTTCCTCTTTGAGAGCAGCCGACCTCTCTGGGCCCAGCATGCGTCTCTTTTGCTTCACAGGCGGATGCTTCGGATTTACATTCAATTTGTGACTGATAATGGAAGGTGATATCCCACACATGTCAGCGTGGGTCCAGGCGAACACATCTAAGTTTGCCTTCAAGAAGTCCGTCAGTTCTTCTGCACGACGTGGATCCAGCTGAGAACCAATCTTCAAAACTTTCGTCGGATCAGCTTTATCAACAGGAATTTCCACTGTCTCTTCATTAGGAGTTGCATTCCTAGCCTCTGGTTCCTCGTCTTTTCTAGGATCCAGGTCTTCAGGCGTTCCTTTGGGCAACTCCCTTGGGTTCAATCTCTCTAATTGCTATGCCGAGTCCCCCTTTGAGGGAGATGAGGCATCTTTACTCTCAGCATTAACTCCTTTCATCAACATCTTCAGTTCGGCCACATAGCAGGCCCGTCCAGAAAACTGATCCCCTCTTATTACTCCAGTCCCGGCTTCGGTTGGGAACTTTAGTAACAAGCACCAAGGGGCGATACATACTCTAAATTCAGCGAGGGCAGGTCTCCCTAAAAATGCATTATATGGCGAATCTACGTCCAATACTACGAACTGAAGCATTCACACTCTTCTACGTTCTCCTTGCCCTAAGGTCACGGGCAACTCTATATATCCCATGGGAGCTGTCGTCGCTCCGTTGAAGCCTCTAATCCATCCTTCACAAGGTTTCAGATCTTCGGGCTCAAGCTTCATCTGATCAAATGACTTCTTGAACAAAATATTAACGGAACTTCCGTTGTCTACTAATACCTTATGGACCAAAGCCGGCCCAATAGTGGTAGTAATAACCAACGGATCATTGGTGGGAGATTGTATCCCCGTGTTGTCTCGGCTGCGAAATACCACGTCATCGAACATGGTTTTTTGTTGTTTTATGGGGGTGACATCTTCCAAATCGTCACCTTCATTCACATCTAGATGCTTGGCAGCATTCACATATTGGTCCATTGACCTAAAACTTCGGATTGCCGGGTGAGGTCCGCCTACTATGGAGTTGATGACGATCCCTTTACCTTTCTGCTGCGTGGTAGGCTTAGGAGCAGGTAGGATCTGTTATGGAGCCTGCTCTCCTTGCCTTTTGTCCCTCGGGGCAACCTTGTACTCATCCAACTTTCCTTCACGCATCAGCTTTTCAATTACATCCCTCAAATGTCGACACTCATTGGTCGAATGTCCATGTGTTCCGTGAAACAAGCAAAATTTCCCTGTCGCCATTTCTTTCTCGGTCGAATCACGAGGTGGCGGTCTTTTGTACTGCAACACATTATACGTATCCAGGTAAATATTTTCCAGGGTGTCATTCAATGGTGTATAGTTCTCGTAGTTCTGGAATCGGGGCCTTTTGTTAGGGTCGCTTCCCCTATTTCTGTTTCTCCTGTTACCGTTCGAATTACGGTTGTTGTTGTTTCCCCCGTTTCCAGTATTGCTGTTTCCACCCTTGTTTCCTACATTTACTTCAACCTTGCCAGAACTTTCCCCAGACTGCTTCACGGCAATATTACTTTGCACATTCTCCTTTGAAGCTATCTCAGACTTTCTCTTCCGGTTTGCCCTGGCCTCCTCTCGTCTTAAATAAATATCGGCTTTTTCGTAGAATATCGCCCTTGTGGGGGGTGTCTTCCCAGAAAGGTAGTCTCCAAACTCAGATTCAGGATCGACTCCTTCCTTCAATGCCATCAGAATAGTGGGCTCATGCGGGTCACTGACCTCAGTTACAGCTTGGTTAAAACGATCTAGATATGCCCTTAAAGACTCTCCTGGTGCCTGCTTGATCCTCGACAATTCAATAACACTCTTGGACTTGCGGGCATGTAGTCGGAACTGGTTCATGAAACGCTCGCTTAATTCTTTGTAATTAGAAATTGAACGAGGAGGAAGTCGGGTAAACCAGAATAATGCCACATCTTCTAGATAGATTGGGAATGCTTTGCACTTCACTTCATCAGGGGCAGCAGCGGCATTCATGAGCCACGAATACCGCATCAAATGCTGTCCTGGATCAGTCCTTCCGTTATATTTGTCCATCTGTGGCAAGTTAAAGCGTCGGGGAAACTGGAAGTCTAGGATATCGTCAGTGAACGGAGTATGGCTTCGCTCAATGCCATAGTCTTCATTCGTATAATTCCGGCTCTCGGACATAATTCGGCGAACCATTGCCTGCACATCGGCACTAGTTAGGGGCTGCTCAGGTTCCCTGGCCCTAGTGTCCGAGTTCCTTCGGGGCTCTTGCTCAGGAGATGCCCTTCTTCTTCGAGCTGCCTCTACTCGATTCCTTTCCCTGTGTTCCCGGTCGATCTCGGGAAGAGGGGACTGGAGTCTTTGCCCCCGAGTAGGGCTATCGTTTCCTAATGCTCGTGCGATATCCTCGCGAGATCCCAAAGATCCAAACGTCAGCTGCTCCACGTTCTGAGGTCGTTCGAGTGGCCTTCGTTCACGGGGCCTCTCTTCCTCGGAAGATGAAGATTGATCTACGGGTGTGTGACGAACCGGTGATGGAGTTCTTTGCCGGCGGAGCTCATTGATCTCCCGACTCATGAGCCTCATATTTTCCTGCATCATGAGATTAGTGCGCTCATGAACTCTCATAGCTTCCCTCGTGCTCTCAAGCATATCAAGCAAGCGTGAGAAATCTCCTTGAGTGATGGGAGCAGATGGATTGACCTGGTCTCCAACCCTGGCAGCTGGAATTGGAGCATTCGTGGGGACTCGAGTAGATGTTCCAGCTTCACCAAGCATCGGGTCGGATCGGAGGTAGGAAGCCGGGTCGGATCGGAGCTGGGGTGCCTGGTCGGATCGGTGTGCAGCGAGCAACTCGGGTCGGTTCAGATTGGGGGAGTGCACTGCTTCAGAGTCTCCTACCCGGATCGGATCGGAGCTCTCCCCCTGCTGTCGGTTCGGATTTCCTGCATTGATTCTTCCTGCTGCTGAACTCTGCCCCCGAGACCTTGTTACAACAGCATGTTGCTGATCTTCACCAGCTCCATTTCCTTGAACAGACTGAACTTCCTTGCCTTTTCCTTTGGCCATGAGTTTTTGACAATTACTTCAACGAGTGTAAGAAAGCGGAGAAACTTAAGGATTCACTTCTTTGAACTCAACGGTCCAAAAAGTAGAAAGAGATCCCGGAAAATAAAGAATTTAGATGAGTGTTCTCAGTGAAAGCACCAAAATGTTAGACCCAAATGTGGTTTTAACACCCGAATTGATTAGAAACAAGATAAAATAAAACAGAAATAAAAATGAACACACAAAATTTATAGTGGTTCGGCGAAGAAATGCCTACGTCCACTTAATTTTCACTATATTCAGTAATTCAGTTACAAATGCAATGTAAGATTCACTCACAACTCACTTTTGTTCACTCAGATGATTAAAACAAGAAATGAAAGATGGTTTGGATTCTCCGGGAGTAAAGGAGTTCGGATGATGGAGGTACTTGGATTCTCAAAAGTGCTGAAAAAGGATCCTTCTCTTTGTCTCTAGATGGGGTATTTATAGGTGTGAATTTGTCTGAGATTCAATCCGGGTCGGAACACGTGTCATCCATCGCACTCTCTTCGGGTTCGGATGAACTATCAAGCTGACAACACATCAAAGAGATGGACGTTAGGGGTAGGAATCAGTCATAGCCGGTCCGGTTCTCCAGGCTATTTTATAGGAGATTAACCTGGATCATGGGTGCGGGTCGGAGGCGTGCAGGTTGGGGGTCGGATCGGAATACCCGATCCGAACCGGAGTGGCTCGGACGTCTCTCCTTCACTAATCATACTCCGCTCCGCTGCAACGTCGTGGCAAGCAAAAGGCTTTCCGATCCATTTGAGATTTATTGGCCTTCCGATCCGATCAGATATGCTTTGCCAATTTACCCAGTAAGAGCCATCCGATCCGAACAGGGAACTCTATCCGATCCGAACCAATATGCTGCTATCAATCTGAATTGTGGTGTTTTCTTCCGATCCGAACCGAAGTCTTATAACTTAAAATACTCTTCAATGGTTGGTTTCTTGACTTTGTGTTGCCTAGTTCACAAAGTAGGCTAACATGTGTGAACCAATCATGTTGACATTTTCGTTTTGAACTTAGTCATATTATCCTATAGAAAAATTATCGAGTGAGTCATTCCATGGTTATCCAATAACTATCAGTATGTAACCTCTTTATGCGTCGAACAATTACCATCCAAATTTGGGAGCATTACACACTTTAGTCTTAATGATACATTAGTATCAAGTCTCGATGCATCTTTACTACGATATTTAAGATGATATATTTATTTTTTATTGTGATAAACTATTTGCAATTTAACTACTTCCAAAAAATATCATTTATGGACTTTCAAATAAATATACTTTAAATTAAATTAAATTAAATTAAATTAAATTAAATTAAATTAATATACTATATTATGTATATAATATAAAGAAAACTTCCTTTTATATTGAGCATGATTGGTTGTCGAGTTAGATATATGTGACAAATAGTATAGTTTCTACTAGGGTATACCCTAACTCTATCAAAACTCACCAAATGCACCATTTAAGCCCAATATGGAAAATAAATTGTTGGTAGATACATCTTACGCTACCCCATGTATGACAAAAATCACTATAAAAAAATATACATATGGTTACATTTATTGGTTGCGTTTGATATGTAAATGCAAGCAGTTTGATTTTTTTATTTTGTATTTAATCGGTTTTGGACCTTTGGTTACATTTATTTAACAGTCACAATTGTACAAAATAACGAGGTTACGTTTAGTCCTCCCATCTCGTTACTTTTCCTTTCCCTCCTCTATTTCCAACTTTTCCGCCTATACTACTTCCCTCCCCCTCTTCGCTAAATAACTCTCCTCCTTTCTCATCTTCTCTGTTTTTTCTCGCGTCTTCCATCACTACAAGAAAATTAGTTAATTACAACATCCATGTTCAGCATTTAAATACAACTTGCTATATGGGTTCGCATATAACTTCACCATTTTCTCCCACTGCTTTCACATGTATCGTGAAAGCTCTAGAAAAGAGGAGAAACTTCGATTCCTTCGCATAGGTAACTTTTTTGATGCGTGCTTTGATTTATTCTTTATTTGATCTGAAGTTTATCAAACTTAATTTGAATTTTTTTATCATATATCCCAAAGTTTATCATCTACTGTTCAGATTTCACAGGTAATCGGCTTTTATTTACAACAATGGATTAAAAATGGATTACAACATCCAGGTTTGGCTTTTATTTCACTGGATTTAAAATGGTTAAATATCTATTGTCATCCTCTAGCTGCTTGTCCTCCCTCTTACAAACCCTAGCTTCTCCCTAATTCGAAACTCATAAAAATCTTGATCATTCTCTACAGAAATGGAGGATGGGCCCCAATTGGATACCACCAAAGAATTTGTGATTCGATCTGGTGTGAGATCTGGACACAAGAGGGAGTTAGCATTTGCTCTCAAATCGCAAGCAAATATCTCTTCTTCTCCTTCTCGTACACGATCTAGAAGGATCCCATCTCTATCCTCACCGCCTTCGAAGAAATCGAAGGAGAAACTACAAGATTCAGTAAAAAAAAAAAAAAAATGATATTTGTGATGTTATCATTGAAGAAAAAGAAGAAGAAAAGTTTGTTCCTAATGATTCTGCGATTGTCGTTCACAACAATAATACTCTATTTAGTTCTAATGTTTTGCTAGAAGAAAATGGCTTGTTGGATAAGCAGCAGTTGTTAGAAAATGACAAGCAGTCTTCATTGGTTGGTTTGATTGCTAGTGATGGAAACTGGACCTGGATGCAAAAAGTGGAGAAAGCGTACAAAACAAAACGCCCTCACCTTCAGAAAGGTTTGCTAGGTCTTTTCTCAAAGAAGAAGATTCTTCTGCTACTACTATTGGACCTCCATTAGAGTAATCTGTTCTTGTAGACGCTACAGTTGAACTGAAAAAAGAAGAGAATGATGTACCTTAAAAATTCAGCAATTCTAGTTGAGCTGGTGGAGACCACAAACAGGTATATTGAATCACATGAAGCAAATGGCGTCTCAGAGAAGCATCTTACCTTGGTAAAGGAAAAACCATCTCTATTGAAACAACAAAATGTGGATACCAAAACAGGTGGAGTAGGCAAACATAAAGTGTCTTTATCTTCTAGATGGTTCACTAGATCTCTACTCAAAGCAGAAGATGCTTCTGTTGTTTCTGCTAGTAGCAGTGATGAATCAGTTGAATTGGACGGTTCGTCCAGTAAGAAAATGGAACTGAAGATGTAAAAGAAAATTGGTCTGAATAAGCTCCCTTCAAATGTGCGCAATTTGCTTGGAAAAGGGTTGCTTGAAGGATTGCCAGTGAAGTACGACACACTTGTGGGTAAGCGTTATAAGCTTGACGGCATGATTAAGGAAAATGGGATACTATGTTTTTGTTCTTCATACAAAAGGCTGTAAGGCTATCTCTGCATTCCATTTTGAGTTTCATGCTGGAAGCCCGAAGAATTGTCCTGAAAAATATGTTTTCTGAGCAATGGGAATAGCATTGGTGATGTTTTAAGAGCATGCACAAGTGCTCCCTTAGATTTGTTGGCATCTGTGATTCAAAATGCAATTGCTGAAGTGCCATCAACCAATCAACATACATGCCAAAATTGTAAAGACATGCGAAAATCTGCTTTATTGTGTGAGTCATGTCTTGAACAAGGGAATAAACAAGTGTCTCTAGTGTCTCCTACCACCAAGCTACTAAAGAAAAGCTTGGGTAATTCGCTCAAAAAAAACACCTTCAAGAAAGAAAACTTTACAGACAAGAGTTGCGGAAGAGGTTTGTCTTAACAGATCATCAGCGTAGGTTTCTTTTCTGAAAATAGGAAAAATAACTTAAAAGGATGTGAGTCTCTACAAGTTGGTCTTCATCGATGATATTCTTCCCGAGGGAACCGAAGTTGGGTACTTTGTTTGTGGCAGGAAATTGCTGAAAGGCTACATTAAAGGTCAAGGAATCTACTGCCATCACTGCAGTTGTGTGGTTGCCCCTTCTGGATTTGAAGCTCATGCTGGTAATGCATCAAGAAGGAAACCATACCATAATATATACACATCAAATGGAGTTTCGCTTCATGAGTTGTCGGTATCTTTGTCAAAAGGAAGAAAGAAGGACAGTAGGGAAACTGATGATCTGTGCTGCATTTGTGGCGATGGTGGAGATCTTCTTCTTTGCGATATCTGCCCCTGAGCTTTTCACATAGAATGCGCGGGGATGTCAAGCATCCCTAAAGGTGATAATGAGTGTCTCTATTGTCGTCTTATGCATGGAAGGGAGAAGAGCATAGCTAAATATAATGCTAACGCAATTGCTGTTGGAAGGGTTGCTGTGGTTGATCCTATCAAGCACATAATACAGAGATCTATTAGGATTGTGAAAACATCTAATGATACTAGCAGCTATTTTATATGCAAATGCCATGATTTCAATAGGTCAAGTTTTGATGATCAAACCATTATCATTTGTGACCAATGTGAGGAGTATCATATTGGATTCTTAAGGCTTAACAATATGTACGACTTAAAGGAACTTTCCAAAGGAAAATGGTTCTGTTGCAACACCTGCAGTACAATTCACGTTACTTTGCAAGATCTACTATTCTAGCCATTCCCAATACAATCTTTACATGTTGATATTATAAAAAAGAGACATGAAAAGAATGGTTGAAACTATGAGGGTGGTAACGATTTCAGATGGAGACTCGTTTGTGGGAAATTATCTCATGCTGATACCAAACTGCTTCTTTCTGAAGCAGTCGCTATTTTCCATGGTTCCTTTTCACCGATCGTAGATGCCGCAGGCCGTGACCTCATTCCCTCTATGGTTTATGAAAGGGAAGTTGGAGATCAAGACTATGGAGGAATGTACTGTGCAATATTAACTGTTAACTGTTTCGTTGTATCAGCATGCATTTTGCGCATATTGGGATCTGTTGCCAAGCTTTCTTCAGTTGCCACAAGCAAAGATCGCCAAGGACTGGGATATTTCCACTCATTTTTTTTCATGCATTAAAGAATTGTTAGTATCCGTAAAGGTTAAGCACTTTGTGCTTCCTTCAGCTGATGACTCTGAAGCTATCTGGGTTAAAAAGTTTGGTTTTGTTAAAATTACTCCAGAACAGCTTAATCAGTATGCACAAGGTGCCTATTTGATGTTTTTTCAGGGTACTTCTTGGCTTTACAAGCCTGTTCCTGATCCAAGCGGTTGAAAATACATGGCTTATTGTTTTGCTGTGCCAAGTTGAAGAAACCATTTTATTTGTTATGGGTGTTTACATTTGAATAGCCAGTGTAGTGTACTGAAGAAAATTATGTATTGAAGACGGGCACTTTTGTGATGATTGATTGGAAAGTTATATTTTTCTGATAGTTCCATACTTCCATGTGTCAGGCTGTAAATCAGCGTAACTGAATATACAAAAACAAAGGTAATCGACTTATATTCAGTTGTAATTTCTACTGTTATTATTGCCATTTTTAATCTATTCCTTCAATCTTCCATTTTGAAGTGTTGCTTTTGATCTTTGTTCAATTATAGAAACAAATTAATATTTAGGCTAGGCTTTTATCATTGCTAGTAAGATTTTTGTTAGTCAGAAACTGCTACTATATTTCATGTATTGCAAATTCTTACTAACAAAATTTCCAAGCTGCAAACAATTGTGAATCTGTTTTCCTCTTTTGCAGAGAGCAGCTTGTATCCTTTAAGTGATCTAAAGGCCTAAAGCCCTATCAGATTATCTTTTACAGGTACTGAATTGCTAATACTTATTTAAATGTATCGAGCCTCCTAATGCTAAACTTTTTCCAGAGATGGTGCAAGGGGAAGAGAGTGTAATACTGTTTTACTCAAAGAGTTTGGTGCATTAAACTGAGTAAGCTAATGATATTTTATTCTGTGAATCCTATAGTGCATGCTGAGCTTTAGGACCAAATAATATATAACATTCATACCCATATTTGAGTTTGCAGCACACAACTTATGTTTTAATAATTTGCAAAACCCAAATTTGAATTGTCAAACTCACATAGTAACTCAAGTTTTATTAATTTGCAGAATACAAGCAATGTACAACCTAGGTATTGACTCATTCGTCATTTTACTAATTACCAGTTATTCCAATTACGATGTTTCCATGCATTTTGACCTTGACATGAAATAAAAGCCAGGTTGGTGTTTTGGCGATGTAAGTTGGAAGTCAAATTACCCCAGCGCGTAGCACAAATACGAATGAGAAACATTTAATATATTAATGTAAAGCAGCCCATCTGAAAAAATAGTGTGCTTGCTTGAGGGGAGAGGCTTGATAGCTTAGCGGAGATGAGTTTGATCTGAGTGCAGCCTCATAAATCAAGGGGAGAGGCCACTTCTAATCAGAGTAGGCATCAACTGTGCAAAGTCTACTTGCTTTCTTTTGGAGTGCGTCCTGAATTTGATGCTCGACTTATTCAAATCTGCAAGCACAATCTGGACATCCTTGTTAGCTCTAATGTTAGTGGTAATAAACAAGGTTTACTTCTCTTTTACTTCTATATCATTGCTATATATATATATATACGCATTGGAAACCATGCTCATAAAATTATGGTTATCCTTAAGGAAACATAAAACAAAGTTGTGAGAGTGAATAGAAAGGCAATATAGTTGTTACGTCTTTTGATAAGCTAAACATAGCTCATGACATAAGTATGAGCATGACCACGTAATTTGTTGCCTTATGTTATTTTAAAAGATTAAAGGAAAATGTGGACAAAAGTCTTATGGAAAATAACAGATTTGACAAAGAAATCAATGGATTATATGTATTAAGGGAAACCCCATTCAATTAATGTATAAGAATGGGCTCTCATGGGCTTAATCATGTAGTCCCAATTCTTAGTTTACCAATTCATGAGTCCACTCAATGAGCAGACATCAAATTAACATTATAAGTATTTTAAATATTAAAAAATATTGCTGGACACAAAGCTTGAGCTTGATAAGTCATAAACATGTAGCGCGAGACATTAGAAATTATTTGGCACCTGGAAGTATATAATATAAAAAAACATAAAATGAAAACAGGAATTTGTGCCTATATATCTAGTCTAAAAGGTAGAGTGCTTGATATATAGTATTAGTCACAACTTCCTCCTGCTTGCATGCTTACAACTGGAGGCCTCAGTCATTCAATGTAATAAATGCAGGTCCGCTTTATTAGCTGTAAATATTATCTTTGATAATGTTAATTATTCAATGATTGTCACCTAATTTTTTTATAATTGAAAAAATTCAAGGTGATAGCTAAACGTTGTATAGTTATAAATGTTCCCGAAAAATATATAATTATTTTGACGAAGTGTCACAATGGCGGAAATAACTTTTTAAGCTCATTTTTCGTTAAGTGTGAAACCGTGCTGTTGGAATAGTTGGTAACTGAATTATGCTCAGTTTGAAGCTAAATTTTCATCGGTTGCAGACTGAGTAGACAGCTCAACTGCAAACTAAGAGAACAAATCAGTTAGAAACCGAGCACAGTTCGTTAATTGAGCAGATAAGCTCAGCCTCAGTGTCTAACTGAGCTTAGTTTTTTAACTGAGTGTGCTCTCGGTTCCCTCAGTTTGGAACTAAATACTGAGGGAATTCTCAGATTCCTAAGTGAGCTCACCTTTGTTTCAAACAAGAGCGAACAACTCAGTTTCCTATCTGAGCAAGCAGCTCAGTTTCTTAACCGAGCTTACCTTTAGTTTGCTAATTTAATAAATTTCCTAGTGTCTGTAAAACCAAGCAAACTTGGATTGTTTCAGTTTATTAAGAATGAAGATTGCCTGATTTTAATATAAAAATTTGGACTGTTTCATTTTGCCTTTTTTTCCTTTTTCTTTTTTGTTTTAAAATTGAGCAACCTTTGCGAATATGCTGGCTTTAATAGTAGTTGCGAAAAAGAAAAGATCGGAAGCTAGTGTCAATGGTAATGGAGTAATTAGTTTATAAGATATCGAACGAGATGTTATTGCTGAAGCTTTTTGAAATAACAAACAAAGAAGCTTTTGTGAGTTTTTATACATTTTGTAGTAGTAAAATCTGAAGTTGTCATAAATAATAATGTTATTATTATTACGAAAAAGAACTTGAAGAGTTGTAAGCACATGCCTCGTCAAGAATTTATGCTTGTTAGACATCATCAAAAGTTTGACCTGTTATCTGTAGCATTCTTTGAACTTGCATGGATTTGTGTTGTGTATGGAGTCGTCAAACTCCAGATTACATTGTTAGCTTGTTTGTGGCTTGTGCCTTGAGGTTATTTTCCATTTCCTTTAACTTTGCATATATGCAGTATGTTAGTTTAAGCATGTGACATTGCATATTTTCAAACTTATTATCGGTATTTTTCAATATTAGTAAACTAGATTATCTTACAAAATTGTGTGTGCATGTATGTGTTTTTGAGGTACGCCCTTGATGTCGCAACCATCTGTTTCGCTCCCCAAATGCTTCCTAATGGGATTTCTTACAAAATTGTGTGTGCATGTATGTGTTTTTGAGGTATGCCCTTGATGTCGCAACCATTTGTCATTATCGTGGCTATTTATGATCACCGACTATTTCTGCGCACTCCTCAGTAACAGCTTTTCAAAACGAGGTAGTAGTTTTTTTTATTAACTAGAACAGAGCAAATTGCATTCTTCACATAAGCTCTGGAATATATCATTAGTGTTTTGCAAATGTGATGATTAAATTTGTTCAATGGCATATTAGCAGGCCAAATGTATTACAAACTGGTAGATTAAACTTAGTTGATGCAATTAAATTAAATATGCTATTCTCATGGTAATCACCTTGACTGCATGAAACAGTGTACATGTTTGATTGATAAGCTCTGAAGAACCCAAACATATCTGATCTGAATATGTGTATATTCAAAGTACCTTGAATAAAACCTGTTAAATTCATCCATGTTATTTTTACTAACTGAAAAAACATTCCAGACACAATCTTTATATTGTTGCTAGTCATAAGTTTTTTATAATGTCATAAGCTAGTGGTCTTGTTCTGTTTTTTAATTTCGGATGCTGCACAAGTTTATCTATATATAAAACATTTGTGCATTATCAAAAAACAGTTTATGACTTCTACATAGTGTACATTCATGTTTCTACATGATTTCACATTTTATTCTGTATATTTTCATGTGAAATGGATTTTCTGTTTGTTTATCTTTATACAATGCTTCGGTGCATAAATATGAGTTGGCAAGCGATATTTTTGTGTTCAACCTTTAATAATAATTTACTGATTAGTCTTCTTGATATTTTAGGATTTATTTGTTTCGGTTGTATAGGCCAATTTGAGAGTAGATATTTTAAATTCGTTTGTAATTTTGATATTACAGGCAGATATCACTATGAAACAGTGTTCTTGTACGTGAAACCAAATAGTATTGTTGGCCTCTCGTATGGACCCCTTTTAGGTCACCTATTTTAGAACATGCAGAATAAATTATACTAGGAGTTGTACATACTTGAGAATAATTTGGATGGGTTACTTGGGTTTCATAAAAACCATGATTTTCTTGTTCGATGATGCCGAGTTGAAATTCTGTTATAGTCCAATTGTGATTAATGTTTTATTGTGGATGATTGACATAATTCACGTAATGTATATTTGCGCTATAAATAGGATGTTGCTGGTAGAGCTGCTGATGTTGCTCCTGGATTGTCTATTGATCTAGGGTCACCGTTTACATTTGCCACTACATTGGAGCAAGAATACAACAGATAATATCTTTGGGGAGCAAGGTATTTTTCTAGGCGTTGTTCATGCCTGAGACTGCATGCCTGATAATGAAGTAGGAGATAACGTGAGTTTCTTCACTACTCTTTTTCTTTTGCATATCTCATTTTTACCTCCTCAAAACCATCTTACCATAACCGCGGTGATTCCCTTTTGTACTCCTTGTTTTCACTAATATCCAGTTTATCGAGTTCAATGGCATGACAGAAAAAACTAAGCATAGGAAGCACCATAGTTTTCACTAATATCCTGTGATTTTCATCCATGTGTATTGAAGATCTACGTACATCATTTGATATTTCTTTTTTCGTGCCTCTTTGTTTCTGAAAATGAAAGGAAAAAGTGCTGTAATCTTTGGAAGCTTTTACCTTTACAATTACCTTGCAAAAATGTGCTTCATATTACACATTAGCAGTTTCTATTCGAAAGTATATTTGGATATCACAGTCCATGATATATGTTTTCAGAGATGATATGAATTTATCACCGTGTTGGTTAAGTCAATGTTTATGAAAATATATTTATCTAATCTTAATTGATAATGAAACAGACATATATTAGGTTGTATTTTTAATTTTTACAAGATATGTTAGACATAATTTCAGCATGCAGACATATGTTGGGCTTTTTACTTGATCTGCATCACCCCGTACAGTATAATATATGCATACACTACTAGTTGATTCAATATTATTTGAAGTGTGAACTAGATGGGGTTAGTGATAAAGGTTTGCTACCTTTGCTCTAGGACCTTTTCTGGTTACTTCCATTAATCTACAAAGGTGAACCTGTAATGTATGTTTGTAAAAACATCAAGTGCAAATGGTATATCAGGAAGCCTATGCAATGAAGGTTTGTTTTGAACGAGGAACAATGAGCAAAGAACATAGACCCATAGGATACAAATTCTAATATACTTGATTTTTTTTTTTTTTGAAATGATTTTAGACATGATATGAAGTATATTTGGTATCATTGTGTCTGATATAGCAGTGTCCAGTTAGAAGGTTATCAAATTCAAATAGCAAATGTTTATAGCTTGATTTCCATTTGCTGACATTGGTAGCATCCATGGCCGGCCCTGGGCATAGGCGGCCCAGGCGGCCGCCTAGGGCCTCCGATTTTCGGTGGCCATTGCCCAGGGCCTCCGACCAATTGAGGGGCCTCACACTTGTATATACCTATATGTATAATATGTTAGCAGTTTGTAATTAAATGAGAATGTAGTGGAGTGGTTATGCCATGGTACTTCTAGCATGCAGGTCAGTAGTTTGATACCTTGCCAGCTTGCATGGGGGCCTTTTTATTCTTTTTCCCTTCCCATTCTTCCCACTTTGCTGCCTAGGGCCTCAGCAATCTCAAGGCCGGCACTGGTAGCATCAATTCCCTTCCATAGTTTAGCGTTTAGCAGTGTCTGGTATTTTCTACATGTTTTCATCTAGCGATGTCTGGATGATCACCATATGATATATCTAGCAAGCAAAACTGCTTTACATGTTTTATTTTATTTATTTATTTTCTTTTTATCGAATCTTCTAGTTTATAAACTTTGAATTAGGAATTTTCATTATGGTTGATCTCGTTTACTTATGATACAGTTAATAAATTATAAACTAATTATCACGTTGAAATAATGAAATTTTGTCTTATTATAACAATCTCTCATTTAAATTTTTGTACCTTCTGTTAAATTCATGGAGAAACAATGATGTTCACCTGTTTGATTTAAGGAATTGTACAGGTATAATTCACCTCCTTAAAAGCTACAGCTATAATAACTATATGAATAAATAGTTTTTTTTAATACGAACTATTTTAACGGTTTGATTAGTGCAAGGAATATTTGCTCCTGACTACTAACTTTACAAGAAAAAAAGAAGGCATTAAAAATCGTTTCCTTTTCCAAAGTTGATCCTACATGAAAAAAAGAAAACAGAGAACCTGGCTAACGTTGAGGTAATGCAAATTGCTTCTTCACTGCATCATAGTATATAGTTGTCCTTTATATGTGATTCAAAATGTGTTGGGTGAGCACGATAACAACCTCTTTCGTATGTATTTGCTTAACCATAGGCTCACTGTTTTAAACTTTCATTTCTTTGTGGTAAAACAATCCTCGTTTGTACAATTCATGTGCAGTGTATATTTGAGCAGTGTCCCGGGGCATATTGTAGTTGCAGAACAACGTCAGAAGCTGGAACCTTGAGAAAAAAAAAACATTCATGCAGTGGAGGAGGATGCGCGAGCATGGTAACTATATATTCATTTTTACTCTGACATAAAAATGAAGGAAATAAAGATAGTGGTTTGTAAATATTGACCATGAGTAGCGCTAGCTAGGAGGTTTATTATCAAATCAAGAAAATTAAAGCAACGCATAGAGTTTGATCCATAAGCATAAATATATCTAATGGGATTTTTCAATTATTCTACAATGTTGTATATTGAAGTCTGCAAACAGTTCATGTTTGGTTTACCTTCTTAAATTAATTAATTAAAATAATTTGAATGATTCAAGACGTGATACAAAGAAAATATACTATCAGCAGCGCTAAACGTCAAAGGATTTGGTCATTTTTGGCTATGGTGGGTGATGGTTTTTTTGGATTGTGATGCGGGTGGATGGTCATGTTGTGGTGAGGGTAATGTGCATAGTTGTGTTGCTATTTGTATTAGTCTATGCAGAGATGAGAGTAGTATGAAGTGAAAGGAGCGTCGAGTTGATATTGTTTATGCGCAGATCTGAACTTTGCAGTGGAAAAAATTATTCATGGTCGAGTTTTATTAATATTGTTTATGTGCTTGTTTTAATAGTTACTAATTAATATTGTTTACAGGTAATTAGCTTTTCTGAAGTGAAGACTATCAACAACTATGGATGTAACTTTAATTGTTGTATCTATTATGGTATTTGTTAGTACTTGTGTAAATTTATTCTTGAATGCTTGTGACATGTGAATTTGCTGATTTTGTCAAATAACTGTTATCTAAATGAATATGAAAAATACATAGGTGACTAGCGTGTCTTCAGTTATTTGAATATGATGATTATAAAATCGATTGATTATTGTTTTAAATCAGACTATTATACGGTTGTTGCTGATTTTAACATGGTTATCGTATAACTAGTTAGTGGAAATAATATAAGCCATTAACAATATATAATAGCATTTAAAATATGTTCAAAACAATTATACCTTTTAGTAGCGTTTTAGAAATGCTACAGAAATAAAGTAACTTTAATTTTTAGTGGCATAAAATAAATGCAACATAAAATAAATGCAACAAAAAGTTAAGTTTCATTAAATAAACGATACAGATAAACAAAAAGAGACCCACTTATAGACATTCAGTAGCATTTGGAAAACGCGACTATGCTAACGATATGGTACGTCTATCAAAACGAAACCAAAAAATTCAGATTTTTAGTTGTGGGACCTGTAGTAGCCTTCATTAAAATGCTACCAAAAGCTTTTGTAGCGTTTTTCAAATGCTACGAAAGGTCATTTCTGGTGTAGTGAATCGATTATTTATTCCTCCTCCCTCTTCATCCCATCCACCATAATTTCATACCCTGTACTCCAATCCGAAATTTAACACTTTGTCATTGATTCTCTTTTAGGTTTTTGAAGCAATGTTTGTTATTACTATCAACCCACTTGGTTTTTCCCATTTTTTGACTTTTTTCTACATTGAATGTCGACCCATGAATCCTCCAATTATATCTGCCACATCGTGGATTGGTTATAGAAATGTACATTGGCATTAATTGATGTTTACTATGAGCATATCACAACTCAAAAAGGTCGTGTTGGTTGTTGGTACTCTGATATCGTTGTTGTCTTCAACACACGAAAGTGCATCGATTACAACGATATACGAATGCAAAACAAGTTTGGCAACCTCAAGCTTCAATTAAACTCATAGAACAAGTTCTTATTGCATATTGAGTGCAGGTTTGTATCACGGAGAAGGAGACCGTTGGAGGAGCAAATGAGTACTGAGATTTGGTAGCGAACGGGTATTGGGATTTGGTAGCGAATACGTACAAGAAATACAAAATAAGCTCACCTCTGAAATTTAGGGAGCTAAATCTAATATTTAAGGCTAGATCAAAATTCTAGCCTGAAAATTCAAGATTTCGAAGACTTCAGCAGCCAATGTCTCGTCGTTCATCCAGGTGTATGTCGACCTTCTCATGGAAGTTAAGGCAAATATAGACATTCATGCTCCTCGAGCCTCTACACATCCACATGGTTCAGCTACTAGATACTGTTGTAGACGTCAACCGATGGGAATGGAGTTTCGTGATGATAAGATCAGAACATACCCTATCCAAGGGGGAGGCAACCGAGACGACCGCCTAAGTCAACACCACTAGAGGTGGCCGAGGGGGCAGCGGTAAGTGAGTGTATTATTTAAAAGTTGTTTATACTATGTGATAAAAGGGCAACTAATTAACAAAGTATCATGCAGTGAAGTGGTAAAGGTTGGCGTAGCAACCTCAATGGTGTGGGTTTGAGTCGTGACAAACGCGGTTTTGGTGACTTTTTTTCATCTGTTTTGCTATTGACCTTTGTTTAGAACATTGGACACTAGGGTCGGCACTAGATCATAAAGGCCATTAATAGAATTATGGTGTGCAATAAAAGACAGACACATTCCTTAGATGGGAAACCACATGCATTTCGATCAACAGCAAGTCGCATTACATGACTGTTTGTGCATCAATGAATTGGCCCAACAAGCCTAGTCCACATGTTTTGTATTTGGTGGCAAGACATAATAAATATATCTATATTTTTCTTTGTATGTCGAGCGATTAGTATGCAATAAAAATTGTCCTTATTATGTTGTATCTCCATCAATCTTTCTTTTCACCTTGACATTTGCCAAAAATGTAGCAGCAAAGCCATCCACATTTTGTGACAATTTGTTGATGCTTGTTGAAAATTCTAAGCGAAAACAAACATGCTGATTCAAGAATGAACCAAAATACAAAAGACAAATTGGAGTGTCATTATTGATATATCCATACACGCAACAACAAAATGTTATACTGTTGATTTTCCATAAAATTTCATCCACATGTATACTAATCATTCATTATGTCCTCGCAAAACCTAAATAAATACATAGAAACAATCCCAATACAAACTTGATCATCGCAAGCAACAATACACAAAGTCTACACAACCCAAAATAAAGAACAAATGAAATTTGTATGGAAACAGAAAGAGGCTACTGCACCTGAGATAATCTCATTCATACAACCTCGGAAGAACAACCTCCCTATAAAACCTTCTGGTTTGGAAAAACAGCCCTAAAGCCACAACAAACCCCAACCTTGCAAAGCAGGCCCATAACCAAAAATGAAGCCCTAAAACACTCTGGCCCCAAATAAGGCCCGCTTCCTCCCGTCTCCATGTCATACACATATCCCACCACCCTCACGCTAAACACATACGACCCTACCGGGCTAGCAACTGCAATAGCATTAAAAGTAGTTTTGAAATGCCTTATCCCAAACAACTCGGATGTAACACTTGGCATCAAAGCCCATTGCGACCTGTAGCACACACCAACTATCATAGATCTAACATGCAACGAAGCAGGCCATCCCGTGGATATGATTCATGGCTCATACTAATTATAGCAAGCGTGATGGCTATGAATATGGGATGGGCCCAACCTTTCGATTTGAGGAAGTGGTCGGAAATGTACCCGCTACCGAACTGGGTCGTGAAGTTCCATATGCTCCATAAAGAGGTTAAGGTGATTATAGCCATGATCGAGTAGTTCATGGACGTTCCTATTTGCACCATTTTGTTTATGGTCGCTAGTCCTGATGTAACAACCTGGATTTTCAGAACCAATTTAAAATTTTTATTTTAGCTATTTTAATGGACTTTGAATATTTAAAATAATTTATTTTAAATAATAACTACTTAAAATTTATTTAAATCGAAGTTAGAATGAATAAATTTATTTTAATTATAAAACAAGCCTGAAATGGCGCGGTAGTTTGAAAATTCGATTTTAAATTTGAAATGAATGTGCAGAATTCAAAATAAATCGGTTTTCAGTAAAACAAGAAATATTTGAATCTGTTTACCTATATCTTTCTAATGAATGTGAAAAATTCAGATTTGATAATATAAATTGAATGTTATGTCCAGTTTAAAATTTAGAATAGTCGCTACGGAATTTATATTTTTTTTAATATAATATATAACCCTTAAAAATAGTCATTTTGCAAATGACATTCGTTTTCGACGAAAGTACTTTTGTTGGATGCAGAATGTCAAATTATTTTGAGGTTTCAAATTTCATAATTTTTGGAATTAATATGTGAGCATGGTAAATTTAAACATGTTTGGTAATTTCAGTTTGAATTTAATCGACTGGAAAAATAGCCATTTTTCAAACGGTCTCCAAATTCGATGAAATTAGTTTTGTTAGGACCGTATCTTCAAGATATAGCTAGAGTTATTTTTCTGGAATTTTTGGAGTTAGTATGTGCCTCCCGGTAAATTAAAATGTACATTTGAATTCAAAATATAATGATTTATATTTTAATTTTGAGGAAAACTGATCGAAACAGTCGAATTAGCTTACAAACATATTCTATTATGTTCGGAATAAGGGTATTTAGCTAGGGCGACAGTCGTTGGGTTTGAATTGGAGTTCGTATCAAAACACGGGTATTTTTGGAAATTAAATAATATTAAAAATATAGTATATACATTAATTTTCCATCATAAACCCTAATTTTATTTCATTGCCCAAACCCGCCATCATCAGGCGAAACAGATGGTCGATTTCTTCAATTTGTTCTCCACTCTTTTCTCCAAATCTACGCTATATTTCTTGAATCCTCGTAAAAGAAAAACAAAGAGCATCGTGTGGTCTTGGATTTCATATGGACAAGATGAATTCTCGTGGTCGTAATTGCTCGCAATTCAAGCTGGACGTCCCGAACTTCGCGCGCCTTTCTAGGCCGATTGGGGGAACCGAGTTACACGTGACTCCGGGGGGTGGTTGGCGTCACCGGCGGTTGTCGTATGGAGTTGTCTGATCCGGAGCAGACGGAGCGTGGAGCCAGCGATTTGGAACCCTAAAATTGAAGATGGGTTCGGCGGCTTGAAGTCTGGAACGAAGAAGACGGTCTGAAGAAAATAAAAGTGGGGTTTAAAATGTAATTAAGGGTAATTAATTACGATTAGTTCAATTTAATTATACGTTTAAATGTTTAAGTATTTAAATTGCTATATCTTATTCAAACAACAATCGATTTGAACGATTTAAATTGCGTTGAAATTGTGGAAGCGAGAACTACATTTCAGAACTGACTAGAACAGATTTTGAGCTAGCTAAAAATTTAGGAGTGGAACCCAATGTGAGATCTCTAAATTCAATTGAATGAAAAGTAAAATATCCTAGGTTGTAGACTGGGCTTAGTAGCTCCTGACACTATTTATTGTACAAACCATGGATGGTTTGTGTGATATGTGTGTTGTGTAAAATATTTATGCGATTTGAATAAAGTATATGTGTGTGTGTGTATATATATATACGATGTGAATAAAATATGTATATGCGATGTGAATAAAATATATACATGCGATGCAAATAAAATATATATATGTGTTGTGAAAAATATATATATGCGATGTGAAAAACATATATAGGAGAAATATAAAATGGTCGTGAAATGAAATAATTATTAGATCGATAAAAATATAATTTTTATCATATATATGCGGTGAATAAAATAGTCATGTATTGAAATAATTATTAGGTCGATAAAACCATAACTTTTATGATATATATGCGGTGAATAAAAAAGTCATGTATTGAAATAATTATTAGATCGATAAAATATAGTTTTTATCATATATATGCGATATATAATATAGTTATGGAATCAAATAATTATTTGTTCATTAAAATTATAATTTTTAATGTATATATTGAACACATAAAATTATCATGTAATGGAATAATTATTGGATTGTTAAAAATATTTTTTAACATTTATATGCACTATATAAAATTGTCATGTAATGTAATATTCAATTTTTAAAATGGAAGTTGGAATTGTCTTAAAATGAATTTATAAACGATTTATAAAATACGTTTTAAATGGAAATCGAAGAAACATGTAACGACCCGCAAATCCGTACTATCTGATTTGACTAATAACACCACATGTACAACCCAAATTGCACAGAAATACGAATCATTATTAGAAAGAAGTTAGAGGATGAGAAATAGAAAGAAAGAAATATTAGAATAGAAGAAAACAAAGCAGACAAATCTCACAGCGGAACGAATAAAATATATTATATAACATAATTTTTGAAATACAAAATTTTCACTGTATAACATACAGTTATCAGAGTACAACATTTACAACACAGCGAAAATAAAAATACTATATATCTAACACTGAAGCCTCCTGCTCCAAGCTCCTCCAAGTGAATCTGTAATCCCGACTACTTGACTACCAGTACAAATTTGGGCATCCAAGAGTTTAGGGAAAAAACAAAATAAACTCTGGGTCAGTCATGGGACTGGTATGAGTAAACTCCAACCATTTGTTTAACTTTCAAAAATCCTTGGAAAGAAGAGATAATAGTAAGACCAGCCCACATATAAACATGGATGGCTTTTACCTTACTATAACCCAAAACATTTTGATATGAAAATCCAGTGATATTATAATAGTGTCTAAATCAAATAAATAACCAAATAGCAGAACACTTGCATCTCACACTCCATATATAATATAAAATCAAAAACCGCAGGCGCTTATTGGAGATTGCATTTCCAACATGACAAGGTATGGAACCACTTTCTGCTAGTGTTACTCTAGAGAGGAATACACTGGGTTCAACAAGAACATCTTGCAACCCGGCCCACACATGACCGACCACTCATTTCGCTTGAGTGTATCGAATGAATATCACCAACGGTTGGGATCGGCAACCGTTTCCCGAATGGGACAACATCGAATAGAATAAGAAATTACATGAATCTCTAGATAGGTAATTATACACCCTAATGGGGGCGACCCACATAACCATGCTGCCTGCCCGATTTTTGTCATTACCCGGTTGTTGATGCCTGAGGCTACGATTACTTTCCATTCATTGATAGCACAATTACTTTGAATGCCACATTATCAGATCCGTTAATCACTCATTGATTTGCACAAATATATTTTGGATATTATGCTAAGGGAATAAATCCGTTGCCACCATGTATATTTATACAGACCAACATATTCGATCATTGGAAATACTCTGTCAGACATTCGTCCATTTACGTTCGTTCTGGGATTGAACGAAACCGAAGGCACAATTTCTGTTAATAGAAAAAGCCCTTGCATTTTACTCCGTCTTTGATTATCTTCATATAATCTGATTCGCAACGCTACTGCCAATACAAAGTGGTTCTCGGATAATAATCCAACCGGTCTCTCCATATAGACAACGATATTGGCAAATACTTCGATAGTCGGTTATTTAACTATCAAAGAAAAACAAACACCCATTCACAACATCAAACAATCACTGGGCTTTTTAATTTACATTTCATTATTTAAAACACTTCTCCACTTCCTTATCAATATTTGTTAACCAAATATTCCCAGTAATTTTATTGGTCTCTTACGCTATTTGGAAAAAACATTTCCATGTATCGCCTTCTTTTATTTCCTGTATTTAGAAAATATATTCTATTTGCAATTGAAAACAATTTCAATCCCGTATCTCTTTCCCAACTACTTTAATTATACTCAGGAAATATTTACTTTTATATTTCCCAAAATTCCACCACTTGGGTTAAAACGAATGTTGTGTAAAACATCGTTACAACAACCCAAAATATTTTACTCAACTAACTCTTATTCAACACTTCTCTTCGAGACTGGATCTTGCTACTTATCGATTAAAAATGAAATCAATCAAGTTGGGGTATTACCTCTCAGACCTTGACTGAAAACATCATTAACTTCAAAACAGACAAAACCACTTACCCAGAATAATCAACATTATAAAAACCAATTATTCATTTTTAAATGTATATATGTTTCTCTTTCTATTACCAGCCTATCGATTTCCTTTTTTTATAATATTCTATTTTTAAATTCGTTCCTTATCGAATTCTGTATATCTCGATACATTTATTTCTAACTATCAAATTTCTTATAAATATTCTAACTCCTTAAATTTCCGGAAAATTTCGCCATAACCTCCTTTGTACCGGGGCATCGGGATATTTCAAATAGCCTCCCATGGCCCTCACCAATCCAAAAGAAACAGAAAAAGCTAAGCAGCTTGCCGATACGGCGCATAAAATCTCATATATGAATTTAAACATGTACCTTTTTGTCGGGCACATAAATTAAAAATCTTCATATACTTCATCCCATACCTATCTAACACTTGCTCACCTGTTTCCAATTCAATTCAACTCAGTCCAATCGTTTGAATTCAGTTTCACTCATTTAATCTTTAATTAGCTATTTTGCCTATTTCACTTCTTTGTTTGAACATAACATGTTCAAATAAAATATTTAACTTGCTCGTTACAAAATTGAATTTCAATTTCAATTCTAGTTTCCATTTCGATTTCGAATATAAATTTTCAAATTGAAGTCACTTATTCAAAGCCCAATATCAATTCAAAATCTCATTAACTAATTACTATTCAAATTATTTAATTCTATTCAATAATCAAAAATCTGATTCCTGTTTCAAAAATCAATTCATTACTCCACTTGAGCTCACATATTATTTACAACTCAAATCTGAAAATTTTTAAATAGAAATTCGGATTTTATTTGCTTAAAATCCATTTATAAAATTAAATAAACCGTTATGGCTTTTAAATGGTTATGGCGTTGTTTTTCTGAAAATTTGATTTCGACATAACTCAAAATCTATACGACAAAATCTAGATTTTTCTCTTCCATTATAAAACTATTATCAAATCGGTCCTGATGTTTCTTGTTTCAAAGAATTCTGACTTCAATTGATTTATGTATACTCAATTGAAGTTCGAAATGCCAATTCACGAACTGCTACACTGCGGCGAGTTCGTTTAAATTATATATATATATATATGTTTTAACTTCGTTTATAATAACTTCAACTCCATTCTGATATATTTTTAATATATATATCAAATCCAATTTTCCAATTCAACATAATATTTCCGATCTTCTAAAATTGTCGTTTTTCCCTAACTCGGAAATAAATTTATTTATACTTCGATCTTCTATATTCAAATTCTATTTCAATTCAAATTGAATTTCCTATATTCAAATTCCATTTTCAATCTCCATTTGAATTTCTATATTCAAATCTATTTTCAAACTTAATTTGAATTTCAATATTCAAATCTAATTTCAATCAAATTGAATTACCTATATCCAAATTCCATTTCAACTCTTTTTGAATCCTATTTTCAAATTCCATTTTAACTCAATTTGAATCTTATTTTCAAATTCCATTTTTAACTCTTTATATTCTATATTCAAAGTCTATTTCTATTTGAATTCTATATTCAAATTCCATATTTAAAATTTCTTTATTCAAATTCCATTTTACTTTCGATATTCAAATTCTATATTTGAATTCCGTTATATTTTCTATATTCAAATTCTATATTTGAATTCCATTTGAATTTCTTTATTCATTCTCAAACAAGTCTTGATTTCAATTTCTTTTGAAATCGATATTTCTACTTTTGGAAAATAGATTTCCCTTTTCAATTTCACACTTGTATTTTATTTCTGAATTATCCAATGATAATTCTTTTCACTTTATTTATAAATTTCGTTTACAAAAGAACTATTTATAAACTTCGTTTATAAAGGAACTACTTGTTTTATTTTTCAAAACAAGTTTATATTTCAAATCTATTTAAAATTTCAAATTCTATTTTTCTAAAACAGAATTTCCCTTTTAAATCTCAAATGCCCCTTTCGGGGTATTTTTATAAATTAACACTTAGGCCCAGTGTTATTTAAACACCAAACAACCAGTTATTTATTTCAGGTTTTCTAACACATCATATATAATAGTATATATGCAAACAAATAAACAATCAGATAATATATTTTTGAGGAATCCAGTTGAATCCCTCCAACCTGTTTTTCATGCATCCACAGACGTTAAACAACAGAAATAATACCCATCCTGCTTCGAGGCAGGATATCGCGGTATAAAAGGTCATCCACTGTCATAGCGTGGGGCGTATAGGGTAATCATCCGCTAATGGTACCGCGGGCATCCGCTAATGATACTGCGGGAATCCAACCAATCACCAAACCAATATATATATATATATATATAATAGTAAGCCTATATAACTATATATATATTTAAACATGCCTCAGTAATATTTTAAGGCAACCAAACAATTAACAGACAATTATTTTTAACTGATAAAAATAATTCTAAATAAAGGGTGAGTGAGATTTACTCATCGAGATTATTAATTCGTCGAACATCCTGTAACTTTTCATATCGTTGCCCATGAATCATCTAGAATGAAATTCGCACCTGCGATAAAATTTATTTTAAATTTATCGATTAACATTTATTCATTTAAATTAACGAATAAATAAATTTCTTATACATATATTTTTCTCTTTTTCCCATTTAATTTAATCATCAAATCATTTTAAATTAAATATTTAAACCATGATTATAAAATCAAATACATTATTTAAAACAAATTCGAATTATATAAGCATATATATTTTACTTAACAAAATTTCAGATTTTATTCAAATTGAAATTAAATAAAAACCTTATACCTTAATGCCATGATTAAATCTTTCTTCCTCACAATCATACACAGTAATGCTCCCCTTCCTAAATCCTTGCCACTGTCAAACTTTGGAACCACTACTGACATCAGAACCAAATCGTATGAGACATCTGCTTGCAGTTCAATATCCAAACCACCGCTAACTTCTTTCCCTAACTCGTAGCATCCCTCCGACACCACTCAACCACACAGACTTCACCGCTGTCAAATCGTTGATCTCGTGATCCTCAGTCACCGTGTTAACTCATCTCGCACCTTCTCGCTATATCGCGACTTCAAATATCTGCCTGAAAGGATCGATCCCAAATCCTAAATCGCACCAGATCTGCTACCACCAGCGCCTGACCCTAAATCATGATTTCAACCACAACGCGATTTCCACTGTCGCGAGCTTCCAGTCTTCACCAAAATCGATCGTGATGCCCTGCTTGCCAATCACTCGCAAGCCACCTCGCGATAAACCCTAACTTTCTCCTACTGTCGCGAGTTTCAACATTGTTCGCACGCTCAAAAAATCGAGTCGAGCTCGATTTCACCTTTTTTTCCTATCAAAGTGTTGCTTTTAAATTCGGAACTTTGTTTCAGAAGAGAAGAACAAAGAGAGGTCGCGACATCAATTTAGTGGAGGAGGGATACTTGCGATTTGGATTAGAGGAACCGAGAATGAATTTTACGGAGAGAAGATCGGTGTGATTATATAGAACAGAAGGGAACATGAAGTACTTGGCAAATCTTTTTATATTTATTTCAAAAATATTTTCTAATTAATTTGATTTGATTTTGATTCGATATAAAGAGATCCTTTATACTTTTTAAATAGATATCAATTTGATTCTTGATTTGACTTCGATCTTATCCATTATAAATATCTCGAGGTTCACAGTTAAAAATCGTGAGCCGCTATTTTAGTGTACTGACCGTCGTTCCAATGTTATAGCGTTATACTGAACTCAACAAATATTTTTTGAATTTTATTTCGAATGTGTATATATAAAATAACCATATTAAATCGATATAATATACTTTAAATTCAAAAACAAATAAATTCTCTGATAATAAAATATTTTTATTATCATCTATATTCAAATGCAATTAATACTGATCATCTGAATTGTTTTGATTTAATTCTAACTTCGAATTGAATTATTTTAGATTCTCGTATTACGATGATTATATAAAATCAAAATAAATCGTATTTTGATTATCTAATCTATAACCCCATAAAATAACATTTATATTATAAATTCAATATTTAAAATCGTACTAAATATTTAAAATAAATCGACCAAAAATGCGGGTCGTTACATTCTTTCCCCCTTAAAATAATTTCGTCCTCGAAATTGCTAAGGTAGGAAAAGAGTTTCAAACCCATTACTTTTCAAAATCTCACTTATTTTGAAACTCAACTCCTCATATTTCAACAAATTTAGTTCCACTAAAACTTTTGGTCTTCCTTCATTTAATTCAAATGATCTACGATCAATCCATTTATATCCAACCTATATTCCAATAAACCTATTCAAATTGATTATCGTCGATTGATTCACTTCAATCCATCTAACTAGCTTAAGTTAAATTCCAATTTCAAAATCCAAATCCCAGGGTTTTCATTTCAAATCCTTTTGAAATCGCTTAAACATGCATATATATATTTATAATCTTTTCAAATTCAAAATATTTGAATTTTTCAACTAAATTTGTTTTCTTCCGAACAAATTCCCATCAAAACTTTTCTAAGGTAGCAATCCATCACTTAGAAACTCGAAAATGAACACTGATGATGTCGCGACCATCATCAAAATTATTTCCCAGCCACTGAAGTGAGTTCAGTGCTTTATCATTTTAAAAATAAATTCAAAATGATTTTCATTCAAAAACCCTTTCAAAATAAAACTATATTATTTTAATATACTTCGAAAATATTTTCCAAATCCCCCGGGATTTAAATTCTTAATTCAAATTCTGAACCAAATATTAATTCATCTCATTTGTATATCTTACTCATATACAATTTGATTTTGGTTATATATAACCATTCCAATTTTTATAATCTTATCTGATTATAATGATATCAATCAACACATCTATATAATATAATAATTTCAGAAAATTATTCTTTCTATATCAAAATAGAATTTTGGGTAAAATTATTTCATTCACCCATTAAAAACAATATCGTGTCGAATTGCTCTGCCCAAGTGTTTAGAAATTCCTATCGACTTTGTGGCGTCCTACGATTCGATCGGAATTCATAATCCACTCAACAGACTAGCCAACACAATATAAAACAAATTTTTATATCAATTTACAAATACGCACTCTCGTATATATGCACTCAACTCATTCTAGGGTACTACTGACCCTATCTCTAATGAGCACAATCCCACCAATGCCTAGGTATTCGCTCAACCTAAGCTCTGATACCAACTGTAACGACCCGCAAATCCGTACTATCTGAGTTGACTAATAACACCACACATCCAACCCAAATTGCACAGAAATACGAATCATTATTAGAAATAAGTTAGAGGATGAGAAATAGAAAGAAATATTAGAATAAAAGAAAACAAAGAAGACAAATCTCACAGCGGAACGAATAAAATATATTATATAACATAACTTTTGAAATACAAAATTTTCGTTGTATAACATACAGTTATCAAAGTACAACACTTACAACACAGCGGAAATAAAAATACTATATATCTAACACTGAAGCCTCCTGCTCCAAGCTCCTCCAAGTGAATCTGTAAAATCCCGACTACTTGACTGCCCGTACAAATTTGGGCACCCAAGAGTTTAGGGAAAAACAAACAAAATAAACTCCGGGTCAGTCATGGGACTAGTGTGAGTAAACTCCAACCATTTGTTTAACTTTCAAAAATCCTTTCGAAAGAAAGGATAATAGTAAGACCAGCCCACACATAAACGTGGATGGCTTTTACCTTACTATAACCCAAAACATTTTGATATGAAAATCCAGTGATATTATAATAGTGTCTAAATCAAATAAATAACCAAATAGCAGAACGCTTGCATCTCACGCTCCATATATAATATAAAATCAAAAACCGCAGGCGCTTATTGGAGATTGGATTTCCAACATGACAAGGTATGGAACCACCTTCCACTAGTGTATCTATAGAGAGGAATACACTGGGTTCAACAAGAACATCTTCCAACCCGGCCCACACATGACCGACCACTCATTTCGCTTGAGTGTATCGAGTGTATATCACCAACGGTTGGGATCAGCAACCGTTTCCCGAATGGGACAGCATCGAATAGAATAAGGAATTAAATGAATCTCTAGATAGGTGATTATGCACCCTAATGGGATTGACCCACATAGCCATGCTGCCTGCCCGATTTTTGTCATTACCCGGTTGTTGAGGCCTGAGGCTACGATTACTTTCCATTCATTGATAGTACTATTACTTTAAATGCCACATTATCAGATCCGTTAATCCCTCATTGATTTGCACAAATATATTCTGGATATTATGCTAAGGGAATAAATCTGTTGCCACCATGTATATTTATACAGACAAACATATTCGATCATTGGAAATACTCTGTCAGACATTCGTCCATTTACGTTCGTTCTGGGATTGAACGAAACCGAAGGCACAATTTTTGTTAATAGAAAAAGCCCTTGTATTTTACTCCGTCTTTGATTATCTTTATATAATCTGATTCGCAACGCTACTGCCAATACAGAGTGGTTCTCGGATAATAATCCAACCGATCTCTCCATATTGACAACGATATTGGCAAATACTTCGATAGTCAGTTATTTAAATATTGAAGAAAAACAAACACCCATTCATAGCATCAAACAATCACTGGACTTTTTAATTTATATTTCATTAATTAAAACACTTCTCCACCTCCTTATCAATATTTGTTAACCAAATATTCCCAATAATTTTATTGGTCTCTTACGCTATTTGGAAAAAACATTTCCATGTATCACCTTCTTTTATTTCCTGTATTTAGAAAATATATTCTATTTGCAATTGAAAACAATTTCAATCCCTTATTTCTTTCCCGACTGCTTTAATTATAATCAGGAAATATTTATTTTTATATTTCTCAAAATTCCACCCCTTGGGTTAAAACGAATGTTGTGTAAAACATCGTTACAACAACCCAAAGTATTTTATTCAACTAACTCTTATTCAACACTTCTCTTCAAGACTGGATCTTGCTATTTATGGATTAGAAATGAAATCAATTAAGCTGGGGTAAAATTACCTCTCAGACCTTGACTGAAAACATCATTAACTTCAAAACAGACAAAACCACTTACCCCGAATAATCAACATTATAAAAACCAATTATTCATTTTTAAATGTATATATGTTTCTCTTTCTATTACCAGCCTATCGATTTCCTTTTTGTTTATAATATTATATTTTTAAATTTGTTCCTTATCGAATTCTGTATATATCAATACATTTTTTTCTAACTATCAAATTTCTTATAAATATTCTAACTCCTTAAATTTCCGGAAAATTTCGCCATAACCTCCTTTGTACCGGGGCATCGGGATATTTCAAATAGCCTCCCATGGCCCTCACCAATCCAAAAGAAAATGAAAAAGCCAAGCGGCTTGTCGATACGGTGCATAAAATCTCATATATGAATTTAAACATGTACCTTTTTGTCGGGCACATAAAATAAAAATCTTCATATACTTCATCCCATACCTGCCTTACACATGCTCACCTATTTCCAATTCAATTCAACTCAGTCCAATCGTTTGAATTCAGTTTCGCTCATTTATTCTTTAATTAGTATTTTTCCTATTTCACTTCTTTGTTTGAACATAACATGTTCGAATAAAATATTTAACTTGCTCATTACAAAATTGAATTTCAGTTTCAATTCTAGTTTCCTTTTCGATTTCGAATATAAATTTTCAAATTGAATTCACTTATTCAAAGCCCAATATCAATTCAAAATCTCATTAACCAATTACTATTCAGATTAGTTAATTCTATTCAATAATCAAAAATCTGATTTCTGTTTCAAAAATCAATTCATTACTCCACTTGAGTTCACATATAATTTACAACTCAAATCTGAAATTTTTTAAATCGTAATTCGGATTTTATTTGCTTAAAATCCTTTTATAAAATTAAATAAACTGTTATGGTTTTTAAATGGTTATGGAGCTGTTTTTCTGAAAATTTGGTTTCAACATAACTCAAAATCTATATGACGAAATCTAGAATTTTCCTCTTCCATTAGAAAACTATTATCAAATCGGTCCTGATGTTTCTTGTTTTAAAGAATTCCGACTTCAATTGAGTTCTGTATACTCAATTAAAGTTCGAAACACCAATTTACAAATTGCCGCGCTGCGGCGAGTTCGTTTTAAATTATATTTATATATATAAACATTTTAACTTCGTTTATAATAACTTCAACTTCATCCTGATATATTTTTGATATATACATCAAATCCAATTTTCCAATTCAACATAATATTTCCGATCTTCTAAAATTGCCGTTTTTCCCTAACTCGGAAATAAATTTATTTATACTTCGATCTTCTATATTCAAATTCTATTTCAATTCAAATTGAATTTCCTATATTCAATTTCCATTTTCAATCTCCATTTGAATTTCTATATTCAAATCTATTTTCAAACTTCCTTTGAATTTCTGTATTCAAATCTAATTTCAATCAAATTGAATTACCTATATTCAAATTCCATTTCAACTCTTTTTGAATCCTATTTTCAAATTCCATTTTAACTCTATTTGAATATTATTTTCAAATTCCATTTTTTACTCCTTAAATTCTATATTCAAAGTCTATTTCTATTTGAATTCGATATTCAAATTCCATATTTAAATTTTCTTTATTAAAATTCCATTTTACTTTCGATATTCAAATTCTATATTTCAATTCCTTTATATTTTCTATATTCAAATTCTATATTTGAGTTCCATTTGAATTTCTTTATTCATTCTCAAACAAGTCTTGATTTCAATTTCTTTTGAAATGGATATTTCTTCTTTTGGAAAATAGATTACCCTTTTCAATTTCACACTTGTATTTTTATTTCTGAATTATCCAATGATAATTCTTTTCGCTTTATTTATAAACTTCGTTTATAAATGAACTATTTATAAACTTCGTTTATAAAGGAACTACTTGTTTTATTTTTCAAAACAAGTTTATATTTCAAATCTATTAAAAAATTCAAATTCTATTTTTCTAATATAGAATTTCGCTTTTAAATCTCAAATACCCCTTTCAGGGTATTTTTATAAATTAACACTTAGGCCCAGTGATATTTTAACACCAAACAATCAGTTATTTATTTCAGGTTTTCTAACACATCATATATAATAGTATATATGCAAACAAATAAACAAACAGATAATATATTTTTGAGGAATCCAGTTGGATCCCTCCAACCTGTTTTTTCTGCATCCACAGACGTTAGACAACAGAAATAATACCCATCCTGCTTCGAGGCAGGATATCGCGGTATAGAAGGTCATCCACTGTCATAGCGTGGGGCATATAGGGTAATCATCCGCTACTGGTACCGCAGGCATCCGCTAATGATACTGCGGGAATCCAACCAATCACCAAACATATATATATATATATATATATATATATATATATAATAGCAAGCCTATATAACTATATATATTTAAACATGCCACAGTAATATTTTAAGGCAACCAAACAATCAACAGACAATTATTTCTAACTAATAAAAATAATTCTAAATAAAGGGCGAGTGAGATTTACTCACCAAGATTATTAATTCGTCGAATATCCTGTAACTTTTCATATCGTTGCCCATGAATCACCTAGAATGAAATTCGCACCTGCGATAAATTTTATTTTAAATTTACCGATTAACATTTATTCATTTAAATTAACGAATAAATAAATTTCTTATACATATATTTTTCTCTTATTCCCATTTAATTTAATCATCAAATCATTTTAAATTAAATATTTAAACCATGATTATAAAATCAAATACAATATTTCAAACAAATTCGAATTATATAAGCATATATATTTTACTTAACAAAATTTCAGATTTTAATCAAATTGAAAATAAATAAAAACTTTATACCTTAATGCCATGATTAAATCTTTCTTCCTCACAATGCATACACAGTAATGCTCCCCTTCCTAAATCCTTGCCACTGTCAAACTTTGGAACCACTACTGACATCAGTACCAAATCGTATGAGACATCTGCTTCCAGTTCAATATCCAAACCACCGCTAACTTCTTTCCCTAACTCGTAGCATCCCTCCAACACCACTCAACCACACAGATTTCACCGCTGTCAAATCGTTGATCTCGTGATCCTCAGTCACCGTGTGAACTCATCTCGCACCTTCTCGCTATATCGCGACTTCAAATATCTGCCTGAAAGGATCGATCCCAAATCCTAAATCGCACCAGATCTGCTACCACCAACGCCTGACCCTAAATCACGATTTCAACCACAACGCGACTGCCACCGTCGCGAGCTTCCACTCTTCATCAAAATCGATCGTGGTGCCCTGCTTGCCAATCACTCGTGAGCCACCTCGCGATAAACCCTGACTATCTCCTACTGTCGCGAGTTTCAACATGGTTCGCACGCTCCAAAAATTGAGTCGAGCTCGAGTTCACCCTTTCTTTTTTTTCTCGAAGTGTTGATTTTAAATTCGGAACTTTGTTTCAGAAGAGAAAAATAAAGAGAGGTCGCGACATCAATTTAGAGGAGGAGGGATACTTGCGATTTGGATTAGAGGAACTGAGAATGAATTTTACAGAAGAAGATCGGTGTGATTATATAGAAGAAGAAGGGAACATGAAGTACATGGAAAATCTTTTTATATTTATTTTAAAAAGATTTTCTAATTAATTTGATTTGATTTTGATTCGATATAAAGAGATCCTTTATACTTTTTAAATAGATATCGATTTGATTCTTGATTTGATTTCGATCTTACCCATTATAAATATCTCAGGGTTCATAGTTAAAAATCGTGAACCGTTATTTTAGCGTACCGACCGTCATTCCAATGTTATAGCATTATACTGAACTCAATAGAATATTTTTTGAATTTTATTTCGAATGTGTATATATAAAATAACCATATTAAATCGATATAATATACTTTAAATTCAAAAACAAATAAATTCTCTGATATTAAAATATTTTTATTATCATCTATATTCAAATGCAATTAATACTGATCATCTGAATTGTTTTGATATAATTCTAACTTCGAATTGAATTATTTTAGATTCTCGTATTACGATGATTATATAAAATCAAAATAAATCGTATTTTGATTATCTAATCGATAACCCCATAAAATACCATTTATATTATAAATTCAATATTTAAAATCATACTAAATATTTTAAATAAATCGACCAAAAATGCGGGTCGTTACAATATATATATATATATGTAATTTATATATGTTAAATGGCCTGAATAGAACGCACCGCGCAGCGACCATTTGCGAATTTCAACCCTGAACTTCAAATGGACGTAAAGGGAGATCCGACCGTCGGATTCTCCTTACGCTAGAACCGTTGGGTTCTATCGAAAAGAGCTTTCCAATGAATATATGAGATTTCAATTAAAACGGTTGAATTTTGAAATAAGTCCAAATCAATTTCAGAAAATGTCGCTAGGGATGTAGTTAGGTGGCCGTTACTGGAAACCAAATGTAAAGGCCTTAATAAAATTATTAAAAATATGGAAAAATTATGTAAAATCATAATAAATGATTTGGAATAGAAAAGAGTTGAATGCCCGATAAAAAGGAATAAGTTTGCATTATATTTGGGTACGAGATTTTTGAGCTACTTTGAAAAGCCGCTTGGCTGTTTAATTTTCTTTTGAAGGCCCAGAGTGGCAAGCTGTAGTTGTACGGTTGAGCCATGCGGAGGAGATGCTAGCAAAATCTATCGAAAATTTAAGCCGTTAGGAAATTTTCAGAATTTCTGAAAGAAATCGTTAATATGAAGAAATTAATATTTTAATTAGAATTAATCAGTTCTGTGAATCTGAATTTAAGAAATTTAATAAAAGATTTTTAACCTGGTTGTAATATGGATTGTAGCATTTTTCCAACCTTAGAAATTTCGGGGATGAAATTCTTTTAAGGGGGGAAGGAATGTAATGTCCCGCATTTTTATCGGTTTGTATTTGAATATTTAAAATCAGTTTAAATATTGAATTCGAAATATAAGCGGATTTATAATGAAGTTGAACGTATAAAAATAAATATAAAATATAATCGAGCCCGTAATATCACGGTAGTTCGTACATTAATGTTTTGAACTTCAACTAAGTATACAGGACCTGTTATTAATCGGATTTCTGCGAAACAAGAAACGCTGGAATTTGTTTAACTATATTTTTCTATCGAAAGTGGAAAATGGAGATTTCGTCGTATAGACTTCAAGATATGTCCAAATTAAATATTCAAAAAAAGCAGCGCCATATTCGTTTTTGGCCATAACGGTTTATTTGAAATAACTAGAAAAATCTGGAAAAGATTGTTTAGAGACATAGTGATAATTTAATTTTTAGAATTTTACTGCAATTTTTAATCAATTAAATAAGCAGCTTTTTATTTTGAGTATTTCGCACCCTGTATCGATATTTCGGGATTTCACAATATGAGTCGAACTACCGATATTATTATATTTTTAGAATCGTCGCACCTCGTTGGACAGGACTGTATATTAATTTCTGTCCAGGGTCGTCTATACATGAACGAAAATTCTATGTTATTGTGTACCATATAAGTACAAAATATACCTACCATGGCCATTCCTTCAAACTTCGGCACCATACCAATTTAATATCCCATGCCCTATTGCGTATGAAGATGGACTAAACCTACCTACGTGAAAAGAAAGGACGATTACAAACCATCCCCTATTTTCCAAGCAACCCATCCCCTAACCTATATTTTACTAAAAACTTAACGATGAAGTAAATTCCTTCACATTATAAATACCAGTACCCACTAATCAAGATTCCTTGGAAAGCCAAAAAGGGTCCGAGATCTAAATCTAAACGTCCTTCTTCAAACTCATATGTTGTTTGGAGGGTTTGAAACGTATTCGTTCGCTGAAACATATACAGCTGCACCTAGGATTTCACTGCAGCATTCCTGAAGCACGCTTGGGTACTCGCGGATGCAAGGGGGAAGTCTCATGGGAGTTGAGCGAGTTGTGGGGGTTTGTTTGTGACAAGGAGTGGATCTGGTTGTTTGGATAGTGGTCGTTGAGTGGAGCACTGTGTATATTGGTCATGAGTATACATGAAGGTATTGGCGCGAGCTGTTAAGTGTGAACGGGGGCATAGGCTTTACTGATTTCATTTTAGTAGTGGAGTATTGTTCGTTGTTTCACTGAAAGGGAAGTAAGAACAGACGAGGGACTTGCGGTATGAACGGAGAGTTGGGTTGATTGTTATATATAATAACGTTGGAAGTTCATATCATGGAGGAGTAAATGGGCAGAATGGTGTGTGAGGAGTTCAAACGAAAATAAAGGAGTGCTTTGCGTCGAAATCAAAACAACATAGCAGGGAGGATGGGAGCTGAAAGGCTTCGATTTGTGGGAATGTATGTAAGGTAACGGGTTTGTTTTATATAGGGGAGGGCTACTGATGTACGGGTTTAAGTATTGGATGGAGTAGCTGAGTTTTCAAATGGGCGGAAAAAAACTGATCACGTGGAGTTGTGAAGGGACACATGCACAGGTGGGTTCAACATATAAAACAAAAGAAGAAAAGGGATTCGCCGCACCTGGAAGGGAGGGGTGTAACATCGTTTGTAATGCGGAAAAGCATCGTGGGTTCCATGCATCAGTGCTTGCGTTAGCAGCTATGAGGTGCAGTGTTCCCTTTATATTTGGAGCACATGTTGCTGAGTAGTCTTTGGAGATGAAACGATTTAAAACAGGTCAAATGGTTGGCCTGGGTTCATATGCGAAGAGTTGGGTCAGAATAGAAGAGTTGGGTCAGTATAAAAGTGTGACGAAGTATATTTTAGCAAGAAATATATCAGATTCAGGATGATTGGAAACAGAAGAGCTTGGCGTCTAAATTCTCCAAGTCTAGCATCAACATCGTCAATCTTTGCTACATGCTAATAACATGATGGAGGCTTCGGATTGAAGAGACAATGAACGTGATGGGGTATTGATGGTTGTGGAGCATGCTCTGTGATATGGGAGGAGTTCGAAGTGAAATTTGAAAAGAAGAAGTATACGAGGAGAAGTAATTTGCGAATGGAACGCGACGGAATCCATTGGAATCATACAAAAGCTGGTTACACTATGAAACCGGTGGAGCTCGTTACAGTTTTAAACGGAATTTAACGCCTGATTAGATGTACCGACACAAATCGTTATTTAATGGTTAACACGCGAAGGTAAGTAAATTCACTAGCTTAGATCTTTTTATAATATTATAATCGTTATTTAAAATTGATAAATAACGATTAAATGATGCGTGATGGTTGTTTGGATGAATTTCTGATGAATTGGTTGAAATAATTATATTTGATTGTTTCATATATTGCACTATCTGATGTGATAGATAATCTGTTATTTATTGTTGTTTGTTGGGGATGGGGAATTACACTAGCTCTGAAATAACGGGTACATAAATACCGTAAATTATATTTAATAGGAATGAAAATGAATGTGGGTTTCGAAAAAGTGAAAATCTATTTTTGAGATGGTTAGGATAACTTGTTTTAATTACCTTAAAACAAGTAGTTGATTTATAAATGATGTTTAGAAATTAAATGGAATAATTACTGTTAAATAATTTGGAGATATAAAAATGAATTTATAAAGGAGGAATTGGGGAATCGTTTTCAGAAAACGACGACATCATAGAACTAGATAACACAATTATGAATTAGAACTAAAATTCAACGTGTTGAATGTATTAAAGTAATTTATTATAACCTGATAGGATAGTAAATAATTGGTTTTAAACCAATAAATTATAGTAGGATATGAAGACAATATTTAGTTATAAACTTGATTTTAATTTAATAAGAACCTGACTTAGAAACAGAGTTTATCAAATGAAATGGGAATATGGCAGCGTATTGCAGTAGTTATAAAGGAGAATATAGCAACGTATTGAATAGTTATAAAGGAGAATATAGCAACAATTATAAAGAAGAATATAACAGAGTATTGAAATAGTTATAAAAGGAAATATGGCAGCGTATTGAAATAGTTATAAAAGGGGAATATAGCAGCATATTGCATTAGTTATAAAGGGAAATAAAAGAAGAGTTTATAAAAATATGCGAAAATAGAAAGTTAGTATTAAATAAAAGGGCGAGTGTTTTTGTGAGGTTTGGTTGTACATTTGAATGCACTACTACAAAAGTGGGCATATTCAACACTAATTTGTGTGCGTTGCATGAAAAGTGTGGCGAAAGCTATGATTTCTTCGAGCTTCGGCAACATCATTCATATGTTGTTGCATTATACGTGGATGCACTGTTGCGGTGGGAATTTTAGTGTTCTGATGTGCAACACTAGTTAAAAGCGTAGCATTACGTATATATAATCCAGCTCAGCTATCCGCGTTATCAACATATAAAAACCCTAACCGTAGATGAAAGATTAATCCAACGGTTCAAACCATCTATGGATCTGATGATCTTAATGTTAGCCAGCATCCAATCATTGGCAGCCACGTCATTTCATTCTTTTGACGAAATTTTGGCGCGATCTTCTCCCTTCATGAAATCGTTTTCTTTTCTATCATCTAATCGTTTTTCCCCCTTTTTACTATTGACAAAAATTTAAACCTAAATTCACGTCAGTATCAATCCTCTCCTCGACAGCAAATTCTATTCCGAAAAGGATGAAGCTTTGAAACGCTTTCTAGTTTTGATTGCTCAGGGCGCTGACATCGCCAGTTTTTTCCCTCAGGTTCAGTTTGTATTGCACTGTGAATTAGTTGCGCTTATTATAGATTGGATTATGAGTAATTAGTAATTAGTTCATTTGTTACATTTTGGAAAACCCGATCGCTTATGAGTAATTAGTTACGCTTATTATTGATTTGGGATTTGGGATTATGCTGAGGTTTATTCGAAAATTATACCCAGCAATAAACCACGAGAACCGGGCTACTGGCATGAAAAAGACATTGGTTTATTATAGAGGTCGAGCTAGTTAAGGAATGGGGACTGCGGTTAATTTGCACTGCTTGAGGTTCATACCTTACACTGCGGTTAATTTGTATGCTTGAGGTTAATTTGCACTGCGGTGTGTATGCACTGCGGTGACATCCGAATTTTAAGCCTCTTACCGCAGATTGACAAAATCTGAAGCGGGCACTCAAGCATTTTCGTTTTATTACAATACACATCATACACGCAGTGCATATATACACTCACAAGTATACACGCACGCACAAGTATACACGCACAAGTATCATAAGTATACACGCACAAGTATACACGCACAAGTATCACAAGTATACAAGCTCAAGTATCATAAGTATACACGCACAAGTACACACGCTCAAGTATCATAAGTATACACGCACAAGTATACACACACAAGTATCACAAGTATACAAGCTCAAGTATCATAAGTATACACGCACAAGTACACACGCTCAAGTAGACACGCACAAGTATACACGCGCGCACAAGTATACATGCACGCACAAGTATCATAACGCAGCCATCTGAAGGCAAGCACAAGTATACACGCACAAGTATCATAAGTATACACCAGAGACGTACGCAGAGATTTTAAAAAATCACCAGCATTCACAAACAAAAAAACGTACCATTCACAAACATTCAAAAACATTCACCAACATCCATCATCAGTCATCACCAGTCATCACAAACTTCCACAACCACACAAAGTTTCACAAATATTCACAAAATTTCAAGCCAAAAATCATTACCAGCAGAATAAAACCAACATCCACAAACATCACCAGTCATCACCAGCATCATCACCAGCATCCACACCAGCATCAGCACCAGCATCCATGTCAGAGTCATTGTCCATGTCAGAGTCATTGTCCATGTCAGAGTCATTGTCTATGTCAGAGTGGCTGTTAAGGATAGAGCATAGTCAGCGACCAAACCAGAATTTCTTGTTGTGGAGGGCAAAGTGATCTTTGGATGATCAAACTTCAATAGGTATGTTAATTCTATTTCTGTAAACCTTTTGTGATCCACCTAATATATTATATGATCAAACTTCTATTTCTGTAAACATTTTGTGATCCACCTAATATATTATATGATTCAATTCTCAAATAATGTGATCCACCTACGAGTTTATATGCCTTAATTATCAAACAATTTGACATGTAACACACATTAATTATCAAACAATTTGACATGTAACCACATCTGAAGGAAATTCAAGCCATACAATAACAGTGTCTCAAATTCAAGCCACATAACCACATCTATGTACAACTAACAGAGCACCAGTTTGTATTATTATTTCAGAATCTTAGGTGGGGCATTATAACCTTGTATGTATGTATGTGAGTGTGTGCATGTGTGGTTGTGTCTCACTATAAGAAACTGTGGATGGAAGTAAAATTTACCTATGATCACACAAAAATGGTACCACCGGTTCCTCCGTATTGCTCACAAACAAAATTTCAGGCCTCGTCAAAGGATGAGTATGTGTGGTGCGCTCAACCCTAATGATGTATTTCTTATTGTCGAATCGAGCAGCAAAAACGTTCTCCAAGCCAATGCCTTCATAAAATTCCATTTTCAGGTATAATGATCTATGGTCAATTCGAGACCAATGACAGTCGTCAATTTCACACACATTTCCCATTGGCGTCATTAATTCTTTTATTGCAGGAACATTTGTCTTCAGGAACTCGGGAAAGCCAACAACTCTGGCCCATGATTCTGCCTCGAACGCTGGTTTAGGCTCAAATTCTTCAGCTGACCATTGTTGCACATAAAAAGCACCTCCAATTTTTGTAAAAAGTTTCAACATTAGCGCATGATCACGCGTACTGTAAGATGGGCATGTTATTAGAAAAGAGTTTTTGGGTATAACCTGTATAGTCCACTCCTCATTAAGCTTCAGCGTATGCCTAAGCGTGAGATGCACAAATTCGTAAGTCCAATGTCCTGAAAGAACAGTGGCAGTGATGCATAGTGAAGAGTCCTCCACTGTTTTTTTTTTCACTTTTGACGATGGAGTTTTGTTTAGGAGTTGAAGATGTAGATGACGATATGCTTCTGAAGCTTGACAGGATATGAAGTGACACACTGTACGTGGCAGTAATATGGGAACTGAAAACTTTTTGCTCAGAAGACGAATGGCCATATGAAATTGCTTATTTGTTGGCTGGCATGAGTGACCAATCGCCAATGGTCAGTAAGTCAATTGTAATAATTGTGTTCATAACATTTTACTAAGAAGGCCAATGGCCATTCGATGCCACCACTTATCAAATAACTTGTTATCATTTGATCAGGTGCATATTTAATTCTGGAAGGCAGAGGGATACATTTTGCAGATCGGATTGCTGCATATACATGACTCATATATAGGTACATACTAACATACATATATATTTCCTATTGCAATCGGATTGCTGCATATATATGATTCATATATATAAATGAGTAATACATTTTGCAGGTGTGGACACATGTGTACATGTTCAGAATTCGCTCAAGAATTGGCCAGGAATGGATCAGGATAATGTCCCTTATGCCGTGCACCTATTCTTGAAGTAGTTCGAGCTTACTGTATACAATGAACAAAACGGTGTAGTTGATTTTTGAGTTTTGATATTTGGATAATTAAAACAATTGCTTTGGATGAGTTTCTTGTACAAAACCTGTATTGCAAAATATTTAATTAAAGCATTGTATTTCTATCAAATTATTATTGCATTTTCCTTCTTCTACTGTTGCGTTAGCTTTTATTGATATTGCATTTCATTGTAATGGTGTTGCATTACATATTGTAGTGGTGTTGCATTACATTAAATATAATTGCTTACCCGTCGCACGTGGACCCCACAGCTGACGTGGATAGCTGGTGTGGCATGTGACACATGGAGTGCTGACATGGAGAGATGACGTGTCGTGTGACACGTAGACAGCTGACGTGGAAAGCTGACGTGGCGGCACTGGAAGCCGGGCCCTAACTAATGCTTAAGGCAACGCTGAATAGTGTTGCATTACGTGCAAATAGTGTTGCATTATGGCTATAATGCAACACTTTCTTTCCATGGCCGTAGATGGGCAAAAGTGTTGCCTTAGGTGGCTAATGCAACGGCCGCGGATGCCACGCCCGCCTGGTGTTGCCTATTTGAAAAAATGGCCTATGGCAACGCTTTTTTGATCTACGGCCACATAAAAATAGTGTCGAATATGCCCACTTTTGTAGTAGTGAATGGATGTTTGTTTCTACTTCGATAGTTTAATAACCGACTATCTAAGTGTTTTGACCATCGTTCTCAATACGGAGAGACCAGTTGGATTTATTAGCCGAAAACCACTCCGTATAGGCATAAGCGCTGCGAATTAGATGTTGCTGAAGATAATTGAAGATGGAGTGAAGTGCAAGTGTCGTCCTGTTCCAGAATAGGTGTTTTTGTTTGTCCAGACCCAGGACATCTTGTATGGACGAGTGTCTGACAGAGTATACCTAAAAAATCACGTACAGTTGATCTCTTAAAGGTATTACGTTTGGTGGTGGAGGAATTCGTTCCTCTTAGCTTTTTATACCCATGATATGTTTGGGAATCGATTAGTGAATTGACGGGTTTGACGATGTGGCATTCAAAGTAAATGGTGATCAGAGGTTCTGAAGGTAGACGTAGCCTCTAGCCTCACAATTAGGAAGTAGCAAAAGTTGGGCTAGGCAGCATGGCTAGTTGGGTCATACCCAAGCAGGGTGTATTGTCACCGATCTAGAGAAAATTCATATTGTTCTTCTCTTCGATTCTGTATCTTTGGATTTCGGTTGGATGGCCAACAACCGTGGGTGGCAATATATTCGATACACTCAAGCTAAATGAGTGGTTGGTCATGTGTGGCCAGGTTGCAATACGTTCTTGTTGAACCCAGGGTGTATCCTCTCTAGAGTACACTGATCGGAAGGTGCTCCCATACCTTGTCTGTTGGAATCCATTCTCCAATAAGCGCCCTACGATTAATGATTTTATATTATATACATGTGGAGCGTGAGATGCAACCGTTCTGCTACTTGGATATTTATTTGTTTAGACATTATTATAATATCACTGAATTTTGATATCAAAATATTTGGGTTATAGTAAGGTAACAACCGTCCATGTTTATGAGTGGGCTGGTCTTACTATTATCCTTTTGTTTTCGAAAGGATTTTCAAAGTTAAAATATATGGTTGGAATTTACTCACACTAGTCCCATGACTGACCCAGAGTTTATTTTGTTTGTGTTTTCCTTAAACTCTTGGGTGCCCAAATTTGTACAGGCAGTCAAGTGTTTCGGGCTTTGCAGATTCACTTGGAGGAGCTGGAAAGAGAAGGCTTCATCATTAGTTAGTTAGAGATTATTTCCACTTTAATATATATGAATTGCACTCTGATATGGTATGTATATACAAACTCAGTTTGTGTATTTCAAAGTTATGTTATAATACATGTTACTCGTTCCGCTGTGAGATTCGTGTTTACTCGGATTTTGATGTTCTTCTTCTTCTATTCTATTAGTTCTATCTTTTCTATCTCATCCTCTAATTTCTTTCTATTAATGATCCGAACTTTCGTGCACTTTGAGTTGAATGTGTAGGATATTAGTCAGCTCAAATTGGTACGGATTTTCTGGCCATTACAGTTGGCATTAGAGCTGAAGGTTAAGTGATTACCTTGGCTCTGTGGCGTAACTCAACAGAGATAGAGTTAGTAACACTCTATATTGAGTTGAGTGTATACATATGAGTGCGTATTTGTACATCAATATAAAAGCTGTTTTATATTGTGTTGGTTGGTCCGACGAGTGGTTTATGAATTCTGGTCGAAACAGTAATGCAAAATGCATCGATAGGTGTTTCTAAACTCATGAACAGATTAATTCGACACAGAATGTTTTGAAAGGAGGGTAAATGAAATAATTTTGCCAAAATTATATTTTTGATATAAAAAGGAGTATATATCCGGAGATTATTATAATGTTGATCATTATTATGATCAAAGAAGATCTATAATTGAGTAGGTTATATAAATCACCAATCGAAATATTATATAAGTATAATATGCAAAATTAGATTAACTAGATCTGAATTTAAAACCATAATTGGAATAAAACTCTAGAAACTTCAAAAAGAGTTGGAAATAATGTTTGGATTAAATATATGGGAATTTTAAAATCCTGGGATATTTGAAATTGTTTTCTAAGTACCGTGAAAGATATTTTGAAGTAAAATTCAAAATGGAAGTGTTTTAAAATGAATTTTGAAAAGTAATAAAGTATTGAACTCACTTTGATAGCTGGAAAATAATTCCGATGGTGAACTGCAGCATTATCGGTGTTCATTTTCAAGGTTCTAAGTGACGGATTACTACCAACGATTTTATTTGAAATTATTTTGGTGGAATAAGTTGTCAAGAATTCAAATGTTTTGAATAACCATTATTATATGCAAATATATATTATTTCAACTGATTTGAAATAAAAACCCAAGGAATTTAAATTTTGAAATTTAACAATTTACTTATGAAGTAAATAAATAGAAAATTTAACTAAGTTGAAAAAATAAATTGAATTGAAGCCAAGTAAGTGAAAATTGTATTAAAATAGAATTAAACTTGGTGGAGTAATTGAATTTGTGAAATAAGATTCGGAATGGAACCAAACTTGGTTATGAAATTGGATTGTTGAGTAAGGATCTGAAGTCGACATTGGAATTGGAATTTGATCTAGAATTTGGCTTAAACATTAAGCGAATGATTGGATTGTAGAATAAGTTGATTGGAGATCAAAGGGAAATGCATCTGTATATGCTGATAGGGCAACAAATGGAATAGAAAAGAGTTGAATCCTCGATAAAAAGGTATAAGTTTGCATTATATTTGGGTACGGGATTTTTGAGCTACTTTGAAAAGTCGCTTGGCTGTTTAATTTTCTTTTGAAGGCCCTGAGTGGCAAGCTGTAGTAGTACCGGTTGAGCCGTGCGAAGGAGATGCTGGCAAAATCTATCGAAAATTTAAGCCGTTAGGAAATTTTCAGAATTTCTGAAAGAAATCATTAATACGAAGAAATTAATATTTTAATTAGAATTAATCGGTTCTGTGAATCTGAGTTTAAGAAATTTAATAAAAGATTTTTAACCTGGTTGTAATATGGATTGTAGCGTTTTTCCGACCTTAGAAATTTCGGGGACAAATTCTTTTAAGGGGGAAGGAATGTAACGTCCTGCTTTTTTATCGGTTTGTATTTGAATATTTAAAATCAGCTTAAATATTGAATTCAAAATATAAGTGGATTTATAATGAAGTTGAACGAATAAAAATAAATATAAAATATAATCGAGCCTGTAATATCACGGTTGTTCGTAATTTAACGTTCTGAACTTCAACTAAGTATACATGACCCTTTATTAATCGGATTTCTACAAACAAGAAACGCTGGAATCTGTTTAACTAATTTTTCTACCGGATGTGGAAAATGGAGATTTCGTCGTATAGACTGCAAGATATTTCCAAATTAAATATTCAAAAAAGTAGCACCATATTCGTTTTTGGCCATAATGGTTTATTTGAAATAACTAGATACCGAATTCAATTCTGGACAAGATTGTTTTGAGACATAGTGATAATTTAATTTTTAGAATTTTACTGCAATTTTTAATGACTTAAATAAGCAACTTTTTATTTTGAGTACTTCGCACCCTGTATCGATATTTCGGGATTTCACAATATGAGTCGAACTACCGATATTATTATATTTTTAGAATCGTGGCAACTCGCTAGACACGACTGTATATTAATTTCTGTCCAGGGTCGTCTATACGTGAACGAAAATTCTATGTTATGGGGTACCATATAAGTACAAAATACACCTATCGTGGCCATTCCTTCAAACTTCGACACCATACCTATTTAATATCCCATGCCCTATTGCGTATGAAGATGGACTAAACCTACCTACGTGAAAAGAAAGGATGATTACAAACTATCCCCTATTTTCCAAGCAACCCATCCCCTAACCTATATTTTACTAAAAACTTAACGATGAAGTAAATTCCTTCACATTATAAATACCAGTACCCACTAATCAAGATTCCTTGGCAAGCCAAAAAGGGTCCGAGACCTAAATCTAAATGTCCTTCTTCAAACATGTATGTTGTTTGGAGGGTTCGAAATGTATTCGTTTGCTGAAACATATACAGCTGCACCTAGGGTTTCACTGCAGCGTTCCTGAAGCATGCCTAGGTACTCGCGAATGCAAGGGGGAAGTCTCATGGGAGCTGAGCGAGATATAAGGGTTTGTTTGTGACAAGGAGTGGATCTGGTTGTTTGGATAGTGGACGTGGAGTGGAACACTGTGTATATTGGTCATGAGTATACATGAAGGTATTGGCGCGAGCTGCTAAGTGTGAATGGGGTCATAGGCTTTACTGGTTTCATTTTAGTAGGGGAGTACTGTTCGCTGTTTCACTTAAAGGGAAGTAAGAACAGACGAGGGACTTGCGGTAAGAACGGAGAGTTGGGTTGATAGTTATATATAATAACGTTGGAAGTTCATATCATGGAGGAGTAGATGGTCAGAATGGTGTGTGAGGAGTTCAAACGAAAATAAAGGAGTGCTTTGCGTCGAAATCAAAACAAAATAACAGGTAGGATGGGAGTTGAAACGCTTCGATTTGAGGGAATGTATGTAAGGTGGCAGGTTTGTTTTATAGATGGGAGGGCTACTGACGTACGTGTTTAAGTATTGGATGGAGTAGTTGAGTTTTCAAATGGGCGGAAGAAAATTGATCACGTGGAGTTGTGAAGGGACACATGCACAGGTGGGTTCAGCGTATAAAACAAAAGAAGAAAAGGGATTCGCTGCATCTGGAAGGGAGGGGTGTAACATCGTTTGTAATGTAGAAAAGCATCGTGGGTTCCATGCATCAGTGCTTGCATTAGCATCTATGAGGTGCAACGTTACCTTTATATTTGGAGCGCATGTTGCTGAGTAGTCATTGGAGATGAAACGATTTAAAACAGGTCAAATGGTTGGCCTGGGTTCATAGGCGAAGAGTTGAGTCAGAATAGAAGAGTTGGGTCAGTATAAAAGTGTGACGAAGTATATTTCAGCAAGAAATATATCGGGTTCAGGATGATTGGAAACAGAAGAGCTTGGCGTCTAAATTCTCCAAGTCTAGCATCAACATCGTCAATCTTTGTTACATGCTAATAACATGATGGAGGCTTCAGATTGAAGAGGCAATGAACGTGATGGGGTATTGATGGTTGTGGAGCATGCTCTGTGATGTGGGAGGAGTTCGAAGTGAAATTTGAAAAGAAGAAGTGTACGAGGAGAAGTAATTTGCAAATGGAACGCGACGGGATCCATTGGAATCATACAAAACCTGGTTACGCTATGAAACTGGTGGAGCTCGTTACAATTTTAAACGAAATTTTACACCTGATTTGATGTACCGACGTAAATCGTTATTTAATGGTTAATGCGCGAAGGTGAGTAAATTCATAACTCTGATCTTTTTATAATATTATAATCGTTATTTAATATTGATAAATAACGATTAAATGATGCGTGATGGTTGTTTGGATGAATTTTTGATGAATTGGTTGAAATAATTATAGTTGATTGTTTCATATATTGCATTATCTGATGTGATAGATAATCTGTTATTTATTGTTGTTTGTTGGGGAAGGGGAATTACACTAGCTCTGAAATAAACGGTATGTAAATACCGTAAATTATATTTAATAGGAATGAAACTGAATGTGGGTCTCGAAAAAGGGAAAATATTTTTTTGAAATGGTATAGGATAACTTGTTTTAATTACCTCAAAACAAGTAGTTGATTTATAAATGATGTTTAGAAATTAAATGGAATAATTATTATTAAATAATTTCAAGATATAAAAATGAATTTATAAAGGAGGAATTGGGGAATCATTTTTAGAAAACGGTGACATCATAGATCTAGATAACACCATTTGGAATTGGAACTAAAATTCAACGATGTTGAATGTATTAAATTAATTTATTATAACCTGATAGGATGGTAAATAATTGGTTTTAAACCAATAAATTATAATAGGATATGAAGACAATATTTAGTTATAAACATGATATTGATTTAATGAGAACCTGACTTAGAAACAGAGTTTATCTAATGAAATGGGAATATGGCAGTGTATTGCAGTAGTTATAAAGGAGAATATAGCAACGTATTGAATAGTTATAAAGGAGAATATAGCAACAGTTATAAAGGAGAATATAGCAGAGTATTGAAATAGTTATAAAAGTAAATGTGGCAGCGTATTGAAATAGTTATAAAGGGAGAATATAGCAGCATATTGCATTAGTTATAAAGGGAAATAACAGAAGAGATTATAGAAATATACGAAACTAGAAAGTTAGTATTAAATAAAAGGGCCAGTGTTTGTGTGAGGTTTGGTTGTACATTTGAATGGATGTTTGTTTCTACTTCGATAGTTAAATAACCGACTATCGAAGTGTTTTGACCATCGTTGTCAATACGGAGAGACCAGTTGGATTTATTAGCCGAAAACCACTCCGTATAGGTATAAGCGCTGCGAATTAGATGTTGCTGAAGATAATTGAAGATGGAGTGAAGTGCAAGGGTCGTCCTGTTCCAGAATAGGTGTTTTTGTTTGTCCAGACCCAGGATAACTTGTATGGACCAGTGTCTGACAGAGTATACCTAAAAAATCACGTATAGTTGATCTCTTAAAGGTATTACGTTTGGTGGCGGAGGAATTCGTTCCTCTTACCTTTTTATACCCGTGATGTGTTTGGGAATCAATTAGTGAATTGATGGGTTTGACGATGTGGCATTCAAAGTAAATGGTGATCAAATGTTCTTAAGATAAACGTAGGCTCTAGCCTCACAATCAGGAAGTAACAAAAATTGGGATAGGCAGCATGGCTAGTTAGGTCATACCCAAGCAGGGTGTATTGTCACCGATCTAGAGAAAATTCATATTGTTCATCTCTTCGATTCTGTATCTTCGGGTTTCGGTTGGATGGCCAACAACCATGGGTGGCAATATATTCGATACACTCAAGCTAAATGAGTGGTCGGTCATGTGTGGTCGGGTTGCAAGACGTTCTTGTTGAACCCTGGGTGTAACCTCTCTAGAGTACACTGATCGGAAGGTGCTCCCATACCTTGTCTGTTGGAATCCATTCTCCAATAAGCGCCCTGCGGTTTATGATTTTATACTATATACATGTGGAGCGTGAGATGCAAGCATTCTGCTACTTGGATATTTATTTGTTTATACATTATTATAATATCACTGGTTTTTAATATCAAAATATTTGGGTTATAGTAAGGTAACAACCGTCCATGTTTATGAGTTGGCTGGTCTTACTATTATCCTTTTATTTTCAAAAGGATTTTCAAAGTTAAAATATATGGGTGTAATTTACTCACACCAGTCCCACAACTAACCCAGAGTTTATTTTGTTTGTGTTTTCCCCAAACTCTTGGGTGCCCAAATTTGTACGGCCAGTCAAGTGTTTCGGGCATTGCAGATTCACTTGGAGGAGCTGGAAACAGAAGGCTTGCCATTAGTTAGTTAGAGATTATTTCCGCTGTAATATATATGAGTTGTACTCTGATATGGTATGTATATACAAATTCAGTTTGTGTATTTCAAAGTTATGTTATTGTACATGTTATTCGTTCCGCTGTAAGATTCGTATTTACTCGGATTTTGATGCTCTTCTATTCTATTAGTTCTATCTTTTCTATCTCATCCTCTAATTTCTTTCTATTAATGATCTGAACTTTCGAGCACTTTGAGTTGAATGTGTAGGATATTAGTCAGCTCAAATTGGTACGGATTTTCCAGCCATTACAGTTGGTATCAGAGCTGAAGGTTAAGTGATTACCTTGGCTCTGTGGCATAACTCAATAGAGACAGAGTTAGTAACACTCTAGATTGAGTTGAGTGTATACATATAAGCGCGTATTTGTACATCAATATAAAAACTGTTTTATATTGTGTTGATTGGTCTGACGAGTGGTTTATGAATTCTGGTCGAAACAGTAATGCAAACTGCATCGATAGATGTTTCTAAACTCATGAACAGAGTAATTCGACACAGTACATTTAGAAAGGAGGGTAAATGAAATAATTTTGCCAAAATTATATTTTTGATATAAAAAGGAGTATATATCCGGAGATTATTATAGTGTTGATCATTATTATGATCAAATAGGATCTATAATTGAGTAGGTGATATAAATCACCAATCGAAATATTATATAAATATAATATGCAAAATCAGATAAACTAGACCTGAATTTAAAACCAGAATTGGAATAAAACTCTAGAAACTTCAAAAAGAGTTGGAAATAATGTTTGGATTAAATATATGGGAATTTTAAAATCCTGGGAGATTTGAAATTGTTTTCCAAGTACTGTAAATGATATTTTGAAGTAAAATTCAAAATGGAAGTGTTTTAAAATGAATTTTGAAAAGTAATATAGTATTGAACTCACTTTGGTAGCTGGAAAATAATTCCGATGGTGAACCACGACATTATCGGTGTTCATTTTCATGGTTCTAAGTGACGGATTACTACCAACGATTTTGTTTGAAATTATTTTGGTGGAATAATTTGTCAAGAATTCAAATGTTTTATATTACCATTATTAAATGCAAATATATATTATTTCAATTGATTTGAAATTAAAACCCCAGGAATTTAAATTTTGAAATTTAACAATTTACTTATGAAGTAAATAAATAGAAAATTTAACTAAGTTGAAAAAATAAATTGAATTGAAGCCAAGTAAGTGAAAATCGTATTAAAATAGAATTAAACATGGTGGAGTAACTGAATTTGTGAAACAAGATTGGAAATGGAACCAAACTTGGTTATGAAATTGGATTGTTGAGTAAGGATCTGAAGTCGACATTGGAATTGGAATTTGATCTAGAGTTTGGCTTAAACATTAAGCGAATGATTGGATTGTAGAATAAGTTGATTGGAGATCAAAGGGAAATGCATCTGTATATGCTGATAGGGCAACAAATGGAATAGAAAAGAGTTGAATCCCCGATAAAAAGGTATATGTTTGCATTATATTTGGGTACGAGATTTTTGATCTACTTTGAAAAGCTGCTTGGCTGTTTAATTTTCTTTTGAAGTCCCAGAGTGGCAAGCTATAGTAGTACCGGTTGAGCCATGCGAAGGAGATGCTGGCAAAATCTATCGAAAATTTAAGCTGTTAGGAAATTTTCGGAATTTCTGAAAGAAATCGTTAATATGAAGAAATTAATATTTTAATTAGAATTAATCGGTTCTGTGAATCTGAATTTAAGAAATTTAATAAAAGATTTTTAACCTGGTTGTAATATGGATTGTAGCATTTTTCCGACCTTAGAAATTTCGGGGACGAAATTCTTTTAAGGGGAAGGAATGTAACGTCCCGCATTTTTATCGGTTTGTATTTGAATATTTAAAATCAGTTTAAATATTGAATTCGAAATATAAGTGGATTTATAATAAAGTTGAACGTGTAAAAATAAATATAAAATATAATCGAGCCCGTAATATCACGGTAGGTCGTAATTTAACGTTCTGAACCTCAACTAAGTATACAGGACCCGTTATTAATCGGATTTCTGCGAAACAAGAAACGCCGGAATGTGTTTAACTATATTTTTCTATTGGAAGTGGAAAATGGAGATTTCGTCGTATGGACTGCAAGATAAGTCCAAATTAAATATTCAGAAAAGCAGCGCCATATTCGTTTTTGGCCATAACGGTTTATTTGAAATAACTAGATATCGAATTCAAATCTGGACAAGATTTTTTTGAGAAATAGTAATAATTTAAATTTTAGAATTTTACTGCAATTTTTAATCAATTAAATAAGCAACTTTTTATTTTGAGTATTTCGCACCCTGTATCGATATTTCGGGATTTCATAATATGAGTCGAACTGCTGATATTATTATATTTTTAGAATCGTGGCACTTCACTGGACACGACTGTATATTAATTTCTGTCCAGGGTCGTCTATACGTGAATGAAAATTCTATGTTATGGGGTACCATATAAGTACAAAATATACCTACCATGGCCATTCCTTCAAACTTCGGCACCATACCTATTTAATATCCCATGGCCTATTGCGTATTAAGACGGACTAATCCTACCTACGTGAAAAGAAAGGATGATTACAAACCATCCCCTATTTTCCAAGCAACCCATCCCCTAACCTATATTTTACTAAAAACTTAACGATGAAGTAAATTCCTTCACATTATAAATACCAGTACCCACTAATCAATATTCCTTGGCAAGCCAAAAAGGGTCCGAGACCTAAATCTAAACATCCTTCTTCAAACTCGTATGTTGTTTGGAGGGTTCGAAACGTATTCGTTCGTTGAAACATATACAGCTGCACCTAGGGTTTCACTGCAGCGTTCCTGAAGCATGCCTGGGCACTTGCGGATGCAAGGGGGAAGTCTCATGGGAGTTGAGCGAGATGTGGGGGTCTGTTTGTGAGAAGGAATGGATCTGGTTGTTTGGATAGTGGACGTTGAGTGGAGCACCGTGTATATTGGTCACGAGTATACATGAAGGTATTGGCGCGAGCTGCTAAGTGTGAATGGGGGCATAGGCTTCACTGTTTTCATTTTAGTAGGGGAGTACTGTTCGCTATTTCACTGAAAGGGAAGTAAGAACAGACGAGGGACTTGCGGTATGAACGGAGAGGTGGGTTGATAGTTATATATAATAATGTTGGAAGTTCATATCATGGAGGAGTAGATGGGCAGAATGGTGTGTGAGGAGTACAAACGAAAATAAAGGAGTGCTTTGCGTCGAAATCAAAATAGAATAGCAGGGAGGATGGGAGCTGAAAGGCTTCGATTTGTGGGAATGTATGTAAGGTGACGGGTTTGTTTTATAGAGGGGAGGGCTACTGATGTACGAGCTTAAGTATTGGATGGAGTTGCTGAGTTTTCAAATGGGCGGAAGAAAACTGATCACGTGGAGTTGTGAAGGGATACATGCACAAGTGGGTTCAACGTATAAAACAAAAGAAGAAAAGGGATTCGCCGCATCTGGAAGGTGGGTGTAACATCGTTTGTAATGCAGAAAAGCATCGTGGGTTCCATGCATCAGTGCTTGCATTAGCAGCTATGAGGTGCAGCATTCCCTTTATATTTGGAGCGCATGTTGCTGAGTAGTCGTTGGAGATGAAACGATTTAAAACAGGTCAAATGGTTGGCCTGGGTTCATATGCGAAGAGTTGGGTCAGAATAGAAGAGTTGGGTCAATATAAAAGTGTGACGAAGTATATTTCAGCAAGAAATATATCGGGTTCAGGATGATTGGAAACAGAAGAGCTTGGCGTCTAAATTCTCCAAGTCTACCATCAACATCGTCAATCTTTGTTACATGCTAATAACATGATGGAGGCTTCGGATTGAACAGAAAATGAACGTGATGGGGTATTGATGGTTGTGGAGCATGCTCTGTGATATGGGAGGAGTTCGAAGTGAAATTTGAAAAGAAGAAGTATACGAGGAGAAGTAATTTGCGAATGGAACGCGACGGGATCCATTGAAATCATACAAAAGCTGGTCACGCTATGAAACTGGTGGAGCTCGTTACAGTTTTAAACGGAATTTAACGCCTGATTAGATGTACCGACGCAAATCGTTATTTAATGGTTAATGCACGAAGGTGATTAAATTCACTAACTCTGATCTTTTTATAATATTATAATCGTTATTTAATATTGATAAATAACGATTAAATGATGCGTGATGGTTGTTTGGATGAATTTCTGATAAATTGGTTGAAATAATTATATTTGATTGTTTCATATATTGCATTATCTGATGTGATAGATAATCTGTTATTTATTGTTGTTTGTTGGGGATGGGGAATTACACTAGCTCTGAAATAACCGGTATGTAAATACCGTAAATTATATTTAATTGGAATGAAAATGAATGTGGGTTTCGAGAAAGGGAAAATCTATTTTTGAAATGGTATAGGATAACTTGTTTTAATTTCCTTAAAACAAGTAGTTGATTTATAAATGATGGTTAAAAATTAAATGGAATAATAATTATTAAATAATTTGGAGATATAAAAATGAATTTATAAAGGAGGAATTGGGGAATCGTTTTCAGAAAACGACGACATCATAGGACTGGATAACGCCATTAGGAATTGGAACTAAAATTCAGTGATGTTGAATGTGTTAAAGTAATTTGTTATAACCTGATAGGATAGTAAATAATTGGTTTTAAACTAATAAATTATAATAGGATATGAAGACAATATTTGGTTATAAACTTGATATTGATTTAATAAGAACCTGACTTAGAAACAGAGTTTATCAAATGAAATGGGAATATGGTAGCGTATTGCAGTAGTTATAAAGGAGAATATAGCAACGTATTGAATAGTTATAAAGGAGAATATAGCCACAGTTATAAAAGAGAATATAGCAGAGTATTGAAATAGTTATAAAAGGAAATATGGCAGCGTACTGAAGCAGTTATAAAGGGGGAATATAGCAGCATATTGCATTAGTTATAAAGGGAAATAAAAGAAGAGTTTATAGAAATATGCGAAACTATAAAGTTAGTATTAAATAAAAGGGCCAGTGTTTGTGTGAGGTTTTTTTGTACATTTGAATGAATGTTTGTTTCTACTTCGATAGTTAAATAACCGACTATCGAAGTGTTTTGACCATCGTTGTCAATACGGAGAGACCGGTTGGATTTATTAGCCGAAAACCACTCCGTATAGGCATAAGCACTGCGAATTAGATGTTGCTGAAGATAATTGAAGATGGAGTGAAGTGCAAGTGTCGTCCTGTTCCAGAATAGGTGTTTTTGTTTGTCCAGACCCAGGACATCTTGTATGGACGAGTGTCTGACAGAGTATACCTAAAAAATCACGTACAGTTGATCTCTTAAAGGTATTACGTTTGGTGGCGGAGGAATTCGTTCCTCTTAGCTTTTTATACCCATGATATGTTTGGGAATCGATTAGTGAATTGACGGGTTTGACAATGTGGCATTCAAAGTAAATGGTGATCAGAGGTTCTGAAGGTAGACGTAGCCTCTAGCCTCACAATTAGGAAGTAGCAAAAGTTGGGCTAGGCAGCATGGCTAGTTGGGTCATACCCAAGCAGGGTGTATTGTCACCGATCTAGAGAAAATTCATATTGTTCTTCTCTTCGATTCTGTATCTTCGGATTTCGGTTGGATGGCCAACAGCCGTGGGTGGCAATATATTCGATACACTCAAGCTAAATGAGAGGTTGGTCATGTGTGGCCAGGTTGCAAGACGTTCTTGTTGAACCCTGGGTGTATCCTCTCTAGAGTACACTGATCGGAAGGTGCTCCCATACCTTGTCTGTTGGAATCCATTCTCCAATAAGCGCCTGCGGTTTATGATTTTATACTATATACATGTGGAGCGTGAGATGCAAGCGTTCTGCTACTTGGATATTTATTTGTTTAGACATTATTATAATATTACTGGATTTTGATATCAAAATATTTGGGTTATACTAAGGTAACAACCGTCCATGTTTATGAGTGGGCTGGTCTTACTATTATCCTTTTGTTTTCAAAAGGATTTTCAAAGTTAAAATATATGGTTGGAATTTACTCACACCAGTCCCATGATTGACCTAGAGTTTATTTTGTTTGTTTTTTCCCTAAACTCTTGGGTGCCCAAATTTGTATGGCCAGTCAAGTGTTTCGGGCTTTGCAAATTCACTTGGAAGAGCAGGAAACAGAAGGCTTCACCATTAATTAGTTAGAGATTATTTCCGCTGTAATATATATGATTTGTACTCTGATATCGTATGTATATACAAATTCAGTTTGTGTATTTCAAAGTTATGTTATAAAACATGCTATTCGTTCCGTTGTGAGATTCGTGTTTACTCGGATTTTGATGTTCTTCTATTCTTTTAGTTCTATCTTTTCTATCTCATCCTCTAATTTCTTTCTTTTAATGATCTGAACTTTCATGCACTTTGAGTTGAATGTGTAGGATATTAGTCAGCTCAAATTGGTACGGATTTTCCGACCGTTACAAATGGTTTTAAAATAACCAGGATTTTCCAGTGAATAAGTTGGAATGGAATTGAATGGAAATAATCTCCGGAATATTTCGATATTGGATTCCGTGATTATACAGATATTGTTGAGGAATTTGGAAGATATATATATATATATATATATATCGTTATTCCCAATACGATATTTGTTGGTTTCAGAATTTGATATTTAATATAAGCCGATATTATTTCTATTCAGAGCCTTATATTTAGTATCAAATTGGATTTTGGGGTTTATAGTAAATAATTTTTTAAATAACAATCGTTCTTTTACCCAATTATTAGTGGAGATATGATTTTGAATTTATAATCTTTTAAATAAGATTAATGGAATTATCCAAAGTAAAGTTTTCCAATTTAATATATTAAATTGGAATTGAATGGAATTCGATTTGGTAATAATCGAGATGGGCTACTATAAAGGAAGGCCGTTACTATATATGGAATTTAAAAAGGCTTTGCCGTTATTCCCTTTATAGTATTAGTTTGATACGGAAATTTATATCGATTATATACTGTTATGATTTTCGTGAAGATTTCGTTTTGATGGAAGATGATTTTGGGTTTATAGTGAATTGTGTTTTAAATAACATTGGTTCTTTAACCCAGTTAATGGCTGGATTAATTTCTAAAAGTTGAGTAATCATTAAATAATGATTTTTGAAGATCAAAACTAAGAAGAGTTTTAATAAATCTTTAATTAGATTGGAATGAATGATTGGTAACTAAATTTACCAAAACATGAGATGTGGTATAAACCAAATATTCTTGGTTGTTGATATTGATTGTGATTGATTGAATGTGTGGATTGTACTCGACCTGTTTATGAGCAAAATATGCTTTTACATTTAGCATTGTGCTAGGTAGAGATATTTGTATGCTAACATCTTATGAAACACTTCACGATTTGACTATGAGATGTTTAGCGATGTTGTTGAGTTTATTTCAAACTTAATGAATGATTTCGAAATGGTGTTTTTCTTAAGTGAAAATAAACGTATTCCTGGTTTTGGATAGGGTATGTTTTATAAAATAGAAAGGATTTCGAGGGCTAAAACCGATGTTGTCGAAATGATTTTGAAGTGTATTATGATTTTACATTTTAGTTCAACACATAAGCGATTAGTTGCTAATGATGATGTATCTGTTTGGTGGAGGAGAATTTATTCTCTTGCTTAACACCCTTCTTTGAGACGTACGAGCTCAAAGGTTGTGTGAGTAATAGTGACTGATCATATGTGTGAATTGCAAATGTAAAGTACTATATTTTGGAAAGTACTTTGGATTATTATGTTGTGAAATGATTTTCCCTACTTCGGGATATGAAATGATTTAGTATGTGGCTAAAGATTCGGGTAACCCATGTGACTAAAAGTATGGGTGTTATAGCCTTAAATGGCTTTGGTCGGTGTATGGTTCCATGCGTGGGAGGTGCATCGTCAGTGTAGCCTGCTCCATCGTGGGAGGTGCACATATATATATCGAGTTTCTTAGGTGCGTGCCCTTTGCCTTGTTGATGGGAGAAACCTCATGATATTTGGTTGCATACTTGTTTGTATGCATTGTGATGTTTTGGAATTCAAATTTCCAAAGATTTTGGTTTGAGATCCCGAAGTGAAATCTACTTTGATATAAACGCTAGATATGTATTTCAAGTTATTTGAAATAAGAAATTGGGAAATAAAGTCCAAAGGAATAATTTTTGTAAAGTGAGTTGGGTTTCGAAAAATCTAAATTTGGGTTTAAACCGAAATGGTTAGATTGGAAAATTGCATGTTGTGTGATGCATTGTAGATCCATATGTCTATATTGGTTATTGTTTATACATTGGCATTCATGGGGGTAAACCCGTTTCGTGTTATACGGCGTGGTCCCGTGAATTACCCAATTGTAAGTTAAAGATATAATAACTATTTTAAGTTCTCACACCAGTCCCATAACTGACCTGGAGTTTATTGTTTTAACCTAAACTCTGGGTGCCCCTATTTTCCACATGAGCAGCTAGTAGTTTTGGCTTTGTAGATTCCTATTTCACAGGGTCCTGGATTTACAACTGGAGCTATAGTCGGAAAGCTTTGTATCCATATATTTCTTTCGACTGTGCTATGTATTATTTTTCCGCTGCTATGTAATGTATATTAATCTCTGATAATTTTCTGATGAATATTATTTATTCATACTCTGTTATATTTTTGTACTCTGATGGAATTGTTGTAATAGCAATTAAATGTTCTATTTATTGTGTTTTGATTAGTCTTGTCCTCAACTCATTCTGGGCTTTCCTGTAAGGATGAGTTTGGTTCGTTTCAGCGTGGTATCAGATCACTGGTTTATAGAGCTCGAGGACAAGACACATTAGAACCAAACAAAAAAATTCATCAAAGATTGGATTAGTAATATCCAATGAGAATGACTTGTTAGAGATGGGATCAGTAGTATCCTAGAATGAGTTTCAAAGATTGTTATTTTTAAAATAAAGAGGAAAACGAATTTTGTTTGAAAATTTAAACCTTATTATATATTTGAATATTTTATTTTAAATTGATTTGGACAACCGAGTATATGAAGATTCTGAATATACGCATAATTAACGTGTGTTTGAAGTCTCAAATATACTGGGTAGATATAGAACCACACTCTAGTTGCTTGGGGATAATTCTGGTGTTGCGGCCGCATCATCGGTATTTATGCTCGAGTTTCAAAATTGAGATATCTATATATTTCCAATTGACTGGTGTGAGAACCAAAAATTAGATAGGGTCATTGTTGTGAATTGGCATCAAAAACATGATTTTGAATATATATATATATATATATATATATATATGTATATATATCAAAGTTATGAGTTTGAAATTTTAATCAACTAATTGATTACTGGTTGTGTTGTGTGATTATTAGTTTGACTAAGTAAAATATTGGATAGACAAAACCAATAAGAGAATGAAAGGTAAATTTAGCCAAATAGAGTCAAATATTGAACTGAATTGAAAACTGATTAGAATAGCATACATGTGTGTATATATATGTGTGTGTATGTGTGTGTGTGTGTGAAAAGGTCATAGCATGGAAGCTAAGAAGAGGAATAAAATTATATGCCCAAATAGGTACACGTTTATTGTATTTATTGCATTTTAATGATTTTATGAGCTGATTGGCTAATGCTTGGCTTTTTCTTTTGGATTAGTGAGGGCCCTGTGAGGCAAGTTGTGATTTTAAGGGTCTCCCCGTACAAAGGAGGTTATGGCGAAATTTTTCGAAAATTTAAGGTGTTAGCCAAATTTTTGATAAATTAGAAAATTCTTAGAAACTGAAAAGTTGAAGAATGAAAGCCAGAATTAAAGTTGAGTTGGTTGGTTAAACAACTTTCAGCTCCGTTCCTTTTCGAGGACAAAAAGATTTTAAGTGGGGAGATTGTAACAACCCGGATTTTCAGAACCAATTTAAAATTTTTATTTTAGCTATTTTAATGGATTTTGAATAGTTAAAATAATTTATTTTAAATAATAATGACTTAAAATTTATTTAAATCAAAGTTAAAACGAATAACTTTATTTTAATTATAAAACGAGCCTGAAATGGCGCGGTAGTTTGAAAATTCGATTTTAAATTTCAAATGAATGCACAGAATTCAAAATAAACCGGATTTTAGTAAAACAAGAAATATTCGAATATGTTTAGCTATATCTTTCTAATAAATGTGTAAATTTCAGATTTGATAATATAAATTGAAAGTTAAGTCCAGTTTAAAATTTAGAATAGTCGCTATGGAATTTATATTTTTTTTAATATAATATATAACCCTTAAAAATAGCCATTTTGCAAACGACCTCCATTTTCGATGAAACCTCTTTTGTTGGATCCGAAATGTCAAATTATTATTTGGTTTCAAATTTCATAATTTTTGGAATTAATATGTGAACGTAGTAAATTTAAACATATTTGGAATTTCAATTTGAATTTAATCGACTGGAAAATGGCCATTTTTCAAACTATCTCCAAATTCGACAAAATTAGATTTGCTAGGGCTATATCGTCAAGACATAGCTAGATTTATTTTCTGAAATTTTTGGAGTCAATATGTGGCCCCGGTAAATTAAAATGTACGTTTGAATTCAAAATATAATGATTTATATTTTAATTTTGATGAAAACTGATCGAAACAATCGAATTGGCTTACGAAACATATTCTATTGTGTTCGAAATGGGGGTATTTAGCTAAGGTTCATCGTTGGGTTTGATTTGGAGTTCATATCAAAACACGGGTATTTTTGAAATTAAATAATATTAAAAATATAGTATATATTTTAATTTTCCATCATAAACCCTAATTTTATTTCGTTGCTCAAACCCGCCGTCATAAGGCGAAATAGATAGTCGATTTCTTTAGTTCGTTCTCCCCTCTTTTCTTTAAATCTACGCTATATTCCTTGAATCCTCCTAAACGAAATACAAAGAGCATCGTGTGTTCTTGGATTTCATATGGACAAGATGAATTCTCGTGATCGGAGCTACTCACAATTCGAGATGGAAATCCTGAACTTCGCGCGTCTTTCTAGGCCGACTGGGGGAACCAAGTTGCATGTGGCTCCAGGGGGTGGTTGGCATCACGGTGGCTGTCGTTGTAATAACCCGGAAAATCTGAGCAATTTAAAATTTTTATTTTGGCAATTTTGATGAATTTTGATATTTAAAATGAATTATTTTAAATAATAGCGTCGAGAAATTTATTTTGAATAGAATTAGAACGTATATATTTATTCGAATCGTCGTTAGAATATAAATAATTTATTTTAAATAAAAAAGGAATTGAAAATGGCGCGGTAGTTCGAAAATTCGATTTCTAATTTCAAATGAATGTACAGGATTCGAAATAAACCGGATTTTGGCGAAACCAAAAATATTTGAATCTAGTTGAACATATCTTTCCAAAGAATCCGAAAAATTGAAATTTCATAGCGAGGATAAAAAGTTACGTCCAGTTAAAAATTCAGAATAGTCGCTATGGAATTCGGGCCCTTAAAAATTGAAATTTTGCAAACGACCTCGGTTTTCGACGAAACCCCTTTTGTTGGATCCTTGATGTCAAGATATTGCTAGGTTTCAAAATTCGTAATTTTCTGAATCAATATGTGAGCATGGCGAAGCTAAACGTGTTTTGATAGTTTTGGTCATTTTCGATCGACCAGAAAATGACCATTTTTCAAACGGTCTCGGAATTCGATGAAATTAGTTTTGTTAGGACCGTATCGTCAATACGAAGCTAGAAAATATTTTTTGGGAATTTTTAAAGACTGTATGTGGTCCCGGTAAATTGAAATGCGCGTTCGAATTCAATATATAGATTTCGAAACGGTCGAATTGGCTTACGAAACATATCCCGTTGTGTTCGGAATAAGGGTATTACGCTAGGGATGACAGTCGTTAGGTCTCGTTCCGGGTTCGAAATAAAAAGTCAACTTTTTGAAGAACTAAATTATAAATAAATATTTTATTACTCCTATAACCCCCCTTTCTCCCTTTTTCGGTCAAACCAGTCAAAATATATATAACAAAAGGGAAAAACTCGTCGATGCCGTGCCCTTACCCCACCTGCGCTTCGTCGCGACCTTCACCCCCCATCAACGATCCGCCGCCAACCCCTTCTGCTTCACCTCCTCCTCCTTGTCGACTGCGAAACCGGGCCCCAAACCACCCCAAGACCGAACGCCTCTAGCCCAGACCCGCCACCGCGCCACCAACAGACCCGCCGCCTCCCTCTGCCAAGCCCGACTCCCTTCTCTCCTCTCTCTTCCTCCTCCCCTTTTTATTTGAAACCCGCGCTGCCCCCCCCCCCCAAGCCAAAAACCGTCGCACCCTTCACCTTGCGCCCCACCCCGACCACGCCTCCGGCGAACTCAGCAAAACGCCCTTTTCTTCGCTAGAAAAAATGTAAGTCCCTTCCTTTTACTATTTTTATTAGTTAATGTAATTAATTTTAGGGATTTTTATACATAAAGTAAGGGTTTTTAATTTGTGAAGATTTGTTTTTTTTAAACGAGAGAGATTATGCTTTTATAAATATAAAGATTAATGTTTTCATGAGGAAAAGATTTGACTTTTATAGTTTTCATGATGTTAAAGGTCGAATTTTTATATGCGATATTAGCAAAGAAAGGTCGAATTTTTATATGCGATGTTAGCAAAGAAAGGTCGGATTTTTAAATATGATATTAGCGAAGGAAGATTGGATTTTTAATGAAGTAAAGATTTGGTTTTTAATGATGTAAAAATATAATTTTTAGCGTCATAAAAATATAATTTTTATGTGATGTAAAGAATAAAAATATAATTTTTATATAGTATAGAAAGATTAAAAATATGATTTTATATTATATAACTAGTAAAAATTTGATCTTTATATATGTAGCGAAATAAAAATCTGTTTTTTTATTATATATATGTAGAAGCAAAAATGTGATCTTTATAGAAGTAGCAATGTAAAAATATGATCTTTATTATATGAACACCATTATAAAAATAGAATTTTTATCTATATAGTAGCGGTGTACAAATAGAATTTTTATCTATATAGTAGCGGTATAAAAATAGAATTTTTATCTATATAGTAGCGGTGTAAAAATAGAGTTTTTATCCATATAGCATAGTTATAAAAATGTGATTTTTATATACATAGCAACAATATAAAAATGTGATTTTTATATATGTAGTGAATACGGGCAACGAAAGTGACGAAAAGCGAGCACGGCGAAGATTTTCTACACATGAAGAATCTTGGTGAATTGGTTTAGCTAGTCGGTGAGAACTTCTCACTTTAAATCTTGTTTTCTAGTTAAAATATATACTAGGATGCAGATGGTGCTTAGCAGCACCCGACACCCGTCGTCCACAGACCATGGACGGCTTGTTTGTTTGATCGATGTGTTGTGAAAATTGATTGTGTTGTGGAATGATTGAAAATAAATATTCATGTGTTGAAATAAATTATTTATCATTAAAAATATAATTTTTAACATGAATGTGAATAAATAAATATTCATTTACAAATCATACGATTTGTTTTTGTACACCTATTTGAAGAACATTGATTGGGACGTTAAATTTTACACGTCGCCCAACTGCACGAATAATATTCAGTGTTTGTGGATTGAAACCCCACACGGGTGTTGGGATGATATTTGACGTACACTAATACCAATTGTTTAGTGGTATGTTGATCGTTTGATTGACAGACTCTATGAGCGTTAATTAGTTATATTTATTGCTTATGCAGTTGTGTGGTGCACTTTGGATGATGGTTGATTATTTATCGTTGCTATTATATACATGTGTTGTATGGAATCCATATAATTAACATTATATGGTAATTGATTGGGCCTCATTCCAATTGGGAAAATAAAGAATATTATAAAATAAAGATTCATGTGTTGAATAGAATAAATAGTCATGTGTTGACGATGCTCATGTGTTGAGAATATTCATGTGTTGAAACTTATCATGTGTTGAGTAAAATATTTTAACAATAAAATTTACATCTTTATCATAATTTTATAAAATATATTAAACAACAAAAATAGTCATGTGTTGACGATGCTCATGTGTTGAAAGAAAAATATATATTCAAGTGTTGAAAGAAAAAAGAAAAATATATATTCATGTGTTGAAAATATTAATGTGTTGAAAGAAAAATATATATGCATGTGTTGAAGAATAAATATTTATTTGTTGAATAGAATAACGAAGTTATTGAAATATAAGAAGCCGTGTCGATTAGAGATGCGCCATTTCGACGCGAACGATATATATCGATTATATTCGTTTTTATAATGAAAATAGAAAAGGAAGCGATTTCAAAATATAACGTTTTAAAGATATTATCATTTGTATATCAATGATGTGGAATATTCAATTTTGATTCGAAATTGAATATGAAGTTGAAATCGTTTCGAAAACGAATTGAAAACGATTTATAAAACACGTTTTAAAAGGAAATCGATTAAATATATATAATATTTATATTATATATATTAAATGGCCTGAATAGAACACGCCGCGCCGCAGCAGTTCATGAATTTCGACAATTGACTTCGAATTGACGTTGCTGGAGATCCGACCGTCGGATTCTCTTAAAACCGGAACCGTTGGGTTCGTATCGAAAAGAACTTTCCAATGAATATTAGAAATTTGAAATCTAATGGTTAGATTTGGAATTATGTCCAAATCAAATCTGGAAAAGTTCGCTGTAAGTGCAGTTCAGTGGCAGTTATTGAAAACCAACTGTACGGGCCTTGATAAAATTATTAAAAATATCAATAATTTGCGTAAAATCATAAGAAATGATTTGTGAAGAATTGGGTTGAAAATTTCCAAATTTGAAAAGATAAAAATAGATTTTTATCGAAATGAACTAGTTTTGAACTAGAATTATAATCCAATATTTTTGAATAAATAAATTGGATTTGAAGTGGTTTTGAAAATAATCAGAATTTCCAATACGTGAATTGGAATGGATTTGAATCGAAATTATCTTCGGAATATTTCGATATTGGATTTCGTGATTATACAGATATGGTTGTGGAAATTTGAAAGATATATTTATATCGTTATTTCCAATACGATATTTGTTGGTTTCAGAATTTGATATTGAATATAAGCCGATACATTTTCTATTCAGAGCCTTCTATTTAATATCAAATGGGATTATGGATTCGTCATGAATGGTGTCTTAAATGACACTGTATTTGGACCCAGTGTAGCAAAAATTAAATCTTTCTATTTAGATTTAATGAAGTGTGCCAATTAAATAATATTAATTGGAATTGAATTTGAATTGGTTTTTTGGGGTTTATCGTGAGCGGTGTTTTGAATAACACCTGTTCTTGAACCCGATTAACAATGGAGAGTGATTTTGGGGTTATCGTGAACCGTGTTTTAGATGACATTGGTTCTTCAACCCAGTTAAAGATAGGATATTGATTTGTGTGAAGATTAAAATTAAGTGGAGTTTTAATGAATCTTTAATTATATTAAAGTGATCGAGAATGGAGTATCACCAGTTCTTGTTGCAGTCATGATGGGGGGTTCTCGCTTCGCGGTTTAGTGGCGAACGGGAGACTCTTACCCCCACATGTCCCTTGCGGGGGTTGGTTAGGCAGTGGCCGGGAGGTTCGAGAGGGTCGCCGTAAAACAAGTGTACTGAGGGACCATGTGAGAGCCAAGGTGGGTATTACCTACTGCTTGGGGGATGAAGTGTGGAGTTGTCCGATCAGGAGCAGATGGAGCGTGGAGCCAGCGATTGGGAACCCTAAAATTGAAGATGGGTTCGGCGGCTTGAAGTCTGGAACGAAGAAGATGGTCTGAAGAAAATAAAAGTGGGGTTTAAAATGTAATTAAGGGTAATTAATTATGATTAGTTTAATTTAATTATTCGTTTAAATGTTTAAGTATTTAAATTGCTGTATCTTATTCAAAAAGCAACCGATTTGAACGATTTAAATTGTGTTGAAATCGTGGAAGTGAGCACTACATTTTAGAACTGACTGGAACAGGTTTGTAGCTAGCTACAAATTTAGAAGGAGTAGAACCCAATGTGAGATCTCTAAATTCAATTGAATGGAAAATAAAATATCCTAGGTTGCAGATGGGGCTTAGTAGCTCCTCACACTATTTATTGTACAAACCATGGGTGATTTGTGTGATATGTATGTTGTATAAAATATATATGCGATGTGAATAAAGTATGTGTGTGTGTATATATATATATATATATATATATACACGATGTGAATAAAATATATATATGCGATGTGAATAAAATATATACATGCGATGAGAATAAAATATATATATATATGTGTGTGTTGTGAAAAAAAAAATATGCGATGTGAAAAACATATATAGGAGAAATATAAAATGGTCGTGAAATGAAATAATTATTAGATCGATAAAAATATATTTTTTATCATATATAGGCGGTGAATAAAATAGCATGTATTGAAATAATTATTAGATCGATAAAACCATAACTTTTATGATATATATGCGGTGAATAAAATAGTCATGTATTGAAATAATTATTAGATCGATAAAAATATAGTTTTTATCATATATATGCTACATATAATATAGTTATGGAATGGAATAATTATGTGTTCATTAAAAATATAATTTTTAACTTATATATGGAATACATAAAATTATCATGTAATGGAATAATTATTGGATTGTTAAAAATATAATTTTTATCATTTATATGCACTGTATAAAATTGTCATGCAATGGAATATTCAATTTAAAATTGAAATGAAAGTTGGAATCGTTTTAAAATGAATTTATAAACGATTTATAAAATGCGTTTTAAATGGAAATCGACGATATATATATATATATACATATATATATATATATACATATATATATATACATATATATATGTAAATGGCCTGAATAGAACACGCCGCCCAACGACCGTCCGCGAATTTCGACCATTAACTTCAATTGGACGTAACGGGAGATCCGACCGTCGGATTCTCCTAAAACTGAAACCGTTGGTTTCGTATCAAAAAGAGCTTTCCAATGAATATATGAGATTTAAATTTGAATGACTGGATTTTAAAATATGGACAAATCAATTTCAGAAAATGTCGCTATGGATGTAGTTCGGTGGCCGTTATTGGAAACCGATTGTAAAGGCCTTAATAAAATTATTAAAAACATGGAAAAATTATGTAAAATCATAATAAATGATTTGGAAATATTCTGGATGAAAAATTCCAAGTTTTGAAAAGATAAAAGATATTTTTATCTAAATGAACTAGTTATTAACTAGAATAATAATCCAATGTTTTTAAATAAATAAATTGGATTGGTAAATGGTTTCAAAATAACCAAAATTTTCCAACGAATAAGTTGGAATGATCTGAATGGAAATAATCTCCGAAATATTTCGATATTGGATTCCATGATTATACGGATATTATTGAGGAATTTAGAAGACATATATATCGTTATTCCCAATACGATATTTGTTGGTTTCAGAATTTGATATTGAATATAAGCCGATATTATTTCAAATCAAAGCCATATATTTAATATCAAATTGGATTTTGGGGGGTTTATAGTGAATAATGTTTCAAATAACAGTCATTTTTTAACCCAATTAACAGTGGAGATATGATTCAGATTTTATAATCTTTTAAATAAGATCAATGGAATTTCCAAAGTAAAGTTTTTCAATTAAATATATTAAATTGGAATTAAATGGAATTTGATTTGGTAATAATCGAGATGAGCTTTTGCAAAGGAAGACCATTACTATATATGGAATTTAAAAAGGCTTTGTCGTTATTCCATTTATAGTATTAGTTTGATACGAAAATTTATATCAATTATATACTGTTATGATTTCCGTGAAGATTTCATTTTGATGGAAGATGATTTTGGCTTTATCGTGAATTGTGTTTTAAATAACATTAGTTCTTTAACCCAGTTAATGGTAGGATTAATTTCTAAAAGTTGAATAATCATTAAGTAACGATTTTTGAAGATTAAAACTAAGAAGAGTTTTAATAAATCTTTAATTAGATTGGAATGAATGATTGGTAACTAAATTTACCAAAACACGAGATGTGGTATAAACCAATATTCTTGGTTGTTGATATTGATTGTGATTGATTGACTGTGTGGATGGTGTTCGACCAGTTTATGAGCAAAATCTGCTTTTACATTTAGCATTGGGCTAGGTAGAGATATTTGTACGCTAACATCTTGTGAAACACTTCACGATAGTTCATCAATCTTTCTTTTCATCTTGACATTTGCTAGAAATGTGTTGGCGAAGCCATCCACATTCTGTGAGAATTTGTTGATACTTGCTGAAAATTATGTGCAAAAACAAACATGTTGATTCATGAATGAACCAAAATACAAAAGACAATTTGGAATGTCATTCTTCATCTGGCCATACACACAACAACAAAACATTATACTGTTGATTTTCCATAAAATTTCATCCACATGTGTACCAATCATTCATTATGTACCCACAAAACCCAAATAATTACATAGAAACAATCCCAATACAAACTTCATCATCACAAGCAACAATACACAGAGTCTACACAGCCCAAAATAAAGAACAAATGAAATCTGTATGAAAAAACAAAGAAGCTACTTCACTTGAGAAAATCTCATTCATACAACTTGGGAAGAACAACCTCCCTATAAAACCTTCTGGTTCGTAAAAACAGCCCTAAAGCCACAACAAACCCCAACCCTGCAAAGCAGGCCATAACCAAAAATGAAGCCCTAAAACACTCTGGGCCCAAACAAGGCCCGCTTCCTCCCGTCTCCATGTCATACACATATCCCACCACTCTCACGCTAAACACGTACGACCCTACCGGGCTAGCAACCGCAATAGTATTAAAAATAGTTCCGAAATGCCTTATCCCAAACAACTCGGATGTAACACTTGGCATCAAAGCCCACTGCGACCCGTAGCACACACCAACTATCATAGATCCAACATGCAACGAAGCAGGCCATCCCGTGGATATGATTGCATGGCCTATACTCATTATAGCAAGCGTGATGGCTATGAATATGGGACGGGCCCAACCTTTCGATTTGAGGAAGTGGTCGGAAATGTACCCGCTACCAAACCGGCCCGTGAAGTTCCATATGCTCCATAAGGAGGTTAAGGTGCTTATGGCCATGGTCGAGTAGTTCATGGACGTTCCTATTTGCGCCATGTTGTTTATGGTCGTTTCACCCAATCCCATTCCACATGCCATAGATATGAACAGAAGCCAAAAATCGAGCCTTTTCATTGCTTGGAGCAAGTTCAAGCTGCATTGGTTAGATGAGCCACCATTTATCAGAGGGAGGTGCAATGCAGTGTTTTGACCAGCTGAGCTATTGTTCTGTATCAGGGGTTTTCTTTTGAAGACAGGATCGTCAATGTTGTTAATGGGTTTAGTAACAATAAGTAATGGAGATAGAAGGAGCAACATGAGGAATGATAGAGCAATTAAGCGGACAAGGAGTCCGAGAGTGAAGATGATTTCAAGGATTATGATGAGCATGAGGTAGGAGGCGGATAGTAAAGAGACAAGGGAGTAAGATTCCAAGTGTTTTTTGTCATGACTAGTGTTTGTGTAGTGATGGACTTTCACGAAGTACATTAGGAGGAGAGGAAGGAAGGAAGGGAGTAGGGCGAGCATTAGGATGAAAGAGGATTCGTTGCCATTAAAAAATGTTCGGTATAGTTGGATGAGTATTGCTCCACTTAACCCCAAAAAGCCCTAAGCGATAAATGAAGGTTATAGTAAGTTAAATTATGAAATGGATATCTTGAGTACATTTTTGAATGTTGGAGAGCATCAGACCTACAAAGATTCGATCTTGTGATATCAAGTTAGTACAGTGTTAATCGTGCTTGAAACTATAAGGCATGGTTTAACATTCCCTTATCTATCTTCGTCCATTGATGTTGAGAAAAAAATGGTTTTAAATTGCAACTGGAGTTGCAATCTAATTATGACAAAATATGTTCATGTATATGTTTATGCAAGTCCCTTGCATTCATCTGTAAATGTGTAGTATCAGATCAGTCCATGATAAATAGTTAAAAAGATTTTGATATATAACGAAAAAATACAGTAAAATTTTGTAAATTATGAAACAGGTAATAAGGTAGTCCTTCATATTCATCACTTTTTATCTTATTTACAATCATTGAGTCAAAAAGTTTATAAGCTGTGAACTGTTTTCCTGCTTATAAGCATCAAACACACAATTTTCCATGAATAAATGAACTCTGTCCTTGATGATCACCATCACAAGCACTAAATTGGATTGAACTTCAAGTTTCAATCAAGAAGTCTCCTACCAAAATACCCGATCTAAGCTTAGCACGCAAAAGACATTCATCCCCAAATCAATCAAAATTGAAAAGCGGAAGTGAAAAAACCAGTTGGTACCTTCATGATCCCAATCACAGTTCCCCGACTCTCCGGAAAGTTCTCCACCGCGGTCACAACATCCGCTGTATTGAAAAAGGTCTGAGCATGCGCCGCCATCAGCATGAAAATCCGCACCAGCCATACCGGCTGGCGTGGCAGAATACCGACGACGCACATCCATATGAAAAGGTAGCCAACGAAGCACTGTATGGCGCCGACGGCGAGCACGGCTCTCGGACCGAGATAAGAGTACAAAAAGCCCGATAAGACTCCGACATTAGCGCCTATATCTTTGAAGACCGCAACCGAATCTAGGGTGGATTGGGAGTAGGACTGGGATCGTTTCAGGAGCGGCGAGTAGACGGAGAAGCAGTAGGACGAACCGCTTGTGCATTGGATATATGTGCTTGCTATTATCGATAGCCACTTTGAGTTCGATTTTGATGCTTGTAGAAATGCCATTTCAAAGCTGTTCTTTTAAAATAATTTTTTGTGGGATCATTTATAGTTGCAGTGGCGACACGTAACCTTGTTGGGATGATCTAAAGTAATGATGTTTATTTGGTATGAATGTTAATAACTTAATAGGCAGATTTCATATCATCTTATCTAAGATGTAACAGCTCAAAACAAATTAATTGGATTGATGTAATTAGCGATATAATAAATGATAACGGGACACTAATTAATTTTAAATCGTTGGCCACATATTCAAAAAGCTGTAATCTTATAAAGCAGATAATCTTTTTAGCATTGGAAGAGCTAGTAGTAACCTTTGTAGTAGCCACTAATCATTATAATACAAATTTAAACTTGTGCTAACCCTCCTTGGCCTCCTTCAACCTTCTTCTGTCTAAATTTCATCATTTTCCCAACAAAAATAACTGTAACACCGTTATTTTGGCATAACTTATTTTAATTAGTTAATTAAGTTCCAAGTAAAATTTTAACAAACCATGTAATTTTAAAGTACTTCGCTCAAGCTTTCATGTTAGGGGTTTCACGATCGTTGTTCGTACGAAGAAGTTATGGAAGAAAAACAAATTCGGAACCTAAGTAAAGAAATAATAAAAATTAACATAAATAATCAACCACATGGGTCGACCCCTTAATATAGAGGCTGTTGACGGACGGTGTATCCTATGATAGGTGGCGGTCGTCAGCATGCGTGTAGAAGTCAATAATTGACGAGGCCTAATTATCTGAATGTAATGTAATTCAATCTTACGTTTGAGGTTTATTCTTGTGCCTCTAAATTAAGGTATAACCATCAACTCTCCTTTCAAGATTTTCTAAATAGAGCAGGGAAGCTCAATTACATCTTTTTTAACTTTCTTCCAAATTATATAAAAATAAAATTTTTATGTCCATGTATGTAAAGTTGCACAAAGTATGAGTTGGGTCGGTTAGACCAAATACTACATCCGACCCACATAAGTATTAGTTTAAAGTAGCTCAACCCATATCTGACCCTATGTGGGTATGGATATGAGTTGGGTTGAAGTATGAGTTGGGTGATCGGGTTTTGTAGGGTTGGGTTGGGTTGCATGAAACTAACAAAAAATGAGAACATAAGAGATTTAAAAAAAAAAATTAAAATATTCAGCATAATATATAGCTAGCGTAAAACATTTAAAATATATGATTCAATACAACACATATCTTATTATAATTTCATTACAAAACACATCATATGAAATTAATTCACTACATAGTAGAACAAGTGTTTCATTTTAAAATACATTAAAATGCTCTTTAAAATATCTTTTTCAAATTATATCTTGTTTGGATTGACATAAAATATGTTTTTTTGTATTTTTTATTATAGAATACATAAACATTATTTTTGGATTAGACTACTATAATTTTAGGTAGGCTGGTTTTTAATTAGTTTTCTGATATATGGTTGGATTGGGTTAAAATAAGGTTGTATAGAACAAAATATTACACCTGACCCATTATATGTGTTAGAAATTGTAACTCATATGCGACCCAAATTAGGATGGATTGGGTTGGATTTATGTGGTTGGGTCGGGTTGGTGGATTGGATTGGGTCGGATTGGATATGGGTTGTGTGCAGCCTTACACATATGTACAAATTGGAAGAAGACAAAAAATGTATTGAAAGAATGGAAGTACATTAATCCTTCGCATTTCGTAGGTTATTATTGTAGATCTATTATATTTTCTCTTTCCAATCTCGAATCTCTTCCCAGATCTGCATTGTAATATATGTATATATCCTTTTCTATACATGTTTTCTTTGATCTAAAAGGATTTGGAGTCGAGTCATTGCTTTACTTTAGATATGAAAATTTGGGATGCTCTTTTGATGTAAGTGAGAAATTATATCTATTATTTGTAATGTTGAATCTATCACGTTGGCATATGTTTGATTTTTATGCCTAATTCTATTTGAGCTATAGATTTGTTTAAAGTAATAAGTTATTTCTTACATATTCTTACGTTGCATATGGTTGGAATAGTTGTTTACAAAGAAATTATTCCTAAGGATTTAATAATATGTATGGTTCATTATTTTATACCATGTTTGTAAATTTGAGTGTTAGGTTATTAATCTGAACTAGGATATTGCCTCGTATTGTCAGATTTCGGAATTTCCAAAGTTAATTTGTACGAAGAACATTCTGTTGATTTTCTATAAGTTGTTACGTTTTCTCACTTTTCCAAGATAAGGTTGTTGTTTGATTTTGTTGAATATAACAGTATGATTTTTAATTTGATGAGAACAAACATATATTATCTTATAAATGTGTTTGTAATTGTATTATTCTATATATCATCTCATACAGAAATAAATATTAATATTGAATAATAATACCATTACACATAATTTAAATATTCAAACAGTATCTATTATTCAATAAAATATTTTATTTCAAATATTCGGTGTAGTACAACTTTCAGTACTCATTTCTATACATTTCACTGATCACATTCAAGTTCATATACATAGCTTTCTCACTACTGTTTCACTCATCTCTCATATACATTCACGTACACTCACACAAAGTCTTAATTTGCCTCCAATTCAATCTGCAGTCCTATCCAGTCTTTTGTGTACCTTTCACAGAAGCACACACATGCAGTAAAATGAAACAAAATAGAATTAACTGCAGACGAGTATAAATTTATTTTTAAGTTATATTTACCTTATATTTTGGTGTGTTTCTCATCATTTTTCTAGATTTTCCTAAATATATATATTTATTTACTTAAGTAGACTACTTGTGATATTCATAGTGATTCAATATAAATACCACAAGGTAGGCTGAATACTACTGCTCGCAGATTAGTCTCAACACAACGTATAGTGGTCTGCTGGTTTAAACAGAAAAATATTTTTGTACTTGTATACAATTATTTTCAGGTGAATAGGTACAAAAACAGGCAGCATGCACCACGAGCAACATGAAACTTCAAATTCAGGCAAGCAAGCAGCATGCCATGTACATACACAACGCCACGACCAATTCAATAAAATAAAAAGCATTAAATAAATTTCAGTAAAGGTTCAAGTATTGCTGAGTTAGTTACAAAGCGCAGTGCAACTGCAAGAGCAAAACTCAAGTGCACAAGAAGCCAGAGTATGCAAGTGAGAAAGGCAATGAAGGCCTCAAGTTCAAGCAAGCCAGTGAAGCAAAACTGGTTATAGAAGTGCAACTCAGAATGTGCACAACCGAGACACAACCTCATATTTAAATACTCAAGCCACAAGAAAATCAAAAGGTTCAAGTCTGGAGAAAACATGGGCCATCAAAGGGGTGAAGCAAAACTGACCAGGTGCAAAGCACTAAAATATTTTTTTACGTTCAAAACAAATCAAATGGGAACATGCAAATTACAAAACGCAGTTAACATACAAATGAACATTGCAACATGTGAATGGAGCAAGCAAAGACTCAAACAAGTACAACATGTCGGTGACACACAGAGCTTGTAATACAACATGGGGGCAAAAATAAAGCACAAGTAGCACTCAAGCAAATGGCAGCAGGTTACAAAAGCACACAGGTCATTGCAACATTGTGAAACATGCACACAACAATGCAGTAATGAACAACATGGGCAGTAACTCAGGTGTACAAGACAAGAACAGAGACCGTATACACAAGTGGTCGAGAACTCAAGTGCACAAGAATGACAAAGAAGTTGATACACCAAAATACACAAGACCATGAACATGGTATCAGGAAAGTGCATCAGTATATATGGACTTCACATTACAGTAAGACGCAAGGAGGCAGAGTCAGTGACAAACGGGTTCAGTATGAAACCAAACAACTAGTGAGGATCAAAGGCTCATAGATGCAGTCGTGGATATATAAAAAATTGGTGTAGCAAGTGACAAGCATGAAAACAGGTTACAAGTGGTTCAAAATGTAATGGATAAAAGGAAGATTCTTATTCTTAAGAAATTAATAAGAGACAAGTAAATATATTTTTGCCAAGAAGAATTCAAATTCTATTTTCACAAACTTTTACAAACGATAAACTGGATAAGTTTGAACAATTTGAGAATTGAAATCAGTTATAATCGGCAAGTGAATATTTGAGAAGAATTCAAATATACAAAGTGTTATACTTAGTAAAAATGTTATTGTCAGAAAGGTGTGAAGAATTCAACGCTGAAAATCACGCAACAATTATCAACATTTTCAAACCAAGAAAAATCAAAGCTGTTATTTTTGGCAAGGAAGAATAATTCCACCGAATAAGAAATTCAAAACTTTTCGGGAAATCACAAGGGGTAATTTTGAGCAAGAAAATCAATTAAACATTTCTATAAATTGAATAGTTATTCATGGAAATATCCTTTAAAATCAGAAGGGATAGGGTTTGCGAAACCCTATATAAACACTGATTCATCACTGGCAAAGTGCATCAAAGCCACAAGCAAACAATTGTGCGCAAGTAAAATTGAATCAGAAAACTCACAAAATTTGTTGAGCATTTTGATCATCAACAAATCATGTGGAATATGGAGCAATTGCAATGAAACATCAGAGAATAAATTTCAAAACAACTGGAGGTTGCGATTTAAAGGGAGATAGAAACCTTAATTTCATCGGCCATTGAAAGGAAAAGAAGAAGCTGAATGTTTTTTAGTGACAAAAAAAAAGAAGAAAAGAAAAGGGGCTGGCTCATTTTCCTTTTTAGTGTCTTTGTTTTTTTATGGTTACTTAGCTTATCTTGTTTCCTCTTACTTTCTGTTTTGACAAAACTAGCTTTTGTTGGGTCATTTAAATATAGGATTTTGTAGCTAAGTAAATCACAAATTAGGGGTTAAGTCATGTCAAGATTTTGAGCATAGAACTGGAGTACTAGTTGTGTTTGTGAGTTTACAGTGTTTTGCAAGTGGGAAACCGTTTTAATACCTAGTAGAAATATTAGGATGCAACAGTAGGCAATATTTGCCAAGTTGGGTAATTCTTGTGTGTGATTTATTTTTTCTACAGTTACTTTATTATTCTATGTTAGCTTTATATTTTAATTCTTATTTAAATTGCAATAGACCCCATTCACCCCCCTCTAGGGTTAATATAGATCCTACAAGTGGTATTGGAGCCAGTGTTTAATTAACTCTAGAGTCATGAATTCAAATAATGCTCTTTCTGGGGGACAATCCATGGCTATGACACATATGTTCAATGTTAATGATTACGCTTATTGGAAAGCTAGGATAAAGATTTATTTAATATCTGTTGATTACGATGTTTGGGATATTATTGAAACATGATACAAAACTTCTACTACGATCATTAATGATGTTTAATTTCCTAAACCGAAGGATAAGTGGGATGCCGATGATAAGAAATTACTTTCAACTAATGTTAAAGCAATAAATGCTTTAATTTATGCACTCGACAAAACTGAATTTAACAGAGTTTCTCAATGTTTGACTGAGCAGGAAATTTGGCATACTTTCGAGGTTACACACGATGGAACATCCCAAGTGAAAGAATCTCGACTTGCCTTATTCAACAACGAATACGAAAACTTCACGGTGCAAAAGGACGAGAGTATAAAAGACATGTGCGGTCGATTTTCAGTGTTGGTTTAAATGCTAGAGCTCTTGGAAATGTGTATACTAAAGTGGAACTAGTAAGGAAAATTTTACAAGTATTTCCAATGAGTTTTGAGGCTAAAATTACGGCAATTCAAGAGTCAAAGTATTTGAACAAATTAAGCATGAAAGAGCTGATTGGAAATTTGATGACATACGAAATGGAGTTGAAGGCAAGATAAGAATGCAACAACTTCGACTCAAAGAAGAAGTCAATAGCCTTAACTAACATTGTTGAAAGTGATGAAAATGCGAAAGATCCTATTGAGAAGCTTGCTATGTTAAACATCTTAATAAATGGGCCAAATTCAAACTACGTAAGAAGAAGCCAAAATCCAATAAATCTTGAAATTCTTACAATTCAGACGAGGAAGTAATGTGCTAGAAATGAAAGAAACCCGGACATTTCAAACCAAAATGCCTACAGCTTCAGAACGACAAAGGAAATAAAAAGAAGAAGAAAGCCTTTGCAACAACATGAGATGATGAAGAAGGAGGAGAAGTTTTTTAGGGCAACGAAGAAGAGGCTAATTTATGTTTTATGGCACAGTCAGATTCGAAAAATAGTGGACAAGACTTCAGTGAGGTATACAGCTACACTTATAAGGATTTACTTTTGATGTGTCATGATCTTGCCAAACCTATTGATGCTCTAGAACTAAAAGTGATGAAACTAAAATATGATAGATTAAAGCTGGTTCACAATAATGACATGTTAGAATCCGAAATTGAAAAAGTTGCAAATATTCATAACCTAGATTGTGAAAACTATAAGCTTTAGAATTTCGAGCTATCAAAACTCAAGTCAAACAAAAAAGATCTTGAAAAGGAAAATTTGAATTTGAAGGAGAATGACGACATTAAAAGGAAGAATTTCATAGACAGATGTACCACACTTGTTACTGAAAATACAACACTTAAAACCAAAGTACAAGATCTTGAGATAATCTGAATAAGTTTTCAATAGGTGAAACGTCTTTTAAAATGTTATTAGCTAATCAGTTGTTTGCTAACTATAGAAAAGGACTATGGTTTGAAAAGACATAGAATATTGTGAACGATAATGCTAAAGGTAGGAGTGTCTTTCCTAAGTGTGTGAAATGTGGAAAATTTGAACTTAGTTTTCAAAATTGTAAGAATAAGAGCAAGAATAGAAAAAAATTATTGGGTTCCTAAAATTTTTTGCATGTAATTATCATAACTGACACAACCAGAACTCCCCGATTGGCCTAGACCGAACAGGAAGGCGGATTGCTTTGAGAAGACGCATCAGAACACAAACATGAGAACATTTCATTGCTATTATAACAATTTACATCAGAGTACAAGATATCAACGTACAAATAAATAATTTACAGCAGAAAATATCAGATATTTAAATTACATTGCAGCGGAAATATAATACATGAATAAAATATGCAGTGGAAAACATCAATTACCACAACTGAAAGAAATACACGGATACAAAGCATTCCGAATATTGCTCCAGTTATAATCCAGGATCCTGTGAAAAGAAAAATCTACGAAACCAAAACTACTAGCTGCCCGTATGGAAAATATGGGAACCCAGAGTTTACGTGGAAACAATAAATTCCGAGTCAGTCATGGGAGTGGTGTGAGAACTAAAACAGTTATTAACTTTATTTTAAGGTTAGGTAAATCAAGGGACCACGCTGTATGACACAGAACGGGTTTCCTCCCACGAATACCATAAAACAAACAGCATAATGCTAAAAGGAAAAATGAAGCCATTATAAGACTCAGGTCCCATCACACAATGCAAACACAAACCAGATGATACAGTTTTACCTTATAATGGCCAAACATGCTTGATAAGCGAAATTCATCTTTTATTATTACTATAAGTGAAGAAATCATCTTCAAATATAAATTTATCAATCATAGACGACATAGTACCCCATCCTACTATGTCGCCATATAGGTTTACAACTAAAACCGTAATGTCGCGTATTGGAAATTGGGTTTCCATCTATGAACCGAGGCAATGGATCATCCTCAACTGAATTCGAGATAGTTTAGCACCATGTCTCAGGACCCAGACACATGTGAGCCTATAAGATCATGCAGGGCCAGTCCACAGCTAACGTTTCTGGATTAGTAATTCCTGAACAATACGTTTCCTTGCCCTATGGGGCATAAAATTTGGTCAGTACGTCGACCATCAAAGCCTTTTATTCGACCATATCTGAGGTACTTCGCTATCCTTCATCCACATAAGTAAAAAATGTCTAGGCTCCATACCATTACACCACTTCTAGCTAGAAAGAAACACATGTCCTCTCTATTGTCCTTCAACCCGTTTCTGGTTCATGCCAAGGTGTGAAGCTTGGGAATTAATGTTATACACAAAGTTGCGCTACTTAAAGCCGTGCTTTGATCATTAACCACGAAGCCCTGCTTTTCAACAAGAGCTTTGATCCATGCATCTCAGCATGCCACATTTTCAATCCATACCGTACCATTGATTTCCACCAATATATAACCTATAAGCTCGTACGACTCAGAAAAGGGTGTTAAGCAAAAGAATAAATTCTCCGCCACCAAACATATATATATATATATATATATATATATATATATATTTAGTAGAGCTCAATGAATACAGCCCAGAATACAACGTTAGACATACAATCCATTTGCAAGTCCGTTCTAGGTATGAACGAAACCGGAGGCACCTTATTCCTCATCCCATATGTCCAATACAGGAGAGAGGCCCTCGCATATCCAGTCGATCTCCAAGTACGTCTGGACAATCACCACTTATTAACTCGTCTTGGGTGTACAGCCCAATCAAGACATAAGTAATCATCCAAACGATGTGAAGATCTTCGATCTTCAACCACCGTCTTCAAATCTTCGACCTTTAGTCGTCGTATCAGTTATTCAGAATGGGTTAAACCCGGTCTTTTCAAATAACTTGCGTATCTTATAATCAAGTGCCATAATAACACATCATATGCCTCATTCCAATCCAGAATACTCTTTTATCCAAATATTCTTTTCACTATTTAAACCAAATTAAGGTTTATCAAACTAGTCGGGATTATCGAGCCTTACCGAAGTAATCATTTATTTTATTTTTCCAATCCTAACCTATTCATCCCATGGAACAAAACTAGTAGTACTCCATATCTAACACCTACAATGTTCTCGGTAAAATTAATTACCATTTCACATTTCAAATCTAATTAAAGATTTAACTATCACATGGAGTAAAACTGGTGATACTCCATTCTCAATCATTTCTTGAATTCGGTAAAATTAATTACCTCATTCACATTCAAATCTAATTAAAGATTCATTAAAACTCCAACTTGATTTTAATCTCAAAAATCATTACTTTATGATTATTCAACTTTAGGGAATCAATCCTGACTTTAACTGGGTTAAAGAACTAGTGTCATTTAAAACAAAGTTCACGATAAACCCAAAATTATCTTCCATCAAATTGGAATCCTCATGGAAATCATAACAGTATATAATAGATATAAATTTCCATATCAAATTAATACTATAAGTGGAATAGCAGCAAGGACATTTAAATTCCATAAATAGTAACTGTCTTCCTTTATAGAAGTTCATCTCGATTATTAAATCGAATTCCATTCAATTCCAATTTAATATATAAATTTGGAAAACTTTTCTTTGGAAAATTCGATTAATCTTATTTTAAAGATTATTAATTCCAAATCATAATTTCACTATTAATTGGGTTAAAGAACAAATGTTATTTAAAACATTGTTAACGATAAACCCAAAATCAACTTTCATTCCAATTCCAATTAAATTAATTAATTGGTAAACTTCTCTAAATCTTAATTAAAAGATTTATTATATTCTCGACTGGGTTTAAGAACAGTGTTATCGGAGACACTATTCACGACAAGCCCAAAATCCAATTTGTTATTAAATACAAGGCTCTGAATAGAAATTATATCCACTTTTATTCAATATCAAATTATGAAACTAATAGATATCGTATCAGGAATAACGGTATCTGTATCTTCCAAATCCCTCAACTATATCCGTATAATCATGGAATCCAATATCGAAATATTCTGAAGATTATTTGCATTCAAATCCATTCCAATTCATACGTTGGAAAATTCTGGTTAGATTAAAACCATTTTAATTCTTTTTAGTTCTTATCTCAAGTTGCAAAACAACTTATTCTGATAAAAATATCTTTTATCTTTACAATCATGGAATATTTCATATAAAATCTTTCTAAATCATTTATTATTATTTTACATAATTTATTCATATTTTTAATAATTTTATTAAGGCTCTTATAATTGGTTTCCAATATCGACCACCAGACTGCATCCATATCGACCTTTTCCAAAACTGATTTGGACATATCTTAAAATCTAACCATTAGATATCAAATCTCTTATTCGAAAGCTCTTTTCGATATGAACCCAACGATTCTGGTTTTAGGAGAATCCGACGGCCGGATCTCCTGTTACGTCCATTCAAAGTCAATGGTCGAAATTTGTGAACGGTCGCCGCGCGATACGTTCTATTCAGGGCATTTAAATATATATAATATATTTAGTTAATTTCCATTTAAAACGTATTTTATAAATCTTTTATAAATTCATTTTAAAAAAGAGATTCCAACTTCATTTCAATTTTAAATCAAAATTGAATATTCCATGTCATTATAATATTAAAATGATAATATTTTCAAAATATCAGATTTTGAAATCAAACCTTTTTTATATTCATTATAAAATGAATAAAGTTGACAAAAAATTCCGTTCGAGTTAAAATGGCGTACATCTACTTAACTCGGCTTCACATATTTCAATATTTTCGCATCCATCCATAATCGAACATCAAAATCACATTTTAATTCTGCACTGAATATTATTTTAAAATATTCGTTAATTCTAAATTAGAATCAGACTCAATCAATTACCATTTAATTTTATTTATATGGATTCCATACATTGAATGTATTCAAAATATTGATAAACAACTATTAAACATTCAATTCACATCAAAAGTGCAATTTACAACTGTATAAGCATTAAATAATTAAATAAAGCTTATAACAGTCTGTCAATCAATCGGTTGACATACAAATAAATCTAAGGGAGATGTGAATTAATTATCGTCCTCAGACCCGTGTGGTGTTTTCAACCATCAAACATATATTTTTATTTGTACACTTGGGTGATGTGTAAAATTATCGTCCCAATACCCGTGTGGGGTTTACATCACAGTCCATGTGAATTTATTTATTATATAAATGATTTATTTATAAAAATTTATAATCATAGTTTAATAACGATAAAATTAAAACTGTACACAACCATCAATCATCGAACAAATATAGCAATCACAGATAATCAATATATATTCAGTTATAAAAATAAATAACTGTACAAAATATTTGAGTGAGAGAGTTCTCACTTTGGTTTCCACTCCGTCAGTCTTTATTTGAAGATTTTGTTTTTAAACTAAATTAAACAGGCATTTAATTTAGCTCAAAAATTCAACTTGCTCTGTTTCTTTTTTGGCCAGTTCCATGTTGTAGAGTTTGTTATCACGATTCCAACGCACCTTAAAATGTTCGATTTCTCTTCTGTTTGAATAAGATATGAACATTTAAACATTCACATATCTAATTTAATAATTAATTAATTAACCCTAACATAATTAATATTAGTTAAATACATCTAGGTTAAAATTAACGGCCGTCTTCTTTTGTTTCTTCTGTAACCAAATTTGAACCCATCATCACGTAGTTAGGGTTCATCGCCATTCCTCCCTAAAGCCGCCGGAACGCCATCAGACCACATCGCCTTGACCGCCGCCAGTTCCTCTTCCCTCGACCACAACCCTGGCCCACTCGACGCCGCCCCGTCCCCTAAATTTGCATTCGAACGGAGTGAGTTTCGAGGGAAATTCCAACCACCAGACACCATAGTTTCAGATCATTACCGTCCATATTATAGATCTCATATTGTACTCCGATTTTCTAGTTATTAGTTTCAAATAATCTTGCATGGATTGGGAGTATGGTGGAGAAAAATAATTGAGTGATATTAGCCTTCGAAAATGAATGGCCGCTGTAGAAATAAGAGGACCTAGGTTTTTGTCTCAAGGGTATTTATACCATATATATATATATATATGTTATATTTAATTCCAAACGTTACTTATTTAACGCTCTGAATTCCAAATGAATCCCAACGACTGCCACTCCTAGCCAAATACCACCATTTCGGACACAATGGAAATGTATCGTAAGCCAATTCTACTATTTCAGTTATTTTTTGTCAAAATTAAAATATAATTCAATATAACGTTCAATATCAAATTTCAACGTACACTTTAGTTTACCGAGGCCACATACTGACTCCAAAAATTATGAAATTTGAAATCTAGCTATGTTTTGACGATATGGTCCTAACAAAATAAATTTCGTCGAATTTGGAGAACTTTTGAAAAATGGCCTTTTTAACTGGTTTATTAAATTTAAACTGAAATTGAAAACACGTTTAAATTTACCACGCTCATATATTAATTCCAGTTGACTTGAAATTTTAAACCTGACAATAATTTGACGATCTAGATCCAACAAAATTAGTTTCGTCGAAAACGGAGGTCGTTTGCAAAATGGCTATTTTTAAGGGTTATATATAATATTAATATATATTTATATATTCCATAGCGACTATTCTAAATTTTAATTTAGACATAACTTCCAAATTATGAAACAAAATCGAAATTTCTTACATTCGTTAGAAAGATATAGTTAGAAAGATTCCAACGTTTCTTATTTAATCCAATTCTGACTTATAACGAATTCTATACGTTCGTTCAAAGTTTAAAATTGAATTTTCAAACTACCGTGCCATTTCAAGTTCATTTTAATTAAATCTAAATTTATATGTTCTAACTTCAATTTGAATAAATTTTAAATTGTTAATTCTCAAAATAAATCATATAAAATATTTAATTACCATTAATCAATTGAAAATAAATTTTAAATTGGTTATAAAATTCCGTATTATTACAATAATTGTTAGAACATGAATAAAAATGCAAAACAAATCTAGGTTCCAAAAGGTACGTTTATCCATTATGCTTCGGTCACTAATATTATTGAACCGAAGAGCTTCTCTAGGTTATTTTCTTCTTTTCTTGTGTAAGTACGTTGGCGGGCTAAGAAGAAACATAAATGGTATTTAGATTCTGATTGCTCTAATCATATGACAGGTGACAAGTCACTGCTCCTTAACTTAGAAAAATATAAAGGTGGGAGTGTGACGTTGGGACAACACTAAGTATAAAATTATTGGTAAAGGTAAAGTAGGTAACAATACTTTAACTGATGTTTTATACATTTACAATTTACATCACAATCTCATCTCTATAAGCCAACTATGTGATAATGGTACTTATGTGGGTTTCGATAGTGAAATTTGCAAAGTTATTAAAACATCCATTATTAGCATTATTGTTTTCACAGGCAAAAGAAAAGGAAATGTTTATACACTTTCATTTGAGGATCTAACTCTTTCCAGATGTTTGGTAGCTACAGAAGAAGAGGCGTTTTTATGGCATGGGAGACTAGCACATGCTAGTATAGGCCTCTTGGAAAAACTTGAAACAAAAGAATTAGTTAGAGGTTTACCACATCATAAATTTAAAAATAATAAAGGGTGTAAAGCATATTCCATGGGAAAATTTAGTCATTCATCATTTCATCTGAAAAGTATTGTTAGTACTTCTCGGGCTCTTAAGTTAATCCATATGGACTTGTTTGGACGGAATGATATTGCGAGCTTAAATGGAAAACTTTATTTTTATGTATTGGCTGATGATTATTCTAGATTCACATGGGTTTATTTTCCAGCTAAAAAGTTTGAAACTCTTGATAATTTTTCAAAGTTTTCAAAACATGTTCAAAATGAAAAAGGTTCCTCAATTAAAATTTTGAGAAGTGATCACGGTGGTAAATTTGAAAATTTAGACTTTGAAAGGTTTTGTGAAGAAAATGGTTTTAAACACAAAATTTCTGCTCCTCGAACACCTCAACAAAATGGGGTAGTCAAAAGAAAAAATTGTACATTACAAGAATTCGCTAGATCCATATTGACTGAGTATAAATTGCCTTTGAATTTCTAGGAAGAGGCAGTTAATACTTCTCGTTATGTAATGAATAGAGTTATGATTAAACCACTACTTAATAAAAACATAATATGAATTATGGTTTGATAAAATGTCTAACATTTCATACTTTAGAGTGCTTTGATGTCCTTGTTACATTCTTAACATAGGAGATCAACTTGGAAAATTTGAATCGAAAGCCGATGAAGGAGTTTTCAAGGATTACTCTTCGAGAAGAAAAGCTTACACAGTCCTCCATAAGTGCTCAAAAATAATTATTGAGACTATTAACATGAAGTTTGATGAATCAGACTTAGAGATGGCTTGTGAAAAGGATAAAGATGATAGTATTGTGAAAGAAAGCAAAAGTGAAAGTAATGAAAATGAATCTTGCAGTGATGAGTTCACAAAGCCAACAATTGAAGTTGAAAAGTTGAATTTCTGACCTAATTACCCTCTAGAATTGGTCATAGGCAGTCCAACAGTAGGATAAATTTGAAATGAGCTTGGTAGGAGAATTTAAATGCTTCCTTGGATTCCAAATCAAACAAAGCAGCAAAGGGATTTTCATTTCATAGACAAAGTACGTGATGGAATTGTTGAAATTTGGAGTTGAAAATGCAAAGCCACCGAGAACGCCAATGAACCCGTCAACCAAGCTTGACAAAGACGAAATAGGACTTTCTATTGATCAGAAAAAAATACCATGGGATAATCGGTTCATTTCTTTATCTCTCTACTTCTAGACCCGATATTATGTTTTCTGTCTGTTTGTGTGCATGTTTTCAATACAAACCGAAAGGATCTCATTTAAAAGCCATGAAACAAATTTTGAGATATCTGTTGCACACACAAAAACTTGGTTTATGGTACCCCTCTTATGATAGCTTTGATTTAGTTGGGTATTCAGATGTTGATTATGTTGGATCACTTATTGATAGGAAAAGCACTAGTGGAACTTGTTTCATGCTAGGACATTCTCTAGTTTCATGGTCAAGTGGAAACCAAAATTGTGTTGCTATATCCACTACCGAAGCCGAATATATTGCTTTTGGAAGTTGTGCACAGATTTTATGGATTATGCAAACTCTCTCTGATTTTGGCCTAATTTATAAACAAGTACTATTGAAATGTTGGCAATAAAAGTGTAATAGATCTGTCAAATAAACCTGTTCATCATTCACGCACGAAACACATAGATGTGAGACACCATTGCATCAGATATCATTCCTAGTGAGGACATTTGCATTGAATTTATTCCAATTGAATCTCAACTTGCTGACATTTTTATAAAACCCATTCCCGAAGATAGATTTTCTAAATTAAGCTTGGATTTGAGGATTATAAAAATTGATTAATCACTCTGCATTTTTGTTTAAAATATTCTTGGATGTTTGTTCTCTAATTAAATTCCTAACAACTTCAATCATTTTTGGACATCATTAAAGAATGTATAAATTAGAAAAAAAATTGTGATGGAAATATGACTATATTATTTTTTTAGAATGAGAGAAAGTTGAAAATTTCAAAAATCTTGGTACGTTTGAACATATTTCATAATACGATTAACTTAGAGATTTATTTCACAAACATTTCTATTTCTATCCTTGTTTTATCATTCATTATGGTTTTATATAACGAGAGGATTTTTATTGGATTATTTAATGTATTATGGTATTTACTCCCATAATAATAACTGTTATTCTAACCTCATTTGGAAATTCTCGCCGTTGTGGATGGTTAGAGAATGCTTATAATTTGTAATTTACTACTAATCCATTTAAAAGTTCATAAGGTTATGCGTGGTTAGTTAGTGCTTAATTTTTTTTGTGCTTATGTGATTTTAAGAAAGAAAAATTTATATATATCAAATTATCCTCGTTATTTAAAAGCCTTTCTATCGATCCATTTTCTGAAATGTGTTACTATGTTATCAAATATTATGATTTTTTGTTTGATTGTTTTGGGATTTGCGATATTTGATTATTTCTCTTGATTTGAATAAATGTAGTCCAAATCCATCGCTGTAACGCCCCAGATTTTTGAACATTAATTAAGAATATTTAAAATCTGTTTTAAATATTTATTTGGCAATATAAATGGATTTTATATCGAATTTATTTATCAAAATGAAGTTCGAACATATACATTAATAAATTAATTAAAACGAACTCGAAACGTCGCGGTAGTCCGTAACTTACGTTTTGAACTTTAATTGAATATACAGGATCCAATATAAGTCGGATTTCTATAAAATAAGAAACGTTTGAATCTATTTGATTATATTTTTCTATAAAAGAGAAAAATGGAGATTTTATCTTATAGATTGCAAGTTATGTCCAATTCAAATTCTCAGATAGTCGCTATGGAATTCGTTAATAAACGATAGCGTTTATTTAATAAATATAAAGGATTTTTATATAATTTTGAATATCATTTAACTCAGAAATTTTGAATATTTAGTTTAAAGTATATATTGGTTTATTGAGAAGTTGTATAATTTTTCATTTAGAGAGAGACCATAATAATAATTTATTATTATTTAAATTAAATTGTTTTGGAATTAAATATATTTTATTGATAGTATATAAGCCTTAGAAATGGTTTTCTTTTCAAACTACCTCCGTTTTTGATGAAACAAATTTTATTAGAATACATATAGCTAATTATTGCTAGATTTCTAGTTTGGGGCCAATCGAAATTGTTTTATCTGTGCGCGCAATTTAAAGGTGAACTAATAAACTAATATAATGTCGTTTTGCAAACGGAGTCTATTTTCAACGAAATAAATTTCATTGGGACCGAAACATCAAGACATAGCGATACGTCTATTTTTGTTGAATTTGAAGATCGTGTTTATCGGTGCATATTTAGCTGTCAGCGTTAAATATCGGTAACCATATAAAATCAATGCATCAAATAAAATAAATAAATAAATAAACAAATTTGTTGAAACTTTAGCCCTAAGGGATTGTGTATAGTGTAGCCTACCCTATATACATGAAAAGAAACTCAAACGTGCATACGCTAACATGACCAAATCAAATTAAAGACATGCAAACCTATTTTTAACCTACGTGTCCTCCACCTCGCGTAAGGGTTAAGCAAAGGAATCCCTATACTCACTTAAACATCTGCATACCTACTTATTTACCTAAAACATGCTATCAAATTAATTTGGCAAATGCAACTGAAGAGAAATCAGCTTGAATGTCAAATTTCGTCCTTTATACGAAGCATTTGCACATGCAGTCTGAAAATTTTGCACATTGTTAACCCCGTTGTTAACGCGGTTCAAAGAATGATGGTTCAGAGGCATCTCAAACGTATGACCATGGACCACACGTCTGAGGTCACACGCCGTGTACCACACATCTGGGGTCGCATGCCGTATACCACACGTCCAGGGTCATACGCCGTGTACCACACATCTGGGGTCGCACGCCGTGTACCAAACGTCTGGGGTCGCACGTCGTGTATCACACGGCCGTGTACCACACGTCTGGGGTCGCACGTCGTGTACCACACATCTGGGGTCGCACACCGTGTATCACATATCTGGGGTCGCACGTCGTGTACCACACATCTGGGATCACACGCTATGTACCACATGCCCAGGGTCACACGCTAAGGGTCATGCGCCAGCTATTGCCAGTTGTGTACAGTTGGCTCCAGCTGTTTAGTGGCAGTTTCATAAATACACCAACGTGCGACCCAAACCTGAACACCATCATTACGACTTTGCCACCTGGTCCAAATTTCTCCTATAAATACCTCATTTCACCACACTTCAAAGGACCGATTTCTACCACCACGAAGTGATGTCCCAAGGTTTCCTCCACCATTCTAGAGCTCCCCAACCACCATTAATGGCTTCCAAAGCTCTCTCCATCTTCCTCTAACGATGTGAAGTTCAAATCACCTTCATTCTCCATTAGAAATCTCTCAAAGCTCTATTAAAGGCTCCAAAAGCTTTCTCCACCTTCCGCCATGGCCGGTTCAACCAAGTCACCTTCTCCAATCTATGTTAGAGACCATTGAAGTTTCATTCTACTTCTCTCCTACCGCCGTTGATGCTCTTTAAAGCCTAGATTCATCGCAAATTCATGATGGAACCAAGGAAGCTCACCTAAATCTCTAAGTGATTAAAGACCTACGCTTCAACTGCCACCAATTAACAGATCTCCTCTGTTCCTCCACAAATCCACGTGTAATTTAGATCATAAAAAGGAGAAAAAAGAGGGGGATGAACAATATGAATGAATCCATGTATTTTGTACTCTCCAAAGTGATAATAAGAACCACCTCCAAAATGGACGTAGATTTATTTTAGATCGAACCACTATAAAAACTCTTGTGTCTTTACTTACTTTTTCCCGCTTATTTTGCATTTGTGGCCCCACTTTCTATTGCATACCGAATTGGTGAAGTACGATCTAAGTACCTTTGGTGTTGAACCATTTTTGGTGAAAACATTTGGCGCCCACCGTGGGACCGCATTCGCACTTCCTTCCCTCACACTCTCTCACACGGTTAAAGGCCTTGCATTGAAGCTCCAAGCGACCTCCTTTTCCAACATAATGGCTAAGTCAAAGAAGACTGCGAGTAAGGCAATTGAAGAGACCGCCAATGTTGCTAACAATGAAGCTACTCCACCTACTAATCGCTTTGAAGTCGGCAAAAACTCCATAGATGGGGCCCGTGTAACTAAAGCTGAGCTAAACGCTGCTATCGCCAATATGAACCAACAAATGAGTGCTTCTACTAAAGCTATGATGGAAAAATTTGATGCTATCCTTAATGCTCGACCAAATCCAGCCCCTCCGAAAGCCCATGTTGATCTCGAAGAAAATGAAAACTTGTCTGCTTCTAACCATGATCACAACAACAACATGGAAGACAATTATGATTGGTTGAGTGACAAGGACGAAGTTAATGTCGAAAAACCGAAATCACAAGTTAAGAATCTTTCTGAAGTTAATGCTCGAAAGTTTACCACTCCCGTTATGGGGGCACCTCCTCATCGAGAAGGCAAAGCACCTAAGTTCTCAAATCAAGACCTCATGCCTAGATGAACGTTTGGAAAAGAGCTCAGCTTTGCGGAACAACATAACACTGAAGAATACATCTCCGACATGATAGAGCAAATTATGAAGAAAAATCAAGCTAGCAAAGACGATGAAAGAGAATGAGACTTGTCTCCTGATAGGACTCCATTCACAGAGAGAATTCTTGAAGCAGAATGCCAAAAAAAGTTCAATCCACCAACTTTGCCTCTATACAACGGCCTCGTTCATCCAAACTACTTCTTGTTCAAATACGAGTGGCATATGAGCGCAGCTAAAGCGACTGATGAGATGAGATGCACGTATTTTCCTCCCTACTTAGAATGTGCTGCATCATTATGGTTCACAAAATAGCCACCTAAATCTATAGACCGGTTCTCTGATCTAACCAAAAAGTTCAAGGAGCAATTCCACTTGTATGCTATCAAAGCCAAGGATGCTATAATGCTCTCAGCAATGAAACAGCAACCAGGAGAAACCGTCCGATTCAATATTGTCTGGTCTGAAGTTAGGAATCCAGAGCCACGCATAATCCTCATGGCTTTACTTGATACTATAGACAAAACAAGCGAATTCGGGGGATGGATAAAGATAAAGGAACCAAATACACTTGACAAGTTCTATAAGAAAGCAGAGGAGTACATGAGAGTGGACGATAATCTATACCTCTTCAGATCATTGGTAGTAACCAACTTCTTGAAGCTCCCAAAAGTGTGGCTATTCAATCTAATCAAAAGAATACTCAGGGGCAGAAATGAGCCAATGATGGGAATGACAACAAAGCTAATAAGAAGTTTCGTCTATTTGACTCATTTGAATTGACCCCTCTGAATGACACTCCTGAGAACATTTAGCTTGCCACAAAGGATACAGAAGATTACCCGGACCTCGGCCAATGAAGATAAATGACCATCTGACCAAATCTGGGAAATTCTACCGATTTCATAATCAGTCAGGCCAGAATACCAATGAATGTAGGTATCTAAGATCGTTGATTGAAGAGCTGATTAGGAAGAACCACTTGCAACAATATGTGCAGAATCCCCAAGAGGCCAATCCTTCTGCAACTCCCCAAGGGCAAGGGCCATCAAGTGACTGACCTGGTCCAAGCAACAGAGCTCCCGCTCAACCTGATCCAAGGTCGATAATCGACTGATGACCGCTAATGATGATCTAATGTCTATGGCTCAAAATAAGCGACTTTATTCGCCATTGCTCCACTTCTTGCATTACTTTACTACTTGCTATGTTCTACTTTCTTGTAAACAGCCTGTAATGATTCACATGCATTGTGCCGAACAACAGCTTTACGAATGAAGTTTTACCTGCCTGTATAAATCTCTATCTTGTCGAATTTACATGAAAAATTGCTAAAGACGATTTTCTTATCGTAGACTCTTCCATAAGCGTTCGCTTCCTCCAATTCCAACCAAGTGAGGAAGACCTGATAACGCTAATTCAAATGACAAGTGCTATAACCATCTATATGAATAATGAAAGGACAAAAGCCCCACTTTGAAAGGTGAATGGAAAAGTCCCAATGAGTCAAACGGTAAAGAGAGAAGCGAACAACCATGGATCCGAACCCCAAAGGTCATAGGACTTCGTAAGCGCGAAACGAAACGCGGGAGTTCACTACATATGAAACGAAGCATGGGAGTTCGTAGCGCGAAGCGATGCAACCCTCCAAGGTCGTAGGACTTTGTAAGTGCGAAACGAAACGCGAGATGTAACAACCCGCATTCTACGTATCGAAGGATCGTAGAATATTTATTTATTTTTCATATAAGGTCGTATAGTCGTGTAACTTTGGGGAACGACTATTTGGGTCATTTCCCATATTCACGATTTTTGTCGATTTTTTAAATGACCGTTTTGCCCCTAGCTGATCTTGTTTCGGCCATAACTTTTGATTGGTAAGGAGTTTTGATCTGAAACCACTTCCATTTGATCCGTATGATGGTTTACCTTTCCGTAGAGTGGTTGCACTTGTCAAATGGACTTATCATTTGGGAGATATGGCTGAAATAAGGTTTAGAAGGTGAAAAAACAGCTTAACTGGGCTTAACCGGGTGATTAGCATCTAGACCCATTGGTGGATTTCGGGATTAGAGCTATATGAGGGCTGATTAGGGTTAGAGAAACCTTTTCTTTGTCATTTTCCAGAAGCCACTTACCTCTCTTCAACCCTAACAATGACCTCCAACACCTAAATCACCTTCTAATAACCGTTTAATCAAGTATTAGCCTAATCTACATAAAATCAAGGCAAACTAGCATATAATTTGGGATAGAGCTGCTGGAACACATAGACATTCAACCCAAATCAGAGATACTTTCAGATCTATATTTTATTTATGGCTAAGGTGAGTGATTTGCATTGTTTTCACTAATTACGACTAATTAGGGGTGATTATTGATAATTAGCGAAATTATGACTTAGAAAAATATGGAAAAATTTGAAAAATTCTAAAATATTATTTTAGGACTTTGATAGAAATTTGGGCTAATTTGGATAAGTTTTGCTAATTGTATGCTTAAATATGATTAAGGGAGATTAAGGGGAAAACATGGGTTTTTGGGTATGTTTGATCCGTATAAACATGTTAAATTGTTGTTTTGATGTTTGTGGATGATTATACATGTTGCTATTACTGTTTGGTATGATTTGCGATTGCATAGAACAGTTAAAATGGTCGAAAACGCCGCCGTGTGGCGTAGAACAGTCGCTGGAAAAGTTGCAGGAAATGGTGTAGGAACCGGATCAGATCTGTGGAGGGGGACCGGGTCGGGTCGTGTAGCCCACCCACGACCACTTCTCCAAACTGCTGCATTATGAACCGAAGCGCTCCGACCCGCTCGTGATCCACTGATCCGCTCGCATCAAGGACCCACGAAGCGCTCCAGTACTCGAACCGGCCCGCTCGAGTGACCGACCCCGAACTAGAGCATCCACAAGATGAGGCGCCCAAACTGATCTGATACTTTGGAGGAGCTATCATGAGCCACAATTCGAACTGTTGAGGATGACATGGTCACGAACTGAAGAGCACCAGGGCATCACATGCCGATCCAGAAGGTGAGGACCACGAACTGGAGGATGCACGACCGAACTGAACCAAGGACAAGGAGAAAAATCGAACCGATCCGGAGGAGACCAAAACCCGAGTTGCAAAGGTAGTCCAAATAGGAAGTAGAACTCAGAATCCGGTTGGGAACCAACGAGTTAACTTCATGAGTTGGGCTTTGATGTGGGACGTGTGCTAAGGGGTTATCGACGTCCATAACTTTGATTCACCACTAAGACGGATGTTAGGCTACAGATTAGTGCAGTGGGGTAGTTATTACTCCATGGGGTAGAGTGATCGTAGCATGGCTATGAGCCAGTGCAGTGAAATCGTCATGACTTCATAGGACAGAGTGGACATAACAAGGACTAGTGGCTGTGGATCAGTGCAGTAGGGTCGCCATGACTCCATAGGGTGAAGTGATCATAGCAAGGATTTGGGTGATCAAAGCAGTGGATATCATATGCTTTACGCACTGAGTGAGAGATGTGAGGATGGTTACTATGCTTGATTGTTTGACATCACTATGACATGCACACCCCCTCCCCCGTATCTTTATACCAGATGTAAGTGTCACCTTAGAGTATTGTACATCGTGTTGTGCTAAATCTTTGGTTGCACGTCCAGGTATGGTTATGTATACCTGTTATTGTTCTGTTTTGCTGCTTATCGCTCATACCAGACTTTTGTCTGACCCAGAGTTTTATGTCTCTTCTTATTGCTCTGGGTGCTCTTAAACGACCAGACTAGAGACAGGTCAGGTGATTATGCACGAGTAGCTGTACCGGAGACGAGCAGAAAGTTTCCACGTATGATATATATAAATATTCTCCCTATATTGTTGCTGGTCACTACTTTGGGCATTAGTAGTGCTCCTTTTTTTCCTTGCTTTAGAGATAGTATGTTGGAGTTGTAATAAGCTGTATTTTGAATTTCCGCTGCTATGATGATTATGGTTTAGTTTTCAGCTTATGCACCGTCTCGCCTGTTTTATGTCAAGTATGTTATTATTATATTTTATTCCATGCACTGTGAGACATTCTACAGGTTCCTTGTTAGTTCAAATTCCTTACTTTCCCTTTCTTCGGCGACCGTCCCGTGCTGGTTGGACATCTATACAGCACATTTTAGGGAAAAGTCGGCTGGTGCGTGGCGGGCCGTCACACTTGGTATCAGAGCTCTAGGTTGCGTAGTTAACCTAGGGAAAGACACCAGGGAGAGATAGTATACGCATATGAGAGCACGTATTTATGATATTTTGGTTTTCAAAAGCTATATATATACTATTAGTATATCTAAGGATGGAGTCGCACTGCACTGGCACCACTGAAGGGATGGTTAATTGTTTTCTCTTTACAGATTGAACGATGAGCCAACATACGAGGGGTATTGGTAGAGGAGCTAATAATGGGAATGCTCCTGATATGAGGACGATGTTCACTGACCTCATGAGAGAGTTGCTTAGGGATGTTCATAGGGCAGCTCCTAATGTTGTAAATGGTGGTGGTGCAGCTGTGCAGGCGCCTAGGGCCGATTTCGCCAAGCTTTGCAAGGATTACACTAGTCTTGGTGGGAAGCCGTTCCACGGAACGGAATCGGCTACGGAAGTTCAGGATTGGCTTGATAGTTGTGAGCGTAACTTCGAGGATCTGGGAATCGAAAACGCGATGAAGAGGAAGCTAGCATCCCGTCAGCTACAAGGACGGGCTATGAATTGGTGGAATGCTATTAAGGCAGCTAATCCTGAGGATCAAGTTACACGGAATCAATTTAAAGCTCGCTTCAATGACAAGTTTATCCCAGCTGCCCAGAAATCAGAGTTGTTTAGGAAGTTCTTGGAGCTTAAACAGAATGGTAAGTCAGTCTCGGAGTATATTGCTGAGTTCGATACTTTATTGAAGTATGGATTATCTCTTATCAACACTCCCGAGAAGAAAAATGAGAAGTTCATAACATGCTTAGATCAAAACTTAGGGGAAAAGCTTATCAACCATATTGATGAGACTTTTGAATCGATTATTGGGAAAGCATTGAGGTCAGAGAGCCTTTGTCCTAAGCCCAAGACTGAAGTCGTTGTTGCATCTGCAGAGGGGCCAAAGCCGCAAGTAAGCGGTGGAGGCAAGGTTTTAAATCTCGGATATCGATCGCGTTTCGCCTCAGAGATTTTATAGACTCGGTCTCGTATCATGGGAGATCGCGGACAAGATGAGTCTAACTCGGGAGTTCGTCTCGGATTTTCATCTCGGGTCTGAAAGTTCATATCGGAACGATCTCGGGTACATGATATGTAAAAAATGATATTTAACAAAATAATTTTTATGAACGCTATTAAAAACATAGTAACTTAAATTGAAAATGCAAAATAATTTTATTATTCTTTATTTTGCAAAATATCATTCATACTCTAAATCGTAATATGCTTAAAATAGAAATATTTTTAGACAAGAAACATAAAAACAATTCAAAACATTAAAAAAAATCAGCATGAATAGACCATAAAATACATAATTTCACAAGTAACATGTATGTAAAAAGACGAATATGAAAATCATAAGCAATGTAAAACATACAATATAGTCATTTAACATGCAAAATGTAAATAACAAAAGATTGTTATGGCTGGATTTGAATTTTTTAATTACAGTTCTAGTTCAGGCACAAATTTAAATTTTAACCAAAAAAACTAAGATCACGGACGATATTCCAGTATTTCGTCTCGGTGATATATTGTTCGATATTGCAATATCTCGGGCGATATATTCGAAAGGAGATTTAGAGTGATATTTGCTGTTTCGTTTCAGAAGGAGCCCAAAATGAGATCTCGGAGGAGATCTCGGGCGATATTTGATAGATTTGAAACAGTGGGTGGAAGCAAGAATAATTCTCGGAACAAAAGGAAACAGAATCTGACTAAGGATGGTCAGAAAAAGAGCAAGAAAGATGTTGAGTGCTTTATCTATGGCAAGAAGGGCCACTATGCTAAAGAATTTCGAGCAAAGCCAGCGGACAGGAAGTGCTTCAACTGCGTCCAAGTGGGACATCACAAGGATAAATGTCCGCAACCCCCTAAAGAGAAGCAGATTGTGAAAGCATATGTTATTAATGTTGTTCCTTCTTCGTCGAATGCCCCAACTGCGGCGGAGAAAGGAAAGAATGTCATTATTCAAGGTATGCTTTCCGTTTATGATGTTCCTATTCGAGCACTGTTTGATACTAGGACTTCCCATTCCTTCATATCTAGTGACCTGGTAGATAGGTTGGGATTGGAACCCGAGATAGTCGATAGACCTTTAGCGGTGACGAACCCGATTGGTGGTTCGACTAGCCTTAGTATGGTTTGTCGTAATGTGATCTTATCGAGTCATGGATGTATGTTTGCTTGTGATTACTTTGTTTTGGGCTTTACTAGGTTTGGCATTATTTTTGGAGTCGATTGGCTCCAAAGGTACGGGGTGGTGGTAGACTATGAAGGCTTTTTGGTGACAGTTAGAGCGGATGATGGGCGGAGGGTAGTGTTTGGTGGTCTACCTAGTGATGGGGCAATGGCTAGTTTTCTAAATTCCCTCGACATCCCGCATGATGAGTTGCCAGATGTGCCCGTGGCTGGCCAGTATCTGGACGTCTTCGAGGAAGTGACCGGACTTCCACCACACCGAGAGATTGAGTTCCGTATTGATTTAGTGAAAGATGTCAGACCTATAGTGATGCCACTTCGTCGTATGGCACCAAGGGAGCAGAGAGAGAGAGGGAGAGAGCTGGGGGTGCAAGTGAGCGATCTTTTGAAGATGGGATTTATCAGAAAAAGTGTCTTTGAGTGGTGAGTACCAGTTGTATTTGCTACGAAGGAAGATGGTTCCCTTCGTTTATGTGTGGACTACCGCGAGTTGAATAAGCTGACGAGGAAGAATAAGTATCCTCTATCGCGGATAGATGATTTGTTTGATCAGTTGAGTGGCGCGAGAGTGTTCTCCCAGTTGGATATCACGACAGGTTTTCATCAGCTTAGAGTGGAAGCTGAGAGTATAGCTAAAATGGCATTTCAGATGCCGTCTGGATTCTATGAGTGGTTGGTCATGCCATTCGGGTTGACCAATGCACCAGCATATTTTGTGGATCTTATGAATAGGGTATTCAGGGATCAATTGAATAAGTTTGTTCTTGTGTTCGTGGACGATATACTTGTTCATTCAAGGATAGAGGAAGAACACAAGGAACATTTGAGAGTAGTGATGGAGGTGTTGCGAAAACACCAATTGAAAGTGAAGTTTTCTAAGTGTCACTTCTGGAGAGGGGAGTGAGATTCTTGGGCCATGTTGTTTCAAAGAATGGTTTTGCCGTGGATCCTGCGAAGGTGGCTACGGTACAAGATTGTTCTATGCCCAAGAATGCAACAGACGTAAGAAGTTTCTTGGGATCAGCTGGATATTATTGTAAGTTTATCCAAGACTTCTCCAAGATAGCGGCACCGTTAAATCAGTTGACCAAGAAGAATCAAGCTTTCGTTTAGGACGAAAGGTGCGAAAATGCATTCAAGAGCCTAAAGGAAAAGTTGACGCGTGCGCCAGTGTTAATCATTCCTAAAGGGAATGAAGAGTTGACAGTATACACGGATGCCTATGGTACCGAACTATGTGCTATATTGATGCAAGGAGGTAGGGTTGTAGCTTATGCAAGACGGTAACTGAAACCGCATGAGAAAAGATATCCTACCCATGATTTGGAATTGGTAGCGATCGTATTCACGTTGAAGATTTGGAGACATTATCACTTGGGATAAATATTAGAGTTGTTTACCAATCATATATCGTTAAAGTATCTCCTCTCTCAGAAGTTTTTAAATCTCCGTCAGCAAAGATGGTTAGAATTCTTGGCTTCCTATGATTTCGATATCGCATATACACCAGGAAAGGGCAATGCAGTAGCTGATACATTGAGTAGGAGACATGCCAGTTTAGGGGCTGTGTTTCTTGAATGGAAGCAACTAGAGTATATCGCAAGGTACGATTTTAGACTAAAGTGCGAATTGGATCCAAAAATGTTAGTAAGTTTGATGATCAGACCCCCTTTGATTGAGCGGAATGGTTCCAGTCATAAGGACGAGCTTAACTTATTGGAAATCATCTCTAAGTTAGAGATGGGTATCGATGAGGAGATGAACAAATATAGGCTTGATCAAGATGGATGGCTTAGAAAGAATGGGAGACTACTTGTGCCCAATGTCAATGGATTGAGGGATGAAGTGCTTAGAGAATGTCATCACTCAAAACTGACTATACATCCCAGTGGTAACAAAATGTATCGAGACATGAAGCAGACCTACTACTGGGAAGGGATGAAAAGATACGTTGGGAAGTTTATATCCAAATGCATGAATTTCCAGCTAGTTAAAGCCGAGCAAAAGAAGCCTAGTGGTTTGTTTCAACCATTAGAAATTCCAGAATGGAAATGGGAACAAGTCTCATTGGATTTCATTGATGGGTTACCAAGGACTAGATCAGGCCATGATAGTATTTGGGTGATTGTGGACCGATTAACCAAAAGTACAAGGTTTATACCCGTCAAGTCGAATAGAACAGCAACTAAGTTAGTAGAACTGTATATGAAGTGGGTAGTGAGATTTCATGGAGTACCCAAAGGCATTGTATGTGACTGAGATCCATTGTTCACTAGTGGATTTTTGAAGAGCTTACAAGAGGGTTTAGGATCAAAATTACATCACAGTACCGCGTACCATCCTCAAACCGACAGTCAGACAGAGAGGGTGAATCGAGTATTAGATGATCTCTTGAGAGCTTGCATATTAGATTTTGGTGGATCATGGGATGACCATCTGCATCTAGTGGAGTTCGCATATAATAATAGTTATCAGTCTAGTATTGGTATGGCTCCATATGAAGCTTTGTACGGAAGGCCGTGCAACTCACCATCATGCTGGTTAGAAACCGGTGAGAAATTTGTACTTGGACCTGATGTGATAAGAGAAACCTCAGATAAGATCAAGGTTATATGACAGTGAACGAAGGCTTCCCAAGATAGGCAGAAGAGTTATGCTGATAAGAGAAGAAGAGATTTAAAATTCTCCATTGGTGACTTGGTTTTTGTCAAGATTTCTCTGTTAAAGAGCGTGATTCGATTTGGTAGGAGAGGCAAGTTAATACCAAGATTTGTTTGTCCATTCCCAGTTCTCGAACAAGTCGGAAATTTGGCATATAAAGTTGAGTTGCCGGACAAGATGGCGGGAGTTCATAATGTATTTCATGTCTCCCAGTTAAGGAAATTCGTGCACGACCCTGATGTGGTTATTTCACCTGATCAGTTGGATGATATCGAAGTAGAACCCGAGGCGGTTGGGAACCGCAAGCCGATTCGTATTGTTGAGTACAATACGAAGAAACTTCGAAGGAAAGCGATGAATTTATTCGAGGTTCAGTGGGGTGAGGATGAGAATGACTGTACTTGGGAGACAGAGGAGAGCATTAGGGAGACGTATCCAGAACTCTTTGCCTGGTAAGGTTTTCATTTCGATTTATTCTTTTCACATGCTAGGATAGGTTTGTTTTGTATGTTTAATTGCGAGTTATGGCGGGTAGGCATGCGGGATCCATTGGTTGTTTCTTAGTTAAGGAATTTCGGGGGCGAAATTTCTTAAGGGGGGAGAGTGTAACGACCCACATTCTACGTATCGAAGGATCGTAGAATATTTATTTCTTTTTCATATGAGGTCGTATAGTCGTGTAACTTTGGGTAACAACTATTGGGGTCATTTCCCATGTTCACGATTTTTGTCGATTTTTTTTAAATGACCATTTTACCCCTAGCTGGTTTTGTTTCGGCCATAACTTTTGATTGGCAAGGTGTTTTGATCTGAAACCACTTCTATTAGATCCGGATGATGGTTTACCTTTCCGTAGAGTGGTCATACTTGTCAAACGGACTTACCGTTTGGGAGATATGGTTGAAACAAGGCTTAGAAGGTGAAAAACAGCTTAATTAGGCTTAACCGGGTGATTATCAGCTAGGCCCATTGGGGGATTTCGGGATTAGAGATATATGAGGGCTGATTAGGGTTAGAGAAACATTTTCTTTGTCATTTTCAGCCGCCACTTACCTTTCTTCAACCCTAACATTAGCCTCCAACACCTAAATCACCTTCTAATTACCGTTTAATCAAGTATTAGCCTAATCTACATCAAATTAAGGCAAATTAGCATAGAATTTGGGACAGAGCTGCTGGAACACATAGAGATTCAACCCAAATCAGAGATACTTTGAGATCTATATTTTATTTGTGGCTAAGGTGAGTGATTTGCATTGTTTTTCACTAATTATGGCTAATTAGGTGTGATTAGTGATAATTAGCGAAATTATGCCTCAGAAAAATCTGGAAAAATTTGTAAAATTCTAAAATATTATTTTAGGGCTCTGATAGAAATTTTGGCTAATTTGGATAAGTTTTTCTAATTGTATGTTTAAACATGATTAAGGGAGATTAAGGGAAAAACATGGGTTTTTGGGTATGTTTGATCCGTATAAACATGTTAAATTATTGTTTTGATGTTTGTGGATGATTATACATGTTGCTATTACTGTTTGGTATGATTTGCGATTGCATAGAACAGTTAAAATGGTCGAAAACGCCGTCGTGTGGCGTAGAACAATCGCTGGAAAAGTTGCAGGAAATGGTGCAGGAACCGGATCGGATCGGTGGAGGGGCACCGGGTCGGGTCGTGTACTCCACCCACGACCACTTCTCCAAACTGCTGCATCATGAACCGAAGCGCTCTGACCCGCTCATGATCCACTGACCCGCTCGCATCAAGGACCCACGAAGCGCTCCAGTACTCGAACCGGCCTGCTCGAGTGACTGACCCCGAACCGGAGCATCCACGAGATGAGGAGCCTGAACCGATCCGATGCTTTGGAGGAGCTATCACGAGCCACAAGTTGAACTGGTGAGGATGACATTGTCATGAATTGAAGAGCACCAGGGCATCACGAGCCGATCCAAAAGGTGTGGACCACGAACTGGAGCATGCACGATCGAACCGAACCAAGGACAAGGAGAAAAACCGAACCGATCCGGAGGGGACCAAAACCCGAGATGCAAAGGTAGTCCAAATAGGAAGTAGAACTCAGGATCCAGTTGGGAACCAACGAGTTAACTTCACGAGTTGGGCTTTGCTGCGGTACGTGTACTATGGGGTTATCGACATCCATAACTTTGGTTCACCACCAAGACGGATGTTAGGCTACGGACCAGTGCAGTGGGGTAGTTATTACTCCATGGGGCAGAGTGATCGTAGCATGGCTATGAGCCAGTGCAGTGAAGTCGTTTTGACTTCATGGGGCAGAGTGGACATAGCAAGGACTAGTGGCTATGGATCAGTGCAGTGGGGTCGCCATGACTCCACGGGGTAGAGTGATCATATGAGTGATCAAAGCAGTGGATATCGTATGCTTTACGCACTGAGTGAGAGATGTGAGGATGGTTGCTATGCTTGATTGTTTGACATCACTATGACATGCACACCCCCTCCCCGTATCTTTATACCAGATGTTAGTGTCACCTTAGAGTATTGTACATCTTGTTGTGCTAACTCTTTGGTTGCAAGTCCAGGTTTAGGTATGGTTATGTATACTTGTTATTGTTCTGTTTTGCATTTTATTGCTCATACCAGACTTTTGTCTGACCCAGAGTTTTATGTCTCTTCTTATTACTCTAGGTGCTCTTAAAGGGGCAGACTAGAGACAGGTCAAGTGATTATGCACGAGTAGCTGTACCGGAGATGAGCAGGAGGCTTCCACGTATGATATATATAGATATTCTCCCTGTGTTGTTGTTGGTCACTACTTTGGGCATTAGTAGTGCACCTTTTTTTCCTTGATTTAGAGATAGTATGTTGGAGGTGTAATAAGCTATATTTTGAATTTCTGCTGCTTTGATGATTATGGTTTAATTTTCGGCTTATGCACTATCTCGCCTGTTTTATGTCAAGTATGTTATTGTTATATTTTATTCCATGCGCTGTGAGACAATCTACAGGTTCCTTGTTAGTTCAAATTCCTTACTTTTCCTTTCTTTGGCGACCGTCTCGTGCTGGTTGGACATCTGTAAAGCGCATTTCAGGGAAATGTCGGCTGGTGCGGGGCGGGCCATCACACGAAAGTTCACTATATGTGAAACGAAGCATGGGAGTTCGTAGCGCGAAGCGATGTAACCCTCCAAGGTCGTAGGACTTCGTAAGCGCGAAATGAAACGTGGGAGTTCACTATATGTGAAACGAAGCGTGGGAGCTCGTAGCGGGAAGCGATGCAACCCTCCAAGGTCGCAGGACTTCGTAAGCGCGAAACGAAACGCGGGAGTTCACTATATGTGAAACAAAGCGTAGGAGTTCGTAGCACGAAGCGATGCAACCCTCCAAGGTCGTAGAACTTTGTAAGCGCGAAACAAAACGCGGGAGTTCACTTTATGTGAAACGAAGCGTGGGAGTTCGTAGTGTGAAGCGATGCAACCGTCCAAGGTCACAGGACTTCGTAAACACTAATCGAAATGCGGGAGTTCACTATAAGTGAAACTAAGTGTGGTAGTTCGTAGCACGGAGCGATGCAATCCTCCAAAGTTTTTGGAATTCGCACTGCGAAATGTTGCAACAACCAAAAATTCTTTCCATAGAGAAGGCAACTTCTAACTTCTCCATAAGAGAGATCAACAACGCTCAATGAACTTTAAAATGTTGAATCAACCGACAGAAGAGGAGGAACATTGGATTATAACGGCCTCTCCAAAACATGGGGCAGCAGACGAAGTCTCCAACGTTAGAATTGATTGACAAGCCAACCTTTTGGCTATAAAAAATTCTTCTCATAATAAAGACTAACAATGAGCTAGTAAACAAAAAAGCATTCATTTCGAAGCCCGCATTCCTCGCAAAGGAAAAAAATACAAGTTTCGAGGGGCAAATGTTAACCCCGTTGTTAACGCGGTTCAGAGAATGATGGTTCAGAGGCATCTCAGAACGTACAACCATAGACCACACGTCTGGGGTTACACGCCGTGTACCAGTCACACGCCGTGTACCACACATCTGGGGTCACACGCCGTGTACCACACGTTATGGGTCGCACGCCGTGTACCACACATCTGGGGTCGCACGTCGTGTACCACACGGCCATGTACCACACGTCTAGCGTCGCACGCCGTGTACTACACATCTGGGTCGCACGCCATGTATCACACGTCTGGGGTTACACGTCGTGTACCACACATCTGGGGTCACACGCCATGTACCACACGCCCAGGGCACACGCCAGGGGTCATGCACCAGCTGTTGACGTTGTGTACAGTTGGCTTAAACTGTCCAGTGGCAGTTTCGTAAATACACCAACGTGCGACCCAAAACCTGAACACCATAATTACTACTTTGCCACCTGGTCCAAACTTCTCCTATACATACCCCATTTCACCACACTTAAAAGGACAGATTTCCATCACCACGAAGTGCTGTCCAAAGGTTTCCTCCCCTATTCTAAAGCTCTCCAACCACCATTAATGGCTTCCAAAGCTCTCTCCATCTTCCTCCAATGATGTGAAGTTCAAATCACCTTCATTCTCCATTAGAAATCTCTTAAAGCTCCATTAATGGCTCCAAAAGCTTTCTCCTCCTTCCGCCATGGCCGATTCAACCTAGTCACCTTCTCCAATCTATGTTAGAGACCACTGAAGTTTCATTCTACTTCTCTCCTACCGCCGTTGATGCTCTTTAAAGCCTAGATTTACCGCAAATTCATGATGGAACCAAGGAAGATCACCTAAATCTTGAAGTGATTGAAGACCTACACTTCAACTACCACCATTAAGAGATCTCCTTCGTTCCTTCACAAATCCAAGTGTAATCTAGATCATAAAAAAGAGAAAAAGGAGGGGGATGAACAATATGAATGAATCCATGTATTTTGTACTCTCTAAAGTGATAATGAGAATCGCCTCCAAAGTGGACGTAGATCTATTTTAGAGCGATCCACTATAAAAACTCTTGTGTCTTTACTTACTTTTTCCCGCTTATTTTGCATTTGTGGCCCCACTTTCTATTGCATACCGAATTAGTGAAGTACGATCTAAGTCCTATTGGTGTTGAACCATTTTTGGTGAAAACACACATGAATTTCGATCCACTCCATCTTCCAACCTATTTTATACGAGAAAACTATCTCACAAGCTATCTCTCTTTTCTCACATGCATTTGTACGTGATGAAAGAACGTTATTCTTATCCTTCCCGTTTCTTTTTACTATATACATGGGTGTTGCACATTCTTCTATCTTCAAGTAACCTGGAATGATTTAAAATGCAAGGCAATTCTCTTTGAGAAAATCAAAGTGTTGATTCCCTTGCACGTAATAGAATATGGGGGTATCGACGGTGAGGTGACAGTCGACGAACATGAGGCATGGGTTTGCTTATGACGGGGGTCTTTCCACTGCTGGAACAGCACGGTAGCAGGGGCCAGCATGCAGTTTGTATAATGAGGAGCAGAAGTAGGCGACACATCGGAGTAGGTTTCGGGTACTGTAGAAGGAGGAGTATGGGGGAAGTTAATTGCGGTGATGAATTGGTGAGGATGGGTTTGAAAATGGCAAACGAGGTAGAAGATAGTTTACTATGCCTAATAAGCATCTATTTTCATGTCCAGGTGTGTATATATATTAATTAGATGAGGCGCATGGGTATCTTGGCTATATGCACATGCATGGGAAGTAACCAGGGAAGGTGGAGACGTGTATGGAGGGTTCAGATTCAGAAGTTTGTTGGTATGTACAAGGGAAGCTATGGTGAATAAATGAGGAGATGAAGCCAATGTGAAATGCGGTTTTCACGATGAGAAGGTAGCTTGTTGAGCTATTGAAAGATGGTGGTTAGGTGTTCATGGTGTGGACGTTAGTGGAGTGGGAAGCTTCACGTTGAAGTGTATACTAGGGAGTTTTGATTTGAGGAAGTTGCACGCGCAATAGTGGTACACAAAGGGAAGAAGTTTCCTAAAAAAAAAAAAGAGGAGCAGTTTTCAAGCGGAGAGGAGAATAGTAGGGGATATGGGAAGAACGTGGAAACTAATGGGTGTTGGGGAAGAAAGGTATGAGATGTGGCCTATATTAAACGATGGGACAATTGGGATTTAAAAATGGGAAAATAATAAAATAAAATGTTAACTTAGGCTAAAGGGATATTTTGAGCTCTTATGGAAACTAAATAATATTACAATTTACAGATTTTGTAGATGCTTCATATCTAGACATAGTTCTCCTCATTCACACACCGACTGTGGGTAGAAGAATCTATTTGTAAAGAAGTTTAGGAATGGATCAGTACCACTCTTGTAAGGGATAAGTTAATGCGCCCCATATAATTAAATAGTTTGTTAAACGTGATTAAGTGTTAATTAATTTATAATTAGGAAATTATTAAGTTAAATTCAATACATTAACTTGTTTAACGTTAACTTGTGTATACCTTAATAGAATTAGACAAAACCAAATACGTTGGACCCGTAACGGCTTGCACGACAATATGAAGCTGGTTTGGATGAAATTGGAAGAAATCAGAGTTTTAATTAAATTAAACATTCGTTTAATTCAATAAAACAAATTGGTTTAAAAATAGATGAAATCATGGTGAGTTTTACTCACTCAGTTTATCCCATTTATATTTTATATAAGCCGGGTTTTTATTTTATGTGCAATGTTTGCTAATAGTTGATGATTGGATGACTGTTTGTATGTATGCTGAATATTTTTAATATTCATGGATTAAATTAAACATTGTTTAATTTAATCAGATTAAATCGTTATTTTAACAATTATATTCCGAATGCGGTAACTTACCTGGTTGGTTACGTTTATAATAATATAAACATATTAAATAAATAATTTGATGCTTGAATGGACGTTATAAATTGTTTGTTGACTATTATTAGTTAAACTGTTTATTTCTGTTTATCATAATAAATATATTGTGGTATTGAATTTGAGGTAATCCATGTTGATGCAGGGAAGGATAAGTTAGAGGAATCCAACCGGATTCCTCAAATATACTGTTTATATTCATATTAGATTATATAAAGTATTTAACCAGTATGATTGAATGGTTGATTTAGTATTGATCGTTGAATTAAAATTCAACGTTTGTTAGTTATTAACCAATGGATGATATTGGTTAAGTTATTGGTAACGGTTGGCCTAAAATGAATCATTTTATGAACATTGATTTACACTCAGGTAAATCGATAGAAATAAGGTTATAAGGATATATTTTATAGCCAAACGGATCTTGAAATCTATATTATATAGATTATTTGAATAAAGGTTTTATTAAAAGAAGTGAATAATTATTTTTGTCTAGTAACTATAAATCGAGTATGTAAAGCGAATTCTTATGGTAGTGAGTTATATAAGCAATAACCAGAAATTAACCAAATGGTTAGGTATTGAATTAATTATTTCAAATAACAATTAATTGTGATTGCTTAATATAATTAGATTGTTAATTAAACTAAAGGAAATTATTTAAAGTGATTAAAAGAAAGGATTAATGGAATTGCTTAACGGATTAACCTTGTATTGAGTTGACTAAGTCAACTATTTTAAACCAAGATAGATTTTCAATTATTGGATCTTTAATTATTATTTTAAATCAATTATTATTTAAATAACCTTAAAAGGAAGATTAACTATTATAATAGTCAATGCTGAAGTAAACCAATTAGTTTGAAAATATTGGAATTGATTATTATTTATTTATTAATAATCAAAGTGATGAATCTTGGAACCAAATTCTTTTAATGAAAGTTTATGAAGTGTAAAGCCTTATGTGTAGTTAAATGAAATTGTAAATGAAATTATATTTAATATGAACTCTTATGAAGAATTCTATTAGTCGAATTTTATAAAATCCAAATTGGACAATTATTAAGGCAGGCTATAAACGGATTAATGTGTTAAATGATTTTAAGAGTCAAAACAAGTCCAAAATGGGATTTGTTATCTGAAGCATGTTAAACGGAATTTAAAAGCGCAAAGATAGGGAAATGGAGATGTTTTAAATTGATAAAGCGTGATTTTGAATTTGAGAAAAAGAGTTTTTCAAAAAAGAATTGTAACACCCCACACCCGCTACGTTCACTCACTAAGGGAATGCCATAACATCGGTGGAGTATTTTAAGTGAATATAGAACAGAAAAATTTCAACAAGACAGATATAAGTAATACTTGAGAATTTAAAACATCATTTCATTCCAGCGGAAAGTAAAACATGTTTGGTTACACCAAAACCATAAATAAGAGTCAAGTACATAATATCCATCCTGATAAAAACAAAAGTACATAATCCCACTACATAACCTAATAGCCATAATAGAAAATATAAATTGAGCTTTACATCCACGGTCCAAGCTCCAAAAGATAGATAAAGCAGTCTGATCAAAGCCCACTAGTGCTAGGCCCACTCTGAAAACCTGAGGGTTGGGAAAAAGATAAAGAAACAACGGGGTCAGACATAAGTCTGAGTGAGTCCTATAACCCTAACAATACAATCATTAAAGTAATTAGGGTATGATATAAACAAGGTACGGTACCTCTGGGGATAATGACTACACTAAGTAGCCAACTAAACATAGGATGTACTATGATAACCGAAAAGACGCATTTATCCACCCAAGGATAATTACTAGATTACACCACCCCAGATCTACCCACCCAAGGGTAATTCCTACACTGCACCACACCAGTTCTACCCACCCAAGGGTAATTCCTACTTAAAGGTTGATCCCACCAAGTGTACTTAGTAATTTTACCCAGTAGTTTCTTGTACCCCTAGCTGACTACATAGGTGCCGTCTGCCCCTATCTCCACTAGGTGTACTCAGTAATTTTTAATAGTAGTTTCGTGTACCCCTAGCTGACTACATAGGTGCCGTCTGCCCCTATCTCCACTAGGTGTACCCACTACTCCCCAAGCGATCGGCTCCCTACCGTAGATACCCGTGCTGGCCCCACAATGGGGTGTATCACTCCCCAAAGTGGCAACCCGATACAACAAATGGTGCACGGCTTATATCTACACGATGCAACAACGTCTTACCTACCATCCCGGGTCCACACACGCATATGAAACCCGTTGGACTCGCGTTGCCACCGCTACCCCGTTTTGGCCTCTTACAGTCAAGCCCAATATGCGTGTCCCGTCCTCGACTTGGGTCGAGCCCACAAAGATACGTTTGGGATATTGATTGAAATGGGCCCCTACAAGCTACTACTTAAGCTTGTCATTTTATCTAGTGCATCCCACTTAACCCTTTAACCATGTCCACCTACATGTTATAGATTTTGGTTAAGTCTTTTAATCATATTTTAATTGCCACTCAAGGCCCCCACAAGCTACTACTTAAGCTTGTTATTTAATTAATTGCCACTTAAGGCACCCACTAGATTTCCACATGCCACCCAAGGCACTTACTTGATTCCCTCATGCCACCCAAGGCACTTACTTAACCCTTTAATCATGTTTAATTACATGTTCCACTTTGGTTAAGTATTCTAATCGTATTTTCTATTACCACCCAAGGCAACCCACTAGTTTCCTTATGCCACCCAAGGCACCCCCACTAGTTACTACATGCCACCCAAGGCACCCACTTAACCCCTCATGCCTCACTACATGCTAATTTGGTTAAATGTTTCTTAATTAATTAAGGTCGTAACCTTTATAAAGACCTCTCACATTAGACCGTCTTTTATGGCAGCTGGATATGCCGGTTGGTTCCGGGCAGCCTTACACCATAACAGAGTCTAACCTCGTGTCTTTACACTTGTCACGTATTTAGTTTATGACTAAGACCTCTCACATTGGGCCAATCATTTGTAGCCGCTGGATTTGCCGGTCGGTTCCGGGCAGTCTTATGCTACAAAAGGGTCCAACCTCGTGTCTTAGTAGATTAATTACACCTAATTAATCACCCCCATAATTTGTATTAATTATCCCTAATTAATTACAAATATTTAAGAATATGGGTAGACCTAACTCAATAGGTAAATTCCCAATTCCATAATATGGGTAGACCTAACTTAATAGGTAAATTCCCAATTATGTCCATCCACTTTATGGTATGTTTAATCATACCCACTTCACACAATTTTATGTGTTCATTAATTTTTACCCCATCGTCCCCACGTAAATACGTTAACATGACATACTTCAAAAGAGAAGATTCATCATACACACAATGGGTTCAACTTAGCATATCATTAGCATTATCATGGGTTTAAAAGGTGTCAACTTGTATATATGACCATAAACCCAACTTGCATAAATAACCAACCCAAACTTGCATGAATCACATATGTCATAAAGATGGTAACTTGCTTAAATGTTCATGTCATAGACCTATCATAAAGGTGTCAACTTGCATACATGTCATAGGTCTAAAAGGGATGAACTTGCACATGTACTTATGTCATACATAGAGGCAAACATGCATATATTATGCATATCATAAAAAGAGACAAACTTGCATATGAACTTGCATCATAACTTGCATATGAACTTGCATCATAACTTGCATATGAACTTGCATCATAACTTGCGTAAAACCAAACACTTAGCATGCATAAAACCAAATACTTAGCATGCATAAAACCAAATACTTAGCATGCACGAAACCAAATACTTAGCATGCATAAAACCAAATACACAACTTGCATAGCATGTTACATATAACTTGCATATAATCTCACATATAGTTTGCATAACATGTTACATATGCATCAATGTTCAACATAGTGTTTTGCATAGTGAGCATCATAAAACATAGCATTAAACTTGCATATAGCATAAGACTTGCAAAACACACAACATACACTATACTAAACTTGCATAAGCACATTTATCCACAAACATAGCCATATCTTATCATATCCTATCATAATCAATTTAACAATTGATTATTAGGGCTATAGAAACTCACCACTAAACTCCCATAAGCAAACCCTTGCCAAAAATCACCCAAAAACTCTAGCCTTGAACATAAAGCTTGCAACTTGATGATGAATGCAAGCTAATGATCACTCATACAACTCAAAGATGCTTGTATGAACATGAAAGCCTTCATAGAAATAGTTTAGAAATAGGATGGAGGCTAGGGTTTTGAGTGGAGGCCATGATCATAGAAAATTTTGGCATAGTTTAGTTAGATGATAGGATTATGATCATTTAGGGCTAGCTTAGGGTCTTATTTATAGGATTAGGCAAGTGTTTTAGGCCATTAGATTAACCCTAAATTAGATTAGGACCATCAGATCTCGGAAGCTTCCAGAAACCAGCCCCAAAACACAGCCTAAACCTTAAAATGGTGCACCAGGCCAGCCAGAAAGCTGTGCAGGTTTCTGGCTCGACAAGGGCGCACTTCCCAAGTGCGCCAGTGTAAAAATGTGTTGGCGCACTTCACAAGTGCGCCAGTGCATTTTTGTGTTGGCGCACTTCACAAGTGCGCCAGTGCATTCTGGCTTGTTTTCGGTTTTTCTGCCTAACTTCGTTCGTCCATATCTTCTTCATACGGACTCCGATTTTCGAAAACTCAGACTCTATTTCGCGTATTTTTCCGAGACAAACGCAATGGTGCAACCCGTTTCCCCTAATTCCCACATCTGGGATTAGTTATTCTTTAATTTGTGAATTTTAGCATTAACCGAAATTCGGGGTGTTACAAGAATATATGGAGTTAAAACCCATGTTTAAAATCTATGGTAAATAGAAGTGTTGGGGTATTTATTGGAATGGAATTACATTGATAAACTCATATCTATCCTAACGATAAGAATGTTGTTGACTCAAGGACTGAGAGGTAAATAAAGTACCCCAACTTGAATGACTTCAGGATTATCCAAGGGTGATATTAGTTTAGAAAGAAGGGTAGTTGAAGGGATTTAAATAATATTTCTGTAAAGTATATTATATGCTATAATTCGAAGAATTATAAGTTGAGTGATTTGGAAAATTAGATTTGAAAAGCAGTATTCCAAATATTGGAAGATCTAGAAATTTAATTAACAACCATTTAACTAAAAAGGCCAAGTGACGTTGTATACTGACCTAATAAATCTATTTTATTTTCTATGGATGATAGTTGTTTGTTTTGATAGTTAAATCACTGACTATCAAAATCTGGCCAAATCGATTGTTGGTACGGAAAGACCGGGATCAAATTTATATACAAAAACTATTCCAACCAGCAAATATGTAACGTTGAAAGATGTCAGAAGCTGATCAAGATGGAGCAATTGAAGATCATGGACCTTCATAAGCACAAGGATTAGTGTTGAATTTCTCTGACCTGCACTCAGAGCTTTTCTGACGTGACTCGGTCGTGGTTGAGATTTTGCGAATTGCAGGACTACTCACTACTGATCCTTTGGATGTGGTAGGAGGGTGCCTTCGGTTCATGCTGTTCTTGGATGACTTGTATGGATGACGGTCCGACAGAGTATTTCCAATTGGTCATGTACGTTGATTTCTTCAAATGTTCCCTGTGTACTTTTGAGGACGTCAATTAGTAATTTGATAGATCTGATGATGTGGCATTCAAAGTGATGTGCTGATAGGTAAATGTAGCCTCAAGCCTCTACAACCAGGTGATGACAGAAATCGGGCGGCAACATGGCTAAGTGGTTCGCTCCCAAGTAGGGTGTATATTCACATATTTAGAGAAAATCTATTTCCTTCTTTAATCTATTTCGATGTTGTCCCTTTTCGAGAGACGGTGAGTCGCACCCAACATTTGGTCGTATACATTCGATACACTCAAGTGAAATTAGTGGTCGGTCATACGTGGTCACGTTGCAAGATGTTCTTGTGGAACCAAGTGTATTCCCCTCTTGTGATACACTATCGGAAGGTGATTCCATACCTTGTCATAGTCAGAATCCAATCTCCAATAAGCGCCCATGATTTTTGATTGTATATTATATATGTAGAGCGTGAGATGTAAGTGTTCCGCTAGATTGTTATTTATTTGTATTTAGATACTATTATAATATCAGAATAAGATATAATTTCAAATTATTTTGGGTTATCGTAAGGTAAAAACCATATGTTTTATGTGTGGATCGGTCATATGATTATCCTTTTCTTTTAGAAAATATTTGTTAACTTTAAAATCAAGTTGGATGTTGCTTATAAACATAGCGAGTTTTTCTCACCTTGGTTCACCAGACTGATCCGGCGTTTGTAATGCTCGGGTTAAACAGGGTTTTACTAGTTCAGGTTAAGATGCTATGAATTAAAGAGACGAGTTGTGTAATGACCCGAAAATCCGGTCCAATTTGAGCTGACCAAATAACACAAGTCCAAACCCAAACTGCACTGGAAATTCAAGACATTAATAGAAAGAAGATAGAGGGTGAGGAAAGATAAGGTAGAACTAATAGAATAGAGGAAGAATAAGAACATCATCATCAGAGTAAACACGAATCTCACAGCGGAACGAATAAAATATAACATAACCTTTGAAATAAAATAGTTATGTATATAATAGCACTTATCAGAGTACAACACTTACAAAAACAGCAGAAATAAACAATAATTATATAATTCTGAAGCCTCCTACTCCAAGCTCTCCAAGTGTATTTGAAAAATCCCGACTACTTGACTGCCTGTACAAATTTAGGCACCCAAGAGTTTAGGGAAACAAAACAAAATAAACTCCGGGTCAGTCATGGGACTGGTATGAATAAAACTCCAACACTTGGTTAATAAATGATATCTCATAAGACCACGCCGTGAAAACAGAACGGGTTTTTCCCTTATGAAAATCCAAACAAAACTTTGTAAACAATATCATTCTGATATTATAATAATGTCTAGTACAAATAGATGTCAATCTAGCAGAACGCTTTCATCTCACGTTCCACATATATAATGAAAAATCATAAACCGCAGGCGCTTATTGGATGATTGGATTTCAACCTATGACAAGGTATGGAACCACCTTCCGATCAGTGTACTCTAGGAACGATACACTGGAGTTCAACAAGAACATCTTGCAACTCAGCCACACATGACCGACCACTCATTTCGCTTGAGTGTATCGAATGTACATCACCAACGTTTGGGATCAACAACTGTTCCCGTATATATATATATATATATATATATATATATATAGGACAACATTGATAGATTAAAGAAGCAAATGAATATTCTCTAGATAGGTGATTATACACCCTACTTCGGTGCGATCGACTTAGCCATGTTGCCTGCCCGATTTTTGTCATCTACCGGATGTGAGGCTAGAAGCTACACTTATCTTTTTACATATCATATCTTCATTCACTTGGAATACAACATCGTCATTCCCGCCAAATCATTATCGATTTCCCTAACGGTATCATGGGTATAAAGCTAAGAGAAACGAATTCCTCCGCCACCAAACGTAATACGTTGAAGAGATCAAGATACATGATTCGTTAGGAATACTCTGTCAGACATTCGTCCATACAAGTTGTCCTGGGACCGGACAAACCGAAGGCACTATTCAGTACATCCATCTTAGGCACTGTTATCTAAGACTTATACAATAGCCCTTGCACTTTACTCCGTCTTCAATATATTCAACATACTTGACTCGCAACGCTTATGTCAATACAGAGTGGTTCTTTGGATAATAATCCAACTGGTCTCTCCATATTAACAATGTTAAAATGGTAGAAACTTTGATAGTCGGTGATTTAACTATCAAATGAAAAACGTCCGTGTACACACAACGATCTTATTTCCAAATGGAATTATCGATCCAATCATCAGCTATATATATACACATATATATATATATATTCATATTTCCTTATTTTCTATATTTATAAAATGTACGTTATTAACACTGGAAAACATTTCCAGCTTATTCACGCATCACTATCATTCCACAACTATTAGTCCCTAACTGTAAACTAGTAAGAGAACAATTCTCTAAGTATAAACCCCGAAGGCTGAAACCAACATTATATCGATACTCAGAAAACTATTCAACTAAACTAATCTCTAGTCAGTTTCTAATTTTGCTTAACTCTATTTCTTTAACTCTATTCGATTAACTCAATTTGATTAACTCTAATTGATTAACTCTAATTCGAATAACTAATATTTGTTTTAACTTTATTTAGAATAACTATATTCGATTTAACTCCATTCGCTTGACTCTAGATCGCAGCGATCACAATGGTTACACCTGATTCCCTCAGGAAACATCCAACCACCATGGACTATCTGCAGCCCTGCGAATTTCGCTAGCAGTCGTGCTAAATGGCAACTTATCCTAAATAACTATGTCTGTTTAACTCTATCTTGACTAACAATATTCGATCAACTCTACTTCGATTAACTATGTTTGATTTACCCCTTTTTAAAATCCTATTCAGTTTCCTACTAAATATTTCTTTATTCTATTTTTTTTCTAAATAAATATTTCTTTTATAAAATTCTTTGATTTTATAAATATTTCATTTCTAATAACTCTTTGAAAATTTCTCCTTCTATATTCAGTATTCCTTGTGGTTTTTAAATACCCAATCACAACAATTAATATCATCCAACTATACACAATCAGTAACAGATTATATATCACATCATATATCACAATATATGAAAAACAGTAAAATAAATGTTGAGGAATCCAGTTGGATTCCTCCAACCTGTTTCCCTGCATCACAGATGTTAAACCATAAAATTAACATCAACTTCATTTCAGTATTAAATGTTCTAATAAGTAACATCCATATATATTTAATGGTTTATATATATATATATATATATATATATAAAATTTCAACTAACTGACTAGTAGTTCAATCAAACAGTCAACACACAACAATCAACAGATAATTATCAGTTATAAGAATACGTTATAAAAATATAACTGTTCAGAGTTGGTGAGTTATACTCACTTTGGCAGTTCATCGTTAAAGAACGATAAACTGTTTTGTTTGATTTGAATCAAACAATTTATTTCGCCATAAATTCATACGAGCCCCCATCCACTTCCAGTCAGTTCCATCGTGTAGTATCCGTCCATACGATCCCAACGCAACTTACGGTTCGTCAATCTGATATCGTATGCAACCATTATGAATTATACAAGTTTGTACTTATTTAAACACTAAAAATAAAATTATAATTTCCTTTATCCAAACAATTAGGCTTACTCTCTTTTCCAAGGCCCGCTAAAAATCCAACCCGTACTCTTTAAATCCCTTCTTCTCTAAATGCTTCGTTTACCGTCACCACTCCAGTAATTCCGAATCCACCATCACCGTCCTCTCCCATTCATTCCTCCACTGAATCCAAAGTTAACACCACCATCGGACTTCTCTTCGATCCCTCATTTAGTCCACCCACACGCAGATGGGCTCGGATCTCATCTCTCCGCCACGACTACAGGATCTCGACACAGCATCGGCGAGAAGTTGCAAACTTAATTCAAATGGAATTTCCCAAAAGTTTGCCACAAAGTTGCGCAATCCCACCAGCATCCCGGCAGCACCCACAAATGGTTCTTCGATTGCTCCTACTCGCGGCGGCGTCCAGCCCTAGTACGGTTGTTCACAAGTGAAGCTCGATGACCTCTGATCGCACCCAACAATACAAACTTCAGCGTGTAGATTCTGCTTCCAGGAATTCAAAGAAATGCTAGTTATGATTTTATGATTTTTGTATGATTATCATTGATTTTCTAAAGATCTTGACTTTGTGTTGAGGGTGGAAAAAAACTGACGGCGCAAAAACTGATATTGAAATTAGGTTTAGAAAATTTAAAAGGGTACTTATAGGAAGGTTTAGATATTTTTCTTTTGATTTTTATAGCAATTTAAAATCACCCGTTGTATGTATATGTCCTTTAAAAATTCCTGTGACCATATACGATACCCAAAAATCACGAAACTGGACATGCAGCTACAGTTCGACATTACGGTCCCAACGAAACTGGTTTCGTCGAATTCTGACTCCGTCTACTCACACAGCGTATTTTTAACTGTCAAAATACTGACTGTTTTTCACTCTAAAAATCCGTATGGCCGCACAGTGACTCTAAAAATCATGAAACTTGGAATCTAACAATAATTTGATGTTGCGGATCTAACAATATTAGTTCCGTCGAATTCCGACCTCGTTTGCAAAAGTGGCTATTTTTAAAGCTCTAAATAGCCCTTTTTAAATATATAAATATAATTAAATTTAATATTTAAAAATAAATATTCTCGTATATATTCACAGTGGAATATCATACAACTCCAGAGTAATTATATATATTCGATATTCCAAGTTCAGGTTGAATCGGATTTCAATTTATATTGAAATTCCCTTTTATAATGTATATAAAGCATTACGAATTATAAAGGAATTCCGCAGCGACTTTTCTGAAATTTGATTTGGACGTAAATCAAAATCTACACGACGAAATCCCGATTTTTCTCTTCCACTAGAAAAATATACTTCACCAGCTCCACACGTTTTCTTGTTTCACAGAAATCCGACTTAAAACAGCTTCTGTATATTCAGTTGAAGTTCGAATCGCCAAATAACGAACTACCACGCCATTTCAAGCTCTATTTTAAGTATATTATAATTCTACGTTCAAACTTCGTTCAAATAATATATTCTTTATTCTAATTCAATTTTAAACTGAATTAAATATCAAAGATGATCTTCTTCACACCATATCGCCATTTCAACCCGTTCTGATTATTTCAGAGTTAAATATATTATTTAATTATTATTTTAATTAAATATTCACTATTAATTAATTAAGCAACCATTATATTCTCTACATCACTATTTTAAATAATTAAATTAATTAATTATTACATCGCTAAAAATGCGGGTCATTACATTCTTCCCCACTTAAAATAATTTCGTCCTCAAAATTGCTAAGCTAGGAAAATGCTACCACTCTACTAACTAGATTCAAATATTAATTCCTTCTGGCTAACTAAAATTTTCAGAAATCATGAAAATTTTCTAACGCCTTAAATTTTTGAACAATTTCGCCATAACCTCCTTTGTACTGGCCAATACGTCAAACCACCACTCGCCTCTTTAGGCCTTCTTCAACCCAAAAGAAAATCAAACAGCCAAGCGGCTTGCTAATTTGGCTAATGAATCTCATCTCCATATATAATATAAACTAGTACCTTTTTGTTGGGCATATCAACTCTATCACTTCCATATGCTATCAACTCAGCATATACCAGTGTTATCTCAATCAAATTCCAATCAGTTCATATCCTCAAATCCAAATCAAATTTCATTCGAACCCCAATATCAAATTCCAAATTTTTGACATATCAATTTGGTTCCATTCTAGATTATCTCTAATCCAATTCAATTTTATTTAATTTAGTTCTAGTTAAATTTCAATTTATTTTTACCATCTTATTTTATTTAACTTCATAAGTTAAATTTAAATTCCTGGGTTTATTTCAAATCAATTTGAAATCATAATACCAATTCAAAACATTTGAATTTCTAAATAACTTGTTTTCTCAAACATTTCAAAAACCAAATCCTTGGTAGTAATCCGTCACTTACTAACTCGAAAATCACACCGACGATGTACGGATCGTCATCGGAATTTTTTTCCAGCAATCGAAGTGAGTTCAATACTATATCTCTTTCAGTTTGAAAAACATTTTCAAAATCTCCCATGAACTTAAAATTTCCTTATGTAAAATTCAAATTCAGATTTAAATTCAGATTTAATTCATCTTATTTCCTATACTTTACTTATATGAATTCCGATTAGTTATTTATAACCATTTCATTTTATAATCTCATTCGATTATAATAACAACCACATATCCAATATATTGTAATTCCAATATATATTTCTTATAACCAAAAATATTTCGGGTAATATTATTTCATTTACCCTCTTTCGAAACATACCGTGTCGGTTCATCGTATTCAGGTGTTTATAAAACTCCTACCGATACAGTGGATCAAACTGATCGACCGGAATTCATAAGCCACTTAACCTATAAATCTCCACAATATAAAACAATTTTTTTTATATCAAATAACAAATACGTTCACTCGTATATATACACTCAACTCAATCTAGGGTATTACTAACCACATCTCTACCGAGTCATGCCACAGAGCCAAGGTAATTCACTTAACCTTAAGCTCTAATACCAACTGTAATGACCGGAAAATCCGGTACAATTTGAGCTGACCAAATAACACAAGGCCAAACCCAAATTGCACTGGAAATTCAAGAAATTAATAGAAAGAAGATAGAGGTTGAGGAAAGATAAGGTAGAACTAATAGAATAGAGGAAGAAGAAGAACATCATCATCAGAGTAAACACGAATCTCATAGCGGAACAAATAAAATATAACATAACCTTTGAAATAAAACAGTTATGTATACAATAGCACTTATTAGAGTACAACACTTACAACAACAGCGGAAATAAACAATAGCTATATAATTCTGAAGCCTCCTGCTCCAAGCTCTCCAAGTGTATCTGAAAAATCCCGACTACTTGACTGCCCATACAAATTTAGGCACCCAAGAGTTTAGGGAAACAAAACAAAATAAACTCCGGGTCAGTCATGGGACTGGTATGAATAAAACTCCAACACTTGGTTAATAAAGGATATCTCATAAGACCACGCCGTGAAAACGGAACGGGTTTTTCCCTTATGAAAATCCAAATAAAACTTTGTAAACAATATCATTCTGATATTATAATAATGTCTAAGTACAAATAAATGTCAATCTAGCAGAACGCTTTCATCTTACGTTCCACATATATAATGAAAAATCATAAACCGCAGGCACTTATTGGATGATTGGATTTCCAACTATGACAAGGTATGGAACCACCTTCCGATCAGTGTACTCTAGGAACGATACACTGGAGTTCAACAAGAACATCTTGCAACTCAGCCACACATGATCGACCACTCATTTCGCTTGAGTGTATCAAATGTACATCACCAATGGTTGAGATCAACAACCGTTCCCGTATATATATATGTGACAACATTGATAGATTAAAGAAGCAAATGAATATTCTCTAGATAGGTGATTATATACCCTACTTCGGTGTGACCGACTTAGCCATATTGCTTGCCCGATTTTTGTCATCTACCGGATGTGAGGCTAGAAGCTACGCTTCATATCTTCAATTACTTGGAATACCACATCGTCATTCCCGCCAAATCATTATGGATTTCCCTAATGGTATCACGGGTATGGAGCTAAGAGAAACGAATTCCTCCGCCACCAAACGTAATATGTTGAAGAGATCAACATACATGATTCGTTAGGAATACTCTGTCAGACATTCGTCCATATAAGTTGTACTGGGACAGGACAAACCGAAGGCACTATTCAGTACATCCATCTTTGGCACTGTTATCTAAGACTTATACAATAGCCCTTGCACTTTACTCCGTCTTCAATATATTCAACGTACTTGATTCGCAACACTTATGTCAATACAGAGTGGTTCTTTGGATAATAATCCAACCGGTCTCTCCATATTACCAACGTTAAAATGGTCAAAACTTTGATAGTCGGTGATTTAACTATCAAATGAAAAATGTCCGTGTACACACAACGATCTTATTTCCAATGGAATTATCGATCCAATCATCAGCTATATATATATACATATATATATATATATTCATATTTCCTTATTTTCTATATTTAGAAAATATACGTTATTTACACTGGAAAACATTTCTAGCTTATTCACGCATCACTATCATTCCACAACTATTAGTCCCTAACTTTAAACTAGTAAGAGAACAATTCTCTAAGTATAAACCCCGAAGGCCGAAACCAACATCAAATCGATACTCAGAAAACTATTCAGCTTAACTAAACGCTAGTCATTTTCTAATTTTGCTTTACTCTATTTCTTTAACTCTATTCGATTAACTCTATTTGATTAACTCTAACTGATTCACTCTAATTCGAATAACTAATATTTGTTTTAACTTTATTTCGAATAACTATATTCGATTTAACTCCATTCGCTTGACTCTAGATCGCAGCGATCACAATGGTTACGCCTAATTCTCCCAGGAAACATCCGACTGTCGTGGACTATCTACAACCCTGCGAATTTTGCTAGCAGTCGTGCTAAATGGTAACTTATCCTAAATAACTATGTCTGTTTAAATCTACCTCGACTAACAATATTCGATCAACTCTACTTCGATTAACTATGTTTGATTTACCCCTTTTTCAAAATCCTATTTAGTTTCCAACTAAATATTTCTTTATTCTATTTATTTTCTAAATAAATATTCCTTTTGTAAATTCCTTTGATTTTATACATATTTCATTTCCAATAACTCTATGAAAATTTCTCCTTCTATATTCAGTATTACTTATGGTATTTGAGTACCCAATCACAGCGATTAATATCATCCAACCATACACAATCAGTAACAGATCATATATCACAATATATGAAAAACAGTAAAATACATGTTGAGGAATCCAGTCGGATTCCTCCAACCTGTTTCCCTGCATCACAGATGTTAAACCATAAAATTAACATCAACTTCATTTCAGTATGAAATGTTCTGATAAGTAATATCCATATATATTTAATGGTTTATATATATATATATATATGTATAAATATGTAATTTCAACTAACTGACTAGTAGTTCAATCAAAAAGTCAACACACAACAATCAACAGATAATTATTAGTTATAAGAATACGTTATAAAAATATAACTGTTCAGAGTTGGTGAGTTATACTCACTTTGGCAGTTCATCGTTAAAGAATGATAAACTGTTTTGTTTGATTTGAATCAAACAATTTATTTCGCCATAAATTCATACGAGCCCCCATCAACTTCCAGTCAGTTCCATCATGTAGTATCCGTCCATACGATCCCAACGCAACTTACGGTTCGTCAATCTGATATCGTATGCAACCATTATGAATTATACAAGTTTGTACTTATTTAAACACTAAAAATAAAATTATAATTTCCTTTATCCAAACAATTAGGCTTACTCTCTTTTCCAAGGCCCACTAAAAATCCAACCTGTACTCTTTAAATCCCTTCTTCTCCAAATGCTTCATTTACCGTCACCCCTCCAGTAATTCTAAATCCACCATCACCATCCTCTCCCATTCATTCCTCCACCGAATCCAAAGTTAACACCACCATCAGACTTCTCTTCGATCCCTCGTTCAGTCCACCCACACACAGATGGGCTCAGATCTCATCTCTCTGCCACGACTACAGGATCTCGACACAGCATCGGCGAGAAGGTGCGAACTTAATTCGAATGGAATTTCCCAAAAATTTGCCACAAAGTTGCGCAATCCCACCAGCATCCCGGCAGCACCCACAAATGGTTCTTCGATTGCTCTTACTCACGGCGTCGTCCAGCCCTAGTACGGCTGTTCACAAGTGAAGCTCGATGACCCCTGATCGCACCCAACAATACTAACATCAGCGCGTAGATTCTGCTTCTAGGAATTCAAAGAAATGATAGTTGTGATTTTATGATTTTTGTATGATTATCGTTGATTTTCTAAAGATCTCGATTTTGTGTTGAGGGTGGAAGAAGACTGACGGCGCAAAAAATGATATTGAAATTAGGTTTAGAAAATTTAAAGGGGTACTTATAGGAAGGTTTAGATATTTTTCTTTTGATTTTTATATTAATTTAAAATCACCCGTCGTATGTATATGTCCTTTAAAAATTCCCGTGACCACATACTATACCCAAATATCACGAAACTGGACATACAGCTACAGTTCGACATTACGGTCCCAAAGAAACTGGTTTCGTCGAATTCTGACTCCGTCTGCTCACACAGCGTATTTTTAACTGTCAAAATACTGACTGTTTTTCACTCTAAAAATCCGTACGGCCACACAGTGACGCTAAAAATCACAAAACTTGGAATCTAACAATAATTTGATGTTGCGGATCTAACAAAATTAATTTCGTCGAATTCCGACCTCGTTTGCAAAAGTGGCTATCTTTAAAGCTCGAAATAGCCCTTTATAAATATATAAATATATTTAAATATAATTAAGTTTAATATTTAAAAATAAATATTCTTGTATATATTCATAGTGGAATATCATACAGCTCCAGAGTAATTATATATATTCGATATTCCAAGTTCAGGTTGAATCGAATTTCAATTTATATTGAAATTCCCTTTTATAACGTATATAAAGCATTACGAATTATAAAGGAATTCCACAACGACTTTTCTGAAATTTGATTTGGACGTAAATCAAAATCTACACGATGAAATCCCGATTTTTATCTTCCACTAGAAAAATGTACTTCACCAGCTCCACACTTTTCTTATTTCACAGAAATCCGACTTAAAACGGCTTTTGTATATTCAGTTGAAGTTCGAACCAAATAGAAAACTGCTGCGCCATTTCAAGCTCTATTTTAATTATATTATAATTCTACATTCAAAGTTCATTCAATTAATATATTCGTTATTCTAGTTCAATTTTAAATTGAATTAAATATCACATATGATCCAGTTCACACCATATCGCCATTTCATCCCGTTCTGATTATTTCAGAGTTAAATATATTATTTAATTATTATTTTAATTAAATATTCACTATTAATTAATCAAACTACCATTATATTCTCTACATCACTATTTTAAATAATTAAATAAATTAATTATTACATCGCTAAAAATGCTGATCATTACAAGCTGAAGGAGTTCAGACGTATGATATTTAATAGTTATTCCGATGTGTGACGTATATGAGGACATGTTGTTATAACTGTCCAGAGGTATTGGTGTACTCTGATGATTGTTAGTATTATTTTTAAGCTTTCAATAAAGATTTATTTCTATGTTAGATTTATTTTCCGCTGTGACGTGAAACTCTGTGTGGTGTTGGTCCTTATTCTTATTCTAATATTTCTTTCTTTCTTATGTCACCCTCTAATTTCTTTTTATTAACTGTCTGGTGTTTTCGATACTTGAGTACTGGCAAGTAATACGAGTTTATATATTATTATTGGAATTCGGGCGTCATATCCCAAGGGTTGTTACAATCGCTATTTTTGTTAAGATTTTGATAAGAATGCAAACATTTATGGAATTTTTTTTCAGATTTTTTAGGTGTTTAATAGATTTTTTATATCTCTTAAATCTCATGCAATTTGTTAGGGGTGTTTTCGATTACAGGGGGAGCATACAAATAAGGAGAGTTCTATACTTCTCATACAATTTGTTAGGGGTGTTTTCAGTTGTAGGGAAGCATACAAATAGCTAAAATTCAGATTCAAACACATTTATCATATTCAAAATCTTAAATGTATGTTTGTCATCATCAAAAGGGGGAGATTGTTGAATATAACAGTATGATTTTGTTTGACGATAACGAACATATATTATTCTATAAATGTGTTTGTAACTGTACTATTCTATATTTCATCTCATACATAAATAAATATTAATATTGAATAATAATACTATTGCACGTAATTTCAATATTAAACAATATTTATTATTCAGTAAAATATTTTATTTCAAATATCGGAGCAGTACAAATTTCATAACTCACTTCTATACATTTCTCTGATCGTATTCAAGTTCATATACATAGCTTCCTCACTATAGTTTCACTCAACTATACATGTACTCTCTCGTATACATTCACAGTCACTCACAATCTTCATTTGCCTCAAGTCCAGTCTACAGTCATGTCCAGTCTGTTGTATACCTGTCACAGAAGCACACATAGAGTAAAATGGAACAAAATAGAATTAATTGTAAATGGTTATAAATTATTTTCAAGTTTTATTTGCCACAGATTTTTGGTTTGTTTCTCATCATTTTTCTAGACTTGGCCAAATATATATATATATATATATATATATATATATATATTTAAGTCTAGACTACTTGTGATTATTCACAGTGATTCAATGTTAATACCACAAGGTGGATTGAATACTAGTGCTCGCAGACTAGCCACAACACAATGTATAGTGATCTACTGATTTAAATAGAAAAATATTTTTGCACTTATATATAGTTATATTTAGGCGAACAGGTACAAAACCAAGCAGCATGCACAATGGCAAACATGAAACCTCAAATTCAGGCAAGCAAGCAACAGGCCATATACATATACAAAGCCATGACCAATTCAATAAAATAAAAAGCACTACACAAATCTTAGTGAAGGTTCAAGTATTGATAAGTTGGTTACAAATTGTGGTGTAATTGCAAGAGCACAAACTTAAGTTCACAAGAAGGAAGAGTATGCAAGTGAGAAAGGAAATGAAGGACTCAAGTTCAAGCAAGCCGGTGAAGCAGAATAGTTTATAGAAGTGTAACTCAAAATGAGCATAACCGAGACACAACTTTAGATCTAAATACTCAAGCTAAAAGGAAAAACAAAAGGTTCAAGTCTGGAGAAAATACATGCCAACAAAGGGGTGATGCAAAACTGACCAGATGTAAAGCAGTAAAATATTTTTTTATGGTCAAATCAAATGGAAACACGCAAACTGCATAATGCAGTTAACATATAAATTAACATGGCAACGTGTGAATGGAGCAAGCAAAGACTCAAACAAGTACTTTTACGAGCCAGTGACACATAGTGTCAGTATACAACATAGGGGCAGAAATAAAGCACAAGTAGTAGTTAAGCAAATGGCAGCATATTACAAAAGCACACAGGCCATTGCAACACAGTGAAATATGCACGCAGCACTGCAGTAATGAACAACAGGGGCAGTAACTCAAATGTACAAGACAAGAACAGAGGCTGTGTACATAGGTGGATGAGAATTCAAGTGCACAAGCATGACAAAGCAGTTGAGACAAAAAAATACACAAGACCATGAACATTGTATCAGGACAGTGCTTCAGTATATATGGACTACACATCACAATAAGACACAAGGGGGTAGATTCAGTGACAAACAGGTTTAGTATGACAACGAACAACAATTGAGGACCAAAGGCTCATAGACGCAGTTAAGGATATACAAAAATGGTGTAGCAAGTGACAAGCATGAAAACATGTTATAGTGGTTCAAATGGTTATCGATAAAAAGCAGAGTATTATTCTTGGAAAATTAATAAACGACAAGTAAATACATTTTTTCCAAGAAGAATACAAATTCTTTTTTCGGAAATTTGTAAATATGGTAAACTTGATAAGTTCGAACAATTTCCATAATTAAAATCAATTATAATCGGCAAGTAAATATTTGAGCATAATTCAAATACATAAGGTGTTAAACTCAGCAAAACATTATTGTCAGAAAGATGTGAAGAATTCAACGCTGAAAATCACACAACAATTATCAACATTTTCAAATCAAGAAAAATCAAAGCCTTTTATTTTTGGCAAGGGAGAATGATTTCACTTAATAAAAAATTCAAAACTTTCCAAGAAATCGCAAGGGGTAATTTAGAGCAAGAAAACCAATTAAACCTTTCCAGAAATTGATTAGTTATTCATGGAAACATCATGTGAAATCAGAGCGGATAGGGTTTTCGAAACCCTATATAAACATTGATTCTTCACTAGAAAAGTATATTGACGCCACAAGCAAACTATTGTGCACAATTAAAATTGAATTAGAAAACTCACAAAGGTTTTTGAGCATTTCGATCATCATCAAATCATGTGGAATATGGAGCAATTGCAATGAAGCATGTAACGATCTGGCTTTTTGACCGCTTCATGTCGGTAACTAAACCAACTCGAACCATTCAAAATGACAAATTGTTATTGCTTATGAAGTCGAAATATAAAATCATCACAGAATCACATAAACAGAACAAAAAATATCTCAAAATGGAAATATTATTTATACAATAATACTACATCATTTAAAATTTACACGATATCAGAGTACGGAATAAATTATAGATACGGCGGAAGATTGAATACAAAAGCTTACTAATAAGGGAAGAAATAGAATGAACTGAGTATACAATGATAAAATGCCTATACTCCAGAGATACTCAAGGTCCAGTAGGTGGATTTCCAAATCTGAAATACTTAGGCTGGCCCAAGCATTTTGCAAAGTAAAATAAAACAAAATACCCGATCCAAGACAAACATTCTCATATAAGCGAATCAACTCAAGTGAAATGTTTAACAAAATTCATCAGTAATGTAAGAACCCGTAACTTCCCCGGTAAGGAAAGAGCGGATTACCTTGAGAACAACCCACAACAGAACACAGACGGAAGAACATTTCATTGCTATTACAACAATTCCATCAGATACAAGAATATACAGAGTATAATGAATAAATTACATTCGATAAATATCAGAGATTACAATAAATTACATAGCAGCGGAAAAATAATATAAAACACAACTGAAGGTGATATACGGATACAGAGCTTTCCGGATATCATTCCAGCTGTAAACCAGGATCCTTGTGAATATAAATCTGCAAAACCAAAACTACTAGCTGCCCGTGCGGAAAATAGGGGCACCCAGAGTTTAGGTTAAAACAATAAACTCCAGGTCAGTCATGTGACTGGTGTGAGAACTAAAACAGTTATTAATATTGGTTTTAAAGTTTGGCAAATCAAGGGACCATGCCGTATAACACGGAACGGGTTTCCTCCCAAGGATACCAGTGCATAGAACAAACAGCGCAATGCTAAATAAAGAAAAATGAAGCTGTTATAAGACCCAGGTCCCATCACACAATGCAACGCAAGCCGGAGGATAGGGTTTTCCCTTATAATAGTCAAAGCATGCTTGATACGTTTAAAACACATTATTTGATACTATTATAGGTGTATAGTGTCAAAACAATTTCAATCATAAATATCAATCATAGGCGGCATAGCTACCATCTACTATGTCTCCATACTAGTTCTACAATTAAAACCACAATACACGTATTGGAAATTGGATTTCCGTCATGAGTCGAGGCAAGGGGCAATCTCCTCTCCGCGTTCGAGACACTCTAGCAAATGTCTCAGGACTACACACTCTGGGCAATCCTGGAATCGGCTGAGCCGGTCCTCTCTTATGTTTGAGGATTGGTAATTCCTTAACACACGTTTCCCGGTCCTTACAGACCTATAATCGAGGCGCCTCATTCCAACAACCACAAAGGTGAAAAGTATATAAATGTCAGGGCTGGTAAGTCACTGACACCACCAAAGCTAGAAAGAAACGTCGTGCTCTCCCAGCGGTCCATATCCCGTTTTTAACTCATACCGAGGTGTGAGGCTCGCGAATTCACGTTATGCACAAAGCTACGCCACAAAGGCCGTGCTTTGATCATCAACCACAAGACTTTGCTTTTCAACAGAAGCCTTGATCATTGCATCTCAGCATGCCACACATGCAATTCATGCCATGCGATTGATATCTATCGATATATAACCTCTAAGCTCGTACGTCTCAGAGAAGGGCGTTAAGCAAGAGAATAAATTCTCCGCCGCCAAACAGATATATATTTAACAGAAATCAATCAACACAGAATAAAATCCAATGTCAGACACACAATCCATTTACAAGTTCGTTCTGGGTCTGAACGAAACCGGAGGCACTTTCCTCGCATATCCATCCATCTCCAAGTACGTCTGGACGACCACCAACTATTTCCATCCTCTTGGGTGTACTGCCCAATCAGGATCGTCAGTAATTATCCAAACGATGTGAAAACTTCCGGTCTTCGACCACCGTCTTCATCTTCGACATATCGTCGAATCGGTTATTCAGAATGGGTATAAACCCGGACTTCCGGACAACCCGCGTATATTAAAACGAATGTTACACAAACACAACATACGCCTCATTCCAATTCAGGATATCCTTTTTTTTCACGAAATCACATTCTTAGGGAAAGGTTCCCATTAATTTTAGCCAAGATAAATTCTTTAAAATTTATCCTTTAATCTTCCTTTGGATGTCGTTTCTAACCAAATTATGGTTTTCTAAACTAGTCGAGATTAGCGAACCGTAACAAAGTAATTATTTGTTTTATTTCCCAATCCCAACATATTCATCCCATGAAGCAAAACTGGTAGTACTTCACATCTAACACCACAGTGTTATCGGTAAAACTAATTACCATTTCACATTCAAATCTAATTTAAGATTTAACTATCGCTTTGGAGTAAAACTGGTGATACTCCATTCTCGCTCAATTTCTAAATTTGGCAATTTAAATTATCAATTCCCCATTTCAATATAATTGCAGATTCATTAAAACTCCTTTTACTGGGTTAAAGAACTAATGTCATTTAAAACACAGTTCACGACAAACCCAAATCACATTCTATTTACTATCGGGTTAAAGAATAAGTGTTATTTAAAACACCCTTCACGATAAACCCACAAATCAATTCTATTTAAAACCCATTTCAAATCCGATTTATTTATTTAAAAATAAATGGGTTTTAATTTTAGTACAAAACTAGCTCATTTCGATAAAAATCCATTTTTATCTTTTCAAATATGGAGTTTTTTCATCCCAAATTTTCCCAAATCATTTCTTATGATTTTACACTATTTATTACTATTTTTGATAATTTTATCAAGGCCCGTACAGTCGATTCCCAATAATGGCCATCGAACTGCACTTACAGCGACCTTTTCCAAATTTGATTTGGACGTATCTCCAAATCCAACCGTTAGATTTCAAATTTCTAATATTCCTTAGAAAGCTCTTTTCGATACGAACCCAACGGTTCCGGTTTTAGGAGAATCCGACGGTCGGATCTCCCGTAATGTCCATTTGAAATAAATGGTCGAAATTCACGAACTGCCGCGGCGCGGCGCGTTCTATTCAGGCTATTATATTATATATATAATATATATTTCGTCGATTTCTATTTAAAACGAATTATATAAATAGATTTTTTTAAATTCGTTTACTTCCATTTCAATTCAAATCAAAATTAATTTTTTTTCTTTTAAATTCGTTTTAAAATTCATTTTTATTCAATTCAAATTTCAATTCAATTTGAATTCATTTCAATTCATTTTCAATTCAATTCGAATTCGTTTTCAATTCAATTCGAATTCGTTTTATATTCAATTCATTTCGAAATCGTTTTATATTCAATTCATTTCGAAATCGTTTTGTATTCAATTCATTTCGAAATCGTTTTATATTCAATTCATTTCGAAATTGTTTTATATTCAATTAATTTTGAAATCGTTTTATATTCAATTCATTTCGAAATCGTTTTATATTCAATTCATTTCGAAATAGTTTTATATTCAATTCATTTCGAAATCGTTTTATATTCAATTCATTTCGAAATCGTTTTATATTCAATTCATTTTATATTCAATTCATTTCGAAATCGTTTTATATTCAATTCATTTCGAAATCGTTTTATATTCAATTCATTTCGAAGTCGTTTTATATTCAATTCATTTCGAAATCGTTTTATATTCAATTCATTTCGAAATCGTTTTATACTCAATTCATTTTATATTCAATTCATTTCGAAATCGTTTTATATTCAATTCATTTCTTTCAATACACGACTCTATATCCTTGTCAACACACGACTAATCTCAGCGAATGAGTACTATCCACGTGTGACTATTTTTGTTATTTAATATATTTTATGAAAATTAAGGTATCTATCGTTTGATATTGAATCAGACTCCAACCGTAAATTAGTAAGAGAACGATTTCCTGAATACTAACCCCGAAGGCCGAAACCAACATCAGATTAATATCCAGGACACCACTCATCTCATCTATTTTTCAGTTGATTTCTAATTCTATATATGATAAAGATGTAAATTTTATTGTTAAAATATTTCGTTCAATTCATGACAAATCTCAACGGATGAGTACAGTCAACACATGAACCTTTACTTTATAGTGACAAAGATATAAATTTTATTGTTAAAATACTTCGTTCAACACATGACTAATCTCAACGGATGAGTACAGTCAACACATGAACCTTTATTTTATAATATTCTTTATTTTCCCGATTGGAATGAGGCCCAATCAATTACCATATAAAGTTAATTATATGGATTCCATACAATACATGTATATAATAGCAACGATAAATAATCAACCATCATCCAAAGTACACTACACTGTATAAGCATCAAATATAGATATCTAACGCTTATAACAGTCTGTCAATCAATCGATCGACATAATTAATTAATCAGGATGAGTGAACTTCAAATTTCATCCCAACACCTATGTGGGGTTTCAAACAATCAAACACAGATTTTATTCGTGCAGTTGGGCGATGTGTAAAATTTATCGTCCCAATCAGTGTCATTCAAATAGGTGTACATAAACAAACCGTCTGGTTTGTAAAGGAATATTTATTTTTTTCGCGTTCACGTTAAAAATTATATTTTTTTAACGATAAAATATTTTACTTTAACACATGAATTTTTATTTAGTTCATTTACAAAATAAAAATGATGTTTTTATTTTTCTAACTTATTTTAGAAAATTTCGGCGGCATAACGGCACGATACTAGAAACGGGACGAGGCCTAGCCTTATCCCCAGTCTAGTGAAGGCCCACGCCATTCACACATCAATCAAATTCACCAAACAACCAAATTCAAATCAAATCATCTAACTAATTTATGCAACCAAACAAACAAGTCCATGGTCTGTGGACGATTGTGTCGGGTGCTACTAAACACCGTCTGCATCCTATTATATATATATATATATATATATATATAACTAGAAAAGAAATTGAAGAGTGAGAAATTCTCGCCGATAGCTATCCAATACCACGACTCTTCGTTGATAGAAATCTTCATCGTTATCGCATATTTGTCATCTTCGTTTCCCGTAGCCACTACATATATAAAAATCACATTTTTACTTCGTTATTCAATATATAAAAATTGAATTTTTTACTTCGTTATTCTCTATATAAAGACTCCGCCCTTTCAGCTATATCATTATAAAAATCACATCTTTATTTTGCTACACATATAAAGATGCTATTTTTAATATTCTTATCATGTAAAAATTATATTTTTTAATTCTCTACATAAACGAAAATCATATTTTTACATCTTCTATATAGTAAAGATTATATTTTTAATACTTTAAAAATATAAAAATCATATTTTTAATTCTTTAAAAATATAAAAATCATATTTTTTTGACTGAATAAAATCTTTTCTTCACCAACATCATAGGTAAAAACTGATTTTAACAATTCTTTTTAAATTAAACTAAGCGAATTTCATAAAACAAATTAAATAATATATATATAAAAACTTACAGCGAATGGGGGAGAAGAGGAATCGGAGGGGGGGATCGATTGGCGCTGGTGGCGGTCACGTCGGCGAATGGGGGGTTCCAGGCTAGGGCGCAGTGGGGGGGGGGGGTCTTCGATCGGTGGCGCATAGGGTTTGGGTTGGGGGTGTTGCGGTCGAGGCAGAGGAGGAAGAAGGTGAAGCGGCGGCGGTGGCAGCACAGGAGGGGGGGGGGATCCGCTCTGGCGCGAGAAAGGGGGGGGGGGGGGGGAGCTGCGCCACCGCGACGGCGGCGAGGGGGTCATCGAGGAGGGCGGCGGCTCCTCCCCGCTTTGTCTTTTTCTTCCTTTTTTTTCTGCTGAAATCGAAGAATGAGGGGGGCCAACGGGTTTAAAGGGAAGGGAGAGAATTTTTAATTTTTAATTATTTAATTATTTTATTTTAAACCAAAAAGCAACTTTTATTTTCGACCTCAAAACGAGGCCCACCGTCTGTCGCTCATAGCGTTTTACCCCCGTTCTTAACACAATGGGATGTGTATCGTCAGCTGATTCGGCTGTTTCGATCAGTTTCCATCAAATTTATAATTAAATAATTATATTGAAGTTTAAACGTACATTTCAATTTACCGGGGCCACATACTAACTAGAAAAATTCCATAAAAATATTTTCTAGCTTCGTATTGACGATACGGTCCTAACAGAACTAGTTTCTTCGAATTCTGAGTCCGTTGGAAAAATGGCCATTTTCTAGTCGATTAAAATCAACTAAAAATGGTCAAACGCGTTTTCCTTTGCCACGCTCACATATTGATTCGAAAAATTATGAAATTTGGAATCTAGCAATAACTTGACATCACAGATCCAACAAAAGTGGTTTCGTCGAAATCCGAGGTCGTTTGCAAAATTCCCATTTTTAAGGGCCTGAATTCCATAGCGACCATTCAGAATTTTCAATTGGACATATCTTTTGATTCCCGCTATGAAATCTCTATTTTCCGGATTCATTGGAAAGATATCATCAAATAGATCCTAATGTTTTAGGTTTCACTAAAATCTAGACTGTTTTGCACCCGGTACATTCAATTGAAGTTTGAAATCGAATTATCGAACTACCCTGCCATTTTCAATTTAATTTATAATTATATATAATTATTTATATTCTAACGACGACATATATAATATATACGTTCGAATTACTTTCAAAATAAATTTCTCGTCGATATTATTTAAAATAATTCATTTTAAATGTTCGAAATTCGCTAAAATTGCCAAAATAAAAATTTTAAACTGGCTCAGATTTTCCGGGTTATTACAATCTCCCCCACTTAAAACTTTTCGTCCCCGAAAAGGAACAAAGTCGAAAGTGGTTTGATTAATCAACTCTTCGTTCGATTTGGCTTCCATTCTCCAACTTTTCAGTTTCTGAGAATTTTCAAATTTCCAAAAATTTGGCTAACACCCTAAATTTTCGAAAAATTTCGCCATAACCTCCCCAGCACCGGGAGCCACGGGAAAATCCTGAAATTGCCATATAGGCCTTCTGATCTCAAAAAGAAAAAGCCAAGCGACTAGCCAATAGGCTCATAAAATCATCATCACCCAAACAAAACAGTAAATTATAGTAAACATGTACCTATTTGTCGGGCAAACAAATTTTATTCTCTGCTCTAGCCTCCTTGCTATGACCTGTTCAATGTAAGTACATGTATATGCAAGCAAATGCTACCTATTTTCAATACAATTCAATATTTGATGCGATTAGGCATAATGGTTCAAAAATTATCAAACAAATAAACAAACAACACACACATCAATCTATTAGTGGATTAGAGTTTTCAAATTCATAAATTTTGATATATATGCAAAAATCATGTTTTTGATGCCAAATCACAACAAATAAATCTATCTATATAAGTTTTGGTTCTCACACCAGTCTAATGGAAATATATAGATATCACATCTTCGAAACATGAACATAAGTTCTGATGATGATCGATCAATCATCAGAATCATCTCCGGGTGTCTAGAACGTGATTCTATATCTATCCAGTATATTAAAACTTCGAATATACGTTCATGACGCGTATATGCAAAATCTTTATACACTCGATTGTCCATATTCAAAATAAATGAATATTCAAATACGTACAAAATAGTTTAAATTTTCAAAACAAAATTGTTTTCAGATGAAAAATATACTCTTCACACTCATTCTAGGATACTACTGATCCTATCTCTAATGAGTCATTCTAATTGGATATTACTAATCCAATATCTGATGAATTCTTTCGTATGGTTCTAACGTGTCTTGTTCTCGAGCTCTGTAAACCAAAGCTCTGATACCAAATGTAAGAACCCGTAACTTCCCCGGTAAGGAAAGAGCGAATTACCTTGAGAACAACCCACAACAGAACATAGATGGAAGAACATTTCATTGCTATTACAACAATTCCATCAGGTACAAGAATATACAGAGTATAATGAATAAATTACATTCGATAAATATCAGAGATTACAATAAATTACATAGCAGCGGAAAAATAATAAAAAACACAACTGAAGGTGATATACGGATATAGAGCTTTCCGGATATCATTCCAGCTATAAACCAGGATCCTGTGAATATAAATCTGCAAAACCAAAACTACTAGCTGCCCGTGCGGAAAATAGGGGCACCCAGAGTTTAGGTTAAAACAATAAACTCCAGGTCAGTCATGTGACTGGTGTGAGAACTAAAACAGTTATTAATATTGGTTTTAAAGTTTGGCAAATCAAGGGACCACGCCGTATAACACGGAACGGGTTTCCTCCCAAGGATACCAGTGCATAGAACAAACAGCGCAATGCTAAATAAAGAAAAATGAAGCTGTTATAAGACCCAGGTCCCATCACACAATGCAACGCAAGCCGGAGGATAGGGTTTTCCCTTATAATAGTCAAAGCATGCTTGAAACGTTTAAAACACATTATTTGATACTATTATAGGTGTATAGTGTCAAAACAATTTCAATCATAAATATCAATCATAGGCGGCATAGCTACCATCTACTATGTCGCCATACTAGTTCTACAATTAAAACCGCAATACACGTATTGGAAATTGGATTTCCGTCATGAGTCGAGGCAAGGGGCAAGCTCCTCTCCACTTTCGAGACACTCTAGCAAATGTCTCAGGACTACACACTCTGGGCAATCCTGGAATCGGCTGGGCCGGTCCTCTCTTACGTTTGAGGATTGGCAATTCCTGAACACACGTTTCCCGGTCCTTACAGACCTATAATCGAGGCGCCTCATTCCCACAATCACAAAGGTGAAAAGTATATAAATGTCAGGGCTGGTAAGTCACTGACACCACCAAAGCTAGAAAGAAACGTCGTGCTCTCCCAGTGGTCCATATCCCGTTTTTAACTCATACCGAGGTGTGAGGCTCGCGAATTCATGTTATGCACAAAGCTACTCCACAAAGGCCATGCTTTGATCATCAACCACAAGACTTTGCTTTTCAACAGAAGCCTTGATCATTGCATCTCATCCTTCCACACATGCAATTCATGCCATGCGATTGATATCTATCGATATATAACCTCTAAGCTCGTACGTCTCAGAGAAGGGCGTTAAGCAAGAGAATAAATTCTCCGCCGCCAAACAGATATATATTTAACAGAAATCAATCAACACAGAATAAAATCCAATGTCAGACACACAATCCATTTACAAGTTCGTTTTGGGTCTGAACGAAACCGGAGGCACTTTCCTCGCATATCCATCCATCTCCAAGTACGTCTGGACGACCACCAACTATTTCCATCCTCTTGGGTGTACTGCCCAATCAAGATCGTCATTAATTATCCAAATGATGTGAAAACTTCTGGTCTTCGACCACCGTCTTCATCTTCGACATATCGTCGAATCGGTTATTCAGAATGGGTATAAACCCGGACTTTCCGAACAATCCGCGTATATTAAAACGAATGTTACACAAACACAACATACGCCTCATTCCAATTCAGGATATCCTTTTTTTTTCACGAAATCACATTCTTAGGGAAAGGTTCCCATTAATTTTATCCAAGATAAATTCTTTAAAATTTATCCTTTAATCTTCCTTTGGATGTCATTTCAAACCAAATTATGGTTTTCTAAACTAGTCGAGATTAGCGAACCGTAATGAAGTAATTATTTGTTTTATTTCCCAATCCCAACCTATTCATCCCATGAAGCAAAACTGGTAGTACTTCACATCTAACACCACAGTGTTATCGGTAAAATTTATTACCATTTCACGTTCAAATCTAATTTAAGATTTAACTATCGCTTTGGAGTAAAACTGGTGATACTCCATTCTCGCTCAATTTCTAAATTTGGTAATTTAAATTATCAATTCCCCATTTCAATCTAATTGCAGATTCATTAAAACTCCTTTTACTGGGTTAAATAACTAATGTCATTTAAAACACAGTTCATGACAAACCCAAATCACATTCTATTTACTATCGGGTCAAAGAATAAGTGTTATTTAAAACACCCTTCACGATAAACCCACAAATCAATTCTATTTAAAACCCATTTCAAATCCGATTTATTTATTTAAAAATAAATGGGTTTTAATTTTAGTTCAAAACTAGTTCATTTCGATAAAAATCCATTTTTATCTTTTCAAATATGGAGTTTTTCATCCCCAATTTTCCCAAATCATTTCTTATGATATTACACTAATTATTACTATTTTTGATAATTTTATCAAGGCCCGTACAGTCGATTCCCAACAATGGTCATCGAACTGCACTTACATCGACCTTTTCCAAATTTGATTTGGATGTATCTCCAAATCCAACCGTTAGATTTCAAATTTCTAATATTCGTTAGAAAGCTCTTTTCGATACAAACCCAACGGTTCCTGTTTTAGGAGAATCCGATGGTCGGATCTCCCGTAATGTCCGTTTGAAATAAATGATCGAAATTCACGAACTGCCGCGGCGCGGTGCGTTCTATTCAGGCCATTATATTATATATATAATATATATTTCGTCGATTTCTATTTAAAACGAATTATATAAATAGTTTTTTTTAAATTCGTTTCAAAAACAATTTCAACTTCCATTTCAATTCAAATCAAAATTAAATTTTTTTCTTATATATTCGTTTTAAAATTCATTTTTATTCAATTCAAATTTAAATTCAATTTGAATTCATTTCAATTCAATTTGAATTCATTTCAATTCAATTTGAATTCATTTCAATTCGTTTTCGATTCGAATTCGTTTTCAATTCAATTCGAATTCGTTTTATATTCAATTCATTGCGAAATCGTTTTATATTCAATTCATTTCGAAAATCGTTTTATATTCAATTCATTTCGAAATCGTTTTATATTCAATTCATTTCGAAATCGTTTTATATTCAATTAATTTCGAAATCGTTTTATATTCAATTCATTTCGAAATCGTTTTATATTCAATTCATTTCGAAATCGTTTTATATTCAATTCATTTCGAAATCGTTTTATATTTAATTCATTTCGAAATCGTTTTATATTCAATTCATTTTATATTCAATTCATTTTGAAATCGTTTTATATTCAATTCATTTTATATTCAATTCATTTCGAAATCGTTTTATATTCAATTCATTTCGAAATTGTTTTATATTCAATTCATTTTGAAATCGTTTTATATTCAATTCATTTCGAAATCGTTTTATATTCAATTCATTTCGAAATCGTTTTATATTCAATTCATTTCGAGATCGTTTTATATTCAATTCATTTCGAAATCGTTTTATATTCAATTCATTTTATATTCAATTCATTTTATATTCAATTCATTTCGAAATCGTTTTATATTCAATTCATTTCTTTCAATACGCGATTCTATATCCTTGTCAACACACGACTAATCTCAGCGAATGAGTACTGTCCACGTGTGACTATTTTTGTTATTTAATATTTTTTATGAAAATTAAGGTATCTATCATTTGATATTGAATCAGACTCCAACCGTAAATTAGTAAGAGAACGATTTCCTGAATACTAACCCCGAAAGCCGAAACCAACATCAGATTAATATCCAGGACACCACTCATCTCATCTATTTTTCAGTTGATTTCTAATTCTATATATGATAAAGATGTAAATTTTATTGTTAAAATATTTCGTTCAATTCATGACTAATCTCAACAGATGAGTACAGTCAACACATGAACCTTTACTTTATAGTGATAAAGATATAAATTTTATTGTTAAAATACTTCGTTCAACACATGACTAATCTCAACGGATGAGTACAGTCAACACATGAACCTTTATTTTATAATATTCTCTATTTTCCCGATTGGAATGAGGCCCAATCAATTACCATATAAAGTTAATTATATGGATTCCATACAACACATGTATATAATAGCAACGATAAATAATCAACCATCATCCAAAGTACACTACACTGTATAAGCATCAAATATAGATATCTAACGCTTATAACAGCCTGTCAATCAATCGATCGACATAATTAATCAATCAGGATGAGTGAACTTCAAATTTCATCCCAACACCCGTGTGGGGTTTCAAACAATCAAACACAGATTTTATTCGTGCAGTTGGGCGATGTGTAAAATTTATCGTCCCAATCAATGTCATTCAAATAGGTGAACATAAACAAACCGTCTGGTTTGTAAACGAATATTTATTTTTTTCGCGTTCACGTTAAAAATTATATTTTTTTTAACGATAAAATATTTCACTTTAACCCATGAATTTTTATTCAGTTCATTTACAAAATAAAAATGATGTTTTTATTTTTCTAACTTATTTTAGAAAATTTCGGTGGCATAACGGCACGATACTAGAAACGGGACGAGGCCTAGCCTTATCCCCGATCTAGTGAAGGCCCACGCCATTCACACATCAATCAAATTCACCAAACGACCAAATCCAAATCAAATCATCTAACTAATTTATGCAACCAAACAAACAAGTCCATGGTCTGTGGACGATTGTGTCGGGTGCTACTAAACATCGTCTGCATCCTAGTATATATATATATATAACTAGAAAAGAAATTGAAGAGTGAGAAATTCTCACCGATAGCTATCCAATACCACGACTCTTCGTTTATAGAAATCTTCATCGTTATCGCATCTTTTCATCTTCATTGCCCGTAGCCACTACACATATATAAATCACATTTTTACTTCGTTATTCAATATATAAAAATCGAATTTTTACTTCGTTATTCTCTATATAAAGACTCCGCCCTTTCAACTATATCATTATAAAAATCACATCTTTATTTTGCTACACATATAAAGATGCTATTTTTAATATTCCTATCATGTAAAAATTATATTTTTTAATTTCTACATAACCGAAAATCATATTTTTACATCTTCTATATAGTAAAGATTATATTTTTAATACTTTAAAAATAAAAAAAAAAATCTTATTTTTAATTCTTTAAAAATATAAAAATCATATTTTTTTTGACTGAATAAAATCTTTTCTTCACCAACATCATAGGTAAAAACTGATTTTAACAATTCTTTTTAAATTAAACTAAACTAATTTCATAAAACAAATTAAATAATATATATATTTATATAAAAAAACTTACTGCGAATGGGGGAGAAGAGGAATCAGAGGGGGGCTCGATTGGCGCTGGTGGCGGTCACGTCGGCGAAGGGGGGGGGGGTTCCAGGCTAGGGCGCAACAGGGGGGGTCTTCGATCGGTGGCGCATAGGGTTGGGGTTGGGGGGTGTTGCGGTCGAGGCAGAGGAGGAAGAAGGTGAAGCAGCGGCGGCGGCGGCACAGGAGGGGGGGGGAGGGCGGATCCGCTCTGGCGCGAGAAGGGGGGGGGGAGCTGCGCCACCGCGACGGCGGCGAGGGGGTCATTGGGGAGGGCGGCGGCTCCTCCCCGCTTCGTCTTCTTCCTTTTTTTTTATTTTTTTTTCTGCTGAAATCGAAGAATGAGGGGGGGGGGGCAACGGGTTTAAAGGGAAGGGAGAGAGAATTTTTAATTTTTAATTATTTTATTTTAAACCAAAAAGCAACTTTTATTTTCGACCTCAAAACGAGGCCCACCGCCTGTCGTCCATAGCGTTTTACCCCCGTTCTGAACACAATGGGATATGTATCGTCAGCTGATTCGGCTATTTCGATCAGTTTCCATCAAATTTATAATTAAATAATTATATTGAATTTTAAACGTACATTTCAATTTACCGGGGCCATATACTAACTAGAAAAATTCCAGAGAAATATTTTTCTAGCTTCGTATTGACGATATGGTCCTAACAAAACTAGTTTCATCGAATTCTGAGACCGTTAGAAAAATGGCCATTTTCCAGTCGATTAAAATCAACTGAAAATGGTCAAACGCGTTTTCCTTTGCCACGCTCACATATTGATTCGAAAAATTATGAAATTTGGAATCTAGCAATAACTTGACATCACGGATCCAACAAAAGTGGTTTCGTCGAAATCCAAGGTCATTTGCAAAATTCCCATTTTTAAGGGCCTGAATTCCATAGCGACCATTCAGAATTTTCAATTGGACATATCTTTTGATTCCCGCTATGAAATCTCTATTTTCCATATTCGTTGGAAAGATATCATCAAATAGATCCTAATGTTTTTGGTTTCACTAAAATCCGGATTGTTTTGCACCCGGTACATTCAATTGAAGTTTGAAATCGAATTATCGAACTACCGCACCATTTTCAATTTAATTTATAATTATATATAATTATTTATATTCTAACGACGACGTATATAATATATACGTTCGAATTATTTTCAAAATAAATTTCTCGTCGATATTATTTAAAATAATTCATTTTAAATGTTCGAAATTCGCTAAAATTGCCAAAATAAAAAATTTAAACTGGCTCAGATTTTCCGGGTTATTACAAGTAACTTAAAGGATGTCTGGGATTCCATCCTCCAAGGATCCATGAAATTAATACATATAGTATAATAAGCTATTATAATAATGTCTATTCAGTAAAGTAAATATTTTTAAAATTAATTTAAGCGGGATTACATTTTTACCCTTGCGTTGTTTACAGACAATGTCGTACACATTGCATATAAAACACCAGTACGTCGGTAGATAGGGATGCGCCGCGATATGACAATGTCAAATCAAATCGTAGGGGCTCGATCAGGATAAATATGACGAGGCACCAAGGAATACCCAGGGTAGGATTCTACCATTTGCATGCCCGAACAGGTGGCAATGCATAGTAGCAACTACTGCCCACCACGGAACACACTCCCATAGTCAAAAAGTGCACCCCAATCGATCACAATAGTCATAGAGATGGTATCGAAGAAGCGTGTCCAATCGGATGTGCGGCCTTACTTATTCACGGTATAACAACTGTTTTAGTCATTTTAATTATGACCCGAAAGTCAAGGCCATCGTCATTCTCTTTCTTCGAATCTAATAATCGCCTCCATACCAACATACTTCGTTCTGGATTCTCCACCATGTGCACAGTTGTTAAAGTGGTATCGGTATTGGGAGAGAGTATGACAGCTACCGACTCTGGTCTCCTTAACAACCAAACGTTTACGTTTTCACACCGTGGTCATTAAATTTGAAATCACATTTTGAGTATCACAAATTGATTTATTTCAAGTATTGACTTAAAAACGATTATTTAAAATGATTCATCACTAGTTCACTTAGGATTTCAAATCTTATATTTATAAATATCCCTTATCAAACAGTTCGAATTTTGAATTGAAATCTTCGTTTTAATCACTTTGATTTCATTGGCTCGGTTTGGATACGTAGTTTATTTGAATTTAGAAAAATATATGTTGTAAAAGTTAAATTTGAAAATAATGTTTATATGTTAAATTTAAAAATGATGTATATATGTTAAATATAAAAATAGTGTGCGTATATATATTAAATTTAAAATATCATATATATATATATATGAATAGTTATAAAAAAATTATATGATATCTTTATCGGTGAAAATAGTTTTAAACTATCAGATACAACTAGATTGTGAAAAACTAAGTAGTAAAGAAGATTTTCTTTTTAAGAAAATATAGTTTGAGTCCAATAAAATAATCCAATTCGATTTGAATTCATATTCCAAAATTCGACTTCTAACCATTTATATTTCATATTCAAAACAATTTGCCATTTATTAGTTCGATTTCGAATTCACCTTATAAATGGAACATTCTCATACCATTATTTCCTAGTTGGATTCAACTTAGAGTCAGGTTTATTAAATTCAAAACAATTTCATTGTTTGTTTTGTTAATTTGTCTTTACATAAATATTCTACAACTCTCTATTTTCCATTCAAAATCTCATGTCCCAGAAATTTAAGTAAAGCACATTTCCCATTTATTTGGATTTTTTTTTGAAATTCAACATAATATCCACTTTTGCTTTTATGCAAAATTCATAAATTTAAATCAAATCTTAATACATCAAGGTTAGATTTCGTCAAACCTTGGAAATAAAATTTATTTATTAAGACACCTTATATCGAGTCATGCATTTTAATAACTCATTACGGAAATCTATACAAATCGATTCGATAAGGTCTTCTTTAATTCAGTCTTATCTTAAATATAAATCTTCACAAATGTATTCCAAACAAGATCTTACTTGAACTGTATCCAACTTAAGTTAATTCAAGGAAAATTCTTTAACGTTTCTTTATGAAATATTTAAAATTCATTTAGTTCCTTTCAGAATTAAATTTATAAAATTCATTAAATCTTCATATTAAAGAAAATGTTGTTAAATTTTTAGCCATATCCTTTAACTAAAACTGGATAAAACTTAATATGTGCACAAAGTAGAAAACATTTGTAATACTATACAAAAATCAAATTTTATAAAAGTCTTCAAAACATTTAATCTCTACCCAAAATAAAATTTACTTAATATCTAATATGAGAATATTCATTCAACAATTCTACTTTACAAAATTTCATTTCAAATATGTTTATTAAATATCGAAACATACTTATAACATTTGGAAAATACATTCATGTTGACCACCGGCATCTGTAAATAATTTTCTATCCTATGGTCAAGTGATACGGATATATATCATTTCAATCTGTTTTAAAGAACAATTCGAATCCCGAGTATATATCATTTCAACCAGCATCCCAAATCGATTTGAATTAATTTGTCAAAATCTACACAATTCATTCGGGTATGTATCATTTCAGCCCATGGTGATTCTTCTTAAATCTATAGGGAATTTGCAAGGTGAGAGCAACATAAAACATAACATATTACACACCACATTCAAACGTGTCATATAAGGTGATGGTTTACGAGTTATATGTGCAGAAATCACATAACAAACAATTCTTAAATTCTAAGGCAATCCTAACATTTCATCCAACATTTCAAATATTTAACTCACTTAATGATAAGCTAGTCTAAGTGAGGGAAACTCAACTTCGAGCCAAAAAATGGTAATACAACTATGGATGAACCCGAGGATACGATAGACGCAGCACCAAAACATAGGACCACCAAGCAATGATAAACCAAATGAATCCAACTTCACCAACTCAACCATATAAAATAAAAACAAAATCAAATTCAATTTCTATTATATGCATATATATTTTCTGTTTTTCCCCTCTTTCCTTTACATTACAAAATGTTGTGGTACAAAATCAACACAACCATCTTACACATCAAATTCTCAGGTTCGCTGGTACATTCAACAAGTACAACAACTCGGCTAAACCCATTCTCAACATATTGAACTTTATAAAGTATTATATTTTTGAAGCAAAAGAAAATAAATAACGAAATCCAAAGAAGAAAACAAAAGGTCGAACCACTTTGCTCATAAGTGCTCGGTCAGAAGTTGCACGATTTCAGGTGGAGGTACCAAGGCTATAGAGAACGCAAATCTGGAGTGCACAAACCAGATGGGTTTTCGGTCCTAATTTGCTTGTGGAGGGAGGACGCCAGTGTTGGTCGCAAGCTCAGATGGGGTGGCGATCGATTTTTGGCTAATGAGTTTTGGTAACCCCAGATTGAATTCGCGTGCCTGGCTTGGAGCTTCAGGCTTGCGGTGGGGATGATATTCGTGTGAGGCGAGGGTGCGATGAGAGTGGAAGAGGGCTTTGCAATTGGAAGGTGGAGAAATTTGCTGTTTTAGGGAAAGTGGCAGCCATTCTTTTTTTCAACCCTTAATTTCTCTAAGTAAATCAAATGGAGAGTGAGGGAAAGGAAGAGGTTGCACAGAGAAAGAAGGATATGCAAAGTTAGAGCATCTCCAACAGTGTTACGGGCCGTAACGTTACGGCCCGTAACATTACTGGAGATATCTTTGATATCTCCCAACGGGCGCGAGCCGATTTTATCGGCTCGCAGTCTACGAGCCGATTTTATTAGCTCGCGAGCTCGCGAGCCGATAAAATCGGCTCGCGCCTGTCCCGAGCCTATATATGGCTCGGGAGGGGGGGGGGGGGGTGAGGTGGGGTTTGTTATATTAGTTTAATTTTAATTTCCTCCTTTTTAATTTCTTTTTAACTCCTTTGTATATACGTTTAAATAACACGGGTTAGTGGACGACCCTAGTTTTAAACTCCTTTATAACTCCTTTTTAACTCCTTCGGGTGCTTAAATGTTTACATTATGAGGATAAGTGGACGACCCTCCTTTTAAACTCCTTTTGAACTCCTTTTAATATACGTGTAAATATCACGGGTTAGTGGACGACCCTAGTTTTAAACTCCTTCGGGTGCTTAAATGTTTACATTATGAGGATAAGTGGACGACCCTCCTTTTAAACTCCTTTTGAACTCCTTTTATATACGTGTAAATATCACGGGTTAGTGGACGACCCTAGTTTTAAACTCTTTTTTACTCCTTTTTAACTCCTTCGCGTGCTTAAATGTTTACATTATGCAGATAAGTGGACGACCCTCCTTTTAAAATCCTTTTTAACTCCTTCTTACATACGTGTAAAGAGACACTCAAACCAATAAAGAGACACTCAGACCAATAAACGATTCCAATAAAGAGACACTCAAACCAATAAAGAGACACTCAGACCAATAAAGGATTCCGATAAACATACACTCAAACCAATAAAGAGACACACAAACCAATAAAGAGACACACAGACCAATAAACGATTCCAATAAAGAGACACTCAGACCAGTAAAGAGACACTCAAACCAATAAAGAGACACTCAAACCAATAAAGAGACACTCAAACTTATATGGCTCGGGAAGTTTGGGGGGGTGTGGAATGTGTGTTCATTTGACTAAATATTTGGGTTTTTTTTATCTACTTATTAATTTTTATTAGTAGGAAGATTATATACGAAAGATTATATTTTAAATATATAGAACATGAAATTTTTATATAGGAAAGATTACAATAATTCAACTAGTGGGTTTTCGCATAATAATAACCATACAGATACAACCGACCGTTACAGATACAACACCGAATAATAGTACATGCCTACTACAACATCAATGCAAACATTAAAAGTACAAATTCAATTTCAAGGGAGTCACATTGCGTTCAGTCGTAACTCTTGAACAAGATTTTCGTGATGCCTAATCTCTCGTTCGAGTTGGTTTGCATATACTATTCCCCTTGGGCACAACGGCTCGTCAATCCATTCCGTGTAGCTGCATCCATTTGGATAGAATCGACATTTCTGCATGTGCCGACCTATATTGTCGCCTTCTGCACGAACCACAACTTCGACCGCATGACCGCAGTAGCAAAGTACAGGATAAGATTCACCTTCATGTTCATGCGGTGGTACTCGGTAGAACTCTACTTCTTGTCGTGGTTGAGCGAGAGTCTGTTCGTTTGCTAGTTGAACATGTGGCACTTGAACTTCTTGTAGATGCTGGAGGTTCCCCTGTTCATGTGATGGTTCATCCTGGGGTGTAATTTGGATTAGAAACTCGAATTCGTCTTCGAGCTCTTGAAGTCTCATCTGTTCGTACGTCTGTTCATCAGAGTCAGTTTCGGATGGCCAAGAAGGCATTTTCGAGTGAGTAAGTAGTAGAATGAGAACGAAGTTGTTTGAGTGAGGTATTATGTGAGTAAATTGCATTGAGATATATAGGCAAGGAGTGTACAAATCAATAAAAAAAATCATGATGGTACCGGTCACTGTTTCGCCTGACGTAAAACTGTAGGGAATCTCTTTTTCTTACTGTCTTGATGTGAACAGACACTGGCTCTACTTTGTGTGTTGAGGGAGATAAGGTGTGTGAAAGTTGACAGAACCAAATACAATACCTACAACATTTCAGCCTTTGCCACATAATGTTACACAAAATACAGGGAAATAAGACATACAAATACGAAAGCGGTTGCTACAGAAGGAAATACAACGTTACTACAACAACATAATACGAGCATCTACTAATACGAGCATCTACTAATACGAGCAACTACTAATACGTTACTACATCAACTCCGGAAACCTTGACGTTATAATACGACGTTTCATCCCATTCCAAAATTCCTTTTCCAAATAAGACATTCCATCCAGATCTTTGTCAATGATAGCGTTCTCTTCTTGTTCTTTTTTATACGCATCTTGCTGTTTCTTATACTCATCGTGCTCTTTCTTATACGCTAAGTCCTCGGAAAGAATTTGAAGTTTCTTCTCTTCCAGATCAGCAATCCTTTTCAAAACTTTTGTTCTTTCCCTAGCTTCTACAAGCCTTTTTTCCGCTCTACGACTGTGTTCTTCGTGTCGGGAGTTCACTTTTGATTCAAGCTCAACCATTGTTTTGCCCCTTCTTTTCGCCGCTTTGCATCCCTCAGGTCTAAATCTTCGTCATTCGTGGCATTGAACTCATCAAGTAGGTTTTCCCCTACACATTGAGAAATATTGGCACCTAAGCCGCTAGGACTAGAAGAATAACCCGATTTTGAACTTTTTTCTTGCCCTTGCTAGCACTTTGAACATCGCGGAGACTCTTGGCAAGTTCTGAGTTCCACTTCGGTTGACTAGTAAGCAGATCATAACAATGCATAAACTGGTAAGAGTGTGGCCTTTTCGTCCCATTTTCTCTAGGAAAAAGCTTCTTGAACCCCTCGTTTGCTAGTCGTTTCTACTTTCCAAAAGAAAATGTATCAATTAACATGCTAACAACCACAAATAAGGTACGTACAAATACAAACATACCAGATTATCTTCCCCTCCCATACCGCTTGGATTCGCTATTTTTAGTTTGTACACTTGTGACTCATAATATTGGGTTTGACGGCTTATTTTTCCAAAACGACCTTGGATCGCCGATAACGTCCTATGGCATTCTGGATGCCTCTCAACGAAGGCTTTTTCCACTTTTTTCCAAAACGCAACGGCTGTTTGGTCGTTCCCCGTTGCAGAATCTTGTGTGAAATGACAATATATGTTGCATAGAGAAATGTCTTCTTCTTCAGTCCACGGACTGGTTCCTTGCCTGCTCGATGGAGTTTCAAATATATTGCTCGTGTTGCCTTGCGAGAACTGAGTTCCATCTATCGTCGGATGTGAAAAATCTCCGAATGGGGAAGACATTATGTAGCAAGACTTGGTGTGGAGTAGAGAGATGTAAAAAGAAGTTATGAATATGTTGTGATGAAGAAATAATGCGAATGGAATGCTTTTATAACTGAAAATATGGCCGTTAGAAAAGTTTTAACCGTTTTATGGCCGTTGGTAATAAAAATCGAGGCGGAAATGGCCGTTGGAAGCCATTGGAATGAGATAGCCGTTTGGGAATTGGAGAGGGGAGATGGCGTGCCGATTTTATCAGCTCGCCATGTGGCGAGCCGATAAAATCGGCTCGCCGCCCGCCGGACCAATTCAGAATTCTGAATTGGTCCCGTAACATTCCGCTGAATGTTACATGGCGTAACGTTTGTTGGGTAGGTTTTTTACCCTGATTCAGTATTAAGGGGCTGAATTCTCCCTTTGTTGGAGATGCTCAACAAAGGGAGAATTCAGCCCCTTAATACTGAATCGGGGTAAAAAACCTACCCAACAAACGTTACGCCATGTAACATTCAGCGGAATGTTACGGGACCAATTCAGAATTCTGAATTGGTCCGGCGAGCCGATTTTATCAGCTCGCCATGTCGCGAGCTGATTTTATCGGCTCGCGCCGATAAAATCAGCTCGCGACATGGCGAGCTGAAAAATTCGGCTCGCCATCTCCCCTCTCCAATTCCCCAACGGCTATCTCATTCCAATGGCTTCCAACGGCCATTTCCGCCTCGATTTTGATTACCAACGGCCATAAAACGGTTAAAACTTTTCTAACGGCCATATTTTCAGTTATAAAAGCATTCCATTCGCATTCTTTCTTCATCACAACATATTCATAACATCTTTTTACATCTCTCTACTCCACACCAAGTCTTGCTACATAATGTCTTCCCCATTTGGAGATTTTTCGCATCCGACGATAGATGGAACTCAGTTCTCGCAAGCCAACACGAGCAATATATTTGAAACTCCATCGAGCAGGCAAGGAACCAGTCCGTGGACTGAAGAAGAAGACATTTCTCTATGCAACATATATTGTCATTTCACACAAGATTCTGCAACGGGGAACGACCAAACAGCCGTTGCGTTTTGGAAAAAAGTGGAAAAAGCCTTCGTTGAGAGGCATCCGGAATGCCATAGGACGTTATCGGCGATCCAAGGCCGTTTTGGGAAAATAAGCCGTCAAACCCAATATTATGAGTCACAAGTGTACAAACTAAAAATAGCGAATCCAAGCGGCATGGGAGGGGAAGATAATCTGGTATGTTTGTATTTGTACGTACTTTATTTGTGGTTGTTAGCATGTTAATTGATACATTTTCTTTTGGAAAGTAGAAACGACTAGCAAACGAGGGGTTCAAGAAGCTTTTTCCTAGAGAAAATGGGACCATAAGGCCACACTATTACCAGTTTATGCATTGTTATGATCTGCTTACTAGTCAACCGAAGTGGAACTCAGAACTTGCCAAGAGTCTCCGCGATGTTCAAAGTGCTAGCAAGGGCAAGAAAAAAAGTTCAAAATCGGGTTATTCTTTTAGTCCTAGCGGCTCAGGTGCCAATATTTCTCAATGTGTAGGGGAAAACCTACTTGATGAGTTCAATGCCACGAATGATGAAGATTTTAGACCTGAGGGATGCAAAGCGGCGAAAAGAAGGGGCAAAACAACGGTTGAGCTTGAATCAAAAGTGAACTCCTGACACGAAGAACACAGTCGTAGAGCGGAAAAAAGGCTTGTAGAAGCTAGGGAAAGAACAGAAGTTTTGAAAAGGATTGCTAATCTGGAAGAGAAGAAACTTCAAATTCTTTCCGAGGACTTAGCGTATAAGAAAGAGCACGATGAGTATAAGAAACAGCAAGATGCGTATAAAAAAGAACAAGAAGAGAACGCTATCATTAACAAAGATCTGGATGGAATGTCTTATTTGGAAAAGGAATTTTGGAATGGGATGAAACGTCGTATTATAACGTCAAGGTTTCCGGAGTTGATGTAGTAACGTATTAGTAGTTGCTCGTATTAGTAGATGCTCGTATTAGTAGATGCTCGTATTATGTTGTTGTAGTAACGTTGTATTTCCTTCTGTAGCAACCGCTTTCGTATTTGTATGTCTTATTTCCCTGTATTTTGTGTAACATTATGTGGCAAAGGCTGAAATGTTGTAGGTATTGTATTTGGTTCTGTCAACTTTCACACACCTTATCTCCCTCAACACACAAAGTAGAGCCAGTGTCTGTTCACATCAAGACAGTAAGAAAAAGAGATTCCCTACAGTTTTACGTCAGGCGAAATAGTGACCGGTACCATCATGATTTTTTTTATTGATTTGTACACTCCTTGCCTATATATCTCAATGCAATTTACTCACATAATACCTCACTCAAACAAATTCGTTCTCATTCTACTACTTACTCACTCGAAAATGCCTTCTTGGCCATCCGAAACTGACTCTGATGAACAGACGTATGAACAGATGAGACTTCAAGAGCTCGAAGACGAATTCGAGTTTCTAATCCAAATTACACCCCAGGATGAACCATCACATGAACAGGGGAACCTCCAGCATCTACAAGAAGTTCAAGTGCCACATGTTCAACTAGCAAACGAACAGACTCTCGCTCAACCACGACAAGAAGTAGAGTTCTACCGAGTACCACCGCATGAACATGAAGGTGAATCTTATCCTGTACTTTGCTACAGCGGTCATGCGGTCGAAGTTGTGGTTCGTGCCGAAGGAGACAATATAGGTCGGCGCATGCAGAAATGTCGATTCTATCCAAATGGATGCAGCTACACGGAATGGATTGACGAGCCGTTGTGCCCAAGGGGAATAGTATATGCAAACCAACTCGAACGAGAGATTAGGCGTCTCGAAAATCTTGTTCAAGAGTTGTGACTGAACGCAATGCGACTCCCTTGAAATTGAATTTGTACTTTTAATGTTTGCGTTGATGTTGTAGTAGGCATGTACTATTATTCGGTGTTGTATCTGTAACGGTCGGTTGTATCTGTATGGTTATTGTTATGCGAAAACCCACTAGTTGAATTATTGTAATCTTTCCTATATAAAAATTTCATGTTCTATATATTTAAAATATAATCTTTCGTATATAATCTTCCTACTAATAAAAATTAATAAGTAGATAAAAAAAACCCAAATATTTAGTCAAATGAACACACATTCCACACCCCCCAAACTTCCCGAGCCATATAAGTTTGAGTGTCTCTTTATTGGTCTGAGTGTCTCTTTATTAGTTTGAGTGTCTCTTTATTGGTCTGAGTGTCTCTTTATTGGAATCATTTATTGGTCTGAGTGTCTCTTTATTGGTTTGTGTGTCTCTTTATTGGTTTGAGTGTATGTTTATCGGAATCCTTTATTGGTCTGAGTGTCTCTTTATTGGTTTGAGTGTCTCTTTATTGGAATCGTTTATTGGTGTGAGTGTCTCTTTATTGGTTTGAGTGTCTCTTTACACGTATGTAAGAAGGAGTTAAAAAGGATTTTAAAAGGAGGGTCGTCCACTTATCTGCATAATGTAAACATTTAAGCACGCAAAGGAGTTAAAAAGGAGTTAAAAAGGAGTTTAAAACTAGGGTCGTCCACTAACCCGTGATATTTACACGTATATAAAAAGGAGTTCAAAAGGAGTTTAAAAGGAGGGTCGTCCACTTATCCTCATAATGTAAACATTTAACACCCGAAGGAGTTTAAAACTAGGGTCGTCCACCAACCCGTGATATTTACACGTATATAAAAAGGAGTTCAAAAGGAGTTTAAAAGGAGGGTCGTCCACTTATCCTCATAATGTAAACATTTAAGCACCCGAAGGAGTTAAAAAGGAGTTATAAAGGAGTTTAAAACTAGGGTCGTCCACTAACCCGTGTTATTTAAACGTATATACAAAGGAGTTAAAAAGAAATTAAAAAGGAGGAAATTAAAATTAAACTAATATAACAAACCCCCCCCTCCCGAGCCATATATAGGCTCGGGACAGGCGCGAGCCGATAAAATCGGCTCGCAGACTGCGAGTCGATAAAATCGGCTCGCGCCCGTTGGGAGATATCAAAGATATCTCCCATAATGTTACGGGCCGTAACGTTACGGCCCGTAACACTGTTGGAGATGCTCTTATACGCGTGTTGTATTTTATCTGACATTTCAATACGTGGTGTTATTTAATAAAACCAGAGTTTCTTCCTCTTTTTTTCCATTGTCTTTTCTTAATTTTCTTTTCTTAACTTAAAATCATACCCACATGTCAATACATTTTGATTCAAATACTAACTATACAACCAAAAGGATCCAGATAGAAATACAAAACAACATTGTCTATTTTCGCATTTCAAATGTTAAATTTCAGAACTTAATTCAAATTCAAAATCTTTAACTTCCAAACAATACACTGGTTGTCATTACTGATACGCAACGTGTTAATATTCAAGAAGTAAACGTTTTACTCATTATAGATTTCGCATTTATTTCACAAAATTATGAATGTAACTAATACTGTCATGTTACATATTTCGAAGCAACATTCAAGTTCAAGTATTCAAATACACGCTTACAACGTAATTCTAGATTTTAAGTTTCGATTTCGAACCAAGAATATGAACATTCACATAGGACGTCAACTTTTTAAATAAATTTTATATTTTAATATGTCGAAACTGGTTCGTTACATTCTCCCTCACTCAGCACTTTTCGCCTTCGAAAATGAAAGTCGTATCTGATCTCGCTCACACATATATCTATCCAATACCTTTACTTACTTTAAAACTTATTAGAAAGAAAACAAAGTTACAGAATTTTAAAACTCAACAATTTTCTAACACCCGGATTTATGGAAAATTTCGACACCATTTCCTTTGTACGGCTTGACTGGAGAAATTTATAGATACAGTATATATTAATATACATCTCATCCACACGATGAGGTATCCTAATTCGGGGGAAACAAAAATAAAACGACCCAAATACAGTATTAAATTCCAGATACATACCATATTTAGCGTTTTAAAGTGTATTTGCTTATTTTTATTTGCATTTGCGCAAAAGCGAGCTCCGTAAGCAAAGCGCGCCATTGCAACCTACTAAGACACGTAAACTGTAGTGAGAAGCAAACATATTTATAGTAAAAATGAATGTATGTAACAATAAGCAGTATGTCATAACTTAGCATTTTGACAAAATTGCAAATGAAACAAGTGCATGTACATAATCACATGCAAAATACGACATAAATAAAAATAGCATTTTGTCAATATGCGAACGAAATCAGCAACACATATAATTTTATTAATAAGCAATATGTGTTTCATTTTTTATACCTTTTATTTGACATTTTAACTTAAGTTCAAGCTCAATTTTTTTTTTATTTTTTTTATTGACTTTCATCTCGCTCACATGGATTTTTTTTACTTCCAAATCATTAAAAGTGAACGAGAACAAAGCGAAGACAAGGTACACAACATATGTAACAAAATGTAAATGGTTCCAAACGATTCTCAATATATTGTCGTTCTAACACAAGCTTCATGCAAATTATTCAAGTTATGTATAGTTTGGTATTCTATTTTTATATCAACTCATGTGCACATGTATTCAATTCATTAGGCCTCCATTTTTATTCCTCTTTGTCGTTTTTTTTTTCTTGTCAATCGTTCATTCCTGTGCAGTTTATTCCCCGCTATTACCCCTGCTATATCATGTAGCATATTTCTACCGCTACACTGTTTCCAAATAGCCTTTGAAATAGCCTTTCCGCTTTAATCCCCACTATATTCCGATATATCCCATTATTTCAGCTATATTCCGCTGTTTCCGCTATATCTTTTGTAAAAGAAATGAATTTTAAAATGACATTTATACATTATAAAATTAGTTGTTTAATATAGTTTTTAACATATATTTTTCAGATTAGAAAATATATAATATTATATTAAATTTAATCAAGTTCGATAAATGTTTATACTTATTTGCATATATTCGCATACGCTTTCATGTAAAATTAACAGTATACTATTTATAATTAAGTTGAACGTTAATTTTCCAATTATTTATCATTTACATATTTTTAAAAGCATTAAATATGAGTTTTATATGCCATTTTAAACTCATCCACTATATCCTGCTATTTCCTCGCTTTATCCCCGCTGCAACATTTTGCGTTTCTGTCGCATTGGATCCGCTGAGCGCTTTAACTGCACATGTTCTTTCTTATTTGTTTCTTTAGACAACGACAAACATATAATTCAAATGACTTGCTAAATCATTGTTACACTTGAATGCCTATCCCATTTTTTTTGTATTAAATTTGTCGCTTATGCTTGTTGCAGTCCATTCCATTTATGTACATATTTATTTCATTCACATTTGTTTTACTTATGTCGATTTCCTTTTCTTTTCTTCTTCTTCCATTAAATTCTTATTCGTTGTTTTGATAACAACAAACATAAAAGTTTATGCTACATATTCTGTTTTCTTTTCTTTTCTTTCTAGCACTCCATTTTTTTATTTATTTTGGTTCCACCTTATTCTCCCATTAAGTTTTCTTTGTGAGTAGAAATTGTAATTCAAAAATTCGCTTCACCATTTAATAAATGATAATTTGTTAAGTTCGACGAATTCGTATCCATTTCGTTTTATTTTCAAAATTTCGAACAGGGAAAATTTGTCCTCTCCCCCTCTTGAAATTTTATTTCCATTTGTAAATTTTAAATGTACACTAATCCAAAATTTAAGATTACAGAATGACACATATGGTTTATTAAATAAACCGATTTTCCGTTAATGTTTCAAACTTCAAAATTCTCTTAAATTTCAAATGTCCAGCATATATAATTTACACTTGAGTGGTAGTCAAATTTTATATTCGTATAAGGAAAATTTATAGTTCTATTAGTATTCTACTTCGTTGATTCAAAACCAACTTTCTTATTTTTAATTGCTTATTAAAAAATTAAAATCTTCTCATTCACTCAAAATAAGGCTTCAAGCATTAATTCGACGTCTCAACTGAAATTATATATTTATCTCACTTTCGAAACTCAAAAATAATTTTTGTTGATGTTGCATTATCGCCAGAATTATTTCCAACCACTAGAGTGTGATTCTATAGCTATCTAGTACATACAGGATTGTGTATATATGTTAGCTAGGCGTATATTCAAAATCTTCACGTACTTGTTAGTCCAACTTTAACATCAAATAGATTACTTGAAACTTTTCCTTTTAGAACAAAAAAGAATATACAATATTTTCTGAATATATGCCAAAATAGTATATTTCAAAATATATCTTATTGTAAAATTTTCAAGCAGGGAAAATTAATATCCCCCATTTATTTATTTTGTCGAATTTGATTACAATAATATATACCATTTGGTAATTTACAAGAGAAAATCATATAAAGTTTTTAAAACATCTATGGTATAAGGTTCCTTTTTGCATTTGAGATTTCGAATACATATTGTTTCCAATTCCTAAATTTAGTGTTTTCTTTTACTCCTATGTAATCCTATATATTTTACCCAAGTCACTTTCATATTAAAACAAATTTTTGCAAGGATACAAGATTTAGTTCCAACGGTATTTAATTTAGTACGTTTACATGAAAATAAATTAATATTAACACACATTCCACTTAGTATATGAGACGACCCGAACTTCCCAGGTAAGGAAAGCCTGGATAGAATTGAGTACAAGAACAATCAGAACGCAGACGGAAGAACATTTCATTATTATTACAACAATTCCATCAGATACAAGAATATACAGAGTATAAATGAATAAAATACATTCGATGAATATCAGAGATTACAATAAATTACATAGCAGCGGAAAAACAATATAAAAACAACTGAAAGTGATACACGGATACAGAGCTTTCCGAGCATCGTTCCAGCTGTAAATCAGGACCCTGTGAATATAAATCTTCAAAACCAAAACTACTAGCTGCCCGTGTGGAAAATAGGGGCACCCAGAGTTTAGGTTAAAACAATAAACTCCAAGTCAGTCATGTTACTGGTGTAAGAACTAAAACAGTTATTTAAAACTTTACTTTGAAGGAGAGTAATTCTAGGGACCACGCCGTATAACACAGAACGGGTTTCCTCCCAAGAATACTAGTTCATATAACAAAACAGTGCAATGCTCTTTGGAAAAATGAAGCTATTATAAGACCCAGGTCCCATCACACAATGCAACGCAAGCTGGAGGATAGGGTTTTCCCTTATAATAGCCAAACATGCTTGGTACGTTTAAAACAAATCATTTGATACTATTATAAGTGTATAGTGTCAAAACATTTTCAATCATAAATTTCAATCATAGACGGCATGGGTACCATATATCATGTCGCCATACTAGTTCTACAATTAAAACCGCAATATCACGTATTGGGAATTGGATTTACGTCATGAGTCGAGGCAAGGGACAAGCTCCTCTCCAATTCGAGACACTCTAGCAAATGTCTCAGGACCCTACTATGATCCTTTGGAACCTCCAAGGCCGGTCCTCTCTTACTTTTGAGGATTAATTATTCCTAAACACACATTTCCCGATCCTTACAGACCTATATCTGAGGCGCCTCGCCTTCCAACAACCACATAGGTGAAAAGTAGATATAAATGTCAGGGCTGGTAGGTCACTGACACCATCATAGCTAGATTGAAACGTCATGCACTTCTTGGGTCCTTCTCCCGTTTTTGACTCATACCAGGGTGTGAGGCTCGCGATTCCACGTTATACACAAAGCTACGTCACACAGACCAAGCTTTGATCATCAACCAAAAGACTTTGCTTTTCAACAAAAGCCTTGATCAATTGCCACTTACGCGTGCCACACTGGCAATTCACTCCATGCGACTGATGTTCATCGATATACAACCTATGAGCTCGTACGTCTCAGAGAAGGGCATTAACCAAGAGAATAAATTCTCCGCCGCCAAATAGATGTATATTTAATAGAGGTCAATCAACACATAATAAAATCCAATGTCCGACACACAATCCATTTACAAGTTCGTTCTAGGTCTGAACGAAACCGGAGGCACTTTCCTCGCATATCCATCGATCTCCAAGTACATCTAGACGATCACCAACTGTTTCCCTCATCTTGGGTGTACAGCCCAATCGAGATCATCAGTAATCACCCAAACGATGTGAAGACTTCCGGTCTTCAACCACCGTCTTCATCTTCGACATATCGTCGAATCGGTTATTCAGAATGGGTATAAACCCGGCCTTTCCGAATAAATCGCGTATATAATAAACACGTGTTACACAAATACAACATACTCCTCATTCCAATTTAGAATATTCTTTTATTCAAAATTTCACATTCCTAGGGAAAGGTTCCCATTAATTTTATCAAAGATAAATTCTTCTAAATTTATTCTTTAATCTTCCTTTGGATGTCATTTCAAACCATATTATGGTTTTCCAAACTAGTCGGGATTAGCGAACCACATCGAAGTAATTATTTATTTTATTTTCCAATCCCAACCTATTCATCCCATGGAGAAAAACTGGTAATACTCCATATCTAACAGCACGGTGTTATCAGTAAAGTTAATTACCATTTCCCGTTCAAATCTAATTAAAGATTTAACTATCGCTTTGGAGCAAAACTGGTGATACTCCATTCTCGATCACTTTTCAGATTTGATAATTTAAATTATCAATTCACTTTTCAATCTAATTAAAGATTCATTAAAACTCCACTTAGTTTTAATCTTCTCAAAAATCAATAACCTGTCTTTAACTGGGTTAAAGAACCAATGTCACCTAAAACACGATCCATGACAAACCCAAATCACATTTGATATTAAATACAAGGCTCTGAATAGAAAATATACCGGCTTATATTCAATATCAAATTCTGAAACCAACAAATATCGTATTGGAAATAACGATATAAAATATATCTTTCAAATTCGCATAACAATATTTGTATAATCCCGAAATCCAACATCGAAATATTCCAGTGACAATTTCGATTCAAATCCACTTCCACTTTATATATATTGGAAATTCTGGTTATTTTCACCACTAATGCCCAAAGTAGTGACCGCAACAACACAGGGAGAATATCTATATATATGTATCATACGTGGAAGCCTCTTTCTCGTCTCCGGTACAGCTACTCGTGCATACTACCTAACCTGTCTCTAGTCTGCTCGTGAGAGCACCCAGAGTAATAAGAAGAGACATAAAACTCTGGATCAGACAAAAAGTTTGGTATGAGCGATAAGCAGCTAAACAAAACAACAACAGGTATACTAAACCATACCTGAACCTGCAACCCAAGAGTTAGCACTACATACCGTACAGTACTCTAAGGTGCCACTAATATATGGTGTAAAGAATACGGGGGTGGGGGTGTGCATGTCATAATGATGGCAAACAAATCAAACATAGCAACCATCCTCACATCTCTCACTCAGTGCGTAAAGCATACGATGTCCACCACTGTCAATCACTAGACCCATCGAAGTAGTGACGGAGTTCGAATTGTACAACTACTGCTACTACCAAGCTTACCCCAGGGAGTCATGACCAAATCTTTAGAAATGACCCCACTTTATTGGTCTATAGCTCTTTAGTTGTACCTAGGCCACTGTGGCCCTGAATTCGTTCACGTACCCCCTACACATAGTGATCCAAAGTTATAGACATCGGTAACCCCTTAGCACACGTCCCACAGCAAAGCCCAACCATGAAGTGAACTCATTGGTTCCCATCTGGATCCTGAGCTCTAACTTCCATTTGGACTACCTTTGCATCTTGGGTTTCAGTCTTCTCCTCCGGATCGGTCTTCTTCTCTTTCACTTCACTTCGGATCATGCTTCAGGCCGTGGTCATCAGTTCCTCGGTTCGTATCGAGTTCCTTCATTCGGATCGGTGTACTTTAGGTCGTGGTGCCTCCTTAGTTCGTGAGACCTCAACTAGTTCCACCATCCTTCTCGGGTCGGATCATGGTCACCCAACAGGGTCGGATCGGGTTGCTGCATACGGATCGGGTCGTGACACACAGATCAGCTCGTGGCTCCTCCTCCTGGTTCGGATCGGCGTCATCATATCAGATCGGCTCGTGGTGCATCGGATCGTAGTGCATTGGATCTGAGCTTCAGGTGCATCAGCTCCTGAGTTTCATGCAGACGGTTCGGTTCGGAGGAGCGGCTCGTGGCACATGGGGGCGATCCGATCCGGGTCTTGTACAATTTCCTACACTTCTTTCCAGCGACTGTTTTACACCATTCGACGGCATTTTCGATCAATCTAACACTTCTAGGCAATCACAAAGCATATCATACAGTCATAGCAACATGTATAATCATCCACAAACAGCAAAACAACAACCATAGCATGTAAAATGGATTAAACATACCCAAAAACCCATATTTTCCCCTTATGCATGTTTAGGCATAATTAATGATATGATTAGCAAAACTTAACCAAATTAACCCCAACTGCTGACAGAGGTCTAAAACATCATTTCGAATTTTATAAATATTTTTCCAAAATTTTATCATGTCTAATTTCGTTAATCTTCACTAATTATCCTTAATTAACCGTAATTAGTGCAAAATTATGCAAATCACTACACTTAGCCACAAATAAATTACCAAATCTGAGATAATTCTCTATTTGGCGCTGTTCCCAATGCAACACAGAAGCTCTAACCTTACTTTGGTGCTATTCCTCCTTAATTTGATGTTGATTAGGCTAATCTTCAATTAGAAAGTGGTTTAGATGTGTTCTGAAGAGATTTAGAGAGTGGAGGCCATGGATAGGTTAAGAGGAATGAATTGTGACGGCGAAAAAAATGAGAAAAAGGTATTCTCCAAACCCTAACAGCCCCTTTAGACTCCTAATCCCGAAATTCCCCTTTGGGCCTAGCTGTTAATCACCGGTTAAGCCCAATTAAGCTGTTTTTCACCATTTGAAACTTGTTTCAGCCATATCTCCCAAACAGTGAGTCCGTTTGGCTAATGTGACCACTCTACGGAATTGTAAACCATCATCCAGAGCCAATGGATGTGGTTTCAAGTGAAAACTCCTTTCTAATCAAAAGTTATGGCCAAAACAAAATCAACTAGGGGTAAAACGGTCATTTAAAAATCGGGAAAAATCATGAACATGGGAAATGACCCCTATAGTCGTCTCCCAAAGTTACATGACTATACGACTTCATATGTGAAAGAAATAAATATTCTACGATCCTTCGATGCATAGAATGCGGGTCGTTACACTCTCCCCCTTAAGAAATTTCGTCCCCGAAATTCCTTAATCCAAAACATACAAAGGATTCTGCATGCCTACCAGCAATATACAACAATCAAACATGCATAACAAACAAAACAAACCTATCCTAGCGTGTGGAAGGACTAAGTCGAAACCGAAATCTTACCAGGCAAAGAGTTCTGGATACATCTTCCTAATGCTCTCCTCTGTCTCCCAAGTACAGTCATTCTCATTCTCGCCCCACTGAATTTTGACTAGATTCACCGCTTTCCTTCGAAGTTGCTTCGTATCATTCCCAACAATACGCATAGGCTTGCGGTTCCCAACTGCCTCGGGTTCAACTTCGATATCATCCAACTGATCAGGTGAAATAGTCACATCTGGGTCGTGTACGAACTTCCTTAACTGGGAAACATGAAACACGTTGTGAAATCCTACCATCTTGTCTGGTAATTTAACTTTATATGCCAAATTCCCAATTTGCTCAAGAACTGTGAATGGACCAACAAATCTTGGTGCTAACTTGCCTCTCCTGCCAAATCGTATCACACTCTTCAACGGAGAAATCTTGACAAACACCAAGTCGCTAATGGAGAACTTTAAATCTCTTCTTCTCTTATTAGCATAACTCTTCTTCCTATCTTGGGCAGCCTTCATTCGCTGTTGGATAACCTTAATTTTAGCTGAAGTTTCTCTTATCACATCTGGTCCAAGCACAAACTTCTCACCAGTTTCTAACCAACATGACGGTGAGTTGCACGGTCTTCCGTACAAAGCTTCAAATGGAGCCATGCCAATACCGGATTGATAACTATTATTATATGCGAACTCCACTAGATGTAGATGGTCATCCCATGATCCACCAAAATCCAATACACAAGCTCTTAAGAAATCTTCTAACACTCGATTCACCCTCTCTATCTGTCTGTCCGTTTGATGATGATACGCGGTACCGAGTTGTAACTCTGATCCTAACGCCTGTTGTAAGCTTCTCCAAAATCCACTAGTAAACAATGGATCTCGGTCGCTCACAATGCCTTTGGGTATTTCATGAAATCCCACTACCCACTTTATATACAGTTCCGCTAACTTAGTTACCGTCCTGTTTGACTTGACGGGTATAAACCTTGCACTCTTAGTCAATTGGTCCACAATCACCCAAATGCTATCATGTCCCGACTTTTTCCGACTATTGACATTTGATTTTAATAAGGAGATTAAAATAAACGATGATTGTTTAAAAGAATAAAACAATTATATATATTATAAATGTACATATGTGATTATGTTTAAAAACATAAGAATGTTAAAAACATAAGAATGTGTAACACCCCGAATTTCGGTTAATGCTAAAATTCACAAAATAAAGAATAACTAATCCCAGATGTTGGAATTAGGGGAAACGGGTTGCACCATTGCGTTCGTCTCGGAAAAATATGCAAAATAGAGTCTGAGTTTTCGAAAATCGGAGTCCGTATGAAGAAGATATGGACGAACGAAGTTAGGTAGAAAAACCGAAAACAAGCAAGAATGCACTGGCGCACTTGTGAAGTGCGCCAACACAAAAAATGCACTGGCGCACTTGTGAAGTGCGCCAACACAAAAAATGCACTGGCGCACTTGTGAAGTGCGCCAACACATTTTTACACTGGCGCACTTGGGAAGTGCGCTCGTGTCGGGACAGGAAACCTGCACAGTTTCTAGAGAGTTCTGTGGTTGGGTGCACCAGTTTGGGGTTTGGGCCTGGTCTTAGGGCTGGTTTCTGGAAGCTTCCGAGATCGGATGGCCCTAATCTAATTTAGGGTTAATCTAATGGCCTAAAACACTTGCCTAATCCTATAAATAAGACCCTAAGCTAGCCCTAAATGGTCATAATCCTATCTCCTAACTAAACTATGCCAAAATTTTCTATGATCATGGCCTCCACTCAAAACCCTAGCCTCCATCCTATTTCTAAACTATTTCTATGAAGGCTTTCATGTGCATACAAGCATCTTTGAGTGGTATGAGTGATCATTGGCTTACATTCATCATCAAGTTGCAAGCTTTATGTTCAAGGCTAGAGTTTTTGGGTGATTTGTGGCAAGGGTTTGCTTATTGGAGTTTAGTGGTGAGTTTCTATAGACTTAACAATCAATTGTTAAATTGATTATGATAGGATATGATAAGATATGGCTATGTTTTTGGAATCAATGTGTTTATGCAAGTTTAGTATAGTGTATGTTGTTTGCTATATGCAAGTTTAATGCTATGTTTTATGATGCAAAACACTATGTTGAACATTGATTCATATGTAACATGTTATGCAAGCTATATGGGAGATTATATGCAAGTCTATATGTAACATGTTATGCAAGTTATGTATTTGGTTTTATGCATGCTAAGTATTTGGTTTTATGCATGCTATGTATGTGGTTTTATGCATGCTAAGTATTTGGTTTTATGCATGCTAAGTGTTTGGTTTTATGCAAGTTTGTCTCTTTTTATGATATGCATAATATATGCAAGTTTGTCTCTAAGTATGGCATGTTATGCAAGTTCATATGTAAGTTATGATACATATTCATATGCAAGTTATGATGCAAGTTCATATGCAAGTTATGATGCAAGTTCATATGCAAGTTATGATGCAAGTTCATATGCTAGTTATGATGCAAGTTCATATGCAAGTTATGATACATGTTCATATGAAAGTTATGATGCAAGTTCATATGCAAGTTATGATGCAAGTTCATATGCAAGTTTATGTGCAAGTTCATATGCAAGTTGTCTCTTTTATGATATGCATAATGCAAGTTTGGGTTAAATACTAGTTGGGTTTAATGTATGTTCATATATGCAAGTTGACACCTTTTGAACCCATGATAAAGTTACATGCTATGTTGGCTAAACCCATGACCTTTGTGATGAATCTTCCCTTTATTATGTCGTGTTATGAGAACGAACTACGTGGGGAACGATGGGGTTAATATGCATGTTAATAAAATGATGTGAAATGGGTATGATTAATCGTACCACAAATTAAATGGACGTAATTGGGAATTTACCTATTAAGTTAGGTCTACCCATATTATGGAGTTGGGAATTTACCTATTAGTTAGGTCTACCCATACTATGGAATTGGGAATTTACCTATTGAGTTAGGTCTACCCATATTCTTAAAAATGTGTAATTAATTAGGCATAATTAATTCAAATTATGGGGGTGATTAATTAGGTGTAATTAATCAACTAAGACACGAGGTTGGACCCTTTTGTAGCGGAAGTCTGCCCGGAACCGACCGGCCATCCAGCAGCTACAAATGATTGGCCCAATGTGAGAGGTCTTAGTCATAAATTAAATACGTGATTAAAGTAAAGACACGAGGTTAGACCTTTTTATGACAGAAGTCTGCCCGGAACCAACCGGCATATCCAGCAGTCATAAAAGATGGTCTAATGTGAGAGGTCTTTATGAGGTCATGATCTTAATTAATTAAGAAACACTTAACCATATTAGCATGTAGAGGGACATGAGGGGTTAAGTGGGTGCCTTGGGTGGCATGTGGAAATCTAGTGGGTTGCCTTGGGTGGCAATAGAAAATACGATTAGAATACTTAACCAAAGAGGAACATGTAATTAAACATGGGTAAAGGGTTAAGTAAGTGCTTTGGGTGGCATGTGGAAATCTAGTGGGTGCCTTAAGTGGCAATTGATATATGATTAGATGACTTAACCAAACCTTAACATGTAGGTGGGCATGATTATAACAGAGGTTAAGTGGGATACACTAGATAAAATAACAAGCTTAGGTGGTAGCTTGTGGGGGCCCATTTCAACCAATATCCCAAACGTATCTTAGTGGGCTCGACTCTAGTCGAGTGACGGGACACGCATATTGGGCTTGACTATAAGAGGCCAAAATGGGTTAGCGGTGGCAACGTATGACCAACGGGTTTCATATGCGTGTGTGGACCCGGGCTGGTAAATAAGACGTTGTTGCATCGTGTAGATATAAGCCGTGCACCGTTAGTTTTATCAGGTTGCCACGTTGGGGAATGGTACACCCCACGGTGGGGCCAGCACGGGTATCTACGTTAGGGAGCCGATCGAATGGGGAGTAGTGTGTACACCTAGTGGATTGTAGGGCCCCGTGGCGTCTACTTAGTCACCTAGGGGTACGCGAGAACTATTAAGTTAATTTTATAAGTCCAGGGGTGGGATCAACCTTTAAGTTAGGAATGACTGGTGTGGTGCAGTGTAGGAATTACCCTTGGGTGGGTAGATCTAGGGTGGTGTAATCCAGTAATTATCCTTGGGTGGATAAATGCGTCTTTTCGGTTATCTTAGTACATCCTGTGTTTAGTTGGCTACTTAGTGTAGTCATTATCCCCAGAGGTACCGTACCTTGTTTATATCATACCCTAATTACTTTAATGATTGTATTGTTAGGGTTATAGGACTCACTCAGACTTATGTCTGACCCCGTTGTTTCTTTATCTTTTTCCCAACCCTCAGGTTTTCAGAGTGGGCCTAGCACTAGTGGGCTTTGATCAGACTGCTTTATCTATCTTTTGGAGCTTGGACCGTGGATGTAAAGCTCAGTTTATCTTTTCTATTATGGCTATTAGGTTATGTAGTGGGATTATGTACTTTCATTTTTATCAGGATGGATATTATGTACTTTACTCTTATTTATGGTTTTGGTGTAACCAAACATGTTTTACTTTCCGCTGAAATGAAATGATGTTTTAAATTCTCAAGTATTACTTATATCTGTCTTGTTGTAATTTTTATGTTCTATATTCACATAAATGCTCCACCGATGTTATGGCATTCCCTTAGTGAGTGACCGTAGCGGGTGTGGGGTGTTACACGTGGTATCAGAGCTTAAGGTTACCAGAACAGATAAAATTTTTAGAAAAACTATTTTCTAAGAATATTTTTGAAAGGAGTATTTTCAAAAACATGTCTTTTAAAAGAAAAGTTTTTGAAAGAAAAGCATAATCCCCAATAGCCATATCTATATCTTTCGAATTCTCTGTTTTGAATCTCTTCCTCTCTCGTTTTGAGTTTCCCCTCCGCGTATTGATGGCCTTTCTAAGATAGATAAGAATGGAAAACCACTTCAAGGGACTTAGACGTTAGTCAGATTAGAAGTTGGTTCAAGAAGGAGGAGGACTGGTAGGTATCTATTGGATAGACGAAGGGAGGTAGGCTCAAATAGTTGTTTGGTTAATGAAGGATGAAACCTCATTGGTGGGAGGTTACGAGTGGAGAATGGGATGAAGAAGGCGAGTAGTTATCCTTTTGGGAGGAATAGGACACCTTATTAGGATTGTCCAAAGAGGCAAGGGCAAGGTACGGAATCTCCTAGAGGGTAGTTTTATTCCCTCACGACTAGGGAACCAAATGGGGATAGACCGTCTAGGTTGGAATTTGGATTTCTTTATTATCCGATTCGAACTTTATTTAATTCTAACGCATCGAGTTCGTTTATCTCATCATTGTTAGTTGAGTCACTGCACTTAGACACCAGTTAGTAGATGATCCGTTAGTTGTTTCAAACCCAATTGGGGCTCCATGAAGTGTTTGGGTTTGAAAGTTGCTATACTTAGCGTTGAGAGTAGATGTGATGCTTTTTGGGCTTCATGAGCTATGGGTTAGTTTTGGGCATGGACTGGTTATCCAGTAGGGGTGCCGTTCTTGATTTTGAAGGGAGAGTTGTTAGGCTTATGACCCGCTTGGGTAACACTCTCGAGATCTCTTGTAATCCCATGGAATCTGTTATGCTAAGTTATCTAGAATCGCTTGACACGTCGGTCGAGAGTTTGCGATCTGTTTGAGTGGTCCGGGAATACTCAGATGTGTTTGAGGAGGTGAAGGGCTTACCTCCGGAGCGGGAGATTGACTTCCGAATATATCTGGTAGACAATGCTAAACCTGTATCTTTACCAGTGCGCCACATGGATCCTCGCGAGAGGAGGGAACTCCATAAGCAAGTAGGGGAGTTGCTTGAGAAGGGGTCCATAAGACAAAGTATATCGGAGTGGGGTGCTCCAGTAGTTTTTGCTACGAAGGCGGATGGGTCCCTCAGACTTTGTGTAGGCTAAAGAGAACTAAATAAACTCACAAAGAAGAATAGACACCCATTGCCGAGGATTGATGATCTCTTTGATCAGTTGGTTGGCGCCTCAGTATTTTCGCAGTTGTACTCAGCCACGGGGTTTCGTCAGTTGAGAGTGGCTGAGGATAGTATAGAGAAGATTGCCTTTAGGACTCCGGATGGTTTTATGAGTGGCTGGTGATGCCATTTGGTTAGACGAACGCCTCCGCATACTTTGTTGATTTGATGAGAAGGGTGTTCAGGGAGTACCTAAATAAGTTCGTGATGATCTTGGTGGATGACATCTTGGTCTTTTCTAGGAGCGAAATAAGTTTTCGTATGTGCTCAATAGGTTGAGCAAAGCCAGTTATGGGATAAACGGTGGTTTTGGAGCGAGACTGGCAAGGACATCCAGAGTTGGACAAGGGCTTAATTATTTAGCCATTTTTACTAGTATCATCTCACGTAGGTCGTCTGAATTCGAAGGAGGTATCCCTTGGGTGTTTGTCTGATATTGGTTTAGGCCTTTGGGGCTTGCATTTGGGGGATGTCGAGTTCGACTAAGGTGGTCTGCGTGAGAGATGGATAGTTGTGACGATTTTGCATGGGAGAATATCCTGATTTTCTCTAGAAGTGGAGAAAAGCATGCCCTACATCTTAGGGAAGTGTTGGAGACTCTTTGAGCGCATTGTCTTAAGACAACAAAGGTGGATGGAATTCTTAGCATCCTTTGAGTTTGAGATAGCGTATGTAGCGACCCGGGGAAAAAGAACGACAATCGGGTTCTCGACAACAGTACATAAACTCGTATCACTTGCCAAAAACCCAAGTATCGAACCCCCAGATTGTCATGAGAAAGAATTTAGAGGGTGAGGATAGAAAGAAAGAATTATTAGAATAGAAGAAAGAAGAAGAGCACATCAGAATCTCACAGCGGAACGAATAAAATATAATATCAAATCTCTTTATACAAAAACCGTATATACATACCAATCATCAGAGTACACATACATCAGTCACAGCGGAATAATAACTTTGAATAACTAGCGGTGATGCCGCCTGCTTCCAGCTCCTGAAACTCCAAGTGAAACCTAACCTGGAACATACTCGGTCTGACCCGAGCACATTTGATTTAAAACAAAATACACCGGGTCAGTCTGGAATACTATCAGTGATAAATTCACATAACACACACTTGTTTACACACACACCTGTTTAACTTTGGAAATCCTTTTCGAAACAAAAGGATAATAGTAAGACCAGCCCACACATAAACACGGACGGTTTTTACCTTACTATAACCCAAACCATTTTGTTTGAAATCATACTTTGATCTGATATTATCATAATGTCTAATTACAAGTAATTAGCAATCTAGAGGAACGCTTGCATCTCACGCTCCCCATATATAGTATACAATCAAAAACCCGTGGGCGCTTATTGGATATTGGATTCCAACTTGACAAGGTATGGGTCCACCTTCCGCACGTGTATCTCTAGAGGCGAATACACTGGGTTCAACAAGAACGTCTTGCAACCCGGCCCTCACATGACCGACCACTCATTTCGCTTGAGTGTATCGAACGTATATCACCGACGGTTGGGATCAGCAACCGCCACCCGAATAGGGTCAGCATCGAATAGATAAAGAAGCAATAGGAATTTCTCTAGATAGGTGATCATACATCCTAATGGGAGCGACCCACATAGCCATGCTGCCTGCCCGATTTTTGTCATTTCCCGGTTGATGAGGCTTGAGGTTAGAATTTTATCTCTAGAACATCTGGTCATCATCCACTTTGAATGCCACATCGTCAGATCCGCCAGATCACACTTGATTGACGTCCACAAACATACTCTAGCTATCTGGCTAGAGAATAACCATTTCTCCGCCGTCAACTATCGTACGTTTGGAGAAATCAACGTATGTAAACCCTTATGGAAATACTCTGTCAGACATCCGTCCATATAAGTCATCCAGGAACAGGATGAACCGAAGGTACTCTCCTACTGCATCACATATAGGAATCACCCCAAGGATCAGTAGCGAGAAGTCCTTGCAACCCGTAGATTCCAACCACGACTGGATCATGTCAGAATAACCCTGGTTGCAACACAGGGAATATTCGTCAAGCAATCCCTCCGCTTAGGAAGATCCACGGTCTTCAATTGCTTCATCTTCAATTATCTTCTCCACGTATTGTTGGTTGGAATGGTATTCGAATATAATTCGATTCCGAACTTTCCATACCAACAAGCGTATTGGTCAATTTCGACAGTCGGTGATTTAACTATCGAATAACAATAGTGTGAATACAATCAGTTTGGTAATACAACACTTAACACAACCCGACCTCTTTAATATATATATATATATATCAAGTTTATTCTGATTAACTCTGATTGGTTTACTCTGATTGGTTTACTCTACTTAACTACTCGACTCATTTAACTTGACCAAGCTAACTTGCTTTGATTATTCTTATCGATTAACTAACACTCAACTTAACTCCATTCGCTCGACTCTAGATCGCAGCGATCACAATGGTTACGCCTGATTCCCTCAGGAAACATCCGACCGCCGTAGGCTATCTGCTGCCCTGCAAATTACGCTAGCAGTCGTACACGATGGAACTTTTTCCTAGATAACTTTGTTTGACTAACTTTGACTATATTCGATCAACTCTAATTGACCAACAAATGTTTACTATAATTTGGAAACACATTCTTATTTCTTTTGAACTAATATCGTAATATTATTAAATTTCCAAAAGCCTTGTATCAGGGTTTGATATTCCTCATATAGGATAAAACTCATCTCAACCATTCACTCGTTCCCAACAAATACTATTCTTTGGTAATAGGGAAGCCAACCAAGTTGGGGTATTTTAGTTACCTCTCAGACCTTAGTCGACAACCTTCTCACCTCAGAATAATATTAGTTTAACTACTAACGTCACAACACATTTCCCTTTTTGATTTCCATTTTTGGATTTCAATCCGGTTTAAACCCACGCTTTTATCTGAAATCCTCGTTTAAGGTCTTTACTTAATTTACTTTATTTAAGTATACATTCTTTGCAATGCAACTTAATCTTCAAGTATTCTTCCATTTTAAACCCTTTGATTTACACATTTAACCCCTCGTCAAATAGTTTAATCCCATTTATTTGAACCTTCTTATGATAACCTTTTATCGCCATTTTGGCCAAACCTCATCGTCAATTTAATACTTGTTAATTAAATTCCCAATTTTAAAACCTTATTGGCTTGGATTTACGCTTCTCTTTAATAAAATGCTTACTTAGCATTCAATTGAATTCACTATTTTAAATCATTTAAATTAAAGAGTAATTTGCTTTAATCCCTACTATATTAAAAATATAGTTAACTTTAATCAAAATAGTATTTTTATCGTGTTTACCCGCTTACTCAAAAATAATCCAGGTTATTACAATAACCAATTCAATTAACCCTTTTTATTTTAGTAAATCAAAGATTCACTAATATCCAACACTATTCGTTAATCTTTACGAATAATTAAACCAACATTTATTTCCTCTGTCCATTCTACTCTAAACGTTGGATTTACCAACCCTACACATCAGTTAACTATTAACTGAATTCCAATTTGTCATTTCCCTTTCCTTAATAAATTAACTTAATTAATTAAAGTCACTCTTTTTTTTTTATTTGTCGAAACATTCATTTTCCCTTTTACTAATCTATGGAAAATTCTTGACTTTCCATTTCTCACTGATCTAGTCCATTTATCTAAATATTCTTAATAGCTCGCTTTAATATATTTAATTTTAAATTTCCAATTTAAATACATGTATACAATAATTAAAGAACCTTAATTCGGTTATAAATAAATTATAATCTTGAAACCCGTTAATTTCTCTGACGGTAGAACATCGTTAAAACCCTATGACTGGACCATTGCTGCCCATTTCCTTAGTCAACACAAACAGTTGATTTTAACCACAACAACGGTGGTATATATCCCACTATCAACATTCAAAACGATTTTAGTGTCAGTCGATGTGAATAATCCATATATATGCACGACAATTAAATATACAGTTTATTTGAGGAATCCGGTCGGATCCCTCCAACCTGTCCTTCTCTGCATCACAGATGTCAGTTGATAACAATATACGAGTAAATAAATAAACAACTGCAACCAGTCAAACCATATCAATCAATTTGCATCCACCGCAACCAATCAGCCAATTTAAACTGTTAACTGTAAAATATATTTAACTGTGAATGTACCACATCACAGGATTCCAGAAGGTGTGAGAATTAACTCACCAGAGTTTATTCTGGTCGACGGTTGACGCGTTTGTCGCTTTTAATTTGAACCATTCGTCCAAAAATAGCTGAATTTTCAACGGTGTCGGATTGTCTCCTAGTCAGTGCCATCGCGTAGGTCTCGTCCCTGCGATCCCAACGGATCCAGTTTCGTCAGATTTCGTTAACGTATGTGAAAGTTATGTGAGTTTAAAGATTGCTATATTATACGATTTATTCATTTTTTATATTTAATAAATTAATTAAATAAAATAAACATTACCTTTAACCACCTTGGACACGTCATCCTCGGAAAATTCAAAGACGCGTTATTTCTTCTTGCCCAGGCCAAAGCCGATGTCCCCCTTCACGAAACATGAACTGCCTTCCGCCACCTGTTAGCACCACCGGAGTCCGACCTAGAGCCTTCGCCGACACCCCACATCTCAGGCGATCCTTCGCCAGCAGCCTCGACCACCAACTCGAGCCCCACTCGCCAGAAACTCAGGTTGAACGAATTCCGTTCATCTGTACATTTCAGCCGCCACACCCCGAGCTGAGCCACCGGACCTCTTCCATTGGGTGCGCCTCGCCACCCAGCACCGCCACCTTCCTGTCCGCGACGCCAACCAACACCCACGGCGCCGGAAAAGGAAAATTTCCGTTTGTTACTTTTAAAACTGCACCCGAAAACTGACATCCCCGTTCAACCTCCAACCACGGCCACCACAGGCGATGTTAGACCCCGAGACCACCACCGTTTGAAAGGCTGATCTCCCCTCTATCAAAGCCCCAAGGCCCCGTCACCCCAAATCAGTCCATCATCTCGAATTTGGGCCTAAAACGAAAACCAATCCCCATTGTCCATCGCGAATTCCAGCCACCTCGGACCTCAGTTGACCCTAGATTTTTGACAGCAGCTAGATCTTCACTGGATCTACAACTTTCCCTTGGGTCGCCATAGCAAATTCTCGCCGAGTTGGAAGATATAAATAGATTTGTGTTCGAGGGTTTATTTGCAAAATTACATGGGAGAGGATGAGGGCTTGGCTGGAAATGTTGATGGAAGGGTTTATATAAGGGTGGAAAAACATATTTTAAGTTGACGTGACGAGCGACGTTGACTAACGATATTTTATTTCGTGTCTATCGCGTTTTCGAACATCGTTTATTCGCTGCTGCGCTCACATACGAACCCCGTTCGAGTTGCGACTGGACGGCATAGTATATTTTGATGATACGGTCCTAACGAATCTTGTTTCGTCGAATTCCGTGCTCGTATGCTCAAATAGCGTTTGTACACGTCCAATTATGTCGATTTATTTTACATTTTATTTTGCCGCGCTCACAGAATAACACCGATTGACGCGCCGTCAGAAAATCTGGCAATAATTTACTTATACGGTCCCAACAAAATTTGTTTCGTCGAAAACAGAGGTCGTTTGAAAAATGTCCCTTTTGAACTGGCCAATTTTGAATAAAATAACCCAATTTTAAAGTACTTCAATATAATAATATCAAAATATTGCAGTTGGCCATACACGACCAGAATTTGATATATTACCAAGGAAAAATATCCCGGGTTGAATTCCAAGCCAATTCGATGTTTAAAATATTTAAAAACCATTATTTTATATAACTGCAGCGCTATATATATAAAAGGAATTCTGGCGCTGCTTTTCCCAAAATTTAATTTGGACATAAAACAAAATCTACACGACGAAAACTGGATTTTTCTCTGCCGTTGGGAAGATATTGTCAAACTGGTCCCAACGTTTCTTGTTTCGATGAAATCCGACCTATTTTGAACCCGGTACGACCAATTGAAGTTCAAAACGCCAAAACGCGAACTGCCGCGCCGCTGCAGCTCGTTATTTAATTAAATTATAAACTATATATATTCGTCGTCGTTTTCAAAACGAATTGTCACTAAAATTTCAGTATAAACAATATTTGACCACTTTAAACTGCCGGATCACAGTATATTTCAATTTCGATAATTTCCCATATTTTGGAAATTAAAATAATATTTATTATTTATTTTAAATAATATATTCACAATATAATCGTTAAATTCGATTATCCAACCTCAAATCAATATTTTAAATTATTAAAATATTTAAAATAATCCAATTAAATTGGCAGAAAAATACGGGTCGTTACATTCCTTCCCCCTTAAAATAATTTCGTCCTCGAAATTGCTAAGGTAGAAGAAATGCCGTCTATTATTGTCTTTTCAAAAATAATAAAATTTAAAACTCGAATTTATTTTCAAACTGACCCTATTGGTTTTAAAACCAGTTTATTTCAAATAAAAGAATTTCCAAAAATCTTCAAAAATTTTCTAACTTCTTAAATTCTGGAAAAATTTCGGCAGAATCTCTCCTGTACGGAGGACCATCTGCAATATCGCAGGATCAAGAAATATGCATACATCGACTCTCATGGTCGGAAAATTCAAAATCCAAACTCAAAATCCAAACAAACCCAGAATTTCATATTTTCGTAAGCGTACCTTTTGGCGAGCGTTATTATGCAGTAAGCGATATATTTATTTGAGCCTGCTTAATTGATTTTGCAACTCTACTCAACTGGATTCAAATAACTCCAGATTTTCTCCTTCGGTTGGGTTTAAAGCTGAGCTGGCACTTTACACCTGTTCTCAACTCAAACAAACTTATCAGTTATCAACAAATGTCAATTATGTTCGATACATCCATATCATTCCACACCAACCAATTATATACACAGTTCAACCCACACGAGATTATAATTATTTATATCACTTCGCTTATTTCTTAAATTATCCACTCAGATCTGTTAAATTTGGATTGATTACCCAACTGGTTTATTTCATCTTTGGTTTTTCAACCAAGTCTATCTATTTCAAGTTCAGGTTATATTCAAACAATCAACCATACACTACAAACATATCATACAACCAACATTAACCACTCAAGATGATTGCCCATACTATAATAACTTTTACCTTTATTTTATTATAAAAATAAAATTGGGCAAAATAATCATTAAAAATAATTTTATAGCAAATCACAAATACGCTCTCTCGTATATCTACTCAAACTCAATCTAGGGTACTGCTAACCCCATCTCTATTGAGTCACACCACAGAGCCAAGGTTAATCATTAAACCAATAGCTCTGATACCACTGTAGCGACCCGGGGAAAAAGAACGACAATCGGGTTCTCGACAACAATACATAAACTCGTATCACTTGCCAAAAACCCAAGTATCGAACCCCCAGATTGTCATGAGAAAGAATTTAGAGGGTGAGGATAGAAAGAAAGAATTATTAGAATAGAAGAAAGAAGAAGAGCACATCAGAATCTCACAGCGGAACGAATAAAATATAATATCAAATCTCTTTATACAAAAACCGTATATACATACCAATCATCAGAGTACACATACATCAGTCACAGCGGAATAATAACTTTGAATAACTAGCGGTGATGCCGCCTGCTTCCAGCTCCTGAAACTCCAAGTGAAACCTAACCTGGAACATACTCGGTCTGACCCGAGCACATTTGATTTAAAACAAAATACACCGGGTCAGTCTGGAATACTATCAGTGATAAATTCACATAACACACACTTGTTTACACACACACCTGTTTAACTTTGGAAATCCTTTTCGAAACAAAAGGATAATAGTAAGACCAGCCCACACATAAACACGGACGGTTTTTACCTTACTATAACCCAAACCATTTTGTTTGAAATCATACTTTGATCTGATATTATCATAATGTCTAATTACAAGTAATTAGCAATCTAGAGGAACGCTTGCATCTCACGCTCCCCATATATAGTATACAATCAAAAACCCGTGGGCGCTTATTGGATATTGGATTCCAACTTGACAAGGTATGGGTCCACCTTCCGCACGTGTATCTCTAGAGGCGAATACACTGGGTTCAACAAGAACGTCTTGCAACCCGGCCCTCACATGACCGACCACTCATTTCGCTTGAGTGTATCGAACGTATATCACCGACGGTTGGGATCAGCAACCGCCACCCGAATAGGGTCAGCATCGAATAGATAAAGAAGCAATAGGAATTTCTCTAGATAGGTGATCATACATCCTAATGGGAGCGACCCACATAGCCATGCTGCCTGCCCGATTTTTGTCATTTCCCGGTTGATGAGGCTTGAGGTTAGAATTTTATCTCTAGAACATCTGGTCATCATCCACTTTGAATGCCACATCGTCAGATCCGCCAGATCACACTTGATTGACGTCCACAAACATACTCTAGCTATCTGGCTAGAGAATAACCATTTCTCCGCCGTCAACTATCGTACGTTTGGAGAAATCAACGTATGTAAACCCTTATGGAAATACTCTGTCAGACATCCGTCCATATAAGTCATCCAGGAACAGGATGAACCGAAGGTACTCTCCTACTGCATCACATATAGGAATCACCCCAAGGATCAGTAGCGAGAAGTCCTTGCAACCCGTAGATTCCAACCACGACTGGATCATGTCAGAATAACCCTGGTTACAACACAGGGAATATTCGTCAAGCAATCCCTCCGCTTAGGAAGATCCACGGTCTTCAATTGCTTCATCTTCAATTATCTTCTCCACGTATTGTTGGTTGGAATGGTATTCGAATATAATTCGATTCCGAACTTTCCATACCAACAAGCGTATTGGTCAATTTCGACAGTCGGTGATTTAACTATCGAATAACAATAGTGTGAATACAATCAGTTTGGTAATACAACACTTAACACAACCCGACCTCTTTAAAATATATATATATCAAGTTTATTCTGATTAACTCTGATTGGTTTACTCTGATTGGTTTACTCTACTTAACTACTCGACTCATTTAACTTGACCAAGCTAACTTGCTTTGATTATTCTTATCGATTAACTAACACTCAACTTAACTCCATTCGCTCGACTCTAGATCGCAGCGATCACAATGGTTACGCCTGATTCCCTCAGGAAACATCCGACCGCCGTAGGCTATCTGCTGCCCTGCAAATTACGCTAGCAGTCGTACACGATGGAACTTTTTCCTAGATAACTTTGTTTGACTAACTTTGACTATATTCGATCAACTCTAATTGACCAACAAATGTTTACTATAATTTGGAAACACATTCTTATTTCTTTTGAACTAATATCGTAATATTATTAAATTTCCAAAAGCCTTGTATCAGGGTTTGATATTCCTCATATAGGATAAAACTCATCTCAACCATTCACTCGTTCCCAACAAATACTATTCTTTGGTAATAGGGAAGCCAACCAAGTTGGGGTATTTTAGTTACCTCTCAGACCTTAGTCGACAACCTTCTCACCTCAGAATAATATTAGTTTAACTACTAACGTCACAACACATTTCCCTTTTTGATTTCCATTTTTGGATTTCAATCCGGTTTAAACCCACGCTTTTATCTGAAATCCTCGTTTAAGGTCTTTACTTAATTTACTTTATTTAAGTATACATTCTTTGCAATGCAACTTAATCTTCAAGTATTCTTCCATTTTAAACCCTTTGATTTACACATTTAACCCCTCGTCAAATAGTTTAATCCCATTTATTTGAACCTTCTTATGATAACCTTTTATCGCCATTTTGGCCAAACCTCATCGTCAATTTAATACTTGTTAATTAAATTCCCAATTTTAAAACCTTATTGGCTTGGATTTACGCTTCTCTTTAATAAAATGCTTACTTAGCATTCAATTGAATTCACTATTTTAAATCATTTAAATTAAAGAGTAATTTGCTTTAATCCCTACTATATTAAAAATATAGTTAACTTTAATCAAAATAGTATTTTTATCGTGTTTACCCGCTTACTCAAAAATAATCCAGGTTATTACAATAACCAATTCAATTAACCCTTTTTATTTTAGTAAATCAAAGATTCACTAATATCCAACACTATTCGTTAATCTTTACGAATAATTAAACCAACATTTATTTCCTCTGTCCATTCTACTCTAAACGTTGGATTTACCAACCCTACACATCAGTTAACTATTAACTGAATTCCAATTTGTCATTTCCCTTTCCTTAATAAATTAACTTAATTAATTAAAGTCACTCTTTTTTTTTTATTTGTCGAAACATTCATTTTCCCTTTTACTAATCTATGGAAAATTCTTGACTTTCCATTTCTCACTGATCTAGTGCATTTATCTAAATATTCTTAATAGCTCGCTTTAATATATTTAATTTTAAATTTCCAATTTAAATACACGTATACAATAATTAAAGAACCTTAATTCGGTTATAAATAAATTATAATCTTGAAACCCGTTAATTTCTCTGACGGTAGAACATCGTTAAAACCCTATGACTGGACCATTGCTGCCCATTTCCTTAGTCAACACAAACAGTTGATTTTAACCACAACAACGGTGGTATATATCCCACTATCAACATTCAAAACGATTTTAGTGTCAGTCGATGTGAATAATCCATATATATGCACGACAATTAAATATACAGTTTATTTGAGGAATCCGGTCGGATCCCTCCAACCTGTCCTTCTCTGCATCACAGATGTCAGTTGATAACAATATACGAGTAAATAAATAAACAACTGCAACCAGTCAAACCATATCAATCAATTTGCATCCACCGCAACCAATCAGCCAATTTAAACTGTTAACTGTAAAATATATTTAACTGTGAATGTACCACATCACAGGATTCCAGAAGGTGTGAGAATTAACTCACCAGAGTTTATTCTGGTCGACGGTTGACGCGTTTGTCGCTTTTAATTTGAACCATTCGTCCAAAAATAGCTGAATTTTCAACGGTGTCGGATTGTCTCCTAGTCAGTGCCATCGCGTAGGTCTCGTCCCTGCGATCCCAACGGATCCAGTTTCGTCAGATTTCGTTAACGTATGTGAAAGTTATGTGAGTTTAAAGATTGCTATATTATACGATTTATTCATTTTTTATATTTAATAAATTAATTAAATAAAATAAACATTACCTTTAACCACCTTGGACACGTCATCCTCGGAAAATTCAAAGACGCGTTATTTCTTCTTGCCCAGGCCAAAGCCGATGTCCCCCTTCACGAAACATGAACTGCCTTCCGCCACCTGTTAGCACCACCGGAGTCCGACCTAGAGCCTTCGCCGACACCCCACATCTCAGGCGATCCTTCGCCAGCAGCCTCGACCACCAACTCGAGCCCCACTCGCCAGAAACTCAGGTTGAACGAATTCCGTTCATCTGTACATTTCAGCCGCCACACCCCGAGCTGAGCCACCGGACCTCTTCCATTGGGTGCGCCTCGCCACCCAGCACCGCCACCTTCCTGTCCGCGACGCCAACCAACACCCACGGCGCCGGAAAAGGAAAATTTCCGTTTGTTACTTTTAAAACTGCACCCGAAAACTGACATCCCCGTTCAACCTCCAACCACGGCCACCACAGGCGATGTTAGACCCCGAGACCACCACCGTTTGAAAGGCTGATCTCCCCTCTATCAAAGCCCCAAGGCCCCGTCACCCCAAATCAGTCCATCATCTCGAATTTGGGCCTAAAACGAAAACCAATCCCCATTGTCCATCGCGAATTCCAGCCACCTCGGACCTCAGTTGACCCTAGATTTTTGACAGCAGCTAGATCTTCACTGGATCTACAACTTTCCCTTGGGTCGCCATAGCAAATTCTCGCCGAGTTGGAAGATATAAATAGATTTGTGTTCGAGGGTTTATTTGCAAAATTACATGGGAGAGGATGAGGGCTTGGCTGGAAATGTTGATGGAAGGGTTTATATAAGGGTGGAAAAACATATTTTAAGTTGACGTGACGAGCGACGTTGACTAACGATATTTTATTTCGTGTCTATCGCGTTTTCGAACATCGTTTATTCGCTGCTGCGCTCACATACGAACCCCGTTCGAGTTGCGACTGGACGGCATAGTATATTTTGATGATACGGTCCTAACGAATCTTGTTTCGTCGAATTCCGTGCTCGTATGCTCAAATAGCGTTTGTACACGTCCAATTATGTCGATTTATTTTACATTTTATTTTGCCGCGCTCACAGAATAACACCGATTGACGCGCCGTCAGAAAATCTGGCAATAATTTACTTATACGGTCCCAACAAAATTTGTTTCGTCGAAAACAGAGGTCGTTTGAAAAATGTCCCTTTTGAACTGGCCAATTTTGAATAAAATAACCCAATTTTAAAGTACTTCAATATAATAATATCAAAATATTGCAGTTGGCCATACACGACCAGAATTTGATATATTACCAAGGAAAAATATCCCGGGTTGAATTCCAAGCCAATTCGATGTTTAAAATATTTAAAAACCATTATTTTATATAACTACAGCGCTATATATATAAAAGGAATTCTGGCGCTGCTTTTCCCAAAATTTAATTTGGACATAAAACAAAATCTACACGACGAAAACTGGATTTTTCTCTGCCGTTGGGAAGATATTGTCAAACTGGTCCCAACGTTTCTTGTTTCGATGAAATCCGACCTATTTTGAACCCGGTACGACCAATTGAAGTTCAAAACGCCAAAACGCGAACTGCCGCGCCGCTGCAGCTCGTTATTTAATTAAATTATAAACTATATATATTCGTCGTCGTTTTCAAAACGAATTGTCACTAAAATTTCAGTATAAACAATATTTGACCACTTTAAACTGCCGGATCACAGTATATTTCAATTTCGATAATTTCCCATATTTTGGAAATTAAAATAATATTTATTATTTATTTTAAATAATATATTCACAATATAATCGTTAAATTCGATTATCCAACCTCAAATCAATATTTTAAATTATTAAAATATTTAAAATAATCCAATTAAATTGGCAGAAAAATACGGGTCGTTACAGCGTATACCCCTGGCAAGGGTAACGTGGTGGCAGACGCCTTAAGCAGAAAAAGGTTGTCTTTGAGTCCATTGTTCGTGGAATGGCGAAGCTTGGAGTTTAATTCTATGTTTGACTTTAGACCTTCCGTTGACTTTGTACCCGGTTTGCTAGCCTCCTTGGAGGTTAGGCCTACTCTTTTGGGGCGGATTGGCGAGGCTCAGCGAGACGACCCACAGTTGGTTGAGTTGGTAAAGAAGCTTATAAGGGGGGAGTCGTCCAACCATTTGGGTAGATACACCATAGATGATAGGGGATGGTTGCATAGAGACGGTAGACTTTGTGTACCGCAAGATGAGGGTTTGAAGAAGGCTATTTTGGATGATGCACATCGTTCAAGAATGACTATTCATCCCGGTGGAGACAAAATGTACCAAGACATGAAGAGAGTTTTCTTCTGGGCCGGTATGAAGAAAGATGTGGCCGAGTATGTGGCTAGATGCTTAGTGTGCCAACAAGTTAAAGCGGAGCAAAGGAAACCCGGTGGGTTGCTACACCCATTGGAAGTTCCGCGATGGAAGTGGGATAGTGTCTCGATGGATTTCATCGATGGGTTACCGAGATCGAGGAAGGGCAATACGGGAATTTGGTTTGTGGTAGACAGACTTACCAAGAGTGCCCATTTTATACACGTGAAGAGTAAGAGGACCGTTCCATGGCTTGCTTCAGTCTATGTTAGAGATATTGTTAGATTGCATGGCGTACCATCCAGCATTGTGAGTGATCGAGATCCCATCTTCACTAGTGAGTTTTGGAGAAGTTTGCAAGAGGCGGTAGGGACTCAGTTGTGTTTGAGCACCGCATATCATCCTCAGACGGACGGTCAGACCGAGAGGGTGAACCGTATCTTAGAAGATCTCTTGAGGCTTTGTATCTTGGATTTTGGAGGTACATGGGAAGAACATCTTCCTTTGGTGGAGTTCGCATACAATAACAGCTTTCAGTTTAGTATTGGCATGGCACCTTTCGAAGCTCTTTATGGAAGGCCTTGTCGATCTCCTACATGTTGGTGGGAATCTACGGATAAGATCTTGCTTGGGCCAGATATGGTTAGAGAGACTTCAGAGAAGATTGACTTGATTCGAAGAAGGATGAAGGCAGCGCAAGATAGACAGAAATCTTATGCGGATCGGAGAAGGACAGATCTTGAGTTTGAGGTTGGGGACATGATTTTTGTCAAAGTATCTCCGTTGAGAAATGTTGTTCGCTTTGGGTCCGTTGGGAAGTTAGCACCGAGGTTTGTTGGGCCGTTTCTATTAAGGAAAGGATTGGACGGATGGCATATAGGGTGGAGTTGCCCGACAGACTTAGTGGTGTTCATGATGTATTCCATGTATCACATTTGAGGAAGTGCTTACATGAGACCGCAGAGGTGGTAGGGCCGAGCTTGCTTAGAGATGTAGAGGTAGAGCGTGATGCGACGATTCGACGAGCTCCTACTCGCATCCTTGGGTCAGAAACTAGGAAGTTGAGGAACAGAGAAGTTCAGCTAGTTAAAGTGCAATGGGGAGATGACGAAAGCAATGCTACTTGGGAGACGGAAGCGAAGATGCGTTCTTTGTACCCATTTCTTTTTGAGAGTATGTCTTTTAAATTCTCCTTTATCGCTTGTCTAGTACTTATCTTATCTTTAGTATATCCTCTCGCTAGTACCTATGACCTTTAGATAGGGTAAAACCTATGGTTGAAACATGTGTTTGAAACATGTTATGGTTGATGGATGCATGTGGATGCAATTGTTTGCTAGTGGTTGCTCGTGGATGCATATACACACACATTAGGCACTAGATCGGCTCAGTCACTTCATGTTGCATATCGCATAAATGGATGTGGTAGTTAGATTGATGGATGTATCATGGCTGTGTTATCATGTGGATGATGCATTTTGTGTATGGTTGTGCACGCATATAGAAATTGTATGTGTCAATAGGGTTTCGCATACATATTGGATGCATGGCACTATCATGGTTTGCATTAAGGAGGTCGACTGAATCAGTAGACCGCCTGTTTTTGCATTAGTATACGGACATATACACACACTTTCTGCATATGTTCATACATCATTAGAAGTTTCTAAGGATAATGGTTGCTTGTGGTTGATGGTTTAGTAGATGGTTGTTTGGATGGTAGGATATGCATTCTCCTTAGCTTAGAGATTTCGGGGACGAAATCCTTTAAGGAGGGGAGAATGTAACACCCCGAATTTCGGTTAATGCTAAAATTCACAAATTAAAGAATAACTAATCCCAGATGTGGGAATTAGGGGAAACGGGTTGCACCATTGCGTTCATCTCGGAAAAATACGCAAAATAGAGTCTGAGTTTTCGAAAATCGGAGTCCGTATGAAGAAGATATGGACGAACGAAGTTAGGCAGAAAAACCGAAAACAAGCAAGAATGCACTGGCGCACTTGTGAAGTGCGCCAACACAAAAAATGCACTGGCGCACTTGTGAAGTGCGCCAACACATTTTTACACTGGCGCACTTGGGAAGTGCGCTCGTGTCGGGACAGGAAACCTGCACAGTTTCTAGAGAGTTCTGTGGTTGGGTGCACCAGTTTGGGGTTTGGGCCTGGTCTTAGGGCTGGTTTCTGGAAGCTTCCGAGATCGGATGGCCCTAATCTAATTTAGGGTTAATCTAATGGCCTAAAACACTTGCCTAATCCTATAAATAAGACCCTAAGCTAGCCCTAAATGGTCATAATCCTATCTCCTAACTAAACTATGCCAAAATTTTCTATGATCATGGCCTCCACTCAAAACCCTAGCCTCCATCCTATTTCTAAACTATTTCTATGAAGGCTTTGGCTTGCATTCATCATCAAGTTGCAAGCTTTATGTTCTAGGCTAGAGTTTTTGGGTGATTTGTGGCATGGGTTTGCTTATTGGAGTTTAGTGGTGAGTTTCTATAGACTTAACAATCAATTGTTAAATTGATTATGATAAGATATGATAAGATATGGCTATGTTTTTGGAATCAATGTGTTTATGCAAGTTTAGTATAGTGTATATTGTGTGCTATATGCAAGTTTAATGCTATGTTTTATGATGCAAAACACTATGTTGAACATTGATTCATATGTAACATGTTATGCAAGCTATATGGGAGATTATATGCAAGTCTATATGTAACATGTTATGCAAGTTATGTATTTGGTTTTATGCATGCTAAGTATTTGGTTTTATGCATGCTATGTATGTGGTTTTATGCATGCTAAGTATTTGGTTTTATGCATGCTAAGTGTTTGGTTTTATGCAAGTTTGTCTCTTTTTATGATATGCATAATATATGCAAGTTTGTCTCTAAGTATGGCATGTTATGCAAGTTCATATGTAAGTTATGATACATATTCATATGCAAGTTATGATGCAAGTTCATATGCAAGTTATGATACATGTTCATATGCAAGTTATGATGCAAGGTCATATGCAAGTTCATATGCAAGTTATGATGCAAGTTCATATGCAAGTTATGATACATGTTCATATGCAAGTTATGATGCAAGTTCATATGCAAGTTATGATGCAAGTTCATATGCAAGTTATGATGCAAGTTCATATGCAAGTTTATGTGCAAGTTCATATGCAAGTTGTCTCTTTTATGATATGCATAATGCAAGTTTGGGTTAAATACTAGTTGGGTTTAATGTATGTTCATATATGCAAGTTGACACCTTTTGAACCCATGATAAAGTTACATGCTATGTTGGCTAAACCCATGACCTTTGTGATGAATCTTCCCTTTATTATGTCGTGTTATGAGAACGAACTACGTGGGGAACGATGGGGTTAATATGCATGTTAATAAAATGATGTGAAATGGGTATGATTAATCATACCACAAATTAAATGGACGTAATTGGGAATTTACCTATTAAGTTAGGTCTACCCATATTATGGAGTTGGGAATTTACCTATTAAGTTAGGTCTACCCATACTATGGAATTGGGAATTTACCTATTGAGTTAGGTCTACCCATATTCTTAAAAATGTGTAATTAATTAGGCATAATTAATTCAAATTATGGGGGTGATTAATTAGGTGTAATTAATCAACTAAGACACGAGGTTGGACCCTTTTGTAGCGGAAGTCTGCCCGGAACCGACCGGCCATCCAGCAGCTACAAATGATTGGCCCAATGTGAGAGGTCTTAGTCATAAATTAAATACGTGATTAAAGTAAAGACACGAGGTTAGACCTTTTTATGACAGAAGTCTGCCCGGAACCAACCGGCATATCCAGCAGTCATAAAAGATGGTCTAATTTGAGAGGTCTTTATGAGGTCATGATCTTAATTAATTAAGAAACACTTAACCATATTAGCATGTAGAGGGACATGAGGGGTTAAGTGGGTGCCTTGGGTGGCATGTGGAAATCTAGTGGGTTGCCTTGGGTGGCAATAGAAAATACGATTAGAATACTTAACCAAAGAGGAACATGTAATTAAACATGGGTAAAGGGTTAAGTAAGTGCTTTGGGTGGCATGTGGAAATCTAGTGGGTGCCTTAAGTGGCAATTGATATATGATTAGATGACTTAACCAAACCTTAACATGTAGGTGGGCATGATTGTAACAGGGGTTAAGTGGGATACACTAGATAAAATAACAAGCTTAGGTGGTAGCTTGTGGGGGCCCATTTCAACCAATATCCCAAACGTATCTTAGTGGGCTCGACTCTAGTCGAGTGACGGGACACGCATATTGGGCTTGACTATAAGAGGCCAAAATGGGTTAGCGGTGGCAACGCATGACCAACTGGTTTCATATGCGTGTGTGGACCCGGGCTGGTAAATAAGACATTGTTGCATCGTGTAGATATAAGCCGTGCACCGTTAGTTTTATCAGGTTGCCACGTTGGGGAATGGTACACCCCACGGTGGGGCCAGCACGGGTATCTACATTAGGGAGCCGATCGAATGGGGAGTAGTGTGTACACCTAGTGGATTGTAGGGCCCCGTGGCGTCTACTTAGTCACCTAGGGGTACGCGAGAACTATTAAGTTAATTTTATAAGTCCAGGGGTGGGATCAAACTTTAAGTTAGGAATGACTGGTGTGGTGCAATGTAGGAATTACCCTTGGGTGGGTAGATCTGGGGTGGTGTAATCCAGTAATTATCCTTGGGTGGATAAATGCGTCTTTTCGGTTATCTTAGTACATCCTGTGTTTAGTTGGCTACTTAGTGTAGTCATTATCCCCAGAGGTACCGTACCTTGTTTATATCATACCCTAATTACTTTAATGATTGTATTGTTAGGGTTATAGGACTCACTCAGACTTATGTCTGACCCCGTTGTTTCTTTATCTTTTTCCCAACCCTCAGGTTTTCAGAGTGGGCCTAGCACTAGTGGGCTTTGATCAGACTGCTTTATCTATCTTTTGGAGCTTGGACCGTGGATGTAAAGCTCAGTTTATCTTTTCTATTTTGGCTATTAGGTTATGTAGTGGGATTATGTACTTCCATTTTTATCAGGATGGATATTATGTACTTGACTCTTATTTATGGTTTTGGTGTAACCAAACATGTTTTACTTTCCGCTGAAATGAAATGATGTTTTAAATTCTCAAGTATTACTTATATCTGTCTTGTTGTAATTTTTCTGTTCTATATTCACTTAAAATACTCCACCGATGTTATGGCATTCCATTAGTGAGTGACCGTAGCGGGTGTGGGGTGTTACAGAATGCAACATTCAAGAGAACCATAACATAAATATATATTGATAACGATTGCTAATTAGTCTTTAACATATACATGTGAGTATAATAGCATATATGTAGTATAAATTCAAAGTAAGCATTTGCAATGAAAAGCCTTAACTATATACATAAAAGTGGTGACTAAGTATACATATGTAAAAGGGGTATTTTTTTTTACTTTCAAAATACTAGGGACTATGAAACAAATAGTAACAAACAAATACAGGAAAACAATTCCGCCATAACAACAAATACATGATACATATAAACTTTGCATATAACATGTTTGACAAATTGACGCAATAAAATATCAAGAGTAAATATATGAGAAGACAAATGCAAGACATATGAAGACAAAATCCATAATGTGATTTAATCGAAATTGTGTCACTACATATAGGAGAAACAAGCACCTAAGACACAACAATACAAGAAGAGAATAATATAGTTCTTCTTAGTAAAACTATCTCACACTTAAAGGCTAAGGAAACCATTTTATATTGGCTGAAAATCTGAGAAGGATATGCAACATTTAATGAAAGTATGGTAGGATATTGTGTGCTTCTAGAAGCCCAAACATAGGACAAATTTATTGGCCAAATATCTAGTAAACTAATATTTTCTTACATGAGAGTATCCCTTGAATTATGCCGTAGGAACTAAAACAAGGGGCGAGGCTATTATAGAAAAACACTGTGGTGAATAGGAGAGGAAATTGATTTTAAAACACATGAGGTTTGGCTATAAATACCACTAAAGAACCTGCATCTTCTTTACAGCAAACACTAAGTTAGAACTAAATTTTTTGAAATCATTCTAAGCAGGAGTGGGAAAGCATTAAGGTGAGTAAACTCCTTCTCTTTTATTTACAAATTGTTAGATGATAAGGTAAAACATGTACACATATACAGTCATATATTTCCTATGTAAAAACCCTGAAATACCAAATCTGGGAAGAGAATAAAACAAAACAGTGAATACATCAGAACAATAATGTATTTTGGGTGAGAAAACTCCTTGTTTTAAACCATTTAAACTATTACTAGTGAATCCTCCCTATGTTTTCACCTAAATCTATTTACTAATAGTTATAGATCATGATGCATATATGTGCAATTCTCTGTGTATTGGTTTGTACGAAAAGCCTCAGAACTAAACAAATTAAATGATAACAGTAGTCAAGGCAGGAACTAAAACCTTTAACCTGGAACTGGCAAAACAAAGTCCTCTGTTATGTTCAGACGTAACATATATACATTTAAAAATCAATACTCTATAATCCAATGGATATGAGGGAATGATGTTAGTTATAATATGGTTTAAATTTCCCTGTAGTTCACGCTAAAATTAAGTTCAATTTAAATAAGGATTTATATTTATATATATTGATAAATATACAGTGAGGGATATGGAAACTCAAAAGATAAATCGTCTTGGATTTGCAATCCAACAATATGAATAGAGTAATGTTTGGAAAACATGAATTTTAGTAGCAAATTCACGATTTTTAAGTCTGGGATTTAGCGGAATTTCTGGGTTCATCAGAAATAGGGGTTTGGTCAATCTCTCGTGACAGGGATGGTCGGAGGTCACGGCGCTGGAGTTTGAGCATCGTGGTGAGTCGTAGATGACAGGAAAAATGGCCAGTAATTTTTCTATTTTGTAAATTAGTTGATCGAAGCCGATTTAGGAATTTATGAGTGTTTACGATAAGGGTTTTTAAGCGTCTCGTATAGTGTATTCAGATGATCGAGTCCAGCGTGGCTTGGTGGGGAGATGCGTGAGGAGTTGGAGAGTTGGTCGGTGGCGGTGGAAGGTGGTTACTTGGCCGTAGGAGACGTGGAGAGGTCAGTTTTTTTAGAGTGACCTGGTACTGTTTTTGATTTAAATGGCTGAAGATGCTTTTCGAGAAGAAGGGGACTTAGGGCTTGGATGATGGCTCGGTGACGACCCTGAGTGGTGATGTGACGTATGGAGATGGTGGTGGAGGCGTGATGGTCAGTGGAGAAGCTGTGCACGTGTATGATGCACAAGTTGTGCACTGTTAATGGCACAGAGGATGGAGAAGAAGAAGGAAGTGGGATCGAGCTTTGGTTTTTGGTGTGATCAAGCATGTTGATCACGCTGTTTTATGGCGCCAGGACATTGGATCTGGAAAAGGAGGAAAAGTGCATCGGCATAAGTAATTTAAGTGATTCAGCGTGTGGATCATCAGTTTTGGAGGTGATCGGGCTGAAGAAATGAAAGTGATCAGGCAAGGCTGGAGCGTGGGATATTGAGTGATCAGCCAAGTGATCGAGCAAGGTGATCGGGTAAGGCTGGAACGTGTGATTTTGGTGGTGAACGAGCGAGCGCGGCATGGGGTTTGGAAAAGTGGCACTTCCGAAAAGTGGCACTTCCGAAAACTGGTACTTCCGAAAACTGGTACTTCCGAAAGTGGCACTTCCGGTAAACTGGCACTTTGGTATTTCCAATAAAATGGCACTTTGGCACTTCCGCAAAATCTAGCACTTTGGTACTTTAGCTGAAACATGGGTGCTGGAGTGATTTTCACGTGCGCACCGTGGCATTTTGGAAGTGGCACTTCGGTAAACTGGTACTTTGGCCAAAACGCAACCAAAGGAGATTCTGAACGAAGTTTTAATTAAAAATAGTTTTTAATTAAAATAAAAATAAAATAATAATAAAATAATAATAAAAAAGAAATAAATAAAAAGAGAATTTTTATTTAAATGGTCACAGGCAAATGGAAGGAAGACAATAGCAGAAGATCGAAGTACAAAAGCTCGACGGTCGAAGTTCGACGAGTTTAAAAATAGAAATAATAAGGAAATAATTAATTTAAATTATTAATTTAAATTAATTATGATTAATTAGGAGTAGGAAAATAAGTTATAGAAATAACAAAAGAATTAAACATCGTATAAACAGCGATGACAAATGAAGTAAAATACCGTGTGCGACGCACATGCTTTATCTGTTCATTTCTAAATGATGGTCAAAACTAAATATAATACTGTGTGCGACGCACACACTTTAAACAGTTTGTTTATAAAAGATAATTAAATTATCCAGATATGAACAATGTAAGCATATACTATTTGTTTGATAATTAAGAATGTATAAACTGAATTATAATCATGATAGGCTGATAGTTATTTATCGATTGTAGAAGGCATTATGTACATCGTTTCGAAGAAACCGGAATAAATATTCCACTTCGATCCGAATTATACGACGCGTGTTAGAAATATTGAAGACGGTGATATGCAAGGGCTATTTTAAAATAGTACATTCGGTCTGTTCAGTCCCTGGACAAACCAGAATGGACGGATGTCTGACAACGTATATCTATAAGATTCTACACATTGAATTTATGTAAGTATATTACGTTGGTGGCGGAGAAATTCGTTTCTCTTAGCTTTATTTCCCGCAATATATTTGGGTAATCGAATGAGTGTTTCTGACGGTTATGACGATGTGGCATTCAAAGTAATTGAAGAAATAATCTGTCAGAAGGATAAATATGACCTCAAACTTCACAACCACTAAATGACAAAAAACCGGGCTAGGCAGCATGGCTAGTTGGGTCATACCCAAGCAGGGTGTATTATCACCATCTAGAGTAATTCCTTTTGTTTTCTCATCTCTTTTTCACTGCTACAGCATTTGGTAGCGGTTGCTAATCCTAACCGTGGAGGTGGTAATATATTCGTTACACTCAAGCTAAAAGAGTGGACGGTCATGTGAGGCCGGGTTGCAAGACGTTCTTGTTGAACCCTAGTGTATCCTCTTTAGAGTACACTGATCGGCAGGTGCTTCCCTACCTTGTCTGTTGGAATCCGATCTCCAATAAGCGCTCTACGGTTTTTGATTTTATACTATATACGTGAACGTTAGATGCAAGCGTTTCACTAGATGATTATTTATTTGATCGTAATATCAAATGTTTTGATATAAAATATTTGGGTCATTATCCATATATTAGTTATGGATTGGTCTAAAGATTTCTAAAGTAAATGAATCTGTCCAAATGGAAAACCCTATTCCTTATTTCCCTGTTTTCAATCTTTTTAACTGTGTTTACTCACACCAGTCCCCTGACTGACCCAGAGTTTATTTTCTGTGTTTCCTAAACTCTTGGGTACTCATAACAATTGTTATGGGTAGATAAGTTATCTAGGTGATGAATGGAAATCCTTTGAAGTATTTTGGACCAGGAAGTCATGGAGTCAGCTTATCAGTTATATCTATATCTAAGTATCAAGATGAATGTTTGTGTTGGGCCAAGATCCATGTAAGATGTATGAAGTATTCTATGATGTAACAAACTCTGATATGTAATATATGATGTGATATTATATTTGTTAAATTCCGTTGTGAGATTATGATGTTCTTCTTACTCTTTTATTCCATTAGTTCTATCTTTTCTATCTCATCCTCTTATTTCTTTCTATTAAAGATCTGTATTTTCGTACACTTTGGGTTGATTGTGTAAGATATTAGTCAGCTCAAATTGGTAAGGATTTACGGGCCTTTACACCAAATTTGAAACATTAAATTTCAATTTCTTTATATATACAAATAAACACATATCGAAGCCAAATTTAATTCAAATGTTCAACAATAAATATTTTATTTCCAACCAACCATTCTGAATTAAATATCGAATTCAATTCAACTCAAAACAATATATTTGATTTTTAATTTCAGACCCAAGTATCGATATAAATTTGATTATCTATAACTAATACTTAATTAATTACATATTCTAGTTATCGAAATTTCTGGGACGTTCCAATCTTCCCCCTTTTAAAACTTTTTGTCCCCGAAAAGGAGTGATCGTTAGAGTTATACCAATGTATATTTCAAATTTTCATATTCTAATTTAAATATCAATATTTACATCATCGACCCCCTTTGTTTATTCATCATATTTAATTAATTCGGAAAATCAAATTCCTCTCTTTGAAGATCAAATTTCGATCAGTCACAATTTTCTTCATCTTCCGAATCAAATTTTATTTATGCTTTTTAAACTATATTCGACTTTCTCATATTAATTTCTATCTCAAATTATTTCGAGATATTTCCCAATTTATCGTTCTATCTAACCTTCTGAGAGATTCGAATCATATGATTTCTTTTCAAAACCAACTTTTTTTTTCTTTTTTTATTCTGATTTCTGCATAAGTTGGATTGTATCTCAAACTATTCCCACTTTCTTTATAAACTTCATATGCCTATGTATACTTATTCATTTTTACACTTCAATCTAATCTCCTCACATTCAATCCATTAAGTTTTTCCAACACTAATAACATCTCCTCTTCAACTCACAAATTGTCGACTTGAAAGTTTCCAAAATTCGAAACTTTTATCGCTCCTATACAGAAAATATTTGAATTATTATTCCGAAATTATTTTGCTTAACTTATTAAGCTAGATATATTTAAATTTTAAATTATTTATTAAAATTACTTGTAACTCGAAGTTTGACAAGTGTATTTTCGTTCTCACAGATGTTAGGCATACGCTGGCCAGGCGCAAGACTAAAATCTACAAGTACTAAATATCCTTGTTTCAACTCCCAGTTAAAATAATTCAAAAATTCTTTTTAAAACAGATACAGAAAGTACCAATGTGATATTGATATGTTGATTGTTCATGAATCGCAGATACACAATGGTTTCGTCTGGATCCCCCAGAAAACATCTGTATCCGTAGGAATTCACTTCCCTACGAATTTCGTCATGGACAGATCAACGAAAGATATTTACGAATCAAAAGAAAATCTGAGGTTACTGAGCGTTGACTTCTCTATCTCAGGGTCATAGAAACAAATCATGAAAATAGATCAAGACACAAGGATCAATCAAGTCACCAAACAAATCAAGTCACGAAGACAATTCAGGTCACAAAGACCCATCAAGTCACGGAGACACGGTGCTGCATCAAACAGGTGGTCACACATCACCAAGATATATCTCAACATCGCATGGTTCCATTCTACCTTTAGTAACTCTAATGGTTACGTCTCTTTCACTTGTAGATATGCCATGTGGACCGCAGGTACACAAAGGTTACGCCTGATTCCCTCAGGAAACATCCATACCCGTAAGCTTTCACAACTTTGCGGATTACGCCATTATCACGACTGTAGATCGCAGCAGACACAACGGTTACGCTTGGTTCCCCCAAGAAACATCCGTCCGCCGTAGGCAATCTGCAGCCCTGCGAATTACGCTACATGGTCGTGTTCTTCAAGGAACAATGTCAACTCGAGTTTTATGTCCGGACAACCTACTACCACAAGAAGCACATCTCAGCTAAGCACGAAATTCAAAGGAGAAGGAAGGTACTTTCCTTATTTTACTTCGAAAATATATAATACTATATATAGTATTTCCTTCCACTCCCCATAAATCATACATAAAATTTTCCTTCTAAATCATATTTCAAATATTTCGTATAAACTCCATAAAATTTTGTTTCAAACTGATCACCCTCCAATTCATTGAATTCTTATATACTTTTCCCAAAAGTTTCGGAAATTTCTATATCCAAAATCTCAAATCGAATATCCCCAAATTTCATTTCAATTTCAAAATTTTAGTTTTGATCAATTCCGATATTTGATATCTCTTCAAACTCAGATTTTACAATCTATTGGTTATAAACCAAATTTGCTTCCAAATTCTCCAATTATTTAGTACTCACAAAATTCAAATCTTTATGTTCTTAAAAATTTCAGAATTTTTCTTCTTATCACAAATTTCTCCTTCACGCTTTATCACTCCTTCACATTCACATCCTTCGACTGTAAATTAGCAAGCGAACCACTCCCCAAGTATCAACCCCGAAGGCCGAAACCAACATCAGATCAACACTCAAAAAGTCATCCAACTCAACTATTCCCCAATCAGTTTCTAATCTCCTTAATTCTATTTCTAATTTCTTATCTCTTACAAAATTCTCGAATTCAAACTACAATTCCATTTCTCTTACATTCTGCCTCCCTTTGTTTTCGACGTGCGGCTCTTTGTTTTTCAGTTCCCACCATTCTGATTTGTCAAAACCCGTTAACTTCATATGATCCTTGAAAAACAATTCATATTCATTTTCTATAATTCTAGAAAATTTCCTATTACCATTGGAAAACATTTCCATATATTTTTCAATAGAAAATATACTTTATTCTCAGGGGGAAAATATTTCTAAATTCGTTATTTAGACTAAAACAGATATTAAATACACACCGTTATTTTCACTTAAATGCTAACACTCACTTCTTACTCCATTTAACCACTTTGACTATCGAACCTTAACCATTTCTTAGTCAATAATGAAGCCAATCAAGTTGGGGTATATTTACCTCTCAGACCTTAACTAAACAACATTATTAACTTCGGAACAGATAAAATTCATCACTTCAATCACCAACAAGACGTTTATTCTCGAATTTCTGATTTTAAGTTAAGAATTTATTTCCTTTACAATAATCATTGATTATAACAATAATTCACACCTTTGAAATATTTAACTTTAAAATACACTTTCTTAAACAATTAATTAATAATATTTTAAATTTTAATTTCAAACGGAAAGTAAATAACACTTTCCTGAAATTCATCATAATTAACTTCCCCGAATAACAGCCTTCAAATAATTTCTTATTTGATAATTCATTCCGAACTTTGGAAGAATCTTATTTTCTTATATTCTGAACTTCAGAACAACCACACCGTACTGGTCGACTTCATTTCCTTTATCCAAATTTATTTCACATTTTACTTTCATACGTTATTTACTTCGAAAAAGTAAATATTATTCCCTTTTCGAAATCTGAACTCGTCATACCAAATTAGCTTTGATTTCATTTAAATATCGGTTCAAATCTCGTTAAAAATCTTCATCCCAATTTTGCTTCATTTACAACTCTCGTGCCTAATTCACTTCTTGTTAATTAATTAACAAGTTTATTCTTCACTATCGAATTCTCGTATTCGATTATTAGTTTGAACCCAATTATAAATCATCTTACCACATTCTGAATAATTCAAATAAATTAGCAATACCATTTGAAAAAATCAAATTCCAATTATAACTTTTTTCCATTAACTTATATTTCGGATATCAAGACAAATTCATCGTTTCATCCTTGAAACGATCTCAAATTTTTATTCAAGTTCCCATCTGAATTTCCATTTCAGTTGTGTTAGATTGTTAAAATATACGATTAGAGAAATTTATTCGTTGTTTCTCCTATACTTATCTTCCTTAGATACCATCCAATGATGGATTCGAAATTCAAACCAAAGAGCTTGTCGAAGAATGACTCTGGCAAAGCTAGATTCGAAGACTGGGGATTCCGAAAAAATTTAAATCCCAAAACAAATTTTTATTTCCGCTGTATCAGTCCCAAAATACTAATTTCCAAAATATATAATATTTCCAAAAATAAATTATTCTTTTCAAAATTTAAAATTATTTTTGTTTTCAAAATTTATGTTTTGAAACCTTATTATTTTCAAAATTCGCTTTTCTAGTGTCGATCCTATTTATTTAGGCTCGATAAGGTAAGCTTTGAATAAACCAAAGCTCTGATACCAACTGTAACGTCCCGCCTTTTTGATCGCTTCAAACCGGTAGTTAAACCAATTCAAAACGTCCAAATCGATGGATCGTTATTTAGCTTACAGAGTCTAAATCCGAATCAACACAGAAAGTAAACACATAAAAGAAAAAAAATAACACACTATTGAACAACAAAATAAACTTTATTATATAACCGGAATTTTTGATACAATATTTTCTATACAGCGGTTTTAAACAAAAATTTTGAATACAAGAAAATATTACTATTTTAAAACATCAAAGTGCGCCATCTTCTGGAACCCCAAGTCTTGCAAATATTCGAATCCTAAGATGAAATCTATAAATCAACATTGCTCGGGTCTGAATCGAGCATTTCATGTAAAACACAAAATACTCGAGTCAGGATTAAATCATAGTTCAAGTAAATTAACTTCAATAAGAACTAAATGTAATAATTAATCCTGAGTTTCAATAAATACACAAAATAAAAATTGTTTAGTATCTGTCCATATCAGTTCCATATAGTATCGATTCTATATCAGTGACTAATTTAAGTGTGATATCTGTTCAAATCAGTTCAATATTAAGTGTAGTATCTTTGCCTATCAGTTTTGTTTTAGGCCAAACGGTCATGATAGTGCCATGCATCTCATAACCGATCATGACACAAGTTCAGCGCAAAGGGTATATGTTGCATGTACATGAATCAATATAAAGGTGCAGTAGCCTCCAAAACATCAAGGAGGCATCTACGCATACATACATATATGTAACATCATAAAGTTAGTGCCAACATAATCAAGGTAGTGATGCAACAAAGAAGGGGGAGGTATAATATATGGTCATAAAGTTTCAAGCAGGATAGTGTAATACAAGCGTGTATGTATGGCACCGTAAGATTTTTGAAAATACATTCATGTCCAATAGTCAAATGCCAAAGAAAGAACAATACCATACATTGGTATCTATTTATACCACAGCACGCATGCAAAGAGGTCAGGACAGTAGAATGTCCATGCCTTCAAAAGGGGTTGAAGCTCAAATTCCAATCATTCCTGTACTTGCTTGACTATTCAAAAGTTAGTTTACTTACCTAAACAAGTTTATCATACACTTTTCTCTTAAAATGTATACAAACATACTTTGATACTGTTGTCCTTTTTAGATAATTTATGTAGGTATCATTTATCCAGTTTAATAGCACACATCATAAGTATTCGACAAATGTTCAAGATAAATTAATCAGAATCACATGTTCCAGTAAAACAAACACCAATTTCGAGCTGCATTAGTTCCAAATATTCGCATTATAGCTGATTCTACTAACCAACGTTTAAATAACCAAATTATATAACTTCTTTTCACATAATATTATAGCTTATATTATCAACACTAATATTAGTAAATTTAAGACAAATATGATGATTTACCAAACTGTTATCGTCCAATGTCTTACACATCAGATTAAGGTTACGACTCTCATTAAGAAAACTAACTGAATCTTCTATAAATAACTCAAGGTCGAAGACAAATTAAATTGACCACTTTCAGCTAAACAGGATAGTCAAAAAATCGCCTTTGGACTACGTAAAATCCCTATACTAGTGGGTTCATAAACTTGCAGTAATATGCTTTCATTTATAAATGCTACAGGGACCATGCTAGATTCAGACATTTAGGTGAGTTTATTTTTTTTTATACAAGCAAATGTAGTAGTGTGTTCCAGCACAAAATGCTGTAGTTATAAAAGAATGGAATCCTTACAGGTTTATCCCATTGTATACAGTAACCCCTACCTACACTTTAATACAATTACCAAGACCACATATATGTCATGAAATATAATGCATTTCCAAATATAACTTGGTAGGGGTGAATAGCTGGTCAACATATAAAAGTGTCTCACTATATCATAAGAAAGGTGACGACATCAAACAATTTGCCATGACACAAATCAGAGTATACTGTATGTTGCTTTAAGGCCTAAACATGCCAAAAGTAGTATCAAAGTTTATTAAGATTTAGCAAAACAAATCTAGTTTCTGTCCTCGTCAATAAAATCAAACCAGAGGAACTATTTTTTTTCTATCCAATAAGGACAATGCAATCTCCACTTCTAATATAATAAATGTCAAGCAGGGGACATCATGCAGGCAGAAGAAATGGGAAAGAAGTGCAAGTAATCAGTCTTAGGTATATACATAGGTTTCAAATTCCCAAATTTTTGGTTGCATAAGGAGTTCAATGCCCTCCCCACAATACCAATATATCCTTATTTGTACATTGTGTATACACATAAATATAAAATAATGATGTGATGCCTACAGGGACTAGATATGAGTGGCCTTTCAATGGCAAATTCCTAACTGGAAAGATACATGGTAGTAATGGAATCTGTAGCACGCAGCCCACTAAACCAGAGTACATGTATGCACAAGCCAAGAGTTGTACAATTATAGGTGGACATTTAAACAGTTTCATGGCAAAAGGGTCAGGTCCAGCTCGAGATTAACCAAGATTTAAAGCACTCATGGTACAGTCATCAAGTAACATGGTATACAAATCATTTTATCTTTACAAAAAGTTTTCAGATGTACCTAATAACATAAACTTCATGTTTATGAAGTTGACAACGAATAAAAATAAAATATTTTCGGTTGGCGTAATCTATGTAGATGTCCAAGTATCTAAAAATGGATATCAACATACTGGGTAATCTTATTCAGCAATTTTATTACAGTTGCAAAATGGTTTTGGCAACTTTCGTTCAAGTAAACAAAATAGTTCCTTTGCACTTTGATATTATTCACAGTAAAATACTCACTTATGCTTCAACATTTCATTGTAGTAACCCCAATAGCATCATTCAAACCCAAGACAAAACACCACAAAAATCATACTATAATACTTAGTTTGTACTAAAATTAAACTACTTGAACTAAAATTAATCAATCGTGAGTTCCAAAAGAACTCACCTTTCGATGTGCTTCCTAGGGCAGCGAAGGCAACATAAGTGGTGGTGGTGACGATTTGGTCTGAACCAAAATGAAAGAGGTGATGTGTGTTGCGGTGGCGGTTCCAGGCGTTGTTTTGATCGAGGAGTAGGGGTTGACGCTTAATCGACGACGGCTGCTGCGACATGAGCGAATGCAGTGAAAGGATCTGGCTTTGATTGAAAGGTTGCAGCTTTAAAGGCTTGCGATTCAGGGGAAAAGTCGATTTTTGGATGAAGAGTTTTCAGTGGCAAAACTGATTAGGGGAGAAAGAAATGATTTTTAGGTGGAGACCATTTTTCCTTGATCGATGGCCATTATTTACCATTTTGGGGAAGATTGATTGAGGAATGATTTCGCTGAGGGAATGAAACGAGAGGCTTCATTCTTTTATAGAAGAAAGGTTTGAGGATAAGAACAACGTTCGATCATAGGTTTTTTTTAGGGTTGCAGTGTTTAGACGATAGGTCAGCGTGAGATTTCTGAGGTAGGTTGTTTTTGAAATTAATTAAATATTTAACTGAACTATAAATTGCTGCGTAATGCTCTAAATTCGTACCGCTAACGAAATATCCAAACGCAACAAAAAATTATACGTGCCACTTCGTCTTCGCGTTTTCTAAATCTAATCAAATTATTCTGGTTATAGACCGACTCCGTCTGCTTACAGCGTTAATTTAAATTTTAAATTATTTGTCGGTTAACCGATTTTATTCAGTTTGTCTGCCAATAACCCCGTTCGACTCCAAATTTGAAACATTAAATTTCAATTTCTTTATATATATAAATAAACACATATCGAAGCCAAATTTAATTCAAATATTCAACAATAAATATTTTATTTCCAACCAACCATTCTGAATTAAATATCGAATTCAATTCAACTTAAAACAATATACTTGATTTTTATTTTCCGACCCAAGTATCGATATAAATTTGATTATTAATAACAAATACTTAATTAATTACATATTCTAGTTGTTGAAATTTCTGGGACGTTACACCATAAACGATGTATCAGTACAAAGCTTCAGTATATATGGACTAAAAATCATAGTAAGTCGTTAGGGGGCATATTTAGTGACAAATTGGTTCAGTATGACAGCATATAATAAGTGAGGACCAAAGGCTCATAGATGCAGTCGTGGATATACAAAAATGGTGTAGCAAGTGACAAGCATGAAAACAGGTTATAAGTGGTTCAGATGGTTACAGATAAAAGGAAGAGTCTTTTTCTTGGCAAATAAATAAACTGCAAGTAAATATGTTTTTGCTAAGAAGAATTCAAATTCAATTTTCGGAAATTTCTACAAATGATAAACTAGATAAGTTTAATAAATTTCCAGAATTGAAACTAGTTATTATTGCAAGTAAATATTTGAGAAGAATTCAAATATGCAAAGTGTTAAACTCGACAAAAATGTTATTTACTGAAAGGTGTGAAGAATTCAACGTTGAAAATCATGCAACAATTATCAACGTTTTCAAACCAAGAAAAATCAAAGCTTTTATTTTTGGCAAGGAAGAATGATGCCACCGAATAAGAAATTCATAACTTTCCAGGAAAATGCAATGATTAATATTGAGCAAGAAAATCAATTAAACATTTCCAAAGATCGAATAGTTATTCTCGACAACATCCTTTGAAGTCAGAGGCGATAGGGTTTGAAAAACCCTATATAAACACTGATTCATCACTGGCGAAGTGCATTGGATCCACAAGCAAACAATTGTGGACAAGTAAAATTGAATCAAAAAAATGTTGACAATTAAGTTTTTTGAGCATTTTGATCATCATCAAATCATGTGGAATATGAGCAATTGCCACGAAGCATCAAAGAATAAATTTCAGAACAATTGGAACCCGCGATTTGAAGGGAGACAGATACCCTAATTTCATCGGCCATTGAAAGGAAAAGAGAAAGCCGATTGTTTTTCAGTGACAAAGAAAAAAGAAGAAAAGAAAAGGGGGCTAGCTCTTTTTTCTTTTTAATGCCTTTTCTTTTTTGGGGTTATTTACTTTAGCTTGATTCTTCTTACTTTCTATTTGACAAAACTAGCTTTTGTTGGGTCGTTTAACTACAGGATTTTATATTTAAGTAAATAACAACTTGGGGGTTAGGTCGTCTCAAGATTTTGAGCATAGGATTAGAACAGTATAAGTGTTTGCGAGTTTACAGGATTCTGTAAGCGGGAAACTGTTTTAATACCTAGTAGAAATCTTGGGATGCTGCAGTAGCCAGGATTTGCTAGGTAATTCTTCAATGTGATTTATTTTTTATACATTTACTTTATTATCCTGTTTTAGCTTTTTATTTTTATTTAAATTGCAGTAAACCCCTATTCACCCCCTCCAGGGTTAATATAGATCCTATAGATATAACAAGTAATATTTACAAACATAAGAAAGAGGTATGTGAAGTATTCGTTTATTCAACCTAGTTTGCACTATCTAGTCCAAATAAAATAATCATTCCTTGTAATTTCGAAGGAAGTCATCCTAATATTTCATTATTAAATTTTTTAAATTAATTTATAGATAATATGTAAAAAAAATCTTCTCTTAGCAAATTAAATATAAAAGAATATTCTACTGATTAGATGTGACTAGAATATATGTTTTTGGTTGGTTTAGATTTGTATGTATTATATACGATAATAAATAAGAATGAAATTAGAATTAATTATTTATAACGTCCATTTAGGAAATAGATTAATTATAAGACTAGATTTTGTAGTAATTAGGGAAAGTAGGAAATGTATTAATTCCTATCAATGGGCAATATATTAGAAGTTGCATATAATTAGTTAATTGAAAATAAAAGATAGCAATTCCAATTAAAGAGGAAATTATTAGGAAAAAGTTATCGGTGGCAATTAGTAGAAGCAAATCAGAATATGAAATAAGATAAAAGTTAATTTATAAGACTGATAAATACAAAATAAAATGTTGGAAAATGTCACTAATTTAGTGATTATACATAAATGTCTTAGTAACTATCTGTACAAATTACATTAATGGAATTAAATATAAAGGAAATTAGCTAGCTAAGTCCAATATTAATCCTAAGGTAATATAACTAAATATTTAAAAAGGTTTATGATAGTTAACTGGACTTAGTGGGCTGATGATGCGGTGTCTGTAACAACCCGGATTTTCGGGTAAATAGGAAGTAAGGATTTAATGGGTTTTGTGATTCTTAAGATAATATGTTGGTGATACGAGTTTGTGAGACTAACTCGTATGACATTTAAATAATAATATAAAGCTTTGAGCATTTCTAAACTGAGTACTTGGAATAAATATACATAACTTGGTCATAATAAGGGATTTATTCCAATATATATATATATATATATATATATATATATATATTATCACTTCAAGACTATAATTTTTTTTTTGGGATATTGAAAATATAAAATATTAATTAGGAATTAATACTTAAAGGGGAAAATATATTTTCAATATTTGAGATTAATTGTTGGTTGTAATTATTAACTTATTAATTGAGATTTTAAATACTAGATGAATCTTTGATAATGATATGAATAGAGGAATTGTGTTTAAATGACATTAAAGAATTCAAAGTGTACATGTGGCTTTTAAAATGTTAATCAATAAATTAATTGGTTTGATGATTATAGGAGAATATAAACATTGATATGAGTCAATATTTATAGTCTTGTTGCATTTTATTCTCATTGATAGTAAAATTTAAATTATTGAGTTAATAAAGTGTACAACAACTTTGTTGAAATTTGCGTTTTTAAATGCATATTGTACATAAAATATATGTATGTATGGTGGAATTGAAATAAATGAGTAAAACATTTTATGAGATGATTATTGAGTTGAAACAATTTATTATGGCTTGATAACAATAATTGTAAATATTTTTGTTAACCAAGCAATTATTGTAATTTTGGGTTATAATATAAATGGTTGTATTTAACAAATAAATATATAAATAAACATGTGTATATTTTTAACATGTTAATAACTTATTTTGTTAAAATAAGCATTAGTTATATTTATTTGTTGTGTTGTAGAAATTTCATAAGTTTAAATAAAGATATCTTTGTTAAACAAATTTATTTAAATAAATTATGTTGAAATTGATAATTTAGTAAGTGTAAATGTGTTTTGTGTGTTAATTTGTGTAGTAAGTTTTTAAAATTAACACAACTTAGTTAGTGTTGGGATTGTGTGCGTAAACATTTTAATAGTGTGTTAAAGGAGTTTTATAGTGTTAATATTAGTTATTTAAGTTAATTAGCTTCTCTTAGGCTTCATGAGGTGTTTAGCCCAATTTTCCCTTTTCTAAATGCTTCTAGAGGGAGATTAAAACATACGTCATTTTCATTTCCTCTTGAGCCTGAACTTTTCTGTATATCCATGGCTTCTTTATTTGTTAACCCACCAAACCCAAAACCCTAGCTATTCTAGAAATCCTAAAAAATAAAATAAAATCCCAAAAATTCTCAAATTCATATATGTTATTGCTAACACATTCCAGCACCTCTCCTCCAATTTTGTGATAATTGGTTTAGTTTTGAGGTATCAAACAACTTATTCCCTCAAGCAATTTTCAGGTTAGATCTGGGCAGAAAACGAAGGTTAGTATAAAAATCATAACTAATTCTGGAAAATCTAAAAATTTCAAAATTTGGATACGTTATTTTAAACTCTTTAACCCACCTTCTGTAAAAGTTTCATAAGAAAATAATTAAGTTTGCTATGGCAAACCCTTACTGTAATAAAGGTTAAAAATGTAGTTTTTTTGGGAAGTTGATGATGAGTTGAGGCATGCATGATAATTCGCGAGGTTAAGGTTAGTTTCTACTCTCACACATTCTAGTTTAAACATTTACCTTTGCATATGGCTTGAGTTTGGTTGAATTTCATGTTAATGTTTAGTTTTAATGAAACTGAGTTTGGTTGCTATTTTGCATGTAGTTTTCTCTCAATTCAGACAATGGAATGTTGCCGGATTTTCTTCTATTGATAGTTTATGTGTTGTGCATATATATGTAAAAATTTCTCTGTAAAACTACTTTGTTTGATACCTGATATCCTTGTGTCAAAATCAGTCCAGCCATAAGATTTGGCAAGTACATGTTTTGTTGCTGCAAACATGGCCTGAGTCCATTTTTGAGAGTCCATAACTCTTTCATATCAAGTCGGAATTCATTGATTCTTTTTTTGTTTGAAAGATAAGGTTTTATACTGTGTTCATGTTAGTTGTCAGCTCATCTAGAGGTCATTTGAGTGCTTTAAACTGACCTAAAAGTCGAACTTTGATCATGATTCAGACCTGAGTCTGAATTTCTAGAGTGAAAACAGCGCCAAGACCTAACTTAGGGGTTCTGTATCTCCTTCGATATCTATCAGTTTTGAGTGTTTCTTTTTATGTTATAAAGTTTGGGATTTTTCTATAATCACGCACATTTTTAGGATAATCCGAGATCGTTCAACCATTTAACGATCCAAGGTTGACCTGGAAGTGATTTCAGCCTAGGCTGAAATTCAGTCCAGAGCCCAAGTTTGGAGCCCTATATCTTTTTCGTGCCATGTCAGAATCTAGTGAATCCTTTTTCATTTAAAATATAGGTCTTTCTAGTTTGTGCATATCAGAGTTTAAACTATTTGGAGATCGTTTGGTCATTCGAAACTATTTTGAAATTTGTGACCCTAATTGATTTCGAGGTGTAGTTTTATGCTTGGGTGTAAATTTGGGCGTCTTTTCTTATGTATTTTTCATGCTTTTCTTGACCTAGTTTTAAGCCATGTTTTCGTGTTGTATTTTGGCTTACTATATTAATGGACAAGCCTAAATTATCACTGATACATAGGTTGGGTTTTACGAATTTAGTCATTGAGTATTAATGAATGTTGAGTACACATTGCACGTTTTAAACAAGTTTTTCGATACATGTATGAAGAACATCTTAATTACAGTTTTGAGGCTAAAAGAGGTTTATACTTTTAGTTTTAATGCTAAATGTTCTCAAAACAATAGTATAAAGTTATTTTCATAAATATATGGGTTTCATAAAGAAAGCAATCGATTTTGAGAAATTGTTTTATAAATCATCTTAGAAAATCAAGTATTTGTTATATAAAAACCACACTATTTTGCACCCTTCGAGATGACACACATTCTGAATGTTAAACGATGTCATAAATCCCGTAGTATGGGACATGGAGGAATACAAAATTGGTTAATTCCAGTATAGTCTTATTGGAGTCAATGTTATATTGATGATGATTCGTTGATTTCTATGTTTTCTGGTGCAGAAGTTGACAAGTAGCTAGTAAACCAACCAGTAAGAACGTGTGGTATGGGACGCGTTGTTATCATGGATTGAGTTACTGATTGAGATTCCATGACGCATCTGATGTTGTCTTAAACCTGTACTAGCTTCGGGATGAAGCTGAGACTCAGGATGGGTCTCATATACGTATTCACTTGATCGAGATGGTCAAAATACACTCGGCTGGGGTAGTCGCAGTAAGAGATGCCTAATTCTGAATACATATAAGTACTTGGTTATTGCTCAGGATGAGCTACATTATAACTTGGGATGGGCTATATTAGTATGGCATGTACACATTATTTATGATGATTTCATGTTATGATTTGATGTTAATGATTTTCATTTGCTAATACTTGTCTATTGCTCGGGATGAGCAACATTATAGCTCGGGATGAGATTTATTATTATTGCATGAGCACATTTCTTATGATTTGGGTTTGATGATTTTAGCTTGATCGGGATGACCGTATATTTGAAAAGAGCATTTGGATTTCTAATCCATCGTATTTTGAGATTTAGATGCTTTGGAGTGGGGTACTCCCTTTTTTGATAACTTAACTCGCTTGAGATGTAAATGATGATATCAATGATTTTGGTGTATATTTTCATTGTGGCTCGAGTATATAGATGTACTTACCCTAATACTAGTCCACGAGACTTGTACAGTCATCCCTTGTGTCATGATGTGTGATCTAAAACTAATTAACCCCTTTATGTCATTATTTTCACAACTCTTAGGTAAAGAATTGTACATTTTGTGCTTATTTATTTATTATACTTATTTGTAAAATAGACTAACATGTGTGTGTATTCCTCGGGTAAGACTAATATGTTTCAGGTATAGTTGCTGACTTTGGGCTTAGCGGGATCTTTGGGATATCTTTTCTGTCGTAGCTTCCAGTTGAGATTGAACTATAGAGGTTTTCCATTAATTCATTTGTATCGTATTATATATGAAACACCCCACCTCCGTTAGGGTCACTCTCAAAGGGAATGCCCTAATTTTGGTGGCATAGAAGCAAAACCCCAAACTTGCATAAATTTAAATCAACTACATACATGTAGCTTCAACATGGATTACATAATTTGCGAAATATTCCAAACGTATACTTGCATAGAACTACCGCATGTAGTTCTTTAAAATGAATAACATAATTCATAAATATCCAAACGTATATAATATTTCAAATTGATAAGAACGCCCAAATATGAATAACTTTATTGCCACAATTCAAGCATACAAACTAACACAATTGTTTATTCATACCAAAGTAATACTCTACTTACAATGGTTTGATGAATTCTCTAATTTAGGGATTGAAGACGCAAATTCCTTTGTTGAATTGATTTGATTTAGGTCTCCTTAAGCTTTAGAACTTCCTCCTAATCCTCTCTCAAATTTGGTGGCTACTCCTAGTCGTTCCTCAGCAACATGGCGGCTATGTTCTTAATTTTGAATGAATAGATTAGGGTTTAGTCTAGGGTTGTTTATATAGAGGTTAGGAACTGATTAGGACCATTGATGTTTCTTGGATTGATCGTAGCCATTCATTCGATAGAGAGACCAATTAAAATTTGCCACCTAGCCCTAGTGACAAAGCAGACCACAGAAAATCGGCCAAACACAGACCTGGCCAGCCAGGTTGGCTGGACTCGACCAGGTCGACACCCCTGTCGACAGGGCTGTCGACAGCCCTGTCGACATGGGTAGCCCAGGTCGACAGCCCAGTCGACCTGGGTGGCCTAGGCGGGTGTTTATCCGCCCTGGCCTATTGGGCCCGATTTTTAATTATTTTATTCTGTTTGAATTTTAAATTTAATTCTCAAACTTCCGAAGGCCATATCTTCTTCATACGGACTCCGTTTTTCGAAAACTCGGACTCTATTTCGCGTATTTTTCCGAGACGAACGCAATGGCATATCCCATTTCCCTTAGTTCTTTGATTTCAAATTAATTATACTTTAATTTTTTAATTTCACAGTTATAGAATTTTCGGGGTGTTACATTCTCCCCCACTTAAAAGGATTTCGTCCCCGAAATCTTCAAGCTAGGAGGAATGTATATCCTAACATCCAATCATCCATCTACTCATCCATCAAACACGAGCATCCATTGTCCTTAAAAGACTTCTAATGCTTCATGATCATATGCGAAGTGTGTGTGTACATGAACTTATCTAATGCAAAATCAGGCGGTCTACTGATTCAGTTGACCTCCTTAATGCGAATTATGTAAGTGCCATGAATCCATTATGTATGCAAATTTTCCTATTCATGTTTCTACATGAGTGCACAATCATTCAATACAAATGCAACATCCACATGACAACACATTAAAGTTCAACCACATACGAATGCAAACATATATGCATATGCAATATGAAGTGACTGAGCCGATCTAAAACCTAGATTGTGTGTGTATATGCAACCACGAGCAACCACTAGCAATTACTTGCAACCACTTGCAGCCATCATACATAACATGTTTCAATTACATGTTTCCATCCAAAAAGATTCTACCTAAAAGATAAGGTCGAGGAAATATACCTAAAAAGATAGATAAAAGCGCAACTTAAGGAAAATGAAAGATCAAGTATGTACCCTCGAACAGAAAAGGGTAGGCTGTACGGATTCTAGCTTCAGTTTCCCAAGTCGCGTCTCCCTCGGCGTTGCTCCACTGAACTTTGACGAGCTTGACTTCACGGTTGCGTAGCTTCCTTACTTCCGTTCCTAATATGCGGGTTGGAACTTTTCTTATGGTTGCTTCGCGTTCCACTTCGGCCTCTTCGAGTATATTTGGCTCTACCACTTCAGCGGACTCATGAAGACATTTTCGGAGATGTGAAACGTGAAAAACGTTGTGGACTCCAGCTAACTTCTCGGGTAGCTCTAATCTATAGGCCATTTTCCCAACTTTCTCGATGATAGGGAATGGCCCTACGAACCTTGGTGCTAGCTTTCCTGTGGTTCCAAAACGAACAACGTTCCTTAGTGGTGATACCTTGAGAAAAACTCTGTCTCCAACCTCAAATTCAAGGTCGGTTCTCCTTTTGTCGGCATAGGACTTTTGTCTGTCTTAGGCCGTCTTCATCCTTCTTCGTATTAAGTCTACTTTCTCTGAGGTCTCTCGGATCATATCTGGTCCAAGTATGAGCTTATCCGTGGACTCCCACCAACAAGTGGGCGATCGGCACGGTCTTCCATATAAAGCTTCGAAGGGCGCCATTCCGATGGTTGCTTGATAACTATTGTTGTAGGCAAATTCCACCAAAGGAAGGTGGTCTTCCCATGTCCCTCCGAAGTCAAGGACGCATAGTCTTAAAAGGTCTTCCAAAACTCTGTTCACTCTCTCTGTTTGGCCGTCGGTTTGGGGATGATAGGCTGTGCTCAAGCATAACTGCGTTCCTACTGCTTCTTGGAGACTCCGCCAAAACTCGCTGGTGAAGATGGGGTCTCGGTCACTAACAATGCTAGATGGTATTCCATGGAGTCGAACGATTTCCTTAAGGTAAAGTGATGCTAGGGATGAGGCAGTCCTTTTACTTTTGACAGGTAAAAAGTGGGCGCTTTTAGTAAGCCTATCCACTATTACCCAAATGCTAGTGTTGCCTCTCCTAGACCTAGGCAGCCCATCGATGAAGTCCATTGAGATGCTATCCCACTTCCATTGCGGGACCTCCAGAGGATGCAGCAGTCCGCCAGGCTTTTTCTGTTCTGCCTTAACCTGTTGGCACACCATACACTTAGAAACGAACTCTGCCACGTCCTTTTTCATGCCGTTCCAGAAGAAAGTCATTTTTATGTCCTTGTACATTTTATCTCCGCCTGGGTGTATCGTCATCTTGGAGTGATGTGCTTCCTCGAGAACCTTCTTTACTAAATCTTTTGTCTGTGGGACGCATAGTCTTCCGTCTCGCCTTAGCAAACCCTTATCGTCGATGGAGTATCTGTTGAGGTGACTTGAAGTCTCACCCCTAATTAGCCTATTAATTATTTCCACAAGCTGAGGGTCTTCGCGTTGTGCTGCCCCTACCGAATCCACCAAAGTTGGGCGCACTTCGAGAGATGCTAGCAAGCCTAGTACGAAATCGGAGGAAGGCCTAAAGTCGAAACTGGCTATAAACTCTAGGCTTTGTATTTCAACAAACAACGGGCTTAGGGTCAATTTATTTCGGCTCAACGCGTCTGCCACTACGTTGCCTTTGCCCGGAGTGTAGGAGATTTCGAAATCGTACGAGGCAAGAAACTCCATCCATCTTTGTTGCCTCAAGTTAAGATCCTTCTACGAGAAAAGATATTTCAACGATTTATGGTCAGTGTAGAGTTCGAACTTCTCACCTAGGAGATAGTGTCGCCAAGACTTGAGTGCAAAGACAATGGTGGCTAACTCAAGATCGTGGGTTGGGTAGTTCTTTTCGTGCACCTTCAATTGCCTCCTGCCATAAGCTACTACCCTTCCTTCTTGCATTAAGACGGCGCCTAGCCCTGTCCCACATGCATCCGTATAAACAGTGAACATCTTGCTCTCATCTGGTAGCGTCAAAACTAGGGCTGTTGTGAGAGCCCTTTTCAGTCGTTGGAAAGCAAACTCGCAATCCAAGTCCCAATTGAACACTAGATTCTTCTTGGTCAATTTCGTGAGCGGAGCTGAGATTTTCGCAAAATCCCTTATGAACTTTCGATAGAAACCCGCTAGTCCTAGAAAGCTTCGGACCTCAGTTGCATTCCTTGGTGTCTTCCAATCTTGTACCGCCACTACCTTAGCAGGGTCCACTGCTAACCCTTGTTTGGATACTATGTGCCCAAGGAACCTCACCTCTTCTCTCCAAAAGTGGCATTTGGAGAATTTGGCTTTTAGTTGATGGACTCGCAAAGTTTCCATGATTGCCCTTAAGTGCTGAGCATGTTCCTCTTCACTCTTTGAGAAGATAAGGATATCATCTATGAAGACCACTACGAATTTGTTGAGGAAATCTCTAAATACCCTACTCATCAGGTCCACGAAGTAAGCAGGTGCATTTGTCAAGCCGAAAGGCATGACAAGCCGTTCAAAGAAACCGTCTGGGGTTCTGAACGCCGTTTTATCGATGCTATCATCAGCCCCCCTTAGCTGATGAAAACCGGTTGCTAAATCGAGTTGGGAGAAAACAGACGCTCCTACAAGCTGGTCAAACAAATCGTCAATTCTAGGGAGAGGGCGCCTATTCTTTTTCGTTAGCTTGTTGAGCTCCCTATAGTCAACACATAGACGGAGTGAACCATCCGCCTTTGTAGCGAACACCACTGGAGCGCCCCATTCTGAAATGCTCCTCCTAATGAACCCCTTCTCTAGAAGCTCTTTAATCTGTTTACTGAGCTCTTTCCTTTCCCGTGGAGCCATATGTCTAACGGGTAACGCAACGGGCTTTGCATTATCTACAAGATATATGCGGAAGTCTATTTCCCGCTTCGGAGGCAAGCCCTTCACCTCTTCAAAGACATCCGGATATTCCCGGACCACTCTAACTGATTGCAAATTTTCAACAGAGGCATCTAGCGATTCAAGATAACTAAGCATAACCGCATACGAGGGATTACAAGAAATTTCCAAAGTATTACTGAGCTGGGTTAGGAGCCTAACAACCCTTTTCTCACAATCAAGGATGGCCCCATTACTGGATAGCCAATCCATACCCAAAATCAAACCATAACCCGAAAAGCCCAAAACAAAGGCACTACATTGAAATTCTACACTTAGAATAGAAATTTTCAATCCCACACAGATCATAGACAAATGAGCTGGGCCCCCAATTGGGTTTGAAACAATTAAGGGGTCCTCTACCATACTAGTTTTTAGGTGCAGAGATTCTACTAAAGCAGACGAGATAAAGGAGTGTGATGCGCCAGAATAAAATAAAGTGCGAACGGGGTGATCATAAAGATAAACTACACTTTCTACAGAAGTATTTATACCTCGTTGTTGCAGAGGTGGCGCTTCTAGCACATGAACCTGTGCCCCTGGGGTGGATCCAGCCCTCTGCCCCTGTCCTCTTTTCTTTGGGCAGTCCTTAGCCCTGTGGCCTGTCTCACCGCAAGAAAAGCACCCACCATTCTCCTTGGCCTTCTTTTTCCGGCAGTCCTTTACTAAGTGCCCCACTTTGCCACAGAAATTGCACTTCCTCTTCTCTTTGTTGCCTTTCCCGCCTTTCTTAAAGTCTGTCTTTTTAGGTTGCAAACCCTCTTTCTTCTTGCCCTTATCCTCTTCATTCAGCAATACCATTTGCACCAATCTTTCATACGTGGCTCCCATGGGTATATGGGTCATGGCCAAACTGTGTAATGGCTCATTTAACCCTTTGACAAAACGGAGAGCCTTCTTGTGCGGGGTATTGACTAGGTCAAGCCCAAACCTAGCCAGCTCATCGAACTGATTCACATATTCTCTGACTGTCTTGTCCCCTTGCTTAAGAAATAAGAATTTTTCCAACTGCAAACTTCTTTCTGCATCTGAGAGAAATTTAGTCTCAAACCTTGCCCTAAAGTCCTCCCATGTCTCCACTGGTCTTTCAGCATTAGTGACTTCCCACCAGTAGGAAGCCTCGCCCTTCAATAGCCACACTGCCAACTGTACTTTTTGTCTATCTTCTACCTCAAAGATGATGAATAGGTCCTCCGTTTCTTTCAGCCAATTTCTAGCTGCTACGAAGGACTCAGTTCCATGGAAATCCCTTCCTCCCATAGCTTTAAAATCTTTACATATCTTAGCGAATGTGTTTCCCCGAGGAGGAGGTGGAGGAAAAGGTGCTGCTGCAGCTGGATGATTTCCTTCAGCTGGGGGAGGAGGAACGGTAGGACCTGGCTGAGTGGCCCTTGCTTCTAAGAACCATCTAAACCAACCAGGTATTGGCACCCCTTCCGGCAAGTTAAGTTCTTGGGACATGCTGAAACAAAAAGGACAGATTCAAAACGAAGGATAAGAGATAGTTCCTATGGCTTTGGGGGGTGGACTTTGCCTTTTTGAAATAAAATAATATTTTTCTTTTAAAAATGCTTCTTTAAATTTCCTTTTTGAAAATAATTTTTCAAAACTTTATATCTTATCTGGTAAACCTATGCTCTGATACCAAGTGAAACACCCCACCTCCGTTAGGGTCACTCTCAAAGGGAATGCCCTAATTTTGGTGGCATAGAAGCAAAACCCCAAACTTGCATAAATTTAAATCAACTACATACATGTAGCTTCAACATGGATTACATAATTTGCGAAATATTCCAAACGTATACTTGCATAGAACTACCGCATGTAGTTCTTTAAAATGAATAACATAATTCATAAATATCCAAACGTATATAATATTTCAAATTGATAAGAACGCCCAAATATGAATAACTTTATTGCCACAATTCAAGCATACAAACTAACACAATTGTTTATTCATACCAAAGTAATACTCTACTTACAATGGTTTGATGAATTCTCTAATTTAGGGATTGAAGACGCAAATTCCTTTGTTGAATTGATTTGATTTAGGTCTCCTTAAGCTTTAGAACTTCCTCCTAATCCTCTCTCAAATTTGGTGGCTACTCCTAGTCGTTCCTCAGCAACATGGCGGCTATGTTCTTAATTTTGAATGAATAGATTAGGGTTTAGTCTAGGGTTGTTTATATAGAGGTTAGGAACTGATTAGGACCATTGATGTTGCTTGGATTGATCGTAGCCATTCATTCGATAGAGAGACCAATTAAAATTTGCCACCTAGCCCTAGTGACAAAGCAGACCACAGAAAATCGGCCAAACACAGACCTGGCCAGCCAGGTTGGCTGGACTCGACCAGGTCGACACCCCTGTCGACAGGGCTGTCGACAGCCCTGTCGACATGGGTAGCCCAGGTCGACAGCCCAGTCGACCTGGGTGGCCTAGGCGGGTGTTTATCCGCCCTGGCCCATTGGGCCCGATTTTTAATTATTTTATTCTGTTTGAATTTTAAATTTAATTCTCAAACTTCCGAAGGCCATATCTTCTTCATACGGACTCCGTTTTTCGAAAACTCGGACTCTATTTCGCGTATTTTTCCGAGACGAACGCAATGGCATATCCCGTTTCCCTTAGTTCTTTGATTTCAAATTAATTATACTTTAATTTGTTAATTTCACAGTTATAGAATTTTCGGGGTGTTACATTAAGTGCTAGTGTTGTATCTATTCTTATTGTAGCACATGTATTGGTTGTAGTCTTACGATGTATTATTGTGTAACTATTCTATGGGCTGTGATTGTGTTTTTATATGTAATATGTTCTGAGCTGATCCTATAGCCATTGTGGAACTGTATTACATAAGGATTAAATATGATGACCCTCTTGAAAGAAAATTTGCGAGCACTTTCTCGATATGCTTAAGACTTGCTAATGCAAATCTACAAGTGGTCGCCCTTAACCAACCCTATTCATCGCTCTAATAGATTGCATTACCTAGTAATGATCTTTATTAGGGTGGGTCTCGGGGTGGGGCATTACAAATTGGTATCAGAGGAAAGGTTCAATACGAAGTATATTAAGCACAGAGCAGAACTAGAATAGTACATGTGTTACAACACAGAACGATAACAATCGTGTCTACTTTATCGTTTCCTTTGTTATCCTATCTTGAGTTTTTTATTTGAGAGTCGTAGAGATCCTTGTGGTTGAGGTATACATCTAGGAATAAGAGGATTATTCCATAAGTACTCCATTGTTAGTATTTCTTTACATAACGAGATTTGATAAGAGAATCTTTCTAACCTCTTGATCTTTCAAAGTTTGAGCCTTTAGGTAAAAAATTCACCATAACCTAGATATTTGAGTTGATTGTTGGGTTTGGTAAACATGAATTTGAGGGTACTTGTAACTTAAAATTTAAAAGTGGTTTTGACTTCAAGCAATGGATAAGGGATGAGAATAATGAGAAGTTAAAATATCGATGAGTTAATTACTTTGTAAACCGATAATTGAATTAAATTAGCGATCATTTTAGGTGTTGAATGGTCAGATGAACGTCTTAAGGGTTATGGTCGATATGTCTGATCAACGTTGTTGATAGAAATTTCTTAAACACTTGTTCGAGACTATATAACACTGAAGATGAGCAGTGAAATATGATTTGTTGCAAAGTAAGTTGTGAAATTATAACTTTGGAATAGTGTGAAATCACTATGTGGAATGCATAGTATAGTGACTTTGGCGAGGCAATGGCGATGATTTGTCGACGTCGCAACTAAGTACTATGAAGGATTAATGGAAAATAATGGTTTAATGTTATTCCAATCAAATTGGAAATGTGAAATTAAAATGGGTTGAATATAATACAGTTTTAAACATACAACTTTCTAAAACAGTGCGTCACTTTTGGGATACACATTCACAATTACATTCACTTGAAAAATTGTCATAAAAGAATTAGATATAAACCTCGAGGAATGGCAAGGCTATTTGATGATTGAAAAACCCCAAGTAGCAGCTATAGTTGAGAAACTTTAAATAACTTTAATGGTAAGGCAGCGTCAAGTATGGATGGAAAGCGAAAAAAAATTAGATCTATATTTCGAAATATGCCTTGTTAAAAGTAAGTTTTGTTGCTTAAAGTTTAGGTAGTGATGAATTAATGAAAGTGATTAAAAACTTAGATTAAGATTTAGGAAAATTCAAGTTAGAAATTGTGGTGTTAAAAATTTAATAAGTGGAATATTTTGAGTTCCGTATGGTAGTTTCTTAAATCGAGTAGTTTTTAAGGAGCAAATTAAGATAAATAACTTGCAGAATCTAAATTAATGAATTTCTAATCTTAACAAATGGAGAGGACGCAATTTATTTAAGGGGGAAGTCTGTAACAACCTGATTTTCGGGTAACTAGGAAGTAAAGATTTAATTGGTTTTGTGATTTTTAAGATAATATGTTGGTGATACGAGTTTTTAAGACTAACTCGTATGACATTTAAATAAGAAAATAAAGCTTTGAGCATTTCCTAACTGAGTATTTGGAATAAATATATATAATCTAGTTATAATAAGGGATTTATTCCAATATATATTATCACTTCAAGATTGTAATTAAATAGTTTTGGGGATATTGAAAATATAAATTATCTATTGGGAATCAGTACTTAAAAGGGAAAATATATTTCTTAACCTGAGATTAATTGTTGGTTGTAATTATTAAATTATTAACTGAGGTTTTAAATACTAGATAAATCTTTGATAATGATATCAATAGAGGAATTGTATTTAAATTACATTAATGAATTCATAGTGTACATGTGGCTTTTAAAATGTTAACCAATAAATTAATAGGTTTGTTGATTATACGAGAATATAAATATTAATGTGAATCAATATTTATAGTCTTGGTGCATTTTATTATCATTGATAATAAAATCTAAATTATCGAGTTAATAAAGTGTATAACAACTTTATTATTTTAATAAAATAGGAAATTTCTGTTTTTAAATGCATATTGTACATAAAATATTTGTATGTATGATGGACTTGAAATAAAAGAGTAAAAGTATTTAATGAGATGATTATTGAGTTGAAACCATTTATTATGCATTGATAACAATAATTGTACATATTATGTTAACCAAGCAATTATTGTAATTTTGGGTTATAATATAAATTGTTGTATTTAACAAATAAATAGATAAATAAATATATGTATACTTTTTTAACATGTTAATAACCTATTTGGTTAAAATAAGTCATTGGTGATATTTATTTTATGTGTTGTTGAGATTTCATAAGTTTAAATAAAGAGATCTTTGTTAAACAAATTTATTTAGATAAATTATGTTGAAACTAGTAATTTAGTAAGTGTAAATGTGTTTTGTGTGTTAATTTGTGTAATAGGCTGTTAAAATTAACACAATTTGGTTAGTGTTGAGGTTGTGTGTGTAAAGTGTTTCAATAGTATGTGAAAGGAGTTTTATAGTGTTAATACTAGTTATTTGGGCTAATTAGCTTCTCTTAGGCTTCATGGGGTGTTTAGCCCAATTTTCCCTTTTCTAAATGCTTCTAGATGGAGATTAACACATACGTCATTTTCATTTCCTCTTGAGCCTAAAGCTTTTTCTGTATATCCATGGCTTCCATATTTGTTAACCGACCAAACCCCGAACCCTAGCTATTCTGAAAATCCTAAAAAATCAAATAGAATCCCAAAAATTCTCAAATTCACATATGATGTTGTTAATACATTCTAGCACCTCTCCTCCAATTTTCGTGGCAATTGGTTTAGTTTTGAGATACCAAACAACTTTTCTCCTCAAGCAATTTTCGGGCTAGATGTCGGCAGAAAACGAAGGTCGGTATAAAAATCATTACTAATTCTAGGGAAATCTAAAAATTCCGTCATTTGGATATGTTATTCTTCGCTCATTAACACACCTTCTGTAAAAATTTCGTAGGAAAATAATTAAGTTTGCTATGTGAAACCCTTGCTGCAACATAGGTTAAAAATGCAGTTTTTTTGCAAATTGATGATGAGTTGAGGCATGCATGCTAGTTCAGGAGGTTATGCTGAGTTTTTACTCTCACCCATTCTAGTTTGAACATTTATCTTTGCATGTGGCTTGATTTTGGTTGAATTTCATGTTAATGTTTAGTTTCAATGAGACTGAGTTTGGTTGCTATTTTGCATGTAGTATTCTCTCAATTCCGACAACGAAATGTTGCCAGATTTTCTTCTATAGATAGTTCATGTGTTGTGGTATAGAATGTAAAAATTTCTCTGTAAAAATACTTCGTTTGATGCCTGAAATCTTTGCGGCAAAATTAGTCCAGCCATAAGATTTTGCAAGTACACGTTTTGTTGCTGCAAACATGGCCTGAGTCCATTTTTGAGAGTCCATAACTCTTTCATATCTAGTCGGAATTCATTGATTCTTTTTTTGGAAAGCTAAGGTTTTCTGTTGTGTGCATGTGAGTCTTCAGCTCATTTAGAGGTAATTTGAGTGCTTGAAACTGATCTCAAAGTCGAACTTTGGTCATGATTCAGACTTGAATTTGAATTTCCAGAGTGAAAACAACGTCAAGACCCAACTTTGGGGTTCTGTATCTCCTTCTTATCATTAAGTTTTGAATGATTCTTTTTGTGTTATAAATTTTGGGATCTTTTTATAATCATGCAAATTTTTATGCCAATACGAGGTCATTTGGCCATTCAATCCTGATCCCAAAGTTGGACTTGGAAGTGATTTCAGCCCAGCTGAAATTCAGTCCAAAACCAAAGTTTGGAGACCTATATCTTTTTTGCGCTATGGCAAAATTTAGCAAATTCTTTTTCATTTGAAATCCAGGTCTTTCTAGTTTGGGAATATCAAATATTAGACCATTCGCAGATCTTTTGGTCATTCAAAACTATTTTTAGAGTTGCAACCCTGATTAATTTCGGGGTGTATTTTTGTGCCTAGGTGTAAATTTTGGCATCATTTCTTATGTGTTTTTCATGCTTTTCTTGATCTAGTTTTATGCCATATTTTTTTGTTGTATTTTGGCTTAGTTTATTAATGGATAAGCCTCCATTATCACTGATGTATAGTTGGTTTTTATGAATTTAGTCATTTAGTTTTGATGAATGTTGAGCACACATTGCACATTTAAAACAAGTTTGTCGATACATGTATAAATAACATTTTAATTATAGTTTTTAGGCTAAAAGAGGTTTATAATTTTAATTTTAATGCTAAATGGCCTCAAAACAATAGTATAAGGTTATTTTCATAAATATATGGATTTCATAAAGAAAGCAATCGATTTTGAGAAATTGTTTTATAAATCATCTCTTAGAAAATCAAGTATTTGTTATATTAAAACCACACTATTTTGCACCCTTTGAGTTGACATACTGAATGTTAAATGTGTGCTCTCCTCTTGCTAGAGGATCACACATTTTTTCTTTCAAAAAAGACATACCGAATGTTCAACGATGTCGTAAACCCCGTGGTATGGGACATGAAGGAACACGAAATTGGTTAATTCCGACATTTTATTGATGATTTGTTGATTTCTATGTTTTCTGGTGCAGAAGTTGACAAACAGTTAGTAAACCAAGCAGTGAGAACATATGGTATGTGACACACTGTTATCACTGATTGGGTTACTGACTGAGAGTCCATGATGCATCCGGTGTTGTCTTAAGTCAGTACTAGCTTCAGCATAAAGCTGAGACTCGGGATGGGTCTCATATACGTATTCACTTGATCGACATAGCCAAGATACACTCGGCTGGGGTAGTCGCAGTGAGAGGTGCCTAATTTTGAATATGTACAAGTATTTGGCAATTGCTCGGGATGAGCTACATTATAGCTCGGGATGGGCTATATTATTATGGCACGTGCACATTATTTATGATGATTTCATGTTATGATTCGATGTTGATGATTTTCATTTGCTAATACTTGGCTATTGCTTGGGATGAGCAACACTATAGCTCGGGATGGGCTTTATTATTATTTCATGAGCACATTTCTTATGAATTCTTTTATGATTCGGGTTTGATAATTTTAGCTCAATCAGGATGATCGTATATTTGCAAATAGCATTTGGATTTCTAATCCATCGTATCTTGAGATTTATATGCTTTGGATTGGGGTACTCCCTTTATTGATGATTTAACTCGCTTGAGATGTATATGATGATTTCAGTTATTTGGGTGTATGTTTTCATTGCGGCTCGAGTACATTGATGTACTTAGCCTAATGCTAGTTCACGAGACATGTACAGTTATCCCTTGTGTCATGATGTGTGATCTAAAAACAATTAACTCCTTTATGCAATTATATTCACAACTCTTAGGGTAAAGAGTTGTGTATCTTGTTCTTATTTATTTCTGATACTGATTTGTAAACTAGACTGACCCGTGTGTGTACTCCTCGGTTCAAACCGAGATGTTTCAGGTATAGTTGTTAACTTTGGGATTAGCGGGATCTTTGGGATTTCTTTTCTGTCGTAGCTTCCAGTTGAGATTGAACTATGGAGGTTTCCCATTGATTCATTTGTATCATATTGTATAAGTGCTAGTGTTGTATCTATTCTTATTGTAGCACATGTATTGGTTGTAATCTAACGATGTAATATTGTGTAACTATTTATGAACTGTGATTGTGTTTTTATATGTACTATGTTCTGAGCTGATCTATATCCACTATGGAATCGTATTACGTAAGGACTAAATATGTCAAGCCTCTTGAAAGAAAATTTGCGAGCACTTTCTCAACGTGCTTAAGACTTGCTAATTCAAATTTATGAGTGGTCGTCCTTAACCAGCCCTATTCTTCGCTATAATTGACAACATTACCTAGTAATTCTCTTTACTAGGGAGGGTCTCGGTGAAGGGCGTTACAGTGTCACTAGAGTCACTCGATGAAAGAGTGTCGTCTACTTAAACGCTATAACAATATTGTGTACTTACTACTAATGTGACGTATCATTAACCATATAAATCCATGACTGTGTGGGAATTGGAAGAGGCGAGGAATATCTCTAAAAAGTGTTCACTTCAAGCGTTGAGGTATTAAGTGGCTAACTGAGAGTCTGCATCCTTACTGAAAGAAGCAACGTTGTGAGATTTTAATAATTAAGGGTGGAAATGGAATGAGGCTCTTGTAAGTCCACTTGGATATAGGTCTTCAGTAGCAAGGGGTTTGCCTATTTCCTCTTTTATAGGTCTTAATTGTCCAGAAGGATTTTCCATGTGATGTCAGGTAGATAGTACAATGCATTGTCCACCTGGAATATAGATCGTAGATGGCGAGGAGTCCGCCTGTTTCATCTTTTGTAGGTTTTAAATTTCTTAGGTTTTGTCTCTTGCATTATTACGACTATAATTGGTGATAAACATGATAATAATGTGAAGCCCCAGTTAGTGGCTGAACATAAACCACCAACAATGATGATTAGGATTCCACTTTTGAGATAAGTATTAAATGATGCGAGTGCCACCTCACTAGGGTCTTAAATTGGCCAAAAAAGGTAGGCCGGTCGACCCACACAAGTGTTTGGTTGGATTTCGACCAGGTAAATTTCCAGAGCATGATTTTTAAAGTATGAGACTAACGTGGCTTTTTCCTACTTACTGATTTTGAATTATGAGATGACATAGCATGTTTTGATTAGTTCAGCGACGTGGATGACCTGGATTTATTTTAGAAATCCAACGGTCTAAGATCACTAACGTAACCTATAAATAGACCCCTAAACCTAGCTAATTCTCCACAACATGATTTTTCCCCTTTGGGCTCTCTATTTTTGAGACGGGCTTAATCTATACTTTTCTAGGGAAAGGGTTTATAAAATAAAAATTTTATATCATCTATAAGAGATGAGATCTACAAAGATCACAGGTGTGACGACCCAAACTTCCCCGTAAAGGAAAGCCCGGATTGTTTTGAGAACAACACACACCAGAACACAAACAGAAGAACATTTCGTTGCTTATTACAACAATTTACATTAAAGTACAAAAATATTCCAGAGTAAGAATAATTATACAACAAAAAATACTATAATATCAGAGATTTAAATTACATTTAAATAGCAGCGGAAAAATAATACAAAATACAATTAAAAGAAATACATGGACACAGAGCTTTCCGAATGTCGCTTCAGCTGTAGACCAGGATCCTGTGAACATAATATCTGCAAAACCAAAACTACTAGCTTCCCATGTGGAAATTATGGGCACCCGGAGTTTAGGTTAATACAATAAACTCCAGGTCAGTCATGGGACTGGTATGAGAACTCAAAACAGTTATTAATTTGATTTCTAAAGTTAGGTAAATCAAGGGACCACGCCTATTACACGGAACGGGTTTAACCCTAAGATACCAAAAATAAACAGCGTAATGCTTTTAGAAAAATGAAACCATTATAAGACTCAAGTCCCATGCAACGCAAGCCAAAGGGTAGAGTTTTACCTCATAATGGTAAAAATGCTTAATATGCGAAATTCATCTTTTAATATTACTATAAGTGCATAGTGTAGAAATCAATTTCGAAAGTAGATGTATCAATCCTAGATGGCATAATATATCATGTAAGCGGCATAATATATTATGTCACCATATAGTATACAACTAAAACCGTAAAGCTCGTATTGGAAAATTGGGTTTCCATCATGATGGATGCAGATTCGAAAGATCTACCGCGAATGTATCTCCACGGCTTACATCTCAGCAAGAGAAAACACCGTAATACATATACTATGCACTTTGGATGAGCATCAGTATGTTCTATCCTCATGGGATTCGGTCGGCTGAAATGACCTATCCCAATCTCCAGGTGTGGAGCGACCACACCCAGCACAACTCGGCCGACCAAATCCATATATAAATAAAGTATATTGGTCAAACCTACTAATCAAACAAATCGTTCACCATCATACATGGGTGTGAGGCTCGCGAAGTAATGTTGTACACAAAACTATGCTAATTAAAGCTGTGCTTTGATCATTATCCACAAGGCTCTGCTTTTCAACAAAGCCTTGATCCATGCATCTTAGCATGTCACATTGTCAATCCGTACCATACCATTGATTTCTGCCTATATATATAACCTCTGAGCACATACGTCTTAGAGAAGGGTGTTAAGCAAGAGAATAAATTATCCACCACCAACAGATATATATATATAGCAGAGATCAACGAATACAGCATAAAGGAACACAATGTCAGACATACCATCCATTTACAAGTCTGTTCTGGGTATGAACGAAACCGGAGGCACCTTATTCCTCTCCCGTATGTCCCATACGGAAGAGAGACCCTCGCATATCCGAACAATCAATAAGTACGTCTGGACGGCTACCACCGTAGCCCCTTCAAGGTAGCTTCTCCAATCATGGGCATCAGTAGAAACTCATCCATTCGATGTGAAGATCGTCGGTCTTGCTCCATCTTCAATCTCTTCGACTGTTAGTCGTCGTATCAATTATTCAGAATGGGTTAAACCGGTCTTTCTGAGTAACTGGCGTACTTTATAAACAAGTGCTATAAAAACACATCCTACGCATCATTCCAATTCAGAATATTCTTTTAATAAATAATTCACATTTTTATCTAACTAAAGATTCATTAAAACTCTAGTTCAGTTTTAATCCCAAAAATCATTACTTAATGATTATTCCAATTTTAAGAAATAAATAACTAGGTTAAGGAACTAATGTCTTTTAAAACACAGTTCATGATAAACCCAAATCTTCTTTCATTAGCAATGGAATCTTCCTAGAAATCATAGCGGTGTATAATCGATATAAATTCCCATATGAAACTAATAATATAAATGGAATAGCGGCAATGCCTTTTAAATTCCGTATACAGTATCGGTCTTCATTCACAGGAGCTCATCTCGATTATTACCAAATCGAATTCCATCCAATTCCAATTTAATATATTAAATTGGAAAACTTTATTTTGGAAAATTCCCATTTAATCTCAATAAAAGATTTGTAAATTCCATATTATTTCTTCACTGTTAATTGGGTTAAAGAACAAGTGTTGTTTAAAACACCGTTCACGTTAAACCCAAAAATCCAATTCTTTTATCCAATTCCAATTCAATATTAATTAATTAGTAAAAAATTCCTAAATCTTAAATAAAAGATTTATTCTTTTCTAAATTGGGTTTAAGAACAGTGTTATAAAAGACACCATCCACGATAAAACCAAAATTCCATTTGATATTAAATATAAGGTTCTGAATATAAATTATATCGGCTTATATTCAATATCAAATTCTGATACCAATAAATATCGTATTGGGAATAATGATATGTATATACCTTCCAAATTCCCATAATACTATCCGTATAATTACGGAATCCAATATCGGAATATTCCGAAACCATTTCCATTCAAATCCATTCAAACATACATATATATATATATATATATTAGAAACTTTGGTTTATATTAAAACCATTTAAATTCCTTTTATTTATTTGTTAAAAATAAATAAATTGATTAATCTGATGAAAATATCTTTAATCTTCATAACTCGGAATATTTCATTCGAAAACCATTTCAAATCATTTATTATAATATTACAAAAAATTTCCCTATTTTTATTTATTTAAAAATAGGCCTATTCAATTAAATGACGCTTCAGGTCATTTAACTGCACTAGCGCTGTTTTTATTCTGACTTGAATTAAACATTTATGAAAATCTAACCGTTGGATTTCAAATCTCTTATTATCATATGAAAGCTCTTTTCGATATGAACCCGTAGGTTCTGGTTTCAGAAGAATCCGACGGTCGGATCTTCCGCTACGTCCAATCAAAGTTAATGGTCGAAATTCGCGAACGGTCGCCGCGCGAAACATTCTATTCAGGCCATTATATGTATATATATATATATATATATCATCGATTTCCATTCAAAACGTATTTTAGAACGTTTATAATTCGTTTAAAAATGATTCCAACTTTTATTTCAATTTTAAATTAAAATTGAATATTCTATATATTTCTTTATATTAAAATAATATTATTTTCAAAATATTAGATTTTGAAAATACTTCTTTTTTATATTCATTATAAAATGAATAAAATAAATCGATAAACCCGTTCGCGTTAAAATGGCGCTGCTACTTATAATGGGCTAAGTAGTCCAATTCTTTATCATATTCATTTATGGTTAAAATGGGCTAGACCTCTCACATTAGGCCTACAACTTGTGGATGCTGGATATGCCGGTCGGTTCCGGGTAGACTTATCCCACAAGTTGGCCTTAACCTCGTGTCATGGCCCATTTCTTTTTTGTGCACTTAGACATCTCACATTAGATTCAACATTTGTGGCTGCTGGATATGTCGGTCGGGTCCGGGCAGACTTCCACCACAAATGTAACCTAACCTCGTGTTAAAAGTGCAAATTTTAATTTCTAATAAAAATTGAACTTTCCAGATTATTATAATATTAAAATAATATTTCAAAATGTTTAATTTTGAAATCTAATCTTTTTAATATTTATTATAAAATAAATAAAATCATTTAAAACATCCGTTCGAGTAAAAATGACGCATAGCTACTTAACTCGGCTTTAATTAACTTAAGATATTATTTAAAAATATCAAAACCCATATTTTTATTCTTTAACTGAAAATTATTTTAAAAACATTCATTAATTTCTAAATTGGAATGAGACCCAAACAATTTCCATATATTTTAATTATATGGATTTTCATACATCGCATGTATACTAACTAATGATAAATAATCATTAAAACACCCAAATCATCCAAAGTGCATCCTACAACTGTATAAGCATTCAATAAATAAATAATGCTTATAACTAATCACAAGGGATACGTGTGATTAAAGTATCATCCCATGACCCGTGTGGGGTTTCAACCAACAAACAACAAAAAAATAATATATTACTAGTTGTGCACTTGGGCGATGTGTAAAAATTATCATCTCAATCAACATAAACAAGTCAGGTAACTTGTAAATGGAAGTGTAATATTATTTAATTTATCATAAAAATAATTACATCATTTAAACATGTTAAATACTTCCAAATCAACAAACAAGACATAACATCCAATTCCGCAAACATCCGTGTAATAGATAAAATTCATCAACACGGATTTTGATTACAAACATTTAATTTACATTTAATTATATAAATAAATAACTGTTCAAAAAGGTTGAGTGAGAAACAGTTCTCACCTTCGATTTCCACCCCGTCATTCTTAAATTGACGGTCCAGATCCAATTTTGGCCCAAAATCTAACATGCTCCAAATTTGACAAAATTAGTGCTCGCTCGAAGCCCTCGACTCAACGATCACTACGGATTAAGTTTCATGCAAATTCGATGTCGTAACAAAAAGTTATTAACTTGCGAAGTTAAGAAATTAATTTAAATAATTCTCGAAATTGTAAATTTTACCAAAATTTCACACTTCCTCCAAATTGGACGAAATTGGTGTCCGCTAGAAGGTATCGTCGCCACGATCGCGGGGGATCTTGTTTTGCGTGATTCTGAGTTCGTGGCAAAAAGATATTAATATACGAACATAGAATATTATTTATATGATAAAATCACTATTCACCTTCTTCTCCAAACGACACCCTCAGCTTAAAATGCTCGCCACGGCCAAACCGTTAGCCGGAATTGCACGAAACCAGCGCCATTCTCTCCAAATTCTCCCCCTCTTTCCATGCCGGGTGGTCCCCCCTCCAATTCGCCACATAGGGCCCACGATCTGTAGTTGAACGGAAAACTACAGTTTTTGTTCATCTTGGTGCTGTGGTCGCGTCGATGCTCCAAATGCCACCAGTTTTTTTCAGTAGCTAGACCTCGACCTCCCGAACTACTTTCCTTCAGGTCACTTCACCTGTGAATGCACGGATCGAAGGGAATTTGCTCATCTTTGCGACTGTCCTTTTTTCAGCACCCCTCCAATCGAATTGACATTCCGGCCAACTCCGACCACCTGGGAACATGCCACCACCGCCAAAAGAACCGTATGCTTCCCTTCTACCGCTGCCTGAAGTTGCTCGACCTAATTTTCTTCGTAGGGCCCGCAGCGAGCAAATAACCAAAATTGGACGTTTTCCGTTCAACTGAACTACCTCTCGCCTCTGACGTCTAATGACCCCCAATTTTTGGCCGTGGGTAGCTCTCTTCAATATCTAGAAACCCTTTTACTATCATGGCCTAACTCCTTATGGTTTGGGAGATATAAATTATTTAGTGTTCGGGGTCTTTTTTGCAAAAGAATTTTGAGAGAGGAGGAGAGCCGCCGCCATGAAAATGAAGAATAAGGATTAGGGTTATGGGTGGGTTTATGATAATATATAGAGGTTAGGAGATTGTAGTTTAACCCTTGTGCCCTTTAATTAGGTTTTATTTTATAATTATGACCCCTTATGTATATTGTTTTATTAAATTTTGGTCCTTTCTATGGTTCTAAAAACCGAGTGAACACCTACGGATTCCAACTTTGATGAAAATTGAAACACAACTATTTCTCGACATTACGAATCCAAAGAAACTGGTTTTGTTGAATTCCGAGTCCGTATGAATAAATAATGAATTTAAAGTCTGAAAATTGAATGTTTTTACTGAAAAATTAATAACGACCACATACTAGCTTCAAAAATCACGAATTTTGGAATCTAGCAATAATTTAATATTCTGGATCCATAGAAAGTGGTTTCATCGAATTCGAAGGTCGTTTGTAAAATTTCCATTTTTAAGGCGTATATTTGAATATTAAAAATACATATTTAAATGAATAATTTCCGAATCAAGAAATATATCGATGTTTATACTTTTCGAATTCAGAAACATCATTTTGAACTCAATGGAAGTGGTTTCGAGTCCAAATTCATTCATATGCAAAAAGTAGCTTTTTGGGCCATATATATTATATATACAAACTTTCCCGTATTTTTCTGAGATTTTGATTTGGACATAACTTATAGGTTATAAACTGAAATTTCAACTTCTTACATTCATTAGAAAGGTATCATCAATACGCTCCCAATGTTTCTGGTTTCGTCTGATTCTGACTTATATTCGATTTTATATACTTTCTCAAAGTTTAAAATCAAATTTTGAAACTACCGCGCCATTTCAGGCTCGTAATATATAAATTATAAATTTATACGTCGCAGCTTCGTTTAAAATAAATTTTTCGTCATTATTATCTAAAATAAACCATTTTAATTATCCAAAATCTGTTAAAATTGCTAAAATAAAAATTTTAAATTGGTTCAGAAATTGCGGGTTGTTACAATCTCCCCCACTTAAAATCTTTTCGTCCTCGAAAAGGAACGGAGCTGAAGGTTGTTTAATTAACCGACTCAATTTTCAATTCTAATCAATTTCCAATTCAGTTCGATATTAAATTCGATTTAGCAAAATTTATCATTCCAATATTTTAATTAGTTAAACTAATTATCAAACATCGCAACCAGCAATCAATTAGGTGATTAACTTTTCAAATTTATATAACTTTTATATATAGTCAAAAATCATATTTTTAGTGCACATCACAACAATATACCCTATCTAGTTTTGGTTCTCACACCAGTCAATGGAAATATATAGATATCCCACTTTCGAATACTCAAACATAAATACTGATGATGACGCGTCAATCATCAGAATTATGTTCGGGCAACTACAGCGTGATTCTATATCTATCCAGTATATTTGAGACTTCATATTCACGCTAGCTAGGCGTATATGCAAAATCTTCATATACTCGATTGTCCAAATTAAAGTATAATAATATTTCAAATACGTATCCTAAGATAATATTTTCAAAACTAAATTTGTTATCATTTTTATTTTAAAAATAACACTCTTCGGACTCATTCTAGGATACTGCTAATCCTATCTCTAACGAGTCATTCTTATAGGATGATATTGATCCTATCTCTGATGAACTCTACCGTTCGGTTCTATTGTATCTTGTTCTCGAGCTCTGTAAACCAAATCTCAGTTACCAAATGTGACGACCCAAACTTCCCCGTAAAGGAAAGCCCGGATTGTTTTGAGAACAACACGCACCAGAACACAAACAGAAGAACATTTCGTTGCTTATTACAACACTTTACATCAGAGTACAAGAATATTTCAGAGTATGAATAATTATACAACAGAAAATACTATAATATCAGAGATCTAAATTACATTTAAATAGCAGCGGAAAAATAATACAAAATACAACTGAAAGAAATACACGGACACAGAGCTTTCCGAATGTCGCTTCAGCTGTAGACCAAGATCCAATGAACATAATATCTGCAAAACCAAAACTACTAGCTGCCCTTGTGGAAATTATGGGCACCTAGAGTTTAGGTTAAAACAAGAAACTCCAGGTCAGTCATGGGACTGGTATGAGAACTCAAAACAGTTATTAATTTGATTTTTAAAGTTAGGTAAATCAACGGATCACGCCGTATTACACGGAACGGGTTTAACCCCAAGAATACCAAAAATAAACAGCGCAATGCTTTTAGAAAAATGAAACCATTATAAGACTCAAGTCCCATGCAACGCAAGCCGAAGGGTAAAGTTTTACCTTATAATGGTAAAAATGCTTAATACGCGAAATTCATCTTTTAATATTACTATAAGTGCATAGTGTAGAAATCAATTTCGAAAGTAAATGTATCAATCCTAGATGGCATAATATATCATGTAAGCGGCATAACATATTATGTCACTATATAGTATACAACTAAAACCGTAAAGCTCGTATTGGAAAATTGGGTTTCCATCATGATGGCTGCAGATTCGAAAGATCTACCGTGAATGTATCTCCACGGCTTAGGTCTCGGCAAGAGAAAACACCGTAATACATATACTATGCACTTTGGATGAGCATCAGTATTTTCTATCCTCATGGGATTCGGTCGGCTGAAATGACCTATCCCAATCTCCAGGTGTGGAGCGACCACACCCAGCACAACTCGGCCGACCAAATCCATATATAAATAAAGTATATTGGTCAAACCTACTAATCAAACAAATCGTTCACCATCATACCGGGGTGTGAGGCTCGCGAAGTAATGTTGTACACAAAGCTATGCTAATTAAAGCTGTGCTTTGATCATCATCCACAAGGCTCTGCTTTTCAACAAAATCCTTGATCTAGGCATCTTAGCATGCCGCATTGTCAATCCATACCATACCATTGATTTCTGCCAATATATAACTTCTGAGCACATACGTCTCAGAGAAGGGTGTTAAGCAAGAGAATAAATTCTCTACCATCAACAGATATATATATATAGCAGAGATCAACGAATACAGCATAAAGGAAAAAACAACGTTAGACATACCATCCATTTACAAGTCCGTTCTGGGTCTGAACGAAACCGGCGGCACCTTATTCCTCTCCCGTATGTCCAATACGAAAGAGAGGCCCTCGCATATCCGAACAATCGACAAGTACGTCCGGACAGCTACCACTGTAGCCCCTTCAAGGTAGCTACTCCAATCATGGGCATCGGTAGCAACTCATCCATTCGATGTGAAGATCGTTGGTCTTGCGCCGTCTTCAATCTCTTCGATTGTTAGTCGCCGTATCAATTATTCAGAATGGGTTAAACCCGGTCTTTCTGAGTAACTGGCGTACTTTATAAACAAGTTCTATAAAAACACATCCTACGCCTCATTCCAATTCAGAATATTCTTTTAATAAATTATTCACTTATTTATATAATTAAAGATTCATTAAAACTCTAGTTCGGTTTTAATCTCAAAAATCATTACTTAATGATTATTCCAATTCTAAGAAATAAATAACTGGGTTAAGGAACTAATGTCTTTTAAAACACAGTTCACGATAAACCCAAATCTTCTTTCATTAACTATGGAATCTTCCCGGAAATCATAACGGTGTATAATCGATATAAATTCCCATATCAAACTAATAATATAAACGGAATAGCGGCAATTTCTTTTAAATTCCATATATAGTATCGGTCTTCATTCACAGGAGCTCATCTCGATTATTACCAAATCGAATTCCATCCAATTCCAATTTAATATATTAAATTGGAAAACTTTATTTTGGAAACTTCCCATTAAATCTCAATAAAATATTTATAAATTCCAAATTATTTCTTCACTATTAATTATGTTAAAGAACAAGTGTTATTTAAAACACCGCTCACGTTAAACCAAAATATCCAATTCTTTTATCCTATTCCAATTATATATAATTAATTGGTAAAAATTTCCTAAATCTTAAATAAAAGATTTATTCTTTTCCAAATTGGGTTTAAGAACAGTGTTATTAAATACACCGTCCACGACAAACCCAAAATTCCATTAAATATAAGGTTCTGAATAGAAATTAAATCGGCTTATATTCAATATCAAATTCTGAAACCAACAGATATCGTATTGGGGATAACGATATGTATATATCTTCCAAATTCCCATAATACAATCCGTATAATTACGGAATCCAATATCGGAATATTCTGAAACCATTTCCATTCAAATCCATTCTAACATATATATATATATATATATGTATATATATATATATATATCAGAAACTTTGGTTTATATTAAAACCATTTAAATTCCTTTTATTTATTTGTTAAAAAAAATCGATTAATCTGATAAAAATATCTTTTATCTTCATAACCTGGAATATTTCATCCAAAAACCATTTCAAATCATTTATTATAATATTACATAACTTTTCCCTATTTTTATTCATTTAAAAATAGGCTTATTCAATTAAATGACGCTTCAGGTCATTTAACTGCACTAGCGCTGTTTTTATTCAAACTTGAATTAAACATTTCTGAAAATCTAACCGTTGGATTTCAAATCTCTTATTATCATATGAAAGCTCTTTTCGATACGAACCCGTAGGTTCCGATTTCAGAAGAATCCGACGGTCGGATCTTCCGCTACGTCCAATCAAAGTTAATGGTCGAAATTCGCGAATGGTCACCGCGCGAAACGTTCTATTCAGGCCATTATATATATATATATATATACATATATATATATATATATATATATATTCGTCAATTTCCATTCAAAACGTATTTTAAAACATTTATAAATTCGTTTAAAAATGATTGCAACTTTTATTTCAATTTTAAATTAAAATTGAATATTCTATATATTTCTTTATGTTAAAATAATATTATTTTCAAAATATTAGATTTTGAAAATACGTCATTTTGATATTCATTATAAAATGAATAAAATAAATCGATAAACCCGTTCGGGTTAAAATGGCGTTGCTACTTATAATGGGCTAAGTAGTCCAATTCTTTATCATATTTATTTATGGTTAAAATGGGCCAGACCTCTCACATTAGGCCTACAACTTGTGGATGCTGGATATGCTGGTCGGCTCCAGGCAGACTTATCCCACAAGTTGTGCTTAACCTCGTGTCATGGCCAGTTTCATATTTGTGCACTTAGACATCTCACATTAGATTCAACATTTGTGGCTGCTGGATATGCCTGTCGGGTTCGGGCAGACTTCCACCACAAATGTAACCTAACCTCGTGTCAAAAGTGCAAATTTTAATTTCTAATAAAAATTGAACTTTCCAGATTATTATAATATTAAAATAATATTTCAAAATGTCTAATTTTAAAATCTAATCTTTTTAATATTTATTATAAAATAAATAAAATCATTTAAAACATCCGTTCGAGTAAAAATGACGCAAAGCTACTTAATTCGGCTTTAATTAACTTAAGATAATATCAAAACCCACAGCTTGATTCTTTAACTGAAAATTATTTTATAAACATTCATTAATTTCTAAATTGGAATGAGACCCAAACAATTTCCATATAATTTAATTATATGGATTTTCGTACATCGCATGTATACTAACTAATGATAAATAGTCATTAAAACATCCAAATCATCCAAAGTGCATCCTACAACTGTATAAGCATTCAATAAATAAATAATGCTTATAACTAATCACAAGGGAGATGTGTGATTAAAGTATTATCCCATGACCCATGTGGGGTTTCAACCAACAAACAACAAAAAAAAAAATATTATTAGTTGCGCACTTGGGCGATGTGTAAAAATTATCGTCCCAATCAACATAAAAAAGTCAGGTAACTTGTAAATGGAAGTGTAACATTATTTAAATTACCATAAAAATAATTACATCATTTAAACATGTTAAATACTTCCAAACCAACAAACAAGACATAACATAAAATTCCACAAACATCCGTGCAATAGATAAAATTTATCAACACAGATTTCGATTACAAACAATTAATTTACATTTAATTATATAAATAAATAACTCTTCAAAAAGGTTGAGTGGGAAAGAGTTTTCACCTTCGATTTCCACTCCGTCATTCTTAAATTGAAGGTCAGGATCCAATTTTGGCCCAAAATCTAACATGCTTCAAATTTGACAAAATTAGTGCTCGCTCGAAGCTCTCGACTCAACGATCACAACAAATTCAGTTTCATGCAAATTCGATGTCGTAACAAAAAGTTATTAACTTGCGAAGTTAAGAAATTAATTTAAATAATTCTCGAAATTGTAAATTTTACCCAAATTTCACACTTCCTCCAAATTGGATGAAATTGGTGTCCACTCGAAGGTCTCGTCGCCACGATCGCGGCGGATCCAGTTTTGCGTGATTCTGAGTTCGTGGCAAAAAGATAATAATATACGAACATGGAATATTATTTATATATTAAAATCACTATTCACCTTCTTCTCCAAACGACACCCTCAGCTTAAAATGCTCGCCACGGCCAAACCGTAAGTCGGAATTGCACGAAACCAGCGCCATTCTCTCCGGCTTCTCCCCCTCTTTCAACTCATGGTGGTTACCACCTCCAATTCTCCACGTGGGGCCCACGATCTATAGTTGAACGGAAAACTGTAGTTTCCGTTTATCTTGGTGCTGCGGCCGCCTCGGTGCTTCTAATGCCACCAATTTTTGTCAGTAGCTAGATCTCGGCCTCCCGAACAACTTTCCTTCAGGTCATTTCGCCTGAAAATGCACGGATCGACGGGAAATTGCACATTTTTGCGACTGCCCTGTTTTCAGCACCCCTCCAATCGAATTGACATTCTTGCCAACTCTAACCACCTGGGAACATGCCACGACCGCCAAAAGAACCATATGCTTCTCTTCTACCACAGCCCGAAGTCGCTCGACCTAATTTTCTTCGTGGGGCCCGCAGCGAGCATATAACTAAAATCGGACGTTTTCCGTTCAACTGATCTATCTCCTGCCCCGACGTCCAATGACCCCAAATTTTTGGTCTTGGGTAGCTCTCTTCAATATCTAGAAACCCTTTTAATATCATGACCTAACTCCTTATGGTTTGGGAGATATAAATTATTCAGTTTTCAGGGTCTTTTTTGCAAAAGAATTTTGAGAGAGGAGGAGAGCCGCCGCCATGAAAATGAAGAATAAGGATTAGGGTTTTCATTAGGGTTATGGGTGGGTTTATGATAATATATAGAGGTTAGGAAATTGTAGTTTAACCCTTTTGTCTTTTAATTAGGTTTTATTTTATTATTATGACCGCTTATGTATATTGTTTTATTAAATTTTGGTCCTTTCCATGGTTCTAAAAACCGTGTGATCACTTACGGATTCCAACTTCGATGAAAATTGAAACACAACTATTTCTCGATATTACGAATCCAAAGAAACTAGTTTCGTTGAATTCCGAGTCCGTATGAATAAATAATGAATTTTTAAAGTCTGAAAATTGACTGTTTTTACTGAAAAATTAATAATGATTACATACTAGCTCCAAAAATCACGAATTTTGGAATCTAGCAATAATTTAATATTACAGTTCCATAGAAAGTAGTTTTGTCGAATTCGGAGGTCGTTTGTAAAATTTCCATTTTAAGGCGTATATATTTAATATTAAAAATACATATTTAAATGAATAATTTCCGAATCAAGAAATATATCAATGTTTATACTTTTAGAATTCAGAAACATCATTTTAAACTAAATGGAAGTGGTTTCGAGTCCAAATTCATTCATATGCAAAAAGTAGCTTTTTGGGCCATATATATTATATATACAAACTTTCCCGTATTTTTATGAGATTTTGATTTGGACATAACTTACAATTTAAAAACTGAAATTTCAATTTCTTACATTCATTAGAAAGATATCATCAATACGCTCCCAATGTTTCTGGTTTCGTCCGATTCTGACTTATATTCGATTTTATATACTTTTTCAAAGTTTAAAATCAAATTTTGAAAGTACGCGCCATTTCAGGCTCGTAATAAATTATAAATTTATACATCGCAGCTTCGTTTAAAATAAATTTTTCATCGTTATTATCTAAAATAAACCATTTTCATTATTCAAAATCTGTTAAAATTGCTAAAATAAAAATTTTAAATTGGTTCAAAAATTGCGGGTTGTTACAACGGGGGAAAGCTTAGGACCATGGGTGGGTGTGTAATTATTTAAACTTTTGGTAATTTTGAAAATTATGGTTTATAATAGTTGTAGATTTTGCTTTTGTATTTCTTACCATTTTTCCTACAGCTTTTAAATAGTTTTTTGTAAGTTAGTGTTTCCCAGAAATCAATAGTAACTCCATCTTCTAATTTCAGTGATAACATCTAGGTTGATGAATATAACTCAAGAGAAAGGAGAATTGCAAGTCTCACTTAATTTCATGAGGATTTGCTTGGGTTTTGGTGGGAGCAAGAAGGCCTTAAATTTTCACTATAAAAGCTTTCAGCAGAAAGAGGAAGGAAGAAATGAGATGGAAAGTGTCGTACTCCTCCTTTTCCTTCTCTAGAATAATAAAAATAAAGATAATGGGCCAAATTATTAATTCAAACCCAACAGAAATAACGTCATAATTAAGGCTTAAAGCCATTCTCCAGAATACATACTTGTTTCAACAGAAAGAAGAATATATATAACCAAAATGGAGAAAATAACCATTCTTGTGTAGCTCACAAAAGCAGTTCAGCCGCACAATGAACTAAGTTGGAACTGTGGACGCGAAAGATACAGACATAAAAAAACAGAAAACTGCCGCAACATAAAAACAAACCAACAACCAAACCAAAAACCCCACTCGAGCGAAAGAATAACAATACCAAAACGGCTCAGACTCCATGAAAAAAGTGGCCAACTCGCTGATTGACCCAGCCCAGTAGCACTAGCGCCGAAAAATCGACAACTAAAGAGACAGCCTCCAGCTCCAGACCTAGAACCAGCTGGAATCTTCTAAACCATAATCTAAACCATATCCTGAGCTCGAGCTGAGAAAAACGAGGCCAGCATCTAGACCAGAGTTCTAGAAAAGAAGACGGAAGTAAGTATCCATCTCTAATTGCCAGACCTGGAAAAAAAATCTTAACCAACTCTCACCCTAGGGCGTGAACACCTAGAAACATCAAAAGCATCCGCCAACCCTAAAGAGCGAGGGCGAAGAATACCCAAGAAAGGATGAGCACGAAACGCAAAAAAACACGCCATCCTTCACCCTGCAGATGATGGACGATGACACCGTCGGTGACTCATCGAAAATAGCCTTGTTTCGAGAGCACGAAAGGTGCCAACAAATAAGGCAGGGGATAAGGTAAAAGAGGATGGATCTAAAATCCTTGCCGGATCTACCCCTAAACAACAACCTAAGAAAATCTAGAAAATAAAGAGTGTTTCTCCCTATGCCTAAAAACCTGCGAAGTATGCCCAAATAGCACTGGCGCACTCTCCGAAAAATAACAATTGACCAGTTGATTTTAAATCTCCTAAACTACAACATCTGCACCGAGATGCGAGAGGGATAGTGATCCTCATAAGGTTTACATCAAGTGGTAAATCCTCATGAAGAATTTTCCATAAAATAATGGAGACCTTTAGTGGAATGCGGCAGTCCCAGATAAAAGAAAAATCAGGAGTTATAAGCATAGGAGTTCGACTAGAATTCCACGCTGCTCGAAGGGAAAAAGACCACCATTCCATCCGAAACCCCGACCGTGAGAGTTAGAAATTGCCTTAACCGATTGCAACCTTTTCCACGTCTTACCTGCGCAAGACAAGGACCCAGAGAAATCAGTTGGCAAAAGACGATTTTACTTAGCATGAAGCAATGACGCCCAAAGGGAATCGTTAGAACGGGACCTAACGTAGAGCTTATAAGCATAAGCCGTGCATACATCCTTCGGGTTCCATAAACCAAGACCCCCTCACGTTTCGGATGACAGATAAGAATCCCAAGAAACCCAGTGAGCTTTCTCACATATTCCTTTATCCTCTTAGAAAAATGACGAGGCCAAAGAGTGATAAGCATGAAAAAATGAGGATGTAGGGGTCATAGCAGCAAAAACATGAGACCCCACATAATCATGAACAGAATAATGATAATAAGTCTACCAACCTGGGATAAGAGGGTAGAATTCCATCTAAAAATCTTACCCATGGCTTTGTCGGTAAGAAGATCAAAGATTGCATTGAGTTTGCGACCTCTATAGAGGACGATACCAAGGTAAGGCAAAGGGAGAGAGACAACACTAAAGCCTGTGAAGGACTCAATCCAAGAAATCCTTACCTAATCCCAGGATTTAGGAGGAACGAAACATCTTTTTTAAGAGTTAATGAGTTGTCTGGAACACCATTCGTAAAGAAAAAGAAATTCCATTAGATTATGAATGAAGCATCTGTTCCTATTTAAAATGATGATGATACCATTCGCAAGCAACAAAGACGAACTCAAGGGACAACCACTAGGGATATCGAAACAATGTATCTGGCCAGCTATTAGGGGTGAGTGTTCGATCGGTTCAGTTTGTTTGGAGCTAAAAAACTCAAACAAAATTGGAACCGAATTTTTTTCAAACCGAATCGAATTAATTTTGATTAATTCGGTTAGTAACCGATTTAACTGAACTTGAAGAATGTATACTTTTCAAATGATGAATTCACTCAATGTAAAACATAAATTCATGTTTGGAAAAAATTTACATAGTAAAATTTATGTTTATGATAAGATTTGACCTATTTGCAACAAATGTCTTTGTATTATAGCTAAGCTAATTATAAAAAGTACTACAATATTGTAAAATCAGATAATAAATAAAAGTTTGGTTAATTCGGTTTAACTGGTAACCAAAAATGTATTTTACAAACTGAGTTCAAACAGATTTAGTTTTAAGACCAAACCGATCAAAATGATTCTTTTAATTCGGTTTGAACCGAATATTTCTCACCCCTACCGGCTATCATAAGAGAGTGCATCCCTCTCACAAAAGCTTCCGCAATGATGATGTATAGTGAAGGAGAAAGGGGATCTTCCTGACGAAGTCCCCTTCCAAACGGCAAAAAGAACTTTGGTCGACCCGTTGATAAGAACGAAAAACCATTAGTTTGATATGAGACACCACACATGATCAATAAACGGCTCGGGGAAGCCAAAAACTCTGAGAAACTAGATAATAAAATACCAAGACATGCGACCATAAGCTTCGCCATATCCTACTTTATTACCAATTTGAAACCCCTCACTTTGCAATCAATTTAGGAAATAAGCTCTTGAGCAAGAAGGACATTATCCATGATAAAACGACCTTTCTCAAAACCCGTTTGGGATGAAGAGATAATATGATCAAGAATAGGCGCAAATCTACAAGATAGCACCTTCGAGATAACCTTATTCAAGAAGTTATACAAACTGATCGGTCTATAATTAGCACAAGACCGTAGATTATCATTTTTCGGAATGAGAACAAGATTGGTGGATGTCCATCCCTTAGGAATACACACTATTTATTCATTCACACACTGTAACATCCCGTATTTTATATAAATACTAAATGAAAATATTGATAATTTATAGTTTCAGAATTTAGCCCAGAAACGTATGCCATTGTGTTCATGGTAATTTTCTAATTTAGTTTGATATATGACTTGCCCAAAACGGAGTCCGTATGGGAAAGTTATTAACGAATGAATAATTAAAAAGTTGTATGCATATATATGCGTACAAATTTGAAATTATATATGAGTTATAACTAGAAAATAATAATTCAAATGAGTTACATTAAGAAATAATTAAACATTAATCAAAATATTAAATCGGTAGAAACACGTCATTGACCCAGGAGCTTGGTCGACCCAGGCTTTACATGGGTCGTCCCATGTGTCGACATAGGCGTTGACCCACCCCTAAAGTGGGTCGACACGAGGGTCGACCCACTTGGGCCAGATCTGTTTTGTTGGGTAATGTGTTTTTCTAATTTATATGGTTCTGATTTTATATTAGTAAATCTGATGGAAGAGGATTTCTTGTATACCTATAAATATCCTAGCAAGGTCAAGCTTTCAACGCATATTTTCTGAGATGATGCCAAGGCTTTCCATTTTCTTTCCTCTCTAAATCTTTTAGAAATTAAATTTAGGATATTCTAATTCAAGATTTGAAGATAAAGAATGTAAATCTACAACATAGGTAATTTCTGATCAACGTAAGTTAAGTCCTATGAATCTGATTCATTTAGGTTTTTTTCTTTTTTTCCCTCATCTTTTAGTAATAGATTTGTAAATCCGTGGTTGTTTTAGTACTGGATTCAGTTAGGAAGAACATGGAGTCATAGATTCGAATCAGATTCAAGGATTGGAAAGCTATCAGGTGAGTGGATTTATAATTATACCTTTTGGATAATGGTATATTTACTGTTTAAGTTCCCCGATATTCTTAACATGTTAATTGACTGTAAATTCCGGTAATTGTGATATAATTTATTTTCAGTTATGTTAAGAATATTACTATTGTACATATCTTTTTTATGAATATGTTAACTGGATCAAGAACTACTGTAATACTGAAAAGTGTGGAATTTACAATAAACATGGATATGTTACTAAAGGTGTTGTTTAATTAAAAATTGGGTATATTTTAAACCAAATTACAGTGAAATTGGGAATAATGGAAAAAGAATAGATGTGCCTATCTTGTATGTAAAATTTACAATGATTTAAAAATTGTAAATAACATCTAACTCAAAAAATAAAAAGGTAAAGATTTGTAGTAGACTGAGTTAGATGGATTTGGGAAAAACTGATACATTTCCATAATTGTTAAATTACTAAGAACCTAGTTGCAATAAAAGAAAAGGGGAAATGGGATTAGTATGAAATAGGTATTCTTTTTACCATATTGCACATTAATTAAATAAAAAGATATATATATATATATATATATATATATATATATATATATATAGGTCCATGGTGAAAGTAAAAGAAATAGCTTGCAACTACGAATCTTGATTTAAGTGCTTTATGGAAATGGATCTTTATATCTTTCCACCAATCAATCTAATGAGGTTAGTGAAATATTTTCCTAAAATAACGAAAATATACAAGACGGTAAATAAATGGATGTTACAACAGTAAAAATTTGGTTAAGTTAGAGAACCAAGGAAACTGTAATGAACAGAGAATATAACCTATTATAATTAATTATATGAATGAGAATGACATATAAATAGGTAGGCTTGTCCTAGGGGTAAGCTGAATTATAACATGGGTCATAATAAATGAAAAAAAAAACTTATTAATAAACTTTAGTTAGGAGAACAAAGTTAATAAGTAAACAACAACATGTTGTGATGACAGTATAAGACAAGGTTATTATTAAATAAAAAAGAATAAAGAAGGCTTATAAATTGATTTAAGTTGTACTTAATTAAATATTAAGTAGAAATGTCATAAGAAAACATGAGGATTCGGAAAGGGTATACTTAATTATACATTAAGTAAAACAGTTATTGAACTTGTAAACATGTAGTTCGATTGTAAATGACACGACAATAAATGTAAAAAACATTGTAGATTACCTTTATTAATTATAATCTAAGGAATAACATGTTATGGTTTTATTAATGAACTTAAAACATGATTAAGTTAAACCTGTACGATTAAGAAGAGAGTAGGGTCCATTCCTCAAGGATATAAGGGGCTCAGAGAAAACCTAATAACATGAATATTTGGGTAATCAGTTTAATTAGTAAGCTGATAAGATAAAGCAAGCACTCAATTAAAATATTAGACATAAGGTCTAATAACACATTTGTGTGATGCGCTTGGACCAATCCGCATGTACAAAAGTGGAGAAACCAACGGGGTAGATCATCGAGGTGTCTGGAGACATGGGAGGAGCATGTCCATCTGATTAATCCGCCTGGTTATTTTTTTAGTTATTCTGTCAGCTTGCTCTGCTGTACTGGAAGGAAGCACGCGACTTGTGGTAAGGTACTCTGTGGTGATCCTCTATTGCGATACACACTCAGGCTGTACTCGTAGAGGTTCGGTCTGCTAGGTACCACCTAGTGAGTATACCTTAACTGCAACGATAGTTTGGCAGTTAAAAGGCTGTAGCGGATGGCGTTGGGTGACTCGGCGATTGGATTCGGGAGAGGTTGGTCAGCACCAAATTAAAGATAGTAATCGTTGGGTACCTGTCAGTCAGTGGGATGCGGAAAGACTAGAGATAAACCAAGAGACCATCGATCTTTCACTATCGAGACGCTGGTTGAGGGACATGCCAAATTGGATGTTAGATTGTTTGCTAGGTGCACGTCACTTAGCTCTTGATGTAGTCTTTCACCAGTTGAGGGAGGGGTCAAGTTGGGACCATAACCACCGTGAAAATGCAGACCATACTCTGGATATATGTACTATAGATCCTTTAAGCGGACCTGTACAGATATGGAAAGCTCCAGACCGAGTTCCGCGCATTGGATGTAGCCCTATTACAGATTTAGGGGTACAGTAGACAGTATGTTCGTGTGAAGGTTTAGATGTACGCACCAAGTGGTGTATTGTAGACGATAAAGGTCATTAGTCCATGCTGAGGCTTGATTCGACCGAGGAGTTCGAATACGGCAGTTCGTACGCTTGGGTGGCATATCGATGGTGGTACTATGTTGTAACTTAACGCAGTAATATGAATTTTCGTACGTCGTTCGGCGTAGCATGAGAGTTGAATATGCTTTCATGTTGTGATGGCAGAGGCCTTGCACGGAGGGTACTATGGGGATTACCTTGATAGTTACATATATATTATATTAGGTTAATCTATTGGAGAGTAGACCGATACGACATAAGTATAAAGTCGTGAGTGATGTCAACCTAAGTAACCTAATAAATTAAACATAACTAAACAGCATATGTAGGGTTATTTCAGAATGTGTAATTTGTCCAGTCGCAAGAACTTTGTGTTTTGACCCCCCTCCCCTCTCATAACACACTCGTAGGTTATATTTGTCAGAGAGATATGATAGCTTTGGATTCTAGTTAGAGAGTAGTATTACCTTGGTAAGGATATACTTGATTATATTATATTTTATCCATTCCGTTATGCGATGTTTACTGAGCTTTGACATATTTATTATCTCTGTCTTTCCTGCAGGATACCGAACAAGCCGAATCGAACTTTGATAAATTAGTTTGTCGTAATTCAAGTTGTTACATCTAGTATCAAAGCTTAGGTTTAGGATTCCTATATAAATAGTGAGTGAACGTATTTGTATTTTAAAAATAAATATATATTATATATGTATGCCTAGGTCCATAAAAGAACCCACTAAATAGGAAAGAGTTGGGATATCAGTTATGCACCTAAGGAAGTGCTTATGGAAATTTGAGAATAAGAAACTCTTAGGTAGTTTGGTTGAAAAGTGTAAAATGTGTTTTGTAATGGAAATGATGGATTCCATATGTTAGTATCTAAAATGTTTGTGTTTCAGATTACTGGATTTGGCAGTAGAGCTTTAACAATTTGGGAAAGAGTAAAAAGGGAAACGGATTAGGAATATATATATTTGAGAAAAAAAATGACCTTGGGGGATACTTAGGAAAGTCTAAATAAGATAGAAACCCACTTTGAATCCAACCCCATTATTGACTTTTAAGAACTTGAAATTTTAAAAGCTTTTGGGTAGTAGTTTACGGTGTTTTTCATGTTTTGACCTTAAAAGTTTACAATTTTAAAATATGTACTAGCTAAATTGTGTAGAAACAATTTTAAAACAAAAAAGGTATCTTTAACGTTTAGAAAAAAACATGTAAGAAACACTTCGAAAAGTACATATTGGGTTTTGGAGAAAAATAAAACAAAATGGGGTATATTTTAGGAACATTGATTTCTTATGAAATTTTTGTCTAAAATGAATTCATTTAGAAAAAAGTGTACATTATAGAGCATGTATAGCTGAACAGTTTTTGAGCTACAATGTATGAAAAAATTAAATAGCAAAACATAGAAAAAAATGTATTTTGTTAAAAACTAAAATTTTCGGTAAAGATAAATTTGGAAATCTCTATTCTTTCGACAATAATTTTTTTATAATTGTTTTGACATAAAACTTGGATGGATGAACAAAGTAAGTTGTTAAGGATTTTAGAACAGAGTAGATGTTTGGGATATGTTTAGAAATTAACACATTGTTATAAATAACTGAACTGGCATAGTAAAAATGAACGATTCTGAAATTAATTGGGAAATAGTTGTCCTTGTCTACTCGAGTTTTTATGATTTGAAAAAAAGAGCTTTTGTTTTTTTTTTATGAGAAGCCATATTTTTATGGTTTGGAAAAAACAAGCTTTACTGAAGAGAAAATGAAATAATGAGACCAAATCATGTTTTTAAATAATGGAATAGGTAAGGATTAGTACTAAAGAAGACAGGGAATATTTTGTGGCTATATAGTAGATAGCAAGAATTGTTTTGGAATGACAATAAATTCCATTAGAGTGCATAAGCACTATAGAACCTAGGTTGTTGCTTGTAAATGACTGTTAGTGTAACACCCCACATCCGTTAAGGTCACTCACAAAGGGAATGCCTTGACTTCAATGGAGCATTATGGGTACTGGAACAGAAATATTACAAGACAGACATATATAAAACAGCGGAAAGTAAAGTAGAAGTACTTCAAATCATTTATAAAGTAGAATTGTTTACAATAAAAGCCCATCAACTTCCAATACCAAAATACATAGCTAAAATATCTGTCTTGCTAAAAAACAAAGAAGCATAAAAATAAACTGTAGTATTCCCCAATAAAGCAAAGCAAGCCATAGCCAAGAGGAATCCAAGCCTTACATGAAAGAGCCTTGGGGCTTGGTAAGATCCGAACTAAGCTGTATTCCCACCCTGTGAACCTGGGGGGGGGGGGGGGGACGGAAGAAAAAGAGGCAAAACAAAATGGGTCAGTCATAAAGACTAAGTAAGTCCTAGTGACTTTCAGCATAAATAGGTAAAGATAACATGGCATGAATAAACTGAAAGTAAACATAAGCATGATGGCAAGATAAGCTACAGGCACGATAAATCAAGTATAACATCCCATAATTCCTATCAAGTATTACATCGCATGGTTTCTATCAAGAAAAACATCGCAAGGTTTCTTAGGCTACACCATTTAAATGATATCTAATTGCTCTGCACCACCTAACTAGTGTCCTAACTAGTCATTTATATCAAATGCTAACATTGCAACGCGATCCCAATCCCCGCAGTTGTGGTAGCCTTTAGGTATACATCTAGTATGAGGATTCCACCTCAATCAGACCAATTGCTATGAAGATGTTAGATGTACCCTTACTACCCTATCGATCGACTCCCTATCTGTACGCCTGTGTCGCGTGTGTCATACGGCCCTATTCGATTGTAGATACCTATGCTGGTCCCACCATGGGGTGTGTCAAGTCCCATAGTGGCGGCCCGACACACAATTCCTAGAATGCATAGGGTATACTACTGATGCCTCAGTGCCCTGACTTGTCTGCTCCGGAGTGTGTGCACGCCCGCACTCCGTTAGAACCCACACTGTGCACCAACCGCCGTAGCTTTGACCGCCTACAATCAGCCCAGTAATCGTGCCCCACCCTGCCTAGTTCAGGGTATCATTGATACCTAATTGGGTTACTGCTGAAATGGGTCCCCGTTACTAGGGTTTCCTATTGGTTAAGTCTGTGGGCCTATATATACAGATATTACCCACCTACCCGTGATGTACTTAACCCTCCCACCGATTCAAGCATGTTCATTAACGGTTAAGTTTGTGGGCCTATATTTACTGATATTACCCACCAACCCTGATATGTACTTAACCCTTCCACTGATTCAATCATATTTATTTTATGGTTAAGTGTTTGTTTATTCATGTTAATTTAAACCGCCCATTCCTCATATCATATTGGTTAAGTGTTTTTAATTGTTAACTTAACCCCACGTGTTCCTCAGGTTGTTGTGGTTAAGTGTCATTAATAAATTCCAGTTAACTTAACCCTCCTACTTATCATGTTACTCTGGTTAAGTTTTGCCTCCTGGTGTTAACTTAACCTCACCATCTGTTTAACTAACCTGTTACAGCGGTTAAGTGTTACCTGTTAACCTAACCCCAGTCACCCATCTTGTTATACTGGTTAAGCGACCTTAACCCTAGTTATTCATGTTATATTGGTTAAGTGTTTCTAACTTACTTAACCTCAATCACTTGTCTCACTAACATGATTCTATGGTTAAGTGTTCTAATTAACTTAACCTCAATCACTAGTCCAGTTAATCATTTTATAATGGTTAAACATTTGCTTAACCTTACCCACTCCCCTAGTCAACATATTAAATTGGTTAAGTGTCCAGATTAACCTAACCCTACCCACCAATTTAGTTAACATGTTGAATTTGGTTAAGTATTTACTAAATTGACTTAACCCTATCAGTCGTAACTCAGCTCTAATTGTCTTATTAGAGCACCAACCTCTCAGATTAGACAGATATTGTTGTGGCTGCCTGTATGTCGGTTGGGTCCGGGCAGTCTTATGCCACAACTCAGTCTAACCTCGGGTCTTTATTGGGCCCAATGCTTAGCCACTCACATTGGATAGGTATCGTTGTGATTACTGGACAGCCGGGCGGGTCCGGGCAGGTTTACATCACAACTAAATCCAACCTCGTGCTAAGCATATTCGTATTTTCTAATTTATATATTAATTATGTAAATTATTCAAATTCAAATTACTGCCAAATTTATTTCCAATCAAATTTATTTCCAATCAATCTTATTATTTAGGTATATAATTAATACCATTTTATTCCATAAATCACTTATGTGATTAATGACTAATTTATGGCATTTTTCCTAAGAATTACCAATTTTACCCATCGTTACCCCGTCTAAATATTAGGCTAACCATCTTAGCCTAATTTTCCATTCGCATGATTTATGAATTATTAGGCTAAAAACTTAGCCTAATTTAGCGTACACAAATTGGCATAAATAAACATAAACATGGCGTAGGTGTAATTAGGCATTTATGACATGGTCAACATGAATATAATAGGGGTGAACTTGCAAAATAGCCATCATGAACATTATAAGGGTGAACTTGCAAAATGACCAACATGAATACTATAATGTCAGAGGTGTAAACTTGCAACTTAGCATAATTCATGGGTTTCAACTTGCATAAAAAGGGGAAATCCAAATAAGTGTCTCATGAATTAGACATAACTAGCATATGACGAGACATGTATAATTTTTATCACATGAACTAGATCTAAAATCATGACATAAGGCATGTATTAAAGTGGATCGTGAAATGGATCCAATTTATGATTAGAAATATTTGTGCGAACATATGAACATATGTGTAAACTTAGTCAAGTAGGCATAGAGATTTTTAGCACATAATTATGTATACATGAGATCTCAAGTACATACAAATCATTTTAAACATATACATCTAGCATTTGGTCACATAAGTGGTATGGCTTTACAACCTAATACTTGCATAACATAATAAACTACAACTTGTCATAACAGGCTATACATATGAATAGGCTCATTCATAATTCACAATTCATCATGATAAATCAAATCACAGGAATAAATTAATATTATAAAATTTCACATATAACATAACCAACATCGTTCAATTTTCATTTCAATACAAGGCATGACATAAATATTAATTCGCATCCCACAAATATAACTAAACTTACATCAATTTCACTTTATTTCATCGCCATATTATAGTTAAGTATTTAGATCTGAAAATAACTAGAACTTACATAGCACAGCTAATGAATTAAGAATTGGTTTTGTTGTAGAGATGTTGCGGCGTTGCTGATTTATTGTTTGAACCATTGTTGAAGCTTTGTTCTTTGATATGAGTTGAATAGATTAGCTTTGAGTTGATTTGTTATTCGTCTCTTCAAGTGGAGGCTCTCCTTAGTTTTCTCCCGACAGCATGGCGGCTACAGTTCTTATTTTTATGTGAATTTTAGTCTAGAGACCTAGGGTGTATATATAGAATTGCAAGTTAATTTGAGCCGTCGATGAAGCCAGGGTTAATCAAAGCCATCCGTTCTAAAGAGAAGCCAATTATGTTCACAATTAAAGGGCTGTAAATTACTCCTATTTCAAATTATGTCATAATTACTTTCTTAATGTACATTATCAACATTTATTATTATTTGTCAATCCATCAAATATAAATACGTACACATTATATACATCTCCCCTTTACACATTTATGTGTATGCACATTAGATACATCTCCCCTTTACACATTTATTTGTATGCACATTAGATACATCTCCCCTTTACACATTTATTATTTAATTAGCAACTTTAGTGTTAACAGAAATACGGGGTGTTACATTCTCCCCTCCTTAAAGGATTTCGTCCCCGAAATCTTCAAGTCTAGGAGAATGCATATCCTACCATCCAATCGTCCATCTACTCAGCCATCAAACACAGGCATCCATTGTCCTTAATGGCTTCTAATGCTTTCATGTTTATATGCACAGTGTGTGTACATGTTCGTATCTAATGCAAAATTAGGCGGTCTACTGATTCAGTTGACCTCCTTAATGCAAACCATGATAGTGCCATGCATCCAATATGTATGTAAAAAGATTCCTAATGATACATATTAATTCTACATGCGTGCCCAACCGTTCATTGAAATTCAGCATCCATATGATAACACATTCAAATTCATCCATAAACAAGTATAAACACTCATGCATATGCAATATAAAAGGTGACTGAGTCGATCTAGTGCCTAATGTGTAAATGCATCCACGAGCAACCACTAGCAACCACTTGCAGCCATTTGCAACCATCAATCATAACATGTCTCAAACACATGTTTACACCCAATTGTTCCTATCTAAAGATATAGTCGAAAGACAGAAGCAAGTAAAAACTTTGTGCCCATTAGGCAATGTCAAAACTGGAAATCTACGCCACATATATCCTGATTAGGAGAAGAACCCCCTAAGCATCAGCCCTGAAGACCGAAATCAACATCAGACTGACACCCAAAGAATTACTCAACCTAACTAATATATATATGTTTCTAGGAAACTAAGCATGATAGACTCCCTTTAGGTCATAGGAAATCCCTTCCTAAAACTAACCCATATCCTATAAAACCCAAAAAGTTTAGTCAACCCAACGAACACCCTCAAGCCCCAACATGTGTTACCAACAGATGAGTCATACTCCCTATGGGGTTTGCAACAGAAATTGGATTGAGAATAGGACTGAGAGGATATACACAAAAGATAGCATGTGAGTAAGCTCTACAGGAAAAGAGGGATCAAGGATATACTCTTAAAAAGAGATATGATGCGCGAATCTAGTCTTCAATCTTCTAAGTCTCATTTCCTTGAGCTTAACTCCATTGTGTTTTGACCGTCTCTAACTTCACAATTTCGTAGCTTCTTAATTCTTTGTTTCCAAAATATGAGTTGGAACCCATTTCACTGTTGCCCCTCGTTCCACTTTCACTTATTCTCCTTCTAGTATACTTGGCTCAAACATAACTGCGTACTCATAGTTTCATGCAAGCTCTCCAAAATTCACTAGTGAATCTTGGATCTCGTTCACTTACTAGAAGGTATTCCACATAGATGAATTATCTCTTGAAAATAAACAAATGTCAACCATGTTACCAAATGTACTTACTAAGGTGATTCTTTACAACTCATGCATCAGCGAAATGAACCATCCGCCTTAGTGGCGAACGCTACTCGAGTGGATCAATAAATGTATCTAGAGATTCTAGGTAATTAATCATGGTAGAACCCTAAGGGTTACACGAGACTCCGAGGGCATTACTAAGGCAAGTCAAGAGTCTAACTACCCTCTTTTTTCATACTCAAGAATGGTACCATTTCTGGATAACCACTCCATTCCTACAATCAACCCATAGCCTAAAAACATAAGCATTACTTCTAAACCCAACACTTAGCGTAGACATCCTCAAATCCAAACAGTCATGAATAAATGAGCCGATTCCCCAACAGGATTTGCGACAAAAATGGGATCCTCTACTACGCTAGTACTAAGGTGCAGAGACTCAACTATCGAAGCATAATTAAAAGGATGTGATGTACAAAAACAAAGTTCTAGTGGGATGATAGAAAAGAAAAGCTAAACCTTTAACAGAAACGTTACCACCTCTCTTAGGTACGCTAGTAGTGAGAGCATACAATTGCCCTCTCGACGATCTTGTCTTTTGCCCTTGTCCTTGTCCTATAATACTTAACTACACGTCCCTTCTTGCCATACTAAAGATACTCTCTCTTTTCATGGGTTTTACTTATTCCTTTCACTTTGGCCTCTCTCTTTTCACCTTTTTCCTCCTACTTGGATGTTCTTACTATCCTTTTATAGCTTGTTGACAAGTTTTCTTGGAAGCTACCTCCATCGCACGGCAATTCTACAAAGCTTGAAATAAGATTAGACGCAGATGGAACTACTACGGCTACAGATGGGGGTTGGGCACTTCTTTGCCCTTCGACATGAGTCGTACGCCTACAGAACTATGGTGAAAAGAGGGGAAAGAAAAGATTCAAAGAGGGAATCAAAAGATAGTGCATGTGGCTTTGGGGAATATGCCTTTCGTAAAACAAAACTTTTCTTAAGAAAAATGCTTCTTTGTAAACGTTTTGAAAATAATTTCAAAAGGTTTTTAAAAGCTTTTGCCCAGTCTGGTAACCTTCTGCTCTGATACCAAATGTAACACCCCACATCCGTTAAGGTCACTCGCAAAGGGAATGCCTTAACTTCAATGGAGCATTATAGGTACTGGAACAGAAATATTACAAGACAGACATATATAAAACAGCGGAAAGTAAAGTAGAAGTACTTCAAATCATTTATTAAGTAGAATTGTTTACAATAAAAGCCCATCAACTTCCAATACCCAAATACATAGCTAAAATATCTGTCTTGCTCAATAACAAAGAAGAATAAAAATAAACTGTAGTATTCCCCAATAAAGCAAAGCAAGCCATAGCCAAGAGGAATCCAAGCCTTACATGAAAGAGCCTAGGGGCTTGGTAAGATCCGAACTAAGCTGTATTCCCACCCTGTGAACCTTGGGGGTGGACGGAAGAAAAAGAAGCGAAACAAAACGGGTTAGTCATAAAGACTGAGTAAGTCCTAGTGGCTTTCAGCATAAAAATAGGTAAAGATAACATGGCATGAATAAACTGAAAGTAAACATAAGCATGATGGCATGGTAAGCTACATGCACGATAAATCAAGTATAACATCCCATAATTCCTATCAAGTATTACATCGCATGGTTTCTATCAAGAATAACATCGCAAGGTTTCTTAGGCTACACCATTAAAATGATATCTAATTGCTCTGCACCACCTAACTGGTGTCCTAACTACTCATTTATATCAAATGCTAATATTGCAACGCGATCCCAATCCCCGCAGTTGTGGTAGCCTTTAGGTATACATCTAGTATGAGGATTCCACCTCAATCAGACCAATTGCTATGAAGATGTTAGATGTACCCTTACTACCCTATCGATCGGCTCCCTATCTGTACGCCTGTGTCGCGTGTGTCATACGGCCCTATTCGATTGTAGATACCTATGCTGGTCCCACCATGGGGTGTGTCAAGTCCCATAGTGGCGGCCCGACACACAATTCCTAGAATGCATAGGGTATACTACTGATGCCTCAGTGCCCTGACTTGTCTGCTCCGGAGTGTGTGCACGCCCGCACTCCGTTAGAACCCACACTGTGCACCAACCGTCGTAGCTTTGACCGCCTACAATCAGCCCAGTAATCGTGCCCCACCCTGCCTAGTTCAGGGTATCATTGATACCTAATTGGGTTACTGCTGAAATGGGTCCCCGTTACTAGGGTTTCCTATTGGTTAAGTCTGTGGGCCTATATATACAGATATTACCCACCTACCCGTGATGTACTTAACCCTCCCACCGATTCAAGCATGTTCATTAACGGTTAAGTTTGTGGGCCTATATTTACTGATATTACCCACCAACCCTGATATGTACTTAACCCTTCCACTGATTCAATCATATTTATTTTATGGTTAAGTGTTTGTTTATTCATGTTAATTTAAACCGCCCATTCCTCATATCATATTGGTTAAGTGTTTTTAATTGTTAACTTAACCCCACGTGTTCCTCAGGTTGTTGTGGTTAAGTGTCATTAATAAATTCCAGTTAACTTAACCCTCCTACTTATCATGTTACTCTGGTTAAGTGTTGCCTCCTGGTGTTAACTTAACCTCACCATCTGTTTAACTAACCTGTTACAGCGGTTAAGTGTTTCCTGTTAACCTAACCTCAGTCACCCATCTTGTTATATTGGTTAAGCGGCCTTAACCCTAGTTATTCATGTTATATTGGTTAAGTGTTTCTAACTTACTTAACCTCAATGACTTGTCTAACTAACATGTTTCTATGGTTAAGTGTTCTAATTAACTTAACCTCAATCACTAGTCCAGTTAATCATGTTATAATGGTTAAACATTTGCTTAACCTTACCCACTCCCCTAGTCAACATATTAAATTAGTTAAGTGTCCAGATTAACCTAACCCTACCCACCAATTTAGTTAACATGTTGAATTTGGTTAAGTATTTATTAAATTGACTTAACCCTATCAGTCGTAACTCAGCTCTAATTGTCTCATTAGACCACCAACCTCTCAGATTAGACAGATATTGTTGTGGCTTCCTGTATGCCGGTTGGGTCCGTGCAGTCTTACGCCACAACTCAGTCTAACCTCATGTCTTTATTGGGCCCAATGCTTAGCCACTCACATTGGATAGGTATCGTTGTGATTGCTGGACAGCTGGGCGGGTCCGGGCAGGTTTACATCACAACTAAATCCAACCTCGTGCTAAGCATATTCGTATTTTCTAATTTACATTTTAATTATGTAAAATTTTCAAATTCAAATTACTGCCAAATTTATTTCCAATCAATCTTATTAATTTAGGTACATAATTAATACCATTTTATTCCATAAATCACTTATGTGATTAATGACTAATTTATGGCATTTTTCCTAAGAATTACCAATTTTACCTATCGTTACCCCGTCTAAATATTAGGCTAACCATCTTAGCCTAATTTTCCGGTTGCATGATCTATGAATTATTAGGCAAAAAACTTAGCCTAATTTAGCATACACAAATTGGCATAAATAAACATAAACATGGCATAGGTGTAATTAGGCATTTATGACATAGTCAACATGAATATAATAAGGGTGAACTTGCAAAATAGCCATCATGAACATTATAAGGGTGAACTTGCAAAATGACCAACATGAATACTATAATGTCAGAGGTGTAAACTTGCAACTTAGCATAATTCATGGGTTTCAACTTGCATAAAAATGGGAAATCCAAATAAGTGTCTCATGAATTAGACATAACTAGCATATGACGAGACATGTATAATTTTTATCACATGAACTAGATCTAAAATCATGACATAAGGCATGTATTAAAGTGGATCGTGACATGGATCCAATTTGTGACTAGCAATATTTGTGTGAACATATGTGTAAACTTAATCAAGTAGGCATAGAGGTTTTTAGCACATAGTTATGTATACATGAGATCTCAAGTACATACAAATCATGTTAAACATATAGATCTAGCATTTGGTCACATAAGTGGTATGGTTTTACAACCTAATACTTGCATAACATAATAAACTACAACTTGTCATAACAGGCTATACATATGAATAGGCTCATTCATAATTCCCAATTCATCATGATAAATCAAATCACAGGCATAAATTAATATTATAAAATTTCACATATAACATAACCAACATCGTTCTATTTTCATTTCAATACAAGGCATGACATAAATCTTAATTCACATCCCACAAATATAACTAAACTTACATCAATTTCACTTTATTTCATCGCCATATTATAATTAAGTATTTAGATCTGAAAATAACTAGAACTTACATAGCACGGCTAATGAATTAAGAATTGGTTTTGTTGTAGAGATGTTGTGGCGTTGTTGATTTGTTGTTTGAACCATTGTTGAAGCTTTGTTCTTTGATATGAGTTGAATAGATTAGCTTTGAATTGATTTGTTGTTCGTCTCTTCAAGTGGAGGCTCTCCTTAGTTTTCTCCCGACAGCATGGCAGCTACAGTTCTTATTTTTATGTGAATTTTAGTCTAGAGACCTAGGGTGTATATATAGAATTGCAAGTTAATTTGAGCCGTCGATGAAGCCAGGGTTAATCAAAGCCATCCGTTCTAAAGAGAAGCCAATTATGTTCACAATTTAAGGGCTATAAATTACTCCTATTTCAAATTATGTCATAATTACTTTCTTAATGTACATTATCAACATTTATTATTATTTGTCAATCCATCAAATATAAATACGTACACATTAGATAATAGATACATCTCCCCTTTACACATATATTTGTATGCACATTAGATACATCTCCCCTTTACACATTTATTTGTATGCACATTAGATACATCTCCCCTTTACACATTTATTATTTAATTAGCAACTTTAGTGTTAACAGAAATACGGGGTGTTACAGTTAGTACACAACAAGGACTAGTTGTGACAACTGGCGTAGTAAAATGAACGGTTGTGAAATTAATTGAGAAATAGTTGTCATTGTCTACTCCAATTTTTATGATTTGAAAAAAAGAGGTTTTATGTTTTTTTTATGAGACGCCATATTTTTATGGTTTGGAAAAAATAAGTTTTATTGAAGAGAAAATGAAATGATGAGACCAAGCCATGTTTTTAAATCATGGATAGGTAAGGATTAGTACCTAGGGAAGACGGTGTCCGGGGAATATTTTGAGGCTATATAGTAGGTATAAAGAATTGTTATGGAATGACAATAAATTCCCGTAGAGTGCATAAGCACTATAAAACCTAGGTTGTTGTTGTAAAAGACCGTTGGTACACAACAAGGACTGTTAGCACACAACAAGGACTATAGAACCTAGGTAGTGGGCAAGCGAGTTGTTTAGATCCTGTGGTTTGGACTTTTCTTCATCAGTGGGGACATGGTCCTAGGATTCTTATCCCTTTGTAGTAGCAGTGTAGTGTGCTAATGAAGAAGGTGATAACATAACTAAAAGAAAACAAACAATGATAACAACTTGAAAAAAATAGAGCAACAAATATGACAAATGATAAAGATGGAAAACCTCAAGAAATAAATAAAAAAAATGAATTTTTCTAAAGTAAGTTGGAAAAGAAAATTCATAACAAAGAAAAATTTCTTATGTAAACTATGCTTGGGTTAGAAGATAGGAAATCTTTGTATAATAGTTGCATAAAATTCAAGCATAGATAGAAAAGGTGTACAAAAGAAAAACGGAATGTGTGAAGTTTTCTACCTTTTTGTAACATAAGAAATCGAATTCAAATTAGAATTTTCTGTAATTCGCAAAAATTAAAGTTGGTTGGTAGGGTTTGGATGAAAAAATTGGATGAACTACTCTCTTGCTCTGCAAGAGTATAGGAAAAAATTAGACGCAAAATGTATTTTGATTTTAAAAATATTGCATTCTTATAGAAATTACCAGTATATTTAGGATGCGTGCATCATGTTTTCAAAGAGTTTTCAAGAAAAAATTACACTCACATAGGAGGTACTCCTTAGGCATTCATTCCATTCATGTATTATTATGTTGTATTACCCTTTACACAAGTGCATAAATGGTTGAAAAATTGGATGTACGCATAATGGTTGTGAATTATTCGGGGAATTACTTAATTTTACCCTTACCAAATTTCAAGATGAAATTTCTAAAGGTGAGAGAATGTAACACCACATATTTTATATAAATATTAAACGAAAATATCAATAATTTATAGTTTCATAGTTTATCCCCAAAACATTTACCATTGTGTTCGCGGTAATTTTATGATTGTGTTTTGATATATGACTTGCCCAAAACGGAGTCCGTATGGGAAAGTCATTAACGAAGAAAATTTAAAAGTTATATGCATATTTATGCGTACAAATTTGAAATTTGAAACTAAACATGAGTTATAACTGGAAAATAATTATTCAATGAGTTATATTAAGAAATAAATTAAACGTTTAAATTGACATTAATCAAAATATTAAATCGAATGAAATACGTCACTGACCCAGAAGCTGGGTTAACGCATGTGTCGACCTTAGAGTCGACCCACCTCTAAGGTGGGTTAACACATGGGTCGACCCACCCCTAAGGTGGGTCGACACGGGGGTCGACCCACTCGGGCCAGATCTGTTTTGCTGGGTGGCGTGTTTTTCTAATTTATACAGTTCGAATTTTATAAATTCGATGGACCAGGATTTTCTGTACACATAAATAGACTAGCAAGGCCTAGATTTCAAATCACATTTTCTGAGACGAATCCAAGACTCTATCATTTTCTTTCCTCTCCAAATCTTTCAGAAATTAGATTTAAGATATTCTAATTCAGAGTTGAAGATAAAGATGTAAATCTACAACACATGTGTTCAGATTTTTGATCAACGTGAGGTAAGTCACGTGAACCTGATTCATTTAGGTTTCTTTCTTTCCCTTTTCTTTTAGTATTAGATTTGTAAATCCGTGATTGTTTTAATACTAGATTTAGTTAGAAAGACCAAGGAATCATATATCTAAATCAGATTCAAGGATTGGAAAGCTGTCAGGTGAGTGGATTTATAATTATACCTTTTGGATAATTGTATATTTTCCGTTTACGTTCCCCGTTACTCTTAACATGCTAATTGACTATAAATTCTGGTAATTGCGATATAATTTATTTTTAATTATGTTAAGAGTATTACTATTGTACAGATCATTTTTATGAATACGTTAATTGGATTAAGAACTACTATTATTTTACTGGTTATTCTGTCAGCTTGCTCTGTGGTACATAAGGGATGCACCGGCTTCCGAGGGATGTGGTAGGGTACTCCGTGGTGATCCTCTGTTGTGTTACACACTCAGGCTGTACTCGCAGAGGTTTGGTCTGCGCGGTACCACCTGGTGAGTATACCTTGACTAGAATGATAATTTGGCTGTCAGAAGGCTGTGGCAGATGGCGTTGGGTGATTCAGCGATTCACCTCGTAAGAGGTTGGTTAGGACCAAACTAAGGATAGTAATCATCAGGTACCTGTCATCGGCAGTCAGTGGGATGCGGAAAGACTAGAGCTAAATGAAGAGACCATCGATCTTTCACTATCAAGACATTGGTTGAGGGACACGCCAAATTGGGTGTTAGATTGTTTGCTAGGTGCATGTCACTTAGCTTTTGATGTAGTCTTTCACTGTTGAGGGAGAGGTCAGGATAGGACCATAGCCACCGTGAAAATGCAGACCATACTCTGGATATTTGTAATATAGGTCCTTTGAGCGGACCTGTACATATATGGAAAGCTCCAGACCGAGTTTCGTGCATTGGATGCAGCCCTATTACGGGACACGGGGTATAGTAGACAGTACGTACATGTGAGGGTTTAGACACACGCACTGGGTGGTGTATTGTAGATGATAGGGCATCACTCTGTGCTAAGGCTTGATTCAACTGAGGAGTTCGGATACGGCAGTCTGTACGCTTGCGTAGCATAGCAATGGTGTTTCTGTGCGGTAACGTGGCATAGTAATATGAATTTCCATACGTCGTTCGACCCAGGATGAGAGTTGAATATGCTTTCATGATGTGACGGTGGAGACCATGCAAGGAGGGTAATATGGGGAGTACCTTGACATGTTGGGGGGTAGTTACATATATTCTATATTAGATTAATATACTGGAAAGTAAACGAATACTGAGTATAAAGCCTTGAGTGTTGTTAACCCAAGTAACCTAATAAATAAGAAAATATAACTGAATGGTATATGAAGGGTTATTTCCGAATGTATAATATGTTCAGTCACCAGAACTTTGTGTTCTAAACTCCTCCTCATAACACACTCTAGGTTAGATTTGTGGCAGAGATTATAGCTTTAGATACTGGTTAGGAAGTATTATTACCTTTTTAAGGTTATATTTGATTATATTATATTTTATCCATTCCACTGTGAGATGTTTATTGAGCTCTGGTATATTTATTTTCTCTGTCTTTTCTGCAAGATACCAGACATGCCGACTCGAGTTTCGATAGATCAGGATTTTTGAAAAAAAAAATGGCCTATCGAAATTCGGTTTGTTACACACACACATCAAGAACTAATTAAATTGTGTTTAATTTATATAAAACACAGATTATAATAAGCTTCAAAACACTTTAAACTGAATATAAATTTATATAAATTCGGTTTTCACATTTCGGATATTTGAAAGAAAATAACTTTAACTATATTCTTTAAACTATTTGTTTTCAAAGAGGTCATTATAATTCTAAGTGTACTTCAAAGGAAAGTCTAAACCAATATTAATTTACAACATCGATTTCAATAAAATCGAACATACTTTACATTTAGATTAAATTTCAAACCATTTCTATTTAAAAAGGACATTCTTATTTAAAACTATCGTTTATGAGATCTAAAGAATAATATTTATCCAAAAGTAATATAAATTAAATTTTAATGCCTTAACATACTTTAAACAAATATTAGTCATCTTGAAAGGCAATTTATAGAACTCTTTTCATAACTTTAAAAACAATCTTTATTTTTCTCAAGAGGGAAATAAACCGAATACAAGGATTTGCTTATAACGTTAAAACAACAACAATTATCGCGTAACATAATTAGCCGCATTTATGATCCTTTAGAGTCAATAAATCGTTTATCTACAAAGCTTACTTAAATTAATAAATCAAGTTTAAAACGTTTTATGTATCGGTTGATTATTTTTTTAATTTAATAAATTAAATTAGTTTTATTCATTTCATTAAATCAATTCAACTTCATTATAAAAGCAACTTGATGGAAACAGATAAATCAAACCAAATCTCAGTAGTTAAAATAAGATACTAGGCGTAAGGCAATATTCATTAAAATGATTATAAATTTCAATTTAATCATTAATTGAAGAAAAAAAATTTAAGTTTCAGTAACTATAACCGATAATAAAATTCAATTTTCATTGATTAAAATGAATAATCAAATTTCGCTTTATTACTTATATGTAAAAAGTCAGGCTCCATTGTCATTTGTTAAAATAGATTATTGAATCTCATTATTATTAACTCGAATAATAAGTAAAATTATCAATATCATTAATCAAAATGATAATTTTATTCAAACATCGATTATGTGAAAACACAAGCTTAAATTAAACATAATGTTTAATTTACTTCAATTAACTACAATATGAGAATACGCATAAGTAAATGAAGACCATAAATGAGAATAAGCAAACAAATGCAAACAAAATATAAATGAATGTGGATAACATATGAATATAAACAAAGTAACAATTAATTCCTTATCGATCACATACAAGTGTGTATATTTCAGAGCGTTGGTTCGCGACCTAATTAGCTACGTACACTCCACTTTTCCTTTTATATTATCCCGTTGCTTATATACGCATGTAGAGAAGATAATATAATCTAATTCGTTTAAGATGAATCTTCCACTTAAAATTAGGTAATGTCAAAGGTCATCTGCTTATAGACGGGAATATATATCGACAACCACCAACAAAGCAGTAAATCAACCAATCAATCAAACATATTACATAAATAAATACCAATTCAACTATAGATATTTATGTTATACAATATGATAACATAGTACTCCAGAAAGTGTCAGAGTTAACTCACCATGCATTCCAATTGAACGATTCACGTTGTTTTATCTAATTTCAAATAGGCGTTTGAAATTAGACGAAATTCCAGATAGCCCCAATTCACTCCAATCCAACTTGTACGCATAGTTAGCACAAATATAATTCCAACGCAATTTGTTTCATGCAAAAGCGACCTCGTATGAAAAAGTTATACGTGTTATAACATTTCACATAACTTAAAATAGATTATATATTCACTAATGACATCATTAAACCCTTAATCATCTTGTTAATGTTAAACTAATCTCCCCCAAAGTCGTTCGTTCCAGTTCGAACAAAACCCATACGTGTTCGATCCCTTTAAACGAACACGGCCACCCACGTTGCACTGGGCACCACAGTGACTTCACTGTCACCACCTTCTCACCGAGACGCACCACTACAGCTACCCCGACCACCAACGACTCTCCAATTCGTCAGAAAACCGCAGTGATCGGAAATTTTTCATGTGAGCAAAATGCCAGTCACACGCAACCATAGGTGACGGGACCAACAACAGCACGATGCTCAGCCTCTTCTACAACTATCTCCTTCATGGACCTTCCCCAAAAGTTCGTTGTTGATGAACTATACCTCAAAAAACGAAACTGCTCTAGTTCAGGGTTTCACGATTTTTCGGCGACCCACGACATCTGATGGTCGAGCACTTGGCATGGATCAACTCTAAACGACGACGTGAACAACTTTCCAATTGAGAATTTTTGCTAATTCTAGATGGTTTGGAAGACTAAATTTAAACCATTGATTGAAGAGATGAGGTGATTAAATAGCCTCTCCAAAACACTATTCATTAGGTCCAGAAATTCTCGAACTCGAAGTGACATGTGCTCACAGTTGCCTATGATCAATAACCTACTTCCTAACACAATGGAACTTGTATCAGAAGCTAATTCGATTGTATTTAACAGTTATTCTTAAAATCAAATTATATGTTGTTTTAATTTCAAATCATTTATCGACACATGTTTATATTTTGCACGACCAAATAACAACTCTAATAAATAGGAAAATTGAATTCTTAAAATAATATATCATTCCGGATCCGATAAAACAAGTTTTGCCAAATTCTGAGATCATTTAAAAAACGACTGTTTTTCCTATTAAAATATTCTTTTAAAATATGATCTAATTATCAATTCAAACCCAAACTATTTATTATTGTCAATAAATTTGCTAAATTGATTTATAATCAATATTAACTAAATTGTGTCAAATGAAATTATCATATTCGTTTAATTTAATAATTAACCATGATTTCAGGTTTTAAATAACAACTAAATTGGAATTCAACAAAATAAATTCCAAAAATCCATCCATATAAATATCTAAAATCAATTAAATATTTAAAATCTAATAACCAAAAATTTTGGTTGTTATAGAAAAGCACCACCAAATTTGATTATGGATTATACAAGGGAAAATAATGGAATTCACCAAGTGTGTCTTAAGAGCATCACCAAAACTGGTTGTGGGATATACAAAAGCAAAGCTGAAACTCATAAAAAACAGTACAGTCCATCAATTACGTCTTAAAAGCACCACCAAATTTAGTTACAGAACATATAAAACTAAAGAAATTCAAACTTATAATATATAATAATATTCGTCAAATACGTCTACAAAGCATCACCAAAACTAATTATGCATTACATTAGATTAAAACCCCACAAAATCATATTAAGCAGAAAAAATTATTTAGTGTGTCTCAAAAGTACTAATAAATTGGATCATACATAAAAGGATAACAAGATTCAAACTCATATTAAACAACAAAATCTATTAAGTGCATCTCAAAGGCGCCACCGAAAGCTGATTATGGATTGCATAAAATAAAAGAAGCTCAAACTCATATCAATTTGGAAAATTCATCAACTGCATCTCCATGTACTAACAAGATCGATCATATTTTACAAAAGAAGTGAAGCTCAAACTCGTATAAATAACAAAATTCATTCAGGGCATCTCAAATGCACCATTTAAACTTTGTTATGGATTAAGAAAAAGTACAACAACATCAAATCGTATATCAAATAGCAAAACTCGTAAAGTGCTTCTTGAAGCGTTCCCAAAAATGGTTACATATTATATAAGAGCCATTAAATTTATAAACACAAAAAGAAAAGGAAATACACATTTTCTACACTTTGTGCTTGATGCCTTCGCATTTTCCCCATTTTGCGTTTGGTTTTGTTCTTGTTGAGGATTCAATGACCAATATCCTTTGAAAATATCCAAGTTCTCTTTTGACCCTTTTCATTTTGGTAAGTTCACATCTTTCACCTTTTTTTGTTATATCCGGTCTGAAATAGATTTGTGGTTCTCTTCCCATTGCATAATCTTAAAGAAATTCAAATGTTAATCAATAGAGGTTCCTCACATTATAACATGTGGTAAGTCTGATGATTCGAGAAAAACATGATGGTTGCTTTAATTTTACCAAATTCAACATTCAACTAATTATGTTCATTATTATATGCATGCAAGAATCAAGGAAAGATGACACATTTTTATAATCTAAGAATTACTCTTTCTAGTTTCTTATGAAGAACCATGTTAGTCTGAAACAAATTGACAACTCTGTTTCACCCACATACAATCATATTTGCAAAAATGGTCTATTCAATTTTATATCTTCAGCCATATTTAACATGATATAACATGTTATTTGCTTTCAGATTGTCGTAAATAGATGGGTAGGAACACAAAAGATTGGATGAAGAAGTTGTGTCGTGGATGAAATCACCGTTTTGAAAGCGAAATTCGACATGACTATAATGTAATCGATAAACGTGATCCGCTCTCTAAGGTTAACACAACCATTCTTCATTCTTGTGCACTCAATGTTAAAGGATTGAAGAATTGGAAATTTGTAGAAGATACTGCACATAATTTTAAGAATTTTGAGATATGTTTATTTTCATCAAAATTGAAGACAGAAAGAACAGAAGGAGAAGATAATTCTTTATAGAGTTTTTTGGCTTCTCTTCAAAGAGATAAAATCAAGGAGAATAAAATCAACATGAATTCTCCTCTCTCTTATGTTCATTATTCGGATAAATATACCTTACATAAACAATATCTCATTAGAGAATACAATAGATCATAAATGAAATGACTTGTTTTTTTATGAATTCTGTTTACAAGACAGGAGAAAAGAGAGATAATTAACGCACAATATTTTTCTTTCACATAAGCTCATTAATCAAAATTAATAACCTACATTAAATGCAAACGTATTATTATTGAAGGGGAATCCTAAAGGACAAACAACCAAAACTTTTGGTTTTTGTTTAGATTATCAAATATTGAGATTCAAATACGCTTTTAGACATGCAACAAGTTATTAGTGTATGATTAGTAATAGAAAAAAACATAGAGTGAACATCCTAGCAGTGGCTGTGGTATAACTTCAAACTTCGTTCCAACGTTTAATAAGTAGTATGGTGAATATAATTTCGTCCATGTTTGGCACACTTGTTGAGCTGAGCCATATTAGAATTAACGCTTGCTATATTACATACTTCATCTGATCTAAACTATATCAAATTGCACAAAATATACTGAGATTGTTATGGTCGCATGTTTTTTTTCTGTTATTATGAATTATCGTGCATATATATCTACCCTTAAATTTTGAAGCATACAACAATCTATATACTAAAGCTTAAAAACCTATTATAAGGATCTTCAAAGTGCAAAAAGGAAGGTCCAACATGTAGAAATTGGACAGTATGGCTATACTTAGAACAAACATAAAGTTGCATAAGTTCTTGAAAATGCCAATGCCAAAAGTTGCAAAAAAGATAGTACAATTATTTTAGCCGACGATTAACAAACAACTTTCCAAAAGAAGGTGCATTTAAACCAACATATCTCTTTAAGGTCAAAATATTAGTTTAACTGATTCACAACTATGCCTCGAACCCTAAAATTGAAAATCAAATCAATAAACCACCATAGCTTGGAGATATAGCTTTAATTTCAAAGCAAAACATCGTCGGGTTGAAAAAAAGCACATTCTAATAACGAAAGTTGCTCGAGTCTTTTCTTCCACTACTCAATTTAGAACACCGGTGTTCGAATATGAATAACATGCTGCTCTAGGTTGTAGAACAAAGGTAGAAATGAAAATTTTGTGAGAGGCGTTTGAATTTGTAGAGGGTTCGTGAAAGGTGCTTCTGATAATGGAGGGTATTTTGGCATGGAAGAAAGAATTTTTCTGAGCATAGTAGAAAAAAAGAAAAGCGGCGAAATTTGATTGAATAACTTAGTAGTGGAAGTTTGACAAAACACCAGAAAAACGTGATCTTTTCACCCAATCACTTGAAGATGAATTTGATTGAAAATAACAACACAATAAATCGAAAATAGTAGCAATACACAAATATTCCACCCAACCACCATTTTTATTGATTCACAAAAAACAAATTTTGTTTACACTCAATGCATCAACATCAAAAAATAAACAAAATACAATGAATCAATAACCTTATTGAGATAGGCAAAGAATATCTAGATGACAACATATATTGTTGGAGCAGAAGAGCGATGAAGAAGGACGACATATCCTTGGACAATCTGGAGGCACCAACTAAACCTTTCAGCAGTAAATAGAAATAGCTGCCCTCAACCCAAATTCCTACATCTTCTTCTTCAGGGCGCAAGCCCCCTGGAGGGACACAACCTCACCAAATATTCTCACATGGTTTCTTGATTCGATGTTCATCTGATCAAACCAGAAAGGCTGCATATATAGGAGAATAAAAGGCCTAGGCAAATATCCAAATAGCCCCTTCAAAATATCTCCAAAATATAACCATTTGTTTCTTTCCTTCTATGATAAAATCAATCAACCAATCAATCTATCAACCAATTATTCAATCATTCAACCAACCAATTAGTCAATTAATCAATTAATCAATCAATTGATCAAATCATCAATTAATTACATCATGTTCATAAGATATTTGAATAAAAAATTCAACAGTCGGAATAAAAGTAGAGAAATGACACGTACACCCACTTTCCTAATTTTTCTAATTGATTCTTTTGTAAACATATGAATGGGTTGATTGAGAAGTTCAAAAATGTTTCACCAAGGACAAATATTTGCATGATCAGTAGAGAAATAATGCTATATTTGTTTTCAGTTAGAATAATTCCAGTTCTATAAAGCATTTTCGATTGTTAGCCCAAAACTAAAGTTTAACAAACCTATCTTCATAAACACCTCATCATCTCGACCAATCACTGTCAGACCATCGTCCCCCAATACACCTCGATCAACAATATTGACGCCTTCTATTCCACTGCCACCTCGTCTTGACCAACTATCGTCGCCATCTCATCTCGACCAAACACCACCACCATCCTAGCCTATTGCAATCTCATCGATTCTCGAACAATCGTTCATCATGGCATTATGTGTCAAGCAACCATCGCTTTTTTCGCCTCCCAAGTTTGTCCTTGCATTGGAAATTTGCATAATGTTTGTTCTTCTACTAAAAATATAGACATATCGTTCCTGCATCAACAATTTTCTTTATATTTCTCTTTCTTCCTATTTTCCTCTTGGATAGTATGTATTTTATCATTTACTTTCAATTTTGTGAATAAATAGCCATTTGCAATTCAAATAAATGATAGTTTAAGAAAAGTATAATGTTGTCACAGGTCAGGCTCATGTTAACAAGAGATAGGTTACTGTAAATATGAAGTTTATATATATTTCACAATAAAAACATACGGGGTCAATGTCCTCCAACAAAAATGAACATCGATTAAATGTAAACAAAGAAGAACAATATATACGCATTACTTCTAGAGAAACAAAAATACAACACTTACAGTATACTAGTATAACCATACAACGATGAAGAAACCGTACCATTTGAGTATGTACAAATTTATTGTTATGATTTCGTTGTTTGTAACTTTATGTGATCTGTTGTATGCGTTATATTTGTACTATGTTCAGAATAAAGTCCTTAGGTACCATAGTTTATATTAGATACGATTAGGTACGTCGATCCTCTTAAGGTAAGAAAGAAAAATTTATACATCTAATCGACGTATTTGATACTCTCCTAATACGAAATTACAGATGGTCACCCTGTTCTCTGCTCTAATAGACAGTGTTACTCAGTAATACTATTTATTAAGGTGAGTCTCGAGATGGGGCGTAACAACATGATTGATTTAAGAAATTATTGTGTTTTTAAGATTTGTAACATTTTTTAATTAACTTATTTAGATCTATCAAATGTTAATATAGTAGAAATAAGATATTAAAAGTAGATCAGAAGTAGATTTGAAATGTAATTGATACGTTTGAAGAAATTTTAAATATCAGAATTTGAACAGCTAAAAGCATTGGAGAAAAACAATTTTGAAAATGATATTAATAAAACACCTCTTTTATGAGTGTAATTTTTCAATACGCAATACAAAAATGAAGTTATAACATATTTTTCTTCCAGACATGACAAATGCAAAACATTCAAATGAGCAAAAGAAACAAAACATAAAATTGAATTAATAGTCATAATCACAGTGCAGACAGGACATAACTACATAAAATACAGAAACATTCACAAAGCATAGAATACTCATTCCAAACTGTACACTACTACATACAAAAGCAAGCTTATAAGATGAAGGTTTGGCAGATAATGAACCAAACATCCAGCTTCTAACTTCAAAAAGTCCACCTTAAACAAAACATTAAATCTAAATGGTAAAACAGCACATTATTAATCTGCATCTGTGACAGTTGCAAACACATCATAAACCAGATTTTATCTTATAACTAAAAATTAAAATGGACACAAGAAAGTCACCTGGCAAAGTTTGTGTTACTAGCGCTGCAGGCTTCTTTGCATCATGGCTTGTCAAGCGCCTACTTGAATGTGGGTACCATGTCACACGCACCGTTAGAGATCCAGGTATGATAAAAAAAATTGGGTACTACACAAGAGACTACAGGAATGTTTGATTGAATGCACAGGGGATTACAGGAAGAAAGGGCATTTGTGGGAACTGAAAGGTGCAAAATAAAGGTTACATTTGAGTAAAAACTTTATATTTCCTCTGTGTAGATGAGCTTAGAAGTGAAGTGCAGCAAAACAATTAATAGATAAAAATAACAAACAGCAACACAAGAGAGTTTGTTTACACGGAAAACCCAATGAGGGAAAAACCGCGGGACTCAAAATCCAATTCTTCCACTATAAGATGATAGTAGGATTACAAGAACTTGTATATATCTCACACTCAGTGGCTCAGTCAAGCTTGAGGATAAAGACTTCTCAAGCTATCTCTCTTATTGTGTATTTCTCTCTTTCTTATCTTATGTTTTTTTTTACACACTCTCTCACACTCATATATATAGGTGTGGAATACAAAAGGTTCTCTCACAATGTGGCTTTCAATCTTCTTCCTTGGAAATAATGTTTCCATTGGGTTAACATAAATATGCATAGAAATTTGATGTGTCTACACATCTTTCAATAATAATTGTTGAGCTTTCCAATAAATTAGGAGGGAAACCCAACAAATCTCCCCCTTCCCGACTTAATCAGGAAGCACTTCCATACCGGCACCATCACAACAATCATCAAATTTCTTAGTTGGTATGGCCTTCGTCAACATGTCTGACCAATTATCATCAGTATGAACTTTGTTGAGTTGCAACAGCTTTGCTTCCAACGCATCTCTAATCCAGTGATATCGAACATCAATGTGTTTCGATCGGGAATGATAGGCTGAATTTTTAGCAAGTTGAATTGTACTTTGATTGTCACAATAGAGATCATAACTTTCTTGTTTTTGGCCCAATTCTAACAAGAAGTTTTTCAGCCATATCATCTCTTTGCATGATTCTGTAGCTGCAACGAATTCGGCTTCAGTTGTAGACAAGGCAACACATTTTTGAAGCTTTGATTGCCAATATACTGCTCCCCCCGCAAAAGTAATCAAATATCCTGATGTTGATTTTCTAGAGTCAACATCTCCTGCATATCTGCGTCTGTGTATCCGTTTAACACAAGTTTTCCTTTTCCAAAGCACAAACATCTTTTGGTTGTTCCTCGGAGATAGCGAAATATCCATTTAACAGCAGCCCAATGTTGCTTTCCAGGATTTGATAAATATCGACTCACGGCTCCAACAGCGTATGCAATGTCCGGTCGTGTACATATCATGGCATACATTAAACTGCCAACAGCGGAAGAATACGGGACATTCTCCATTTCAGCCCTTTCATTTTCAGTTTCTAGACTGTGTTCCTTGCTTAATTTAAAGTGGTTGGCAAGTGGTACACTTACAGGCTTGGCCTTGTGCATGTTAAATCTTTCAAGAATTTTCTCTATATGTCTTTCTTGCGATAACCACAGTAGTCCTTTGGATCTATCACGAGTGAATTTCATTCCAAGAATCTGTTGTGCTGCTCCCAGATCTTTCATTACAAAAGATTCGCTTAAAGCCTTCTTGAGAGCTGCAATTTTCTTTTTGTCCTGTCCAACAATCAACATATCGTCAACATATAGTAAAAGTATGATGAAATCACCACTAGCATACTTCTTTATAAAGACACAATGATCGCATAGAGTCTTCTTGAACTCATGTTGAGTCATGAATGAGTCGAACTTCTTATACCATTGGCGCGGTGCTTGCTTTAAACCGTATAGACTCTTCTCGAGACGACACACAAGATGTTCTTTTCCTGCAACTTTGAACCCCTCGGGTTGCTCCATATAGATTTCTTCCTCTAGGTCTCCATGTAAAAATGCAGCTTTAACATTGACTTGTTCAACTTCTAAGTCTAAACAAGCTGCTAGACCCATTACAACTCTAATAGATGACATTTTTACCGTGGGAGAAAATATTTCATAAAAAACAATACCTTTCTTTTGATTGCAACCCTTAACAACAATTCGAGCTTTGTATCTGGGTAGACTATTCTTCTCTTCTGTTTTTAACTTGTACACCCATTTGCATTTTAAGGCTCGTTTTCCCTTGGGTAGCTCCACCAGATCATATGTATGATTGTCATGCAAGGATTGCATTTCTTCCTGCATAGCTTTCTCCCATTCTCCTTTGTGTTCACTGGTTATAGCTTGTTCGTAACTTTGAGGCTCTCCTTCATCAGCGATTACCACATACTCATCTCTAGGATATCTAGTAGAAGCACGTCTTTCTCTTGTAGAACGTCGTAATGGAGGTTGTGTTGTGGCATTTGTTTCATCTGTCATTTCTTCATTTGACTGAGATTGTTCATGAAATGATGGCTCTTCAATTGATTGTTTAGTAACTTCATGTTGTCATTGCAACCCATTATGATTAGGCTCCTCCTCTTGCCTTCCACCTGCATCTTGCATCACATAGGATGGTGCAGGATCTGAATATATTATTTGCTTAGGTATGGACTTCTCTGCTTGCTTAAGATCTTCTATTGTGTGGTCTTCAAAGAAAATAACATCCCGGCTTCTAATAATCTTTCTTTTAACAGGATCCCATAACCGATATCCAAACTCATTTTTAGGTGAACCAAGGTAAATACACTGCTTGATTTTTGAGTCAAGTTTAGCCCGCTCGTCTTTAGGAATATGAACGAATGCAAGACGACCAAACACCTTCAAGTGGTCATAAGAGATCTTCTTGCCTGCATCTGGAATGCCTTTGTTTAGTGGACCTGATGGTGAGAGATTAATTATATCAACAGCAGTCTTTACAGCTTCTCCCCAGAATGATTTAGAGAGTTTAACATGAGATATCATACATCGAACTCTTTCTTCGATGGTTCGATTCATTCTCTCAGCAACACCGTTTAGTTGAGGTGTCTTTGGAGGTGTTTTCTCAAGACGGATGCCAAATGTTTTGCAGTACTCTTCAAATGGACCGCAATATTCACCGCCATTATTAGCTCGGACACACTTCAACTTCTTGTTTGTTTGTCGTTCCACCATGGCATGAAACTCCTTAAAAGCCGCAAGTACATTGTCTTTTGTTTTCAACAAATACACCCAAACCTTTCTTGAGTGATCATCAATGAATGTTACAAAATATAATGCACCTCCAAGGGATTTTTCAGTCATAGAGCAGACATCAGTATGTACTAAATCAAGGATATGCTTTCTTCTTGATGGTCTATTAGATCTATAAAAGGAAACTCTATGTTGTTTCCCAGCCAAACAATCAATACAAGGTTCAAGTGTTTTACCTTTCACTTCAGGGATCAACTCCTTTTGGGCAAGTATTTGCAATCCCTTTTCGCTTATGTGTCCTAATCTCTTATGCCACAGTTCCAAAACTGAATCATCATGGACAACATTAGCTTCACCGCGTAAGCAACCACGTGTTAAATACAAAGAGCCCTCCTTTTTGCCTCGAGCAACGACCATGTTTCCATTTGTGAGTTTCCATTTTCCAGAACCAAATAGATTAACTAAACCAGCGTCATCAAGCTTACCTGCAGATATTAGATTGAGGCGCATATCTGGAACATGTCTTACGTCCTTCAATATGAGCTTGCAACCAGTGTTAGTTTTCAAATGAACATCTCCTATGCCAATAATTTTGCTAGTAACTTGATTACCCATTTTAACAGTACCAAAATTACCTTTTTGATAAGAAGAAAATAACCATTCATGTGGAGTAATGTGAAAGGAAGCACCTGAGTCGACAATCCATATATTGTCATCATAAGTCAAATTGAGATAATTGTCATCTCCAATAAAGAATACATCCGATTCTTCTTTGACTGCAACTGCTGTAGTGTTTTGTTCTTCCTTCTTTCTCGGGTCAACTTGATCTGGCTTCACAGTTCCATTTTTTTGATCTCTTTTAAAATTACGACATTCAGATTTTTTATGACCTGGTTTGCCACAATAATAACAAGTGATTCTGGAGCGGGATTTGGAGCGTCCTCTTGACTTATCACGTCCCTTATTTTTATTTCTTCCATGAAATTCACTTCTGCCTCGATTCTCTGCTATATGAGCCTCGCTTTGTGTTGTTCCACGCTCTTTTCTTCTTGCCTCTTCATTTAGAAGGCTATCAGCAACCGCATCCATGGTGAGTTTTCCTTCTAGGGCTGAGTTACTTAGAGTAACAACCAAAGTATCCTAACTCTTAGGTAAAGAGCTTAAAAGAAGACAGGCTTGCAGTTCATCATCTATCTTCATTTCAATCTTGGTTAACTTGTTTACTAAGCCCTTAAAACTGTTCAGGTGCTCAATCATGCTTTGACCATCTTTGTACTCTGATTTAACCAATCGTCTTACTAGATGAGCTTTGTTCTGAGGTGTCTTCTTTTGAATCATAGACTCAAGTTTCTCCCACAACTGATAGGCATTAGTATAAGTGGATACATGCTCGAATAAACTTTGATCTATATATTTTCGGATCAAGGCAACTGCTTTTCGATTCAAAAGTTCCCAATCTTTTTCGGGCTTTCCTTCCGGCTTATCTACTTTTGTGATTGGCTCGTACAAATCCTTGCAGTACAAATGATCTTCCATCATGGGCTTCCAGTAAGAAAAATTCTCTGCAGTGAGCTTAAACATTTCACCATCATGTGTAATGGTGGTCTCCATTTTAGCTTACACAAGAAGGAAATATATTGCTGAACCAAGCTCTGATACCACTGTTGAGTAAAAACTTTATATTTACTCTGTGTAGATAAGCTTAGAAGTGAAGTGCAGTAAAACAATTAAAAGATAAAAATAACAAACAGCAACACAAGAGATTTGTTTACGGGGAAAACCCAATGAGGGAAAAACCGCGGGACTCGAAGTCCAATTCTTCCACTATAAGATGATAGTAAGATTACAAGAACTTGTATATATCTCACACTCAGTGGCTCACTCAAGCTTGAGGATAAAGACTTCTCAAGCTATCTCTCTTATTGTGTATTTCTCTCTTTCTTATCTTCTGTTTTTTTTTACACACTCTCTCACACTCATATATATAGGTGTGGAATACAAAAGGTTCTCTCACAATGTGGCTTTCAATCTTCTTCCGTGGAAATAATGTTTCCATTGGGTTAACATAAATATGCATAGAAACTTGATGTGTCTACACATCTTTCAATAATAATTGTTGAGCTTTCCAATAAATTTGGAGGGAAACCCAACACTATTATGGGTTGCGAAGGTGTTTTCCACACTGCCTGTTCTATACCCCACATCTGACCCAAAGGCAGGTCACAGACATACATAAATCACAATATATATGGATTTTGATCATCATGTTCCTATTTTTAATGCAGTTAGAAAAAAAATCCATATGGTAATAATTTTGTACATCAGGTTACTATTCCAAAAAAAAAAAAAAAAATAATAATAATAAAATAAAATAAACACCCCCTATCCTGCAATTTCTAGTAGAAAATACAACTTGCACATTTTCTAGAAGTTTTTCAACGGGTATAAAATAGCAGTAGTAACAATAATAAGATTGTGATTGGTTCACCATTTTTATTTTTTGGTTTTCATGGAGGACTTTTTTTTTTTTTTTTTAATATATATTTTAAGAAGTAACGGAAGTATGAGAAACAATCCATATGTTGTCCCCCCATCGTCTCTTTCACCACCTCTGCTGTTCCTTCACCCTTCACATATTTCGTAATTAATATTGAAAATTAAAACCTAAAATAAAAAATAAACCAAATGGCTTTAAATTTGTTCATTCATAGATAACTATAATTGTTATTTAAATATTTTACACTAAATAACTATTTTTCAATGCCACGTAATTTCATTGAATTTTTAAATATTTTCTAAAAAAATGCAAATCAATTTTCTTTATCTATTAGAAGTTGCAAATTCCCTGTTGTTTGAAAAAGGGACATTGTCCATGTCTAAATTATATGTGACCTTTTTTTTAATAGGCCGAAGTCCTTGATCCAGCGGTTGAAGGCATATTAAACGTGCTAAGCTCGTGCAAGAAAAATCCAACCCTAAAAAAGGTCGTTCTCACCTCGTCAGTGTCAGCAGTGTCAAGACTATCAGCTACTCCAGAAAAGCCATTAGACGAAAGCATGTGGAGCTATGCTCAACACTGTGAAAACACCAAGGTAAGCTACTTAGTTAAGATTTCATGCAGTAGATGAACGTGTAAATATATGTTTCTTTGTACATGTTGCTATGGTATGCACTTGGAAAGCTGTTATCGGAGAAAATGGCATTTGATGATGTCGCTAGTTGCCATATAGCAGTCTACGAAAATGATGCGAAAAGGGGGGGGGGGGGGGGGGGGGCGCATATATATGTAGTTCGGTTGTGCTTGAGGCACCCGAGCTAGCATCAATTCTAACCAAGCGTTGCACATGGCTTTCAACTACATTACAGTTTGATGATAACTATGTACAAAGGCCACACTTCGAATACAACACCTCTAAAGTCAAGCAACTGGGCATCAAATTTAATGGGATTGAAGAGATGTTTGATGACTGTATCCAGTCGCTAAAGGAACAAGGCCATCTACCATGACATAAAAGGAAGATATGGACAATGATATATAATGCAGCAAATAAAATATTTTGGAATTAATCAATCTGGGTCATGTTATGTTTGTAATAAAAGCAGAGTTGTTAATTGATATGAAGTTTATTTCCTCCAAAAACTAAGTGCATAAAGCGCATTAAGTAAAACCCAACTCCTATAAACTATACAGCTGAAACACAACCGGACTATATGCGGAAAATTCCAATGTCTGCTGAGATATCAAGTTTTCAGTACATCTTTCTCAACAACCCACTATCAAAGAACCGATGACATTTTTGGTAGCTTTTAAATAATGAATATGGGAGGTTTTAGTTATCGTGCTACACCAGATGTGATATGTTATGCAACATTGGTTCAAAATTGTTATATAATGGTTAAATATACTCCATTAAGTAGAATTACAATACTGAAATGTAAACTACCTCCAAAATTTTGCTTAGATCTCCCAGTGTGACATGATTCATTGAATTTATCAGTTATATATCAGAATCGGTGATCGCATGGAAAACTATACAAATTCGGTGCTTGCTTCCCTGAAATAAACCTCTTGAAAAATAATGGTTACGCTGCATTCTTATCCATGTCCACGAAACTTCCCTTGATAGTAGACTGTCTTGTTGTTTGCATTGTACCACAGGATCAACTGATATAGTTCATCCCCATAATTCATTAACTTGATGCTCCCCAAGCATACACGATGTTCACACTTGTCATATAACATATAATTGCGTACGAATTCAGTGCAAACACTGAAACACATACAATTATAAACACTTATCAAACGCATCAAAATGGACTTTGGAGAAAGCTTGCATTCCATATCACATCATAAATACCATACTAATCTAACATATCCTGCCACGGCTCTATCAACAATTGATAATTGCACATCTTAATGTTTATCAAAGTCAACCATGAAACAGAACAGTCATTTGCCTTGTAAGCAAAACCTAAGTGATAGAACTTCATTCGCACCTTGTGAAAGCTCATTGACTTGGTGCGCATTTCTTGATTAATACATCCAGCGCTAAGATAAATGCATACCAGCTAGAATGTTGGTCTCCAAAGTAAGGAGTGCTCCGTATCACAAATACTTTACTAATAATCTAAACATTGGTTGCTGTACCCCATATGTCAGGATAGCAGCTGAAAGTCTCACCCAACGTGATCGGCCAAAATTACCTTTGATCCCAAAGAAAATATTATTTAATTAAGTCTAATTTAATCGCTTAGCGATACCACTATATTTATAACCAATATAAATATATATAATAATATTTATTTCTAAAATCATAATCAAAAGTTATATTAATATTTTATAATATTTATTTCTCAAATCATAATCAAAAGTTATATTAATATTTTATAATATTAATTAAGGGATAGTTTGGCTAGGGTCAAGTTTAAATTTTAAAACACAAAAAAAACTCCATTTCGTAAACTTTATAAATTAGGTCATTGTTTTTCGGAAATCATCAAAAAACAATAAAATTCAATGTAAGATTTTACCAATCTTACTTAATTCAGTATACAACCATCCTCATAATCATGCAAGTAAACTACAAAAAGTGATTTAAAAACAAAAAACAAAAACAAAAAAACAAAAAACAAAAAATCATGTTATAGTAAAATCTTGCAAATTTTCGAAAAATTGCACATATCACCGCAATTATATCAAAATATTGCTTATTGTTATGCAATTTTTGTTGATTACTTTAAATTTTCAAATTTAATGCCTACGCTTATTTTAAACATCACAATAGTGTAGAAAAATCATCAGAAAAATGATAAACATTGCATACAAATGAAACAACATCGATTGCAGTAAAATTGGAAAAATAACAGCAATTACATAGAAAAATTGCAGATATATCTGCAGTATTAAGATACAATGAAACATATTTGCAATACATTGTGGGTTTTTGCAAATATGTCAGCACTTATTCACAATTAGTGTAGACATTTCAACAACTTATTTTTTTTCACACGACACATTATGGAATAGTTATTGATATGTCAGTAATTATTCCAAATAATTGCAGACATTTCAGCAATTTATTTTTCTTTCTTCGTATCAACAATATACTATGCAATTATTGCTGACATGTATGCACTTTTTTACGACAAATGCAAAAGATACAGTAATTTTTTTTCCAGAGATCTTCACTGATATTTATAATTTTTTGAGTATTTTTATACAATTGTGAAAAAAAAAACGAAAAATGTTGCTACAGTAAATTAGGGTCCCACTTTACATGTAAAGTTATGGAGAGGTCTGCTTTACGTTATGTTTCATTTTTAAAAATGTCTCCCTAATTTCCATATTAATAAATTTATATTAATTATAAACTAACTAAATCGCTGCTCAAAGAAGAATTCAACAATTTCACTCATCTGGTGTAAATTTGGCCAGCGATTAATATTGAATTATTCTAGTGTTTACACGTTAACACATTACATAGCAGATGATGTAAAATTTTGACAAAATTTATTGCTTACTATGTTCAATAATAATTCCATACCTTACACTCCAATTCCGAAATTTAGTATTTTCTCGCTGATTCTCTTTCAGGTTTCTAAAGCAACGTTTTGTATTACTATCAGCCTACCTATTTTTTCCCGAATTTTACAACTTTTTTCTACATTGAATGTTAACCCGTGAATCCTGCACTTATATGTGCCACGTCGTAGATTGGTCATAGAAATGGATGTTGGCATTTATCGATGTTTACTACAGGCATATCATAACTCAAAAAGGTCATGTTGGTTGATGTTACTCTGATCAAACCGACCGTTAGGGAGGTTTGCCTACTGTGGGTGATAATCAATTTTCGTCTGAAGCCAAAATAATTCGCCAGCTTTCTCTCCCGTGTACATCCATGTTCCGCGCTCCCCGTTTCTCCCCCTTTTGCTGCTTGATCCTATTTCCTCTCGGATTCTTATGTTTCGCGTGGGCCGCTTCCTTCTTCTTCGCCTCCTACAATGCCCAAATTTTCTCGATTTCGATCCTCCACAATTGTTTTAAACTTAGATCTAGAGGAAAAAATGGCGTCTCTGATCTGCCATCACCTTTTCCTCGTCCTTCGCAATTTTTTGATTCAAACCTAAATCTAGATCAAAAAAGCCTCTCTTTATTTCACATTGGAATCCGCTCAGTTCTTCCACTATCGTAGTCTAAGTCTCAAATGAATCCAACCTTCTAAGCTTTTTTCCTTCAAATGATATACGCTGCCGAACCATCTCGTGAACCGTGACCCACGACCCCATCGCAAATAATTTGGTCAAAGGTAATGCTTTTGAAATCTTATTGTGTTTTCTATACAGTTCTATCTCCAGACTTCTAGACTTTCTGTTGTTTGATATTAGTCTTTTAGACTTTCTGTTGTTTGATATTAGTTTGGTTACACATGTGGAAACCTGCAGTGTTTGGGTTGGAAATTTTGGCAGTTAAGTAATTATAGTATTTAAACTCAATTGAAATTTTAATGTGGCAATCCATATTTATTTCTTTTAATAATTTTCTATCTTATAATTTATCGTATATGGTTGATTTGCTTCTTTCAGGTTGTGAATTATATTTTTCATCTAACAATTTTTTTAAATTAATCTTATTTAATATGGAATTGTTATTCTGTTCTGAGGCCAAAAACATCTGCTCCTCTTCTCCGTTATTATTTCATGCTCCCCTTTCTTCTCCAGTATTCTGGTCCATTTTAAAGATTGTGTTTTTTCACATGACTACGGATACAAAGAATGGAATAATGAACAAAAAAAAGAGCTGCATAGCCTATAGACATACAAGGAATGAAATAAGCAACATTTGAAAATTTTATATAACTCTAGTAGGTACAGAAAACAACATTTGAGCATAATGAAACCAACTTCCAAACATGTATTATTTTCTTATGTTTAAAAATTCATATATAAAACAACTACATGTTTGCAGGTCATTTTCTTACATCTAATTATTTGGATTGCTTGTTCGTGTATTTTGCAAATGGTTGAGACATATGCTTATGATAAGAAACATGTTTTTGTTTTTGTAATCCTACCAGTATTGAAGTTTGCTTTGTGCTTGTGCAAAATTGAACATGCACCTTTTATGCACAGTTGATGTCCAATGATGTAATTTGTCATACTTTCATTACTTATAAGTCATAGTAGCAAACACCCAAACTAACTAGATCCAACTTAGAAGTCAAAATACATTCAAATGTTTGTACTTATAATTTACGATTTAATAGCTACTTAGAAGTTACCATTTAAAATCACTTGTAAGTGGTTTAAAAGTAAGTGGTTGCCAAATGGGATTTAACTTGTTGGAAAATTGGAAAATAATAACGAGAACATGCTATACTGAAAAAGGTGTCATCTTTGTTTTAGGCCAAATTGTTTACAAAAAATTGAAGGACAGAATAGGTCAGTTTAAAGCAAGAGGACTAGTAAGAACTGACGAGAGCAAGGCGATAATTGGTGGAGATAATGACATTTATGTAGCTGATATAAGAGATGCTGAAAAATCATTCCTGCTATAGATGGAGCTGAAGCTCTTGTGATTCTCACAAGTACTATTCCAAAAATGAACCCAGGTTCAATCCAATGAAAGGTGGACGACTAAAATTTTATTATGAAGATGGCTTGTACCCTGAGCAGGAAAATTTGAAAACACCTTCATTTATTCAATTGTTTTGATTAAACCGACAAGAAGTGAGATGGACTTACAAATCATGAATTTTCCCATAATTTTAACTGGTTTACAAGTCTAGAGTTCATCGTTACAGGTCGACTGGATTGGTTAAAAGAATTGGATAGATGCTGGTGAAGTTCTTCTTCTTCATCTAACATTGCTTATTCAAAACAATTAGATAGATTATTTAATTGTTCACATTTTCATACAGCCAAAGTTGCTGGCCTGAAAAATGTTGTTCCCGTTTCTTCTTATCGATTTTTTGCTTTGCTCCCGTTTCTTCTCTAATTTTTATTATCAAAGTTTTTCATCTGACTCGTTTTTCCCAATAATTCCAATTTGACAATTTCTAGCTCATATCCGATCTAAATTGGAGAGCAACGATTTGATAAAGTTCCATGCTCGATCTGAATCTCATCACAAATCCGTTGTTCCTCACTCATACCCAATCCGTTTACCATTGCTCCCTGTTCTTCTTTTTTCAAATCAATTTTATACCCATGAAATCAAATAATGCGATCTTCTCTGTTCTAATCAATTCGCGATTTTGATCAAATCAAATCCGATTCTTCTTCTCTGGTCGTTTGGAAAGATGGTACGGTTCTGAATTAATATGCTTCTGAATTGGTTTTGATTTTAACGCTTGCATTTTCAACTAAATATTAGTTTTGGTTTTCCTTTTTCGAATTTGATTAAGAATCTTGAATAATTTTCCAGTCTTGATCTTGATTAAGATTCTCATTTAGATTTGTGTTGCATTTAGATTCGTTTCAAGCTTCTATTATTGCATCTTGAATGGACTGCATTCAAGTTTCTTTGCTGGATATTTTACATTTTTTATAGAGAAATTTTGATATGAGTGTTTGAAAGTACCATTTTTCTCTAACATATTTTTGGTACTAACAACAAGATGGAACTAGGATGATATTTAGATAATTTGATAATGTATATAATTAGTATTACATATGCAAAAACTATAATAATATGCATTAATAATTCTCCTGTATTTGTTGAAAATGAATTTTGCAAGGATATGAGATGTTTTTAGTCATATAATGAATATAGATAAGATTTGGACAGAGATGAGGAAATGTTGGCGGTTAGCTTATGATGATGCATGGGGAGCAGTTGACGATAAAAGCAATTTCAAGTAAACCACTAGCAAGGGACTGAGATTATGAGCGAATGGTATGTTGGAACCTGCTTAACACTTGACAATGCCTAGTGCAGTGGTGACAAGTTTAGAGAATGGTTGGGTGTTAGCTTGACCCTAGACACCAACTTGGACCTTCTTTCTCTGGTACTATCTATTTTGCTAGCTATTAATTCTTTGCATGTACCATCTTATCTTATATCTTACATACATACATACATACATACATATATATATATATAATAATTCTCCTGTATTTGTTTATTTCTATTTCAACTCTTATAATGCAATTGTATAGCAAAACTTCCAGGTTGTTCTATCTGTCACATTAATAAAGTAACTAATACTGGTTCTGAAGAATGTAATCTTGGAGTGAAACGCCTAACAACGTCAGAAATGAATCCTGAGTTAGCATCCCCAAGTAAAAACTGTGGTGGTGGATATGCTAAAAAAAGGAGAGAAATTCATGATAAAAAATGGTTATAAAATGTCTCCATGTTCGCCATCAGCATCTAATTCGTTCATGATGTTCCAGGTAATAATCATGTTGATACTGCCTCCTCTTTTTGGTACATATTCACTCACTGTATTACTGTGTTCATATCTTAGTACCTTAATCTGTAATCAACATCTAATGAGAGTCTATTGTGTTCATATTCTGATCACAAGTTTTCATTTAGCTTCACAAGTAGCTGATTTCCTTGTAATTTCTCAGGCATGCAGAGAGGAATTCTATGAAGAAATCTCGACGGAATGTTTTACGAAGTTATATTTTGATAGAGTGGACGAAGCTACTAAGCATACAAGACAAATATGCAACACCCTTGTTCATCATAATAACAAATACAATAGCTGATTAGCTTACTTTATATGCATGTTGTCCTCCTTTTAATTTTGTATTTCTTCATTTTTAGATTATCACTTACACTTATTGTATTGTGCAGGCTGAAGTGGGTATTTTTGAAGGTAATCACATTCAACCTAGTCAAGTTACAGCAAAGAACTAGCTTTTGCTAATGATATTATAATGCATTCCCTTTTAACTATAGCCGTTGTGTGGTTTTTTAATATGTTTTGGTCATTATTGTTTGAAAAACTGTAACTGTTGTTGTTTTTGAATGACATGTCAATTAATGTTAATTAAAATGCTACAAAAATAATGCAGTTTTGGATGACAATTTCAATTTGTATTGATTAAATGCTTGATGAAGTTCTGATTTATATACTGAAGTTATATGCCAGCTGACGTAACCGAAATGCCAAGTGTCTATCTTGTACTATCATTTTGTATGGTTCATATGCATTTTACTGTTTACTTTTCTACTATAGTTTCAACAAAATGGGGTGGGTTTGATAGATTGGGTAGGTTTTAACCTATTGAATTATTGGTTGGGTTGGGTTTAGCCATTTAATAAATGGGTTTAACGGGTTGGGTGTTCCTTTTGTTTAAATGGGTTGGGTTGATTTTGAACTCAATCCATTTATACCTAACCCAACCCATTTCACATCGACCTTTTTTCAACATATTAAACAAGTGGTGAGCAAAGGGGTTTTAATATTAGATTTCAATCAAATCTAGCTTCAACAAGGCACAATCTTCGTATCGAAAGTAGACAAAAAAAAGAGCTTTGTTTTTACATTCTATTTTAGGATTGAAAATTTGTTAACAAGTCTGTCTATGCTTGCATGTTCATTTCATTTCATTTCTACTTTATCAATTATTTTCATTTTCTTTTGAAGTATTTTATAATTTTTTAAATAAAATCTAACTTGAAATGTGCTTTAACATATAATTTTTTTATTTTATACTGAACAGTCGATTTTTCCACCGTTGTACGGTAATACTAGTATTATTGTTTTCAACACACGAAAGTACATCTATTACAACGATAGAGAGATGAAAAACAAGTTTGACAACCTCAAGCTTCACTACACCAACCAGGCTTGTTTGTCACACTTATTTTGCTGTTAATTATCACTGTTATTACTGTGACTAGATTATAACGGATATTACCATTATCCCAGATCCTCACGGTTAATTCCGTTACTCAATTCAAGTAGCCTGGGCAAAATAGTCATTTCTTGTTCTCCCGCTTTATCATGCTTCGGAATCATACGAACAAAATCATACGAACCCTTTTCAGCGCTTGAAGAATAGGATTAGGTTTTCTCCCAAATTGGCTGCGACTCCGTTATCTTTGGATCTCGTCTTATAATTAATTCTCGTTTCTTTTTCTATTGTCGGAATCGGTTCTTCTGTGGTCAACATATGGTGTTTATTTGCTTTTTGTAAGATTAAGTTTGGTGATTGTAATTATCAATTATGCGATCTCATTTTATAGTTTTGTTGTTTAATTCAGTTCAGGACGTTAAATTATGTGTTTATCGCTTCATTAATTTTATGGTCCTGTTGTCTAATTCATAGGCTTTTAGTTTATTTAGTTTGGCATAAAAAAAGTATGCTACTATACATAATATACGTTATAATTCATTTTTGGGAACCTATTTTGCAGTCAAAAAATTCATATACATTACGCGGCACCTTTATAAAGTTCTACCCTTAAAAGCTGGAAACTGTTAGCACTAAAAGAAGACGCGATCTCAGAAAATGTTTAGGTTGAGCTGCAAGAGTGTTTTTCTTGTTTTTGAGTTGGTACACCCAACAATATTGTAATAGTTTAGGCCATCATGAAAATTTAGAGTAATGCATAATACAAAGTTGAATCATTTTTCACAATAATAGTATAATTTATCATGTATTTAAGCTAGTTGCAAGGAAAATAATTAGCTGGAGTATGATTTGATAACAAATAAAATTTACATCCATCACACAACAGAGGATTTGAAATTGCAAACAGAAATTAGTTTGAATCAATGTTTGACACCTCAAAACATATGAAAAATAACAGAAAAATAACTTTATATTTACATCCGATTTTCAAATATATTCAATTAGAATTCTGTATTTGAGCCAAGGGGTTGTTACAGTGTTAAGTCCACCATTAATGAGTTCTAGTAATGAGCTATAAAATGTAAGAAAATACAATTTACATGTTTAAATTCTGCTTATGCCAAAGATCATTAATACATTATCGTTTACTTGAAAAAGAGCATTATGATTTTCTCCAGTTGAAAATTTTTCATCAGATTTTCCTTAGCAGTAGCAAATAGTATTTTTTACAAGTTATGCGTGGAAATTGATTTATAGAGAGTATTTTTTTTTACAAGTTATGCCTAGAAATTGATTTGTAGCCTCGTTTGAATTATACAGCACTAAAAAGTAATTTGTTTCTTTCTGAGCAATTTTCTCTGATGCCAAGATAATATTTCCTTTGGAGTCTAATGTGTGTGTGTGTGTGTATTCTTCTATGATTTGTTTTGGGTATCTCCATTTTTTCATGAAAGAATTTATTTGTTTAATCACCTTGGTGTCAGGCACTTCAATTTCATTCTTTGGGTATTCTTAGTAACAATTGACCTCATGAGGTTAGAAAGGTGTTGAACTGTGTTTTCATAATGTCTGAAATTAATTTCACCTTGAGTGTTGTTCACCATTTTATCATATAAATCGTTGGCTTTAGATCTGAGATAATCAATCGGCTCTTGTCTATTGCAATGACGCTTATGCCAATTTCTAAGAGAACTTTTGTAAATTTTAACTTACCAATAATAAATAAACCTGCGCGTAGGAGCGTTGGATATGAACCTGTTAACGTTTCGTTTTTTCGACATTTTTGCAGTGGTGTGTTTCTTGTCGGGTGCCGCATTTTTCTCATAGTTTTAGTTCTAGCTCAATTCGATAAGGTATTATTTAAGCAACTTAAAATTGTTCTTTTCTTTTCAAATTTCTTGAACCTGTGAATCCTAAAGTGTGACTCGGGCGAAAAGTAGATGGAAGTGCACTCTTAAGGATGGTCTAATACATCTCAATGGATGTGATGTGCCTTTCAACAAGGTATTCAATGCTAGTATCTTTTTTTTGGATTATTTTCTTCTATTACCTCTAGCCTTCTTGGGGCTTTTGATTCCTCGTCGCATTGTTCCCTATATTTTTGATATATATGTATTCTTTTGTAAGTTGATATGTTCTCACCATGGCTGATTTTCAAGGCCTCTAGTTGTTGGCTTTATATTATGGGTCGATTGTACAAGTTATACATGCAAGTTTGTTATAAACCAACATGATTTTCTAGATAGGAGAGTAAGTGTATATACTTCAGACCATTGCCTCATTCCCTTAACTATTCTTATGCCAAGCGAGTTATTAATATAATAATTCAGAGAATGACAACTATGTTGCTCTATATTTTGTGGCATTTTCTTTACAATGAATTTGACACATCATTAGCTTGAATTTGTTATCAAGGTATCAGATATAGCTATTCTTTCATCTAAACTTATTTTGCACAGGCATGATCTTATATTATTTTTGGTAACAAGATTGTTTGTAAATGAGAAAAGTTAGAGTAAATGCTGTCTTGTATAGTATGTTGTATATGTATGTGTGTATGAGCATGTATCGCAAGAATATATGTAATAAGCTTTGTCAACCGAGGAGGGAAGTCGATTTTTTAGATTACTTGTATTATGACTCTTCGACTATAGATTTGTTTTTAATCACAATCAGTTTTGTTTTTTAATTGCTTGTATTGTGATTCTTCGATTGATAATTAAGATGTTACGATTATTCCGAAGATTGGCGTACAATACACAACAATCATTAGTATATATATTAGCATACAACTTCGTAGTTTGTAATTTAGGATTGCTACATGTGGTGGTCATTATGATCGTATATGATTAGTTATCAACCAGTTAAGGATTTTGATGCTAGGCCTAGTGTCGTGTTGATTGTGAATGCTTCTGGAGCCCCATTGACGAATTGTTAGGGATTTTTCAGCTTGGCTTCTTATTTTAGTTTCTTTGTTATTTACTGGGTAATGGTGGACGTTATGAATGAAATTTACTTATGGGTAAATAACAAAACCCTTTTTTAGCTTTGCCATGTTTGGCTGCTAGCATCTAACATGGTCATGAGGTTATGGATTTTATTATGATAGGATACAATGACTTGGTTGATATATATGGACATACCCTTAGGTTGATAATGCAGAAAATAAAATTACAATGATTATTTTTATAATAAACTGGCTGTAGCTACTGACCTTTATCTTTTGATGGAGTACACATATGTTGTTATTCGCTAAACTTTATTATCCAATAGAAGCAAAAACCGACCTCACGGGATGATGCATTATTTCCAAGGTTTGTATTCTTCTTGGGTGTTCCCATGCTTCTGTTAATGCAACGTACATTGTTCAATACTTGTGAACCAGCTAAGTTTGCATCATCTTGTGTAATGATTTTATTCCAATATGTAACTTGCATATATGATATATATTCAGCAACTTGAAGTTAGCAACATGAAACTGTTTCGGTCAGTACAAGTCCTTCAGCAAGCAAGGTTACTGGTAACTTTATTTTTCATTGACATATACCGACAATCATATATATATATATATATATATATATATATAATTTGTTTCATATCGTGGACATACATATATAGGTTATACTACTTAAAAAAAAATTAATAGATCAATTATTCCATTGCATAAAAAAATTGTTTCCTGCATGTTTGTCTAAAATAGGAAGTGTTAGCATTATGGAAAGCTTAATTAAAAAGAATGTCTGGTTTAACGAATTACATAAAATGCATATTCAAAATTTTGATGTATTTTGTAGCATTATGATGTATTTTATTTGGCACATAATAAATCTGATTAGGCTTTAAAAACAAATGGACTTAAAAATGTCCAGCATCACATGCACGTGGCCCAAAAATCTAAATGATAACAACCAACTGGTGTGTGCTGAGCACCACTTGCACAACATGCTTTAAGGCAAATGCATTAGATTTCATAAACTGTTCCCAAAATTGTTATATTCTCTTGGTGATCGATATCTCATCCATTATAGCCTTTCCAGTACCATTACTTAATTGTTAACTTCTGATTCTGTTCCACTAAGTACTAAAACATTTTATTCTTCTTTATTTTTTTTCATCCCATACTAAAAACATACATCATTGCCGGCCAACAAACCAAAATTATGCTGAGAAGGAGAATAATGTAGCTGCTTTCAAGAGCACTGTTTTTACTCGAGGTTTAGATGGTAAGCTTACATCTTGGAGAAGCGTGAAGGGTGTGAATTCATTATTTTATTATATGGGTTTGATATACAGATCTAAATAATTTATTTATAGTAATTATCATTTTATTAATAAGTTAACAACAAAGAAGTTTGTTGTTTGTTAGTTGGTTAAATACTTGGATTCCTTGAATCATTGCAACTTAAAAAAAACAATTTTGCATTGTGGTCTATAATTTGACAAATTTCCACCGCATGTCGAAATCTTATGCATCATATGTATCAAATAAACCATGTGTATTGCAAGTTGCCTCTATTAAGAAGTAACTTGTCAATTATTATTTTGCTGCTACACAGCACACGTAGAATCTTGCATGTTAATTTTTGAGTTCATGGGTACATAGCGATTATACATTCACAATACTGTGTAGAACCTTCTGAAAATGAGCTGAAATTTTAAGTTAATGTTATAATATTAATGATTTTCCATCAAGAATAAATTAATGCTGCTGTTCATCATACAAAATAATATAAGATAAATCATGTCGTATTCAAAGCTCAAGTAATAATTAAATGAAGTTAATTAATGATCATCAGCGCGATTGCCATTGCAAATATATTTTGGTTGTACCAATCTATTAATGTTCTCGAAATAGATAGTTGCCTTTTTGGTCCAATAGCTTATAAACCTATATTGCATTTTACAGTGTCATGCTAGTAGCATTAGTACTATTATTGTTAATCCTTTTGGTGCTTGATAGCTATTAGCAAATGCATCATTTTGCCTGAAGTTATTGTTTGTAGAATTTGCAGGTTGCTTTTTTGGTGCTTGATAGCTATTAATCCAACGAATTGTTCTCATTTGGCACGCATCTTATATTTAATTGAGACAACCAGTGGTAGAAAATTTAGATGCTTATTGATCATTTTTAATTAGTCTGTGTTTTACAGTTAGTCTTGTACTTATTTGTTAATGTACAGAAATGTTTTTTTTCTTTGGTTAGATTCTCCTTTAAAATAGTTTATGCTTAGTTAATTAGTCTTTGAATCTACTATTGCAGTAAAATTTTGCTGTAGAAGAGAAGATGATAGTGAAATTGCGTGCAACTCTCTTGGAAACAGGTAATTTGTTCTTCACCAATGATTTTTTTCTCCAACTAATGTTTCAATGTGTTTTATTTCTATGTTTTAATTATGATGATCATATATTAAAAGAACAATCAATACTGTTAGAAAATCATTATCATGTAACTTAATAGTACAATGGCTAAAGAAGGAAATCATTATCAAGTATGTTTTAATGAAATATTATGTCTGATAGATACACATGAATAAAAATCATCACCAAGCCTAAAATGCATGCATCACGTGAACATTTATTAAATCAGTATCTTATGAATAATGTAATTTTTATTCTAATCCACGGTTTTAGTAAGTTAATCTATCATTTTACTTTAATAAATTAATCCGCAACTATTTTGCTAGTTAATCCACCAGTGGATTAACTTAAAGATTTCACCGTATCATATAGCTTACAATCGATTTTTGTGCTTCTTGTTTTACCATGACATTATAAAACGCCTCAGTCTATTGGACAATCGAATGCATCAACATATACAAAAGAAAGAAACCAGAAAATTGCAAATCAAATAGAAGTCAATGAATGATCCGAAATAATTCACCATCAGCTTGGATATGTACACAAAGTTGCATTACCAAGCTCCTGGCCTTTCGGCAGACCAAAATGAGTAGCATTTTTGATGTCGTGTTGCTTAATTAGATTTCCCACAAGATAGTTTGACTAAACATAAGGAATACACTAGTCATTTTACACAGCCTCAAAGAATCAATGCCATCATTTTGAACCGAATCCAAATAATTTAGCAAAAATATTTTTGTTCTTCCCGCGAGTACTTTTTTCTGGCATAACAAGAGCTGGTGCTACCTCTTTTTGTACTAAAATTGGTGATATAACCTCCTTGGGTTTAGTTGTTAAGACAAAAAAATTGCATTCATCAAAAATTGTAATAGAAGGCGAAATATTTAAAACAGAAGTGCAGAAAGAATATTCGAATTTAGTACATTTTGATCACTTTCCTTCATCATTGGCAATATTTATAGTAAACTGAAAACTCAAATTTATTAAAATTTCATAGAACTGTAGTGAAATTACTCAGATCTACTGAAAACTGACCACCAAGAAAATAATTGTTGTGATCTATAGGAGTAAACAGTTTTGGTGCAGCTTGCATAGATAATATGATTGCTATCACTTGGATTATTCCAAACCTCTTTTTTATTTTATTTTTTTATTTTGGGGGGGGGGGGGGTAGGGAGGGGGAGGGAGGCCTTTATTCCAAACAATTGTTGTATTAGCTATAATTTTATTTTATTTCCAAAAACTGAACATAACTGCTACACCCTGAAACACTCATACCCCTGATTAAAACAAGTGAATCAGCAAGAGAAAATACAATTATACAAATACATTATCAGTTGTTATATATATATATATATATATATATATATATATATGTTGTAGGTTTGCATGACAATGGTAGGATTTCAGAAAGAAGAATACGACGCTAAACGAAAAGAAGAAAACTGAGAAGCAGAAAAATAGGTACGTTTTTTAGGTTGATAAACTGATTAAAATTTAAATTTTAGTGAAAGTCAATGATCCTAATAAATATGGTGGATTACCTTACTAAAATTGTGGATTAGAATAAAAGTTACCTATGAATAATGTTCCCATTACTTTTAGTTAACCTGTGTATGACCTTTTTGATTCTTTTCTTTAATTGTTGGGCAAGACCTCCGCAGGGAACATTGATAGTAGAAATGGTGGAGGAATAGTCTTCATATGTTTAAATTAGTGAATACCCTATTCATTTATTGTTGCAAACTAGATGAGTTTAAGGTTCTAATTATATTCTTTCTCTTTTCCACTGTAGCGTATGAAAGGACTGCATGCATATATTCTTTCATTCATAAAGAGCATATGAAAGCTATTAACAAGAAATGAGTGCACTTCTTTCTCTTTCTTTTGTTAAAACCATATAATTAGGTCATATTTTCAAACTATAATAAATGACTAAAATGAAATGTTGGATTGTCTTCATTATTTTTATTTTTCTAAAGGAGGCAATCCAAATTGTGCTCAGTGGTTGAATTGCATAAATTGCAGAAATTTGTCCCTGAACTAGATCTTCATAGAAAACATTTTCTTTTTCATTTTTAACCCATTGTTTACATCCAAGTCCTAAACTGTTAAAAGCATAACAAATCAATAAAATATTCGATAAAACATGTTGTCATGAATATATTGTAATGTTAAATGCAGAGGAATCAATTGTATATCCGCAAACCACTTTTGGTGCCGCATGTGTGTGTGTGTGTGTACACCTGACTTGTTTATTTCAGATTGCTTTCAAGAAGTACTTTTTTTAGCACCTACACCTGACTTGTTTATTTCAGATTGCTTTCAAGAAGTATGCAGCATGTTTATATTTGTATACATATATATAAGTCTCAGATTTTACAATTGAAAAAATTTTATGACTAAACAAATTTTAGTTCCTCAAAGTGTCTTCCAGTATTTCTGATCGGCACTCTCAGTTTCTAAAACATGTTACAGTAATGGAAAATAAGTCTCAACCCATACAGTAACATGTGTTAACTAGTGAACGCTTTTACTGGTTTGCTGCAAATCAACCAGAAAAGACTGCAAATGTTGTTAAATGTAATTTCTACGAAACTATCGGAAGAAGAAAAGTTCAAAGACTAAGGTAGAAATATCTTTACAAAGTAATTGAATAATTTTAAGTTTTGTATTACCACGAATTAACGTCTGACAGTATGAGGTAAAGTTATAGTCCTAACCTTTAAATTTAGTTCGTAAATTAATAATTCTTGTTGTATTTGTCTACCTTTTTTTTCCTTACTGCAATGAATAAATTCATGAAGATTTAAAATGCAGAATGCCTACTAGGTTATGTACTAGTTTTAGCGCAAGCCAATAATTATTTTCCATGATACGCAAGTATTGAATTCATACTCTTGAGTTTATTTCTTAGTTCTTTGGTGGATAATTTATTGTACAGAGACCGCAGCCAATGTTATACAAACTCATTTTCGAGAATTTATTCTTTACAAGTGAATGAAATTCGAAGTTGAAGCATCCAAAAGAGGTCATGTTTCTTTTTGTGTATAAGAATTATGGCAAATAGGCAAATTTGAAAAATTGGATGTATGTGCTTGTGGTCAAAATATACTTTGTCAAACAAAACCTTCACTATTCACAATATTTTCTGACCTCTGTACTAAATTTTCACAATACAAAATCATTAGGTTTAGGATTCAACAGACTGACATACACATCTCTGTATTTGATGATGGAAGAATATAGATAAATTTGTTTTTTAGGCTGATATTTGTCAATTTCATGAATTTATAACACTGATGTTCATGTCATGACAACCTTTTTACCCAAAAGAACGAGTATTTAATTTTGAGAAGTTTTAAGATTAACTAAAAGTCTGAGTTCTCAAACCAATCATCAATAAAGATACTACACGTACAAATAATCTCTTAACAAGAGAGGAACTATAATTCGTATGTTTGAGGAACGTTCTTCTATTTTAAATACAGTATGAAAACCGGTAATATGGCAATCCATTTACATGTAAGGAAAAAATTCATATAAAATACACTTGTATGAGCTAAAAAATGAGGGTAGTCCCATTTGCAGATTTTATAGAAGTGTTTAATTTTACCCATGCTGTTAGCTTGATCTGTACTGAACAATTCATGTTATATGAAAATATAAAGTAAAATAGAGGAAGACCAGAAACTTGGAACCCTTGGTTGGTCTTCTGCTGTAGGACTAAAAGCTTTAGTGGTAATGAAATATCCTCACTCATTGTTAATTTCCATTTTTGTGTTTCTAGTACAGTACAAATGTTTTTGACTTCCACATTCTAATGGACATGGCTCTTTGATTTATTTGCAAACATCATGGTCAGAACTGATAATGGACTTGAAAACTCAATTATTACGCCCATGCCATATCCACCATACTCTGCATACTAAAATACATCATTCATGTTGCTGTTAATGAAGCAACTAAAATACATCATTCAAATTTATGAATTAACTCATGGACAGTGGAACTTATGTTTTTTTGTTTTTAGTTTCTTAAACCAATCTATTTGTAGACTATATGGAATCATCATACTCTGCATAGAATATCACACATATAAGAAAGACTGAATAATGATGTTTAAAGCTGTAAATATGTATTATTATTACAGTAAATATGTATTCTTATTACAGTACAATGAATTATTATTAATGCTACTTTCACTAGGACAATGTTCCAAAGAGATGAAAATTACTTCAGACTAACTCTCGGTATACCCATTGACTTTGCAGATGATGGTGTACCCATGCAGGAGACATGTATCACCTTGAAGAGTATATGAGAAGAAGAGCATATGCGGGAGACATGTATCACCTTTGAGAAATTTCTAACTGGTTTTAATTTTAACGGTGGGGTATGCATTTTAAAGTACTGTGAAAATTGGATTGAAGTTAATCTTGTAGATCATATGTATGTTAAGACCGAAGTTAGAAGAAATATGTTGAATCGTTTTTTAAAACTTATTATGTATGTTAATGATGGTGTATAGCTCTCAGTATTTTAAACTTGTAATGCTAACTATTCTAAATTTGGTATGTTCGACATGTTATTTCCTATTCTAAAGTTATTATTTTATGTAGACAACTCTAGTACTGAATATATATTTATGTATATTTGATGTGAAATATAGGTGTTTTATGGATGTAGTGTACTATGTTTAGTTTCTCACAGTTATAACCGTGACGAATGTGATAGTAGCCAATGGAATCTTCGATAACGTAACGCTTATAACCATTAGTAAAAATCTTAATATAATGCTTATAACCGTTATAATTCTGGAATTCATCACATTTAAAACCATTAGTAGAGAAAATATAATCACGGTTATAACCGTTAGTAGATAAAATATAATCACGCTTATAACCGTGACTATATACGTTAGTATTTGTCATGGTTATTACCGTGATAGCATGCGTGATAAAAATCACCAATGCCTGTTGGCACAACGGTTATAACCGTGAGTATTCTGCCTCCTCACGGTTATAAGTGTGACAAACGGGCTTTTCTGGTGTTGTGCTTGGATTGAACTCATGGAATAAGTTTCTATTACATATCAAGTGTGGGTTCGTACAATGGAGAAGGTGACTGTCGGAGGAACAAATGAGTACTGGGATTTGGTAGCAGAAAGGTACAAGAAATACAAAATGAGCTTACCTCTGAAACTCAGGGATCTAAATCTAATATTTTAAGGCTGGTCGAAATTCTATCCTGAAAATTCTAGATCCTAAATGCTACAACAGCCAACGTCTCGTTGTTCATCTAGTTGTATTCCGACTGTTAACCCGGTTTTGGACCCCAAGCAAACTAAATGATTATAAAAGGCTCATATTGACTCAGATTAACTTGAAATTTTGGTATAATACTTAGAAGACATAAAAGAAGTTTAACAAATATTTTCATATGATTTGAAGTTGATCTCATAGGTCACTACAGATCCATACCCAATGAATCAGATGCGACCCATATGTAGTGGCCCCCACTACCTGAGATCCATATGGTAAGTATTACATCATATAGAAGGCATCCCCAAAGTTTCGGGTTGATCAGATAAGCATTGAGTGAGTTATTGATAAATCATTGTTGAATTATGCTAGTTTCACGGACAAAATCCGACCCTGGTGGAATAACCAAAATGGCTTGAAATTTATGCTCGATTTCACTCTGCTCATCTATATTGCATACGTGAAGTTTCATGCCATTTGGTTAAGATTTTAAGAAATTATGGATGGATCTTCCACTTCGAATTTGAGCAAACCGAAAATTAGCTAAGTAGATGGGTAGGCGCTTATCCATCATCGATGGATAGAAACCTATCCATAAATATTATGTGAGATCCACTAAAGGTCATCTCATCGTGACCTTCATCAATTCATTAGCTTCTTCTTCAGAATCCTGTTGTAATCCAAACTCTATAGCTCAAGATGCTCGATGGACCGAACCGAAAGCATGCATGATGTAAGTGATGGACCTACAAGTTAGTTAAACTTTACAGAGAGGATCACAAATGCATAAGAAGGAGCTTAGTTAAGTCAAATTTCAAAAATAGTTTAAGTTTGTGGACTGGTATCGGTTCATAGGCCATGGGTCAGTCCTGGTCCATAGGATTTGATCATATGAAGATCAAATTTCACGGAGAGGATAACAAAGACTTAAGAGAGTCAAAAATAAAGACGAAGTGAACAAAAAGCTTAAGGTCATAGACCAGTACCGGTCCATAGGCCATGGACCAGATACTGCGGTGTTAAGTCATATAATAGTGAAACTTTGGTCATGGTTTTCTTATGGTGCCTCGAGCTTGTGAGCAAGGGGCTTTGCCTAATACCTCCTGGAGCTCCTATAAATACTCCATCCCCTGCAATTAAAGAGCGATCTGAATTCTGTACTTGCCGGATATCTTCTAGAGCTAACATGCAGTCATATCTCAGTCCCAAAAACAGCAAGCTCGGGTCATCTAAGTTGGTCATCCAGATTTACTCCGATAATCAATAGTTCTTGTGATTCTTTTCCATTTTCACCGTGGAAATTATTGTAATCAATCAATATTCGTTGTAATCCGACCTAGCAAAGATAGTAATAAAAGTATTCAACAGGGATATTGGCTTTATTTAAAGTTAAACTACTATAAAATTGTTTCTCTCCTTTTACTTTTCTGTTTCTTACCTTTTTCATTTACTTTTTATCTATTGTGTATTGTTTTCCCCATAACGAGGTTGCGCTATTGCATAAAACCAAGGGCTACTTCCATTTTTGACGTTAAAATTTGGTGCTTTCACTGGCAAATTGATCTAATAAATAGGTTTGTGCTTTCTCTATAGATTTTCGTAATCTAAAAGGCAGATCCATAGATAAGGTTGGATTGAGAACCCGGAGGCTAATTGATATTATGACTCCCTTAAATAAAAAGACCGGTAAGTTAAGAGTAGCTACAACTTCCAAAAATGCAGCGGATGATACTCTAGATTCCCATATTATTAATAACCCTAAAGTTGCTCAAACCCCACAGGAAGTGATAACACGGACATAATTTGATACAATGGTAGAAAGCCTGAACCACCACTTAGAAAATACAAACAGAGATTTAATGGAAAAGCTATATGCCCTATTAGCTGCAAGGATTAATTTGGGGAACAACGGAGTGGATATTGATCTAGAAGAAAATGTGCACTCATCTGTCTCTGATCGTAATAGAAGAAAGCAAAGGGCAATGCAGAGAGGGCACCTTGTACATCAAGCTAGCATGGGAAGAAATGAAACTGCTTTCCCCGAAAATCTGAATATAGAAAATAATCCAAATTATCAAGTTAATGCCCGATTGATTTGGATAGAATGCTAGTCTCAGGTGATGATCAAAATGTTGAAGTTGAAGACTCAAAGCTTGATACTGACCTGAACAAAAGAAATCAACCCAATGCTCGAGATAAGTATATTTCCGAGATAATTAAGAAGCTGGCGAAAGAAATCTTGGCAAGAAATGATGATGATGAGGAGTGGGGATTTTAAGTGGCCAAACTCCATTCACTCAAGAGATCTTTGATGCAGAATAACCACAAGAAGTTCATACCTCCAACTATGCCCATGTATAATTGGACTATGGACCCAAATGTCTTCCGGTGTAAGTATGACTAGCATATGATTGGAACAAGGACAAATGATGAGATGAAATATGGTTATTTCCTTGTCTACCTCGAACGATTTGCTTCCTTGTGGTTCAAGAAGATCCCTTCGAAGTTTATTGATCAGTTTGGGGAATTAGTGCGCAAGTTCAAGGAGTAACTAAGGTTACACACGACCAGAGACAAGAATATTATGTCCTTATCCGGACTAACCCAAATCCTTAGGAGTTATTAAAAGCTTTTTTGAAACGATTCAATACTACAGCAACTGAAGTTGGTAACCCCTGGACCTAAAATGGAGTTAATGGTGAAACTACATGTTAACTGGGAGATGGACTTGGAAAGTGGGTTAAGATGAACGAACCTAACTCGCTTGAAATGTCCTATAAGAAGGTCGATGAATTCATTAGACTAGAGGAAGAAGAGGTTGGTGCTCAAGGTTTAAATTCTGCAAACTTGGGTCAGGTCCCTCAAAGCAAGGTTGTTATAATAGGTGGTGCAGAAAATTGGACTCCCAATGGAGGTCGAAAGCGAGAAAATCAAAGTGAAGAAAATTGCGGCAAGAATGCGAAACGCAGCTGACTACACACCTTTGAATGACACCCCAAAACATTTCTATCTCAACACCAAAGAAACTGAGCAGTACTCAAAACCCTCAAGAAAGAAAGTCACATAACTTGACATTCAGTTAGGGAAGTACTGCAGATTCCACGAGGATGAGGGACATGATACCAATGAATGTCGATACCATAGTAATCAGATCGAAAAGCTTGTAAGAAAGAACATGCTTCAGAAGTCTGTAACGATGCAGCCGAAGAATCACGTGGTCATCAGGGCCTAGGGAACCTCTACTTAAGGAGGACCAACTCATGGAAAATTGGACATCGAATAACCCACCTGCACTCAGAAGAAAATGTGGTCAATCTGTCTCATTCGGTTATTAATAAACTTGATCGTTTCCTAACTTTTCCTCTTATATTTTCTCTTGAATAAGTCTCCCCGAAACATCCTAGGGCATTTGTAATCTGAAAGAACTTGCCTCTTTGATTATTCATTAATAAAAGCTTATTTTTAGAGTACGAGCAGTGTCTAGCAATAACAAAACAACAACGTCGTCCTAAGACTATCGACGTTACGCTAAAACCAGGTGTTATACAAAGACTGTTAACACCACAAAATCGCAATATCATCCTAAGACTGCTAATGTTATGATAAAACCAGGTATAATCCAAAGATTGTTAACACCTCAAGGTCGTGACGTCGTCCTAAGATTGTCGACAATGCAATAAATTAGGTGTTATCCAAAGACTATTAACACCACCAAATCGCGATGTCGTCCTAAGATCGTCAACGTTACGATAAAACCGGGTGTTATCCAAAGATTGTTAACGCTACAAAGTCACGACGTCTACCTAAGACTGTCGACATTACGATACTGTTAACACTGCAGAATCACAACGTCATCCTAAGACTATCGACGTTACGATTAAAACAGAGTGTTATCCAAATATTGTTAACACCACAAAGTCACAACGTCATCCTAAGACTGTCGATGTTGGAATAAAATCAAGTGTTAACACCATAAGGTTGCGATGTCGTCCTAAGACTGTCGACATTATGATAAAACCAGGTGTTATCCAAAAGCGATTAACATCACAAAGCTGCGACGTCGACCTAAGACTCTCTCTTTATGATAAAATCAGGTGTTATCCAAAGATTGTTAACATCACAATGTCGCGGCGTGGTCTTAAGACTGTCGATGTATCGATAAAATCAGGTGTTATCCAAAGATTGTTAACAGTGCAAAGTCACCACATCCTCCTAAGGCTGTCGACACTATGATTAAAACTGGGTGTTATCCAAAAACCGTTAACACAATAAAATCGCGATGTCATCAAGACTATCGACGTTACAATAGAATAGGGTGTTATCCAAAGACTGTTAATACCACAAAGTCATGACATCATCCTAAGACTGTCGATGTTATGGTAAAACTAATATTAACTCCATTAAACCATGACATTGTCTTAAGAATGTCAATATCCCTCAAGGTCAGCACTTCCAAAACTGAGTTCGTAGCTCCGAAGATGGCACCCTCGTCTCTAAATTAAGAGAAGAACCAAACCGTTGAGCTCACGACTCCAAAGAGAAGGCTCCCTCACTTCCCCTCAAGGCCATTACTTCCAAAGCTGAGCTTATGACTTTGAAGCAAGCATCCTTTTCTTCGCATGAGGAGATGAACCTCTTACTACTAAGTCCACGACTCCAAAAATAAGGCTTCCTCATTCCCACTCGACATAGAACCCCCACCGGCTAAGACCAAGCGTCACCGACAATTGGGTGATACTGGGCATCCTCGTTCCCTAATCGGGGTTGAAACCCTTCAATGAGCAAACCTAGAGCCTCTAACAAAAGGGCTTCCTCATCGCAAATTCAAAAAGGATTCCTCCGACAGTTGAGGATCATCTCCGACGAGCAGACATTTCTTCCACAAAAAAAACTTGACTGTTGCAGCGCAAAACTCAGTTGTCACTAGGAATTACCCGCCTTACAGAATTTGGATAAGTAATGCTCAAATGGCGACTATACATAATTCCAAGCCAACACAACAACGAAGAACTCCAAAACATTAAGGCCCCAAAATTCCTGCAATGACAACTCAAAATTCAAGACGCTAGGCTAGTCACAAATTATTGATGTCAAGCAGTTACTATAAACTGGGGACAACTTAGGTTAAGAAAATGAAAGAAGTAAAGTGCTGCAAGAAAATGAAATGCTACAGAGATACAAATATATGTTGGGAATGCTAAAATGTTGATTAAATGATGTAAAGTCAAATAACAAACAATAACATTTTATTACTGCACAACATTTATATATACCAGATGTCATGTATTCAGATGGCAAGGTTCGACACTGACACAGTCCCGACAAAGAAATAGTAAAATACACGCTATGCACAACTACAAAATAAAACAAAACAAGTCACTTCATGGTTCGAGAAACTGCTTGAAGCGCACAAACAGTCTTATGGCATGAGGGTCAACCCACACTCAGACATAGGAAGGAAATTACCCACCAGTGAAATCTAGGTATGAACCTTGATATCAGCGAACGTATTCATAGCTAAATCTAGCATGTACTTACGTCCAATGTTTGAAATAGGAATGTGACCGCATCATTAACTCTAAAGCTACGATGGATCATAACGCTGTCCAAAGACTAGTGGCACCATCCAAACATCGGCTGAAACCAAGCAACCGAACAATCAGTTCCCAAAGACAAGAACTAACCCGCAAAGGAAACAACCAAGATGATATGCAACCCCGAATTCAACTTGTCCGTTTGTAAGCTGCCAAAAAGAGTAACTGAGGCAAAGTTATGATGTAACGACAAGTTAGAGAGATGCGATTACGATAAACCAATCAAACGACAAGATTGCTAATTTATGAGCAGCGATACAAAACAAACGGAAAAGGCCATTAATGCACACAAGCTGGTCGCAAGCTATGAGATCTAAAACGGACTAAAAGAAGCCACATCCCAAAGGCAACTGAATATTAGCTTTTAAGATATTAAGTTGAAGATAGGCGCTTTACAAAATTTTAACTGTAATTGTCACAAAATACCTTACCATAGGACGGATTATAACTCCTAGAGGTTAAGTGAAAATCTTATGACAAAATTAGATGGAATGGCGGCAGTGATTTCACTGTCAAAGATCATGCCTCCGATGTTATATAACACAGTCAAGCTAAAATAGAAGTAAGCAACAACCCACTTTACAAAGTAAGGCACATGTTCAAAGCAGGAAGGTAAATTTCATTTTAAAATAAACCCTTGAATGAGAAATGCTTAGAATTCAAAAGAAACAAACTAGTGCTTAACAATTGGATTATGTACATTGAACAGGGCAGGTGCAATGCATTATCTTTGTAAGTAAATCCCCATGATCCCAGATACAAGCGAATCATCCCCCGTACATGGCTCATATGTATTAATAATACAATCTATGTACTTCTTCTTTCCATTTTTAGAACTTACATGTTATTGGTTAAAAAATCGATAATGGATCAATTGCCATAAGTGGCTCAGAAAGCTTTCCCTTTTTGAGGATCATTGGTATGAAAGGGCAATATTAAAAATGGTAAAGTTGTAAGTGTGCTTGGATTATCCAATGCATTACTCAACTACCCAGGAGAATTGCAATATTTCAATGCCGATCGTATATATCCTAAAATCAAGTATAATCTACCACATCGATCCAAAAAAAGATTCCACTTAATTGACGACCCTAAACCGAGTCATAATAGTAATATGATTTTAGATTATTCCCTTGATGCAACTCAACATGAACTTCACAGGCAAGATCTACTAACAAATCTGAAGCGTCTTAGAAGGTTCAGAGCCAAAGTTGCATTATTGTCACTAGCAAAGGCGACCAAAGTCAAGAAACTCAAGCAAATATCTAACCATCAGAGACAAGTCCTTGGAATCAAATCCATATGACCTGTTATATCTACCAAGCAAACATCTTAATGACAGTTCATTCTAGAGTACATCTTGCTTTCAATGAAGACATACTCTATGAGCCAAATATAAACCTGATTTTGGATTCAAACAACTTAAAATGACCATATAGGGATCATACTAACTCCTACAGACATTGAAATTTTGACAGAACACAAAGAAGACATAAAAGAAGGCTCACAATAAATTTCATATGATTTGGAGTTAATCTGGTGGGTCAATACCGGTCCATACACCATGGATCGGATCCGACCCATCTATGATAGGCCCCAACATCTGTGATTCATATGGTATGTCTCTTACATCATATAGAAGGCATCCCAAATTTTTGGGTCGATCGGATAAGTATCGAGTGAATTATAGATGAATCATTGTTGAATTATGCTAGTTTCGTGAACACAATCCGACCCTTGCGGAATGAGCTAAATGGCTTGAAACTTATGTGAGAGGTCACCCTACTCATCTATATTGCGTATGTGAAGTTTCATGTCATTTGATTAAGATTTGAAGAAGTTATGAATTGATCTTCCCCTTTGAATTTGAGTAAAACGAAAGTTTGCTAAGTAGATGGATAGGCGTCCGTCTATCCTCGGTGGATAGGTACCTATCCATAAATATTAGGAGATATCCATCAAGGGTCATCCAATCGCGATTTTTTTTAATCCATTAGCTTCTCCTTCAAGTGTTGTTCTAATTCAAGGTCTCTAGCTTAAGATACTCGATGGAGTAAACCAAAAACATGCATAATGGAGTGATAACGAGTACGAGCAAACAAAGAGCAAACCAAGTCAAACTTTACATAGAGGATCATAAATGCATAAGAAGGAGCTTAGTGAAGTCGACGTTCAAAAATAGTTTAAGTCTATGGGTTGATATCGGTCCATAGGCTATGGACCGGTAAGACCAAATTTCATGGAGAGGATAACGAAGGCTTGAGAGAATCAAAAATGAAGAAAAAGCGAACAAAAAGCTTAAGGTCATAGGCCGATACCGGTCTATAGTGTTAAGTCATATGATTGTGAAACTTTGGTTGTGGATTTCTTAACATATCTCGAGCCTGTGAGCGAGTGGGCTTGGCCCAATACCTCTAGAACTCCTATATATCCCCTGCAACTAAAGAGGGATCTGAATTCTCTGTCTGTCGTACCTCTACTAAAGCTCACATATATCTCAGCTTAAAGACAACAAGCTCAGGTCATCTAAGTTGTTATCCAGATTTACTCCCATAATCAACAGTTCATGTGATCCTTTTCTATTTTTACTATGAAAATCATTGTAATCAATCAATATTCATTGTAACTCGACAAGACAAAAATAGTAATAAAAGTATTCAAAGTGGATGTGGGCTTTATTCAAAGTTGAACCACTATAAAATTATGTGTTTCTTCTTACTTCGTGTTTCTTACCTTTTTAATCTAATTTTTATCTATTTTGTATTATTTTCCCTATAAATGGGTGCTGCTTCCGCGAAAACCAGAGGTTGCCATTTTTGGCATTAACACCAACCTTCTCGTGGAAGTTAGGCCAAATATTGGCACTCCTACTCCTCGAGCCTCTACACATCCACATTGTTCAGCTGCTAGTTACTCTTGCAGACGTCAACCGAGTAGATGGAGTTTCGTGATGATGAGATCAAAGAGACCATTGGAAGAATTATGGTGTGCGATAAGAGATAGACCCATTATTTTTGATGGGAAACCACATACATTTCTATCAGCAGCGAGTCACATTACATGAAAATTTGTGTATCAATGAATAGTCCCAACAAGCCTAGATGACTTGTTCTTGAAGATTAAAGCCTAGTTCAAATGAGCATGCAACTCCTTTTCTATTTTGTTGATGTTTCCATTTACGTGTTTCATTTTTTTGTCCAACTGAATAAGTCTCCTGATTTATAGGAGTGTGACTAGTACTTTCTTTTTATTTCTATTTCAAGTTTATTAGCTTAAGTTTTAGCGGTTTTTGGTTGTAGAAAAGTCTATAAAAACTACTTTCATTTTTATGGAATAAGAGAGGAGTTTTCAGTTTATTTGATCTTTGCAAAACTTCATTTTTATTTCATAAAAGATAACAAGTTGGTATCAGAGCTTGATACGAGCCTGGTGAAAGAGAGAAACCATGAGTGAAAAGGATTTAATGATTATACCAAAGTTCGATGGAGATTATGAGCATTGAGCTATGCTTATAGAGAACCTATTGAGATCCAAGGAATGGTGGGATCTTATTGAGCGTGGAATCCCACAACCGGAGCCGAATAAGATTCTAATCGGGCCATAGAAAACTGAGCGAGCAAAGATGGTGGTGAAAGATCACAAGGTGAAGAATTATCTATTTTCTTCAATAGATAAAACGATTTTGAAGACGATCATGAAGAAAGACACAACGAAGAATCTGTGGGAATCGATTAAGCAGAATTACCAGTGAAACGGTCGAGTGAAGAGTGCATAATTGTAGAGATTGCGAAGAAACTTTGAGAACCTTGAAATGGGAACAGGAGAGACGATTACTGAATATTTCTCAAGAGTCATGGAGGTCACCAATGACATGAGAAATCTAGGAGAAGAAATGCGGGACTCCAAAGTGGTAGAGAAGATCCTGAGAACTTTAGCTGAAAAATTCACCTACATTGTGTGTGCTACTGAAGAGTCAAAAGATATCAAGGAGATGACAGTTGATTGACTACAAAGCTCTTTGATGGTCCATGAGCAAAATATGAGCAGACACGAAGGAGAAGAGAGAGATCTTTAAAGGTTGAAAGTCAATGGAAACCTAATGGAGGAAGAGGCAGAGGTGATTATTCAACCAGAGGAAGAGGAAGAAGCGGATATCAAGAAAGAGGACGAGGACAGACAAGTTTTAACATAGAGAAATTGGATTGCTTCAAGTGTCGTAAGATAGGGCACTACAAATCAGATTGTCCAGAATGGGAGAATGAAGCTAACTATGTTGAGAAGGAGGAAGACTTACTTCTCATGGCACATGTGGAAAAGATCAAAGAAGAAAAGGAACAAATATGGTTTCTAGATTCAGGTTGCAGCAACCACATGTGTGGAAACAAGGAGTGGTTTGTCGAGTTAGATAGCACCTTCAAGCAGAATGTAAGACTTGGGGATGATCAGAAAATGACAATGGAAGGAAAGGGAAAACTTCGACTTGAAATCGATGGAAAAATTCAGGTGATCTCAAATGTGTATTTCATACCGGGATTAAAGAACAACCTTCTCAGTGTTGGTCAGCTGCAGCAGAGAGGACTTAGAATCATTATCGAAGACGATACGCGGAAGATGTGCCACAAACAAGAGAGAAAACTGGTGATGCATTCAACCATGTCAAATAACAGGATGTTTATAATCCTTGCAGCTATTAGAGAAGGAAAGAAGATGGAAGAAACTCGATGTTTGCAAGTGATGGAGAAGGCAGATGATTTGTGGCATAAGAGATTTGGTCATTTCAATTACAAAGGATTGAGATTGCTAGCAGAGAAGAAAATGGTGAACGGACTACCAAAATTAAGCCAAGAAAAAGAAGAAGTGGTGTGTGAGACATGTACAAAGGGAAAGCAGAATCGTGATGCAATACCAAAGAAAAGCTTATGGAAATCAACGTGCGTATCCGGCTTGTACATACGGATATATGTGGGCCGATCTCTCCGACCTCTGAGAGTGGAAAGAGGTATATCATCAATTTCATAGATGACTATAACCGAAAATGCTGGACCTAATTTCTTTCAGAAAAATCGGAAGCATTCAAAACCTTCAAGGAATTTAAGGTTGTTGTAGAAAGAGAACTAGGGGAATTCTTGGTATGCCTGCGGTCTGATAGAGGCGGAAAATACAGTTCCAAGGAGTTTGAAGGATATTGCAGAGATTATGGAATAAAGAGACAACTTACGACGGCATACACGCCACAACAGAACGGAATTGCAGAAAGAAAAAATTGGAGTATCGTGAAAATGGCTCGATGTATGCTGCTAGAGAAGTCTGTACCTCGAAGATTTTGGCTCGAAGCGGTTCAGTATGCGGTCTACATATTGAGTAGAAGTCTATCGAAGGCACTTGATGATATAACACTTGAAGAAAAATGGAGTAATCAGAAACCATCAGTTGATCATCTCAAGGTTTTCGGAAGTATTACTTATGCTCTCGTGTCGTACCAGAGAAGAATTAAACTCGATGAGAAAAGCATTAAATGTGTAATGTTCGGCATAAGCAGAGAATCAAAGGCATATTGCCTTTATGATCCTGAGACAAAGAGAGTGCTAATCAGTAGCGATGTCCACTTTGATGAAAGCAAAGGCTGGGAATGGGAAGAAAAACAAGAGAAGGAGCTTGCTTGGGATGAATTTGAAACTGAACCAGTGGAAAAAGCAACCGTAGAAGTTGCTCATGATGAACAACAATCAAATGAGGAATAAGAACCCAATGAAGAAGACGACGAAGCGATCGCAGAAAACGCTGAACCCGTCAACACTCCACAAATCTCGACACGAGCAAGAACTACAAGATTAAGACAACAACCTATCTCGATGAAGGATTATGTAATAGGTAACGCAGAATTTCTCATAATAGAAGAACATGAAGAAATCCTTGCAATGTTCATTGCTTCTGATGATCCAAATTCCTTTAAAGATGCGATACAAAAGGAAGTGTGGAGAAAGGCAATGGAGGTTGAAATAACATCGACAGAAGAAAACAACACTTGGGAATTGACTAATCTACCTGAAGGAGCTAAAGTAATCGAAGTGAAATGGATTTTCAAGACAAAACTCAACGAGAATGGAGAGATCGATAAATTTAAGGCTTGATTAGTCGGTAAAGGGTATCACCAAAGGCAAGGTGTGGATTTTCATGAAGTTTTTTCACCGATGGCGAGATGGGACACAATCATGCTGATACTAGCTCTTGCAACAGAGAAAGAATGGACAATTTACCAACTAGATGTCAAAAGTGTGTTCTTACATGGGGAACTAAAGGAAGATGTGTTCGTGGAGCAACCAAAAGGATTTGAGGTAGAAGAAGAATCCAACAAGGTTTACAAATTGAAAAAGGCGTTATACGTATTGAAGCAAGCTCTAAGAGTTTGGTATAGTCGAATTGAAGGATACTTCTTGAAAGAGGGATTTGAGAAGTGCTACTGTGAGCACACCTTGTTCATGAAGAAAGAAGAAGGGAGAATTATGATTGTAAGTGTCTATGTTGATGATCTTATATATACAGGGAACTCAACGGAAATGCTGGAAAGTTTCAAGTGCACTGATTTAGGAAGAATGAAGTACTTTCTGGGTGTGGAAGTAAATACAAGACGAACAAGGAATATTCATAAACCAAAGAAAGTATGGAGAAGAAACAATAAAGAAGTATGGGATGGAAGAGTGTAATCCAGTGAAGAATCCCATTATGCCTGGCCATAAGTTAACAAAAGCAGGATCATGAGATGCGGTTTGTCCAACAATGTTCAAGCAGCTCGTTGGAAGCCTAAGGTATCTTATAGCCACCCATCCCGATTTGATTTACTCTATAAATCTAGTTAGCAGGTATATGGAAAGTCCAAACAAGTAACACATGCTAGCAACCAAGAGAATACTGAGATACGTTAAAGAAACGTGTGATTTTGGTATTCATTTTGGTATTCATTACAAGTGTAGAGGGGAGCAAAAATTAATCGGGTATGTTGACAACGATTATGCCGGAGATGTTGATGATAGAAAGAGCACGAGTGGATATGTGTTCATGCTAGGAGGAGGAGCAGTTTCACGGGCATTTAAGAAACAACCGGTTACTATCCACAACCGAAGCGGAATTTGTCTCAGCAGCATATGGAGTTTGTCAAAGTGTGTGGCTCAGAAATGTACTCGAAGAAATCGAATTCAGTCAAGAAGATAGAACAACTCTGTTTTGTGATAATAGCTCCACCATAAAGCTGTCGAAAAATCCGGTATTACTCGAAAGGAGCAAACAATATACACGAGAGGTAACATTTTCTAAGAGAATTGGTGAATGAAGGAGTCATTCAACTCAACTATTGTACAACACAAGATCAAATTTCAGACATCATGACCAAGGCATTGAAACTTGAGATGTTTGAGAAACTCGGAAGTTGGATGGGAGTCAGCTTGAAGGAGAAATAAACTGGACGAAACCGTTCCAGTTTAAGGGAGGGAATGAAGATTAAAGCCTAGTTCAAATGAGCATGCAACTCCTTTCCTGTGTTGTCGACGTTTCCATTAATGTGTTTCTTTTTTTTTCGTCCAGCTGAATAAGTCTCCTGATTTATAGGAGTATGACTAGTTCTTTCTTTTTGTTTCTATTTCAAGTTTATTAGCTTAAGTTTCCGCAGTTTTTGGTTGTAGAAAAGTCTATAAAGACTACTTTCATTTTTATGGAATAAGAGAGGAGTTTTCAGCTTATTTGGTCTTTGCAAAACTTCATTTTTATTTCAGAAAAATTAACAGTTCTGTGTTTGGTGGCAAGACATAATAGAGTTATCTGTATTTTATTTGTATGTCGAACAATTAGCATGCAATAAAAATTGTCCTCCCATTGTTGTATTCTTTTGTTAGTTCATAACTTATAATTCATATAAGTTCATTTCCATTATTTATAACAAACGATTAAAATGATCATCTAAGAAAGCCTCTCTTACACAATAATGTATCTCCTTCATCAATATTTCTTCTCACCTAGACATTTGCTAAAAATGTGTCCGCGAAGCCATCCACATCTTCCGAGAGAATTTGTTGATGCTTGTTGAAAATTCTGAGCAAAAACGAACAAGCTGATTCATGAATGAACCAAAATACAAAAGACAATTTGGAGTGTCATTCTTGATGCGGCCAAACACGCAACAAAACGTTATACCGTTGATTTTCCATGAAATTTCATCCACATGTATACCAATCATTCATTATGTCCTCGCAAAACCCAAATAATTACATAGAAACAATCCCAATACAAACTTCAACATCACAAGCAACAATACACAAAGTCTACACAGTCCAAAATAAAGAACAAATGAAATTTTATGGAAACACAAAGAAGCTACTTCACCTGAGATGATCTCATTCATACAACCTGGGAAGAACAACCTCCCTATAAAACCTTCTTGTTCGGAAAAACAACCCTAACGCCACAACAAACCCCAACCCCGCAAAGCAGGCCATAACCAAAAATGAAGCCCTAAAACACTCTAGGCCCAAACAAGGCCCGCTCCCTCCCGTCTCCATATCATACACATATCCCACCACCCTCACGCTAAACACGTAAGACCCTACCGGGCTAGCAACTGCAATAGCATTAAAAATAGTCCCGAAATGCCTTATCCCAAACAACTCGGACGTAACACTTGGCATCAAAGCCCACTGCGACCCGTAGCACACACCAACTATCACGGACCCAACATGCAACGAAGCAGGCCATCCCGTGGATATGATCACATGGCCCATACTCATTATAGCAAGCGTGATGGCTATGAATATGGGACGGGCCCAACCTTTCGATTTGAGGAAGTGGTCGGAAATGTACCCGCTACCAAACCGGCCCGTGAAGTTCCATATGCTCCATAAGGAGGTTAAGGTGCTTATGGCCATGGTTGAGTAGTTCATGGATGTTCCTATTTGTGCCATGTTGTTTATGGTCGCTAGTCCTGATCCCATTCCACATGCCATAGATATGAACAGAAGCCAAGAATCGAGCTTTTTCATTGCTTGGAGCAAGTTCAAGCTGCTTTGATCAGATGAGGCACCATTTATCAGTGGTAGGTTCAATGCAGTGTTTTGACCAGATGAGCCACTGTTCTGTATTGGGGGTTTTCTTCTGAAGACAGCATCGTCAATGTTGTTAATGGGTTTAGTAACAATGAGTAATGGAGATAGAAGGAGCAACATGAGGAATGATAGAGCAATTAAGCGGACAAGGAGTCCGAGAGTGAAGATGATTTCGAGGATTATGATGAGCATGAGGTAGGAGGCGGTTAGTAAAGAGACAAGGGAGTAAGATTCCAAGTGTTTTTTGTCGTGACTAGTGTTTGTGTAGTGATGGACTTTCACGAAGTACATTAGGAGGAGAGGAAGGAAGGAAGGGAGCAGGGCAAGCATTAGGATGAAAGAGGATTCTTTGCCATTGAAAAATGTTCGGTACAGTTGGATGAGTATAGCTCCACTTAACCCCAAAAAGCCCTAAGCGACAAAAGAAGGTTGTGGTAAGTAAAATTATGAAATGGATACCTTGAGTACATTTTTGAATGTTGGGGAGCATCGAACCTACAAAAGATTTGATCTTGTGATATCAAGTTAGTACAGTGTTAATCCTGTTTATAAGGCATGGTTTAACATTCCCTTGTCTATCTTGGTCCATTGATGTTGAGGAAAATATGGTTTTAAATTGCTACTTGACTTGCAATCTAATTATGACAAAATATGTTCATGAATATGTTTATGCAAGTCCCTTACATTTATCTGTAAATGTGTAGTATCAGATCAGGCCATGATACATAGTTAAAAAGATTTTGATATATAACAAAAAAAAATAGGGTAAAATTTTGTAAATTATGAAACAGGTAATAAGGTAGTCCTTCAAATTCACCACTTTTTATCTTATTTACAATCATTGAGCCAAAAAGTTTTTAAGCTGTGAACTGTTTTCCTACTTATATAAGCATCAAAAACACAATTTTCCCAGAATAAATGAACTCTGTCCTTGGTGATCACCATCACAAGCACTAAATTGGATTGAACTTCACGTTTCAACTAAGAATTCTCTCGTACCAAAATACCCGACCTAAGCTTAGTACCGACCAATACGCAAAAGTCATTCATCCCTAAATCAATCAAAATCGAAAAACTGAAGTGGAAAAACCAGTAGATACCTTCATGATCCCAATCACAGTTCCCCGACTCTCCGGAAAGTTCTCCACCGCGGCCACAACATCCGCTGTATTGAAAAACGTTTGAGCATGCGCCGCCATCAGCATGAAAATCCGCACCAGCCATACCGGCTGACGTGGCAGAATACCGATCACGCACATCCATATGAAAAGGTAGCCAACAAAGCACTGTATGGCGCCGACGGCGAGCACGGCTCTCGGACCGAGATAGGAGTACAAAACGCCCGACAAGACGCCGACATTAGCGCCTATATCTTTGAAGACCGCAACCGAATCTAGGGTGGATTGGGAGTAGGACTGGGATCGTTTCAGGAGCGGCGAGTACACGGAGAAGCAGTAGGACGAACCGCTTGTGGATTGGATGTATGTGCTTGCTATTATAGATAGCCATTTTGAGTTCGATTTTGATGCTTGTAGAAATGCCATTTCAAAGCTGTTATTTTAAAATAATTTATTGTTGGATCATTTATAATTGCAGTGGCGACAGAGGATAAATCGATAATTTGCCATGTGTTGCTTGCGTGGCGAATTCGAATCTTTTGTTGACGGATGTTATTTATTAATGATGTTTATTTGGTATATGAATATTAATAGGCAGATTTCATTTCATCTTGTCTAAAATGTAACTGATCAAAATTAAATTAATTGGATTGATGTAATTAGCGATATAATAAAGGATAACGGGACAGTAATTAATTTTTGATGGTTGGCCACATATTCAACAAGCTATAACAAAATTGTTATATTACCCGAAAGCATTTCGGCAATAACACCAGAACAAAAAAGAAAATAATGAGACCCCTCAGTTGTGCCTCAAAATGCGAAGTTGGAGTCTCACCTTCTACTTTCTATTTCTGCTACTATACCGAAATTCTTTCGGGTAATGTAGCATAGTTCAAGCTGTAATAGCGATGAGTTATATAAATTCATTAAATTGTATGGATCTTCAAAAAGAGCAAAGAGGCAAGCCCAACTAGGAGAATAGCCCAACCATTCTTGAGAAGACACATTGAGATGGTGCAACAAATTAAATTTTATGTTGATGCTGTTAACATTTGAATCTTAAACTTTCAGTGATTGGCTAAGTAATGTGGTGAGTAAAATTAAAGTGGACAATAAACATATCGGCCTAATGTCGGCAAAGGGCAGTACAAATTTATTATTATTTTGATATTCTTTTAAAACTGTTTTTTCTTGGGCAATCAAAATTGTGGGTCGACCCTGCGGATAAATATAAGCGTTTAGTTTCGTATGAATTCCTATAAATAAATAAATAAAAGTATTATAACAATTTATTGAGTGGTAATATTTTCCTCCTCCTAATTTTTATTAGACCACTCTTATCCTTTTATCTTGTAATGCAGATAATTTTTTGTAGCATTAGAAGAGCTAGAAGTAACCTTTGTAGTAGCCACTAATCATTATAAGTACAAATTTAAATTTGTCTTAACCCTCCTTAGCCTCCCTCGACCATCTTTTGTCTAAATTTCATCATTTTTTCAATAAAAGTAATTGTAACACCACGTTACTTTGGCATGAGTTATTTAAATTAGTTAATCAAGTTCCATAAATGGAATTTTCACAAACCGCGTAATTTTAAAGTACTTCGCTCAAACTGAGCAACTTTCATGTTAGGGGTTTGACGATTGTGGTTCGTACAAAGAAGTTATAAAAGAAAAACGAATTTGGAACCAAAGTAAAGAAATAATAAAATTTAACATAAATAATCAACCATATGGGTCAACCTTTAATATAGAGGTGGTTGACGGATGGTGTATCCTATGATAGGTAGTGGTCAATAGCCTGCGTGCATCAGTCAATAATTGACGAGGCCTAATTATCTGAATGTAATATAATTCGATTGTACGTTTGAGGTTAATTCTTGTGCCTCTAAATTAAGGCATAATCGTCAACTCTCCTTTCAAGATTTTTTGAATAGAGTAGGGAAAGTCAACCATTTCCACTTTTTTACTTTCTTCCCAAATTATATAAATGTAAGATTTGTGTCCACATATGTACAAATTGGAAGAAGATGAAAATTATATTGAAAGAATGGAAGTACATTTATCCTTTGCGCTTCGTAGGTTATTCTTGTAGATAATTATATTTTCTCTTTCCAATCTCGAATCTCTTCCCAGATTTATATTGTAATATATGTATATATCCTTTTCTATACATGTTTTCTTTGATCTAAATGGATTTGGAGTCGAGTCATTGCTTTACTTCAGATTTGTTGACGGGCAAAATTATCGCATGTCAACACCCAATGTGTATGTGTGAACAATTATCCAAATAAGCAGTAAAGTATGTAAATGCGTAGAGACATAGCTTTTATAGTGGTTCGGCACTAACGCCTACATCCACTTTATGATCCTTATTCATCATATCTTTTGTCAATTACAAAGTTGTACAAGTTCAGACAATGACTAAGTTCAGAGTGTTACAATGAAATAGCAAAATATATGCTTGTTCTACACTTTGACTAAATTGCCCTTCTTCCTCTCTGTTGAAAAGCGTTGACTTGGTCCACAATATCCAAGTCTGGTGTTCATGTCCATGAAGTTCAAAAGTAGCATAACAATCCTTGTTAATGTTCAAGTGTTGAAGGAAAACATGCATGTCATGTTTTAATTATCCATGTCATCTCCCATGGCCATGGTGGAGGTGTTGGAAGCCATTAATGAGTGTTTGGAGCTCTCAAAGTCCAAAAGTTCCAAAGGAGAAGCCCCCCAATGAAGGCCAAGGCTTGGGGTATTTATAGGAGGAAGGTTAGGTGGGAGTAGGTGAGCAGCGGGACCCACCAAAGCCAATTTTCGCACCCAAAACAAGGCCCAACACAGAAAATTCGCACCCTCTGGTGCGGGGTTCGAAATTTCGCACCCCATCCTTGGGGGGTTCGAAATTTCGAACTCACCAGTAGGGTTCGAAATTTCGACCCCACCAGGGGGGGTTCGAAATTTCGACCCCACCAGGGGGTTCCAAATTTTGAGCACCCTGGTGGGGTGCGAAATTTCGACCCCACCAGGGGATGCAAAATTTCTAACACCCTGGAGAGATTCAAAATTAATAGAGAATGACATTAAAATCATACTGCCGAGGGAGTTGAAATTCCTGAATGCAAAGTGAAGAAATCTGAGTTTTCATGAGTCTGAACTAAAGGGATCCGAGCTTCCGGTATGGAGAAAATCTGTAACAACCCGGATTTTCTGATCGATTTATTTTGAATATTTAATATTATTTTAAATATTGTGTTGATAATATAAATGAATTTTATATTGAGCTATCGTTTTAATAATCGATATACGATTTATTTCGAATAAATATCGTAAATACGAAAATCTAAAATAATTCAATTTGAAATTATAACTGAGTCGGAATGATTCAAATGATTTAGAGAAATAGTATTTGAATATAAATGATAATAATAAATAGTTTATTATTAGAGAATTAAAGGTTTTGAATTTAAATTATATTATATTAATTTAATATGGTATATATGTTGAAATTCAATTTCAGAATATTTACTGTTGAGTTCAGAATAGGGTTATTATATTGAAATGTCGGTCGGTACGCTAAAATAGCGGTTCACATTTTTAGTTATAGACCCCGAGATAATTGATCAGTGGATAAGCACGAAATCAAATCGGTATCTATTTAAATAAACTAAAAAACTCTTTATATCGAATCGTATTAAAATCGAAATCAAATTGATTTAAATAGTGTTTAAACTTCGGTAGACAACTATTTAATTAGATGTACGGTTGGTTCCCCCCTCTTCTTCAATATAACGCGACATACCTCTTCCTAATCTTCTTTACTTTCATTCACTCTCAAGCAAGTATAATCAGGGCAATATTTGTTAAATTCAAATCCTTCGACAGCTTTAAATGGTCATTCCTTTTTAATCGAAACCGCAACTAATGGAAGAAGAACATACCCGAGCCTTTTTATCTACTAAAAGCAAAACAGTTCGTTCTTCCTTCAGAAAATAGACAGTGTATTTTCCCCCTTTTCAGTTCGTTTGTGAAACTCGAAATCGATTTCACTATTATTATGTATAAAAAAGGGTTTAAATCGCAAATCACGATTCCAAGTCCATCGAGAATTCTGTATATTGAAGGTCTGGAGCTCGAGACTAGGAGTAACACTCGCGAATTAGCGCGACGGAGGAGATTGATGAGTGCGATGGAATTTTGGAGGCTAGGCGAGGCATACGATGAAGTCGAGATGGTTCTGGTGGCGAAGATGTTCGGATTCAAGGCAGTGTCGATGTGAGTTTGGGAGTTCGATGACTGATCTGAAGTGATTTGGTGTGACAGTTGAACAATGGAAGGATCGATGCTTGTATTGGGATGAAACTGGAGTACTACGTTGTAGATGAAGAAGTAGGGCTGTTCGAGTTTGGGATAAGGGATGTAGCAACTATCGCTTGTTGGTGCTGTGTCTAGAGTAAAAAATGAAATGATGTTGAACTAAGGTGCTGGTGATTGTTTCGGCAGAGTTGATTGAGGGATCGATAGTGAGGGGCGATTAGAGTTCAAATTGCAGTAGGGACTGGAATACAGTAAGGCAGTGTTGGGTTTGTTGTGTCGATGGAGTGAGTTAGGTCGTATAGATGTGAAATAATCTGGAAGTTCGGAAGCCAAGATTTGGGGAGTACTGTCTGTTATATGAGGATAGAGTTCGAATACACGACATTTAACCTGGAGTGCTTACCGACTTTATTGCTAGTGGCAATTTTTGAGAGTTCAAGCTAGATTTGGAAGGAGGTTCGGAGTTGGGTTATGGTGATGAGTTGAGGCTCGCTACATTGGTGAATTGATTGTAGCATTCGATGTCCTGGGTTCAGAAAGGAAAATACATACAAAATACTGTGTGCGTAGTTGAATTCGTGATAGTTGGAAGGGAAGGAGCTGGCTTCAATATTTTCAAGTGGAATTCAAATTGGCTTTTACTGTAAAGCCAACCGACACTGTTTAACATGAATTAAGGTAAATTTAAATAATTTAGTTAGTTCACTTAGTCCTTTATAATAATTAATCTAATGCAGTATATTAAATTTATACTAGTCGTAGTCGGAATCCAATCTCCAATAAGCGCCCTATGGTTTTTGATTTTATATTATATATGGAGCGTGAGATGCAAGCGTTCCGCTAGATTGTTATTTATTTGATTTAGACACTATTATAATATCACTGGATTTTCGTATCAAAGTGTTTTGGGTTATAGTAAAGTAAAAACCCTCCGTATTTATGTGTGGGTTGGTCTTACTATTATCCTTTCTTTCGAAAGAATTTTGAAAGTTAAACAAATGATTGGAGTTTACTCACACCAGTCCCATGACTGACCCAGAGTTTATTTTGTTTGTTTTCCCTAAACTCTTGGGTGCCCAAATTTGTACGGGTAGTCAAGTAGTCGGGATTTTACAGATTCACTTGGAGGAGTTTGAAGTAGGAGGCTTCACCAATTAGCTATAGACTATCATATATTCTGCTGTGTACCATGTTTGTATCTGGAAACAGCTGTTTATAACTGTTCCAGGAATAACTGTTGTGCTCTGATGATGGTATGTATATAAAGTTACTGATTTGTATTTTCAAAAAGTTATGTTATATAATATATTTTATTCGTTCCGCTGTGAGTTTGTGATCTTCGTTTTTCTTCTATTCTAATATTTCTTTCTTTCTATTTCTCATCCTCTAACTTCTTTCTAATAATGATTCGTATTTCTATGCAAATTTGGGTTGGACGTGTGGTGTTATTAGTAAACTTAGATAGTACGGATTTGCGGGCCGTTACAGTTGGTATCAGAGCTTAGGTTGAGCGAATACCTAGGCTTTGGTGGGGTTGTGTTCATTAGAGATAGGGTCAGTAGTGACCTAGAATGAGTTGAGTGTATATATACGAGAGCGCGTATCTGTAAACTGATATAAAAGTTATTTTATATTGTGTTGGCTAATCTGTTGAGTGGTTTATGCATTCTGATCGAATCGTGGGACGCCACGAAGTCGATAAGAATTTCTAAACACTTGAGCAGAGAAATTTGACACAATATTGTTTTAATTAGGTAAATGAAATAATTTTACCCAAAATTCTATTTTGATAGAAAAGGAATAATTTTCTGAAATTATTATATATGGATGTGTTGGTTGTTATTATAATCCGTTAAGATTATAAATTTGGAATGGTTATATACAACCAAATACAATTTGTATATGAATAAGATATACAAATGAGATTAATTGAAACTAGATTCAAATACGAATTTAGAATTTAAATCCTGGGTGTTTGGAAAAATATTTTCTGATGTATATTAAAATAATATAGCTTTATTTTTGAAAGGATTTTTGATTGAAATCAAATTTTAATGGATTTTGAAAGTGATAAAGCATTGAACTCACTTCAGTGGCTGGAAAATAATTCTGATAATGACTGCAGCATCATCAGTTTCATTTTCGAGTTTCTAAGTGATAGAGTGCTACCTTAGGAAGGTTTTGATAGATATTTGTTTGAAAGAAAACAAGTTGTTTTGGAAAATTCAAATGTTTTTGAATTTGAAATGGAAATAAATATATGTATATATTTATGTGATTTCAAATGGATTTGAAATAAAATCCCAGGAATTTTAATTTATGAAAATTAAGTTTAACTTAAGCAAGTTAAATGGATTGAAGGGAATAAATTGACTATAATCAGTTTGAATAAATCTGAAATGAATCTGGAATGAATATGAATTGGATATGAATATATTTAATTTAAATCATTCAGATTATATGAATAGAAACCAAAATTTTATCGGAACTAAAATTTGTAGAAATTTGAAATGTTGAGTTTCAACATAGATGGATTTTGAAAAATAAATGGGTTTGTAGCACTTTTCCTACCTTGGTAATTTCGAGGACGGAATTCTTTTAAGGGGGGAAGATTGTAACGACCCGGGTTTTCTGATCGATTTATTTTGAATATTTAATATTATTTTAAATATTGTGTTGATAATATAAATGAATTTTATATTTAGCTATCGATTTAATAATCGATATACGATTTATTTCGAATAAATATCATAAATAAGAAAATCTAAAATAATTCAATTCGAAATTATAACTGAGTCAGAATGATTCAAATGATTTAGAGAAATAGTATTTGAATAGAAACAATAATAATAAAACATTTATTATCAGAGAATTAACTGTTTTGAATTTAAATTATATTATATTAATTTAGTATGGTATATATGTTGAAATCAAATTTCAGAATATTTACTGTTGAGTTCAGAATAGGGTTATTATATTGAAATGTCGGTCGGTATGCTAAAATAGCGGTTCACATTTTTAGTAATAGACCCCAAGATAATTGATCAGTGGATAAGCACGAAATCAAATCGGTATCTATTTAAATAAACTAAAAAATCTCTTTATATCGAATCGTATTAAAATTGATTTAAATAGTGTATGTACTTTGGTAGACAAATATTTAATTCGATGTACGGTTGGTTCCCCACTCTTCATCAATATAACGCGACATACCTCTTCCTAATCTTCTTTACTTTCATTCACTCTCAAGCAAGTATAATCAGAGCAATATTTGTTAAATTAAAATCCTTCGATAGTTTTAAATGGTCATTCCTTTTTAATCGAAACCGCAACTAATGGAAGAAGAACATACCTGAGCCTTTTTATCTACTAAAAGCAAAAAAGTTCGTTCTTCCTTCAGAAAATAGACAGTGTATTTTCCCCCTTTTCAGTTCGTTTGTGAAACTCGAAATCGATTTCACTATTATTATGTATAAAAAAAAGAGTTTAAATCGCAAATCACGATTCCAACTCCATCGAGAATTCTGTATATTGAAGGTCTGGAGATCGAGACTAGGAGTAACGCTCGCGAATTAGCACGACGGAGGAGATTGATGAGTGCGATGGAATTCTGGAGGCTAGGCGAGGCATACGATGAAGTCGAGATGGTTTTGGTGGCGACGATGTTCGGATTCAAGGCAGTGTCGATGTGGGTTTGGGAGTTCGATGACTGATCTGAAGTGATTTGGTGTGACACTTGAACAATGGAAGGGTCGATGCTTGTATTGGGATGAAACTGGAGTACTACATTGTAGAGGATGAAGTTGGGCTGTTCGAGTTTGGGATAAGGGATGTAGCAACTATCGCTTGTTGGTGCTGTGTCTGGAGCAAAAATGAAATGATGTTGAACTAAGGTGCTGGTGATTGTTTCGGCAGAGTTGATTGAGGGATCGATAGTGAGGGGCGATTAGAGTTCAAATTGCAGTAGGGACTGGAATACAGTAAGGCAGTGTTGGGTTTGTTGTGTCGATGGAGTGAGTTAGGTCGTATGGATGTGAAATAATCTGGAAGTTCGGAAGCCAAGATTTGGGGAGTACTGTCTGTTATACGAGGATGAAGTTCGAATACACGACATTTAACTTGGAGTGCTTACTGACTTTGTTGCTAGTGGAAATTTTTGAGAGTTCAAGCTGGATTTGGAAGGAGGTTCGGAGTTAGGTTATGGTGATGAGTTGAGGCTCGCTACGTTGGTGAATTGATTATAGTGTTCGATGTCCTGGGTTCGGAAAGGAAAATACACACAAAATACTGTGTGTGTAGTTGAAGTCGTGATAATTGGAAAGGAAGGAGCTGGCTTCAGTATTGTCAAGTGGAATTCAAATTGGCTTTTACTGTAAAGCCAACCGACACTGTTTAACTTAAATTAAGGTAAATTTAAATAATTTAGCTAGTTCACTTAGTCCTTTATAATAATTAATCTAATGCAGTATATTAAATTTATACAAGGTCATAGTTGGAATCCAATCTCCAATAAGCGCCCTGCGGTTTTTAATTTTATATTATATATGGAGCGTGAGATGCAAACGTTCCGCTAGATTGTTATTTATTTGATTTAGACACTATTATAATATCACTGGATTTTCGTATCAAAGTGTTTTGGGTTATAGTAAAGTAAAAACCCTCCGTGTTTATATGTGGGCTGGTCTTACTATTATCCTTTCTTTAGAAAGAATTTTGAAAGTTAAACAAATGATTGGAGTTTACTCACACCAGTCCCATGACTGACCCAAAGTTTATTTTGTTTGTTTTCCCTAAACTCTTGGGTGCCCAAATTTGTACGGGCAGTCAAGTAGTCGGGATTTTACAGATTCACTTGGAGGAGTTTGAAGCAGGAGGCTTCACCAGTTAGCTATAGACTATCATATATTCCGTTGTGTACCATTTTTGTATATAGAAACAGGTGTTTATAACTGTTCTAGGAATAACTGTTGTTGTTTGATGGTGGTATGTATATAAAGTTACTGATTTGTATTTCAAAAAGTTATGTGATATAATATATTTTATTCGTCCCGCTGTGAGTTTGTGATCTTCGTTTTTCTTCTATTCTAATATTTCTTTCTTTCTATTTCTCATCCTCTAACTTCTTTCTAATAATGATTCGTATTTCTATGCAAATTTGGGTTGGACGTGTGGTGTTATTAGTCAACTCAGATAGTACAGATTTGCGGGCCATTACAAAATTGGATGAATCGGGCGGTGCCCACAGTTTCGACCTAACCGGCTAGATCAATCGCCGCCGGGACTATGGGGCCCCGGACTCCCACCGGCGCTGCGCCCAGATCTGCTTGACGGCTCGCCTTCGGCTCGGAGCATGGCTCGACTAAGAGTTCATTGGGCCCAACAAGAGCCACCTGATAGAGGCTTCGGGTCTCCTTGCGTTTTCGGCGCGACTGCGACCCAACTGCTTTGTACTTTTTGACGCTTGAGCGCGTCGCTCACCAAATACTTGACATGTGACATTTTCGACAGAAAAGCGTGTCAACAAGATCTGAAAATTTGGGATGCTCTTTTGATGTAAGTGAGAAATTATATCTATTGTTTATAATATTGAATCTAACGCACTGGCATATGTTTGATTTTTATGCCTATTTCTATTTGAGCTATAGATTAGTTTTAAAGTAATAAGTTATTTTTTGCAAATTCTTACATTATGGTTGGAATAGTTGTTTACAACCGAACCTAGAAATTAGTCCTAAAGATTAAATAATATGTATGGTTCATTATTTTATTCCAGGTCTGTAAATTTGAATGTTAGGTTATTAATCTGAATTTGGCTATTGCCTCGTTAATGTTAGATTTTGGATTTTTCAAAGATAATTTGTACGAAGGAAATTCTGTTGATTTTCTATAAATTGTTTACTTTTTTACACTTTTCCAAGATAAGGTGGCATTTGATTTAACAGGTAATATTTACAAACAGAAGAAAGAGATGTGCGAAGTATTCGTTTATTCAACCTTGTCTGACTAACTGTTCCGAATAAAAGAAAATAATCATTCCTTATAATTTCAAATGGAGTCATTCTTATATTTCATTACTAATTATAATTTATAGATAATATGTAAAAAAATCTTCTCTTAGCAAATTAAATATGAATGAAATTTCTACTGATTAGATGTGACTAGAATATATGTTTTTGGTATGTTTAGATTTGTATGTATTTTATACTATAATAAATAAGAATGAAATTACAATTAATTATTTATAATGTCCATTTAGGAAATAGATTGATTATTAGACTATATTTTGTAATAATTAGAGAAAGTAGGAAATGTATTAATTCCTATTAATGGGCAATATATTAGATGTTGCATACAATTAGTTAACTGGAAATAAAAGATTGCAATTCCAATTAAGGAGGAAATTATTAGACAAAAATTAAGGGTTGCATTTAGTAGAACCAAATCATAATATGAAATAAGATAGTTGATTTATGAGATTGATAAATATAAAATAAAATGTTAGAAAATGTCACTAATTTAGTGATTATACATAAATGTCTTAGTAATTATTCGTTTGGACTATATAACATGTAACACCCCACCTTCATTAAGGTCACTCACAAAGGGAATGCCTTAACTTTGGTGGAGCGTTTTAGTAGACAGAACAGAAATTTACAAGACAGATAAAAAATACTTGAGAAATTATAACTTTATTACAGCGGAAAACCGAAATCAGTTTGGTTACATCTTTCCCAAAAACTCAAGTACATAAATATCAGCCTTGTTCAGAAAATCATCAGAGTACAAAACTTTAAAGTCATAATCCCCACAGAAGCGGCCATAAGGAGTCAAGCCATACTTTAGGCACTCTGAGTACTTCAAGCAGAAGAAATCCGGATCAAGCTAAAGTATTTCCAAGGTCCCTCCTTGGAAAACCGGGGGGGGGGGGGGGGGACGGAAGAAAAGGGGCGAAAACAAGCAACGTCAGACATAAAGTCTGGCAAGTCCAGTGACTTTCAGCATATGAACAGATAATAATAATCATGGCATGCAAATAAAACTGGATGAGAGATAACAGTAATAGGAGCAGCAGATGTACTTAGGTTAAACAGAAGAAACAGAATAATATTACTTTTCATCTCTCTGCACTAATACTAGTATAACATGATTAGGTGTCACCCTAATGTCTAGACTGAAGCAGAAACAGGAACAAAATAATTTCCCCAGAAACAGAACGCTAATAGTGGGCCTTTACCACCCGAACAGAAATAGACAGAAGCAGAATGCGGATAATGGGCCTTTACCACCCGAACAGAAACAGACAGAAACAGAATGTTAATAATGGGCCTTTACCACCCGAACAGAAACAGACAGAAGCAGAATGCGGATAATGGGCCTTTACCACCCGAACAGAAATAAACAGAAACAGAATGTTAATAATGGGCCTTTACCACCCGAACAGAAACAGACAGAAATAGAAACAGATTAATCCCTACGGAAACAGAATGTAGAATTAGGTGTACACTAGTAAATGGGCCTTTACCACCCGAACAGACGGTACCACGCAGACAGGTGTTGCCACCCAACAGAAACAGACGGTACCAACAGAAACAGACAGAAACTAAGTGTACCCCAAAACCCTACCCCAAGCGATCGACTCCCTAAACATAAATACCTTGTGTCGGCCCCACAGTAGGGTGTATCACTCCCTATAGTGACAACCAATTGGCACAGACCTATTTACAGATGTCACGCCGTCTTACATCCACAGAGGCAGGTCGGGATCCATGCATGCACATGACCCGGTTGGAACGCACCATCAACACCCCTCGCCATTATCAGAATGAACCACTTATAATTAGTTCAGTAAGCGTGCCCGGACCCTACCTACTGTTGGGTCAAAGTTTTGATACCAGAAAGGGTTACTGACTAATATGGGTCCCAAACAACAGATGACACAAGTAATTCCCCTCCTAACCTTGTGTCCCCAGACTAACAGATTTTCAGATTAACTTGTTTACAAGTTCAGACATACAGAGTTCAGATCAACTAGTTCACAGATCAGACAAGATTTCAGACTAACGGATCAGATATACGGGTTTAACAGATTACAGGTTTGTCTAACTTTGTAATTGGGCCTACAGATTCACGAAATAGGTTTTATTAAATTCATCAGTCCGGTTGGTTAACCCTATTTAACCAAAACGTTTCAGACATCATACTTATCCCAGATTTTCATTAATTATATATTAATGCCCAGACCTCTCACATTAAACTGACAGTTTGCGGGTACTGGTTAGGCCGGTTGGTTCCGGGCAGGTTTCTACCACAAATTGAGTCTAACCTCGGGTTTCAAGCACGTTATGACTAACTTCTTACATTAGAACCTAATGTTTGTAGCCACTGGATGTGCCGGGCGGTTCCGGGCAGGATTACGCCGCAAACTCATTCTAACCTCGAGTTAGCCATGTTTATCTTTGCGGCCAATTAATTAATAATTTACCATTTATGCCCACGCCTAATATACATGTCAATTATTCATAACTATAGCCAATTCATATTATGTCAATAATAGACCAAACATATCAACTCAACAGATATAGCAGATAACAGATTTCGCAGATTAGGCGACTTAACGGATTTAGCAGATTAAGCAATTTAGCAGATTTAGTATATAACAGATTAGGCATTTTCAGCAGACTTAGCAGATGACAGATTTAGCAGATGAACAGATCTAGCAGATTAGGCAATGTAGCAGAACTAGCAAATTAGGCAATATAACAGAACTAGCAGATTAGGCAATGTAGCAGAACTAGAAGATTAGGCAATGTAACAGAACTAGCAGATTAGGCAATATAACAGAACTAATCATTCCTTAAAATTTCATCAACATATCTTGCCTAATTGTAAATTTATCCTAAGTTTGCATGCCTAAATAATTGTCATGATTCACAATGTGATCATATACCCCATGTTTGCATTGAAATTACATGGCACAGATTATGGTCATAATTCACCATATTATACATGTCTCAAATTTAGATAAACTTGCCTATTACAAGAGATTCACATATAAATTATACCAAATATAGCCATCGATTTCAATGCATGTCATATATTCAAAAATCTCCCACTTAGGTGTTATTCACATTTAATAGTTATCAAATCTTTATATAGATCTTCACACCTAAGTCATATTCTCTTTTTATCTCAAGTCATGAATTGTTATATAAACAATATGCCCAACAATCTAGAACTTTGAATTATAACAGATCTTAATTCAAAATATGCGTTATGTCCAATGTCTCAAGTCACATGTTAACATACAATGGTTCCTCTTCTTCCAATTCACAGAATGTGCATAGATCTAAATCTAATCTACAACCTACGTCCATTTAGTCACAGATTAGTCATTTCTAGTTGTGCCATCATTCATTCTTTGTCCCAAAGTTTAGCGTTTGTGCGTTAATCTCTTATGAGATTCGGCGTAGGCTCGTAGTAGCCTGGCTATAGAACAGAGGAAAAAAAAGATACATGATAAGATAGATCTAAACAGAATAGAACAGTCATAACCTCAAATTTAGATTTACAATTCATGTCACAATCATAATTAACGTTTATAGCGGAAAATAACTGTACTTGCCTTGATTGGATTAAAGAAGAAGAAGAGTTGCAGTTGTTCTCTTTTAATTTTAATCAGTTTGGAAGAAGATGCTTTAGTCCTAGTTCCAGTTCAGATTTCAGCAGAGTAGCGGCGCCATTTTTATTTTAATTAGAACAGAGGAAGAGCATAGGCAAAATGAAATGGTGTGGAGAGAAAGTGATGTCTGGGGATGTTTAAATATGATTAGGCGGACGAATCTAGATAGAAAACGAGTCTAAATACATCAGAATGCATCAGGTTCAGAAAGTGGGTTTCGGGAGCAGGTCGACCCCCAGGTCGACACTATGGTCGACCTGGTCTGGGGGAGGTCAACTACCCAGTCGACCTGGTCAGGGGTAGGTCGACCACCCAGTCGACCTGGGTCCTGGGCGGGAAATATCCCGCCTAGCCCGCTTCTGGGTCTGAATTCGAATTTTCGAGCTGTTTTCGATTCTGAAATTCTCTGAAACTTCGGAGGGCCATATCTCCCTCATATGGACTCTGTTTCTCGAAAACTCAGACTCTTTTCCAAGCAGAATTTCGAGACGAACGCAATGGCGCAACCCATTTCCCTTGATTCTTATTTTAAAAATTAATTATTCTCTGGTTTGTTACTTATACGATCACAGAAAATACGGGGTGTTACGTAACAAGTAACATTTATGGAATGAAATATAAATGTAATTTTCTATCTAAGTCCAATATTAAACCTAAGATAATACAGCCCAATATTAAAGATTTATGATAGTTAACTGGACTTAATGGGCTGATGATGCGGTGTTACTAGAGTCACTCGATGAAAGAGTGTCATTCACTTTAAGGCTATAACAATTGGGTGTACTTACTACTAATGTAACGTATCATTAAACAGAGAAATCCACAACTGCGTGAGAATTGAAAGCGGTGAGGGATATATCTAAAAAGGGTTCACTTCAAGCATTGAGGTATTAAGTGGCTAACTGAGAGTCTACTGTTAGAGATGAGAATCACGGATCTTAAGGTAAACTAACGCTAGAGGGGGGTGAATAGAGTTTTAAAGGATTTATAGAAATCTTAAACAATTAACAATTAGTAACATAACTATATGAATCAAAGAATGAATATCACAACAGAAACAATCACAGATGCATATATAATCAGAAGTAAAAGCAGAAAAGGAAAGAACACACCAGATTTTATGATGGTTCGGATTGCTCCTACGTCCAGTCCCACGCAACGCTGGATTGCGCAGAGTTTTATTAATATCAGAATCCAATTACAATCCCCTTGATTTCATGGTAATAAGGTAAACAACAATTTAATACCCTTGATTTCACGGCTACAAGGTTAACACGACTCCCTTTCCTTGATTTACGGGCTACAAGGAAAACACCCTTTCCTTAACAACCCTAGAACTCTTGAATAGCACTTCCAAACAGAGAGTATTTTATAGAGATTGAGAATAGAAAGAGAATGATATAATTTGTATTGAAATCGGCAGAGTATATGTGTAGATATCAAGAATTCAAAGTATAATAATGGTGGTAAGAGAAATGATGAAAAGGAGAAGATTAGTTATTAAAAAAATCGAAAATGAGGCATTTACATAATGTTCTAAAGGTCACAACTGTTATGAAATGTTTTGAAACATGAAAAGACACTTCTCTTTGAATTTTTTAAAAAGTGACGGTTATATGTCGACATGTAAGAAGTTGTATGACGACATATGTGTAAATTTCAAATTTTAAATCATGTTTAAATTATTTAAATCAATATATATATACATATATTCTGAAAATTCCTAAATTAAAACTTGTTGTTTAGAATATAATTTCTTAAGTATAATAATATATTAAGAATATGATATGAAAACTATAATATATATATATATAAATGATATAAAACTATATATTATAATTATAAACATATATACATATACAATTATAAGACTTTATAATATATATATATATATATATAAAAACTATATAATAAATATATATATTTGAAATCGTAAGTAAAAACCTTTAATAATTTGAAATAATTTTGAAAGGAGTTTGAAATAATTTTGAAATCAATTTGAAAACAGTTTGAAATAATTTGAAATAAAAATAAGAAAGTGCTAACCGGAGTTTTACATACCACCTGGACTCTATTAATTTGATAATCCTGAACTCTTGAAATATTGGTATCTTGATACTCATGAGTCTTGATTCTCTCTTGAAATCTTGAATTCCTTGATATCTTGAATCTCTAAAACTGTACAGTCTTCAATATTTATTTCCTGCATATATATCATGCGTATATATGTGTGTGTGTGTGTGTGTATATTCTGGATAAAGATGTTAGTATATATTTTATAATCAATAATGTAAATAATTGAAAAAGGGTTGTTGTCATCAAAATTCCATTCTCCAAAAATCTCCCACTATTTTATGATGCAAATTACCTGGGTTTATAAAATATTCATACCTGATATTACCTGTTGATCTGATTCCTTGATTACTCCCCTTTTCACCATGAATTCTTTCTGACTCCCCCTTAAACTATGTCTATATTTACTATATCCTATTTTATAATTTCTCCCCTTTTGTCATCAACAAAAACTATACTAAAGTATACTCCCCCTAAATTTATACTATAGATGATCCTAGTGACTCATTCTAGATATATAACTTCCCTAAAACTATAACACTAAATCTAAAATTTTATAACATCCTCTAAATTAATGACTATACTAATGTAATTCTATTAAATATAAAAAAGAGTATAAATAATTCATACAAGCAATCCAATCAGTCAATCCGAACATATATAAAGCAAATCACACAATGAAAATTTGTATTTACATACAAAACACACAAACTATGAAATTGTCAAACGTTTGGTGTTTCTTAACAATCGGCGATTTGTGAATTGGACAATGGGGATAAAAAAGACAAAATTCCCCATTTTTTTCAATTTCATTTCCATCCTTGTCAAAGCACACTTCGACTACACGAATAACGCTATCGTCTTCGTCCATATTTTCATTTAGCGCCTCTTCTTCTTTTCCCATGTCTTCTTCCTCTTCTTCCATTTGATTATTATCTTCGATAATGATTGGATTGGTTTGACTATCCATCACAAACCGTTGCAAATTTCTCATAATCTTCCCTTCTTTCTCTTGCTCTTTATTCATCCTTATTTGTAAGACTTGAATTTCAGTCAGCATTTGTAGTACATCCTTCATTGATTCCTCCAATTTCACGACTCTCGCAAGCGTAGTTCGTTGAAATGGTCCTTCGAATAGTCTGGGAAACGAAACAGGGTTGGATGGATTGTTATTATTAGAGGATGCCATTATTTAATTTGTTTCAGAATTTTTCCAGAGCGAAAATGAAGAGATGAAGAAAGAATTTCGAAATTAAGAGTTTAAATATAGGTTGTAACTACCTTTTTGTGGGAATTTAGTTTTTGAAAAATGACAGCTATATGTCGACATGTTTAAACATGTATGCTGACATATATGTGTTTTTTATTTTTCTGATTTTTATTATATTTTATATTATATTAATATATTTAAATACTCTATTTCACTCAAGGAACAAATGCTTAATTCTCTTCTAAATTTAGTAAATGTTGCTTCGTCTAAAGGTCTGGTTAATATGCCAGCTATTTGTTTTTCTGTTTTTATGAATTCTAGTGAATTTTTTTTCTTTACTTACGTTATATCTTAGGAAATGATGCCTTATATTTATATGTTTAGTTCTCGAATGATGAGTTGGATTTTTAGATATATTTATATCACTTGTATTATCGTAGTAGATTGGTGATTTATTTATATTTAATCCAGAATCTTTTAGGGTTGTTGCATAAATATTACTTATGAACAAGCCAAAGCAGCAAATATATATTTTGCTTTAGTTGTTGACAAAGATACTATATTTTTCTTTTTACTAAACCAGGAGACTAGAGAATGACCAAAGAAGTGACACGTTCCACTAGTGCTTTTACGATCTGACTTACATCCTGCATAATCAGCGTCACAATAGGAAATTAAATCAAACGAATCATTTCTAGGGTAAAATAATCCAAAATCTAATGTATGTTTTACATATCTTAGAATACATTTTACGGCTTTCAAATGAGTTTCTTTAGGTTGAGACTGATATCTTGTGCAGAGACATACACTATGCATTATTTCTTGTCTACTAGCGGTTATATATAATAACGACCCTATCATTCCTCTGTATAATTTTTGATCGACGCCTTTTGGCGTATCATCTTTACTTAGGGTTATATTAGTTTCCATAGGTGTAGGTCTTCCATTAGTTGTAGTTAAATTATATTTATTAATTAAATATCTAGCGTATTTTTCTTGATTAATAAATATTCTATTCTTTAGTTGTCTTATTTGTATCCCTAAGAAAAATGTAAGTTCACCCATATGACTCATCTCAAATTCTTGTGTCATAATATCTGAGAATTCTTTACTCATTTTATTATTTGTTGACCCTATAATTGTATCTTCCACATATATTTGTACTAAATGAATATCGTTATTATTTCTCTTAATAAAAAGTGCATTATCTGTTTTTTCAATTTCGAAGTTAGATTGCAATAAATACGTTCTTAACCTATCATACCAGGCACTAGGAGCTTGTTTTAATCTGTATAATGCTTTCTTTAATTTATACACGTGATTTGGAAAATTTTCTTCTTAAAAAAGAGGTAGTTGCTCTACATATACGGCTTCTTTAACATATCCATTTAAAAAGGTACTTTTAACATCCATTCAAAATAATTTGAAATTATTATTATTAGCGAAAGCTAGTAATATTATAATTGCTTCTAATCTTGCTACGGGGGCGAATGTTTCATCATAATCTATTCCTTCTTCTTGACTATATCCTTATGCAACTAATCGAGCTTTATTTCTTACGACCTCACCGAGTTCATTCATTTTATTTTTATAAACCCATTTAGTTCCAATTACAGTCTTATCCTCTGGTCTAGGAACAATTTCCCATACGTCATTCTTGGTAAATTGATTCGATTCCTCTTGCGTAGTAAAGATCCATAAATCATTGGATGATGCTTCCTTTGGATTCCTAGGTTCAATAGTTGAAATAAATGTTGAGCTACTCATATTATTTAATTGATTTGTAGTCCTACCGAGAGATTCAATATCTCATAAGATATTTTTATAGGATGGTCTCTTAGTAATCTAACTCTTTTATTTGGTTGATTAATTTCATTATTTATTTCATCGATCTCAATTTTACTTTCATCTTCATTATGTTGTGTTATATTCTTATAATTTTCATCAAAAGAAATATTTAAAGTTCCATTTATGGAATTAGTTCTTAAATTGAAAACTCTATATGATTTACTTCTTTCTGAATATCCAATAAATATTCCTTTATTAGATTTAGAATCAAATTTGTCTAAATTTTCTTTTGTATTAAGAATAAAACATTTACTTCCAAATATTTTGAAATATGATACTTTTGGCGTCTTATTATACAAAAGTTCATATGGTGCTTTATGAGTTAAGGTGCTTATTAAAATTCTATTTAATATATAACAAGCTGTTGCAACTGCCTCAGCCCAAAACTTTCTTAGTAAATTACTATCTGATAACTTGGTTCTAGCACATCCTTGAATCGGTTTGTTTTTACGTTCAATTACATTGTTTTATTCAGGGGTTCTAGGAAAGAAAAATTATGTGTCATCCCCTTTTTTATTACAAAATCTTTCAAAATTTTAATTTTCAAACTCTCCACCATGGTCACTGCGTATTGTTTTGATTTCTAAAGATAATAAAATTTGAATTCTTTTAGCAAAGGTTTTAAACTGATCAAAAGCATCACTTTTATTTTTAGGAAACAATATCCAAGTGAATCTACAATAATCATTAATTATTATATAAACATATCTATTGTGATTTATTGATTGAGCTTGGGATGGACCAAATAGATTCATGTGGATTGATTCTAATGGTTTTAAGGTTGTAATTTCCTCTTTTGATTTAAATGAACTTCTTTTCAATTTTCCTAACTAATGAGCAACACATAAATTATTTACCTAAAATTCCAATTTAGGCAATCCTCTAGTTGATTCTAATTTTTAAATTCTAGAAATGTGTTCGAAATTTATATGACCAAATCTCTTATGCAACCCACGGTATGGGACCAAATATCTTATCCTCTAAGTGAATCTACAACAAGCTATTGCAACAAGGTATGGGACCACCTCCCGATCAGTGTACTCTAGAGGGGATACACTGGGTTTCAACAAGAACATCTCGCAACCCGACCCACACATGACCGACCACTCATTTATCTTGAGTGCATCGAATATATTGTCACCCAAGGTTGTCGGCCCTCCAACCGTAATCCGTAAGATACAGAATCAAAAGAAGAATAAATAATGAATTTTTTCTAGATTAGTGACAAACATACCCTGCTTGGGAATGACCCACCTAGCCATGCTGCCTGCCCGATTTTTGTCATTTCCTGGTTGTGAGGCTTGAGGCTACGTTAATCTTTTCAGAACATCTGGCCACCATACACTTTGAATGTCACATCATCAAACCCGTCAAATCACTAGTTGATCTTCAAAAATATTATGGGTATAAAGGCTAAGACAAACGAATTTCTCCGCCACTTGACGTAATACCTTGAAAGGATCGTCTTATGTGATCTGTTAGGATCACTCTGTCAGACATACATCCATACAAGTTGTCCTGGGACTGAACAAACAGAAAGCACCATTCTGGAACAGAACGACCCTTGCATTTCACTCCGTCTTCATTTTTCTTCAGCATAATCTAATTCGCAGCGCGTATGCCTATACAGAGTGGTTTCAGATAATAAATCCAACCGGTCTCTCCGTATTGACACCGATGGTCAAAACACTTAGATAGTCGGCTATTTAACTGTCGAAGTAAAACAAACATTCATTCAAATGTACAACTAAGCATCACACAACCACGGGCACTTTTATTTAACATTCATTTTTATTATTGAAATCCCCATATCTTACCAGATATTTCTCAAACCCCGTTTTAGCCTTTTCACACTTCTTGGAAAACATTCCCAGTTATTATAAACTCTTATTCTCCCATATTTCAGATATATATATATATATATATATATATATATATATATATTGTTAATGTTCGAAAAAATTCTTATCCTTTCACATTTCTTATTTCCGGTATATTAGAAAATATACGTTATTTACATTGGGAAACATTTCCAATTTCCATTTTAACTACTTAATATGCAAACATTTGCTTTTTAAAACCTTATTCATTTTGAAATGTGAACATTTATTTCTTATAGGAATCTAATTTCGTTTATCAAATAATTCTTTATTTAGATAATAAATACCGTTATAACTTAATGTCGACCTCCTATTTGATTAAAACTCGTTTAGCCTTCCCTTAGTTCGGAAATAACAATATATATTATTTGTTCAATATTCAGTTACCATTTCTTAAATGATCCAGAACAAGGTCGAATGACATGTTATATGAACTCAAATGTTCTTATCACATTCCCATATTTTAAAGAGTTCCTTTCAATACGGGTAATATAAATCAGATCTCAATTATTTACTTCTACTTCCAACTTCGTATAATTCATTTACACTTCTTCGGGGAAAAACATAATTATTCTCTTATCACTTAGGATAACTGAATTCCAAACCTTTCTAATGAATAGTATTATATATATATAATAATCACGCTTAAGCTTGGTTAACAATGTTAATTTATCGTTATAGTAAAAACTTGCAATACGCTGTAATATTCCCCTTTATAACTAATCTCGACATCAAAGTCATGCTTAAGCCTGGTTAACAACGTTATTTTATCGTTATAGTTCAAAAACTTGCAATACGCTGCTATATTCCACTTTATAACTAATCTCGACATCTCTTTCCGTTACAAACTAATACCATCCCTCGATAATAGTGAAGTCGTTCAAGTTGGGGTATTTTATTTACCTCTCAGACCTTGATCGACAACGTTCTTATCTTAGCATAGATATATATCCATAACTCTAAACTCCTTATTACTTATAGTATCCCTCAAACCGTATTTCTTGTTTTATTTGGAATATTGTTTTATAACACCATATTCATACTTCGAAATCTCTGTTATTTATGACTATTTATATTAAACATTAACTCTTCCCTTAAACTTTATTCCACAGTTCTAATTTTAACTTCTTTACCAAGATCCATTGACGTTCTTTGTCTTTTGACATTTTACTTTTATTTGAAGCATTAAACTTAATTCAAGTAACATCTTATTATAAACTCAATATCCTCTTAAATGAAATCAATTTAAGAAACAATTACTTTAGTTAAATAGTGATAACTTGATCATTTGCTGAAGTAAAATAGTTTACTTCATTATTAATAAACAATACTAATTATACTAGTTCAATAATTATTTAAACTTCATTAATCAAAAAGGTAGTTAAATCTTATTAATTTTGATTAATTTATTTCTAAACTGTTTTCATTAGATTAATTAAGACCAATTAATCTAATAATCAATTTCCAATAAACAGTTGATTTAATCAACTTCAAACCATCAGTTAATTCATTAACTGATTCTTATTACTTCACTTCATTAGATAATTATAATTCCTAATAATATTTCTTAACCGTTTGCCTTAAAATAATTATCCAAATTATTTACCTGTCGGATAAATACAGCTTCATACTTATTTAAATATCAAATAATTGTTTATATTTACTTTATTAAAATGAACTATAAAATACTAGTTTATAATAGAACTTCTATTATAGTTTTAAACTTCGCTTTAATTATAAAAATATATTTTTTATAACCAACTTCGTTGATTTGCCTACCGGCAAATCAATTTCTTAACCAAACGATGGATTTATGGTCGGTTGCTTCCCCTTTCTTAATCGATATCGTCTATTGATTTAATCAAAATAACGTTGAATTTCCATTCAACATCAATACCCACACCGGGTTTCAATGTCATTTGGCTTCAAACAGTGTATATATAAATAATATAAAACAAACAGTATATACAAATATTGTGGAATCCGATTGGATTCCTCCAACCAGTTTCCTGCATCCTAAGATGTTAGTCAGCACAATTAACACTAATTCCATACTAAGGAATATTATAATCGATGGAATCAGTATCCAACCAATGATGTGTACATATGCAACGATATATATATATATATATATATATATATATATATGTATATATATATTTCAACCAACTAATTGTAATCTACCTAAACGACCATCACACATCATTCAGCCATTATTTATCACTATTAAAATCTAATTATAATATTTTAAAATAGAACAGAGTCGGTGATTTTACTCACCTTGCGCGTTAACCGTTTAATAATGATTTGCGTCAGTTAATTAAACTAGGCGTTCAATTCTACCGTAAATTCAACGTGCTTCAAATTGCTCCAAACTGACTTCATAGCGTTGCCAGCTTCCGTGCGGTTCTAAAGTGACAGACCGTTCGTCAAATTTTTTGATTGACGCCATCCACGTTCAAGCCCATCATCCCGGATGTGACTCCCAATACCAAACCCACAGTTCACAGTCTTCTTCCTCAGTACACATCGGCGTCTCCTATTCTTCCACTTCATGCACCGTTCTTACATTAAAAAACCATCGCCAATTTTCTGATCACACAACGCACTAAAACAAAATGGCCAAAACCTTATCTATTAATACCATTTACGTTTTCATTTAAAACCACGCAGGCTATTCTAATTTTCCACCTTGTTACTCCCCTTTTTCTTTGCCACACGTACCATTCTAGTCATACCATCGCAGCACCAATTAGTTAAATCTTCCCCTTATTCATTTTGCATGCTCCAGTGTACTCCCTGGTTCCACGTTTTACATTATCCTCTCACCCCTTCATCCCAATATGAACGCATGTATTAGGAACCTCCACGTTTCACATATGTCTTCTTCCATTTCTCAAGTTCAAACACTTCCTGTTGCACCACTCACACTCCCTCATATGAACGCACAACACTTCCCTGTTTCCGCCACTTTTAGGTGTTCCACTACATGCTCCTTAACCAAATCCATACACAAATACCCATCTCAGCCCTATATACACACGGCACTACCAAAATCGCATATACTATTTCTCTCCACATCACCATAGAGACCGCCTACAACGTTCAACACAATGTGAGAGACCACAAAGATCCATCTCTTCAATCAAATACGCATCCAAAAAGAACCCATTTACGCATAAGAACCCCAACCAAACTTTCCAGAACACCGAAGCCCCCCTTCATTAGCATCATTAACTCAATACTTAACACCTTAAGATGCAATAAACCTCCTCATCATCTCCTCTTTGATCTTTCCACCACCTCACTCGAGTTTGATCCCCTCCAAAACTCGCGTCGAACTGTGTCACTTCCCATATAGTGGAAACACTACTCGTACACATCAAAACACATATTGGGTTGAAGCCGAACTTCATAAGATCTCATACTTTCTTCACGATTTTACGATGCCTGTATGATTATTTTAAAAACAACAGAGGGGGTTTAAAATGAAAAGGTGGACACTGTTTCCTCTTGCGTGGTGCTTCTAATGCAAAGCAGTGGGCTCAACCCCTGTATATATAGATTTCAATACTTAGGTGCCAAGTATTAGGCATCTAGCTAGCAGCTGAATTTTCTCCTTGTAGGCTTATGGTGTGTACAGTTTGCTGCATGATTTAAAGTCTTCCATAGCTGCTTGATTTAACAACTTAGGATGGCATAGGTTGGTAAGTTTCAGACTTAGCATGTGTAAAGGAATTTACTTAGAAGCTAAGATATATATATATATATATATATCATTCTTTTCACTTTGAAGTTTTGACGCAGAGCTCATCTCAGATTGGATGACGGATGCTCTTGGTATATAAGTGTTGGATGCCGATCTTAGCAGCTGGAGATGAAGTTCAAAGCAGGACTATAACTGTGTTACTTGGTACAGGAATTGCATTATTTGCTTTACATTATTGTTGGGTAAAAGCGCTTGAATGGAAAATGTGCTTTTATTATTTGCACGGGACACATACTTTGAACACGTCTAGCTTGTCATTTGCATTGGTTTAGAGGCATAGTGCATATGGAAACGGTTTAGGGTAGAAGTTTGTACACATGAATGAAATATAGTCCGTAAAGAGGTTTTCAATGTCTTGGTACGTTTGTTTTCAAAAATAGCATACCCATTGCGTAAAAATACGAGCAACTATGGACAAAAATGAAAATACCGTTGTGTCCAGTGAGGTGCCACGGTCCCAAAAATATAATAATATCGGTAGGTTAACTCATATTGTGAAACCTCAAAATATTGATATAGGGTGCAAAATACTCCAAATAAAAAATTGCGTATTTAATTAATTAAAAATTACAGTAAAATTCTAAAAATTAAATTATAACAACGTCTCAAAGGACTTTTCCAGATTTGAAATTAATATTTAAATATATTTAAATAAACCGTTATGGTCCATATACGATTTCATAGTGACTTTCTGGAAATTTGGTTTGGACATATCACGCAATCTATAATGCGAAAGTTCCATTTTTCACTTCCATTAGAAAAATACAGTTCAACAAATTTCAACGTTTCTTGTTTCGAAGAAATCCGACTAATAACGGGTCCTGTATACTCAGTTGGAGTTCAGAACATTAAATTACGAACTGCCGCAATATTACGGGCTCGATTATATTTAATATATATTTTTACACGTTCAACTTCGTTTTAATTAATAGATAAATCCAGTTATATTACGAATTCAATATTTAAACTGATTTAAATATTCAAATACAAACCAATAAAAACGCGGGACGTTACACTCCTTCCCCCTTAAAAAAGAATTTCGTCCCCGAAATTACTAAGGTAGGGAAAATGCTACAATCCATATTATAGCCAGGTTAAAAATCTTTTATTTAATTTCTTAAATTCAGTTTCGACGGAGCCGATTAATTCTAGTTAAAATGCTAATTCCTTTTTATTAACAAATACTTTCAGAAATTCTGAAAATTTCCTAACAGCTAAAATTTTCAGAGAATTTCACCAGCATCTCCTCTGCATGGCTCATTTGGTGCTACTACAACTTGCCTCTCTGGGTCTTCTCCAATCCAAAGAAAATTAAATGTAATACTTAATAATTTCGCTCGATCTGAATCGGTCGCTAAACCAACCAAGACCGTTCGAAACCCCTGATTGCTTTGAGAACACGACAAATTGGAACAAAAACAGAAGAACATTCCATTGTTTACTACAACAATTTATCAGAATACAAGAATATACAGAGTATAAACAAATAATATACATTTGACGAACATCAGAGATTTAAATACATTACTGCAGCGGAAAAATAATATAATATACAACTGAAAGAGATATACAGATATAGAGCTTTCCGGATATCGTTCCAGTTGTAAACCAGGTTCTTGTGAATATAAATCAACAAAACCAAAACTGCTAGCTGCCCATGCGGAAATAGGGGCACCCAGAGTTTAGGTTAAAACAATAAACTCTAGGTCAGTCATGTGACTGGTGTGAGAACTAAAATAGTTATTAATCTTTATTTTAAAGTTCGGTAAAACAAGGGACCATGCCATATAACACGGAACGGGTTTCCTCCCAAGAATACCAGTGCATAAAACAACAACGCAATGCTAAATAAAGAACAATGAAGCTATTATAAGACCCAGGTCCCACCACACAATGCAACACAAGCCAGAGGATAGGTTTTACCTTATAATAGCCAAAGAATGCTTGATACGCTAAATTTCATCTTTTATTATTAATATAAGTGTATAGTGTAAAAACAATTTCAATCATAAGTATCAATCATAGACAGCATGGGTACCATATATCATGTCGCCATATATGTAGGTTTACAATCAAAACCGCAAAGTCACGTATTGGAAGTTGGATTTCCATCTGTGAACCGAGGCAAGGGATTGTCCTCACCGCTTCGAGATGCGGCAAGCGCGCAGACAAGCCTTGGATCATCAGGGTCGGTCGACCGATGTGGATTAAAATGCCTGAACACTGCATTTCCCCACCCTTTGGGGCGTCAATGAGCCAAATGACTCCATCGACTCCACATAGTCACCGATATATCTGAGGCGCCTCGCAATCCAACAACCACACATGTGAAAATAATATAAATGTCAGGGCTGGTAGGTCACTGACACCACCCTAGCTAGAAGGAAACTCATGTCCTCCCTCAGGTCCTCTCCCGTTTCTGGTTCACAACCGGGGTGTGAGGCTCGTGAATTAACGTTACACAGAGCTATGTCACACAGGCGGTGCTTTGATCATCAGCCACAAGACTTTGCTTTTCAATAAAAGCCTTGATCATTTGCATCTTAGCATGCCACACAGGCAAACCACTCCATGCAACCGATATCCATCAATCACACAGAATGATATCCAATGTCAGACACATAGTCCATTTACAAGTCCGTTCTGGATCTGAACGAAACTGGAGGCACCTTGTACCTCGCATATCCATCGATCTCCAAGTACGTCTGGACGATCACCAACTGATTCCCTCCTCTTGGGTGTACAGCCCAATCAAGATCATCAGTAATTATCCAAACGATGTGAAGACCTCTGGTCTTCGACCACCGTCTTCATCCTTGACACATCGTCGAATCAATTATTCAGAATGGGAAAAACCCAGTCTTTTTGAATAACTCGCGTATATAATAAACAAGTGTTACACAAACACAACATACGCCTCATTCCAATTCAGAATATTCTTTTATTCCAATATTCACATCTATAGGGAAAGGTTCCCATTAATTTTATCAAAGATAAATTCTTTTAAATTTATTCTTTAATCTTCTTTTGGATTTCAATTCAAACCAAATTATGGTTTATCCAAACTAGTCGGGATTAACGAACCTTACCGAAGTAATCATTTGTTTTAAATTTCCCAATCCCATCCTATTCATCCCATGAAGTAAAATTGGTAGTACTTCATATCTAACACCACGGTGTTATCGGTAAATTCCATTACCATTTCACGTTCAAATCTAATTAAAGATTTAACAATCGCCTGGAGCAAAACTGGTGATACTCCATTCTCGATCATTTCAATCTAATTAAAGATTCATTAAAACTCCACTTGGTTTTAATCTTCCCAAAAATCAATATTAATGATTGTTTAACTTAGGAAATCATATCCTAAAGAACCAATGTCACTTAAAACACGGTTCACTATAAACCCAACATCACATTCCATTAACGATGGAATCTTCATGGAAAACAAATCGGTATATACAATCGATATAATCTTCCATATCCGACTAACAATATAAATGGAATAACGACAAAGCCTTTTAAATTCCATATATATTAGCAGTCCTCATCCACAGAAATTTACTTCGATTATTACCAAATCGAATTCCATTCCATTCCAATTTATTTTATTAAATTGGAAAACTTCACTTTGGAAAATCTCCTTTAAATCTTAACAAGAGATTTATAAATTCCAAATCACAGTTCACTGTAAATCAGGTTAAAGAACGAATGTCGTTAAAACACAGTTCATAACAAACCCAATTCACATTCCATTAATTATCGGGTTAAAGAACAAGTGCTATTTAAATCACCATTCACGATAAACCCAAAATCACATTCTACTTCAATTCCAATTAAATATCAATTAATGGGTATTCTTCATTAAATCTAAATAAAAGACTTAATCTTTTCTCAACTGGGTTTAAGAACAGTGTTAATGAAGACACAATTCACGACAAACCCAAATCCCATTTGATATTAAATACAAGGCTCTGAATAGAAAATATATCGGCTTATATTCAATATCAAATAACACAGCCAACAAATATCGTATTGGAAATAACGATATACATATATCTTTCAAATATCCATAACAATATCTGTATAATCACGAAATCCAACATCGAAATATTGTGATGGCAAAGAATTTCGCTCGGTCCGAACCAGTCGCTAAACCGATCCAGACCGTTCGAAACGCCCTATCGTTTGAGAACATGACAAATCAGAACGCATATAAAAGAACCTTTCATTGTATATTACAACAATGCATCAGATTACAAGAATATACAGAGTATAAATGAATATTACACAGAAATATCAGAGATACAAATTACATCTAAATACATAGCAGCGGAAAAATAATACAATACACAACTAGAATGAGATATACGGATACAAAGCTTTCCGGATATCGTTCCAGCTGTAAACCAGGATCCTGTGAATATAAATCCGCAAAACCAAAACTACTAGCTGCCCGTGTCAAAATAAGGGCACCCAGAGTTTAGGTTAAAACAATAAACTCCAGGTCAGTCATGTGACTGGTGTGAGAACTAAAACAGTTATTAATCTTTATTTTAAATCATTAGGTAAATCAAGGGACCACGCCGTATAACACGGAACGGGTTTCCTCCCAAAAATACCAGTGCATAAAACAAACAGCACAATGCTAAATAAAGAAAAATGAAGCTGTTATAAGACCCAGGTCCCATCACACAATGCAACGCAGCCGAGGATAGGGTTTTCCCTTATAACAGCCAAAGAATGCTTGATACGGTTAAAACAAATCGTTTGATACTATTATAAGTGCATAGTGTATAAAACAACTTCAAATCATAAGTATCAATCATAGGCGGCATGGGTACCATATATCATGTCGCCATACTAGGCTCTACAAATAAAACCGCAAATGTCACGTATTTGGAAATTGGATTTCCGTCTATGAACCGAGGCAAAAGATAGTCCTCAACCGATTCGAGACGCTCTAGCCCGCCCCTCAGGAACATCCGCAACTGCCCCCTAGATCCTCAGGGCCGGTCCACCGATGTGGATTATTATGCCTGAACACTACGTCTCCCCACCCTATGAGGTGTAAGTGAGCCAACTAAATGACTCCATCGGTTCGAGAACGACCGATCAATCCGAGGCGCCTCGCAACAGCAACAACCACATAAGTCAAACTCGTCAGGGCGTGTAAAACCACTGACGCCACTTTTTAGCTAGAAAGAAACGCATGCCCTCCCTGACGTCCTCTCCCGTTTTTGGTTCATACCGGGTGTGAAACACGCGAAGTAAACGTTACACAAAGCTACGCCACAAAGGCCTTGCTTTGATCATCACCACAAGGCTTTGCTTTTCAACAGAAGCCTCGATCAATTGCCACTTAGGCATGCCACACAGGCAATTCACTCCATGCGTTTGATATCCATCAATATATAACCCCTGAGCTAGTACGTCTCAGAGAAGGGCGTTAAGAAAGAGAATAAATTCTCCGCCGCCAAACAGATATATATTTAATAGAAATCAAACACACAGACTAAAATCCAATGTCAGACACACAGTCCATTTACAAGTCCGTTCTGGGTCTGAACGAAACCGGAGGCACCTGGTACCTCGCATATCCATCGATCTCCAAGTACGTCTGGACGATCACCAACTGTTTCCATCTTCTTGGGTGTACAGCCCAATCAAGATCATCAGTAATCATCCAAACGACGTGAAGACATCCGGTCTTCGACCACCGTCTTCATCTTCGACTTATCGTCGTATCAGTTATTCAGAATGGGATAAACCCGGTCTTTCCGAATATCTCGCGTATAATTTAAATAAGTGTTACACAAACACAACATATGCCTCATTCCAATTCATCAGTCACTAACCGTAAATTAATCAAGAGAATAATTCCCCAAATATTAACCCCGAAGGCCGAAACCAACATCAGATCAATATCCAGAAAACCACTCTGCTTAGCTAATCGACGGTTAGTTTCTGATTTCACATTCACAGGGAAAGGTTCCCATTAATTTTATCCAAGATAAATTTCTTGAATTTATTCTTTAATCTATTTTTGAATATCAATTCAAAACTAGTCGGAATTAGCGAACCTTACCATAGTAATCATTGGTTTTAATTTCCCAATCCCAACCTATTCATCCCATGAAGTAAAACTGGTAATACTTCATATCTAACACCGCGATGTTATCGGTAAATTAATTACCATTTCACGTTCAAATCTAATTAAAGATTTAACTATCGCCTGGAGCAAAACTGGTGATACTCCATTTTCGATCATTTCAATCTAATTAAAGATTCATTAAAACTCTACTTAGTTTTAATCTTCGACTGGGTTAAAGAATCAGTGTCATTTAAAACACGGTTCACGATAAACCCAAAATCACATTCATTAATTATCGGGTTAAAGAACAAGTGTTATTTAAAACACTGTTCACGATAAACCCAAAAATCATTCCATTAATTATCGGGTTAAAGAACAAGTGTTATTTAAAAACACTGTTCACGATAAGCCCAAAAATCATTACCAATTCAATTCCAATTAAATATCATTTAATTGGTACACTTCATTAAATCTAAATAAAAAGATTTAATCTTTTCTCAACTGGGTTCAAGAACAGTGTTAGTGAAGACACCATTCACGACAAACCCAAATCACATTTGATATTCAATATAAGGTTCTGAATAGAAAATATATCGCCTTATATTCAATATCAAATTCTACGACTAACAAATGTCGTATTGGAAATAACGATATAAATATATATCTTTCAAATTTCCATAACAACATCTGTATAATCACGAATTCCAACATCGAAATATTCCGAAAACAATTTCGATTCAAATCCACTCCAATGCAATCATTGGAAATTTTGGTTATTTTTAAAACCCTTTTCAAATTCAATTTATTCATTTTAAAAATAAATAGAATTATAATCCTAGTTCAAAACTAGTTCATTTCGATAAAAATCTATTTTTATCTTTTCAAATATGGAGTGTTTCATCCCAAATCTTCACAAATCATTTCTTATGATTTTACACAAATTATTATTTTTAATAATTTTATCAAGGCCCGTACAGTCGATTTCCATCAACGGCCATCGAACTGCACTTACAGCGACCTTTTTCAAATTTGATTTGGACATAATTCCAAATCCAACCGTTAGATTTCAAATTTCTAACATTCGTTAGAAAGCTCTTTTCGATACGAACCCAACGGTTCCGGTTTTAGGAGAACCGATGGTCGGATCTCCTGTAATATCCGTTCGAAGTAAATGGTCGAAATTCACGAACTGCCGCAGCGCGGCCCGTTCTATTCAGGCCATTATATTATATATATAATATATTTTTCGTCGATTTCTATTTAAAACGAATTATATGCATAGTTTTAAATTCGTTTCAAAAGCAATTTCAACTTCCTTTTCATTTCAAATCAAAACTGAATTCTTCTTTATAAATTCCTTTTAAAATTCATTTCTATTCAATTCAAATTTCAATTCAATTTGAATTAATTTCAATTCGCTTTCAATTCAATTTGAATTCGTTTTCAATTTAATTCATTTCGAAATCGTTTTCAATTCAATTCATTTCGAAATCGTTTTCAATTCAATTCATTTCGAAATCGTTTTCAATTCAATTCATTTCGAAATCGTTTTCAATTCAATTCATTTCGAAATCGTTTTCAATTCAATTCATTTCGAAATCATTTTCAATTCAATTCATTTCGAAATCGTTTTCAATTCAATTCATTTCAAAATGAATAAAATCGATATAAATATCGTTCACGTCAAAATGGCGTCAATCTAATCAACACGGCTTCATATATTTCTATTTTCAAATATTCTATTTCAAATATTTCTTTTTCAAAATAGTTGTTATTATCAAAATATTTCGTTCAACACATGACCAATCTCAATGGATGAAGCTGTCAACACATGAACCTTTATTTTATATTATAAAGATGTAAATTTTATTACTAAAATATTTCGTTCAACACATGACCAATCTCAATGGATGAGTACTGTCAACACATGAACCTTTATTTTATATTATTCTTTATTTTTCAAATTGGAATGAGGCCCAATCAATTACCCTATAAAGTTAATTATATGGATTTCATACAACACATGTATATAATAGCATTGAAAAATAATCAACCATCAACCAAAGTGCACTACACTGTATAACCATCAAATATAAATAACTAACGCTTATAACAGCCTGTCAATCGATCGATTAACATATTTAATCAATCAGGATGAGTGAACTTCAAATTTCATCCCAACACCCGTGTAGGGTTTCAAACAATCAAACACAGATTTTATTTGTGCAGTTGAGCGATGTGTGAAAGTTATCGTCCCAATCAATGTCTTTCAAATAGGTGTACATAAACAAACCGTCCGGTCTGTAAATGAATATTTATTTATTTGCATTCACGTTAAAAATTATATTTTTAACGACAAAACATTTTATTTCGACATATGAATTCTTATTCAATTCATTTATTCTATAAAATGATATTGTTATTTTTCTAACTTATTTTAGAAAATTTCGACGGCATAACGGCACGATACTAGAAACGGGACAAGGCATAGCCTTATCCCCGGTCTAGTGAAGGCCCACGCCATTCACACATAAATCAAATTCACCAAACAAACAAATTCAAATCAAATATCCAACTAATCTATGCAACCAAACAAACAAGTCCATGGTCTGTGGACGATTGTGTCGGGTGCTACTAAGCACCGTCTGCATCCTAGTATATATATAACTAGAAAAAGAAATTGAAAGGTGAGAAATTCTCACATATAGCTATCCAATCATCCTGACTCTTCTTTGATATAAATCTTCTTCGTTCTCGCCTTTTTGTTACTTTCGTTGTCCGCTTTCACTACATATGAAAAAAAAATCGAATTTTACTTTGCTATTCAATATATAAAAATCGAATTTTTACTACTATGTTATATAGATAAAAATTATATTTTTATCACGCTATTTTCCATATAAAGATTTCGCCTTTTCTAAAATAAAGATTTCGCCTTTTCTAAAATAAAGATTTCGCCTTTTCTAAAATAAAGATTTCGCCTTTTCTAATATAAAGATTTCGCCTTTTCTAAAATAAAGATTTTACCTTTTCTAATTCAAAGATTTTACCTTTTCTAATTCAAAGATTTTACCTTTTCTAATTCAATGATTTTACCTTTTCTAATTCAAAGATTTCTAAATAAAAATCATTGCTTTAAAACATAAAATAAAATCAGTTTTTAAATATAACAAAAATCAGTTTTTAAATTATAACAAAATACAGTTTTTAAATTATAACCAAAATACAGTTTTTAAATTAAAACAAAATGTTTAAAAACTCACCTTTTTCTAGGTCAGAAGGGGGCGGGGGTCGCTGCTACGAACGGGGACGGAGGGTGGCGGTCTGCTGGGACGCGGCGGCGAGGTCAAGGCATGGGTCCAGGGGTGCGGCGGTTCATTCGCAGAAGAGGAGAGAGAGGAAGAAGGGGGATCGAGCGTTGGTGGCGTTGACTGGGCGGAGGCGATGGCCTGGAGGCGGGATAGGCGACGCGACTGGATGCGCGGTGGGCGGACGAGATCAGGGCGACGGGTTTCTAGGTTTTTTCTTTCTTTCTGAAATCGATTATCTGTTGAAAAGTAAAGGGGGGGGGGGCAGAACGATTTTAAGGAGGAGAAGGGAGAGAGGTAATTTAATTTTTTTAATTTATTTTATTTTAATTGCAAAAAGTTGACTTTTACATACGACCTCTAAACGAGGTCCACCGCCTGTCGTCCATAGCGTTTCACCCCCATTCCGAACACAATGGGATATGTATCGTAGGTTGATTCGATCATTTGAATCAGTTTCCGTTTAATTTACATTTAAATCACTATATTGAATTTTAAACGCGCATTTCAAATTACCGGGGTCACATACTAACTCTATAAATTGCAGAAAAATATTTTCTAGCTTCGTATTGACGATACGGTCTTAACAAAACTAGTTTCGTCAAATTCTGAGACCGTAGGAAAAATGGCCAATTTCCAGTCGATTAAAATCAACTAAAACTGGTCAAACGCGTTTTCCTTTGCCACGCTCACATACTGATTCGAAAAATTATGAAATTTGGAATCTAGCAATAACTTGACGTCACGGACCCAACAAAACTGGTTTCATCGAAATCCGAGGTCGTTTACAAAATGTCCATTTTTAAGGGCCTGAATTCCATAGCGACTATTCAGAATTTTCAACTAGACGTATCTTTTGATTCCCGCTATGAAATTTCGATTAGTCGGATTCGTTGCAAAGATATTATCAATTAGATCCTAATGTTTTTGGTTTCACTAAAATCCGGATTGTTTTGCACCCGGTACATTCAATTGAAGTTTGAAATCGAATTATCGAACTACCGCGCCATTTTCAATTCTATTTATAATTATATATAAATATTTATATTCTAACGACGACGCGTATAAAATATACGTTCGAATTCTATTCAAAATAAATTCCTCGACAATATTATTTAAAATAATCTATTTTAAATATTCAAAATTCGCTAAAATTGTCAAAATAAAAATTTTAAACTGGCCCAGATTTTCGGGTTATTACAATCTCCCCCACTTAAAACTTTTCGTCCCCGAAAAGGAACAAAGTCGAAAGTGGTTTGATTAATCAATTCTACGTTCGATCTGGCTTCCATTCTCCAACTTTTTAGTTTCTGAGAATTTTCAAAATTTCAAAAATTTGGCTAACACCCTAAATTTTTGAAAAATTTCGCCATAACCTCCCCTGCACCGGGAGCATCGGGGAATTTCAAATAGCTTCCCCGGTCCTTCAGATCTCAAAAAGAAAAAGAAAAGGCCAAGCGGCTAGCCAATAGGCTCATAAAATCATCATCACCCAAACAAAACAGTAAATTATGTAGTAAACATGTACCTATTTGTCGGGCAAACAAATTTTATTCTCTGCTCTAGCCTCCTTGCTATGACCTGTTCAATGTAAGTATATGTATATGCAAGCAAATGCGACCAATTTTCGATACAATTCAATATTTGATGCTATTAGGCATAATGGTTCAAAATTATCAAACAAATAAACAAACAACACAAACATCAATTAATTAGTGAATTAAAGTTTCAAATTCATAATTTGATACATATACAGAAAATCATGTTTTGATGCCAAATCACAATAATGTATTCTAGCTATATTAGTTTTGGTTCTCACACCAGCCTAATGGAAATATATAGAAAATCACATCTTCGTCACACGAATATAAATTCTGACGACGAGTACTCAACCATCAGAATCATCTTCGGGCCACTAGAGTATGATTCTATATCTATCCAGTATATTAAAACTTTAAATACACGTTTGCAAGGCGTATATGCAAAATCTTTATATACTGGACTGTCCAAATCTATATAAAATAAATAATCAAATACGAATAATTGATTTTAAATTTTCAAAACAAAATTGGTTTCATTTGAAAAATATACTCTTCACACTCGTTCTAGGATACTACTGATCCCATCTCTAACGAGTCATTCTCATTGGATATTGCTAATCCAATATCTGATGAATTCTTTCGTATGGTTCTAATGTGCCTTGTTCTCTGCTTTGTAAACCAAAGCTCTGATACCAAATGTGACGGCAAAGAATTTCGCTCGGTCCGAACCAGTCGCTAAACCGATCCAGGCCGTTCGAAACGCCCTATCGTTTGAGAACACGACAAATCAGAACGCATATAAAAGAACCTTTCATTGTATATTACAACAATGCATCAGATTACAAGAATATACAGAGTATAAATGAATATTACACAGAAATATCAGAGATACAAATTACATCTAAATACATAGCAGCGGAAAAATAATACAATACACAACTAGAATGAGATATACGGATACAAAGCTTTCCGGATATCGTTCCAGCTGTAAACCAGGATCCTGTGAATATAAATCTGCAAAACCAAAACTACTAGCTGCCCGTGTCAAAATAAGGGCACCCAGAGTTTAGGTTAAAACAATAAACTCCAGGTCAGTCATGTGACTGGTGTGAGAACTAAAAAAGTTATTAATCTTTATTTTAAATCATTAGGTAAATCAAGGGACCACGCCGTATAACACGGAACGGGTTTCCTCCCAAAAATACCAGTGCATAAAACAAACAGCGCAATGCTAAATAAAGAAAAATGAAGCTGTTATAAGACCCAGGTCCCATCACACAATGCAACGCAGCCGAGGATAGGGTTTTCCCTTATAACAGCCAAAGAATGCTTGATACGGTTAAAACAAATCGTTTGATACTATTATAAGTGCATAGTGTATAAAACAACTTCAAATCATAAGTATCAATCATAGGCGGCATGGGTACCATATATCATGTCGCCATACTAGGCTCTACAAATAAAACCGCAAATGTCACGTATTTGGAAATTGGATTTCCGTCTATGAATCGAGGCAAAAGATAGTCCTCAACCGATTCGAGACGCTCTAGCCCGCCCCTCAGGAACATCCGCAACTGCCCCCTAGATCCTCAGGGCCGGTCCACCGATGTGGATTATTATGCCTGAACACTACGTCTCCCCACCCTATGAGGTGTAAGTGAGCCAACTAAATGACTCCATCGGTTCGAGAACGACCGATCAATCCGAGGCGCCTCGCAACAGCAACAACCACATAAGTCAAACTCGTCAGGGCGTGTAAAACCACTGACGCCACTTTTTAGCTAGAAAGAAACGCATGCCCTCCCTGACGTCCTCTCCCGTTTTTGGTTCATACCGGATGTGAAACACGCGAAGTAAGCGTTACACAAAGCTACGCCACAAAGGCCTTGCTTTGATCATCACCACAAGGCTTTGCTTTTCAACAGAAGCCTCGATCAATTGCCACTTAGGCATGCCATACAGGCAATTCACTCCATGCGTTTGATATCCATCAATATATAACCCCTGAGCTAGTACGTCTCAGAGAAGGGCGTTAAGAAAGAGAATAAATTCTCCGCCGCCAAACAGATATATATTTAATAGAAATCAAACACACAGACTAAAATCCAATGTCAGACACATAGTCCATTTACAAGTCCGTTCTGGGTCTGAACGAAACCGGAGGCACCTGGTACCTCGCATATCCATCGATCTCCAAGTACGTCTGGACGATCACCAACTGTTTCCATCTTCTTGGGTGTACAGCCCAATCAAGATCATCAGTAATCACCCAAACGACGTGAAGACATCCGGTCTTCGACCACCGTCTTCATCTTCGACTTATCGTCGTATCAGTTATTCAGAATGGGATAAACCCGGTCTTTCCGAATAACTCGCGTATACTTTAAATAAGTGTTACACAAATACAACATACGCCTCATTCCAATTCATCAGTCACTAACCGTAAATTAATCAAGAGAATAATTCCCCAAATATTAACCCCGAAGGCCGAAACCAACATCAGATCAATATCCAGAAAACCACTCTGCTTAGCTAATCGACGGTTAGTTTCTGATTTCACATTCACAGGGAAAGGTTCCCATTAATTTTATCCAAGATAAATTTCTTGAATTTATTCTTTAATCTATTTTTGAATATCAATTCAAAACTAGTCGGAATTAGCGAACCTTACCATAGTAATCATTGGTTTTAATTTCCCAATCCCAACCTATTCATCCCATGAAGTAAAACTGGTAATACTTCATATCTAACACCGCGGTGTTATCGGTAAATTAATTACCATTTCACGTTCAAATCTAATTAAAGATTTAACTATCGCCTGGAGCAAAACTGGTGATACTCCATTTTCGATCATTTCAATCTAATTAAAGATTCATTAAAACTCTACTTAGTTTTAATCTTCGACTGGGTTAAAGAATCAGTGTCATTTAAAACACGGTTCACGATAAACCCAAAATCACATTCATTAATTATCGGGTTAAAGAACAAGTGTTATTTAAAACACTGTTCACGATAAACCCAAAAATCATTCCATTAATTATCGGGTTAAAGAACAAGTGTTATTTAAAAACACTGTTCACGATAAGCCAAAAAATCATTACCAATTCAATTCCAATTAAATATCATTTAATTGGTACACTTCATTAAATCTAAATAAAAAGATTTAATCTTTTCTCAACTGGGTTCAAGAACAGTGTTAGTGAAGACACCATTCACGACAAACCCAAATCACATTTGATATTCAATATAAGGTTCTGAATAGAAAATATATCGCCTTATATTCAATATCAAATTCTACGACTAACAAATGTCGTATTGGAAATAACGATATAAATATATATCTTTCAAATTTCCATAACAACATCTGTATAATCACGAATTCCAACATCGAAATATTCCGAAAACAATTTCGATTCAAATCCACTCTAATGCAATCATTGGAAATTTTGGTTATTTTTAAAACCCTTTTCAAATTCAATTTATTCATTTTAAAAATAAATAGAATTATAATCCTAGTTCAAAACTAGTTCATTTCGATAAAAATCTATTTTTATCTTTTCAAATATGGAGTGTTTCATCCCAAATCTTCACAAATCATTTCTTATGATTTTACACAAATTATTATTTTTAATAATTTTATCAAGGCCCGTACAGTCGATTTCCATCAACGGCCATCGAACTGCACTTACAGCGACCTTTTTCAAATTTGATTTGGACATAATTCCAAATCCAACCGTTAGATTTCAAATTTCTAACATTCGTTAGAAAGCTCTTTTCGATACGAACCCAACGGTTCCGGTTTTAGGAGAATCCGATGGTCGGATCTCCTGTAATATCCGTTCGAAGTAAATGGTCGAAATTCACGAACTGCCGCGGCGCGGCGCGTTCTATTCAGGCCATTATATTATATATATAATATATATAATATATTTTTCGTCGATTTCTATTTAAAACGAATTATATGCATAGTTTTAAATTCGTTTCAAAAGCAATTTCAACTTCCTTTTCATTTCAAATCAAAACTGAATTCTTCTTTATAAATTCCTTTTAAAATTCATTTCTATTCAATTTAAATTTCAATTCAATTTGAATTAATTTCAATTCGCTTTCAATTCAATTTGAATTCGTTTTCAATTTAATTCATTTCGAAATCGTTTTCAATTCAATTCATTTCAAAATCGTTTTCAATTCAATTCATTTCGAAATCGTTTTCAATTCAATTCATTTCGAAATCGTTTTCAATTCAATTCATTTCGAAATCGTTTTCAATTCAATTCATTTCGAAATCATTTTCAATTCAATTCATTTCGAAATCGTTTTCAATTCAATTCATTTCAAAATGAATAAAATCGATATAAATATCGTTCACGTCAAAATGGCGTCAATCTAATCAACACGGCTTCATATATTTCTATTTTCAAATATTCTATTTCATATATTTCTTTTTCAAAATAGTTGTTATTATCAAAATATTTCGTTCAACACATGACCAATCTCAATGGATGAAGCTGTCAACACATGAACCTTTATTTTATATTATAAAGATGTAAATTTTATTACTAAAATATTTCGTTCAACACATGACCAATCTCAATGGATGAGTACTGTCAACACAAGAACCTTTATTTTATATTATTCTTTATTTTTCAAATTGGAATGAGGCCCAATCAATTACCCTATAAAGTTAATTATATGGATTTCATACAACACATGTATATAATAGCATTGAAAAATAATCAACCATCAACCAAAGTGCACTACACTGTATAACCATCAAATATAAATAACTAACGCTTATAACAGCCTGTCAATCGATCGATTAACATATTTAATCAATCAGGATGAGTGAACTTCAAATTTCATCCCAACACCCGTGTAGGGTTTCAAACAATCAAACACAGATTTTATTTGTGCAGTTGAGCGATGTGTGAAAGTTATCGTCCCAATCAATGTCTTTCAAATAGGTGTACATAAACAAACCGTCCGGTCTGTAAATGAATATTTATTTATTTGCATTCACGTTAAAAATTATATTTTTAACGACAAAACATTTTATTTCGACATATGAATTCTTATTCAATTCATTTATTCTACAAAATGATATTGTTATTTTTCTAACTTATTTTAGAAAATTTCGGCGGCATAACGGCACGATACTAGAAACGGGACAAGGCATAGCCTTATCCCCGGTCTAGTGAAGGCCCACGCCATTCACACATAAATCAAATTCACCAAACAACCAAATTCAAATCAAATATCCAACTAATCTATGCAACCAAACAAACAAGTCCATGGTCTGTGGACGATTGTGTCGGGTGCTACTAAGCACCGTCTGCATCCTAGTATATATATAACTAGAAAAAGAAATTGAAATGTGAGAAATTCTCACATATAGCTATCCAATCATCCTGACTCTTCTTTGATATAAATCTTCTTCGTTCTCGCCTTTTTGTTACTTTCGTTGTCCGCTTTCACTACATATGAAAAAAAAATCGAATTTTACTTTGCTATTCGATATATAAAAATCGAATTTTTACTACTATGTTATATAGATAAAAATTATATTTTTATCACGCTATTTTCCATATAAAGATTTCGCCTTTTCTAAAATAAAGATTTCGCCTTTTCTAAAATAAAGATTTCGCCTTTTCTAATATAAAGATTTCGCCTTTTCTAAAATAAAGATTTTACCTTTTCTAATTCAAAGATTTTACCTTTTCTAATTCAAAGATTTTACCTTTTCTAATTCAATGATTTTACCTTTTCTAATTCAAAGATTTCTAAATAAAAATCATTGCTTTAAAACATAAAATAAAATCAGTTTTTAAATATAACAAAAATCAGTTTTTAAATTATAACAAAATACAGTTTTTAAATTATAACCAAAATACAGTTTTTAAATTAAAACAAAATATTTAAAAACTCACCTTTTTCTAGGTCAGAAGGGGGCGGGGGTCGCTGCTACGAACGGGGACGGAGGGTGGCGGTCTGCTGGGACGCGGCGGCGAGGTCAAGGCATGGGTCCAGGGGTGCGGCGGTTCATTCGCAGAAGAGGAGAGAGAGGAAGAAGGGGGATCGAGCGTTGGTGGCGTTGACTGGGCGGAGGCGATGGCCTGGAGGCGGGATAGGCGACGCGACTGGATGCGCGGTGGGCGGACGAGATCAGGGCGACGGGTTTCTAGGTTTTTTCTTTTCTTTCTGAAATCGATTATCTGTTGAAAAGTAAAGGGGGGGGGGGGGGGCAGAACGATTTTAAGGAGGAGAAGGGAGAGAGGTAATTTAATTTTTTTAATTTATTTTATTTTAATTGCAAAAAGTTGACTTTTACATACGACCTCTAAACGAGGTCCACCGCCTGTCGTCCATAGCGTTTCACCCCCATTCCGAACACAATGGGATATGTATCGTAGGTTGATTCGATCATTTGAATCAGTTTCCGTTTAATTTACATTTAAATCACTATATTGAATTTTAAACGCGCATTTCAAATTACCGGGGTCACATACTAACTCTATAAATTGCAGAAAAATATTTTCTAGCTTCGTATTGACGATACGGTCTTAACAAAACTAGTTTCGTCAAATTCTGAGACCGTAGGAAAAATGGCCAATTTCCAGTCGATTAAAATCAACTAAAACTGGTCAAACGCGTTTTCCTTTGCCACGCTCACATACTGATTCGAAAAATTATGAAATTTGGAATCTAGCAATAACTTGACGTCACAGGCCCAACAAAACTGGTTTCGTCGAAATCCGAGGTCGTTTACAAAATGTCCATTTTTAAGGGCCTGAATTCCATAGCGACTATTCAGAATTTTCAACTGGACATATCTTTTGATTCCCGCTATGAAATTTCGATTAGTCGGATTCGTTGCAAAGATATTATCAATTAGATCCTAATGTTTTTGGTTTCACTAAAATCCGGATTGTTTTGCACCCGGTACATTCAATTGAAGTTTGAAATCGAATTATCGAACTACCGCGCCATTTTCAATTCTATTTATAATTATATATAAATATTTATATTCTAACGACGACGCGTATAAAATATACGTTCGAATTCTATTCAAAATAAATTCCTCGACAATATTATTTAAAATAATCTATTTTAAATATTCAAAATTCGCTAAAATTGTCAAAATAAAAATTTTAAACTGGCCCAGATTTTCGGGTTATTACAATCTTCCCCACTTAAAACTTTTCGTCCCCGAAAAGGAACAAAGTCGAAAGTGGTTTGATTAATCAATTCTACGTTCGATCTGGCTTCCATTCTCCAACTTTTTAGTTTCTGAGAATTTTCAAAATTTCAAAAATTTGGCTAACACCCTAAATTTTCGAAAAATTTCGCCATAACCTCCCCTGCACCGGGAGCATCGGGGAATTTCAAATAGCTTCCCCGGTCCTTCAGATCTCAAAAAGAAAAAGAAAAGGCCAAGCGGCTAGCCAATAGGCTCATAAAATCATCATCACCCAAACAAAACAGTAAATTATGTAGTAAACATGTACCTATTTGTCGGGCAAACAAATTTTATTCTCTGCTCTAGCCTCCTTGCTATGACCTGTTCAATGTAAGTATATGTATATGCAAGCAAATGCGACCAATTTTCGATACAATTCAATATTTGATGCTATTAGGCATAATGGTTCAAAATTATCAAACAAATAAACAAACAACACAAACATCAATTAATTAGTGAATTAAAGTTTCAAATTCATAATTTGATACATATACAGAAAATCATGTTTTGATGCCAAATCACAATAATGTATTCTAGCTATATTAGTTTTGGTTCTCACACCAGCCTAATGGAAATATATAGAAAATCACATCTTCGTCACACGAATATAAATTCTGACGACGAGTACTCAACCATCAGAATCATCTTCGGGCCACTAGAGTATGATTCTATATCTATCCAGTATATTAAAACTTTAAATACACGTTTGCAAGGCGTATATGCAAAATCTTTATATACTGGACTGTCCAAATCTATATAAAATAAATAATCAAATACGAATAATTGATTTTAAATTTTCAAAACAAAATTGGTTTCATTTGAAAAATATACTCTTCACACTCGTTCTAGGATACTACTGATCCCATCTCTAACGAGTCATTCTCATTGGATATTGCTAATCCAATATTTGATGAATTCTTTCGTATGGTTCTAATGTGCCTTGTTCTCTGCTTTGTAAACCAAAGCTCTGATACCAAATGTGACGGCAAAGAATTTCGCTCGGTCCGAACCAGTCGCTAAACCGATCCAGGCCGTTCGAAACGCCCTATCGTTTGAGAACACGACAAATCAGAACGCATATAAAAGAACCTTTCATTGTATATTACAACAATGCATCAGATTACAAGAATATACAGAGTATAAATGAATATTACACAGAAATATCAGAGATACAAATTACATCTAAATACATAGCAGCGGAAAAATAATACAATACACAACTAGAATGAGATATACGGATACAAAGCTTTCCGGATATCGTTCCAGCTGTAAACCAGGATCCTGTGAATATAAATCTGCAAAACCAAAACTACTAGCTGCCCGTGTCAAAATAAGGGCACCCAGAGTTTAGGTTAAAACAATAAACTCCAGGTCAGTCATGTGACTGGTGTGAGAACTAAAACAGTTATTAATCTTTATTTTAAATCATTAGGTAAATCAAGGGACCACGCCGTATAACACGGAACGGGTTTCCTCCCAAAAATACCAGTGCATAAAACAAACAGCGCAATGCTAAATAAAGAAAAATGAAGCTGTTATAAGACCCAGGTCCCATCACACAATGCAACGCAGCCGAGGATAGGGTTTTCCCTTATAACAGCCAAAGAATGCTTGATACGGTTAAAACAAATCGTTTGATACTATTATAAGTGCATAGTGTATAAAACAACTTCAAATCATAAGTATCAATCATAGGCGGCATGGGTACCATATATCATGTCGCCATACTAGGCTCTACAAATAAAACCGCAAATGTCACGTATTTGGAAATTGGATTTCCGTCTATGAACCGAGGCAAAAGATAGTCCTCAACCGATTCGAGACGCTCTAGCCTGCCCCTCAGGAACAGCCGCAACTGCCCCCTGGATCCTCAGGGCCGGTCCACCGATGTGGATTATTATGCCTGAACACTACGTCTCCCCACCCTATGGGGTGTAAGTGAGCCAACTAAATGACTCCATCGGTTCGAGAATGACCGATCAATCCGAGGCGCCTCGCAACAGCAACAACCACATAAGTCAAACTCGTCAGGGCGTGTAAAACCACTGACGCCACTTTTTAGCTAGAAAGAAACGCATGCCCTCCCTGACGTCCTCTCCCGTTTTTGGTTCATACCGGGTGTGAAACACGCGAAGTAAACGTTACACAAAGCTACGCCACAAAGGCCTTGCTTTGATCATCACCACAAGGCTTTGCTTTTCAACAGAAGCCTCGATCAATTGCCACTTAGGCATGCCACACAGGCAATTCACTCCATGCGTTTGATATCCATCAATATATAACCCCTGAGCTCGTACGTCTCAGAGAAGGGCGTTAAGCAAGAGAATAAATTCTCCGCCGCCAAACAGATATATATTTAATAGAAATCAAACACACAGACTAAAATCCAATGTCAGACACACAGTCCATTTACAAGTCCGTTCTGGGTCTGAACAAAACCGGAGGCACCTAGTACCTCGCATATCCATCGATCTCCAAGTACGTCTGGACGATCACCAACTGTTTCCATCTTCTTGGGTGTACAGCCCAATCAAGATCATCAGTAATCACCCAAACGACGTGAAGACATCCGGTCTTCGACCACCGTCTTCATCTTCGACTTATCGTCGTATCAGTTATTCAGAATGGGATAAACCCGGTCTTTCCGAATAACTCGCGTATACTTTAAATAAGTGTTACACAAACACAACATACGCCTCATTCCAATTCATCAGTCACTAAACGTAAATTAATCAAGAGAATAATTCCCCAAATATTAACCGAAGGCCGAAACCAACATCAGATCAATATCCAGAAAACCACTCTGCTTAGCTAATCGACGGTTAGTTTCTGATTTCACATTCACAGGGAAAGGTTCCCATTAATTTTATCCAAGATAAATTTCTTGAATTTATTCTTTAATCTATTTTTGAATATCAATTCAAAACTAGTCGGAATTAGCGAACCTTACCATAGTAATCATTGGTATTAATTTCCCAATCCCAACCTATTCATCCCATGAAGTAAAACTGGTAATACTTCATATCTAACACCACGGTGTTATCGGTAAATTCAATTACCATTTCACGTTCAAATCTAATTAAAGATTTAACTATCGCCTGGAGCAAAACTGGTGATACTCCATTTTCGATCATTTCAATCTAATTAAAGATTCATTAAAACTCTACTTAGTTTTAATCTTCGACTGGGTTAAAGAATCAGTGTCATTTAAAACACGGTTCAGGTTAAACCCAAAATCACATTCATTAATTAGCGGGTTAAAGAACAAGTGTTATTTAAAACACTGTTCACGATAAACCCAAAAATCATTCCATTAATTATCGGGTTAAAGAACAAGTGTTATTTAAAAACATTGTTCACGATAAACACAAAAATCATTACCAATTCAATTCCAATTAAATATCATTTAATTGGTACACTTCATTAAATCTAAATAAAAAGATTTAATCTTTTCTCAACTGGGTTCAAGAACAGTGTTAGTGAAGACACCATTCACGACAAACCCAAATCACATTTGATATTCAATATAAGGTTCTGAATAGAAAATATATCGGCTTATATTCAATATCAAATTCTACGACTAACAAATGTCGTATTGGAAATAACGATATAAATATATATCTTTCAAATTTCCATAACAACATCTGTATAATCACGAATTCCAACATCGAAATATTCCGAAAACAATTTCGATTCAAATCCACTCCAATGCAATCATTGGAAATTTTGGTTATTTTTAAAACCCTTTTTCAAATTCAATTTATTCATTTTAAAAATAAATAGAATTATAATCCTAGTTCAAAACTAGTTCATTTCGATAAAAATCTATTTTTATCTTTTCAAATATGGTGTGTTTCATCCCAAATCTTCATAAATCATTTCTTATGATTTTACACAAATTATTATTTTTAATAATTTTATCAAGGCCCGTACAGTCGATTTCCATCAACGGCCATCGAACTGCACTTACAGCGACCTTTTTCAAATTTGATTTGGACATAATTACAAATCCAACCGTTAGATTTCAAATTTCTAACATTCGTTAGAAAGCTCTTTTCGATACGAACCCAACGGTTCCGGTTTTAGGAGAATCCGACGGTCGGATCTCTTGTAATATCCGTTCGAAGTAAATGGTCGAAATTCACGAACTGCCGCGGCGCGGCGCGTTCTATTCAGGCCATTATATTATATATATAATATATATAATATATTTTTCGTCGATTTCTATTTAAAACGAATTATATGCATAGTTTTAAATTCGTTTCAAAAGCAATTTCAACTTCCTTTTCAATTCAAATCAAAATTGAATTCTTCTTTATAAATTCCTTTTAAAATTCATTTCTATTCAATTCAAATTTCAATTCAATTTGAATTAATTTCAATTCGCTTTCAATTCAATTTGAATTCGTTTTCAATTCAATTCATTTCGAAATCGTTTTCAATTCAATTCATTTCGAAATCGTTTTCAATTCAATTCATTTCGAAATCGTTTTCAATTCAATTCATTTCGAAATCGTTTTCAATTCAATTCATTTCGAAATCATTTTCAATTCAATTCATTTCGAAATCGTTTTCAATTCAATTCATTTCAAAATGAATAAAATCGATATAAATATCGTTCACGTCAAAATGGCGTCAATCTAATCAACACGGCTTCATATATTTCTATTTTCAAATATTCTATTTCAAATATTTCTTTTTCAAAATAGTTGTTATTATCAAAATATTTCGTTCAACACATGACCAATCTCAATGGATGAAGCTGTCAACACATGAACCTTTATTTTATATTATAAAGATGTAAATTTTATTACTAAAATATTTCGTTCAACACATGACCAATCTCAATGGATGAGTACTGTCAACACATGAACCTTTATTTTATATTATTCTTTATTTTTCAAATTGGAATGAGGCCCAATCAATTACCCTATAAAGTTAATTATATGGATTTCATACAACACATGTATATAATAGCATTGAAAAATAATCAACCATCAACCAAAGTGCACTACACTGTATAAGCATCAAATATAGATATCTAACGCTTATAACAGCCCGTCAATCGATCGATCGACATATTTAATCAATCAGGATGAGTGAACTTCAAATTTCATCCCAACACCCGTGTAGGGTTTCAAACAATCAAACACAGATTTTATTTGTGCAGTTGGGCGATGTGTGAAAGTTATCGTCCCAATCAATGTCTTTCAAATAGGTGTACATAAACAAACCGTCCGGTCTGTAAATGAATATTTATTTATTTGCATTCACGTTAAAAATTATATTTTTAACGACAAAACATTTTATTTCGACATATGAATTCTTATTCAATTCATTTATTCTATAAAATGATATTGTTATTTTTCTAACTTATTTTAGAAAATTTCGGCGGCATAACGGCACGATACTAGAAACGGGACAAGGCATAGCCTTATCCCCAGTCTAGTGAAGGCCCACGCCATTCACACATAAATCAAATTCACCAAACAACAAAATTCAAATCAAATATCCAACTAATCTATGCAACCAAACAAACAAGTCCATGGTCTGTGGACGATTGTGTCGGGTGCTACTAAGCACCGTCTGCATCCTAGTATATATATAACTAGAAAAAGAAATTGAAAGGTGAGAAATTCTCACATATAGCTATCCAATCATCCTGACTCTTCTTTGATATAAATCTTCTTCGTTCTCGCCTTTTTGTTACTTTCGTTGTCCGCTTTCACTACATATGAAAAAAAATCGAATTTTACTTCGCTATTCAATATATAAAAATCGAATTTTTACTACTATGTTATATAGATAAAAATTATATTTTTATCACGCTATTTTCCATATAAAGATTTTGTAACACCCCACGTCCATTAATGTCACTCACAAAGGGAATGCATTAACTTCCATGGAGGTTTTAAGTGAATATAGAACAGTAAAATTACAACAAGACAGATATAAAATAGAACTTGGAAATTCAAAAACTTTATTTCATTGTAGCAGAAGTCAAAACATGTTTGATTACATCATAACACCACATTCAATGTCAAGTACAATATCTATCTTGATAAAACAAGTACATAATCCCATTACATGAATAGCCATTAAAAAGAAAGATAACAAGCTGGACTTTACTTCAGCAGTCCAAGCTTTCCAGAAGATAAGCGATCCAACTAGACTCCACTAGAACTTGGCCCAACCTGCGGACCTGAAGGGAGAAAAAGGATGGAAAAGAGGGGGTCATACATAAAGTCTGGTGAATATGATAATTCTACAATACTATTACCAAAATAACTGGACTAAGGCATAAGCTGGAAAACAAGAAAATGTCTATGATGAGCAGATTAAGGACATAGACAATCGCTAAAGGCAACGTTATAGGCGCTCCTAAATACTAAAGGATAAACACTATACTGCACCACACCAGTCACCCTAAAGATTCATCCCACTTAGCTTCACTTAGAAACTTTCCCAATGGCTTTACGTACCCCTAGCTGACTACATAGGTGCCGCCTGCCCCTATCTCCACTAGGTGTACCCTACTTCCCATTATTCGATCGGCTCCCTAACTCGTAGATACCCGTGCTGGCCCCACAGTGGGGTGTATCACTCCCCTAAAGTGGCAACCTGATACAATGGACATGCACGGCTTATACCTACACGATGCAACAACGTCTTACCTACCAGCCCGGGTCCACACACGCATATGAAACCCGTTGGACTTGCGTTGCCACCGCTCCCTGTTTTGGCCTCTTATAGTCAAACCCAGTATGCGTGTCCCGTCCTCGACTTGGGTCGAGCCCACAAAGATACGTTTTGGGATACTGGTTGAAATGGGCCCCCACTATTTACCACAAGCATTCCACCTAAGCTTGTCCCCATTAGTCCATCCCACTTAACCCACTTAGTCATGTTCATTTACATGTGTGTTTGGTTAAGTCTAATCGTATTTCAAATGCCTCTAAAGGCAACCACCAGATTCCTCATGCCACCCAAGGCACCTACTTAACCCCCATGTCCCACCTTACATGATTATCTGGTTAAGTATTTCTTAGTTCATTAAGGCCATAACCTCATAAAGACCTCTCACATTAGACTAGCATTTATGGCAGCTGGATTTGCCGGGCGGGTCCGGGCAGTCTTACACCATAAAAGAGTCTAACCTCGTGTCTTTACAACTGTTATGCTTTAGTTTGGGCCTAGGACCTCTCACATTGGGCCGACATTTGTGACTACTGGATTTGCCGGGCGGGTCCGGGCAGGTTTACATCACAAACGGGTCCAACCTCGTGTCCTAAGCATTGATTATTAATAATAATCCACTTTCCCCCAATTTTAATAATTCCCTACTTGAATTATTAATTACTTCCAATTTTTAACAATGTCCATAATTGACTCAATTATGGACATCCATTCATGGTATGCAAAATCTTACAAAATTGCACCCAATTTATTAATTCCTAGTATTACCCCTACCCCACGTTTGAACGTTTATTCGCAAAATATATGTTAGACTCGAATAGCCTAACTCATAGCATAAAAGAGATTATCATAATAACAACATGTATATGTGACCAAATGAATCATAATAAGGGGTGAAACTTGCATATGTCCAACTTGCATAGATTATACATGTCATGGACCTAAAGGTGTCAACTTGTTCAAAATTCACCTAATATAATCTCAATCAATTTTCATAAACTTACATATGAACATGTGTGAATCAACATCATCTAATTTTTTAACAACATGGTTTTATATGGGTACACCTAACTCAATAGGCAAATTCCCATATTCAAGTTTTATTTAATTATAGTTTCAAGTTTATGGGTACACCTAACCTAATAGGCAAATTCCCATAAACAAGATCCATTTAAATTAAAAAAAAACATAACTTTAAGCATGTTCCAACAACATCATGATTTTACAACATAATATAGCATGATTTATAACATGGCATAGTATGATAGTATAACATAGCTTGACATGATTCTCAACATAGCACGACATAGCATAAGAGAATTTACAACATAGCATGACATAGCATATATAATTTACATCATACGACAACATAATAACATAATAAGAGATCCACAATATATAGAATTTACAATTACAAATCACATCACTTTCTTGTGATCCATTCATAACTGAGTCAAATTAGTTTGTAATAGTCTTGTGAGAATCATCATACTCACCAACAAAAGAAAAGAATTAGAGAAAGAGAGATCTTTTGATTTGATTTGTGTAGACTTAGTTGTAGATGATTAGGCTTCCTCTTCTTAGTTTGTGACGGCTACGCTGAACTCCATGGCAGCAGCATGACGGTAGCTCCTCTAATTTTACAAGTGATTTAGGTTTAGGGTCTACCCACTTATTTATAGATTTTAGAATGCATTTAGGCCATTAGATTTAACCTAGAAATAACCGCAGTCGTTCAGACAAGATGGGGTTTATCTTGTTGACTCAGCAATGAGTCAGAAGTGACTCAGCAAACACTCAGCAATATATATATATATATATATATATATATTCTACAATGTACACATTAGATACATCCCCCCCTTTTACACACTTATTATTGTTTTTATATACATATTAAATACATCCCCTCTCTCACACACTTATTAATATTTTTATATTCATATTAGATACATCCCCTCTCTTACACACTTATTAATATTTTTATATTCATATTAAATACATCCCCTCTCTTACATACTTATTAATATTTTTATATTCATAATAGATACATCCCCTCTCTTACATACTTATTAATATTTTTATATTCATATTAGATACATCCCCTCTTCTACACACTTATTATTATTTTAGCAACTTTAGTGTTAATAGAAAATTCGGGGTGTTACAGATTTCGCCTTTTCTAAAATAAAGATTTCGCCTTTTCTAAAATAAAGATTTCGCCTTTTCTAAAATAAAGATTTCGCCTTTTCTAATATAAAGATTTCGCCTTTTCCAAAATAAAGATTTTACCTTTTCTAATTCAAAGATTTTACCTTTTCTAATTCAAAGATTTTACCTTTTCTAATTCAAAGATTTTACCTTTTCTAATTCAAAGATTTCTAAATAAAAATCATTGCTTTAAAACATAAAATAAAATCAGTTTTTAAATATAACAAAAATCAGTTTTTAAATTATAACAAAATACAGTTTTTAAATTATAACCAAAATACAGTTTTTAAATTAAAACAAAATATTTAAAAACTCACCTTTTTCTAGGTCAGAAGGGGGCGGGGGTCGCTGTTACGAACGGGGACGGAGGGTGGCGGTCTGCTGGGACGCGGCGGCGAGGTCAAGGCATGGGTCCAGGGGTGCGGCGGTTCATTCGCAGAAGAGGAGAGAGAGGAAGAAGGGGGATCGGGCGTTGGTGGCGTTGACTGGGCGGAGGCGATGGCCTGGAGGCGGGATGGGCGACGCGACTGGATGCGCGGTGGGCGGACGAGATCAGGGCGACGGATTTCTAGGTTTTTTTTTTCTTTTTTCTTTCTGAAATCGATTATCTGTTGAAAAGTAAGGGGGGGCCAGAACGATTTTAAGGAGGAGAAGGGAGAGAGGTAATTTAATTTTTTTAATTTATTTTATTTTAATTGCAAAAAGTTGACTTTTACATACGACCTCTAAACGAGGTCCACCGCCTGTCGTCCATAGCGTTTCACCCCCATTCCGAACACAATGGGATATGTATCGTAGGTTGATTCGATCATTTGAATCATTTTCCGTTTAATTTACATTTAAATCACTATATTGAATTTTAAACGCGCATTTCAAATTACCGGGGTCACATACTAACTCTATAAATTGCAGAAAAATATTTTCTAGCTTCGTATTGACGATACGGTCTTAACAAAACTAGTTTCGTCAAATTCTGAGACCGTTGGAAAAATGGCCAATTTCCAGTCGATTAAAATCAACTAAAACTGGTCAAACGCGTTTTCCTTTGCCACGCTCACATACTGATTCGAAAAATTATGAAATTTGGAATCTAGCAATAACTTGACGTCACGGACCCAACAAAACTGGTTTCGTCGAAATCCGAGGTCGTTTGCAAAATGTCCATTTTTAAGGGCCTGAATTCCATAGCGACTATTCAGAATTTTCAACTGGACATATCTTTTGATTCCCGCTATGAAATTTCGATTAGTCGGATTCGTTGCAAAGATATTATCAATTAGATCCTAATGTTTTTGGTTTCACTAAAATCCGGATTGTTTTGCACCCGGTACATTCAATTGAAGTTTGAAATCGAATTATCGAACTACCGCGCCATTTTCAATTCTATTTATAATTATATATAAATATTTATATTCTAACGACGACGCATATAATATATACGTTCGAATTCTATTCAAAATAAATTCCTCGACAATATTATTTAAAATAATCTATTTTAAATATTCAAAATTCGCTAAAATTGTCAAAATAAAAATTTTAAACTGGCCCAGATTTTCGGGTTATTACAAATATTCCGAAGACAATTTCGATTCCAATCCATTCCAATTCAACTATTGGAAATTCTGGTTATTTTTAAAACCATCTCAAATCCAATTTATTTATTTTTTAAAATAAATGGATTATAATTCTAGTTCAAAACTAGTTCATTTCAATAAAAAAATCTATTTTTATCTTTTCAAATATGGAATTTTTCATCCCATTTCTTTCCAAATCATATCTTATGATTTTACACAAATTATTACTATTTTTAATAATTTTATCAAGGCCCGTACAGTCGATTTCCATCAACGGCCATCGAACTACACTTACAGTGACCTTTTCCAAATTTATTTGGACATAATTCCAAATCCAACCGTTAGGTTTCAAATCTCTAATATTCGTTAGAAAGCTCTTTTCGATACGAACCCAATGGTTCCGGCTTTAGGAGAACCCGACGGTCGGATCTCCCGTAATATCCGTTCGAAGTCAATGGTCGAAATTCGTGAATTGCCACTGCGTGTTCTTGTGACGGCAAAGAATTTCGCTCGGTCCGAACCAGTCGCTAAACCGATCCAGGCCGTTCGAAACGCCCTATCGTTGAGAACATGACAAAATAGAACGCATACAGAAGAACATTTCACTGTATATTACAACAATGCATCAGATTACAAGAATATACAGAGTATAAATGAATATTACACAGAAATATCAGAGATTTAAATTACATTTAAATACATAGCAGCGGAATATAATACAATGCACAACTAGAAGAGATATACGGATACAAAGCTTTCCGGATATCGTTCCAGCTGTAAACCAGGATCCTGTGAATATAAATCTGCAAAACCAAAACTACTAGCTGCCCGTGTCAAAGTAAGGGCACCCAGAGTTTAGGTTAAAACAATAAACTCCAGGTCAGTCATGGGACTGGTGTGAGAACTAAAACAGTTATTTATCTTTATTTTCAAAGTTTGGTAAATCAAGGGACCACGCCGTATAACACGGAACGGGTTTCCTCCCAAGAATACCAGTGCATAAAACAACAGCGCAATGCTAAATAAAGAAAAATGAAGCTGTTATAAGACCCAGGTCCTATCACACAATGCAACGCAAGCCGGGGGATAGGGTTTTCCCTTATAACAGCCAAAGAATGCTTGATATGGTTAAAACAAATCGTTTTGATACTATTATAAGTGCATAGTGTATAAAACAACTTCAAATCATAAGTATCAATCATAGGCGGCATGAGCGCCCCATAACACTATGTCGCCATATATAAGTTTACAATCAAAACCGCAATGACGTATTGGAAGTTGGGTTATCATTTATGGTATGAACCGAGGCTAGGGGCAAGATCCTCACCGATTCGAGACACTCTAGCCCGTGTCTCAGGATCAGAGCTCGAGTGACCCTCGGAGCGACAGGGCCGGTCCACCGATGTGGATTAAAATGCCTGAACACTACGTTTCCCCACCCTTTGGGGCGTAAATGAGCCAACAAATGACTCCATCGGACCCGGATCGTCCGATCAAACCGAGGCGCCTCGCAACAGCAACAACCACATAAGTCAAACTCGTCAGGGCGTGTAAAACCACTGACGCCACTTTTTAGCTAGAAGGAAACGCATGCCCTCCCCGAGGTCCGTCTCCCGTTTCTGGTTCATACCGGGTGTGAAACTCGCGAATTCACGTTACACAAAGCTGTGCCACACAGGCTGTGCTTTGATCATCACCACAAGACTTTGCTTTTCAACAGAAGCCTCGATCTATTGCCACTTAGGCATGCCACACAGGCAATTCACTCTATGTGTTTGATATCCATCAGTATATAACCCCTGAGCTCGTATGTCTCAGAGAAGGGCGTTAAGCAAGAGAATAAATTCTCCGCCGCCAAACAGATATATATTTAATAGAAATCAATCACACAGACTAAAATCCAATGTCAGACACACAGTCCATTTACAAGTCCGTTCTGGGTCTGAACGAAACCGGAGGCACCTAGTACCCCGCATATCCATCGATCTCCAAGTACGTCTGGACGATCACTAACTGTTTCCATCTTCTTGGGTGTACAGCCCAATCAAGATCATCAGTAATCACCCAAACGACGTGAAGACTTCTGGTCTTCGACCACCGTCTTCATCTTCGACACCACGTCGAATCAGTTATTCAGAATGGGATAAACCCGGTCTTTCTGAATAACTCGCGTATATATTCTAAAAGTGTTACACAAACACAACATACGCCTCATTCCAATTCAGAATATTCTTTTATCCAAATATTCCTATACTTTGGAAAAAGTTCCCATTAATTTTATCCAAGATAAATTCTTTAAATTTATTATTTAATCTCCTTTGAATATCAATTCAAACTAGTCGGGATTAGCGAACCACACCGAAGTAATCATTTATTTTATTTCCCAATCCCAACCTATTCATCCCATGAAGTAAAACTGGTAATACTTCATATCTAACACCACAGTGTTATCGGTAAATTCAATTACCATTCCACGTTCAAATCTAATTAAAGATTTAACTATCGCCTGGAGTAAAACTGGTGATACTCCATTCTCGATCTTTTCAATCTAATTAAAGATTCATTAAAACTCCACTTAGTTTTAATCTTCGACTGGGTTAAAGAATCAGTGTCATTTAAAACACGGTTCACGATAAACCCAAAATCACATTCCATTAATTATCGGGTTAAAGAACGAGTGTTGTTTAAAACACTGTTCGCGATAAACCAAAAAATCAATACCAATTCAATTCCAATTAAATATCCTTTAATTGGTACACTTCATTAAATCTATATAAAAAGATTTAATCCTTTCTCAACTGGGTTCAAGGACAGTGTTAGTGAAGACACCATTCACGACAAACCCAAATCACATTTGATATTCAATACAAGGCTCTGAATAGAAAATATATCGGCTTATATTCAATATCAAATTCTACGACTAACAAATGTCGTATTGGAAATAACGATATAAATATGTATCTTTCAAATTTCCATAACAACATCTGTATAATCACGAATTCCAACATCGAAATATTCTGAAGACAATTTCGATTCAAATCCACTCCAATGCAATCATTGGAAATTTTGGTTATTTTCAAAACCCTTTTCAAATTCAATTTATTTATTTAAAAATAAATAGAATTATAATTCTAGTTCAAAACTAGTTCATTTCGATAAAAATCTATTTTTATCTCTTCAAATATGGAGTTTTTCATCCCAAATCTTCACAAATCATTTCTTATGATTTTACACAAATTATTACTATTTTTAATAATTTTCTCAAGGCCCGTACAGTCGATTTCCATCAATGGCCATCGAACTGCACTTATAGCGACCTTTTTCAAATTTGATTTGGACATAATTCCAAATCCAACCGTTAGATTTCAAATTTCTAATATTCGTTAGAAAGCTCTTTTCGATACGAACCCAACGGTTCCGGTTTTAGGAGAATCCGACGGTCGGATCTCCCGCAATGTCCGTTTGAAATAAATGGTCGAAATTCACGAACTGCCGCGGCGCGGCGCGTTCTATTCAGGCCATTATATTATATATATAATATATATAATATATACTTCGTCGATTTCTATTTAAAACGAATTATATAAATAGTTTTGAATTCGTTTCAAAAACAATTTCAACTTCCTTTTCAATTCAAATCGAAATTGAATTCTTCTTTATAAATTCGTTTCAAAATTCATTTCTATTCAATTCAAATTTCAATTCAATTTGAATTCATTTCAATTCACTTTCAATTCAATTCGAATTCATTTTCAATTCAATTCATTTCGAAATCGTTTTCAATTCAATTCATTTCAAAATCGTTTTCAATTCAATTCATTTCGAAATCGTTTTCAATTCAATTCATTTCGAAATCGTTTTCAATTCAATTCATTTCGAAATCGTTTTCAATTCAATTCATTTCGAATTCGTTTTCAATTCAATTCATTTCGAAATCGTTTTCAATTCAATTCATTTCGAAATCGTTTTCAATTCAATTCATTTCGAAATCGTTTTCAATTCAATTCATTTCGAAATCGTTTTCAATTCAATTCATTTCGAAATCGTTTTCAATTCAATTCATTTCGAAATCGTTTTCAATTCAATTCATTTCGAAATCGTCGATTTCGAAATCACTTTTCAATATTCATTTTAAAATGAATAAAATCGATATAAATATCGTTCACGTCAAAATGGCGTCAATCTAATCAACACGGCTTCATAAATTTCTATTTTCAAATTTTCTTTATTTTTCAAATTGGAATGAGGCCCAATCAATTATCATATAAAATTAATTATATGGATTTCCATACAACACATGTATATAATAGCAACGATAAATAATCAACCATCAACCAAAGTGCACTACACCGTATAAGCATCAAATATAGATATCTAATGCTTATAACAGCCTGTCAATCAATCGATTGACATATTTAATCAATCAGGATGAGTGAACTTCAAATTTCATCCTAACACCCGTGTGGGGTTTCAAACAATCAAACACAGGTTTTATTTGTGCAGTTGGGCGATGTGTAAAATTTATCGACCCAATCAATGTCCTTCAAATAGGTGTACATAAACAAACCATCTGGTTTGTAAATGAATATTTTATTTATTCACATTCACGTTAAAAATTATATTTTTAACGATAAAACATTTTATTCCAACCTATGAATTTCTATTAAGTTCATTCTTTAAATAAAATGATATTTTTATTTTTCTAACACATTTTAGAAAATTTCGGCGGCATAACGGCACGATACTAGAAACGGGACGAGGCCTAGCCTTATCCCCGGTCTAGTGAAGGCCCACGCCATTCACACATCAATCAAAATCACCAAACAACCAATTCAAATCACATCATATAACTAATCTATGCAACCAAACAAACAAGTCCATGGTCTGTGGATGATTGTGTCGGGTGCTACTAAGCACCGTCTGCATCCTAGTATATATATATAATTAGGTGAGAAATTCTCACAGATAGCTATCCTAGCTCCACGGCACTTCTTATGCAGGAACTCTTCACTGTTCTCGTCGATATCACTTTCTTCGCCCGTATTCTCTACATATGTAAAAATCGAATTTTTACTTCTAAGTTCAATATATAGAAATCGAATTTTTACTTCAAAGTTCAATATATAAAAATCGCATTTTTATTTCAAAGTTCAATATATAAAAATCGAATTTTTATTTCAAAGTTCAATATATAGAAATCGAATTTTTACTTCAAAGTTCAACATATAAAAATCGAATTTTTATTTCAAAGTTCAATATATAAAAATCGAATTTTTATTTCAAAGTTCAATATATAGAAATCGAATTTTTACTTCAAAGTTCAATATATAAAAATCGAATTTTTATTTCAATGTTCAATATATAAAAATCGAATTTTTATTTCAAAGTTCAATATATAGAAATCGAATTTTTACTTCAAAGTTCAATATATAAAAATCGAATTTTTATTTCAAAGTTCAATATATAGAAATCATATCTTTTTAAAACTAAAAATCAAATCTTTTTAATTATAAAAATCTTGTTTTTCTATGATGAAAAATCTTGTCTTTCTATAATGAAAGATCTTGCCTTTCTATAATGAAAAATCTTGCCTTTCTATAATGAAAAATCTTGTCTTTCTATAATGAAAATCATAAATTTATTCTAATAAAATTCAGATTTATTCCATTTAAAATCCTATCTTTATTAACCAATAAATCATATACATAAATAAAAGAAAAGCTATATATATCAAAGAACACTTACAGGTTTAGAGAAGGAAGGGGGGGTTTCTGGTCGGAAGGGGCTTGGCGTCGGAATTCGATGCAGGGGAGGGGTGGCGCTCCATCTCGCGGTGGAAGGAGAAGAGGTCACGGCGCAGGGTGGCATGGGGGCTCGAACGACGAGGTCGAAGTCTGGGGGGGGGGGTACTTCGAATCGCGTAAAGGAGAGGGAAGGAGAGAGGGTGGATCGCTCGACGTGGAGGATGGGGCACGCCTGAGGCGCGACGGGGTTGGGCCATCCGGCGGCGCGGGGCAGTCGCGAAGGCGAGGGACTGGAGGAATGTCGGGTTTCGATTTGGGTGGGCGGGTTTTTTTCCATCCGTTGACCAACGGATTAGAGAATGAGGGTTGGACTAAAAATATTTTAACCTAGGGTGTATTTATATTTTATATTATTTAAATCCAAAAAGCAACTTTTTATTTCGAACTCGAAATCAAACCCACCGACTATCGTGCCTAGCTAATTACCCCCATTCCGAACACAATGGGATATGTATCGTAGCCTGATTCGATCATTTTGATCAGTTTTCGTCAAAATCAACATATAACTCTATGTATTAAATTTGAACGCACATTTCAATTTACCGGGGCCACAAACTAACTAGAAAAATTCCTGAAAAATATTTTCTAGCTTCGTATTGACGATACGGTCCTAACAAAACTAGTTTCGTCGAATTCCGAGACCGTTTGAAAAATGGCCATTTTCCAGTCGATTAAAATCAACTGAAACTGGTCAAACGCGTTTTCCTTTGCCACGCTCACATATTGATTCGAAAAATTATGAAATTTTAAACCTAGCAAAAATTTTACATCACGGACCCAACAAAACTGGTTTCGTCGAAATCCGAGGTCGTTTGCAAAATGTCCATTTTTTAAGGGCCTTATATATATAAAAATATATATAAATTCCACAGCGACTATTTCTAATTTCAAACTGGACATATCTTATCATTTCTAAGATGAAATCTCAGTTTGATAACTTCGTTACAAAGATATAGTTATACAGATTCAAATATTTCTTGTTTCGTTCAATTCTGACTTATATTGAATTCTGTATATTCATTTGAAATTAGAAATCGAATTTTCGAACTACCGCGCCATTTTCTATTCCTTTTATAATTATATATAATTATTATATATTCTAACGACGACGTATATAATATATACGTTCGAATTATATTCAAAATAAATTTCACGTCGATATTATTTAAAATAATTCATTTTAAATAATCAAAATTCGCTAAAATTGCCAAAATAAAAATTTTAAACTGGCCCAGATTTTCGGGTTGTTACAATCTCCCCCACTTAAAACTTTTCGTCCCCGAAAAGGAACAAAGTCGAAAGTGGTTTGATTAATCAACTCTACGCTCGATCTGGCTTCCATTCTCCAACTTTTCAGTTTCTGAGAATTTTCAAAATTTCAAAAATTTGGCTAACATCCTAAATTTTCGAAAAATTTCGCCATAACCTCCCCTGCACCGGGAGCATCGGGGAATTTCAAATAGCTTCCCCGGTCCTTCAGATCTCAAAAAGAAAAAGAAAAAGCCAAGCGGCTAGCCAATAGGCTCACAAAATCATCATCACCCAAACAAAACAGGAAATTATGTAGTAAACATGTACCTATTTGTCGGGCAAACAAATTTTATTCTCTGCTCTAGCCTCCTTGCTATTACCTGTTCAATGATATATATGTATATGCGACTAATTTTCAATATCGTTCAATATTTGATACAATTAGGCTAAATGGTTCAAAATTATCAAACAAATAAACAAACAACACAAACATCAATCAAGTGGTGAATTAGAGTTTCAAATTGATAATTTTGATACATAGTCAAAAATCAGATTCTTGATGCCAAATCACAACAATAGGCCCTATCTAATTTTGGTTCTCACACCAGTAAATAGGAAATATATAGATATCACACCTTTGAAACACGAACATAATTATTGATGATGCCATGGTCATTATCAACATCATCCCCGGGCGACTAGAGTGTAATTCTATATCTATCCAGTATATTAAAATTTCAAACACACGTGGATCAGACGTATACGCAAAATCTTTATATACTGGACTGTCCAACTCAATATAAATAGATAATCAGATACGAATAATTGATTTAAATTTTCAAAACAAAAATTGTTTTCATTTGAAAAATATACTCTTCACACTCGTTCTAGGATACTACTGATCCTATCTCTAACGAGTCATTCCATTGGATATTGCTAATCCAATATCTGATGAATTCTTTCGTATGGTTCTAATGTGCCTTGTTCTCTGAGCTTTGTAAACCAAAGCTCTGATACCAACTGTGACGGCAAAGAATTTCGCTCGGTCCGAACCAGTCGCTAAACCGATCCAGGCCGTTCGAAACGCCCTATCGTTGAGAACATGACAAAATAGAACGCATACAGAAGAACATTTCACTGTATATTACAACAATGCATCAGATTACAAGAATATACAGAGTATAAATGAATATTACACAGAAATATCAGAGATTTAAATTACATTTAAATACATAGCAGCGGAAAATAATACAATGCACAACTAGAAGAGATATACGGATACAAAGCTTTCTGGATATCGTTCCAGCTGTAAACCAGGATCCTGTGAATATAAATCTGCAAAACCAAAACTACTAGCTGCCCGTGTCAAAGTAAGGGCACCCAGAGTTTAGGTTAAAACAATAAACTCCAGGTCAGTCATGGGACTGGTGTGAGAACTAAAACAGTTATTTATCTTTATTTTCAAAGTTTGGTAAATCAAGGGACCACGCCGTATAACACGGAACGGGTTTCCTCCCAAGAATACCAGTGCATAAAACAACAGCGCAATGCTAAATAAAGAAAAATGAAGCTGTTATAAGACCCATGTCCTATCACACAATGCAACGCAAGCCGGGGGATAGGGTTTTCCCTTATAACAGCCAAAGAATGCTTGATACGGTTAAAACAAATCGTTTTGATACTATTATAAGTGCATAGTGTATAAAACAACTTCAAATCATAAGTATCAATCATAGGCGGCATGAGCGCCCCATAACACTATGTCGCCATATATAAGTTTACAATCAAAACCGCAATGACGTATTGGAAGTTGGGTTATCATTTATGGTATGAACCGAGGCTAGGGGCAAGATCCTCACCGATTCGAGACGCTCTAGCCCGTGTCTCAGGATCAGAGCTCGAGTGACCCTCGGAGCGACAGGGCCGGTCCACCGATGTGGATTAAAATGCCTGAACACTACGTTTCCCCACACTTTGGGGCGTAAATGAGCCAACAAATGACTCCATCGGACCCGGATCGTCCGATCAAACCGAGGCGCCTCGCAACAGCAACAACCACATAAGTCAAACTCGTCAGGGCGTGTAAAACCACTGACGCCACTTTTTAGCTAGAAGGAAACGCATGCCCTCCCTGAGGTCCGTCTCCCGTTTCTGGTTCATACCGGGTGTGAAACTCGCGAATTCACGTTACACAAAGCTGTGCCACACAGGCTGTGCTTTGATCATCACCACAAGACTTTGCTTTTCAACAGAAGCCTCGATCTATTGCCACTTAGGCATGCCACACAGGCAATTCACTCTATGTGTTTGATATCCATCAGTATATAACCCCTGAGCTCGTATGTCTCAGAGAAGGGCGTTAAGCAAGAGAATTAATTCTCCGCCGCCAAACAGATATATATTTAATAGAAATCAATCACACAGACTAAAATCCAATGTCAGACACACAGTCCATTTACAAGTCCGTTCTGGGTCTGAACGAAACCGGAGGCACCTAGTACCCCGCATATCCATCGATCTCCAAGTACGTCTGGACGATCACTAACTGTTTCCATCTTCTTGGGTGTACAGCCCAATCAAGATCATCAGTAATCACCCAAACGACGTGAAGACTTCTGGTCTTCGACCACCGTCTTCATCTTCGACACCACGTCGAATCAGTTATTCAGAATGGGATAAACCCGGTCTTTCTGAATAACTCGCGTATATATTCTAAAAGTGTTACACAAACACAACATACGCCTCATTCCAATTCAGAATATTCTTTTATCCAAATATTCCTATACTTTGGAAAAAGTTCCCATTAATTTTATCCAAGATAAATTCTTTAAATTTATTCTTTAATCTCCTTTGAATATCAATTCAAACTAGTCGGGATTAGCGAACCACACCGAAGTAATCATTTATTTTATTTCCCAATCCCAACCTATTCATCCCATGAAGTAAAACTGGTAATACTTCATATCTAACACCACAGTGTTATCGGTAAATTCAATTACCATTCCACGTTCAAATCTAATTAAAGATTTAACTATCGCCTGGAGTAAAACTGGTGATACTCCATTCTCGATCTTTTCAATCTAATTAAAGATTCATTAAAACTCCACTTAGTTTTAATCTTCGACTGGGTTAAAGAATCAGTGTCATTTAAAACACGGTTCACGATAAACCCAAAATCACATTCCATTAATTATCGGGTTAAAGAACGAGTGTTGTTTAAAACACTGTTCGCGATAAACCAAAAAATCAATACCAATTCAATTCCAATTAAATATCCTTTAATTGGTACACTTCATTAAATCTATATAAAAAGATTTAATCCTTTCTCAACTGGGTTCAAGGACAGTGTTAGTGAAGACACCATTCACGACAAACCCAAATCACATTTGATATTCAATACAAGGCTCTGAATAGAAAATATATCGGCTTATATTCAATATCAAATTCTACGACTAACAAATGTCGTATTGGAAATAACGATATAAATATGTATCTTTCAAATTTCCATAACAACATCTGTATAATCACGAATTCCAACATCGAAATATTCCGAAGACAATTTCGATTCAAATCCACTCCAATGCAATCATTGGAAATTTTGGTTATTTTCAAAACCCTTTTCAAATTCAATTTATTTATTTAAAAATAAATAGAATTATAATTCTAGTTCAAAACTAGTTCATTTCGATAAAAATCTATTTTTATCTCTTCAAATATGGAGTTTTTCATCCCAAATCTTCACAAATCATTTCTTATGATTTTACACAAATTATTACTATTTTTAATAATTTTCTCAAGGCCCGTACAGTCGATTTCCATCAATGGCCATCGAACTGCACTTATAGCGACCTTTTTCAAATTTGATTTGGACATAATTCCAAATCCAACCGTTAGATTTCAAATTTCTAATATTCGTTAGAAAGCTCTTTTCGATACGAACCCAACGGTTCCGGTTTTAGGAGAATCCGACGGTCGGATCTCCCGCAATGTCCGTTTGAAATAAATGGTCGAAATTCACGAACTGCCGCGGCGCGGCGCGTTCTATTCAGGCCATTATATTATATATATAATATATATAATATATACTTCGTCGATTTCTATTTAAAACGAATTATATAAATAGTTTTGAATTCGTTTCAAAAACAATTTCAACTTCCTTTTCAATTCAAATCGAAATTGAATTCTTCTTTATAAATTCGTTTCAAAATTCATTTCTATTCAATTCAAATTTCAATTCAATTTGAATTCATTTCAATTCACTTTCAATTCAATTCGAATTCGTTTTCAATTCAATTCATTTCGAAATCGTTTTCAATTCAATTCATTTCGAAATCGTTTTCAATTCAATTCATTTCGAAATCGTTTTCAATTCAATTCATTTCGAAATCGTTTTCAATTCAATTCATTTCGAAATCGTTTTCAATTCAATTCATTTCGAAATCGTTTTCAATTCAATTCATTTCGAAATCGTTTTCAATTCAATTCATTTCGAAATCGTTTTCAATTCAATTCATTTCGAAATCGTTTTCAATTCAATTCATTTCGAAATCGTCGATTTCGAAATCACTTTTCAATATTCATTTTAAAATGAATAAAATCGATATAAATATCGTTCACGTCAAAATGGCGTCAATCTAATCAACACGGCTTCATAAATTTCTATTTTCAAATTTTCTTTATTTTTCAAATTGGAATGAGGCCCAATCAATTACCATATAAAATTAATTATATGGATTTCCATACAACACATGTATATAATAGCAACGATAAATAATCAACCATCAACCAAAGTGCACTACACCGTATAAGCATCAAATATAGATATCTAATGCTTATAACAGCCTGTCAATCAATCGATTGACATATTTAATCAATCAGGATGAGTGAACTTCAAATTTCATCCTAACACCCGTGTGGGGTTTCAAACAATCAAACACAGGTTTTATTTGTGCAGTTGGGCGATGTGTAAAATTTATCGACCTAATCAATGTCCTTCAAATAGATGTACATAAACAAACCGTCTGGTTTGTAAATGAATATTTTATTTATTCACATTCACGTTAAAAATTATATTTTTAACGATAAAACATTTTATTCCAACCTATGAATTTCTATTAAGTTCATTCTTTAAATAAAATGATATTTTTATTTTTCTAACACATTTTAGAAAATTTCGGCGGCATAACGGCACGATACTAGAAACGGGACGAGGCCTAGCCTTATCCCCGGTCTAGTGAAGGCCCACGCCATTCACACATCAATCAAAATCACCAAACAACCAATTCAAATCACATCATATAACTAATCTATGCAACCAAACAAACAAGTCCATGGTCTGTGGACGATTGTGTCGGGTGCTACTAAGCACCGTCTGCATCCTAGTATATATATAATTAGAAAAAGAAATTGAAAGGTGAGAAATTCTCACAGATAGCTATCCTAGCTCCACGGCACTTCTTATGCAGGAACTCTTCACTGTTCTCGTCGATATCACTTTCTTCGCCCGTATTCTCTACATATGTAAAAATCGAATTTTTACTTCAAAGTTCAATATATAGAAATCGAATTTTTACTTCAAAGTTCAATATATAAAAATCGAATTTTTATTTCAAAGTTCAATATATAAAAATCGAATTTTTATTTCAAAGTTCAATATATAGAAATCGAATTTTTACTTCAAAGTTCAATATATAAAAATCGAATTTTTATTTCAAAGTTCAATATATAAAAATCGAATTTTTATTTCAAAGTTCAATATATAAAAATCGAATTTTTATTTCAAAGTTCAATATATAGAAATCGAATTTTTACTTCAAAGTTCAATATATAAAAATCGAATTTTTATTTCAAAGTTCAATATATAAAAATCGAATTTTTATTTCAAAGTTCAATATATAGAAATCGAATTTTTACTTCAAAGTTCAATATATAAAAATCGAATTTTTATTTCAAAGTTCAATATATAGAAATCATATCTTTTTAAAACTAAAAATCAAATCTTTTTAATTATAAAAATCTTGTTTTTCTATGATGAAAAATCTTGTCTTTCTATAATGAAAGATCTTGCCTTTCTATAATGAAAAATCTTGCCTTTCTATAATGAAAAATCTTGTCTTTCTATAATGAAAATCATAAATTTATTCTAATAAAATTCAGATTTATTCCATTTAAAATCCTATCTTTATTAACCAATAAATCTTATACATAAATAAAAGAAAAGCTATATATATCAAAGAACACTTACAGGTTTAGAGAAGGAAGGGGGGGGGTTTCTGGTCGGAAGGGGCTTGGCGTCGGAATTCGATGCAGGGGAGGGGTGGCGCTCCATCTCGCGGTGGAAGGAGAAGAGGTCACGGTGCAGGGTGGCATGGGGGCTCGAACGACGAGGTCGAAGTCTGGGGGGGGGGGGGTACTTCGAATCGCGTAAAGGAGAGGGAAGGAGAGAGGGTGGATCGCTCGACGTGGAGGATGGGGCACGCCTGAGGCGCGACGGGGTTGGGCCATCCGGCGGCGCGGGGCGGTCACGAAGGCGAGGGACTGGAGGAATGTCGGGTTTCGATTTGGGTGGGCGGGTTTTTTTCCATCCGTTGACCAACGGATTAGAGAATGAGGGTTGGACTAAAAATATTTTAACCTAGGGTGTATTTATATTTTATATTATTTGTGACGGCCCGCCCCGCACCAGTCTGCATTTCCTCCGAAAGTGCGCTGTACACATGCCCAACTAGCACAGGACGGTCGTCAGGAGAAAGGAAAGAAGAGAATGAACTAATCAAGGAACCTGTAGAATGTCTCACAGCGCATGGGATAAAATATAATAATAACATACTTGACATAAAACAGGCGAGACAGTGCATAAGCTGATAACTAAAATCAACATCAATCATCAGAGCAGCGGAAATCCATATACAGCTTATTACAACTTCTCAAAATCTACTGTCTCTAAGCAAAAGAAAGCTAAAGTAGAAGATACACCAACAATGCCCAAGCAGTGATCTTCAACAACACAGGGAGAATACTACATATGTTACGTGGAAGCCTCCTGCTCGTCTCCGGATCATCTACCCGTGCATCACCAGCTAACCTGTCTCTAGTCTGCTCGTGTGAGCACCCAGAGTAATAAGAAGAGACATAAAACTCTGGGTCAGACATAAAGCCTGGTATGAGCGATAAGCATCTAAAGAAAGTAATAACAGGTATACTAAACCATACCTGAACCTGGACCTGCAACCAAAGAGTCAGTACCACATACCGTACAATACTCCAAGGTGCCATAATAAATAGTGTAAGAATACGGGGGGTGGGGTGTGCATGCCATAATGATAGCAAACAAATCATCCATATCAACCATCCTCACCTCTCACTCAGTGCGTAAAGCGTACGACATCTACCACTTTGGGACACTAGACAAAACTGAGGCAACGACGAATCCCGACTTGTAGAAACCCTGCTATGACCAAGCCAAACACTTGGAGTCATGACCAAACATTTCAATGACCCACTTCATTGGTCGTAGCCCTTGGTTCTACCAATGCCATAAAGGCCCTGAATCCGCCTTCGTACCTCCCACCATAGTGGTCCAAAGCTATAGACGTCGATAACTCCTTGGCACGCGTCCCGCAGCAAAGCCCAACCATGAAGCGAACTCATTGATTCCCATCTAAATCTTGAGCTCTAACTTCTCATCTGGACTTCCTTTGCATCTCGGGTTTTGATCGAATTGGAGTGGGTCTTCAGAAGAGTTGTCGCGCATTAACAGTCCTAGAGTTCTGTTCGGTTCGGTAGTCATCACCATCATCGGGTCGGGTCGGTAGTCCACTTCGGGTCGGGTCGGTGTCTCCCTCCGTGTAGGGTCGGTTCAGTGATTCTCCCCCTTCAGATATCGGTTCGGTTCGGGTGCCTCTGCTTGAGTTCATCCGATCTGATTCTTTCTGTTTGACTTGTTTGCCTGCTCCGATCCTTCCTGTTCTCTTCCTCCGATCCGGTCTGCTCCCTTACTCCGATCCAATCTGCTCCATCACTCCGATCCGATCTTCTGTCCAACTCCAACTCTAAGCAATGGCCTTCCTTCCTGCCAAACTTCTTCCAGTGGCGAGTCCCCATCCAGTTCGGATTCCCTTGGTCAGTTCCCTAGTCCGATCCGACCCCTTCTCTCCGATCCGAACCGGTTCGGAACCTGCACACTTCTGCAACTTTCCAGCGAGCTTTCTACGCCATTCGACGACGTTTTCGAGCAATTTAACTATTCTAATCAATCATGAAACATACCATAGAGTCATAGCAACATGTAATAGCAACCACAAACAGCAAACAACAGTTTAAATGAATCAAAATGAATCAAAAGTGGCTAAAACCTCACATTTGCCTATAATCCCTCTTAATCATGTTTAAGCATACGATTAGCAAAACACATCGAAATTAACCCAAATTTCTAACAGAGCCTTAAAACATTATTTTAGAATTTTAGGAATTTTTCCAGAATTTATTTACGTATAAATTCGCTAATCTTCACTAATTACCCTTAATCACCGTAATTAGTGCAAAAACTATGCAAATCACTCACCTTGGCCCCAAACAAAATTCTCAGAACTGAAACTCCTCTGATTTGGGCGAGTATTGATGTCCAACAGCAGCTCTAACTTTGCTTTGGTGCTTTTCTCCTTAATTTGATGCCTCTAAGCCTTAATCCTTGATTAGTGAGTGATTTTTGGGTGTTTTAGAGAGATTTAGAGAGTGGAGGCCATGGCTATGTCAAGAGGAATGAAAGTGGCGGCTGGAAAATGTCTAAAGAAATGTTTTCTAACCCTAATCAGCACCTATATCTCCCTAAACCCGAAATTCCCCTTGGGCCAAGCTGCTAATCACCCGTTTAAGCCCAATTAAGCTGTTTTTCACCATCTGAAACTTGTTTCAGCCATATCTCCCAAACGGTGAGTCCGTTTGGCTAATGTGACCACTCTACGGAAAGAGAAACCATCATCCGGAGCCAATGGAAGTGGTTTCAGGTCAAAATTCCTTTCCAGTCAAAAGTTATGGCCAAAACAGTGATAACTAGGGGTAAAATGGTCATTTAAAAATCGAGAAAAATCATGAACATGGGAAATGACCCCAATAGTCGTCTCCCAAAGTTACATGACCATATGACTTCTTATGTGAAAGAAATAAATATTCTACGATTCTATGATGCGTAGAATGCGGGTCGTTACACTCTCCCCCCCTTAAGAAATTTCGCCCCCGAAATTCCTTAACCCAAACAAAGGATCCCGCATGCCTAGCAACCATATAGAACAATCAATCATGTAAAGCAAGCGAACAAGCCTATCCTAGCATGCGGAAAACTAAATCGAAGTCAAAATCTTACCAGGCAAAGAGTTCCGGATAAGTCTTCCTAATGTTCTCCTCTGTCTCCCAAGTACAATCATTCTCGTCCTCGCCCCACTGAACCTTGACTAACTTCACCGCCTTCCTTCGAAGTTGCTTCATGTCGTGCTCGACAATACGGGCCGGCTTGCGGTTCCCAACCGCCTCGGGTTCTACTTCGAAGTCCTCCAACTGATCAGGTGAAATAGTCATATCTGAGTCGTGAACGAACTTCCTTAGTTGGGAAACATGAAATACGTTATGAACTCCCGCCATCTTCTCTGGTAAGTCAATTCTATATGCCAAATTCCCGACTAATTCAAGAACAGGGAATGGGCCAACAAACCTTGGTGCCAACTTGCCTCTCCTGCCAAATCGTATTACGCTCTTCAACGGAGAAATCTTGACAAACACCAAGTCGCCAACGGAGAATTTTAAGTCTCTTCTCCTCTTATCGGCATAACTCTTCTGCCTATCTTGGGCAGCCTTCATTCGTTGTTGAATGGTCTTGATTTTATCTGAAGTTTCCCTCACCACATCTGGTCCAAGCATAAACTTCTCGCCAGTCTCTATCCAACATGATGGTGAGTTGCATGGTCTTCCGTACAGAGCTTCAAACGGAGCCATACCGATACTGGATTGGTAGCTATTATTATATGCAAACTCTACTAGATGCAAATGGTCATCCCATGATCCACCAAAATCCAATATACATGCTCTCAAGAGATCTTCCAAAATACGGTTCACCCTTTCCGTCTGACCGTCGGTTTGAGGATGATATGCGGTACTGAGATGTAACTCTGACCCTAGAGCCTCTTGTAAGCTCTTCCAAAACCCACTAGTGAACAACGGGTCTCGGTCACTCACAATGCTTTTAGGTACTCCATGAAATCTCACTATCCACTTCATATACAATTCTGCTAACTTAGCTGCCGTCCTAGTCGATTTGACTGGTATAAACCTTGCACTTTTAGTCAGTCGATCTACAATTACCCAAATGCTGTCATATCCCGATCTAGTCCTTGGTAAACCATCGATGAAATCCATCGAGACTTGCTCCCATTTCCATTCGGGAATTTCTAACGGCTGTAACAACCCACTAGGCTTCTTTTGCTCGGCTTTAACTAGCTGGCAATTCATGCATTTCGATATAAACTTCCCAACGTCTCTTTTCATCCCTTCCCAGTAGTAAGTTTGCTTCATATCTCGATACATCTTGTTACCACCGGGGTGTATGGTCAACTTTGAGTGATGACATTCTCTAAGCACTTCATCCCTCAATCCATTGACATTGGGTACAATAAGCTTTCCATTCTTTCTAAGCCATCCTTCTCGATCAAGCCCATACTTGTTCATCTCCTCATCGATATCCATCTTTAACTTGGAGATGATTTCCAATAGGTTAGGATCGTCCCTCTGACTAGAGCCGATCCGCTCAATCAAAGTGGGTCTGATCGTCAAACTTGCTAACATTTCTGGATCCAATTCGCACTTTGGTCTGAAATCAAACCCCGCGATAAACTCCAGTTGCTTCCATTCGAGAAACATAGCCCCTAAGCTGGCATGTCTTCTACTCAATGCATCGGCCACCGCATTGCCCTTTCCTGGTGTGTATGCGATGTCAAAATCATAGGAAGCTAAGAACTCTAACCATCTCTGCTGACGGAGATTTAAATCCTTCTGGGAGAATAGATACTTCAACGACTTATGATCTGTGAACAGCTCAAATTTTTCTCCCAAGAGATAGTGTCTCCACATCTTTAACGCGAACACGATTGCTGCCAACTCTAAATCATGGGTAGGGTATCTTCTCTCGTGCGGTTTCAATTGCCGATTTGCGTAAGCTACAACCCTACCGCCTTGCATCAATACAGAACACAGTCCGGTACCACAGGCATCCGTGTATACCGTCATCTCTTCATCCCCCTTAGGAATGACTAACACTGGTGTGCTTGTCAACTTGTCCTTTAGACTTTTGAATGCATTCTCGCACCTTTCATCCCAGACAAAAGCTTGATTCTTCTTGGTCAACTGGGTCAATGGTGCTGCTATCTTGGAGAAACCTTGGATAAACTTACGATAATATCCAGCTAACCCCAAGAAACTTCTTACATCTGTTGCATTCTTGGGCGTAGGCCAATCTTGTACCGTAGCCACCTTTGCCGGGTCCACGGCAATACCATTTTCTGATACAACATGGCCCAAGAACCTCACTTCCCTCTTCCAGAAGTGGCACTTAGAAAACTTTGCTTTCAATTGGTGTTTTCTCAACACTTCCATCACTATTCTTAAATGTCCCTTGTGTTCCTCCTCTGTCCTCGAGTAGACCAAAATATCATCAACGAACACAAGGACAAACTTATTCAACTGATCTCTGAATACCCTATTCATAAGATCCACAAAATATGCTGGGGCATTGGTCAGCCCGAATGGCATGACCAACCACTCATAAAACCCAGACGGCGTCCGAAATGCCGTTCTAGCTATACTCTCAGCTTCCACTCTAAGCTGATGAAAACCTGTCGCGAGATCCAACTGAGAAAATACTCTCGCGCCACTCAACTGATCGAACAAATCATCTATCCGCGGTAGAGGATACTTGTTCTTCCTCGTCACTTTATTCAACTCGCGGTAGTCTACACACAAACGAAGGGAACCATCCGCCTTGGTAGCAAACACAACTGGTGCTCCCCATTCAGAAACACTCCTTCTGATAAATCCCTTCTTCAAAAGATCGCCGACTTGCACCTCGAGCTCTCGCTGCTCTCTTGGTGCCATACGACGAAGTGGCATCACTATAGGCCTGGCATCTTTTACCAAATCAATACGGAACTCAATCTCTCGGTGTGGTGGAAGTCCGGTCACTTCTTCGAAAACATCCGGATACTGGCCAACCACGGGCAAACCTGACAACTCACTATGCGGAATGTCGAGGGAGTTTAGAAAACTAGCCAATACCCCCTTACTGGGTAGACCACCAAACACTATCCTCCGCCCATCATCCGCTCTAGCTGTCACCAACAAGCCCTCACAGTCTACCACCACCCCATATCTTTGGAGCCAATCTACTCCCAAAATAATGCCAAACCCAGTAAAGCCCAAAACAAAGCAATCACAAACAAACATGCATCCATGACTCGATAAGACCACATTGCGACAAATCATGCTAAGGCTAGTCGAACCACCAATCGGGTTCGTCACTATTAAAGGTCTATCGACAATTTCGGACTCCAATCCCAACCTATCTACCAGGTCACTAGATATGAAAGAACTGGAAGCTCCGGTATCAAACAAAACTCTAACAGGAACATCATAAACAGAAAGCATACCTTGAATGATGACATTCTTTCCCTTCTCCGCCGCAGTTGGGGCATTCGACGAAGAAGGAATAGCATTAAGGGCATATGCTTTCACCATTTGCTTTTCTTTAGGGGGCTGTGGACACTTGTCCTTGTGATGTCCCATTTGGCCACAGTTGAAGCACTTCCTATCCGCTGGCTTGGCCCGACAATTGCTAGCATAATGGCCCTTCTTACCACAGCTGAAGCACTCAACATCTTGCTTATTCTTTTTCTTCTGGCCATCCTTAGCTTGGTTCTGCTTTCTCTTATTCTGAGAACCACCTTTGCCTCCACCACTTGCTTGTGGTTTTGGCTCTTCTGCAGATGCAACCTCAGTCTTCGGCTTAGGGTAGAGACTCTCTGATCTTAATGCTTTTCCCACAATCGACTCAAACGTCTCATCGATGTGGTTAATAAGCCTTTCCCCTAAGTACTGATCTAACCCAGTTATGAATTTCTCATTCTTCTTCTCGGCAGTATCAATAAGAGATAACCCATACTTTGACAAAGTGTCGAATTCAGCAATGTACTCCGAGACAGCTCTGCCATTCTGCTTGAGCTCCAAGAATTTCTTAAACAACACTGACTTCTGAGCAGCTGGAATGAACTTCTCACTAAAGCGAGCCTTAAACTGCTCCCAAGTGATCTGGTCTTCGGGAGTAGCTGCCTTTATAGCATTCCACCAGTTCATTGCCCGCCCTTGCAGCTGACGGGACGCTAGCTTCCTCTTCATTGCATCCTCGATACCCAAATCCTCGAAGATACGTTCACAACTATCCAACCAATCTTGAACATCCGTAGCCGACTCCGTCCCGTGGAACGGCTTCCCACCAAGACTAGTATAATCCTTATTCAGCTTGGCGAAGTCGACTCTTGGCGCCTGCACTATTGGACCACCACCATTTCCACCATTGGGAGCTGCCCTCTGTACATCTCTAAGCATCTCTCTCATGAGGTCAGTAAACATCGTCCTCATGTCAGCAGCATTCCCATTATTGGCTCCCCTACCAGCACCTCTAGTATCTCGGCTCATCGTCAATCTGAAAAAGGAAATGATTAACGACTCCATAGTGGTGCTAGTGCAGTACGACTTTATTCTTATACTAGTAATAGTATATATATATAGCTTTTAAAAACCAAAGTAATCACAAATACGCTCTCTCGTATACGTGTATTATCTCTCCCTGATAACTTCCCTAGGTTAACTACGCAACCTAGAGCTCTGATACCAAGTGTGACGGCCCGCCCCGCACCAGTCTGCATTTCCTCCGAAAGTGCGCTGTACACATGCCCAACTAGCACGGGACGGTCGTCAGGAGAAAGGAAAGAAGAGAATGAACTAATCAAGGAACCTGTAGAATGTCTCACAGCGCATGGGATAAAATATAATAATAACATACTTGACATAAAACAGGCGAGACAGTGCATAAGCTGATAACTAAAATCAACATCAATCATCAGAGCAGCGGAAATCCATATACAGCTTATTACAACTTCTCAAAATCTACTGTCTCTAAGCAAAAGAAAGCTAAAGTAGAAGATACATCAACAATGCCCAAGCAGTGATCTTCAACAACACAGGGAGAATACTACATATGTTACGTGGAAGCCTCCTGCTCGTCTCCGGATCATCTACCCGTGCATCACCAGCTAACCTGTCTCTAGTCTGCTCGTGTGAGCACCCAGAGTAATAAGAAGAGACATAAAACTCTGGGTCAGACATAAAGCCTGGTATGAGCGATAAGCATCTAAAGAAAGTAATAACAGGTATACTAAACCATACCTGAACCTGGACCTGCAACCAAAGAGTCAGTACCACATACCGTACAATACTCCAAGGTGCCATAATAAATAGTGTAAGAATACGGGGGGTGGGGTGTGCATGCCATAATGATAGCAAACAAATCATCCATATCAACCATCCTCACCTCTCACTCAGTGCGTAAAGCGTACGACATCTACCACTTTGGGACACTAGACAAAACTGAGGCAACGACGAATCCCGACTTGTAGAAACCCTGCTATGACCAAGCCAAACACTTGGAGTCATGACCAAACATTTCAATGACCCACTTCATTGGTCGTAGCCCTTGGTTCTACCAATGCCATAAAGGCCCTGAATCCACCTTCGTACCTCCCACCATAGTGGTCCAAAGCTATAGACGTCGATAACTCCTTGGCACGCGTCCCGCAGCAAAGCCCAACCATGAAGGGAACTCATTGATTCCCATCTAAATCTTGAGCTCTAACTTCTCATCTGGACTTCCTTTGCATCTCGGGTTTTGATCGAATTGGAGTGGGTCTTCAGAAGAGTTGTCGCGCATTAACAGTCCTAGAGTTCTGTTCGGTTCGGTAGTCATCACCATCATCGGGTCGGGTCGGTAGTCCACTTCGGGTCGGGTCGGTGTCTCCCTCCGGGTCGGGTCGGTTCAGTGATTCTCCCCCTTCAGATATCGGTTCGGTTCGGGTGCCTCTGCTTGAGTTCATCCGATCTGATTCTTTCTGTTTGACTTGTTTGCCTGCTCCGATCCGTCCTGTTCTCTTCCTCCGATCCGGTCTGCTCCCTTACTCCGATCCAATCTGCTCCATCACTCCGATCCGATCTTCTGTCCAACTCCAACTCTAAGCAATGGCCTTCCTTCCTGCCAAACTTCTTCCAGTGGCGAGTCCCCATCCAGTTCGGATTCCCTTGGTCAGTTCCCTAGTCCGATCCGACCCCTTCTCTCCGATCCGAACCGGTTCGGAACCTGCACACTTCTGCAACTTTCCAGCGAGCTTTCTACGCCATTCGACGACGTTTTCGAGCAATTTAACTATTCTAATCAATCATGAAACATACCATAGAGTCATAGCAACATGTAATAGCAACCACAAACAGCAAACAACAGTTTAAATGAATCAAAATGAATCAAAAGTGGCTAAAACCTCACATTTGCCTATAATCCCTCTTAATCATGTTTAAGCATACGATTAGCAAAACACATCGAAATTAACCCAAATTTCTAACAGAGCCTTAAAACATTATTTTAGAATTTTAGGAATTTTTCCAGAATTTATTTACGTATAAATTCGCTAATCTTCACTAATTACCCTTAATCACCGTAATTAGTGCAAAAACTATGCAAATCACTCACCTTGGCCCCAAACAAAATTCTCAGAACTGAAACTCCTCTGATTTGGGCGAGTACTGATGTCCAACAGCAGCTCTAACTTTGCTTTGGTGCTTTTCTCCTTAATTTGATGCCTCTAAGCCTTAATCCTTGATTAGTGAGTGATTTTTGGGTGTTTTAGAGAGATTTAGAGAGTGGAGGCCATGGCTATGTAAAGAGGAATGAAAGTGGCGGCTGGAAAATGTCTAAAGAAATGTTTTCTAACCCTAATCAGCACCTATATCTCCCTAAACCCGAAATTCCCCTTGGGCCAAGCTGCTAATCACCCGTTTAAGCCCAATTAAGCTGTTTTTCACCATCTGAAACTTGTTTCAGCCATATCTCCCAAACGGTGAGTCCGTTTGGCTAATGTGACCACTCTACGGAAAGAGAAACCATCATCCGGAGCCAATGGAAGTGGTTTCAGGTCAAAATTCCTTTCCAGTCAAAAGTTATGGCCAAAACAGTGATAACTAGGGGTAAAATGGTCATTTAAAAATCGAGAAAAATCATGAACATGGGAAATGACCCCAATAGTCGTCTCCCAAAGTTACATGACCATATGACTTCTTATGTGAAAGAAATAAATATTCTACGATTCTATGATGCGTAGAATGCGGGTCGTTACACTATTTAAATCCAAAAAGCAACTTTTTATTTCGAACTCGAAATCAAACCCACCGACTATCGTGCCTAGCTAATTACCCCCATTCCGAACACAATGGGATATGTATCGTAGCCTGATTCGATCATTTTGATCAGTTTTCGTCAAAATCAACATATAACTCTATGTATTAAATTTGAACGCACATTTCAATTTACCGGGGCCACATACTAACTAGAAAAATTCCTGAAAAATATTTTCTAGCTTCGTATTGACGATACGGTCCTAACAAAACTAGTTTCGTCGAATTCCGAGACCGTTTGAAAAATGGCCATTTTCCAGTCGATTAAAATCAACTGAAACTGGTCAAACGCGTTTTCCTTTGCCACGCTCACATATTGATTCGAAAAATTATGAAATTTTAAACCTAGCAATAATTTTACATCACGGACCCAACAAAACTGGTTTCGTCGAAATCCGAGGTCGTTTGCAAAATGTCCATTTTTTAAGGGCCTTATATATATAAAAATATATATAAATTCCACAGCGACTATTTCTAATTTCAATCTGGACATATCTTATCATTTCTAAGATGAAATCTCAGTTTGTTAACTTCGTTACAAAGATATAGTTATACAGATTCAAATATTTCTTGTTTCGTTCAATTCTGACTTATATTGAATTCTGTATATTCATTTGAAATTAGAAATCGAATTTTCGAACTACCGCGCCATTTTCTATTCCTTTTATAATTATATATAATTATTATATATTCTAACGACGACGTATATAATATATACGTTCGAATTATATTCAAAATAAATTTCACGTCGATATTATTTAAAATAATTCATTTTAAATAATCAAAATTCGCTAAAATTGCCAAAATAAAAATTTTAAACTGGCCCAGATTTTCGGGTTGTTACAGTTCTATTCAGGACATTATATTATATATATATAATATATACTTCGTCGATTTCAATTCTAAATGTATTTTATAAATCGTTTTAAATTCGTTTTCCAAACAATTTCAACTTTATATTCAATTTTAAATCAAAATTGAATATTTCATATCATCGATATATAAATGATAATATTTTCAAAATATTAGATTTTGAAATCAATTCCTTTTCTATATTCATTACGAAAACGAATAAAATCGATATAAATATCGTTCGCGTCAAAATGGCACAAATCTAATCAAAACGGCTTTTATTCAACACATGAATGTTTATTCTATTCAACACATGAATATTTATTTTATTCAACACTTAAATATTTATTCTATTCAACACATGAATATTTATTTTATTCATCACATGAATATTTATTTTATTCAACACATTAATATTTTATTTTATTCAACACATGAATATTATTTTAAAATATTCTTTATCTTCCAAATTGGAATTTGGCCCAATTAATTAACATTTAATGTTAATTATATGGATTCCATACAACACATGTATATAATAGCAACGATAAATAATCAACCATCATCCAGAGTGTACCACACAACTGCATAAGCATTAAATATACATAATTAACGCTTACACAGTCTGTCAACCAATCGATCGACATACAACTAATTATTGGGATTAGTGTATGTCTAATATCATCCCAATACCCGTGTGGGGTTTCAAATAATCAAACACAAGTTTTATTTGTGCAGTTGGGCGATGTGTAAAACTTATCGTCCCAATCAATATCAGTCAAACGTGTGTATATAAACAAATCGTCCGATTTGTTTATAAATATTTATTTTATATACACGCTAAAAATTATATTTTTAACTATAAAATATTTTCCACTATAAAATATGTTATTCCATTCCACTTCACACAATCAACTTTCACAACACACAAATTAAACAAACAAGTCATCCATGGTCTGTGGACAACGGGTGTCGGGTGCTGCTAAGCACTGTCTGCATCCTAGTATATATTTTAACTAGAAAACAAGAATTAAAGTGAGAAGTTCTCACCAAGAGCTAAACCAAACGCCGCGACTCTTCATATGTAGAAAATCTTCGCCATTCTCGCCTTTTGTCACTTTCGTTACCCGTATTCACTACATATATAAAAACCACATATTTTTACTTTGCCTTCAAGATGATAAAAATAGCATCTTCAACACGATGTTTTCATTATAAAGATTATATTTTTATTCTAAACCTTTTCTATAAAAATCACATTTTTATATGGTATTCATATAAATAAAAATCACATCTTTATATGGTTTAAAAATATAATCTTTTTATATTTTTAAAAATCTCGTCTTTACTTGTTTAAAAATCTCGTCTTTACTTATTTAAAAAATCTCGTCTTTACTTCAATTCCATACATACAAAAATCATATTTTTATAATTTCGCTTTCAACATAAAAACCTATCTTTATTCACATGAAAAATCACAACTTTCTATATAGAAAATCATATCTCTTTTATAATCAAAATCTATAATTAATCGCTATAAAAATCTATACTTTATATGATAAAAATCTAACCCATTTCATCTAAATAAATAAATTAAAAACTTACATTTGAGTTGGTCAAAGGAGAGCGGGGGGAGGTGTCTGCGCTCGGGAGGCGGAGCTGGGGAGGTCCCGCTGGCCCAGGTGCTCGTCGGAGGTGGTCTGGAGGCGTCAGGCTATGGTTTGAAGGAGTGGGTCGCGGTGGAGAGGCTTGGGGGGGGGGGGGGGATGGCGCCAGCACCTGGAGGAGGGAGGGGGAAATCAGGCGGTGGGGCGCGGTCGGGGTGCTCTCGACGACGGGGTGGCGGCCTTGGCTGAGGTCAACGGGAGGGGGGTAGCGGGTTATGGGTTTTGTTATTTTTTTCTTTTTCCTTCTCGATCTGAAAATGAGGGAGATAAAAGGGGGGTTAGGCCATATATATTAATATATTTTTATATTATTTTAAATCCCAAAAAGTAACTTTAAATTTCGATCTCCAAACGAGACCCACCGCCTATCATCCCTAGCTAATTACTCCTGTTCCGAACACAATGAGATATGTATCGTGAGCCAGTTCGGCTGTTACGATCCGTTTCCGTTCAAATCAATATATAAATCTATATATTGAAATTGAACGCGCATTTCAATTTACCGGGGTCACATACGGACATTAAAAATTCCAGAAAAATTATTTCTAGCTTTGTATTGACGATACAGTCCTAACAAAACTAATTTTGTCAAATTCTGAGATCGTTTGAAAAATGGCCATTTTCTGGTTGATCGAAATTGACTGAAATTGTCAAAACACGTTTAACTGTGCCATGCTCACATATTGATTCAGAAAATTACGAATTTTGGAATCTAGCAATAACTTGACATCCGGGATCCATCAAAAGTGGTTTCGTCGAAAACAGAGGTTGTTTGCAAAATTTCCATTTTTATGGGCCAAAATTCCACAGCGACTATTTTGAATTTTCAACTGGACATAACTTTTTATTCCCGCTATGAAATTTCAATTTTTGGGATTCGTTGGAAATATATTCTCAAATAGATTCAAATATTATTGGTTTCGCTAAAATCCGGTTTATTTTGAATCCTGTATATTCATTTGAACTTTGAAATCGAATTTTCGAACTACCGCGCCATTTTCAATTCCTTTTATAATTTAAATAATTATTTATATTCTAACGACGATTCAAATAAATATATATATATATATGTTCTAATTCTATTCAGAATAAATTTCTTGTCGTTATTATTTAAAATAATTCATTTTAAATACTCAAAATTCTTCAAAATTGCAAAATAAATTTTTTATTGGCTCGGATTTCCAGGTTATTACTTTAAACAACCAAGCGGCATTCCAAAGTAGCTCAAAAATCTCATACCCAAATATAAATATAAACATGTACCTTCTCTGTTGGGCATTCAACTCTATCTCTGCCATCTGCTATCAAACCGGCATACATCCAAACATTTCCAACTGGTCTCCAATCAATTTATTCCCTAATCCAATCATTCACTTATACCCAAATTAGACTTCATTTCAAACTCTAGTTCCGATCTCAATTCCAAATTTTTTCTCAATAATTTAATTCCATTCTGGATCATCTTTAACCGAATCCAATATATTTAACCAAGTTAATTTCCATTTGCTTTGACAATCTTTACTTAACTTCTTAAGTAAAATTTATTTCCATGATTACAAATTCATCTTGTGTACTTGTTTCAATTCAAAACAATATCGTCCCGGTAGTTTTTAAACATCTTTGCCTTTCTAGAATAAATATTCGTTTTAAGGATTCAAAATAATTTGTTTTTTCAAAACAATATCTTTTGGTAGCAATCCGTCACTTTAGAAACTCAAAAATGAATACTGATGATGTGTCCATCCATCATCTGTATTATTTTCTGGCTGCCGAAGTAAGTTCAATACTATATCACATTCAAAACTTATTTTTGAAACACTTTTATCTTGAAATTTACTTCCAAATATCATTTCCAAATGCTTGAAATACATTTCCAAATCTCTCCTAGGATTTTAAATTTTGCATATATTCAATTCAAAATTCATTTACAACACCTTCCCAAGTTTCTAGAGTTTTATTTCAATTCTGGTTTTAAATTCAGATTTTGTTCATCTGATTTTGCATATTATACTTATAAAATATTTCGATTGGTTATTTATATAACCAACTCAATTATAAATCTTATTCAATCATAATAACGATCAACACATCCAATATACTATAATAATCTCAAGATATATACTTATTTTATATCAAAATATATTTTAGATAAAATTATTTCATTTACCCAGCTTTTTTTTAAAACAATAATGTGTCAAAATACTCTGTCACTACAACAAAATGACCCTATTACAACGGTGGAACACCGTTGTAATATACATTTTACAACGGTGGGCAAACCGTCGTGTATAAAGGAGTTGTAACAGACTAATATCATTTACAACTTTTTTGCACTATTGCAACACCGTTGTAATATGTATATTTTACAACTTTTTTCCACTGTTGTAATAGATTTTATTAAAACAGTTATGCACCGTTGTAATAAAATCTACTATAACTGTTATGCACCGTTGTGGTTGACATTTGGATTTAAAAATAAATAAATTCTGCAAATGCAACAAAAGCTGAATAAACAGAAAACAAATTGATATAAATTCAAAGCAAAGGATCCATTCATACAAAAAACATTACAACTTTATATTCAAAATACAAAAAATGAATCATACATCATCACGGTAATATATCAATTCTGCATTACAAATAATGATTACAAATCAGTACCATCAAAAAACTCTGCTTCAACTATTAGTCTACTTCATCTTTGCACTTCTTCAACATCCCCACCACCGCAAGACACACCACCTGCACAATCACAAAACATGCATATAGCTCATACATATAGCTTAAGTACATAAATGTATAGTATCATAAGTTCATAAAACATCACACATGCATCAAACACAAAATTTCAAATACAGAATTTCTTAAGAACAACATGCGAGTCCATGATATCCATTCCATTAAAACCATCCTCCATCTTTTGTTCAGAATCATGGTTGAATGCTTAGAAAACTTGCGTGCATCTTATTATTGGCATATAACATTAACAAAATAGACGACATAAACATTAGATCCAATGAAAATTTCAACTGCAAGCAACAATAAAGTTACTATAAATTCTATCAAAGGGCCTTAGATTGTGATCACTTACGTATAAGTTGCAGCCAAGTTGGTTGTCTACAAAAAATAGTCATTTCAGTTGTAAAGATTCAAAACTGCAAAGAGAAGAAAAACATGACGTGGTTCAAAAATAAAACAAACCAGATCTATCATTTTTCATTAGTTAGAACAATGCTTACTGATTAAAATGCACAATCGAGGTATTAACATTGAGGGCACCTTTCAGTTTTTTTTTTAAGAAATGGTGTTTTTCTGTTCGATATGAAATCATGCTGACTTTGAAGCATAGGAAATCACCTCTTAATCTGACAACCAAGCAGCTAATAAATTCTCTTTAAAATACATGAGTTTATCATCAAATACATTACTGTCATTTCCAGTGTCTTGCAGATTATTAGGAAAATCAAAATTTCTATATACATACCTTTGCTTTTATCTGCTTCCCCTTCACTAAAATTTTGATTATTCATGATTGTGCCCCACTGACTGATGTAGAGTGAACTCTTTATCTACAGGGTTTGCTGTAACATCTTCTCGAGAAAACATCACAAACATTAACTCCTAACACATAACTAACAAAACTACAAGTGTGCTCCCTATCTTTGCACAATACAGGATGGTAAACTCTGCGGCTTAATGAACAGTTGAATGCTAATATCCAATCTACCAAGAAAAAAAAAGAACAAAAACATAAGGCAGTATTGAGAACCTTGGGACAAATAATCCATCTTCGTTGCTAAGGTTGGCTTAGAACTTGCAACGGCAAGTAACTTGGAAGAAAGAAAATTTATACAGATCTTGTTATGAGGAGTTCCAATTTGGTACGGATTATATTCTCAATTAAAAGGATAAGCACTAAGATATTTCATAGCATATATTCCTCCCTAAAAATAGCTGAAAGGGAATAAGGTAAAATTTGATTCATTTATCAAAAATAATACCACAGGTCACAGATGAATGCACCAATGCAAACAAACAATGCATACGAACTGAGTAAATTGATGTTATTTGCATGTTCCTCAAAATCGGTTTCTAAGTACCAAATCAATACCCATTTTTCAAACGCATGAGCTAGCGCAGGGCACGAAACATACACATATCTGTAAGTTATATAACCATACGCAAATTAGACTAAGATAGAACAAAAATAAAAATCAAATTTTTATGACATGAGAACATGCTAAGCGACCTTAGAAATGGCTAGATTTGCCTTTTTCACCTAAAGTGGATCCAAAATGACCGGAGTGCTTGGTTCTGAGATTAGCCCGAAACCCGAAACCGGAAACCCGAAACCCGAAACCCGATAACAGGATGGAAACCTTCATCAGATCGATCAGAGCAAATAAACCCGATAGCAGATCGACTGAGCATGTGAGGGAGGGACGGATACTGAGGACGACGATGGAAACCATGGCGAAGGAATAGGAAATAGGAGCAAAGGAAAAATAAAAAGCGGATTTAGAGAACGAAGGGGACGAAATTGATTTAGGTTAGGGTGCCGAAGAGGTTGGCCCACACATGGGAGTAAAATAAAGCACGACAGATATTTTGGAGCCAAATTTTTGGTTTCCCGCCTGGATTTCGTTCTTTCTCAAGGATTAACGTGAAAGGTTGTGTTTTTTCACTGTTCAGAGTTAATAAGTAAAAACATATATTAAATATTATGTGGAATTCTTGAGAGCTATTTTTTATTAAAGTACTCGATATTACTTATTAAATATAGCTATTATTGCCTTGCCAAAAAATGGCGATTATTAATTATTACTCATTTCTACATAGTTATAATTGAATAATAAAAATTAATTATTATGTATATGTTACTAGTTATAAACTAATCAATAAATAATAGTAATTATTAAAAAATGATTGCTATTTATTAATAATTTAAAAGTAATTATTAATTTGTAAAGTTATTAGTGTCGTACAACGGTAATAACTGTATAAATTTGCAGAAACTGCCTTATGTTTTTCAACGAATGGTAAATTTGCGGAAACTGAGGAAGAGAATGGGGCGGCGGAAACCCTAGTCACCATTGTAGGACAGGAAAGCTCGATTGCGTTTTAGTTTTTGATTTGGGGAAACGAATGGCTGGAGGCGGGTCGATATTGATTTAGGGAAAGAATGGGTGGACGCAACTGTTAAAAAAAATATGAAGTAGGTCAGTGCTAATTTTTCGGTTTCCCGCTTATACTTGAAGTAGTTGGAGCCAATTTTTTTGGTTTTCCGCTTAAAATTTGGATTGAACTATTAAACTGTCCGTAAAAATAGCTGCAGCGCGGAGCTATTACTTATTTAATATATGTTTTTATCATTAATTTCAATTATTATTTTAGTTAATTATAAATTATTATTATTATTTACTACTGATTTTTAACTTACAGTTGTTACTTAATTAACGATTGTTGTTAAATTTTGAGTAAGATTCAAATTCAACAGTACACAAAATGTACCGTTTCGGACGGGGCGCTGCCCCGCACCCCGTTACTTAATTAACGATAGCAGGTCAAACCCCGTTAGCGGGGGCGTTGCCCCTGCACCCCCACCTCGGGGGGTTGCCACCCCCCTGGACCCCCCCTCCGTAGGGATCATATTTGACAAAAGATTTTGGAAAAACTTTCAACAACGATTACTTATTAAAAAATATTATATACTAAATATTAATTACTACTAACAGTCATGATTAATTATAAATTAAATATTTATTAATTGTTATTTACTTATTGATTATTAATTAATTGATTATTAACCGCTAATTAGTTATTACTTACTAATTAATTACTAGTACTTAATAATGAAGTAGTTATAAATAATTATTTTTAATTAAATATTTAATATTTATATATTGATTATTATTAAATAATAACTAATTGGTTGTTAATTAGTAATTATTAGTAGGAATTATTTATTTATTGATGTATTTTTAATTAAATATTTAATATGTATTTATTGATTATTAATTATTAATTATTAATTAATAATTACTAATTGGTTGTCAGTTACTAATTATTAGCATGAATTATTTATTTATTGAAGTATTTTTAATTAAATATTTAATATTAATATATAGGTTATTAATTAATAATTACTAATTAGTTGTAAATATTAATTATTAAAAATTATTTAATGAAAATAATTAATATTAAAATATAGTCATATATTACAACAGTCAAAAAATAAAAGTTGTGTTAGGCTTTTATTACAACTGTCAAAATAACACAGTTGTTAAAAATAAATTTATTACAACTTTTCTGGAAAAAAGTTGTAAAAAACATTTATTACAACGGTGCTTTAACCACCATTGTAAAATTAAAGTTGTAATATGGTGTTTTTGTTGTAATTACAACGGTGTTTATACCACCGTTGTAAAAACCATTTATTACAACGGTGCTTTTACCACCGTTGTAAAAACCCATTTATTACAACGGTGCGTTTACCACCGTTGTAAAATTAAAGTTGTAATAGGGTCATTTTGTTGTAGTGTGGTCAAGTGTTTATAAACCCCTATCGGTCAAGTCAGCTAAACGCGTCGATCTGGAATTTACATACCACTCAACAGATCAATCAACACAATATAAAACCATTTTTATATCAACTTACAAATACGCTCTCTTATATATATACGCTCAACTCATTCTAGGGTAATAACGACCCTATCTCTAACGAGTAAACCCCACCAAAGCCTAGGTGTTCGCTCAACCTAAGCTCTGATACCAACTATAAATGCCCGTAAATCCGTACCAATTTGAGCTAACTAATATCCTACACATTCAACTCGAAAAGCACGAAAATACAGATCTTTAATAGAAAGAAATAAAAGGATGAGAAAGATAAGATAGAACTAATAGAATAGAAGAAGAAGAACAACAGAATCTAAACAGTGTCAGAGCAAACACGAATCTGACAGCGGAACAATAAAATATATTATATAACAAGTTTTTGAAATACAAATCTGAATTTGTATATATACATACGATATCAGAATATAACTCATATACATCACAGCGGAAATAATATCTAATAACTAGTGGTGAAGCTTCCTGCTTTGAGCTCCTCCAAGTGAATCTGCAAAGCCTGAACATTTGACTACCTGTACAAATTTTGGGCACCCAAGAGTTTAGGGAAAACACACAAAATAAACTCTGTGTCAGTCATGGGACTGGTGTGAGTAAACTCTAACCATATCGTTTAATTTTGAAAACCCTTTTGAAACAAAAGGATAATAGTAAGACCAGCCCACACATAAACATGGACGGTTTTTACCTTACTATAACCAAACCATTTTTGATATCAAAATCCAGTGATATTATAATAATGTCTAATCAAATAAATAATCAAGTAGCAGAATGCTTGCATCTCACGCTCCACATACATACTATATAATCAAAAACCGCAGGGTGCTTATTGGAGATTGGATTCCAACTATGACAAGGTATGGGACCACCTCCCGATCAGTGTACTCTAGAGAGGATACACCGGGGTTCAACAAGAACATCTTGCAACCCGACCCACACATAACCGACCACTCATTTAGCTTAAGTGTATCGAATATATTGTCACCCGCGGTTGTCGGCCCTCTAACCGTAATCCTTAAGATACAGAATCGAAAGAAGAATAAATAATGAATTCTTTCTAGATTGGTGACAAATATACCCTGCTTGGGAATGACCCACCGAGCCATGCTGCCTGCCCGATTTTTGTCATTTCCTGGTTGTGAGGCTTGAGGCTACGTTAATCTTTTCAGAACATCTGGCCACCATACACTTTGAATGTCACATCGTCAAACCCATCAAATCACTAGTTGATCTTCAAAAATATTACGGGTATAAAAGCTAAGAGAAACCAATATCTCTGCCACCAGACATAATACCTTGAAAGGATCGTCATATGTGATCTGTTAGGAATACTCTGTCAGACATCCGTCCATACAAGTTGTCCTGGGACTGGACAAACAGAAAGCACCATTTTGGAACAGAACGACCCTTGCATTTCACTCCATCTTCAACCATCTTCAGCATAATCTAATTCATAGCGCTTTTGCCTATACGGAGTGGTTTCGGATAATAAACCCAACCGGTCTCTCCGTATTGACACCGATGGTCAAAACACTTCGATAGTCGGTTATTTAACTATCGAAATAAAACAAACAATCATTCAAATGTACAACTAAGCATCACACAACCACGGACACTTTTTATTTAACATTCATTTTTATTATTCAAATCCCTATATCTTACCAGATATTTCTCAAACCCCGTTTTAGCCTTTTCACACTTCTTGGAAAACATTCCTAGTTATTATAAACTCTTATTCTCCCATATTTCAGATATATATATATGTTGTTAATGTTCGAAAAACATTTTCATCCTTTCACATTTCTTATTTCCGGTATATTAGAAAATATACGTTATTTACATTAGGAAACATTTCCAATTTCCATTTTAACTACTTAATCTGCAAACATTTTCTTTTTAAAACCTTATTCATTTTGAAATGTGAACATTTATTTCTTATAGGAATCTAATTTCGTTTATCAAATAATTCTTTATTTAGATAATAAATACCATTATAACTTAATGTCGACCTCCTATTTGATTAAAACTCATTTAGCCTTCCCTTAGTTCGGAAATAACAATATATATTATTTGTTTAATATTCAATTACCATTTCTTATATGATCCAAAACAAGGTCGAATGACATGTTATATAAACTCAAATGTTTTTATCACATTCCCATATTTTAAAGAGTTTGCTTCAACACGGGTAATATGCATTAGATCTCAATTATTTACTGCTACTTCCAACTTCATATAATTCATTTACACTTCTTCGGGAAAAAACATAATTATTCTCTTATCACTTGGGATAAGTGAATTCCAAACCTTTCTAATGAATAGTGTTATATAGATAATAATCACGCTTAAGCTTGGTTAACAATGTTAATTTATCGTTATAGTAAAAACTTGCAATACGTTGTAACATTCCCCTTTATACCTAATCTCGACATCACAGTCACGCTTAAGCCTGGTTAACAACGTTATTTTATCGTTATAGTTCAAAACTTGCAATACGCTGCTATATTCCACTTTATAACTAATCTCGACATCTCTTTCCGTTACAAACTAATACCATCCCTCGATAATAGTGAAGTCGTTCAAGTTGGGGTATTTTATTTACCTCTCAGACCTTAATCGACAACGTTCTTATCTTAGAATAGATATACATCTGTATCTCTAAACTCCTTATTACTTATAGTATCCCTCAAACCGTATTTCTTGTTTTATTTGGAATATGGTTTTATAACACCACATTCATACTTCAAAATCTCTGTTATTTATGACTATTTGTGCTAAACATTAACTCTTCGCTTTAACTTCATTCCACAATTCTATTTTTAACTTCTTTACCAAGATCCATTGACGTTCTTTGTCTTTTGACGTTTTACTTTTATTTGAATCATTATACTTAATTAAAATGACATCTTATTATAAACTCAACATCCTCTTAAATGAAATCCATTTAAGAAACAATTACTTTAGTTAAATAATGATTAACTTGATTATTTGCTGAAGTAAAACAGTTTACTTCATTATTAAAAAACAATACTAATTATACTAGTTCAATAATTATTTAAACTTCATTAATCAAAAAGGTAATTACTCTTATTAATTTTGATGTATTAATTTCTAAACTGTTTTCATTAGATTAATTGAAGACCAATTAATCTAATAATCAATTTCCAATAAACAGTTGATTTAATCAACTTCAAACCATCAGTTAATTCATTAACTAATTCTTATTACTTCACTTCATTAGATAATTATAATTCCTAATAATATTTCTTAACCGTTTGCCTTAAAATAATTATCCAAATTATTTACCTGTCGGATAATTATAGCTTCATACTTATTTAAAAATCAAATAATTGTTTATATTTACTTTATAAAAACGAACTATAAAATACAAGTTTATAATAGAACTTCTATTATAGTTTTAAACTTCGCTTTAATTATAAAAATATAATTTTTATAACCAACTTAGTTGATTCGCCTACCGGCAAATCAATTTTTTAACCAAATGAAGGATTTATGGTCGATTGCTGCCCCTTTCTTAATCGATATCGTCTATTGATTTAATCAAAATAACGTTGAATTTCCATTCAACATCAATACCCACACCGGGTTTCAATGTCATTTGGGTTTAAACAGTGTATATATAAATAATATAAAACAAACAGTACATATAAATATTGTGGAATCCAGTTGGATTCCTCCAACCGGTTTCCTGCATCCACAGATGTTAGTCAGCACAATTAACACTAATTCCATACTAGCGTATATTTTAATCAATGGAATCAGTATCCAACCAATGATGTGTACATATGCAACGATATATATATTTATATATATTTCAACCAATTTAATTGTAATCTACCTAAACGACCATCACACAACATTCAACCATTATTTATCACTATTAAAATCTAATTATAATGTTTTAAAATTGAATAGAGTCAGTGATTTTACTCACCTTGTGCATTAACCGTTAAATAACGATTTGCGTCAGCTAATTAAACCAGGTGTTCAATTTTGCCATAAATTCAACGTGCTTCAAATTGCTCCAAACTGACTTCATAGCGTCGCCAGCTTCCGTGCGGTTCCAAAGTGACGGACCGTTCGTCAAAGTTTTTGATTGACGCCATCCATGTTCAAGCCCCTCATCTCGGACGTGACTCCCAATACCAAACCCACAGTTCATAGTCTTCTTCCTCAATACACATCGGCGTCTCCTATTCTTCCACTTCATGCACCGTTCTTACATTAAAAAACCTTCGCCGGTTTTCTGATCACCCAACGCACGAAAACAAAATGGCCAAAACCTTCTCTACTAATACCATTTACGTTTTCATTTAAAACCACCTAAGCCGTTCTAATTTTCCACCTTGTTACTCCCCTTTTTTTTTGCCACATGTACCATGCTAGTCACACCATCCCAGCACCAATTAGTTTAATCTTCCGCTTATTTAGTTTGCATGCTCCAATGTACTCCCTGGTTCCACGTTTTACATTATCCTCTCACCCCTTCATCCCAATGTGAATGCATGTATTAGGAACCTCCACGTTTCACATTTGTCTTCTTCCATTTCTCAAGTTCAAACACTTCATGTTGCACCACTCACACTCCCTCACATGCACGTACAACACTTCCCAGTTTCCACCACTTTTAGGTGTTCCACTTCATGCTCCTTAACCAAATCTATACCCAAATACCCATCTCAGCCCCGTATACACGCAGCATAACCAAAATCGCCGACACTATTTCTCTCTGCATCATCTCAGAGACTGCCTACAACGTTCAACACAATGTGAGAGACCACAAAGATCTATCTCTTTAATCAAATTCGCATCCAAAAAGAACCCATTTACACACAAGAACCCTAACCGAACTTTCCAGAACACCGTTGATAGACATCCCCCCTTCATTAGCATCATTAACTCAATACTTAACACCTTAAGACGCAATAAACCTCCTCATCATCTCCTCTCCGATCTTGCCACCACCTCACTCGAGTTTGATCCCCTCCAAAACTCGCATCGAACTGTGTAACTTCCCGTATAGTGGAAACACTACTCGCACACATCAAAACACATATTGGGTTGAAGCCGAACTTCATAGGATCTCATACTTTTTTCATGATTTTACGATGCCTGTATGATTATTTTAAAAACAACAGAGGGGGTTTAAAATGAAAAGGTGGACACCGTTTCCTCTCGCGTGGTGTGTCGAATGCGAAGCAGTGGGCTCAACCCCTGTATATATATATTTCAATACTTGGGTGCCAAGTATTAGGCATCTAGCTAGCAGTTGAATTTTCTCTTTGTAGGCTTATGGTTTGTACAGTTTGCTGCATGATTTAAAGTCTTCCACAGCTGCTTGATTTAACACCTTAGGATGGCGTAGGTTGGTAAGTTTCAGACTTAGCATGTGCAAAGGAATTTACTTAGAAGCTAAGATATATATATATATATCATTCTTTTCACTTTGATGTTTTGACGTAGAGCTGATCTCAGATTGGATGATGGATGCTCTTGGTATATAAGTGTTGGATGCTGATCTTAACGGCTGGAGATGAAGTTCATAGCAGGACTATAACTGTGTTAGTTGGTATAGGAATTGCATTGTTTGATTTACATTATTGTTGGGTAAAAGCGCTTGAATGGACAATGTGTTTTTATTATTTGCATGGGACACATACTTTGAACACGTCTAGCTTGTCATTTGCATTGGTTTAGAGGCGTAGTGAATATGGAAACGGTCTATGGTAGAAGTTTGTACACATGAATGAAATATAGTCCGTAAAGAGGTTTTCTATATCTTGGTACGTTTGTTTTCAAAAGTAGCGTACCCATTGCGTAAAAATACGAGCAGCTATGGAAAAATGAAAATACCATTGTGTCTAGTGAGGTGCCACGGTCCCAAAAATATAATAATATCGGTAGGTTAACTCATATTGTGAAACCTCAAAATATTGATATAGGGTGCAAAATACTCCAAATAAAAAATTACGTATTTAATTAATTAAAAATTACAGTAAAATTCTAAAAATTAAATTATAACAACGTCTCAAAGGACTTGTCCTGATTCGAAATCAATATTTAAATATATTTAAATAAACCGTTATGGTCCATATACAATTTCATAGTGACTTTCTGGAAATTTGATTTGGACATATCACGCAATCTATAATGCGAAAGTTCCATTTTTCACTTACATTAGAAAAATACAGTTCAACAAATTTCAGTGTTTCTTATTTCGAAGAAATCCGACTAATAACAGGTCCTGTATACTCAGTTGAAGTTCAAAACATAAAATTATGAACTACCGCGATATTACGGGCTCAATTATATTTAATATATATTTTATACGTTCAACTTTGTTTCAATTAATATATAAATCCACTTATATTACGAATTCAATATTTAAAATGATTTAAATATTCAAATACAAACCGATGAAAATGCGGGACGTTACTAATATTCTGTATAGTTATTTATTTTTATAACTGAATATATTCTGATTGCTTGTGATTGCAATGTTTCATCAATTTATTACAAATTGTTATACAGTACATCATAGCTCACATCACAAATTGTTTGAAAACCAGATGGATGAATGGATGATAATTTATATTATGATTTGAATATGATTTTGAAATAATTAACATGTTAAAAAAATGTTAAATTATTTATGGAAGTTGAAATTGGATTTATCATCCATTTACGAGTCGAACGACTTGTTTATGTTCACCCATTTATGTTAAATCGATTAGAATGAATAAATAATTTATTTATTGATTATTTATTGGATGAAGAACCTACACGGTCTTGGGATGATATTTGCTTCACACATCTCCATTGTGTGTAATTGTATGTCAATCAATTGATTGACAGACCGTTTTGAGCATTATTAAATTAATTATTGCTTATACAGTTGTAGATGCACTCAAGATGTTATTTGGATGATTAATAGTTGTTTATAACTATTGTTGAGTACATGTGATGTATGAAATCCATATAGATTAAATCATATGGTAGTTGATTGAATCTTATTTCAATCCGGAATTAAAACGAACATTTTAATATAATATTCAGTAAAAAATCAAAATATGATTTTGATACCCAATTTTGGATGGATATGAAAATATTTAAATATATGAAGTCGAGTTAAGTAAAAATACGCCATTTTAACTCGAATGGGCTTTTCTATCGATTTAATTCATTTTATAATGAATATCAAGAAGATGTGATTTCAAAATCTGATATTGATAATGTTGTTATTTTAATATTATAATTATATAGAAGATTCAATTTTGATTTAAAATTGAAACGAAAGTTGGAGTCGTTTTAAACAAACTTATAAAATACGTTTTGAATGGAAATCGACGAAATATATTATACATATTTAAATGGTTTGAATATAACATGTCGCGCAGTGACCGTTCACGAATTTCAACCATTCACTCCGAATTGACGTAACCGGAGATCCGACCATCGGATTCTCGTGAAATCGGAACTTTTGGGTTCGTATCGAAAAGAGCTTTAAACCGAGGTTCATATCGAAAAGAGCTTTCATATGATAATAGGAGATTTTAAATCCAATGGTTAGATTTTGAGAAATGTTTAATTCAAACTTGAATAAAAATAGCGCCAATGTAACAGAATGACCTGAAATGTCATTTAACTGAAAGGGCCAATTTTTAAATAATTAAAAATAGGGAAAAATTATGTTACATCATAGTAAATGATTTGAAAAGATTTTTGGATGAAATATTCCAGTTTCTAGAAGATAAATGATATTTTGTCTAAATAGGCTAGTTAACAAGTAGCGTAAGAATCCATTGTTTTTAAATTAACAAATTGGACTGTGAATGATTTTGGCATAACCAGAATTTTCCAACGTATGAAATGGAATGGATTTAAATGGAAATTTTCTTCGGATATTTCAGTACTGGATTCTGTGATTATACGGATATCGTTGTGGAATTTGGAAGATATAGACATCGTTATTCCCAATATGATATCTGTTGGTTTCAGAATTTGATATTGAATATAACTCGATATGATTTCTATTTAGAGCTTTATATTCAATATGAAATTGGATTTTAGTTTTGTCGTGAGTGATATCTTTAATAATATAGTTCTTAAACCCAGTTGAGAAAAGAATAAATCTTTTAATTAAGATTTAATGAGATTTTCCAATTAATAAATATAGATGGAACTAAATGGAAGTTGATTTTGGGTTTATTATGAACTGTATTTTAAACGGCATTACTTCTTTAACCCAATTAATAGTGAAATTTTGATTTGGAATTTATAAATCTTTTAATTAATATTTAATGGAATTTTCCAAAGTAAAGTTTTCCAATTTAATATATTAAATTGGAATCGAGTGGAATTTGAGTTAATAATAATCGAGATGAGCTTCTGTGTAGGAAGACCATTACTATTTATGGAATTGAAATGGTCTTGCCGTTATTCCACTTGTAGTATTAGTCTGATATAGAAATTTGTATCGATTACGATTAATTTGATTTCCATGAAGGTTCCATTTAAATGGAAAAAGATTTTGGGTTTATCGTGAGCTGTGTTTTAAATGACATTGGTTCTTTAACCAAGTTAAAGACAAGATTGATTTCCTAAAGCTGAATAATCATTAAGTAATGACTTTTGAGGTTAGAATTAAATGGAGTTTTAATGAATCATTAATTAGATTGAAATGTGAATGAGGTAATTTTGTTTACCTAATTCAAGAAATGTTCGAAATGGAGTACCACCAGTTTTACTCCATGTTATAGTTAAATCTTTAATTAGATTTGAACGTTAAATGGTAATTAATTTTACCTATAACACAATGGGTGTTAGATATAGAGTACTACCAGTTTTGCTCGATGGAATGAATAGCTTGGGATTAGGATAATAAAATGAATGATTACTTTGATAAGGCTCGTCTATCCCGACTAGTTTTATAAACCTTATTCTTTTTTATATTGTGAAAAGATATTACAAAATCTTTTGAAATGATTTCCAAGTAATGGATTAAACAATAAGTTTAAAAGAGATAATCTTTGATAAAATTAACGGGAACCTTTCCCAAAGATAAGAATATTTGAATAAAAGAATATTCTGGATTGGAATGAGGCATATGATGTGCTTTTATATCACTTGATTTGAAGATACTCGAGTTATTCGGAAAGACCGGGTTTAACCCATTCTGAATAATTAATACGACGATAAAAAGTCGAAGATTTGAAGATGGTGGTTAAAGACCGGAGATCTTCACATCATTAGGATGATTGCTGATGTCTCGATTGGGTTGTACACCTGAGATGAGGTAATAAGTGGGGGTTATATAGACGTACTTGGAGATCGACTGGATATGTAAGGGCCTCTCTCCTGTATTGGACATATGGGACAAGGAATAAGATGCCTCCTGTTTTGTTCAGACCAAAACCGACTTGCAAATGGATTGTATATCCGACATTGTATTTCGCGCCATATTCATTGATTTTTGATAAATATATGTCTATTTGGTAGCGGTGAATTTATTATCTTGCTTAACACCATTCTATGAGACGTACAAGCTCAGAGGTTATATATTGGTGGAAATCAATGGTATGGTATGGATTGACAATGTGGCATGCTGAGATGCATGGACCAAGGCTTTTGTTGGAAAGCAGAGCCTTCTGGTTGATGATCAAAGCACTGCTTTTGTATAGCACAACTTTGTGTAGCGTTAATTCGCGAGATTCACACCCCAGTATGAAGCCAAAACGGGATGAGGATCACAGGGAAATGGACATACACTGGTTTCTAGCTAGAAGTGGTGTCATGGTATAGAGCCTAAACATTTTACTTATGTGGATGTTGGATGATGGAAAACGAGGCACCTCAGATTTAGCCGCACAAGGCCCTTGATGGTCGACATACTGACCAAGATGAACGAGTACTGACCAGGTGACAAGTCCGATAGGACCGGCTAACGTATTGTTTATGGTATTACTAATCAGCGACAGCTGACCAGCCCAACCGCTAACTTAGTGCACGTGCGTGTGATTCTGAGGCATGTGCTAGAGTGTCTCAAATCAGAAAGGAAGACCCATTGCCTTAGTTCGTAGATGGAAACCCAATTTCCAATACGCGACTTTACGGTTTTAATTGTAAACCTATATGGCGACATAATATAATGGTACCTATGCTGTCTAGGATTGATACATTTATATTCAAAATTGATTTCTGCACTATGCACTTGTAATAAAAGATAAATTTCATGTATCAAGCATATCTGGCTATTATAACGTAAAACTCTATCCTCCGGCTTGCGTTGCATTGTGTGATGGGACCTAAGCATTATAATAGCTTCATTTTTCCTTTTAGCATTGCTTTTTTTCATATTCTTGGGAGAAAACTTGATCTGTGTCATACGGCATGGTCCCTTGATTTACCCAACATTAAAATAAATTTAATAATTGTTTTAGTTCTCATGCCATTTCCTTGACTGATTCGAGTTTATTGTTTCCCACCTAAACTTTGGGCGCTCATATTTTCCACACAAGCAGCTAGTAGTTTTGGTTTTCGCAGATATTTTTTTACACAGGATCCTGGATTATGGCTGGAGCTATATTCGGAAAGCTTTGTATTCGTGTATTTCTTTCAGTTGTGGTAGTTGATGTTTTCCATTGCACATTATACTAATGTATTTAATTCCGCTGCTATGTAATTTGAATCTCTGATATTATTTTTCCGCTGTATATTATTTATTTGTACTCTGATATCTTGTACTCTGATATAATTTGTTGTAATAGCAATAAAATGTTCTCTTGTTTATGTTCTGATGCGTCATGTTCTCAAAGCAATCCTCTTCTTGTTCGGTTCAGGCCGACCGAGAAGTTCGGGTCGTCACAGCATGAATTAAAACTAATGTAACAAGTTATTTCAAAAATTTTCAGTTAATATTTCCAAAATTCAGATGATGAAATTTTGAAAAACTATGTTGTGATATCAATTATTAGGGATGAGAATCACGGATTTTAAGGAAAAACTAACAGTAGAGAGGGGGTGAATAGCGTTTTAATGGACTTATTGAAATCTTAAACAATTAACAATTATCCAAACAGCTGTATGAATTATAGAATGAATATCACAAAATAAACAATCATAGATGTAGATATAATCAAAAGTAAAATGTAGAAATGGAAAGAACACGCCAGATTTTATGCTGTTTCAAATTACTCCTACATCCAGTCCTACGCAATGCTGGACTGTGCAGAGTTTTATCAATAGCAGAATCCAAGTACAATCCCCTTGATTTCATGACTACAAGGTTAATTTCTATTAAATACCCTTGATTCCACGGTTACAAGGTTAACACCGCTCCCTTTCCTTGATTTACGGGCTATAAGGAACAAACCCTTTCCTTAAAAATCATAATAGGCCTATAACTCTTGAATAACACTTCAAACAGAGAGTATTTGATAGAGATTGAAAATAGAAAGATTATGATATAATTTGTATTAAAATCGGCAGAGTATAAGCGCAGAAATCAAGAATTTAAAGTAGAATAATGGTGGTAAGAGAAAGGATGAAGAAGGAGAAGATTAATTGTTAAAAAATTCAAAAATGAGGCCTTTATATAGTGTTCCAAAGGTTACAATTGTTCTGGAATGTTTTAAAACATGAAAAGGCACTTCTCTTTTGATTTTAAAAAAAGTGTTGGTTATATGTCAACATGTAAGAAGTTGAATGCCGACATATGTGTAAATTTCAAATTTTAAATCATGTTTAAACTATATAAATCAATATATAAATATTCTGTAAATTCCTAATTAAAATTAGTTATTTAAAATATAATTTCTTAAGTATAAAAACATATTGAACATATGATATAAAACTATAATACATATATATGATATAAAACTATATATTATAATTATAAACATATATATATATACACACAATTCTAAGACTTTATAATATATATAAAAACTATATAATAAACATATATATTTGAAAACTTAAGTAAAAACCTTTAATAATTTGAAATCATTTTGAAAGGAGTTTGAAATAATGTTGAAAACAATTTGAAATCAGAATTTGGAAGTGCTAACCAGAGTTTTACATGCTAACTTGACTATATTACTTATAAGTTTGAACTCTTGAAATCTTGGTATCTTGATACACTTGAGACTTGATTCTCCCTTGAAATCTCGAATTCCTTAATATCTTGAATTCTAAAACTGTACGGTCTTCAATATTTATTTCCTGTATATATATTCTGCATATACACATATATATCCTAGATAAGGATGTTAGTATATATTTTATAATCAATAATGTAAATAATTGAAATAAGGTTGTTGTCATCAGAACTCCATTTTCCAACATCTGCATCCTTACTAAAAGAAGTAATGTAGTGAGATTTTAATAATTAGAAATGGAATAGTCCGCTTAGATGTAGGTCTTCAGTAGCAAGGTGTCTGTCTATTTCCTATAACAACCCACATTCCTTAATGTTACCCGTATGAGGATTTCATGAAGAAAGTATGGAGCATTATAGGTGTAAAGACATAAAGCACTACAGAGACTAAGATTTCACAAGACATAAAATAATAAATTTATAGCAGAAGAAGAAACTTTAATCTTTAAGTACAAAACCATCTTTGTTTCAATTAATTAAATAGTTACAAACTTTCATGTCCTAAAGTCTCAGTCAAAAACAACGTCAAAGTGAAATAATATTATTCCCCAGATATAGTCAAAAGGATACAACCTAACATTGGAAAGATAACATGAAGTAATCCATCTTGCAGAAATTCATCACGACAAAGCTAACAAAGAAATTTTAACTATCTGCAAGCTTGGGGGAAAGAAAAGTGGTAGGAAGAAAGGAAATGGGTCAGACATAAAGCTTGGTGAGTTGTTGTGATTACCAACTCTACTTGTTAAGTTAAGTAAAATAGGTAAATAGTGATTCTAGTGTCATAAAAGGGTAAGTGTATGTACATATCTAAAGGTGAAAATAACTGATATGAATTGATAGTAAGGATTGACTATAGTTATAAGAAGACAATGATGTCGATGACAATAATAATAATCAAATCAAGCAGATTGACTGTTTTGCACTCCTACAGATTCAGACAGAAACAAGTAATTAAGAAGGATTTTTCCTAGTGCTACCCATTGATCGACTCCCTAACAAACACGGATAACCTATGCCAGCCATGACATTCGGGGATATCAGTCGAACCCATCAACTATAAAGACACCCTTATTCTTCTTATATTTAAATATATATGTTTATTATATAGTTTATGAAGAAGAATAAGTGTGAGGAAGATGAAGAATAAGTGTTAGGAAAGAGTGAGGGTTGGTAGCCTTTTTATAGTACAGCTAGTGTCCAGATTCATAGTATCTTATATTTATATTTTAGGCTATTATATATTATGTTTCTAATCTAAACCATAGAAGGCACATCAGCAAAACATAAGCAAGTAATTATCTAGAACCAGGCTCGAAGGTGTGTCGACCCACCTTAAACATGGGTCGACCTATGTGTTAACCCCTAGGTCGACCCATGTGTTGACCTAGTTAAGGGCTGGGTCGCCAATTTACCATTGCTTTATTTTTATATATTAATTAATTTCTCTAATTTAATTTCAAACTTCGATTGATTATAACTTGTTCATTTCTTGTCGTGAGGAAAGCGCGGATAGTTCATGAACAACACACAGAAAAACGCAGACGGAAGAACATTTCATTGTATATTACAACAATACCATCGGAATACAAGAATAAACAAAGTATAAATGAATATTACATTCGATAAATATCACAGATTACAATACATTACATAGCAGCGGAAAATAACACAATACACAACTAGAAGTAATACGCGGATACAAAGCTTTCCGAGTATCGTTCCAGCTGTAAATCAGGATCCTGTGAATATAAATCTGCAAAACCAAAACTACTAGCTGCCCGTGTCAAAATAAGGACATCCAGAGTTTAGGTTAAAACAATAAACTCCAGGTCAGTCATGGGACTGGTGTGAGAACTAAAACAGCTATTAATCCTTATTTTAAACTTAGGTAAATCAAGGGACCACGCCGTATAACACGGAACGGGTTTCCTCCAAAGAACACCAGTGCATAAAACAATAGCGCAATGCTAAATAAAGAAAAATGAATCTATTATAGGACCCAGGTCCCATCACACAATGCAACACAAATCAGAGGATAGGGTTTTACCTTATAATAGCCAAAGAATGCTTGATACGTTAAAACAATTCTTTTATTGTTGCTATAAGTGAAGAAATCAATTTCAAATCATAAATATCAATCATAGGCAGCATGGGTACCATATATCATGTCGCCATACTAGGCTCTACAATCAAAACCGCAAAGTCACGTATTTGGAAATTAGATTTCCATCTATGAACCGACGCAAAAGATAGTCCACTACCGATTCGAGACACTCTAGCCCGTGTCTCAGGATCAAAGCTCGAGTGACCCTTAGGAGCCACAGGGCCTGTCCACCGATGTGGATTAAAATTCCTGAACACTGCGTTTCCCCACCCTTTGGGGGTGTCAATGAGTCCAATGACTCCATCGGTCCCGGATTGACCAATATATCCGAGGCGCCTCGCAACAGTAGCAACCACATAAGTCAAACTCATCAGGGCATGTAAAACCGTTGACGTCACTTCTAGCTAGAAGAAAACGCATGCCCTCCCTGGATCCTTCTCCCGTTTTTGGTTCATAACCGGGGTGTGAGGCTCGCGAATCCACGCTACACAAAGCTATGCCACACAGGCTGTGCTTTGATCATCACCACAAGACTTTGCTTTTCAACAGAAGCCTTGATCAATTACCACTTAGGAATGCCACACAGGCAATTCACTCCATGCGTTTGATATCCATCAATATATAACCCTTGAGCTCGTACGTCTCAGAGAAGGGCGTTAAGCAAGAGAATAAATTCTCCGCCGCCAAACAGATATATATTTAATAGAAATCAACCACACATAATAAAATCCAATGTCAGACACACAGTCCATTCACAAGTTCGCTATGGGTCTGAACGAAACCGGAGGCACCTAGTACCCCGCATATCCATCGATCTCCAAGTACGTCTGGACGATCACTAACTGATTCCCTACTCTTGGGTGTATGGCCCAATCAAGATCATCGGTAATCGCCTAAACGACGTGAAGACCTCCGGTCTTCGACCACCGTCTTCATCCTCGACACCGTGTCGAATCAGTTACTCAAAATGGGATAAACCCGGTCTTTCTGAATAACTTGCGTATATAATAAACAAGTGTTACACAAACACAACATATACCTCATTCCAATTCAGAATATTCTTTTATTCAAATATTCTTATGCTTTGGGAAGGGTTCCCATTAATTTTATCAAAGATAAATTCTTTAAATTTATTCTTTAATCTTCTTTGAATATAAATTCAAACTAGTCGGGATTAGCGAACCACACAGAAGTAATCATTTATTTTATTTCCCAATCCCAACCTATTCATCCCATGAAGTAAAGCTGGTAATACTTCATATCTAACACCACGGTGTTATCGGTAAATTAAATTACCATTTCACGTTCAAATCTAATTAAAGATTTAACTATCGCCTGGAGCAAAACTGGTGATACTTCATTCTCGATCTTTTCAATCTAATTAAAGATTCATTAAAACTCCACTTAGTTTTAATCTTTAGCTGGGTTAAAGAATCAGTGTCATTTTAAAACAGGGTTCACGATAAACCCAAAATCACATTCATTAATTATCGGGTTAAAGAACAAGTGTTATTTAAAACACTGTTCACAATAAACCCAAAAATAAATACCAGTTCAATTCCAATTAAATATTATTTAATTGGTACACTTCATTAAATCTAAATAAAAAGATTTAATCATTTTTCTCAAATGGATTTAAGAACAGTGTTAATGAAGACACCATTCACGACAAACCCAAATCACATTCGATATTAAATACAAAGCTCCGAATAGAAAATATATTGTCTTATATTCAATATCAATTTCTACGACCAACAAATATCGTATTGGAAATAACGTTATGTATATATATATATATTTCAAATTTCAATAACAACATCTGTATAATCACGAAATCCAACATCAAAATATTCCGAAGACAATTTCGATTCAAATCCATTCCAATGCAATTATTGGAAATTCTGGTTATTTTCAAAACCATTTTCAAATCCAATTTATTTATTTCAAAAATAAATAAATTATTATTCTAGTTCAAAACTAGTTCATTTCGATAAAAATCTATTTTTATCTTTACAAATATGGAGTTTTTCATCCCAAATCATCACAAATCATTTCATATGATTTTACACAAATTATTACTATTTTTAATAATTTTATTAAGGCTCGTACAGTCGATTTCCATCAATGGCCATCGAACTACACTTACAGCGACCTTTTTCAAATTTGATTTGGACATAATTCCAAATCCAACCGTTAGATTTCTAATTTCTAATATTCGTTAGAAAGCTCTTTTCGATACGAACCCAACGGTTCTGGTTTCAGGGGATTCCGACGGTCGGATCTCCCATCATGTCCGTTCGAAGTCAATGGTCAAAATTCGCGAACTGCCGCGTCGCGGCGCGTTCTATTGAGGCCATTATATTATATATATAATATATACTTCGTCGATTTCCTTTTGAAATGAATTTTATAAATCGTTTTCAAAACGATTTCAACTTCTTTTTCAAATTCAAATCAAAATTGAATTTTCCCTTATAAATTCGTTTTAAATTCATTTCAAATTGATTTCAATTCAAATTGATTTCTAATTCAATTTCAACTCGTTTTCAATTCAATTCAATTTGAATTCGAATTCATTTATATTCAATTTCAATTCGAATTCATTTATATTCAATTTCAATTCGAATTCATTTCTATTCAATTTCAATTCGAATTCATTTCTATTCAATTTCAATTCGAATTCATTTCAATTCGAATTCATTTCTATTCAATTTCAATTCGAATTTCATTTCAAAATATTCGATTTTGAAAGCACCTTTCAATATTCATTATAAAAACGAATATAATCGATATAAATATCGCTCACGTCAAAATGGCGTCAATCTAATCAACACGGCTTCATATGTTTCTATTTTCAAATATTCTATTTCAAATATTTCTACTTCAAATATTTCTATTTCAAATATTTCTATTTCAAAACTGGAATGAGGCCCAATCAATTACCATATAATATTAATTATATGGATTTTCTACAACACATGTATATAATAACAACGATGAATAATCAACCATCATCCAAAGTGCATTCTACACTGTACAAGCATCGAATATAAATATTTAACGCTTATAACAGTTTGTCAATCAATCGATCGACATACAACTAATTATTGGGATTAGTGTATGTCATATATCATCCCAATACCCGTGTGGGGTTTCAAACAATCAAACACAGATTTTATTTGTGCTGTTGGGCGATGTGTAAAATTTATCGTCCCAATCAATATCAGTCAAATGTGTGTAGATAAACAAATCGTTCGATTTGTTTATATTAATTTATTTCATTTTCATGTTAAAAATTATATTTTCAACTATAAAATATTTTTAACTACATAAATATTTTATTCCATTTCACTTCACATCACACAATCAACTACACATCAAAATCAAGCAAACAAGCATACAAGCCGTCCATGGTCTGTGGACGACGGGTGTCGGGTGCTACTAAACACCGTCTGCATCCTAGTATATATTCAACTAGAAATAAAATTAAAAGTGAGAAATTCTCACCGAAAGCTAAACCAAACGTCTCGACTCTTCTTTGTAGAAATCTTCGCCGTTTCTCGCCTCTTGTCACTTTCTTCGCCCGTGTTCTCGGCATGGGCCCACAGAGGTGGCGCAGCCTTGGAGTGGTTGGCGGAGCAAGGGAATGGCAGCGGTGGTCTTCTTGGATGGTTGTGGCGGCAGGTTAGGGTTGTGGCAGCGGATTGGAGCAGTCTTAACATAGGGGAAGAGAGAGAAGAAGGAGGGGGAGATCGGAGGGGCGACACAGGGCTGAGGAGGGGTGGCACTGGAGGTCAACGGCGGTCTTGGGTGGGTCTGGAAATTGAATTGGGTTAGGGTTCATGGAGGGGCGGGTTACAGCAGGAGGGGGGGTCGCGACTTGGTGCAGGCGAAGGGGAGGGAACCTCCGGCGGCGCGGTGGACGGAGGGGGGGAGGGGACTGACGATGGCGCGGTTTTCTTCTTCTTTTGGTTCGATCTCGTTCAGAACGAATAATGAGATGGGAGAGAGAAACTGTGGGGTGGAGGAGTTATATAATTAATTTATTCCATTTAATTATAAATAGAAAGTTGATTTTTTATTCGAACTCGAAATGAGACCCAACAACTATCGTCCCTAGCTAATTAGCCCCATTCCGAACACAATGGGATATGTATCGTAAGCTGATTCGATCGTTTCGATCAGTTTTCGTCAAAATCAACATATAACTCTATATATTGAATTTGAACGCGCATTTCAATTTACCGGGGCCACGTACTAACTAGAAAAATTCCCGAAAAATATTTTCTAGCTTCTTATTGACGATACGGTCCCAACAAAACTAGTTTCGTCAAATTCTGAGACCGTTTGAAAAATGGCCATTTTCCAGTCGATTAAAATCAACTAAAACTGGTCAAACGTGTTTTCCTTTGCCACGCTCACATATTGATTCAAAAAATTATGAAATTTGTAATCTAGCAATAACTTGACATCACGGATCCAACAAAAGTGGTTACGTCGAAATCCGAGGTCGTTTGCAAAATTTTCATTTTTAAGGGCCTGAATTCCATAGCGACTATTCTGAATTTTCAACTGGACATATCTTTTTAAGGGCCTAGATGCCAAATTTCATAAATTTTCGAATCAATATGTGAGCGTGGCAAAGGAAAACACGTTTGACCAGTTTTAGTTGATTTTAATCGACTGGAAAATGGCCATATTTCAAACGGTCTCAAAATTTGACGAAACTAGTTTTGTTGGGACCGTTTTGTCAATAAGAAGCTAGAAAATATTTTTTGGGAATTTTTCTAGTTAGTACGTGGTCCCGGTAAATTGAAATGCGCATTCAAATTCAATATATAGAGTTATATGTTGATTTTGACGAAAACTGATCGAAACCATCGAATCAGCTTAAGATACATATCCCATTGTGTTCGGAATGGGGGTAATTGGCTAGGGACGACAGTCGTTGGGTTTCATTTCGAGTTCGAAAAAAAAAATCAACTTTTTATTTATAATTAAATGGAATAAATTAATTATATAACTCCTCCACCCCACAGTTTCTCTCTCCCCTCGCATTATTCGTTCTGAACGAGATCGAACCAAAAGAAAAAAAACCGAGCCATCGTCAGTCCCCTCCCCCCCCCTCCGTCCACCGCGCCGCCGGAGGTTCCCTCCCCTTCGCCTGCACCAAGTCGCGACCCCTCTCCTGCTGTAACCCGCCCCTCCACGAACCCTAACCCAATTTGATTTCCAAACCCACCCAAGACCGTCGTTGACCGCCAGTTCCACCCCTCCTCAGCCCTGCGCCGCCCCTCCGACCTCCCCCTCCTTCGTCTCTCTCTTCCCCTATGCTAAGACCGCTCCAATCCGCTGCCACAACCCTAACCTGCCGCCACCACCATCCAAGAAGACCACCGCTGCCATTCCCTTGCTCCGCCAACCACTCCAAGGCTGCGCCACCTCTGTGGGCCCATGCCGTGAACACGGGCGAAGAAAGTGACAAGAGGCAAGAAACGACGAAGATTTCTACAAAGAAGAGTCGAGACGTTTGGTTTAGCTTTCGGTGAGAATTTCTCACCTTTAATTTTATTTCTAGTTGAATATATACTAGGATGCATACGGTGTTTAGTAGCACCCGACACCCGTCGTCCACAGACCATGGACGGCTTGTATGCTTGTTTGTTTGATTTTGATGTGTAGTTGATTGTGTGATGTGAAGTGAAATGGAATAAAATATTTATGTAGTTAAAAATATTTTATAGTTGAAAATATAATTTTTAACATGAAAATGAAATAAATTAATATAAACAAATCGAATGATTTGTTTATCTACACACATTTGACTGATATTGATTGGGACGATAAATTTTACACATCGCCCAACAGCACAAATAAAATCTGTGTTTGATTGTTTGAAACCCCACACGGGTATTGGGATGATATATGACATACACTAATCCCAATAATTAGTTGTATGTCGATCGATTGATTGACAGACTGTTATAAGCGTTAAATATTTATATTCATTGCTTATATAGTGTAGAATGCACTTTGGATGATGGTTGATTATTCATCGTTGTTATTGTATACATGTGTTGTAGAAAATCCATATAATTAACATTATATGGTAATTGATTGGGCCTCATTCCAGTTTTGAAATAGAAATATTTGAAATAGAAATATTTGAAATAGAATATTTGAAAATAGAAACATATGAAGCCGTGTTGATTAGATTGACACCATTTTGAAGTGAGCGATATTTATATCGATTATATTCGTTTTTATAATGAATATTGAAAGGTGCTTTCAAAATCAAATATTTTGAAATGAAATTCGAATTGAAATTGAATAGAAATGAATTCGAATTGAAATTGAAAAGAAATGAATTCGAATTGAAATTGAATAAAAATGAATTCAAATTGAAATTGAATAGAAATGAATTCGAATTGAAATTGAATATAAATGAATTCGAATTGAAATTGAATATAAATGAATTCAAATTGAAATTGAATATAAATGAATTCGAATTGAAATTGAATTGAATTGAAAACGAACTAAAATTGTATTAGAAATCAATTTGAATTGAAATCAATTTGAAATGAATTTAAAACGAATTTGTAAGGGAAAATTCAATTTTGATTTGAATTTAAAAAGAAGTTGAAATCGTTTTGAAAAAGAATTTAAAACGATTAATAAAATTCATTTCGAAAGGAAATCGATGAATTATATATTATATATATATTATATATATAATATAATGGCCTGAATAGAACGCACCGCGCCGCGGCAGTTCGTGAATTTCGACCATTGACTTCGAACGGACATTACGGGAGATCCGACCGTCGGATTCCCCTGAAACCGGAACCGTTGGGTTCGTATCGAAAAGAGCTTTCTAACGAATATTAGAAATTAGAAGTCTAACGGTTGGATTTGGAATTATGTCCAAATCAAATTTGAAAAAGGTCGTTGTAAGTGTAGTTCGATGTCCATTAATGGAAATCGACTGTACGGGCCTTGATAAAATTATTAAAAATAGTAATAATTTGTGTAAAATCATAAGAAATGATTTGTGAAGATTTGGGATGAAAAACTCCATATTTGTAAAGATAAAAATAGATTTTTATCGAAATGAACTAGTTTTGAACTAGAATAATAATTTATTTATTTTTGAAATAAATAAATTGGATTTGAAAATGGTTTAGAAAATAACCAGAATTTCCAATAATTGCATTGGAATGGATTTGAATCGAAATTGTCTTCGGAATATTTTGATGTTGGATTTCGTGATTATACAGATGTTGTTATGGAAATTTGAAAGATATATATATACATATCGTTGTTTCCAATACGATATTTGTTGGTCGTAGAATTTGATATTGAATATAAGCCAATATATTTTCTATTCAGAGCCTTGTATTTAATATCGAATGTGATTTGGGTTTGTCATGAATGGTGTCTTCATTAACACTGTTCTTAAACCCAGTTGAGAAAAATGATTAAATCTTTTTATTTAGATTTAATGAAGTGTACCAATTAAATAATATTTAATTGGAGTTGAACTGGTATTGATTTTTGGGTTTATTGTGAACAGTGTTTTAAATAACACTTGTTCTTTAACCCGATAATTAATGAATGTGATTTTGGGTTTATCGTGAACCGTGTTTTAAAATGACACTGATTCTTTAACCCAGTTAAAGATTAAAACTAAGTGGAGTTTTAATGAATCTTTAAGTAGATTGAAAAGATCGAGAATGGAGTATCACCAGTTTTGCTCCAGGCGATAGTTAAATCTTTAATTAGATTTGAACGTGAAATGGTAATTGAATTTACTGATAACAATGTGGTGTTAGATACGAAGTATTACCAGTTTTACTTCATGGGATGAATAGGTTGGGATTGGGAAATAAAATAAATGATTACTTCTGTGTGGTTCGCAAATCCCGACTAGTGTGAATTGATATTCAAAGAAGATTAAAGAATAAATTTAAAGAATTTATCTTTGATAAAATTAATGGGAACCCTTCCCAAAGCATAAGAATATTTGAATAAAAGAATATTCTGAATTGGAATGAGGCGTATGTTGTGTTTGTGTAACACTTGTTTATTATATACGCGAGTTATTCAGAAAGACCGGGTTTATCCCATTTTGAGTAACTGATTCGACGTGGTGTCGAGGATGAAGACGGTGGTCGAAGACCGGAGGTCTTCACGTCGTTTGGGTGATTACCGATGATCTTGATTGGGCCGTACACCCACGAGGAGGGAATCGATTAGTGATCGTCCAGACGTACTTGGAGATCGATGGATATGCGGGCTACTAGGTGCCTCCTGTTTCGTTCAGACCCAGAGCGAACTTGTAAATGGACTGTGTGTCTGACATTGGATTTTATTATGTGTGTTTGATTTCTATTAAATATATATCCGTTTGGCGGCAGAGAATTTATTCTCTTGCTTAACGCCCTTCTCTGAGACGTACGAGCTCAAGGGTTATATATTGATGGATATCAAATGCATGGAGTGAATTGCCTGTGTGGCATTCCTAAGTGGCAATTGATCAAGGCTTCTGTTGAAAAGCAAAGTCTTATGGTGATGATCAAAGCACGGCCTATGTGGCATAGCTTTGTGTAGCGTGGATTCGCGAGCCTCACACCCCGGTTGTGAACCAAAAACGGGAGAAGGATCCAGGGAGGGCATGCGTTTTCTTCTAGCTAGAAGTGGCGTCAGTGGTTTTACATGCCCTGACGAGTTTGACTTATGTGGTTGCTGCTGTTGCGAGGCGCCTTGGATATATTGGTCGATCCGGGACCGATGGAGTCATTGGACTCATTGACACCCCAAAGAGTGGGGAAATGCAGTGTTCAGGAATTTTAATCCACATCGCTGGACCGGCCCTGTGGCTCCTAAAGGTCACTCGAGCTCTGATCCTGAGACACGGGCTAGAGCGTCTCGAATCGGTAGAGGACTATCTTTTGCCTCGGTTCATAGATGGAAATCCAATTTCCAAATAAGTGACTTTGCGGTTTTGATTGTAGAGCCTAGTATGGCGACATGATATATGGTACCCATGCCACCTATGATTGATACTTATGGTTTGAAATTGATTTCTTCACTTATATCAATAATAAAAGAATTGTTTTAACATATCAAGCATTCTTTGGCTATTATAAGGTAAAACCCTATCCTCTGGTTTGTGTTGCATTGTGTGATGGGACCTGGGTTTTATAATAGCTTCATTTTTCTTTATTTAGCATTGCGCTATTGTTTTATGCACCGGTGTTCTTGGGAGGAAACCCGTTCCGTGTTATACGGCGTGGTCCCTTGATTTACCTAAGTTTAAAATAAGGATTAATAGCTGTTTTAGTTCTCACACCAGTCCCATGACTGACCTGGAGTTTATTGTTTTAACCTAAACTCTGGGTGCCCTTATTTTGACACGGGCAGCCAGTAGTTTTGGTTTTGCAGTTTTATATACACAGGATCCTGATTTACAGCTGGAACGATACTCGGAAAGCTTTGTATCCGCGTATTACTTCTAGTTGTGTATTGTGTTATTTTCCGCTGCTATGTAATGTATTGTAATCTGTGATATTTATCGAATGTAATATTCATTTATACTTTGTCTATTCTTGTATTCTGATGGTATTGTTGTAATATACAATGAAATGTTCTTCCGTCTGCGTTTTTCTGTGTGTTGTTCTCGAACTATCCGCGCTTTCCTCACCGGGGAAGTTACGGGTTTTTACACGAAATTCCTATCCGAATCAGAATTTCATGAAGAACGCAACGGTGAAATCCATTTTGCTCAATTCTCAATATTTTTCTGATTAATATTTATTTTATCAGTTTATTCCTTAATTAATTAAACCATTGTTTGTTAAAAATTTGGGTTGTTATATTCTACCCTCCTTAAAGCATTTCGTCCCCAAAATCTTCAAGGTTAAAAGAATGTTATGAATGCTAACACCCATCTACTCAACCATCATTCACTAGCATCCGTTGTCCTCAAAATTTCTAATGCTCTGTAGGAACATTTGCAAAGGTGTCATGTATATGTCCGTAAGCTAATGTGAAAATCAAGATATCTACTGATTCAGTTGACCAGCTTAATGCAATTCATGTCTGTGCCATGCATCCAATATGTATGAAAAAGAATACTAATGATACATATAAAATTTTATATGTGTGCAAAATCCATTCACCAAAATGCAACATCCAACTGATGATTCAACCATTTTTTTTTTCATTCATAGTGAAAATAAATGTGAACACATCCATATGCAGTATGTAAGTATTTAAATCGATCCCTAATCTAGTGCCTAGTGTGTGTGTCTATGCACCCACCGCATCCACTAGCAAACACTAGCATCCACTTGCAACCATCAAACATAATATGTCTCAAACACATGTTTCAACCATATCCCATCATCTATAAGGTCAAGTCCTAAGATCTACACTTCCCAAAGATATATTAGAAGGAAGTCCTAAATCAAAGGAAGAAGTTACTGATAGAATATCAAAGAAGAAATACTTGTCAAAAGAATACAGGTAAGAAACTTGAATCCCTCTGTGAATTTCTTTCATTTCACTCATCTTAGTTACTTCGGAGAGAAACTCTCAAGTGAAATAATCCAAAATCTTACCTTAATCTTACAAGTAAAATCACATTTTTCCCCCATACCCATCTTGTTCCTTGGTTCATTCTACTTATATTGTCCAACTCCATGAAGACTTATCTATCGCCTCTCTTTCTATATACATATGATTTTCCAAAAACTTATTTGAAAAATTTTAATGAGGAAAAATTCCAGTTACAAAAATTTCTTTTTGAAATGTATACATATAGTTGCTTTTATGAAATTCCCAAATACAAATTTCATATCAACATACATTAGTCTTTCAAAATTCTCGTTTCTTGAAAATCTATATATATGGGGTTTCAACTCAAAGTGGCTCCACAAATTCCATAAAACACCTCCTTGTTACACTCTTGTCTAGGAACACAATTATTTCCAAAATTCTTTTACTTGGCTTTTACTAAAAAAATTTATGTTATAACTGAAGTCCAGTTACTTCCTTAAAATACATGCGGAAGGCTCCAACATAAGAGTCACACCATTCTTTTCAAAAAATAGGTTTAGGGAGTAAATTATCCCAATCTAACTAATCCTTCACAGGTCAACCTCGAGTTCATGTACCCCTAAGAAAAACCACTTTCCTTCCAACATCTAAGACAGCTTATTATACTGATAGCTTGCCTAAGCTTTCAACTCATCCATTAGTGGTATATTCCCATGGCTAGGAAAGATTCCAGTCAAAACCATGAAAGTCAATTCACACTTACACCATGTGCTTTATCCAAAATGTTACAGGTTTAGCATTGCCACAAATATAGATCTGAACACCAATCTCCCTCTCCTAGAGATAACCTCTCAATCACTTTCTATATTCAGAATATATATAGCACAAAGAGAACTGAACCGATACTGCCTAGAGATGTACTAGGAATATCAACATGATTGACCTTTCCGGTCGAAAGAAGTCTCAAAGATTAGTCCATCGAATGACTTAGCCCAACCATCTCCTTCTTGCAGTCAAAATATCCCCCAGAAATACTTAATAGATATTAGGCCCGTAACTTTTTCATATAAGTCCATATGTCATATTGAAGCCTACGCCATATTTTAGGCTCATAATTTACCCCTTCATTGTAAATCAATATGTCATATGAGGCCTGATCATGGCATTCTAATCCATACCCGGAAATGCCCAAAACATCAAGATTTTAGTTTCAACCCTGACTCACTATAGATAAACAGATAATCAACCCGATCCCTACGGGGTTCAGAAACTACTACTGGGCCAAAGTGCAAAAAAAAAAATCACTAGTGCTATTATTAACCCTTGCGAATTTACTATATCTGTAAAGACCACTCTAGTAAGCCTACAATATAGAAGCTATACAAGAATCAACTTATCGCGTCTACGGCCCTACGTCGCCACCCCAACAAATATATCAAGGAAAAGGGACAAAATATTTCTAAACAAAATAGGAAAACTAGCAAGAACTAAAGATAGATAATATTCTTTCTCCCACCAATCCTTGCCTTTTACCATTTTTCTCTTAATGTCCAATTTATTACTGCCTAAATGTTCCATATAATCCTTTTTTCATTAGTATACCGATGTTGACCTTTTACTTGCTATCCTTAAATTCACCTTTTTGGAAGTTCCCTAATTAATTGGTTACCAAAAATGTATAAAAATCCATAGTATAAGACAAATCTATTTTATAGAAATCCATAATTGCAAGATGTTTCTTTTTAATTATAATTAAGTTGGCAATTAATGAGCAATATGATAAAACTCCTATTCTGCACAAATCCATTCATTCTTGCAATGACGTTTTCTATGTTAATTTAAAACAATACTATGGAAATACATCTCTTTTTCTTAACTAATCAATCTAGGTTATTCTTAACTACCAAATTATCCTTTTTTATCACTAAACTAATAAGGTAGTTCCATCCATGATTAACTCTTTATAATATATATCTAATAGCAAGTTCCTTTTTAACATTGACCTTTCCCAACTACTAAGCTAAATGGGTTTGTCCATTATTCAAATTTTCAACCTATAAAGGAAAGATTAAGTAGAATGTCTTATAACTCAACTAAAAGATAAAGATTTAGAAAGAGTCAAAGGAAGGTTGTAATTGACTAAAGGGGATATTTTTGTTTTTGATAGTAACTTTTGATTTCTGAAAAAAAATATTTCTTTTAAAACAAAACTTTAGTGATCTTGGTAACCTTAGGCTCTGATACCAAATATAACACTCCCACATTCCTTAATGTCATCCGTATGAGGATTTCATTAAGAAAGTATGGAGAATTGTAGGCACAAAGACATAAAACATCAAAGAAACTAAGATTTCACAAGACATAAAATAATAAATTTACAGCGGAAGAAGAAACTTTCACCTTTAAATAAAAAACCTTTGTTGTTTCATTCAATTAAGTAGTTACGAAATTCCATATCTCAAAACCTCGGTCAAAAACAACATCAAAGTAAAATAATATTATCCCTCAAATATAGTCAAAAAGATACAACCTAACCTTAAAAAGAGAACAACAAGTAATCTATCTTGCAGAAATCCATCATGACAAAGCTAACGAAAAAATCTAAACTATATACTTTCTCCCTATAAGCCTGGCGAAAGAAAAGAGAAAGAAAAAAGGAAACGGGTCGGACATAAAACCTGGTGAGCTGCTGTGATTACCAGCTTGACTTGCTAAGTTAAGTAAAACAAATATATAGTGGTTCTACTGTCATAAAAGGGCAAGTGTCTGTACATATCTAAAGGTGAACAATAACCGATATGAACTGATAATAAGGACTGGCTATACTTACGAAAAGACAATGATGATGATGACCATAATAATAATCAGATCAAGCAAATTGATTGTTTTGCACTTCTACAGATTTAGACAGAAACAAGTAATTAGGAAGAATTTTTCCTAATGCTACCCATTGATCGGCTCCCTAACAGACACGAATAACTTGTGCCATCTATGGCATTCGGGGATATCGGTCCTTATCCATCAATTAAAAAGACACAACCTTATCAGCCAGTGTTGTAGCGTCTTATCTTCCCTATTCGGATCCAAGCACGCGCACGACTCTACTGAAATGCACTCGTGCCCACCTCCAGAATTGCCCTAGTCTCTACCTAGCGCGAGGCTCGTTTCATAACAAGAGGGTACTAATTGATATGGGTTCCAGATAGACAAACAAACAGTAGACTAACACAAGCCACCATTAGGCTTGGCCCCTATAACAACTTGGCATTTTTCCCACCTCAAGTCAGTAATTAAACCAACCGGAGACGTACAAAACGACAGATTGTTATTGGCTTACAGTGTTTAAACATAATTAATTACAGAATCACATAGTACAATAATTGCAACGAAATAAAATTTCATATAAAATATCAGAGTTTTACAATATTTACAGTGGAAGATAGGTAAAATTTATACAAAAATTTGGGATGAATAAATTTTTACACTTTATTGTTGAGCTCAACCTGCGCATGCGTATTCACGTACCGCTCCACTTCATTGCGAACTGAAATCTCTATGCCTGGAACACTTAGGACCTGACCTAAGTTTCCCATGCAAAACACAAAACATCCGAATCAGAATTAAACTTATTTCAAGTTAGTACATTTTGGTAAGATCACATAAATATAATTAGTTTAGTCCAAATAAATTATTAAGGTTCGATCATAATAATCAGTGAACTGCTGAAATAAAGGTGGAACGAATACTTGCATGTATCAAATTTAAACGGGTGGTGGCGAAATAGTGTTATGTGGCAATGGTCTAAAGTCAAGTTATAGCCATATATGGATAAACTAAAACAGCCGGCTGTATATATAGAGACAATGCACGCGAAATGAATTAGACATAACTAATGCATGCAAATAACCAAAGTAAATTAATGTGTGCAAATTTAAGGCGGTTCTAACATTCAAACAGGCCAGGACAGTCAAATTATGTAAGGTGTGATAGCATCCAAAACAAGTTAGTCCAACTAGGTATTTTAGTTTTTGAGATACATGGTGAAGCATGATCTGTGGCCCAATTTACATATATGTTAGCTTGCTGGCCGGTACAAAACCAAACGGGTTAGGGCTGTACATGTAGAGGCATACATATTAACTAAGCATTATTTATGTGAGTCAAACTTCCAGCAAAAGGTGCCTAACATGCAAGGATGTGTGCAAATAAAATGGAGCAGGGTGGCAACCAAGTGTACTGCAATTACCACACGTGCAAAGTCAATATAATTAATGAATATAGATTACCACTTCATTAGCTAAGAAGACGGTCTACCCTTGAAAGTAACTAGGAGAATACTTATAAGAATGCTACAGAACTTCAAAATGGTGATGGTTGAGTGTTTCTGATTTCAAATGAAGGGTGAAATTTTCCAGTAAAACATGCATGTGGTATACAAAATAAAAGAGGGTTCCAAGCCCAAGGAAACAAGGAGTTGTTTCATGCATGAACCCTTGTCTACATATATTCTACAATAAGAACCCATTTATCCAAAATTAAGTTTGATGCATGAGGCATAACGAACCAGGGATCATTAATCTGGAAAATGGCAATGATACCGAATCATGTTTATACCAAAATAAATATGAAGGTCGAACGAATATGAATCTAGACTAAACCCAACCATTCCTTTATAAACAACATAAATAGTCATTACTGCATGACAAATCTAAACAAAAGATCTAAAAGGAAATACTAAGAAAAATAAAAATCTTAAACCTTCTTTGGGTCTGTTTTTAATAGACTCGCACTTCACACACTACGCATGCCAAAGTAAACGTCGGTATTGAAATATATAAGGACATGTAGGCAAAGCGTTTGACTATCTAAAATAAATGGTGCAACAATCAATAAATAAAACTGGACACATGCTTGGTCCCATATTAAAATTATTACGCAGGCATCCTAAGTGTAATGGAAAGTCATTCCAGAAAATAGATTTAGACTAACACATGCAGCTAACAATTTAAACATACTAATGCATGCAAATCCAAAGGTAGTTCCAACATATATGTAATGTGCCGCAAATGCATAAATTGAATAAGGGTGCCCTGCAATGCAATAGAGACTAATACCAACAATAAGAGGACGTAAGAGCATCCCAAACTAAAACCCGGGGTAGTATGACATTAAGGGTAGGACTCAAAGTAAAAGCCACATGTTTACAACAACTAATGTTCTAGGACAATTTGTAACCAGTTAAATCGTAAGTAAAACATACGTTTGGTCGTGGTGACAATGGAGAAGTTGGACCGAAATGGTGCTGTTCGAAGGTGAAGGCTTAGTTGGGTGTGGCTCAGCAAGGTGAAGTCGTCATTGCCACAACGAGCGAATTTTGGTTCACAACGGACAGAGGAGGGCGGTGCGTCTCGCAGTTGCCAGAGTTGGCGGAGAACTGACACAACGGTGACCGCAATTGGGCTTGCAAAGGAAGCTAGTATCGGTTTAGGCGGGTACACATCAGTGGGGTTTGAAGGATGTTGAGGGAAGATTGAGGCCGCTGCGCCTCGCGTTGATTGTCACAGTGGCTTTAGGCCTGCTGGAGGAGGTTGCTACATTGATGAGGTGAAAGAGGCAGTGGAGGCCATGATTTTGGGGAGAAAGGCTCAGCCCTTATTTCGATTTTAGGGATAATCAATTTTGGGAGATAAGCTGACAACGAAGAAAAAAGAACGGGAAAAGGAGATTGGCTTTTTTGGTGAACAGAAGGAACGGGTACACCATTTAATAATAAGAAATCTGGGAACCGGCGACATGAAGAATCAACAACGTGTCAAACAAAACAGAGCAGTGATGAAAAGTGGTAAATAAATTCCACCGCCTAAATCTCAAGCAAATATTTACCAATATTTTCTCAAATATGGTTAAATTCAAACTTTGGGCTGAATGGTGAAAATGTTTTGAACGTTGCTGAAATAGAAGGGAATGCATGAACGAACTAACGCGTTGAACGATAACACACAACGTTAGTTGTTATTAGCGAATTTACGTTTCAACAACTACGCTATGAAAATAAATAAATTAGTGTAAATGAAAATACATATGTGTATTCAATAGTAATTCATCCCCCTGTTTATATTTCGCCAACCGTATTTCGACAATTGCCATTTTGAAATAAATTTCCACTTAATGGTTTATACAAAACAAATTCAATTAACCATTTAAATTAAAATATTCACAATTTATGTAATGATCCGGCGGGATTCGACGCTCGAATTTCGACAATAATACATAAAACCCGTATTACTTGTCGAAACCCAAGTGTCGAACAACACCAGATTGTTAATAGAAAGAAATTAGAGGATGAGAAAAGAAAGAAAGAAATATTAGAATAGAAGAATAAGAAGAAGAACATCAAAATCTCACAGCGGAACGAATAAAATATAATATATCAAATCTCTTTACATAAAATGAAATTGTATATACATACCAATCATCAGAATACTTCATATATTAGACGCATCAGAACAAACTCTAAATATCTAACGGTGAAACCTCCTGCTTCCAGCTCCTGAACTTCCAGCGGAACCTAATCTGGAAATATACTCGGTCTGACCCGAGCACATTTGAAGTAAAGCAAAATTCACCCGGATCAGTCTGGAATTCTTTCAGTGATAAATTCATAGCACAAATAACTTGTTTAACTTTGAAAAACCCTTTTTGAAAGAAAAGCATAATAGTAAGACCAGCCCACACATAAATACAGACGGTTTTTACCTTACTATAAACCAAAACATTTTTGAAATCAATATCTTTTCTAATATTATAATAATGTCTATCAAACCACAAATAAATAATAATCTAGTAGAACGCTTGCATCTCACGCTCCACATATATAATATACAATCAAAACCGCGGGCTCTTATTGGAGAATGGATTTCCAGGCAAGGTATGGGACCACCTTCCCGACAATGTACCTCCGGGGATGAATACATTGGGGTTCAACATGAACGTCTTGCCACCCGGCTACACATGACCGACCCCTCATTTCTCTTGAGAGTACTGAATATATCATTACCACGGTTGGGGGCCAGCCAATCGAACCGATAGCGTACATGTATAAATAAAAAGGGACAATCAAAGGCATTTGATTTCTCCAGATCAGGTAATGACATACCCTTTTAATGGGTGTGACCCACATAGCATGCTACCTACTTGATTTTGTGCCATTTCCCGGTTGATGAGGCTTGAGGTTACGTTTATCTTTTAGCATATCGCCATTCACTTTGAATGCCACATCGTCAGATCCGTTAAATCACTAATTGACGTCCACAAATACACTTTGGGTATTAAGCAAGAGAATTTCTCCGCCACCAAACTTGGTATATTTTTAAAAATCAACGTACGTGAGTTTTCTAGAAATACGTTGTCAAACATTCGTCCATACCAGTCATCCAGGAACAGGATGAACCAAAGGCACCCTCCTACCGCATACTATATAGGAATCACCCCAAGGATCAGTAGCGAGAAGTCCTTGCAATCCGAAGATTCCAATCACGACAGAATCACAAATCATCATAACTCTGGTGGACTAGACCAGAGAAACTTAACAAGTAGTTCTTCCGCTCTTGAAGATCAACAGTCTTCAATGCTCCATCTTTAAACGGTTGCAAGTTAGTCGTGAACGCATAGTTGATTCAAAGTGGTTTTGGGTCTAGTTCCCATCCCGGTCTCTTCGAAACAACTCGTCAAAAGGTCATGAGGGATATTGATTTGATAGTCGGTTCTTTAACTATCAAACCCAACACTATAGCTAAGTACATTGGCAGCTTCGGTCCTTTATATTAAAACATTGCATTTCCAACCATCTTATCGATTAAGAATCGATTATATAACTTATCTTACCCAATCTCTCTTGTTTCGATTTCTTTGAAACAATAACCGATGTTTAAAATAAATATAATTACCAAACACCTTTCATTATTATTTTTATCTTAAAGTATCACTATCCTTTCCAAAACTCTTTATTTCCTTTATATATATTCACATATCTCCTTTATATTACCTTTAACCCTTACAAACTAATATCATCTTTCAATAATAGTGAAGCCGTTCATGTTGGGGTATTCTAATTACCTCTCAGAAATTGATCGATAACATTCTTATCTTCAGATAAATATAAGCTTGTAACTTAAACTGAGTGGAACATCATAAAAATATTATTAACCATTTGCTTCTAGAAATGGTGTTATAAATCATCTCCTTCAATTTGAAATCTCTTTTTTTTAATTCATTGACTAAGTAAAGATTAGCTGATCTCTTAATTTCATCAACTATTAACTATCCTTCCCTTTCCATTGAAATTCTTATTCAATAACATTATTTAATTCACTTCTCAAGTTGTAATGTCCCGTATTTTTATGGTATTATAATTAATTTATTTAATTATTTAAATCATGACTTAGAGATTTAAATGGTCGTTTAATTAAATAATCTTGAATATTTAGTTAATATAATAATTAAATAATATATTTAATTCTGAAATAATCAGAAATAGCTGAAATGACAATATTGTGTGAACTGAATCATTTAATTCAGTTTAGAATTTAATTAAAATAAAGAAGTTATTTATAAATGTCAGTTGAACGTATAGTTTATATTATAATTATAATCGAGCTCGAAATGCTGCGGTAGTTCGTAATTTGGCGATTCAAACTTTAAACGAATATACAGAATCCGTTTTAAGTCGGATTACTGTGAAACAAGAAACGTTCGGAGCTGGTGAAGTATATTTTTCTAATGGATGAGAAAAATCGAGATTTCATTGTGTAGATTTTGAATTATGTCCAAATCAAAATTTTGAAAAGTCGTTATAGAATTCCTTTATAATTTATAACGATTTATTTATATTATAAAAGGATTTTCAATATAAGTTGAATATCGATTCAACCGGGACTTGAAAATCGAGTTATAAATTCAATTGGAGCTGTATGATATTCTATTGTGAATATATACGATAATATAATTTTATTTATATTTAATTATTTTTAAATATATTAATATTTAAATGGGTTTATTTAGAGCTTTAAAAATAGCCAGTTTTGCAAATGACCTCCGTTTTCGGTGAAACTAATTTTGTTGGATCCGGAACATCAAATTATTGTTAGATTTCAATTTCCGTGATTTTTGGAGTCAATATGTGGCCGTACGGGATTTTAATGTGAAAAACAATCAATTATTTGACTTAAAAAATATGCTATGTGAGCAAACAGACTCAGAATTCGACGAAATCAGTTTCGTTAGGTCCGTAATGTCGAGTTGTAGCTGCATGCCCATTTTCATGATTTTTGGGTATTGTATGTGATCATAGGAATTTTTAGACGTTGAATGGAAATTACGATTCATTAAAAATGAATATAAAATCGAATAAAATATATATTTAAATCTTTCTATAAATTCCATACCTTATTTCTAAACCTAATTTCATTTTTTTCTTTGGTAAATCCTCTCAAGCCGCCGTTATGTTTCATTTTCTGTAAACAAATCAATTTTTGAAAATTCATACAAACTCTCAGAAAATTCCTAAAATCATATTATCTATATATATGGACTGGTGAGAGCATTTGCTACAACCTTATATGAATTTTGTGCAACTCGCACCATTTCCGGAGTTCGAAAAAGACAGCGCGGGAATTAAGGGTTTGGAATATTGGGTGAATCTTGAAGTCGAGGTTTCAATTGATGAGCACAGAGTTCATACTCGTGTTCGTAACAGGATTCTGCACCCTGTGTGAATTTTTGGGATTTGTTGGAAATTATAAACACCGATGTCTGTAGCCTTGCAATGGTTGTAGGTCGAAGTTGGACTTGTTGATGAAGAGTGCGAGTGAAGTAACGATGATTGAAGGAGGAAGTGGAATCCCCGGCATGACCTACGATGATGAAAGGATGGGGTCTAATCCTCTGAATGGATGGTGCTGTAACGTTTAGGTGGGAAGTTCATTCCTAGAATAATGTCGAGCTGGGGTTTGAGGGGACGTTCGGGAAGGGTTTGGTTGGGTGAGTTCAGTGGTGTAGGCGGTAGGGGAGATAGATGAGTGACGGTGAAGCAAAGAGCAGTCAAAGGTGGTCAACGAAAATTTTGTGTAAGGAAAGCAGGTATCGGGGAAGAAAGGATCCTCTTGGAATGGTTTGGGTGCAGTGGGTGTTAAGGGTATTGGGATGAGATAGACTGCGGGTATGGGTTGAGATTGAAACGGTTGGGCCAAATGGTAAATTAGTTAATAATTAATTTAATTTAAATAACAGGTATAACTTATTAAATTGATAACTTTCTCACATGCGATTGAAATTCAGCAAAACAAGATCCGTTGGGATCGTATAGACGGTGGCTACGCAATGGAACTGACTGGGAGTGAATTGGGGCTCATTGCAATTTATAGAGAAATAAATTGTCTGTCTAAATCAACCGACAATTATCGTTATTTAACGATGATCGTCCAATGTGAGTAAATCTTACTAACTCTGTACAGTTTATATTTTTATAAATATAATTTAGAATTGATAATTGATGGTTGATTGCTGTGTGTTGATTGTTTGGTTGAATTGCTGATTTATTGATTGAGATTGTTGATAACGATATATATATATGTATAAATCGTTAATCAAATATTGATTCTGGTTATCAGAATATTTCTTACTGAAATGAGATCGATGTTATTTATATTGTTTAACATCTGTGAACGCAGGGAAACAGGTTGGAGGGGTCCAACTAGATTCCTCAATATTATAATACTGTTTGTTTTCATATATTGTGATATGTGATGTGATATATAATCTGTGATAGATTATGATGATACTGGTCATGTTATTTGGTATTTTAAATACCATATGAAATATGGGAATGTAAAAAGGAAATTTTCAAAGTGAATATTGAAAATGAAATATTTATATAGCAAAATAAACAGAAGTATAAAAGGATTATTTATATAGAAAATAAATAAAAGTATAAAAGGAATATTTATTTCGAAAGTAAATAGAATTATAAAAGGGATATTTGACGGGATATAAAAGAATTATGAGAAGATTGTTTAAAGTGGATATTAAATAGAAATCTGTTTTAAAAAATAGATTGGGAAGATTAATTTATAAACAATGTTTTATAAATTAAATAAAATATTTACCATTTGATAAACAAAATATATAAGACTGAATTTATATATAGAAGTAGGAATCGGTTTTAACACCGATATTCTAAATGGAATTTGAGCAGCAGTTATAAAGGTGATTATAAATGGGATTATAAGTGTTAGAAGAATAAAATGAGAGTTTATATAAATAATTCTATAATTAGAAGTATAAATAGAAATTGGATTTGGGATACTGTTTTAAACACGGAAACAAACTATTTTGATTGCAAAGAAGAAATATTATTTATATCTAATGTAAACAAAGGATTTAAGTAAATATTTTGCTAATAAAATATTTATAAAGGAAATAGGGTTTGAAATAGAAATTAAATGGAGTTAAAGGAATTAGAAACTGATTGGAGATTAGTTAAGTAGAACAACTGTCTGGGTATAGATCTGATGTTGGTTTCGGCCTTCAGGGTTAATACGTAGGGGGTTGTTCTCTTACTAGTTTATAGTTAGAGACTGATATATGTGAGAAGATAGTGATGCGTGAATCAGAAATGGAAACATTTTCCAAAGTTAATAACGTATATTTTCTGAAATTAGAAAATAAGGATTTGATGAATATATGGAAACGAGAAATGGGGAAATGAATAAATGTTGATTGATAATTGATCAACAGAATTTCCATCTGGAAATAATATCATTGTTTGCACACATGTTTTTCTTTGATAGTTAAATCACCGACTATCAACGTTTTTGACCATTTTTCCGTTGTCAATACGGAGTGACCGGGATTAGATATATTATCTGAAAACCCCTCCGTATGGCATTAGCGTTGCGATCAAATAAGACGAAGATAATTGAAGACGGAGTTATGCAAGGGCTGTCCTATTTACAAAATAGTACCTTCGTTTTGTCCAGTCCCAGGACAACCAGTATGGAAGAATGTCTGACAGAGTATATTTAATAGATCACGTAAGTTGATCTCTTCAAATGTGTTTACGTTTGGTGGCAGAGGAATTCGTTTCTCTTAGCTGTTTACTCGTGATATGTTTGGAGAAATCAATTTGTGATTTAGCGGGTATGACGATGTGACATTCAAAGTGAATAAAGGTGTGATCTGTCAGAGATAAGCGTGGCCTGTAGCCTCATAACCAGGAAATGGTATAAAATCAGGTAGGTCGCATGGCTAAGTGGTTAGCTGCCAAGTAGGGTGTATTGTCACCTGATCTAGAGTTTCATTTACTTCTATAATCTATTTCGATGCTGTCCCTTTCAGGAAACGGTTGCTGATCCCAACCGTTGGTGATAATACATTAGGTACACTCAAGCGAAATGAGTGAACGGTCATGTTAAGCCTGGGTTGCAAGATGTTCTTGTTGAACCTGGTGTATTCCTCTCTAGAGATACACTGTCGGAAGGTGGTCCCATGCCTTGCCAGTTGGATTTCATTACCCAAATAAGCGCCTGCGGTTTTTGATTATATGTTATGTATGTGGAACGTGAGATGAAATCTTTCCGTTAGATGATTATTATATTGTGATTGATAGACACTAATATGATATCCAAAGAGTTTTGATATAAAAGATCATTGTTTCTTTCATAATGATTTGAAAGTTAAATCAAATTGATTTGGATTCTCATAAGGGAAAACCCCGTTCCGTTATACGGCGTGGTCTTATGAGATATCGTTTAATTGCTCAAACTGTTTTTAAATTGATTTACTCACACCAGTCCCATGACTGACCCGGAGTTTATTTTGTTTTGTTTTCCCTAAACTCTTGGGTGCCCAAATTTGTACTGGTAGTCAAGTAGTCGGGATTTACAGATACACTAGAAGGAGCTGGAGCAGGAGGCTTTAGCAGCGTTTTTATAGCTGTTGTTTATTCCGCTGTGATGTAAGTGTTATACTCTAAAAATGTTATTGTATACAGATACTATTTTATTTCAAAGATATGTTATCTATTATATGTTGTTCGTTCCGTTGTGAGATTCGTGTTACTCTAATGTTGTATGTTCTTCTTTTTCTTCTATTCTAAGTTTCTATCTTATCTGTTCTCACCCTCTATTTTCTTTCATTAACTATCTGGTATTTTTTATGCTTGAATAGTCGACATTGAGTTTATGTCGGTTACTCAGGATCGCGAAAACCCGGGTCATTACAGTTGTATCAAAGCTAAAGGTTAAGTAATTACCTTGGCTCTGTGGCGTGACTCAGTAGAGATGGGGTTAGTAATACCCTAGATTGAGTTGAGTGTATATATACGAGAAAGCGTATTTGTAGATTTTATAAAAATGGTTTTATATTGTGGAGATTTATTGGTTGAGTTGTTTATGAATTCTTATCGATCAGTTTGATCCACTTTATCGGTAGGGTATTCTAAACACTTGAATACAATGAACCGACATGGTATGTCTTGAAAAGAGGGTAAATGGTATAATTTTACCTGAAATATATTTTGAGAATAAAGAAAATATACATTGGAAATATTATATTTGATGTGTTGGTCATTATTATAATCGAATAAGATTATAATTGAAATGATTATAGATAACCAATCCAAATTCATATAAGTGTAATATATGAAATCAGATGAAGTAAATCTGGATTAAAATCAGAATTTGGAATTAAAATTTCAAAAACATGAAAAGTGTTTGTAAATGGAATTGAATTAAGTATAAGAGAATTTTTAAATCCGGGGAGATCTTAGAAATGTTTTCCAAGCATTGGGAATAGTATTTTGAAATAGATTTCAAAATGGAATTATTTAGAAATGGTTTTAAAAGTGATATATTATTGAACTCACATCGATAGCTGGGAAATAACCCTGATGATGAATCGCGACATCATTAGTGTTCATTTTTGAGTTGCTAAGTGACGGATTACTACCAAAGATTTTGTTTTTGAATTGTTTTGTGGAAGGCAAGTTGTTTTGAATCCTGAAAAAGGGATATCTGGTTTTTGAAAATCTAAACTATTTAAAATTCCCTGGGGATGATTGTTTAAATTAAAAACAAATTAAATTAGAATTTGTAAAAGCAAATAGAAATGGAAATTGAATTGAAACCAGTTAAGTGGAAAATGAATTGAGATAGAAAATATCGAATTAGATTGGATTAGAGGCAATCCGAAATGGAATTGGACTGGTAAGTTAAGAGTTGAAATTAAAAATGGAATTTGAGTTAACAACAGAATTTGGCTTGAGTATAACCGAATGATTGGGATGACATTGGTATATGTAGAATTGGTAACACATGGAAAGGATATATTGATATGCCCGAAAAAGGTACCAGTTTATATTATATATGGGTTTGAGATTTTGATGAGACGAATTGGCAAGCTGCTTGGCTGTTTAATTTTCTTTTGGGTTGAAGAATTCCTAGAGAGAGGCGGGTTGGAATCTGAGCTATTGACCAGTACAAAGAAGGTGCTATCGAAATTTTTCGAAAAGTTAAGGTGTTAGAAATTTTCAGGATTTTTGAAAATTTTCGTTAGTAGGAATTAATAAATATTTAATTAAATTAAATTGGTTCAGTTGAAACTGAAGTTAAGAAGTGAACAAATAAGTTCTAACCAATCAATAGGGTTTGTTTTCTGCCTTAGCAATTTCGAGGACGAAATTATTTTAAGGGGAGAAGAATATAATGTCCCGTATTTTTACGGTATTATAATTAATTTATTTAATTATTTAAATCGTGACTTAGAGATTTAAATGGTTGTTTTATTAAATAATATTGAATATTTAATTAATATAATAATTAAATAATATATTTAATTATGAAATAATCAGAAATAGCTGAAATGGCAATATTGTGTGAATTGAATCATTTAATTCAGTTTAGAATTTAATTATAATAACGAAGTTATTTATAAATGTCAGTTGAATATATAGTTTATATTATAATTATAATCAAGCTCGAAATGGCGCGGAAGTTCGTAATTTGGCGATTCAAACTTTAAACGAATATATAGAATCCGTTTTAAGTCGGATTTCTATGAAACAAGAAACGTTTGGAGCTGGTGAAGTATATTTTTCTAATGGAAGAGAAAAATTGAGATTTCATTGTGTAGATTTTGAATTATGTCCAAATCAAATTTTCGAAAGGTCACTATGGAATTCCTTTATAATTTATAACGATTTATTTATATTATAAAAGGATATTCAATATAAATTGAATATCGATTCAACCGGGACTTGAATATCGAATTTTAAATCCAATTGGAGTTGTATGATATTCTATTGTGAATATATATGGTAATATAAATTTATTAATATTTAATTTAATTATTTTTAAATATATTAATATTTAAATGGGTTTATTTAGAGCTTTAAAATTAACCAATTTTGCAAACGACCTCCGTTTTCGATGAAACTAATTTTGTTGGATCCGGAATATCAAATTATTGTTAGATTTCAATTTCCGTGATTTTTGGAGTCAGTACGTGGCCGTACGGGATTTTAATGTGAAAAACGGTCAATTATTTAACTTTAAAAATACGCTGTGTGAGCAAACGGACTCAGAATTCGATGAAACCAGTTTTGTTGGGTCAGTAATGTCGGACTGTAGCTGCATGCCCATTTCCATGATTTTTGGGTATTGTATGTGATCATAGAAATTTTTAGACGTTGAATGGAAATAACGATTCACTAAAAATGAATATAAAATCAAATAAAAAAATATTTAAATCTTTCTATAAATACCATACCTTATTTCGAAACCTAATCTCATTTTTTCTTTGGTAAATCCTCTCAAGCCGCCGTTATGTTTCATCTTCTATAAACAAATCAATTTTTGAAAATTCATATAAACGCTGAGAAAATTCCTAAAATCATATTATCTATACATATGGACTGGTGAGAGCATTTGCTACAACCTTATATGAATTTTGTGCAACTCGCACCATTTCCGGAGTTCGAAAAAGACAGCGCGGGAATTAAGGGTTTGGAATATTGGGTGAATCTTGAAGTCGAGGTTTCAATTGATGAGCACAGAGTTCATACTCGTGTTCGTAACAGGATTCTGCACCCTGTGTGAATTTTTGGGATTTGTTGGAAATTATAAACACCGATGTCTGTAGCCTTGCAATGGTTGTAGGTCGAAGTTGGACTTGTTGATGAAGAGTGCGAGTGAAGTAACGACGATTGAAGGAGGAAGTGGAATCCCCGGCATGACCTACGATGATGAAAGGATGGGGTCTAATCCTCTGAATGGATGGTGCTGTAACGTTTAGGTGGGAAGTTCATTCCTAGAATAATGTCGAGCTGGGGTTTGAGGGGACGTTCGGGAAGGGTTTGGTTGGGTGAGTTCAGTGGTGTAGGCGGTAGGGGAGATAGATGAGTGACGGTGAAGCAAAGAGCAGTCAAAGGTGGTCAACGAAAATTTTGTGTAAGGAAAGCAGGTATCGGGGAAGAAAGGATCCTCTTGGAATGGTTTGGGTGCAGTGGGTGTTAAGGGTATTGGGATGAGATAGACTGCGGGTATGGGTTGAGATTGAAACGGTTGGGCCAAATGGTAAATTAGTTAATAATTAATTTAATTTAAATAACAGGTATAACTTATTAAATTGATAACTTTCTCACATGCGATTGAAATTCAGCAAAACAAGATCCGTTGGGATCGTATAGACGGTGGCTACGCAATGGAACTGACTGGGAGTGAATTGGGGCTCATTGCAATTTATAGAGAAATAAATTGTCTGTCTAAATCAACCGACAATTATCGTTATTTAACGATGATCGTCCAATGTGAGTAAATCTTACTAACTCTGTACAGTTTATATTTTTATAAATATAATTTAGAATTGATAATTGATGGTTGATTGCTGTGTTCGTAACAGGATTTTGCACCCTGTGTGAATTTTTGGGATTTGTTGGAAATTAAAAACACCGATGTCTATAGCCTTGCAACGGTTGTTGGTCGAAGTTGGACTTATTGATGAAGAGTGCGAGCGTAGTAATGATGATTGGAGGAGGAAGTGGGGTCCCCGGCATGGCCGACGATGATGAAAGGATGGGGTCTGATCCTCTGAATGGATGGTGCTGTTACGTTTAGGTGGGAAGTTCATTCCTAGAATAATGTCGAGCTGGGGTTTGAGGGCACATTTGGGAAGGGTTTGGTTGGGCGAGTTCAGTGGTGTGGGCGGCGGGGGATATAGATGAGTGACGGTGGAGCAAAGAGCAGTCAAATGTGGTCAAAAAAAATTTTGTGTAAGGAAAGCAGGTATCGGGGAAGAAAGGATCCTACTGGAATGGTTCGGGTGCGATGGGTGTTAAGGGTATTGGGCGGAGATGGAACACGAGTATGGGCTGAGATTGAAATGGTTGGGCCAAATGGTAAATTAGTTAATAATTAATTTAATTTAAATAACAGGTATAACTTATTAAATTGATAACTTTCTCACATGTGATCGAAATTCAGCGAAACAAGATCCGTTGGGATCGTATGGACGGTGGCTACGCAATGGAACTGACTGGGTGTGAATTGGGGCTCATTAAAATTTATAGTGATATAAATTGTCTGTTTGAATCAACCGACAATTATCATTATTTAACGATGATCGTCCAATGTGAGTAAATCTCATTAACTCGTTACAGTTTATATTTTTATAAATATAATTTAGAATTGATAAATGATGGTTGATTGCTGTGTGCTGATTGTTTGGTTGAATTGCTGATTTATTGATTGAGATTGTAGATAACGATATATAAAAAAATCGTTAATCAAATATTGATTCTGTTTATCAGAATATTTCACACTGAAATGAAATCGATGTTATTTATATTGTTTAACATCTGTGAATGCAGGAAACAGGTTGGAGGGATCCAACTAGATTCCTTAATAATATAATACTGTTTGTTTTCATATATTGTGATATGTGATGTGATATATAATCTGTGATTGATTATGATGATACTGGTCATGTTATTTTGTATTTTAAATACCATATGAAATATGGGAATGTAAAAAGGAAATTTTCAAAGTGAATATTGAAAATGAAATATTTATATCGAAAATAAATAGAAGTATAAAAGGATTATTTATATAGAAAATAAATAAAAGTATAAAAGGAATATTTATTTAGAAAGTAAATAGAATTATAAAAGGGATATTTGACGAGATATAAAAGAATTATGAGAAGGTTGCTTAAAGTGGATATTAAATAGAAATCTGTTTTAACATACAGATTGAGAAAATTAATTTATAAATAATGTTTTATAAATAAAATAAAATATTTATCATTTGATAAACATAATATATAAGACTAAATTTATATAGAGAATTAGTAATCGGTTTTAGCACCGATATTTTAAATGGAATTTTAGCATCATTTATAAAGGGGATTATAAATGGGATTATAAGTGTTAGAAGAATAAAATGAGATTTTATATAAATAATTTTATAACTAGAAGTATAAATAGAAATTTGATTTGGGATATTGTTTTAAATACGGAATCAAACTGTTTTGATTGCAAAGAAGAAATATTATTTACATTTAAGGTGAATAAATGATTTAAGTAAATATTTTGCTAATAAAATATTTATAAAGGAAATAGGGTTTGAAATAGGAATAAAAATGGAGTTAAAGGAATTAGAAACAGAATGGAGATTAGTTAAGTTGAGCAACTGTCTGGGTATAGATCTGATGTTAGTTTCGGCCTTCGAGGTTAATACGTATGCGGTTGTTCTCTTACTAGTTTACAGTTAGAGACTGATATATGTGAGAAGATAGTGATGCGTGAATCAGAAATGGAAACGTTTTCCAAAGTTAATAACGTCTATTTTCTAAAGTTAAAAAATAAGGATTTGATGAATATATGGAAACGAGAAATGGGGAAATGAATAAATGTTGATTGATCGAAAGAATTTCCATCTGGAAATAATATCATTGTTTGCACACATGTTTTTCTTTGATAGTTAAATCATCAACTATCATAGTTTTTGACCATTTTTCCGTTGTCAATAGAGAGAGACCGGGATCAGATATATTATCTGAAAACCTCTTCGTATGGCATTAGCGTTGCGATCAAATATGATGAAGATAATAAAAGACGGAGTTATGCAAGGGATGTCCTGTTTACAGAATAGTACCTTCGGTTTGTCCAGTACCAGGACAACCAGTACGAAAGAATGTCTGTGTGACGGCCTGGAATTTCGCTCGATCTGAATCAGTCGTTAAACCGATCTAGACCGTTCGAAACGCCTGAACGTTGAGAACATGACAAATCAGAACACAAACAGAAGAACATTTCATTGTGTATTACAACAATGCATCAGATTACAAGAATATACAGAGTATAAATGAATAAATATTACACAGAAATATCAGAGATTTAAATTACATTTAAATACATAGCAGCGGAAAAATAATATAAAGCACAACTGAAGGTGATATACGGATACAGAGCTTTCCGGATATCATTCCAGCGGTAAACCAGGATCCTGTGAATATAAATCTGCAAAACCAAAACTACTAGCTGCCCGTGCGGAAAATAGGGGCACCCAGAGTTTAGGTTAAAACAATAAACTCCAGGTCAGTCATGTGACTGGTGTGAGAACTAAAACAGTTATTTAAAACTTTACTTTAAAAGAGAGTAATTCAAGGGACCACGCCGTATAACACGGAACGGGTTTCCTCCCAAGAATATCAGTGCATAGAATAAACAACGCAATGCTTTTCGAAAAATGAAGCTATTATAAGACCCAGGTCCCATCACACAATGCAACGCAAGCCGGAGGATAGGGTTTTCCCTTATAATAGCCAAACATGCTTGGTACGTTTAAAACAAAACATTTGATACTATAATAAGTGTATAGTGTCAAAACATTTCAATCATAAATATAAATCATAGACGGCATGGGTACCATATATCATGTCGCCATACTAGTTCTACAATTAAAACCGCAATACACGTATTGGAAATTGGATTTCCGTCATGAGTCGAGGCAAGGGGCAAGCTCCTCTCCGCGTTCGAGACACTCTAGCAAATGCCTCAGGGTTACGCAAGCTGGGCAACCCCTGGATCTTCAGGGCCGGTCCTCACTTACGTTAGAGGATTGGCAATGCCTGAACACACGTTTCCCGGTCCTTACAGACCTATAATCGAGGCGCCTCATCCAACAACCACAAAGGTGAAAAGTATATAAATGTCAGGGCTGGTAAGTCACTGACACCACCAAAGCTAGAAAGAAACGTGCGCTCTCCCTGCAGTCTGTATCCCGTTTTTAACTCATACCGAGGTGTGAGGCTCGCGAATTCACGCTATACACAAAGCTGCCACATAGGCCGTGCTTTGATCATCAACTACAAGACTTTGCTTTTCAACAGAAGCCTTGATCACTGCATCTTAACGTGCCACACAGGCAATTCATGCCATGCGACTGATGTCCATCGATATACAACCTCTGAGCTCGTACGTCTCAGAGAAGGGCGTTAAGCAAAAGAATAAATTCTCCGCCGCCAAACAGATGTATATTTAATAGAAATCAATCAACATAGAATAAAATCCAGTGTCAGACACACAATCCATTTACAAGTCCATTCTGGGTCTGAACGAAACCGGAGGCACTTTCCTCGCATATCCATCCATCTCCAGGTACGTCTGGACGACCACCAACTATTTCCATCCTCTTGGGTGTACAGCCCAATCAGGATCGTCAGTAATAATCCAAACGATGTGAAGACTTCCGGTCTTCGACCACCGTCTTCATCTTCGACTTATCGTCGAATCGGTTATTCAGAATGGGTATAAATCCGGACTTTCCGAACAACCCGCGTATATTAAAAACAAATGTTACACAAACACAACATACGCCTCATTCCAATTCATTAGTCACTAACCGCAAATTAGCCAGAGAACGATTTCCCAAACATTAACCCCGAAGGCCGAAACCAACATCAAATCAATACCCAGGAAGCCATTCTTCTTAGCCAACCTACAGCTAGTTTCTAAATTCCACATTCTTAGGGAAAGGTTCCCATTAATTTTATCCAAGATAAATTCTTTAAAATTTATCCTGTAATCTTCCTTTGGATGTCATTTAAAACCAAATTATGGTTTTCCAACTAGTCGAGATTAGCGAACCACAACGAAGTAATTGTTTATTTTATTTCCCAATCCCAACCTATTCATCCCCTGAAGCAAAACTGGTAATACTCCATATCTAACACCACGGTGTTATCGGTAAAATTAATTACCATTTCACGTTCAAATCTAATTAAAGATTTAACTATCGCTTTGGAGCAAAACTGGTGATACTCCATTCTCGCTCAATTTCTAAATTTGATAATTTAGATTATCCATTCGCATTTCAATCTAATTGCAGATTCGTTAAAACTCCTTTTGCTGGGTTAAAGAACTAGGTGTTATTTAAAACACAGTTCACGACAAACCCAAATCACATTCTATTTGTTATCGGGTTAAAAAACTAGTGTTATTTAAAACACAGTTCACGATAAACCCATTTCAAATCCAATCAAATATATTAGAAATCCCGATTATTTAAAACCCCTTTTTAAATCTAATTTCTTTATTTAAAAATAATTGGGTTTTAAATTTAGTTCAAAACTAGTTCATTTCGATAAAAATCTATTTTTATCTTTTCAAATATGGAGTTTTTCATCCCAATTTTTCCCAAATCATTTCTTATGATTCTACATCAATTATTACTATTTTTAATAATTTTATCAAGGCCCGTACAGTCGATTTCCAACAATGGCCATCGAACTGCACTTATAGCGACCTTTTTCGAATTTGATTTGGACGTATCTCCAAATCCAACCGTTAGATTTCAAATTTCTAATATTCGTTAGAAAGCTCTTTTCGATACGAACCCAACGGTTCCGGTTTTAGGAGAATCCGACGGTCGGATCTCCCGTAATGTCCGTTTGAAATAAATGGTCGAAATTCACGAACTGCCGCGGCGCGGCGCGTTCTATTCAGGCCATTATATTATATATATAATATATATAATATATATTTCGTCGATTACTATTTAAAACTAATTATATAAATAGTTTTAAATTAGTTTCAAAAGCAAATTCAACTTCCATTTCAATTCGAATCAAAATTGAATTCTTCTTTATAAATTCGTTTTAAAATTCATTTCTATTCAATTCAAATTTCAATTCAATTTGAATTCATTTCAATTCGCTTTCGATTCAATTCGAATTCGTTTTCAATTCAATTCAATTCAAATTGGTTTTCTATTCGATTCAAATTCATTTTCTGTTCAAATCAAATTCGTTTCGTTTTCTATTTGAATTAAATTCATTATATATTCAATTGAAATCAAATTGGTTTTCTATTCCATTCAAATCGAAATCGTTTTATATTCAATTCATTTCGAAATCATTATATATTCAATTCATTTCGAAATCGTTATATACTCAATTCATTTCGAAATCGTTATATATTCAATTCATTTCGAAATCGTTATATATTCAATTCATTTCGAAATCGTTATATATTCAATTCATTTCGAAATCGTTATATATTCAATTCATTTCGAAATCGTTTTATATTCAATTCATTTCGAAATCGTTTTATATTCAATTCATTTCGAAATCGTTTTATATTCAATTCAATTCGAAATCGTTTTAAATTCAATTCATTTCGAAATCGTTTTAAATTCAATTCATTTCGAAATCGTTATATATTCAATTCATTTCAAAATCGTTATATATTCAATTCAATCCGAAATCGTTATATATTCAATTCATTTCGAAATCGTTATATATTTCGTTCGCGTCAAAATGGCGCATCACTAATCAACACGGCTTTATATATTCTATTTCAAATATTTCTTTTTGTCAACACACGACTAATCTCAACGAATGAGTACCGTCCATGTGTGACTATTTTTGTTAAATTATTTCGTTCAACACATGACTAATCTCACGGATGAGTACAGTCAACACATGAACCTTTATTTTATATTGATAAAGATGTAAATTTTATTATAAAAATAATTCGTTCAACACATGACTAATCCCAACGGATGAGTATAGTCAACACATGAACCTTTATTTTATATTGATAAAGATGTAAATTTTATTATAAAAATAATTCGTTCAACACATGACTAATCTCACGAATGAGTACAGTCAACACATGAACCTTTATTTTATAATATTCTTTATATTTCAAATTGGAATGAGGCCCAATCAATTACCATATAAAGTTAATTACATGGATTTTCATACAACACATGTATATAATAGCATTGAAAAATAATCAACCATCAACCAAAGTGCACTACACTGTATAAGCATCAAATATAGATATCTAACGCTTATAACAGCCTGTCAATCAATCGATCGACATATTTAATCGATTAGGATGAGTGAACTTCATATTTCATCCCAACACCCGTGTAGGGTTTCAAACAATCAAACACAGATTTTATTCGTGCAGCTGGGCGATGTGTAAAATTTATCGTCCCAATCAATGTCAGTCAAATAGGTGTACATAAACAAACCGTCCGGTTTGTAAATGAATATTTATTTTATTCACTTTCACTATATTCATATTCACGTTAAAAATTATATTTTTAACGATAAAATATTTTATTTCGACATATGAATATCTATTCAGTTCATTCTTTAAATAAAATGTTATTTTTATTTTTCTAACATATTTTAGAAAATTTCGGCGGCATAACGGCACTATACTAGAAACGGGACGAGGCCTAGCCTTATCCCCAGTCTAGTGAAGGCCCACGCCATTCACACATCAATCAAATCACTTTCGTTATGCAAACCACAAAATTTGGAGTAAGAGTCTAACCTAGCCTTACTCCTTCGCCTTATAACGGCGCACGTCTAATCCTAACCAATTTATCGATTCGATTTTTCACACCACAAACCACATTCAAACCAATATCGCAATCAATCACCAAACAGCCAAACAAACAAGTCCATGGTCTGTGGACGATTGTGTCGGGTGCTACTAAACACCGTCTGCATCCTAGTATATATATATATATAACTAGAAAATAAATTGAAGAGTGAGAAGTTCTCACCGAAAGCTATCCCAACTTCACGACACTTCTTTTGTAGAAATCTTCGCCATTCCCGCCTTTTGTCTCTTTCGTTGCCCGTATTCACTACATATATAAAAAATCATATTTTTATATTTTGATGTCTTTTAAAATAAAAATCACATTTTTATTTATTTACTTTCAATTTAAAAATCATATTTTTCTATCGAAGTTCAATATATAAAAATCATATTTTTCTACTATGTTATATAGATAAAAATTATATTTTTATCACGCTATTTTCTATATAAAGATTTCCCTTTTCTAAAATAAAGATTTCACCTTTATAAAAATATAGACTTCGCCTTTTCAAATTTAAAGATTTCGTCTTTATAAAAATCTCATTTTTATTTTTATCTACACATATAAAGATGATATTTTTAATCTTCCTATCATGTAAAAATTATATTTTTGACTCTCTACCTAACCAAAAATTATATTTTTACATCATCTATATAGTAAAGACTATATTTTTAATACTTTAAAAATATAAAAATCATATTTTTACTACTTTAAAAATATAAAAATCATATTTTTACTACTTTAAAAATATAAAAATCATATTTTTACTACTTTAAAAAATATAAAGATCATATTTTTCTACCTTCTACGCTTCCATATGATTTTTAGTCTTTATAAAAATCACATTTTTATGAACTAAAATCATTCTTTTGATTTCTAAAAATAAAATCTTTTTACTTCTATTTCCTATAAAAGAAAAATCAGATTTTAAAACTATTCTAAATTTTAAAACAATACCGAATACGTTTAATATTAAAGCCTAAATAAAATAAAATAAAATAAATAAAGAAAATAAAATAGAAAGAACTTACAGATGGAAGGAAATGGGGGGGGGGGGTTAGCGGTGCGTCTATCCTTCGATTGATGAGGGGAGACAGTGCGGTGACCATCAGGACGGGGGGGGGGGGGGGGAGTGCGTGGGGTCACGATCGAAGGGGGAGAGGGTCGCGGCACCTGGGGAGGGCGAGGGGGGGGACGACGAGTTCTACAGAGGAGGAGAGGAAGGCATCGCGGGGTAGAAGGCTGGAGGAGGTGGAGGAGAAGGATCGGAGGGGGAAGGGAGCGCCTGCTCCGGCGGCGCGATGGGCGATGGATCGCCCCCCGTCGATTCTCTTCCAAGCCCTTTTTTTTCTTCTGAGTCGTGAAAACAAAGAACGGGGGGGGGGGGGGGGGGTTATATGAAAAATATATATATATATATATATATATATTTAATTATTTAATTACTTTCAAAAAGCATCTTTTATTCTCGACCTCTAAACGAGGCCCACCGCCTGTCGCCCATAGCGTTTTACCCCCATTCCTAACACAATGGGATATATATCGCAAGCTGATTTGATCGTTTCGATCAGTTTCCTTTGAATTTACATTTAAATCACTATATTGAATTTTAAACGCACATTTCAAATTACCGGGGTCACATACTAACTCTATAAATTGCAGAAATATATTTTCTAGCTTCTTATTGACGATACGGTCCTAACAAAACTAGTTTCGTCGAATTCTGAGACCGTTGGAAAAATGGCCATTTTCCAGTCGATTAAAATCAACTGAAACTGGTCAAACGCGTTTTCCTTTGCCACGCTCACATATTGATTCGAAAAATTATGAAATTTGGAATCTAGCAATAATTTGACAACACGGACCTAACAAAACTGGTTTCGTCGAAATCCGAGGTCATTTGCAAAATGTCCATTTTTAAGGGCCTGAATTTCATAGCGACTATTCAGGATTTTCAACTGGAAATATCTTTTGATTCCAGCTATGAAATCTTGATTCTTCGGATTCGTTGGAAAGATATTATCAATTAGATCCTATGATTTTTGGTTTCACTAAAATCCGGATTGTTTTGCACCCGGTACATTCAATTGAAGTTTGAAATCGAATTATCGAACTACCGCGCCATTTTCAATTCTATTTATAATTATATATAAATATTTATATTCTAACGACGACGTATATAATATAAACGTTATAATTATATTCAAAATAAATTTCTCGTCGATATTATTTAAAATAATTCATTTTAAATAATCAAAATTCGCTAAAATTGCCGAAATAAAAATTTTAAACTGGCCTAGATTTTCCGGGTTATTACAATCTCCCCCACTTAAAACTTTTCGTCCCCGAAAAGGAACAAAGTCGAAAGTGGTTTGATTATTAAGCTCTACGTTCGGTCGGGCTTCCATTCTCCAACTTTTCAGTTTCTGAGAATTTTCAAAATTTCAAAAATTTGGCTAACACCCTAAATTTTCGAAAAATTTCGCCATAACCTCCCCTGCAATGGGAGCATCGGGGAATTTCAAATAGCTTCCCCGGTCCTTCAGATCTCAAAAAGAAAAAGAAAAAGCCAAGCGGCTAGCCAATAGGCTCATAAAATCATCATCACCCAAACCAAACAGTAAATTATGTAATAAACATGTACCTATTTGTCGGGCAAACAAATTTTATTCTTCGGCTCTAGCCTCCTTGCTATGACCTGTTCAATGATAGTATATGTATGCATGCATATGCGACCAATTTTTAATACAATTCAATATTTGGTTATATTAGGCATAATGGTTAAAAATTAGCAAACAAATAGACAAACAACACAAACATCAATCAATTAATGAATTAGAGTTTTCAAATTCATAATTTTGATACATATACAAAAAAATCATGTTTTTGATGCCAATTCACAACAATGTGTTCTAGCTATATTAGTTTTGGTTCTCACACCAGTCTAATGGAAATATATAGAAAATCACGCCTTCGTTACTCGAACATGAATACTAATGACAACTAGTCAATCATTAGAATCATCTTCGGGCCACTAGAGTATGATTCTATATCTATCCAATATATTAAAACTTCGAATATACGTTCATGACGCGTATACGCGAAATCTTTATATACTCGATTGTCCATATTCAAAATAAATAAATAATCAAATACGTATAAAACGATTTAAATTTTCAAAACAAAATTGTTTTCATTTGAAAAATATACTCTTCACACTCGTTCTAGGATACTACTGATCCTATCTCTAACGAGTCATTCTAATTGGATATTACTAATCCAATATCTGATGAATTCTTTCGTATGGTTCTAATGTGTCTTGTTCTCGAGCTCTGTAAACCAAAGCTCTGATACCAAATGTGACGGCCTGGAATTTCGCTCGATCTGAATCAGTCGTTAAACCGATCTAGACCGTTCGAAACCCCTGAACGTTGAGAACATGACAAATCAGAACACAAACAGAAGAACATTTCATTGTATATTACAACAATGCATCAGATTACAAGAATATACAGAGTATAAATGAATAAATATTACACAGAAATATCAGAGATTTAAATTACATTTAAATACATAGCAGCGGAAAAATAATATAAAGCACAACTGAAGGTGATATACGGATACAGAGCTTTCCGGATATCATTCCAGCGGTAAACCAGGATCCTGTGAATATAAATCTGCAAAACCAAAACTACTAGCTGCCCGTGCGGAAAATAGGGGCACCCAGAGTTTAGGTTAAAACAATAAACTCCAGGTCAGTCATGTGACTGGTGTGAGAACTAAAACAGTTATTTAAAACTTTACTTTAAAAGAGAGTAATTCAAGGGACCATGCCGTATAACACGGAACGGGTTTCCTCCCAAGAATATCAGTGCATAGAATAAACAACGCAATGCTTTTCGAAAAATGAAGCTATTATAAGACCCAGGTCCCATCACACAATGCAACGCAAGCCGGAGGATAGGGTTTTCCCTTATAATAGCCAAACATGCTTGGTACGTTTAAAACAAAACATTTGATACTATAATAAGTGTATAGTGTCAAAACATTTCAATCATAAATATAAATCATAGACGGCATGGGTACCATATATCATGTCGCCATACTAGTTCTACAATTAAAACCGCAATACACGTATTGGAAATTGGATTTCCGTCATGAGTCGAGGCAAGGGGCAAGCTCCTCTCCGCGTTCGAGACACTCTAGCAAATGCCTCAGGGTTACGCAAGCTGGGCAACCCCTGGATCTTCAGGGCCGGTCCTCACTTACGTTAGAGGATTGGCAATTCCTGAACACACGTTTCCCGGTCCTTACAGACCTATAATCGATGCGCCTCATCCAACAACCACAAAGGTGAAAAGTATATAAATGTCAGGGCTGGTAAGTCACTGACACCACCAAAGCTAGAAAGAAACGTGCGCTCTCCCTGCAGTCCGTATCCCGTTTTTAACTCATACCGAGGTGTGAGGCTCGCGAATTCACGCTATACACAAAGCTGCCATGTAGGCCGTGCTTTGGTCATCAACCACAAGACTTTGCTTTTCAACAGAAGCCTTGATCATTGCATCTTAGCGTGCCACACAGGCAATTCATGCCATGCGACTGATGTCCATCGATATACAACCTCTGAGCTCGTACGTCTCAGAGAAGGGCGTTAAGCAAAAGAATAAATTCTCCGCCGCCAAACAGATGTATATTTAATAGAAATCAATCAACATAGAATAAAATCCAGTGTCAGACATACAATCCATTTACAAGTCCGTTCTGGGTCTGAACGAAACCGGAGGCACTTTCCTCGCATATCCATCCATCTCCAGGTACGTCTGGACGACCACCAACTATTTCCATCCTCTTGGGTGTACAGCCCAATCAGGATCGTCAGTAATAATCCAAACGATGTGAAGACTTCCGGTCTTCGACCACCGTCTTCATCTTCGACTTATCGTCGAATCGGTTATTCAGAATGGGTATAAACCCGGACTTTCCGAACAACCCGCGTATATTAAAAACAAATGTTACACAAACACAACATACGCCTCATTCCAATTCATTAGTCACTAACCGCAAATTAGCCAGAGAACGATTTCCCAAACATTAACCCCGAAGGCCGAAACCAACATCAGATCAATACCCAGGAAGCCATTCTTCTTAGCCAACCTACAGCTAGTTTCTAAATTCCACATTCTTAGGGAAAGGTTCCCATTAATTTTATCCAAGATAAATTCTTTAAAATTTATCCTGTAATCTTCCTTTGGATGTCATTTAAAACCAAATTATGGTTTTCCAACTAGTCGAGATTAGCGAACCACAACGAAGTAATTGTTTATTTTATTTCCCAATCCCAACCTATTCATCCCCTGAAGCAAAACTGGTAATACTCCATATCTAACACCACGGTGTTATCGGTAAAATTAATTACCATTTCACGTTCAAATCTAATTAAAGATTTAACTATCGCTTTGGAGCAAAACTGGTGATACTCCATTCTCGCTCAATTTCTAAATTTGATAATTTAGATTATCCATTCGCATTTCAATCTAATTGCAGATTCGTTAAAACTCCTTTTGCTGGGTTAAAGAACTAGGTGTTATTTAAAACACAGTTCACGACAAACCCAAATCACATTCTATTTGTTATCGGGTTAAAAAACTAGTGTTATTTAAAACACAGTTCACGATAAACCCATTTCAAATCCAATCAAATATATTAGAAATCCCGATTATTTAAAACCCCTTTTTAAATCTAATTTCTTTATTTAAAAATAATTGGGTTTTAAATTTAGTTCAAAACTAGTTCATTTCGATAAAAATCTATTTTTATCTTTTCAAATATGGATTTTTTCATCCCAATTTTTCCCAAATCATTTCTTATGATTTTACATCAATTATTACTATTTTTAATAATTTTATCAAGGCCCGTACAGTCGATTTCCAACAATGGCTATCGAACTGCACTTATAGCGACCTTTTTCGAATTTGATTTGGACGTATCTCCAAATCCAACCGTTAGATTTCAAATTTCTAATATTCGTTAGAAAGCTCTTTTTGATACGAACCCAACGGTTCCGGTTTTAGGAGAATCCGACGGTCGGATCTCCCGTAATGTCCGTTTGAAATAAATGGTCGAAATTCACGAACTACCGCGGCGCGGCGTGTTCTATTCAGGCCATTATATTATATATATAATATATATAATATATATTTCGTCGATTACTATTTAAAACTAATTATATAAATAGTTTTAAATTGGTTTCAAAAGCAAATTCAACTTCCATTTCAATTCGAATCAAAATTGAATTCTTCTTTATAAATTCGTTTTAAAATTCATTTCTATTCAATTCAAATTTCAATTCAATTTGAATTCATTTCAATTCGCTTTCGATTCAATTTGAATTCGTTTTCAATTCAATTCAATTCAATTCAAATTGGTTTTCTATTCGATTCAAATTCATTTTCTGTTCAAATCAAATTCGTTTCGTTTTCTATTTGAATCAAATTCATTATATATTCAATTGAAATCAAATTGGTTTTCTACTCCATTCAAATCGAAATCGTTTTATATTCAATTCATTTCGAAATCGTTATATATTCAATTCATTTCGAAATCGTTATATATTCAATTCATTTCGAAATCGTTATATATTCAATTCATTTCGAAATCGTTATATATTCAATTCATTTCGAAATCGTTATATATTCAATTCATTTCGAAATCGTTATATATTCAATTCATTTCGAAATCGTTATATATTCAATTCATTTCGAAATCGTTTTATATTCAATTCATTTCGAAATCGTTTTATATTCAATTCATTTCGAAATCGTTTTATATTCAATTCATTTCGAAATCGTTTTAAATTCAATTCATTTCGAAATCGTTTTAAATTCAATTCATTTCGAAATCGTTATATATTCAATTCATTTCGAAATCGTTATATATTCAATTCATTTCGAAATCGTTATATATTCAATTCATTTCGAAATCGTTATATATTCAATTCATTTCGAAATCGTTATATATTTCGTTCGCGTCAAAATGGCGCATCACTAATCAACACGGCTTTATATATTCTATTTCAAATATTTCTTTTTGTCAACACACGACTAATCTCAACGAATGAGTACCGTCCATGTGTGACTATTTTTGTTAAATTATTTCGTTCAACACATGACTAATCTCACGGATGAGTACAGTCAACGCATGAACCTTTATTTTATATTGATAAAGTTGTAAATTTTATTATAAAAATAATTCGTTCAACACATGACTAATCCCAACGGATGAGTATAGTCAACACATGAACCTTTATTTTATATTGATAAAGATGTAAATTTTATTATAAAAATAATTCGTTCAACACATGACTAATCTCACGAATGAGTACAGTCAACACATGAACCTTTATTTTATAATATTCTTTATATTTCAAATTGGAATGAGGCCCAATCAATTACCATACAAAGTTAATTACATGGATTTTCATACAACACATGTATATAATAGCATTGAAAAATAATCAACCATCAACCAAAGTGCACTACACTGTATAAGCATCAAATATAGATATCTAACGCTTATAACAGCCTGTCAATCAATCGATCGACATATTTAATCGATTAGGATGAGTGAACTTCATATTTCATCCCAACACCCGTGTAGGGTTTCAAACAATCAAACACAGATTTTATTCGTGCAGCTGGGCGATGTGTAAAATTTATCGTCCCAATCAATGTCAGTCAAATAGGTGTACATAAACAAACCGTCCGGTTTGTAAATGAATATTTATTTTATTCACTTTCACTATATTCATATTCACGTTAAAAATTATATTTTTAACTATAAAATATTTTATTTCGACATATGAATATCTATTCAGTTCATTCTTTAAATAAAATGTTATTTTTATTTTTCTAACATATTTTAGAAAATTTCGGCGGCATAACGGCACTATACTAGAAACGGGACGAGGCCTAGCCTTATCCCCAGTCTAGTGAAGGCCCACGCCATTCACACATCAATCAAATCACTTTCGTTATGCAAACCACAAAATTTGGAGTAAGAGTCTAACCTAGCCTTACTCCTTCGCCTTATAACGGCACACGTCTAATCCTAACCAATTTATCGATTCGATTTTTCACACCACAAACCACATTCAAACCAATATCGCAATCAATCACCAAACAGCCAAACAAACAAGTCCATGGTCTGTGGACGATTGTGTCGGGTGCTACTAAACACCGTCTGCATCCTAGTATATATATATATATATATATATATAACTAGAAAATAAATTGAAGAGTGAGAAGTTCTCACCGAAAGCTATCCCAACTTCACGACACTTCTTTTGTAGAAATCTTCGCCATTCCCGCCTTTTGTCTCTTTCGTTGCCCGTATTCACTACATATATAAAAAATCATATTTTTATATTTTGATGTCTTTTAAAATAAAAATCACATTTTTATTTATTTACTTTCAATTTAAAAATCATATTTTTCTATCGAAGTTCAATATATAAAAATCATATTTTTCTACTATGTTATATAGATAAAAATTATATTTTTATCACGCTATTTTCTATATAAAGATTTCCCTTTTCTAAAATAAAGATTTCACCTTTATAAAAATATAGACTTCGCCTTTTCAAATTTAAAGATTTCGTCTTTATAAAAATCTCATTTTTATTTTTATCTACACATATAAAGATGATATTTTTAATCTTCCTATCATGTAAAAATTATATTTTTGACTCTCTACCTAACCAAAAATTATATTTTTACATCATCTATATAGTAAAGACTATATTTTTAATACTTTAAAAATATAAAAATCATATTTTTACTACTTTAAAAATATAAAAATCATATTTTTACTACTTTAAAAATATAAAAATCATATTTTTCTACCTTCTACGCTTCCATATGATTTTTAATCTTTATAAAAATCACATTTTTATGAACTAAAATCATTCTTTTGATTTCTAAAAATAAAATCTTTTTACTTCTATTTCCTATAAAAGAAAAATCAGATTTTAAAACTATTCTAAATTTTAAAACAATACCGAATACGTTCAATATTAAAGCCTAAATAAAATAAAATAAAATAAATAAAGAAAATAAAATAGAAAGAACTTACAGATGGAAGGAAATGGGGGGTGGGGGTTAGCGGTGCGTCTATCCTTCGATTGATGAGGGGAGACAGTGCGGTGACCATCAGGACGAGGGGGGGGGGAAGTGCGTGGGGTCGCGATCGAAGGGGGAGAGGGTCGCGGCACCTGGGGAGGGCGAGGGGGGGGGGGAGACGAGTTCTACAGAGGAGGAGAGGAAGGCATCGCGGGGTAGAAGGCTGGAGGAGGTGGAGGAGAAGGATCGGAGGGGGAAGGGAGCGCCTGCTCCGGCGGCGCGATGGGCGATGGATCGCCCCCCGTCGATTCTCTTCCAAGCCCTTTTCTTTTTCTTTTTTCTTCTGAGTCGTGAAAACAAAGAACGGGGGGGGGGGGGGGTTATATGAAATATATATATATTTAATTATTTAATTACTTTCAAAAAGCATCTTTTATTCTCGACCTCTAAACGAGGCCCACCGCCTGTCGCCCATAGCGTTTTACCCCCATTCCGAACACAATGGGATATATATCGCAAGCTGATTTGATCGTTTCGATCAGTTTCCTTTGAATTTACATTTAAATCACTATATTGAATTTTAAACGCACATTTCAAATTACCGGGGTCACATACTAACTCTATAAATTGCAGAAATATATTTTCTAGCTTCTTATTGACGATACGGTCCTAACAAAACTAGTTTCGTCGAATTCTGAGACCGTTGGAAAAATGGCCATTTTCCAGTCGATTAAAATCAACTGAAACTGGTCAAACGCGTTTTCCTTTGCCACGCTCACATATTGATTCGAAAAATTATGAAATTTGGAATCTAGCAATAATTTGACAACACGGACCTAACAAAACTGGTTTCGTCGAAATCCGAGGTCATTTGCAAAATGTCCATTTTTAAGGGCCTGAATTCCATAGCGACTATTCAGGATTTTCAACTGGACATATCTTTTGATTCCAGCTATGAAATCTTGATTCTTCGGATTTGTTGGAAAGATATTATAAATTAGATCCTATGATTTTTGGTTTCACTAAAATCCGGATTGTTTTGCACCCGGTACATTCAATTGAAGTTTGAAATCGAATTATCGAACTACCGCGCCATTTTCAATTCTATTTATAATTATGTATAAATATTTATATTCTAACGACGACGTATATAATATATACGTTATAATTATATTCAAAATAAATTTCTCGTCGATATTATTTAAAATAATTCATTTTAAATAATCAAATTTCCTTAAAATTGCCGAAATAAAAATTTTAAACTGGCCTAGATTTTCCGGGTTATTACAGTCTGACAGTGTATATTTAATAGATCGCGTAAGTTGATCTCTTCAAACGTGTTTACGTTTGGTGGCGGAGTAATTCGTTTTTCTTAGCTGTTTACCCATGATATGTTTGGAGAAACCAATTTGTGATTTAGCGGGTATGACGATGTGACATTCAAAGTGAATAAAGGTGTGATCTATCAGAGATAAGTGTGGCCTATAGCCTCACAACCAGGAAATGGTATAAAATCAGGTAGGTCGCATGGCTAAGTGGTTAGCTGCAAAGTAGGGTGTATTGTCACCTGATCTAGAGTTTCATTTACTTTTATAATCTATTTCGATGATGTCCCTTTCGGGAAATGGTTGCTGATCCCAACCATTGGTGATAATACATTCGGTACACTCAAGCGAAATGAGTGACTGGTCATGTTTAGCCTGGGTTGCAAGATGTTCTTGTTGAACCCGGTGTATTCCTCTTTGGAGATACACTATCGAAATGTGGTTCCATACCTTGCCAGTTGGAATTCATTACCCAAATAAGCGCCTGCGGTTTTTGATTATATATTATTTATGTGGAACGTGAGATGAAAGCGGTCCACTAGATGATTATTATATTTTGATTGATAGGCACTAATATAATATCCAAAGAGTTTTGATATAAAAGATCATTGTCTCTTTCATAATGCTTTGAAAGTTAAATCAAATTGATTTGGATTCTCATTAGGGAAAAACCCATTTCGTTATACGGCATGGTCTTATGAGATATCATTTAATTGCTCAAACTGTATTTAAATTGTTTTACTCACACCAGTCCCATGACTGACCCGGAGTTTATTTTTTTTTGTTTTCCCTAAACTCTTCGGTGCCCAAAATTGTACGGGCAGTCAAGTAGTCGGGATTTACAGATACACTAGAAGGAGCTGGAGCAGGAGGCTTCAACAACGTTTTTATAGCTATTGTTTATTCCGTTGTGATGTAAGTGTTATACTCTAAAAATGGTAGTGTACAAAGATACTGTTTTATTTCAAAGATATGTTATCTATTATATGTTGTTCGTTCTACTGTGAGATTCGTGTTACTCTGATGTTGTATGTTCTTCTTATTCTTCTATTCTAAGTTTCTATCTTATCTATTCTCACCCTCTATTTTCTTTCATTAACTATCCGGTATTTTCGATGCTTGAATAGTCGACATTGAGTTTATGTCGGTTACTCAGGATTGCGAAAACTTGGGTCGTTACACAAGTGATCTTCTATCTTCAAAATTATCATGCTGGTTTAAAAGCCTCTTTACAAACCTTGTGTATACGATTTGAATTAAATTTCAAATCCTATTATGCCAATCTATTTTAGCATCTTAAAATAACCCAACTTGGATCTTAATTTAACAATCCATTTATTAAGCCTTTCGAAACTTCATTCAAACACTTACCTTTATGCTTTACGAACCTTTTTCCCATTTTGATTGGCTTTACTTAATTTCAAATTATTAAGTAAACATCTTGCTTCAAATCTTTTTATAAATAAGTTTATATATTTTTGTTTTGTTCTAAGAATTTATTCATTAATTCCTTTACGCCAATCCGTTCCATTTTCTTTTATTTGGAAATCTCTTTTTGATCCTATTACTTTTTCTTAATTTATTTTGTATTTAGTAAATGCTTATCTTACAACATCGCCTTATTTCGAGATTTATAAACCTTGTTTATCATATTTGGATTTAATATCCAATTCGTGCAAAAGGAATCCTTTCCTAGGTTCAAGCAAGATCATATTACCACTCTGTACCCTTTTAAAATGAATTACATTCAAAAAGATAATCACTTATTAATTAAATAGTAATCAATTTCAACATTTATTACAATAGATGTAGTTAACTTCTTGATTAAATAAAAATAGAATAGTTAACCCCTTTTTAAAAGGTTATTAAATAACAATTAACTTTAATAAGAATAAATAATTCGATAATCCTTCACAAAATACGGTTAATTAAAGATTAACTTATAAGGACATTTGTTAAATTTAAATAATTACTGTTAAACTATTCCTATTACATAACGAATTCAATAACACTTCCACTTGATACAGTTGATTAAATTAACTTGCAAACATCATTGACCGCTAACTGGTTTCTGTTGACCCTTCTTATTAAATTAATTAAAAATAAAATTAATTAAATATGAAGCTGCTTAATTGTTTTCATTGGAAACAATTATCTCAGATCACTAACCTTTTGGTTAATTCCTGTCTTTCTTATCTTTTATAAAAGAATAAATTGTTTAATAACTTCTTTTGTAAAATATAATAAAAATATTTATAAAATTTCTATTTTGAATAACTTATATAAAATAAACTTTAAAACTCGGTTCAGTTACAACATTGAATTTTATAACTTAAACACGGTCAACTAGCCTAGCGGTAAAACGACGTCCCAAAAATAATGGATTTTAGGCTATTCATTGCCAATTACCTAATCAGCATTGTCTATTGATTTGAAACATAACAATCGTTGAATTCAATCTCAACGATCAACATCCATTCAACCATTAACAATCAACATGATATAATGTCATTTGGGGTGAACAATAAAATAAACAATAACAAACAATTATTTGAGGAATCCGATTGGATCCCTCCAACCCATTCTTCTCTGCATCAAAGATTATAATAACATATGGAATGATTATTTATTTATCTAATGGTTTTAAATGATAAGATAACGTCAACCAAACAGCCAATAAAACATCCATAGCATCCGTTCAACCAAACCATATTATCAACTATAATTTACGGTTATATGAATTTAGCACATCATAATATTCCAGAAAAGTGTGAGAGTTAACTCACCATTTACTTCGATCGACGGTTCTGGTTGTTTAATTTAATTTGAAACAGCTGTTTAAAATTAAATAAAATTTCCAACTGTTCCGAAACCAACTAGAATAGCTCGATGGCACACCCTTCGTCGTTGCGATTCCAACATGACTTGTTTCAGCTTATTCTGCTCACAAACGAAGAAAATATTGCATGAACAAGTTATCTCTTGAATTAAAATAATTCATTTATGAACTAACGTAATTAGTTTAGTTTTAATTGTCGTAATTAAAATCAAATAATACCCTGCTAATCACTTCCAGTGGAACACGTCCCATGCTTCATCATTTCAGATCAAAACCGAACTACTCGTGGCTTGAATCCCTGAGGCGCCTCAACATGCTCAACTGGATTTCATCCGTTTGCACACCATAATGCCACACCCACCATACTGTTAACCACTTCTTTCCATCCTCCATTATTTCATTTTACTTGATTTTTTTTAAACGCAAGGCCCTATACCACAATTCCTTCCCACCAAACTTTCTTCCCCTCTTCTTTGCATGAAAACACCCTGGTACACACGCACATGTCCCCCTTTCCTTTCCCATACGTTGCTTCTCACTTCCATTTCCATATTTTTTTACTTTCGGAAAGCCCAAGCTATTGAACGTCTTCACCGCCAGTCTCCCACGTCCCCCTACTCTTCTTCTCTCATATATGCAAAAGTTCTAGTGTGTGTGTGTATATATATATATATATATATATATTATTCTTCTTTATTCACCATTTTGCATGCTGCTAATCCCTTCAAGCCATGCATTCACCCAATGCACCCTCTTCATGCCACTCATAGCTCACCTGGGAACCGCGATTCCAGACCTCATACACGCTGCCTTACCCACGAAAATCGCATTCAGTCCAGCTCGACAACAACCTCCGACTCCCTTAATTAACAGTGCCGGTCAAATATTTGTTGCGCCACCATACCTTCACAACCTCCTACTGCTTTGCTGCTCCACCTCCAGGATCCGCCGTTCGCACTACTCCACTAATCACCATGAGTTGCACTGCGTCCTCCGCTCCTCCTTCCTTCTACCATGTACTGCGTCCCCAGGCACTTCGTTTCGTCTGGAAGAACGAACAATAGTTCATTTATACTTCCATTTTTTTATTATCTATATTTGCAGTTCGAATGGTTTGAAGAGAATAAAGAATTTTCATTTGTTTGCTCATAGAGGCTTCGAAAATGTGGAAAAATGAAGGTAATAGCGTATTTTATACGAGGGAAATCATGGCGACCAAGGAAAACAATCACATGGGGTCGCTGTTTTGTGTCAGAGAGTGAGGCAGATTTATGTGTGAATGGACAGATATCTCTCTTTTCTTTGTTTATTTATTTATTGATTACTGATGAACAGCCATGTTCTTTGACTTGGAAAGTAACATGGCTTGAGTTGGATAAAGTAGAGGTAGAATAGGAATTGGTTTACATTAAATAGGATTGTAGAGATTTTTTTTTCTTCTGTCTGCGGATGAATAGAAGTACGTGGATCCAATGAAATAAGAGGAACGTGATACTGTCGGGTATGTTTTAATGTTGCTGCAGTTTGAAAAGAAATGAATCAGTGTCAATGCATCTGCCGAAGCATTTGATTGATCTCTGTAAGCGTAACATGTCTAAATTTCTTTGCATTTAAAGAATTTGGCCACGTAATGACATGAATAAGATCGTGCCAGTTTGAAATAGACATAATTGGTTTGCAGATAACATACGCTGAAAGTTTTATTGGCCAAATTTCCTTTCTTTTCATTTACCCTTTTTTTTCCTTACGAACCCTGTTTGGACAGCCAACACATTGTACAGATATGACAGTGTTATAAAATATATTGCAATTTTTTTTTTAAAGATTGACTACAGATTATGCAGAGGTTTTATACAGTGTTGAATTCTTTTATTCACTGAGATTTGAAAACATGGGGTGAGATCCTTTTCACTGAGCCCAGATTTAGAGAGCATGTGGGTATTTTCTTTCATAAGGAGGAAAAACAAAAGGGACGGAAAAATTTAAAGTCAAGAATTGTGTCAGAAGTATAGCCGTATTTGTTTACATTTTAAATGACTATCGAAATATTTTAAGTAGTTAACGTTCGACGATTATGGCTTGCATGAGCGCGTGTAACGTCCGATTAAAACGAAAATAAATAAAAAAAACACAAAAATTTAATATACAGGACACATTGGAATTGGTTGCGTCGAGTTCCGAGATCGTTTGTGAAAATACCATTTTAACTTCAAACGGTTAAGTACTACGTGTACGCCGCACACGGTCACAAAATAACTCCAATTCTCATTGTATTGTAATTCAAATCTTTCCAACTATTCTAAAATTAAAATATTAGTATATTATTTATATTCAAAATTATTAAATTCACATTATTTAATTCCCAAAACAACATTTAAAACAAAATTTAAATGTTCAAATAAATTGCTAAAATTTTGGGTCGTTACACTCCTTTCCCCTTAAAAGAATTTCGTCTCCGAAATTACTAAGTTAAGAAAAATGTTACAAACCCCTTATCTTTACAAAAAATTATTTAGTTAAAATTTCAATTTTATTTCTAAAACTAGTCCAATTGGTTTTAAAATCCAAATTCCTTTCTGTTAACAGGATTTCCCACAACTCTTCAAAAATTTCTAGCACTCTGAATTTTGGAAAAAATTGGCAGAGTCTCCCCTGTACGGAGAGGCTTCTGCAATAACGCAGGTTCAACAAATATATATATCGACCCATACGGTTGGAAAACAAAACTTAAAACTCAAATTTCATACTTTTGCATAAGCGTACCTTTTTGCGAGCGTATTTAAGCATACTTCTCAACTTATATGCCATCTACATACCCCATTCTATTCTCATTGCTTCCTCATACCTGTGCTCATCTCAACTTATCATGAGAGTAACAATATATGAAATATATTTCATTAGTCATCAGGTGTACTATACGAGTGCAAATTCAAATATATGGCATCTTTACAGGGTCAAATTTTCTAGTTTTAATTCATAAGCGGCTTCATCCAACTTTCATTATATTTGAGTTCATTACTCAGCTTTTCAATCCATTTAAATTTGAAATTAACTGTTGGTGAATTCTGTTCAACCCATTCAACCTACAACAAACAAGCTATGCATAACAACTCAACCAAGTCATTTAAATTCATCATTAATATTTACTTATTGCTTTCACTATGGTTTTTAATATCAATTGGTTGATAACTGATTGACTTCCCTTTTATTACCACTCATCCGATTTCATGGGTGAAATCTTCTTCTGTTATATTAAACCATTCTAGTTTATAATCCAAATTGAGTTCTAATTCACATCAACAAGCAAACTTATACTTATTATAAATTTGAAAATTTATGTCAATATAAAATTATAATTTGGCAAAATAGAAAAGAATAAATTTATAATCAATTTCAAATACGCGCTCTCATATATATCCACACTCATACTCAATCTACGGTATTACAAACCCCATCTCTATTGAGTTACACCACAGAGCCAAGGTTATCATTAAACCTTATGCGCTGATACCACTGTAACGACCCGACGGGATTCGACGCTTGAATTTCAACAATAATACATAAAACCCGTATTACTTGCCAAAACCCAAGTGTCGAACAACACCGGATTGTTAATAGAAAGAAATTAGAGGATGAGAAAAGAAAGAAAGAAATATTAGAATAGAAGAATAAGAAGAAGAACATCAGAATCTCAAAGCAGAACGAATAAAATGTAATATATCAAATCTCTTTACACAAAATGAAATTGTATATACATACCAATCATCAGAATACATCATATATTAGACACAGCGGAACAAACTCTAAATATCTAACGGTGAAACCTCCTGCTTCCAGCTCCTGAACTTCAAGCGGAACCTAATCTGGAAATATACTCGGTCTGACCCGAGCACATTTAAAGCAAAGCAAAATTCACCCGGATCAGTCTGGAATACTTTCAGTGATAAATTCACAGAACAGACAACTTGTTTAACTTTGAAAAAACCTTTTTGAAAGAAAAGCATAATAGTAAGACTAGCCCACACATAAATACAGACGATTTTTACCTTACTATAACCTAAAACATTTTTGAAATCAATATCTTTTTTGATATTATAATAATGTCTATCAAACCACAAATAAATAATAATCTAGTAGAACGCTTGCTTCTCACACTCTACATATATAGTATACAATCAAAACCGCAGGCTCTTATTGGAGAATGGATTTCCAGGAAAGGTATGGGACCACCTTCCCGACAATGTACCTCCGGGGATGAATACATTGGGGTTCAACAAGAGCGTCTTGCAACTCGGCTACATATAACCGACACCTCATTTCTCTTGAGAGAACTGAATATATCATTAGCACGATTGGGGCCAGCCAACCGAAACGGTAGCATACGTGTATAAATAAAAAGGGACAATCAAAGGCATTTGATTTCTCCAGATCAGGTAATGACATACCCTTTTAATGGGTGCGACCCACATAGCCATGCTGCCTAACCGAGTTTGTGCCATTTCCCGGTTGATGAGGCTTGAGGTTACGTTTATCTTTGAGCATATCGCCATTCACTTTGAATTCCAGATCGTCAGATCCATCAAATCACTAATTTACGTCCACAAATACACTCTGGGTGTTAAGCAAGAGAATTTCTCCGCCACCAAACTTGGCATATTTGTAAAAATCAACGTGCGTGAGTTTTCAGGAAATACTTTGTCAAACATTCGTCCATACCAGTCATCCAGGAACAGGATGAACCGAAGGCACCCTCCTACCGCATCCTATATAGGAATCACCCCAAGGATTAGCTGCGAGAAGTCCTTGCAATCCGAAGATTCCAATCACGACAGAATCACAAGTCATCATAACTCTGGCAGACCAGACCAGAGAAACTTAACAAGTAGTTCTTCCGCTCTTAAAGATCAACGGTCTTCAATTCTCCATCTTTATATGGTTGCAAGTTAGTCGCGAACGTATAGTTGATTCAAAGTGATTTTGGGTCTAGTTCCCATCCCGGTCTCTTCGAAACAACTCGTCAAAAGGTCATAAGGGATATTGATTTGATAGTCGGCTCTTTAACTATCAAACCCAACAGTATAGCTAAGTACATTGGCAGCTTCGGTCCTTTATATTAAAACATTGCAATTCAAACCATTTTATCGATTAAGAATCGATTATATAACTTATCTTACCCAATCTCTCTTGTTTCGATTTCTTTGAAACAATAACCGATGTTTAAAATGAATATAATTACCAAACACCTTTCATTTTTTATTTTATTTTAAAGTATCGCTATCCTTTCCAAAACTCTTTATTTCCTTTATATATATTCACAAATCTTCTTTATATTACCTTTAACCCTTACAAACTAATATCATCTTTCAATAATAGTGAAGCCGTTCAAGTTGGGGTATTCTAATTACCTCTCGGACCTTGATCGACAACATTCTTATATTCAGATAAATATAAGCTTGTAACTTAAACTGAGTGGAACATCATAAAAATATTATTAACCATTTGCTTCTAAAAATGGTGTTATAAATTATCTCCTTCAATTTGAAATCTCTTTTTTTAATTCATTTACTAAGTAAACATTCTCTAATCTCTTAATTTCATCAACTATTAACTATCCTTCCCTTTCCATTGAAATTCTTATTTCAATAACATTGTTTAATTCACTTCTCAAGTGATCTTCTGTCTTCAAAATTACCATGCTGGTTTAAAAGCCTCTTTACAAACCTTGTTTATACGATTTGAATTAAATTTCAAATCCTATTATGCCAATCTATTTTAGCATCTTAAAATAACCCAACTTGGATCTTAATTTAACAATCCATTTACTAAGCCTTTCGATACTTCATTTAAACACTTGACTTTATGCTTTACGAACCTTTTTCCCATTTTGATTGGCTTTACTTAATTTCAAATTATTAAGTAAACATCTTGCTTCAAATCTTTTTATAAATAAGTTTATACATTTTTGTTTTGTTCTAAGAATTTATTCATTAATTCCTTTACGCCAATCCGTTCCATTTTCTTTTATTTGGAAATCTCTTTTTGATCCTATCACTTTTTCTTAATTTAGTTTATATTTAGTAAATGCTTATCTTACAACATCGCCTTATTTCGAGATTTCTAAACCTTGTTTATCATATTTGGATTTAATTTCCAATTCTTGCAAAAAGAATCCTTTCCTAGGTTCAAGCAAGATCATATTACCACTTGATACCCTTTTAAAATGAATTACATTCAAAAAGATAATCACTTATTAATTTCAACGTTTATTACAATAGATGTAGTTAACTTCATGATTAAAAAAATAGAATAGTTAACCCCTTTTTAAAATGTTATTAAATAATAATTGAGTTTAATAAGAATAAATAATTCGATAATCCTTCAAAAAATACGGTTAATTAAAGATTAACTTATACAGACATTTGTTAAATTTAAATAATTACTGTTAAACTATTCCTATTACATAACGAATTCAATAACACTTCCATTTGATACAGTTGATTAAGTCAACTTGCAAACATCATTGACCGCTAACTGGTTTCTGTTGACCCGCTTAATTGTTTTCATTGGAAACAATTATCTCAGATTACTAACCTTTTGGTAAATTCTTGTCTTTCTTATCTTTTATAAATGAATAAATTAAAGAATAATTAATCTCAGACATGAGAATTAAGGGAAATGGGTGGCACCATTGTGTTCGTCTCAGAATTCTGGTCGAGATAGAATCTGAGTTTGCATAAAATGGATATCAGTTGAAGAAGATATGGATGAACAAAGTCAGAAGGGAAAATAGAAAAAAAAGATTGCACTGGTGCACTTGGGAAGTGCGCCAGTACAAATTTGAAATGGCGCACCAGCCAAGTGCGCCCAGGCCGAGCAGCAGGCCTGCACAGCTTTCTGGTTCAGTCTGATCTATGTTGTGACTCATTGCTGAGTCCTTTCTAACTCCCTACTGAGTCATTAGGGCTGACTTGTCACCCTATCCCGACTGAATGGTTTTGATTAACCCTAAGATCATCTGACTGCTACGATTAAATTAAAACTCTATAAGAAGACATGAAGACTCAAACCCTAAAATCAAATTAAAACTGAAACTATGGCCGTCATGCCGTCACCTAGCAACTCATCATAGCCGCCACCAATTAGAGAGGAAGAACAGTGAATCAAATAAGTTTTATTCAACTTTAACAACGAATCTTCTTCAAAGGAAAGCTAATACAACTTCAGACCTCAGAATTCAGAACTCAAGACCTTCTTTGAGTTGTGAGTTCGATTTCTTCAATAAAATAATTATCAATTTAATTGGATTAAGTTATGATGCGGATTATATGGATGTGATGTGAATTGTTGACCGCATGTTATAATTATGTTGTAAAAATTGTGATGTTATCATATATGTTGTAAATCCTAGGATGTTATGTTGTGATGTTATCATCTATGTTGTAAAGTTATGATGCTATCATCTATGTTGTAATTTTATATCATTAAATCATCATGTTGTTCATATGCTAGTTTGGTTATGTTGATTCATATGATAAATCATATGTATGTATGCAGGTTTAGACGTTAATGTAGATGTGGATCATATGCAAGTTAGTAAAGATTATGTATAACCTTACATGTTTCATGACATCTATTTTAGATCTGAAGTTAGGCTATGACATGTGTGAGTTATATGCTAAATTCTACATGCTAGTTTACATGTTTAGATGTAAGTTTATACCATTGTTATGTTGCATAAATCACATATGCAAGTTAATATAAATATAGGAGTTTGGAATATGAATCATGTTATGCAAGTTTGTAGTTATTGCCTATGCAAGTTTACACCTTTTTGATGTAGATCTATGACATATGCAAGTTTGTGACCATCATTTAAACAAGTCTATACCTTTAGATTTTGGATTTATGACATATGTAGTTTATGCAAGTTGTAACTTTGGCCTATGCAAGCTTTAGATGTAGAACATCATTCACACATGCAAGTTCACCCCTTATGTTTAGATCTAGTTTTAAGTATTTGTATGTTGTGATGTTTTCTCTTTATTCCATGAGTTAGACTATTCGAGTCTATCGTATATTTTACGTTAAACGAACAAACGTACAAAGTGGGGAAAAGGGGATAATATTAAAAGACCTAATTGGCATAAATGCCCTAAAAAGGCATAAAATAAATTTTTGATGAAAATTGGTATGATTTTACATACCATAAATAGATGGACATAATTGAGTCAATTATGGCCATAGTTAAATTTGGAATTAATTGATAATTTGAATAGGGAAATTAATCCAAATTGGGGAATGATTAATTAGGAGTAATTTATCGTCTAAGACCCGAGGTTAGGCTCTTTTGTGGTGTAAGACTGCCCGGACCCGCCCGACCAATCCAGCTGCCACAAATGCCAGTCTAATGTAGGAGGTCTTAGGCATAAATTAAATACGTAACAATTGTAAAGACACGAGGTTAGGCTCGTTTGTGGTGTAAGACTGCCCGGACCCGCGCGGCAAATCCAACCGCCACAAATGCCAGTCTAATGTGAGAGGTCTTTATGAGGTTACGGTCTTAATGAATTAAGAAACACTTAACCAGATAAACATATAGTGGGACATGAGGGGATTAAGTGGGTGCCTTGGGTGGCATGTGGAATCTAGTGGGTGCCCTGGGTGGCATTGGAAATACGATTAGAAACACTTAACCAAAAATGGAAACATGTAATTGAAACATGAATAAGAAGAGGGTTAAGTGGGATGTACTAGAGGTGACCAAGCTTAGGTGGATAGCTTGTGTCAAATAATGGGGGCCCGTTTCAACCAGTAACCCATACGTATTTTTGTGAGCTCGACCCAAGTCGAGGACAGGACATGCATACTAGGCTTGACTGTAAGAGGCCAAACCGGGTTAGCGGTGGCAACGCAAGTCCAACGGATTCATATGTGTGTGTGGACCCCGGCTGGTAGGTAAGACGTTATTGCATCGTGTAGGTATAAGCCGTGCATTATTGGTGGTATCGGGTTGCCACTTTGGGGAGTGATACACCCCACTATGGGGCCAGCACAGGTATCTACGAGTTAGGGAGCCGATCGCATGGGGGTAGTGGGTACACCTAGTGGAGATAGGGGCAGACGACACCTATGGTGGCAACTAGGGGTGAACGAAACTACCATTATCATATTTAAAGTTCTGTAGGCGGGATCAACCTTAGGATGACTAGTAGTGGTGCAGTACAGACTAGTAGTGGTGCAGTACAGTATAGTAGTGGTGCAGTACAGTATAGTGGTGGTGCAGTATAGTAGTTATCTTATAGTGGTTTAGGTGCGCTTTAACGTTATCTTAGTTCAATCTTATTTCCTTGTTTACTCTGTCATACTCAATTACTCACAGTCATTTCCTTATTTTCCAACTTATGCCTTAGCCTAGTTATTTTGGTAATTATATTGTTAAAGTTATCACACTCGCCAGACTTTATATCTGACCCCCTTTGTTTCCACCTCTTTTCTTCCTTCCCCCCTCCCCCCAGGTGCTCAGGTTGGAACTAGCACCAGTGGAGCTTGATTTTGGACAGCTGCATCTCTGCTTTTAGAAGACTGCTTGGATCGCTGAAGTACAAGTTCAGCTTATCTTAATTATGGCTATTTTGTATTGGGGTTATGTCTTTCAATTTATGTACTCTGATTTAGTCAAGATGGGTATTATGTACTTTGACTTTGGTTTTTGATGATGTAATCAAATCTATCTGTTTACCGCTGCAATGAATAAAATTTTTAATTTCTAAGTACTGTTTGTATTTGTCTTGTTGTTAAGTTTCTGTTCTATACTGACTTAAAACGCTCCATAGAAGTTAATACATTCCCTTTGTGAGTGACATTAATGGACGTGGGGTGTTACACGTGGTATCAATGCTGAAGGTTACCAGAACAGATATGAATTTTGAAAAACTGTTTTTCAAAACCACTTTTATAAAGAAGTACCTTCAAAAGTATGTTTTAAGGAAAGTGTTTTCAAGAGAAAAGCTTATTTTAGAAAGCATAACCCCAAGAGCCATATATTTTTCCTTTGGTTCTTTTATATTAAATCTTTCCTTTTTTTCGTTTCAGCATGTCTAGAGCATCTGAGATTCCAGAGGGTGTTCATGTATCCGGTTGGTTTTGTCAATATCTCGAGGCTAGGGCCGCTACTGCGGGTCCGGCCGACGTTCCTCCTCCTCCTCCTCGTGTCGATATTTTTGCAAAGATATGTAAGGACTTTAGGGCAATGGGTGGAAAACCTTTTCACGGAACGGAGACATGTGTTGAAGCTCGTAATTGGCTAAAGGAGGTGGAAGAATTGTTTGGAATCTTTGAAGTGGATGATGGAAGAAAGGTCCAGTTAGCTGCCTGGCTAATGAAGGATGAGGCCTCGTTTTGGCAAGAGGTCACTAATGGGGAGCGTCTAGTTGATACATGGCCAGACTTCAGGCGGAGGTTTGAGGCAAAGTTTCTCTCACGGTCTGAAGATAATATATACATGGAAAGATTTTTGGCGTTGAAGCAAGGGAATCTATCGGTGAAAGAATACGTCAACAAGTTCAATCAGTTGGCGAGATTTGGCATGGACTCGGTGAATACACCAGAAAAGAAAGCCCTAATATTTGTTAAGGGTTTGAACGAGCCGCTTCATGGGTTAGCTATGACCCACATCCCTATGGGGCCCACCTTTGAGAGGCTAGTTGACATGACACTTATGCATGAAGAGGAGAAGGGCGCCAATGCTAATAAGGCACCCGAGAAAAAAGGGGATCAAAAGAAACCTTAGCAACAACAACAAAACAAGAAAGGCGGGAAGAACAATAATGGCAAACGAAAGAAGAAGTGCTTTAATTGTGGGACACCTGGCCATCTGAGTAAAGATTGTAGGAAGAAAAAGAAGACTGGCTGTTTCCATTGTGATGAAACAGGACATCTGATTAAGGACTGCCCAGAAAAAGGGCAGAGGCAGGGTCTACCTCGGGAGGGCAGGTGCAGGCTCTTATGGCACCAGGGCAGGCAAGGGGTAAGTTCAGGCTCTCGTTGTAACAACCTGTGTTTTTATAACGTGTAATAACCATAAATCAAGGCAGAATTAATTTTTAAATAAAAATCAAGGGAAACGGGTTATGCCATTGCGTTCGTCTCAAAATTCTGCTTGGAAACGAGTTTGAGTTTTCGAATATCGGAGTTCGTATGACCAAGTTATGACCATTCGGAGTTTTCAGAAATTTTCAAGTTCAAAACAGACTCAATTCGAATTCAAAAATTCGTATTTCAAACCTTCAAATGGACTGGGCGGGAAAATTCCCGCCCAGGACCAGTTCGACCTGGGGGTCGACTATGTAGTCGACCTACCTAGGGCCAGGTCGACCATAGTGTCGACCTGGGGGTCGACCTGGTGCCCGAGCCCATTTCTGAAGCTGGATTCACTCTGATGTATTTGGCCTCATTTCTGTTCACATTCGTTGACCTAACCCTATAAATACAACCCCTAACACCAGTCTCTTTACACCAAATTTCTTTCTGACCATATGCTGCTCTAATTCTGGTTGAAAAGATTGAGATAGGGACTGCTTCTACTACGTTGAGACTGCGTTAGGAGAACTGCTGATTTGGGGACTTCTATTAGGACTTGACTAAGCATATTCAACATCGACTCTCTTTTTCTAATTCTCGAACCACGATCTGTAAGCCCTAGTTATTTTCAGATTTAAACTGTAAATGTATTATGAATATGATGTAAATTGAAATTGGACCTATGTATGATGACTGTTTACATTCATTCTTGTTCATCATGGATCTTGACTCTTGAATATCACCATGACATTGATTTGGGGCCTATTCATGTTGTAAATTAAAAAGAGAAACCCCTCTTATTATCATGTTGAATCTGTTATTAGTCACATGTTTATGACTATCACCTTGTGACAATCGTTACCATGACTATACTATCACCTTATGACAGTTGTATCATGACTCTACTATCACCTTATGACAGTCGTTACAATGACTATACTATCACCTTATGATAGTTGTATCATGACTCTACTATCACCTTATGACATTCGTTACCATGACTATACTATCACCTTATGACAACTGTTATCTCGACTAGTACCTTATTTTGCTAGAATTGGAATCCTTATGTCTGAGGCCAATATTTCGTATGCCAGTAATGTTTTATTTCAAGTCATATTATGCTATGCTAGTAATCACTCTTGCCATCTTATACCAATTCCGTTTTATGTTATTCCCTATTAGATTTATGAAGCGACCCGAACTTCCCCGGTCTCCGAAGAGATGAGAAAGAACGAATTACTGTGAGGACAAGACAAATCAGAACGTAAACAGAAGAACATTTCATTTCGAAATCGTTTTATATTCAATTAATTTCGGAATCATTTTATATTCAATTCATTTCGAAATCGTTTTATATTCAATTCACTTCGAAATCCTTTTATATTCAATTCATTTCGAAATCGTTTTATATTCAATTTATTTCGAAATCCTTTTATATTCAATTCATTTCGAAATCCTTTTATATTCAATTCATTTCGAAATCCTTTATATTCAATTCAATTCAAATTCGTTTTCTATTTGATTCAAATTCGTTATATATGCAATTGAAATCAAATTCGTTTTATTCAATTTATTTCGAAATCACTTTATATTCAATTCATTTCGAAATCGTTTTCTATTCAATTCATTTCGAAATCGGTTTTCTATTCAATTCATTTCAATTCAATTTGTTTCAATTTAATTCAAATTCGTTTTCTATTCAATTCGAATTCGTTTTCAATTCAATTTAAATTCGTTTTCTGTTTGATTCAAATTCATTTTAATTCAATTCAAAATATTCGATTTCGAAATCACTTTTCAATATTCATTTTAAAATGAATAAAATCGATATAGATATCGTTCACGTCAAAATGGCGTCAATTTAATCAATACGGCTTCATATATTTCTATTTTCAAATATTCTATTTCAAATATTTCCTTTTTTTAAACATTTCTATTTCAAATATTTCATTTTCAAATATTTCTACTTCAAATATTTCGGTCAACACATGACTAATCTCAACGGATGAGTACAGTCAACACATGAACCTTTATTTTATATTGATAAAGATGTAAAATTTATTATTAAAATATTTCGTTCAACACATGACTAATCTCAACGGATGAGTAGAGTCAACACATGAACATTTATCTTATATTGATAAAGATGTAAAATTTATTATTAAAATATTTCGTTCAACACATGACTAATCTCAACGGATGAGTACAGTCAACACATGAACCTTTATTTTATATTGATAAAGATGTAAAATTTATTATTAAAATATTTCGTTCAACACATGACTAATCTCAACGGATGAGTACGGTTAACACATGAACCTTTATATTATATTGATAAAGATGTAAATTTTATTATAAAAATATTTCGTTCAACACATGACTAATCTCACGAATGAGTACAGTCAACACATGAACATTTATATTATATTATTCTTTATTTTTTAAATTGGAATGAGGCCCAATCAATTACCATATAATATTAATTATATGGATTTTCATACATCACACGTATATAATAGCATTGAAAATAATCAACCATCAACCAAAGTGCACTACACTGTATAAGCATCAAATATAGATATCTAACGCTTATAACAGCCTGTCAATCAATCGATCGACATATTTAATCAATCAGGATGAGTGAACTTAAAATTTCATCCCAACACCCGTGTGGGGTTTCAAACAATCAAACGCATATTTTATTTGTGCAGTTGGGCGATGTGTAAAATTTATCGTCCCAATCAATGTCCTTCAAATAGGTGTACATAAACAAACCGTCCGGTTTGTAAATGAATATTTATTTTATTCACTTTCACTATATTCATATTCACGTTAAAAATTATATTTTTAACGATAAAACATTTTATTTTAACATATGAATTTCTGTTCAGTTCATTCTTTAAATAAAATGATATTTTTATTTTTCTAACTTATTTTAGAAAATTTCGACGGCATAACGGCACGATACTAGAAACGGGACAAGGCCTAGCCTTATCCCTGGTCTAGTGAAGGCCCACGCCATTCACATATCAATCAAATTTACCAAACAACCAAATTCAAATCAAATCATCTAACTAATTTACGCAACCAAACAAACAAGTCCATGGTCTGTGGATGATTGTGTCGGGTGCTACTAAGCACCATCTGCATCCTAGTATATATATATATAACTAGAAAAGAAATTGAAGAGTGAGAAATTCTCACCAATAGCTATCCAAAACCACGACTCTTCACTGATAGAAATCTTCGCCATTCTCGCCTGTCGTCGCTTTCGTTGTTCGCATTCACTACATATGTAAAAATCACATTTTTATATACTGATGTCTTTAAAATAAAAATCACATTTTTATTTATTCACTTTCAATTTAAAAATCATATTTTTATTATTAAAAATCACTTCTTTCTCCATTTAAAAACCTCGTCTTTACATTATAAAAAATCTCGATTCTTTGCTAATGCAAAAATCGAATCTTTTATTTTAAAAACACTACTTTTCTTAAATAAAAATTATTCCTTTCATAAAACAAAATCCTAACTTTAAAATAAATAGTTTTATAACTAAAATCAGTTTTAAATGTTAAATAAAATAAAATAAAACATAAAATAAAATTAGAAAAACTTACCTTGCTTTAAGGAGGGGGGGCTGTTGCGTGTTGTTCGTTGAAGGTGGGGTTTTCCAGAGGCGGCGCCAGAGGTCGTGGAGGGGCGACAGCAGGAGGAGGAAGGAAGAAGAGGGGGGCAGTGCGGCTGTCTTCAAGTGAACAGAGGCGTGGGGCTCGATTTGCGTGGAGGGATTCACAAGTAAGAGGAGGGAGAGAGAGGAGGAGGCGGCGGTCCTCCTTGGTGGCGGCGCGTGGGCTGAATCGGCGGTGGTCGGGGGCTGGAGGCGGGCGGGGTTAACGAGGGCGACGGGGTTTTATTTTGGGGGAGGGCTCGATGTTCTGAGAATGAGAGAAAGGGGGTCTAGGGTTATATAATAGTATTTAATTATGATTTTATTTTCCACTAAAAAGCAACTTTTATTTTTGACCTCAAAACGAGGCCCACCGCCTGTCGTCCATTGCGTTTTACCCCCATTCCGATAACAATGGGATATGTATGATAGGCTGATTTGGTCATTTTGATCAGTTTCCGTTGAATTTACATTTAAATCGCTTTATTGAATTTTAAACGTACATTTCAAATTACCGGGGTCACATACTAACTAGAAAAATTCCTGAAAAATATTTTCTAGCTTCGTGTTGACGATACGGTCCTAACAAAACTAGTTTCGTCGAATTCTGAGACCGTTAGAAAAATGGCCAATTTCCAGTCGATTAAAATCAACTGAAATTGGTCAAACACGTTTTCCTATGCCACGCTCACATATTGAATCGAAAAATTATGAAATTTGGAACCTAGCAATAACTTAACATCACGGACCCAACAAAACTGGTTTCATCGAAATCTGAGGTCGTTTGCAAAATGTCTATTTTTAAGGGGATGAATTCCATAGCGACTATTTAAAATTTTCAACTGGACATATCTTTTGATTCCCGCTATGAAATTTTGATTTTTCGGATTCGTTGGAAAGATATTCTCAATTAGATCCTAATGTTTTTGGTTTCACTAAAATCCGGATTATTTTGCACCCGGTACATTCAATTGAAGTTTGAAATCGAATTATCGAACTACCGCCATTTTCAATTCTATTTATAATTATATATAAATATTTATATTCTAACGACGACGCATATATAATATATACGTCGAATTCTATTCAAAATAAACTTTCGTCGATATTATTTTAAAATAATCTATTTTAAATATTCAAAACTCGCTAAAATTGCCAAAATAAAAATTTTAAACTGGTTCAGAATTTCCGGGTTATTACAATCTCTCCCACTTAAAACTTTTCGTCCCCGAAAAGGAACAAAGTCGAAAGTGGTTTTATTAATCAGCTCTACGTTCGATCTGGCTTCCATTCTCCAACTTTTCAGTTTCTGAGAATTTTCAAATTTTCAAAAATTTGGCTAACACCCTAAATTTTTGAAAAATTTCGCCATAACCTCCCCTGCACCGGGAGCCACGGGAAAATCCTGAAATTGCCATATAGGCCATCTGATCTCAAAAAGAAAAGGCCAAGCGGCTAGCCAATAGGCTCATAAAATCATCATCACCCAAACAAAACAGTAAATTACATAGTAAACATTTACCTATTTGTCGGGCAAACAAATTTTATTCTCTGCTCTAGCCTCCTTGCTATGATCTGTTCAATGTAAGTATATGTATATGCAAGCAAATGTGACCAATTTTCAATATATTCAATATTTGGTTCAATTAGGCATAATGGTTCAAAATTATCAAACAAATAAACAAACAACACAAACATCAATCAATTAGTGAATTAGAGTTTCAAATTCATAATTTTTTATATATATACTGAAAATCTTGTTTTTGATGCCAATTCACAACAATGTGTTCTAGCTATGTAAGTTTTGGTTCTCACACCAGTCTAATGGAAATATATAGAAAATCCCACCTTCGTCACTCGAAAATAAATACTGGTGATGGTATACTTCATCATCAGGACCATGTCCGGGCGACTAGAGTGTGACTCTATATCTATCTAATATATTAAAACTTCGAATATACGTTCATGACGCGTATATGCAAAACCTTTATATACTAGATTGTCCAAATCAATATAAATAAATTATTCAAATACGTATAATTGATTTAAATTTTCAAAACAAAATTGTTTCCATTTGAAAAATATACTCTTCACACTCATTCTAGGATACTACTGATCCCATCTCTAACGAGTCATTCTAATTGGATATTACTAATCCAGTATCTGATGAATTCTTCCGTATGGTTCTAATGTGTCTTGTTCTCGAGCTCTGTAAACCAAAGCTCTGATACCAAATGAAGCGACCCGAACTTCCCCGGTCTCCGAAGAGATGAGAAAGAACGAATTACTGTGAGGACAAGACAAATCAGAATGCAAACAGAAGAACATTTCATTTCGAAATCGTTTTATATTCAATTCATTTCGGAATCGTTTTATATTCAATTCATTTCGAAATCGTTTTATATTCAATTCATTTCGAAATCGTTTTATATTCAATTCATTTCGAAATCATTTTATATTCAATTCATTTCGAAATCCTTTTATATTTAATTCATTTCGAAATCCTTTTATATTCAATTCATTTCGAAATCCTTTTATATTAAATTCATTTCGAAATCCTTTATATTCAATTCAATTCAAATTCGTTTTCTATTTGATTCAAATTCGTTATATATGCAATTGAAATCAAATTCGTTTTATTCAATTTATTTCGAAATCACTTTAAATTTAATTCATTTCGAAATCGTTTTCTATTCAATTCATTTCGAAATCGGTTTTCTGTTCAATTCATTTCAATTCAATTTGTTTTCAGTTCAATTCAAATTCGTTTTCTATTCAATTCGAATTCGTTTTCAATTCAATTCAAATTCGTTTTCTATTTGATTCAAATTCATTTTAATTCAATTCAAAATATTCGATTTCAAAATCACTTTTCAATATTCATTTTAAAATGAATAAAATCGATATAGATATCGTTCACGTCAAAATGGCGTCAATCTAATCAACACGGGTTCATATATTTCTATTTTCAAATATTCTATTTCAAATATTTCCTTTTTATTAAACATTTCTATTTCAAATATTTTGTTTTCAAATATTTCTACTTCAAATATTTCGTTCAACACATGACTAATCTCAACGGATGAGTACAGTCAATACATGAACCTTTATTTTATATTGATAAAGATGTAAAATTTATTATTAAAATATTTCGTTCAACACATGACTATTCTCAACGGATGAGTACAATCAACACATGAACCTTTATCTTATATTGATAAAGATGTAAAATTTATTATTAAAATATTTCGTTCAACACATGACTAATCTCAACGGATGAGTACAGTCAACACATGAACCTTTATTTTATATTGATAAAGATGTAAAATTTATTATTAAAATATTTCGTTCAACACATGACTAATCTCAACGGATGAGTACGGTAAACACATGAACCTTTATATTATATTGATAAAGATGTAAATTTTATTATAAAAATATTTCGTTCAACACATGACTAATCTCACGAATGAGTACAGTCAACACATGAACATTTATATTATATTATTCTTTATTTTCTAAATTGGAATGAGGCCCAATCAATTACCATATAATATTAATTATATGGATTTTCATACATCACACGTATATAATAGCATTGAAAATAATCAACCATCAACCAAAGTGCACTACACTGTATAAGCATCAAATATAGATATCTAACGCTTATAACAGCCTGTCAATCAATCGATCGACATATTTAATCAATCAGGATGAGTGAACTTCAAATTTCATCCCAACACCCGTGTGGGATTTCAAACAATCAAACGCATATTTTATTTGTGCAGTTGGGCGATGTGTAAAATTTATCGTTCCAATCAATGTCCTTCAAATAGGTGTACATAAACAAACCGTCCAGTTTGTAAATGAATATTTATTTTATCCACTTTCACTATATTCATATTCACGTTAAAAATTATATTTTTAACGATAAAACATTTTATTTTAACATATGAATTTCTATTCAGTTCATTCTTTAAATAAAATGATATTTTTATTTTTCTAACTTATTTTAGAAAATTTCGGCGGCATAATGACACGATACTAGAAACGGGACAAGGCCTAGCCTTATCCCCGGTCTAGTGAAGGCCCACGCCATTCACATATCAATCAAATTTACCAAACAACCAAATTCAAATCAAATCATCTAACTAATTTATGCAACCAAACAAACAAGTCCACTGTCTGTGGACGATTGTGTCGGGTGCTATTAAGCACCGTCTGCATCCTAGTATATATATATAACTAAAAAAGAAATTGAAGAGTGAGAAATTCTCACCAATAGCTATCCAAAACCACGACTCTTCACTGATAGAAATCTTCGCCATTCTCGCCTTTTTTCGCTTTCGTTGTCCGCTTTCACTACATATGTAAAAATCACATTTTTATATACTGATGTCTTTAAAATAAAAATCACATTTTTATTTATTCACTTTCAATTTAAAAATCATATTTTTATTATTAAAAATCACTTCTTTCTCCATTTAAAAATCTCGTCTTTACATTATAAAAAATTTCGATTCTTTGCTAATGCAAAAATCGAATCTTCTATTTTAAAAACACTACTTTTCTTAAATAAAAATTATTCCTTTCATAAAACAAAATCCTAACTTTAAAATAAATAGTTTTATAACTAAAATCAGTTTTAAATGTTAAATAAAATAAAATAAAACATAAAAGAAAATTAGAAAAACTTACCTTGCTTTGAGGGGGGGGGCTGTTGCGTGTTGTTCGTCGAAGGTGGGGGTTTCCAGAGGCGGCGCCGAAGGTCGTGGAGGGGCGGCAGTAGGAGAAGGGAGGAAGAAGAGGGGGGCGGTGCGGCTGTCTTCAAGTGAACAGAGGCGTGGGGCTCGATTTGCGTGGAGGGATTCACGAGCAAGAGGAGGGAGAGAGAGGAGGAGGCGGCGGTCCTCCTTGGTGGCGGCGCGTGGAGCTGAATCGGCGGTGGCCGGGGGCTGGAGGCGGGCGGGGTTAACGAGGGCGACGGGGTTTTATTTTGGGGGAGAGCTCGATGTTCTGAGAATGAGAGAAAGGGGGTATAGGGTTATATAATAGTATTTAATTATGATTTTATTTTCCACTAAAAAGCAACTTTTATTTTTGACCTCAAAACGAGGCCCACCGCCTGTTGTCCATAGCGTTTTACCCCCATTCCGATCACAATGGGATATGTATCATAGGCTGATTTGGTCGTTTTGATCAGTTTCCATTGAATTTACATTTAAATCGCTTTATTGAATTTTAAACGTACATTTCAAATTACCGGGGTCACATACTAACTAGAAAAATTCCTGAAAAATATTTTCTAGCTTCGTATTGACGATACGGTCCTAACAAAACTAGTTTCGTCGAATTCTAAGACCGTTGGAAAAATGGCCAATTTCCAGTCGATTAAAATCAACTGAAATTGGTCAAACACGTTTTCCTATGCCACGCTCACATATTGAATCGAAAAATTATGAAATTTGGAACCTAGCATTAACTTAACATCACGGACCCAACAAAACTGGTTTCGTCGAAATCCGAGGTCGTTTGCAAAATGTCTATTTTTAAGGGCCTGAATTCCATAGCGACTATTCAGAATTTTCAACTGGACATATCTTTTGATTCCCGCTACGAAATTTTGATTTTTCGGATTCGTTGGAAAGATATTCTCAATTAGATCCTAATGTTTTTGGTTTTACTAAAATCCAGATTATTTTGCACCCGGTACATTCAATTGAAGTTTGAAATTGAATTATCGAACTACCGCGCCATTTTCAATTCTATTTATAATTATATATAAATATTTATATTCTAACGACGACGCGTATATAATATATACGTCGAATTCTATTCAAAATAAATTTTCGTCGATATTATTTTAAAATAATCTATTTTAAATATTCAAAACTCGCTAAAATTGCCAAAATAAAAATTTTAAACTAGTTCAGAATTTTCGGGTTATTACAATTTATCTATATCGATTCGAACTTACGTGCGATAGGAATATGATTTGGGTAGACTAGGTAAAACATAAATTAGCTTTAAACTTGAACATGAACGTTATTATGACTTGAACCTGAATATGGACATGAACTTGACACGATTTGACATGAAACATGACTTGAAAACTTGACATGAATCTAGACATGAAAACTTGAATGTGGGCATGACAGTTAGATAAACTTGAAAATGGCCAGCTCGAGGTTGGGTTGAGTTTGCAGTGTAAATCTTCCCGGAACCGCCCGACAAATCCAATGGCTGTAAACAATAGGATCCAATGGTAGTTGGTCATATTGCACGTAAAAACCCGAGGTTAGACTATGTTGTGGTGTAAATCTGCCCGGAACCGCCCAGCAAATCTAGTAACCACAACAGTTAGTCTAATGTGAGAGGTTGGCGTGCACTAATGAATTAATGCCACATGATAGGGTTAACTCATGAACCACTTGAATATACTTAACCAACTTGACACGATGACTTGATAGGGTTAAGTCATGAACTGCTTGAACACACTTAACCAACTTGATACATGATCTGGATAGGGTTAAGTCACGAATTTGAATGACAACACTTAACCCATTAGAAACCCTAGTTACGCGGTCCTTTTCAGCAGTAACCCGCTTAGATGTATCACGATACCCTGGGACTAGGCAGGGTGGGGCACGATTACTAGGCTGATTGTAAGTGACTAGAACGACGGCTGAGTAGGTGCGCTATTGTAGGTTCAGGCGGACTATGGTCGTGCACGTAGTCCGGAGTTGAAAAAGCAGGCATTGGGCACCCATAGATTTACATTGTGCGTGTTTGATTTGTGTTGGTGGTTGGCACCATAGGACTTGATACACCCTATGGTGGACCTAGCACAGGTAACTACATTTCTGGATAGGGCCGTATGACACAGACACTTGACGAGCTAGGACTTGTAGGGAGCCGATCGATTAATAGATCGTACCGTAGGACCCCGTAATGGGTCACTTCATGACACTGGACTAAGGGATCATTTCATGGTTAATACTTGACATGGGTTAGAATACTAGTACAGTTGGTGCATCGAACCTTGAATATGCGATGCCAGAATTGACCCATCTTGTAACACCCCACGCCCGTTAGTGTCACTCACAAAGGGAATGCACTAAGTTCTGTGGAGCATTTAGGGTAAAAGATGCAGATAAATTACAAGACAGACAGAAATTATACAGCGGAAAATAAAACTTTACTTTATTGATAAAATAGTTTGTACAATGGTTCCTTTACAATATCAGAGTATCATCTGTCTTACAAAATAAAGAAGCATAAAACAACATTTATATTCCCCGATTTTAGCAAGAGCCAGCCATAGCATCTGAAAAGAGAATCCAAGCAAACTCCGACAAATCTCCAAGCTGGGAAAGAGTGGCAGTCCAACTTAACCTGAGCCAAACTATTCCCTCCTTTATTACCTGGGGGGAGGGGGGAAACGGAAGAAAAGAAGACGAAAGAAAAACAGAGTCAGACATAAAACCTGAGTAAGTTCAGTAACTTCTAGCATGTGAACATGGAAAAACAAACGACATGAATTAACTGAATCCAAGATTACACCATGACCATAGGGTCAGCAAGATTAGACAAGAAAATCAAAAGATATTCTAAGATAAGATAAACTAGATATGCTCTAATACTTTCGCCGCTTAGCTATTTCCTTGTTATACTGGTTTCTATATCTCTGCACCACCTAACTAGTGTTCCAACTAGTAACGATAACGTGATCCCAACCCCTGTAGTTTCCATTGCCTTCAGGCATACATTCATTATTTATTACCTAGATCAAATCTAGGGTTTTCTATCAAGTGCTTTCTAGATTTAACTAGAGTTTACGCTATCTGCTGAACGCTTAGTTCAGGGTTTATGCCACCTAGTCCAACTAGGGATTACGCTACCTGCCGAACGATGCCCCCAAGTCTAAGACACACTACCTAGAGTGGTATATGTTCCTATACTTCCCCACGCATGTATCGCGAATCGTTATCGCTTGTCTAGATGCACATGTCCTGTAATGTGCGGTCCGAGTCCTGAGACAGGGCAAATCAAGGAATACAGAACTCGGTCGGGAGCTTTCAGATATCTGCCGATGCAGATGCTAAGGTCTGTTTTTATTCCAGTGGCTATGGTCCCACTTGACCCCTCCCTCAACTAATGAAAGGCACACCTTGTAAAATGAGAACTATACGCTGGCCCCCAGTGCCCCACTATCCTATGGCCATCCGTAACCATAACTAGATAGCAAGTATATGGTCTTTTGGAGTTCTCCGCCTTTCCTCTTCACGTATCTCGATTGACTCAAGATGCATGGTTGACGACGAGTCGCTATCACAGGGCTACCGTTTTCTCGCTGAATCACGCCGGTCCATCCTAGTCTTTAGGTTGCCATGTATTGCAACCAAGGCATACCCCTGGTTCTTCTACGCAGACCTTAACCTCTGTGGGCCCAGGAGGATCATCTACAGCCTCACAGAGGGATACCAAGAGTACCCTCAAGTCCCCTCGAAGCCTCGGGCTTCGTAACCCAATTCGTTGGAGCCTTCTTTTTAATCAGACGGACGTTCGTTCCTCCTCGTGTTATACTAAGAATTACTACTTAGTTTTGTCAACTTAGTTTCCAGAATCGTTGTCTTCTTAACTAAGGTTTACTACTTAGCTCCTTTTAACTAAGGTTTACTACTTAGTTCTCTTTCCCGTCAATTTGGATTGGTTAAGTGTCATTAGTCAATTCAAGCTAACTTAATCCTCTTCATTTATCCTGTTAAGCTGGTTAAGTGTCATCAGCAATTCACGTTGACTTAACCCTACCACAAACCAAGTTATATTGGTTAAATATTTCTTATTACTTAACCCTACCCCTTCATCCTGTGTTGGTTAAGTGTTCCTTTTTAACTTAACCTTGCCAGTCTGTTTTAACTAACCTGTTATTAACGGTTTAGTATTATCCCTTCATGTTTTAGACTTAACCCTATTCCTTTATCAAAATCTGATGGTTAAGTGTTCAAGTTTACTTAACCCAATGGTCTAGCCCAGCTAACATATCAAATTGGCTAAGTGTATTAAGTCTTACTTAACCCCAACCTCTAGTCTAGTTAACACGTTAATTTGGCTAAGTGTATTAACTTTACTTAACCCCACTTTCTAGACTAGTTAACATGTTAATTTGGCTAAGTGTTTTCTTAGTTACTTAACCTCTACAAATCTTGTCTTGTTACCATGAGTTTGGTTAAGTGTCCCTATGGACTTAGCCCTCCGTTCTAGCTTAATTGTGCTTAAGTTGGTTAAGTGTTCCTATGGACTTAACCCTCCCATTCTAGCTTAACTGTATGAACCTAACCCCACCTACCAGTCTCGTTATCATGTTGAGTTGGTTAAGTGTCTTAGTTAACTTAACCCTAGCATTCTTGTTCTAACTTTAACTAAATAAATTAAAGCTACGACCACTCACATTAGACAGATATTGTTGCGATTACTGGATGTGCCGGTTGGTTCCAGGCAGGTTTACATCGCAACTCTGTCTAACCTCGGGTTAGGCCTATTCGTGTTTTCTAGTTCAAAGGGTTTTGATTAATTTTCAAATCAGGTTTTGAAAGTAACCATCTCGTCCGTCGGATCAGTTAGGGATAGCCAGGGAGAGCAGGAAACTTGTATTTTCCAAACTCAAGCCTAGACACTATCCTCTCTGTCACCCTAGAACTTTCTGGTGTATGCGTTATTAAAAGGGATGTCATCAAAATACCTTTCTTTTATAAATTGTTAACAATTTATTTTAAAAGCCCATTTCCCCTTTTAAACAAATTTGGCCTATATCATATTCATTTGTCACTAATAGACTTATATTCTAGGCCCTAATCTTGATTTGCCTAACCTACAATTCATAGCAATTTAGATCTAACATCCTCATTTACAGTTCATGCTAAAACTAAATTTTATATTCTAGTTTATAGTTTATGCCAATATACTTATCGAGCCAAATTAGTTAATTTAATTCTGATTTAACATTCTAATTAAGGTCAAACTAGACTTATTACTCTAGTTCACAATTCATGTAAATGCTAGATTTACATGTCAATACTAGATTCAAACTACACAATCCTGTAATTCCTATCAAATTTATCCCATTTGCATTTCTATGAACATGCCATAATACATGTTCTCAATTCATGCCAATTTCCAAGTTTGTAACTATGTTTTAGTAAATTTCATATTTTGCCCCAAATTGCATTCCCACCGTTCGTATAATCGTGATTCAATCTGGATTATAGATAAATCTAGATTCGCAAAAAATAGGGAATGAACCAAAGATGCTATGCAAAAGATAGACATAATAACTGGCATAAAAAGGGTTGAATAACGATGTCGGTTCAAGAACATGGGTAGACCTAACTAAATAGGTAAATTCCCAAGGTCTAAAACCAAGAATAGACAGAATAGAGACAGAGGTTCAAGAACATGGGTAGACCTAACTTAATAGGTAAATTCCCAAGGTCTAAAACCAAAGATAACCAAGAATAAACTAAATAGAAAGTCAAGCCTAGATCCAAAATAATGTCAGTTTGTTAACCAACATGGTTTTGTAACTACAATGTCATGGGCATAAATAATAATCTTATATCCATAGTCATAGGCAATAATCCTCACAGTTCAATGAATCACAGTCATAGGCGATGTTCATAGTCATAGGAAACGTTCATAGTCATAGGAAATGTTCATAGTCCTAGGCAATAATCCTCACAGTTCAATGAATCACAGTCTTATGTGATGTTCATAGTCATAGGCAACGTTCATAGTCATAGGAAATATTCATAGTCATAGGCAATGTTTTATGTCCCAAAATCAAAGGCTTATGTTCATAGTTACAAGGCATATGGTTCCAAAGTCCATAGTTTCACCGTCACAGTCTTATTGGTCATCGAATCACAACAGTTCTTAATTAGGTCCAAAGGTACAAGCACTGATTCAAGTAGAAAGATTAGGCATAGTCTTTTATCCCTTTAATTTCATGTCACGAATAAAAACAAAACGTTCAAATCTAAAAATAACTGACAAAGATTTAGATTAGAAAAGAAAGATGACGTTGCTATGATTCGTGCGACGTTACTTGAAACCGTTGAATCAGCTTTTGATTCCCTTCTTGAAGCTTTATTCTTGATTTAAATCTCCAATTAGAAGAAGAACTATAACTTGTTTTAGTGGAGAATTAGATTTATTTTAATGGTGGAGGCTAGAGTAGAGAGAAGCAGCATGTAAATGCCTTAGAGAATTTGTGTGGAGGAACCCTTAGGTCTAGCCATCAGAATCGCACAGGTCGAATACACATCATCCAACCACTCAAAAGGAGACACATCAGCACAGAACACTCTAGAATTCGGTGCTGGATTAGTATGGGCGCACTTGGCAGGTGCGCCAGTGCATTTTTGTACGGGCGCACTTCACAAGTGCGTCAGTGCATTCTGGTCTATTTCCGGTTTCTCTGCCTAACTTCGTTCGTCCATATCTCCTTCATACGGAGACCGATTTATGTAAACTCGGACTTTATCTCAAGCAGAATTTCGAGACGAACGCAATGGCGCAACCCGTTTCCCTTAATTCTTCTTTTAAAAATTAATTATACCCTGATTTGTGAATCTTAGTGTTACAAGATTACGGGGTGTTACACATCTTGTTATCCTAATTATCCAACTAGTTTTATTATCATCCTTATGTTTAATTCCAGTTTTCACATATCATGTTAGCTTTACTAGTTTTCATACTAAAAGTCACTAGGGCTTACCAGTCTTTATGACTGACCCTTTTCTTTTGCCCCTTTTTCTTTCGTTTCCCCCCCAGGTTCTCAGGGAGGAAACACTAGCTCTTAGCTTGGACTTGGCTTGCTTTCTGACAGCTCATGTACGGTTTGGACTTGAGATATGCTATGGCTGCTTCTGCTATTTATGGGGAATAATTTACTTTTGTTTTAAGCTTATGCTTCTTTATTATGAACTTGATGTAATGGAATAATTTGTATCTTGGATATATGATCTTTTGACTCTTTTCTTGGAAATAATAAGAAGTTGGTTTTTTTTTAATTTCTACCGCTGCTTTATTTATGTTCTGCCTTGTGATATCTCTGTGCATGTTTACCTAGATAATACTCCACCAAAACTAGTGCATTCCCTTTGTGAGTGACCCTAGCGGAGGTGGGGTGTTACAATTTGGTATCAGAGCATAAGGTTACGAGGCAGGGCAAAAGTTTAAAAAAAAACCTTTTGAAACTATTTTCAAAACCATTAATAAAGAAGCATTTTTCGGGAAAAGTTTTTTGTTTAAAAAGGTTATTCCCCAAGAAGCCATTAGTAGTTCCCTTTGTTTCGTCGTTTGAATCTTTTCTTTTCTTTTTTCAGCATGGCCGATCTTATCCTTCCTGAGGGAATACCCGTGCCTGGATGGTTCCGGAGGTACTTAGAAGCCAGGGCCAATGACGCGGGCACGGCTAACATCCCTCCTCCTCCTCCTCCCCTAGTGGTTGCGGTTCTTCCTCCTCCTAGTACCGCCTTTGCCAAAATATGCAAAGACTTTAAAGCGATGGGCGGCAAGAACTTCGTTGGAACTAAAACCTTTGTTAAGGCACGAAACTGGCTAAAGGAGACAGAAGACTTGTTCGTTATCTTTGATATGGAGGACCATAGGAAAGTTCAGTTGGCAGCATGGTTGTTGAAAGAAGAAGCTGCATTTTGGTGGGAAGTCACCAACACTACCAGGCCAGTTGAGACTTGGGCAGACTTTAGAGAGAGGTTTGGGCTTAAATTCTTATCGTCAGTAGAGGAGAACCTTCAGATGGAGAGGTTCCTTGCACTCAAGCAAGGGGATATGTATGTGAGGGAGTACGTGAATAAGTTTAACCAGCTTGCTCAGTTCGGTTTGGATTTGGTCAACATAGCCCAGAAGAAGGCTGTACGCTTTGCTCGAGGATTGAACGAGCCACTACACAGCTTGGACTTAACTCATATACCCATGGGGGCGACCTTTGAAAGCTTGGTGGATATGGCTTTACTTCACGAGGAAGAAAAGAATAGCAAGAAGGAGGTTAAGCCTAACGAGACTCAAAATAAGAAAGCTGATTTCAAGAAGGGGAACAACAAGAATAATAAGAATAACAAAAGCAACAACAAATCATATGAGATGACGAAGTGCAACTTCTATGGTATTACTGGACAACTAGCTAAAGACTGTAGAAGGAAGAAGAGGAAGTTGGGTGAATGCTTTCATTGTGGAGATACTGGACACATCAGCAAGGATTGCCCTAAGAAGCAAGGACAGGAGCAAGGGCAGATCCAGTGAGCAGGACCTTCTGGATGGCAGTTGCATGCTCTCAACACCGCTCCAGCTCCTGACTGAGGTAGTAATATTTCCATGGAAAGCCTTGTTTACATTTCTGACTTTCCTGTTCGAACCTTATTTGACTCTGGCGCATCGCATACTTTTATTTCTTCTGATATTGTTGAAAATCTGCACCTAAGTACTAGTCTAGTTGAGGATCCCGTTATAGTTTCAAATCCAATTGGGGGCTCCGCCCATTTATCTATGATGTGTGTGGATTTGAGGATCTCTATCTTAAGCGTAGAATTCACGTGTAATGCTTATGTTCTCGGATTCATGGGATACGGTTTGATCCTAGGTATGGATTGGCTGTCCGATTATGGAGCCATTCTTGATTGTGAACGAAGGGTAGTGAGGCTCATGACTCGCATTGGTAATACCCTTGAAATTTCTTGTAACCCTAAGGGTCTGGTCATGTTACGTTATCTTGAATCCCTTGACTCGTCCGACGATAATTTGCAATATGTAAGAGTGGTCCGAGAATATATAGATGTCTTTGATGAAGTGAGGGGATTGCCTCCTAAATGCGAGATAGAGTTCCGAATTTATGTTGTTGATAATCCCAAGCTAGTTTCATTGCCCGTTAGGCACATGGCCCCGCGAGAAAGAAGAGAGCTCAGTAAACAAATCAACGAGTTACTTGAGAAAAATTTCATAAGACGAAGCATTTCTGAATGGGGTGCTTCGGTGGTATTCGCTACTAAGGCGGATGGATCACTTCATCTGCGCGTAGATTATCATGAGTTAAACAAGCTGACAAAAAAGAACAGGCACCCGCAACCAAGAATCGACGATTTGTTTGACCAGCTTGTGGGAGCATCTGTTTTCTCTCAACTCGATCTAGCCATAGGATTCCATCAGCTCAGAGTGGCTGAGGATAGCATTGACAAAATGACGTTTAGGACTCCAGATGGGTTCTTCGAATGGCTCATCATGCCGTTTGGGCTAACAAATGCACCCGCATACTTTGTAGATTTGATGAGTAGGGTGTTTCGGGAGTTCCTTAACAAGTTTGTGGTAGTTTTCGTGGATGATATTTCGATCTTCTCAAAAGATGAAGAAGAGCATGCTAGGCATCTCCAGGAAGTCGTGGAGACGCTTACAGCACTCCAGTTAAAGGCTAAGTTCTCCAAATGCCATTTTCGGAGGAAGGAAGTTCGGTTCCTTGGACATGTAGTTTCTAAGCAAGGCATAGCCGTGGACCCCACAAAGGTAGTTGTGGTACAGGACTGGAAGATTCCTAAGAATGCAACGGAGGTGAGGAGCTTTCTCGGTTTGGCGGGCTACTACAGGAAGTTCATTAAGGACTTCGCTAAGATTTCAGCCCCTCTTACCAAGTTAATAAAGAAGAACCTACCTTTTGCATAGGACATAGAATGCGATGCTGCTTTTCAGAGACTTAAGAGAGCCCTCACCACAGCTCCAGTTTTAGCATTACCCGATGGAGGTAAGATGTTTACCGTGTACACAGATGCATGCAGCACGGGACTAGGCGCTGTCCTAATGCAGGAAGGAGATGCTACGGGGGCAGACAACTTAGAGTTCATGAGAAAAACTATCCCACACATGACTTGGAGTTGGCCGCGATTGTTTTTGCACTTAAAGCTTGGCGCCATTGCCTTCTAGGGGAGAGGTTCGAGCTGTATACCGACCACAAATCGCTTAAGTACATCTTCTCACAGAAAGACTTGAATCTGAGACAACAGCGGTGGATGGAGTTCTTGGCATCATATGACTTCGATATAGCTTATACCCCTGGCAAGGGTAATGTGGTGGCGGACGCGCTAAGTAGAAAAAGGTTGACTTTGAGCCCCTTGTTTGTTGAAATGAAAAGCCTTGAGCTTATAGCAACCTTTGATTTTACACCTGCTGTTGAGTCATTGACTGCTACGTTAGCATCTCTTGAGCTAAGACCTACACTTCTAGACCAGGTAGGGACTTCACAGAAGGAAGACCCACAGATAGTTGAAATCATGGACAAGCTGATTAGGGGTGAGACGTCGAGTCACCTCAGTAGGTATGCCATAGATGTCAAGGAATGGCTAAGGCGCGATGGAAGGCTATGTGTCCCACAAGTGGGAGACCTAGTAAGGAAAGTTCTCGAAGAAGCGCACCACTCGAAGATGACTATACATCCCGGAGGGGATAAGATGTACAGGGATATGAAACGCATTTTCTTTTGGGCTGGAATGAAAAAGGACGTGACAGAGTTCGTCTCGAAGTGCATGGTATGCCAACAAGTAAAGGCCGAGTCGAAGAAGCCCGGTGGATTATTACACCCTTTGGAGGTTCCGCAATTGAAATGGGAGAGTATCTTGATGGATTTCGTGGATGGATTACCTAGGTCAAGGAAGGGAAATACTAGCATATGGGTCATAGTTGGTAGACTCACGAAAAGTGCTCACTTCATTCCAGTGAAGAGCAAGAGGACAACATCAGGGCTAGCGTCTATTTATCTTCGAGAGATAGTACGATTGCATGGAGTTTCTTCTAGTACAATTAGTGATCGTGACCCGATTTTCACTAGCCAACTTTGGAATAGTCTGCAGGAAGCAATGGGAACACGACTGAACTTAAGCACAGCCTATCACCCACAGACGGATGGACAAACCGAAAGGGTAAATAGGGTACTAGAAGATCTCCTGAGGCTATGCATTCTTGACTTTGGTTGTACTTGGGAAGACCATCTTCCTCTCGTGGAGTTTTCGTATAATAACAATTACTCAGCTAGATCGGAATGGCACCGTTCGAAGCCCTATATGGAAGACCGTGCAAGTCGCCAACTTGTTGGTGGGAAACGACAAACAGGCTTATACTTGGCCCTGATATGATAAGGGACACTTCTGAGAAGGTTGAGTTGATACGAAGACGGATGAAAATGGCCCAAGATAGACAGAAATCTTATGCGGACCAGAGAAGGACATACCTAGAGTTCGAAGTCGGAGATATGGTCTTTATAAAAGTTTCTCCATTACGCAATGTAGTTCGTTTTGGAGCCGTTGTAAAGCTAGCACCAAGATTTGTAGGACCGTTCCCCATCGTTGAGAGGATTGGACAGATGGCCTATAAGGTAGACTTACCCGAGAAGTTGTCTGGAGTACACAATGTCTTTCACGTCTCACATCTCCGGAAGTGCTTGCATGAGTCGGCCGAAGTGGTTGACCCAAGCATCCTTGAAGACGTAGAAGTGGAAAAAGAAGCGACATTGAGGCGAGTTCTGATTCGTATCTTAGGAACGGAGATTAAGAAGCTAAGGAATCAAGAAGTCAAGCTAGTTAAAGTGCAGTGGAGTGAAGCCCAAGAGGATGCAACTTGGGAAACCGAAGAGAAGATACGCGCGTTTTACCCATTTCTTTTTTAGGGTACATTCTCGATCTCTTTTTCCTATGAACTTGAAAACCTTTTCGTATCATGCTTCTAATATCTATGTTTGTCTTGTTATCTTCTCGATCTTATCTTGAGAACCTTAGGTAGAACCATACGGATGTAAACATATGATTGAAACATGTTATGGTTGATGTTTGCAAGTGGTTGCAAGTGGTTGCTAGTGGATGCATGACACACATTAGCACTAGATCGGCTCAGTCACATTTTCATGTTGCATATGCATGAGTGCTAATACTTGTACATGGATGGAACTTGTTATGCTATCACTTGGATGTTGCATATGGATGAATGTTCGAGCACTCATGTAGAGATTACAAACTATGTTAGGAATTTGCATACATGTTGGATTCATGACACTAACATACTTTGCATTAAGGAGGTTTACTGAATCAGTAACCGCCTGATCTTTTGCATTAGAAAAGTACATACACACACACTTTCTGCATATGTTCATACAGCTCTAGAAATCTCTTAAGGACAATGGTTGCCTGTGGATGATGCTTTGAGTAGATGGATGATTGGATGGTAGGACACATCCTCCCTAACTTAGAGATTTCGGGGAAAAAATCCTTTAAGGAGGGAAGAATGTAATAACCCGTGTTTTTATAACGTGTAATAACCATAAATCAAGGCAGAATTAATTTTTAAATTAAAAATAAAGGGAAACGGGTTATGCCATTACGTTCATCTCGAAATTCTGCTTGGAAACGAGTCCGAATTTTCGAAAATCGGAGTCTATATGACCAAGTTATGACCTTTCGAAGTTTTCAGAAATTTTCAAGTTCAAAACAGACTCAATTCGAATTCAAAAATTCAAATTTCAAACCTCCAAATGGACTGGGCGGGAAAATTCACGCCCAAGACCAGGTTGACCTGGGGGTCGACTATGTAGTCGACCTACCCAGGGCCAGGTCGACCATAGTGTCGACCTGGGGGTCGACCTGGTGCTCGAGCCCATTTCTGAAGCTGGATTCACTCTGATGTATTTGGCCTCATTTCTGTCCACATTCGTTGACCTGACCCTATAAATACAGCCCCTAACACCAGTCTCTCTACACCAAATTTCTTTTTGACCTTATGCTGCTCTGATTCTGGTTGAAAAGTTTGAGAGAGGGACTGCTTCTACTACGTTGAGACTGTGTTAAGAGAATTGCTGATTTGGGGACTTCTATTAGGACTTGACTAAGCATATTCAACATCAACTCTCTTTTTCTAATTCTCGAACCATGGTCTGTAAGCCCCAGTTATTATCAGATTTAAACTGTAAATGTATTATGAATATGGTGTAAATTGAAATTGGACCTATGTATGATGACTATTTACATTCATTCTTGTTCATCTTGGATCTTGACTCTTGAATATCACCATGACATTGATTTGGGGCCTATTCATGTTGTAAATTAAAAAGAGAAACCCCTCTTATTATCATGTTGAATCTGTTATTAATCACATGTTTATGACTATCACCTTATGATAGTCGTTACCATGACTATACTATCACCTTATGACAGTTGTATCATGAATCTACTATCACCTTATGACAGTCGTTACCATGACTATACTATCATCTTATGACACTTGTATCATGACTCTACTATCACCTTATGACAGTCGTTACCATGACTATACTATCACCTTATGACAACTGTTATCTCGACTAGTACCTTATTTTGCTAGAATTGGAATCCTTATGTTTGAGGCCAATATTACATAAGCCAGTAATGTTTTATTTCAAGTCATATTATGCTATGCTAGTAATCACTCTTGCCACCTTATATCCATTCTTTTTTATGTTATTCCCTGTTAGATTTATTTGTATCAATTCGAACTTACGTGTGATGGGAATACGATTTGGGTAGATTAGGCAAAACATAAATTAGCTTTAAACTTGAACATGAACATTATTTTGACATGAACCTGAATATGGACATGAACTTGACACAATTTGACATGAAACATGACTTGAAAACTTGACATGAATCTAGACATGAAAATTTGAACGTGGGCATGACCGTTAGATAAACTTGAAAATGGCCAACTCGAGGTTGGGTTGAGTTTGCAGTTTAAATCTGCCCGGAACCGCCCGGCAAATCCAGTGGCTGCAAACAATAGGATCCAATGTGGGTAGTTGGTCATATTGCACGTAAAAACCCGAGGTTAGACTATGTTGTGATGTAAATCTGCTCGGAACCGCCCGGCAAAACCAGTAACCATAGCAGTTAGTCTAATGTGAGAGGTTGGCATGCATTAATGAATTAATGCCACATGATAGGGTTAAGTCATGAACCACTTGAATATACTTAACCAACTTGACATGATGACTTGATAGGGTTAAGTCATGAACTGCCTGAACACACTTAACCAAATTGATACATGATCTGGATAGGGTTAAGTCACGAATTTGAATGACAACACTTAACCCATTAGAAACCATAGTTACGCGGTCCTTTTCAGCAGTAACCCACTTAGATGTATCACGATACCCTGGGACTAGGTAGGGTGGGGCACGATTACTGGGCTGATTGTAAGCGACCAAAACGACGGCTGAGTAGGTGCGCCATTGTAGGTTCAGGCGGACTATGGTCGTGCACGTAGTCCGGAGTTGAAAAAGCAGCATTGGGCACCCGTAGATTTACACTGTGCGTGCTTGATTTGTGTCGGTGGTTGGCACCATAGGACTTGATAAACCCTATGGTGGAACTAGCACAGGTAACTACATTTCTGGATAGGGCAGTATGACACAGAGACATGACGAGCTAGGACTTGACGGGAGCCGATCGATTAATAGATCGTACCGTAGGACCCCGTAATGGGTCACTTCATGACACTGGGCTAAGGGATCATTTCATGGTTAAAACTTGACATGGTTTAGAATACTAGTACAGTTGGTGCTGCGAACCTTGAATATGCGATGCCAGACTTGACTCATCTTGTTATCCTAATTATCCAACTAGTTTTGTTATCATCCTTATGTTTAGTTCCAGTTTTCACATATCATGTTACCTTTACTAGTTTTCATACTGAAAGTCACTAGGGCTTACCAGTCTTTATGACTGACCCTTTTTCTTTCGCCCCTTTTTCTTTCGTTCCCCCCCCCCCTCAGGTTCTTAGGGAGGAAACACTAGCTCTTAGCTTGGACTTGGCTTGCTTTCTGACAGCTCATGTACGGTTTGGACTTGAGCTATGCTATGGCTGCTTCTGCTATTTATGGGGAATAATTTACTTTTGTTTTAAGTTTATTCTTCTTTATTATGAACTTGATGTAATGGAATAATTTGTATCTTGTATATATGATCTTTTGACTCTTTTCTTGGAAATAATAAGAAGTTTTTTTTTTAATTTCTACCGCTGCTTTATTTATGTTATGCCTTGTGATATCTCTATGCATGTTTACCTAGATAATACTCCACCAAAACTAGTGCACTCCCTTTGTGAGTGACCATAGCGGAGGTGGGGTGTTACACTCGTGGTCCCACCGCTGCAAGAACGAGGTAGAACGATTTTCATTGAATGTTTAGTTTTTCTGTTTGATCATCCTGTCCGTACTTTATTCGATTCTGGCGCATCACATTCGTTTATCTCTACATCATTAGTTGAAACACTACACCTAGATACTAGTCTAGTTACAGATCCCTTAGTAGTCTCAAATCCTATTGGTGGTTCAGCTCATCTTTCTATGATCTGTTGGGATTTGAGAGTGTTTATCTTGGGCGTTGAGTTTGAATGCAACGCCTTTGTTCTTGGCTTCATGGGCTATGGCTTGATTCTAGGTATGGATTGGCTAACTAGATGTAGGGCCATCTTAGATTGTGAAAGAAAGGTAGTTAGATTGTTGATTCGTTATGGAAGGACCCTTGATATTTCTTGTGACCCTAGAGGTCTAGTAATGCTTAGCTACCTTGAGTCCCTTGACGCATCCGATGATGATTTACATTCAGTTCGTATAGTCCGTCAATATGTTGATGTATTCGATGAGGTAAGGGGTTTACCCCAAAACGTGAGATAGACTTTCGAATATATCTAGTAGATAATTCAAAGCCAGTTGCATTGCCAGTGTGCCACATGACTCCAAGAGAGAGAAGAGAACTCAGTAAGCAGGTAAAAGAATTGCTTGAGAAGGGGTTCATCAGACGTACTATATCGGAGTAGGGTGTTCCAGTAGTATTTGCCACGAAGGCAGACGAGTCCCTTAGACATTGTGTGGACTATAGAGAACTCAATAAGCTTACTAAGAAGAATAGGCACCCACTACCGAGGATTGACGATCTCTTCGATCAATTAGTTGGCGCCTTAGTGTTTTCGCAGTTGGACTTAGCCACGGGTTTCCATCAGTTGAGAGTGTGTAACACCCCGTAATTCTGTTAATATTAATATTCAAAAATTATAGAATAACTAATCTTAGACGTGAGAATTGTGGGAAACGGGTTGCGCCATTGTGTTCGTCTCGGAATTCTGGTTGAAATAGAGCCCGAGTTTGCGTGATTTGGACTTCGTATGAACGAGATATGGCCATCGGAAGTTTCAGAAAATTCAAAATTCAAAATTCGAAGTCAAACATGCCAGGCGGGAAATTTCCCGCCCAGCACCCCAGGTCGACTGGGGAGTCGACTGGACAGTCGACTGGACAGTTGACACCCCCAGGACCAGGTCGAATGCGCAGTCGACTTGTGTGTCGACCTGGTCCAGTCGGCCAGGTTTTGGCTGAGCCCAATTTTGAGCTGCTGATGTGTCTTTAGGGCTGAGTTGGCTAATTTGACGGTTCAGGTTAGTTCTAAGTTGATCTGACGGTCTAAATAAATCCTAAACTCTATATATACCTAGGTAGTCTCTCACTCTAAATTCACATGAAAAATAGAATAGCCGCCGTCATGCCATCACCATGGAACTCAGTGTAGCCGCCGCCAACTAAGAAGGAAGAAAGCTAATCAAAACTCTAATTCTACTCAACTCTAAAGCAAATCAAGACTCTCTTTCTTTTCTAATTGTGAGTATGATGATCTTAATAAGATTATTAGCAAACTAACTAGATTAAGATGTGATATGGATCATAAGAAAATGATGTGTATTGTCATATATGTTGTTGTAAACCTTATGCTAACATGTATGTTGTAAATCCTATGTTATGTGATGATGATATCCTATATGTTGTAAATCATGCTATGATGATATTATATATGTTGCAAGTTTCTATGCTAAGTTGCGATGTTACAAAGCCATGATGTTATTATGTTGTAGTTAGCTTATGAATCATGATGCTGATTATATATATTTGGGCTATGATGATTCACATGATAAATCACATGTACCTATGCAAGTTTAGATTTATTAGTATGTATAATCTCACATATTGTATGACATCTATTTAGATCTAGAATTATGACATCTATTTAGATCTAGAATTATGCTATGACATGTGTGAGTTCTATATGTTAGATGCTAGTTCACACCATCATTATGTTGCATAAACCACATATGCAAGTTTATACATGAACTTGGGTTATGATCATATTATGTAAGTTGTGACATTTAACCAAACAAGTTGACACCTTTAGATCCATGACATGTGTAGTTTTATGCAAGTTTCACCCCTATTATGATTAGATCTATTTTATTTGTCTATATGTTGTGATAATTTATCTTTGTGCTATGAGATAGACTATTCGAGTCTAACGTATATTTTGCGTTGAGTAAGCGAACGTATAACGTGGGGTAGGGGTAATATTAAGGATTTAATATTAAGAAATTGGGGTGCAATTGATATGATTTTGCATACCATAAGTTGATGGCCATAATTGAGTCAATTATGGACATCATTAAAATTGGAATTAATTAATGATTTGAATAGGGATATATTTAAAACTGGGGTAAAAGATTATAAGTGTTAATAAATGCTTAGGACACGAGTTTGGACTCGTTTGTGACGTAAAACTGCCCGGACCCCCCCGGCGAATCCAGTAGTCACAAATGTCAGCCCAATTGAGAGGTCCTAGGCCCAAATTAAAGCATAACAGTTGTAAAGACACGAGGTTGGACTCTTTTATAGTGTAAGACTGCCTGGACCCGCCCGGCGAATCCAGCTGCCATAAATGTCAGTCTAATGTGAGAGGTCTTTATGAGGTTATGGTCTGAATGAATTAAGAAATACTTAACCAGATAAACATGTGAAGTGGGACATGGGGGTTAAGTAGGTGCCTTGGGTGGCATGAGGAATCTAGTGGGTGCCTTTAGTGGCATTTGAAATAAGATTAGTAAGACTTAACCAAACTCACATGTAAATGAACATGACTAAGAAGAGGGTTAAGTGGGGTAGACAAGTGGGGACAAGCTTAGGTGGATAGCTTGTGGTAAGTAATTGGGGGCCCATTTAAACCAGTAACCCAAACGTATCTTTGTGGGCTCGACCCAAGTCGAGGACGGGACACGCATACTGGGCTTGACTATAAGAGGCCAAACGGGTTAGCGGTGGCAACGCAAGTCCAACGGGTTTCATATGCGTGTGTGGACCCGGGCTGGTAGGTACGACGTTGTTGCATCGTGTAGGTATAAGCCGTGCATCCTCAAGTTGTATCGGGTTGCCACTTTAGGGGAGTGATACACCCCACTGTGGGGCCAGCACGGGTATCTACGAGTAGGGAGCCGATTGAAAGTGGGTAGCGGAGATAGGGGCAGGCGGCACCTATGTAGTCAGCTAGGGGTACACGAAGTTATTTATAAAATTTATAAGTGAAGCAAGTGGGATCAACCTTAAGGGTGACTGGTGTGGTGCAGTGTAGTAATTATTCGTTAGTAATTAGGTGTGCCTTTAACGTTATCTTTATCTTCTCTTCCATACCCAATAGTTCATAGACATTTCCTTATTTTCCAGCTTGTGCCTCAGTCTAATTATTTTGATAATAATATTGTTAGAATTATCATAGTCGCCAGACTTTATGTCTGACCCCCTCTATTTCTATCCTTTTTCCCCCTCCAGGTCCTCAGGGTGGATCCAGCTCTTGTGGAGTCTGATTGAATTGCTTATTCTCTCTTTTGGAAAGCTTGGACCGCTGAAGTAAAGTCCAGCTTGTTATCTTCTTTAATGGCTATTTATGTAATGGGATTATGTATTTTGTTTTATCAAGATGGATATTGTACTTGACTCTGATTTATGGTTTTATGATGTAACAAACATGTTTAATTTCCGCTGCAATGAAATAAAGTTTTAGATTTCCAAGTACTACTTATTATCTGTCTTGTTGTAATTTTTCTGTTCTATATTCACTTAAAACCTTCATGGAAGTTAATGCACTCCCTTTGTGAGTGACATTAATGGACATGGGGTATTACACGTGGTTTCAGAGCTTAAGGTTACCAGAACAGATATTTTTTTTAGAAAAACTATTTTTCTAAAGTATTTTTGGAAGAAGTGTTTTCAAAAACATGTCTTGATGAGTAATTTAACGAGGAAAGTTTTTATGAAAAACATAATCCCCAATAGCCATATATCTTTATCTTTCGAATTCTCCATTTTGAATCTTTCCTTTTTCGTTTCAGCATGGCTGAAGATCTTAGCCTTCCGGATGGTGTAACGATACCAGGATGGTATAGGAGGTTATTAAAGGCTAGGTGTAACAACCCTGAATTTTGGGGCCAATTTTAAAATTTATTTTAAGTGATTTTAAATGAGTTTTGATATTTAAAATAATCTATTTTAAATAATAATGATCACAAATTTGGTTCAAATCGAAGTTAGAATGAATAAATTAATTTTAATTATAAAAAGATTTAGAAATAGCGCGGTAGTTTGAAAAGTCAAACTTGAACTTTGACTGACCATACAGGATGCAAAATTTAACGGATTTTAGTGAAACCAAAAATATTAGAATCTATTTAAAAATATCTTTCCAACGAATCCAAAAAATCGAAATTTCATAGCGGAAATCAAAAGTTATGGCCAATTCAATTTTTAGAAAGGTTGTTGGGTAATTTGCATAGGTCAAAAATGCTACTTTTTGCATATAAAGGAATTTCGACTCGAAACCACTTCCATTGAGTTCGAAATGATGTTTCTGCATTGAAAAACAGTAAACACTTATATATTTCGAGTTTCGAAAATTATTTGTTTAAAAATGTATTTTTAATATTAAATATACTGGCCTTAAAAATAGTCGTTTTTCAAACAGTCTCAGAATTCAACGAAATAATTTTTTGGATTCATATCGTCAAAACAAAGCTAAAAATTATTTTTAGGTAATTTTTAGAATTAAAATATAATTATAATTGATTTTTCAGTGTAAACGGGCAAATTTTTAACTTTAAAAATTCATTAAAAATCCATACGGGCTCAGAATTGAACGAAATAAATTTTAATAGGTCCACAGCATCAAAACATAGCTAAATATAGTTTTCGAGAAATTTTGAAGTTAATTTGTGACCTCGGTGAATTTTCATGTACGGTACACATTAAAATATTAATAAAATAATGTAATTATTCCAAAACTCATAACAGACCTCGGAATTGGACCCCGGGACATAGCCCATTGCGTTCAGAAGGTGTCAAAACCTTAAGAATGACAGTAAGCAGGCCTAAATCGGAGTTCGGACCAAAACAGGCTTAAGCCGGCCAATTAAATAATAATTAAAATACCCTAATATAATATTATATAATGCAAAGTCGGGTCTCCTTCTACTTCTTCAGCCGCATATGGCAGCCACCGAAACCCATGAGTTTTCAAATCTTCAAACTTCGATTTCTCCTTCATTTTTCAACGAAATTTAGCGTGTGAGTACCCGTTTCGAAGCTCTTTCCGAGCTCTACGATCTCCGACAAGAATCACCTCGAACCGTGCCTCGACGAAGCCGCTAGAGCCCCACAAACCCGCGCCGTTCGCGCCTCCCTTGGGCCCCATCGCCGCCGCCGAGTGCCCCCACCTTCTGGCCGATCATAGGTCTCTCCAAGCTCTTCCACCTCCAACAAACGGTTCGTCATTTCATCGACCGTAGCTCCGGCAATTTGAAAACAAAGATTTGAACACTTTCCTAAAGGTAAAAGCTTCAGATTTTGTAACGCTTATAGACGTGGCTGTGACAGTTGTTAAAGGCCGATTCTTATTTATTTATATGAATTTGAATGCTAAATGTTTCAGATCCGCAACCGTCTTGAATTCGAACACCAAATCTAACCAAACTTGATTCATCTCAGAACCAACAGCGGTGAGAATTTATTTTTAATTTAATTTAATTTATTTAATTATTTATTAATTCTTTGTTATTAAAGAATATTGATTGATCTGCTCTGTAGCAATATTGAAATACGGATCTAAGTTGTTTATGACTGTATGTTGTTAGATCCGCGAATCTAAACGTTAGATCTGAAATTATTGGCTAATTAAAATGATTATTTGTTAATTCATTTCAACCATCCTTCGTTGATTTGTCATATGCCATCAAAAATATCACCTTGTGTAAAATTTGGATGTGAAGTGTTGGATGTAGATCTATTGGATTATTTGAATGTTGTTGATTTGATGACATGAAATTTACAATTTATTTTGTAAATTAAAAATTAGAATTTTTTGTTGACATGAAATTTACAATTTATTTTGTAAATTAAAAATTAGAATTTGTCGTTGATATGAGACTTACAATTTTTTTTGTAAATTAAAGTTAACATTTGTCGTTGACATAGATTTACATTTTAATTTGTAAATTATAGTTAGAATTGGTGATGGCATAAATTTTACATTTTATTATGTAAATAAAAGTTAGAATTTTGCGTTGACATGAATTTACATTTTTATTTTGTAAATTCAATATCAGAATTGGCGATGACACAAATTTTACATTTTATTATGAAAATTTAAAGTTAGAATTTGGCGATGTCGTAAAGTTTACATTTTATTTTGAAAATTTAAAGTTAGAATTTGCGATGACATTAAAAGTACATTTTGTTTTGTAAATTTAAAATTAGAATTTGCAATGTCATGAAGATGTACATTTTATTATGTAAGTTAAAATTAGAATTTGTGATGACATGAAATTTTACATGTTGCTATGTAAATAAAGTATTTTCACCATATGCGTAAATTTACATTATTTTCAATGTAAATTAAATAGTAAATTTAACCGTAGGATGCTATTAACATTTTTAATGTTAATATAACACTATGGGTTGTCATTAACATTTTTAATGTTAATATTTAAGAGGAATCTAACCGTAGGATTTGTTAACATTATTTTTAATGTTAATACATGAAAATATCACCGTAGGAAGATTTACATCATTTTTAATGAAAATTTGACGATGTAAATAAAAAGTCAACATTTTTATATTGAAATTAAAAAGACCATCTTTTTATGTTGTAAATATAAAGACAGTATTTTTATATTGAAAGTAAAAAGACCATCTTTTTATGTTGTAAATATAAAGACAATATTTTTATATTGAAAGTAAAATGATCATCTTTTTATGTTGTAAATAAAAAGACAACATTTTTATGTTGAAATTAAAAAGGCAATTTTTTTTACGTTGAAAATAAAAAGACAATATTTTTATTGTAAATAAAAAGATGAAAATTTGACGATGTAAATAAAAAGACAATCTTTTTGAAATTAAAATAAAAAGATGAGTTTTTACGGTGAATATAGAAGAAGTTGATATTTTTGCATCGTAAAGAAAGAAAATATCATTTTTATATGATAAAATAGAAAAGATAATATTTTTACATTGTAAAATGGAAAAGATAATATTTTTAAATTGAAAAATATAAAAGGGATATTTTTACATTATAAAGAGAAAAGGTTGACATCTTTACATCGTAAACACAAAAGTGAATATTTTTACATTGTAAAATGGAAAAGATAATATTTTTACATTGAAAAATATAAAAGGGATATTTTTACATTATAAAGAGAAAAGTTGACATCTTTACATCGTAAACACAAAAGTGAATGAATTTACATTGTATGAAATAAATAATATTTTTATATGTTATTTATGAATGAATTTAGACCGCGTGAAATAAATTACATTTTTACATGTAATTTATGATTGAATTTTCATCGTATGAAATAAATTACATATTATTATGTAAATTATGAATGAATTTAACCCGCATGAATGAAATTTCATTTTATTCTATGAAATGAATGTATGGATTTACATTGTAAACAAAGATTACATCTTTATCATGAAAATAAAAAGTAGGATTTACATTGTAAATGAAATTTATATTTTTATATGTAATTAAGAATGATGAATTATAAATTACATTTTTCATGTAAGAATGGAATTAAAGGAAGGAATTGGATGAGGAAATATAATTTACATTTTACCGTAAATTAAAGAAATTAAATAAATTAAAAGGGAAGAATTCATCATTCAAGCATGATTTACATTTTCCTGTATAAAAAGGGATGAAAGGATAAATAATGAGAATATTCATTAGAATAAAGAGTTAAACAATTTATATTTATATATTTATATATAAAAATAATTAAAATTAAACGAATCGAGCGCGGTAGTTCGCGTTTTAAAATTATATTTTTAAATGACTGTACAAGAAGATCTAACCGTCGGATTTTCTTGAAATTGAAACTGTTAGAACCACCTTGGAAAAATCTTTCCAACGATATACACTACGTCAAAATCCAACGGTTAGATTTTGAGATAGGTGAAAATCAAAATTGGTTGAAAAAAGCGCCAGAATCGCCATTGATCTGAATCGTCGTTGATTAAAGATTTAATTATTTTTAATTAAATAAAATAGGAAATAATCGTTATAAATTAGAAATAACGATAAGGAAGAGTTTTCAATATATATACATATATATATATATATATATATATATATATATATATATATATACGGAGATTATTTGGGAAGGCCAAGTTAATCTCATTCCAAATAATCAAACGACGATGAAAATTGAAGAAGAAGACGACTAATGATGACCGTCAATATTCCCCTCAGGAGGACAGCGATTGAGGCTTTGAATGGATTTGCTCCCAAGTCAAGGTCATGGTCGTTGTCCGAACGAACATGTTGATTGAACGGATTTGGCTTTCGCTCAGACCCAGAGCATAAGCGTATAAATGGGTTGCATGTCTGACGTGGTACTCCTTTTATACTGTATCTATTGATCTCTGCTAAACATATATCTGTCTGGTGTTTTACACCCTTCTCTGAGACGTACGAGCTCAGAGATTATATGTTGGTAGAAATCAGTGGTATGGTATGGATTGACGACGTGGCATGCTAAGATGCATATGATCAAGGCTTTGTTGAAAAGCAGGCCTTGTGGGATAATCAAAGCATAACCTGTTTAGGTATAGCTTTGTGTATGACGTGACTTCACGAGCCTCACACACCGGCGGAGTCTAAAATGGGAGAAGGGAACGCAGGGAGAGCAGCACGTTTCTTTCTAGCTAGAGTGGTGTCAGTGACCTACCAGCCCTGACATTTTACTTATGTGGATGATGGAATGAGGCGCCTCGGATAGGTCCTATAGGACCGGGAAACGTGTGTTCAGGAATTGCCAATCCGCTAAGCTGTATTTGCGGACCGGCCCTGCAGCTATCCAAGGGTTCACTGCGGGGGATCCTGAGACATTAGCTAGAGTGTCTCGAATCGGTAGGAGCTCCTCCCTAGCCTTGACTCATGATGGAAACCAATTTCCAATACGCGCCATTCGGTTTTGATTGTATTACTAGTACGGAGGCATAGCATATGGTACCTATGCTTCCTAGGATTGATACATTATGATTGAAATTGTTTTAAAACATATACACACTAATAAGAATATCAAACTCGTATTTGCCGTATTTATCATGTTTGATCACCATAAGGTAAAACTCTATCCTCTGGTGTGCGTTGCATTGTGTGATGGGACCTGAGTTTTATGGTGATTTCATTTTTCTAAAAAGCATAGCGTTGTTGTACGATTTACTTATCATTCATTATGACACGTTTATGCACGGCAATCCAATTAGCGGCGTGGTCTTTGGATTTGCCCTATTAATAGTGATTTATTAGTTAAGAATTCTCACACCAGTCCCACGACTGACCCGTTGTTTATTTCCACCTTTTTGCAAACTCGGGTGCCCTCTTCTCCACACGGGCAGTCGAGCAGTTTGTCTACAGGTTTACCTCTTTAGCAGGATCCTGGATTGAAGCTTAAAGCTGTGTCCAGAGCATAGTTGTCTTCCGCTGTATCTATTTTATTTCCGCTGCACTGTATTAAAATTATTGTAAAATTTTCTTCCGCTGTATTTTAATTTCGATGTACTCTGATATATTCTGTACTCTGATGTTATATTATCATGATGTAATAAAAGTCTGCTGTTGTTGTTCTGATGTGTTGTATTCCCAAAGTTAACGTAGGCGGGATTTGAACGGTTTTGGTCGATTTTGCGGTCGATTAAGGCCGGGAAAAACCCGACTCGTTACAGTTGGTATCAGAGCTTTGGTTAGCTCAAATCTTTGGGGTACAACTCATTAGAACTGAACAAAAGACTCATCAGAGATTGGATTAGTAATATCCAATAAGAATACTCTTTAGAGATAGGATCAGCAGTATCCTAGAATGAGAAAACTCATTAGAGATAGGGTTAGTAATGCCCTAGAATGAGTTGGGAGTGGCAAGCCTATAATATACGTATTTGTGATTAATTATACTCTATTTAGGAAAATATGATTTTGAATATATAAAAAGTTATATATTTGAAAGTTAATCAACTAATGAAATTATTTAAACCAATGGAGAATATATATATATATAAATTAGTTAGATAATTGATCAACTTTTAGCTTCGTCCCTTTTCGAGGACGAAAAGTTTTTAAGTGGGGGAGACTGTAACAACCCTGAATTTTGGGGCCAATTTTAAAATTTATTTTAAGTGATTTTAAATGAGTTTTGATATTTAAAATAATCTATTTTAAATAATAATGATCACAAATTTTGTTCAAATCGAAGTTAGAATGAATAAATTAATTTTAATTATAAAAAGAGTTAGAAATAGCGCGGTAGTTTGAAAAGTCAAACTTGAACTTTGACTGACCATACAGGATGCAAAATTTAACGGATTTTAGTGAAACCAAAAATATTAGAATCTATTTAAAAATTTCTTTCCAACGAACCCGAAAAATCGAAATTTAATAGCGGAAATCAAAAGTTATGGCCAATTCAATTTTTAGAAAGGTCGCTGGGTAATTTGCATAGATCAAAAATGCTACTTTTTGCATATAAAGGAATTTCGACTCGAAACCACTTCCATTGAGTTCGAAATGATGTTTCTGCATTGAAAAACAGTAAACACTTATATATTTCGAGTTTCGAAAATTATTTGTTTAAAAATGTATTTTTAATATTAAATATACTGGCCTTAAAAATAGTCATTTTTCAAACAGTCTCAGAATTCAACGAAATAATTTTGTTGGGTTCGTATCGTCAAAACAAAGCTAAAAATGATTTTTTGATAATTTTTAGAATTAAAATATAATTATAATTGATTTTTCAGTGTAAACGGGCAAATTTTTTACTTTAAAAATTCATTAAAAATCCATACGGGCTCAGAATTGAACGAAATAAATTTTCATAGGTCCAAAGCATCAAAAAATAGCTAAATATATTTTTCGAGAATTTTTGAAGTTAATTTGTGACCTCGGTGAATTTTCATGTACGGTACACATTAAAATATTAATAAAATAATGTAATTATTCCAAAACTCATAACAGACCTCGGAATTGGACCCCGGGATATAGCCCATTGCGTTCAGAAGGTGTCAAAACCTTAAGAACGACAGTAAGTATGCCTAAATCGGAGTTCGGACCAAAACGGGTTTAAGCCGGCCAATTAAATAATAATTAAAATACCCTAATATAATATTATATAATGCAAAGTCGGGTCTCCTTCTTCTTCTTCAGCCACATATGGCTGCCACCGAAACCCATGAGTTTTCAAATCTTCAAACTTCGATTTCTCCTTCATTTTTCAACGAAATTTAGCGTGTGAGTACCCGTTTCGAAGCTCTTTCCGAGCTCTACGATCTCCGACAAGAATCACCTCGAACCGTGCCTCGACGAAGCCGCTAGAGCCCCACAAACCCGCGCCGTTCGCGCCTCCCCTAGGCCCCACCGCCGCCGCCGGGTGCCCCCACCTTCTGGCCGATCATAGGTCTCTCCAAGCTCTTCCACCTCCAACAAACGGTTCGTCATTTCATCGATCGTAGCTCCGGCAATTTGAAAACAAAGATTTGAACACTTTCCTAAAGGTAAAAGCTTCAGATTTTGTAACGCTTATAGACGTGGCTGTGACAGTTGTTAAAGGCCGATTCTTATTTATTTATATGAATTTGAATGCTAAATGTTTCAGATCCGCAACCGTCTTGAATTCGAACACCAAATCTAACCAAACTTGATTCATCTCAGAACCAACAGCGGTGAGAATTTATTTTTAATTTAATTTAATTTATTTAATTATTTATTAATTCTTTGTTATTAAAGAATATTGATTGATCTGCTATGTAGCAATATTGAAATACGGATCTAAGTTGTTTATGACTGTATGTTGTTAGATCCGCGAATCTAAACGTTAGATCTGAAATTATTGGCTAATTAAAATGATTATTTGTTAATTCATTTCAATCATCCTTCGTTGATTTGTCATATGCCATCAAAAATATCACCTTGTGTAAAATTTGGATGTGAAGTGTTGGATCTAGATCTATTGGATTATTTGAATGTTGTTGATTTGATGACATGAAATTTACAATTTATTTGTAAATTAAAAATTAGAATTTGTTGTTGACATGAAATTTACAATTTATTTTGTAAATTAAAAATTAGAATTTGTCGTTGATATGAGACTTACAATTTTTTTTGTAAATTAAAGTTAACATTTATCGTTGACATAGATTTACATTTTAATTTGTAAATTATAGTTAGAATTGGCGATGGCATAAATTTTACATTTTATTATGTAAATAAAAGTTAGAATTTTGCGTTGACATGAATTTACATTTTTATTTTGTAAATTCAATATCAGAATTAGCGATGACACAAATTTTAAATTTTATTATGAAAATTTAAAGTTAGAATTTGGCGATGTCGTAAAGTTTACATTTTATTTTGAAAATTTAAAGTTAGAATTTGCGATGACATTAAAAGTACATTTTGTTTTGTAAATTTAAAATTAGAATTTGCAATGTCATGAAGATGTACATTTTATTATGTAAGTTAAAATTAGAATTTGTGATGACATGAAATTTTACATGTTACTATGTAAATAAAGTATTTTCACCATATGCATAAATTTACATTATTTTCAATGTAAATTAAATAGTAAATTTAACCGTAGGACGCTATTAACATTTTTAATGTTAATATAACACTATGGGTTGTCATTAACATTTTTAATGTTAATATTTAAGAGGAATCTAACCGTAGGATTTATTAACATTATTTTTAATGTTAATACATGAAAATATCACCGTAGGAAGATTTACATCATTTTTAATGAAAATTTTACGATGTAAATAAAAAGTCAACATTTTTATATTGAAATTAAAAAGACCATCTTTTTATGTTGTAAATATAAAGACAATATTTTTATATTGAAAGTAAAAGACCATCTTTTTATGTTGTAAATATAAAGACAATATTTTTATATTGAAAGTAAAAAGATCATCATTTTATGTTGTAAATAAAAAGACAACATTTTTATGTTGAAATTAAAAAGGCAATTTTTTTTACGTTGAAAATAAAAAGACAATATTTTTATTGTAAATAAAAAGATGAAAATTTGACGATGTAAATAAAAAGACAATCTTTTTGAAATTAAAATAAAAAGATGAGTTTTTACGGTGAATATAGAAGAAGTTGATATTTTTGCATCGTAAATAAAGAAAATATCATTTTTATATGATAAAATAGAAAAGATAATATTTTTACATTGTAAAATGGAAAAGATAATATTTTTACATTGAAAAATATAAAAGGGATATTTTTACATTATAAAGAGAAAAAGTTGACATCTTTACATCGTAAACACAAAAGTGAATATTTTTACATTGCAAAATGGAAAAGATAATATTTTTACATTGAAAAATATAAAAGGGATATTTTTACATTATAAAGAGAAAAGTTGACATCTTTACATCGTAAACACAAAAGTGAATGAATTTACATTGTATGAAATAAATAATATTTTTATATGTTATTTATGAATGAATTTAGACCACGTGAAATAAATTACATTTTTACAAGTAATTTATGAATGAATTTTCATCGTATGAAATAAATTACATATTATTATGTAAATTATGAATGAATTTAACCCGCATGAATGAAATTTCATTTTATTCTATGAAATGAATGTATGGATTTACATTGTAAACAAAGATTACATCTTTATAATGAAAATAAAAAGTAGGATTTACATTGTAAATGAAATTTATATTTTTATATGTAATTATGAATGATGAATTATAAATTACATTTTTCATGTAAGAATGGAATTAAAGGAAGGAATTTGACGAGGAAATATAATTTACATTTTACCGTAAATTAAAGAAATTACAGAAATTAAAAGGGAAGAATTCATCATTCAAGTATGATTTACATTTTCCTGTATAAAAAGGGATGAAAGGATAAAGAATGAGAATATTCATTAGAATAAAGAGTTAAACGGTTTATATTTATATATTTATATATAAAAATAATTAAAATTAAACGAATCTAGCGCGGTAGTTCGCGTTTTAAAATTATATCTTTAAATGACTGTACCAGAAGATCTGACCGTCAGATTTTCTTGAAATTGAAACCGTTAGAACCGCCTTGGAAAAATCTTTCCAACGATATACACTACGTCAAAATCCAACGGTTAGATTTTGAGATAGGTGAAAATCAAAATTGGTTGAAAACAACGCCAAAATCGCCATTGATCTGAATCGTCGTTGATTAAAGATTTAATTATTTTTAATTAAATAAAATAGGAAATAATCGTTGTAAATTAGAAATAACGATAAGGAAGAGTTTTCAATATATATATATATATATATATATATATATATATATATATATATATATATATATACGAAGATTATTTGGGAAGGCCGAGTTAATCTCATTCCAAATAATCAAACGACGATGAAAATTGAAGAAGAAGACGACTAATGAAGACCATCAATCTTCCCCTCAGGAGGACAGCGATTGAGGCTTTGAATTGATTTGCTCCCAAGTCAAGGTCATGGTCGTTGTCCGAACGAACATGTTGATTGAACGGATTTGGCTTTCGCTCAGACCCAGAGCATAAGCGTATAAATGGATTGCATGTCTGACGTGGTACTCCTTTTATACTGTATCTATTGATCTTTGCTAAACATATATCTGTTTGGTGTTTTACACCCTTCTCTGAGACGTACGAGCTCAGAGGTTATATGTTGGTAGAAATCAGTGGTATGGTATGGATTGACGACGTGGCATGCTAAGATGCATATGATCAAGACTTTGTTGAAAAGCAGGGCTTGTGGGATAATCAAAGCATAACCTGTTTAGGTATAGCTTTGTGTATGACGTGACTTCACGAGCCTCACACACCGGCGGAGTCTAAAACGGGAGAAGGGAACGCAGGGATAGCAGCACGTTTCTTTCTAGCTAGAGTGGTGTCAGTGACCCACCAGCCCTGACATTTTACTTATGTGGATGATGGAATGAGGCACCTCGGATAGGTCCTATAGGACCGGGAAACGTGTGCTCAGGAATTGCCAATCCGCTAAGCTGTATTTGCGGACCGGCCCTGCAGCTATCCAAGGGTTCACTGCGGGGGATCCTGAGACATTAGCTAGAGTGTCTCGAATCGGTAGGAGCTCCTCCCTAGCCTTGACTCATGATGGAAACCAATTTCCAATACGCGCCATTCGGTTTTGATTGTATTACTAGTACGGAGGCATAACATATGGTACCTATGCTTCCTAGGATTGATACATTATGATTGAAATTGTTTTAAAACATATACACACTAATAATAATATCAAACTCGTATTTGCCGTATTTATCATGTTTGATCACCATAAGGTAAAACTCTATCCTCTGGTGTGCGTTGCATTGTGTGATGGGACCTGAGTCTTATGGTGATTTCATTTTTCTAAAAAGCGTAGCGTTGTTGTACGAATTACTTATCATTCATTATGACACGTTTATGCACGGCAATCCATTAGAGTAAACCCGTTCCGCATTAGCGGCGTGGTCTTTGGATTTGCCCTATTAATAGTGATTTATTTGTTAAGAATTCTCACACCAGTCCCTCGACTGATCCGTTGTTTGTTTCCACCTTTTTGGAAACTCGGGTGCCCTCTTCTCCACACGGGCAGTCGAGCAGTTTGTCTACAGGTTTACCTCTTTAGCAGGATCCTGGATTGAAGCTTAAAGCTGTGTTCAGAGCATAGTTGTCTTCCGCTGTATCTATTTTATTTCCGCTACACTGTATTAAAATTATTGTAAAATTTTCTTCCGCTGTATTTTAATTTCGATGTACTCTGATATATTCTGTATTCTGATGTTATATTATCATGATGTAATAAAAGTCTGTTGTTGTTCTGATGTGTTGTATTCCCAAAGTTAACGTAAGCGGGATTTGAATGGTTTTGGTCGATTTTGCGGTCGATTAAGGCCGGGCAAAACCCGACTCGTTACACTAGGGTCGCTGCAGGTCCAGCCAATGTTCCTCCACCACCAGTTGCACCCGCTCCTCCTCCTCCTCCCCCTCCTCGTGCTGATACTTTTGCAAAGACATGCAAGGAATTTATGGCTATGGGTGGAAAACCTTTTCAAGGGTCAGAAACGCTTGTGGAAGCTAGAGATTGGCTTAAGGAGGTGGAAGAATTGCTAGAAATCTTTGAAGTAGAAGAAGGAAAGTCAAATTAGCAGCTTGGTTAATGAAGGGAGAGGCCTCATTTTGGTGGGAGGTCACTAATGGGGAGCGCCCTGTTGATTCTTGGGCGGATTTCAGACGTAGGTTTGAGGCAAAGTTTCTCTCAAAGGCAGAAGAGAATCTATACATGGAAAGGTTCTTGACATTGAAGCAGGGAAATCTATCAGTGAAAGAGTACGTCAACAAATTTAATCAGTTAGCAAGATTTGGCTTGGACTTAGTGAACACGCCGGAGAAGAAGGCTCTGAGGTTCGTTGAAGGCTTGAATGAGCCGTTGTAGGGGTTGGCTATGACCCACATCCCTATGGGGGCCACCTTTGAGAAGCTAGCAGACATGGCACTCATGCACGAGGAGAAAGGCGCTAATGCTAATAAGGCACCCGAGAAGAAAGGGGATCAGAAGAAACCACAACAGCAAAACATGAAGGGTGGTAAAGACAATAATGGCAAAGGAAAGAAAAGATGCTTTAACTGTGGGACACCAGGCCATCTCAGCAAGGATTGCAGAAAGAAAACGAAGACTGGCTGTTTTCACTATGGTGAAGCGGGACATCTAGTGAAGGGCTGCCCAAAGAAGGGGCAGAGGGCAGGGTCTACCTCAGGAGGACATGTGCAGGCTCTTATGGCACCAGGGCAGGCAAGGGGACAAGTTCAGGCTCTCGCGGTCCCACCGCTGCAAGAACGAGGTAGAACCATTTCTGTTGAAAGCTTAGTTTTTCTGTTTGATCATCCAGTCCGTACCTTATTCGATTCGAGCGCATCGCATTCGTTTATCTCTACATCATTAGTTGAATCACTACACTTAAACTCCAGATTAGTAGAGGATCCCTTAGTTGTTTCGAATCCAATTGGGGGCTCAGCTTATTTGTCCATGATGTGTTTGGATTTGAAAATTTCTATACTTAGCATTGAGTTTAGATGTGATGCTTATGTTTTGGGCTTCACGGGCTATGGGCTAATTTTAGGAATGGATTGGTTATCCAGAAATGGGGCCGTTCTTGATTGTGAAAGGAGAGTAGTTAGGCTCATGACTCGCCTTGGCAACACTCGCGAAATCTTTTGTAATCCCATAAATTCCGTTATGCTAAGTTATCTAGAATTGCTTGACGCATCTGTGGAGAATCTACGATCTATTAGAGTGGTCCGAGAATACTCGGATGTGTTTGAGGAGGTGAAGGGCTTGCCTCCGAAGCGGGAGATAGATTTTCGAATATATCTTGTGGATAATGCAAAACCAGTATCGTTGCCAGTACGCCACATGGCTCTTCGTGAAAGGAGGGAACTCAATAAGCAAGTGAAGGAGTTGCTTGAGAAAGGGTTCATAAGACGAAGTATATCGGAGTGGGGTGCTCCAGTAGTATTTGCCACGAAGGCGGATGGGTCCCTTAGACTGCGTGTGGACTATAGAGAACTTAATAAGCTTACTAAGAAGAACGGACACCCACTGCCGAGGATTGACGATCTCCGAACAGTTAGTTGGCGCCTCAGTGTTTTCGCAGTTGGACTTAGCCACTGGTTTCCATCAGTTGAGAGTGGCTGAGGATAGCATTGACAAGACTGCCTTTAGGACTCCGGACGATTTCTATGAATGGCTAGTGATGCCCTTCGGTTTGACAAACGCCCCCGCATACTTTGTTGATTTGATGAGTAGGGTGTTTAGGGAGTACCTTAATAAATTCGTGGTGGTCTTTGTAGACGACATCTTGATCTTTTCTAAGAATGAAGAAGAGCATGCCCTAAATCTTAGGGAAGTGTTGGAGACTCTACGAGCGCATAACCTTAAAGCTAAATTTACTAAGTGTCACTTCTGGAGAGAGGAAGTGCGATTCTTAGGGCACGTGGTTTCCAAAGAAGGGATAGCTGTGGATCCCGCGAAGGTGGTGGCCATCCAAAATTGGAAGGTCCCTAAAAATGCTACCGAAGTAAGGAGTTTCTTGGGGTTAGCTGGCTACTATAGGAAGTTTATCAAAGACTTCGCAAAAATATCAGCTCCATTGACACGCCTGATGAAGAAGATCCCAGTCTTCGCGTGGGACGTAGATTGTGATGATGCATTCCAACGTTTAAAGAGAGCTTTGACCACAGCCCTAGTCTTAGTGTTGCCTGATGGGAGTAAGCCATTTATTGTTTATACCGATGCTTGTGGGACAGGTCTAGGCGCAGTCTTAAAGCAAGAGGGAAGGGTAATAGCCTATGGTGGAAGGCAGTTAAGGGTGCATGAGAAGAATTACCCCACACATGACCTAGAGTTGGCCGCAATTGTTTTCGCGCTTAAGTCTTGGCGCATTATCTTCTTACCGAGAAATTCGAATTATTCACTGACCACAAATCATTAAAATACTTATTCTCTCAAAAGGACTTGAATTTAAGACAGCAAAGTTGGATGGAATTCTTAGCGTCCTACGACTTCGAAATAGCATATACCCCTGGCAAGGGTAACGTGGTGGCAGATGCCTTAAGTAGGAAAAGGCTGTCCTTGAGTCCGTTGTTTGTTGAACGACGAAACTTAGAATTCATCTCTATGTTTGATTTTAGACCTTCCGTTCACTTTGTACCCAGTTTGCTAGCATCCTTGGAGGTCAGACCTACGCTTTTGGGACGGACTGGTGAGGCACAACGAGATGACCCACAGTTGGTTGAGTTAGTGGAGAAGCTCAAAAGAGGGGAGTCATCAAGCCATCTCTGTAGGTATACACTAGATGATAAGGGTTGGTTACGTAAGGATAATAGACTTTGTGTACCACGAGATGAGGACTTGAGGAAGACTATTCTTGATGATGCACATCGTTCGAAGATGACCATTCATCCCAGTGGGGATAAGATGTACAAAGACATGAAGCGAGTTTTGTTTTGGTCCGGTATGAAGAGGGATGTGGCCGAGCATGTCGCTAGATGCTTGGTGTGCCAACAAGTAAAAGCGGAGCAAAAGAAACCCAGTGGGTTGCTTCACCCATTGGAGGTTCCACTATGGAAGTGAGAAAGTGTCTCGATGAACTTTGTGGATGGGTTACCAAGATCAAGGAAGGGTAATACGGGGATTTGGGTTATAGTAGATAGACTTACTAAGAGCGCCCATTTCATTCCCATGAAGAGTAAGAGGACTGCTCCATGGTTAGCTTCTGTATACGTTCGAGAGATAGTTCGTCTTCATGGTGTTCCTTCTAACATAGTAAGCGACCGTGATCCTATCATCACTAGCGAATTTTTTAAGAGCTTGCAGGAGGCGGTAGGGACTCAGTTATGTTTGAGCACCGCGTATCATCCTCAGACGGACGGCCAGACTGAGAGGGTGAATCGCATTCTAGAGGATCTTTTGAGGCTATGTATCCTAGACTTTGGGGGTACATGGGAAGAGCATCTTCCGTTGGTAGAGTTCGCATATAATAACAGCTTTCAATCTAGCATTGGCATGGCACCTTTCAAAGCTCTTTATGGACGACCTTGTCGTTCACGTACATGTTGGTGGGAATCTACGGATAAGATCTTACTTGGGCCCGATATGATTAGAAAGACTTCGGAAAAGATCGACTTGATTCGAAGGAGGATGAAGACAACGCAAGATAGGCAGAAATCTTATGCAAACAAAAGGAGGACAGATCTTGAGTTTGATGTTGGGGACATGGTCTTTATCAAAGTGTCTCCATTACGGAATGTTGTTTGCTTTGGGTCCTTTGGGAAATTAGCACCAAGGTTTGTAGGGCTATTTCCTATTAAGGAGAAGATTGGACAGATGGCGTATAGAGTGGAGTTGCCTGAGAGACTTAGTGGTGTACACGACGTATTCCATGTGTCACATTTGAGGAAGTGCTTGCACGAGACCGCGGAAGTGGTAGACCCGAGCTTGCTTAGAGAGGTGGAGATAGAGCGTGATGCGACGATTCGACGAGCTCCTACATGCATTCTTGGGTCGGAGATCAAGAAGTTGAGGAATCGAGAGGTCAGACTAGTCAAAGTGCAATGGGGAGATGATGAGAGCAACGCTACTTGGGAGACAGAAGCGAAGATGCGTTTGTTGTACCCTTTTCTTTTTAAGGGTATGTCTTTTAATTTCTCCTTTATCGCTTATCTTGTACTTATCTTATCTTTAGTATGTCCTCTCGCTAGTATCTTTGACCTTTAGTTAGGATAATCCTATGGTTGAAACATGTGTTTGAGACATGTTATGTATGATGGATGCAAAGTGGATGCAAGTGTTTGCTAGTGGTTGCTCGTGGACGCATATACACACACTATTAGGCACTAGATCGGATCAGTCAATTCATATTGCATATTGCATATATATGGATGTATTTAGTAAAATGGATATATGAGGATTTTTTTTATCATATGGATGCTGCATTCAGATGATGATTGTGCATATAGAGATAATATGTAGCATTAAGGAACTTTTGCATACATAATGGACGCATGGCACTATCATGATTTGCATTAAGGAGGTCAACTGAATCAGTGGACCGCCTGATTTTGCATTAGATATGGACATATACACACTGTGCATTTAAACATGAAAGCATTAGAAGTCTATAAGGACAATGGATGCCTGTGTTTGATGGTTAAGTAGACGGACGATTGGATGTTAGGATATACATTCTTCTTGACTTGAAGATTTCGGGGTCGAAATCCTTTAAGGAGGGGAGAATGTAACACCCCGTAATTCTGTTAATATTAATATTCACAAATTAAATAATAACTAATCTCAGACGTGAGAATTGTGGGAAACGGGTTGCGCCATTGTGTTCGTCTCGGAATTCTGGTTGAAATAGAGTCCGAGTTTGCGTGATTTGGACTTCGTATGAAGGAGACATGGCCATCGAAAGTTTCAGAAAATTCAAAATTCGAAGTCAAACAGGCCAGGCGGGAAATTTCCCGCCCAGCACCCCAGATCGACTGGGGAGTCGATTGGGCAGTCGACACCCCCAGGACCAGGTCGACTGCGCAGTCGACTTGGGTGTCGACCTGGTCCAGTCGGCCAGGTTTTGGCTGAGCCCAATTTTGAGCTGCTGATGTGTCTTTAGGGCTGAGTTGGCTAATTTGATGGTTTAGGTTAGTTCTGAGTTGATCTGACGGTCTAATTAATCCTAAACTCTATATATATCTAGGTAGTCTCTCACTCTAAATTCACATGAAAAATAGAATAGCCGCCGTCATGCCCTCGCTGATATACACGTAAATGTGTATTTTATCCTCTTATTTATCTAGTTTTCTATTTAAAATAATTAATATTGTGTATTTATAGCTGTGTTTTTAGATTGTTGATAAAAAGCTTGGTTTAGAGCATTTGATGGATAAAGCATGAAGAATTGTCTTAAAAATAGTGAAGTTTGAAATTGCTAAAGCTTGAAGAGTTTAAAGCTTGAAGAACGGTTGCAAATAGAGTTCATTTAGAAAGATTTGGCTCAGTGAATACTCATGTCGTGTTCACATTAGCTCCTTTGAAAGGCCTCTTACTCATGTTGCGTTCACATTAGCTCGTTTGCAAGACCACTCACTCTATAGCTGCGTTCACACTAGCTTATGTGTTATTTGGACTAATTCTTTAGTCCCACATTGTGTAATTTTCCAAGTAGCCTTTGTCATATCAGCTATAAATACACTTTATCTCATTCATTGTAAAACACACTTAGTTTTATTCTGTAATCTTTCTCTTGGAATAAAACTCTTCTTCCTCTGTTCTATTTAGTTTTAGTTTTATTTATGTTCATGTTATTTAATTTCTGTTTTTCCTCTTCTTTAGCTATGTCTAGCTAATCCCCTTTGATTAGGGGGTGATGACGCTAATAGATATGATTCAACATGAATCACATAGCCAATAGATGAGGACTTTATATATGTAGATCTAGATCTGAATCAAGGGTTAGATCTGAACCTTCATATTCTGTGTCGTTTAAGAGCTATGCTCCTTCATAGGGTATATTCGTGTTCAATCTAACAATTATCAAATTTAGATCTAATTTTAGGTTTTTAGAAATTAATTTGTGATTCTGTCCTGATAGTCTATGGTTTTTTAAGAGCTCAGCTCCAGCATAGGCTATGCTTGTCGTTGTTTACTTATTTGTTTCTAAAAATCTATTTATCGTTGATTCGTGTTTGTGACAGAAACATGAATTAGATCTATATTTATTTGTTGGCTATTGATGAGTGTGAATCTAATCTGTGTCATTATCCCCTAATTGCTTTCTCCTATTAGATAAATCTCTCTTTTTATTTAATTGTTGTTATTTTCTGTGTTTTCAATCAATCAAAATTCTGGAATAACTTGATTGGATTTATTAATTAAAATATTTTTGGTCCCAGAGTTCGACACCCTCTACAACAATCCTTGTTGTTTAGGAAAACCGAACGGATTTTACAGTTGTTTACAATTGTATAATTTTTTCGCAAACAAATTTTGGCGCCGTTGCCGGGGACCAAAAAAATTTAATTAGAAGATCCTTCGGGTTATAATTAATTTTATTTTATTTTGGAAAAAAAAACACAAAATATTTTTATTTTGTTTTGTTTCTTTTGTTTTCTAGTATAGATTAAATAAAATCTTGCTAGTTGATTTTGTATTTGATTTGTGATACCATAATCTCAACAAATAAGAGAAAAATATATTCCTGCCAGATTTTGTTTTAATTTCTTTCCATCTGTATTTTTTTCCCTCTTCAATACAATTCTCTCTCTTTTCATTTTTACAAATTTTTGAAATAAAAAAATCTTTTACTCTGATTTTCTTTCTTTACTGCCAATCTCTTCTACAAAACCATCAGAACAGAGCAACTATTCACGTCCATCTTCACCTCTTCACAAAATCACAGACTCCAACTACCGACAGTTCTCAACTTAGCATCCACCGTCATCTATCATCGATTACAAGCCATCATCTCTTTCTCCGCACCGAGAACCAATCACTACAACTACAAGCCCAACCCTCGACAGAAAACCCTCAAACAAACATCCACCTACCCCAATTCAATCTATCGCCAATTAGGGCTAGGAGAATTGAAACCCACAAAGGTTACCCTTCAGCTTGCTGACCGATCAATTAAGAAACCTGTGGGAGAAATCGAGGATGTGTTGATCAAAATTGGCGAATTCATCTTTCCAGTAGATTTCATTGTCTTAGAAACTCAACAGGTTAGCAATCCTGCGAACCAAATCCCTTTGATTCTGGGACGACCCTTCTTAGCAACATCTAATGCTCTCATCAACTGTAGAAACGGGTCTATGAAACTTTCTTTCGGTAACATGACTGTCGAGCTAAACATCTTTAGAACTGAAAACTCTCCTAACTCTTATATGGACCAGTTTTCAGAAATCCATGCTGTCAACGATAATGAATCTGAGCTCGACCATTTGAATAACGAAATCGAATCAAATTACGAAACTTTGTTTCAAGATACTCCCGAAAATGTCTCTGATTCAATTTCTATTGAGCCGCTCACAATTGAGCCTATTCCTCAACCTATTTCTTCGGTTGAGTCGTCCCCAAAATCTGAACTCAAAGTGCTGCCCAGTCATCTTAAGTACGCTTACTTAGGAGACAATGAAACTTTTCCTGTCATCATCACTTCTGACCTTACTTTAGAGCAGGAACAATTGCTCCTTCCCATCCTTAAGAAAAATAAGGAAGCAATTGGTTGGTCCATGGCTGATATTAAGGGGATTAGTCCTTCGATTGTCCAACATCGAATCCACCTTATAGATGATGCCAAACCCACTCGTGATCCCCAGCATCGACTGAACCCCATCATGAAAGAAGCAGTTCGTGTAGAAATCCTTAAATATCTTGACAATGGAATCATCTACCCGATTTCCGACAGTCAATGGGTTAGTCCGATTCATGTCGTATCTAAGAAATCAGGGATTACCGTGATCCAAAATGAAGCTAACGAGCTTATCCCAACCCGCACCCAGACTGGTTGGCGTGTTTGCATTGACTATAGGAAACTTAACGCTGCAACACGTAAGGATCATTTCCCTCTGCCATTTATCGATCAAATGTTAGAATGGCTAGCCGGACATGAGTACTATTGTTTCCTTGACGGGTACTCGGGCTATAATCAAATCCCTATCGCTCTTGAGGACCAAGAGAAAACCACTTTCACTTGTCCATTTGGTACATTTGCATACCGTCGTATGCCTTTTGGTCTCTGTAATGCACCTGCAACCTTTCAGAGGCGCATGATTAGCATTTTTTCTGATATGATCGAGCAATTTTTGGAAGTTTTCATGGATGATTTTTCCATCTTTGGGGATTCTTACACCGAGTGTTTACATCATCTCGATCTTGTTCTTAATCGTTGTAAAGATAAACACTTAACGCTTAATTGGGAAAAGTGTCACTTCATGGTCAAACATGGCATTGTTTTAGGACATGTCATCTCTAACAAAGGAATTGAAGTAGACAGAGCCAAAATTGAGGTTATCTCGAATCTTCACATTCCCAAAACGGTTAAGGACATCCGATCCTTTTTAGGTTATGCTGGTTTTTACTGTCGCTTTATAAAAGATTTCAGCAAATTCACTCGACCTTTGACCAATCTTCTTGGTAAGGATGTTCCTTTCGACTTCAATTCTGATTGCATTTCATCTTTTGAGCATCTTAAAAATGAACTTGTCTCGGCTTCGATCATCTGCTCTCCCAACTGGAAGCTGCCTTTTGAAATCATGTGTGATGCCTCGAATTTCGCTGTTGGCGCTGTCTTAGGACAACGCGTCGATAAAATTCTTCATGTCATTTACTACGCGAATAAGACTTTGAACGATGCCCAAATTAATTATACGACCACTGAAAAGGAACTCTTGGCAGTTGTTTTTGCTCTAGAAAAATTCAGGCCTTATCTAGTTGGCTCACACATCACGGTTTATACCGATCATTCCGCACTTAGGTACCTTTTCTCTAAAAAGGATGCTAAGGCTCGTCTTATTCGTTGGATCCTTCTACTTCAAGAATTTGAACTTACCATTAAGGATAAAAAAGGATCTGACAACGTTATTGCGGACCACTTGTCTCATCTTCCAAATGCCCCGTCTTCTTCTCTTCCAATCAACGAGAATTTCCCTGATGAACAGCTGTTTTCTTTATCCACTGATCCTTGGTACGCTGACATTGTCAACTACTTAGTCACCAAGCAGACCCCTTCTTTTTTGGTCTAAGCAGGATAAACACAAATTCTTTTCTCAAGTGAAACATTTTTATTGGGATGACCCCTATCTTTTCAAATACTGTCCAGACCAAATCATTCGATGGTGTGTTCCCGACACTGAAACTCACAGTGTCCTCTCTTTCTGTCATGACCAAGCCTGTGGTGGTCACTTCGGTCCCAAAAAGACAGCTGAAAAGGTTCTCCAATCGGGTTTCTACTGGCCTAACCTTTTCAAAGACGCGTACGAATTTTGTAAAACTTGTGATCGATGTCAATTCTTAGGGAAAATTTCTAAACGGAATATGATGCCCCTAAACCCCATTCTAGAGGTCGAAATTTTTGATGTATGGGGTATAGACTTCATGGGACCCTTCCCTAATTCTTTTGTGAACCTTTACATTCTCTTAGCTGTTGATTATGTTTCCAAATGGGTCGAAGCAGTACCATGCAAAACAAACGATAACAAGGTTGTTGTGCGCTTCTTGAAAGAAAACATCTTTTCTAGGTTTGGCACACCTCGCACAATAATCAGTGATAATGGTACACACTTCTGCAATCGTTCTTTTGAAGCTCTCATGAGAAAGTATTCGATAACCCACAAGTTATCCACTCCTTACCATCCTCAAACTTGTGGGAAAGTTGAAGTATCGAATAGGTAGATTAAGCAAATCCTTGAGAAAACTGTGAATCGAAATCGTAAAGATTGGTCCCAAAAGTTAACCGACGCTCTTTGGGCTTACCACACTGCTTTTAAAACAAACTTAGGTATGTCCCCTTATCGGTTGATTTTTGGTAAGCCATGTCACTTACCAGTCGAACTAGAACATAAGGCATTATGGGCAATAAAAACTTTAAATCTTGATTTAGAACAAGCAGGTGAGCATAGGAAGCTTCAACTTAATGAACTTGATGAAATTCGAAATGACGCCTATGAAAATGAACGAATTTACAAGGACAGAACAAAAGTTTTTCATGATAAATCAGTTTTACATAAAACTTTCATGCCAGGTCAAAAAGTTCTGTTGTATGACTCAAAACTGCATTTATTTCCGGGTAAGTTAAAATCTAGATGGACAGGACCTTACACTATGCGGACTGTTTTTCCGTATGGTGCGGTAGAAATTGAGAATCCAACCGATGGATCATCCTATAAGGTCAATGGTCAACGCCTTAAACCTTACTTGGAACCAATACCCAACCAAGAGGAAGAGCTCATGGTCCTCCATGAGCCACATTACATTCGGTATGACGCACTAACCCTCTTTTGTACAGATGTAAATATTCTCTTTCACTAAGATATGTCTGATTAAGACTGTGAGGACACAGTCACAATCAAGTGTGTGGGGGGAGGGGGAATTTACATTACAGCAATAATCAAATTTTATGAACTAGGTCATTCATTGAACAAGGATTAACTTAAATTCATAAATAACACCTTGGTTCTTGTTTGATAAGTTGAATTGTTGGGTGATGGGAATGAACATTATTTATTCATTGAATCGTAATGTGTCTTTTTAAGATGCTAGATTGAGACTGTGCAGACGTTAGTCGTGTTCTGGAGTAAACGTGTCAACCTTTGTTATACACGTTAGAATGTGCAAGTAAAAATAATCAAAAAAAAAATCGAATAAAAAATGAGTTTGCACCTACATATGTTGGATTTTCTGAGTTCGTTTTCATGCATAATATTTTCTTTTCCACTCAAATTTTCAAAATCGTAAGTTCTAAAATCCACTTGGCCCAATTAAGGAGAAATGACTCATGGTAGAGTTCTTCTTCGATACCCCACATTATTCAAACCCAAGATTTAGTCGAATTACATCCATGTTTCGACAAGTTTTTCTTATATTGGTATACTTAAGAACCTTGTACTGATTTATTTTCAAAGGTTCAAAAATGTCACTTTTTATACCAATATTACACCACCCACTCCGTACTTGCTTTAAGATAGGATAACCATATACCACATCTTACTTTATATGGGTTATCTATCTTACGAAACTTTGCTTATCATCCCTTTCAGCTTTTTATATAACATCAATCCAGACTTGTGTGTTGATTTAAGGTTATAGAAGTAGAGTAACTAGGGCACAAAACTTTCCTTTCATGAAGTGTTGGTTATGATTCGCTTTGTAGAGGAGGTATCAAATGAAATAATGTACGGTATCATTCCATTCCATCTCCATTCATCACTCATTATTTATAAAAAAAGAGAAAAGAAAAAAAAGAAAAAAAAATGAAATAAAGAGAGAGTCTCTCTGAATAAAATAGTCATTCATCATTCTTGACTATAAAGCATTCAATTCCATTCCATCCACATCCATTCTACCGTACTTGGAAGTGAGGATTATAGTAGAGGAGATGAAAGGAAATAAAAATGTTCGTATGTGCCTTAGTATTACTTTATCTTTTGTAATTTGAAGTTCAACGAATACACTTGCCCTCTTATCTAGAATATTTTTAGAACTTACAAAATTTTCCTTCATCTATGCATAACTCATATCCAATACATTACAGTTACATTGGTGCAAAATCATTCAAAAAAAAAGGAATAAAGAAATGATTGGGTGCACATTGTCGATGTGTAGAACTTTGGTTGACACCACGCTCTTAACCTTCAAGACAATTACAGTGTTATCAAGGAATTATGATTCAGCTTGAAAATTTTTGTTTATTTTTGCACTAATTATGGGATTGACAATTTGGGGCTAAACCGTTATTATTGAAGTTAGGTGAAATCCTTGGAATGTGAAAGACCTTAAATATATTATTTGATTAATCCGCGTACATAAGACGCTTAAGATTTTGTGGGTAGTATCTACTGAAAACCCTCACGAGACAACACTCGTCCTACTGGGGACACCCAGAGGTTTAACGGCTTGTTGCATACGCTAAATGCAATCGTGTTTCCTACGAAAGTGTGACATATCTTAGTTTAGTTTATTCGAGGACGAATAAAAAGATAAGTGTGGGGGTATTTGATATACACGTAAATGTGTATATTTTATCCGCTTATTTATCTAGTTTTCTATTTAAAATAATTAATATTGTGTATTTATAGCTGTGTTTTTAGATTGTTGATAAAAAGCTTGGTTTAGAGCATTTGATGGATAAAGCATGAAGAATTGTCTTAAAAATAGTGAAGTTTGAAATTGCTAAAGCTTGAAGAGTTTAAAGCTTGAAGAACGGTTGCAAATAGAGTTCATTTAGAAAGATTTGGCTCAGTGAATACTCATACCGGGTTCACATTAGCTCCTTTGAAATGCCTCTTACTCATGTTGCATTCACATTAGCTCGTTTGCAAGACCACTCACTCTACAGCTGCATTCACACTAGCTTATGTGTTATTTGGACTAATTCTTTAGTCCCACATTGTGTAATTTTCCAAGTAGCCTTTGTCATATCAGCTATAAATACACATTATCTCATTCATTGTAAAACACACTTAGTTTTATTCTGTAATCTTTCTCTTGGAATAAAACTCTTCTTCCTCTGTTCTATTTAGTTTTAGTTTTATTTATGTTCATGTTATTTAATTTCTGTTTTTCCTCTTCTTTAGCTATGTCTAGCTAATCCCCTTTGATTAGGGGGTGATGACGCTAATAGATATGATTCAACATGAATCACATAGCCAATAGATGAGGACTTTATATATGTAGATCTAGATCTGAATCAAGGGTTAGATCTGAACCTTCATATTCTGTGTCGTTTAAGAGCTATGCTCCTTCATAGTGTATATTCGTGTTCAATCTAACAATTATCAAATTTAGATCTAATTTTAGGTTTTTAGAAATTAATTTGTGATTCTGTCCTGATAGTCTATGGTTTTTTAAGAGCTCAGCTCCAGCATAGGCTATGCTTGTCGTTGTTTACTTATTTGTTTCTAAAAATCTATTTATCGTTGATTCGTGTTTGTGACAGAAACATGAATTAGATCTATACTTATTTGTTGGCTATTGATGAGTGTGAATCTAATCTATGTCATTATCCCCTAATTGCTTTCTCCTATTAGATAAATCTCTCTTTTTATTTAATTGTTGTTATTTTCTGTGTTTTCAATCAATCAAAATTCTGGAATAACTTGATTGGATTTATTAATTAAAATATTTTTGGTCCCAGAGTTCGACACCCTCCACAACAATCCTTGTTGTTTAGGAAAACCGAACGGATTTTACAGTTGTTTACAATTGTATAATTTGTTCGCAAACAATCGCCATGGAACTCAGTGTAGCCGCCGTCAACTAAGAAGGATGAAAGCTAATCAAAACTCTAATTCTACTCAACTCTAAAGCAAATCAAGACTCTCTTTCTTTTCTAATTGTGAGTATGATGATCTTAATAAGATTATTAGCAAACTAATTAGATTAAGATGTGATATGGATCATAAGAAAATGATGTGAATTGTCATATATGTTGTTGTAAACCTTATGCTATCATGTATGTTATAAATCCTATGTTATGTGATGATGATATCCTATATGTTGTAAATCATGCTATGACGATATTATATATGTTGCAAGTTTCTATGCTAAGTTGCGATGTTACAAAGCCATGATGTTATTATGTTGTAGTTAGCTTATGAATCATGATGTTGATTATATATATTTGTGCTATGATGATTCACATGATAAATCACATGTACCTATGCAAGTTTAGATTTATTAGTATGTATAATCTCATATATTGTATGACATCTATTTAGATCTAGAATTATGACATCTATTTAGATCTAGAATTATGCTATGACATGTGTGAGTTCTATGTGTTAGATGCTAGTTCACACCATCATTATGTTGCATAAACCACATATGCAAGTTTATACATGAACTTAGGTTATGATCATTTTATGTAAGTTGTGACATTTAACCGAACAAGTTGACACATTTAGATCCATGACATGTGTAGTTTTATGCAAGTTTCACCCCTATTATGATTAGATCTATTTTATTTGTCTATATGTTGTGATAATTTATCTTTGTGCTATGAGTTAGACTATTCGAGTCTAACGTATATTTTGCATTGAATAAGCGAACGTAAAACATGGGGTAGGGGTAATATTATAACGACCCGAACTCCACCGGTAAGGAAAGCCCGGATTGAGATGAGAACAACACACATCGGAACACAGACGGAAGAACATTTCATTGTTATTATAACAATTCCATCAGATACAAGAATATACAGAGTATAAATGAATAAAATACATTCGAATAATATCAGAGATTACAATAAATTACATAGCAGGGGAAAAATATACAAAACACAACTGAAAGTGATACACGGATACAGAGCTTTCCGAGCATCGTTCCAGCTGTAAATCAGGACCCTGTGGATATAAATCTGCAAAATCAAAACTACTAGCTGCCCGTGTGGAAAATAGGGGCACCCAGAGTTTAGGTTAAAACAATAAACTCTAGGTCAGTCATGTGACTGGTGTGAGAACTAAAAAAGTTATTTAAAACTTTACTTTAAAAGATAGTAATTCAAGGGACCACGCAGTATAACACGGAATGGGTTTCCTCCCAAGAATACTAGTGCATATAACAAAACAGCGCAATGTTTTTTGGGAAAATGAAGCTATTATAAGACCGAGGTCCCATCACACAATGCAACGCAAGCCGGAGGATAGGGTTTTCTCTTATAATAGCTAAACATGCTTGGTACGTCAAAACAAATCATTTGATACTATTGTAAGTGTATAGTGTCAAAACAATTTTCAATCATAAATATCAATCATAGGCGGCATGGGTACCATCTATCATGTCGCCATACTAGTTCTACAATTAAAATAGCAATATCACGTATTGGAAATTGGATTCCATCATGAGCCGAGGCAAGGGGCAAGCTCCTCTCCGCGTTCGAGAGACTCTAGCAAATGTCTCAGGACCCCACTATGATCCTTGGATCTTCCGGGCCGGTCCTCTCTTACTTTTGAGGATTGGCAATTCCTGAACACACGTTTCCCGGTCCTTACAGACCTATATCCAAGGCGCCTCGTATCCAACACCCACACAGGTGAAAAGTATATAAATGTCAGGGCTGGTAGGTCACTGACACCACCTTAGCTAGAATGAAACGTCGTGCTCTCCCTGTAGTCACTATCCCGTTTTTGACTCATACCGAGGTGTGAGGCTCGCGAATTCACGCTATACACAAAGCTGCGCCAAACAGGCCGTGCTTTGATCATCAACCACAAGACTTTGCTTTTCAACAGAAGCCTTGATCAATTGCCGCTTACGCGTGCCACACTATCAATTCACTCCATGCGACTGATGTTCATCGATATACAATCTCTGAGCTCGTACGTCTCAGAGAAGGGCGTTAAGCAAGAGAATAAATTCTCCGCCGCCAAACAGATGTATATTTAATAGAGATCAATCAACACAGAACAAAATCCAATGTCAGACACACAATCCATTTACAAGTTAGTTCTGGGTCTGAACGAAACCGGAGGCACTTTCCTCGCATATCCATCCATCTCCAAGTACGTCTGGACGGTCACCAACTGTTTCCCTCATCTTGGGTGTACAGCCCAATCAAGATCATCAGTAATCACCCAAACGATGTGAATACTTTCGGTCTTCAACCACCGTCTTTATCTTCGACATCTCGTCAAATCGGTTATTCAGAATGGGTATAAACCCGGCCTTTCTAAATAACCCACGTATATAATAAACAAATGTTACACAAACACAACGAACGCCTCATTCCAATTCAGAATATTCTTTTATTCACAAAATCACATTCTTAGGGGAAAGGTTCCCATTAATTTTATCCAAGATAAATTCTTTTAAATTTATTCTTTAATCTTCCTTTGGATATCATTTCAAACTAGTCGGGATTAGCGAACCACTCCGAAGTAATTATTTATTTTGTTTCCCAATCCCAACCTATTCATCCCATGGAGCAAAACTGGTAATACTCCATATCTAACACCATGGTGTTATCGGTAAAATTAATTACCATTTCACGTTCAAATCTAATTAAAGATTTAACTATCGCTTTGGAGCAAAACTGGTGGTACTCCACTCTCGATCACCTTTCAGATTTGATAATTTAAATTATTAATTCACATTTTAATCTAATTAAAGATTCATTAAAACTCTACTTAGTTTTAATCTTTTCAAAAATCAACATCCTGTCTTTAACTGGGTTAAAGAACCAATGTCATCTAAAACACGATTCACGACAAACCCAAATCACATTTGATATTAATTACAAGGCTTTGAATAGAAAATATATCGGCTTATATTCTATATCAAATTCTGAAACCAACAAATATCGTATTGGAAATAACGATATAAAATATGTCTTTCAAATTCCCATAACAATATCTGTATAGTCACGAAATCCAACATCAAAATATTCCAAAGACAATTTCGATTCAGATCCACGTCCACTTCACGTATTGGGAATATTGATTATTTTTAAAATCACTTTCAAATTCAATTTATTTATTTCGAAAATAAATTGATTTTAATTCTAGTTCAAAACAAGTTCATTTCGACAAAAGTATATTTTTATCCTTTCAAATGTGGAATTTTACATCCCAGTTCTTTCCAATTCACATATTATGATTTTACACAAATTATAGATATTTTTAATAATTTTATCAAGGCCCGTACAGTCGATTTCCATCAACGGCTATCGAACTACACTTACAACGACCTTTTTCAAATTTGATTTGGACATAAATCCAAATCCAACCTTTGGATTTCAAATTTCTAACATTCATTGGAAAGCTCTTTTCGATACGAACCCAACGGTTCCGGTTTTAGGAGAATCTGACGGTCGGATCTCCCTCAACGTCAATTCGAAGTCAATGGTCGAAATTCACGAACTTCCACGGCACGGCGCGTTCTATTCAGGCCATTATATATAAATAATATATATATTATATATATTTCGTAGATTTCCTTTTAAAACGTATTTTATAAATCGTTTTAAATTCATTTTTAAAATCATTTCAACACCATATTCAATTTCTAATCAAAATTGAATGTTTTATATCATTGCTATATAAATGATAATATTTTCAAAACGTTATATTTTGAAATCACTTCTTTTTCTATAATTATTTTAAAAATGAATATAATCGATATAAATATCGCTCACGTCAAAATGACGCATCTCTAATCAACATGGCTTTATATATTTCAATAAATTCGTTATTCTATTCAACAAATGAATATTTTCTCCCATTCAACACATGAATCTATATTTCTTTCAACACATGAATAATCTCAACAAATGAGTCCTGTCAACACATCACTATTTTTGTTATGTAAAATATTTTATAAAATTATGGTATCTATCGCTTGATTTTTAATTAGACTCTACCATAAAGTAGATTCTAATTGTAAATATGATAAAGATGTAATTTTTATTATTAAAATATTTCACTCAACACATAAATAGTTTCAATACATGAACATCGTTAACACATGACTATTTTTATATTCAACACATGAATTTCCTTTTGTAAAATTCATTATTTTCCCAATTACAATGAGGCCCAATCAATTACCATATAACGTTAATTATATGGGTTCCATACAACACATGTATATAATAGCAACGATAACCAATCAACCATCATCCAACATGCAACACACAACTGCATAAGCATCAAATATAAATAATTAGCGCTTACACAGCCTGTCGACCGATCGATCGACATACAATTAAATAATTGGGATTAGTGTACGCCAAATATCATCCCAACACCCGTGTGGGGTTTCAAATAAACAAACACAAATTTTTATTTGTGTAGTTGGGCGATGTGTAAAATTTATCGACCCAATCAATATCAGTCAAATCAGTGTATATAACCAAATCGATCGATTTGTTTATAAATATTTATGTATTCACATTCACGTTAATATTTATATTTTTAATGATAATTATTTTATTTCAACCATCTACATTTAATTATTGATTTCACATCAACATCACAAACAAATTTTCACAACACATCAATCAAACAAACAAGCCATCCATGGTCTGTGGATGACGGGTGTCGGGTGCTGCTAAGCACCGTCTACATCCTAGTATATATATATAACTAGAATAAGAGATTTAGAGTGAGAAGTTCTCACCAATAGCTATTCCAATCATCTCAACTCTTCTTTTGTAGAAGTCTTCGCCATTCTCGCCTTTCGTCACTTTCGTTGCCCGTAGTCACTACATATATAAAAATCACATTTTTATATTGTTGCTATGTATATAAAAATCATATTTTTATAATTACTCCATATGGATAAAAATTCTATTTTTACATCGCTACTATATAGATAAAAATTCTATTTTTACACCGCTACTATATAGATAAAAATTCTATTTTTACTCCGCTACTATATGTGTAAAAATTCTATTTTTACACCGCTACTATATAGGTAAAAATTCTATTTTTACTCCGCTACAATATAGATAAAAATTCTATTTTTACTTCATTAAAAAATCATTTCTTTTCGTTTTCGAAAATCACATCTTTATTTCAACATATATATAATAAAAATCATATTTTTATTTTGCTATTCACATATAGAAAAATCGAATTTTTTTATAAACTAAAAATCACTCCTTTATGTATATAAAAATCATAGCTTTACACGAATAAAAATCAAAATTTATATGAATAAAAATCAAATTTTTATATACATTAAAACTGAGAATAAATTGAAAAATTAATAAATAAAAACTTACAGCAGCTCGGCAGGGAAGAAAATCGAATTGGAGAGAGGTTTCGCCGGAGCAGTGGGGTGGCGCGGGGTCGGAGCTGTGGTGGCGGGCTGTGGAGCGGCTAGCGGTTGCGGTTTTGGTGGCTCAGGGGTTTAGGGGGCGGCTGTCGCTTGAGGAACGAGGGGAAGGAGAAGAAGAGGAGGGCAGGGAGGAGGGGAGGAAGGAGGCTGGAGGGGGGGGCGCGTTCAACAGTGCGGTGGCGCGCTGTACGGGGCGGCGGCGAGATTCGTCGCCCCCTTTTTTTCTTTTTTTTTCAGAAATGAATTTCTAGGGGGGGGGGGGGGGCTGAATGAATAAAGGAAGAGGAGAGAGGAAGTTTTTTTTTTATTTCAAAAAGCAACTTTTTTATTCGACCTCGAAACGAGACCCACCACCTGTCGTCCATAGCTAATTACCCCTATTCCGAACACAATGGGATATGTACCGTAAGCTGATTCGACCATTTCGATCAGTTTCCGTTAAAATCAACATATAACTCTATATATTGAATTTGAACGCGCATTTCAATTTACTGGGGTCACTTACTAACTCTAAAAATTACAAAAAAATATTTTCTAGCTCCGTATTGACGATACGGTCCTAACAAAACTAATGTCGTCGAATTTTGAGACCGTTGAAAAAATGGCCATTTTCCAGTCAATTAAAATCAACTGGAACCGGTCAAACGCATTTTCCTTTGCCACGCTCACATATTGATTCGAATTTTTTTGAAATTTGGAATCTGGCAACAATTTGACATCACAGATCCAACAAAAGTGGTTTCGTCGAAATCCGAGGTCATTTGCAAAATGGCTATTTTTAAGGGCCTGAATTCCATAGCGACTATTCAGAATTTTCAACTGTACATATCTTTTGATTCCTGCTATGAAATCTCAATTTTTCAGATTCGTTGGAAAGATATTCTTAAATAGATCCTATTATTTTTGGTTTCACTAAAATCCAGTTTGTATTGCACCCGGTATGTTCAATTGAAATTTGAAATCGAATTATCAAACTACCGCGCAATTTTCAATTCTATTTATAATTATATATAATTATTTATATTCGAACGACGACGTATATAAATATATACGTTCGAATTCTATTCAAAATAATTTTTTCGTCGTTATTATTTAAAATAATCTATTTTAAATGTTCAAAATTCGCTAAATTTGCCAAAATAAAAATTTTAAACTGGCCCAGATTTTCGGGTTGTTACAATCTCCCCCACTTAAAACTTTTCGTCCCCGAAAAGTAACAAAGTCGAAAGTGGTTTGATTAATCAACTCTACGTTCGATCTGGCTTCCATTCTCCAACTTTTCAGTTTCTGAGAATTTTTAAATTCTTCAAAAATTTGGCTAACACCCGTAATTTTCGAAAAATTACTCCATGACCTCCTTTGTTCGGGGAGAGGTTTGGAAATTTATTGGGCCATATTATGTACCCAATAAATCCTAATAAGCATACACATATTTATAGTGATATATTCTGGTGTTTACAGGGGAGCGTGTATTGATAATAACTCCAGAGAATAAATTCTCGTCACCCTGTCAAAGCCTGAGGGAGTGTGTATTTTAAATGCTCCAGAGGATAAATCCTCATCACCTTGTCCCGTGTGGGAAATAAATAGTCCATGTGCTTTATCTAATAACTAGAGAGACGTGATTATTGTCAACTCTAGACCCGTGTGGGGTTTTTATTAATCTGGCAATTTTATCATTACAATTTAAATAGTCCATATCAGTCATCAGTTCAACCTGTAAAATATATTCATCACCATACAAGCCTCTCGCTCGTATGGTAAATCTTCCACCTCGTAACACAAGCTCCAAATGCTTATGTGGTATATGATGAAGTATGTCTATCTTCCAGAAGTATGCCATTTAATGTAGTTCAAAATTAATTGTTGCTATCCTATGGCGACGTTTATTATTTCACACAGAATAACCAGCACTCCGCATCCAATGGCATTCACAGGAGTTGATATAATAATATTTCGCATCCAACTCATTAAGGTTTACCTATTTGTTGGGCACGCAAATAAAATCTTTACTCAACAGCTATCCAATTTCCTGTTCAAACATATATAATAACTATTTTCTAATCAGTTCAATGTGTGATTTAATTGAATAAATTTGTTCTGGTTTTTATTAATGATATTCTAATCTTCTCTAAATCAAAGGCCGAAAAGGAGCATAACAATGGAAGCCGAAAAGGAACGAAGCCGAAAGTTGTTTAACAAATCAACTCAACTTCCATTATTTTGACTACGGCTTAAGTTCTTCAACTTTTCAGTTTCTAAGAACTTTTCAAATTTCTCAAAAATTTGGCTAACACCCTAAATTTTCGAAAAATTTCGCCATAACCTCCCCTGCACCGGGAGCAACGGGAAAATCCCGAAATTGCCATATAGGCCTTCTGATCTCAAAAAGAAAAAGAAAAAGCCAAGCGGCTAGCCAATCGGCTCATAAAATCAACATCACCCAAACAAAACAGTAAATTAATGTAAATATGTACCTATTTGTCGGGCAAACAAATTTTATTCTCTGCTCTAGCCTCCTTGCTATGACTTGTTCAATGTAAGTACATGTATATGCAAGCAAATGCGACCAATTTTCAGTTCAATTCAATATTCGATACAATTAGGCGTAATGGTTCAAAATTATCAAACAAATAAACAAACAACACAACCAGCAATCAATTAGTGAATTAGAGTTTCAAATTCATAATTTTGATACATATACAAAAATCATGTTTTTGATGCCAATTCACAACAATGTATTCTAGCTATGTTAGTTTTGGTTCTCACACCAGTCTAATGGAAATATATAGATATCACACCTTCGAAACACGAATATAAATACTGATGATGTGGCCACATCACCAGAATTATCCCCGGGCGTCTAGAATATGACTCTATATCTATCCAGTATATTAAAACTTCGAATATACGTTCATGACGCGTATACGCGAAATCTTTGTATACTCGATTGTCCAAATTCAAAATAAATAAATAATCAAATACGTATAAAATGGTTTAAATTTTCAAAACAAAATTGTTTTCATTTGAAAAATATACTCTTCACACTCGTTCTAGGATACTACTGATCCTATCTCTAACGAGTCATTCTAATTGGATATTACTAATCCAATATCTGATGAATTCTTTCATTTGGTTCTAATGTATCTTGTTCTCGAGCTCTGTAAACCAAAGCTCTGATACCACTTTATAACGACCCGAACTCCCCCGGTAAGAAAAGCCCGGATTGAGATGAAAACAACACACATCGGAACGCAGACGGAAGAACATTTCATTGTTATTACAACAATTCCATCAGATACAAGAATATACAGAGTATAAATGAATAAAATACATTCGAATAATATCAGAGATTACAATAAATTACATAGCAGCGGAAAAATATACAAAACACAACTGAAAGTGATACATGGATACAGAGCTTTCCGAGCATTGTTCCAGCTGTAAATCAGGACCCTGTGGATATAAATCTGCAAAACCAAAACTACTAGCTGCCCGGGTGGAAAATAGGGGCGCCCAGAGTTTAGGTTAAAACAATAAACTCCAGGTCAGTCATATGACTGGTGTGAGAACTAAAAAAAGTTATTTAAAACTTTACTTTAAAAGATAGTAATTCAAGGGACCACGCCGTATAACACGGAACGGGTTTCCTCCCAAGAATACTAGTGCATATAACAAAACAACGCAATGTTTTTTGGGAAAATGAAGCTATTGTAAGACCCAGGTCCCATCACACAATGCAACGCAAGCCGGAGGATAGGGTTTTCCCTTATAATAGCCAAACATGCTTGGTACGTTAAAACAAATCATTTGATACTATTATAAGTGTATAGTGTCAAAACAATTTTCAATCATTAATATCAATCATAGGCGGCATGGGTACCATCTATCATGTCGCCATACTAGTTCTACAATTAAAACCGCAATATCCCGTATTGGAAATTGGATTCCGTCATGAGCCGAGGCAAGGGGAAAGCTCCTCTCCGCGTTCGAGACACTCTAGCAAATGTCTTAGGACCCACTATGATCCTTGGATCTTCAGGGCCGGTCCTCTCTTACTTTTGAGGATTGGCAATTCCTGAACACACGTTTCCCGATCCTTACAGACATATATCCGAGGCGCCTCGTATCCAACAACTACCACAACCACATAGGTGAAAAGTATATAAATGTCAGGGCTGGTAGGTCACTGACACCACCTTAGCTAGAAAGAAACGCCGTGCTCTCCCTGCAGTCACTATCCCGTTTTTGACTCATACCGAGGTGTGAGGCTCGCGAATTCACGCTATATACAAAGCTGCGCCACACAGACCGTGCTTTGATCATCAACCACAAGACTTTTCTTTTCAACAGAAGCCTTGATCAATTTCCACTTACGCGTGCCACACTGGCAATTCACTCCATGTGACTGATGTCCATCGATATACAACCTCAGAGCTCGTACGTCTCAGAGAAGGGCATTAAGCGAGAGAATAAATTCTCCGCCGCCAAACAGATGTATATTTAATAGAGATCAATCAACACAGAATAAAATCCAATGTCAGACACACAATCCATTTACAAGTTCGTTCTGGGTCTGAACGAAACCGGAGGCACTTTCCTCGCATATCCATCCATCTCCAAGTACATATGGACGGCCACCAACTGTTTCCCTCATCTTGGGTGTACAGCGCAATCAAGATCATCAGTAATCACCCAAATGATGTGAAGACTTCCGGTCTTCAACCACTGTCTTCATCTTCAACATCTCGTCGAATCGGTTATTCAGAATGGGTATAAACCCGGCCTTTCTAAATAACCCACGTATATAATAAACAAATGTTACAAAAACACAATGAACGCCTCATTCCAATTCAGAATATTCTTTTATTTACAAAATCACATTCTTAGGGGAAAGGTTCCCATTAATTTTATCCAAGATAAATTCTTTTAAATTTATTCTTTAATCTTCCTTTGGATATCATTTCAAACTAGTCGGGATTAGCGAACCACTCCGAAGTAATTATTTATTTTGTTTCCCAATCCCAATCTATTCATCCCATGGAGCAAAACTGGTAATACTCCATATCTAACACCACGGTGTTATCGGTAAAATTAATTACCATTTCACGTTCAAATCTAATTAAAGATTTAACTATCGCTTTGGAGCAAAACTGGTGGTACTCCACTCTCGATCACCTTTCAGATTTGACAATTTAAATTATCAATTCACATTTTAATCTAATTAAAGATTCATTAAAACTCTACTTAATTTTAATCTTTTCAAAAATCAACATCCTGTCTTTAACTGGGTTAAAGAACCAATGTCGTCTAAAACACGATTCACGACAAACCCAAATCACATTTGATATTAAATACAAGGCTTTGAATAGAAAATATATTGGCTTATATTCAATATCAAATTCTGAAACCACCAAATATCGTATTGGAAATAACGATATAAAATATATCTTTCAATTCCCATAACAATATCTGTATAGTCACGAAATCCAACATCAAAATATTCCAAAGACAATTTTGATTCCGATCCACTTCCACTTCACGTATTGGGAATATTGATTATTTTTAAAATCACTTTCAAATTCAATTTATTTATTTCGAAAATAAATTGATTTTAATTCTAGTTCAAAAGTAGTTCATTTCGACAAAAATATATTTTTATCCTTTCAAATGTGGAATTTTACATCCCAGTTCTTTCCAATTCACATATTATGATTTTACACAAATTATAGATATTTTTAATAATTTTATCAAGGCCCGTACAGTCGATTTCCATCAATGGCTATCGAACTACACTTACAACGACCTTTTTCAAATTTGATTTGGACATAAATCCAAATCCAACCATTGGATTTCAAATTTCTAACATTCATTGGAAAGCTCTTTTCGATACGAACCCAACGGTTCCGGTTTTAGGAGAATCTGACGGTCGGATCTCCCTCAACGTCAATTCGAAGTCAATGGTCGAAATTCACGAACTACCACGGCGCGGCGCGTTCTATTCAGGCCATTATATATAAATAATATATATATATTATATATATTTCGTCGATTTCCTTTTAAAACGTATTTTATAAATCGTTTAAATTCGTTTTTAAAACCATTTCAACACTATATTCAATTTCTAATCAAAATTGAATATTTCATATCATTGCTATATAAATGATAATATTTTCAAAACGTTATATTTTGAAAACACTTCTTTTTCTATAATTATTTTAAAAATGAATATAATCGATATAAATATCGCTCACGTCAAAATGGCGCATCTCTAATCAACACAGCTTTATATATTTCAATAAATTCGTTATTCTATTCAACAAATGAATATTTTCTCCCATTCAACACATGAATCTATATTTCTTTCAACACATGAATAATCTCAACACATGAGCCCTGTCAACACATCACAATTTTTGTTATGTAAAATATTTTATAAAATTATGGTATCTATCGTTTGATTTTTAATTAGACTCCACCATAAAGTAGATTCTAATTGTAAATATGATAAAGATGTAATTTTTATTATTAAAATATTTCACTCAACACATAAATAGTTTCAATACATGAACATCGTTAACACATGACTATTTTTATATTCAACACATGAATTTCCTTTTGTAAAATTCATTATTTTCCAATTGGAATGAGGCCCAATCAATTACCATATAACGTTAATTATATGGGTTCCATACAACACATGTATATAGTAGCAACGATAACCAATCAACCATCATCCAACGTGCACCACACAACTGCATAAGCATCAAATATAAATAATTAACGCTTACATAGCTTGTCGATCGATCGATCGACATACAATTAAATAATTGGGATTAGTGTACGCCAAATATCATCCCAACACCCGTATGGGGTTTCAAATCAACAAACACATATTTTTATTTGTGCAGTTGGGCGATGTGTAAAATTTATCGACCCAATCAATATCAGTCAAATCAGTGTATATAAACAAATCGGTCGATTTGTTTATAAATATTTATGTATTCACATTCACGTTAATATTTATATTTTTAACGATAATTATTTTATTTCAACCATCTACATTTAATTATCGATTTCACATCAACATCACAAACAAATTTTCACAACACATCAATCAAACAAACAAGCCATCCATGGTCTGTGGATGACGGGTGTCGGGTGCTGCTAAGCACCGTCTGCATCCTAGTATATATATATATATATATATATATATATATATATATATAACTAGAATAAGAGATTTAGAGTGAGAAGTTCTCACCAATAGCTATTCCAATCATCTCGACTCTTCTTTTGTAGAAGTCTTCGCCGTTCTCGCCTTTCGTCACTTTCGTTGCCCGTAGCCACTGCATATATAAAAATCACATTTTTATATTGTTGCTATGTATATAAAAATTATATTTTTATAATTACTCCATATGGATAAAATTCTATTTTTACATCGTTACTATATAGATAAAAATTCTATTTTTACACCGCTACTATATAGATAAAAATTCTATTTTTACTCCGCTACCATATAGATAAAAATTCTATTTTTACACCTCTACTATATAGGTAAAAATTCTATTTTTACTCTGCTACTATATAGATAAAAATTCTATTTTTACTTCATTAAAAAATCATTTCTTTTCGTTTTCGAAAATCACATCTTTATATGGTTTTCAACGAATAAAAATCACATCTTTATTTCAACATATATATAATAAAAATTAGATTTTTATTTCGCTATTCACATATAGAAAAATCGAATTTTTTTATAAACTAAAAATCACTCCTTTATGTACATAAAAATCATAGCTTTACACGAGTAAAAATCACAATTTATATGAATAAAAATCAAATTTTTATATACATTAAAACTGAGAATAAATTGAAAAATTAACAAACAAAAACTTACAGCAGCTCGGGAGGGAAGAAAATCGAATTGGAGAGAGGTTTCGCCGGAGCAGTGGGGTGGCGCGGGGTCGGAGCTATGGTGGCGGGTTGTGGAGCGACTGGCGTTGGCGGTTTTGGTGGCTCAGGGGTTTAGGGGGGCGGCTGTCGGTTGAGGAACGAGGGGAAGGAGAATAAGAGGAGGGCGGAGAGGAGGGGAGGAAGGAGGCTGGGGGGGCATTCAACAGCGCGGTGGCGCGCTGTACGGGGCGGCGACGAGATCCGTTGCCCCCTTTTTTTCTTTTCTTTTTCAGAAATGAATTTCTAGGGGGGGGGGGGGGCCTGAATGAATAAAGGAAGAGGAGAGAGGAAGTTTTAATTTTTTTTATTTCAAAAAGCAACTTTTTTATTCGACCTCGAAACGAGACCCACAGCCTGTCGTCCACAGCTAATTACCCTCATTCCGAACACAATGGGAAATGTACCGTAAGCTGATTCGACCATTTCGATCAGTTTCCGTTAAAATCAACATATAACTCTATATATTGAATTTGAACGCGCATTTCAATTTACTGGGGTCACTTACTAACTCTAAAAATTACAGAAAAATATTTTCTAGCTTCATATTGACGATACGGTCCTAACAAAACTAATTACGCGAATTCTGAGACCATTGGAAAAATGGCCATTTTCCAGGCGATTAAAATCAACTGGAACTGGTCAAACGCGTTTTCCTTTGCCACGCTCACATATTGATTCGAAAAATTTTGAAATTTGGAATCTGGCAACAATTTGACATCACGGATCCAACAAAAGTGGTTTCATCGAAATCCGAGGTCGTTTGCAAAATGGCTATTTTTAAGGGCCTGAATTCCATAGCGACTATTCAAAATTTTCAACTGTACATATCTTTTGATTCCCGCAATGAAATCTCAATTTTTCAAATTCGTTGGAAAGATATTCTCAAATAGATCCTATTATTTTTGGTTTCACTAAAATCCGGTTTGTTTTGCACCCGGTATGTTCAATTGAAATTTGAAATTGAATTATCGAACTGCCGCACCATTTTCAATTCTATTTATAATTATATATAATTATTTATATTCTAACGACGACGTATATAAATATATACGTTCGAATTCTATTCAAAATAAATTTTTCGTCATTATTATTTAAAATAATCTATTTTAAATGTTCAAAATTCGCTAAATTTGCCAAAATAAAAATTTTAAACTGGCCCAGATTTTCGGGTTGTTACAAATATTAAGGATTTAATATTAAGAAATTGGGGTGCAATTGATATGATTTTGCATACCATAAGTGGATGGCCATAATTGAGTCAATTATGGACATCATTAAAATTGGAATTAATTAATGATTTGAATAGGGATATATTTAAAACTGGGGTAAAAGATTATAAGTGTTAATCAATGCTTAGGACACGAGGTTGGACTCGTTTGTGACGTAAAACTTCCCGGACCCGCTCGGCGAATCCAGTAGTCACAAATGTCAGCCCAATGTGAGAGGTCCTAGGTCCAAATTAAAGCATAACAGTTGTAAAGACATGAGGTTAGACTCTTTTATGGTGTAAGACTGCCTGGACCCGTCCGGCGAATCCAGCTGCCATAAATGCCAGTCTAATGTGAGAGGTCTTTATGAGGTTATGGCCTGAATGAATTAAGAAATACTTAACCAGATAAACATGTGAAGTGGGACATGGGGGTTAATTAGGTGCCTTGGGTGGCATGAGGAATCTAGTAGGTGCCTTTAGTGGCATTTGAAATACTATTAGTAAGACTTAACTAAACACATATGTAAATGAACATGAATAAGAAGAGGGTTAAGTGGGATATACTAGTAGGGACAAGCTTAGGTGGATAGCTTGTGGTAAGTAATTGGGGGCCCATTTCAACCAGTAACCCAAACTTATCTTTGTGGGCTCGACCCAAGTCGAGGACGGGACACACATACTAGGCTTGACTATAAGAGGCCAAACGGGTTAGCGGTGGCAACGCAAGTCCAATGGGTTTCATATGCATGTGTGGACCCGGACTGGTAGGTAAGACGTTGTTGCATCGTGTAGGTATAAGCCGTGCATCCTCAAGTTGTATCGGGTTGCCACTTTAGGGGAGTGATACAACCCACTGTGGGGCCAACATGGGTATCTACGAGTAGGGAGTCGATCGAAAGTGGGTAGTAGGGTACACCTAGCGGAGATAGGGGCAGGCGGCACCTATGTAGTCAGCTAGGGGTACACGACACGAAGTTATTTATAAAATTTCTAAGTGAAGCAAGTGGGATCAACCTTTAGGGTGACTGGTGTGGTGCAGTGTAGTAATTATTCGTTAGTAATTAGGTGTGCCTTTAATGTTATCTTTATCTGCTCTTCCATACCCAATAGTTCACAGACATTTCCTTATTTTCCAGCTTGTGCCTCAGTCTAATTATTTTGATAATAGTATTGTTAGAATTATCATATTCACCAGACTTTATGTCTGACCCCCTCTATTTCTATCCTTTTTCCCCCTCCAGGTCCTCAGGGTGGACCTAGCTCTAGTGGAGTCTGATTGAATTGCTTATTCTCTCTTTTGGAAAGCTTGGACCGCTGAAGTAAAGTCCAGCTTGTTATCTTCTTTAATGGCTATTTATGTAATGGGATTATGTATTTTGTTTTATCAAGATGGATATTGTACTTGACTCTGATTTATGGTTTTATGATGTAACAAACATGTTTAATTTCCACTACAATGAAATAAAGTTTTAGATTTCCAAGTACTACTTATTATCTGTCTTATTGTAATTTTTCTGTTCTATATTCACTTAAAACCTCCATGGAAGTTAATGCATTCCCTTTGTGAGTGACATTAATGGACATGGGGTGTTACAGAGTGGCTGAGGATAGCATAGACAAGACTGCCTTTAGGACTCCAAACGGCTTCTTTGAGTGGCTTGTGATGCCCTTCGGTTTGACAAACGCCCCCGCATACTTTGTTGACTTGACGAGTAGGGTGTTTAGGGAGTACCTTAATAAATTCGTGGTAGTCTTTGTGGACGACATCTTGATCTTTTCTAAGAGCGAGGAAGAGCATACCCTACATCTTAGGGAAGTATTGGAGACTCTTCGAGCGCATAGCCTTAAAGCTAAATTTTCTAAATTTCACTTTTGGAGGAAGGAAGTACGATTCTTGGGGCACATGGTTTCCAGAAGGTATAGCTGTGGATCCCGCGAAGGTAGTGGCCATCAAAGATTGGAAGGTCCCTAAAAATACTACTGAGGTAAGGAGTTTCTTAGGGTTGGCTGGCTACTATAGGAAGTTTATCAAAGACTTCGCAAAAATATCAGCCCCATTAACACGCTTGACGAAGAAGAATCTAGTTTTCACATGGGACGTAGATTGTGATGATGCGTTCCAACGTTTGAAGAGAGCTTTGACCATAGCCCTAGTCTTAGTGTTGCCAGATGGGAGTAAGCCATTTACTGTTTATACCAATGCTTGTGGGACAGGACTAGGCGCAGTCTTAATGCAAGAAGGAAGGGTAATAGCCTATGGTGGAAGGCAGTTAGTTGAGAGTGCATGAGAGAAATTACCCTACACATGACCTAGAGTTGGCCGCTATTGTTTTCGCGCTTAAGTCTTGGCGCCATTATCTTCTTGGCGAGAAATTCGAATTGTTCACTGACCACAAATCGCTAAAATACTTGTTCTCTCAGAAGGACTTGAACTTAAGGCAGCAAAGATGGATGGAATTCTTAGCGTCCTACGATTTCGAGATAGCACATACCCCTGGCAAGGGTAACGTGGTGGTAGATGCCTTAAGTAGAAAAAGGTTGTCCTTGAGTCCGTTGTTCATTGAGCGGCGAAGCTTAGATTTCATCTCTACATTTGACTTTAGACCTTCCATTGACTTCGTACCCGGTTTGCTAGCATCCTTAGAGGTCAGACCTACGCTTTTGGGACGAATTGGTGAGGCACAGCGAGATGACCCGCAGTTAGTTGAGTTAATAGAAAAGCTCAAAAGGGGGGAGTCATCGAGCCATCTCCGTAGGTATACCCTAGATGATAAGGGTTGGTTGTGTAGGGACGGTAGACTTTGTGTACCATGGGACGAGAATTTGAGGAAGACCATTCTTGATGATGCACACCGTTCGAAGATTACCATCCATCCCGACGGGGGCAAGATGTACATGGATATGAGATGAGTTTATTTTCGGGCCGGCATGAAGAAAGATGTGGCTGAATTTGTCGCTAGATGCTTGGTGTGCCAACAAGTAAAAGCAGAGCAAAAGAAGCCCGGTGGATCGCTTCACCCATTGGAGGTCCCACAATGGAAGTGGGAAAGTGTCTCGATGGACTTTATCGATGGGTTACCGAGATCGAGGAAGGGTAAGACGGGGATTTGGGTCATGGTAGAAAGACTTACTAGGAGCGCCCACTTCATTCCCGTGAAGAGTAAGAGGACTGCTCCATGGTTAGCCTCCGTATACATTCAAGAGATAGTTCGTTTGCACGGTGTTCCTTCTAGCATAGTGAGCAACCGCGATCCTATCTTCACTAGCGAATTTTGGAAGAGCTTGCAAGAGGCGGTAGGGACTCAGTTATGTTTGAGCACCGCATATCATCCTCAGACGGACGACTAGACCGAGAGGGTGAATCGTATTCTAGAGGACCTATTGAGGTTGTGTGTCTTAGACTTCGGAGGTACGTGGGAGGAACATCTTCCGTTGGTGGAGTTTGCATATAATAATAGCTTTCAGTCTAGCATTGGCATGGCACCGTTCGAAGCTCTATATGGACGGCCGTGTCGTTCGCCTACATGCTGGTGGGAGTCTATAGATAGGATCTTACTTGGGCCTGATATGATTAGAGAGACTTCGAAAAAGATCGATTTGATTCGAAGGAGGATGAAGACAACGCAAGACAGGCAGAAATCTTATGCGGACAAGAGGAGGACAGATCTCGAGTTTGATATTGGGGACATGGTCTTTGTCAAGGTGTCTCCATTACGGAATGTTGTTCGCTTTGGGTCCATTGGGAAGTTAGCACCACGGTTCGTAGGGCCGTTTCCTATTAAGGAGAGGATAGGGCAGATGGCGTATAGAGTGGAGTTTCCCGAGAGACTTAGTGGTGTACACGATGTATTCCATGTATCACATTTGAGGAAGTGCTTGCATGAGACCGCGGAAGTGGTAGAGCCAAGCTTGCTTAGAGAGGTGGAGATAGAGCGGGATGCGATGATTCGACGAGCTCCTACGTGCATTCTTGGGTCGAAGATTAAGAAATTGAGGAATCGAGAGGTCAGATTAGTCAAACCGCAATGGGGAGATGACGAAAGCAACACTACTTGGGAGACGGAGGAGAAGATGCGTTCATTGTACCCTTTTCTTTTCGAGGGTATGTCTTTTACTTTCTCCTTTATCGCTTAGCTTGTACTTATCTTATCTTTGGTATGTCCTCTCGCTAGTGTCTTTGACCTTTAGATAGGGTAATCTATGGTTGAAACATGTGTTTGAGACATGTTATGTGTGATGGATGCATGTGGATGCAAGTGTTTGCTAGTGGTTTCTCGTGGATGCATATACACACACTTTAGGCACTAGATCGGCTCAGTCACTTCATATTGCATATAAATGTGTGTACATATTTAAGTTAATGGACGTATAATGGTTGTGTTATCATATGGATGCTGCATTTTGGTGAATGGTTGTGCACACATGTAGAAATAATATGTATCGATAGGGTTCTTTCGCATACATAATGGACGCATGGCACTATCAGGGTTTGCATTAAGGAGGTTGATTGAATCAGTAGACCGCCTGATTTTGCATTAAATAAGGAACATATACACACACTTCTTGCATATGTTCATACAACATTACGAATTTACAAGGACAATGGACGCCTGTGTTTGATGGTTGAGTAGATGGTTGTTTGGATGCTAGGATATGCATTCTCCTTAACTTGGAGATTTCGGGGGCAAAATCCTTTAAGGAGGCGAGAATGTAACACCCCGGATTTTGAATAATCGAATTAACTAAATTGAAGAATAATTAAAATCAGACATGAGAATTAAAGGAAATGGGTGGTGCCATTGTGTTCGTCTCGGAATTCTGGTCGAGATAGAATCTAAGTTTGCGTAAAACGGATATCAGATGAAGAAGATATGGACGAACAAAATCAGAAGGGAAAATAGAAAAAAAAAAAGATTGCACTGGCGCATTTGGGAAGTGCACCAGTACAAATTTGCACTGGCGCACCTGCCAAGTGCACCCAGGCCGAGCAGCAGGCCTGCACAGCTTTCTGGTTCAGTCTGATCTATGTTGTGACTCATTGCTGAGTCCTTTCTGACTCCTTGATGAGTCATTAGGGTTGACTTGTCAACCTATCCCGACTGAATGGTTTTGATTAACCCTAAGATCATCCGACGGCTATGATTAAATTAAAACTCTATAAAAAGACATGAAGACTCAAACCCTAAAATCAAATTAAAACTGAAACTATGGCCGTCATGCCGTTACCTAGCAATTCAGCATAGCCGCCACCAATTAGAGAGGAAGAACAGCGAATCAAATCAGTTCTATTCAACTTTAACAACGAATCTTCTTCAAAGGAAAGCTAATACAACTTCAGAACTTAGAATTCAGAACTCAAGACCTTCTTTGAGTTTTGAGTTTGATTTCTTTAATAAAATAATTAGCAATTTAATTGGATTAAGTTATGATGCGGATTATATGGATGTGATGTGAATTGTTGACCGCTTGTTATAATTATGTTGTAAAAATTGTGATGTTATCATATATGTTGTAAATCCTAGGATGTTATGATGTTGTCATCTATGTTGTAAAGTTATGATGCTATCACCTATGTTGTAATGTTATATCATTAAATCATCATGTTGTTCATATGCTAGTTTGGTTATGTTGATTCATATGATAAATCATATGTATATATGCAAGTTTAGACGTTAATGTAGATGTGGATCATATACAAGTTAGTAAAGATTATGTATAACCTTACATGTTTCATGACATCTATTTTAGATCTAAAGTTAGGCTATGACATGTGTGAGTTATATGCTAAATTCTACATGCTAGTTTACATGTTTAGATGTAAGTTTACACCATTGTTATGTTGCATAAATCACATATGCAAGTTAATATAATATAGGAGTTTGTAATATGAATCATGTTATGCAAGTTTGTGGTTATTGCCTATGCAAGTTTACACCTTTTTGATGTAGATCTATGACATATGCAAGTTTGTAACCATCATTTAAACAAGTCTACACCTTTAGATTTGGATCTATGACACATGTAGTTTATGCAACTTGTAACTTTGGCCTATGCAAGTTTTAGATGTAGAACATCATTCACACATGCAAGTTCACCCCTTATGTTTATATCTAGTTTTAATTATGTGTATGTTGTGATGTCTTCTCTTTATTCCATGAGTTAGACTATTCGAGTCCAAAGTATATTTTATGTTAAACGAACAAATGTACAACGTGGGGAAAAGGGGATAATATTAAAAGATCTAATTGGCATAAATGCCCAAAAAGGGCATAAAATAAATTTTTGATGAAAATTGGTATGATTTTACATACCATAAATAGATAGACATAATTGAGTCAATTATAGCCATAGTTAAATTTGGAATTAATTGATAATTTGAATAGGGAAATTAATCCAAATTGGGGAATGATTAGTTAGGAGTATTTAATCGTCTAAGACACGAGGTTAGGCTTTTTGTGGTGTAAGATTGCCCGGACCCGCCCGACAAACCCAGCTACCACAAATGCCAGTCTAATGTGGGAGGTCTTAGGCATAAATTAAATACATAACAATTGTAAAGACGCGAGGTTAGGCTCGTTTGTGGTGTAAGACTGCCCGGACCCGCCCGGTAAATCCAGCTGCCACAAATGCCAGTCTAATGTGAGAGGTCTTTATGAGGTTACAGTCTTAATGAATTAAGAAACACTTAACCAGATAAACATGTAGTGGGACATAAGGGGGTTAAGTGGGTGCCTTGGGTGGCATGTCGAATCTAGTGGGTGCCTTGGGTGACATTGGAAATACGATTAGAAACACTTAACCAAAAATTGAAACATGTAATTGAAACATGAATAAGAAGAGGGTTAAGTGGGATGTACTAGAGGGGACCAAGCTTAGGTGGATAGCTTGTGTCAAATAACGGGGGCCCGTTTCAACCAGTAACCCATACGTATCTTTGTGAGCTCGACCCAAGTCGAGGACGGGACACGCATACTGGGCTTGACTGTAAGAGGCCAAACCGGGTTAGCGGTGGCAACGCAAGTCCAACGGGTTCATATGCGTGTGTGGACCCGGGCTGGTAGGTAAGATGTTATTGCATCGTGTTGGTATAAGCCGTGCATTATTGGTGGTATCGGCTTGCCACTTTGGAGAGTGATACACCCCACTATGGGGCCAGCATGGGTATCTACGAGTTAGGGAGCTGATCGCACGGGGGTAGTGGGTACACCTAGTGGAGATAGGGGAAGACGGCACCTATGGAGGCAACTAGGGGTGCACGAAACTACCATTATCATATTTAAAGTTCTGTAGGCGAGATCAACCTTAGGATGACTAGTAGTGGTGCAGTTGTAACGACCCGCATTCTACGCATCATAAGATCATAGAATATTTATTTCTTTCTCATACGAAGTCGTATGGTCATGTAACTTTGGGAGACGACTATTGGGGTCATTTCCCATGTTCACGATTTTTCCCGATTTTTATATGACCATTTTACCCCTAGTTGGCACTGTTTTGGGCATAACTTTTGACTGGAAAGGAATTTTGACCTAAAACTACTTCCATTAGCTCCGGATGATGGTTTCTCTTTCCGTAGAGTGGTCACATTAGCCAAACGGACTCACCGTTTGGGAGATATGACTGAAACAAGTTTCAGATGGTGAAAAACAGCTTAATTGGGCTTAACCGGGTGATTAGCAGCTAGGCCCAGAGGAGGATTTCGGGTTTAGAGGCATAGAGGACTGATTAGGGTTAGGTTATCACTTTCATTTCAGTTTTGAGCCGCCACAAACCTTCTTGAGACCTTAGTAATGGCTTCCATCCTCTAAAACCACCCCAAAACACATTTTTAGTGAAGATTAAGCCTAAACTACATCAAAACAAGGCCAAATAGCAAAAAAGCAAAGTTGGAGCTGCTGCTATACATAGGAATTCGACCCGAACAGAGGATATTTCAGATTTGGTGTTTTATTTTGTGGCCAAGGTGAGTGATTTGCATAGTTTTTGCACTAATTACGGTAATTAAGGGTAATTAGTGAAGATTAGCGAATTTACACACTAATAAATTCTGGAAAAATGTTTAGAAATTCTTAAATAATATTTTATGTCTCTGTTAGAAATTTGGTTCGATTTGATTAAGTTTTGTTAAACCTATGATCAGTTTTACTTAATCATGCTTAAGGGAAAATAAGGAGTTTTAGCCACTTTTGATCCATTTTGGTTCATTTGAATTGTTGTTTGGTGTTTGTGGTTGTTCTTACATGTTGCTATGACTCTATGGTATGTTTTATGATTGATTAGAATAGTTAGATTGGTCGAAAATGCCATCGAAAGCTCGCTGGAAAGTTGCAGAAGTGTGCAGGTTCCGAACCGGTTCGGATCGGAGAAAAGGGTCGGATCGGATTTGTTAACTGACCAAGGGAATTCGAACTAGATTGGAACTTGTCACTGGAGGAGGCTTGGCGAGAAGGAAGGCCGTTTACTTGGAGTTGGAGTGGACAAGGGGATCGGATCGAAAGAATAATTGGAGGCCAGATCGGATCGACTTGGAGATGCAGGGCTCGGATCGGAAGTAAACATTTGGGAGAACTAGCAAGACGGAAGGCCACGCGGATCAGATGGCAAGGAGGGATCGGATCGGAATACGTGAAGAAATGAGGGAGCGGATCGGAGCACTGGAAGGAAGGACACCCGACCCGACCCGAAGTGGAGTACCCGACCCGAACCGAATGGAAGATGACAAGGAAGGAGGACCGACCCGAACCGATGAAGGTGATGACTCCCGACCCGAACCGATGAAGGTGATGACTACCGAACCGAACCGAATTCTAGGACTGTTAATGCGCGACAACTCTTCTGAAGACCCACTCCAATTCGACCAAACCCGAGATGCAAAGGTAGTCCAAATGAAAAGTTAGAGCTTAAGATTCAAGTGGGAATCAACGAGTTCGCTTCATGGTTGGGCTTTGCTGCGGGACGCGTGCCAAGGAGTTATCGACGTCTATAGCTTTGGACCACTATGGTAGGAGGTACGAAGGCGGATTCAGGGCCATTATGGCATCAGTAGAACCAAGGGCTACAACCAATGAAGTGGGTCATTGAAATGCTTGGTCATGACTCCACATGTTTAGCTTGGTCATAGCAGGGTTTCTACAAGTCGGGATTCGTCGTTGCCTCAGTTTGTCTAGTGTTCCAAAGTGGTTGATATCGTATGCTTTACGCACTGAGTGAGAGATGTGAGGATGGTTGCTATGGATGATTTGTTTGCTATCATTGTGACATGCACACCCCACCCCCGTATCCTTACACTATTTATTATGGCACCTTAGAGTATTGTACGGTATGTGGTACTAACTCTTTGGTTGCAGGTCCAGGTTCAGGTATGGTTTAGTATACCTGTTATTATTCTGTTTAGATGCTTATCGCTCATACCAGGCTTTATGTCTGACCCAGAGTTTTATATCTCCTCTTATTACTCTGGGTGCTCACACGAGCAGACTAGAGACAGGTTGACTGGTGATGCACGGGTAGATGATCCGGAGACGAGCAGGAGGCTTCCACGTAATATACATATATATTATTCTCCCTGTGTTGTTGAAGATCACTGCTTGGGCATTGGTGGTGTATCTTCCATTTTAGCTTTCTTTTGCTTTGAGACATTTTGAAAGTTGTAATAAGCTGTATTCTGAATTTTCCGCTGCTATGATGTTTAGTTTTGATTTTCAGCTTATGCACTGTCTCTCCTGTTTTATGTCAAGTATGTTATTATTATATTTTGTTCGATGCGCTGTGAGACATTCTACAGGTTCCTTGATTAGTTCATTTCCTTCTTCCTTTTCCTTCTAACGACTCGTTCCGTGCTAACTGGACGTGTGTACAGCGCACTTTTGGAGTAAATGTCTATTGGTGCGGGGCGGGCCGTCACACTTGGTATCAGAGCTCTAGGTTGCGTAGTTAACCTAGGGAAGCTATCAGGGAGAGATAATATACGTATACGAGAGAGCGTATTTGTGATTATTTTGATTTTTAAAAGCTATATATATATACTATTACTAGTATAAGGATGAAGTCGTACTGCACTAGCACCACTATGGAGTCGTTAATCGTTTCCTTTTTCAGATTGACGATGAGCCGATATACTAGAGGTGCTGGTAGGGGAGCCAATAATGGGAATGCTGCTGACATGAGGACGATGTTTACTGACCTCATGAGGGAGATGCTTGGAGATGTACAGAGGGCAGCTCCTAATGGTAGAAATGGTGGTGGTCCAATAGTGCAGGCGCCAAGAGTCGACTTCGCCAAGCTGAATAAGGATTATACTAGCCTTGGTGGGAAGCCGTTCCACGGAACGGAGTCGGCCACGGATGTTCAGGATTGGTTGGATAGTTGTGAACATATCTTCGAGGATTTGGGTACCGAGGATGCGATGAAGAGAAAGCTAGCGTCCCGTCAGCTGCAAGGGCGGGCAATGAATTGGTGGAATGCTATAAAGGCAGCTACTCCCGAAGATCAGATTACTTGGGAGCAGTTTAAAGCTCGCTTTAGCGAGAAGTTCATTCCAGCTGCTCAGAAGTCAGTGCTGTTTAAGAAGTTCTTGGAGCTCAAGCAGAATGGCAGAGCTGTCTCGGAGTATATTGCTGAATTTGACACTTTGTCAAAATATGGGTTATCTCTTATTGATACTGTCGAGAAGAAGAATGAGAAATTCATAACTGGTTTGGATCAGTACTTGGGGGAAAAACTTATTAACCACATCGATGAGACGTTTGAATCGATTGTGGGGAAAGCGTTAAGATCGGAAAGTCTCTACCCTAAGCCGAAGACTGAGGTTGCATCCGCAGATGAGACAAAGCCACAAGCAAGTGGTGGAGGCAAGGTTGGTTCCCAGAATAAGAGAAAGCAGAATCAGACTAAAGATGGCCAGAAGAAAAGGAATAAGCAAGATGTTGAGTGCTTCAGCTGTGGTAAGAAGGGCCATTATGCTAGTAATTGTCGGGCCAAGCCAGCGGACAGGAAGTGCTTCAACTGTGGCCAAATGGGACATCACAAGGACAAGTGTCCACAGCCCCCTAAGGAAAAGCAAATGGTGAAAGCCTACGCTCTTAATGCTATTCCTTCTTCGTCGAATGCCCCAACAGCGGCGGAGAAGGGAAAGAATGTCGTCATTCAAGGTATGCTTTCTGTTTATGATGTTCCTGTTAGAGTTTTGTTTGATACCGGAGCTTCCAGTTCTTTCATATCTAGTGACCTGGTAGATAGGTTAGGATTGGAGCCCGAGATTGTCGATAGACCTTTAGTAGTGACGAACCCGATTGGTGGTTCGACTAGCCTTAGCATGATTTGTCGCAATGTGGTCTTATCGAGTTATGGATGCATGTTTGTTTGTGATTGCTTTGTTTTGGGCTTTACAGGGTATGGCATTATTTTGGGAGTAGATTGGCTCCAAAGATACGGGGTGGTGGTAGACTGTGAGGGCTTGTTGGTGACAGCTAGAGCGGATGATGGGCGGAGGATAGTGTTTGGTGGTCTACCCAGTAAGGGGGTATTGGCTAGTTTTCTAAACTTCCTCGACATTCCGCATAGTGAGTTGTCAGGTTTGCCCGTGGTTGGCCAGTATCCGGAGGTTTTCGAAGAAGTGAACGGACTTCCACCACACCGAGAGATTGAGTTTCGTATTGATTTGGTAAAGGATGCCAGGCCTATAGTGATGCCACTTCGTCGTATGGCACCAAGAGAGCAGCGAGAGCTCGAGGTGCAAGTCAGCGATCTTTTGAAGAAGGGATTTATCAGAAAGAGTGTTTCTGAGAGGGGAGCACCAGTTGTGTTTGCTACCAAGGCGGATGGTTCCCTTCGTTTGTGTGTAGACTACCGCGAGTTGACTAAAGTGACGAGGAAGAACAAGTATCCTCTACCGCGGATAGATGATTTGTTCGATCAGTTGAGTGGCACGAGAATATTTTCTCAATTGGATCTCGCGACAGGTTTTCATCAGCTTAGAGTGGAAGCTGAGAGTATAGCTAAAACGGCATTTCGGACGCCGTCTGGATTTTATGAGTGGTTGGTCATGCCATTCGGGCTGACCAATGCCCCAGCATATTTTGTGGATCTTATGAATAGGGTATTCAGAGATCAGCTGAATAAGTTTGTCCTTGTGTTCGTTGATGATATTTTGGTCTATTCAAGGACAGAGGAAGAACACAAGGAACATTTAAGAGTAGTGATGGAGGTGTTGAGAAAACACCAATTGAAAGCAAAGTTTTCTAAGTGTCACTTCTGGAAGAGGGAAGTGAGGTTCTTGGGCCATATTGTATCAGAGAATGGTATTGCCGTGGACCCGGCAAAGGTGGCTACGGTACAGGATTGGCCTACGCCCAAGAATGCAACAGATGTAAGAAGTTTCTTGGGGTTAGCGGGATATTATCGTAAGTTTATCCAAGGTTTCTCCAAGATAGCAGCACCATTGACCCAGTTGACCAAGAAGAATCAAGCTTTTGTCTGGGATGAAAGGTGCGAGAATGCATTCAAAAGTCTAAAGGACAGGTTGACAAGCGCACCAGTGTTAGTCATTCCTAAGGGGGATGAAGAGATGATGGTATACACGGACGCCTATGGTACCGGACTGGGTGCTGTATTGATGCAAGGCGGTAGGGTTATAGCTTACGCAAGTCGGCAATTGAAACCGCACGAGAGAAGATACCCTACCCATGATTTAGAATTGGCAGCGATCGTGTTCGCGTTAAAGATGTGGAGACACTATCTCTTGGGAGAAAGATTTGAGTTGTTTACAGATCATAAGTCGTTAAAGTATCTCTTCTCTCAGAAAGATCTGAATCTCCGTCAGCAGAGATGGTTAGAGTTCTTAGCTTCCTATGATTTTGACATCGCATACACACCGGGAAAGGGCAATGCGGTGGCCGATGCATTGAGTAGAAGACATGCCAGCTTAGGGGCTATGTTCCTTGAATGGAAGCAACTGGAGTATATCGCGGGGTTTGATTTCAGACCAAAGTGCGAATTGGATCCAGAAATGTTAGCAAGTTTGACGATCAGACCCACTTTGATTGAGCGGATCGGCTCTAGTCAGAGGGACGATCCTAACCTATTGGAAATCATCTCCAAGTTAGAGATGTGTGTCGATGAGGAGGTGAACAAGTATGGGCTTGATCGAGATGGATGGCTTAGAAAGAATGGAAAGCTTGTTGTACCCAATGTCAATGGATTGAGAGATGAAGTGCTTAGAGAATGTCATCACTCAAAGCTAACTATACACCCCGGTGGTAACAAGATGTATCGAGATATGAAGCAGACTTACTACTGGGAAGGGATGAAAAGAGACGTTGGGAAGTTTATATCCAAATGCATGAATTGCCAGCTAGTTAAAGCAGAGCAAAAGAAGCCTAGTGGGTTGTTACAACCATTAGAAATTCCCGAATGGAAATGGGAGCAAGTCTCGATGGATTTCATCGATGGTTTACCAAGGACTAGATCGGGACATGATAGCATTTGGGTGATTGTGGATCGGCTGACTAAAAGTGCAAGATTTATACCAGTCAAATCGACCAGAACGGCAGCCAAGCTGGCAGAATTATATATGAAGTGGATAGTGAGATTTCATGGAGTACCCAAAAGCATTGTGAGCGACCGAGATCCGTTGTTCACTAGTGGGTTTTGGAAGAGCTTACAAGAGGCTCTAGGGTCAGAGCTACATCTCAGTACCGCATATCATCCTCAGACCGACGGTCAGACAGAGAGGGTGAATCGTATTTTGGAAGACCTCTTGAGGGCATGTATATTGGATTTCGGTGGATCATGGGATGACCATTTGCATCTAGTAGAGTTTTCATATAATAATAGCTACCAATCCAGTATTGGTATGGCTCCGTTTGAAGCTTTGTACGGAAGACCGTGTAACTCACCATCATGTTGGATAGAGACTGGCGAGAAATTTATGCTTGGACCAGATGTGGTGAGGGAAACTTCAGATAAGATTAAGATCATTCAACAACGAATGAAAGCTGCCCAAGATAGGCAGAAGAGTTATGCTGATAAGAGGAGAAGAGACTTAAAATTCTCCGTTGGTGACTTGGTGTTTGTCAAGATTTCTCCGTTGAAGAGCGTAATACGATTTGGCAGGAGAGGCAAGTTGGCACCAAGATTTGTTGGACCATTCTCTGTTCTTGAACTAGTCGGGAATTTGGCATATAGAATTGACTTACCAGAGAAGATGGCAGGAGTTCACGACGTATTTCATGTTTCCCAACTAAGGAAGTTCGTTCACGAATCAGATATGACTATTTCACCTGATCAGTTAGAGGACTTCGAAGTAGAACCCGAGGCGGTTGGGAACCGCAAGCCGGCCCGTATTGTCGAGCACGACATGAAGCAACTTCGAAGGAAGGCGGTGAGGCTAGTCAAGGTTCAGTGGGGCGAGGACGAGAATGATTGTACTTGGGAGACAGAGGAGAACATTAGGAAGACACACCCAAAACTCTTTGCCTGGTAAGACTTTTGACTTCGATTTAGTTTTCCGCATGCTAGGATAGACTTGTTTGCTTGTTTTGCATGATTGATTGTTGTATGTGGTTGTTAGGCATGCAGGATCCTTTGTATGTTTTGGGTTAAGGAATTTCGGGTGCGAAATTTCTTAAGGGGGGGAGAGTGTAACGACCCGCATTCTACGCATCATAAGATCATAGAATATTTATTTATTTCTCATACAAAGTCGTATGGTCATGTAACTTTGGGAGACGACTATTGGGGTCATTTCCCATGTTCACGATTTTTCCCGATTTTTAAATGACCATTTACCCCTAGTTGGCACTGTTTTGGGCATAACTTTTGACTGGAAAGGAATTTTGATCTAAAACCACTTCCATTAGCTCCGGATGATGGTTTCTCTTTCCGTAGAGTGGTCACATTAGCCAAACGGACTCACCGTTTGGGAGATATGGCTGAAACAAGTTTCAGATGGTGAAAAACAGCTTAATTGGGCTTAACCGGGTGATTAGCAGCTAGGCCCAGAGGAGGATTTCGGGTTTGGAGGTATAGGAGGACTGATTAGGGTTAGGTTATCACTTTCATTTCAGTTTTGAGCCGCCACAAACCTTCTTGAGACCTTAGTAATGGCTTCCATCCTCTAAAACCACCCTAAAACACATTTTTAGTGAAGATTAAGCCTAAACTACATCAAAACAAGGCCAAATAGCAACAAAGCAAAGTTGGAGCTGCTGCTATACATAGGAATTCGACCCAAACAGAGGATATTTCAGATTTGGTGTTTTATTTTGTGGCCAAGGTGAGTGATTTGCATAGTTTTTGCACTAATTACGGTAATTAAGGGTAATTAGTGAAGATTAGCGAATTTACACACTAATAAATTCTGGAAAAATGTTTAGAAATTCTTAAATAATATTTTATGCCTCTGTTAGAAATCTGGTTCGATTTGATTAAGTTTTTTTAACCCTATGATCAGTTTTACTTAATCATGCTTAAGGGAAAATAAGGAGTTTTAGCCACTTTTGATCCATTTTGGTTCATTTGAATTGTTGTTTGGTGTTTGTGGTTGTTCTTACATGTTGCTATGACTCTATGGTATGTTTTATGATTGATTAGAATAGTTAGATTGGTCGAAAATGCTGTCGAATGGCGTAGAAAGCTCGCTGGAAAGTTGCAGAAGTGTGCAGGTTCCGAACCGGTTCGGATCGGAGAAAAGGGTCGGATCGAATTTGTGAACTGACCAAGGGAATTCGAACTGGATTGGAACTTGTCACTGGAGGAGGCTTGGCGAGAAGGAAGGCCGTTTACTTGGAGTTGGAGTGGACAAGGGGATCGGATCGAAAGAATAATTGGAGGCCAGATCGGATCGACTTGGAGATGCAGGGCTCGGATCGGAAGTAAACATTTGGGAGAACTAGCAAGAGGGAAGGCCACGCGGATCAGATGGCAAGGAGGGATCGGATCGGAATACATGAAGAAATGAGGGAGCGGATCGGAGCATTGGAAGGAAGGACACCCACCCGACCCGGAGGAGGACACCGACCCGACCCGAAGTGGAGTACCCGACCCGAACCGAATGGAAGATGACAAGGAAGGAGGACCGACCCGAACCGATGAAGGTGATGACTCCCGACCCGAACCGATGAAGGTGATGACTACCGAACCGAACTGAATTCCAGGACTGTTAATGCGCGACAACTCTTCTGAAGACCCACTCCAATTCGACCAAACCCGAGATGCAAAGGTAGTCCAAATGAAAAGTTAGAGCTTAAGATTCAGATGGGAATCAACGAGTTCGCTTCATGGTTGGGCTTTGCTGCGGGACGCGTGCCAAGGAGTTATCGACGTCTATAGCTTTGGACCACTATGGTAGGAGGTACGAAGGCGGATTCAGGGCCATTATGGCATCGGTAGAACCAAGGGCTACAACCAATGAAGTGGGTCATTGAAATGCTTGGTCATGACTCCACATGTTTAGCTTGGTCATAGCAGGGTTTCTACAAGTCGGGATTCGTCGTTGCCTCAGTTTGTCTAGTGTTCCAAAGTGGTAGATATCGTATGCTTTACGCACTGAGTGAGAGATGTGAGGATGGTTGCTATGGATGATTTGTTTGCTATCATTGTGACATGCACACCCCACCCCCGTATCCTTACACTATTTATTATGGCACCTTAGAGTATTGTACGGTATGTGGTACTAACTCTTTGGTTGCAGGTCCAGGTTCAGGTATGGTTTAGTATACCTGTTATTATTCTGTTTAGATGCTTATCGCTCATACCAGGCTTTATGTCTGACCCAGAGTTTTATGTCTCCTCTTATTACTCTGGGTGCTCACACGAGCAGACTAGAGACAGGTTGACTGGTGATGCACAGGTAGATGATCCGGAGACGAGCAGGAGGCTTCCACGTAATATACATATATAGTATTCTCCCTGTGTTGTTGAAGATCACTGCTTGGGCATTGGTGGTGTATCTTCCATTTTAGCTTTCTTTTGCTTTGAGACAGTTTGAAAGTTGTAATAAGCTGTATTCTGAATTTTCCGCTGCTATGATGTTTAGTTTTGATTTTCAGCTTATGCACTGTCTCTCCTGTTTTATGTCAAGTATGTTATTATTATATTTTGTTCGATGCGCTGTGAGACATTCTACAGGTTCCTTGATTAGTTCATTTCCTTCTTCCTTTTCCTTCTAACGACTCGTTCCGTGCTAACTGGACGTGTGTACAGCGCACTTTTGGAGTAAATGTCGATTGGTGCGGGGCGGGCCGTCACAGCAGTACAGATTAGTAGTGGTGCAGTACAGACTAGTAGTGGTGCAGTACAGTATAGTGCTGGTGCAGTATAGTAATTATCTTATAGTGGTTTAGGTGCACCTTAACGTTATCTTAGTTCAATCTTATTTCCTTGTTTACTCTGTCTTACTCAATTGCTCATAGTTACTTCCTTATTTTCCAACTTATGCCTTAGCCTAGTTATTTTGGTAATTATATTGTTAAAGTTATTGCACTCGCCAGACTTTATGTCTGACCCCCTTTGTTTCCACCTCTTTTCTTCCTCTCCCCCCCTCCAGGTGCTCAGGTTGGAACTAGCACCAGTGGAGCTTGATTTTGTACAGCTGTATCTCTGCTTTTAGAAGACTGCTTGGATCACTGAAGTAGAAGTTCAGCTTATCTTAATTATGGCTATTTGTATTGGGGTTATGTCTTTCAATTTATGTACTCTGATTTAGTCAAGATGGGTATTATGTACTTTGACTTTGGTTTTTGATGATGTAATCAAACCTATGTGTTTACCACTGTAATGAATAAAGTTTTTAATTTCTAAGTACTGTTTATATTTGTCTTGTTGTTAAGTTTCTGTTCTATACTCACTTAAAACGCTCCATAGAAGTTAATGCATTCCCTTTGTGAGTGACATTAATGGACGTGGGGTGTTACAAATTGTTTAATAACTTCTTTTGTAAAATACGATAAAAATATTTATAAAATTTCTATTTTAAATAACTTATATAAAATAAACTTTAAAACTCAGTTAAGTTATAAAATTGAATTTTATAACTTAAACACCGTCAACTAGCCTATAGGTAAAACGATGTCCCAAAAATAATGGGTTTTAGGTCATTCACTCTCAATTACCTAATCAATATTGTCTATTGATTTAAAACATAACAATCGTTGAATTCAATCTCAACGATCAACATCCATCAACCATTAACAATCAACATGATATAATGTCATTTGGGGTGAACAATAAAATAAACAATAACAAACAATTATTTGAGGAATCCAGTTGGATCCCTCCAACCTGTTCTTCTCTGCATCAAAGATTATAATAACATATGGAATGATTATTTATTTATCTAATGGTTTTAAATGATGAGATAACGTCAACCAAACAGCCAATAAAACATCCATAGCATCCATTCAACCAAACCATATTATCAACTATAATTTACGGTTATATGAATTTAGCACATCATAATGTTCCAGAAAAGCATGAGAGTTAACTCACCATTTGCTTAGATTGACGGTTCTGGTTGTTTAATTTAATTTTAAACAGCTGTTTAAAGTTAAATAAAATTTCCAACAGTTCCGAAACCAACTAGAATAGTTCGATGGCGCAGCCTTCGTCGTTGCGATTCCAACATGACTCGTTTTAGCTTATTCTGCTCACGAACGAAGAATATATTGCATGAAAAAGTTATCTCTTGAATTAAAATAATTCATTTATAAACTAACATAATTAGTTTAGTTTTAATTATCACAATTAAAATCAAATAATACCCTGCTAATCACTTCCAGTGGAACACGTCCCATGCTTCATCATTTCAGATCAAAACCGAACTGCTCGTGGCTTGAAACCCTGAACCGCCTCAACATGCTCAACTGGATTTCATCCGTTTGCACACCTTAATGCCACACCCACCATACTGTTAACCACTTCTTTCCATCCTCCATTATTTCATTTTACTTGATTTTTTTTGATTTTTTTAAACGCAAGGCCCTAGACCATAATTCCTTCCCAGCTGACTTTCCTCCCCTCTTCTTTGCATGAAAACACCCTGGTACACATGCACATGTCCCCCTATCCTTTACCATATGTTTCTTCTCACTTCCATTTCCATTTTTTTTCGGAAAGCCTAAACCGTTGAACGTCTTCACCGCCAGTCTCCCACGTCCCCTACTCTTCTTCTATCATATATGCAAAAGTTCTAGCGTGTGTATATATATATATATATATATATATATATATATTATCCTTTTTTATTCACCATTTTACATGCTGCTAATCCCTTCAAGCCATGCATTCACCCAATGCACCCTCTTCATGCCACTTGCAGCTCATCTGGGAACCGCGATTCCAGACCTCATACACGCTGCCCTACCCACGAAAATCCCATTCAGTCCAACTCGACAACAGCCTCCGACTCCCTTAATTAACATTGTCGGTCAAATATTTGTTGCGCCACCATACCATCACAACCTCCTGCAGCTTCGCTGCTCCACATCCAGGATCCGTCGTCCACACTACTCCACTAATCACCATGAGCTGCACTGCATCCTCCGCTCCTCCTTCCTTCTACCATGTACTGCGTCCCCAGGCACTTCGTTCTGTCAGGAAGAACGAACAGCAGTTCGTTCATACTTCCATTTTTTTTATTATCTATATTTTGCAGTTCGAATGGTTTGAAGAGAATAAGGAATTTTGTTTTGTTTGCTCATGGAGGCTTCGAAAATGTGGAAAAATGAAGGTAATAGCGTATTTTATACGAGGGGAATTGTGGCGGCCGAGGAAAAAAACCACATGGGGTCGCTATTTTCTGTCAGAGAGTGAGGCAGATTTATGTGTGAATGGGAAGATATCTCGCTTTTCTTTGTTTCTTTATTTATTGATTACTGATGAACAGCTGTGTTCTTTGACTTAGAAAGTAACATGCCTTGAGTTGGATAATGTAGAGGTAGAATAGGAATTGGTTTAGATTAAATAGGATTGCAGAGATTTTTTTTCTTCTGTTTGCAGATGAATAGAAGCACGTGGATCCAATGAAATAAGAGGAACGTGATACTGTCGGGTATGTTTTAATGTTGCTGCAGTTTGAAAAGAAATGAATCAATTATCTTTGCATTTAAAGAATTTGGCCATGTAAAGACATGAATAAGATTGTGCCAGTTTGAAGTAGACATAATTGGTTTGCAAATAACATGCACTGAAAGTTTTATTGGCCAAATTTCCTTTCTTTTCATTTACCCTTTTTTTTCCTTACGAACCTTGTTTGGACAGCCGACACATTGTACATATATGACAATGTTATAAAATATATTGCAAAATTTTGTCAAAGATTGACTACAGATTTTGTAGAGGTTTTATACAGTGTCGAATTCTTTTATTCACTGAGATTTGAAAACATGGGGCGAGATCCTTTTCACTGAGCCCAGATTTAGAGAGCATGTGGGTATTTTCTTTCATAAGGAGGAAAAACAAAAGGGACGGAAAAATTTAAGGTCAAGAATTATGTCAGAAGTATAGCCGTATTTGTTTACATTTTAAACGACTATCGAAATATTTTAAGTAATTAACGTTCGACGATTATAGCTTGCATGAGCGCGTGTAACGTCCGATTAAAACGAAAATAAATAAAAAAAGCAGTAATTAAATATACGGGACACATTGGAATTGGTTGCGTCGAATTCCGAGATCGCTTGTGAAAATACCATTTTAACTTCAAACGGTTAAGTACTACGTGTACGCCGCGCACGGTCACAAAATAACTCCAATTCTCATTGTATTGTAATTCAAATCTTTCCAACTATTCTAAAATTAAAATATTAGTATATTATTTATATTCAAAATTATTAAATTCACATTATTTAATTACCAAAACAACATTTAAAATAAAATTTAAATGTTCAAATAAATTGCTAAAATTTTGGGTCGTTACAATTTATTCAAATTTTGTAAATATGTCATGATTCACATTTTTAAATACATCTTTGATTACACCGCTTATACTTCAAGTTGAAAAAATAAATTTCTTTAAATCAATTTGCGAGATTTATATCTCGACTGAATAAAATTTAGAAGTTAAATGTTAAATTTACTTAATATTGTATAAATCTCGTTTATTACCAAATGTTCATATCAAGTTACAATAAACAGTTTATGATTGCACTTTATCCAAATGGCCAATAGTGTTAACAACGTTTCCTTTATAAAATGCCCTTATTAAAAATTAAATTTACAGCGAAGGCGGATTATATTTTATCATGAAAATAAAAGGATGTTTACTTTATATAATGTTTCTTTCAACAAAACATTCATATTAAAATTCAAATTTTATGAAAAGAGTTATATTTAGACTATGCTTTAAAAAAATGAAAGTCCAAATTTTTCGAAAACCAATTTGAATATTAATTTTAAACATTAAATCTTAATTTAATTTATATTTGAAACATTGAAATTTCTAGGTCACTACAATCTCCCCCACTTAAATCTTTTCGTCCTCAAAAAGGAGAAGTTGTTAAATTATACTTAAGTAATATAAATTTCACTTATAAATTTATTGAAACCAAATACTTATTACATCAAATAAGCTTGAAAATATGTCAAATAATTAATAAGAATTTTAAATATGAATGTTTCATATAAGTAAAATTGTAAACTTTTTATTTAAGCAAAACTTAAATCATTTTATAAAACTAGATAAAGGAACTTTCTATATTTCAAAATTATACAATTCAAAACATTTGAAAGCCTCAAATGATTTTCTCCGAACTTAGAATCCCATTTTCATTTCAAACCATAAAAATACTACATATTTCTTTCATATAGGGAATCATACTTCACCTCAGGATTTCAAAACCAAAATCGCTTTTCAAAACTTCAAACATACTATGATAAAATCATATCAACACCTATGCCCCTATGTTCAAGAAGTTTTCCCCTTATGACAAGGTCATTAGGGATGACCTATCGCATGGAATAATATATATAAATGATGTGTAGTAGCCCGAAAATCCGTACCAATTTGAGCTGACTAATATCTTACACATTCAACTCAAAGCGCACAAAAATTCAGATCATTAATAGAAAGAAATTAGAGGATGAGAAAAGAAAAGATAGAACTAATAGAATAGAAGAAGAAAAAGAACACAGCTGAACATAATCAGAGTAAACACGAATCTTACAACGGAACGAATAAAATATATTATATACCACTTTGAAATACAAATCTGAATTTGTATATACATACCATATCAGAATATAACTCATATACATTACAGCAGAAAAAAATCTCTAATAACTAGTAGTGAAGCTTCCTGCTTTGAGGTCCTCCAAGTGAATCTGCAAAGCCTGAACACTTAACTGCCTGTACAAATTTGGGCACCCAAGAGTTTAGGGGAAACACAAACAAAATAAACTCTGGGTCAGTCATAGGACTGGTGTGAGTAAATTCCAACCATATCGTTTAACTTTGAAAATCCTTTTGAAACAAAAAGAGAATAGTAAGACCAGCCCACACATAAACATGGACGGTTTTTACCTTACTATAACCAAACCATTTTTGATATCAAAATCCAGTGATATTATAATAATGTCTAATCGAATAAATAACCAAATGCATCTCACGCTCCACATCCATAGTATAAATTCAAAAACCGCAGGGCGCTTATTGGAGATTGGATTCCAGCTATGATAAGGTATGGGACCACCTCCCGATTAGTGTACTCTAGATGGGATACACTGGAGTTCAACAAGAACATCTTGCAACCCGGCCCATAGATGACCGATCATTCATTTCTCTTGAGTGTATCGAATATATTGCCACCTACGGTTGGGCCCATATAATCGTTATCCGAAGGTACATAGACGAAAGAAGAACAAATACGAATTTTCTCTAGATGGTGACAATACACCCTAATGGGAATGACCCACATAGCCATGCTGCCTGCCCGATTTTTGTCATTTCCTAGTTGTGAGGCTTGAGGCTATGTCTATCTTTTCATAACATCTGTCCACCATTCACTTTGAATGCCACATCGTCAAACCCGTCAATACACTGATCGATATCCTAAAATATCACGAGTATAAAAAGCTAAGAGGAACGAATTCCTCCGCCACCAGACGTAATACCTTTAAGAGATCAATCATACGTGATTTGTTAGGTATACTCTGCCAGACACTCATCCATACAAGTTGTCCTGGGACTGGACAAATAGAAAACACCATTCTGGAACAGGACGACCCTTGCATTTCACTCCGTCTTCAATTGTATTCAGCATAATCAAATTCGCAGTGCCTATGCCTATACGGAGTGGTTTTCGGATAATATATCCAATCGGTCTCTCCGTATCGACAACGATGGTCAAAATACTTCGATAGTTGGTTATTTAACTATCGAAGTAAAACAAACATCCATTTAAATTTACACTAAGCATCAACCAAATCACTGGCCGTTTTATTTAACATTACTTTCCCAATTTTTCATGTCTTTCCAGATATTTCCCAAAACCCATTTAGCCTTTCATATTTTTGGAAAACATTTCCAGTTTTCATTATAGCTGTTTAATTTGCAACACTCACCTTTTTAAACACTATTCACCTTAAAATGTGAATATAATCCATTTATAGAAATCTGAACACCTTTATCAAATAAATCTTCATTTAAGTAATAAATACCCTTACGGGCTCAATCTTATTTATCGAGTTATTCTATAATTTTATCTTTCCATTTCACTTCATAAACTCTGTTTTTAACCCACGTCTTGTTAAGTAGATATCGCGTTTATAACTTTAATCATGATTTCATATTCTATTATAATTTATTGGTTTAAAACCAAGTATTTACTATCCTATCATTTTATGATTTCTAAAAATAACTTATTTCCATAATATTTGACATTGTTGAATCATAATTCCGAATCCCAATGGTTTAATTCTAATCACATTTCAAACATCGAAATGGTGTCATTGTTTTCTGAAACGATCCTCCAATTTTTCTTTCTAAACCCATTCTTATATTTCTTTGGACAACATTGTTACTTATTACTTTAGAATAAATGGATTTCAAATCAAACTGTTTTCATTCCTTAGGGAGTAGAGCTATATATAAAAATCACGCTTAAGCTTGGTCTACAATGCTAATTTATTGTTACAGTTCAAAACTCGCAATGCGCTGCGATATCCCCTGTAACAACCCGGAAAATCTGAGCCAATTTAAAATTTTTATTTTGGCAATTTTAATGAATTTTGAATATTTAAAATGATTATTTTAAATAATAACGACGAGAAATTTATTTTGAATAGAATTAGAACGTATATATTTATATAAATCGTCGTTAGAATATAATATTTTATTTATAATTATAAAAGGAATTGAAAATGGCGCGGTAGTTCGAAAATTCGATTTCAAAGTTCAAATGAATGTACAGGATTCAAAATAAACCGGATTTTAGCGAAATGAAAAATATTATAATCTAATTGAGAATATCTTTCCAACGAATCCGAAAAATTGAAATTTCATAGCGGGAATCAAAGTTATGTCCAATTGAAAATTTAGAATAGTCGCTATGGAATTATGGCCCTTAAAAATGGAAATTTTGCAAATGACCTCGGTTTTCGACGAAACCAACTTTGTTGGATCCGGGATGTCATGTTATTGCTAGATTCCAAAATTCGTAATTTTCTGAATCAATATGTGAGCGTGGCAAAGGAAAACGTGTTTGACCAGTTTTAGTTGATTTTAATCGACTGGAAAATGGCCATTTTTCAAACGGTCTCAGAGTTTGACGAAATTAGTTTTGTTAGGACCGTATCGTCAATACGAAGTTAGAAAATATTTATCGGGAATTTTTAGAGTCCGTATGTGGCCCCGGTAAATTGAAATGCGCTTTCAAATTCAATATATAGAGTTATATTTTGATTCTGACAAAAACTAATCGAAACGATCAAATCAGCCTACAATACATATCCCATTGTGTTCAGAACGGGGGTAATTAGCTATGGACGACACGCGGTGGGCCTCGTTTAGAGGTCAAATAAAAAGGTCAACTTTTTGAAATTAAAATAATAAAATATATATTATTATGTACCCTTCCCCCTTCTTTATTCTCTCCCTCCTCCTTTTCACTCAGAATTAGAAATAAAAAAAAGAGAAAGAAGAACCGCGCAACCCTGTGTCGCCGCCCTCCACCCTGGCGCCGCCGTAGTCCCCTGCGCCGCCTCCCCTTATCCACCGCAGCCCCCCTTCCTCCGCCGTTCCCCCTTCTCCTCTCCGCTGAGACCACGAGCCCCAAAAAAACCCCTGCGCCATAAATCGCGTCGACCCCCCTTCCCTCCAGCCTCCTCCCCCTTCCTACCCCCTTTCCCCTGAAGCCGCCTTCGACCACACCCCCACCGCGCCGACCATCTCAGCCCCCCAACCTGTGACGATGGTGAACACCTCCCCCTTCGCTGGAAATCAAAAAAGCGTGAAAAGGACTGCATTAGAATTTCAAACAGATCCAGACGGTTTAGTAGTTCAGAAGCAAAGCACGGCGGAGTGGAACACTCAGTGAGAACTTCTCACTTTAAATTTTGATTTCTAGTTAAAAATATATACTAGGATACAGACGGTGCTTAGCAGCACCCGACACCCGTCATCCACAGACCATGGATGGCTTGTATGTTTGATTGTTGGTTGTGGTGAAAATTGATCGTTTGATGGGAAATGAAATAAAATATTTATATAGTTAAAAATATTTTATCGTTAAAAATATAATTTTTAACGTGTGTGTGAATAAAAATCTGTGTTTGTTGATTTGAAACCCCACACAGGTATTGGGATAATATACGATATACACTAATCCCAATAATTAGTTGTATGTCGATCGATTGATTGACAGGCTATTATAAGCGTTAGATATCTATATTTGATGCTTATACAGTGTCGTGCACTTTGGATGATGGTTGATTATTTATCGTTGCTATTATGTACATGTGTTGTATGGAATCCATATAATTAACATTATATGGTAATAGATTGGGCCTCATTCTAATTGGGAAAATAAAAGAATATTCATGTGTTGAATAAAATGTATATTCAAGTGTTGAAAGAAATATACATTCATGTGTTCAAATAAATATTCATGTGTTGAATAAAATAAAGAAGTTATTGAAATATATAAAGCCGTGTTGATTAGATTTGCGCCATTTTGACGCGAACGATATTTATATCGATTTTATTCGAATATAGAAAAAGAAGTGATTTCAAAATATAATATTTTGAAAATATTATCATTTATATATATTGATGATATGGAATATTCAATTTTGATTTAAAATTGAATAAGAAGTTGAAATCGTTTTGAAACGAATTTAAAACGAATTATAAAATATGTTTTGAATTGAAATCGACGAAATATATATAATATTATATATATATACACATATATATATTAAATGGCCTGAATAGAACGCACCGCGCCGCGGCAGTTCGCAAATTTCGAACATTGACTTCGAATTGACGTTACGGGAGATCCGACTGTCGGATTTTCCTGAAACCGGAACCATTGGGTTCGTATCGAGAAGAGCTTTCCAATGAATATTAGAAATTTGAAATCTAATGGTTGGATTTGGAATTATGTCCAAATCAAATTTGGAAAAGGTCGCTGTAAGTGCAGTTCAACAAACGTTATTGGAAATCGACTGTACGAGCCTTGATAAAATTATTTAAAATATTAATAATTTGTGTAAAATCATAATATATGAATTGGAAAGAACTGGGATGAAAAGATAAAAATATATTTTTATCGAAATGAACTAGTTTTGAACTAGATTTGAAATGGTTTTAAAATAACCAGAAATTTCCAATATACGAATTGGAATGGATTTGAATCGAAATTATATTCGGAATATTTCGATGTTGGATTTCGTGATTATACAGATATGGTTGTGGGAATTTGAAAGATATATTTATATCGTTATTTCCAATACGATATTTGTTGGTTTCATATTTTGATATTGAATATATGCCGATATATTTTCTATTCAGAGCCTTGTATTTAATATCAAATGGGATTTTGGGTTTGTCGTGAATGGTGTCTTAAATAACACTGTTCTTGAACCCGGTTTAGAAAAAGAATAAATCTTTTAATTAAGATATAGTGAAATTGTCCAGTTAATCAGTATTTAATTGGAATTGAATTTAAATTGTGTTTTTTGGGTTTATTGTGAGCGGTATTTTGAATAACACCTGCTCTTTAACCCGATCAACGATAAAATGTGATTTTGGGTTTTTCGTGAACCGCGTATTAGATGACATTGGTTCTTTAACCCAGTTAAAGACAGGATATTGATTTTTGGGAAGATTAAAACTAAGTGGAGTTTTAATGAATCTTTAATTAGATTCGAACGTGAAATGGTAACCCAGTTAAAGACAGGATATTGAAATGATCGAGAATGGAGTATTACCAGTTTTGCTCCAAAGCTATAGTTAAAATCTTTAATTAGATTCGAACGTGAAATGGTAATTAAATTAACCGATAGCACCGTGGTGTTAGATATGGAGTATTACCAGTTTTGCTCCATGGGATAAATAGGTTTGGATTGGGAAATAAAATAAATAATTACTTCGGTGTGGTTCGTTAATCCCGACTAGTTTGGAAAACCATAATATGGTTTGAAATGATATCCAAAGGAAGATTAAAGAATAAATTTAGAAGAAATTATCTTTGATAAAATTAATGGGAACATTTCCCTAAGAATGTGAATATCTGAATAAAAGAATATTCTGAATTGGAATAAGGCGTATGTTATGTTTGTGTAACATTTGTTTATTATATACGCGGGTTATTCGGAAAGGCCGGGTTTATACCCATTTTGAATAACCGATTCGACGATAAGTCGAAGATGAAGACGGTGGTTGAAGACCGGAAGTCTTCACATCGTTTGGGTGATTACTGATGATCTTGATTGGGCTGTACACCCAAGATGAGGGAATCAGTTGGTGATCGTCCAGACGTACTTGTAGATCGATGGATATTCGAGGAAAGTGCCTCCGGTTTCATTCAGACCCAGAACGAACTTGTAAATGGACTGTGTGTCTAACATTGGATTTTATTCTGTGTTGATTGATCTCTATTAAATATACATCTATTTGGCGCTGGAGAATTTATTCTCTTGCTTAACGCCCTTCTCTGAGACGTACGAGCTCAGAGGTTGTATATCGATGGACATCAGTCACATGGAGTGAATTGCCTGTGTGGCATGCCTAAGTAGCAGATGATCAAGGCTTTTGTTGAAAAGCAAAGTCTTGTAGTTGATGATCAAAGCATGGCCTGTGTGGCATAGATTTGTGTATAACATTAATTCACGAGCCTCATACCTCGGTATGAGTCAAAAACGGGATACAAACCGTTGGGAGAACACGATGTTTCTTTCTAGCTATGGGTGATGTCAGTGACCTACCAGCCCTGACATTTATATACTTTTTACCTGTGTGGTTGTTGGAATGCGAGGCACCTCAGATATAGGTTTGATAGGACCGGGAAACATGTGTTCAGGAATTTCCAATCCTCAAAAGTAAGAGAGGACCGGCCCAACCGATTCCAAGGATCGTTGTGTGTGGTCCTGAGACATTTGCTAGAGTGTCTCGAACGGAGAGGAGCTTGCCCTTTGCCTCAACTCATGACGGAAATCCAATTTCCAATACATGGTATTTCAGTTTTGATTATAGAGCCTAGTATGGCGGCATAGTGGTATGGGTCATTAATGCCGTCTATGATTGATACTTATGATTGAAATTGTTTTGACACTATACACTTATAGTAATATCAAAATAATCTGTTTTTAAACGTATCAAGCATTATTTGGCTATTATAAGGTAAAACCCTGTCCTCCGGCTTGCGTTGCATTGTGTGATGGGATTTGGGTCTTATAATAGCTTCATTTTTTCAAAAAGCATTGCGCTATTTTGTTATATGCACTAGTATTCTTGGGAGGAAACCCGTTCCGTGTTATACGGCGTGGTCCATTGAATTACTCTCTTTTAAAGTAAAGTTTTAAATAACTATTTTAGTTCTCACACCTTTCACATGACTGACCTGGAATTTATTGTTTTAACCTAAACTCTGGGTGCCGCTATTTTCGACATGGGCAGCTAGTTGTTTTGGTTTTGCAGATTTATATTCACAGGATCCTGATTTACAGCTGTAACGATGCTCGGAAAGCTCTGTATCCGTGTATTACTTTCAGTTGTGTTTTGTATTGTTTTTCCGCTGCTTTGTAATTTATTGTAACCTCTGATATTCTGTGTTATGTAATATTTATTCTTACTCTGTATATTCTTGTATTCTGATGGAATTGTTGTAATAAACAATGAAATGTTCTTCTGTTTGTGTTCTGGTTTGTCATGTTCTCAAAGCAATCTGGGCTTTCGAATGGTCTTGGTTGGTTTAGCGATCGACTCGGATCGAGCGAGATCCTTTATTGTTAAAGTGGTATCAGAGCTTTGGTTTATAGAGCTCGAGAACAAGACATGTTAGAACCGAACGAAAGAATTCATCAGATAGTGGATTAGTAATATCCAATTAGAGTGACTCGTTATAGATAGGATCAGTAGTATCCTAGAACGAGTGTGAAGAGTATATTTTTAAAATAAAACCAATTTTGTTTTGAAAATTTAAACCTTATTCAACATATTTGAATATTTATTTATATTGAATTTGGACAATCGAATATATAAAGATTTTGCATATACGCATCATGAACGTATATTCGAAGTTTTAATATGCTGGATAGATATAGAATCATACTCTAGTCACCTGGAGATGGTACTGATCATTGTCATGGCATCATCGGTATTTATGTTCGAGTTTCGAAGGTGTGATATTTATATATTTCCAATTGACTGGTGTGAGAACCAAAACATAGCTAGAATATATTGTTGTGATTTGGCACCAAAAATGTGATTTTTGACTATATAACAATGTTATGAACTTGAAAAGCTAATTCACTAATTGATTGATGGTTGTGTTGTTTGATTATTGGTTTGAAATTTTGAACCATTTAGCCTAATTGAAATAAATATTGAACTGTATTGAAAATTATTTGCAAATGCATACATGTACATATATGAGTGTGAACAGGTCATAGCAAGGAGGCAAGAGAAGAGGAATAAAATTGTATGCCCGACAAATAGGTACATGTTTACTAACTTCTTTGGTTTTGGATGATTTTATGAGCCGATTGGCTAGCCACTTGGCTTTTTCTTTTGCTTTTGGATTTAAGAAGGCCATGGGAGGCTACATGAAATATCCCGAAGTCCCGGGTGCAGGGGTGGTTATGGCGAAATTTTTCGAAAATTTAGGGTGTTAGCCAAATTTTTGAAGAATTTGAAAAGTTCTTAGAAACTGAAAAGTTGAAGAACTTTAGCCGTAATGAAAATATTGGAAGTTGAGTTGATTAGTTAAACAACTTTCAGCTTCGTTCCTTTTCGGGGACGAAAAGTTTTAAGTGGGGGAGGTTGTAACAACCCGGAAAATCTAAGCCAATTAATTTTTTTTTATTTTGGCAATTTTAATTAATTTTGAATATTTAAAATGATTATTTTAAATAATAACGACGAGAAATTTATTTTGAATAGAATTAGAACGTATATATTTATATAAATCGTCGTTAGAATATAATATTTTATTTATAATTATAAAAGGAATTGAAAATGGCGCGGTAGTTCGAAAATTCGATTTCAAAGTTCAAACGAATGTACAAGATTCAAAATAAACTGAATTTTAGCGAAACGAAAAATATTAGGTAGCGTTTGTTTTAGATTTTTCAATTTTGAGTTTTCACACATACAAAAATACCGACAATGCATATATATCGTGAAAAATGACCGTTTTACAAAACGGAGTTAACACACAAAACCGAAAACAACTTTTTATTATTTTTCATATTTTAAGAAACAAGGGAATGACAATAACAAATCCGTCTATCCACCATTTCCGCGGTCCCCTCCGTCACTCTTTTTTCCTTTGATTCATCACCACCGCTACACTTTAAATCTTGACAACTTCCATAATTAACGCCGAAAACTAAAAATGCAAAACACAAAATAAACCAAACGCTACCTTAGAATCTAGTTGAGAATATCTTTCCAACGAATCCGAAAAATTGAAATTTCATAGCGGGAATCAAAAGTTATGTCCCGTTAAAAATTCAGAATAGTCGCTATGGAATTCTGGCCCTTAAAAATGGAAATTTTGCAAACGACCTCGGTTTTCGATGAAACCACTTTTGTTGGATCCGGGATGTCAAGTTATTGCTAGATTCTAAAATTCGTAATTTTCTGAATCAATATGTGAGTGAGGCAAAGGAAAACGTGTTTGACCAGTATTAGTTGATTTTAATCGACTGGAAAATGGACATTTTTCAAACAGTCTCAAAATTTTACGAAATTACATTTGTTAGGACCGTATCGTCAATATGAAGTTAGAAAATATTTTTGGGAATTTTTAGAGTCTGTATGTGTCCCCGGTAAAATGAAATGCGCGTTCAAATTCAATATATAGAGTTATATTTTGATTTTGACGAAAATTGATCGAAACGATCGAATCAGCCAACGATATATATCCCATTGTGTTCGGAATGAGGGTAATTAGCTATGGACGACAGATGGTGAGCCGCGTTTAGAGGTCGAATAAAAAGGTCAACTTATTGAAATTAAAATAATAAAATATATATTATTATATAGCCTCCCTCTTCTTTATTCTCTCCCTCCTCCTTTTCATTCAGAATCGGAAATAAATAAAAAAAAGAAGAAGAGAAAGAAGAACCGCGCAACCCTGTGCTGCCGCCCTCCATCCTGGCACTACCGCAGTCCCCTGCGCCGCCTCCCCCTATCCACCGCAGCCCCCTTCCTCCGCCGTTCCCCCTTCTCCTCTCCGCTGAGACCACGAGCCCCAAAAAATCCCCGTGCCCTAACTCACGTTGACCGCCCTTCCCTCCAACCTCCTCCCCTTCCTACCCCCTTTCCCCTGAAGCCGCCTCTGACCACACCCCCATCGCGCTGACCATCTCAGCCCCCCCCCCCAACCTGTGACGATGGTGAACACCTACCCCTTCGCTAAAAATCTAAAAATTGTGGAAAGGACTGCATTAGAATTTCAAACAGATCCAGATGGTTCAGCAGTTCAAAAGCAAAGCACGGCGGAGTAGAACCCTCAGTGAGAACTTCTCATTTTAAATTTTGTTTTCTAGTTAAAAATATATACAAGGATGCAAACGGTGCTTAGCAGCACCCGACACCCGTCGTCCACAGACCATGGATGGCTTGTATGTTTGATTTTTGGTTGTGATGAAAATTGATTGTGTGATGGGAAATGAAATAAAATATTTATATAGTTAAAAATATTTTATCGTTAAAAATATAATTTTTAACGTGTGTGTGAATAAAAATATGTGTTTGTTGATTTGAAACCCCACACGGGTAATGGGATAATATACGATATACACTAATCCCAATAATTAGTTGTATGTCGATCGATTGATTGACAGGCTGTTATAAGCGTTAGATATCTATATTTGATGCTTATATAGTGTAGTGCACTTTGGATGATGGTTGATTGTTTATCGTTGCTATTATATACATGTGTTGTATGGAATCCATACAATTAACATTATATGGTAATGGATTGGGCCTCATTCCAATTGGAAAAATAAAAGAATATTCATGTGTTGAATAAAATACATATATTCATGTATTGAAAGAAATATACATTCATGTGTTAAAATAAATATTCATGTGTTGAATTGAATAACGAAGTTATTGAAATATATAAAGCTGTGTTGATTAGATTTGCGCCATTTTGACGCGAACGATATTTATATCGATTTTATTCGAATATAGAAAAAGAAGTGATTTCAAAATATAATATTTTGAAAATATCATCATTTATATATATTTATGATATGGAATATTCAATTTTGATTTAAAATTGAATAAGAAGTTGAAATCGTTTTGAAACAAATTTAAAACGAATTATAAAATACGTTTTGAAGTGAAATCGATGATATATATATAATATATATATAATATATATATATTATATATATACATTAAATGGCCTGAATAGAACGCGCCGCGCCGCGGCAGTTCGCGAATTTCGACCATTGACTTTGAATTGACGTTACGGGAGATCCGTCTGTCGGATTCTCCTGAAACCGAAACCGTTGGGTTCGTATCGAAAAGAGCTTTCCAATGAATATTAGAAATTTGAAATCTAACGGTTGGATTTGGAATTATGTACAAATCAAATTTGGAAAAGGTCGCGGTAAGTGCAGTTCGACGACCGTTATTGGAAACGACTGTACGGGCCTTGTTAAAATTATTAAAAATATTAATAATTTGTGTAAAATCATAATATATGAATTGGAAAGAATTGGGTTGAAAAATTTCATATTTGCAAAGATAAAAATATATTTTTATCAAAATGAACTAGTTTTGAACTAGATTTGAAATGGTTTTAATATAACCAGAAATTTCCAATATACGAATTGGAATGGATTTGAATCGAAATTATATTCGGAATATTTCGATGTTGGATTTTGTGATTATACAAATATGGTTTTGGGAATTTGAAAGATGTATTTATATCGTTATTTCCAATATGATATTTGTTGGTTTCAGAATTTGATATTCAATATAAGCCGATATATTTTCTATTCAAAGCCTTGTATTTAATATCGAATGGGGTTTTGGGTTTGTCGTGAATGGTGTCTTAAATAACACTGTTCTTGAACCCGGTTTAGAAAAAGAATAAATCTTTTAATTAAGATATAGTGAAATTGTCCAGTTAATTAGTATTTAATTGGAATTGAATTTAAATTGGTTTTTTTTGGTTTATTGTGAGTGGTGTTTTGAATAACACCTGCTCTTTAACCCGATTAACAATAAAATGTGATTTTGGGTTTTTCGTGAACCGTGTTTTAGATGACATTGGTTCTTTAACCCAGTTAAAGATAGGATATTGAATTTTGGGAAGATTAAAACTAAGTGTAGTTTTAATGAATCTTTAATTAGATTGAAATGATCGAGAATGGAGTATTACCAGTTTTTGTAACAACCCGTAAAATGCGAGCCAGTTTGAAATTTTTATTTTGGCCATTTTAGCGAATTTCGAACATTTAAAATAGATTATTTTAAATATAATCGACGAGAAATTTATTTTGAATAGAATTCGAACGTATATATTATACGCGTCGTCGTTAGAATATAAATAATTATATATAATTATAAAAGGAATTGAAAATGGCGCGGTAGTTCGATAATTCGATTTCAAACTTCAATTGAATGTACCGGGTGCAAAACAATCCGGATTTTAGTGAAACCAAAAATAATGGAATCTAATAGTGAATATCTTTCCAACGAAGTTAACAAACTGAGATTTCACTTTAGAAATGATAGGATATGTCCAGTTGAAAATTCAGAATAGTCGCTGTGGAATTTATATATATTTTATATAATATATAGCCCTTAAAAATGGACATTTTGCAAACGACCTCGGATTTCGACGAAACCAGTTTTGTTGGATCCGCAGTGTCAAGTTATTGCTAGGTTTCAAATTTCATAATTTTTCGAATCAATATGTGAGCGTGGCAAAGGAAAACGTGTTTTGACCATTTCAGTTGATTTTAATCGACTGGAAATTGGCCATTTTTCTAACGGTCCCAGAATTCGACGAAACTAGTTTTGTTAGGACCGTATCGTCAATACGAAGCTAGAAAATATTTTTCTATAATTTTTAGAGCTAGTATGTGACCCCGGTAATTTGAAATGTACGTTTAAAATTCAATATAATGATTTAAATGTAAATTCAATGGAAACTGATTGTAACTATCGAATCAGCTTACGATACATATCCCATTGTGTTCGGAATGGGGGTAAAACGCTATGGACGACAGGCGGTGGACCTCGTTTCGAGATCGTATGTAAAAGTCAACCCTTTTGCAAAACTTAATAATTAAATAATAATTAAAAAAAAAAAAAATTTTTTTTTTACCTTTTCCCCTTTTCTTCTTCGTTGGCCCCCCCCCCGTTTCATTATACAGAAAAGTTAACAAATAAAAAAAAAAAAAAAAAAGAAGAAAACCCTAACCCTAAGTTCATCGCGCCGCCGACAATCGAAGCAACCCCCGAAGCCTCGCGACCACCTCCCTCCAGACGACGCTACCCTCGACGCAAATTGAAGCAGCTCCAATCGGAACCTCCACCTCGAACTCCAGACATCGCGACACCACCGAGCGCCTCCACCCACGAGCCACCGCCGACTCCCCCTCCTCCCTCACGAACCCGCGACAGAGAAAACCCCCCCCCGTAAGTGTTTCTGAATTTTATTTAATTTATAAACTAACTGTTTTTTTTTTATATATATAATGTTAAAACTAATTTTATTTACTGTTAAAACTGAATTTTTAAAAAGATGAAACTGAATTTTTAAAAAGATGAAACTGCATTTTTTAAAAAAGATGAATACTGCATTTTTAAAAAAGATGAAACTGCATTTTTTTAAAAAAGATGAAACTGAATTTTTAAAAAAGATGAATACTGCATTTTTTAAAAAAAAGATGAAAACTGATTTGATTTTAAAACTGGTTTGTTTTTCTTAGATTTAAAAACTGGGTTTTTAAGATGAAAAAGAATTTTAAAACAGAATTTTTTTAAAAAGAAAATAAAACTGAATTTTTATTTTAAGTTATAAAAACTGTTTTTTTTATATAAAGTTTTAAAACTGTTTTTTTTTATAAAAGAGTTTTAAAAACAGAAATTTAAAAAGAAAGTTAAAAACCGATTTCTTTAAAAAGTAAGAATCATATTTTTATTTATTGAAAGTCGAAGTAAAAATCATATTTTTATTTATTGAAAGTCGAAGTAAAAATCATATTTTTATTTATGGAAAGTCGAAGTAAAAATCAGATTTTTATATATTGAATAACATAGTAAAAATTCGATTTTTACATATGTAGAGAATACGGGTGAAAGCGACAAAAGGCGAAGATTTCTATTAAGGAAGAGTCGTGTGAGTGGATAGCTATTGGTGAGGATTTCTCACTCTTCAATTTCTTTTTATAATTTTATATATATGTGTTGAAAGTGGAAGTGAATTGCTATATATAAATATCTATATATATATATATATACGCCCCTCGTCCACAAACCATGGACGATATTTATTGGTTGAAATTGTTGTGAAAATTGATATATAGCGAAGTGAAATAACATATATATGAAGAGTGAAATTTATATATATAGCGAAGTGAATATCGAATATATTGAAAGTGAATATCGAATATATTGAAAGTGAATATCGAATATATTGAAAGTGAATATCGAATATATTGAAAGTGAATATCGAATATATTGAAAGTGAATATCGAATATATTGAAAGTGAAAATATTGAATATATTGAAAGTGAAAATATCGAGTATATTGAAAGTGAAAATATTCGAATTGAAAACAATGTATATGAAATATTCGAATTGAAAACGATATATATATATGTATGAAATGAAAACAATGTATATGAAATATTCGAATTGAAAACGATATATATATATATGAAGTGAAAACGATATATATATTGAAAGTGAAAATATCGAATATATCGAAAGTGAAAATATTGAATATATTGAAAGTGAAAATATTGAATATATTGAAAGTGAAAATATCGAATATATTGAAAGTGAAAATATTGAATATATTGAAAGTGAAAGTATCGAATATATTGAAAATGAATATATCGTATATATTGAAAAATGAATATATCGTATGTATTGAAAATGAAAATATCGTATATAGTGAAAGGTGAATATATATATATATATATATATATATATATATATATATATATATATGAATTGAAAACGATGTATATGAAATATATATATGAATTGAAAACGATGTATATGAAATATTCGAATTGAACTGAATAGAAAACGAATTCGAATTGAACTGAATAGAAAACGAATTCGAATTGAATTGAATAGAAAACGAATTCGAATTGAATTGAATAGAAAACGAATTCGAATTGAATTGAATAGAAAACGAATTCGAATTGAATTGAATAGAAAACGAATTCGAATTGAATTGAATAGAAAACGAATTCGAATTGAATTGAATAGAAAACGAATTCGAATTGAATTGAATAGAAAACGAATTCGAATTGAATTGAAATTTGAATTGAATAGAAGTGAATTTTAAAACGAATCTATAAAGAAGAATTCAATTGTGATTTGAATTGAAAAGGAAGTTGAAAATGTTTTTGAAACGAATTCAAAACTATTTATATAATTCGTTTTAAATAGAAATCGACGAAATATATATTATATATATTATATATATAATAAATGGCCTGAATAGAACGCGCCGCGCTGCGGCAGTTCGCGAATTTCGACCATTGACTTCGAACGGACATTACGGGAGATCCGACCGTCGGATTCTCCTGAAATCAGAACCGTTGGGTTCGTATCGAAAAGAGCTTTCTAAGGAATATTAGAAATTTGAAATCTAACGGTTGGATTTGGAGATACGTCCAAATCAAATTCGGAAAAGGTCGCTGTAAGTGCAGTTCGATGGCCATTGATGGAAATCGACCGTACAGGCCTTGATAAAATTATTAAAAATAGTAATAATTTGTGTAAAATCATAAGAAATGATTTGTGAAGAATTGGGATGAAAAACTCCATATTTGAAAAGATAAAAATAGATTTTTATCGAAATGAACTAGTTTTGAACTAGAATTATAATTCTATTTATTTTTGAATAAATAAATTGAATTCGAAAAGGGTTTTGAAAATAACCAAAATTTCCAATGATCGCATTGGAATGGGTTTGAATCGAAATTGTCTTCGGAATATTTCGATGTTGGATTTCGTGATGATACAGATGTTGTTATGGAAATTTGAAAGATATATATTTATATCGTTATTTCCAATACGACATTTGTTAGTCGTAGAATTCGATATTGAATATAAGCCGATATATTTTCTATTCAGAGCCTTGTATTGAATATCGAATGTGATTTGGGTTTGTCGTGAATGGTGTCTTCACTAACACTGTTCTTGAACCCAGTTGAGAAAAGATTAAATCTTTTTATTTAGATTTAATGAAGTGTACCAATTAAATAATATTTAATTGGAATTGAATTGATATTGATTTTTGGGTTTATCGTGAACAGTGTTTTAAATAACACTCGTTCTTTAACCCGATAATTAATGGAATGTGACTTTGGGTTTATCGCGAACCGTGTTTTTAGATGACACTGATTCTTTAACCCAGTCACAGATTAAAACTAAGTGGAGTTTTAATGAATCTTTAATTAGATTGAAAAGATCGAGAATGGAGTATCACCAGTTTTGCTCCAGGCGATAGTTAAATCTTTAATTAGATTTGAACGTGAAATTTAGAAACTAACTGTCGGTTAGCCAAGCAGAATGGTTTTCTGGATATTGATCTGATGTTGGTTTCGGCCTTCGGGGTTAATATTTGGGGAATTATTCTCTTGATTAATTTACGGTTAGTGACTAATGAATTGGAATGAGGCGTATGTTAAATTTGATTGATTGATGGTTTGGATTGTGCTCGACCAGTTTATGAGCAGAATATGCTTTTACATTTAGCATTGGGTTGGGTTGAAAATATCTGTGTGCTAACGCCTTGTGAAAGACTTCACGATTTGACGATAAGGTGTTTAGCGATGTTGTGTTCATTTCAAATTTAACGAATGATTGTGAAATGATATTTTTCTTAAGTGAAAAGAAATGTATTCCCGATTTTGGACAGGGAATGTTTTATAAAAATGTTTTATAAAACAGAAAGGATTTCGAGGCCCAAAACCCGATGATTTCTAAAGTGATTTAGAAATGTATTATATGATACATTGTGATTATTATGTTGTGAAATGATTTTCCCTACTTCGGGATATGAAATGATTTAGTATGTGGCTAAAGATTCGGGTAACCCTGAGACTAAAAGTATGGGTGAGAGGGCGGTGTATGCTCTCCCGAGTGGGAGGTGCATCGTCGGTGTAGCCTACTCCTATGTGGGGTAGGTGCACATATATATATCGAGTTGCGAGGTGCGTACCCTTTGCCTTGTCGATGGGGAGCACGATATTTGGTTGCATACTTGTTTGTATGCATTGTTATGTTTTGGAATTCACATTTCCAAATGATTTGATTTGAGATCCCGAAGTGAAATCTACTTTGATATAGAAAGTTAGATATGTATTTCAAATGATTTGAAATAAGAAATCGGGAATAAAATCCAAAGGAATAATTTCTGTAAATTGAATTGGATTTGGAAAATCTAAGTGTTGTGATTAATCTAAGTGGGTAGATTGGGATATTGCATGTTGTGTGATGCATAGTAGATCCATATATCTATATTGATTGTTGCTTATACACTGGCTTTCATGGGGGTAAACCCGTTCCGCGAAAGTGGCGTGGTCCCGTGATTTGCCTTATTTTTAAACAAGTTTAACAACTGTTTTTGAGTTCTCACACCAGTCCCATGACTGACCTGTAGTTTGCTTTTCCCTTGCGAACTCGGGTGCCCCTATTTTCCACACGGGCAGTCGAGTAGTTTTATTTTGCAGATGTTTTGAGCAGGATTCTGGATTGAAGCTTTAAGCTGTGTCCAGGCATTTACAGTCTTCCGCTGTGTAGTTTATATTTCCGCTGTGCATTGTATTACATTTATGTAAATTTATCTTCCGCTGTGTATTATTATCGATATACTCTGATATTCTGTACTCTGATGTAACATTATTATGATGTTTATTGAAGTCTTCTGTTATTTGTTCTGATGTGTTGTATACCCAAAGTTAGCGTATGCGGGATTCGAACGGTCTTGGTCGGTTTAGCGATCGATTAGGTCCGGGCGAAATCCGTTGTCGTTACAACGTGGTATCAGAGCATTGGTTAAACTCAAATCTTTGGGGTACAACTCGTTAGAACTGAACAAAAGACTCATCAGAGGTAGGATTAGTAATGTCCTATAAAAGAATCCTCATTAGAGATAGAATCAGTAGCATTCTAGGATGAGTGACTCGTTAGAGATGGGGTTAGAAATGCCCTAGAATGAGTCGAGAGTTATTTGTTTATAAATAACGTATCTGTGATTATATATATAATCTGATTTCAGAAAATATGATTTTAAATATATAAAATTATATATTTGAAAATATAATCAACTAATTGATTGATGTTTGTGTGGTTTGTTTATTTGGTTGCTAAATTTTAACCATTTTGCCTAATTCAACCAAATATTGAATTGTATTGGAATTTGGTCGCATCTGCTTGCATATACATGTATATCATTGAACAGGTCATAGCAAGGAGGCTAGAGCCAGAGAATAAAATTTGTTTGCCCGACAAATAGGTACATGTTTACTACATAATTTCCTGTTTTGTTTGGGTGATGATGATTTTGTGAGCCTATTGGCTAGCCGCTTGGCTTTTTCTTTTTCTTTTTGAGATCTGAAGGACCGGGGAAGCTATTTGAAATTCCCCGATGCTCCCGGTGTAGGGGAGGTTATGGCGAAATTTTTCGAAAATTTAGGGTGTTAGCCAAATTTTTGAAGTTTTGAAAATTCTCAGAAACTAAAGAGTTGGAGAATGGAAGCCAGATCGAATATAGAGTTGAATTATCAAACCACTTTTGACTTTGTTCCTTTTCGGGGACGAAAAGTTTTAAGTGGGGGAGATTGTAACAACCCGTAAAATGCGAGCCAGTTTGAAATTTTTATTTTGGCCATTTTAGCGAATTTCGAACATTTAAAATAGATTATTTTAAATATAATCGACGAGAAATTTATTTTGAATAGAATTCGAACGTATATATTATACGCGTCGTCGTTAGAATATAAATAATTATATATAATTATAAAAGGAATTGAAAATGGCGCGGTAGTTCGATAATTCGATTTCAAACTTCAATTGAATGTACCGGGTGCAAAACAATCCGGATTTTAGTGAAACCAAAAATAATGGAATCTAATAGTGAATATCTTTCCAACGAAGTTAACAAACTGAGATTTCACTTTAGAAATGATAGGATATGTCCAGTTGAAAATTCAGAATAGTCGCTGTGGAATTTATATATATTTTATATAATATATAGCCCTTAAAAATGGACATTTTGCAAACGACCTCGGATTTCGACGAAACCAGTTTTGTTGGATCCGCAGTGTCAAGTTATTGCTAGGTTTCAAATTTCATAATTTTTCGAATCAATATGTGAGCGTGGCAAAGGAAAACGTGTTTTGACCATTTCAGTTGATTTTAATCGACTGGAAATTGGCCATTTTTCTAACGGTCCCAGAATTCGACGAAACTAGTTTTGTTAGGACCGTATCGTCAATACGAAGCTAGAAAATATTTTTCTATAATTTTTAGAGCTAGTATGTGACCCCGGTAATTTGAAATGTACGTTTAAAATTCAATATAATGATTTAAATGTAAATTCAATGGAAACTGATTGTAACTATCGAATCAGCTTACGATACATATCCCATTGTGTTCGGAATGGGGGTAAAACGCTATGGACGACAGGCGGTGGACCTCGTTTCGAGATCGTATGTAAAAGTCAACCCTTTTGCAAAACTTAATAATTAAATAATAATTAAAAAAAAAAAAAATTTTTTTTTTACCTTTTCCCCTTTTCTTCTTCGTTGGCCCCCCCCCCCCCGTTTCATTATACAGAAAAGTTAACAAATAAAAAAAAAAAAAAAAAAGAAGAAAACCCTAACCCTAAGTTCATCGCGCCGCCGACAATCGAAGCAACCCCCGAAGCCTCGCGACCACCTCCCTCCAGACGACGCTACCCTCGACGCAAATTGAAGCAGCTCCAATCGGAACCTCCACCTCGAACTCCAGACATCGCGACACCACCGAGCGCCTCCACCCACGAGCCACCGCCGACTCCCCCTCCTCCCTCACGAACCCGCGACAGAGAAAACCCCCCCCCCGTAAGTGTTTCTGAATTTTATTTAATTTATAAACTAACTGTTTTTTTTTTATATATATAATGTTAAAACTAATTTTATTTACTGTTAAAACTGAATTTTTAAAAAGATGAAACTGAATTTTTAAAAAGATGAAACTGCATTTTTTAAAAAAGATGAATACTGCATTTTTAAAAAAGATGAAACTGCATTTTTTTAAAAAAGATGAAACTGAATTTTTAAAAAAGATGAATACTGCATTTTTTAAAAAAAAGATGAAAACTGATTTGATTTTAAAACTGGTTTGTTTTTCTTAGATTTAAAAACTGGGTTTTTAAGATGAAAAAGAATTTTAAAACAGAATTTTTTTAAAAAGAAAATAAAACTGAATTTTTATTTTAAGTTATAAAAACTGTTTTTTTTATATAAAGTTTTAAAACTGTTTTTTTTTATAAAAGAGTTTTAAAAACAGAAATTTAAAAAGAAAGTTAAAAACCGATTTCTTTAAAAAGTAAGAATCATATTTTTATTTATTGAAAGTCGAAGTAAAAATCATATTTTTATTTATTGAAAGTCGAAGTAAAAATCATATTTTTATTTATGGAAAGTCGAAGTAAAAATCAGATTTTTATATATTGAATAACATAGTAAAAATTCGATTTTTACATATGTAGAGAATACGGGTGAAAGCGACAAAAGGCGAAGATTTCTATTAAGGAAGAGTCGTGTGAGTGGATAGCTATTGGTGAGGATTTCTCACTCTTCAATTTCTTTTTATAATTTTATATATATGTGTTGAAAGTGGAAGTGAATTGCTATATATAAATATCTATATATATATATATATACGCCCCTCGTCCACAAACCATGGACGATATTTATTGGTTGAAATTGTTGTGAAAATTGATATATAGCGAAGTGAAATAACATATATATGAAGAGTGAAATTTATATATATAGCGAAGTGAATATCGAATATATTGAAAGTGAATATCGAATATATTGAAAGTGAATATCGAATATATTGAAAGTGAATATCGAATATATTGAAAGTGAATATCGAATATATTGAAAGTGAATATCGAATATATTGAAAGTGAAAATATTGAATATATTGAAAGTGAAAATATCGAGTATATTGAAAGTGAAAATATTCGAATTGAAAACAATGTATATGAAATATTCGAATTGAAAACGATATATATATATGTATGAAATGAAAACAATGTATATGAAATATTCGAATTGAAAACGATATATATATATATGAAGTGAAAACGATATATATATTGAAAGTGAAAATATCGAATATATCGAAAGTGAAAATATTGAATATATTGAAAGTGAAAATATTGAATATATTGAAAGTGAAAATATCGAATATATTGAAAGTGAAAATATTGAATATATTGAAAGTGAAAGTATCGAATATATTGAAAATGAATATATCGTATATATTGAAAAATGAATATATCGTATGTATTGAAAATGAAAATATCGTATATAGTGAAAGGTGAATATATATATATATATATATATATATATATATATATATATATATATGAATTGAAAACGATGTATATGAAATATATATATGAATTGAAAACGATGTATATGAAATATTCGAATTGAACTGAATAGAAAACGAATTCGAATTGAACTGAATAGAAAACGAATTCGAATTGAATTGAATAGAAAACGAATTCGAATTGAATTGAATAGAAAACGAATTCGAATTGAATTGAATAGAAAACGAATTCGAATTGAATTGAATAGAAAACGAATTCGAATTGAATTGAATAGAAAACGAATTCGAATTGAATTGAATAGAAAACGAATTCGAATTGAATTGAATAGAAAACGAATTCGAATTGAATTGAAATTTGAATTGAATAGAAGTGAATTTTAAAACGAATCTATAAAGAAGAATTCAATTGTGATTTGAATTGAAAAGGAAGTTGAAAATGTTTTTGAAACGAATTCAAAACTATTTATATAATTCGTTTTAAATAGAAATCGACGAAATATATATTATATATATTATATATATAATAAATGGCCTGAATAGAACGCGCCGCGCTGCGGCAGTTCGCGAATTTCGACCATTGACTTCGAACGGACATTACGGGAGATCCGACCGTCGGATTCTCCTGAAATCAGAACCGTTGGGTTCGTATCGAAAAGAGCTTTCTAAGGAATATTAGAAATTTGAAATCTAACGGTTGGATTTGGAGATACGTCCAAATCAAATTCGGAAAAGGTCGCTGTAAGTGCAGTTCGATGGCCATTGATGGAAATCGACCGTACAGGCCTTGATAAAATTATTAAAAATAGTAATAATTTGTGTAAAATCATAAGAAATGATTTGTGAAGAATTGGGATGAAAAACTCCATATTTGAAAAGATAAAAATAGATTTTTATCGAAATGAACTAGTTTTGAACTAGAATTATAATTCTATTTATTTTTGAATAAATAAATTGAATTCGAAAAGGGTTTTGAAAATAACCAAAATTTCCAATGATCGCATTGGAATGGGTTTGAATCGAAATTGTCTTCGGAATATTTCGATGTTGGATTTCGTGATGATACAGATGTTGTTATGGAAATTTGAAAGATATATATTTATATCGTTATTTCCAATACGACATTTGTTAGTCGTAGAATTCGATATTGAATATAAGCCGATATATTTTCTATTCAGAGCCTTGTATTGAATATCGAATGTGATTTGGGTTTGTCGTGAATGGTGTCTTCACTAACACTGTTCTTGAACCCAGTTGAGAAAAGATTAAATCTTTTTATTTAGATTTAATGAAGTGTACCAATTAAATAATATTTAATTGGAATTGAATTGATATTGATTTTTGGGTTTATCGTGAACAGTGTTTTAAATAACACTCGTTCTTTAACCCGATAATTAATGGAATGTGACTTTGGGTTTATCGCGAACCGTGTTTTTAGATGACACTGATTCTTTAACCCAGTCACAGATTAAAACTAAGTGGAGTTTTAATGAATCTTTAATTAGATTGAAAAGATCGAGAATGGAGTATCACCAGTTTTGCTCCAGGCGATAGTTAAATCTTTAATTAGATTTGAACGTGAAATTTAGAAACTAACTGTCGGTTAGCCAAGCAGAATGGTTTTCTGGATATTGATCTGATGTTGGTTTCGGCCTTCGGGGTTAATATTTGGGGAATTATTCTCTTGATTAATTTACGGTTAGTGACTAATGAATTGGAATGAGGCGTATGTTAAATTTGATTGATTGATGGTTTGGATTGTGCTCGACCAGTTTATGAGCAGAATATGCTTTTACATTTAGCATTGGGTTGGGTTGAAAATATCTGTGTGCTAACGCCTTGTGAAAGACTTCACGATTTGACGATAAGGTGTTTAGCGATGTTGTGTTCATTTCAAATTTAACGAATGATTGTGAAATGATATTTTTCTTAAGTGAAAAGAAATGTATTCCCGATTTTGGACAGGGAATGTTTTATAAAAATGTTTTATAAAACAGAAAGGATTTCGAGGCCCAAAACCCGATGATTTCTAAAGTGATTTAGAAATGTATTATATGATACATTGTGATTATTATGTTGTGAAATGATTTTCCCTACTTCGGGATATGAAATGATTTAGTATGTGGCTAAAGATTCGGGTAACCCTGAGACTAAAAGTATGGGTGAGAGGGCGGTGTATGCTCTCCCGAGTGGGAGGTGCATCGTCGGTGTAGCCTACTCCTATGTGGGGTAGGTGCACATATATATATCGAGTTGCGAGGTGCGTACCCTTTGCCTTGTCGATGGGGAGCACGATATTTGGTTGCATACTTGTTTGTATGCATTGTTATGTTTTGGAATTCACATTTCCAAATGATTTGATTTGAGATCCCGAAGTGAAATCTACTTTGATATAGAAAGTTAGATATGTATTTCAAATGATTTGAAATAAGAAATCGGGAATAAAATCCAAAGGAATAATTTCTGTAAATTGAATTGGATTTGGAAAATCTAAGTGTTGTGATTAATCTAAGTGGGTAGATTGGGATATTGCATGTTGTGTGATGCATAGTAGATCCATATATCTATATTGATTGTTGCTTATACACTGGCTTTCATGGGGGTAAACCCGTTCCGCGAAAGTGGCGTGGTCCCGTGATTTGCCTTATTTTTAAACAAGTTTAACAACTGTTTTTGAGTTCTCACACCAGTCCCATGACTGACCTGTAGTTTGCTTTTCCCTTGCGAACTCGGGTGCCCCTATTTTCCACACGGGCAGTCGAGTAGTTTTATTTTGCAGATGTTTTGAGCAGGATTCTGGATTGAAGCTTTAAGCTGTGTCCAGGCATTTACAGTCTTCCGCTGTGTAGTTTATATTTCCGCTGTGCATTGTATTACATTTATGTAAATTTATCTTCCGCTGTGTATTATTATCGATATACTCTGATATTCTGTACTCTGATGTAACATTATTATGATGTTTATTGAAGTCTTCTGTTATTTGTTCTGATGTGTTGTATACCCAAAGTTAGCGTATGCGGGATTCGAACGGTCTTGGTCGGTTTAGCGATCGATTAGGTCCGGGCGAAATCCGTGTCGTTACAGTTTTGCTCCAAAGCGATAGTTAAAATCTTTAATTAGATTTGAACATGAAATGGTAATTAAATTTACCGATAGCACCATGGTGTTAGATATGGAGTATTACCAGTTTTGATCCATGGGATAGATAGGATGGGATTGGGAAATAAATAAATAATTACTTCAGTGTGGTTCGTTAATCCCGACTAGTTTGGAAAACCATAATATGGTTTGAAATGATATCCAAAGGAAGATTAAAGAATAAATTTAGAAGAATTAATCTTTGATAAAATTAATGGGAACCTTTCCCTAAGAATGTGAATATCTGAATAAAAGAATATTCTGAATTGAAATGACGCGTATGTTGTGTTTGTGTAACATTTGTTTATTATATACGCGGTTATTCGGAAAGGCCGGGTTTATACCCATTCTGAATAACCGATTCGACGATGAGTCGAAGATGAAGATGGTGGTTGAAGATCGGAAGTCTTCACATCGTTTGGGTGATTACTAATGATCTTGATTGGGCTGTACACCCAAGATGAGGGAATCAGTTGGTGATTGTCCAGACGTACTTGGAGATGGATGGATATGCGAGGAAAGTGCCTCCGGTTTCGTTCAGACCCAGAACGAACTTGTAAATGGACTGTGTGTCTTACATTGGATTTTATTCTGTGTTGATTGATCTATATTAAATATACATCTGTTTGGCGGCGGAGAATTTATTCTCTTGCTTAACGCCCTTCTCTGAGACATACGAGCTCAGAGGTTGTATATCGATGGACATCAGTCGCATGGAGTGAATTGCCTGTGTGGCATGCCTAAGTCGCAGATGATCAAGGCTTTTGTTGAAAAGCAAAGTCTTGCGGTTGATGATCAAAGCACGGCCTGTGTGGCATAGCTTTGTGTATAACGTTAATTCACAAGCATCACACCTTGGTATGAGTCAAAAACGAGATACAGACCGTTGGGAGAACACGACGTTTCTTTCTAGCTATGGGTGATGTCAGAGACCTACCAGCCCTAACATTTATATACTTTTTACCTGTGTGGTTATTGGAATGCGAGGCGCCTCTTATATAGGTCTGATAGGACCGGGAAACGTGTGTTCAGGAATTGCTAATCCTCAAAAGTAAGAGAGGACCGGCCCAACCGATTTCAAGGATCGCTGTGTTTGGTCCTGAAACATTTGCTAGAGTGTCTCGAACGGAGAGGAGCTTGCCCCCACTCATGACGGAAATCTAATTTCCAATACGTGATATTTCAGTTTTGATTGTTGAGCCTAGTATGGAGGCATAGTGGTATGGGTCATTAATGTCGTCTATGATTGATACTTATGATTGAAATTGTTTTGACACTATACACTTATAGTAATATCAAAATAATCTGTTTTTAAACGTATCAAGCATTATTTGGCTATTTTAATGTAAAACCCTATCCTCCGGCTTCCGTTGCATTGTGTGATGGGACCTGGGTCTTATAATAGCTTCATTTTTTCAAAAAGCATTGCGCTGTTTTGTTATATGCACTAGTATTCTTGGAAGGAAACCCGTTACGTGTTATACGGCGTGGTCCCTTGAATTACTCTCTTTTAAAGTAAAGTTTTAAATAACTGTTTTAGTTCTCACACCAATCACATAACTGACCTGGAGTTTATTGTTTTAACCTAAACTCTGGGTGCCGCTATTTTCGACACGGGCACCTAGCAGTTTCGGTTTTGCAGATTGTATTCACAGGATCCTGATTTACAGCTGGAATGATGCTCGAAAAGCTCTGTATTCGTGTATTACTTTCAGTTGTGTTTTGTATTGTTTTTCTGCTGCTTTGTAATTTATTGTAATCTCTGATATTCTGTGTTGTGTAATATTTATTCTTACTCTGTATATTCTTGTATTCTGGTGGAATTGTTGTAATAAACAATGAAATGTTCTTCTGTTTGTGTTCTGGTTTGTCGTGTTCTCAAAGCAATCCGGGCTTTCGAACGGTCTTGGTCGGTTTAGCGATCGACTTGGATCGAGCGAGATCCTTTATTGTTAAATTCCCTTTATAACTAATCTCGACATAATAGTCACGCTTAAGCCTAGTCAACAACGTTATTTTATCATTAAATTTCAAAGACTTACTATACGCTGCAATATCCCTTTTATAATTAATCTTGACATCTCTTTTCGTTAAAAACTGATACTATTCCTTGATGATAGTAAAGCCGTTCAAGTTGGGGTATTTTATTTACCTCTCAGACCTTGATCGACAACGTTCTTTTCTTAGAATAGATATAAGTCCATAACTCTAATCCCTTATTACTTATAATATCTATCAGACCATATTTTCTTATTTAATTTGAAATATCCATTTAAGCACAATTACTTTAATTAAAATAATTACATAGAAATTAACTTCACCATAACTGAAGTAAAACGATTTACTTCATTATCAATTTAACTGGATTGGTTGCTTCCTTTATTAAACAATGACTGATTCTACTTTTTCAATAATCACTCAAACTTTATTAATTAAAAGTTAATTAATATGAAATCTTATTAATTTTGATTAATTTATTTCTGAGCTATTATCATTAGATTAATTGAAGACCAATTAATCTAGTAATCAATTTCCAATAAACAATTGATTTAGTCAACTCCAAACCCTCAGTTAATTTGTTAACTGATTTTAAATTACTTCTTACAATTAGATTATTATAATTAATCTAATAATATTTCTTAACTGTTGCTTAAAAATAATTATCCAAAATTTTCATTTGCAGGATAATTACAGCTTAATAATTTATTTAATTGTCAAATAATCATTTATATTTACTTTATAAAATGAACTATAAAATACCAGTTTATAATAGAACTTCAATTACAGTTTAAAACTTCGCTTTAATTATAAAAATATAATTTTTATAATTATTCGTTGATTTGCCTGACGACCAATCAACTTCTTAACATAAAGATGGGTTTATGGTCAACTGTTGCTATTTTCTTAATCGATATCGTCTATTTATTAAGTCAACATAACATTGTATTTCCATTCAACATGGTTCAAACAGTGCATATAAAACAAACAGTACATATAAATATCGAGTAATCCGGTCGGATTCCTCCAACCGGTTTCCCACATCCACAATTGTTAGTCAACACAATCAACACTAATTTCATACTAGGGAATATAATCGATGGAATCAGTACTCAACCAATGATATATATATATTTCAACCAATTTAATCGTAATCTACCTAAGCAACCATCACGCAACATTCAACCATTATTATAATATTTAAAAATAAAACAGCGTTAGTGAATTTACTCACCTTGCGCGTTAACCGTTAAATAACGATTTGCGTCAGTTGATTCACATTAGTCCACGCATGAAACCAGCGTCTGTTAAACATAAGTCCAGTGTCATTTTTCCCTTCTGCATTTTATCTTCTTCTCCATCGTTTATATTTACATCTGCCAGCTCCAGATCCACCGTTCTACGTCAATGCCGATAATCCGAGCTGCCACCGCTCCACACTTCTTCAAAAGGAAAACTCAAACAAAAATCTTCAAAATGAACCTCATCAAAAACCGCACTCTACCATACCCGTCGTGACCAATACTTCTTCACCATATCAATCATGTTCCAGTACTCTCCCTTCCAATTCATCAAATGTTTTGTAGCTAGTCTTGAAATCTCTCCTTCCCAAAACATCACCATTTCCGTCACTTAAAGCCTTGCCTCACCAACCATGATTTCCATTACCCAGTCCAGCGCACCCTCCTGATATTTTTTCCTTTCACTGTACCTTGTTTCAAGTAATCATCAAGACACTACCTACTTCACCAACTATTATCACGCACCGAATTGAACTTCCACATCTAAAGACTTGGGTATTTAAAACAAACCACTAATTACCTTCTGCGAAAAACTACTCTCCACCACTATCGTGCATTACCTGAGCTCAATGGTCCACCTACCTTCATGAGATCACTGAAAACGCATCCTCACTTTGCATGTTGACAGCATCTCCCATTCCCAAACATCCCATGCATTTTCATGCACCTCTTCTACTACAACTCACCATTCTTCAGGAAAAAAAATACCGACTTCCAGGCACAAGAGATGCCGCTGTATTCCATCCATTTTCCGCAACCCCACAGCTTAGCTTCACGGACTCCATCCACTTCACACTTCCTGTACTGATAACCCATGGTTTGCCTGTTCTCCTTACCATCTTCACTATGCTCACACGCAACCAGAATGATCACACCATACTTTGAACTGCTCCTCCAAAGTTTTAAGCCATTCTTTTATTTGTTTTGCAAGCTCAACTGTACACCCAAAGCAACCCTCACGTGTTTCCCACTTTGACTTAGAAGGATCTGGACATCCCTTGATCCATGCGCACATATGTCTCCGCGAACACACCGACGCCATCATCCGAACCTTCTTCACACTACTCATGTTCACTCACATGATGTTTTCATTTTTGAGTTTTAATGATCTTTTATTTAAGTAGTATTTGGTTTGTATGTTTCGATCTGAAGTGAATAAATGAAGAAGGTCCTCTCTCATGTATTTATAGCTTATACAATCCTTAGTGATTAAGGAATAGGATGTGGATAGATAGGTCTACTGAAAGGTGACAACTCAATATACATATCCTTAGTGATTAAGGAATAGGACGTGGATAGATAGGTCTACTGAAAGGTGACAACTCAATATACATATGCAAAGACTTAACACGAAAGAAAACAAAAATAGGTAGTCCGAGTTGTATTTTTCCACTTAGGTATATTCATAGGGTATGGGTCTTTGCGTTGGAAGTTGATGCTACTATCCTAGATTATAGCTGCGTAAAAGAAGTGTCACAGTTCCTTAACAATGAAGCTAACTAATTCTATATGTAAAAATCTTTTGCTGCTAAGTAACGTGAATCTGTGCTCCCTCAGAAACTGCCTCTCTTGATTTGCGTAGGGGTTTTACTTCGATGTTAAGTAATTTTGGTACACTATTCTTTATATGTACATTATATATTATAATATAAGTTATAGCTTAGGTACATATGCTACATATTTGTAGCTAGTCTGTGCATTCTATATGGGACAAGCATTTAGGTAAGCCTGTTGTGAGTATCAGGGTAGCACATAGTTTGTATTTTCAAAAATATAGATAGGCTTGGTTGATATGAAAACACCGAGAAGCCTTCAGTAGAGAGGATAGACAAGCTTAACTAAGAAGGAATTTGTTCTTTCTTTTATATTTTCACATCACTCATTAAATTTCCTCTATCACGTTAGGTTACATATATCATAGATTAGGATATAGACTTGCTGTAAAGTCTAGTCGGGGTGATTTAATTTTAGGGTGAAGTAGGTAAGCAAGTCCCATACTTTAGCATGTGTGATAGGATTTTCCTTAGGCGCTAAGTCTTTTTATAATAGTATTATTACTCTATACACGAAATGTATATGGCAGTTAGAATGGATGGTTTCTTCTCGGTTAAGAAAATCTACAGCAAAAGCTTACCTGTGTGTTGTACATATATTTCATGTCGTTAAAGTCAGCGTACCTTATTACATAAAACTCCAAGCCGTTATGGACAGAAATAAGAATATGGTCGTGTCCAGCGAGGTGCCACGATCCCAAAAGTATAATAATATCGGCAGATTAACTTATGTTGTAAAACCCCAAAATACTGATATAGGGTGAAAAATACTCCAAATAAAAAGTATCTTATTTAATTAATTAAAAATTACAGTAAAATTCTAAAAATTAATTTATAGCTATGTCTCAAACGAACCTTATCTAAATTCGAAACTGATATTTAAATATATTCAAATAACCGTTATGGCCACAAACGAATATACCGCTGTTTTTCTGAATATTTGATTTGGTCATAACTCACCATCTGTAACACGAAATCTTGGTTTTTCACTTCTGTTAAAAAAATACAGTTCAAAAGATTCCAACGTTTCCTGTTTCGAAGAAATCCGGTTTATAACGAGTCCCGTATACTCGGTTGAAGTTCAGAACGTTAAATTACGAACTACTGCGACATTACGGGCTCGATTATATTTAATATATATTTTTATACGTTCAACTTCGTTTTAATTAATATATAAATCCACTTATATTACGAATTGAATATTTAAACTGATTTAAATATTCAAATACGAACCGATAATAATGCAGGACGTTACATTCCTTCCCCCTTAAAAGAATTTTGTCCCCGAAATTACTAAGGTAGAAAAAATGTTACAATCCATATTATAACCAGGTTAAAATCTTGTATTTAATTCCTTAAATTCAGTTTTCAATAGAATCGATTAATTTTAATAAAAATATTAATTCCTTCTTATTAATGAATACTTTCAGAAATTCTGAAAATTTCCTAACTGCTTAAATTTTCAGAGAATTCTGTCAGCATCTCCTCTGCACGGCTCATTCGGTACTACTACAACACGCCACTCTGGGCCTTCTCCAATCCAAAGGAAAATAAACAGCCAAGTGGCTTTCCAAACATCTCAAAATTCTCATATCCAAATTTAACATTAACTTGTACCTTTTTGTTGGGCATTCAACTTTATCTCTTTCTACCAATTCATCATATACTCTAGAATTTCAATTGATCTCCACTCAGTTTATCTTCAATTTCCCTCAATTCGCTTTTACCGACCCAAATTTCATTTCAATCTCCAATTCCAAATGATCATTCAACAATCCAATTCTATAACCAAATTTGGTTCCGTTCCCAATCATATTTCACAAATTCAATTTCTTTACCAATTTTAATTTTATTCCAATACGATTTTCACTTACTTGGCTTCAGTTCAACTCCAATTTTATTGAACTTAGTTAAATTTCTATTTCAACTCCAATTCCATTTACTGATTTATTTCTCAAATCAGTTATCTTCATCTCCAAATTCAAAATTCGACTCTAATTCTCCAAGAATCAATTCATTTTAATAACTCGAATCTCCAATATTTTTCTTTTAAAATTTCCATTATAGATCGTTCCAAATTCAGTCCAATTTTGTTTATCTTAGTTTAAGTTCCACTTTTACCATTTTAACTCCATAAGTTAAATCTTTATTTCAGAATTCAAATTCCTGGGATTTATTTCAAATCAGTTTGAAATCATATATTATTTAAAACATTTGAATTTCGACAACTTGTTTCCTCACAATAATTCAAAAACAAAATCTTTGGTAGTAATCCGTCACTTAGAAACTCGAAAATTACCCTGATGATGCGGCCTTCATCATCTGAATTTATTTTCCAATGATTGAAGTGAGTTCAATACTATATTACTTTCAAAACACTTACTTTCAAACATTTTCATTTGAAAATCACTTCAAAATATCTTTTCAAAATGCTTGGAAAATTGTGACGATCCCAAAACCCCGTGACACGGTGTTAAGGATAATCATTGGAATATAACACATTAATCATCATTAGCAGATTACAGATAATAGCATAAACGGAAAGTAGAATAATTTACACACATATGACAGCGGAATCATATAGATATCATCACATCAGAGAAGCACAGTACAGGATACAACTTAGTGCATAATGATACATAATCAGTCACCATCGCCAGAGGCGGAATCATACATAAAGAGTATTCAAAATAAATATCAGTCTACATCGCCAGTGGCGGAATCATAATATAGATACAATAATGGCGGAGAAAATCCAAGTCAGCACGGTGTAGTCAAGCCTCGCCATGAGCCAAAAGATGCGTCAGAAACTTGTAACTAGGCTGCCCGTGTGAAAATGAGGGCACCCGAGTTTGCAAGGTGAAACAAACTACGAGTCAGTCATGGGACTGGTATGAGAAATCTATTCAACTTATTAACAACAATAATAAGGCAAATCAAAGGACCACGCCACTTTCGCGGAACGGGTTTACTCCAATGAGTGCTAGTGCATGAAATAAAATAAATGATTAAATCAACGCAATGCTTTTTATAAAATGAAGCCACTATAAGACTCAGGTCCCATCACACAATGCAACGCAAGCCGGAGGATAGAGTTTTCCCTTATAATGGCCAAAGATGCTTCATACGAATAAAACAAAAGTGTTTGATATTATTACTAGTGCATATATGTTTCAAAAGCAAATTCAATCATAAATATCAATCCTAGACGGCATGGGTACCATATATCATGTCGCCATACTAGTAATACAATCACATTCGCATATTTCGTATTGGAAATTGGATTCCTTCATGAGTCGAGGCAAGGGGCAAGCTCCTCTCCGTTCGAGACACTCTAGCAAATGTCCCAGGACCCCACTATGATCCTTGGAATCGGCTGGGCCGGTCCTCTCTTACTTTTGAGGATTAGTTATTCCTGAACACACGTTTCCCGGTCCTTACAGACCTATAATCGAGGCGCCTCGCGTTCCAACAACCACACAAGTGAAAAGTATATATAATGTCAGGGCTGGTAGGTCACTGACACCACCATAGCTAGAAAGAAACGTCGTGCACTCCCAGCGGTCCGTCTCCCGTTTTTGACTCATACCGAGGTGTGAGGCTCGCGAATTCACGTTATACACAAAGCTATGTCACACAGACCATGCTTTGATCATCAACCACAAGACTTTGCTTTGCAACAGAAGCCTTGGTAATATGCCACTTAGGCGTGCCACACAGGCAATCCACTCCATGCGACTGATTTCTGTCAATACATAACCTCTGAGCTCGTACGTCTCAGAGAAGGGCGTTAAGCAAGAGAATAAATTCTCCGCCGCCAAAAAGATATATATTTAACAGAGATCAATCAATCACAGAACAAAATCCAATGTCAGACACACAGTCCATTTACAAGTCCGTTCTGGGTCTGAACGAAACCGGAGGCACCAATTCCTCGCATATCCGTACAATCAACAGTATGTTTGGACGGCTACTACTTCAATTCCTTCATGGTAGCTACTCCAATCACGAGCATCAGTAGCGCCCATCCATCCAATGTGGAGATCGTCGGTCTTCAGCCATCTTCGACTCTTCGACTTCTCAACGTCGATCGATTATTTGAAATGAGATAAACTCGGCCTTTTCAAATAACCCATGTATATTTAGATTTTCAAATCAATTAATCACATGGTTGGACTATTCAACATTCACATTTCAGTTATTTAGGTATAATTTTCATGTCAAATACATTCAACCATCACATATCAAGCAAACACAACAAAATTGGTTTATTTCTACTCTATATCGTCTATAGTATTTTTTAACGATATATCGCCATTTTTATTTAATTAAAAACGACCAAATCTAATTAAACGACGATTCAGGTCGTATCGATGCACTGGCGCTGCCTTTTACTAATTTTGTTTTACACGTATATGAAAATCTAACCGTTGGATCTTCACAAATTTTACATCATTAGGAAGGTCCTTTCAAAACGAATCCAACGGTTTCAGTTTTGGGAAAATCCGACGGTCGGATCTTCCACACTAACCATTTGAAGTTACAATTTCAATTTACGAATTGCAGCGTCGTTATTCGATTTAATTTAATTATATTTATATATATATATATATATATATATATATATATAAATATAATCGTTTCTGGAGCTGTTTTTCTTCAGTTTTGAATTAAACATTCCAGACAATCCAACCGTCGGATCTTCACAAAGTTGGTGCCGTTGGAAAGATATTTCCAAGGCGAATCCAACGGTTGCGGTTTCGGGAAAATCCAATGGTCGGATTTCCCGCACTAGTCGTGTGAAATCACAGTTTCAAAACATGAACTGCACGGCCATGTTTCGTTTTAATTCTATTTATATTTATATATTTATATAAATATATTTCATTCAAAAATTCCTATATCGTTTCCACTTCAATTATTTCACTAACGCCTTTAAATTTTGGAAAATTTCGCCATAACCTCCTTTGTACGGGAGGGTCTGGGAAAATTCCCAAATAGCCACACAGGCGTCTCATATCAAAAAGAAAAAGAAAAAGCCAAGCGGCTAGCCAACAGGCTCATAAAATCATCACCCAAACAAAGCGGTAAATGTGTACCTATTTGTCGGGCACAAAATTCTATTTCTCTTCTCTAGCCCCTTTTGCTTTAACCTGTTCAATAGATATGCATGTACATATATACAATTTCTAACATTTATCATTTTCCATTCAATTTCATATTTGATTTGCTTTGGTTTAAAAACACCATTCATTCTAATGTTGCATGCATAGGCTAAAATCATATCATTAGCTAGTTAATGTATATTTCAACTCATGCACGTTTATTTGAACAAGTGGCTATTTTTAACACTTCACATTTCAAAGATGATAATTTTGGCGAACTAAAATAGATTTCAACACATGATTATTTTATTTAGTTCCTATGCATGTTAAAAATAATATTTCTATCACAAATATTTATTTCAACGTCCGCATATCTTTAGCATATCACACATATGATAAAAATGATATTTTTATCATTTAAAATATTTATTCAACAAAGAGATGTTTCTGCACTTCATAGTTTAAATAAAAATGTAATTTTTATCGTTCGATCTTTTTATTCAACACATGAATATTTCCACTACACACACTTCTCAACAAATGAGTATTTCCACACATGGACATTTTATTTATGTTGTTCATATTAGAAAGATGGGATTTTTATGGTTGAAATTATTTATATAAGGCAAATATTTTTCATATTTCATATACATATAAAAATGTGATTTTTATTGTTTAAACACTTCACTCATTCACAAATGAATTTAATTTTCACACAACACTTTTCAGCACATGAATATTTCCACACATGGATATAGTTTCAATATATGACTTTGATTTCAACGCATGAAAATAATTTCAATATATGAAAATAATTCTAACACACAAAGATTATTCAAAATTTCGGCAGCATAACGGCAGGGTAGTTAAAACCGGCACCGTCCCTAGTACGGCTCCTCGCTCTACCTTAAAACCTCGCGGTTTTTGACAATGGGTATTCATGCATCTAATTCGCACGCAGGCGACATGTTTATTTTTATTTCCACAAATATTTCCAATTCATTTCAATCACCAATGGGTATTTTTCAACCACAACCAAACAATATCAACCACAAACAATTATTCAACCATTCGTATTTTTCATCAAATATTTCACACCAATTCACCACAATAAATATCGTCCATGGTTTGTGGACGAGGGGAGTATATATATATAATATAATATATTTCACTTGCATTTCAACACATATATCAATTACTCTATGCATGTAAAATTCATACTTCGCTTATATAGCTCACACTACGCATGTACATGAGGTATACAACACATATGTAATTTATATTTCGCTTATATAACTTATACACGACATTTTCCATTCAATTTCACGTTAATTTAGATTTCTCACCTTGGTTTTCTGAGCGCTAAAAATCGATACGATGTCAGAAAAATCCGCAGCTTCTTCTATTGGGTAGAGAGCTTCCTTGCGGTCTCGATGTTTCCTGTTTCATCGAATTTCGTCAACACACCAAAAAGATACGATTTTTCAAAGTGTAAAGATCAAAGAAAAACTCACTTTCACGAAGCTTCAAAACTAGGTTTATAGTTTTCGCGAGAACCGGGGCACGAGGGGACGATCAGGGAGTTGGACGTGGAAGAGCTTCGAGAGGGCTACAGGCACGCGGCGGTTTGGTGGCGTTCGGTGGTTCAGATCGGCGGCGGCGGCGGTTTAAAGGTCGGAACTTTGGAAGGGAATATCTCGTCGTAGAAGCAACGATAGGGGTAGCTCCTTATATGGATTTGAAGAGGGGAAGGAGAACTACAAAAAGTTGAACTGGGGGAGGAGCTAATTCGGGCTGTGGCGATCGGAAATCGCCTGGGAAGGGGGGAAAGCTTTCCGTCGTCGATGTTGGGGTCGGGCGGTGGGGGGGGTTTCTGATATATTTTTTATTTATGAATGGAGAAATATGATTGGCCGAGGACTATATTAAATTTTTAAATAGTGTTTTCTCAAACGAACTCCTTTTTAAACCCAACGACTGTCGCCCCTAGCTAAATACCCCCATTCCGGACACAATGGGATATGTTTCGTAGGCCAATTCGACTGTTACAGTCAGTTATTTTTCAAATTAAAGTATAAAACATATAATTTTTAACTCTGAACGCACATTTCAATTTGCCAGGGCCACAAACTGATTCGAAAAATTCCAGAAAAATAAATCAAGCTATGTTTTGACGCCACGGTCCCAACAAAACTAGTTTCGTCGAATTCTGAGGTCGTTTGAAAAATGGCCATTTTTCGGTCGATCTAATTTAACCGAAATCGACCAAACACATTTTCTTTTGCCACGCTCACATACTAGCTTCAAAAATTATGAAATTTGAAACCTAGCAATAGTTTGACATCCCGGACCCAACAAAAGTGGTTTCGTCGAATTCCGAGGTCGTATGCAAAATATCAATTTTCCAGGGCTATATATTCTATATACCGACTCTTCTGAAAATTCATTCCGCCATAACTTTTGATTCTCGTTATGAAACTTCGATTTTTCAGATTCGTTAGAAAGGTATTGACTAACAGATTTAAATATTTCTGGTTTCGCTAAAATCCGTTATATTTTCCATCCTGCATAGTCGGTCAAAGTTTGAATTCAAATTTTCAAACCGACTCACTATTCCTTATTCACTATTTTATTGAAATATTCTATTTCAATTGTTCAAATTCCTTTGAAATAATCAATTTAAAAATTTTAAATTGGCTCGTATTTTCCGGGTTATTACAATAATTTTCCAAATCTCTCCTAGGATTTTAAAATTCACATATATTTAATCCAAACATTATTTCCAACTCTTTCCCAAGTTTCTAGAGTTTTATTTAAATTCTGGTTTTAAATTTAGATTCAGTTCATCTGATTTTGCATATTATACTTATATAATATTTCGATTTGTTATTAATATAACCAACTCAATTATAAATCTTATTCGGTCATAATAACGATCAATATTATCAACATATATTAGATAATTCCAATATATATGCTTTCTTTATATCAAAATATATTTTTGGGTAAAATTATTTCATTTACCCTCTTTTCAAAACATACTGTGTCGAATTACAGCGTTCAAGAGTTTAGAAACACCTATCGACGCAGTTTGCATTACTGTTTCGACCAGAATTCATAAACCACTTGACTGACCAGTCAACACAATATAAAACCGTTTTTATATTAATTTACAAATACACGCTCATATATATATATATATATATATATATATATACACACACACTCATACTCAATCTAGGGTATTACTTATCCCATCTCTACTGAGTTATGCAACATAGACAAGGTAATTACTCAACCTTAAGCTCTGATACCAACTGTAGTGGCCCGAAAATCCATACCAATTTGAGCTGACTAATATCTTACACATTCAACTCAAAGTGCACGAAAATTCAAATCATTAATAGAAAGAAATTAGAGGATGAGAAAAGAAAAGATAGAACTAATAGAACAGAAGAAGAAGAAGAAGAACACAGCTGAACATAACCAAAGTAAACACGAATCTCACAGCGGAACGAATAAAATATATTATATACCACTTTGAAATACAAATCTGAATTTGTATATACATACAATATCAGAATATAACTCATATACATCACAGCGGAAATAATCTCTAATAACTAGCGGTGAAGTTTCCTGCTTTGAGCTCCTCCAAGTGAATCAGCAAAGCCTGAACACTTAATTGCCCGTACAAATTTGTGCACCCAAGAGTTTAGGGGAAACACAAACAAAATAAACTCTGGGTCAGTCATAGGACTGGTGTGAGTAAATTCCAACCATATTGTTTAACTTTGAAAATCCTTTAGAAACAAAAAGATAATAGTAAGACCAGCCCACACATAAACATGGACGGTTTTTACCTTACTATAACCAAACCATTTTTGATATCAAAATCCAGTGATATTATAATAATGTCTAATCGAATAAATAACCAAATGAATCTCACGCTCCACATACATAGTATAAAATCAAAAACCGTAGGGCGCTTATTGGAGATTGGATTTCAACTATGACAAGGTGTGGAACCACCTCCCGATCAGTGTACTCTAGAGGGGATACACTGGGGTTCAACAAGAACATCTTGCAACCCGGCCCACACGTGACCGATCACTCATTTCTCTTGAGTGTATCGAATATATTGCCACCTACGGTTTGGCCCATATAACCGTTATCCGAAGATATAGAAACGAAAGAAGAACAAATACGAATTTTCTCTAGATGGTGACAATACACCCTAATGCGAATGACCCACATAGCCATGTTGCCTGCCCGATTTTTGTCATTTCCTGGTTGTGAGGCTTGAGGCTATGTCTATCTTTTCAGAACATCTGTCCACCATTCACTTTGAATGCCACATCGTCAAACTCGTCAATTCACTGATCGATTTCCAAAAATATCACAGGTATAAAAAGCTAAGAGGAACGAATTCCTCCACCACCAAACATAATACCTTTAAGAGATCAATTGTACATGATTTGTTAGGTATACTCTGTCAGACACTCGTCCATACAAGTTATTCTGGGACTGGACAAACAGAAAACACCATTCTGGAACAGGACGACCCTTGCATTTCACTCCGTCTTCCATTGTCTTCAGCATAACCAAATTCGCAGCGCCTATGCCTATATGGAGTGGTTTTTGGATAATATATCCAACCGGTCTCTCCGTATTGACAACGATGGTCAAAACACTTCGATAGTCGGTTATTTAACTATCGAAGTAAAACAAACATCCATTTAAATTTACACTAAGCATCAACCAAATCACTTGCCCTTTTATTTAACACTACTTTCTCAATTTTTCATATCTTTCCAGATATTTCCCAAAACCCGTTTAGCCTTTCATATTTCTTGGAAAACATTTTCAGTTTTCATTATAACTGTTCAATTTGCAAAACTCGCCTTTTTAAACACTATTCACCTTAAAATGTGAATATAATCCATTTATAGAAATATGAACACCTTTATCAAATAAATCTTCATTTAAGTAATATATACCCTTACGGGCTCAATCTTATTTACCGAGTTATTCTATAATTTTATCTTTCCATTTCACCTCATAAACTCTGTTTTAACTCACTTCTTGTTAAGTAGATATCACGTTATAACTTTAATCATGATTTCATATTCTATTATACTTTATTGGTTTAAAACCAAGTATTTACTATCCTATCAATTTATGATTTCTAAAAATAACTTATTTCCATAATATTCGACATTGTCGAATCATAATTCCAAATCCCAATGGTTTGATTCTAATCACATTTCGAACATCGAAATGATGTCATTGTTTTCTAAAACGATCCTCCAATTTTTCTTTCTAAACCCATTCTTATATTTCTTTGGACAACATTGTTACTTATTACTTTAGAATAAGTGGATTTCAAATCAAACTGTTTTCATTCCCTAGGTAGTAGTGCTATATATTAAAATCACGCATAAGCTTGGTCAACAACGCTAATTTATCGTTACAGTTCAAAACTCGCAATGCACTGCGATATCCCCTTTATATCTAATCTCAACATAACAGTCACGCTTAAGCCTAGTCAACAACATTACATTATCGTTATAGTTCAAAGACTTACTATATGCTGCAATATCCCTTTTATAACTAATCTTGACATCTCTTTTTGTTTCAAACTGATAATATTCTTCGATAATATCGAAGCCGTTCAAGTTGGGGTATTTTATTTACCTCTCAGACCTTTTATCGACAACGTTCTTATCTTAGAATAGATATAAGTCCGTAACTCTAATCCCTTATTACTTATAATATCTATCAGACCGTATTTTCTTATTTAATTTGAAATATCCATTTAAGCACAATTACTTTAATTAAAATAATTACATAGAAATTAACTTCACCATAACTGAAGTAAAATGATTTACTTCATTATCAATTTAACTAGATTGGTTGCTTCCTTTATTAAACAATGAATGATTCTACTTGTTCAATAATCACTCAAACTTAATTAATTAAAAGTTAATTAATACGAAATCTTATTAATTTTGATTTATTTATTTCTAAGCTATTATCATTAGATTAATTGAAGACCAATTAATCTAATAATCAATTTCCAATAAATAGTTGATTTAGTCAACTCCAAACCCTCAGTTAATTTGTTAACTGATTTTAAATTACTTCTTACTATTATATTATTATAATTAATCTAATAATATTTCTTAACTGTTGCTTAAAAATAACTATCCAAAATTTTCATTCGTAGGATAATTACAGCTTAATAATTTATTTAAATATCAAATAATCGTTTATATTTACTTTATAAAATGAACTATAAAATACCAGTTTATAAAAGAACTTCTATTACAGTTTAAAACTTCGCTTTAATTATGAAAATATAATTTTTGTCATTATTCATCGATTTTCCTGAGGACCAATAAACTTCTTAACAAAAAGATGGGTTTATGGTCAACTATTGCTACTTTCTTAATCGATATCGTCTATTTATTAAATCAACATAACGTTGTATTTTCATTTAACATGGTTCAAACCGTGCATATATAAAACAAACTGTACATATAAATATCGAGGAATCCGGTCGGATTCCTCCAACCGGTTTCCTGCATCCACAGATGTTAGTCAACACAATCAATACTATTTTCATACTAGGGAATATAATCGATGGAATCAATATTCGACCAATGATATATATATTTCAACCAATTTAATCGTAATCTACCTAAGCAACCCTCATGCAGCATTCAACCATTATTATAATATTTTAAAATAAAAAGAGTTAGTGAATTTACTCACCTTGCGCGTTAACCGTTAAATAACGATTTGCGTCAGTTGATTCACATTAGTCCATGCATGAAACCAGCGTCTGTTAAACATAAGTCCAGCGTCATTTTTCCCTTCTGCATTTTATCTTCTTCTCCATCGTTTATATTTACATCCGCCAGCTCCAGATCCACTGTTCTACGTCAATGCCGATAATCCGAGCTTCCACCGCTCCTCACTTCTTCAAAAGGAAAACTCAAACAAAAATCTTTAAAATGAACCTCATCAAAAACCGCACTCTACCATACCCGTTGTGACTGATACTTCTTCACCATATCAATCATGTTCCAGTACTCTCCCTTCCAATTAATCAAATGTTTTGTAGCTAGTCTTGAAGGCTCTCCTTCCCAAAACATCACCATTTCCGTCACTTAAAGCCTTGCCTCACCAACCATGATTTCCATTACCTAGTCCAGCGCACCCTCCAAATATTTATTCCTTTCACTGTGCCTTGTTTCAAGTAATCATCAAGACACTACCTACTTCACCAACTATTATCATGCACCGAACTGAACTTCCACATCTAAAGACTTGGGTATTTAAAACAAACCACTAATTACCTTCTGCGAAACACTACTCTCCACCACTATCGTGCATTACCTAAGCTCAATGATCCACTTACCTTCATGAGATAACTGAAAATGCATCCTCACTTTGCATGTTGACAGCATCTCCCATTCCCACACATCCCATGCATTTTCACGCACCTCATCTACTACAACTCACCATTCTTTTAAAAAAAACAACTTTCAGGCATAAGACATGCCGCTGTACTCCATCCATTTTCCGCAACCCCACAGCACAGCTTCACGGATTCCATCCACTTCACACTTCCTGTACCAATACCCCATGGTTTGCCTGTTCCCCTTACCATCTTCACTATGCTCACACGCAACCAGAATGATCGCACCATACTTTGAACTGCTCCTCCAAAGTTTTCATGCCATTCTTTTATTTGTTTCGCAAGTTCAACTATATACCCAAAACAACCCTCATGTGTTTCCCACATTGACTTAGAAGGACCTAGACATCCCCTTGATCCATGCGCACATATGTCTCCTCCACAAACACACCAAAGCCATCATCCGAAGCTTCTTCACACTACTCACGTTCACTTACATGCTGTTTTCATTTTTGAGCTTTAATGATCTTTTATTTAAGTAGTATTTGGTTTGTCTATTTCGATCTGAAGTGAATAAATGAAGAAGTTCCTCTCTCGTGTATTTATAGCTTATTCAATCCTTAGTGATTAAGGAATAGGACGTGGATAGATAGGTCTACTGAAAGGTTACGATTCAATATACATATCCTTAGTGATTAAGGAATAGGAAGTGGATAGATAGGTCTACTGAAAGGTGACAACTCAATATACATATGCAAAGACTTAACACGAAAGAAAACAAAAATAGGTAGTCCGAGTTATTTAAACATAAGTTTGCAAAGATGGTTACGGCTCTATTATATATATATATATATATATATATATATATATATATATATAAGGAAGAAAGAGAAGGCTCGCTTTAATTTAAGTGTTGTATTTTCCACTTAGGTATATGCGTAGGGTATGGGTCTTTGCCTTTGAAGTTAATGCTACTATCCTAGATTATAGCTGCGTAAAAAAAGTGTCATGGTTCCTTAGCAATGAAGCTAACTAATTCTTGATTTGTGTAGGGGTTTTACTTTGATGTTAAGAAATTTGGGTACACTGTTCTTTATATGTACATTATATATTATAATATAAGTTATAGCTTAGGTACATATGCCACATATTTGTAGCTAGTCTGTGCATTCTGTATGGGACAAGCATTTAGGTAGGCCTGTTGTGAGTATTAGGGTAGCATGTAGTTTGTATTTTCAAAAATATAGATAGACTTGGTTGATATGAAAACACAGAGAAGCCTTCAGTAGAGAGGATAGACTAGCTTAACAAAGAAGGAATTTGTTCTTTATTTTATATTTTTACATCAGTCATTATATTTCCTCTATCACGTTACGTTACATATATCATAGCTAGATTAGGATATAGACTTGTTGTAAAGTCTTGTCTGGGTGATTTAATTTTAGGATGAAGTAGGTAAGCAAGTCCCATACTTTAGCATGTGCGATAGGATTTTCCTTAGGCGCTAAGTCTTTTTATAATAGTATTATTACTCTATACATGAAATGTATATGCTAGTTAGAATGGATGGTTTCTTCTCGGTTAAGAAAATCTACAGCAAAAGCTTACTTGTGTGTTGTACATATATTTCATGTTGTTAAAGCCAGCATACCTTGTTACGTAAAACTCTGAGCCGTTATAGACAGAAATAAGAATATGGTCGTGTCCAGCGAGGTGCCACAATCCCAAAAGTATAATAATATCGGTAGATTAACTTATATTGTAAAACCCCAAAATACTGATATAGGGTGCAAAATACTCCATATAAAAAGTAGCTTATTTAATTAATTAAAAATTACAGTAAAATTCTAAAAATTAAATTATAACTATGTCTCAAAAGATGTGAAAACCTGTAACTTCCCCGGTGAGGAAAGCGCGGATAGTTCGAGAACAAACCACAAAATAACGCAGACGGAAGAACATTTCATTGTATAATACAACAATGCACCAGAATACAAGAATATACAGAGTATAAATGAATATTACACAGAAATATCAATGATTTAAATCACATTTAAATACATAGCAGCGGAAAATAATACTATACACAACTGAAGGAGATATACGGATACAAAGCTTTCTGGATATCGTTCCAGCTGTAAACCAGGATCCTGTGAATATAAATCTGCAAAACCAAAACTACTAGCTGCCCGTGTCGAAAATAGGGGCACCCAGAGTTTAGGTTAAAACAATAAACTCCAGGTCAGTCATGGGACTGGTGTGAGAACTAAAACAGTTATTTATCTTTATTTCCAAAGTAACGTAAATCAAGGGACCACGTCGTATAACACGGAACGGGTTTCCTCCCAAGAATACCAGTGCATAAAACAACAACGCAATGCTAAATAAAGAAAAATAAAGCTATTATTAGACCCAGGTCCCATCACACAATGAAAAGCAAGCCGGAGGATAGGGTTTTTACCTTATAATAGCCAAGAATGCTTGATACGTTTAAAACAAATCATTTGATACTATTGTAAGTGCATATTGTATAAAATATCTTCAAATCATAAGTATCAATCATAGATGGCATAAGCGCCCCATCCCACTATGTCGCCATACTAGACTCTACAAATAAAACCGGAATACACGTATTGGAAATTGGATTTCCATCATGGTGGCTCCTGATTCGAAAGATTGATCGCGTAATGCAATTCCCCACGGCTTACGTCCCAACAAGAGAAAACACCGTCTGCACATCCGCACTTTTATGACCAGAGTATCACCGCGGCTTACATCCTAGCGAGAGAAAATACCGCTTACTCTATATATCCTTGAGCACTAAGCTCATCTCGGTCGACCGAATCCACGACACCACTAAGGTGCCCATCCACTAAAAAGCATACTGATCAAACCATCAGTTTACCACCATACCGGGATGTGAGGCTCGCGAATCAACGCTATACACAAAGCCATGCTATATTAAAGCTGCGCTTTGATCATCACCCACCAAACTTTGCTTTTCAAAAAAAGTCTGGATCACTGCATCTCAGCATGCCACACTATCAATCCATATCGTACCACTGATTTCTGCCAATATATAACCTCTGAGCTCGTATGTCTCAGAGAAGGGCGTTAAGCAAGAGAATAAATTCCCCGCCGCCAAATAGATATATATTTAGCAGAGATCAACGAATACAATATAAAGGAATACAATGTCAAACACATCATCCATTTACAAGTTCGTTCTAGGTCTGAACGAAACCGGAGGCACTTTCCTCGCATATCCGTCGATCTCCAAGTACGTCTGGACGACCACCAACTGATTCCCTCATCTTGGGTGTACAGCCCTATCAAGATCATCAGTAATCATCCAAACGATGTGAAGACTTTCGGTCTTCGACCACCGTCATCATCTTCGACTTATCGTCGAATCGGTTATTCGGAATGGGTATAAAACCTGGCCTTTCCGAATAACCCACGTATATAGTAAACAAATGTTACCTAAACACAACATACGCCTCATCCCAATTCAACAGTCACTAACCGTAAATTAGCAAGAGAACAATTCCCCAAATATTAACCCCGAAGGCCGAAACCAACATCAGATCAATACCCAGGAAACCATCCTTCTTAGCTAACCTGCAGTTAGTTTCCAAATTTCACGTTCTTAGGGAAAGGTTCCCATTAAATTTATCAAAGATAAATTCTTTAAAATTTATTCTTTAATCTTCCTTTGGATATCATTTCAAACCAAATTAAGGTTTTCCAAACTAGTCGGGATTAGCGAACCACACCGAAGTAATTATTTATTTTATTTCCCAATCCCAACCTATTCATCCCATGAAGCAAAACTGGTAATACTTCATATCTAACACCACGGTGTTATCGGTAAATTCAATTACCATTTCACATTCAAATCTAATTAAAGATTTAACTATCGCTTTGGAGCAAAACTGGTGATACTCCATTCTTGATCTTTTCAATCTAATTAAAGATTCATTAAAACTCCACTTAGTTTTAATCTTTAACTGGGTTAAAGAATCAGTGTCATTTAAAATATGGTTCACTATAAACCCAAAATCACATAACATTCCAATCAGACCCTAACCATAAATTAGCAAGTGAGCAATTCCCTAAGTATTAACCCCGAAGGCCGAAACCAACATCAGATTAATACCCCAGAAACCATTCAACTTAACTAATCTCCAGTTAGTTTCTGATTTTCTTAACTCCTTTGGATCTAAGAACGGTATTATTGAAGATACCGTTCATGACAACCCAAAATCACATTCTATTAATTATCGGGTTAAAGAACAAGTGTTATTTAAAACACTGTTCACGATAAACCCAATAATCAATATCAATTCAATTCCAATTAAATATCATTTAATTGGTGCATTTCATTAAATCTAAATAAAAAGATTTAATCTTTTCCTCAACTGGGTTTAAGAACAGCGTTAATGAAGACGCCATTCACGACAAACCCAAAATCCCATTTGATATTAAATACAAGGCTCTGAATAGAAAATATATCGGCTTATATTCAATATCAAATTCTACGACCAACAAATATCGTATTGGAAATAACGATATAAATATATCTTTCAAATTTCCCATGACAATACCCGTATAATCACAAAATCCCACATCGAAATATTCCGAAGACAATTTCGATTCAAATCCATTTCCAATCTATATATTGGAAATCCTGATTATTTTCAAAACCATTTCCGAAGACAATTGTTACAAAAGAACCTTATCTAAATTCAAAACCGATATTTAAATATATTCAAATAACCGTTATGGCCACAAACGAATATACCACTGTTTTTTGAATATTTGATTTGGACTTAACTCACAATCTGTAACACGAAATCTTGGTTCATCACTTCTGTTAGAAAAATACAGTTCAACAGATTCCAAGGTTTCTTGTTTTGAAGAAATCCGGTTTATAACGAGTCTTGTATACTCAGTTGAAGTTCAGAACGTTAAATTACGAACTGCCGCGACATTACGGGCTCGATTATATTTAATATATATTTTTATATGTTCAACTTCGTTTTAATTAATATATAAATCCACTCAAGAGAAAAACGTTCGAATTAGCCAAAGCCAAGATGGGAAAAATCAATGAATACAAGGATACAAATATCAGCAGTTCCATCATGGAATACTCGATTAATTTTTCTTGAGTAAGTTTTACTTTAGCATTTAATTTTCTTTGCATCATAAGTGATTACTTTTTGAGAAATTTTCATTCGACTCATTCATTCTTGTCAGTTTCTTTTGACAAAGGAAAACATATAATTTAATCATTTTGTTCAATCTGTTTCACTTGAATACATATCCCATTTTGTCGTATTGACCTTGTTGCTCAACTTATCGTATAGTTTCGAGTGGGTAAAATCATTCTTCTCCCCCGCTTAGTCGTTTATTATAATTTAAATTATCTCCTATCGATTTCTTACCTTAAGTCAAAATCACCTTCAAATTCCTTAAAGGGGGGTTTAATTGCTACAAATATTTTTAACCGAAATAGTTTAGTTTCCTTATATCATTTATAGTTAAGCATATATTCAAATCGATCACTTGTAATAATTTATTTAATACCCATTGACGGGTTCACGCATAATATCATCTTTGATTATTAGATCACAAAAGATTTATGGTCAAAACTTGGGAATTCCATCAATTTGATATTCTAAAATTTCCAAAGTAAAGCGGATCTTTCTTATTTTATCTATTATTTCAAAACTGTGAATTTCGGAAAACATTAAGAATTTCCTATCTTAATTTATTAGGTTGAGGTTATACAAATTTTAATTTTAACTTATTGATTTGTCATCTAAAGTTCGAAAATACTTGATAACTTGAAGTCTGACAAGTTCATCGTCGTCCTTGCAGACTTTATACATGCGTCGATCCGGCGCGTGACTAAAATCAACAAATACTTAAGATACTTGTTTCAACTCCCAGTGAAAATACTTAAAAATCTTTTTAGAAAAATAGATATGGAAAGTACTTCCCTCGTGGATTGCGGCTACACGGCGGCTACGCTACTATCCTAATAGAGTCGCTCGTTGCCAAAGGTATCACATCCCACGAATCTCGCCATGGTTGTTGCCACAGATTGCAGTGGCATAGCAGTTACGCTATTATCCTAGTAGATTCGCTTGTACTGCAGGCATCACGACCCCTCAAATTACGCTATGGCATCTAGATCGTAGTTACTCGTCGGTTGCACCGCTATCCCAGTAGAGTCACTTGTATTGTAGGCATCGCGCCCCACGAATTATGCTAGAAAATCAATCATCATCATAATATAAGACACGTACATGTACCCATCGCACATGCATCGATTTCGTGGATTATCCAAACCTTGGAGTCCAACGCTGTTGCGGTTTTCAATGGGCACTCCCACGGAGTTCCAACACCTTTGCGACTTTCAAATGGACACTCCCGACGAGTTCCAGCGCCTTCGCGACTTTCGTTGGAAGATATTCCTCATATCTCTGTTCGAAAACATAAGATACCATATATATGTACATAGTATTTCATTTCATATTTCACGATATCGCACTTATATAAGTGTTCATTTACATAAGTTTTCCAAACCATGTTTTCAAACACATCATTCTTATATACTTCCCTTACATAAGATTTCTAATCAACTACCTTCCAAAACCATAGTTTTCGAATTAATCACTTCCTTATATTCATGTGAGTTTCAAAAATTCGTATCAATTATCTTGGAATTTCCATTCAATTTCTAAAATCGTTTTTCCTAAATCGTCTCGATATTCAATACCATTCGAAATCCAAATCATTATTTTTTTTCCATTTCAACTTGCTCTCAAAACATCACATTAAATTCGGATATTACACATTCACGAATATCATTATTCAATCGAGTCTTTATACACAATTACTCGAAATGAAATTTCTTGGATCAAATGTGTATACTTTTTAAAATAACAAAATAGTTGGAGTAAAATAGTAAGATTTGAAAATAATATAAGTTGGAATAAACAAGATAATTTAGAAAAAGTAGTTTAAGAAAAGTAGTAAAATTAATTTGAATGAAAAAAAATAAGTAGATCGAAATATGCTTAGTATAAATATTATGAGAAGATGAAGCTTGATAAAATGGATTAAACCAAATATACATGTTAAATAGGAAGTTAAAATGCTGCAAACTGTTAAACACAAATAATTTAGTCATAATAGAATGTTGGGCATAAATGCAAAGGAGCTAACACAAAACGAAAAATATAATATATAAAAGTTAAATACAGTTAGTCGAGACAAAATAGAAACTAAAATGCAAGAAAAAAAAATTCTAAGACAAAAGCTAAAATGTATAAAAAATTCAAGTTATTTTAGACAAAGTAGAAAAATTGGTACAAATAAAAATAGATAATATCTAGGTACAAATAAACAGTCAATTGAAGTGGATAATAGATAAATCAATTGTGGCAAACCATATAAGATACAAATAGTTTAGTAGAATAATGAATAAAATGAATAGTTAAGTGTAAATAATATAAGCTGATAGAACAAGTTTAATTGTAAATTAAGCGCAACAAAATAGCTTAAACAAAAATATAATATATTAAAGTAATTGATACTAATTTTGATCCAATCCGAGTCCATTTCAACCCACGTTTCTATACTGTTTGAGTATCGTCTTATTTACAACTTATCGGTTTCAAAATATTATTCGAAGTTCACACTTAGTACTGGTCTTGATCTTTCTTCGATAAAAACCATCCAAACAACAGCTCTCAATAACTTTCGTTCACATATGGGCTTTGAAAACTCTTATATCTTGAAATTTTTATTCGGCCTCGAAATCTCTTTCTTTCCTCTTTCCCACAAAACTGCTTTAATAATAATTAGAAGATTTCAGAATATTTGGGAAGAACCGATTTATCATTCACTTTTATATACTTTGATAATTCCAAATGATCGACTTTGAAATTTTTTACCGCAAAGGGTAAAGGACGCCTTTATTTTCGAAAATATTATATTTTCAAATCTTCTTCAAAAATATTTTATTTAAAAATCTCTTCCAAAATTTAATCTTTTCGAAATCCGCCGATTCTCGTATTAATTCCACTCATTCTAAGGTATTTCTACCTTATCTCTAATGAGTTTTTAAATAGAGTGAGCCAAGCTTTGTATGAAACGAAGCTCTGATACTAACTGTAATGACCTGACATTTTGCCCGCCTCAAGTCGGTAATTAAACCAATTGGAGACGTTCAAAATGATAGATTGTTATTGGCTTACAGGGTTTAAACAATATTAAATACAGAATCACATAGTACAATAATTGCAACGGAATAAAATTTCATATAAAATATAAGAGTTTTACAATATTTACAGCGGAAGATAGATAAATTTATATTAAAATTTTGGATGAATAAATTTTTACACTTTATTGTTAAGCTCAGCGCATGCATGCATCTTCATGTATCGCCCCACTTCGTTGCGAGCTGAAATCTCTAAGCCCGGAACACTTAGGACCTAACCCGAGTGTCTCATGCAAAACACAAACACGCGAGTTAGGATTAAACTTATTTCAAGTAGTTCATTTCGGTAAGACCACATTAATATAACTAGTTCAATCCTAATAAATTATTAAGGTTTGATCATAATAATAGGTGAACTGCCGAAATAAAGGTGGATCGAATACTTGCATGTATCAAAATAAAACGGGTGGCGACGAAATAACGTTACGTAGCAATGGTCTAAAAGTCAAGTTATAACCATATATGGATAAACTAAAACAGGCAGCTGTATATATAGAGACAATGCATGCAAAATGAATTAGACATAACTAATGCATGCAAATAACCAGAGTAAATCAATGTATGCAAATTTAAAGCAGTTCCAACATTCAAACAGGCCAGGACAGTCAAATTATATAAGGTGTGATAGAATCCTAACCAAGTCAGCCCAACTAGGCATTTTAGTTTTCAAGAGACAAGGTGAAGCATAATCTACAGCCCAGTTTACATATATGTTAGCTTGCTGGCCGTTACAGAACCAAACGGGTTAGGTCTGTACATGTAGAGGCATATATATTAACTAACCATTATTTATATGAGTCGAACTTCCAGCAAAAGGTGCCTAACATGCAAGGACATGTGCAAATAAAATGGAGCAGGGTGGTAACCAAGTGTACTGCAATTACCACATGTGCAAAGTCAATATTATTAATGAATATATATCACCACTTCATGAGCTAAGAAGACAGTCTATCCTCGAAAGTAACTAGGAGAATACTTATAAGAATGCTACAGAACTTCCAAATGGTGATGGTTGAGTGTTTCTAATTTCAAATGAAGGGTGAATATTTCCAGTAAAACATGATTGTGGTATACAAAATAAAAGAGGGTTCCAAGCCCAAGGAAACAAGGAGTTGTTTCATGCATGAACCCAGGTCTACATATATTCTACAGTAGGAACCCATTTATCCAAAACTAAGTTTGATGCATGAGGCATAACGAACCAGGGATCATTAATCTAGAAAATGGCAATGATACCGAATCATGTTTTTTAAAATAAATAGGAAGGCCAAACGAATATGAATCTAGACTAAACACAACCATTCCTTTATAAACAACATAAATAGTCATTACTGCATGACAAATATAAACAAAAGATCTAAAATGAAATACTAAGAAAATTAAAAATCTTAAACCTTCTTTGGGTCAGTTTTTAATAGACTCGCACTTCACACATTACGCATGCCAAGTAAACGTCAGTACTGAAATATATAAGGACATGTAGGCAAAGCGTTTGACTATCTAAAATAAATGGTGCTACAATCAATAAATAAAACTGGACACATGCTTGGTCCCATATTAAAATTATTACCCGGGCATCCTAAGTGTAATGGAAAGTTATTCCATAAAATATATTTAGACTAACACATGCTGCTAACAATTTAGACATACTAATGCATGCAAATCCAAAGGTAGTTCCAACATATATATAATGTGCCGCAAATGCTTAAACTGAATAAGGGTACCCTGCATATGCAATAGAGACTAATACCAACAATAAGAGGACGTAAGAGCATCCCAAACTAAAACCTGGGTAGGGGTAGGACTCAAAGTAAAACCCATATGTCTACAACAACTAATGTTCTGGGACAAACAGGTCACAGCACGAGAACAATGTCCAAAACCCAATTCAAGATCACAGACAAACAACAGAAAGCAACCGTGATAGGCTCATCCAATTATACTTAGTGACAATACGAAATGCACAATTTGTGACCAGTTAAATCGTAAGTAAAACTTACGTTTGGTCGTGGTTGACAACGGAGAAGATGGACCGGAACAGTGATGTCCGAAGGTGAAGGCTTGGTTGGTTGTGGTGCAGCAAGGTGGAGCCATCATTGCCACAACGAGCGAATTCTGGTGCATAACGGACAGAGGAGGGCAGTGCATTTTGCAGTTGCTAGAGTTGGCGGTGGACTGACACAGCGATGACCGGGACTAGGCTTGCGAAGGAAGCTATCATTGGTTTAGGTGGGTTCACAACAGTGGGGTTCAAAGGATGCTGAGGGAAGATTGAGGCTGATGCGCCTCGTGTTGATTATCACGGTGGCTTTAGGCTTTCTGGAGGAGGCTGCTACATCGATGAGGTGAAAGAGTTGGTTGATGAAACACCCCACCTCCGTTAGGGTCACTCCCAAAGGGAATGCCCTAATTTTGGTGGAGGTTTATAAGTATAAATCACAGATATACAAGACAGATATAATAACACATATTTTTGAACAGCGGAAAACAACAACTTTTATTTCATTAAAATACGTGTTACACCAACCATACCATAATTGTCTTACAATACTTCCAAAAACATAACATCTTCATAACTGTCTTGATTACATTATTTAAAGAAGCATAAAGAAAACATAAATAAACTGCAAAAGTCCCATAAATGCTGTCCAAAGCCATAGTCCAAAACGAAAAGATCCAAGCAATACATTCTTTCTCTTTAAGCTGGATATGAAGGCTGGTCAAGCTGCGGTATTCCCTCCCTGTGGACCTGGGGGGAAACGGAAGAAAAGAAGTGTAATAACCCGGAAATTCTGAGCCAGTTTTAAATTTTTTTTATTTGGCAATTTTAGCTAATTTTGAATATTTAAAATGAATTATTTTAAATAATATCGACGAGAAATTTATTTTGAATGGAATTAGAACGTATATATTATACGCGTCGTCGTTAGAATATAAATATTTTATATAATTATAAATAGAATTGAAAATGGCGCGGTAGTTCGATAATTCGATTTCAAACTTCAATTGAATGTACCGGGTGCAAAACAATCCGGGTTTTAGTGAAACCAAAAACATTATGATCTAATTGGTAATACCTTTCTAACGAATCCGAATAATCGAAATTTCGTAGCGAGAATCAAAAGATATGTCCAGTTGAAAATTCTGAATAGTCGCTATGGAATTCAGGCCCTTAAAAATGGACATTTTGCAAATGACCTTGGATTTCGACGAAACCAGTTTTGTTGGGTCCGTGATGTCAAATTATTGCTAGATTCCAAATTTCATAATTTTCTGAATCAATATGTGAGCGTGGCAAAGGAAAACGCGTTTGACCAGTTTCAGTTGATTTTAATCGACTGGAAATTGGCCATTTTTCATACGGTCTCAGGATTCGACGAAACTAGTTTTGTTAGGACCGTATCGTCAATACGAAGCTAGAAAATATTTTTCTAGAATTTTTAAAGTTAATATGGGACCCCGGTAATTTGAAATATACGTTTAAAATTCAATATAGTGATTTAAATGTAAATTTAACGGAAACTGATTCAAACGATCAAATCAGCTTACGATACATATCCCATTGTGTTCGGAATGGGGGTAAAACGCTATGGACGACAGGCGGTGGGCCTCGTTTCGAGGTCGTATGTGAAAGCCAACTTTTTGCAAAATAAAATAATAAAAAATAAATAAATAAAAACCCCCCTCTTCCCTTAACCAGGCCCCCCCCCCCTTTAAATCGAATCAGAAAAAAAAAGAAAGAAGAAAGGAAAAATAAAAAATAAAAACCCCCAATCGCGATCGAGCTCCAGCCGCCCTCCCTCCCCGACTCACCGCGCCGCCTGCCTAGACCACCGCCCTCCCTCTGGCCCCCTCCGACCCTTTCGAGCCTCACCCCTCCACTCGAATCCACGAAGACCCAACACCCGCACCCCATTGAAACCCCAACATCACCCCTTCTTCTCGATCCCGCCGCCACCGATGGAGCACCGCCCTCCAAGCGACACCAGCAGCCACCTCGTCTCATGTGCCCCCTCCTGAAGTCAGCCACCAGTCCAAACACCACCTCCTCCGATAAAAAAAAAAAACCGTGAGTTTCTCTTTATTTATTTACTTTCCCTTAGTTCATATCAGTTTAACCATATAAACGAGTGAGAATAAAAATCTGATTTCTTTGTTATTTAAGGGATGATTTATATTTTATAAAGTTGAAGTTTATATTTTTATAATGATAAAAGTTATATTTTAGTTTATAAAAATAAAGAAAAAGTTAAGATTTTTATTCGTAGAAAATCTATGATTTTAGTTGATAGGAAAAATATGATTTTTACATTTTTAAAGATTAAAAATATGATTTTTAATATTTTTAAAGTATTAAAAATATTGTCTTTACTATATAACGATTATAAAAATATGATTTTTATATTTTTAAAGTTGTAAAAATATAATCTTTTATATTGCAGAAAGATAAAAATATGATCTTTGCATAGTAGGAACTATAAAAATATAATCTTTATGAGATATAGATGTTAGAATATAATAAGGCGATATTTTTAAAATATGATAAGGCGAAATTTTTAGATGTAAAAATGCGAAATCTATATTTTTGAAATGGAATTTTATCTATATGATAACATAGAAAAAATTTGATTTTTATTTATTGAATAGCGAAAAATTCGATTTTTAAATATATAGGAATAGTTTTGAAAATATATATCGTAAAGTTTTGGAAATATACATATCGTAAAGTTTTGAATATATATGTCAAATTGTTTTGAAAATAAAAATCCTTGTTTTTGAATATAGAAAACGAATTGTTTTTTTTTAAAGAAAAGGAATTCTTTTTAAAACATAAAACTTTGAAAAAAAAATGTGTGTTCTTTTGAAACATAAATATACATGGCTTTTGAAATATAAATGTATGAAGCAAATATAAAAATATGATTTTTAAATTGAAAGTGAATAAATAAAAATGTGATTTTTATTTTAAAGACATCAAAATATAAAAATGTGTGATTTTTATATATGTAGTGGCTACGGGCAATAAAGATGACGAAGATGCGATAGCGATGAAGATTTCCTGCAAAAGAAGTGCCGTGGAGCTAGGATAGCTATATGTGAGAACTTCTCACTCAAAATTCTTTTTCTAGTTATATTTATATACTAGGATGTAGACGGTGCTTAGTAGCACCTGACACCCGTCATCCACAGACCATGGATGGCTTGTTTGTTAAATTGTTTGGTTGTGTAGTTGGTTAAACTATTTGGTTTGAATTGAATGGTTTGGTGAATTTGATTGATGTGTGAATGGCGTGGGCCTTCACTAGACCGGGGATAAGGCTAGGCCTCGTCCCGTTTCTAGTATAGTGCCGTTATGCCGCCGAAATTTTCTAAAATATGTTAGAAAAATAAAAATATCATTTTATTGAATAAATGAACTGAATAGAAATTCAAGTGTTAAAATAAAATGTTTTATCGTTAAAAATATAATTTTTAACGTGAATGTGAATAAATAAATATTCATTTACAAACCGGACGGTTTGTTTATGTACACCTATTTGACTGATATTGATTGGGTCGATAAATTTTACACATCGCCCAGCTGCACGAATAAAATCTGTGTTTGATTGTTTGAAACCCCACACGGGTGTTGGGATGAAATTTGAAGTTCACTCATCCTGATTGATTAAATATGTCGATCGATTGATTGACAGGTTGTTATAAGCGTTAGATATCTATATTTGATGCTTATACAGTGTAGTGCACTTTGGTTGATGGTTGATTATTTTTCAATGCTATTATATACATGTGATGTATGAAAATCCATATAATTAACATTATATGGTGATTGATTGGGCCTCATTCCAATATGTAAAATAAAGGTTCATGTGTTGACTGTACTCATCCGTTGAGATTAGTCATGTGTTGAACGAATTATTTTTATAATAAAATTTATATCTTTATCAATGTAAAATAAAGGTTCATGTGTTGACTGTACTCATCCGTTGAGATTAGTCATGTGTTGAACGAATTATTTTTATAATAAAATTTATATCTTTATCAATGTAAAATAAAGGTTCATGTGTTGACTGTACTCATCCGTTGAGATTAGTCATGTGTTGAACGAAATATTTTAAAAAAAATAGTCACACACGGACGGTACTCATTCGTTGAGATTAGTCGTGTGCTGACAAAAAGAAATATTTGAAATAGAATATATAAAGCCGTGTTGATTAGATTGACGCCATTTTGACGTGAACGATATTTATATCGATTTTTAACGATTTCGATATGAATTGAATATAAAACGATTTCGAAATGAATTGAATATATAACGATTTCGAAATGAATTGAATATATAACGATTTCGAAATGAATTGAATATATAACGATTTCGAAATGAATTGAATATAAAACGATTTCGAAATGAATTGAATATATAACGATTTCGAAATGAATTGAATATAAAACGATTTCGAAATGAATTGAATATATAACGATTTCGATTTGAATTGAATATAAAACGATTTCGAATTGAATGGAATAGAAAACCAATTTGATTTCAAATTGAATATATAATGAACTTGATTCAAATAGAAAACGAAACGAATTTAATTTGAATAGAAAATGAATTTGAATCGAATAGAAAACCAATTTGAATTGAATTGAATTGAAAACGAACTCGAATTGAATTTAAATTGAATTGAAATTTGAATTGAATAGAAATGAATTTTAAAACGAATTTATAAAGAAGAATTCAATTTTGACTTGAATTGAAAGGGAAGTTGAATTTGCTTTTCAAACGAATCTAAAACTATTTATATAATTCATTTTAAATAGGAATCGACGAAATATATATTATATATATATTATATATATAATATAATGGCCTGAATAGAACGCGCCGCGCCGCGGTAGTTCGTGAATTTCGACAATTTATTTCAAACGGACATTACGGGAGATCCGACCGTCGGATTCTCCTAAAACCGGAACCGTTGGGTTCGTATCGATAAGAGCTTTCTAAAGAATATTAGAAATTCAAAATCTAACGGTTGGATTTGGAGATACGTCCAAATCAAATTCGAAAAAGGTCGCTATAAGTGCAGTTCGATGGCCATTGTTGGAAATCGACTGTACGGGCCTTGATAAAATTATTAATAATAGTAATAATTTCTATAAAATCATAAGAAATGATTTGGGAAAACTTGGGATGAAAAACTCCACATTTGAAAAGATAAAAATGGTTTTTATCGAAATGCACTAGTCTGAACTAAATTTAAAACCCAATTATTTTTAAAAAAATGAATTAGATTTAAAAAGGGGTTTTAAATAATCGAATTTCTAATATATTTGATTAAATTTGAAATGGGTTTATCGTGAACAGTGTTTTAAATAACACTAGTTCTTTAACCCGATAACAAATAGAATGTGATTTGGGTTTGTCGTGAACTGTGTTTTAAATAACACCTAGTTCTTTAACCCAGTAAAAGGAGTTCTAACGAATCTGCAATTAGATTGAAGTGTGAATTTGTAATCTAAATTATCAAATTTAGAAAATGAGCGAGAATGGAGTATTACCAGTTTTGCTCCAAAGTGATAGTTAAATCTTTAATTGGATTTGAACGTGAAATGGTAATTAATTTTACCGATAACACCGTGGTGTTAGATATGGAGTATTACCAGTTTTGCTTCATGAGATGAATAGGTTGGGATTGGGAAATAAAATAAATAATTACTTCGTTGTGGTTCGCTAATCTCGACTAGTTGGAAAACCATAATTTGGTTTTAAATGACATCCAAAGGAAGATTACAGGATAAATTTTAAAGAATTTATCTTGGATAAAATTATTGGGAACTTTTCCCTAAGAATGTGGAATTTAGAAACTAGCTGTAGGTTGGCTAAGAAGAATGGTTTCCTGGGTATTGATCTGATGTTGGTTTCGGCCTTCGGGGTTAATGTTTGGGAAATTGTTCTCTTGCTAATTTGCGGTTAGTGACTAATGAATTGGAATGAGGCGTATGTTGTGTTTGTGTAACATTTGTTTTCAATATACCCGGGTTGTTCAGAAAGTCCGGGTTTATACCCATTCTGAATAACCGATTCGACGATATGTCGAAGATGAAGACGGTGGTTGAAGACCGGAAGTCTTCACATCGTTTGGATAATTACCGACGATCCTGATTGGGCTGTACACCCAAGAGGATGGAAATAGTTGGTGGTCGTCCAGACGTACTTGGAGATGGATGGATATGCGAGGAAAGTGCCTCCGGTTTCGTTCAGACCCAGAACGGACTTGTAAATGGATTGTGTGTCTGACACTGAATTTTATTCTGTGCTGATTGATTTCAATTAAATATACATCTGTTTGGCGGCGGAGAATTTATTCTTTTGCTTAACACCCTTCTCTGAGACGTACGAGCTCAGAGGTTGTATATCGATGGACATCAGTCTCATGGCATGAATTGCCTGTGTGGCACGCTAAGATGCAAGGATCAAGGCTTCTGTTGAAAAGCAAAGTCTTGTGGTTGATGATCAAAGCCCGCCTACGTGGCAGCTTTGTGTATAACGTGTATTCGCGAGCCTCACACCTCGGTATGAGTTAAAAACGGGATACGGACCGCTGGGAGAGCACGACGTTTCTTTCTAGCTTTGGTGGTGTCAGTGACTTACCAGCCCTGACATTTATATACTTTTCACCTTTGTGGTTGTTGGAATGAGGCGCCTCGATTATAGGTCTGTAAGGACCGGGAAACGTGTGTTCAGGAATAAATAATCCTCTAACATAAGTGAGGACCGGGCCAGCCGCATCCAGGGTTACCCAGTGTGCGTAATCCTGAGGCATTTGCTAGAGTGTCTCGAACGCGGAGAGGAGCTTGCCCCTTGCCTCGACTCATGACGGAATCCAATTTCCAATACGTGTAATTCGTCTTTAATTGTACAACTAGTATGGCGACATAGTAGATGGTAGCTATGCCGCCTATGATTTATATTTATGATTGAAATGTTTTGACACTATACACATATTATAGTATCAAATGATTTGTTTTAAACGTATCAAGCATGTTTGGCTGTTATAAGGTAAAACCCTATCCTCCGGCTTGCGTTGCATTGTGTGATGGGACCTGGTTCTTATAACAGCTTCATTTTTCGAAAAAGCATTGCGCTGTTTATTCTATGCACTGATATTCTTGGGAGGAAACCCGTTCCGTGTTATACGGCATGGTCCCTTGAATCACTCTCTTTTAAAGTAAAGTTTTAAATAACTGTTTTAGTTCTCACACCAGTCACATGACTGACCTGGAGTTTATTGTTTTAACCTAAACTCTGGGTGCCCCTATTTTCCGCACGGGCAGCTAGTAGTTTTGGTTTTGCAGATTTATATTCACAGGATCCTGGTTTACAGCTGGAATGATATCCGGAAAGCTCTGTATCCGTATATCACCTTCAGTTGTGCTTTGTATATTTTCCGCTGCTATGTAATTTATTGTAATCTCTGATATTTATCGAATATAATTTATTCATTTATACTCTGTATATTCTTGTATCTGATGGAATTGTTGTAATATACAATGAAATGTCCTTCTGTTTGTGTTCTGATTTGTCATGTTCTCAAACGTTCAGGGGTTTCGAACGGTCTAGATCGGTTTAACGACTGATTCAGATCGAGCGAAATTCCAGGCCGTCACATTTGGTATCAGAGCTTTGGTTTACAAAGCTCAGAGAATAAGGCACATTAGAACCATACGAAAGAATTCATCAGATATTGGATTGGTAAAATCCAATGAGAATGACTCGTTAGAGATAGGATCAGTAGTATCCTAGAACGAGTGTGAAGAGTATATTTTTCAATTGAAAACCATTTTGTTTTGAAATTTAAACCATTTTAAAACGTATTTGACTATTTATTTATTTTGAATATGGACAATCGAGTATATAAAGATTTCGCGTATACGCGTCATGAACGTATATTCGAAGTTTTAATATATTGGATAGATATAGAATCATACTCTAGTGGCCCGAAGATGATTCTAATGATTGACTAGTTGTCATTAGTATTCATGTTCGAGTAACGAAGGTGTGATATCGATATATTTCCATTAGACTAGTGTGAGAACCAAAGCTTATATAGTTAGAACACATTGTTGTGAATTGGCATCAAAACATGATTTTTGTATATATATCAAAATTATGAATTTGAAAACTCTAATTCACTAATTGATTGATGTTTGTGTTGTTTGTTTATTTGTTTGCTAATTTTGAACCATTATGCCTAATATAACCAAATATTGAACTATATTGAAAATTGGTCGCATTTGCTTGCATATGCATATATTACATTGAATAGGTCATAGCAAGGAGGCTAGAGCAGAGAATAAAATTTGTTTGCCCGACAAATAGGTACATGTTTACTACGTAATTTACTGTTTTGTTTGGGTGATGATGATTTTGTGAGCCTATTGGCTAGCCGCTTGGCTTTTTCTTTTTCTTTTTGAGATCTGAAGGACCGGGGAAGCTATTTGAAATTCCCCGATGCTCCCGGTGCAGGGGAGGTTATGGCGAAATTTTTCGAAAATTTAGGGTGTTAGCCAAATTTTTGAAAATTTGAAAATTCTCAGAAACTGAAAAGTTGGAGAATGAAAGCCTGAACGATCGTAGTGTTGAATAATCAAACCACTTTCGACTTTGTTCCTTTTCGGGGACGAAAAGTTTTAAGTGGGGGAGATTGTAATAACCCGGAAATTCTGAGCCAGTTTAATTTTTTTTTTATTTGGCAATTTTAGCTAATTTTGAATATTTAAAATGAATTATTTTAAATAATATCGACGAGAAATTTATTTTGAATGGAATTAGAACGTATATATTATACGCGTCGTCGTTAGAATATAAATATTTTATATAATTATAAATAGAATTGAAAATGGCGCGGTAGTTCGATAATTCGATTTCAAACTTCAATTGAATGTACCGGGTGCAAAACAATCCGGGTTTTAGTGAAACCAAAAACATTATGATCTAATTGGTAATACCTTTCTAACGAATCCGAATAATCGAAATTTTGTAGCGAGAATCAAAAGATATGTCCAGTTGAAAATTCTGAATAGTCGCTATGGAATTCAGGCCCTTAAAAATGGACATTTTGCAAATGACCTCGGATTTCGACGAAACCAGTTTTGTTGGGTCCGTGATGTCAAATTATTGCTAGATTCCGAATTTCATAATTTTCTGAATTAATATGTGAGCGTGGCAAAGGAAAGCGCGTTTGACCAGTTTTAGTTGATTTTAATCGACTGGAAATTGGCCATTTTTCATACGGTCTCAGGATTCGACGAAACTAGTTTTGTTAGGACCGTATCGTCAATACGAAGCTAGAAAATATTTTTCTAGAATTTTTAAACTTAATATGGGACCCCGATAATTTGAAATATACGTTTAAAATTCAATATAGTGATTTAAATGTAAATTTAACGGAAACTGATTCAAACGATCAAATCAGCTTACGATACATATCCCATTGTGTTCAGAATGGGGGTAAAACGCTATGGACGACAGGCGGTGGGCCTCGTTTCGAGGTCGTATGTGAGAGTCAACTTTTTGCAAAATAAAATAATAAAAAAATAAATAATAAAAAAAAACCCCTCTTCCCTTAACCAGGCCCCCCCTTTAAATCGAATCAGAAAAAAAAAGAAAGAAGAAAGGAAAAAAAAAACCCCCCTCTTCCCTTAACCAGGCCCCCCGCCTTTAAATCGAATCAGAAAAAAAAAGAAAGAAGAAAGGAAAAAATAAAAATAAAAACCCCCAATCGCGATCGAGCTCCAGCCGCCCTCCCTCCCCGACTCACCGCGCCGCCTGCCTAGACCACCGCCCTCCCTCTGGCCCCCTCCGACCCTTTCGAGCCTCACCCCTCCACTCGAATCCACGAAGACCCGACACCCGCACCCCATTGAAACCCCAACATCACCCCTTCTTCTCGATCCCGCCGCCACCGATGGAGCACCGCCCTCCAAGCGACACCAGCAGCCACCTCGTCTCGTGTGCCCCCTCCTGAAGTCAGCCACTAGTCCGAACACCACCTCCTCCGATAAAAAAAAAACCGTGAGTTTCTCTTTATTTATTTACTTTCCCTTAGTTCATATCAGTTTAACCATATAAACGAGTGAGAATAAAAATCTGATTTCTTTGTTATTTAAGGGATGATTTATATTTTATAAAGTTGAAGTTTATATTTTTATAATGATAAAAGTTATATTTTAGTTTATAAAAATAAAGAAAAAGTTAAGATTTTTATTCGTAGAAAATCTATGATTTTAGTTGATAGGAAAAATATGATTTTTACATTTTTAAAGATTAAAAATATGATTTTTAATATTTTTAAAGTATTAAAAATATTGTCTTTACTATATAACGATTATAAAAATATGATTTTTATATTTTTAAAGTTGTAAAAATATAATCTTTTATATTGCAGAAAGATAAAAAATATGATCTTTGCATAGTAGGAACTATAAAAATATAATCTTTATGAGATATAGATGTTAGAATATAATAAGGCGATATTTTTAAAATATGATAAGGCGAAATTTTTAGATGTAAAAATGCGAAATCTATATTTTTGAAATGGAATTTTATCTATATGATAACATAGAAAAAATTTGATTTTTATTTATTGAATAGCGAAAAATTCGATTTTTAAATATATAGGAATAGTTTTGAAAATATATATCGTAAAGTTTTGGAAATATACATATCGTAAAGTTTTGAATATATATGTAAAATTGTTTTGAAAATAAAAATCCTTGTTTTTGAATATAGAAAACGAATTGTTTTTTTTTAAAGAAAAGGAATTCTTTTTAAAACATAAAACTTTGAAAAAAAATGTGTGTTCTTTTGAAACATAAATATACATGGCTTTTGAAATATAAATGTATGAAGCAAATATAAAAATATGATTTTTAAATTGAAAGTGAATAAATAAAAATGTGATTTTTATTTTAAAGACATCAAAATATAAAAATGTGTGATTTTTATATATGTAGTGGCTACGGGCAATAAAGATGACGAAGATGCGATAGCGATGAAGATTTCCTGCAAAAGAAGTGCCGTGGAGCTAGGATAGCTATATGTGAGAACTTCTCACTCAAAATTCTTTTTCTAGTTATATTTATATACTAGGATGTAGACGGTGCTTAGTAGCACCTGACACCCGTCATCCACAGACCATGGATGGCTTGTTTGTTAAATTGTTTGGTTGTGTAGTTGGTTAAACTATTTGGTTTGAATTGAATGGTTTGGTGAATATGATTGATGTGTGAATGGCGTGGGCCTTCACTAGACCGGGGATAAGGCTAGGCCTCGTCCCGTTTCTAGTATAGTGCCGTTATGCCGCCGAAATTTTCAAAAATATGTTAGAAAAATAAAAATATCATTTTATTGAATAAATGAACTGAATAGAAATTCAAGTGTTAAAATAAAATGTTTTATCGTTAAAAATATAATTTTTAACGTGAATGTGAATAAATAAATATTCATTTACAAACCGGACGGTTTGTTTATGTACACCTATTTGACTGATATTGATTGGGTCGATAAATTTTACACATCGCCCAGCTGCACGAATAAAATCTGTGTTTGATTGTTTGAAACCCCACACGGGTGTTGGGATGAAATTTGAAGTTCACTCATCCTGATTGATTAAATATATCGATCGATTGATTGACAGGCTGTTATAAGCGTTAGATATCTATATTTGATGCTTATACAGTGTAGTGCACTTTGGTTGATGGTTGATTATTTTTCAATGCTATTATATACATGTGATGTATGAAAATCCATATAATTAACATTATATGGTGATTGATTGGGCCTCATTCCAATATGTAAAATAAAGGTTCATGTGTTGACTGTACTCATCCGTTGAGATTAGTCATGTGTTGAACGAATTATTTTTATAATAAAATTTATATCTTTATCAATGTAAAATAAAGGTTCATGTGTTTACTGTACTCATCCGTTGAGATTAGTCATGTGTTGAACGAATTATTTTTATAATAAAATTTATATCTTTATCAATGTAAAATAAAGGTTCATGTGTTGACTGTACTCATCCGTTGAGATTAGTCATGTGTTGAACGAAATATTTTAACAAAAATAGTCACACACGGACGGTACTCATTCGTTGAGATTAGTCGTGTGCTGACAAAAAGAAATATTTGAAATAGAATATTTAAAGCTGTGTTGATTAGATTGACGCCATTTTGACGTGAACGATATTTATATCGATTTTTAACGATTTCGATGTAACACCCTACGCCCGCTATGGTCACTCACTAAGGGAATGCCATAGCATCGGTGGAGTATTTTAGTGAATATAGAACAGAAAAATTACAACAAGACAGATATAAATAGTACTTGAAATTTAAAACATCATCTCATAACAGCGGAAATAAACATGTCTGGTTACATCATAAAACCATGATAAAAGTCAAGTACAATATCCGTCAAAATAAAGAAGTACATAATCCCACTCTCTCATACAATAGCCAGAACAAAAGAAAAGATAACTGGATAACTGGAGCTTTACATCTATCCAAGCTCCTAAAGACTGGAACAGCAATCCGATCAAGCTCCACTACTGCTAGGATCCACCGTAGGACCTGAGGGTTGGGAAAAAGATAAAAACAACGGGGTCAGACATAAGTCTGAGCGAGTCCTATAACTTTAACAATACAATCATTAAAGTAACCAGAGAAGATATAAACTTGACCCACGGTAATGTCTGGGGATGAATGGCTACACTAAGCAGCTTGATAGACTTAGGATAAACTAAGATAACCGTAAAGACGCATCTACCCACCCAAGGATAATTACTAACTGCACCACACCAGTCATTCCTACTTAAAGGTTGATCCCTCCCAAGGACTTAGAAAATTTCCCCAGTAGTTTCTTGTACTCCTAGCCACTACATAGGTGCCGTCTGCCCCTATCTCCACTAGGTGTACTTTGTAATTTTACCCAGTAGTTTCGTGTACCCCTACATAGGTGCCGTCTGCCCCTATCTTTACTAGGTGTACCCACTACTCCCCAGCGATCGGCTCCCTACCGTAGATACCCGTGCTGGTCCCACAGTGGGGTGTATCACTCCCCTAAAGTGGCTACCTGATAATATCAACGGTGCACGGCTTTATATCTACACGATGCAACAACGGCTTATCTACCAGCCCGGGCCCACACACGCATATGAAACCCGTTGGACTTGCGTTGCCACCACTAACCCGTTTTGGCCTCTTATAATCAAGCCCAATATGCGTGTCCCGTCACTCGACATGGGTCGAGCCCACAAAGATACGTTTGGGATATTGGTTGAAATGGGCCCCCACAAGCTACCCACCTAAGCTTGTCACTTATCTAGTGTATCCCACTTAACCCTTCAATCATGTTTAATTACATGTTTCACTTGGTTAAGTATTCTAATCGTATTTTCTATTGCCACCCAAGGCAACAAACTAGATTCCACATGCCACCCAAGGCAACCATTAAATTTCCACATGCCACCCAAGGCACCCACTTAACCCCTCATGTCCCACTACATGCTAATATGGTTAAGTGTTTCTTAATTAATTAAGACCGTGATCCCCCATAAAGACCTCCTACATTAGACTGGCTGTTATGACCGCCTGGTTAAGCCGGTAGGGTCCGGGCAGTCTTACGTCATAACAGAGTCTAACCTCGTGTCCTTACTTTAATCACGTATTTAATTTATGGCTAAGACCTCTCACATTGGGCTAACATTTGTAGCAACTGGTTAAGCCGGTTGGGTCCGGGCAGTTTTACACTACAAATGAGTCCAACATCGTGTCTTATTCGATTAATTACACCTAATTAATCACCCCCATATTAATTATCCCTAATTAATATCAAGTTTTACATAACATGGGTAGACCTAACTCAATAGGTAAATTCCCATGGGGTAGACCTAACTCAATAGGTAAATTCCCACTTATGGTAATTTATTTTTATGGTATGCTTAATCATACCCAATCATACTTTTATTAACAAATTTACCAACCCCATCGTTCCCCACGTAAATCGTTCTCATGACATAGAAAAGGGGAAGATCCATTACAAATATCATGGGTTTAGCATATAACTTAGTCATGGGTTAAGAGGATGTCAACTTGCATATATGAGCACATATTAACCTAACTACATTTAACCCAAACTTGCATATTATCATACACATGATTTGCATAACATGTTGCATATGAGCTTGCATATTATCATACACATATCTTGCATAACATGTTGAACTTGCATATAAGCTTTCTCATAACTTGCATAACATGTTAAACATGCATTTAAGCATACACATAACTTGCATAAGCATTCACATACTTGCATAAGCATTCACATACTTGCATAAGCATTCATAACTTACATATCATGTTAAACTTGCATTTAAGCATATACACAACTTGCATATGAACTTGCATATCAACCTACACATAACTTACATAACATCATACACATGACTTGCATATGAACTTGCATAACTCACTTTGTTAAACATGCATAAATCCACTTGTTAAATATGCATAAACCCACATATTAAACATGCATAAACCCACTTATTAAACATGCATAAACCAACTTGTTAAGCATGCATAAACCAACTTATCAAACATGCATAAACTTCACTTATTAATTATGCATAAACATAGAAAAACATAGAGTAGCATATCATTACAAATGATTCAAACTCACTAATCCGCATCTAAGACCATAAGTCTCATTACACCCAATCTACTTACTTTAACAATTGATGTTAAAGTGATAGAAACTCACCAAAACCAAGATTAGCAAACTTATGAAGTGGAATTAGTTGCTAAATATGAAGATGGTGATGATTAGAGATTGATTAGAGAGTGATTAGCTTGCAACTTCCTTCATAAACAAGTGGAGGCTCCTTCTAAGATTTAATTTGGCGGCATGAGGCCATCATTTCTATTTTTAGTATGGATTAGGGTAGGTTTAGGGTGTATTTATAGATTAGGAGAGTGTTTTAGGCCCTTAGATTAACCCTAAATTAGATTAGGTCCGTTAGATTTAGGAAATCTCTAGAACCCAGCCCAGCCCTAGCTAGAAAACCAGATAGGGTGCACCCAAGCACCCTGGTTCGACACGCCGTGTCGACAGGCAAGTCGACAGGCAAGTCGACTCCCCCTGTCGATAGGCCTGTCGACAGCCCTGTCGACATGGTCAAGGCGGGAATTCTCCCGCCTGGCCCCGCTGGTTCTAATTTGAAATCTGAATTTTAAATTTCTAAATCTGTTTTTAACTTTGAATTTTCTACAAACTTCTTTGAGCCATAACCGGGCCATACGGACTCCGATTCTCGAAAACTCGGACTCTATTTCGCGTATTTTTCCGAGACGAACGCAATAACGCAGCCCGTTACCCCCAATTCCCACGTCTGAGATTATTTATCCTGTAATTAGTGAATTTTAGTATTAACTAAAATTCGGGGTGTTACATTCGATATGAATTGAATATAAAACGATTTCGAAATGAATTGTTTATATAACGATTTCGAAATGAATTGAATATATAACGATTTCGAAATGAATTGAATATATAACGATTTCGAAATGAATTGAATATAAAATGATTTCGAAATGAATTGAATATATAACGATTTCGAAATGAATTGAATATAAAACGATTTCGAAATGAATTGAATATATAACGATTTCGATTTGAATTGAATATAAAACGATTTCGAATTGAATGGAATAGAAAACCAATTTGATTTCAAATTGAATATATAATGAACTTGATTCAAATAGAAAACGAAACGAATTTAATTTGAATAGAAAATGAATTTGAATCGAATAGAAAACCAATTTGAATTGAATTGAATTGAATTGAAAACGAATTCGAATTGAATTTAAATTGAATTGAAATTTGAATTGAATAGAAATGAACTTTAAAACAAATTTATAAAGAAGAATTCAATTTTGACTTGAATTGAAAGGGAAGTTGAATTTGCTTTTGAAACGAATCTAAAACTATTTATATAATTCATTTTAAATAGGAATCGACGAAATATATATTATATATATAATATAATGGCCTGAATAGAACGCGTCGCGCTGCGGAAGTTCGTGAATTTCGACCATTTATTTCAAACGGACATTACGGGAGATCCGACCGTCGGATTCTCCTAAAACCGGAACCGTTGGGTTCGTATCGATAAGAGCTTTCTAAAGAATATTAGATATTCAAAATCTAATGGTTGGATTTGGAGATACGTCCAAATCAAATTCGAAAAAGGTCGCTATAAGTGCAGTTCGATGGCCATTGTTGGAAATCGACTGTACGGGCCTTGATAAAATTATTAAAAATAGTAATAATTTGTATAAAATCATAAGAAATGATTTGGGAAAATTTGGGATGAAAAACTCCACATTTGAAAAGATAAAAATGTTTTTTATCGAAATGCACTAGTTTGAACTAAATTTAAAACCCAATTATTTTTAAAAAAATGAATTAGATTTAAAAAGGGATTTTAAATAATCGAATTTCTAATATATTTGATTAAATTTGAAATGGGTTTATCGTGAACAGTGTTTTAAATAACACTAGTTCTTTAACCCGATAACAAATAGAATGTGATTTGGGTTTGTCGTGAACTGTGTTTTAAATAACACCTAGTTCTTTAACCCAGTAAAAGGAGTTCTAACGAATCTGCAATTAGATTGAAGTGTGAATTTGTAATCTAAATTATCAAATTTAGAAAATGAGCGAGAATGGAGTATTACCAGTTTTGCTCCAAAGCGATAGTTAAATCTTTAATTGGATTTGAACGTGAAATGGTAATTAATTTTACCGATAACACCGTGGTGTTAGATATGGAGTATTACCAGTTTTGCTTCATGAGATGAATAGGTTGGGATTGGGAAATAAAATAAATAATTACTTCGTTGTGGTTAGCTAATCTCGACTAGTTGGAAAACCATAATTTGGTTTTAAATGACATCCAAAGGAAGATTACAGGATAAATTTTAAAGAATTTATCTTGGATAAAATTAATGGGAATTTTTCCCTAAGAATGTGGAATTTAGAAACTAGCTGTAGGTTGGCTAAGAAGAATGGTTTCCTGGGTATTGATCTGATGTTGGTTTCGGCCTTCGGGGTTAATGTTTGGGAAATTGTTCTCTTGCTAATTTGCGGTTAGTGACTAATGAATTGGAATGAGGCGTATGTTGTGTTTGTGTAACATTTGTTTTCAATATACGTGGGTTGTTCGGAAAGTCCGGGTTTATACCCATTCTGAATAACCGATTCAACGATATGTCGAAGATGAAGACGGTGGTTGAAGACCGGAAGTATTCACATCGTTTGGATAATTACTGACGATCCTGATTGGGCTGTACACCCAAGAGGATGGAAATAGTTGGTGGTCGTCCAGACGTACTTGGAGATGGATGGATATGCGAGGAAAGTGCCTCCGGTTTCGTTCAGACCCAGAACGGACTTGTAAATGGATTGTGTGTCTGACACTGGATTTTATTCTGTGCTGATTGATTTCTATTAAATATACATCTGTTTGGCGGCGGAGAATTTATTCTTTTGCTTAACGCCCTTCTCTGAGACGTACGAGCTCAGAGGTTGTATATCGATGGACATCAGTCGCATGGCATGAATTGCCTGTGTGGCACGCTAAGATGCAAGGATCAAGGCTTCTGTTGAAAAGCAAAGTCTTGTGGTTGATGATCAAAGCCCGCCTACGTGGCAGCTTTGTGTATAACGTGTATTCGCGAGCCTCACACCTCGGTATGAGTTAAAAACGGGATACGGACCGCTGGGAGAGCACGACGTTTCTTTCTAGCTTTGGTGGTGTCAGTGACTTACCAGCCCTGACATTTATATACTTTTCACCTTTGTGGTTGTTGGAATGAGGTGCCTCGATTATAGGTCTGTAAGGACCGGGAAACATGTGTTCAGGAATAAATAATCCTCTAACGTAAGTGAGGACCGGCCCAGCCGCATCCAGGGTTACCCAGTGTGCGTAATCCTGAGGCATTTGCTAGAGTGTCTCGAACGCGGAGAGGAGCTTGCCCCTTGCCTCGACTCATGACGGAATCCAATTTCCAATACGTGTAATTCGTCTTTAATTGTAGAACTAGTATGGCGACATAGTAGATGGTAGCTATGCCGCCTATGATTTATATTTATGATTGAAATGTTTTGACACTATACACATATTATAGTATCAAATGATTTGTTTTAAACGTATCAAGAATGTTTGGCTGTTATAAGGTAAAACCCTATCCTCCGGCTTGCGTTGCATTGTGTGATGGGACCTGGGTCTTATAACAGCTTCATTTTTCGAAAAAGCATTGCGCTGTTTATTCTATGCACTGATATTCTTGGGAGGAAACCCGTTCCGTGTTATACGGCGTGGTCCCTTGAATCACTCTCTTTTAAAGTAAAGTTTTAAATAACTGTTTTAGTTCTCACACCAGTCACATGACTGACCTGGAGTTTATTGTTTTAGCCTAACCTCTGGGTGCCCCTATTTTCCGCACGGGCAGCTAGTAGTTTTGGTTTTGCAGATTTATATTCACAGGATCCTGGTTTACAGCTGGAATGATATCCGGAAAGCTCTGTATCCGTATATCACCTTCAGTTGTGCTTTGTATATTTTCCGCTGCTATGTAATTTATTGTAATCTCTGATATTTATCGAATGTAATTTATTCATTTATACTCTGTATATTCTTGTATCTGATGGAATTGTTGTAATATACAATGAAATGTCCTTCTGTTTGTGTTCTGATTTGTCATGTTCTGAAACGTTCAGGGGTTTCGAACGGTCTAGATCGATTTAACGACTGATTCAGATCGAGCGAAATTCCAGGCCGTCACAAGAAGACGAAAGAAAAGTAGAGTCAGACATAAAGCCTGAGTAAGTCTAGGACTATTCAGTCTATGAATAAAGAACTGGGTATGATAAGTATAAACTAGAAATGGGAAAGCACCATAAACCAAGTTAAGTTGTCTAGGGTCGAATATACTATCGTACCCCATATTAATCTCTGTACCCATATAAACTAGTTCCCAACAGGCACCCCATAATCAGGGTGAAGTGATCCATTTTATGATGATCGGCTCCTACTCGCATAGTTACATGTGTCTTACGGCCCCCGATGTTGTAGTTACCTATGCTGCTCCCGCCATGGGGTGTATCAAGTCCCATGGTGGCGGCCCGACACAATCCTAGAATGCACAGGTATGCTACTGGTGCCCAGTGCCTTATTTTTCTACGCCAGAGTGTGTGCACGCCCGCACCCCGTTAGAACCTACACTGCTGCACCACCGCCGTCGATTTGACCTCTTACAGTCAGCCCAGTAATCGTGCCCCACCCTTCCTAGTTTCAGGGTATCATGATACGCCTTGTAGGGTTACTGCTGAAAAGGGTCCCCCGCTACTAGGTTTTCTATTTCTAGCCAACATGCTAAGTTGGTTAAGTGTTTTATAAACCTAACCCCCAATCAGTCTGTTTAGTTTAGCATGTTCTATTTTGATTAAGTCTTAATTCACTTAATCCTATCAATCCTGACTCAGCCTTAATTGTCTTATTAAAGCCGTGACCTCTCACATTAGACAGGTATTATTGTGGCTGCCTGTTGCCGGTTGGGTCCGTGCAGTCTTACGCCACAACTCAGTCTAACCTCGGGTCCTTATTGGGCTCCGTGTTTAACCACCCACATTGTATAGGTATTGTTGTGACTACTGGACAGCCGGGCGGTTCCGGGCAGGTTTACATCACAACTCAATCCAATCTCGGGTTAAACACATCGTATTTTCTACATTTACATATTTTGTCTCTTTTCTTTTTATATGTAAATATTTGCGGCCCATTATTTCAAATTCATCTTTATTGATTAAGATTTATTTATGCCACCTAATTGTTTTTCAAGATTGTTGGCATGCATCAAACATGCCAACACATATGTTCTATATTTTAGCCCAAACGTCAATACCCCCGTTTTACACGTGCGTTCAAATGTAAGGTGTGTTGGGTTTAATACTTAAACCCAATTTAGCCATATAAAAAGGGGAGGCTTATAACATGGTGTTTATAGGGTAACATAAAAAGGGGAGTGTGAACGCATGAACTTGCAACATAACGATTCAATTAACATAAGGTAGGCGCATGTGAACTTGCAATTGTAACAACATATAATATAAGCAAAACTTAAACATGAATCATTCTATTCACATAATCATGGCATAAACAAAGCATGAATCATTCTATTCGTGTAGTCATGGCATAAATGATACTTAAACATGAACCATTCTAATCATATAATTATGGCATAATCATAATTGAACATGAATCCTATTATTCATATAATCATGGTTTTTATCCTATCTATGTAATTCTAGTGTAATCTCTAATGTAACTTATGTGCCAAATATATTATCATATGATTATGATAACAACATAAGCCTAGAAACATGTTTTCAACTAGGCATAATAACAAACATAGTTTAGTCATGTTCATAAAATTAATACAATCTTACAAAGACGCATGCTTTTGTCACTATTACAAAATCATGATTTTTATACTTGAACTATGATGCCAATTCCAACATAACCTTCATATGAATCATAATACTTAAGTGGATCAAATTACACTAAAGATGACCATAGAATTATACATCATGTTGGCATAACAATAGATTATAGACTTGCATGAATTTCAAATAAACTATTACAACATATAGTTGTTATTTTCAACATGAATCATATACTTGCAATTATCAAATGGGTGTTGTAAATAACTACCACAAACATGTAGTTTTCAATATGAATAATATGCTTGCACGAACCCCAATTAAAATTCCACAACATGTGGTTGTCAACATAAACCATATACTTGTATGAATCAAATCGTACACCATAGCATTGCCAAATCAAAATAACATACAAACATAAGTTATTACCGCCACAATTCCATTTCGTTGTTAACTTCCAACGCAAATCGCGTACTTGCAAATATCCAATCGTATAACATAATATTCCCAAATCGTTTAGCACCAAAGCAACATACAAATATAGATTATTATCGCCACAATTCCATTTCTTACTTTACACAAATCAACACAATTATCTAATTCACATCGGAATAGCACTCTACTTACAACGTGTGACGAATCTTCAATTCAGGAATCTGAATTCTGAATTTGGAGATGCTATCCTTTGTTGTAGGCGTTGTTTTGATTGATTTGACGTTGCTTTAAGGTTTGAATTATCTCCTAATTGTCTCTCTATTTCTGACGGCTATCCTCAGTCTCTCCTCAGCAGCATGACAGTCTCATCTCCATTTTAGTTTAAGTGAATTAGGGTTAGTCTTAGGTCCTTTTTATAGAGGTTTTGAGTTGATTTAGACCGTCGATGGAGCTTGGTTTAATAATAGCTGTTCGTTCAAAGAAGAGACCAACCAGTAGCTGACACCTAGCCCTAGTGACAAGGCAAGGCTCAGAAAATCGACCAAACACAGACCAGGCCAGCCAGGGTGGGCTGGGTTCGACCTGGCTCAGGGGCCAGGTCGACTCCCCATTCGACCCCCAGGTCGACTCTAGAGTCGACCTGCCTGGGCAGGTCGACACCTCGGTCGACTCCCAGGTCGACCTGGCCTGGCAGGTCGACCCTAGGGTCGACCCCCAGGTCGACCTGGTGGGTTTGGGCGGGAATTTTCCCGCCTACTTTGATTGGGATGAAATTCAAATCTGTTTTCGAATATTCGAATTTTCTGAAACTTTATCGGGCCATAATTTGGTCATACGGACTCCGTTTTTCGAAAACTCGGACTCTATTTCGCGTATTTTTCTGAGACGAACGCAATGGAATATCCCGTTTCCCTTAATACTTTAATTAGAATTTATTATACTTTAATTTGTGAATTTCGCTGTTATAGAATACAGGGGTGTTACATTCTCCCCCACTTAAAAGGATTTCGTCCCGAAATCTTCAAGTTCAGGAAGAATGTACATCCTAACATCTAAACATCCATCTACTCATCCATCAAACACGAGCATCCATTGTCCTTAAAAGACTTCTAATGCTTCATGATAATATGCGAAGTGTGTGTGTACATGTACTTATCTAATGCAAAATCAGCGGTCTACTGATTCAGTTGACCTCCTTAATGCGAATTATGTAAGTGCCATGAATCCATTATGTATGCAAATCCTCCTATTCATGATTCTACATGAGTGCATAATCATTCATACAAATGCAGCATCCATATGACAACACATTAAAGTTCAACCATATACGAATGCAAACATATATGCATATGCAATATGAAGTGATTGAGCCGATCTAAAACCTAGATTGTGTGTGTATATGCAACCACGAGCAACCACTAGCAATCACTTGCAACCACTTGCAATCATCATCCATAACATGTTTCAATTACATGTTTTCATCCAAAGAGTTTCTACCTAAAAGATAAGGTCGAGGAGATATACCTAAAAAGGATAGACAAAAGCGCAACTTAAGGAAAAAGGAAAGATCAAAGATGTACCCTCGAAAAGAAAAGGGTAGACTGCACGTATTTTAGCTTCAGTTTCCCAAGTTGCATCTCCTTCGGCGTCGCTCCACTGAACTTTGACGAGCTTGACTTCGCGGTTGCGTAGCTTCTTCACTTCCGTTCCTAAGATGCGGGTTGGAACTTTCCTCATGGTTGCTTCGCGTTCCACTTCAGCTTCTTCTAGGATATTTGGCTCTACCACTTCAGCAGACTCATGTAGACATTTTCGGGGATGTGAAACGTGAAAGACGTTGTGAACTCCGGCCAATTTTTCGGGTAACTCTAATCTATAGGCCATTTTCCCAATTTTCTCAATGATAGGGAATGGCCCTACGAACCTTGGTGCTAGCTTTCCTGTGGTTCCAAAACGAACAACGTTCCTTAGCGGAGATACCTTAAGAAAAACTCTGTCCCCAACCTCAAATTCAAGGTCGGTCTTCCTCTTGTCGGCGTAGGACTTTTGTCTGTCTTGGGCCGTCTTCATCCTTCTTCGTATTAAGTCTACTTTTTCTGAAGTCTCTCGGATCATATCTGGTCCAAGTATGAGCTTATCAGTAGACTCCCACCAACAAGTGGGTGATCGGCACGGTTTTCAATATAAAGCTTCGAAGGGCGCCATTCCGATGGTTGCTTGATAGCTGTTGTTGTAGGCAAATTCCACCAAAGGAATATGGTCTTCCCATGTCCCTCCGAAGTCAAGGACGCACAGTCTTAGAAGGTCCTCTAAAACTATGTTCACTCTTTCTGTTTGGCCGTTGGTTTGGGGATGATAGGCTGTGCTCAAGCATAACTGTGTGCCTACCGCTTCTTGCAGACTCCGCCAAAACTCACTGGTGAAGATAGGGTCTCGGTCGCTTACAATGCTGGATGGTATTCCATGGAGTCGAACGATTTCCTTGAGGTAAAGAGATGCTAGAGATAAGGCTGTTTTTCTGCTTTTGACAGGTAAAAAGTGGGCGCTTTTAGTAAGCCTATCCACTATTACCCAAATGCTAGTGTTGCCTCTCCTAGACCTAGGCAGCCCATCGATGAAGTCCATTGAGATGCTATCCCACTTCCACTGCGGGACCTCTAGAGGATGTAGCAGACCGCCAGGCTTTTTCTGTTCCGCCTTAACCTGTTGGCACACCATACACTTAGAAACGAATTCTGCCACGTCCTTTTTCATGCCGTTCCAAAAGAAAGTTCTTTTTATGTCCTTGTACATTTTATCTCCGCCTGGGTGTATCGTCATCTTGGAGTGATGTGCTTCCTCGAGAACCTTCTTTACTAAATCCCTTGTTTGTGGGACGCATAGTCTTCCGTCTCGCCTTAGCCAACCCTTATCATCGATGGAGTATCTGTTGAGGTGACTTGAGGTCTCACCCCTAATTAGCCTATCAATCGTCTCCACAAGCTGAGGGTCCTCGCGTTGTGTTGTCACTATCGAGTCCACTAAAGTCAGGCGTACTTCGAGAGATGCTAGCAAGCCTGGTGCAAAATCGGAGGAAGGCCTAAAGTCGAAGCTGGCTATAAACTCTAGGCTTTGTCTTTCAACAAACAGCGGGCTTAGGGTTAGTTTCTTTCGGCTCAATGCGTCTGCCACTACGTTGCCTTTGCCCGGAGTGTAGGAGATCTCGAAATCGTACGAGGCAAGAAACTCCATCCATCTCTGTTGCCTCAAGTTAAGATCTTTCTGCGAGAAAAGATATTTCAAGGATTTATGGTCAGTGTAAAGTTCAAACTTCTCACCTAGTAGATAGTGTCGCCAAGACTTGAGTGCAAAGACGATGGCAGCTAACTCAAGATCGTGGGTCGGGTACTTCTTTTCATGCACTTTCAATTGTCTCCCGCCATAAGCTACTACCCTTCCTTCTTGCATTAAGACGGCGCCTAACCCTGTCCCACATGCATCTGTATAAACGGTTAACTTCTTGCTTCCATCCGGCAACGTCAAAACTGGGGCTGTTGTAAGAGCCCTTTTCAGTCGCTGGAAAGCAAGCTCGCAATCCAAGTCCCAATTGAACACTAGATTCTTCTTGGTCAACTTTGTGAGCGGAGCTGAGATTTTCGCAAAATCCCTTATGAACTTTCGATAGAAACCTGCTAGTCCTAGAAAACATTGGACCTCAGTTGCATTCCTTGGTGTCTTCCAATCGTGTACCGCCACTACTTTAGCAGGGTCCACTGCTAACCCTTGTTTGGATACTATGTGCCCAAGGAACCTCACTTCTTCTCTCCAAAAGTGGCATTTGGAGAATTTGGCTTTTAGGTGATGGACTCGCAGAGTTTCCATGATTGCCCTTAAGTGCTGAGCATGCTCTTCCTCATTCTTTGAGAAGATCAAGATATCGTCTACGAAGACCACTACGAACTTATTGAGGAAATCTCTGAATACCCTACTCATCAGGTCCACGAAGTAAGCAGGTGCATTTGTCAAGCCGAAAGGCATGACAAGCCATTCAAAGAAGCCGTCTGGGGTTCTGAATGCCATTTTATCGATACTATCTTCAGCCACCGTTAGCTGATGAAAACCGGTCGCTAAATCGAGTTGGGAGAAAACAGACGCTCCTACAAGTTGATCAAACAAATCATCAATTCTGGGGAGAGGATGCCTATTCTTTTTCGTTAGCTTGTTGAGCTCCCTATAGTCAACACATAGACGGAGTGAACCATCCGCCTTTGTAGTGAACACCACTGGAGAGCCCCATTCTGAAATACTCCTCCTAATGAACCCCTTTTCTAGAAGCTCTTTAATCTGTTTACTGAGCTCTTTCCTTTCCCGTGGAGCCATGTGTCTAACGGGCAATGCAACGGGCTTTGCATTATCTACAAGGTATATGCGGAAGTCTATCTCCCGCTTCGGAGGCAAGCCCTTCACCTCTTCGAAGACATCCGGATATTCCCGGACCACTCTAACCGATTGCAAATTTTCAACGGAGGCATCTAGCGATTCAAGGTAACTAAGCATAACCGCATACGAGGGATTATAAAAAATTTCCAAAGTATTACCGAGCTGGGTTAGGAGCCTAACAACCCTTTTCTCACAATCAAGGATGGCCCCATTACTGGATAGCCAATCCATGCCCAAAATCAAACCATATCCCGAAAAGTCCAAAATAAAGGCGCTACATTTAAATTCTACGCTTAGAATAGAAATTTTCAATCCCAAACAGATCATAGACAAATGAGCTGGGCCCCCAATTGGGTTTGAAACAATTAAGGGGTCCTCTACCATACTAGTTTTTAGGTGCAGAGATTCTACTAAAGCAGACGAGATAAAGGAGTGTGATGCGCCATAATCAAATAAAGTGTGAACGGGGTGATCATAAAGATAAACTACACTTTCTACAGAAGTATTTATGCCTCGCTGTTGCAGAGGTGGCGCCTCTAGCACATGAACTTGTGCCCCTGAGGTGGATCCAACCCTCTGCCCCTGTCCTCCTTTCTTTGGGTAGTCCTTAGCCATGTGGCCTGTCTCACCGCAAGAAAAGCACCCACCATTCATCTTGGCCTTCATTTTCCGGCAATCTTTCACTAAGTGCCCCACTTTGCCACAGAAATTACACTTCCTCTTCTCTTTGTTGCCTTTCCCGCCCTTCTTAAAGTCTGTTTTCTTAGGCTGCAAACCTTCTTTCTTCCCTTGAGAGTTTTTTGCCTTTGTCTCCTTCTTTCCCTTATCCTCTTCGTTCAGCAACGCCATCTGTACCAACCTTTCATACGTAGCTCCCATGGGTATATGGGTCATGGCCAAACTGTGTAATGGCTCATTCAACCCTTTGACAAAACGGAGAGCCTTCTTGTACGGGGTGTTGACTAGGTCCAGTCCAAAACTAGCTAGCTCATCAAACTGATTAACTTACTCTTTGACTGTCTTGTTCCCTTGCTTAAGAAATAAGAATTTTTCCAACTGCAAACTCCTTTCCGCATCTGGGAGAAATTTAGCCTCAAACCTTGCCCTAAAGTCCTCCCATGTTTCTACTGGTCTTTCTGCATTAGTGACTTCCCACCAGTAGGAAGCCTCGCCTTTAAGTAGCCATACTGCCAGTTGTACTTTCTGTCTATCTTCTACCTCAAAGATGATGAATAAGTCCTCGGTTTCTTTCAGCCAATTTCTAGCTGCCACGAAGGACTCAGTTCCATGAAAATCCTTTCCTCCCATAGCTTTTAAATCTTTACATATCTTAGCAAAGGTGTTTCCCCGCGGAGGAGGTGGAGGAAGAGGTGCTGCTGCAGATGGATGATTTCCTGCAGTTGGGGGAGGAGGAACGGTAGGACATAGCTGAGTGGCCCTTGCTTCTAAAACCGTCTAAACCAACCAGGTATTGGTACACCCTCTGGCAAGTTAAGTTCTTCGGACATGCTGAAACAAAAAGGATAGATTCAAAACGAAGGATAAGAGATAGTTCCTATGGCTTTGGGGGGACTTTGCCTTTTAAAATAAAATAATATTTTATCTTTAAAATGCTTCTTTAAATTTCCTTTTTGAAAATAAATTTTCAAAACTTTTTATCTTATCTGGTAAACCTATGCTCTGATACCAAGTGAAACACCCCACCTCCGTTAGGGTCACTCCCAAAGGGAATGCCCTAATTTTGGTGGAGGTTTATAAGTATAAATCACAGATATACAAGACAGATATAATAACACATATTTTTGAACAGCGGAAAACAACAACTTTTATCTCATTAAAATACATGTTACACCAACCATACCATAATTGTCTTACAATACTTCCAAAAACATAACATCTTCATAACTGTCTTGATTACATTATTTAAAGAAGCATAAAGAAAACATGAATAAACTGCAAAAGTCCCATAATTGCTGTCCAAAGCCATAGTCCAAAACGAAAAGATCCAAGCAATACATTCTTTCTCTTTAAGCTGGATATGAAGGCTGGTCAAGCTGCGGTATTCCCTCCCTGTGGACCTGGGGGGGAAACGGAAGAAAAGAAGACGAAAGAAAAGTAGAGTCAGACATAAAGCCTGAGTAAGTCTAGGACTATTCAGTCTATGAATAAAGAACTGGGTATGATAAGTATAAACTAGAAATGGGAAAGCACCATAAACCAAGTTAAGTTGTCTAGGGTCGAATATACTATCGTACCCCATATTAATCTCTGTACCCATATAAACTAGTTCCCAACAGGAACCCCATAATCAGGGTGAAGTGATCCATTTTATGATGATCGGCTCCTACTCGCATAGTTACATGTGTCTTACGGCCCCCGATGTTGTAGTTACCTATGCTGCTCCCGCCATGGGGTGTATCAAGTCCCATGGTGGCGGCCCGACACAATCCTAGAATGCACAGGTATGCTACTGGTGCCCAGTGCCTTATATTTCTACGCCAGAGTGTGTGCACGCCCGCACCCCGTTAGAACCTACACTGCTGCACCACCGCCGTCGATTTGACCTCTTACAGTCAGCCCAGTAATCGTGCCCCACCCTTCCTAGTTTCAGGGTATCATGATACGCCTTGTAGGGTTACTGCTGAAAAGGGTCCCCCGCTACTAGGTTTTCTATTTCTAGCCAACATGCTAAGTTGGTTAAGTGTTTTATAAACCTAACCCCCAATCAGTCTGTTTAGTTTAGCATGTTCTATTTTGATTAAGTCTTAATTCACTTAATCCTATCAATCCTGACTCAGCCTTAATTGTCTTATTAAAGCCTTGACCTCTCATATTAGACAGGTATTGTTGTGGCTGCCTGTTGCCGGTTGGGTCCGGGCAGTCTTACGCCACAACTCAGTCAAACCTCGGGTCCTTATTGGGCTCCGTGTTTAACCACCCACATTGGATAGGTATTGTTGTGACTACTGGACAGCCGGGCGGTTCCGGGCAGGTTTACATCACAACTCAATCCAACCTCGGGTTAAACACATCGTATTTTCTACATTTACATATTTTGTCTCTTTTCTTTTTATATGTAAATATTTGCGGCCCATTATTTCAAATTCATCTTTATTGATTAAGATTTATTTATGCCAACTAATTGTTTTTCAAGATTGTTGGCATGCGTCAAACATGCTAACACATATGTTCTATATTTTAGCCCAAACGTCAATACCCCCGTTTTACACGTTCGTTCAAATGTAAGGTGTGTTGGGTTTAAAATTTAAACCCAATTTAGCCATATAAAAAGGGGAGGCTTATAACATGGTGTTTATAAGGTAACATAAAAAAGGGAGTGTGAACGCATGAACTTGCAACATAACGATTCAATTAACATAAGGTAGGCGCATGTGAACTTGCAATTGTAACAACATATAATATAAGCAATACTTAAACATGAATCATTCTATTCACATAATCATGGCATAAACAAAGCATGAATCATTCTATTCGTGTTGTCATGGCATAAATGATACTTAAACATGAACCATTCTAATCATATAATTATGGCATAATCATAATTGAACATGAATCCTATTATTCATATAATCATGGTTTTTATCCAATCTATGTAATTCTAGTGTAATCTCTAATGTAACTTATGTGCCAAATGTATTATCATATGATTATGATAACAACATATGCCTAGAAACATGTTTTCAACTAGGCATAATAACAAACATAGTTTAGTCATGTTCATAAAATTAATACAAGCTTACAAAGACGCTTGCTTTTGTCACTATTACAAAATCATGATTTTTATACTTGAACTATGATGCCAATTCCAACATAACCTTCATATGAATCATAATGCTTAAGTGGATCAAATTACAGTAAAGATGACCATAGAATTATACATCATGTTGGCATAACAATAGATCATAGACTTGCATGAATTTCAAATAAACTATTACAACATATAGTTGTTATTTTCAACATGAATCATATACTTGCAATTATCAAATGGGTGTTGTAAATAACTACCACAAACATGTAGTTTTCAATATGAATCATACGCTTGCACGAACCCCAATTAAAATTCCACAACATGTGGTTGTCAACATAAACCATATACTTGTATGAATCAAATCGTACACCATAGCATTGCCAAATCAAAATAACATACAAACATAAGTTATTACCGCCACAATTCCATTTCGTTGTTTACTTCCAACGCAAATCGCGTACTTGCAAATATCCAATCGTATACCATAATATTCCCAAATCGTTTAGCATCAAAGCAACATACAAATATAGATTATTATCGCCACAATTCCATTTCTTACTTTACACAAATCAACACAATTATTTAATTCACATCGGAATAGCACTCTACTTACAACGTGTGATGAATCTTCAATTCAGGAATCTGAATTCTGAACTTGGAGATGCTATCCTTTGTTGTAGGCGTTGTTTTGATTGATTTGACGTTGCTTTAAGCTTTGAATTATCTCCTAATTGTCTCTCTATTTCTGACGGCTATCCTCAGTCTCTCCTCAGCAGCATGACGGTCTCATCTCCATTTTAGTTTAAGTGAATTAGGGTTAGTCTTAGGTCCTTTTTATAGAGTTTTTGAGTTGATTTAGACCGTCGATGGAGCTTTGTTTAATAATAGCCGTTCGTTCAAAGAAGAGACCAACCAGAAGTTGACACCTAGCCCTAGTGACAAGGCAAGGCTCAGAAAATCGACCAAACACAGACCAAGCCAGCCAGGGTGGGCTGGGTTCGACCTGGCTCAGGGGCCAGGTCGACTCCCCAGTCGACCCCCAGGTCGACTCTAGAGTCGACCTGCCTGGGCAGGTCGACACCTAGGTCGACTCCCAGGTCGACCTGGCCTGGCAGGTCGACCCTAGGGTCGACCCCCAGGTCGACCTGGTGGGTTTGGGCGGGAATTTTCCCGCCTACTTTGATTGGGCTGAAATTCAAATCTGGTTTCGAAAATTCGAATTTTCTGAAACTTCGTCGGGCCATAATTTGGTCATATGAACTCCGTTTTTCGAAAACTCGGACTCTATTTCGCGTATTTTTCCGAGACGAACGCAATGGAATATCCCGTTTCCCTTAATACTTTAATTAGAATTTATTATACTTTAATTTGTGAATTTCGCTGTTATAGAATACACGCGGTGTTACAGTGGAGGCCATGATTTTGGGGAGAAAGGCTCAGCCTTTATTTAGATTTTGGGGATAATCAATTTGGGTAGGTAAGCCGACAAAGAAGAAAAAAAGAATGGGAAAAGGATATATATTTTTTTTGTGGTGAACAGAAGGAACGGGTATGCCATTTTATAATAAGAAATCAGGGAACCAGCGATAGGAAGAATTAACAACGTGTCAAACAAAACAGAGCGGCGATGACAAGTGGTAAATAAATTCCACCGCCCAAATCTCAAGTAAATATTTACCAAGATTTCCTCAGATATAGTTGGGTTAAACAGTGAAAATGTTTTGAACGTTGCTGAAATAAAAGGTAATGCATGAACGAAGTAATAGGTTGAATGATAACATACAACGTTAGTTGTTTTTAGCGAATTTAAATTTCAACAACTACACTATGAAAATAAATAAATTAATGTAAACGAAAATACATATGTGTAATCAATACGTAATTCATCCCTCCGTTTATATTTAACCAAACGTATTTCGACTATTGTTGTTTTGAAATAAATTTTTACTTAACAGTTTATGCAAAACAAATTCAATTAACCATTTAAATTAAAATATTCAAACATTATTTAAATTTGTAAATATGTCTCGATTCACATTTTTAAATACATCTTTGATTACACCTCTTATATTTAAAGTTGAATAAATAAATTTCTTTAAATCAATTTGCGAGATTCATATCTCAACTGAATAAAATTTTGAAGTTAAATGTTCAATTTACTTAATATTGTATAAATCTCGTTTATTACCAAACGTTCATATCAAATTACAATGAATAGTTTATGATTGCACTTTATCCAAATAGCCAATAGTGTTAACAATGTTTTCTTTATAAAATGCCCATATTAAAAATTAAATTTACAGCGAAGGCAGATTATATTTTCTCATGTAAATAAAATGACGTTTGATATATATAACGTTTATTTCAACAAGACATTCATATTAAAATTTTACGAAAAGAATTATATTTAGACTATGCTTAAAACAAATGAAAATCCAAATTTTCGGAAAACCAATATAAATATTAATTTTAAACATTAAATCTTAATTTAATTTATATTTTGAAAGTTGAAATTTCTGGGTCGTTACAGCCCCCCAGTAACTAGGATTTTAAGAGTTCCTCATATATTTTAATAGCTGAATCGACTTCTTAGCTTATTAATCAGATAGGTTTAACGTAGCAGGTTTAAGTTTATTAATAAGCTTAATATAACCTTAATTATATTTCGAATTAACATCATGCTTTTCAAATTAGCGTCAAATGAACATGTTTTCCATTTTAATATCAAATAAACATATATAACAAATTAACATGTTTTCCTAAATAAATATCAGTTGAACATATTTTCCAATTTAATGTCAAACTAACATGTTTAAAATTAGTGTTGAATAACATATTTTTCAATATTAGTGCCAAATTAACATGTTTACAAATTGATGTCAAATAACATGTTTTCCAAATGAACATAAATGTCTAATTAACATGTTTTCCCAAATTAACATTAAATGAACATAAATGTCTAATTAACATTTTTTAACATCAAATTAACATAAATATCTAATTAACTTGTTTTGCCCAAATTAACATTAAATGAACATGTTTTTCTCAAATTAAAATGAACATATTCTCCAAATTAATGTCAACGACAATTAACATGTTTCTCAAATTAACATGTACGTATTTTAATAATTAATGTCAATTAGTATGTTTTTCAAATAAATGTCAAATGAACATATTTACAAATTTATGTCAAATACATATTTTCCAAATCAGTGACATATTAACATGTTCACAATCAATGTTTAATAAATTGTCATGTTTACCAATCAATGTCGAATAACATGGTTTCCTAATCAGTGTCGTATTAACATATTTACAAATTAATGCCAAATAACATGTTTACTAAATCAATGTCATATTCACAAATCAATGTCAAAAAACATGTTTACCTATAAAAAGTCTATTTAATATATAATTAAGTTCAACCTATTCATGTTTGTATATTCTTTCTTTATAATAATCTCAATTTACAGTCCATGATTCAAAAATTCCAATATGCCAATTCCACATTTTAACGTTGTTTCATATTATTTCAATTTTACGCAACTTAAACGGTAAAGGCCTAGGCTCTCATTGGCCTAGGCTCAGCGCAAAACAAAGGGAAAATAAGAAATAGGTCTATGCTCGGAAAAGAATAAATAGGCATAATAAGACTGTAAATGAACAATGATAGAAATGGGGTAAGGAAGAAGAATGTACATATAAACAAATAATAACTGCAAAAGGAATAGATAATTGACATTAATTAAAATGAACAATAACATGTAAAAGACTAATCCTATATACACTGATACTTTCAAATCCAATATATTTTACTGTAAAAAATCCTTTTTACTTAGATTGCTAATCACTGTAACAACTATTGTATCTATTTTAAAATTAACTTAGAAAAAATCTAGTAATTAAAGTAATACTCACATCAAATAATTGTAGTTCCAGAAAAAGGCCTTTGAGAAAGAAGTAGAATATCCTTTCAGATCTATAATTTGACAGCACCCGGACTTTTTCCCCAATTTTATTTTCAGAACATTATACAATAGTGGCTAAGAAGATGAAGAAGAATAGATCTGGGGAAAGAGTGAGGATTGGTAGCCTTTTATATTAGAGTTATTGTCCATGTTCGTTGTATCTTATATTTATATCTCAGGCCATTAGATATTAGGTTTTTAATCTAAGCCATAGAAGACACATTGTAACGACCCGTATTCTACGCATCATACGATCGTAGGATATTTATTTCTTTCACATACGAAGTCGTATGGTCATGTAACTTTGGGAGACGACTATTGTGGTCATTTCCTATGTTCATGATTTTTCCCGATTTTTAAATGACCATTTTACCCCTAGTTGGCACTGTTTTGGCCATAACTTTTGACTGGAAAGGAATTTTGACCTGAAACCACTTCCATTGGCTCCGGATGATGGTTTCTCTTTCCGTAGAGTGGTCACATTAGCCAAACGGACTCACCGTTTGGGGGATATGGCTGAAACAAGTTTCAGATGGTGAAAAACAGCTTAATTGGGCTTAACCGGGTGATTAGCAACTAGGCCCAGAAGGGAATTTCGGGTTTAGAGGTATAGGAGGACTGATTAGGGTTAGGTTATCACTTTCATTTCAGTTTTGAGCCGCCACAAACCTTCTTGAGACCTTAGTAATGGCTTCCATCCTCTAAAACCACCCCAAAACACATTTTTAGTGAAGATTAAGCCTAAACTACATCAAAACAAGGCCAAATAGCAACAAAGCAAGGTTGGAGCTGCTGCTATACATAGGAATTCGACCCAAACAGAGGATATTTCAGATTTGGTGTTTTATTTTGTGGCCAAGGTGAGTAATTAGCTTGCTTTTACACTAATTACGGTTAATTAGGGGTAATTAGTGAAGATTAGCGAATTTATACGTAAATAAATTCTGGAAAAATTCCTAAAATTCTAAAATAATGTTTTAAGGCTCTGTTAGAAATTTGGGTTAATTTCGATGTGTTTTGCTAATTGTATGCTTAAACATGATTAAGAGGGATTAATGGAAAATGAGGGGTTCTAGCTATGTTTGATCCATTTTAATCCATCAAATTGTTGTTATGGTGTTGCAATTGATGTTATATGTTGCTATGACAGTTTGACATGAATTGTGATTGATTAGAATAGTTAGATTGGTCGATGACGCCGTCGTATGGCGCAAAACAGTCGCTGGAAAATCAGTGTAGGAAAGTACCTGAACCGGATCGGATCGGATGGGAGGCCCGAACCGAACCGTTGTGAAGCCGTCCCTACGAACCGCTTGAGGTGGTGGAGACCGATCCGAACCACCTAGAAGCTTGCGAATCGATGGCCATGGAGGATCACAAGTTGGAGCACACTATCCGAACCGATCCGCTCACACCACCTGACCCGATCCGCCTCTCGTGAGCATGAGCTACTCCGACCCGAACCGATGGGTAACGATTTGACTCGAAGGCCGACCCGATCCGCCAGGAGTGACCACGACCGATCCGAACCGCCACGAGATGAAGGCCACGAACCGAACCGGAAGCTGAAGGTTGACCGAGCCGAACTGATGATTCTTGTCCGATCCGAAGCGAGTGGAGCAAGATGAAGACCGATCCGGATGAAGATGATGGCCAATGCCCGAGATGCAAAGGTAGTCCAAAGGAGAAGTTAGAGCTCAGGATCTAGATGGGAATCAACGAGTTCGCTTCATGGTTGGGCTTTGCTGCGGGACGCGTGCCAAGGAGTTATCGATGTCTATAGCTTTGAACCACTATGGTAGGAGGTACGAAGACGCATTCAGGGCCATCATAGCATCGGTAGAACCAAGGGCTACAACCAATGAAGTGGGTCATTGAAATGTTTGGTCATGACTCCATATGTTTAGCTTGGTCATAGCAGGGTTTCTACAAGTCGGGATTCGTCGTTACCTCAGTTTGTCTAGTGTTCCAAAGTGGTAGATGTCGTACGCTTTACGCACTGAGTGAGTGACGTGAGGATGGTTGCCATGGATGATCTGTTTGCTATCATTATGACATGCACACCCCACCCCCGTATCCTTACACTATTTATTGTGGCACCTTAGAGCATTGTACGGTATGTGGTACTAACTCTTTGGTTGCTGGTCCAGGTTCAGGTATGGTTTAGTATACCTGTTATTATTCTGTTTAGATGCTTATCGCTCATACCAGGCTTTATGTCTGACCCAGAGTTTTATGTCTCCTCTTATTACTCTGGGTGCTCACACGAGCAGACTAGAGACAGGTTAGCTGGTGATGCACGGGTAGATGATCCGAAGACGAGCAGGAGGCTTCCACGTAATACATATATATAGTATTCTCCCTGTGTTGTTGAAGATCACTGCTTGGGCATTGGTGGTGTGTCTTCTACTTTGACTTTCTTTTGTTTAGAGACGGTAGATTTTGAAAAGTTGCAATAAGCTGTATTTGGATTTCCGCTACTCTGATGTTGATGTTGATTTTAGTTATCAGCTTATGCACTGTCTCACCTGTTTTACGTCAAGTATGTTATCATTATTATATTTTATCCCATGCACTGTGAGACATTCTACAGGTTCCTTGATTAGTTCATTCTCTTCTTTCCTTTCTCCTGACGACCGTCCCGTGCTAGTTGGGCATGTGTACAGCGCACTTTCGGAGGAAATGCAGGCTGGTGCGGGGCGGGCCGTCACACACATCAACAATACATAAGCAAGCAAATATCCATAACCAGGCTCTAAGGTGGATTGACCCACTTAGACATTGGTCGACCCATATGTCGGCCCCTAGTTCGACCCATATGTCGGCCCCTGGGTCGACCTATGTTTCGACCCAGTTAAGGGTTGGGTCGCCCATTTACCGTTACTTTATTATTTTATTTATTAATTAAATTATCTAATTTAATTTCAAACTTTGATTGATCATAACTTGTTCATTTCTCGTCTGATTTACGCAAACTAAATGTCTATCTGAAACAATTTCGTAACGGACGCAACATCAAAATCCATTTTGCTCAATTCTCAATATTTTCTAATTAATATTTATTTTATCAGTTTTTTTCTCAATTAATTAGTCCATTAATTAATTATTTTTTGTTAAAAATTTGGGTTGTTACATTTCCTCTTTTATAGGTCTTAATTCGCCAGAAGGATTTTCCGTGCGATGTCAGCTAGATAGTACAACGCATTCTCCACCAGGAATATAGATTGTAAATGGTGAGGAGTCCACCTATTTCCTCTTTTATAATCCTTAAATTTCTTGGGTATTGTCTCTTGCATTACACGATTTTAAATGGGGATAAACTTGATATTAGTGTGAAGCCTCAGTTAGTGGCTGAATGTCTCTGATTTTGGAACCAACAAAACCATCAATAATGATGACTAGGGGTCCACTTTTGAGACTAAGTGTTAAGTGATGCAAGGGCTAACTTACTAGGGTCTTAAATTGTAAAAGTCTACCTATTTTAACATTTTTATGATGAGAAGCCTTAAATGACTCAAGTTTAACTTTGGTATGGCTGAGTAAGGATTTACTCATTGGTTAGATAAGCCTGCTTCATATTTAAAACTATTAAGTAACTACAAGGTTAATCTGGAGTATAAGTGATTAAGAGTCTTCACGGTATTTCATACTTGGGATTTATATTATGCAGTTAGTCTTATGTGATATTCTATGTTAATTAGTTTGACCTATAAATACAGACATACGAGTTAAATGAAAATTAATTGGTAAAAATTTGTGTCATGGGCAATATTTATTTTATTTTTCAATCACCAGAATGTTGTTCTAACCAACTCTTTATTAAAGCACAAATGATAAATTTAGAGTGATAAGTCATTGGCGCTTTCATGATTGTTTGAAAACTTCTTTCTCTCATGCTCGATAATAATATGGCAAGCAATATCCAAGGAATACCACAGATTTCAAGGTAGTTGTAACAACCCAAAATTAATTCATAGTAATTGATTAAAGAATTAGTTAAATAATAAAATAAATTTATAAAATTGTCAAATTTTAGTTATAGATTGGTAGGATTATGCCTACGGAAATTTTCTTATCAATGTATATATAAAGTCTGTAAAAATCAGAATTAATATGAAGAAGTTATAAACGAAACAAATTATAAGTATAATTTAGAAATTAATAAAGGAAAGAAAGAAAAGGATAAAAATATTTTTTTCTTCAAATGACTGGATTGGGCCATGGGACCTTTTCCATTGCGTCCGTTGCGATTTTTTGGGTTATTTTCATATATAAGTTGCCTAAATCCGAGTTTGTATGAAATAAATTTCGAAAAAACAAGATCAGAAGAAAAATATATATTGCGGGGGAGGAAGGGGGAGTCGACCCCTGGGTTGACCAAAAAAGGCGGGTGGGTCGACCCACGCAAGTGTTTGGGTGAATTTCGACCAGGTAAGTTTGTAGAACATGATTTTTGAAGTTGGATACTGACGTAGCTTTTTCCTACTTACTGATTTTGAATTCCGAGGTGACATGGCACGTTCTTATTAGTTTAGCGACATGGATGATCTGGATTTATTTTAGAAATCCAATGGTCTAGGATCGCTAGCTTAACCTATAAATAGACCCCTAAACCTAGCTAATTCTTCATAATACGATTTTTCTCCTTTGGGTTCTCTCCTTTTGAGATGAACTTAACCTAAATTTTTCTAGGGAAAAGGTTTATAAAATAATTTTTTTGTATACGTCTATAAGAGATGAGATCTACATTGGGTTGGGTCAATCAGCGAGCTGGCCACTATTTTCATGGAGTCTAGGCCGTTTTAGTATTGTTTTTCTTTCATTCGAGTGGGGTCGTTAGATTGGTTGTTTGTTTTTATGTTGTGGCAGTTTTGTGTTTGGTTATATCTGTATGTTCCGCGTCCACGGTTCTAGCTTAGTTCATTGTGCGGATGAACTGTTTTTGTGGGTCACCGAAGAATGGTTATTTTCTCCTTTTTGGTTATATATATTCTTATTTCTATTAAAAAAGTATGTAAACTGTTAATTATGGGTTTAAGCCTTAATTATGATAATTTAATTTCTCTTTGGCTTGGATTGATAATTTGGCCTATTATCCTTATTTTTATTATTCTGGAGAAGGAAAAGGAGGAGTACGACACTTTCCTTCTAATTCCTTCCTTCCTCCTTCTGCTGAAAGCTTTTACAGTGCAAATTTAAGTCCTCTTTGCTCTCTAGTCCACCATAACCGAAGCAAATCCTCATGAAATTAAGAGAGACTTACAATTCTCCTTTCGCTTGAGTTATATTCATCAATTCAGGTGTTATAACTGAAATGAGAAGATGGAGTTACTGTTGATTTCTGGAAAGCATTAAATTGCAGAAAACTAGTTAAAAACTATAGGAAAAAGTTTAAGAAATACTAAAGTGAAATCTACAACTACTATAAACCATATTTCCTAAATTACCAAAAGTTTAAATAATACACACTCACCCATGTTCCTAAGCTTTCCTCCGCGACCTTTGTAGATCTAGGGCTGGATGCTTGCTTCCATCTTCTTTTCTGGAACTCTAGGCTAGATGTTGGCCTCTTTTGTTAGCTAAATCTCAAGATAAGGTTCAGATTATGGGTTGGAAGATTCTAGCTGGCTCTGGGTCCGGGGATAGAAGTTGTTTCTGCGGTTGTCTCTTTTCGGTGCTAATGCATTCGCCAGGCCTAGAAAAAAAAATCTCAACCAACTCCAGCCCTAGGGCGAGAAACCCTAGAAACATCGAAAGCATTCGCCAGCGCTAAAGAGCGATGGTGAAGAATACACAAGAAAGGATAAGCATGAAACGCAAAAAATACGTCATCCTTCACCCTATGGATGATATACGACGAGACAATCAGTGAATCATCGAAATTAGCCTTGTTTCGAGCACTATTTCAAATCTCGCAAATATCGCCCGAGATCTGCTCCGAGATCTCGTTTTGGGCTCCTTCTGAAACGAAACAACAAATATCAATCGAAATCTCCTTTCGAATATATCGCCAGAGATATTGCAATATCGAACCATATATCGACCGAGACGAAATACTGAAATATCGTCCGAGATCTTAGTTTCTTTGGTTAAAATTAAAATTTGTGCCTGAACTAGAACTATAATTAAAAAACTCAAACCTAGCCATATCAATCTTTTGTTATATTAAATTTTGCATGTTAAATGACTATATTGTATGTTCGTATATCTTTTACAATGCTTATGATTTTCATATTCGTCTTTTTACATACATGTTACTTATGAAATTTTGTATGTTATGGTCTATTTATGCTGAATTTTTTAATGTTTTGGATCCTTTTAATGTTTCCTGTCTAATAATATTTCTGTTTTAAGAATATTACGATTTAGAGTATGAATGTTCTTCCGCAAAATAAAGAATAATAAAGTTATTTTGCATTTTAAGTTTAAGTTGCTATGTTTTTAATAGCATTCATAAAAATTATTTTGTTAAAATATCTTTTTTAACATATCATGTATCCCGAGATTGTTCTGATATGAACTTTCGGACCCGAGGTGAAAATCCGAGACGAACTCCCGAGTTAGACTCATCTCGTCCGAGATCTCCCCCGATACAAGATCGAGTCTATAAAATCCCCAAGACGAAACGCGATCGATATCCGATATTTAAAACCTTGGTTTCGAGAGTACCAATGGTGCCACCGAACGAGGCAGGAGATAAGGCAAAAGAGGATGGGTCTAAAATCCTTGTTGGATCTACCCCTAAACCACAACCTAATAAAATCTAGAAAAAAAAGAGTGTTTCCCCTCGTGACACATAAACCTGCAAAGTATACCCAAATAGCATTGCCACACTCTCCAAAAAAGAAAAATTGAGCAGTTGATTCCAAATCTCATGCACTGCAACATTTGCACCGGGACGCGAGAGTGATGATGACCTTATAAGGTTTACATTAAGTGGTAAACCCTTATAAAGAATGTGACAGCCCCATCGCTATACCCATGCTATTAAAGAATATTCGCAAGGAATACCGTCTAATAGAATGGAGAATACGGTTTGTTAGGGGCGACCATTAGTAAAAAAATTGATCGAGTATTAACACTACAAGAAAAGTTGTAAATAGCGACGGCCGAATACGCTGCTAATCCGTCGCTAAACAGGTATTAGCGACGGATTTCCTACATAAGTGTGTGGTCGGTAAAAACCATGACGGTATCTGTGTCAGATTTAGCGACGGAATTTCGCAAGTGATTTTCGACATTTTACCAACGTTTTCCTAATTTTATAATAAAAATAAATATTATTTATTAATTTAATTTAATTTTAATTTTAATTTATATACCAATGATTTACCGACAGATTATTAATTTAGAATAAAATATTATTTGAAAATCTGTCAGTAAACCCTTACTAATTACCAAGGGATTAGCGATGAAAATTAAATTAAGGTAAATTTAACCTTCTTTTTTGTTGGTAATCCGCTGCTATTCCCCTTCTACTATATATATACACACACACACACACATACATACATACATACATATACATACTCATCACACACATAACTTGTGTTCCATTCAATAGATTTCTATTACAACAATTTTGCCCCATGTTAAAAATAAGCAAATTAAAAAAGAAAAAACATTGATCCAAACCAACACAAATTATATATTCACATCTTTATGAAGTCATGCATTTATTTCTTTTTATACATATTATCACACATTTACAAGAAATAACAATGTACTCCATAATAAATAATAATAATAATAATAATAACAACAACTACTATTTTTTGGCAATAGATAAGATACAAGCATCCATTGCTAACACCCTAGGCCATACATAATCAAGACAAACTTTATGACACACAAGTAACAAAAACTATCTCATTGCTTCATTGCTATTGCAGGTGAAGCCCAGCAAGCAACAAACAAATACACAAGTAACAAAAACTACCTCATTTCTAACATCCTGCAAGATGATAAATTCAAGAATAATACAGAATCAACTAAATGAGTATAATATTAAAAACAGAAAGGCCTTTCACCTCCTGCATTTTTTAAATTTATTTTAATTTTATTCGTAGAAAAAAGAAAGAAAAAAAGGGAGGAGGAAGTACTCATATGCATTTTCCGCCTCCGGCTTGCCTGTTGCCACAGCCTTATAATCATTGAACCACTTTCATACAGTTGAAGGAACCTGTTAAAATATAAGTATTCAAAAGGAATAAGGTAATCTTTATATTCGGAGAACGATATAGGATACTAAGTTGAAGAAGACTCACCTTTTTAACTTTTTTTTCAAGATATCAAATTTATTCAAGAAAAACGTGAAAGAGATTTTCTGCTCTAATGAAAAAATAATAACGTTCAGAGAGTAACAATGAGTGGAAGTAATGTAAGCAGATTACAGATGAAAATATAAACTTACTTGCTTATAGAAACACAACATATAATAGCTTGAACACCTTCAAATAAATGGATCCATTTTCTTCACTTATTTCTTTGACTTTCAACATCGTATAGTTGATACACCACCTCGCGTTTTCTGGTTTTTCCAACCGGACAACCTGTAAATTCAATATACAGGTTATAAACTGGACATTAGATTGACATTGTAAGTTACAGCGAAAGAGATGCAGACATGAGTACAGAGAAACAAAATTGGCATTCAGTTTGAAAATTGTCCGAATGACAAGGATTTTGAAACCTTTTTTTTCTCCAACACCATTTGACAAACATGCTAAAGTAAATACAAAACAGAAATTTTTTTGCCACGGATTTCGATAAAAAAGTGTCAGGATATATCATTTTAATCCCTATCCATGGGTTATGTAGCCGATCGGTACATGTCTCGAAGATGATAAAATTTTACTAAGTGGTGATATAATCCTGATAGGTGATGAAATAAGATTGTATGCTTGATATATAACTATTTGATCCCACATGATCATTCTATACAGATGCAGATTTGTTGATAATAATTAGTCATAGACGAATGTTTGACTTCAGTCAAAAGCATTAATAAAAATATGGTTTAAGAAATTACAGTTACACTTGACTTGCAATAGCATGACGGCTTCTGGAAGACCACATGGCAAGTTTTATGATTTAAGACACAAAAAAAGGCAAAAATTAAAAGTGACTACATAAAATGAGTGTTAGCGTTACCTTTAGAGTAATGTTAGCCACTAACATGAACTTTATTTTTATTGGCAGCAATATCAGTTCGAGTAGGCCTTGAAGAGCAATAATATTGTAATAAACGGCTAATATGGATGAACCTGATGAAGTGGAGTTCCACCTTTGTGACCAAAAGAAATAAATCTTCTCATGGTAAAGCAATAAAATTTATGTAGTACTTGAACAGAACAAAGATGCATTTGTGGTTGTAGATGGTAGACCAAATGAAGCAATAATATCTCTTCATTTTCTATCTTTTATTGCCTGAGAATATCTCGGAAGATCGATAAGTAAACAAACTGCAAAAGTGGCCAAAATGCATAATCATAATAATAGCCTTAAAGTTCCAAAAAGACAAGACATGTTATAAGTATTTTGTATTGTAATTTTATATAGTAAACATTGACATTGCATACAATGCAAAGATACGCAAATGACAGCTGTTACAGGTAAAATAGATATCTACGTTGGTGAAAACAAATGATATATATGTCCATTTTTGTATGGCATTATATATCACAATGGTTACCAGTAAAAAAGATTCTAGCTTGACCAACCTGAGGATAGTAATTGCCATACTAATATGCATCATGTAAACTTACTAATTAATATCCGTGTAATGTTTACCCTTGATGATCCCAACTGAAGTATTTGGTGCTGCCATTCTTAGACATCACATACATACATACATTAGAAAATGAAATAATGACTAATGTGATAGTATTAAATATTATATCATCTCCCAGAATAAATCAATACATGGATTATTACATTACCATATAATACCTGATAACCTTGTCAATACCACCATGAGAAGTCACTTCTGCAAAAAATTGATGAAGATCAAGTTCTTTCCCTACTATAACAGGAATTCTGACAAAAGGAAAAGAAAAAAAAAAGATCAGCTGATGGATAATCATACATACATACAAACACACACATACATACATACAGCCAAAATCTGTTTAATACTTTAATTCTAAACTGTATACCAAACAAACAGCCAAACAAACATACAAAATCACTCAACAAACATGTATACTTGTTTATAACAATCCTACAATAAACATATAAGTAAATCGGCTGCCTGTAAAAGGGCTTATTGCCAAATAAGAACAGTACACTCACGTAGGTTTTAATCTCAATTTCTATTTCTCAGATCTCGATTTCAGGGTTCGGGTTTCTCCTAGACTCATTGCTCTCTCTCGATTCCGTCTCCATCTCGAATCCCAGCTTTATCTTTGAATCGAGACGCCATATCTTGATTTTCCCCCAATTCGTTTTCCTAGGGTTCGGCCATTCTTAGTTATATTTTGTGAACGAGAGAAAAATGAATGAAACTGACGTCTTAGTTTTCTTTTTACTACATCATACCAGGGTACGAGTAGGGTTTCTAATGCTAATTCCCTTTCTGCCCTTAGGGTTTTATGTGGACCTTATTCAACACTTTGGCCCATTTGTATTAACACTTGAACCAATTTCAAGTTACCCAATATACAAACAAACATTTATATGTTCATATAAATTTTTATACATCAATTTTATCCATATATAAAGAATTATAATCTATTTATTCTTCATATAAATGAAGTTACTGATAAAATAGGGTCAGGGTACGAGTAGGGTTTCTAATGCTAATTCCCTTTCTGCCCTTAGGGTTTTATGTGGACCTTATTCAACACTTTGGCCCATTTGTATTAACACTTGAACCAATTTCAAGTTACCCAATATACAAACAAACATTTATATGTTCATATAAATTTTTATACATCAATTTTATCCATATATAAAGAATTATAATCTATTTATTCTTCATATAAATGAAGTTACTGATAAAATAGGGTCATTATAATTATTAAATCAATTCAAGATTATTTCAAATTTCGAAATATAAAAAATAATTATCAACTATAATTGTAAAATATAAGTATCAATTATAATTATCAACTGTAATTATTAAATACAATTATTTAAAATTAATTATTGAATACTAAATATCATTTCATAGAATTAAATTATAATATTAATTATTAAATAATTATTATAATAAACTGATATTTTCATTATTTAGGGGTATAATTATAAAAGAACAATTTAAAATTTTGGGATTTAGCATAAAATATACTGGCATACTGACTGAGATTTGTGATGAAAGCAGAGGACTTAATTAAGAATTTAGTAATTACATTGGTTATGAGCAAAGATTATTTTGTTAATTTTAAATAAGCAATGATTATAAGTTATTTATTGTAGAACGTAAATTAATATTTATTATTACTTATAAATCATTAATTAGAACAAATTAATTATTAATTATTGAACATGTTAATAATTATTAAAAAATAACACTAACGCATATCTTAGAAAAATAATATAAACATCTCTTGCAAATTTGTTGGAATTCTGCTGCAAAATAGCTTCGACAAATATTCGTCGGTATTCTGCCTGAATTTGCAGCGGATAATAGCGACAGAAATTTTCTGTCGGTAATTTGACGTTGTTTGCAACGGCTTAGTGAGGGATGGCAGATAACGACGGTAATAAATAAAAGAAAAAAAGTTGAAAATTTAAAAAACTATCCCTTGCAGATCACATGGATATCCGCCGCTAATTAGCGACAGAATATTCCACTGCTAAAAATCTATCGCTAATCTCGGTTTTTCTTGTAGTGTAAGCACGTTAAAATTTGAACTCGTTTGACGTATTCAATACAGGATTAAAACAAAACTACAATGGCTTTGGATCTTACTCAAAACAAATCATAACAACAAACATCATCACATATCAAGAACTACACTCATATCACGATACAAGTACAATCAGAGTGCATACATAGCAGAATATACATGTAGTCAAATGTACTACAATATACATATAACATCGTCTCCCAAAACATACATATACATATTAGAGTCTGCATCTAACTAGAGCAAACCAAAAACTATGCAATATCCATCCAAAAATGAGACGATAAGTCCAAAAAGATCCACCTAGAAAAAGATAGAGACCTAACCTGCAACTCAGTCTGACCTGAGTATATTACATAACACTGGCCAGTCTAGACTGTAGCAGAATGTTAGAATAGGAATGAAAACATTTACGATGGAATAAATTTCATTACTCAATAGAGCAAAGATAAGTACGGGAGTAAAGCATATAGGTATATATTATAAGTGACTTAAAAGATCATTCAAGGTACAACCTAATTATTAGGTTCATTCAAATATTAGCATTAATGATTCATGACTCATGGCTAAATATTATGGAAGCATTACCATATATGAACATATGAAAATGACAACATAATCATATTCAAGTGAACCCATTCAAGAGTTATAACGCATTATGAAATCATCAAAATATCACAATTACATGATAGCTCACAGGCCATCAAAATACAATAACATGATGAAATCATAAACAAAAATCATACATGTAAATCACATCAAAATATAAGAAAATTCATAAAAGATCATATGGATCCATATCAACATTGACAAAACTCAGCAACGCTGCACTTGCAATGGAAATATCATATATCAGCACTAAACAATTTTGACGTCTATAATGGAAGATACTCAGATATCCATAAGTTAGACTCTCAGGTCTAATATAGGATAGTCGCTCAAGACTACCTCGATAGCCGCTCAGGACTATCTAGTACGGGTAAGAAGATAGTCACTCGGGACTTTTCAATATAGACAATGATTTATGTAGGCCATCGACTTAGTAACCCGAATAGTGGTAACAATGCATCCCATACCAACTGTTCTCAAATGTTGGTTTACTACAAGTTTGCCGACTACGCATAAATAATGAAGAAATAGCTTCGATATACGAGTCTGGAATTAATCGATATAATTAACCTACGTTGGCCATACCACGTGGTTTATTATATTGTTTAAATCTCTTCTTCAATATCTCGAAGGTGCAAAATGTGTTATTTTTACATATGAAAAATATTTAATCTGAAAACCAGTTAGAAAAATAGTTTTGAAATCGATGAGTAGTTATTTTAAAAACTAGATATAATTGTGAAATATAAATATATAATCGGCCTTGAGACGGTCTCTTTGAAAACCCGAAATATATGTAAATAAAAATTTATTTTGTCTCAAGCACTTACACACACACACACACACACACACATATATATATCTAAAAAAATTCTTTAAAATAAAATTTACAAAAATTTGTGCGTCGTGTGCAAAACTCATCAAAAACAATATAAAATCACTTGTGAAATAAACATAGGACAACAACATATTATATGCGAGTATCGAACATGCACCATATGACATGCAATGCAAGTTCCATTCATACACTAAATAGTGCTATCAAAATTCACGGCAATAACTATAATAATAAAAAAATGTACAAAACAATATCATGGCAACCGTGATGCGCCAAGTCCACTAATAGGACATTATGTCCTCATTCATCCTACGCATCATTCATTTCGTTTTTTTTCTTTCTATTGGTTAGTATGCATAATGTAGGAAACGTATTTCAGTAGCAATGTGTGGGACAATCAGGCGCAAAACACCGTTGTACCAGGCAAGTGCAAACGCATGGAACATATAATTAAAATAATTAATTAAATGCCATGCACTATGGACCAAATGACACAAAGCAACATATCTTTATAAAACCACGTATGGATCAAAATGACACAAAGCTCTCTTGTGCATTGCCTGCGACCAATTCATGCATAAATAATTAAAAGAATACATGGAGCAATTTGTGCGCATGGATAAACGGATCAAGAGAGTGAAATAGTGCCAACTTTAAGACACAACGCATGGGACCAACTCATTGTATAGGATGACGGTACAAATGGCTCAGGCACTAATGTGCCAGGCAATGCAAACGCATGAGACGAAAATTTAAAAAAATAAATTATGGGCCATGCAATATGGGCACTAGCGCATAGGATCAAGTAAAAACAAAAATAGAGTAAGAGACAACTTTGAATAACACGCAAGGTTTAGTAAATTTGTTTAGGGTATAGGCTCGGCACGCATAAAACAGGAAGAAAGGACATTACTGTGCCATGCTTGATGGGAAAAGGCATGGGTAAGCACCCATTTCCTACGCATGTTCTAATGCCAAGCACATTGAAAACAAAAGCAAAAGTAAATATGGTTTCAAAGAAAAAAAAAGAGGACTCGTACTGAAGCAAATATGAAAAGAAATATCAAAAAGGAAAAGGGACCATGTCCTTGATGCGCATGAAACCTGCTGCTTAGGAAACTTGCCTTCGTTCTCATGCAATGCCAAATTCATAAATTATCCTGAAGCTTACTTATCATATTTTCTAGTGTAAGCCGTTCAAAATCAAAAGGGAGAATGGATATCTCTGGGTGAATACCGGTAATCAAACAAACCGAAACCACTCAAAATCCAGAGCAGAAACAATTACTTTGACATGGAAACACACCAAAACAAGAATCAGCTGAAACGATCAATTGAGATCACAAAATGATCACAAAGAATGAGTAATTCAGCCGATATTTCACCGTAAACAAAACTGAAACAATATTGTTTACAACAAACTATTTCAATACTATAACATCAAAATGATCATAGTCTAGAAGAGTGAATTTATATATAACTCACCTTTGATTTCAGCAACAATTAGGCTTAGATCGGAAGAAATATGTTAGCTTTTTGCTGTAGAATTGCCTTCAAGAGCGTGCTGAAATAAGAAAGAGGACATGCAAGAAAAATGAACATTACAGTAAACACTCTACAAAAATCAAATGGAATTTTCGTGATTCTCAGAGATTACCTGTAGGAGAAGTTGATTTAAAGCCTAACTCTTTAATTTGGGTGGATTTTCATATTATAACCCAATTTGAAGTGGAGATTGGCATTTTTTTGTTTTTCAATGTTTTTCTCGGTTTACAGAAGAAAGCTAGAAGAAATGAAAACATCATATATATTTTTTACTCTTTCTTAGTTTCCAAACTTTTCCTGGAAAATCGTCGTTAACCCCCCATGTTTTTATTTCATATCAAATCAGACCTTAGTTACTTATTTTAACACTAATTTACATATATTAGCTTATATTTAACATATAGAAACATGTTTTCGCCTCAAATCTTTTTTTTCATATATGCTTAAGCTTATACAAATTTACAAACATAATTTTAATGTACTTTATTATATTTTAAACATTATGTTTAATATCAACTATTTCATTGCATTAATTACAAACCTAGGAATTCCATATTTTATGTCATTCAAATTTTATTATTTTAAATGGTCATAACATACCATATAACCAAACTTTTCTATTTAATCACTAAGGATTAAATAATTTAGGCTTATTTATATTTTTAAGCCGTCATTCAATCCCCAGTTCAAATATGATAATTATTTTGATTAATTTAACAGGTAATCCCGAAAATCAGGGTTGTTACAGACTTCTTCCCTGGAAAAATTGTGTCCCCGCATTTTCCTTAGGGATTAGTTTAAACCACGAGTTCAAAACACAAGTATCCAAGATTGGCACATGCACGTGATGTACATGACACAAGATAAGTGAAGCATAAGAATATTGGATAAATTCTCACCTTCGATGTGAGAAGCAAGCAAATCAGGATATAGTCACTCAATAGATTCCTTGGTTTCCTTGGTACAATCTTTTGGATTTTGCGACCATTACACTTTCATAAGAGGAATATTCTTGTTATGAAGGCGCCTCACCTCCGAATCAAGAACTCAAATCGGCTGCTGAGCAACAGATAGATCGGGAGAAATCTCGACATCTAAATGCTTGGAAGAATCAATAACAGAATCTGACTCTCTTAAACACTTTCTGAGTTGAGATATGTGGAATACATCATGAATACCCGACAGATGAGCAGGAAGAGAAACTTGATAAGCAACAGATCCGATGCACTCAGTGATAGGAAATGGCCCAATAAATCGAGGAGCCAACTTCCCTATTGAACTAAAACGCATAACTCCCTTAAGCGGAGAAACTCGAATAAAGACAAGATCACCAACAGAAAACTTGAGAGGCTTCCTACGGTTGTCCGCGTAGGATTTCTGCCTACTCTGTGCCTCTTCCATCCTTTGTCTAATAATAGAAAGCTTCTCAGAAGAATCATGAATGGAGTCTGGGCCAAGAATAAACTTCTCCCCTGATTCTAGCCAACAAGAAGGAGACCGACATGGTCTATCGTACAAAGCCTCGAACGGTGCCAATAAATGCTTGAAAACTGTTATTATAAGAGAACTCTACAAGAGGCAGGTGGTCTTCCGAACCACCGAATTCAAGAATACAAGCAAGAAGAAGGTCTCCTAAAATATGATTAACTCGCTTGGTCTGTCCATCAAACTGAGGATGATAGGCTGTAGAAAAGTTAAGCATTGTACCCAAGGCTTGCTGCAAACTACTTCAAAAATGACTGGTAAATAAGAGGTCATGATCACAAACAATAGATGAAGGAATACCATGAAGACAAATGACTTCTTTAATGTACAACTTGGCAAGAAGTGGAGCATCCCTGTTAGACTTAACAGGAATGAAATGAGCAGATTTAGTAAATCAATCAACAATGACCCATATACAAGAATGACCCAACCTCGAACAAGGTAGGTCGTCGACGAAATCCATAGAGATCTGATCCCATTTCCATATAGGGATCTCCAGAGGCTGTAAAAGACCTGAACGCCGCTGATGCTTAGTCTTAACTAATAGGCAAGTCATACACTTGCTAACATACCTCGCAATATCATGCGTCAAGCCCTTCCAGTAATATAGACAGGAAATATCGGCATACATTTTACTGCTGCCAGGATGGATATAATACTTAGTGCGATGATACTCATGCCTAAGTGAAGAATCAGCTGGCACAACAAGACGGTTCTATCTACGAAGATAACTATTAGAATCTAGGTTGTAATCTCTCAACTCATCATCTTGGGAATCAGTCTCACAGAAACGAATAAGGCACACTAAATCATCATCACGCAATTGAGCCTCATGAATATGATTAAGTAAAGATGGACGAGCTACCATACTGAATATAAAATAGGAGAATCAAATGATGGGGCTCGAATACAAACATTGAACCGAGAAAAAGTCTCTAGAGTATCCCACTCGGCTAACATCATCGATACCACTACCGAATGTTTGCAGCTAAGCGCATCTACAACTCAATTCCCCTTGCCTGGGGTATACTGGATCTTGAAGTCATATCAGGCAAGGAAATCTAACCACCGTTGTTTCCTCATATTGAACACTTTCTGCGAGAAAAGATACTTGAGGGACTTGTGGTCAGTGTATAATGTGAACTGCTCCCCTAAAAGATAATGACGCCATATCTTCAAAGTGAAGACAATGGATGCAAAATATATATCATGGGTTGCATACCAAACTTCGTCCGGATGCGACTGCCTTGAAGCATAGGAAACAACACGGTCTCTCCGCATCAACACAACACCGAGACCACTATGGCTGACATCGGAATACACAGTAAGATTTGGGTTCCCCTTGGGAACCACTAGAATAGGATCATGTATGAGGAGGTTCTTCAATTTCTAAAAAGAAGCCTCACACTTCTCAGACCAGATGAACCGAACGCCTTTGCGAGTCAAACTTGTCAAAGGTAATACAATACGTGAGAAGTCTTGAATGAAATGGCGGTAATAACCAGCCAAGCCAAGAAAACTGCAAATTTCATGGACATTTTTGGCTTTCTTCCAATTCTAGATGGCCTCGATCTTAGATGGATCGACAAAAATACCCTCAACAAAAACTACATGTCCAAGGAAGCAGACTTGCATCTCCCAGAAGTGGCATTTGGATAACTTAGCCTTTAGCTGAAGATGACAGAGTGTGCTCAAAACTATACACAAATGATTTTCATGTTCAGCTTTAGACTTAGAATAAACCAGAATATCATCAATAAACACCAAGACAAACTTATCGAGGTACTCCTTGAACACTCGATTCATCAAATCGACGAAGAAAGCTGGGGCGTTCATCAAACCAAACGACATGACGAGCCACTGATAAGAACCATAGCGAGTGCGGAATGGTGTGAGAGGAATGTTGCCCTCTGCAACTTGCAGCTGATGGAAACTTGTAGCTAAGTCAAGCTGAGAAAAGATCTTGGCACCACTAAGCTGATCAAACATATCATCTATCCTGGGCAACGGATAGCGATTCTTGATGGTTAGCTCGCTAATCTTGCGATAATCGACGCAAAGCCTAAGAGTCCCATCAGATTTCCTCACAAACACAACGGCGGCACCCCACAGTGAAGAACTAGACTGGATGAACTGCTTGGACACAAGCTCGAGAAGTTGCTTCTTGAGTTCCTCATTCTCCTTGGTCAATATTCTAGTAGGCGGTCGACTAACAAGTTGTGCACCAGGTACAAGATTATATAGAACTCTATGGCCTGCTTGGGTGGCAAACCTGAAACAGGCTCGAAGACATCGGCAAAGTTGCATACAACTGGAATCTAAGAAATATCAATGCTATCCTGCAACTCAAGAGAAAATAAAGATGCTTCGAATCTTTATCGATATCCCAAAGTACTAAAGATAGCTTAGAAGAAGAATTTGGATGACGAAGAAATAATATCCGCTCTAAACAAAGAATCCTGGCCTTGTATCGCACGAGCTAGTCCATCCCCAAAATCATATCAAACTCCAAATACTGAATCACATGCAGATTCACACGAAAAGAGAAACCACATAAGATAGTTTCCACGTCCTTACATAATAAACCAAGGGTCGATGATCCCTCAATGGGATTAGCAATCCTTAGTGAAGTCACTAAGCAAGAAACATCCAACTGAAAATCATCAACAAGTTTCTTCGATATGAATGAAAGCGACGAACCCGTATCGAAGAGAACCCATACAGAACGATCATGAAATAATATAGAAGCCTCAAGAATAGATGGAGAAATACCTCGATCCTGCGAAGAACCACCAAAAGCATTAGCCACATTGAGTTTTCCAACTTTCTGGCCTTTCGAAAACTTAGGACATTGGTTGCCCCAATGTCCCTCTTGCTTGCATTTGCGGCAGAAAAGTGGCTTGGGACACTCGTAAATAAAATGATCTGAAGCTCCACAATTGAAGCATGCTCGCTGAGATGAAGTATGAGTCTGAGGCGCTGCTCTAGGCTGAGAACTAGAGATAGCATGCTGCTTCTTCTTAAGAGGGATAGACTTGGAGTTTTTGAATGGAAACTTCTTCTTGAGAGGGTTACGACGAACATCACACTGCTAACTTTCTCCTTATCCACAGCCTCCAAATGCAATGCTACATCAACCAACTCTTCAAAAGATAACTTGAGTTGTAACATGAGTGACTTCTTCAAATATTTCTTCAAACCCGAAACAAACTTCAGATTTTTCTTGTATAAAGTGCTAACGTGCTCAAGGCCACACTTAGACACGACCTCAAAGGATGCAATATACTCTGAAACAGATGACTTTCCTTGCTTAAACTCAAGGAAATGTCGAGCAAGAATGGCCTTCTCCGATCCTGGAACAAACTTAAGCTCAAACTACTCCTTAAATGTAACACCCCGAGAATTTTATAACTGTGAAATTCATGAATTAAAGTATAATCAAATTCAAATCAAAGAACTAAGGGAAACGGGATACGCCATTGCGTTCGTCTCGTAAAAATACGCGAAATAGAGTCCGAGTTTTCGAAAAACGGAGTCCGTATGAAGAAGATATGGCCTTCAGAAGTTTTTTTAAAATTCAAACAGAATAAAATAATTAAAAGTGGGGCCCATTGGGCCAGGGTGGAAGAACACCCGCCTGGGCCACCCAGGTCGACTAGGCTGTCGACCTGGGCTACCCATGTCGACAGGGCTGTCGACAGCCCTGTCGACAGGGGTATCGACCTGGTCGAGCCCAATCAACCTGGCTGGCCAGGTCGGTGTGTGGTCGAATTTCTGTGGTCTGCTTTGTCATTAGGGCTAGGTGGCGGGTTTTTATTGGTCTCTCTTCCTAATGAATGGCTACGATCTAACCTAGCAACATTAATGGTCCTAATCAATTCCTAACCTCTATATAAACAACCCTAGAATAAACCCTAATCTATTCATTCAAATTAAGAACATAGCCGCCATGTTGCTGAGGAACGACAAAGAGTAGCCGCCAACTAGAGAGAGAATTAGGAAGAAAGTTCTAAGCCTAAAGCAATTCAAAGCTAATCAATTCAACAAAGGAATCGTGTCTCTTAATTAGAGAATTCACTGCAACCATTGTAAGTAGAGTATTACTTTGGTATTAATAAACAACTGTATTGATTTGTATGCTTGAATTGGGATAATAAAGTAATTCATATTTGTGCAAAATTATGTTATTCATTATAAAGAACTACATGCGGTAGTTCTATGCAAATATACGTTTGGAATATTGCGCAAATTATGTAATCTATGTTGAAGCTACATGGATGTAGTTGAGTGAAATTTATGCAAGTTTGGGGCTTTGTTATTATGTCGTCATGATGTATATTTTGTGCATAAATCATTTTGCAAGCAATTGAGACAAGTTTGGTTGTTATAGTTCATAAGAAATTATATTGGAATTTTGACACCATAATCCATGTATTAAGTCATGCTTATGAATATGGCTAGGCTATGAATGATATTTGGCATAATTGAAATCCAAGATTAAGTTTATCTTGTTTACAAGAATTATATGATGACATATGTGAGACATGGCTAGGTTAGACTCAAAAATCCCTTTTTGCAAGTTTAAAGCAAACACCATGTTTAGGAATATTTATGCATAAGTATGTTTATACCATCGTTATGTGATTAGACTTAAACCATGATTAAGTTGAACTATGCTTTTGTGTGGGTAACAAAGTACCCCCTTTGTAAACATGTAGAAACCTTATGAACATGACTTGTTTATGTTTATGCCATGAACAAATTTAACTTTACTTATGCCATGCTTATCTTTGACATTATGCTATGCTTATGCTAGGAATATTTATGACATGCTTATGTTTGACATTATGCCTAAATAAGAATATAAGTTCATGCCGTAGTTAAACCTATGCAAGTTCACATGCTTTGATTCATGTCACCTATGTTACCACTATGCAAGTACACCAATTTCTATTTTGTATTTCCAACGTCGTATTGCAAGTTCATGCGCTCACCTTCCCCTCTTTGTGTATACGCCATAAGCCTCCCCTCTCGCATGGCTAAATTGGGCTTTAAAAGGCTAAGCCCAATATATATGAACGGACGTGTTAAACGGGGGAAAATAACGTTGGGTTAAAATTAATTAATGAATGAAAATATAAAATAGAAGGGCCCAAATTCAAGTATGGGTTGGGCCCATGATTGGTGTAACCTTCACACCATTAACTTAATAATGGGCCGCAAATATTTACATATAAGAAATAAAGAAGAATGACAAAATATGTAAATGTAGAACATACGATGTGTTTAACCCGAGGTTGGATTGAGTTGTGATGTAAACCTGCCCGGAACCGCCCGGCTGTCCAGTAGTCACAACAATACCTATCCAATGTGGGAGGTTAAACATGGAGCCCAGCAAGTACCCGAGGTTAGACTGAGTTGTGGCGTAAGACTGCCCGGAACCAACCGGCAACAGGCAGCCACGACAATACCTGTCTAATGTGAGAGGTCAGGGCCTTAATAAGACAATTAAGGCTGAGTCAGGATTGTTAGGATTAAGTGAACTAAAGACTTAATCAAAATGGAACATGCTAAACTAAACGGACTGGTGGGGTTAGGTTAGAAACATTTAACCAACTTAGCATGTTGGCTAGAGATAGAAAACCTAGTAACGGGGGACCCTTTTCAGCAGTAACCCTAAAAGGTGTATCAGGATACCCTGAAACTAGGCAAGGTGGGGCACGATTACTGGGCTGATTGTAAGAGGTCAAAGCGACGGCGGTGGTGTAGCAGTGTAGGTTCTAACGGTGTGCGGGCGTGCACGCACTCCGGCGCAGAAAAATAAGGCACTGGACACCAGTAGCATACCTGTGCACTCTAAGGTTGTGTCGGGTTGCCACTATGGGACTTGATACACCCCATGGTGGGACCAGCATAGGTAACTACAGACATCGGGGGCCGTAAGACACATGTAACTTTGCGAGTAGGAGCCGATCATCATTGAATGGATCACATCACCCTGATTATGGGGTGCAAATTGGAAACTAGTTTATATGGGTTCAGAGATTAACATGGGGTACGATAGTATATTCGACCCTAGATAACTTAACCAAGTTCATAGTGCTTGCCCACTTCCTGTTTTACTTATCATACCCAGTTCTTTATTCATAGACAAAATAGTACTAGACTTACTCAGGCTTTATGTCTGACTCTATTTTTCTTTCGTCTTATTTCTTCCGTTCCCCCCCCCCCCCAGGTCCTCAGGGAGGGAACACAGCAGCTTGACCAGCCTCAACCTCAACATCCAGCTTGAAGAAGAGAAATGTATTGCTTGGACTTTCCTGTTTTGAACTATGGCTTTGGACAATCCGCTATGGGGCTTTTGCAGTTTATCTATGTTTTATTTATGCTTCTTTAAATAATGTACTCAAGACAGATTATGAAAGTGTTATGTTATGTTTTTGGAAAGGAGGTTGTTGTAACACGTATTTGACTTTATGAAATAAAGTTTGTTGTTCTTCCGCTGTTTTACAAATATGTGTTCTTATATCTGTCTTGTATATCTGTGACTTGTACTTATAAACCTCCACCAAAATTAGGGCATTCCCTTTGAGAGTGACCCTAACGGAGGTGGGGTGTTTCACTTGGTATCAGAGCATAGGTTTACCAGATAAGATAAAAAGTTTTGAAAAATTATTTTCAAAAAGGAAATTTAAAGAAGCATTTTTAAAAGAAAAATATTATTTTATTTTTAAAAAGGCAAAGTCCACTCCCCAAAGCCATAGGTATTATCTCTTATCCTTCGTTTTGAATCTATCCTTTTTGTTTCAGCATGTCCCAAGAACTTAACTTGCCGGAAGGGGTGCCAATACCTGGTTGGTTTAGACGGTTCTTAGAAGCAAGGGCCACTCAGCCAGGTCCTACTATTCCTCCTCCCCCAACTGAAGGAAATCATCCAGCCGCAGCAGCACCTTTTCCTCCACCTCCTCCTCGGGGAAACACATTCGCTAAGATATGTAAAGATTTTAAAGCCATGGGAGGAAGGGATTTCCATGGAACTGAGTCCTTCGTAGCAGCTAGGAATTGGCTGAAAGAAACTGAAGACCTATTCATCATCTTTGAGGTAGAAGATAGACAAAAAGTACAGTTGGCAGTGTGGCTATTGAAGGGTGAGGCTTCCTACTGGTGGGAAGTCACTAATGCTGAAAGACCAGTGGAGACATGGGAGGACTTTAGGGCAAGGTTTGAGACCAAATTTCTCTCAGATGCAGAAAGAAGTTTGCAGTTGGAAAAATTCTTATTTCTTAAACAAGGGGACAAGACAGTCAGAGAGTATGTGAATCAGTTCGACGAGCTGGCTAGATTTGGGCTTGACCTAGTCAACACCCCGCACAAGAAGGCTCTCCGTTTCGTTAAGGGGTTAAATGAGCCATTACACAGTTTGGCCATGACCCATATACCCATGGGAGCCACGTATGAAAGGTTGGTGCAAATGGCATTGCTGAATGAAGAGGATAAGGGCAAGAAGGAGACAAAGGCAGAAAGCTCTCAAGGGAAGAAAGAGGGTTTGCAGCCTAAGAAGGCGGACTTTAAGAAAGGCGGAAAAGGCAACAAAGAGAAGAGGAAGTGCAATTTCTGTGGCAAAGTGGGGCACTTAGTAAAGGACTGCTGAAAAAAGAAGGCCAAGGAGAATGGTGGGTGCTTTTCATGCGGTCAGACAGGCCACAGGGCTAAGGACTGCCCAAAGAAACGAGGACAGGGGCAGGGCACTGGATCCACCCCAGGGGCACAGGTTCATGTGCTAGAAGCGCCACCATTGCAACAGCGAGGTATAAATACTTCTGTAGAAAGTGTAGTTTATCTTTATGATCACCCCGTTCGCACTTTGTTTGATTCTGGCGCATCACACTCCTTTATCTCGTCTGCTTTAGTAGAATCTCTGCACCTAAAAACTAGTATGGTAGAGGACCCCTTAATTGTTTCAAACCCAATTGGGGGCCCAGCTCATTTGTCTATGATCTGTTGGGATTTGAAAATTTCTATTCTAAGTGTAGAATTTCAATGTAGTGCCTTTGTTTTGGGCTTTTCGGGGTATGCTTTGATTTTGGGTATGGATTGGCTATCCCGTAATGGGGCCATCCTTGATTGTGAGAAAAGGGTTGTTAGGCTCCTAACCCAGCTCGGTAATACTTTGGAAATTTCTTGTAATCCCTCGTATGAGGTTATGCTTAGTTATCTTGAATCGCTAGATGCCTCTGTTGAAAACTTGCAATCAGTTAGAGTGGTCCGGGAATATCCGGATGTCTTCGAAGAGGTGAAGGGCTTTCCTCCGAAGCGGGAAATAGACTTCCACATATATCTTGTAGATAATGCAAAGCCCGTTGCGTTGCCCGTTAGACATATGGCTCCACGAGAAAGGAAAGAGCTCAGTAAACAGATTAAAGAGCTTCTAGAGAAGGGGTTCATTAGGAGGAGCATTTCAGAATGGGGCGCTCCGGTGGTGTTCGCTACAAAGGCGGATGGTTCACTCCGTCTATGTGTTGACTATAGGGAGCTCAACAAGCTAACGAAAAAGAATAGGCATCCTCTCCCTAGAATTGACGATTTATTTGACCAGCTTGTAGGAGCGTCTGTTTTCTCCCAACTCGATTTAGCACCCGGTTTTCATCAGCTAAGGGTGGCTGAAGATAGCATCGATAAAACGGCGTTCAGAACCCCAGACGGCTTCTTTGAATGGCTTGTCATGCTTTCGGCTTGACAAATGCACTTGCTTACTTCGTGGACCTGATGAGTAGGGTATTTAGAGATTTCCTCAACAAATTCGTAGTGGTCTTCGTAGATGATATCCTTATCTTCTCAAAGAGTGAAGAGGAGCATGCTCAACACTTAAGGGCAATCATGGAAACTTTGCGAGCCCATCAACTAAAAGCCAAGTTCTCCAAATGCCACTTTTGGAGGGAAGAGGTGAGGTTCCTTGGGCACATAGTATCCAAACAAGGGTTAGCAGTGGACCCCGCTAAGGTAGTGGCGGTACAAGATTGGAAGACACCAAGGAATGCAACTGAGGTCCGAAGCTTTCTAGGACTAGCAGGTTTCTATCGAAAGTTCATAAGGGATTTTGCGAAAATCTCAGCTCCACTCACGAAATTGACTAAGAAGAACCTAGTGTTCAATTGGGATTTGGATTGCGAATTTTCTTTCCAACGACTGAAAAGGGCTCTCACAACAGCCCCAGTTTTGACGCTGCCAGATGGGAGCAAGATGTTCACTGTTTATACGGATGCATGTGGGACAGGGCTAGGCGCCGTCTTAATGCAAGAAGGAAGGGTAGTAGCTTATGGCGGGAGGCAATTGAAGGTGCACGAGAAGAACTACCCAACCCACGATCTCGAGTTAGCCGCCATTGTCTTTGCACTCAAGTCTTGGCGACACTATCTCCTAGGTGAGAAGTTCGAACTTTACACTGACCATAAATCGTTGAAATATCTTTTCTCGCAGAAGGATCTTAACTTGAGGCAACAAAGATGGATTGAGTTTCTTGCCTCGTACGATTTCGAAATCTCCTACACTCCGGGCAAAGGCAACGTAGTGGCAGACGCGTTGAGCCGAAAGAAATTGACCCTAAGCCCGTTGTTTGTTGAAAGACAAAGCCTAGAGTTTATAGCCAGCTTCGACTTTAGGCCCTCCTCCGATTTCGTACCAGGCTTGCTAGCATCTCTCGAAGTGCGGCCAACTTTAGTGGATTCAGTAGGGACAGCACCACGCGAAGACCCTCAGCTTGTGGAAATAATTGATAGGCTAAGTAGGGGTGAGACTTCAAGTCACCTCAACAGATACTCCATCGACGATAAGGGTTTGCTAAGGCGAGACGGAAGACTATGCGTCCCACAGACAAACGATTTAATAAAGAAGGTTCTCGAGGAAGCACATCACTCCAAGATGACGATACACCCAGGCGGGGATAAAATGTACAAAGACATAAAAAGGACTTTCTTTTGGAATGGCATGAAAAAGGACGTGGCAGAATTCGTTTCTAAATGTATGGTGTGCCAACAGGTTAAGGCGGAACAGAAAAAGCCTGGCGGACTGCTACATCCTCTGGAGGTCCCGCAGTGGAAGTGGGATAGCATCTCAATGGACTTCATCGATGGGCTGCCTAGGTCTAGGAGAGGCAACACTAGCATTTGGGTAATAGTGGATAGGCTTACTAAAAGCGCCCACTTTTTACCTGTCAAAAGTAAAAGAACTGCCTCATCCCTAGCATCACTTTACCTCAAGGAAATCGTTCGACTCCATGGAATACCATCTAGCATTGTTAGTGACCGAGACCCCATCTTCACCAGTGAGTTTTGGCGGAGTCTGCAAGAAGCAGTAGGAACGCAGTTATGCTTGAGCACAGCCTATCATCCCCAAACCGACGGCCAAACAGAGAGAGTGAATAGAGTTTTGGAAGACCTTTTAAGGCTATGCGTCCTCGACTTCGGAGGGACATGGGAAGACCACCTTCCTTTGGTGGAATTTGCCTACAACAACAGCTATCAAGCAACCATAGGAATGGCGCCCTTCGAAGCTTTATATGGAAGACTGTGCCGATCGCCCACTTGTTGGTGGGAGTCCACGGATAAGCTCATACTTAGACCAGATATGATCCGAGAGACTTCAGAGAAAGTAGACTTAATACGAAGAAGGATGAAGACGGCCCAAGACAGACAAAAGTCCTATGCCGACAAGAGGAGGACCGACCTTGAATTTGAGGTTGGAGACAGAGTTTTTCTCAAGGTATCACCACTAAGAAACGTTGTTCGTTTTGGAACCACAGGAAAGCTAGCACCAAGGTTCGTAGGGCCATTCCCTATCATCGAGAAAATTGGGAAAATGGCCTATAGATTAGAGCTACCCGAGAAGTTAGCTGGAGTCCACAACGTTTTTCACGTTTCACATCTCCGAAAATGTCTACACGAGTCTGCCGAAGTGGTAGAGCCGAATATCCTCGAAGAGGCCGAAGTGGAACGCGAAGCAACCATAAGAAGAGTTCCAACCCGCATATTAGGAACGGAAGTGAAGAAGCTACGCAACCGTGAAGTCAAGCTCGTCAAAGTCCAGTGGAGCGACACCGAGGGAGACGCGACTTGGGAGACTGAAGCTAAAATCCGTACAGCCTACCCTTTTCTGTTCGAGGGTACATCCTTGATCCTTCATTTTCCTTAAGTTGCGCTTTTATCTATCTTTCTAGGTATATTTCCTCGACCTTGTCTTTTAGGTAGAAACCCTTTGGATGGAAACATGTAGTTGAAACATGTTATGTATGAATGGTTGCAAGTGGTTGCAAGTGATTGCTAGTGGTTGCTCGTGGTTGCATATACACACACAATCTAGGTTTTAGATCGGCTCAGTCACTTCATATTGCATATGCATATATGTTTGCTTTCGTATGTGGTTGAACTATAATGTGTTGTCATATGGATGTTGCATTTGTATTGAATGATTGTGCACTCATGTAGAATCAAGAATAGGAAAATTTGCATACATAATGGATTCATGGCACTTACATAATTCGCATTAAGGAGGTCAACTGAATCAGTAGACCGCCTGATTTTGCATTAGATAAGTACATGTACATACACACTTCGCATATGATCATGAAGCATTAGAAGTCTTTTAAGGACAATGGATGCTCGTGTTTGATGGATGAGTAGATGGATGATTGGATGTTAGGATATACATTCCTCCTAACTTGAAGATTTCGGGGACGAAATCCTTTTAAGTGGGGGAGAATGTAACACCCCGAGAATTCTATAACTGTGAAATTCATGAATTAAAGTATAATCAAATTCAAATCAAAGGACTAAGGGAAACGGGATACGCCATTGCGTTCGTCTCGGAAAAATACGCGAAATAGAGTCCGAGTTTTCGAAAAACGGAGTCCGTATGAAGAAGATATGGCCTTCGGAAGTTTTTTTAAAATTCAAACAGAATAAAATAATTAAAAGTGGGGCCCATTGGGCCAGGGTGGAAGAACACCCGCCTGGGCCACCCAGGTCGACTGGGCTGTCGACCTGGGCTAACCATGTCGACAGGGCTGTCGACAGCCCTGTCGACAGGGGTATCGACCTGGTCGAGCCCAGTCAACCTGGCTGGCCAGGTCGGTGTGTGGTTGAATTTCTGTGGTCTGCTTTGTCATTAGGGCTAGGTGGCGGGTTTTTATTGGTCTCTCTTCCTAATGAATGGCTACGATCTAACCTAGCAACATCAATGGTCCTAATCAATTCCTAACCTCTATATAAACAACCCTAGACTAAACCCTAATCTATTCATTCAAATTAAGAACATAGCCGCCATGTTGCTAAGGAACGACAAAGAGTAGCCGCCAACTAGAGAGAGAATTAGGAAGAAAGTTCTAAGCCTAAAGCAATTCAAAGCTAATCAATTCAACAAAGGAATCGTGTCTCTTAATTAGAGAATTCACCGCAACCATTGTAAGTAGAGTATTACTTTGGTATTAATAAACAACTGTATTGATTTGTATGCTTGAATTGGGATAATAAAGTAATTCATATTTGTGCAAAATTATGTTATTCATTATAAAGAACTACATGCGGTAGTTCTATGCAAATATACGTTTGGAATATTGCGCAAATTATGTAATCTATGTTGAAGCTACATGGATGTAGTTGAGTGAAATTTATGCAAGTTTGGGGCTTTGTTATTATGTCGTCATGATGTATATTTTGTGCATAAATCATTTTGCAAGCAATTGAGACAAGTTTGGTTGTTATAGTTCATATGAAACTATGTTGGAATTTTGACACCATAATCCATGTATTAAGTCATGCTTATGAATATGGCTAGGCTATGAATGATATTTGGCATAATTGAAATCCAAGATTAAGTTTATCTTGTTTACAAGAATTATATGATGACATATGTGAGACATGGCTAGGTTAGACTCAAAAATCCCTTTTTGCAAGTTTAAAGCAAACACCATGTTTAGGAATATTTATGCATAAGTATGTTTATACCATCGTTATGTGATTAGACTTAAACCATGATTAAGTTGAACTATGCTTTTGTGTGGGTAACAAAGTACCCCCTTTGTAAACATGTAGAAACCTTATGAACATGACTTGTTTATGTTTATGCCATGAACAAATTTAACTTTACTTATGCCATGCTTATCTTTGACATTATGCTATGCTTATGCTAGGAATATTTATGACATGCTTATGTTTGACATTATGCCTAAATAAGAATATAAGTTCATGCCGTAGTTAAACCTATGCAAGTTCACATGCTTTGATTCATGTCACCTATGTTACCACTATGCAAGTACACCAATTTCTATTTTGTATTTCCAACGTCGTATTGCAAGTTCATGCGCTCACCTTCCCCTCTTTGTGTATACGCCATAAGCCTCCCCTCTCGCATGGCTAAATTGGGCTTTAAAAGGCTAAGCCCAATATATATGAACGGACGTGTTAAACGGGGGAAAATAACGTTGGGTTAAAATTAATTAATGAATGAAAATATAAAATAGAAGGGCCCAAATTCAAGTATGGGTTGGGCCCATGATTGGTGTAACCTTCACACCATTAACTTAATAATGGGCCGCAAATATTTACATATAAGAAATAAAGAAGAATGACAAAATATGTAAATGTAGAACATACGATGTGTTTAACCCGAGGTTGGATTGAGTTGTGATGTAAACCTGCCCGGAACCGCCCGGCTGTCCAGTAGTCACAACAATACCTATCCAATGTGGGAGGTTAAACATGGAGCCCAGCAAGGACCCGAGGTTAGACTGAGTTGTGGCGTAAGACTGCCCGGAACCAACCGGCAACAGGCAGCCACGACAATACCTGTCTAATGTGAGAGGTCAGGGCCTTAATAAGACAATTAAGGCTGAGTCAGGAATGTTAGGATTAAGTGAACTAAAGACTTAATCAAAATGGAACATGCTAAACTAAACGGACTGGTGGGGTTAGGTTAGAAACACTTAACCAACTTAGCATGTTGGCTAGAGATAGAAAACCTAGTAGCGGGGGACCCTTTTCAGCAGTAACCCTAAAAGGTGTATCAGGATACCCTGAAACTAGGCAGGGTGGGGCACGATTACTGGGCTGATTGTAAGAGGTCAAAGCGACGGCGGTGGTGTAGCAGTGTAGGTTCTAACGGTGTGCGGGCGTGCACGCACTCCGGCGCAGAAAAATAAGGCACTGGACACCAGTAGCATACCTATGCACTCTAAGGTTGTGTCGGGTTGCCACTATGGGACTTGATACACCCCATGGTGGGACCAGCATAGGTAACTACAGACATCGGGGGCCGTAAGACACATGTAACTTTGCGAGTAGGAGCCGATCATCATTGAATGGATCACATCACCCTGATTATGGGGTGCAAATTGGAAACTAGTTTATATGGGTTCAGAGATTAACATGGGGTACGATAGTATATTCGACCCTAGATAACTTAACCAAGTTCATAGTGCTTGCCCACTTCCTGTTTTACTTATCATACCCAGTTCTTTATTCATAGACAAAATAGTACTAGACTTACTCAGGCTTTATGTCTGACTCTATTTTTCTTTCGTCTTCTTTCTTCCGTTCCCCCCCCAGGTCCTCAGGGAGGGAACACAGCAGCTTGACCAGCCTCAACCTCAACATCCAGCTTGAAGAAGAGAAATGTATTGCTTGGACTTTCCTGTTTTGAACTATGGCTTTGGACAATCCGCTATGGGGCTTTTGCAGTTTATCTATGTTTTATTTATGCTTCTTTAAATAATGTACTCAAGACAGATTATGAAAGTGTTATGTTATGTTTTTGGAAAGGAGGTTGTTGTAACACGTATTTGACTTTATGAAATAAAGTTTGTTGTTCTTCCGCTGTTTTACAAATATGTGTTCTTATATCTGTCTTGTATATCTGTGACTTGTACTTATAAACCTCCACCAAATTAGGGCATTCCCTTTGAGAGTGACCCTAACGGAGGTGGGGTGTTTCATTAAACTTAGACCAGTCTAAGGTGGCCTCATCCAACTCTGCCACAAGGAGCTCGTCACTACACCATATATGCTAATTAAGCTGTGCTTTTAGCCATATCTAAAACAATTAGACACGGCAAAAATCCATATCAAAAAATGGCGTGTTAAATTTTTAGATACGGCTATAAACTGTATCTCACTAGTGATAACATATAGTCGTCTCTAAATTGTATTCAAACACGGCCTTTGAGCGTATCTAATTATATCTGTGTGTGCACATATATATACATACATGCATATATATATATATATATATATATATATATATATATATATAACAGAAACTATAGCACATATTTTTCATAACACAGCATATATACCACAATTTATACATAAGAATAACACAATTTATATATATACACACTCAAAGCATTACAAGATTTTTCATAACACCAACACAATGTATAACATACAAACATATACAAAGGAAATTGTCAAAGATTTTAATAACAGTACGAACTAACAAAAAAAAGGTAATAACATATGATCAACCTGATATAACTCCAATCGAGGCCGAGAAGATTGAGCGTACGTGCTGATCATGCCGATGAAATCCATGTGTTTGCTGTAAATCAAAGCAGTATGAGAATAAGCTAGCTGATGCTAATAAAGTTTTATAACAACATAAATATTTACACATATACACAGGTTAAAACAAAAGCTTAAAAGGCCAACCTAATGATTGGCAGTAAAACTGAATCGTGATAGCCAGCCTGAGTTCCAACAACACAAAAGCACCAAAATCTACAGGAAAAAAGGAATTTTATGCCTGATTGCACACAAAATATCGTGTCTTTGTGTTTGTACTGATAACAGTGAAGGGCATATCGTGTCTTCGTGTTCATGTGTGCATGTTTGTTAATTATATGTATAACATGTTTATGATGCTACTGACATGATTTCATGAACTTGTAATTAACCTAGAAACATACCAGCATCTCACATGCTTTGTGGTTTAACGTGACCTCCAACATCGTATATAGCCGATACACCTCTCCCCTTTTCTGTTTTCTCCAACAGGACTGCATATAATTTCATTAACAAGTTACAAATACTTCACTAAAACAGGAGATCGACATTGTAACTCATTATAGCATACAATAATGAGCCAAAATGGAACTTATTAAATGACATATATATATATATATATAGAAATGATATATGTGGACTGAAATGTCTTCTGTTATTATGTACTAACTGAGTTTAACTCAAATTACACTGAAACAAGTCAAAAATAGCACTTTAATTACTGACTGATAATGTCTTATATGTTTAACTCAGTCAGTACATTGTAACAAGTCAAAAATAGCACTTTAAGGCCCAATATCCAAGTGTTTGTGTAGTCAGTAAGTATATGTCTCAAAGATGAATGAAATGCTAGACGTTAAAAATGCAAGGCATCATCCATGTAAGATACTACATAGAGATAAGTGTAAAATAATATATATCTGCTCCAACGTCAAAAGATATCGAATCATCATCTTTGGATGACACACATACTCGACTTTCTGATTAAGAATTTACTGGGCGATCCACCAGGTGGCTGCATTTTAGCTCACGCGCAGGGTCAGTAACCCATGCTTATTAGCTTCATTCAAATGTTAAATGCCTCTTCACTTAACCTTTGGAAAAATTTGCTTTCACTTGGAACTTTCAGTTTCTTTGAAGAAGACTGTGTAGTGCAAGGTAACTTACACTACAGTATCTGCTACAAAGTAGGGGAAAGTTGCTAGTGAAAGCAGCTTTTTATTAAGGTTAAGTGCAGCAGCACCCGTCATTTGGATGAAGCTAATAAGCATGGATACTCGACCCTACGCGTGAGCTAAAATGCATCCACCTAGTGGATCGCCTCTTAAGATATTAATATGAAAGTCGAGTAATTATCCATCTACCAAAATTTTCAGCAAACCTATTAATATATTTTCAATAAACTTGTTATCTCTCAAAGCAGTGTAAACTTGTTATAGGACAACCCAATTGAAATTTCAAGCATAAGACAAACAAACAGTCAAATGACGATGGAATCATAGTTAAATATTGAACTATAATTATCCATTTGCTCAGTTTCCACCACATCAGGTAATATATTATGTTTGTTTGCCATTTTTGACATCAAAATCTATAATTATACGACTATATTCTTAGCTTGTCATTTAGTTTAAGAAATGGACAATAAACAGTCAAACGACTATTGCAAAAATCAGGTTATGGAAATTGACATTAAACATCTTAACATTAGTAAAGGTTACTTCATCCTTATGACTAACTCATTGTTATTTCTTTGTTTCATGGATATACCGCAATCTAAAATTGTACCATACATGTTTCCAATATCAATTCACATGTGCTTATCATAAAACATGATTTAAATTTGATTTCACTGATTCCAGGGTATAACCACAGATCCGTCCCTTACACAAAGTAGCAATCAGCTAACACACGTACATACCAATTCAATTGAAACAACAAACACACTAACATAAAGTAGCAATCAACTAACGCACAAATATTTCAACTTGTTCCCTACTATCAGGCATGCATGCCATAATTCAATTGAAATACATACCTGCTGTCGAAGGAGAGGGCTAGGGACAAAGGGTTGCCGCGTTTCCGTCGAAGGAGAGGGTTGTTCATCTCTGCCGGAGGAGGAGATTTCAGAGAAAGGTGGAGGCACGATTTGGTGACCAAAAACCCTAATTTGGTTTTTCGGTCACCATTAAAGTAAAACAAAAGGAAAAGGGAGCGGCCAAAATTTGTGCTCCGAGTGCCTAATGGGGTGCACAATATGATACACATTAGATTTGGCCAAAAGCTGTGTCAAATTAACTGATCCGGAGCTTCCTTGATGGACGGTCAGATTTAGGGTGTTTAGGTGGTGCGGATCGCAAAATGTAGTTTGATACGGATCTAAGCACTATCAAATATGATACGACTATAATCCGTATTTTATCTCCGCAGCGCTGTGTGCCAAATTAGTTGTTATGGTGTAAAGCGTACCAATGCAATGCACGTTCTGGCAACATACTAGACGCAATAAAAACGCAGTGGTGACTTAAAATCTCCATGCGAGTAAAGATGCGCTTGCATTTATAGAGCCATGCCTGAACCTCAAGAACAGTCTCAGAGCCTTTGAATGGCTTTCCGCTGAGATGAGTAAAGTCGCTACACATGCGCGTAAAGGTTGACTTGCGCGGAGGAGAAGATCGGGATGGTGGGGTAGGGTGCTCCTGAAAAGCTCAAGAATTTGATTGGTAAACATGAAAACCCCATTAGGTTGTGTGCCACTGGACGACTCAATAGCTGGAGGTATAGATGACTCAGTGACCCCTCCTCTTTTAGCCATAACCTCTGATTTTTTTTTTATATAAAAAAAAGATTATTCACAGGGTAAGATATTATAATTCAATTTCAACTTGGAATATTATGGAATTAAAATGCATTCTTAGACATATTCCTATTAATATCTAACCATAAGAAACAAAAGATAATATTCTGTTTGGCGCTTAATCTAATTAGGTACGATGTTCCACTTGTAGTACACTTGTTTGTATTGTATTATGATTGTTGTTCTGTGTTTATTATGGTTTGTTCTGAACACAGCTCTGATACCAAGCTGTGACAACCCCACCGCTATACCTGTGCTACTAAAGAATATTCACGAGGAAGACCGTCTAATAGAATGGAGAATACGGCTTGTTAGGGGTGACCATTAGTAATTTTGTTTTAACCGAGTATTAAACACGTTAAAATTTGAACTGGTTTGATGTATTCAATACAGGACAAAAACAAAACTACAATGGCTCGGGATCGTATTCAGAATAAATCATAACAAAAAACATCATCACATATTACAGAACTACACTCATATCATGATACAAGTACGATAAGAGTGCATACATAGCAGAATATACATATAGTCAAATGTACTACAATATACATATAACATCGTTACCCAAAACATACATACACATATCAGAGTCTGCGTCTAACTGGTGCAAACCAAAAACCATGCAATATCCAGCCAAAAGTGAGACGATAAGTCCAAAAGGATCCACCTAGAAAAAGATAGAGACCTAACCTACAACTCGGTCTGACCCGAGTATATTACAAAACACGGGTCAGTCTAGACTATAGCGGAAAGTTAGAATATGATAGAAAACATTTACGATGCAATAAATTTCTTTACTCAGTGTAGCAAAGATAAGTACGGGAGTAAAGCATATAGGTATATGTTATAAGTGGCTCAAAAGATCGTTCAAGCCATAACCTAATTATTAGGTTCATCCAAATATTAGCATTAATGATTCATGCCTCATGGCTAAATATTATGGAAGCATCACCATATATGAACAAATGCAAATGACAACATAATCATATTTAAGTGAATCCCATTCAAGAGTTATAACACAATATGAAATCATCAAAATATCACGATCAAATGATAGTTCATAGGCCGTCAAAATAAAAATAACATGATGAAATCATAAACAAAAATCATATATGTAAATCACATCAAAATATAAGAAAAATCATAAAAGATCACATGGATCCATACACGTGTAATGAAAATATCATATATTAGTAATAAATAATTTTGAAGCCTATAATGGAAGATACTCATATCTCCATAAGTTAAACTCTCAGGTCTAATATAGGATGTCGCTCAGGACTACCGCGATGGCCGCTCAGGACTATCTAGTACTGGTAAGAAGATAGTTGCTCGGGACCTTTCAATATAGACAACGATTTATATTCGCCATCAACTCACAAGTACAAATCCGAACAGTGGTAACAATGCGTCCCATACTACCTGTTCTAACACGTCGGTTTACTACAAGTTTGCCAACTACACATAAATAAAGAAGAAATAGCTTCGATATATGAGTTCGGAATTAACTGATATAATTAACCTTCGTGTCCCATACCACGTGGTTTATTATATCGTTCAAATCTCTTCCTCAATATTTCAAAGGTGAAAAATGTGTTTTTTAAATATGGAAAATATTTAATTTGAAAACCAGCTAGAAAAATAGTTTTGAAATCGATGAGTAGTTATTTTAAAAACTAGATATAATTGTGAAATATAAATATATAACCGGCCTTGAGACGGTTTCTTTGAAAACCCGAAATATATGTAAATAAAAATTTATTTTGTCTCAAGCACTTATATATATATTTATTTATTTAAAAAATTCTTTAAAATAAAATTTACAAAAATTCGTGCATCATGTGCAAAACTCATCAAAAACAATATAAAATCAGCTGTGAAATAAATATAAGACAACAACGAATTATATGCGCATATCGAACATGCAATGCAGGTTCCATCCACGCACTAAATAGCGCTATCAAAATTAACAGCAATAAAGGTAATAATAATAAATAAATAAAACGGTACACCACGTAACATGGCAACCGTGATATGCCAAGTCCACAAATAGGACATTATGTCCTCGTTCATCCTACGCATCATTCATTTCATTTTATTTTTTCTATTGGTTAGTATGCATAATCTAGGAAACGTATTTCAGTAGAAATGTGTGGGACAATATGGCGCAAAACACCGTTGTACCAGGCAAGTGTAAACGCATGGTAATTAAAATAATTAATTAAGTGCCATGCATTATGGACCAAATGACACAAAGCAACATATCTTTACAAAACCACGTATGGACCAAAATGACACAAAGCTCTCTTGTGCATTGCCTGCGACCAATTCATGCATAAATAATTAAAAGAATACATGGACCAATTTGTGTGCAGGGGACAAATGGATCAAAATAGTGAAATAGTGCCTACTTTAAGACACAACGCTTGGGACCAACTCATTGCATAGGATGACAGTACAAATGGTTCAAGGCACTAATGTGCTAGGCAATGCAAACGCATGAGACGAAAATTTAAAACAATAAATTATGTGCCATGCACTGTAGGCACATAGGATCAAATAAAAATAAAAATAGAGTATGTGCCAACTTTGAATAACACGCAAGGAGTAGGAAAATTTGTCTATAGTATAGGCTCGGCACACATAAAACAAGAAGAAAGGACAGTACTGTGCCATGCCTCATGGGAAAATGCATGGGTAAGCACCCATTTCCTGCGCATGTTCTGATGCCAGGCACAGTGAAAACAAAAGCAAAAGGAAATAAGGTTGCAAGGAAAAAAAGAGGACTCGTACTAAAGAAAATATGAAAAGAAATATCAAAAAAAGAAAAAGGACCATGCCCTTGATGCGCATGAAACTTGCTGCGTGGGAAACTTGCCTTGGTTCTCGTGCATTGCCAAATTGATAAATTATCCTAAAGCTTACCTATCATATTTTCTAGTGTAAACCGTTTAAAATCTAAAGCGAGAATGAATATCTTGGGGTGAATACCAGTAATCAAACAAACTGAAACCACTCAAAATCCAGAGTAGAAACAATTAATTTGTCATGGCAACACACCAAAACAAGAATCAGCTGAAACGATCAAGGATTGAGATCACAAAGAATGAGTAATTCAGCCGATATTTCACCGTAAACAAAACTGAAACAATTTTGTTTACAGCAAACTATTTCAATATTATAACATCAAAATGATTATAGTCTAGAAGAGTGAGTTTACATATAACTCACCTTTGATTTCAGCAACAATTAGGCTCAGATCTGAAGAAGTATGAGAGCTTTTTGCTGTGGAATTGCCTTCAAGAGCGTGCTGAAACAAGAAAGAAGACATGCAAGCAAAGATGAACATTACAACAAACTCTACAAAAATCTAATGGAATTTTCGTGATTCTCAAAGATTACCTATAGGAGAATTTGAATTAAAGCCGAACTCTTTAATTTGGGTGGATTTTCATATTACAACGTAATTTGAAGTGGAGATTGGATATTTCGTTTTTCAATGATATTCTCAGTTTACAGAAGAAAGCTACGGGGAAGAAGAAATGAAAACATCGTATATATTTTTTCCACTTTCTTAGTTTCCAAATATTTCCTGGAAAACTGTCATTAAGCACCCATGTTTTTATTTCATATCATATCAGCCCATAGTTACTTATTTTAACACTAATTTACATATATTAGCTTATATTTAACATATAAAAACATGTTTTCACCTCAAGTCTTTTTTTTTCAAACATGCTTAAGCTTATACAAATTTACAAACATAATTTTAACGTTCTTTGTTAAATTTAAAACATTATTTTTAGTATCAACTATTTCATTACGTTAATTACAAACCAAGGAATTTCATATTTTATGCCATTAAACATTATTATTTTAAATGGTCGTAACATACCTTATAACCAAACTTTTTTTTAATCACCAAGGATTAAATAGTTTACGCTTATTTATATTTTTAAGCCATCATTCAATCCCCAATTCAAATATGATAATTATTTTAATTAATTCAACAGGTAACCCTGAAAATCAGGGTTGTTACAAAGAATCTTCCACATAAGAATGGAGACCTTTGGCGGAATGCGGCAGTCCTAGATAAAAGAAAAAACAAGCATTCTAGGAATAGGAGTTTGACCATAATTCCACGCTGCTCGAAGGGAAAAAGGACCCCCATTCTAGTCGAAACCCCGATCGTGAGAGTGGGAAATTGCCTTAACAGATTGCATCCTTTTCGACATCTCACTTGTGTAAGACGGTGAACTAGAGAAATCAGTTCGCAAAAGACGACTGTACTTAGCGTAAAGGAATGACGCCCAGAGGGAGCCGTTAGAACCTGACCTAACCCAGAACTTACAGGCACAAGCCGTGAATATATCTCTCAGGTTCTGTAAACCCAGACCCCTTCACATTCGTGATGACAAATAATATCCCAAGAAACCCGATGATGTGTTCTCACATCATCCTTTTTCCTCCTAGAAAAACGACGAGGCCAAAGAGCAATAAGCACAGAAAAACGAGGATGTGGGGGGCCATGGCAGCAAAAACACGATACCCCACAGAATCAAGGGCAGGCTTAATGAGAACAAGTCTATCAGCCTAGGATAAGTGGGTAGAATTTCACCTAAAATCTTACCCCTAGCTTTGTCAGTAAGAAGTTCGAAGATCGTATTGAGTTTACGACCTCGATAGAGGATGATACTAAGGTAAGCTAGAGGGAGAGAGGCAACAATAAAGCCAATGAAGGACTTAATCAAAGAAATCCTTACCTGATCCAAGGATTTAAAAGGAACGAAACGGCTTTTCGAAGAGTTGACAAGTTGGCTAGAACACTGTTTGTAAAGATAAAGAAAGTCCATTAGATTACGAGTGGAGCGTCTGTTCACGTTTGAAAAGAAGATGATATCATCCGCAAATGACAAAGATGAAATCAAGGGACAACCACTAGGGATACCGAAACGATATATCTGACCAGCTATCATAAGAGAGTGCACTCCTCTCACGAAAGCTTTCGCCGCGATGATGAATAGTGAAGGAGAAATGGGATCTTCCTGACGAAGTCCCCTTCCAGATGGTAAAAACCGTTGGCCGATCCGTTGATATGAATGGAAAACCAGCAGTTCGAAATGAGATGCCACACAACATCTATAAACGGCTCGTGTTATGTAACGATGGTCGGAACAAAGCCCTCCTTCCTTACACGCATATCAGTTGGAACACAACTCCCATATAATAAAAGGAATCCCTGATGTTACGTGCATACCAGCTCATATTTGTATACAATTGCTTCAATATATTCCATGATGTGGGACTATTGTATCCAAACCATCATTCCTTCTTAACACCATGCGAGGCAATCCTAACAGTCTCCCCCTTGACTCGCATCCTACGAGTATCTTTTGAGAGCACTACCTTGCCTGCATGGCCCAGCCCGAACCTTCAGCTCTGATACCACTATTATATAACGATAGTCGGAACAAAGTCCCTCCTTCTTTGCATGCATATGAACTGGCACACAACTCCCATATAACAAAAGGAATCCTTGGTGTTACGTGCATACCAGATCGTATTTGTATACAATTCCTTTAATACATTCCGTGATGTGGGACTATTGTATCCAAACCATCATTCCTCCTCAACGACATGCGAGGCAATCCTAACACCTCGGGGATGCCAAAAGCTCTAAGAACCCAGATAACAAAATACCAAGACATGTGACCATAAGTCTTTGCGATATCCAGCTTTATTACCAAATTAGAACCCTTTACTTTGAGATCGATTTGGGAAATAAACTCTTTATCAAGAAGGACATTGTCCATGATAAGACAACCTTTCAGAAAACCCGCTTGGGACGAAGAGATAGTACGATCAAGTATAGGCGCAAGTCTACAAGATAGCACCTTCGAGATAATCTTGTTCGAGAAGTTAAACAAACTAATCAGTCTGTAGTTAGCACAATACTGTGGATTCTCATATTTCGAAATGAGAATAAGATTGGTGGATGTCCATCCCTTAGGAACACACTATTTATTCATTCACACACACATCAAACACTAATTAAATTGTGTTTAATTTATATAAAACACACACTATAATAAGATTCAAAACATTTTAAACGAAGTTTTGAATTCCACTTTTAACATTGTACACAAATCTCATATGTTTATCACCATAATTATTTTACTTATGAAACACATTTATAAATTCATCAACACAAATACAAATACTAATTGGATTGTGTTTGATGTATATAACACAACCATATCCATCATAATAACTTTTTAAAAGTATTCAAACTACATTTACATTTATTTAGACACAACACATGAATATAAATATGTTTATCGAATAATTCTCTTATCTTTTGAAACATATTTATATTTATACAATAAGGTTTTATAATCTCCGTTAATTTAACAAATTAGATAAATTAACTATAATAAACATTTCAAACCCCCAGTATTGATTCATAACCAATATTTATATTTTAAATTTGACAACAATCTAATTAAAAAACCAATGTTGTCACTAATATTATTAAGAAACATAATTATACATTAACAACAAAGTTTTACATCCCTCATTGATTTAATAAATTAAACCAATTAACTCTAATAAACATTTTACAACAACAAATATTGATTCTTAATCAATATTTAATTTTTATTATGAAAACAGCCTAATTAAATCACTGATTGTTTGTGACGATCCCAAAACCCTGTGAAACGGTGTTAAGGATAATCATTGGAATATAACACATCAATCATCATTAGCAGATCACAGATAATAGCATAAACAAGAAATAGAATAATTTACACACATATGACAGCGGAATCATATAGACATCACCACATCAGAGAGCACAGTGCAGGATACAACTTAGTGCATAATAATACAAAATCAGTCACCATCGCCAGAGGCGGAATCATACATAAAGAGTACACAAAATAAATATCAGTCTACATCGCCAATGGCGGAATCATAATACATATACTATAATGGCGGAAAGAGTCAAAGTCAGCATGGTGTAGTCAAGCCTCGCCATGAGCGAAAAGTGCACCAGATACCTGTAACTAGGCTGCCCGTGTGAAAATGAGGGCACCCGAGTTTGCAAGGTGAAAAAAACTACGAGTCAGTCATGGGACTGGTATGAGAAATCTACTTAACTTATTAACAACAATAATAAGGAAAATCAAAGGACCCCGCCACTTTCGCGGAACGGGTTTACTCTAATGAGTGCTAGTGCATGAAATAAAGTAAATGATTAAATCATCGCAATGCTTTTTACAAAATGAAGCCATTATAAGACTCAGGTCCCATCACACAATGCAACGCAAGCCGGAGGATAGACTTTTACCTTATAATGGCCAAAAATGCTTCATACGTATAAAACAAAAGTGTTTGATATTATTACTAGTGCATATAAGTTTTCGAAAGCAAATTCGATCATAAATATCAATCCTAGGCGGCATAGCTACCATCTACTATGTCGCCATACTAGTAATACAATCACATCTGCATATTTCGTATTGGAAATCGGATTCCTTCATGAGTCGAGGAAAGGGGCAAGCTCCTCTCCGATTCGAGACACTCTAGCAAATGCCTCGAGACCGCACACAGCAATCCCAGGATCCTCCAAGGCCGGTCCTCTCTTACTTTTGAGGATTGGCAATTCCTAAACACACGTTTCCCGGTCCTTACAGGTCTATAATCGAGGCGCCTCGTATTCCAATAACCACACAGGTGAAAAGTAGATATAAATGTCAGGGCTGGGAGATCACTGACACCACCATAGCTAGAAAGAAACGTCGTGCACTCCTTGGGTCCTTCTCCCGTTTTTGACTCATACCGGGGTGTGAGGCTCGCGAATTCACGTTATACACAAAGCTACGTCACACAGACCATGCTTTGATCATCAACCACAAGACTTTGCTTTGCAACAGAAGCCTTGATCCTATGCCACTTAGGCGTGTCACACAGGCAATCTACTCCAAGCGACTGATTTCTATCAATACATAACCTCTGAGCTCGTACGTCTCAGAGAAGGGCGTTAAGCAAGAGAATAAATTCTCCGTCGCCAAACAGATATATATTTAACATGGATCAATCAGCATAGAACAAAATCCAATGTCAGACACACAGTCCATTTACAAGTCCGTTCTGGGTTTGAACGAAACCGGAGGCACCAAATCCTCGCATATCCGTACAGTCAACAGTATGTCTGGACGGTTACTACTTCATCTCCTTCAAGGTAGCTACTCCAATCACGAGCATCAGTAGCGCCCCTCCATCCAATGTAAAGATCGTCGGTCTTCAACCATCTTTTACTCTTCGACTTCTCAACGTCGATCGATTATTTGAAATGAGAATGAACTCGGCCTTTTCAAATAACCTACGTATATTTAGATTTTCAAATCAATTTATCACATGGTTAGACTATTTAACATACACATTTCAGTTCTTTAGTTATAATTTTCATGTTAAATACATTCAACCATCGCATTTCAAGCAAACACAACAAAATTGGTTTATTTCCATTCTATATTGTCTATAGTATTTTATAACGATATATCGCCATTTTTATTTATTTATAACGGCCATATTTAATTAAACGACGTTCAGGTCGTGCCGATGCACTGGCGCTGTTTTTCACCAAATTTGTTTTACACATATCTGAAAATCTAACTGTTGGATCTTCACAAATTTTATATCATTAGAAAGATTATTTCAAAAAGAATCCAATGGTTTCAGTTTTGGGAAAATCCGACGGTCGGATCTTCCACACTAGTCGTTTGAAGTTACGATTTCAAATTACGAACTGCAGCGTCGTTATTCGATTTAATTTAATTATATATATATATATATATATATATATATATAATCGTTTCTGGCGCTGTTTTTCTTCATAATTAAACATTCCATACAATCCAACTGTCGGATCTTTACAAAGTTGGTGCCACTGAAAAGATATTTCCAAGGCGAACCCAACGGTTGCAGTTTCGGGAAAATCCAATGGTCGGATTTCCCGCACTAGTCGTTTGAAATCACGGTTTCAAAACGCGAACTGCACGGCCACGATTCGTTTAAATTTTATTTATATTTATATAAATATAGTTCATTCAAAAATTCCTATATCGTTTTCACTTCAAATATTTTACTAACGCCTTTAAATTTTGGAAAAATTCGCCATAACCTTCTTTGTACGGGAGAGGCTGGGAAAATTCCCAAGTAGCCACACGGGCATCTCATCTCAATAAGAAAAAGAAAAAGCCAAGAGGCTAGCCAACAGACTCATAAAATCATCACCTAGACAAAACAGTAAACGTGTACCTGTTTGTCAGGCACAAAATTTTATTCCTCTTCTCTAGCCCCTTTGCTATAACCTGTTCAATAAATATGCATGTACATATATGCAATTCTTATCACTTATCATTTTCCATTCAACTTCATATTTAATTCACTTTGGTTTAAAAATACCATTCATTCTAATGTGGCATGCATAGGCAAAAATCATATCATTAGCTAATTAATGGATATTTCAACTCATGCATATTTATTTGAACAAGTGGTCATTTTTAACACTTCACATTTCAAAGATGATAATTTTGGCGAACTAAAATATATTTCAATACATGAGTATTTTATTTAGTTCCTATACATATTAAAAACAATATTTCTTTCACAAATATTTATTTCAACGCTCGCATATCTTTAGCATATCACATATATGATAAAAATGATATTTTTGTCATTTTAATTATTTGTTCAACATATGAATGTTTTTAACACTTTCTAATTTCAATAAAAATGTAATTTTTATTGTTCGATTTTTTTATTTAACACATGAACTTTTCCAACACACACACTTCTCAACACATGAGCATCTCCACACATGGATAATTTATATATGTTGTTCATATAAGAAAGATGAAATTTTTATTGTTGAAACTATTTATATATAAGGCGAATATTTTACATACTTCATAAATATTATAAAAATGTGATTTTTATTGTTTAAACACTTCATTCATTCACATATGAATTTACTTTTCACACATCACTTCTCAACACATGAGCATTTCCACACATGGATATAGTTTCAACACATGACTTTAATTTCAACGCATGAAGATAATTTCAACATATGAAAATAATTCTAACATATGAATATTATTCAAAATTTCGGCAGCATAACGGCAGGGTAGTTAAAACTGGCACCGTCCCTAGTACGGCTCCTCGCTCTACCTTAAAACCTCACGGTTTTTGACAATGGGGATTCATGCATCTGATTCGTACGCATGCGGCATGTTTTATTTTTATTTCCACAATTATTTCCAATTCATTTCAATCACCAATGGGTATTTTTCAACCACAACCACATCAACCACAAACATTTATTCAACCATTCGCATTTTTCATCCAATATTTCACACCAATACACAACAATAAATATCGTCCATGGTTTGTGGACGAGGGGAGTATACATATATATATATATATATATATATATATATATATATATATAATTTCTATATTTCACTTGCATTTCAACACATATATCAATTATCCTATGCATGTATAATTCATACTTCACTTATATAGCTTACACAACCCACGTTCATGAGGTATACAACACGTGTGTAATTTATATTTCGCTTATATAATTTATACACGACATTTTCCATTCAAATTAATTTAATTTAGAGTTCTCACATTGGTTTTCGGAGTGCTAAAAATCGTAGATGACTCAGAAAAATCCGCGGTCTCTTTTATGTGGTAGAGAACCTCCTGGCGGTCCCGATGTTTCCTGTTTCATTGAATTTCGTCAACACACCATAAAGATATGATTTTTCAAAGTTCAAACATCAAAAAGGATTCACCTTTCACGATGGCTCAAAACTAGGGTTGCAGTTTTCACGAGAACCGAGGCACGATACTACGATCGGAAGGTACAGCGTGGAAGAGGGAGGAAAGGGGAGTCGATCGGTGGTGGTCGGAGGTGGTTCGGTGGTCTCTGGCGATTGGGGCGGCGCTGGGAAGTCGTCGGCTTTGGGTCGACGATTCTCGTCGATGCGGCGACGATATGGGTCAGGGGTTGGTCGGATTTGAAGAGGGAAGGGAGGCACGTCGACTGCTGGTGGTGGCGGAGGTTGCAGTCGCCTGTGGCGGCGGCGATTGGCCTGGGAGGTGGCGAAAACGTGGATCATCGGTGGAAGAGAGAGAAAACGAGGTTTTATGGAGTTTTTTTATTTTTAAAATAATGAAAGAAAAATTTTGATTGGCCAAAGGTTTTATTAAATTTTTAAATAGTGTTTCTCCACACGGACACCAATTCAAACCCAACGACGGTCGTCCTTAGTTAAATACCCCTATCCCGGATACAATGGGATATGTTTCGTTGGCTAATTCGACTGTTACAGTCAGTTATTCTTCAAATTAAAGTATAAAACATTTAATTTTTAACTTTGAACGTACATTTCAATTTGCCAGGGCCACAAACCGATTCAAAAAATTCCAAAAAAAATAAATCTAGCTATGTTTTGACGCTACGGTCCCAATAAAACTAGTTTTGTCGAATTCTGAGATTGTTTGAAAAATGGCCATTTTCTGGTCAATTCAATTTAACAGAAATTGACCAAACACATTTTCTTTTGCCACGCTCACATACTAGCTTCAAAAATTATGAAATTTGAAACCTAGCAATAGTTTGACATCCCGGACCCAAAAAATGTGTTTTCGTCGAATTCCGAGGTCGTTTGCAAAATATCTATTTTCCAGGGCTATATATTCTATATAGCGACCTTTCTGAAAATTCATTCGGCCATAACTTTTGATTCCCGCTATGAAACTTCGATTTTTCAGATTCGTTAGAAAGGTATTGATAAACAGATTTAAATATTTTTGGTTTCACTAAAATCCGTTATATTTTCCACCCGGCACAGTCAGTCAAAGTTTGAATTCAAATTTTCAAACTGACTCACTATTTCTAATTCACTATTTTATTGAAATATTCTATTTCAATTGTTCAAATTCCTTTGAAATAACCAATTTAAAATTTTTAAATTGGCTCGTATTTTCTGGGTTGTTACAATCTCACCCACTTAAAACTTTTCGTCCTCGAAAAGGAAACAACAGTAAAGTAGGAAACAAAATGTAAATGCAAAGTATTGTAAAGGTACCTTGCACCGGAGATAGTCAGAGATGTCCACTCTGCATTTGGGGTAAGCTTGCTTAATGCTTTCCTCAGTCTCCCAAGTACAGTCTCTAGGATCACTACTCCACTGCACTTTAACTAAATGAACCTTTTTGCTTCTTAGCTCTCTAGTTTCTTTGCCAACAATCTTTAATGGCTCGCTTCTGACTGCTAATTCTGGAGTTATGTCTATATCCTGTTGCGCTGCTTCTTCTACAACAAGATCCGGATCATGCACATGTCTTCTAAGTTGAGATACGTGAAAAACATCATGCACTCCAGGCAACCAATCGGGTAATTAAACCCTATAAGAAAGAGTTCCAATTCGTTCTAGTATAGGAAAGGGACCAATAAATCTCAGTGCCAACTTCCCAGTTTTGCCAAATCAGATTACTTCTCTCATCGGAGAAACTTTCAAATAAACATGGTCACCAACAGCAAATGTCAAATCTCTTCTTCTAGAATCTGCATAACTTTTCTGTCGGCTTTGTGCGGTTCTCAATCGCTTTTTGATGAAGTCGACTTTATCGGATGCTTCTCTAATCATATCGGGTCCTAACACAAGTCTATTGCCAGGTTCTACCCAACATGTTGGAGATCTGCACGGTCTGCCATATAATGCTTCAAATGGCGACATTCCCAAACTTGCTTGATAGCCATCGTTATATGAGAATTCTGCCAAATGCAAGTGATCTTCCCATGACCCACAAAAATCAATTATACAAGCCCGCAATAAATCTTCCAGAATTCTATTCACCCGCTCAGTTTGGCCATGTGTTCGAGGGTGATAAGCGGTGCTCATATTCAGTTTCGTTCCCAATTCTGTCTGGAAAGCCTCCCAGAATTTTCTTGCAAATATTGGGTCTCTATCACTGACTATGCTGATGGGAATTCCATGCAGCTTAACGATTTCTTTGAAATATATCTGTGCTAGACTTTGAGCGGTTCTATTGGATCTGACAGGTATGAAATGGGCAGTCTTCATGAAGCGATCTACGATTACCCAAATGCTGTCATTACCTTTCCTGGTTCGCGGCAAACCATCTATGAAATCCATGGAAATCTATTCCCATTTCCAATCTGGGACTTCCAACGGTTGCAACAATCCAGCTAGCTTCTGTTGGTCGCTCTTGACTAATTGACAAGTAGGGCATCTGCTAACATACAAAGAAATATCACTCTTCATTGCCTTCCACCAGAAAGTGCGTTTGATATCGTTGTACATTTTACTTACCCTAAGATGAATGCAAAGTTTAGATTTATGGCATTCATCTAACACTTCTCTTCGAAGGCCTGGAATATTTGGGATGCAAATCCTATCATTTAACCTGAGAACCCCCTTATCGTCAATATAGAAACTTGTGGTTTCACCTTCCTTGACCCTCTGACTGATCTCTGAATGAATTCATCGTCTTTTTGAAGGGCTGAAATCTTATCAATCAATCCAGGCGTAATTATAAGATTGGCAATGATTGCAGTTTTCCTACTAAGCGCATCCGCTACAACGTTAGCCTTTCCCGGCATATACAGGATATCAAGATCATACGCTGCAAGAAATTCTAGCCAACGCTGCTGTCTCAAATTCAGATCTTTCTAGGTGTATAAATACTCCAATTATTGATGATCTGTGTACAGTACAAATTTCTCACCCAATAAATAATGCCTCCAGATTTTCAATGCAAAAACGATAGCTAGCAACTCAAGATCATGAGTTACATAATTCTTCTCATGCGGTTTCAGTTGGCGGCTTGCATAAGCTACTACTTGGCCTCTTTGCATTAACACTGCACCAAGACCTCTAATAGAAGCATCTGTCCAAACCGTCAAATCCTGATTGCCATCAATAATGGTTAACACTGGAGCAGTTGTCAGTTTCGATTTCAATTCCTGGAAAGCTTCTTCACAGTCGGAAGTCTACTTAAATTTCTCATGCTTCTTCGTGAGCTTCGTTAATGGACCAGATATCTTCGGAAAATCCTTAACGAACTTTCGATAATAACTAGCCAACCCCATAAAACTTCTAACCTCTGTGGGTGTAGTGGGTTGTTTCCAGTCTTGAATCGCTGTTATTTTGCTCGGATCTACAGAAATCCCTTTCTTTGACACAACATGGCCAAGGAACTTCACTTCTTCTTGCCAGAAGACACATTTAGAGAGTTAGGCTTTGAAGACGTTCTTTCTTAGAATCTCCAATACTTGTTCTAAGTGTTTTTCATGCTCGGGTTTTGATTTGGAGTTGATTAAAATATCATCGATGAATATGAGGACAAATTTATTCAGAACTCCCCTGAACACTCTATTCAATAGATCGACAAAGTATGCTGGAGCGTTGCACAGGACGAACGGCATTACTAACCATTCATAAAATATGTCTGGACCTCTGAAAGCTGTCAAAGGAACACACTCCTCTACTATTCTCAATTGATGAAAACCTGTAGCTAGGTCCATTCGGGAAAATACTCTCGCCCCATTTAATTGGTCTAGCAGATCATCGATGTGGGGTAATGGGTATTTGTTTTTGAGCGTCTATTTGTTGAGGTCTCGGTAATCAACGCACAATCGAAGAGTACCGTCTGACTTTGGGACAAACACTACAGCTGCACCCCAATTAGAAAAGCTAGGTCTAATTAGACCCTTCCACAACAGTTGACGAGTTTGATCGCCTAATTCTTCTTTTTCCCCTGGAGTCATTCTGCGAATTGGATGCACCACTGGTCTGGCATTGGGAATTAGATCGATTCTGAATTCTATTTCTCTTTGCGGAGGTAAGTTTTCGACTTCTTCAAACACATCCGCATAGTTTCTAACAATAGGAATCTTTTCTGAGGAAGTGGGGATAACTTCTAACGCCGACCAAAATTCTTCTCTATTTGGATTCGAACCTTGGCATGGTACAGTAATATATCCAAGCTTCGTTCGAATTTTTACTATCCTTTCTGCACACTTTACCTCAGCTTCGTATTTCGTTAACCAATCAAGCCCGAGAATGATATCGAATTCGGGAAAGTCCATAACGACTAGATCAAAAGGAAACTTGTAGAAAGAATAAGAGGCTGGCACTTTACAATATGAACTGAGAATAAGAGATCCTCCTATCAGATTATGTACTTCAACCGATTCTTTAAGCTTTTTGTGTTTTAACTTTAATTTGTGAAGTGCGTTACTAACAATAAAACTACGTGATGCATCCGTGTCAAACAATACCGAAACAGGAATATTTTTAATTGTAAGGGTACCTCCCAAAACATCGGGTTTACCTGCTCCTTCGGAAGCAGCTGGCGGGTTCGTCCCGTCATACACGTGAGCTATTGCGGCCTTTTTAAGCAAAGGGCAGTCTTTGACAAGATGATCCGTCTTGCGGCAATTAAAGCAGGAGCGAGGGTTCTGAGAGCCTTGGCTTGAACCTTGAGAATTTGTCTTCTGCCTCTTCGGGGCTATGCAAACATTAGAGAAGTGCCCCATCTTGCCACAATTATAGCAGCTTCCTTTTGGCGGCCTGCCAGTCTGTGGTTTCAAGGATGCTGCTTGGCTTAACTCAGCTTGATTCACAGTAGGCTTGCGGTTGTTTCCGGCTTGGCTTTTAGCGTGATCCTGCTCCAGGTGCCTTTGGTCTAGGTCTTCGTAGTTGCACGACATTTCCACCAATTCATTAAATCCCAGCTTGATGTGGGTTATTGCTCTATCATGGTACTGTCGCTTCAGCCTGAGGATGAACCTCTTATTCTTGGACTTTGCAGTGGCGACAAGCTCCGGAGCATAGCGGGAAAACTATGTAAATTTATTCAAATAATCCTGCACCGAAAGATCCCCCTGCTGGAGGTTGGCGAAGTCATCGTGCATGCGCTCTAGGGCTTGTTCTGGGACATAGTTCTCTTTGAAGAGTTCTTTGAATCCGTACCAGGTTCTACCAGCTTCTCTATTCCTGGCGGTGAGAGCTTCCCACCATAGCTCGGCTTCTTCTTGCATAAGTCAGGCACCCATAATAGCTTTATCTTGATCTCCAAGCCTTAGGCCTTCTAGTATTTTCTCGCATGTTTTGAGCCATGCCAAGGCCTCTATTACTGTGCCAGTTCCCAAGAAGGTTTTGCCACCTAGGTTCTTGTATCTCTTAGTTACGCGGTCCAGCTCGAAGTGTTGAGCGGCCGAGGGTTGTATCAAGGGTCCTTCTTCAACTGGGACTTCTTCTCGTCCTCTGCCACGGCCAACACGGTCTCCTCTAGCAGCGGCTGCTTGGGTAGCCATTGTTCAAGTTCTGTATAAGTAAGAAAAGAGTCAGCTTACAGAAATGATAATTTTATTGCATGGTAAAGCAGAAGAACTCAAGAAAAGATAACGATGGACTGATCAAATTGTTTTTGCTATTCTGCTTAGCTCATTCAAGGACTTTACTAGTCCTATCTCTAATGAGCTACTCGCCTTAGAATACTACTGATTCTATTCCAACGAAGTGTTTAATGTGTTAAATTCAAGAACTAAGGTTAACCAAAGCTCTGATACCAGCTGCGATGATCCCAAAACCTCGTGACATGGTGTTAAGGATAATCATTGGAATATAACACATCAATCATCATTAGCAGATCATAGATAATAGCATAAACAAGAAATAGAATAATTTACACACATATGACAGCGGAATCATATAGACATCACCACATCAGAGAGCACAGTGCAGGATACAACTTAGTGCATAATAATACATAATCAGTCACCATCACCAGAGGCGGAATCATACATAAAGAGTACACAAAATAAATATCAGTCTACATCGCCAATGGCGGAATCATAATACATATACTATAATGGCGGAAAGAGTCAAAGTCAGCACAGTGTAGTCAAGCCTCGCCATGAGCCAAAAGTGCACCAGATACCTGTAACTAGGTTGCCCGTGTGAAAATGAGGGCACCCGAGTTTGCAAGGTGAAACAAACTACGAGTCAGTCATGGGACTGGTATGAGAAATCTACTTAACTTATTAACAACAATAATAAGGCAAATCAAAGGACCACGCCACTTTTGCGAATGGGTTTACTCCAATGAGTGCTAGTGCATGAAATAAAGTAAATGATTAAATCATCGCAATGCTTTTTATAAAACGAAGCCATTATAAGACTCAGGTCCCATCACACAATGCAATGCAAGCCGGAGGATAGAGTTTTACCTTATAATGGCCAAAAATGCTTCATACGTATAAAACAAAAGTGTTGGATATTATTACTAGTGCATATATGTTTTCGAAAGCAAATTCAATCATAAATATCAATCCTAGGCGGCATAGCTACCATCTACTATGTCGCCATACTAGTAATACAATCACATCCGCATATTTCGTATTGGAAATTGGATTCCTTCATGAGTCGAGGCAATGGGCAAGCTCATCTCCGATTCGAGACACTCTAGCAAATGCCTCGGGACCGCACACAGCAATCCCTGGATCCTCCAAGGCCGGTCCTCTCTTACTTTTGAGGATTGGCAATTCCTGAACACACGTTTCCCAGTCCTTACAGACCTATAATCGAGGCGCCTCGTATTCCAACAACCACACAGGTGAAAAGTAGATATATATGTCAGGGCTGGGAGGTCACTGACACCACCATAGCTAGAAAGAAACGTCGTGCACTCCTTGGGTCCTTCTCCCGTTTTTGACTCATACCGGGGTGTGAGGCTCGCGAATTCACGTTATACACAAAGCTACGTCACACAGACCATGCTTTGATCATCAACCACAAGACTTTGCTTTGCAACAGAAGCCTTGATCTTATGCCACTTACGCGTGTCACACAGGCAATCTGCTCCATGCGACTGATTTCTATCAATACATAACCTCTGAGCTCATACGTCTCAGAGAATGGCGTTAAGCAAGAGAATAAATTCTCCGTCGCCAAACAGATATATATTTAACATAGATCAATCAGCATAGAACAAAATCCAATGTCAGACACACAGTCCATTTACAAGTCCGTTCTGGGTTTGAACGAAACCGGAGGCACCAAATCCTCGCATATCCGTACAGTCAACAGTATGTCTGGACGGTTACTACTTCATCTCCTTCAAGGTAGCTACTCCAATCACGAGCATCAGTAGCGCCCCTCCATCCAATGTGAAGATCGTCGGTCTTCAACCGTCTTTGACTCTTCGACTTCTCAACGTCGATTGATTATTTGAAATGAGAATGAACTCAGCCTTTTCAAATAACCCACGTATATTTAGATTTTCAAATCAATTTATCACATAGTTAGACTATTCAACATTCACATTTCAGTTCTTTTGTTATAATTTTCATGTTAAATACATTCAACCATCGCATTTCAAGCGAACACAAAAAAATTGGTTTATTTCCATTCTATATCGTCTATAGTATTTTATAACGATATATCACCATTTTTATTTATTTAAAACGGCCATATTTAATTAAACGACGTTCAGGTCGTGCTGATGCACTAGCGCTGTTTTTCACCAAATTTGTTTTACACATATATGAAAATCTAACCGTTGGATCTTAACAAATTTTATATCATTAGAAAGATTATTTCAAAACGAATCCAACGGTTTTAGTTTCGGGAAAATCCAACGGTCGGATCTTCCACACTAGTTGTTTGAAGTTACGATTTCAAATTACGAACTGCAGCGTCGTTATTCGATTTAATTTAATTATATATATATATATATATATATATATATATATATATATAATCGTTGCTGGCGCTGTTTTTCTTCAGATTCGAATTAAACATTCCAGACAATCCAACCGTCGGATCCTTACAAAGTTGGTGCCGTTGAAAAGATATTTCCAAGGCGAACCCAACGGTTGCAGTTTCGGGAAAATCCAATGGTCGGATTTCCGCACTAGTCGTTTTAAATCACGATTTCAAAACGCGAACTGCACGGCCATGATTCGTTTAAATTTTATTTATATTTATATATTTATATAAATATAGTTCATTCAAAAATTCCTATATCGTTTTCACTTCAAATATTTTACTAGCGCCTTTATATTTTGGAAAAATTCGCCATAACCTCCTTTGTACAGGAGGGGCTGGGAAAATTCCCAAATAGCCACATGGGCGTCTCATCTCAAAAAGAAAAAGAAAAAGCCAAGCGGCTAGCCAACAGGCTCATAAAATCATCACCTAGACAAAACAGTAAACGTGTACCTATTTGTCGGGCACAAAATTTATTCCTCTTCTCTAGCCTCTTTGCTATAACCTGTTCAATAAATATGCATGTACATATATGCAATTCTTATCACTTATCATTTTCCATTCAACTTCATATTTAATTCACTTTGGTTTAAAAACACCATTCATTCTAATGTGGCATGCATAGGCAAAAATCATATCATTAGCTAATTAATGGATATTTCAACTCATGCATATTTATTTGAACAAGTGGTCATTTTTAACACTTCACATTTCAAAGATGATAATTTTGGCGAACTAAAATATATTTCAACATATGACTATTTTATTTAGTTCCTATACATGTTAAAAATAATATTTCTTTCACAAATATTTATTTCAACGCTCGCATATCTTTAGCGTATCACATATATGATAAAAATGATATTTTTATCATTTAAAATATTTGTTCAATAAATGAATGTTTTTAACACTTTCTAATTTCAATAAAAATGTAATTTTTATTGTTCGATCTTTTTATTCAACACATGAACTTTTCCAACACACACACTTCTCAACACATGAGCATCTCCACACATGGATAATTTATATATGTTGTTCATATAAGAAAGATGAAGTTTTTATTGTTGAAACTATTTATATATAAGGCGAATATTTTACATAATTCATAAATATTATAAAAATATGATTTTTATTGTTTAAACACTTCATTCATTCACACATGAATTTACTTTTCACACATCACTTCTCAACACATGAGCATTTCCACACATGGATATAGTTTCAACACATGACTTTAATTTCAACGCATGAAGATAATTTCAACATATGAAAATAATTCTAACATATGAATATTATTCAAAATTCCGGCAGCATAACGGCAGGGTAGTTAAAACTGGCACCGTCCCTAGTACGGCTCCTCGCTCTACCTTAAAACCTCGCGGTTTTTGACAATGGGGATTCATGCATCTAATTCGCACGCAGGCGGTATGTTTTATTTTTATTTTCACAATTATTTCCAATTCATTTCAATCACCAATAGGTATTTTTCAACCACAAACAATCAATATCAACCACAAACAATTATTCAACCATTCACATTTTTCATCCAATATTTCACACCAGTACACAACAATAAATATCGTACATGGTTTGTGGATGAGGGGAGTATATATATATATATATATATTCTATATTTCACTTGCATTTCAACACATATATCAATTATACTATGCATGTATAATTCATACTTCGCTTATATAGCTTACACAACGCACGTACATGAGGTATACAACACGTGTGTTATTTATATTTCGCTTATATAATTTATACATGACATTTTCCATTCAAATTCATTTAATTTAGATTTCTCACATTGGTTTTCGGACTGCTAAAAATCGTAGATTACTCAGAAAAATCCGCGGTCTCTTCTATGTGGTAGAGAGCCTCCTTGCGGTCCCGATGTTTCCTGTTTCATCGAATTTCGTCAACACACCATAAAGATATGATTTTTCAAAGTTCAAACATCAAAAAGGACTCACCTTTCACCATGGTTCAAAACTAGGGTTGCAGTTTTCGCGAGAACCGAGGCACGATACTATGATCGGAAGGTACAGCGTGGAAGAGGGAGGAAATGGGAGTCGATCGGTGGTGGTCGGAGGTGGTTTGGTGGTCTCTGGCGATCGGGGCGGCGCTGGGAAGTCGTCGGCTTTGGGTCGACGATTCTCGTCGATGCGGCGACGATAGGTGTCAGGGGTTGGTCGGATTTGAAGAGGGGAGGGAGGCGCGTCGACTGCTGGTTGTGACGAAGGTTGTAGTCACCTGTGGCGGCGGCGATTGGCCTAGGAAGTGGCGAAAACATGGATCGTCGGTGGGAGAGAGAGAAAACGAGGTTTTCTGGAGTTTTTTATTTTTAAAATAATGAAAGAAAAATTTTGATTGGCCAAAGGTTTTATTAAATTTTCAAATAGTGTTTCTCCACACGGACACCAATTCAAACCCAACGACTGTCGTTCTTAGCTAAATACCCCCATCCCGGACACAATGGGATATGTTTCGTTGGCCAATTCGACTGTTACAGTCAGTTATTCTTTAAATTAAAGTATAAAACATTTAATTTTTAACTTTGAACGTACATTTCAATTTGCCAGGGCCACAAACTAATTCGAAAAATTCCAGAAAAATAAATCTAGCTATGTTTTGACGTATGGTCCCGACAAAACTAGTTTCGTCGAATTCTGAGATCGTTTGAAAAATGGCCATTTTCTGGTCGATTCAATTTAACAGAAATTGACCAAACACATTTTCTTTTTCCACGCTCACATACTAGCTTCAAAAATTATGAAATTTGAAACCTAGCAATAGTTTGACATCCCGGACCCAACAAAATTGGTTTCGTCGAATTCCGAGGTCGTTTGCAAAATATCTATTTTCCAAGGCTATATATTATATATAGCGACCTTTCTGAAAATTCATTCGGCCATAACTTTTGATTCCCGCTATGAAACTTCGATTTTTCAGATTCGTTAGAAAGGTATTGATAAACAGATTTAAATATTTTTGGTTTCACTAAAATCCGTTATATTTTCCACCCGGCACAGTCAGTCAAAGTTTGACTTCAAATTTTCAAACTGACTCACTATTTCTAATTCACTATTTTATTGAAATATTCTATTTCAATTATTCAAATTCCTTTGAAATAACCAATTTAAAAATTTTAAATTGGCCCGTATTTTCCGGGTTGTTACATTGTTGTTGTTAATATTATTATCATAATGAAAGCTACATATTTACTTATTAACAACGATCAACAAATCCAGCATTACATTATTACTATTATTATTACTTAAATCTTCCAGCATGGTTTAAAACACAATTCCCTATTTTATTGTGACAAGAAATATTCTTGCATTTGAAACCCAAACAAACAGTTTGATAATTACCCGAACCAACAATTTGTCATGAGCATTGAAAATTAACTTTCAACCTAAATATTGATTCCCACTCAATATTATATATTTTCATTATTCATACTAATCAACAAGTTTTGATTTACAAACACATATTGGAATAAATTATTTATTAAATTAAGAACATATAATTTATTCCAAACACAGTAACCGAAAAACCCTAAATTCCTTATTTCTTGTTTTAAATAATATACGAGTTGGGCTTCCGAACTCGTATTTTACTCTCTGTAGATTTAAAATATAGAAAATATATTGTAGTATGTTTTGCCGAGGTACCCAAAAATCCAGGTTGTTACAATATACAATAAAGATACTCATAGATGAATTGTCACTGCATGATACAACGTCTACCAGAGTTAAAAACAAATCCTATCAGCTGGACAGTTATAAAATATGACCTTACAAATGCTGATAGGTGAAATAAAATATAGCAGAAATAAAATAATGCAACAGGAAAACTTCCAACTCTACTCCGTGAGCTCCACACCCAAAAGAAGACAACTTGAAAACAAGCTCGGTTTGACCCCGAGCATTATAATGAAATAATACACGAATCGGTCTTGAATGCTAACTCGAGAAAACTCAAGTAAAAGGAAGCATACAATAATCATGTGAGACCACACCATTGATCGCGAAATGGGTTTTTAACCCCACAAGAACAACATATATGTATAAGCATAAATACAAAACAAAATAATGAAACAACAAGAAATGGGTGTCGTATGTAAAATTTACCAACATAAAAGTAATAATACGACAATACCCCATTGAGAAGAGTGCACAACACTTCTCGATGGAAACAAAGAAATTAATCCAAAAATTTGGATCGAACAAGGAAAAAGTTGATTTTCCCGAAATTATTGGGCTGCACCATATACCGTGGACTGGGCCACATACAATAACATTCAATCTCATCATGGATACAAGTAATTGAACATCGCAAAGGTTTTATCTTCTGGGTGCAATTAAAATTGGAAAACTTATAAAATCAAAATCAAAGGAATACAATGAGAAGTTTTCCAACAAATGACTAGGAGGGTGTGCCCACCTGACCGAATAGTATATCTCTAAAATATAGTTGAGAACTACACTATTCTCAGAAATGTAGTAGCCAAACCTCACCAACTTTACCGAGTATCCAAGTATTTCACATCTTGTGTGCATACAACCGAACCACCCCAAGAGTAGATGTGAAATTACCCTAATGGGAGCAACCCTATATAGCTAGACATCCATTCACTTTCTGAATTTAGTCATTTACAACAAAGGATAACAACATTAGAAGAGCAACAAACCGTTTTGATTTGACGATGCAACACAAGAAAGCTAAACCAATATTTGTTAAATCAATTATGGGGAATATTCAAAATGATCATATATGAAAATTAAATCACATTTTCTTACCATTATTTATCGAACCCAAACTTATATTATCTCTTGGTTAAAAATAAAGTCGTAAAGTCGGACAAGTTGAGGTAGTTATCACTAGGCATCATCGGACAATGTTTCCAAACTTCGAGATAAGGGAAGTTTTTGTTCTTCAACATTTAGTGACAAGAGTTTAAATAGATATTTTCCATATAAGCGATATCCTTTATGGAAATTTCTTTCCATATTCATATCGAAAATATTTAAACTTCAAAACTTGTGCTTGTGCTTTCTTTTCACATTTTAGATATTTGAAAGAAAATAACTTTAACTATATTCTTTAAACTATTAGTTTTCAAAAAGGTAGTTATAATTTTAAGTGTACTTCAAAGGAAAGTCGAAAACCAGTATTAATTTACAACATCAATTTCAATAAAACCCAACACACTTTACACATAGATTAAATTTCAAACCGTTTCTATTTAAAAAGAACACTCTTATTTAAAACTATCGTTTATAAGATCTAAAGAATAATATTTATCCAAAAGTAGTATAAATTAAATTTAAATGCTTTAACATACTTTAAAAAAAATATTAATCATCTTGAAAGACAATTTATAGAACTCTTTTCATAACTCTAAAAACCATATTTGTTATTCTCAAAGGGGAAATAAACCGAATACAAAGATTTGCTTATAACTTTGAAACAAAAATAATTATCGCATAACATAATTAATCGCATTTATGATCCTTTATAATTAATAAATCATTTATTTACAAACCTTAATTAAATTAATAAATCAAGTTTAAAACTTTTTTATGTATCGGATAATAATTCTTTTTATTTGATAAGTTAAATTAGTTTTATTCATCTCATTAAATCAATTCACTTCATTATAAAACAACTTGATGAAAATGGATCAATCAAACCAAATCTCATTAGTTAAAATAAGATAATAGGCGTAAGGCATTATTCATTAAAATGATTATAAATTTCAATTTAATCGTCGATTAAAAATAATTAATTAAATTTTAAGTTTCAGTAACTATAGCCGATAATAAAATTTAATTATCGTTGATTAGAATGAATAATCAAATTTCAGTTCATTACTTATATGCAAAAAGTCAGGCTCATTTGTCATTTGTTAAAATAGATAATTGAATCTCATTATTATTAACTCGAATAATAAGTAAATTTATAAGTATCATTAATCAAAATGACAATTTTATTCAAACATCGATCCTGTGAAACCACGAGCTTAAATTAAACAAAATGTTTAATTTACTTCAATTAACTACAATATGAGAATACACATAAGTAAATGAAGACCATAAATGAGAATTAGCAAACAAATGCAAATAGAATATAGATATAAATGAATGGGTGAATGTGGATAACATATGAATATAACAAAGGAACAATTAATTCATTATCGACCACACACAAGTGTGTATATTTCGGAGTGTTCCTTCGTGACCTAATCCGCTACCTACGCCTTGCTTTTCCTTTTATATTGTCCCTTACTTATATGCATGTAAAGAAGATAATATAATCTAATTCATTTAAGATGAATCTTCCACTTAAAAGCAGGTAATGTCAAAGGTCATCCATTCGTTGATGGGAATGTATATCGACAACTACCAACAAAGAAGTAAATCAAGCAATCAATCAAACAAACGATCACATATATCACACAAATAAATATCGGTTCAACAATAGATATTTATGTTATACAATATGATAATATAATTCTTCAGAAAGTGTTAAGAGTTAACTCACTATACATTCCAATTGAACGATTCACGTCGTTTTATCTAATTTCAAATAGACATTTGAAATTGGACGAAATTCCAAATAACTCCAATTCACTTCAATCAAACTCGTACATGTAGCTATCGCAAATAGGATTCCAATGCAATTTGTTTCATGTGAAAGCGACCTCGTATGAAAAAGTTATACATGTAATAGCATTTCATATAACTTAAAATAGATTATATATTCACAAATGACATCATTAAACCCTTAATCACCTTGTTAACGTTAAACTAATCCCCCCAAAGTCGTTCGTTCCAATTCGAACAAAATCCATATGTGTTTGATCCCTTCCAATGAACGTTTCGCCACCCATGATGCATTGGGCCCCACTGCGACTTCACCGTCGCCACCCTCTCACTGAGACGCCACCCAGCAACCCCGACCACCAACGATGATTCAATTCGTCAGAAAACCGCAGTGATCGAGAATCGTACATGTGACCAAAACGCCACCCACACGCAACCATAGGTGACCAGATCACCATCACCATGATGCACAGCCTCTTCTGCAACTATCTCTGTTAGGGACATTTACACAGAAGTTCATTGTTGACGAACTATGCACTGAAAAACGAAACTGCTCCAGTTCGGGGTTTCGCGATATTCCGTCCTCCGATGATCGAGCGTTTGGCATGGATCAACTCCAAATAACGATGCGAACAACTTTCCAATTGAGAGTTTTTGCTGATTGTGGATGGATTGGAAGATTAAATTTAAACCACTGATTGAAGAGATGAGGTGCTTATATAGCCTCTCCAAAACACTATTCATTCTGTCCGAAAATTCTCGAACTCGAACTGAGACGTGCTCACTGTTGCTTATAACCAATAACCCACATTCTGAACACAATGGAACATGTTTTAGAAGCTAATTCGATCATATTTAATAGTTATTCTTGAAATCAAATTATATGTTATTTTAATTTCAAATCGTTTATCGATACGTATTTATATTGCGCATGACCACATAACAACTCTAATGGATATGAAAATTGAATTCTTATAATATTTTACCATTCCGGATTCGATAAAACTGGTTTCGTCGAATTTCAAGATCATTTAAAAAATGACTATTTTTCCTATTAAAATATTCTTTTAAAATATGATGTAATTATTGATTCAAGCACAAATTATTTATTACTGTCAATAAATTTACTAAATTGATTTATTATCAATATTAACTAAACTATGTCAAATGAAATTATCATATTCATTTAAATTAATACTTAATCACGATTTCAAGTATTAAATAACTACTAAATTGGAATTCAAGTTGTTAAGTTCTAAAAATTCATCCATTTAAATATTAAAAATCTAATAGCCAAAAAATTTGGTTGTTATAGTGCATCTCAAAAGCACCACCAAATCCGATTATGTTATTATACAAGAGAAGATAATGGAATTCATCAAGTGTGACTTAAGAGCATCACCAAAACTGGCTATAGGATATAATAAACCAAAGCTGAAACTCATAAAAAACAATACAGTCCATCAAGTGTGTCTTAAAAGGACCACCAAATTTAGTTATGGAGCACGTAAAACTAAAGAAATTCAAACTTATAGTATATAATAATATTCGTCAAATGCATCTAAAAAGCATCATCAAAACTGATTATGCATTATACTAAAGTAAAAACCCTCAAAATCATATAAAGCAGAAAAATTTACAAGTGCGTCTCAAAAGCACTAACAAAATGCATCACTCATAAAAGGAACTCATATAAAACAACAAAATTTATCAAGTGCATCTCAAAGGCACCACTGAAAGCTGGTTATACATTGCATAAAATAAAAGTAGCTCAAACTCATATCAATTTGGAAAATTCATCAAGTGTATCTCCATGTACTAACAAAATTGATCATATTTTACATGAGAAATGAAGCTCAAACTCATATAAAACAACAAAATTCGTCCAAGGCGTCTCAAATGCACCATTAAAACTTGGTTATGGATTAAATAAAAGTAAGAAAACAACAAATCATATCAAATAGCAAACCCTTAAAGTGCTTCTTAAAGCTTCCCCAAAATGGTTACATATTATGTAAGAGCCATTAAATTTATAAATACAAAAAGAAAATGAAAAATTGCAATCATATTACACTGTTCGAACACAAATGAGCATTCTTCACATTTTCTACACTTTGTGCTTGATGCCTTCACATTTTCCACACCATGCGTTTGATTTTTGTTCTTGTTGAGGATTCAATGACCAAGTCCTCTTTTGACCCTTTTCGTTTTGGTAAGTTCATGTCTTTCACCTTTTTTTTGTTATGTCCGGTCTGAAATAGATTTGTGGTTCTCTTTCCATTCCATAATCTAATAGAAATTCAAATGTTAATCAATAGAGGTTCCTCACATTATAACATATGGTAAGTCTGATGATTCGAGAAAAACACGACGCTTGCTTTAATTTTACCAAATTCATTGTTCAACTAATTATGTTTATTATCATGTACATGCAAGAATCAAGGAAGATTATAATCTAAGAATTATGTCGATGCGGCTTTAACAAATGCGATGTCCCTTTCTTTGATTTATGTGCATAATGTGATTATATAATTCATCGATCGATTGATTATATAATTTTTTTTTTTTAAATAATATTGTATTATTAAATTAATCTACTATAACATGATTTATTTAAGAATTTGTTGCACTTTTTAATTAACCTATGTATATATATCAAATGTTATTACAGTAGAAATATGATGTTAACGGTAGATTTAAATGTAATAGATACTTTAAAAAAAAATTAGACAAAAGATCTTAAACCGCTAAAAACATGGAAGAAAACAACTCCGAAAAAGGGAAAGTAATATTTTGACCATGGAAAAAAAATTGATTTTGAACAATAACATAAAGAAACCTTTCTAACGGTCGGTTCGGAGACAATATTAATGAAACACCTCTTTTATGAGTGTTAATTTTCAACAGGCAATACAAAAATGAAATTATAACATATTTTCCTTCTTAAAATGGCAAATGCAAAGCATTCAAATGAGCAAAAGTAACAAAACATAAAAGTGAGTTAAAGGTCATAATCACAATGCAAACAAAACATAACCACATAAAATACAGAAGCATTCACAAAGCATAGAAAACTCATTCCAAATTGTACTCTAGCACATACAAAAGCAAGCTTATAAGATAAAGATTGGCAGATAATGAACCAAACATCCAACTTCAAACATCAAAAAGTCCACTGTAAACAGTACATCATAATATCTAAATAGCAAACAGCACATTATAAATCTGCATCTGCAATAGCTATAAACACATCATAAACCAAATTTTATCTTATAACTAAAATTAAAATGGACACCAAAAACTCACCTGGTAAAATTTGCGTTACTGGCGCTGCAGGCTTCCTTGCATCATGGCTTGTCAAGCGTCTACTTGAGCGTGGCTACCATGTCACAGGCACCGTTAGAGATCCTGGTATGATAAAGAAAACTGTGTACTACTTGAATATATGTCTAAAATGATGAATTTAACACTTTGATAATCAACCGTCTTATGGTAACAGTAGATTGACTCATAGATTTAATGTCGGTGTGTTTGACTGAACGCACAGGAGACTACAGGAAGATCGGGCATTTGTGGGAACTCGAAGGTGCAAAAGAAAGGTTACATTTGGTCAGAGCTGAGCTCATGGAGGATGGAAGCTTTGATAGCGCTATTATGGGTTGCCAAGGAGTTTTCCACACTGCCTTTCCTGTTCTATACCCCACATCCGACCCAAAGGCAAGTCACAGACATACATAATACATATGGTTTCTATTTTTGATGCAGTTGACAATACAAAGGGACATTGTCCATGTCCAAATATATGTGAATTTTTTTTTTTTTTTTTTTTAAATAGGCCGAAGTCCTTGATCCAGCTGTTGAAGGCACATTAAATGTGCTACGTTCGTGCAAGAAAAATCCTACCCTGAAAAAGGTCGTTCTCACATCGTCAGTGGCGGTGGTGTCAAGACCATCTGCGACTCCAGAAAAGCCATTAGACGAAAGCATGTGGAGCGATGCTCAACACTGTGAAAACATCAAGGTAAGCCACTTGGTTCTTAAATTTTCATGCAGTAGATAAACATGCAATTAATATATGTTTCTTTGTACATGTAGCAATTGTTCGCACTTGGAAAGCTGTTATCGGATAAAATGGCATTTGATTACTCCAAGGAGAATGGTTTTACTCTGGTTTCTGTGAACCCGTCTTTTATAATCGGACCGAGTTTGTCTAAAAATTTGCATCTTACTGCAGAAGAAACACTCGCATTTCTCAAGGGTAAACTCTACTTGACAATGTATTCAATATAAATTATTTTCTTCATCAACATGAAAGATGCGCCAATTTCGAACTCCTCCACTAAAAATACACCGATTAAGACAGCTAAACGTTCAAAAAAAAAAAAAAAAAAAAAAAAAAAACCTTTTAAAACATTGGATGTGGGCACTGCTCTGGTTTCCAAAATAGAGCAATGCAAACAGATTCCATGCATGATTCATACACTCGCTCATATCAGTTGACAACATAAAAATATTGTTAATATGCATTAAATTGTTAATATGGTCATCCATTATCAACAAACAAGAAAGAGCATCAATTCGAATACATAGAAGAAATATGAGGCTGGTACAGCTCATAAATTGCGACCAAAATGTCATCTTGCAGGAGACACTAGAGGTTTTTTTCAGCTTGAGAGAATGGGATATGTCCACATTGATGATGTCGCTAATTGCCATATAGCAGTCTACGAAAGTGATGCGGCTGAAGGAAGATATATATGTAGTTCGGTTGTGCTTGAGGCACCCGAACTAGCATCAATTCTTACCAAGCGTTACCCATGGCTTTCAATTTCATCACAGTTCGACGATAACTACGTACAAAGGCCGCACTTCGAATACAACAACTCTAAAGTCAAGCAACTGGGCATCAAATTTAAAGGGATTGAAGAGATGTTTGATGACTGTATCCAGTCGCTCAAGCAACAAGGCCATCTACCATGACATAAAGGAATATATGGACAAACGATATATGATGCAGCGAATAAAATATATTTGAAATTAATCAATCTGGGTCATGTAAGTTTGTAATAAAAATACTTCATTTACATTGTACCTCAGGATCAAGTGATATACTTCATTTCCATGATTCCTTAATTAACTTGATGCTCACAGGTATACACAGTGTTCACACTTGTCATAGGGATCTGCTAGGAAGCCCGAAATTCAGGGTGCGATTATGTACGAAAATGTATCCTACGCACGTAATTCAAGGGAGAAAGTCTACTGTACATGCAAGATCATTCCCGCACCTTTCGGGTCTTTGATGTTTCGGGCTTTATAGCAATTCTGCTTGTCATATACCGTATAATTGCGTACGAACTCAGTGCAAACGCATGCAATTATAAACACTTATCAAATGCGTTCAAAATGAATTTTGGAGAAAGCTTGCATTCCATATCAGATCGTAAATACCATACTAATCTAACTTATCCTGTCACAACTCTATCAACAATCTACAAAATGAAGTTTATGCTGCAGATTCGTATCTATGTTTCTGAAACTTCCATTGATAATTGCACATCTTGATATTTATCAAAGTCAAACATGAAACAGAACAGTCATTTGCCTTGTAAGCTAAACTCAAGTGATAAAACTTCATTAGAATCTTGTATAAGCTCATTGACTTGGTGCTCTTTTCTTGATTAGTATATCCAGTGCTAAGATGAATGTTGGTCTTCAAAGTAAGGAGAATAGTTTACTAATCCAAACATTGGACGTTATACCCTTCCTACCAAGATTCTATTAACAATCTACAAAAACAAGTGGGACATAGGACCTCTCACTTTCTAGTACAAAAACAATAAGTCGGATATAACGTCTCACTTGCTAGTAGCCTAGTACCACCATTCGTCTGTCTTGTAGTCCTCTTAAGCTCCACAGCCAACTCAACATCATAAATTGATACTCTCGATGAATACATAATGTCCAAACTAAGCCTAATAGGAAACATAGTTCCATCCAGCACTAAGACGCGTGTACAAAATTTACACTTAAATAGCACTTGTACGGAATGTGTTTAGGATGTTGGCTTTTGATAAAAGAGGCGTTGTTTTCATTACCATAAACACCTAACATTCCTGTCAGTATTCTATTAACAATCTGAAAATACAAAAGGCTAAAGGTACCTCCTTACTTGCCATTTCCATCTTGTATCTGTCCTCTAATCCTCTTTAGCTCCACAACCAACTCACGACCGTTAGGCTTATCATCCTTGTCCTCTGCTACATATATCCAAATGCCAGCTCAGCACCCGACATGTATATCTCCTCCTCGTCTAACAAGCAAAGAGTTCACTACTTGATGTAATGCCCCGACATGTATCCTAGACACTACAAGGTCTGCTAATGATACATCTCTCTTGTCTCTCTTCATATCCCCTGCCTTCATTCCCGTTATTAGCTTTAACAGAACTACCCCTAGATTAATAGAAACAAAATCACCATCAAATATATGTATCTAGCATCGGTCTCCAATCATCAGTAGCAACCTAAACTAGGAGGCGATGATACCAACAGAACACGTCTGACTGAATGGTAATTATTCCGCACTACGCTGGGTTCGATCATAAACGGGGAACCACCATAAGAATGCTAAACAACTGACTTTCGCATGGTACGCAACTCAATCTAATTACGCGCCACTGTAAAGACATGCGAGCTTGTCCTCCTAGAACATGCCTACGGTTATCGAGAGTCCAAGCTCTAACTTGAGGAAAATACAGGGTTAGTGTGGGATCTAGTTAGGACAACTCATGTTATGAAAATAATCGTAGTTCCAGTACTGCAGAATCTCGCAAAAATCAGTAATCGAAGCAATCCTAGCCTAACGACGCATTGATGATCCAATCCTCTATACAAGTAGGCTAATATAGAAGTACCCCAATCATACACAAAGGGAGTACTGTCAAATGAAAACTCTGCAACTGCAACCACATCACCACAAGGTATTGTGCTAGAAGTGTTTGAGAAAAATAAATTACCCATCATATACAGAACAAAAGGCCTAGCAATCTCCAAATGGTTATTTTTAGGATGTACTTGTAATAATGTATGGATTGCTTGTTTGATGTACGAGCATCTAATATGGAAAGCAGAAGTGGAACCACTCCGTAAGTCAAGATGTGACAGTACAACAACCAAAAGTCATAATCCTAATACCGCTCATCATACGGTAAGGTTTCACCCTGACTAATGGCTAAACCAGTAAACATAGAAAGGTCTAGAGGGGTGAAACCTAACTTCCCAAAACTAAAGTAGAATGTATGAGTTGTTTTTCACCGACAAGAAGCCAACGCACCAGATAATTGAACATCATTATTTAAAAGGTTTTCGATAACCTATTTAAACAATTATACACTATTAATAGCAAATTAAAAGAGTACGTAAAATTATCATGTAGGTATGTATGTAAAAAACATACTAAAAAAGTCATCTAATCCGATATCACGAAGAAACCCATGAATGGTGGCATGTGTGTCGTACTCATGCGAGTCAACCTATATGTACGGAAAAGACTAACCCAAAAGTCATGTGTACGCTTGTCTAGAGCCTAATATTATATGCAGTTATTATTCAGTTTTCGTACTATGTAAATCTCTTAATTAAAAAGAAGTTAAATAAATCTTACAAACGCGTCAACTAAAGTGATGACGTGTTCTGCGCCTTTAGGCAATTCACGAAAATTAGCAAACTGCTTGTCCAAGTCTCAAATTCGGGTCTTTGTGAGGTTCAAAAAATGCATGGTCGCTGCCTCTAGCAACGAGTCTTCTCCTGACCGTTGTTATACGACGACCTTCTGTACCGCCTGTAACGAACAAAGATTTTCGACCCTGAAAATCGACGTAAAAACACCATGTCGAATATTCAAGCATCGAAAATAGCATAACGTTATTAGAAAGAAATTAAAGGGTGAGATAAGAAAGAAAGAAACAGTAGAATAGAAGAAGAAGAAGAACTAACACAATACAGAGTCTCACATCATAGCAGAACAAAATACAATATAGAAATAACTTTTATTGAGAGCTTGAAATAATACTTACAATATCATAGTACATTAATACATCTGAAAAGTTATAATAACAAGTCCTCATATAGATCACACAGCGGAATAATAACCGCATAAAATCATACGTCTGAACTCCTTCAACTCGCCCCTGGACTTCACATCATTCGATAACCTAAACCTATACAACACTGTATATCCCGAGCATTACAAACAACGGGTCAGTCTAGTAAACTAGAGTGAGAAAAACTCGCTAAGTTTATAATATCATCGATCTTCGTTTTAAAGTTCAAATCAATTTTGAATTAAAAAGATAATCGTAAGACCAAATCCAAACATAAATACTGACGGTTTTTACCTTACGATAACCCAAAATATTTTGAAACCCATATATTATTCTGATATTATGATAGGGCCTAAATATAAATAAATAGAATCTAGCAGAACGCTTGCATCTCATGCCCCACATATAGAGTATACAAACAAAACTGCGGGGCTTATTGGAGACTAGATTCCGACTATGACAAGGTATGAAACCACCTGCCGATAGTGTATCTCTAAAGAGGAATACATTATGTTCAACGAGTACGTCTTGCAACCCGGCCCACACATGACCGACCACTCATTTCTCTTGAGTGTATCGAATATATTGTCACCTACGGTTGCTAGCAACATAACCGTTCCCGGGAGATACAGAAGTGAAATAAGTAACGAATATGAATATTCTTTAGATGGTGACATTACACCCTAATGGGGGCGATCCACATAACCATGCTGCCTGCCCGATTTTTGTCATTTTCCGGTTGATGAGGCTTGAGGATATAATCGACTTTTGGAACATCTGACCACCGTTCACATCGCCCATACTAATCATCCAGGAACAAGATGAACCGAAGGCACCCTCCTACCATATCCTAAGAATCACCATATAGATCAATAACGAGCAGTCCTTGCAATCCGTAGATTTCAATCACGACATGATCACAGTGTATCTCTAGGGATCAGCTAGAGATTGTAAGTAATTCTTCCATTTTATGAAGATCTATGGTCTTCAGTTGCTCCATCTCGATCAGCATCTTCGACATGTTCGTATTTATTGGTCGGAATGGTTTTCGAATATGAATTCGATTCCGGTCTTTCCGTACCAACAGCGCATTAGACATAATTTTGATAGTCGGTTATTTAACTTTCAAAATAAACAACTATAAAACAGATCCATTGGTTCATTACACAACATCATTTGGCCATTATACATCAGTTGTAATACCAGAGAAAATATATTAGTTTTAATATATAAATATTCTCAAAACTTTTTACTTAAATACTTAAAATAAAGACCATAAAATTATCTCTAATTTCCCGTTAACTAACATTTAAAACATTTCTTCAACATTAATTATTACCTATACTTAGACAACCGATTCAATTTATCATCGTAACAAATCATTACGAAATCCCCTTTTTTCGTTAATGAAACAAAATAATTGTCACTTATTCTTTCATAATAAGCCCATTTTAAATCTCATTTCGTTACTTCGAAATTACCATTATATTTACACAAATCTCATTTTATTTCCTTTACTATGAAAATATCATTTCATATACTCAATCCCCTTTTCCTTCCACTAATTTGGAAATGTTCATATGCATTTATTTAAATTCTTTTATTTCCTATATTTTGGAATCTCATTATCTATCCTCAAATCCTTCAAATGGTGTTGCATTATATATTCTCAAAATAACTCTCTTCTAACATCTTTACCATTACAACTAATATCATCTTTCGATAATCCTGGAGTTGTTTAAGTTGGGGTATTCTAGTTACCTCTCAAACCTTGATCGACATCATTCTTATCTTAAGATAGATATGAATTGTAATTCAAAAACCCGTATTCATTCTAATACCAACAATTATCATTTTACTATTTTACTTAACATGTGGTTTTACAACCCTTCTTACTTTTGAAATCTCCTTTTTAAATATATTATTTTATTACTAAATTCATTGATTTAGTAAATGATTAAATAAACATTAACTTTTAAACTTTATCGTCTTTAAATTATTTGTTTTATTTTTTGGATCTTTATTACAAATCCCATGACTCGACCCTTTTACCCAATTCAATTATAATAATCCCTCTTTAAAAATCTGTAACAACCCGCATTCTACATATCTAGGATCGTAGAATATTTATTTCTTTTTCGTATGAAGTCGTATGGTCATGTAACTTTGGGAGACGTCTATTGGGGTCATTTCCCATATTCACGATTTTTGCCGATTTTTAAATGACCGTTTTACCCCTAGTCGATACTATTTTGGCCATAACTTTTGATTGGTAAGGAGTTTTAACCTGAAACCACTTCCATTAGATTCGTTTGATGGTTTACCTTTCCGTAGATGGTCATAATAGCCAAACGGACTTACCATTTGGGAGATATGGCTGAATTAAGGTTTAGAAGGTGAAAAACAGCTCAAATGGGCTTAACAGAGTGATTAGCAGCTTGGCCCATAACGCATTTCGGGATTAGGGTTATGAGAGGGCTGAAAGAGTTAGGAAAATCATTTCAGTTTTCTCGGCCGCCAAAAACCTTCCTTAGGCTCTAGCAATGGCCTCCATCTTCTAAAACACTCCAAAACACCTTTTTGTCATCTCTAATCACATATTAGCCTAATCTACATCAAATCAAGGCGGATTAGCATAAGGATTGGGATAGAGCTGCTGGAACACATAGAGATTGGATCCAAATCAGAGATTATTTCAGATATATAGTTTACTTTGTGGCAAAAGTGAGTGATTACCTTGCTTTTTCACTAATTATGGCTAATTATGGTAATTAGCGAAATTATGGCTCAGAAAAATCTAGAAAAATTCCTAAAATTCTAAAACATCATTTTATGCCTCTAATATGAATTTGGGTTAATTTCGACTAATTTTGCTAATCCCGGAATTTAAGGGATTAAGGGGTGATTAGTGATAATTAGCGAATTTATGCATGATTAAAATCTGGAGAAATATTCAGAAATTCTTAAATAATGATTTAGATATCTGTTAGAAAATTTGGCTAATTTGGATAAGTTTTGCTAATTATATGCTTAAACATGGTTAAGAGGGATTAAGGGAAAATATAGGGTTTTGGCTATGTTTGATCCATTTTAACCTATCATATTGTTGTTTTGGTGTTTGTGGTTGATTATACATGTTGTTATGACTGTATGGTATGCTTTGTGATTGATTAGGATAGTTGGAATGGTCGAAAACGCCGTCGAGTGGCGTAAACTACTTGCTGTAAAAGTGCAGAAAATTGGCCGATCCGGATCGGAACGGAGGAGAGGACCCGATCCGAACCACCTCCCACGCGAGTTCAGAAGCTCCGACTCATCATCGTATGAAGAAGCTCCGCTCCGCTCCGTAGCATTGTATGGCAACGCGACTTGGAGAGTCCAAACCGAACCGGTGTGCTATGAAGGAGACCGATTCGATCCAGCATCTTGTGAGGACTTCCGATCCGACCCGAAGAAGCTTTCCAGGGAGTGTAGACCTCGATCCGATTCGGAGTAGAGAGGAAGGCTTGTGCGGGAGACCCGAACCGATCCAGTGAAGAAGGAGCATTCAGATCCGAACCGAACTGATGATTAGGGGGAGATCCAAACTGATCCGGTGATGACCAATAACCCGAGATGCAAAGGTAGTCCAAATGGAAATTAAAGCTTGGGATCCAGTTGGGAACCAATGAGTTCACTTCATGATTGGGCTTTGCTGCGGGATGTGTGCAAAGGGGTTGTCGGTATTCATAACTTTGGTTCATCACTGGGAGATGGATAGTGGGCTTGTAGTGATAGTTGTACGGGATTGGATTCCGTCATGGCCCAAAGGATTAGGTGACCAAGGTAGTGGGTATCGTATGCTTTACGCACTGAGTGAGAGATGTGAGGATGGTTGCTATGCTTGATTGTTTGCCACCACTATGACATGCACACCCCCACCCCGTATTATTCACACTATGTATTAGTGGCACCTTAGAGTATTGTACAGTATGTAGTGCTAACTCTTTGGTTGCAGGTCCATGTTCAGGTATGATTGGATTATACCTGTTATTGTTCTGTTTTGTTGCTTATCGCTCATACCAGACTTTTATCTGACCCAGAGTTTTATGTCTCTTCTTATTACTCTGGGTGCTCACACGAGCAGACTAGAGACAGGTTAGCTGGTTGTGCACGAGTAGCTGTCCGAAGACGAGCAGGAGGCTTGCACGTATTATCTCCAATTATTCTCCCTGTGTCGCTGTTGGTATCTACTTTGGGCATTAGTAGTATATCTATCTTATTTGCTTTAGAGACAGTTTTGAAAAGTTGTAATAATGGTAGTTTGGAACATAAGCTGTACTTGGATTTTCCGCTGCTATGGAGATGGTTTAGTTTTCAGCTTATGCACTGTCTCGCCTGTTTTATGTCAATTTATATTATTATTATATTTTATTCCATGCGCTGTGAGACATTCTACAGGTTCTTTGTTAGTTCATTCATCTTCTTTCTTTTCTTCTGATGACCGTTCCGTGCTAGTCGGACATGTGTACAACGCACTTTCGGAGGAAATGCCAGCTGGTGCGGGGCGGGCCGTAGGAATAAAATTAACACTTGAAGGCTCCTGTTTCAAGCTTCCGTTGGATGACGAATGGTCCTTCCCACTTTGGACCGAGATGAGGAAGGGATGAAAAAACTCGCTTTAGCACCAAATCTCCTGGTTCAAAGGTTCTAAAACGAACTTTTTATCATAACAGCGTGCCATCTGACGTCGATGTCTTGACGCACGCAAGTCTGCTTCGTCCCTTTTCTCTTCGACTTCATCAAGGGACTTGAGGAGGAGTGCCCGATTCGTCATCGGGTCATAATACGTTACCCTCTGAGAGGGAACTTCAAGCTCTACCGGGATTACTGCTTCTGAGCCAAATGAGAAAGAGAAAGGAGTATGACTGGTAGCTGTCTTAAACGTTGTCCGATATTCCCACAAAGCTAAGGGCAATTCATCCACCCTTTTTGCTTTTGCACGTTCCAATCGTTTCTTGAGGATGGACTTTATGACTTTATTTATTGCTTCTACTTGCCCATTCGACTGTGGATGGGCGACTGTAGTATATCGCTTGTCGATCTTGTATTTCTGGCAGAAATTTCTGAATTCGGCACCATCAAACTGGGTTCCATTATCATTTATAATGGTCCTTGGAATTCCAAATCGGCATATGATATTTCCAAGTGGGGATATGTGCGGGGCGGGCCGTGTACTTTAAATCATTTCCTCGGTGAAATCTTACTTCAAATCTCATCAATTTCACTTAATACCATTATTAAATAACGTTAATTTAAAATTAACACTTTAAATTCCCATCTCTTTTTATAAACTAGTTTATAAAACTCTGGCTTAATATCAAACCCTTTTCATCTTGATTTCCTTTACTTAATTCAAATATTAAGTGACCTTTATGATTTTAAGATTATCGTATCTACTTAAAATCTCTTTTATGACTTAATTAACCCACTCAGTTTACATATAAACCCATCCATAAACTCATTTGGAATTCAATTATATTACATTGCTACTTCGATTATTTAAATGAACTTCATTTAGGAATTAATTCCTTAAATTATTATAAATAAAAATTATCATTAACTGGAATTAAATGTCTTTTTTTAAAATCTCATTAAATTAAACAACTATTCGCTATATTATTTCATTAGATTAATTGACACAACTAATTTAATATAATAATCAATTTCAGTTTAAAACAATTGACTTGGTCAATTCTAAAACATGATTAACTTATTGATCAACTCTAAATCGTCTTTTCATTTAAATTAATTAATAATATAATTACTTTGAATTACCTCATTTACTTCGATTATTATTTAACAAATAATAATGGATTCAATATAATCCCACTTTAATTGTTACTTAAAATAATTAATCGATCTCAGTTAACAATCGTTACATTAATCCTTTCTCACTTGATTGTCCATCTTAGTAATATAGGAATTAGCTTTATAAATTATTTAAAAATTAAGATAAAGCACGTGCCTCGCACACGGTAGATTTTGGTAAAAATGGTGGTTGGTGGTTAAAACAATCAATATATATATATGTATGTGTGTGTGGGTGGTTTATCTTCTTTTTATATAAATAATATATTTAAAAACTATATTAAATTATAAAATCAATTTATAGCTTCATTTCTATCACTTTACCTGACGGTAAATCAAACTTTATAAATAATGTCTCATTTGGCCATCTGCTATGGTTTCTCAACCCATATCACACATTGGTTAATAACAAACAACGTTGAATTCATATTCAAAAATCGATAATCAAATCAATAATCCGATCATATCGGTTCAACAGTCCATATAACGATTTCATGCAACTAAATAATCAATTCAACTAATAGCAGTCAATCATTAATAATAATTCAAGCCATCCAATTTAATTTAAATACGTTTATGTTATTATAAACGTAACCAACGAGGTAAGTTACCTCGATTGGAATATATCGTTAAAAATAACGATTTTATTTCATTTAAATTAAACAACCGTTTAATTTAAATAATTCAGTTAATATAAATATTATTCGGTAAACATCCAAACAAACATCAAATCCACCAATAATTAACAAACATAGCACACAAATAATATACCCGACTTATAAAAATTATAAGTGGGAGAACTGAGTGAGTTTAACTCATCTTAGCTTCATTTGGTCGTTTTAATGGACTGTTTTAATTAAATTAAGCAGCGTTTAATTTAATTAAAATTTATTATTGCTTTCTTCTTCGTCCATTCGAATTCCAGAGTGTAGAGCTCCCCAATATTGTTCCAATGCTTCCGAATTGGTCCAATTTTGACATTGTATGAACGTGGTGTAAATTTAATAAGTTCACAGTTTACATTAATTTTATAAACCTTAATTTAGATAATTCAAACTAATTATTTTACGGTTGGTATATAAACAAATTATACCTTCTTCTCTGTTTGCCTTTCTCTTCTACCATTTATTACTGCAAATACTTCCACATTTCACTACGAATGTTTCCTTCCCAGGCAAAGTAAAACCCCTCCTACCCTCTTCTATTCTCTTTATATATTATTTTCTTTATTTTTTTGGCCCAAACCTTCTACTGAATTTAAAGCCCGCTTCCCTTTCTGTCTCTTTTTTTTTTCTATCTTTTAAAAAATAAACCAGCCCAACCAACTGCCGTTAGCCCACGTTCCCACCCATTTCTGAAACCCGCGTCCAAAACTTTTGCTACAGGACTTCTTTACTTTGGAAATAAAAGCTACAGTTTCTTCTTCTTTTAATATATGCCACTTGCTCCCATGCTGTCCCTCCACCTTCCCTTCCATCATTCGCCTTCCCAGTTTTACACAGTGCAACCGCACCCGATGCCTTTAGCACCACTTCTTCCCGTTCGCACCCTCGGCTCAACCAACGACGACAGTCAGGCTCGCCAGAAATGAGAGCAGCCCCCCCCCCCCCCCCCCCCAGCGGTCGGAGCTTCGTTCAACCCCTACCCGACCTCCCGTGTCGCTTATCTACCTCACGAAACGCACATAGCTCCCTCTCTCCGACCATCACAATTTCAGCTCGGCCATGCACCTCCAAAAAGAATCGGCATTCCCTTTTCCAAGTTGAAGCATGTTCTTGCTCTTTGTTTTTCTTAAGCTTTATGGGTTCGAAGTTATATTTGATAGTTCAGTTTTCAGTTTTCTTCAGCAAATGGACGGTTTGTCATATATATATATATATATATATATATATATATATATATATATATATATATATATATATATATATATATATATATATATATATATATATATATACTATTGAGAAGCTTGGCGCCCACGACATTAGGGTAGATATGTCTGCCTTGTAGATCAATAGGTGGGCTTGTTTAATTCTTTTATTTCATTTCAGTTAGCTGGTGTAATGAGATGTTTCTGTTCTTTCATTTCAAGGGTCAATAATTGTTACTGGTGAGAAGTAGAGGACATCGTATGTAGCGGCTTTAGAAAGAAATAGCCATGTGTACTTCATCGATTGGCTTTGTTCTATCATCTTGTTGTGACATTAGAGATGGATAGGCCTGTGTGTAGAGAAGAAGTGGAGTATATGTTGAGGTGGCTGTACAAATTTAGGTCTATAGGAATTTGTTGGGGGTGGCTATGGTGCTGTCTGAGTTACTTAATACTTAAGTATGTACAATGCTTTCTAGTCTTGGCGCAGGTAGCAGAAAAAAATATTTTAGTTGTTGCAATCGTGAAAGGTAGGTCTGCACATCTTTGGGTTTTGCGTCTTGTACTGTCTAAGTCGCTAGAATGGGTTTGCAGAGGGGTAAGAGGGTAACTGTTTGAATGGACGTTAGTAGGTCTGTGTATTTCATCTCGAGGAGAAAGCAGATATTGTATCTTCTTTAAATTGATAAAGACTTGGTATTTACAGTGTACAGGGTGGTGGAGAGCACAACTATAAAGTAGAAAGATTTGACAGTCGTATACACTTCAAGTCTCAAGTTTGTAGGCTGTATGCGAGTTTTTGGTAGGGTGTCATGCAGTTGTATTCTTTTATCAACATATTAGCTTGGCCCTGCATGCATGAGATCTTGGAATATAGGGCATGGCTCAATTAATTTGCTTGTGCATTGCAAAGTATGGCATAGAAAATCTTCAGAAGGTAGGTAATACGTTTATTTAGTTATAAAGTTATATGTACCCTGCTATATAAAACTCCATCTGTATACGACTTGCTATCGACAAAAAGAAAAATACCGTTGCGCTCAGCAGTGTGCCACGATCGCAAATATATAATAAAATAGACAAGTTAACTATTCTGTGAAATTCAAAAAATGCTTATATAGGGTGTAAAATACTCCAAATAAAAAGTTGTTTATTTTCTAAATTAAATGTTACAAAAAATTCTAAAAATTAAATTATAACTATGTCTCAAAGACCTTATCCAAATTCGAAACCAATATTTAATTATATTAAAAATAATCGTTATGGTCAAAAAATGATTATGCCGTTGTTTTTCTGAAAATTTGATTTGGACATAACTTAAAATATATAAGACAAAATCTCAAATTTTCATTTCCATTAGAAAATTATAACCAAATCGATTCTCACGCTTTTTGTTTCACATAATTCCGACTTAAAACGGATTATGTATATTCAATTAAAGTTCAAAACTTAATATAGCGAACTACCACGCCGTTTCGAGTTTGTTTTACAATTATATATAAATTAAAACATTCTACCATCGTTAAATTACGAATTCAATATTAAAATCTATTAATATTCTATATATAATATTTAAAACAAGTTTAAATACTCAAAATCAAATGATCGAAAAGTCTGGGTCGTTACATTCTTCCCCCCTTAAAAGAATTTCATCTCCGAAATTACTAGGTAAAGAAGGACGGTCCGAACCCAATTATTTTTAAAATAACTAATTAAAAATATTATCAAAAATAATTTCTAAGTTTTGAAATTTTCCGAAACATTTGCCAGCACCTCCTCTGTACTGTTCGATCCAAACAAGTACAACTCGCTACTTGGGGACCCTCATCGATCAAAAGAAAACCAAAGCCAAGTGGCAACCCAACTCATGGGTATAAAATCAATCACTCAATAATAATATTAAAGTTTACCTATTTATCGGGCATTCAATACTCTAATATTGAAGCAAAGCAACTATCGGTTCTCCCTTCTCCAATCCTGCACATAACTCAATATCCAATGCCAATAACATATATAGGGTCCAATCATTTAATTCATTTCATATGTGATTATATTCAAATTATTACACTAAAAATTTATTCTCTTAGTTTTCAATTTATATTTAACTGTTGATGAATTCAGCTAATTTAGCATCAAGCAAACAAATGACTTACGATCAATATAACCCAGTTATCCCATTTCCTTTCAAATTTTGTTTAATTAATCTTCAACTAAATTCTAGCTTATTTAATTCCATATGTAATACTCAAATTTACCAATTTTTCCAGCTATATTAACTTATTCAATTTCATAATCGAATTTGAATTCCTATTCAAATTAATCTACGAACCAATATTAATAATTAGGTAAAATTATTACTTTTCTATACAAAATATATTTTGGGCAAAATTATTTCATCTACCCATTTTCCAAAACAATATTGTATCACTCTCTAGTTCAACTTGAACCGATCAAATAACACAATACAAAACATTTGCATATAAAATTTACAAATACGCTCTCATATACATACATATATATATATATATATACACACACACACACACACACTCAAACTCAATCTAGGTTATTACTAACCCCATCTCTATCGAGTTACGCCACAGAGCCAAGGTTATTCCTAAACCTTGCTCTGATACCACTGTAACGAACAGGGATTTTCGACCCCGAAAATCGACATAAAAACACCATGTCGAACATTCAAGCATCGAAAATACTGGAACGTTATTAGAAAGAAATTAGAGGGTGAGATAAGAAAGAAAGAAATAGTAGAATAGAAGAATAAAAAGAACTAACACAATACAGAGTATGACATCGCAGCGGAACAAAATATAATATAGAAATAACTTTTATTGAGAGCTTGAAATAATACTTACAACATCAGAGTACATTAATACATCCGAAAAGTTATAATAACATGTCCTCATATAGATCACACAGTGGAATAATAACGGTATAATATCATACGTGTGTACTCCTCTGGCTCGTCCTTGGACTTCACAGCATTCGATAACCTAAACTTGTACAACTCGGTCCATCCCGAGCATTACAAATACCTAGTCTGTCTGGTGAACTAGAGTGAGAAAAACTCGCTAAGTTTATAATATCATCCATCTTGGTTTTAAAGTTAAAATATATTTTGAAAGAAAAGGATAATCGTAAGACCAAATCCACACATAAATACGGACAGTTTTTGTCTTACGATAACCCAAAACATTTTGAAATCAGTATATTATTCTGATATTATGATAGTGTCTGAATACAAATAAATAGAATCTAGCAGAACGCTTGCATCTCACGCTCCACATATGTAGTATACAAACAAAACCGCGAACGCTTATTGGAGATTGGATTCCGACTATGACAAGGTATGGAACCATTTGCCGATAGTGTATCTCTAGAGAGGAATACATTGGGTTCAACAAGAACGTCTTGCAAACCGACCCACACATAACCGACCACTCATTTCTCTTGAGTGTATCGAATATATTGTCACCTACGGTTAATAGCAACATAACCATTCCCGGGAGATACAGAAGCCAAAAAGTGACAAATATGAATATTCTCTAGATGGTGACAATACACCCTAATGGGGGAGACCCACATAGCTATGTTGCCTGCCCGATTTTTGTCATTTTCCGGTTAATGAGGCTTGAGGTTATAATCGACTTTTGGAACATCTGGCCACCGTTCACATCTCCTATACCAGTCATCCAAGAACAGGATGAACCGAAGGCACCCTCCTACCACATCCTAGGAATCACCGTATAGATCAGTAGCGAGCAGTCTGCAATCCATAGATTTCAACCCCGACAGGATCACGGTGTATCTCTAGGGATCAGCTAGAGATTGTAAGTAACTCTTTCATTTTATGAAGATCTACGTCCTTCAATTGTTCCATCTTGATCAGCATCTTCGACGTATTCGTATTTATTGGTCGGAATGGTTTTCGAATATAAATTCGATCCCAGTCTTTTCGTACCAACAACGCGTTGGACATGATTTTGATAATCGGTTATTTAACTATCGAAATAAACAACCATAAAACAGATCCATTGGTTCATTACATAGCATCATTTGGCCATTATACATCAGCTGTAATACCATAGATAATATATTAGTTTTAATATATAAATATTCTCAAAATGTTTTACTTAAATACTTAAAATAAATACCTTAAAATTATCTCCAATTTCCTGTTAAATACCATTTAAAACATTTCTGCAACATTAATTATTACCTATACTTAGAAAATCGATTCAATTTGTCATCGTAAACAATCATTATGAAATTCCATTTTTGTTTCGTTAATTAAACAAAATAATTATGTAATGGCCCGAGAGATTTTCGACCTCGAAAGTCAACACAAGACATTCCTGTCGACTATTCAAGCATCAAAAATACTAGATCATTAATAGAAAGAAGTTAGAGGGTAAGATAAGAAAGAAAAATATATTAGAATAGAAGAGTAAGAAGAACAAGAACACAACACATAATCAGAGTCTCACATTGCAATGGAACAAAATATAATATAGAAATAATCTTTATAGAGAGCTTGAAAACTTACAAATTTTCAGAGTACAATAAAACATCTGGACAGTTATAAGTATCTGTCCTCACATACAACACACAGCAGAATAAATACAAGATATCATACGTCTAGACTTTTCCAGCTCGTCTCTTCATCGTATCCGATAACCAGAACCTGTACAACCCGGTCTAACCCGAGCATTACAAACAACGGGTCGTCTGGTGAGCCAGAGTGAGAAAAACTTTAAACACACAACTTGATTTTAATGTCAAAAATCTTTTCGAAAAAAAGGATAATAGTAAGACCAAATCCACACATAAATAAAGACGGTTTTTACCTTACGGTAACCCAAAACATTTTTGAAAACATTATTATTCTGATATTATGATAGTGTCTAAATACAAGTAAATATCAATCTAGCAGAATGCTTGCATCTCATGCTCCACGTATTTAATATACAATTAAACCCGCAGGCGCTTATTGGAGAACGAATTTCCTAGCAAGGTATGGGACCACCTTCCTGATAATGTACCTCTGTAGATAAAAAGATTGAGGTTCAACAAGAACATCTTGCAACCCAGGCTAAACATGACCGGCCCCTCACTTCGCTTGAGAGTACCGAATATATCATCACCACTGTTGGGGGCCAGCCAACTGAACATACATAAAGGATGCGGTAGGAGAGTGCCTTCGGTTTGTCTAGTCCCAGGATAACTTGTATGGACGAATGTCTAACAGAGTATTTCTTAAAGAATCACGTACATTGATTTTTTACAAACGTACTTATGTTGGTGCTAGCTAACACCTAGAGTATTTTTGTGGATGTCAATTAATGATATCTGATGGATCTGACATTCAAAGTAAATGGTGGTCTGAAAGAGAATTTAAAACCTCAAGCCTTACAACCGAAAAATGATAAAAATCGGGCAGGCAGCATGGCTATGTGGGACGCCCTCATTAGGGTGTATTGTCACCATCAAGAGAATATTCATATTTGCTACTTCTTTTCGCTTCAATATCTCCCGAGATCGGTTATGTTGCTAGCAACCGTAGGTGAAAATATATTCGATACACTCAAGAGAAATGAGTGGTCGGTCATGTGTGGGCCGGGTTGCAAGATGTTCTTGTTGAATCCAGTGTATTTCCCTCTTGAGATACACTATCGGAAGGTGGTTCCATACCTTGTCATAGCTGGAAATCCATTCTCCAATAAGCGCCCGCGGTTTTGATTGTATACTATTTATGTGGAGCGTGAGCTGCAAGCGTTTTGCTAGATTCTATTTATTTGTATTTAGACTCTATTATAATATCACAACAAGATATTGATTTGAAAAATGGTTTGGGTTATCAGAAGGTAAAAACCATCCGTATTTATGTGTGGATTGGTCATCCGATTATCCTTTTCTTTCGAAATGAATTTTTACTTTAAAATCAAGATGGATGATACCAATAATTTAGTGGGTTTTTCTCACGCTGGTTCACCAAGCTGACCTTGGCGTTTGTAATGCTCGGGTCAGACCCAGTTGGGTCAGACCGAGTTGTACAGGTTCAAGGCAAGATGATACAGACTTCAGGAGATGAGATGGAGAAGATCAGACGTATGATATTTATATATAGATATTATTCCTCTGTGTGTTGAAAATGAGGACAGACTATTATAGCTGTCCAAATGAATTGAATGGCCATTGTACTCAAATGAATTGTAAATATTATTTCAAGTTTAAATAAAGATTTATTTTTGTATTATATTTTGTTCCATTGCGATGTGAGACTCTGTGTATTGTGGTTAGTTGTTCTTCTTTTTCTTCTATTCTAATATTTATTTCTTTCTTATCTCACCCTCTAAATTCTTTCTTTAACCTTCTGGATTTTCGGTACTTGAGTTTGGACATGGGATACATTTGGGTCGAAAATTCGAGCATCGAATTTTCTGGTTCGTTATAGTGGTATTAGAGCAATGTTTTAGGAATAACCTTGGCTCTGTGGCATAACTCAATAGGGATAAGGTTAGTAACACCCTAGATTGAGTTGAGTGTATATATGTGAGAGCGTATTTGTAGATTTCATATACAAATGTTTTGTATTGTGTTGGTTTATCGGTTCAAGTGTTGAAAAGCATTGAACTGGAAATTAATACAATATTGTTTTATAAAGAGGGTAAATAAAATAATTTTGCCCAAACATATTTTTGTATATAAAAGAAACCATTTTATCAAATTATTATTGATACTTAATTACTTGAATAATTTTAATGAAATTCAAATGGTATTACGGAATTGAACTAGTTAAATATAGCCAGAAGGTGAGATAAATGATATTTGAAATAAAAATCAGAATTCGGAAAATAAATTGGAAGCTAAGAAAAAAAATCAATAGAATGAATGAATGGATTGAAAATTGACGTGTTTGTAAGCGTAAATATATATTTAAACATGGTTGTTTAAAATTATCCTAAGTTAAGCAAGATAATGAATTAATGGATAAGTTGGCAAAGTGGAAGTAAAAAGTTAAATTGATAGTGATCGAATAGGAATGGATATGTATGTGATTGAACAGGTTTATTGGATGGAGCGAGTATGAAGGATAAATATGAGTTGCCCGACAAAAAGGTACATGTTTAATTCAATATTGGATTTTCCGAGCCTGTTTGGCTAGCCGCTTGGCTTTTCAATTTTTTTTATTGCAGAAGGCCCAGATAGGCATTTTGTAGTTGTACCGATCAACCCATACAAAGGAGGTACTGGCGAATTTTTTTGAAGATTTAGGGAATTAGAAAAATTTCCAACTGTTTCGAATAGTAAGGATATTGAGGATTTTTTAGTGGAATTGGGAACTAGCAAGTGGTCGAATAGTAAGGATATTGAGGTAAGTGTCGAGTCGCATAAGTGGGATGTAGGAAGTTAATAAGGTATAGCTACATTTCCTGCTTAGTAATTTTGGGGACGAAATTCTTTTTAAGGGGAAAGGAATGTAACGACCCGTATTTTTATCACTTAAATTTTGAATATTTAAACTAGTTTAAATATTGGATTCGTAAAATAAATGGAATTTTATATTAATTATATCGAATTTTGAATGTATAAATATATATAAATTAAAACGAGCTCGTAAATGATGCGGCAGTTCATAATATTCAGTTTTGAACTTTAGTTGAGTGTACAGGATCCGTTATAAATCGGAATTCGCTGAAACAAGAAATATTCGAATTTGTTAAACTATAATTTTGTAATGAAAGAGAAAATTCAGAATTCCGTATTTTATATTGATAGTTATGGCTAAAACAAATTTTCAAATAATCGTTATGGAATTTATTTATAAACCGTAACGATTTATTTAATAAAATAAGTCAATTTTAAATTAGTTGAATATTGGTTCAACTTGAAAATGTAATACCATGTTTAAAATTCATATTGGTTTATTTTGGAATTTTTATATAAATTCAGTTTGTGTATATTTATATAATAATAATTTATTTGTTATTTTTAATCAGTTTATATTAAATAAAATTAATGTTAAATTATCAATTTAATTTAATATCTTCGGTATATGGTCAAATTAGACCATGGAGACTGTTCCAGTGTGTTCAGAAGGGTGGTAGAACCTTAGAAATGCCGTTCGTTGCATTCAAATTGGGGTTCGATAGTGCATGATATTTTAATTTAAGGTACACCAGTTAAATAAATAAAATTAAATCAAAATAAAACAAAAATAGGGGACGACTTAATCAGCTACCCTGTAAAGCTACGATGTCTTCTCCATGTACGAATGTAAGTCCTTCCACGCCAAGTCCCATAGCCACGGTACTACGCCTAAACCTACCTGAAACGACGTTCTTCTTATGCTCCTCATCGCCCATTATAAAATAACCTCTCGTGCTCATCATTTTTCCCATATCTCCAGTCAAACAAAGTATTTCTATTTCTTTGCCTTTCATTCCTTTCATTTCCTTTTCTCCTTACAAATCAAATTGGAGTTGCCTAAGTTCTTTTCAGTTTCCATTGTTCTCAGACAAATCGAAATAAACCAGAACCCATGCTATTCCTTCCAAATTCATAAATCGATCTACCAGAGACTTTAATAAAAAAAGAACGGAAAGGGAGAAATCGCAAATCTATGGTAATGGAAATCGAAAGCTCGACTCTATGATTTAATGATGCTTGCGAATTATAGAATCACGATCGAACACCATAAGGTTCCCAGAAGCTCGACGAAGGTTAACAGCCTGGCGATTCAAGTAGGAAGATGAGGGATCGATGTCATGGTTGAACGGAGTTTTGCAAGGGGTTTTGACACTGTGTTAAGGAGCACAATGGAAGGGAGGTGCGTAGCGAATTCAGGAATCAGTGCTGGTATAGTTAACTAAAGTTTGAATTTGGTTTATGATAATTGGGTGGTGCGTTGTGTTAATTTAGGATGATGAACAAGAGTATGAATGTTGGGTTATTGGGGGAGTGCGATCAGTGTTTGTTGAGGAGGTCTCTTTTTAATGATGGATAATGAGGATTGGAACGAAATAATCTGTATCCAGGGTGGAGTTCGATGCTTAACCGAGGGTTGATGAAGCTGGGTAGTAAGCATTTGTGGAAGTTTGATTACTAAGTTGAATGGTTGGTGCTCGACAGAAAGTGGGGAATGCTATTCTGCGTTTTTTCAAATCTGAAACGGTGTCGGATGGACTGAAATGAAAGGACGATGTAAATGAAAAGGGTATGGCAGTGGTGAAATTTAGAGGTAACGGTCTATATCTTTATGAATTGTGGAGCTTCTGTGTGGTGAAATGTGGACGGACATAAGAGGAGAGGGATATGCAGATGTGTAGCAGCAAGGCAGCGGATATGGTGATAGAAAGGAATGGTGAATGACCAGCAAGATGTTCAAGGAAATGCTGAAATAGGCTAATGGCAGTTATTGGGACAAATCAGAGATTTTCTTCACAAATTAGTCAAGTATTTACAGTGGCAATAAGGTATATCGTTTTAGCTCAAATTTAAATTTCCATAGAACTAATTTATTTATTCGTTAGTAGTTCATTTAGATAAACAACAGTTAATCGATAAATAAAATAATCGTAGGTAAATAATTCAATTCAAGTAGATGCGGTGCTAAGACGATATGGAATTTTAGGCGGATATTCGTCAAAGGAAATCGAGGTGATTTATATTCACTCAGTTAAATTATTGAGAACTATTTTTAATAGTTTAAAATTTATTTACTGCTTATTGACTGATAACTTGACTGATATAAAGTAATAATAGTATATAATAATAATATATAAAAATAATATTGGTGATTGGATAATGCCCGCAGTACCATTAGCGGATTCCCGCAGTACCATTAATGCATGATTTCCCTACATGTCCTATAATATATATAGTGAATGACCTCCTATACCGCAATATCCTGCCTCGAAGCAGGATGGGTATTATTATTGTTGACTAACATCTGTGGATGCAAGAAATACAGGTTGGAGGGATCCAACTGGATTCCTCACATTTATGTTATTTGTTTCACATATATGCTAATATATGATAATCTGTGGTAGCTTATAATATTATTGGATGTGTGAGTAACATTGATTGTTGATTTTGGATATTTTAAATATCCTAAATAATAATAATATATGGATTTCAGAATAGAAATGAAATATAAAAAGAATTTTAAAAGGGAATATTTATTTTCTAAATAGAAATGGTTATTCAGAATCCAAATTAAATAGAATTTAAAAAGGTAAATATTTGTTTAAACCAAATATCATGAAGAGGTGATTTTATAAATGACATTTTAAGAAGTGGAATTATTTTTATTGGGGAATTAAAGAAAAGGTAAATTGTGTGAAATTTGGAAAAGGAATAGAAGGCGGATATAAAATTGATATTTAATAAATTGAAATGTTCAAGTTACAAGGAAAATATAAAAGAGATTATATAACTCAGCAATTAGAAGTTGTAAATAGATTGAAATTCGAAGTTTCAAGTATAAAATCGAATTTGATTAAATGAGTCAAGTATGGATTTGCATTGGGAAGAATAAGAGTTAAAGCAAAGGAGTTGAAAATAGAAATTTGAATTAAAAAAAGAGCTTTAAGGATTGTTAATTTCAAATAAAAATGGTTACTTAGAATTCAAATTAAGTAGAGTTTAAAAGTAAATATTTGTTTAAAACAAATATTTTGAAAAAGTCAATTTTATAAGGGACGTCGATAAAAGAGATAAAGTGATTGGAGGATTTCGAAGAAATATATTTTACGTGAGAATTTGGAAGGAAAATAGAAATCGGATTTAAATCCGGTATTTGAAATAGAGGCGAATTTTCCAAGTACAAAGGGAAAATAAGATAACTCTATAATTCGAAGTTACAATTGGAACTTGAATTTTGAAAGTATGAAATACAATTGACTAAATAAGAAAAATATGAATCCTATTTCACAATTAAAATGAATAAGGGATAAAGCAAATATCTTGCAAATGAAGGGAAGGTTGGGAAGATTTGTTTTTAAATTATAAATTCTAATTGAATTTAAGTCAACTAATTTGAATAATAAAATATAGATTATATTAAAGAAATTTATATAAGATTTATAGATAATAATTTTGAATCGGTTAATTATACGAATATTTAATGGAATGAAGTTATTAAAATTTAACTGAGATAAGTTGAAATAAAGCTATAAAGGAGTTGATAAAGAATAGTTATGGAATATTCGATGATAGTTTTGAAAATCATACCTTAAAGTAAAATATTTGAAATGATGGAGATTTGAGATGAATATCTCGTTTGAAGTGAAAATGAATTGGAAATATTTATTCGTTAGAAGTTTAAAAATGGAGTTAAGGAAATTATAACTGAGTGGAGATGTGTGAGTTGAACGATTTTCTTAGTATTGATATGATGTTGGTTTCGGCCTTCGGGGTTGATACTTAGGGGATTATTTTCTTACTAGTTTACGGTCAAAAAATAATGGTCGAAATAAGAAATACGTGCCTAAGAGGATTTTAGAATGAAAGGGGCTTTTGAATATTCTTATATATACGAATATAAGAAGAGGAATGAGTATTTCAATAATGGGAAAAATAGAGAAGTTTTAAAAAGACGAATGGTTAATCAAAAGAGGCTAAGATGATGATGAACATTAAATCAGCGAATTCAATTTTCTTTTATGGATGAATGGATGTTTTCTTTTGATAGTTAAATAACTGACTATCAAAACTGGCCCAATACGATTGTTGGTACGGAAAGGCCAGGATCGAATTTATTCGAAAACCATTCTGAACCAACAAATACGTAAACGTATAATATACGGATTGAAGACGGAGCAATGAAGACCGTGGATCTTCATAAGCGAAAGGACTGCTTGTCGAATTCTCTGGAGTCGCGCCCAGAGATATTTTGATGGTAATCCTATCGTGGTTGAAATCAATGGATTGCAAGGATTTCTCGCCACCGATCGTTAGGGTGATTCCTAGGATGCGGTAGGAGAGTGCCTTCAGTTTGTCCAGTCCCAGTACAACTTGTATGGACGAATGTCTGACGGAGTATTTCTTAAAGAGTCACTGTAATAACCCGGAAATCTGGGCCAGTTTAAAATTTTTATTTTGGCAATTTTAGCGAATTTTGATTATTTAAAATGAATTATTTTAAATAATATCGACGAGAAATTTATTTTGAACAAAATTCGAACGTATATATTATATAGATCGTCGTTAGAATATAAATATTTATTTTAAAATATAAAAGGAATTGAAACTGGAGCGGTAGTTCGGTAATTCGATTTCAAAATTCAAATGAATGTACCGGGTGCAAAATAAACTGGATTTTAGTGAAACCAAAAATAATGGAATCTAATAGAGAATATCTTTCCAACGAATCCGAAAAATTGAAATTTCATTGCGGGAATCAAAAGATACGTCCAGTTGAAAATTCTGAATAGTCGCTATGGAATTCAGGCCCTTAAAAATGGAAATTTTGCAAACGACCTCGGATTTCGACGAAACCACTTTTGTTGGATCCATGATGTCAAATTATTGCTAGATTCCAAATTTCATAATTTTTTGAATCAATATGTGAGCGTGGTAAAGGAAAACGCGTTTGACCAGTTTTAGTTGATTTTAATCGACTGGAAATTGGCCATTTTTCCAACGGTCTCAGAATTCGACGAAACTAGTTTTGTTAGGACCGTATCGTCAATATAAAGCTAGAAAATATTTTTGTGGTATTTTTCGAGTTCGTATGTGACCCCGGTAAATTGAAATGCGTGTTCAAATTCAATATATAGAGTTATATGTTGATTTTGACGGAAACTGATCGAAACGATCGAATCAGCTTATGGTACATATCCCATTGTGTTCAGAATGGGGGTAATTAGCTAGGGACGATAGTCTATGGGTTCGATTTTGAATTTGAAATAAAAAGTTGCTTTATAAAATAAAATAAATAAAAATAATATATAAATTTTCATTAAAACCCCCTTCCTTTCTATTCTCCTTCCTCCACTGTCTGATTTCAAAATCGAGTTAGGAAAAAAATGGCGACCTGAGACCGTGCCCGCTCCACCCTCCTTCGTCGTGTCCGCCACTAACTCCCCTCACCCCGCCTCCTCCTTCCCGTTCTCTCTCCTTTCTCTCCTCAAACGCGCCGCGCGAGCCCTCCCCCAAATCCAACCCTAACAGATGTCGCACCTCCCCACTGTCGAAGCCAGGTGGCCGAAGCTCCTCCCCTCACCACGCTGGGGCCTCATGACCCCCTCCTGAAGCAGGCCGCGCCGCTATTGGTCCTCCCACCACCTCCAGCGAACGAAGCAGCTTCCCTATTCCCTCTTCTTTTATCAACAGTAAGTGTTATCACTATTTTATTTCCTTTTTATGTAGTTAATTTAGTGATACAACCTTGTTGTTTAAAATCAGATGTTAATATGATAACATTGTTTTAAAAGGTAATTTATATAAATATATAAATAGATTAGAAAGCTTTGATTTTTATATTTTGAATAGCGAAGTAAAAATTCGATTTTTATATTTTGAATAGCGAAATAAAAATTCGATTTTTATATTTTGAATAGCGAAGTAAAAATTCGATTTTTATATATTGAATAGCGAAGTGAAAATACGATTTTTATATATTTAATAGCGAAGTAAAAATTCGATTTTTATATATTGAATAGTAAAGTAAAAATTCGATTTTTACATATGTAGAGAATACGGGAAACGAGAGTGACAAAAAGGCGAGAACAATGATGATTTCCTACATTAGAAGTGTCATGAAGTTGGGATAGCTTTGGTGAGAATTTCTCACTCTTTAATTTAATTTTCTAGTTATATATATATATATATATATATATATATATATATATATATACTAGGATGCAGACGGTGTTTAGTAGCACTCGACACCCGTCGTCCACAGACCATGGATGGCTTGTATGCTTGTTTGTTTGATTTTGATGTGTAGTTGATTGTGTGATGTGATGTGAAATGAAATAAAATATTATATAGTTAGAAATATTTTATAGTTAAAAATAGAATTTTTAACATGTATGTGAAATGAAATAAAAATAAACAAATCGGATGATTTGTTTATATACACACATTTGACTGGTATTGATTGTGACGATAAATTTTACACATCGCCCAACTACACAAATAAAATCTGTGTTTGATTGTTTGAAACCCCACACGCGTATCGGGATGATATTTGATGTACACTAATCCTGATTGTTTAGTTGTATGTCGATCGATTGATTGACAGACTGTTATAAGCGTTGAATATTTATATTTGATGCTCATACAGTGTAGATGGCACTTTGGATGATGGTTGATTATTCATCGTTGTTATTGTATACATGTGTTGTAGAAAACCCATATAATTAACATTATGATAATTGATTGGGCCTCATTCCAGTTTAGAAGTAGAAATATTTGAAGTAGAATATTTGAAACAGAAATATTTGAAAAAGAAATATTTGAATAGAAATATTTGAAATAGAAATATTCGAAATAGAATATTTGAAAATATGAATATATGAAGCCGTGTTGATTAGATTTACGCCATTTTGATGTGAAAGATATTTATATCGATTTTATTCATTTTATAACGAATATCGAAAGTGATTTCAAAATCTGAAATTTTGAAAAGAATTGAAATTCTAATTAAATTGAATAGAAATGAATTCAAATTGAAATTGAATAGAAGTGAATTCGAATTGAAATTGAATAGAAATGAATTCAAATTGAAATTGAATAGAATTGAATTCGAAAGGAATTGCATTCGAATTAAATTGAAATAGAATTGAAATCAATTTGAAATGAATTTAAAATGAATTTATATTGGAATATTCAATTTTGATTTGAAATTGAATATGAAGTTGAAACCGTTTTGAAAATGAATTTAAAACGATTTATAAAGCACGTTTTGAATTGAAATCGACGAAGTATGTAACACCCCATGTCCATTAATGTCACTCACAAAAGGGAATGCATTAACTTCTATGGAGCGTTTTAAGTGAATATAAAACAAAAAATCACAACAAGATAGATATGAAATAGTACTTGAAATTTTAAAACTTTACTTATTGCAACGGAAGGTAAATATGATTGGTTACATCACCAAAACCCAAAGACTAAAGTCAAGTACATAATATCCATCTTGACAAAATCAGAGTACATAATATAAAAAGCATAATCCCATAAATAGCCATAAAAGAGATAGGTTGAGCTTTACTTCAGCAATCCAAATCCGAGTGCTCCCAAAGAGATCCAAATCAAGCTTCCCACACTAAGAACTTGGGGGGGTGAGGGAAAGGAAGAAAAGAGGTGGAAACAAACGGGGTCAGACATAAAGTATGGCAAGTCCGATAACTCCAACAATATAATTAGCAAAGTAACTAGGATAAGACAAAAGCTTGGTAAATAAGGAAATGACTGTGAATTAATGGCAAGACCAAGCAACCAAAAATAATAGGATGAGCAAAGATAACGTTAAAGGCGCTTCCTAATCAATCTAGGGTAATTACTATACTCTATCGTACTGTACCGTACTGTACTAACACTAATTGCACCCAAACTAGTCACTCTAGAAACTTGATCCCTCTTGACTAGATAGAATGATGATAGCTTCATGTACTACTAGATGTACCCACTATCCCCACTAGATGTACCCCTTCAATGGTAATTTCATGTACTCCTAGCTGACGTCATAGGTGCCGCCTGCTCCTATCTCCACTAGGTGTACCCCTTTAATGATTAATTAATAATGGTAGCTTCGTGTACCCCTAGCTGATTACATAGGTGCCGTCTGCACCTATCTCCACTAGATGTACCCACTACCCTGCCCCATTCGATCGGCTCCCTAACTCGTAGATACCCGTGTTGGTCCCACAGTGGGGTGTATCACTCCCCTAAAGTGGCAACCCAATACAACTTAAGGATGCACGACTTATACCTACACGATGCAACAACGTCTTACCTACCAGCCCGGGCCCACGCACGCACATGACCCCGTTGGACTTGCATTGCCACCGCTAACCCATTTTGGCCTCTAACAATCAGGCCCAGTAGGCGTGTCCCGGCCTCGACTTGGGTCGAGCTCACAAAGATACTTAATGGGCTACTGGACTGAAAAGGGCCCCCACCAAGCTTCCCACCTAGGCTTTGTCCCCTCTAATACATCCCACTTAACCCCATGTCCACTTACATGTATAAATTTGGTTAAGTGTTTTCTAATTTAACCTAGTCTCACCCTTTTGTTTAATTAACAGGTTGTATTGGTTAAGTCTGTGGGCCTATATACACAAATATTACCCACCTATCCAAGATTTACTTAACCCTCTCACTGGTTCAGACATATTAATTTACGGTTAAGTTTCTGGGCCTATATGTACTAATATTACCCACCTACCCAAGATTTACTTAACCCACTCATTCCGTATAACCCAGTTTACTTAACCCCCAACTTAAACTTAAGTTCTTACAATCCCTAGGGATCAGATTTGGTTAAGTAGTCCATTTCATTTACCATGTCCATTTTTAGTTAATTAATCAATTAATTAAAACCTTTCCCTTCATAGGTATCAATACCTATTTTATCCTATAATTTGAATTACATGTCATAATTGTTTATATTCAAATTACTCCATTTTTCTAATCGTATTTCTCATGACATCCTCATGTCACCCACACGTCACCCACTAGATTCCTCATGCCACCCAAGGCACCCAATAACCCCCTCATGTCCCACTACATATTTACTTTGGTTAAGTGTTTCTTAATTTATTACTATCGTAACCCCTGTAGGACCTCTCACATTAGACTGACATTTGTGGCTGTTGGATTTGCCGGGCGGGTTCGGGTAGTCTTACACCACAAACGAGCCTAACCTCGTGTCCATACAATTGTTACGCATTTAGTTTGGGCCTTTGACCTCTCACATTGGGCTACCATTTGTGGCTGCTGGATTTGCCGGGCGGGTCCGGGCAGTCTTACACCACAAATGAGTCCAACCTCTTGTCTTAGGCAATTAATTATACATAATTAATTTCCCCCAATATTTGAATTACTTTCCCTATTCAAATTACAAATCATTTCCATATTTATTTATGTATAAATATGTCACCTTAATTATGTCCACTATTTATGGTACATAAATTGTACCAATTTACATCTCAAATTAATTTCATGCCTTTTTAGGCATTTGTGCCAATTCCCAATATTAAATATCCCTATTCAAATTCGAATTAATCTATGTCCATAATTAAACTATGTCCATTACTACACATTAATTTTCCAATTAATGCCTTGATTAAATTTTCGCCTTTTAAGGCAATTCACCTTAATTAATATCTCAAATTCGTTATATGCCTCATTTACATGCCAATTCACATTTATTAACATAATCAATATTTCATCCCATATTTGGATTAATTATTCCTAATCAAATATGTTAATAAAATTCCAATTATCTTTATGACCATAATTCACATTAATTATGTCCATATATCACTTTGCCAATTAATATCTCAATTTACATATATGCCTCTTTTAAGGCTATTACATGCCAATTCACATTTATTAACATAATCAATCTTTTTCCCATAACCCCCGCGGCGTCCGTTAGCATAGAATATATGATAGACTAAGAAATAGTCTAACACGTGAAAAAGGGAAAAACACCACATATTCACATAACATACAAAATAGGCCTAACTTGCATATGAGAATTTACCACATAACTTGCATAAAATCATAGATCTAAACATAGGCCTAAAAGGTATGAACCTGCATGTTATGAATAAGATTTTCATCACAAAATTTACATAGGCAATAACCACAAACTTGCATAACATGATTCATATTCCAAACTCATATTTTTATATAAACTTGCATATGTGATTTATGCAACATAACAATGGTGTAAATTTACCTCTAAACATATAAACTAGCATGTAAAGATTTAGCATATAACTCATACATGTCATAGCCTAACTTTTGATCTAAAATAGATGTCATAATCTTTACTAACTTGCATGTGATTTATGTCTAAATCAACATCTAAACTTGCATACATACATATGATCTATCATATGAATCAACATAACCAAACTAGCATTTAAACAACATGATGATTTGATTTTACATAAGCCAATCATATAATTACAACATAGATCATAACTTTACAATATGTATGATAACATCATAATTTAACAACATAATCATATCATACGGTCAATAATTCATATCATGTCCATTTAATCCACAATTATATCTTATCTTACTTAATTTGATAATTATCTTGATTAGGGAAATCGAACTTGCCTTTCGTGGTTAAAGAATTATGAACAATTGATCAAACTTGATGCAGAATTGTTGTAGCGACCTTAGTTGATTTGTTGTTGAAGCTCTAAGCTTGAATTAGGTTGAATTGATTAGCTATCTTCCTCTTTAGTTGGCGGCGGCTACACTGAGTTCCATGGAGACGGCATAACGGCTTTAGTTTCAATTTTAATTAGGTTTAGGGTTAGCATTAGGATGTATTTATAGGTGTAGGAAGTTATTTAGGACCATTAGATTAACCCTGAACCATGAGAACCAAGCAAATGCAAAATCTGCATTTGAGCGAATCGGCCCACGGGTTGACAGCCAAACACCCTGGATTAACCCCTAGTCGACCCAGGAGAGCTCGGGTCGACCTCAAAAATGGGCCGGTTCGGTCATTCCCCCCTCCCAATTCGCTATTTTGAACTTTTTCGCATATTAATTTTTTTAATTTTTATATATATATCAATATATATATATATATATATTTCTCTCTGCGCAACCCATTTCACTTAAAACTTTTCTAAAAATTAAGTATACTTTAATTTGTGAATTTTAATGTTTTAAAATTACGGGGTGTTACATTCTCCCCTCCTTAAAGGATTTAGTCCCCAAAATCTCCAAGTCAAGAAGAATGTATATCCTACCATCTAATCGTCCGTCTACTCAACCATCAAACACCAGCATCCATTACCCTTAAAAGACTTCTAATGCTTTAATGTTTATATGCACAGTGTGTGTATATGTCCATATCTAACGCAAAATTAGGCGGTCTACTGATTCAGTCGACCTCCTTAGTGCAATTCATGATAGTGCCATGCGTCCAATATGTATGCAAAAGATTCCTAATGATACATATTAATTCTATATGCGTGCACAACCATCCACCCGAATGCAACAACCATATGATAATAAAACCATTATACATCAATTTTACTAAATACATCCATATATATGCAATATGCAATATGAAGTGACTGAGCCGATCTGGTGCCTAATAGTGTGTGTATATGCATCCACGAGCAACCACTAGCGAACACTTGCATCCACTTTGCATCCATCATACATAACATGTCTCAAACACATGTTTCAACCATAGGATTTCCCTAACTGAAGGTCAAAGATACTAGCGAGAGGACATACTAAAGATAAGATAAGCACAAGCTAAGCGATAAAGGAGAAATTAAAAGACATACCCTCGAAAAGAAAAGGGTACAATGAACGCATCTTCTCTTCCGTCTCCTAAGTAGCGTTACTCTCATCGTCTCCCCATTGTACTTTGACTAGTCTGACCTCTCGATTTCTCCACTTCTTGATCTCCGACCCAAGAATGCATGTAGGAGCTTGTCGAATCGTCGCATCACGCTCTATTTCCACCTCTCTAAGCAAGCTCGGCTCCACTACCTCCGCGGTCTCATGTAAGCACTTCCTTAAATGTGATACATGGAATATGTCGTGTACACCACTAAGTCTCTCAGGCAACTCCTCTTATCCGCATAAGATTTCTGCCTATCTTGCGCTGCCTTCATCCTTCTTCGAATCAAATCAATCTTCTCTGAAATCTCTCTAATCATATCGGGCCCAAGTAAGATCTTATCCGTAGATTCCCACCAACGTGTAGGTGAACGACAAGGTCGTCCATAAAGAGCTTTGAAAGGTGCCATGCCAATGATAGACTAAAAGCTATTAGTATATGCGAACTCCACCAATGGAAGATGCTCTTCCCATGTACCCCCAAAGTCTAGGATACATAGCCTCAAAAGGTCCTCTAGAATACGATTCACCCTCTCGGTTTGGCTGTCCGTCTGAGGATGGTATGAGGTGCTCAAATATAACTGAGTCCCTACCGCTTCTTGTAAGCTCCTCCAAAATTCGCTAGTAAAGATAGGATCGCGGTCGCTTACTATGCTAGAAGGAACACCATGCAAACGAACTATCTCTCGGACGTATACAGAAGCTAACCATGGAGCAGTCCTCTTACTCTTCACGGGAATAAAATGGGCGCTCTTAGTAAGTCTATCTACTATAACCCAAATCCCCGTATTACCCTACCTCGATCTTGGTAATCCATCAACAAAATCTATCGAGATACTATCCATGTGAACTCATCGCAACTATCCATCTCCCACGCAAGCCGTCCTATTTGAACTCGATATCCCCCAAGCACAAGCCCCAAAAGCCTAAACCAGTATCAGACAAGCACCCAAGGAATACCTCCTCCGATTTCAGACAGTCTACGTGAGATGATAATAGAAAAACAAATAATTGGGCACTTAACCGACTCTGGCTGTCCTCGCCAGTCTTTCTTCAAAACCATCACTAATCACCTAACTGACTTTGCATTATCCCCTAGACACACACGAATACCTCGTGCCTCTAGGTAAACCCCGCACTTCATCGAAGACGTCACTATACTCACGGACCACACGAAAAGATTCCAAATCACCGTTGGATACGTCAAGAGATTCTAGACAGCTAAACGTCACTGAACCCCTAGGGTCACAAGAAATATGAGGGTCTTTCCATAATGAATCAATAGTCTAACTACCTTCTTTAACAATCTAGGATGGCACCCCGCCTGGGTAGCCAATCCACCCCTAGAATCAAACTATAGCCCGTGAAACCAAGGACGAAGGCGTTGCATTCAAATCCAACGGCCAAGATAGACACTCTCAAATCCCGACAAACCATTGAAGGATGAGCCGAACCAGCAAAAAGATTTGAGACTAGGATGGGATCCTTAACTAGACTAGTATTTAGGTGCAGTGTTTTCAACTAACGAAGCAGATACTAACGAGTATGAAGCGCCAGAATCAAACAAAGTTCGAACAGGATGATAAAGGAAACCAAATTTCTACCTGGACGGTCCTACCCCTATCAGGTATACCAGCCGTGAGGGAATATAACTACCCTCCAGAAGATCCTGTACTTTGCCCTTGCCTCTTTGGACAATCCTAATAAGGTGTCCTATTTCTCCAAAAGGATAACTACTAGCCTTCTTGTTCACATTCCCCATTCGTGACCTTCCACCAAGATGAGGTTTCGTCCTTCATTAACCAACAGCTATTTGAACCTTCCTCCCATCGTCTACCTTAAAGGTATCAACAAGCCCTCCACTTCCTTAAACTAACTTCTAGCCCGTCAAACGTCTAAGTCCCTTGAAGTGGTTTTTTGTCCTTCGTATGAAAGTCCCTATTTATCTTAGAAAAAGCATCTATACGCGGAGGGGAAATCCAAAAAAGAGAAAGAGGAAGAGATTCAAAACGGAGAGTCGAAGGAAGGATATATGGCTCTTGGGGATTATGTTTTTTAAAACAAACCTTTCTTTCAAAAATACTCTTCTACAAACATATTTTTGAAAGTATTCTTTATAAAAAGGCTTTTGAAAAATAGTTTCTCAAAATATCTTATTTGTTCTGGTAACCTTCAGCTTTGATACCACGTGTAACACCCCATGTCCATTAATGTCACTAACTAAAGGGAATGCATTAACTTCTATGGAGCGTTTTAAGTGAATATAGAACAGAAAATCACAACAAGACAGACATGAAATAGTACATGAAAATTTAAAACTTTGTTTATTGCAACGGAAGGTAAATATGTTTGGTTACATCACCAAAACCCAAAGACTAAAGTCAAGTACATAATATCCATCTTGAAAAAATCAAAGTACATAATATAAAAAGCATAATCCCATAAATAGCCATAAAAGAGATAGGTTGAGCTTTACTTCAGCAATCCAAATCCAAGTGCTCCGAAAGAGATCCAAATCAAGCTTCCCACCCTAAGAACCAGGGGGGAAAAGGAAGAAAAGAGGTGGAAACAAAGGGGCTCAGACATAAAGTCTGGCAAGTCCGATAACTCCAACAATATAATTATCAAAGTAACTAGGATAAGACATAAGCTTGGTAAATAAGGAAATGACTGTGAATTAATGGCAAGACCAAGCAACCAAAAATAATAGGATGAGCAAAGATAACATTAAAGGCGCTTCCTAATCAATCTAGGGTAATTACTATACTCTATCGTAATGTACCGTACTGTACTGTACTAACACTAACTGCACCCATACTAGTCACTCTAGAAACTTGATCCCTCTTGACTAGACAGAATGATGATAGCTTCGTGTACTACTATATGTACCCACTATCCCCACTAGATGTACCCCTTCAATGGTAATTCCATGTACTCCTAGCTGACGTCATAGGTGCCGCCTGCTCCTATCTCCACTAGGTGTACCACTTTAATGATTAATTAATAATGGTAGCTTCGTGTACCCCTAGCTTACTACATAGGTGTTGCCTGCTCCTATCTCCACTAGATGTACCCACTACCCTGCCCCATTCGATCGGCTCCCTAACTCGTAGATACCCGTGTTAGTCCCACAGTGGGGTGTATCACTCCCCTAAAGTGGCAACCCAATACAACTTAAGGATGCACGGCTTATACCTACATGATGCAACAACGTCTTACCTACCAGCCCGGGCCCATGCACGCACATGACCCCGTTGGACTTGCGCTGCCACTGCTAACCCATTTTCGCCTCTAACTATCAGGCCCAGTAGGTGTGTCCCGTCCTCGACTTGGGCCGAGCTCACAAAGATACTTAATGGGCTACTGGACTGAAAAGGGCCCCCACCAAGCTTCCCACCTAGGCTTGGTCCCCTCTAATACATCCCACTTAACCCCATGTCCACTTACATGTAAAAATTTAGTTAAGTGTTTTCTAATTTAACCTAGTCTCACCCTTTTGTTTAATTAACAGGTTGTATTGGTTAAGTCTGTGGGCCTATATACACAAATATTACCCACCTACCCAAGATTTACTTAACCCTCTCACTGGTTCAGACATATTAATTTACGGTTCAGTTTGTGGGCCTATATGTACTAATATTACCCACCTACCCAAGATTTACTTAACCCACTCATTCCGTATAACCCAGTTTACTTAACCCCCAACTTAAACTTAAGTTCTTACAATCCCTAGGGATCAGATTTCTTTAAGTAGTCCATTTCATTTACCATGTCCATTTTTAATTAATTAATCAATTAATTAAAACCTTTCCCTTCATAGGTGTCAATACCTATTTTATCCAATAATTTGAATTACATGTCATAATTGTTTATATTCAAATTACTCCATTTTTCTAATCGTATTTCTCATGACATCCTCATGTCACCCACATGTCACCCACTAGATTCCTCATGCCACCCAAGGCACCCACTTAACCCCCTCATGTCCCACTACATATTTACTTTGGTTAAGTGTTTCTTAATTTATTACTATCGTAACCTCAGTAGGACCTCTCACATTAGACTGACATTTGTGGCTGCTGGATTTGCCGGGAGGGTCCGGGCAGTCTTACACCACAAACGAGCCTAACCTCGTGTCCATACAATTGTTACGCATTTAGTTTGGGCCTTTGACCTCTCACATTGGGCTACCATTTTTGGCTGCTGGATTTGCCAGGCGGGTCCGGGCAGTCTTACACCACAAATGAGTCCAACCTCGTATCTTAGGAAATTAATTATACATAATTAATTTCCCCCAATATTTGAATTACTTTCCCTATTCAAATTACAAATCATTTCCATATTTATTTATGTATAAATATGTCACCTTAATTATGTCCACTATTTATGGTACATAAATTGTACCAATTTACATCTCAAATTAATTTCATGCCTTTTTAGGCATTTGTGCCAATTCCCAATATTTAATATCCCTATTCAAATTCAAATTAATCTATGTCCATAATTAAACGATGTCCATTACTACACATTAATTTTCCAATTAATGCCTTCATTAAATTTTCGCCTTTTAGGGCAATTCACCATAATTAATATCTCAAATTCGTTATATGCCTCATTTACATGCCAATTCACATTTATTAACATAATCAATATTTTCATCCCATATTTGGATTAATTATTCCTAATCAAATATGTTAATAAAATTCCAATTATCTTTATGACCATAATTCACATTAATTATGTCTATATATCACTTTGCCAATTAATATCTCAATTTACATATATGCCTCTTTTAAGGCTATTACATGCCAATTCACATTTATTAACATAATCAATATTTTTCCCATAACCCCCGCGGCGTCCGTTCGCATAGAATATATGATAGACTAAGAAATAGTCTAACACATGAAAAAGGGAAAAACACAACATATTCACATAACATACAAAATAGGCCTAACTTGCATATGAGAATTTACCACATAACTTGCATAAAATCATAGATCTAAACATAGGCCTAAAAGGTATGAACCTGCATGTTATGAATAAGATTTTCATCACAGAATTTACATAGGCAATAACCACAAACTTGCATAACATGATTCATATTCCAAACTCATATTTTTATATAAACTTGCATATGTGATTTATGCAACATAACAATGGTGTAAATTTACCTCTAAACATATAAACTAGCATGCAAAGATTTAGCATATAACTCATACATGTCATAGCCTAACTTTTGATCTAAAATAGATGTCATAATCTTTACTAACTTGCATGTGATTTATGTCTAAATCAACATCTAAACTTGCATACATACATATGATCTATCATATGAATCAACATAACCAAACTAGCATTTAAACAACATGATGATTTGATTATACATAAGCCAATCATAGAATTACAACATAGATCATAACTTTACAACATGTATGATAACATCACAATTTAACAACATAATCATATCATACGGTCAATAATTCACATCATATCCATATAATCCACAATTATATCTAATCTTACTTAATTTAATAATTATCTTGATTAGAGAAATCGAACTTGCCTTTCGTGGTTAAAAAATTATGAACCATTGATCAAACTTGATGCAGAATTGTTGTAGCGACGTTAGTTGATTCGTTGTTGAAGCTCTAAGCTTGAATTAGGTTGAATTGATTAGCTATCTTCCTCTTTAGTTGGCGGCGGCTACACTGAGTTCCATGGCAACGGCATAACGGCTTTAGTTTCAATTTTAATTAGGTTTAGGGTTAGCATTAGGATGTATTTATAGGTATAGGAAGTTATTTAGGACCATTAGATTAACCCTGAACCGTGAGAACCAACCAAATGCAAAATCTGCATTTGAGCGAATCGGCCCACGGGTTGACAGCCAAACACCCTGGATTAACCCCTAGTCGACCCAGCGGTGTTCGGGTTGACCTCAAAAATGGGCCGGTTCGTCATTCCCCCCTCCCAGTTCGCTGTTTTGAACTTTTTCGCATAATTATTTATTTAATTTTTATATATATATCAATATATATATTTCTCTACGCAACCCATTTCACTTAATTCTTTTCTAAAAATTAAGTATACTTTAATTTGTGAATTTTAATGTTATAAAATTACGGGGTGTTACAAAGTATATTATATATATTATATATATAATATAATGGCCTGAATAGAATGTGCCGCGCCGCGGCAGTTCGCGAATTTCGACCATTGACTTCGAACGGATATTGCGGGAGATTCGACCGTCGTATTCTCCTAAAACCGGAACCGTTGGGTTCGTATCGAAAAGAGCCTTCTAACGAATATTAGAGATTTGAAATCTAACGGTTGGATTTGGAGTTATGTCCAAATCAAATTTGGAAAAGGTCGCTGTAAGTGCAGTTCGATGGCCATTGATGGAAATCGACTGTACGAGCCTTGATAAAATTATTAAAAATAGTAATAATTTGTGTAAAATCATAAGAAACGATTTGTGAAGAATTGGGAAGAAAAACTCCATATATGAAAAGATAAAAATAGATTTTTTATCGAAATAAACTAGTTTTGAACTAGAATAGTAATTTATTTATTTATTTTTAAAGTGAGTTGGAAATGGTTTTGAAATATAACCAGAATTTCCAATAATTGAATTGGAACGGATTTGAATCGAAATTGTCTTTGGAATATTTCGATGTTGGATTTCGTGATTATACAGATGTTGTTATGGAAATTTGAAAGATATATATATATATATATATCGTTATTTCCAATACGATATTTGTTGGTTATAGAATTTGATGTTGAATATAAGCCGATATATTTTCTATTCAGAGCCTTGTATTTAATATCAAATGTGATTTGGGTTTGTCGTGAATGGTGTCTTCATTAACACTGTTCTTGAACCCAGTTGAGAAAAGATTAAATCTTTTTATTTAGATTTAATGAAGTGTACCAATTAAATAATATTTAATTGGAATTGAATTGATATTATTTTTGGGTTTATCATGGACAGTGTTTTAAATAACACTCGTTCTTTAACCCGATAATTAATGGAATGTGATTTTGGGTTTATCGTGAACTGTGTTTTAAATGACACTGATTCTTTAACCCAGTTAACGATTAAAACTAGGTGGAGTTTTAATGAATCTTTAATTAGATTGAAAAGATCGAGAATGGGGTATCACCAGTTTTGCTCCATGCGATAGTTAAATCTTTAATTAGATTTAAACGTGAAATGGTAATTGAATTTACCGATAACACCATGGTGTAAGATGTGAAGTATTACCAGATTTACTTCATGGGATGAATAGGTGGGGATTGAGAAATAAAATAAATGATTACTTCGGTGTGGTTCGCTAATCCCGACTAGTTTGAATTGATATTCAAAAGAAGATTAAAGAATATTCTGAACTGGAATGAGGCGTATGTTGTGTTTGTGTAACACTTGTTTAATATATACGCGAGTTATTCAGAAAGACCGGGTTTATCCCATTCTGAATAACTGTTTCGACGTGGTGTCGAAGATGAAGACGGTGGTTGAAGACCGGAAGTCTTCACATCGTTTGGATGATTACTGATGATCTTGATTGGGCTATACACCCAAGATGAGGGAATCAGCCGGTGGTCGTCCAGATGTGCTTGGAGATCGATGGATATGCGAGGAAAGTGCCTCCGGTTTCGTTCAGACCCAGAACGGACTTGTAAATGGACTGTGTGTCTGACATTGGATTTTAGTCTGTGTGATTGATTTCTATTAAATATATATCTATTTGACGGCGGAGAATTTATTCTCTTGCTTAACGCCCTTCTCTGAGACGTACGAGCTCAGGGGTTATATACAGATGGATATCAAACGCATAGAGTGAATTGCCTGTGTGGCATGCCTAAGTGGCAATTGATCGAAGCTTCTGTTGAAAAGCGAAGTCTTGTGGTTGATGATCAAAGCACCGCCTGTGTGGCATAGCTTTGTGTAACGTGAATTCGCGAGCCTCACACCCCGGTTGTGAACCAGTAACGGGAGAGGACGTCAGGGAGGGCATGCGTTTCCTTCTAGCTAGGGTGGTGTCAGTGACCTACCAGCCTTGACATTCATATACTTTTCACCTGTATGGTTGTTGCTGTTGTGAGGCGCCTCGGTTAGATCGGACGATCCGGGTCCGATGGAGCCATTCGTTGGCTCATTTACGCCCCAAAGGGCGGGGAAACGCAGTGTTCAGGCATTTTAATCCACATCGGTGGACCGGCCCTGACGATCCAAGGGCCCACCTGAGTCTGGGTCCTGAGACATGGGCTAGATTGTCTCGAATCGGTAGAGGACGATCCCTGGCCTCGGTTCATAGATGGAAATCCAATTTCAAAATACGTGACTTTGCAGTTTTATTTGTAAACCTATATATGGCGACATAGTGGCATGGGACGCTCATGTCGCCTATGATTGATACTTATGATTTGAAGTTGTTTTATACACTATGCACTTATAATAGTAACAAATGATTTGTTTTAAACGTATCAAGCATTCTTTGGCTGTTATAAGGGAAAACCCTATCCCATGGCTTGCGTTACATTGTGTGATAGGACCTGGGTCTTATAACAGCTTCATTTTTCTTTATTTAGCATTGCGCTGGTTGTTTTATGCACTGGTATTCTTGGGAGGAAACCCATTCCGTGTTATACGGCGTGGTCCCTTGATTTACCTAACTTTAAAATAAAGATAAATAACTATTCTAGTTCTCACACCAGTCACATGACTGACCCGGAGTTTATTGTTTTAACCTAAACTCTGGGTGCCCTTATTTTGACACGGGCAGCTAGTAGTTTTGGTTTTGCAGATTTATATCCACAGGATCTTGGTTTACAGCTGGAATGATATCCGGAAAGCTTTGTATCCGTATATCTCTTCTCACTGTGTATTGTATTATTTTCCGCTACGATGTATTTAAATGTAATTTAAATCTCTGATATTTCTGTATAATATTCATTTGTACTCTGTATATTCTTGTATTCTGATGAATTGTTGTAATATACAATGGAATGTCCTTCCGTCTGCGTTCTGTTTTGTCGTGTTCTCAAAACAATCAGGCGTTTCGAACAGTCTTGATCGGTTTAGCGATTGATTCGGATCGAGCGAAATTCCTTTTCGTACAGTTGGTATCAGAGCTTTGGTTTACAAAGCTCAGAGAACAAGGCACCTTAGAACCATACGAAAGAATTCATTAGATATTGGATTAGTAATATCCAACGAGAATGACTCGTTAGAGATAGGATCAGTAGTATCCTAGAACGAGTGTGAGGAGTATATTTTTAAAATGAAACGAATTTTGTTTTGAAAATTTAAAATCAATTATTCGTATTTGATTATTTATTTCATATTGATAGGACAATCCAATATGTAAAGATTTTGTGTATGCGCCTAGCTAGTGTGTATTCGAAGTTTTGATATATTGGATAGATATAGAGTTACACTCTAGTCGCCCGGGGGTGATTCTGATGATTGATATATCATCATCAGAATTTATATTCGATCGATGAACGTGTAATATCTATATATTTCCTATTGTTGTGATTTTGCATCAAAAATCTGATTTTTAGAATATATATCAAAGTTATAAATTTGAAATGATAATCAACTAATTGATTGTTGATTGTGTTGTTTGATTATAGTTTGATTAATTAAAATTTTGAACCTTTAGCCAAATTGTATCAAATATTGAATTGTATTGAAATTTGGTCGCATTTGCTTGTATATACGTGTACTCACATTGAACAGATCATAGCAAGGAGGCTAGAGCAGAAGAATAAAAATTGTTTGCCTGACAAATAGGTACATGTTTATCATAATCTACTGTTTTGTTTGGGTGATGATGATTTTATGAGCCGATTGGCTAGCCGCTTGGCTTTTTCTTTTTCTTTTTGAGATCAGAAGGCCTGTATGGCAATTTTGGGATTTTCCCGTGCTCCCGGTGCAAGGGAGGTTATGGCGAAATTTTTCGAAAATTTAGGGTGTTAGCCAAATTTTTGAATTTTTTTAAAAGTTCTTAGAAACTGAAAAGTTGAGGAACTTAAGCTGTAATCAAAACAATGAAAGTTGAGTTGATTTGTGAAACAACTTTCAGCTTTGTTCCTTTTCGGGGATGAAAAGTTTTAAGTGGGGGAGATTGTAATAACCCGGAAATCTGGGCCAGTTTAAAATTTTTATTTTGGCAATTTTAGCGAATTTTGATTATTTAAAATGAATTATTTTAAATAATATCGACGAGAAATTTATTTTGAATAAAATTCGAACGTATATATTATATAGATCGTCGTTAGAATATAAATATTTATTTTAAAATATAAAAGGAATTGAAAATGGTGCGGTAGTTCGATAATTCGATTTCAAAATTCAAATGCATGTACCGGGTGCAAAATAAACCGGATTTTAGTGAAATCAAAAATAATGGAATCTAATAGAGAATATCTTTCCAACGAATCTGAAAAATTGAAATTTCCTAGTGGGTATCAAAAGATACGTCCAGTTGAAAATTCTGAATAGTCGCTATGGAATTCAGGTCCTTAAAAATGGAAATTTTGCAAACGACCTCGGATTTCGACGAAACCACTTTTGTTGGATCCATGATGTCAAATTATTGATAGATTCCAAATTTCATAATATTTCAAATCAATATGTGAGCGTGGAAAAGGAAAACGTGTTTGACCAGTTTTAGTTGATTTTAATCGACTGGAAATTGGCCATTTTACCAACGGTCTCAGAATTCGACGAAACTAGTTTTGTTAGGACCGTATCGTCAATACGAAGCTAGAAAATATTTTTGTGGAATTTTTCGAGTTCGTATGTGACCCCGGTAAATTGAAATGCGTGTTCAAATTCAATATATAGAGTTATATGTTGATTTTGACGGAAACTGATCGAAACGACCGAATCAGCTTATGGTACATATCCCATTGTGTTCGGAATGGGGGTAATTAGCTAGGGACGACAGTCGGTGGGTTCGATTTTGAATTTGAAATAAAAAGTTGCTTTATAAAATAAATTAAATAAAAATAATATATAAATTTTCATTAAAACCCCCTTCCTTTCTATTCTCCTTCCTCCACCGTCTGATTTCAAAATCGAGTTAGGGAAAAAAATGGCGACCTGAGACCGCGCCCGCTCTACCCTTCTTCGTCGCGTCCGCCACCAACTCCGCTCACCCCGCCTCCTCCTTCCCGTTCTCTCTCCTTTTCTCTCCTCAAACGCGCCGCACGAGCCCTCCCCAAATCCAACCCTAACAGATGTCGCACCTCCCCACTGTTGAAGCCAGGTGGCCGGAGCTCCTCCCCTCACAGCGCTGGGGCCCCACGACCCCCTCTTGACGCAGGCCACGCCGCTATTGGTCCTCCCACCACCTCCAGCGAACGAAGCAACTTCCCTTTTCCCTCTTCTTTTATCAACAGTAAGTGTTATCACTATTTTATTTCCTTTTTATGTAGTTAATTTAGTGATACAACCTTGTTGTTTAAAATCAGATGTTAATATGATAGCATTGTTTTAAAAGGTAATTTATATAAATATATAAATAGATTAGAAAGCTTCGATTTTTATATTTTGAATAGCGAAGTAAAAATTCGATTTTTATATTTTGAATAGCGAAGTAAAAATTCGATTTTTATATTTTGAATAACGAAATAAAAATTCGATTTTTATATATTGAATAGCGAAGTGAAAATTCGATTTTTATATATTGAATAGCGAAGTAAAAATTCGATTTTTATATATTGAATAGTAAAGTAAAAATTCGATTTTTACATATGTAGAGAATACGGGCAACGAGAGTGACAAAAAGGCGAGAACAATGGTGATTTCCTACATTAGAAGTGTCATGAAGTTGGGATAGCTTTGGTGAGAATTTCTCACTATTTAATTTAATTTTCTAGTTATATATATATACTAGGATGCAGACGGTGTTTAGTAGCACCCGACACCCGTCGTCCATAGACCATGGATGGCTTATATGCTTGTTTGTTTGATTTTGATGTGTAGTTGATTGTGTGATGTGATGTGAAATGAAATAAAATATTATATAGTTAGAAATATTTTATAGTTAAAAATAGAATTTTTAACATGTATGTGAAATGAAATAAAAATAAACAAATCGGACGATTTGTTTATATACACACATTTGACTGATATTGATTAGGACGATAAATTTTACACATCGCCCAAATGCACAAATAAAATCTGTGTTTGATTGTTTGAAACCCCACAAGGGTATTGTAATAACCCGAAAACTATGGGCCAATTTAAATTGGTGATTTCAAAGGAATTTGAACAATTGAAATAGAATATTTCAATAAAATAGTGAAGTAGAAATAGTAAGTCAGTTTGAAAATTTGAATTCAAACTTTGACTGACTGTGCAGGGTGGAAAATATAACGGATTTTAGCGAAACCAAAAATATTTAAATCTGTTTATTAATACCTTTCTAAAGAATCTGAAAAATCGAAGTTTCATAACGGGAATCAAAAGTTATGCCCGAATGAATTTTCAGAATGGTCGCTATATAGAATATATAGCCCTGGAAAATTGATATTTTGCAAACGACCTCGGAATTCGACGAAATGACTTTTATTGGGTCCGGGATGTCAAACTATTGCTAGGTTTCAAATTTCATAATTTTTGAAGCTAATATGTGAGCGTGGCAAAAGAAAATGTGTTTGGTCAATTTTTGTTAAATTGGTTCGACTAGAAAATGCCCATTTTTCAAACGATCTCAGAATTCGACGAAACTAGTTTTGTTGGGACCATAGCGTCAAAACATAGGTAGATTTAATTTTCTGGAATTTTTCGAATCAGTTTGTGGCCCTGGCAAATAGAAATGTACGTTCAAAGTAAAAAATTAAATGTTTTATACTTTAATTTGAAAAATAACTGACTGTAACAGTCGAATTGGCAAACGAAACATATCCCATTGTGTCCGGGATGGGGGTATTTTGCTAGGGACGACAGTCGTTGGACTTGAAAAGGAGTTCGTTGGAGAAAACACTATTTAAAAATATAATATATATATATATATCGGCCAATCAAAATTTTTCTTTCATAAATTAAAAAATAATAAAAAAAAAACCCGTAACCCTCGAACCAATGGCGAAAACCCGATCCCCGCTTCTCCCTCAAATCGCCGCCGCTACAGGCACTTCCAACCAGCGCCACCTACCTCCGTCGACGCGCCTCCCTCCCCTCGTCAGATCCGACCCACCCACGACCAGAACCCTCGCCACCATCGCCTGAATCGAAGCCACGAAGTCGGCCTCTTTCTAGCGCCGCCGCCGCTCCGATCTGCCACCATCCACAACCAAACCACCAGCGCCGTGAAGCCCTCACCCCCCTCTTCCACGTCAACACCCCCGATCGTCCCCACGTGCCACGGATTTCGCGAAAACCTCAAACCTAGTTTCGAACCAAATAGAAAGGTGAGTCCTTTTTGATGTCTGCACTTTGAAAAATCATATCTTTTTGGTGTGTTGACGAAATTCGATGAAACAGGAAACATCGAGACCTCAAGGAAGCTCTGTACCACATAGAAGAAGCCGCGGAATTTTCTGAGTCCTCTACGATTTTTAGCACTCCGCAAACCAATGTGAGAAATCTAAATTAATAGAATTTGAATGGAAAATGTCGTGTATAAATTATATAAGCGAAATATAAATTACACACGTGTTGTATACCTCATGTACATGCGTAGTGTAAGCTATATAAGCGAAGTATGAATTATACATGCAAAGAATAATTGATATATGTGTTGAAATGCAAGTGAAATATAGCAAATATATATATATATATATATACTCCCCTCGTCCACAAACCATAGGCGATATTTATTGTTGCGAATTGGTGTGAAATATTGGATGAAAAACACGAATGGTTGAATAATTGTTTGTGGTTGATATTGTTTGGTTGTGGTTGAAAAATACTCATTGGTGATTGAAATGAACTGGAAATATTTGTGGAAATAAAAATAAACATGACGCTTGTGTGCGAATTAGATGCATGAATCCCCATTGTCAAAAACCGCGAGGTTTTAAGGTAGAGCGAGGAGCCGTATAGGGACGGTGCCGGTTTTAACTACCCTGCCGTTTTGCTGCTGAAATTTTGAATAGTCTTTATATGTTAGAATAATTTTCACATGTTGAAATTATCTTCATGTGTTGAAATTAAAGCCATATGTTGAATAAAATATCCATGTGTGGAAATGTTCATGTGTTGAAAAGTGATGTGTGAAAATTAAATTCATTTGTGAATGAATGAAGTGTTTAAACAATAAAAATCACCTTTTTATAATATATATATGAAGTATGTAAAATATTCGTCTTATATATAAATAGTTTCAACAATAAAAATTCCATCTTGCTAATATGAACAACATAAATAAAATATCCATGTGTGGAAATGCTCATGTGTTGAGAAGTGTGCGTAGTGGAAAAGTTCATGTGTTGAATAAAATATCGAACAATAAAAATTACATTTTTATTGAAACTATGAAGTGTTGAAAACATCCATTTGTCGAATAAATATTTTAAATGATAAAAATATCATTTTTATCATATATGTGATATGCCAAAGATATGCGGACATTGAAATAAATATTTGTGAATGAAATATTATTTTTAACATGCATAGGAACTAAATAAAATAGTCATGTGTTGAAATCTATTTTAGTTCGCCAAAATTATCATCTTTGAAATGTGAAGTGTTAAAAATAGCCACTTGTTCAAATAAATGTGCATGAGTTGAAATATACATTAATTAGCTAATGATATGATTTTAGCCTATGCATGCAACATTAGAATGAATGGTGTTTTTAAACCAAAGTAAATTGAATATGAAGTTGAATGGAAAATGATAAGTGATAAAAATTGTATATATGTACATGCATATTTATTGAACAGGTCATAGCAAAGGGGCTAGAGAAGAGGAATAAAATTTTGTGCCCGACAAATAGGTACACATTTACTGTTTTGTTTGGGTGATGATTTTATGAGCCTGTTGGCTAGCCGCTTGGCTTTTTCTTTTTCTTTTTGACATGAGACGCCTGTGTGGCTATTTGGGAATTTTCCCAGCCCCTCCCGTACAAAGGAGGTTATGGCGAAATTTTCCAAAATTTAAAGGCGTTAGTGAAATAATTGAAGTGGAAACGATATAGGAATTTTTGAATGAACTATATTTATATAAATATAAATAAAATTAAAACGAAACGTGGCCGTGCAGTTCATGCTTTGAAACCGTGATTTCAAACGACTAGTGCGGGAAATCCGACCATTGGATTTTCCCGAAACCGCAACCGTTGGGTTCGCCTTGGAAATATCTTTCCAACGGCATAAACTTTGTGAAGATCTGACGGTTGGATTGACTAAATGTTTAATTCAAATCTGAAGAAAAACAGCGCCAGAAACGATTATATATATATATATATATAAATATAATTAAATTAAATCGAATAAAGACGCTGCAGTTTGTAAATTGAAATCGTAACTTCAAATGACTAGTGTGGAAAATCCGACCGTCGGATTTTCCCAAGTGAATATTAGGCACACATCCCTAAAACGAAACTTAATTAGGCTCACATCCGGTCATAAACTTATTGTAAATTTAGTCCCTATTTTTCGAAAATTCATAAAAAATATATAAAAAAAATATAAAAAAATCACGATAATTCGTATTTAAATTAAACATGTACTCGCCCAAAAATTCAGATCATAATAAAATCGAAACATGCATCAAAATCGAAAAAATACAGAAAACAACGAAAAATGCAGTAATTTGCATCAAATCATGCACATATTTGGAATATTTGCATTCATCTGTGCAAGTATTTCTCTGTTATATTTTTACATGTAATACTTGCATACATGTGTGCAAGTATTTAAAATAGTTGCATACATGTATGCAAGTTTCTGCACACATTTTATTTTCACATGTAAATACCTGCATACATGTGTGCAAGTATTTCAAATAGTTGCACACATGTATGCAGGTTTCTGCATGCATTTTCAACTAAAACAGCTTCAGAAATACTTGCATACATGTATGCAACTATTGGCAAAAGTTGCATACATGTATGCAACTATTTGCAAGTTTTTAAATTCACAATACATCCCTGTAATTAATGTTTTCTCTGTAAACCCGCCCCCTATTTTAGCTGCCGCCTGGAATCTTCCGCCTGCCACTTTCCATACCTCCGCCTCTTTCGTTTTCTGTCCAAATTTTCAGGCGCTATCACTTAAAAAAAAAAAAATTCTAAAATCTGTAAACATTCTCGGAAGTCCACAGAAATTAAAAAAAAAAAGTTGCATAAATGTATGCAACTTTTACGAATAGTTGCATACATTTATGCAACTATTCGAATACACATGCATATATTTATGCACGCCTGTTTGAAAAATTGCATACATGTATGCAGTTTTTCTATATAACTGCATACATGTGTGCTTATATGTCAAAATACATGCAAACGTGAATAAGTTGCACGTAGGTATGCGGTTTTTAAACAAATGCATCGGCAGATGCATGTTTCAACAATATGTGCATACATGTATGCATTTATACTGCAGTTTTGACGCAGATTTCAAATAAATGCATACATGTATGCAACTAATCGATTTATATGCATGTTTTGATGCAATTTACTGCATTTCGTTGATTTTCTGTATTTCATGATTTCGACGTTGTTTTTAATGTTTTTTTGATCTGATTTTTTTCACGATTAATTGTTTTAATTAAATACGAATTTACATGGTTTTTTAATATATTTTTTTATATTTTTTTATATGTTTTTGAAAAATAGGGACCTAATTTACAATAAGTTTATGACCGGGTTTTTTTTATATTTTGAAACCTAATAGGGACCTCTAAAAAACGCACCCTTTTCCCAAAACTGAAGCCGTTGGATTCATTTTGAAATGACCTTCCTAATGATATAAAATTTGTGAAGATCCAACGGTTAGATTTTCAGATATGTGTAAAACAAAATTAGTGAAAAACAGCGCCAGTGCATCGGCACGACCTGAAACGTCGTTTAATTAAATATGGCCGTTTTAAATTAAATATAAACGGCGATATATCGTTATAAAATATTATAGACGATATAGAGTGGAAATAAACTAATTTCGTTGTGTTTGCTTGATATGTGATGGTTGAATGTATTTGACATGAAAATTATAACTAAAGAACTGAAATGTGAATGTTGAATAGTCCAACCATGTGAATAATTGATTTGAAAATCTAAATATACGTGGGTTATTTGAAAAGGCCGAGTTCATCTCATTTCAAATAATCGATCGACGTTGAGAAGTCGAAGAGTCGAAGACGGTTGAAGACCGACGATCTTCATATTGGATGGATGGGCGCTACTGATGCTCGTGATTGGAGTAGCTACCATGAAGGAATTGAAGTAGTAGCCGTCCAAACATACTGTTGATTGTACGGATATGCGAGGAATTGGTGCCTCCAATTTCGTTCAGATCCAGAACGGACTTGTAAATGGACTGTGTGTCTGACATTGGATTTTGTTCTGTGTTGATTGATCTCTGTTAAATATATATCTATTTGGCGGCGGAGAATTTATTCTCTTGCTTAACGCCCTTCTCTGTGACGTACGAGCTCAGAGGTTATATATTGATAGAAATTAGTCGCATGGAGTGGATTGCCTGTGTGGCACGCCTAAGTGGCATATGATCAAGGCTTCTGTTGTAAAGCAAAGTCTTTTGGTTGATGATCAAAGCATGGTCTGTGTGACGTAGCTTTGTGTATAACGTGAATTCGCGAGCCTCACACCCCGGTATGAGTCAAAAACGGGAGAGTGACTGCAGGGAGAGCACGACGTTTCTTTCTAGCTAAGGTGGTGTCAGTGACCTACCAGCCCTGACATTATATATACTTTTCACCTGTGTGGTTGTTAGAATGCGAGGCGCCTCGATATAGGTCTGTAAGGACCGGGAAACGTGTGTTCAGGAATAATTAATCCTCAAAAGTAAGGGAGGACCGGCCCTGAAGATCCAAGGATCATAGTGGGGTCCTGGGACATTTGCTAGAGTGTCTCGAATCGGAAAGAAGCTTGCCCCTTGCCTCAACTCATGAAGGAATCCAATTTCCAATACGAAATATGCGGACGTGATTGTATTACTAGTATGGCGACATAGTAGATGGTAACTATGCCGCCTAGAACTGATATTTATGATTGAATTTGCTTTTGAAACATATATGCACTAGTAATAATATCAAACACTTTTGTTTTATTCGTATGAAGCATTTTTGGCCATTATAAGGTAAAACTCTATCCTCCGGCTTGCGTTGCATTGTGTGATGAGACTCGAGTCTTATAATGGCTTCATTTTTTAAAAAGCTTTGCGATGATTTAATCATTTACTTTATTTCATGCACTAGCACTCATTGGAGTAAACCCGTTCCGCGAAAGTGGCGTGGTCCTTTGATTTGCCTTATTATTGTTGTTAATAAGTTAAGTAGATTTTTCATACCAGTCCCATGACTGACTCGTAGTTTGTTTCACCTTACAAACTCGGGTGCCCTCATTTTCACACGGGCAGCCTAGTTACAGGTTTCTGACGCACCTTTTGGCTCATGGCGAGGCTTGACTACACCGTGCTGACTTGGATTTTCTCCGCCATTATTGTATCTATATTATGATTCCGCCATTGGCGATGTATACTGATATTTATTTTGTGTAGTCTTTATGCATGATTCCGCCTCAGGCGATGGTGATTGATTATGTATCATTATGCACTAAGTTGTATCCTGTACTGTGCTTCTATGATGTGATGATATCTATATGATTCCGCTGTCATATGTGTGTAAATTATTCTATTTTCTGTTTATGCTATTATCTGTGATCTGCTAATGATGATTAATGTGTTATATTCCAATGATTATCCTTAACACCGTGTCACGGGGTTTTGGGATCGTCACAGGTATCGGGATGATATTTGACGTACACTAAACCCGATTGTTTAGTTGTATGTCGATCGATTGATTGACAGACTGTTATAAGCGTTGAATATTTATATTTGATGCTAATGCAGTGTAGAACGCACTTTGGATGATGGTTGATTATTCATCGTTGTTATTATATAAATGTGTTGTAGAAAACCCATATAATTAACATTATGGTAATTGATTGGGCCTCATTCCAGTTTAGAAGTAGAAATATTTGAAGTAGAATATTTGAAATAAAAATATTTGAAAAAGAAATATTTGAATAGAAATATTTGAAATAGAAATATTCGAAATAGAATATTTGAAAATATGAATATATGAAGCCGTGTTGATTAGATTTACGCCATTTTGATGTGAACGATATTTATATCGATTTTATTCATTTTATAACGAATATCGAAAGTGATTTCAAAATCTGAAATTTTGAAAAGAATTGAAATTCGAATTAAATTGAATAGAAATGAATTCAAATTGAAATTGAATAGAAGTGAATTCGAATTGGAATTGAAAAGAAATGAATTCGAATTGAAATTGAATAGAATTAAATTTGAATTGAAATCGAAAGGAATTGCATTCGAATTAAATTGAAATTGAATTGAAATCAATTTGAAATGAATTTAAAACGAATTTATATTGGAATATTCAATTTTGATTTGAAATTGAATACGAAGTTGAAACCGTTTTGAAAATGAATTTAAAAAGATTTAAAAAACACGTTTTGAATTGAAATCGATGAAGTATATATTATACATACTATATATATAATATAATGGCCTGAATAGAACGCGCCGCGCCGCGGCAGTTTGCAAATTTCGACCATTGACTTCGAACGGATATTGCGGGAGATCCGACCGTCGGATTCTCCTCAAACCGGAACCGTTGGGTTCGTATCGAAAAGAGCATTCTAACGAATATTAGAGATTTGAAATCTTACGGTTGGATTTGGAGTTATGTCCAAATAAAATTTGGAAAAGGTCGCTGTAAGTGCAGTTCGATGGCTGTTGATGGAAATCGATTGTACGAGCCTTGATAAAATTATTAAAAATAGTAATAATTTGTGTAAATTCATAAGAAACGATTTGTGAAGAATTAGGATGAAAAAATCCATATTTGAAAAGAAAAAATAATTTTTTTTATCGAAATAAACTAGTTTTGAACTAGAATAGTAATTTATTTATTTATTTTTAAAATAAATAAAGTGAGTTGGAAATGGTTTTGAAATAAAACCAGAATTTCCAATAATTGAATTGGAACGGATTTGAATCGAAATTGTCTTTGAAATATATCTATGTTGGATTTCGTGATTATACAGATGTTGTTATGGAAATTTGAAAGATATATATATATCGTTATTTCCAATACGATATTTGTTGGTTGTAGAATTTGATGTTGAATATAAGCCGATATATTTTCTATTCAGAGCCTTGTATTTAGTATCAAATGTGATTTGGGTTTGTCGTGAATGGTGTCTTCATTAACACTGTTCTTGAACCCAGTTGAGAAAAGATTAAATCTTTTTATTTAGATTTAATGAAGTGTACCAATTAAATAGTATTTAATTGGAATTGAATTGATATTGATTTTTGGGTTTATCATTGACAGTGTTTTAAATAACACTCGTTCTTTAACCCGATAATTAATGGAATGTGATTTTGGGTTTATCGTGAACCGTATTTTAAATGACATTGATTCTTTAACCCAGTTAACAATTAAAACTAAGTGGATTTTTAATGAATCTTTAATTAGATTGAAAAGATCGAGAATGGGGTATCACCAGTTTTGCTCCAGGCGATGGTTAAATCTTTAATTAGATTTAAACATGAAATGGTAATTGAATTTACCGATAACACCGTGGTGTTAGATGTGAAGTATTACCAGTTTTACTTCATGCGATGAATAGGTGGGGATTGAGAAATAAAATAAATGATTACTTCGGTGTGGTTCGCTAATCCCGACTAGTTTGAATTGATATTCAAAAGAAGATTAAAGAATATTCTGAATTGGAATGAGGCGTATGTTGTGTTTGTGTAACACTTGTTTAATATATACGCGAGTTATTCAGAAAGACCGGGTGTGACGGCCCGCCCCGCACCAGCCGGCATTTCCTCCGAAAGTGCGATGTACACATGCCCGACTAGCATAGAACGGTCGCCAAGGAAAGGAAAGAAGGGAATGAACTAATCAAGGAACCTGTAGAATGTCTCACATCGCATGGGATAAAATATAATAATAATAATATACTTGACATAAAACAGGTGAGACAGTGCATAAGCTGATAACTAAAACCAATATCAACATCAGAGTAGCGGAAATCCAAATACAGCTTATTACAACTTTCCAAATTTACTGTCTCTAAACAAAAGGAAGCTAAAATAGAAGATGCACCACCAATGCCCAAGCAGTGATCTTCAACAACACAGGGAGAATATCTATATCATACGTGGAAGCCTCCTGCTCGTCTCCGGATCAGCTACTCGTGCATACCTCCTAACCTGTCTCTAGTCTGCTCGTGTGAGCACCCAGAGTAATAAGAAGAGACATAAAACTCTGGGTCAGACAAAAAGTCTGGTATGAGCGATAAGCAGCTAAACAGAACAATAACAGGTATACTAAACCATACCTGAATCTGGACCTGCAACCAAAGAGTTAGTACCACATACCGTACAGTACTCCAAGGTGCCATAACAAATAGTGTAAGAATACGGGGGTGGGGTGTGCATGTCACAATGATAGCAAACAAATCATCCATAGCAACCATCCTCACATCTCTCACTCAGTGCGTAAAGCGTACGACATCTACCACTTTGGAACACTAGACAAACTGAGGTAACGACGAATCCCGACTTGTAGAAACCCTGCTGTGACCAAGCCAAACACTTGGAGTCATGACCAAACATTTCAATGACCCACTTCATTGGTCGTAGCCCTTGGTTCTACCGATGCCATAATGGCCCTGAATCCGCCTTCGCACCTCCTACCATAGTGGTCCAAAGCTATAGACGTCGATAACTCCTTGGCACGCGTCCCGCAGCAAAGCCCAACCATGAAGCGAACTCGTTGATTCTCATCTGAATCTTAAGCTCTAACTTCTCATTTGGACTTCCTTTGCATCTCGGGTTTGGTCGAGTTGGAGTTGGTCTTCAAAAGAGTCGTCGCGTAATCGCAGCTCCAATCCGGTTCGGTTCGGGTGTCTCCTCCTATCCGGTTCGGTTCGGATCTCCCCCTTCTATTCGGTTCGGTGCGGGTGTCTCCTCCTATCCGGTTCGGTTCGGATCTCCTCCTTCTATTCGGTTCGGTTCGGGTGTCTCCTTCTATTCGGTTCGGTTCGGATCTCCTCCTTCTATTCGGCTCGGTTCGGGTGTCTCCTCCTATCCGGTTCGGATCGGATGTTCTTCCTACTCGATTCGGTTCGGATCTCCTCCTCCTATCCGGTTCGGATCGGATCTCCTCCTTCTATCCGGTTCGGATCGGATCTCCTCCTCCTATCCGGTTCGGATCGGGTGTTCTTCCTAACCGGTTCTGAAAATCTGCAACTTTTTCCAGCAAGCTATTTTCGCCGAACGACGGCGTTTTCAACCATTCTAAACTTCCTATGACATTACAAAACATTCCAAACAGCAGTAACAACATATAGAATCAATCAAAAACATTAAAACATCATTTACATGAAATACTTTAGATCAAACATACCCAAAACCCATGTTTTCCCCTTAATCCTTCTTAATCATGTTTAAGCACATACTTAGTAAAACTTAATCAAATCATCCAAATTTTCTAACAGAGGCATAAAATATTATTTAAGAATTTATAGACATTTTTCCAGAATTTATTAGTGTGTAAATTCGCTAATCTTCACTAATTACCCTTAATTACTGTAATTAGTGCAAAAACTATGCAAATCACTCACCTTGGCCACAAATGAAACACCAAATCTGAAATACTCTCTGTTTGGGTCGAATTCCTATGTATAGCAGCAGCTCCAACCTTGCTTTGTTGCTATTTGGCCTTGCTTTGATGTAGTTTAGGCTTAATCTTCACTAAAAATGTGTTTTGGAGTGGTTTTAGAGGATGGAAGCCATTACTAAGGTCTCAAGAAGGTTTGTGGCGGCTCAAAACTGAAATGAAAGTGATAACCTAACCCTAATCAGTCTTCCTATACCTCTAAACCCGAAATTCCCCTGTGGGCCTAGCTGCTAATCACCCGGTTAAGCCCAATTAAGCTGTTTTTCACCATCTGAAACTTGTTTCAGCCATATCTCCCAAACGGTGAGTCCGTTTGACTAATGTGACCACTCTACGGAAAGAGAAACCATCATCCGGAGCCAATGGAAGTGGTTTCAGGTCAAAATTCCTTTCCAGTCAAAAGTTATGGCCAAAACAGTGCCAACTAGGGGTAAAATGATCATTTAAAAATCGGGAAAAATCATGCTCATGGGAAATGACCCCAATAGTCGTCTCCCAAAGTTACACGACCATACGACTTCGTATGTGACAGAAATAAATATTCTACGATCCTATGATGCGTAGAATGCGGGTCGTTACACTCTCCCCCCTTAAGAAATTTCGCCCCCGAAATTCCTTAACCCAAAACATACAAAGGATCCCGCATGCCTAACAACCACATACAACAATCAAACATGCAAAACAAGCAAACAAGCCTATCCTAGCATGCGGAAAACTAAATCAAAGTCCAAATCTTACCAGGCAAAGAGTTCTGGGTGTGTCTTCCTAATGTCCTCCTCTGTCTCCCAAGTACAATCACTCTCGTCCTCGCTCCACTGTACCTTGACTAGCTTCACCGCCTTCCTTCGAAGTTGCTTCATGTCGTGCTCGACAATACGGGCCGGCTTGCGGTTCCCAACCGCCTCGGGTTCTACTTCGAAGTCCTCTAACTGATCAGGTGAAATAGTCATATCTGAGTCGTGAACGAACTTCCTTAGTTGGGAAACATGAAATACGTCGTGAACTCCCGCCATCTTCTCCGGTAAGTCAATTCTATATGCCAAATTCCCGACTAGCTCAAGAACAGGTAATGGGCCAACAAATCTTGGTGCCAACTTGCCTCTCCTGCCAAATCGTATTACGCTCTTCAACGGAGAAATCTTGACAAACACCAAGTCGCCAACGGAGAATTTTAAGTCTCTTCTCCTTTTATCGGCATAACTCTTCTGCCTATCTTGGGCAGCCTTCATTCGTTGTTGAATGGTCTTGATTTTATCTGAAGTTTCCCTCACCACATCTGGTCCAAGCATAAACTTCTCGCCAGTCTCTATCCAACATGATGGTGAGTTGCATGGTCTTCCGTACAAAGCTTCAAACGGAGCCATACCGATACTGGATTGGTAGCTATTATTATATGCAAACTCTTCTAGATGCAAATGTTCATCCCATGATCCACCAAAATCCAATATACATGCTCTCAAGAGATCTTCCAAAATACGGTTCACCCTCTCCGTCTGACCGTCGGTCTGAGGATGATATGCGGTACTGAGATGTAACTCTGACCCTAGAGCCTCTTGTAAGCTCCTCCAAAACCCACTAGTGAACAACGGGTCTCGGTCGCTCACAATGCTTTTAGGTACTCCATGAAGTCTCACTACCCACTTCATATACAATTCTGCTAACTTAGCTGCCGTTCTGGTCGATTTGACTGGTATAAACCTTGCACTTTTAGTCAGTCGATCTACAATTACCCAAATGCTGTCATATCCCGATCTAGTCCTTGGTAAACCATCGATGAAATCCATCGAGACTTGCTCCCATTTCCATTCGGGAATTTCTAAGGGCTGTAACAAACCACTAGGCTTCTTTTGCTCGGCTTTAACTAGCTGGCAATTCATGCATTTGGATATAAACTTCCCAACGTCTCTTTTCATTCCTTCCCAGTAGTAAGTCTGTTTCATGTCTCTATACATTTTATTACCACCGGGATGTATAGTCAACTTTGAGTGATGACATTCTTTAAGCACTTCATCTCTCAATCCATTGACATTGGGTACAACCAGCTTTCCATTCTTTCTAAGCCATCCATCTCGATCAAGCCCATACTTGTTCATCTCCTCATCGATACCCATCTCTAACTTGGAGATGATTTCCAATAGGTTAGGATCGTCCCTCTGACTAGAGCCGATCCGCTCAATCAAAGTGGGTCTGATCGTCAAACTTGCTAACATTTCTGGATCCAATTCGCACTTTGGTCTGAAATCAAACCCCGCGATAAACTCCAGTTGCTTCCATTCAAGGAACATAGCCCCTAAGCTGGCATGCCTTCTACTCAATGCATCAGCCACCGCATTGCCTTTTCCCGGTGTATATGCGATGTCAAAGTCATAGGAAGCCAAGAATTCTAACCATCTCTGCTGACGGAGATTTAAATCCCTCTGGGAGAAGAGATACTTCAACGACTTATGATCTGTAAACAGCTCAAATCTTTCTCCCAAGAGATAGTGTCTCCACATCTTTAATGCAAACACGATCGCTGCCAATTCTAAATAATGGGTAGGGTATCTTCTCTCGTGCGGTTTCAATTGTCGACTTGCATAAGCTACAACCCTACCACCTTGCATTAATACAGCACCCAGTCCGGTACCACAGGCATCCGTGTATAATGTCATCTCTTCATTCCCCTTAGGAATGACTAACACCGGTGCGCTTGTCAACTTGTCTTTTAGACTCTTGAATGCGTTCTCGCACCTTCCATCCCAGACAAAAGCTTGATTCTTCTTAGTCAACTGGGTCAATGGTGCTGCTATCTTGGAGAAACCTTGGATAAACTTACGATAATATCCAGCTAATCCCAAGAAACTTCTTACGTCTGTTGCATTCTTGGGCGTAGGCCAATCCTGTACCGTGGCCACCTTTGCCGGGTCCACGGCAATACCATTCTCTGATACAACATGGCCCAAGAACCTCACTTCCCTCTTCCAGAAGTGACACTTAGAAAACTTTGCTTTCAATTGGTGTTTTCTCAACACCTCCATCACTATCCTTAAATGTTCCTTGTGTTCTTCCTCTGTCCTCGAATAGACCAAAATATCATCAACGAACACAAGGACAAACTCATTCAACTGATCCCTGAATACCCTATTCATAAGATCCACAAAATATGCTGGGGCATTGGTCAGCCCGAATGGCATGACCAACCACTCATAAAATCCAGACGGCGTTCGAAATGCCGTTTTAGCTATACTCTCAGCTTCCACTCTAAGCTGATGAAAACCTGTCGCGAGATCCAACTGAGAAAATACTCTTGCGCCACTCAACTGATCGAAAAAATCATCTATCCGCGGTAGAGGATACTTGTTCTTCCTCGTCACTTTATTCAACTCGCGGTAGTCTACACACAAATGAAGGGAACCATCCGCCTTGGTAGCAAACACAACTGGTGCTCCCCATTCAGAAACGCTCCTTCTGATAAATCCCTTCTTCAAAAGATCGCTGACTTGCACCTCGAGCTCTCGCTGCTCTCTTGGTGCCATACGACGAAGTGGCATCACTATAGGTCTGGCATCTTTTACCAAATCAATACGGAACTCAATCTCTCGGTGTGGTGGAAGTCCGGTCACTTCTTCGAAAACATCCAGATACTGGCCAACCACGGGCAAACCTGACAACTCACTATGCGGAATGTCAAGGGAGTTTAGAAAACTAGCCAATACCCCCTTACTGGGTAGACCACCAAACACTATCCTCCGCCCATCATCCGCTCTAGCTGTCACTAAAAAGCCCTCACAGTCTACCACCACCCCGTATCTTTGGAACCAATCTACTCCCAAAATAATGCCAAACCCAGTAAAGCCCAAAACAAAGCAATCACAAACAAACATGCATCCATGACTCGATAAGACCACATTACGACAAATCATGCTAAGGCTAGTTGAACCACCAATCGGGTTCGTCACTACTAAAGGTCTATCGACAATCTCGGGCTCCAATCCCAACCTATCTACCAGGTCACTAGATATGAAAGAACTGGAAGCTCCGGTATCAAACAAAACTATAACAGGAACATCATAAACAGAAAGCATACCTTGAATGACGACATTCTTTCCTTTCTCCGCCGCAGTTGGGGCATTCGACGAAGAAGGAATAGCATTAAGGGCGTATGCTTTCACCATTTGCTTTTCTTTAGGGGGTTGCGGACACTTGTCCTTGTGATGTCCCAATTGGCCACAATTGAAGCACTTCCTATCCGCTGGCTTGGCCCGACAATTACTAGCATAATGGCCCTTCTTACCACAGCTGAAGCACTCAACATCTTGCTTATTCTTTTTCTTCTGGCCATCCTTAGTCTGATTCTGCTTTCTCTTATTCTGGGAACCACCCTTGCCTTCACCACTTGCTTGTGGCTTTGGCTCACCTGCGGACGCAACCTCAGTCTTCGGCTTAGGGTAGAGACTTTCTGACCTCAATGCTTTCCCTACAATCGACTCAAACGACTCATCGATGTGGTTAATAAGTCTTTCCCCTAAAAACTGATCCAAACCAGTTATGAATTTCTCATTCTTTTTCTCGGCAGTATCAATAAGAGATAACCCATATTTTGACAAAGTGTCAAATTCGGCAATATACTCCGAGACAGCTCTGCCATTCTGCTTGAGCTCCAAGAATTTCTTAAACAGCACTGACTTCTGAGCAGCCGGAATGAACTTCTCGCTAAAGCGAGCCTTAAACTGCTCCCAGGTAACCTGATCTTCGGGAGTAGCTGCCTTTATAGCATTCCACCAATTCATTGCCCGCCCTTGCAGCTGACGGGACGCTAGCTTTCTCTTCATCGCATCCTCGATACCCAAATCCTCGAAGATACGTTCGCAACTATCCAACCAATCTTGAACATCCGTGGCCGACTCCGTTCCGTGAAACGGCTTCCCACCAAGACTAGTATAATCCTTATTCAGCTTGGCGAAGTCGACTCTTGGCGCCTGCACTATTGGACCACCACCATTTCCACCATTGGGAGCTGCCCTCTGTACATTCTAAGCATCTCTCTCATGAGGTCAGTAAACATCGTCCTCATGTCAGCAGCATTCCCATTATTGGCTCCCCTACCAGTACCTCTAGTATATCGGCTCATCGTCAATCTGAAAAAGGAAACGATTAACGACTCCATAGTGGTGCTAGTGCAGTACGACTTCATCCTTATACTAGTAATAGTATATATATATAGCTTTTAAAAACCAAAGTAATCACAAATACGCTCTCTCGTATACGTATATTATCTCTCCCTGATAACTTCCCTAGGTTAACTACGCAACCTAGAGCTCTGATACCAAGTGTGACGGCCCGCCCCGCACCAGCCGGCATTTCCTCCGAAAGTGCGATGTACACATGCCCGACTAGCATAGAACGGTCGCCAAGGAAAGGAAAGAAGGGAATGAACTAATCAAGGAACCTGTAGAATGTCTCACAGCGCATGGGATAAAATATAATAATAATAATATACTTGACATAAAACAGGTGAGACAGTGCATAAGCTGATAACTAAAACCAATATCAACATCAGAGTAGCGGAAATCCAAATACAGCTTATTACAACTTTCCAAATTTACTGTCTCTAAACAAAAGGAAGCTAAAATAGAAGATGCACCACCAATGCCCAAGCAGTGATCTTCAACAACACAGGGAGAATATCTATATCATACGTGGAAGCCTCCTGCTCGTCTCCGGATCAGCTACTCGTGCATACCTCCTAACCTGTCTCTAGTCTGCTCGTGTGAGCACCCAGAGTAATAAGAAGAGACATAAAACTCTGGGTCAGACAAAAAGTCTGGTATGAGCGATAAGCAGCTAAACAGAACAATAACAGGTATACTAAACCATACCTGAATCTGGACCTGCAACCAAAGAGTTAGTACCACATACCGTACAGTACTCCAAGGTGCCATAACAAATAGTGTAAGAATACGGGGGTGGGGTGTGCATGTCACAATGATAGCAAACAAATCATCCATAGCAACCATCCTCACATCTCTCACTCAGTGCGTAAAGCGTACGACATCTACCACTTTGGAACACTAGACAAACTGAGGTAACGACGAATCCCGACTTGTAGAAACCCTGCTGTGACCAAGCCAAACACTTGGAGTCATGACCAAACATTTCAATGACCCACTTCATTGGTCGTAGCCCTTGGTTCTACCGATGCCATAATGGCCCTGAATCCGCCTTCGCACCTCCTACCATAGTGGTCCAAAGCTATAGACGTCGATAACTCCTTGGCACGCGTCCCGCAGCAAAGCCCAACCATGAAGCGAACTCGTTGATTCCCATCTGAATCTTAAGCTCTAACTTCTCATTTGGACTTCCTTTGCATCTCGGGTTTGGTCGAGTTGGAGTTGGTCTTCAAAAGAGTCGTCGCGTAATCGCAGCTCCAATCCGGTTCGGTTCGGGTGTCTCCTCCTATCCGGTTCGGTTCGGATCTCCCCCTTCTATTCGGTTCGGTTCGGGTGTCTCCTCCTATCCGGTTCGGTTCGGATCTCCTCCTTCTATTCGGTTCGGTTCGGGTGTCTCCTTCTATTCGGTTCGGTTCGGATCTCCTCCTTCTATTCGGCTCGGTTCGGGTGTCTCCTCCTATCCGGTTCGGATCGGATGTTCTTCCTACTCGATTCGGTTCGGATCTCCTCCTCCTATCCGGTTCGGATCGGATCTCCTCCTTCTATCCGGTTCGGATCGGATCTCCTCCTCCTATCCGGTTCGGATCGGGTGTTCTTCCTAACCGGTTCTGAAAATCTGCAACTTTTTCCAGCAAGCTATTTTCGCCGAACGACGGCGTTTTCAACCATTCTAAACTTCCTATGACATTACAAAACATTCCAAACAGCAGTAACAACATATAGAATCAATCAAAAACATTAAAACATCATTTACATGAAATACTTTAGATCAAACATACCCAAAACCCATGTTTTCCCCTTAATCCTTCTTAATCATGTTTAAGCACATACTTAGTAAAACTTAATCAAATCATCCAAATTTTCTAACAGAGGCATAAAATATTATTTAAGAATTTATAGACATTTTTCCAGAATTTATTAGTGTGTAAATTCGCTAATCTTCACTAATTACCCTTAATTACTGTAATTAGTGCAAAAACTATGCAAATCACTCACCTTGGCCACAAATGAAACACCAAATCTGAAATACTCTCTGTTTGGGTCGAATTCCTATGTATAGCAGCAGCTCCAACCTTGCTTTGTTGCTATTTGGCCTTGCTTTGATGTAGTTTAGGCTTAATCTTCACTAAAAATGTGTTTTGGAGTGGTTTTAGAGGATGGAAGCCATTACTAAGGTCTCAAGAAGGTTTGTGGCGGCTCAAAACTGAAATGAAAGTGATAACCTAACCCTAATCAGTCTTCCTATACCTCTAAACCCGAAATTCCCCTGTGGGCCTAGCTGCTAATCACCCGGTTAAGCCCAATTAAGCTGTTTTTCACCATCTGAAACTTGTTTCAGCCATATCTCCCAAACTGTGAGTCCGTTTGACTAATGTGACCACTCTACGGAAAGAGAAACCATCATCCGGAGCCAATGGAAGTGGTTTCAGGTCAAAATTCCTTTCCAGTCAAAAGTTATGGCCAAAACAGTGCCAACTAGGGGTAAAATGATCATTTAAAAATCGGGAAAAATCGTGCTCATGGGAAATGACCCCAATAGTCGTCTCCCAAAGTTACACGACCATACGACTTCGTATGTGACAGAAATAAATATTCTACGATCCTATGATGCGTAGAATGCGGGTCGTTACACCGGGTTTATCCCATTCTGAATAACTGTTTCGACATGGTGTCGAAGATGAAGACGGTGGTTGAAGACCGGAAGTCTTCACATCGTTTGGGTGATTACTGATGATCTTGATTGGGTTGTACACCCAAGATGAGGGAATCGATCGGTGGTCGTCCAGATGTGCTTGGAGATCGATGGATATGCGAGAAAGTGCCTCCGGATTCGTTCAGACCCAGAACGGACTTGTAAATGGACTGTGTGTCTGACATTGGATTTTAGTCTGTGTGATTGATTTCTATTAAATATATATTTGTTTGGCGGCGGAGAATTTATTCTCTTGCTTAACGCCCTTCTCTGAGACGTACGAGCTCAGGGGTTATATATAGACGGATATCAAACGCATAGAGTGAATTGCCTGTGTGGCATGACTAAGTGGCAATTGATCGAGGCTTCTGTTAAAAAGCAAAGTCTTGTAATTGATGATCAAAGCATCGCCTGTGTGGCATAGCTTTGTGTAACGTGAATTCGCGAGCCTCACACCCCGGTTGTGAACCAGAAATGGGAGAGGACCTGAGGGAGGGCATGCGTTTCCTTCTAGCTAGGGTGGTGTCAGTGACCTACCAGCCCTGACATTTATATACTTTTCACCTGTGTGGTTGTTGCTGTTGCGAGGTGCCTCGGTTAGATCGGACGATCCGGGTCCGATGGAGCCATTCGTTGGCTCATTTACGCCCCAAAGGGCGGGGAAACGCAGCGTTCAGGCATTTTAATCCACATCGGTGGACCGGCCCTGACGATCCAAGGGCCCACCTGAGTCTGGGTCCTGAGACATGGGCTAGATTGTCTCGAATCGGTAGAGGACGATCCCTGGCCTCAGTTCATAGATGGAAATCCAATTTCCAAATACGTGACTTTGCGGTTTTATTTGTAAACCTAAATATGGCGACATAGTGGCATGGGACGCTCATGTCGCCTAGGATTGATACTTACGATTTGAAGTTGTTTTATACACTATGCACTTATAATAGTATCCAATGATTTGTTTTAAACGTATCAAGCATTCTTTGGCTGTTATAAGGGAAAACCCTATCCCTCGGCTTGCGTTGCATTGTGTGATAGGACTTGGGTCTTATAACAGCTTCATTTTTCTTTAATTAGCATTGCGCTGGTTGTTTTATGCACTGGTATTCTTGGGAGGAAACTCGTTCCGTGTTATACGGCGTGGTCCCTTGATTTACCTAACTTTAAAATAAAGATAAATAACTGTTCTAGTTCTCACACCAGTCACATGACTGACCTGGAGTTTACTGTTTTAACCTAAACTCTGGGTGCCCTTATTTTGACACGGGCAGCTAGTAGTTTTGGTTTTGCAGATTTATATCCATAGGATCCTGGTTTATAGCTGGAATGATATCCGGAGAGCTTTGTATCCGTATATCTCTTCTTGTTGTGTATTGTATTATTTTCCACTGCGATGTATTTAAATGTAATTTAAATCTCTGATATTTCTATGTAATATTCATTTATACTCTGTATATTCTTGTATTCTGATGAATTGTTGTAATATACAATGGAATGTCCTTCCGTCTGCGTTCTGTTTTGTTGTGTTCTCAAAACAATCAGGCGTTTCGAACGGTCTTGATCGGTTTAGCGATTGATTCGGATCAAGTGAAATTTCTTTTCGTTACAGTCACGTACATTGATTTTTTACAAACGTACTTCTATTTGTGCTAGCTAACAGCCAGAGTATTTTTGTGGACATCAATTTGTGATATCTAACAGATCTGAAGATGTGACATTCGAAGTGAATGGTGGCCAGATGATCTGAAAGAGAATTTAAAACCTTAAGCCTCACAATCGGGAAATGGCAAAAATCGGCATGCAACATGGCTATGTGGGTCGCCCCCATTAGGGTGTATTGTCACCATCTAGAGAATATTCATATTTGTTACTTCTTTTCGCTTCTGTATCTCCCGGGAACGGTTATGTTGCTAGCAACCGTAGGTGACAATATATTCTATACACTCAGGAGAAATGAGTGGTCGGTCATGTGTGGGTCGGGTTGCAAGACGTTCTTGTTGAACCCAGTGTATTCCCTTCTAGAGATACACTATCGGAAGGTGGTTACTTACCTTGTCATAGTTGGAAATCCAATCTCCAATAAGCGCCCTCGGTTTTGATTGTATACTATTTATATGGAGCGCGAGATGCAAGCGTTCTTCTAGATTCTATTTATTTTTATTTAGACACTATTATAATATCACAACAAGATATTGATATCAAAAATGGTTTGGGTTATCGTTAGGTAAAAACCATCCGTGTTTATATGTGGATTGGTCTTACGATTATCCTTTTCTTTCGAAATGATTTTTAACTTTAAAATCAACATGGATGATACCAATAATTTAGTGGGTTTTTCTCACGCTGGTTCACCAGACTGACCTTGGCATTTGTAATGCTCGGGTCAGGCCCAGTTGGGTCAGACCGAGTTGAACAGGTTCAAGGCGAGATGATACGGACTTCAGGTGCAATGACCCGAAATTCCGGTCCAGTTTTGAGCTGACCAAAAACACAAGTCCAACCCCAAATTAAACTGAAAATACCGGTCATTAATGAAAGAAATTAGAGGATGAGGAAAGATAAGATAGAAACTTAGAATAGAAGAAGAAGAAGAACACAACATCAAAGTAACACGAATCTCACAGTGGAACGAATAACATATAATATATGTAACATAACTTTGAAATATACATTTGTATTTGAATATATATCATTATCAAAGTACAGCACTTATAACACAACGGAAATAACGATAACTATATGATCCTGAAGCCTCCTGCTCCAAGCTCTTCCAGTTTATCTGTAAATCCCAACTACTTGACTGCCCGTACAAATTTAGGCACCCAAGAGTTTAGGGAAAACAACAAAATAATCTCCGGGTCAGTCATGGGACTGGTGTGAGTAAAACAGTTTAAAACAGTTCGAACAAGTAAACGATATCTCATAAGACCAAGCCGTATAACGGAACGGGTTTTTCCCTTATGAGAATCCAAATTATCTTTATATCAGAAACCTTTTGATATTATAATAATGTCTATCAACACAATATAATAATCATCTAGCAGAAACGCTTTCATCTCACGTTCTACATATATAGTATACAATCAAAATCGCAAGCACGTATTGGGTAATGGATTTCCAACTATGACAAGGTATGGAACCACCTTTCGCTAGTGTACCTCTAGAAAGGAATACACTGGGTTCAACAAGAACATCTTGCAACCCGGCCACATATGATCGAGCACTCATTTCGCTTGAGTGTATCGAATGTATATCATCAACGGTTGGGATCAACAACTGTTTCCCGAATGGGACAACATCAACAATAGATTTTTAGAAGTAAATGAAACTCTAGATCAGGTGATTATACACCCTACTTCGGTGCGACTGACTTAGCCATGTTGCCTGCCCAATTTCTGTCATTTACCGGTTGATGAGGCTTGAGGTTACGCTACATCATCACATCAGATTCACTTCGAATGTCACATCGTCAAATCCATCAAATCACCGATTAACGTCTACAACAATACATTATGTGTTAGCTAAAAGAAGTTTCCTTCTTCGCTGCCACTCTTGGTACGGTTGGAGAAATAAATATATGTGATCGTTTGGAAATACTCTGTCAGACATCCGTCCATACAAGTCATCCAGGAACAAGATGAACCGAAGGCACTATTCAGTATATCCATCTTAGGCACTGTTATCTAAGATTTATACAATAGCAATTGCACTTTACTCCGTCTTCAATTATCTTTGGCATATATGATTCGCAATGCTTATGCCAATACAGAGTGGTTCTTTAGATAATAATCCAACCGGTCTCTCCATATTAACAACGTTAAAATGGTCAAAACTTTGATAGTCTGTGATTTAACTATCAAAGAAAAACAGGTGTGCAACCAACGATATTATTTCCTGATGGAAATTTATATCGATCAAACATCATTCAACATTTATCTCCTTAGTTCATTTTTCATCTCCAGTTTCCCTATATTCAACATTTCTTATTTTCTAAATTTAGAAAATATATGTTATTACCATTGGAAAACATTTCCATTTCTTGTTTTCTATATCAGAAAACAATTCTGGTTCTTATTTGGAAAACATTTCCAAAACTCCTTCATTGGACTTAGACAGATGTTTAAACAAACCATCGTGATGCCAACACAAACCATTACGCTTATTAACTAAATTCCTTTAACCAATCTTCACTATCGAACCTTAACCATTTCTTAGTTGAAAATGGAGTCAATCAAGTTGGGGTAATATTACCTCTCAGACCTTAACTGAACAACGTTTCTAACCTTGAAATAGACAAAGATCACCATTCTAATTCTTTAACAACTTCCTTACGTAACTCTCCTTCGAATCATCTCTATTCGATAATTCTTTCCTTCGATAAGGTATATTCGATAACTCTATTCAATTTACTCTATTCGATTAACCCTTATCAATTAACTCTATTGGACTAACGCTATTGGATTAACTCTATTTGATTTAACTCTAGTCGATAACTCCTTTAACTCTATTTGAATAAACCAAATTCGATTAACTCCTTTAATTCCATTCGAATAAACTATATTCGATTTATTCCTTTAACTCCATTTAACTCTATTCGAATAACTAATATTCGATAACTCTATTTAACTCTTATTCGAATAACTAATATTCGATTAACTCCTTTTACTTTATTCGAATCACTAATATTCGATTAACTCAATTGATTCTATTCGAATAAACTATATTCGATTTACTCCTTTATTTTAACTCTAATCGATTAACTCCATCGAATAACTAAATTCGATAACTCCTTCGAATAACCAATATTCTATAACTCACTTCGATAAAACAAATCAATAACTCTTTTCGATTAAACTAAAATCGATAACTCTTTCGATTAACTAATAATCGATAACTCCTTTCGATTAACTAATAATCGACAATTCCTTTCCTTTAACTCTATTCGAATAACTAATATTCGATTAACCCCTTTTTGAATAAACTATTCATTTATAAAGATTTACTTTTAGTAACGATTCTTCACTTTACAAATGATTTCCTTTTTAGTAACGTTTTTCCTTTTTATAACATCCTATTTAGTTATAAACAAATTTCCTTTTTATAACTCTATTTATTTTCTGAATATTTCCTTTATAATTCTATTTGTAAATGGTTTTACAAATACCTCCTTTTCGATTTCATTTGTAAAGGTTTTACAAATATTCCTCTTTCTGATTGACTTGTAAATGGTTTACAAACCTTTCTCGTTCTAATCTATTTTGCAAATGGTTTGCAAATAATTCCTTTAGGGTTTCATTTCTAAGCATTTTCTATTTATAAATAATCCATTTATAAATAAATTTCCATTTATAAATATTCGATTTATAAATAATTCCTTTTATAAAATCTCCTTTGATTATTATAAATATTATCTCTTTTATAAAATCCTTTGATTTTATAAATAATCTATTTTCAATGTTCATTTTGAAAATTCCCTTTTCACCATTTCGGTATGTTATGGTATTCAACATATCAAATCACGATGATCAATATCGTCCAAACACATATAATTGACAACAAATTATATATCACATCATAAATCACAATATATGAAAAACAATAAAATAACTGTTGAGGAATCCAGTCGGATTCCTCCAACCTGTTTCCCTGCATCCACAGATGTTACACAATATGATTATTATCACTTTCAGTTCGATATGAACTATTCTGATAAACAGAATCAATATAGAAATTCAAATAACTGACTAGGAGTTCAATCAAAAAACCAACACACAATCAATCCGCCAATATTTAACAGTTCTAAAAATACAACAAGAAATTATAAACTGTTCAGAGTTAGTGAGATTTACTCACATTTCGCGTTAACCGTTAAATAACGATTTGCGTTATTTTATTCAGTCGGACATTTTATTTCACCATAAATTGTAACGAGGTCGGATTCACCCCTGGTCAGTCTCATTGTGTTGCTACCGTCCATACGATCCGAACGCAACTTACGGTTCGTCAATCTGATATCGTATGTATAAGATACGACGTTACGAAGTTCATAAACATTTAAATTAAATAAAAATAATAATTATTTAAACTTATATTTGGCTCACCCCTTAACCCAAGGCCCGACCCATTTTAAAACCCCGACCCGCTTCAATACCTTCTCCCCCAAACTTGCCGTGACCTGCTCCTTTTCAATCTCCATTTCGATCACTTTCCTCCACCCTCAACTCGTCCAATACTCCACGGTATACAAATCCGACACCACCGTTGACATCCTCATCAAAATCTCCATCTACTCCTCACCAAAAGGTCACATTCGATCACCTTTTTTCTACCTGCGTCTTCACGGTCTCGCGTTCAACAACGCAGAAACCACCGAACTCTTTTGCAATGACTCATCCCCAAAATCGCACAAATCAACCTCCTCAACACCGCTAATACCATTATAACCCCCAAAACATACATCGATACTCACAGGATCTAAACGTCCGAGCCCTAGGTCACTTGGATGGACGCCACGAGCCTGAAAGTCGATCGAGTTTAACACTGTATACATGTGATTTGAGAATTTGAGCACAGGAATCCAAATATACATACATCCTAATTTATAGGCTTTTAGATGAATTTCTTTTGATTTCTCTTTCTTGCCTGCATTTTGTGTTTGAGAACCGTTCTTGCGTTTTTAAATGGTTTGAGTGTGTGGTTATGAAAATAAGGCAGCGTGGCCTCTGTTTCCATCAGAGAAGGAAGTCGGATATTTTTCTTTTATTTATTTATTTTATTTCTATTCGTCCATAGGTCCTTAAAAATCCCTGTGGTCATATACGATACCCAAAAATCACGAAAATTGACATGCACCTTCAGTTCGACATTACGGTCCTAACGAAACTGGTTTCGTCGAATTCCGACTTTATATGCTCACACAACGTATTTTTAACTGTCAAAATGTCGACTATTTTTCACTTTAAAAATCCGTACGACCACATAGTGACTCTAAAAATCACAAAACTGGAAATCTAACAACTATTTGACATTGCGGATCCAACAAAATTAGTTTCGTCGAATTCCGACTTCGTTTGCAAAACTGGCTATTTTTAAAGCTCTGGATGACCCATTTAAATATAAAAATATATTTAAATATAATTAAATTAAATATTTATAAATAAATATTATCGTATATATTCACAGTGGAATACCATACAGCTCTAGAATATTCTTATATGAATTTCTAACTTGTTATTTCAATCTGGGTCAACCCGATATTCGATTTATATTGAAATTCCTTTTTAAAATATAAATAATTCCTTTATAAATTATAAAGGAATTCCACAGCGACTTTTCTGAAATTTGATTTGGACATGAATCAAAATCTACACAACGAAATCCTGATTTTTCTCTTCCACTAGAAAGATATAATCCACCAGCTCCACACGTTTCTTGTTTCACAGAAATCCGGCTTAAAACGAATCTTGTACATTCAGTTGAAGTTCAAATCGCCAATTAACAAACTGCAGCGCCATTTCAAGATCGATTTTTAATTATATTATAATTCTACGTTCAAACTGTCGTTTATATAATATATTCATTTTTCTAATTCAAATTCTGAACTGAATTAAATATCACAGATGATCCAGTTCACACCATATCGTCATTTCAGCCAATTCTGATTATTTCAGAATTAAATATAATATTTAATTTATTATTTTGATTAAATATTCATCATTATTTTATTCCACGACCATTTAATTCACTATATCACTATTTATATATTTAAATAAATTAATTATAATACCTCTGCCAATGCGGGTTATTACATTCTTCCCCACTTAAAATAATTTCGTCCTCGAAATTGCTAATGTAGAGAATGACCCTATCGACTGGTTAGAACATATTTTTTCACTTCTTAACTTCAGTTTCAACTGAACCAATTTAATTTTAATTAAATTATTAATTATTTCTTATTAATGAAAATTTTCAAAAATCCTGAAAATTTTCTAACACCTTAACTTTTCGAAAAAATTCACCAGCACCTCCTTTGTACTGGTCAATCGGTCAAACTCGAACTTGCCTCTTTGTGCCATCTCCAGCCCAAAAGAAAATCAAACAGCCAAGCGGCTTACCAATTCGGCTCATAAATCTTATATCCAATAGAAATATAAACTTGTACCTTTTGCCGGCATATCGTTATATCCTTTCCACCTGTTATCAATTCAGCAGATACAAGGGTCATCCCAATCAAATTCCAATCTGCTTTTATTCACAACACCACCATTCGCTTATATCCGAGCCAAATATCATTTCAACTCGAGTTTTTTCTCGATTCAAAACTCTTAACTTGATTATCCCATTAAACTTCAAATTTGAATCTCACAATCCAATTTGTCTTGATATCATTCTAATTCAATCTCAGTTACCACTTTACTGGCTTTACTTTAATTCAATTTTGCTTTCACAAATTTCTGTTAAATTTGTTTTTAATTCAAAAAGTCTTTCCCTGGGAGTTTTTAAACAGTTTACTCTTTTCAAAAATCAAATTTTCCTTTTGAACATGTCAGTGAGTCCTTAATTAATATTCCATTAGTTAAATCACCTCTCTATTTTTTTATCAATATTTGTTAACCAAATATTTTTCAATAACCATATTGGCCTTTTATGTTATTTGGAAAACATTTCCGAATATCGCCTTCCTTTATTTTCTAAACTTTAGAAAATATATGCCGTTTATAATTGGAAAATATTCCAATTACTTGTCTCTTTTCCAATCTTGTTTATTTCTATACTTAGGAAATAATCTTTATTATATTTCCAAGCTTACACTTATTTGGGTTAAAATGGATGTTGTGTAAAACATCGTTACGACAACCCAAATACTATATTCAACTAACTCTTATTCAACTTTGATCTTCGAGCCTGAAATCGTACTATTTATTTGTTAATAATGAAATCAATCAAGTTGGGGTATAACTACCTCTCAGACCTTGACTGAATAACATTTATAATGTCAAAACATATATGACTACTTACTCAAATAATCAATACCATACAACTACTTATTCACTTTTAAACACGTTTGTGCTTCCTCTTTCTATTCTTACTAGATTTTATTCTTAGTCTTCCTTTTTGATTTTACTATTCTATTTCTAAGTTCGTTTCCTTATCGACTTCTATATATATATCGATACATTGATTTCTAATTATCAAATTATCTTAAAAATACTCTAACTCCTTAAATTCCCGGAAAATTTTTCCATAACCTCCTTTGTACTAGGAGCATCGGGATATTTCAAATAGCCTCCCATGGCACTCACCAATCCAAAAGAAAAAAGAAAAAGCCAAGCGGCTAGCCGATACGGCGCATAAAATCACATATATGAATTAAATACATACCTTTTCGTCGAGAATTCTATTTATATACCTTCATACCTTATCCATACCTATCTCATGTATATCTACCTGCCCAGTCTATTTTAACTATACCTGATCGTTTTAACTCAATTCGTTAATAAATTTGTTAATGAACTCTTTAGTCTATTTCACTTTTATATTTTAACATGACATGTTCAAATATATTTTAACTTTCTCATTAAATAATGTGAATCCAAATTTCAAATTTAAGTTCTATATTCGATTTCGAATATCCATTTACAAATCCAATTCACCTTTCAAAGTTCAACTTCAAATTCAAAACTCGATTAACTAATTCCTCTTCGACTTAGTTAATTCTATTCAATTTCTATTCAAATTTTATATCACTTCTATTATTCAAATTCTGTATATCAAATTCTATTCAAATTCTATATTATAAATCCCATTTTGAATTTTAGCACAACTTGTCTTTCCCAAAACAAATTCAAAACAGTATCTCTGGTAGTAATTCGTCACTTACAACTCGAAAATGAATACTGATGATGCAGGTGTCATCATCAGAATCTATTTTCCAGCGATCGAAGTGAGTTCAATACTATAAAATCATTTCTAAACATTTCCACTTTGAGATTCATTTCAAAATATAATTCACACTGCTTGTAAAACAATTTAGAATCTCCCAGGATCTTAAATTTTCCTTATTTTAATCCAAATCCATTTACAAACACTTATCCAATTCTCCAGAGTTTTAAATTCAATTTCTGGTTAAAATTTCAAATTTAACTCATCTGATTTAACGTATTTCACTTATATGAATTCTGATTGGTTATTTACATAACCATTTAATTTATAATCTTACTCAATTATAATGACAACCAATATATCCATTATATTATAATTTTGATATATATAACTTCTCTATATCAAGATATACCTTGGGTAAATTTATTTTAATTTACTCTCTTTTCAAAATATATCGTGTCGACCCATCGTATTCGAGTGTCTATAAACTCCTACCGATACAGTGGATCAAACTGAACGACCAGAACTCATAAACGACTCAAGCAATAAATCTCCACAATATAAAAAAAAATTTATATCAATAACAAATACGTTCACTCGTATATATACACTCAACTCAATCTAGGGTATTACTAACCCCATCTCTACTGAGTCACGCCACAGAGCCAAGGTAATTCACTTAACTTAAGCTCTGATACCAATTGTAATGACCCGAAATTCCGGTCCAATTTTGAGCTGACCAAAAACACAAGTCCAACCCCAAATTAAACTGAAAAAACCTATCATTAATTAAAGAAATTAGAGGGTGAGGAAAGATAAGATAGAAACTTAGAATAGAAGAAGAAGAAGAACACAACATCAGAGTAACACGAATCTCACAGCGGAACGAATAACATATAATATATGTAACATAACTTTGAAATATACATTTGTATTTGAATATACATCATCATTAAAGTACATCACTTACAACACAACGGAAATGTAACACCCTATGTCCATTAATGTCACTCACAAAGGGAATGCATTAACCTCTATGGAGCGTTTTAAGTGAATATAGAACAGAAAATCACAACAAGACAGATATGAAATAGTACTTGAAAATTTAAAACTTTATTTATTGCAACGGAAGGTAAATATGTTTGGTTACATCACCAAAACCCAAAGACTAAAGTCAAGTACATAATATCCATCTTGACAAAATCAGAGTACATAATATAAAAAGCATAATCCCATAAATAACCATAAAAGAGATAGGTTGAGCTTTACTTCAGCAATCCAAATCCAAGTGCTCCCAAAGAGATCCAAATCAAGCTTCCCAGCCTAAGAACCTAGGGGGGAAAAGGAAGAAAAGAGGTGGAAACAAAGAGGGTCAGACATAAAGTCTGGCAAGTCCGATAACTCCAACAATATAATTATCAAAGTAACTAGGATAAGACATAAGCTTGGTAAATAAGGAAATGACTATGAATTAATGGCAAGACCAAGCAACCAAAAATAATAGGATGAGCAAAGATAACGTTAAAGGCGCTTCCTAATCAATATAGGGTAATTACTATACTCTACCGTACTGCACTGTACTAACACTAACTGCACCCATACTAGTCACTCTAGAAACTTGATCCCTCTTGACTAAATAAAATGATGATAGCTTCGTGTACTACTAGATGTACCCACTATCCCCACTAGATGTACCCCTTCAATGGTAATTCCATGTACTCCTAGCTGACGTCATAGGTGCCGCCTGCTCCTATCTCCACTAGGTGTATCCCTTTAATGATTAATTAATAATGGTAGCTTCGTGTACCCCTAGCTGACTACATAGGTGACGTCTGCTCCTATCTCCACTGGATGTATCCACTACCCTGCCCCATTCGATCGGCTCCCTAACCCGTAGATACCCGTGCAGGTCCCACAGTGCAGGTCCAAGGAATGCACGGCTTATACCTACACGATGCAAAAACGTCTTACCTAACAGCCCGGGCCCACTCACGCACATGACCCCATTGGACTTGTGTTGCCACCACTAACCCATTTTGGCCTCTAACAATCAGGCCCAGTAGGCGTGTCCCGTCCTCGACTTGGGTCGAGCTCACAAAGATACTTAATGGGCTACTGGACTGAAAAGGGCCCCCACCAAGCTTCCCACCTAGGCTTGGTCCCCTCTAATACATCCCACTTAACGCCATGTCCACTTACATGTATAAATTTGGTTAAGTGTTTTCTAATTTAACCTAGTCTCACCCTTTTGTTTAATTAACAGGTTGTATTGGTTAAGTCTGTGGGCTTATATACACAAATATTACCCACCTACCCAAGATTTACTTAACCCTCTCACTGGTTCGGACATATTTAATTTACGGTTAAGTTTGGGGGCCTATATGTACTAATATTACCCACCTACCCAAGATTTACTTAACCCACTCATTCCGTATAACCCAGTTTACTTAACCCCCAACTTAAACTTAAGTTCTTACATTCCCTAGGGATCAGATTTGGTTAAGTAGTCCATTTCATTTACCATGTCCATTTTTAATTAATTAATCAATTAATTAAAACCTTTCCCTTCATAGGTGTCAATACCTATTTTATCCAATAATTTGAATTACATGTCATAATTGTTTATATTCAAATTACTCCATTTTTCTAATCGTATTTCTCATGACATCCACATGTCACCCACTAGATTCCTCATGCCACCCAAGGCACCCACTTAACCCCCTCATGCCCACTACATGCTTATCTGGTTAAGTATTTCTTAATTCATTAAGGTTGTAACCTTATAAAGACCTCTCACATTAGACTGACATTTATGGCAGCTGGATTTGCGGGGCGGGTCCGGGCAGTCTTACACCATAAAAGAGCCTAACCTCGTGTCTTTACAACTGTTACGCTTTTAATTTGGGCCTAGGACCTCTCACATTGGGCTACCATTTGTGACTACTGGATTTGCCGGGCAGGTCCGAGCAGTTTTACGTCACAAATGAGTCCAACCTCGTGTCCTAAGCATTGATTATCACTTATAATCCTTTACCACAATTTGAATTATTTTCCCTATTCAAATTATCAATTAATTCCAAATTTAACGATGTCCATAATTGACTCAATTAGGTCCATCCATTTATGGTATGCAAAATTATACCAATTTCGTCACAAGTTTATTATATGCCATTAAAGGCCTTTTATCTCACTATTTAATATCCCTATTCAAATTCAAGTTAATTTACATATATGACTCATTTACATTCCAGTTCACATTTATTAACATAATATTTTCATCCCATGTTTGGATTAATTATTCCTAATCAAATATGTTAATAAAATTCCAATTATCTTTATGACCATAATTCACATTAATTATGTCCATATATCACTTTACCAATTAATATTTCAATTTACATATATGCCTCTTTTAAGGCCATTACATGCCAATTCACATTTATTAACATAATCAATATTTTTCCCCATAACCCCCGTGGCGTCCATTCGCATAGAATATATGATAGACTAAGAAATAGTCTAGCACATGGAAAAGGGAAAACACCACATATTCACATAACATACAAAATAGACCTAACTTGCATATGAGAATTTACCGCATAACCTGCATAAAATCGTCGATCTAAACATAGGCCTAAAAGTATGAACCTATATGTTATGAACAAGATTTCATCACAAAACTTACATAGGCAATAACCAAAAACTTGCATAACATGATTCATATTCCAAACTCATATTTTTATATAAACTTGCATATGTGATTTATGCAACATAACAATGGTGTAAATTTACCTCTAAATATACAAACTAGCATGTACAGATTTGGCATGTAACTTATGCATATCATAGCCTAACTTTTGATCTAAAATAGATGTCATAATATTTACTAACTTGCATGTGATTTATGTCTAAATCAACATCTAATCTTGCATACATACATATGATCTATCATATGAATCAACATAACCAAACTAGCATTTAAACAACATGATGATTTGATTACACGTAAGCCAATCATAGAATTACAAATAGATCATAACTTTACAACATAGATGACAACATAAAATAATAGAATTTACAACATGTATGATAACATCACAATTTACCAACATAATCAAATCATGCGGTCAATAATTCACATCATATCCATATAATCCACAATTATATCTAATCTTACTTAATTCAATATTATCTTGATTAGAGAAATCGAACTTGTGTTTCGTGGTTAAAGAATTATGAACAATTGATCAAACTTGATGCAGAATTGTTGTAGCGACGTTAGTTGATTCGTTGTTGAAGCTCTAAGCTTGAATTAGGTTGAATTGATTAGCTATCTTCCTCTTTAGTTGGCGGCGGCTACACTGAGTTCCATGGCGACGGCATAACGGCTTTGGTTCCAATTTTAGTTAGGTTTAGGGTTAGCATTAGGATGTATTTATAGGTGTAGGAAGTTATTTAGGACCATTAGATTAACCCTGAACCATGAGAACCAATCAAATGCAAAATCTGCATTTGAGCGAATCGGCCCACGGGTTGACAGCCAAACACCCTGGGTTAACCCTTAGTCGACCCAGCAAGGCCCGGGTCGACCTCAAAAATGGGCCGGTTCGGTTATTCCCCCTCCCAATTCGCTGTTTTGAATTTTTTCGCATATTTATTTATTTAATTTTTAATATATATATATATATATATTTCTCTACGCAACCCATTTCACTTAATTCTTTTCTAAAAATTAAGTATACTTTAATTTGTGAATTTTAATGTTATAAAATTACGGGGTGTTACATTCTCCCCTCCTTAAAGAATTTCATCCCCGAAATCAACAAGTCAAGAAGAATGTATATCCTACCATCTAATCGTCCATCTACTCAACCATCAAACACCAGCATCCATTGTCCTTAAAAGACTTCTAATGCTTTAATGTTTATATGCACAGTGTGTGTATATGTCCATATCTAATGCAAAATTAGGCGGTCTACTGATTCAGTCGACCTCCTTAGTGCAATTCATGATAGTACCATGCGTCCAATATGTATGCAAAAGATTCCTAATGATACATATTAATTCTATATGCGTTCACAACCATCCACCCGAATGCAGCAACCATATGATAATACAACCATTATACATCCATTTTACAAAATACATCCATATATATGCAATATGCAATATGAAGTGACTGAGCCGATCTGGTGCCTAATAGTGTGTGTATATGCATCCACGAGCAACCACTAGCGAACACTTGCATCCACTTTGCATCCATCATGCATAACATGTCTCAAACACATGTTTCAACCATAGGATTTCCCTAACTAAAGGTCAAAGATACTAGCGAGAGGACATACTAAATATAAGATAAGCACAAGCAAAGCGATAAAGGAGAAATGAAAAGACATACCCTCGAAAAGAAAAGGGTACAATGAACGCATCTTCTCTTCCGTCTCCCAAGTAGCGTTACTCTCATCGTCTCCCCATTGTACTTTGACTAGTCTGACCTCTCGATTTCTCAACTTCTTGATCTCCGACCCAAAATGCATGTAGGAGCTCGTTGAATCGTCGCATCATGCTCTATTTCCACCCCTCTAAGCAAGCTCGGCTCCACTACCTCCGCGGTCTCGTGTAAGCACTTCCTCAAATGTGATACATGGAATACGTCATGTACACCACTAAGTCTCTCAGGCAACTCCCCTCTATACGCCATCTGACCAATCTTCTCCTTTATAGGAAATGGCCCTATGAACCTTGGTGCTAATTTCCGAACGGACCCAAAGCGAGCAACATTCCGTAACGGAGACACTTTGATAAAGTCCATGTCCCCAACCTCAAACTCAAGATCTGTCCTCCTCTTATCCGCATAAGATTTCTGCCTATCTTTCGCTGCTTTCATCCTTCTTCGAATCAAATCAATCTTCTCCGAAGTCTCTCTAATCATATCGGGCCCAAGTAAGATCTTATGCGTAGATTCCCACCAACCTGTAGGTGAACGACAAGGTCGTCCATAAAGAGCTTCGAAAGGTGACATGCCAATGCTAGAATGAAAGCTATTATTATATGCGAACTCTACCAATGGAAGATGCTCTTCCCATGTACCTCCAAAGTCTAGGATACATAGCCTCAAAAGGTCCTCTAGAATACGATTCACCCTCTCGGTTTGGCTGTCCATCTGAGGATGATATGAGGTGCTCAAATATAACTGAGTCCCTACCACTTCTTGTAAGCTCCTCCAAAATTCGCTAGTGAAGATAGGATCGCGGTCGCTTACTATGCTAGAAGGAACACCATGCAAACGAACTATCTCTCGGACGTATACAGAAGCTAACCATGGAGCAGTCCTCTTACTCTTCATGGGAATAAAATGGGCGCTCTTAGTAAGTCTATCTACTATAACCCAAATCCCCGTATTACCCTTCCTCGATCTTGGTAATCCATCAACAAAATCTATCAAGATACTATCCATGTGAACTCATCGCAACTATCCATCTCCCAAACAAGCCGTCCTATTTGAACTCGATATCCCCCAAGCACAAGCCCCAGAGGCCTAAACCAGTATCAGACAAGCACCCAAGGAATACCTCCTCCGATTTCAGACAGTCTACGTGAGATGATACTAGCAAAACAAATAATTGGGCACTTAACCAACTCTGGTTATCCTCGCCAGTCTTTCTTCAAAACCATCACTAATCACCTAACTGACTTTGCATTATCCCCTAGACACACACGAATACCTCGTGCCTCTAGGTAAACCCTGCACTTCATCGAAGAGGTCACTATACTCACGGACCACACGAAAAGATTCCAAATCACCGTTGGATACGTCAAGAGATTCTAGACAGCTAAACGTCACTGAACCCCTAGGGTCACAAGAAATATTTGGGTCTTTCCATAATGAATCAATAGTCTAACTACCTTCTTTAACAATCTAGGATGGCACCCCGCCTGGGTAGCCAATCCACCCCTAGAATCAAACTATAGCCCGTGAAACCAAGGACGAAGGCGTTGCATTCAAATCCAACGTCCAAGATAGACACTCTCAAATCCCGACAAACCATTGAAGGATGAGCCGGACCACCAAAAAGATTTGAGACTAGGATGGTATCCTTAACTAGACTAGTATTTAGGTGCAGTGTTTTCAACTAACGAAGCAGATACTAACGAGTATGAAGCGCCAGAATCAAACAAAGTTCGAACAGGATGATAAAGGAAACCAAATTTCTACCTGGACGGTCCTACCCCTATCAGGTATACCAGCCGTGAGGGAATATAACTACCCTCCAGAAGATCCTGTACTTTGCCCTTGCCTCTTTGGACAATCCTAATAAGGTGTCCTATTTCTCCAAAAGGATAACAACTAGCCTTCTTGTTCACATTCCCCATTCGTGACCTTCCACCAAGATGAGGTTTCGTCCTTCATTAACCAACAGCTATTTGAACCTTCCTCCCATCGTCTACCTTAAAGGTATCAACAAGCCCTCCACTTCCTTGTACTAACTTCTAGCCCGACAAACGTCTAAGTCCCTTGAAGTGGTTTTTCGTCCTTCGTATGAAAGTCCCTATTTATCATAGAAAAAGCATTTATACGCGGAGGGGAAAATTCAAAAAGAGAAAGAGGAAGAGATTCAAAACGGAGAATCAAAGGAAAGATATATGGCTCTTGGGGATTATGTTTTTAAAACAAACCTTTCTTTCAAAAATACTCTTCTACAAACATATATTTGAAAGTATTCTTTATAAAAATGCTTTTGAAAAATAGTTTCTCAAAATATCTTATCTGTTCTGGTAACCTTCAGCTCTGATACCACGTGTAACACCCCATGTCCATTAATGTCACTCACAAAGGGAATGCATTAACTTCTATGGAGCGTTTTAAGCGAATATAGAACAAAAAATCACAACAAGACAGATATGAAATAGTACTTGAAAATTTAAAACTTTATTTATTGCAACAGAAGGTAAATATGTTTGGTTACATCACCAAAATCCAAAGACTAAAGTCAAGTACATAATATCCATCTTGACAAAATCAGAGTACATAATATAAAAAACATAATCCCATAAATAGCCATAAAAGAGATAGGTTGGGCTTTACTTCAGCAATCCAAATCCAAGTGCTCCCAAAGAGATCCAAATCAAGCTTCCCACCCTAAGAACCTAGGGGGAAAAAGGAAGAAAAGAGGCGGAAACAAAGGGGGTTAAACATAAAGTCTGGCAAGTCCGATAACTCCAACAATATGATTTTCAAAGTAACTAGGATAAGACAAAAGCTTGGTAAATAAGGAAATGACTGTGAATTAATGGCAAGACCAAGCAACCAAAAATAATAGGATGAGCAAAGATAACGTTAAAGGCGCTTCCTAATCAATATAGGGTAATTACTATACTCTACCTACTGTACCGTACTGCACTGTACTAACAATAACTGCACCCATACTAGTCACTCTAGAAACTTGATCCCTCTTGACTAAATAGAATGATGATAGCTTCGTGTACTACTAGATGTACCCACTATCCCCACTAGATGTACCCCTTCAATGGTAATTCCATGTACTCCTAGCTGACGTCATAGGTGCCGCCTGCTCCTATCTCCACTAGGTGTACCCCTTTAATGATTAATTAATAATGGTAGCTTCGTGTACCCCTAGCTGACTACATAGGTGCCGTCTGCTCCTATCTCCACTAGATATACCCACTACCCTGCCCCATTCGATCGGCTCCCTAACCCGTAGATACCCGTGCAGGTCCCACAGTGGGGTGTATCACTCCCCAATATGGCCACCTTATACTACGCAAGGAATGCACGGCTTATACCTATACGATGCAACAACGTCTTACCTACCAGCCCGGGCCCACGCACGCACATGACCCCGTTGGACTTGCTTTGCCACCACTAACCCATTTTGGCCTCTAACAATCAGGCCTAGTAGGCGTGTCCCGTCCTCGACTTGGGTCGAGCTCACAAAGATATTTATGGGCTACTAGACTGAAAAGGGCCCCCACCAAGTGTAACAACCCGGAAATTCTGAGCCAGTTTAAAATTTTTATTTTGGCAATTTTAGCGAAGTTTGAAGATTTAAAATAGATTATTTTAATTAATATCGACAAGAAATTTATTTTGAATATATTTAGAACGTATATATTATACGCGTCGTCGTTAGAATATAATTTTATTTTTATATATAAATAGAATTCAAAATGGCGCGGTAGTTCGATAATTCGATTTCAAACTTCAAATGAATGTACCGGGTGCAAAACAATCCGGATTTTAGTGAAACCAAAAACAATAGGATCTATTTGATAATACATTTCCAACGAATCCGAAAAATTGAAATTTCATAGCGGAGATCAAAAGATATGTCCAGTTGAAAATTCTGAATAGTCGCTATGGAATTCGGGCCCTTAAAAATGGGAATTTTGCAAACAACCTCGGATTTCGACGAAACCACTTTTGTTGGATCCGCGATGTCAAATTATTGCTAGATTCCAAATTTCATAATTTTTTGAATCAATATGTGAGCGTGGCAAAGGAAAACGCGTTTGACCAGTTTTAGTTGATTTTAATCGACTGGAAAGTGGTCATTTTTCCAACGGTCTCAGAATTCGACGAAACTAGTTTTGTTAGGACCGTATCGTCAATACAAAGCTAGAAAATATTTTTCGGGAATTTTTAGAGTTAGTATGTGACCCCAGTAAATTGAAATGCACGTTCAAATTCAATATATAAAGTTATATGTTGATTTTGACGGAAACTGGTCGAAACGATCGAATCAGCTTACGATACATATCTCATTGTGTTCGGAACAGGGGTAATTAGCTATGGACGACAGGCGGTGGGCCTCGTTTAGAGGTCGTATGTAAAAGTCAACTTTTCATAATTAAATAAAAAAAATATAACCCTCTCCTATACCTTGGCCCCCCCTCCCGATTCATCAATCAGAAGAAAACAAAATTAAAAAAAAAGAAAGGAGGGCATCGCGCCCTAGCCCGATGCAGCGCCTCCAGGGAGGCCACCGCCGCCGCCGCCAGAGGCTGGCACGCCCCTTCCCCCCCCTCTCCAGCTTCTCCCGCTCCTCTCTCCTCGCGACACCCCAATCCCCAGCAACCGCCGCCTCCCTCTCCGAACCCCCCTACCTCGTGCGCGCCACCGCAAGACCCCCCAGCCCCCTCTACGCGATGAAGACCGACGCCCACCGCAAGTCCAAGCCCTTCCACCGCCGTTCCACGTCCATGTCTCGCCCCGACCTCCCCCTTCTTTAATTGGTAAGTTTTATTCTGTTTTATTATTTATTTTATTTTTATTTCAGTTTATTTTGGGTTATCTAACCATTAAAAATCTTTTTTTATATATATGTATATATATATATATGCGAAGAAAATATGATTTTTATATAGTATGAAGAATAAAAATATTATTTTTTATAATGTAGAGTAATAAAGATGTGATCTTTATAGGAGTAGCAATGTAAAGATATAATTTTTATAGTATAGAAAGTATAAAAACACGATTTTTATATTATATCGATAGTAAAAATATCATCTTTATAGATAAGGCAAAACATTTATTTTTGAAAGGTGAAACATTTATTTTTGTAAGGCGAAACATTTATTTTGAAAGGCGAAACATTTATTTTTGAAAGGCGAAACATTTATTTTTGAAAGGCGAAATCTTTATAATGAAAAGGGCGAAATCTTTACAATAGAAAAGGCGAAATATTTAGTTTTGAAAAGGCGAAATCTTTATATAGAGAATAGCGTGATAAAAATATAATCTTTACTATATGAACACCGACGTAAAAAATCGATTTTTATATATTGAATAGCGAAGTAAAAATTCGATTTTTATATATTGAATAGTGAAGTAAAAATTCGATTTTTATGTATTGAATAGCGAAGTAAAAATTCAATTTTTATATATTGATTAGCGAAGTAAAAATTCGATTTTTATATATTGAATAGCGAAGTAAAAATTCGATTTTTATATATAGAATAACAAAGTAAAAATTCGATTTTTATATATAGAATAACAAAGTAAAAATTCGATTTTTATATATTGAATAACAAAGTAAAATTTTGATTTTTATATATTGAATAGCGAAGTAAAAATTCAATTTTTATATATTGAATAGCAAAGTAAAAATTCGATTTTTATATATTGAATAGCGAAGTAAAAATTCGATTTTTATATATTGAATAGCGAAGTAAAAATTCGATTTTTATATATTGAATAGCGAAGTAAAAATTTGATTTTTATATATTGAATAGTGAAGTAAAAATTTGATTTTTATATATTGAATAGCGAAGTAAAAATTCGATTTTTACATATGCAGTGGCTACGGGCAACGAAGGTGACAAAAAGGCGAGAACTACGAAGATTTCTATAAATGAAGTGTCGTGGAGTTGGATTAGCTATTGGTGAGAACTTCTCACTCTTCAATTTCTTTTTCTAGTTATATATATATATACTAGGATGCAGACGGTGTTTAGTAGCACCTGACACCACTGTCCACAAACCATGGACTTGTTTGTTTGGTTGTGTAGTTGGTTAGATTATGGGTTTTGAATTGAATTGTTTGGTGAAATGAAACTGATTTGATTGATATGAGTATGGCGTGGGCCATCACTAGACCGGGGATAAGGCTAGGCCTCGTCCCGTTTCTAGTATCGTGCCGTTATGCCGCCGAAATTTTCTAAAATAAGTTAGAAAAATAAAAATATCATTTTTATTTTGTAAATGAACGGAATAGAAATTCATGTGTTAAAATAAAATATTTTATCGTTAAAAATATAATTTTTAACGTGAATGAAAATAAATAAATATTCATTTACAAACCGGACGGTTTGTTTATGTACACCTATTTGAAGGACATTGATTGGGACGATAAATTTTACACATCGCTCAACTGCACAAATAAAAATCTATGTTTGTTGATTTGAAATCCCACACGGGTATTGGGATAAAATACGGCATACACTAATCCCAATAATTAGTTGTATGTCGATCGATTGATTAACAGGCTGTTATAAGCGTTAGATATCTATATTCGATGCTTATACAGTGTAGTACACTTTGGATGATGCTTGATTATTTATCGTTGCTATTATATACATGTGTTGTATGGAATTCGTATAATTAACTTTATATGGTAATTGATTGGGCCTCATTCCAATTTAGAAAAGAAAGAATATTTATAAAATAAAGGTTCATGTGTTGACAGTACTCATTCGTTGAGATTAGTCATGTGTTGAACGAAGTATTTTAACAATAAAATTCACATCTTTATTATATATAAAATTAGAAACTAATTGGAAAATAGATAAGATGAGTGGTCTCCTGGATGTTGATCTGATGTTGGTTTCGGCCTTCGGGGTTAATATTTAGGGAATCGTTCTCTTACTAGTTTACGGTTGGAGTCTGATTTGAAATCAAACGATAGATACCATAATTTTTATAAAATATATTAAATAACAAAAATAGTCACACGTGGACAGTACTCATTCGTTGAGATTAGTCGTGTGTTGACAAAGATATAGAGTCGTGTATTGAAAGAAATATAGATCCATTTGTTGAATATAAAGCCGTGTTGATTAGAGATGCGCTATTTTGACGCGAACGATATTTATATCGATTATATTCGTTATTATAATTGAAATGAATATATAACGAATTTGATTAAAATGAATATATAACGAATTTGATTTGAATTGAATATATAACGAATTTGATTTGAATTGAACAGAAAACGAATTTGAATTTAAATGAATATATAACGAATTTGAATTGAAATGAATATATAACGAATTTGAATTGAAATGAATATAAAACGAATTTGAATTTAAATGAATATATAACGAATTTGAATTGAAATGAATATATAACGAATTTGAATTGAAATGAATATATAATGTAACATCCCGTATTTTCCATATATTCAAATTTCAATTTTTAAATAAATAAAGTGGAAATTAAATTGGGTGAAATAAAATCTTGTTGATTATTCGAACTGAATATAAGTATATTATGAATTGGATATAAATAGATTTCCATAAATTTATTTATTGAAAATATTGTAAAGTGGAAGTTAATATTTTATAATTAATTTGGAATTCAGTATTTCAGTTAAAAAAAGGGGATTTAAGTTTAAATTGGTAAATTTGTCAAATTTATGTATTTAATATTAATTATGAAATAAAATTTAATGGATAAATAAATTTATTTGGGTAAACTGGTGAATTCCTAAGATATTTGACAACAAACTGAGATATAAATTTTAAATAGGTAAATAAATGAATATGGGACTTAAATCTCATAAAAGCTTGTTTATAAAAATTTATTTAAGTATAATTTGATTTAAATGGAATTTTATAAATATTTAAATTGGATTTAAAACGGTTAAATGAATTTTGGATAATTAATTAATTAAATGTGAAATTTAACGGCCTTGGCGACTGTCTCGAAATTCGACGAAACTGGCGCCATTGGATCCGGAACGGCGAATTATTATAGGATTCCGATTTTCGTTATAATCGGGCTTGTCGTTTGACTGTACTGGAGAAAACGCGAATGGGATTAATGTGATTCGATAATTACTTGTTTCCTATGTTGGGCCTATATATATATATATATAAAACTTAGCTCCATTCTCCACTACATCAGCCATTTCTTCACTACGTTTACCTTTCTTCATTTGTTTCTTTCTAATGGCTGAGAAATCAAGTTAAAACCCTAGATTAAAATCAAATTTCACCTCAAAATAAAATCTCTCAAAACCCTAGTATGGAGTTCGAATTTCGTCATTTAGGGTTCGAAAACCCTCTTGGTTGTCGCGGCACCGGAAGGGATAGGGGCCGCCGGAGTCATGGTCAACGGGTAGAGCTGGTGCGGTTCTGGAAGGGCCTCGCTATGGTGGCAGTCTCCGGTCGTGATTCGGTTAGGGAGAGAAGGAATTTGCGGTCAAAGTTCACCTGAGAATGGGTTCTCATTTGGTACAGTAGACGAGAATTGGAGCGGGAGAACTATTTGGATGATGACGTGGCAGTATTAAATGGGTGAGGAATTATTTAATTTATTATATATATATAATTCAAGTAGAAAAACGCTGATAACTTTTTCATATTAACTCGGATTTGAGCGCGGTTTGTTGCTTTGGGATCGTGGCGGAATTGCGGACGTTTTGGCACTAACCTGGCTGCGTTTAGAGATTGTGGAATTTTGGCCTTTAAATTGGACGTTCGATCAACAAAAGACCAAAGGTGAGTGATTCTTCACTCACAAATGACTGAATTATTCCCATGTTTATTAAATTAAATTGTGAAGTGATTTTGGTTTCATGGTTTGTGTTGATTGTTGATGTGTTGTTTAAATTTGACATGCAAGTGTGTTAATATTCAATTTAGTCAATAATTAGTATTTAATTTAATTTAAATTCTAGATGAAATTAGACCCCTGCCAAACCCTGAAATAGTTAATGCTAATCAGTTGAATGAATTGGTTGCGATGTATGTTGGTTGAAATTTATTTTTGAATTTATATTGACATTGCAAATGCTCTTTTTTCCAGTATATTTTATTGCATGTTGATTTTAGCGATAAATCCCATTTAACCTTAATGTTGCGGGCATCTAATGAACCCGGGATTTATCGATGGAATGAATTAAGAACACAGAGTGAAATGATAAATCTCTGTGACCCTGACTTGGATTGAAATGATAGATCCATCCCGAAATATCGAGAAATTAAATAAATAAAAAAAAGAAATCACTTGACCATAGGATGGCAAACTATATATGGACATCGGTTGGTTAAATGATTTTAATATTTGAAATTCTATTTTTATGGAAATTTCATTCAAGGGAAATGTATTGATTTCGAAAAGTTTTATTTTTCCTTGAAATCTGAATCTTAAATATGACCTGAAATGATTTAAGAAATTTGTCCCAAGCAAATTTTAAGTGTTAAAGATTCAAATTTTGTTTTGGGTTTTGTAAGAATTAGGTAGATTCAGATTTAAATAAATTCTTATAGAATTTAAATTTTGGAATCAAGATAATGGAGAATACTCGAAAATTGTTTTTCGAACCTAATTCGAGTATGGTTTTGAATCCTTGAATTTGTAATGGATTGAAATGGGATTTGAAATAAGTCCTTTGATCTAAGCAACTCCATTGAAACTGGAGTTTAGAGTCAAGTATCGAAGTTCGGAAGAAAGAATTGATTTTCAGTAAAGAATTTATATATATATTTAAAATTTTTGAATTTTTTTAGCTATTCTTTCCTGGAATTTATTTTTATTAAATTCTTATCCATAACTATTTTATATAACCAAAATTTTTTATATTCTTTTATTTAAAACTATTTAGTAAATTTTAAAATTTATATATATACATAGTGTTTTAAACTTATTTATCCTATTTTTAACTATTATATTCTATGCATATCTTATTTATATAAAGGTTCTTTATAAACATCTATCCTTTAAATTTATATCTTATAAGTGTGATTTTTCCTCCGAATGGAAAGTGCTGGATCTAAGGTCGTTGTTGAAATGGAGTTGAGATAAAAGTTTTATTTATGAATCGATTTCAAACCATTTTCAAATATGGAAGATGGATTATATTCTTCTAAATATAAACTTATCTCCTAAGGGGATTGAAAGTAAGTTATGGAAGTATGTATATATTCTATTTGAATATGAATGGTTTTCGAACATAAAATCGATTCGGAATAATTTGAAAACCTTGAGATGAAACATGTTCTATTTGAATATAGTCGATTTTGAAATATTATATGATTATAATATAAGGATGAAAAATATTCTAATTTGGAATATAATCGGTTTGGTATGATTATAATATAAGGATATGGAATTATATTCTATTTTGAATATAAATTTGGTTCGAAACAAAATATGATATTCTGGATATAAAGCGAACCTTTGTGAAATGTAAAAGAACCGACCGATGTGAAATTTGTAAGTGTTGGTTGTTAAAGAGACCGGAGTCGACATAAGGCATACTCTATGTCAGTGTCGATACCACTTTGACAACTGTGAACGTTAAGACGTATCCAGAATGAGTATAATGACTTGGAGGCGATTATTGAATCGAAGAAGGCGAACGATGACGAAATAGCCCCGACCTTCGGGTCAGAATTGAAATGACTAAAATAGGAGCTATACCGTGACTAATTGAGGTAGCGCCTTTGATCGGACGCACTCCTTCGATATTATTTCTATGACTATGATGATGATGATGATTTGGGCCCATATATGACTTTGGGAGTGTGTTCCGAGGTGGGCGGTAGTGGCTGCTATGCGTTACCACTGGTCCGGGAGTGCAATTGGTAGAATCCTACCCTGGGCATTGCCTTGAGTGCCTTGTCATATATATCCATATCGAGCCCCATACGATTTTGATTTAGCATTTGCCTTCTATGGAGTGCCCTCTGATAACACCAGTACGGTGAATTTACGGTACTGTATAGACTGTTGATGCCTATAAACGGCGTAAGGGTAATATGGTAATCCCGCTTACGCTATTTTCAGTATTTATACTTTACTGAGTAGACACTATCATAATAGCGTATTATACTATCTATGTATTAGTTTAACGGATCCTCGAGAGATGGAAAAAACTGTAACATCTCTTGAGTTACTGCACCCATGACACTGATGTTATTCCGTATTTTGATTTGACTAATATGAGAATGATTTAGTGCTGATCCGAGTGTTTGTTGTGTTTTCTTTTTATGCAATACGCCCGGGTCAGCAGATGCTTGCAGTAAATGAAGATTCCTTTACCTTGGAGAGCGAAGACGAAGATTGGGTATACTTCTATTATATATAAATATTTTCCGCTGCTTTGTTTGAAATCTGTATATGTGTAACTCTGATAACTATTGATGTATAGCCTATTGTATATGTATTTCAACCGTTTAAACTGCTATTTAATTATTAGATGTGGTCCTTCCGCTGTGAGGTTCTATGATTGTTTTCTCTTCTTTCTTTATTTTCTTCTTTTCCCAATAACTACCTGTATTTGCGATTTGTTTGGGTCGACATGTGTGGTTTATTGTCGATTTATAAACGGTCAAAAATATGGATCGTTACATTTGGTATCAGAGCGATGGTTAGCGATAACCTTGGCTCTGTTGGGAATTAACTCATTAGAGATGGGGTTAGAAACGCCCTAGAATGAGTTTGAGTGATATGAGAGAGCGTACTTGTATTTTGATATAAATTGGTTTTTATTATGTTGAGTTGTTCTGTTGAATATTTATGGATCCCGATCGATATATGGGACGCCATAGAATCGATAGGGATCTCTAAATAATCGAACAGAATGATCGATATAATATGGTTTCGATTATATTTTAAAATATATCAAATATATATTATTGGTTCAAGTATGTATGTATTCGTTTTAGTAGGAGGTAATGTTAAGTTATTACCTATTATGATTGATTAGATAATAATTCTAATAAAGAAAATTTAATGTATTTAGAATATATTAGAATGGGAATACATGTAGGTATAATTGGGCGTAAAAGGTTTGCGATTGAAATAGAAATGAGCTTGAAACTTGATCCTGGGTATCTTTGGAAATAGTTTTGCCAAAGTTTTTAACAATATCATATTATAGGGATGATCGAAAAGAAATGGTTTTAAAGATTTTTCAAAGTGGGTATAATCCCTTCTTGGACCTTAGAAACGATGTCGGTAATGAGTGCACGCATTATCGACGTTTATTCTGAAGCGTTTAAGTGGGGGAGACCGCTTCGTACTTTCATTACTAGTTTGAGAAGAATTTTAAATTTAATTCAATGTGATAAATTTTATATAAAGGTATTAGGATATGTTATTTAAAGTTGAAATTTAAATTTAACATGTTTTGAAAAAAAATTCTATGCTTTGGTAATTAAGGGTTTGGATTTAATATTTTGGGTATTGTTTCTATAAAATCTTTATAAAAATATGTTATTTTAAACTTGGTTTTTTTTTAATTTGGAATCAAGTATTTAAGTTCAGCTTAACTTATAATATCACCTTAGGTACTATGGTAACTCGATTTGTGAAAATGTCAGACTTTGAAACCTCGAAATGGATTCAAGTGCTGAGTTAAGGGAAACCCTCATCTAAACACATAGATTTAGACGACAATTAAGTTAAATAAGCTACAAATTTAGTATATATAAGTGCTAAATAAAGTTGATTTGGAAAAATCAAATAATAAATGGCTGAAAAAAATTTTGAGTTACATAAACAATAACAATCGGCAATAATCCTAGTTTATAGACCTAGTATCTGATCAAATAAACGAGGCATTTATATAAATTGGAAATTATAAGAGAATCTGAAATGAGTTTTAAATATAAACTTGAGTTGCGGGTGGATTGAATTAATGAAATCAACTTAAGAAATTTAATATGTTGATTCAGAATTTAATAGACACTTGGGTTAAGTAAATAAAAATCGATCCATGATAACGATTAACGAGTAAGTATGTAAATGAACGAGATAAACTAGAATATGAAAAAAAAATTGGAATTAAGTCGATTAATTTAGTCAAATGAATTAAACCTAATGGAAGTAACTCGGGAAATTGGAATTTGCTGACTCGGAATCTAAATACAAATGAAGATGACGTGAGAATGAGTTTGAATAATTAGAATATACAAGTCTGAATAAAGTCAAGTAAAAGGCTAATCGAGTATGGGAAAAGAGTGATGTCCAATGGAATATAAATGAATAGTACTAAGTAATGAAATTTGGCAAATCAATCCATGTAAATGAATTGAGAGTTCAATAGGTTCGAGTGGTTGGAAAGTTAAAATGAATTTTAAATTTTAACTAGAAGTAATACTTGAAATGAAACGGAAAAATGATTAGAGAATATATCGAAGTGAGATAAGGAATTGAGTGTGAAATTCATTTCTCGACTAATGAATTGAATGAAAATAATTAAATGAATGAACAAGAATAAATGAAATGGATGAATTATAAATGGAATTATAATAGGGTGGATGAAGTGCAATATAAGTAAATAAGATAAAGTACATTTAATATAAGTGGAATGAACTCGAATATATAAGCAACAAGAGGTAAATCATATTATGAGCAAAATGAAGCCATAATCCTTTTAGATGATAAAGCCTTGCTTAAGTTTTGGAGTTCGATGGTTTAAAACTCCAAATTTAATAAGTTTTGACATTATGTGTAAATTTGAAATAGTCGATAAGCTAAAACTGAATGATCATAACTTTTGAATGGATGATCGGAATTCGACGATTCCGGACTTTTTGGAAACCTCGGAAACTAGACTAAAACTTTTGTTAATAGCGTCTTGCCCAATCTCCAAGTTTATTAGGTCGAAATCCATGAATTAGTCGTAGTTGTATGCGTAGAAAATTAAAAAAATCTGAAGCATATATCTATATTGTTTTGGCCGTAACTTCCTAACGGAACGTCGGATTTCGATGTGCGAGTACAATTCGGAAAGGCCAGATTCTGATCTAAAACTTTTACTTTATATGCTTGTTGGAAATTTTATGTTTAAGGGGTTAAAAACTGGGTGGAACAACTCAGATCTGCATTTTTCTGTGTATGGGCTGAGGTGTTCGCCTTCACTAAAATAGTCATAACTTTTGAACGAATTGTCGGAATTTGACGAATCTGGACAATTCAGAAAGCTTAAAAGAAATGCTACCACTTTTGCCTAGTATGTTTTAGTCAAATTCCATCATTAATAAGGTGATAATAGATGGTTTGTTCGCTGACCTATTATGAACACCTTGGTTTTTGGAAGTTTAAATGCTTAGTATATGTTGTGTAAATAGTATATGATTGCTATATATTGTATATATGTTTGATTCTTATGTGTATGTGAGTATGTAGCAGGTGTAAGGAAGTCGCGCTACGCTTCGGAGCTCGCTTGCGCTAAACGCTAAATGCTAAGGTGAATAAAAATGCAAGTAAACGCTAAAGAAGGTACGTAATTGTATTACATGGTTTTGTGGTTTTATATATGTAACGACCCGCATTCTACGCATCATAGGATCGTAGAATATTTATTTCTTTCACATACGAAGTCATATGGTCATGTAACTTTGGGGGACGACTATTGGGGTCATTTCCCATGTTCATGATTTTTCTCGATTTTTAAATGACCATTTTACCCCTAGTTGGCACTGTTTTGGCCATAACTTCTGACTGAAAAGGAATTTTGACCTGAAACTACTTCCATTGGCTCCGGATGATGGTTTCTCTTTCCGTAGAGTGGTCACATTAGCCAAACGGACTTACCGTTTGGGAGATATGGCTGAAACAAGTTTCAGATGGTGAAAAACAGCTTAATTGGGCTTAACCGGGTGATTAGCAGCTAGGCCCAGAGGGGGATTTCGCGTTTAGGGGTATATAGGGGCTGATTAGGGTTAGAAAACATTTCTTTAGACATTTTCCAGCCGCCACTTTCATTCCTCTTAACCTAGCCATGGCCTCCACTCTCTAAATATCTCTAAAACACCCAAAATCACTTCCTAATCAAGGATTAAGGCTTAGAGGCATCAAATCAAGGAGGATTAGCAAAAGGACCGAGGTAGAGCTGTTGTTATATATTGGAATTCGTGCAAAGCAGAGGTTTACTTCAGATCTGAAAGTTTTATTATTGCAAAGGTGAGTGATTTGCATAGTTTTTGCACTAATTACGGTAATTAAGGGTAATTAGTGAAGATTAGCGAATTTATACACTAATAAATTCTGGAAAAATATTTAGAAATTCGAAAATAATATTTTATGCCTCTGGTAGAAATTTGGTTTAATTTGATGAAGTTCTGTTAACCCTATGATCAGTTTTACTTAAACATGCTTAAGGGAAAATAAGGAGTTTTGGCCACTTTTGATCCATTTTGATTCATTTGAATGGTCGTTTGCTATTTGTGGTTGCTATTACATATTGCGATGACCCTATGGTATGTTTTATGGTTGATTAGAAGTGTTAGATTTGTCAAAAACGCCGTCGAAAGGCGTAAACTGCTCGCTGGAAGAACAGCAGGAAATCATCTGAACCGGACGGATCGGTGGAAGTAAGGGCGATCCGATCCGATGGCGCGACCCGATCCGTCGACGACTGAAGACCCCGATCCGTTGGTGCGCTCCGATCCGATCCGTCGATGCTTGAAGACTCCGATCCGATGATAGCGACCGATCTGACCTGCTCTTGTGGGAGACTCCGATCCGACGGCGCGATACGATGCGATCCGATCAAGACTTCGCGAGACGATCCGTGTTGCTTCACGAAGAGGAGCCCGAACCGACCCAGTGAGGTGACCACGATCCGAACCACTCGTGAGCAGAAAGTGCGACCCGAACCGGTGTGCTTGGGGGAGGCCGATCCGAACCGCTACCAGATGGATGCCACGAACCGCACCGCGTTGATGATGGGGAGCTAAAGGCCGAACCGAACCGATGGCAATGAGGGGATCCGAACCGATCCGGTGATGACAGAAACCCGAGATGCAAAGGAAGCCCAAATGAGAAGTTAGAGCCCAAGATTCAGATGGGAATCAACGAGTTCGCTTCATGGTTGGGTTTTGCTGCGGGGCGCGTGCCAAGGAGTTATCGACGTCTATAGCTTTGGACCACTATGGTAGGAGGTACGAAGGCGGATTCAGGGCCATTATGGCATCGGTAGGACCAAGGGCTACAACCAATGAAGTGGGTCATTGAAATGTTTGGTCAAGACTCCATATGTTTAGCTTGGTCATAGCGGGTTTCTACAAGTCGGGATTCGTCGTTACCTCAGTTTGTCTAGTGTTCCAAAGTGGTAGATATCGTACGCTTTACGCACTGAGCAAGAGATGTGAGGATGGTTGCTATGGATGATTTGTTTGTTATCATTGTGACATGTACACCCCCGTATTCTTAAACTATTTGTTATGGCACCTTAGAGCATTGTACGGTATGTGGTACTAACTCTTTGGTTGCAGGTCCAGGTTCAGGTATGGTTTAGTATACCTGTTATTATTCTGTTTAGATGCTTATCGCTCATACCAGGTTTTATGTCTGACCCCGAGTTTTATGTCTCCTCTTATTACTCTAGGTGCTCACACGAGCAGACTAGAGACAGGTTAGCGAGTGATGCATGGGTAGATGATCCGGAGATGAGCAGGAGGCTTCCACGTAATATATATAGTATTCTCCCTGTGTTGTTGAAGATCACTGCTTGGGCATTGGCGGTGCATCTTCCACTTTAGCTTTCTTTTGTTTTGAGACAGTAAATTTGGAAAATTGTAATAAGCTGTATTTGGATTTCCGCTGCTTTGATGATTGATGTTGATTTTAGTTATCAGCTTATGCACTGTCTCACCTGTTTTATGTCAAGTATGTTATTATTATATTTTATTCCATGCGTTGTGAGACATTCTACAGGTTCCTTGATTAGTTCATTCCCTTCTTTCTTTTCTTCTGACGACCGTTCTATGCTAGCTGGGCATGTGTACAGCGCACTTTCGGAGGAAATGCAGGCGGGTGCGGGGCGGGCCGTCACACTTGGTATCAGAGCTCTAGGTTGCGTAGTTAACCTAGGGAAGTTATCAGGGAGAGATAATATACGTATACGAGAGAGCGTATTTGTGATTATTTTGATTTTTAAAAGTTAAATACATATATACTATTACTAGTATAAAGATGAAGTCGTACTGCACTAGCACCACTATGGAGTCGTTAATCGTTTCCTTTTTCAGATTGACGATGAGCCGATATGTTAGAGGTACCGGTAGAGGGGCCAATAATGGGAATGCTGCTGACATGAGAACGATGTTTACTGACCTCATGAGAGAGATGCTCAGAGATGTGCAGAGGGCAGCTCCCAATGGTGGAAATGGTGGTGGTCCAATAGTGCAGGCACCAAGAGTCGACTTCGCTAAGCTGAATAAGGAATATACTAGCCTTGGTGGAAAGCCGTTCCATGGAATGGAGTCGGCCACGGATGTTCAAGATTGGTTGGATAGTTGCGAACGTATCTTCGAGGATTTGGGTATCGAGGATGCGATGAAGAGAAAGCTAGCGTCCCGTCAGCTGCAAGGGCGGGCAATGAATTGGTGGAATGCTATAAAGGCAGCTACTCCCGAAGATCAGATTACTTGGGAGCAGTTTAAGGCTCGCTTTAGCGAGAAGTTCATTCCAGCTGCTCAGAAGTCAGTGCTGTTTAAGAAATTTTTGGAGCTCAAGCAGAATGGCAGAGCTGTCTCGGAGTATATTGTTGAATTTGACACGTTGTCAAAATATGGGTTATCTCTTATTGATACTGCCGAGAAAAAGAATGAGAAATTCATAACTGGTTTGGATCAGTACTTGGGGGAAAAACTTATTAACCACATCGATGAGACGTTTGAATCGATTGTGGGGAAAGCGCTAAGATTAGAAAGTCTCTACCCTAAGTCGAAGACTGAGGTTGCATCTGCAGAAGAGCCAAAACCACAAGCAAGTGGTGGAGGCAAGGGTGGTTCCCAGAATAAGAGAAAGCAGAACCAAGCTAAGGATGGCCAGAAGAAAAAGAATAAGCAAGACGTGGAGTGCTTCAGCTGTGGTAAGAAGGGCCATTTTGCTAGTAATTGTCGGGCCAAGCCAGCGGATAGGAAGTGCTTCAACTGTGGCCAAATGGGACATCACAAGGACAAGTGTCCACAGCCCCCTAAGGAAAAGCAAATGGTGAAAGCATATGCTCTTAATGCTATTCCTTCTTCGTCGAATGCCCCAACTGTGGCGGAGAAAGGAAAGAATATCGTCATTCAAGGTATGCTTTCTGTTTACGATGTTCCTGTTAGAGTTTTATTTGATACCGGAGCTTCCAGTTCTTTCATATCTAGTGACCTAGTAGATAAGTTGGGATTGGAACCCGAGATTGTCGATAGACCTTTAGTAGTGACGAACCCGATTGGTGGTTCGACTAGCCTTAGCATGATTTGTCGTAATGTGGTCTTATCGAGTCATGGATGCATGTTTGTTTGTGATTGCTTTGTTTTGGGCTTTACTGGGTTTGGCATTATTTTGGGAGTAGATTGGCTCCAAAGTTACAGGGTGGTGGTAGACTGTGAGGGTTTTTTGGTGACAGCTAGAGCGGACGATGGGCGGAGGATAGTGTTTGGTGGTCTACCCAGTAAGGGGGTATTGGCTAGTTTTCTAAACTCCCTCGACATTCCGCATAGTGAGTTGTCAGGTTTTCCCGTGGTTGGCCCGTATCCGGATGTTTTCGAAGAAGTGACCGGACTTCCACCACACCGAGAGATTGAGTTTCGTATTGATTTGGTAAAAGATGCCAGACCTATAGTGATGCCACTTCGTCGTATGGCACCAAGGGAGCAGCGAGAGCTCGAGGTACAAGTCAGCGATCTTTTGAAGAAGGGATTTATCAGAAGGAGTGTTTCTGAATGGGGAGCACCAGTTGTGTTTGCTACCAAGGCGGATGGTTCCCTTCGTTTGTGTGTAGACTTCCGCGAGTTGAATAAAGTGACGAGGAAGAATAAGTATCCTCTACCGCGGATAGATGATTTGTTCGATCAGTTAAGTGGCGCGAGAATATTTTCTCAGTTGGATCTCGCGACAGGTTTTCATCAGCTTAGAGTGGAAGCTGAGAGTATAGCTAAAACGGCATTTCGAACGCCGTCTGGATTTTATGAGTGGTTGGTTATGCCATTTGGGCTGACCAATGCCCCAGCATATTTTGTGGATCTTATTAATAGGGTATTCATAGATCAGTTGAATAAGTTTGTCCTTGTGTTCGTTGATGATATTTTGGTCTACTCGAGGACAGAGGAAGAACAAAAGGGACATTTAAGAATAGTGATGGAGGTGTTGAGAAAACACCAATTGAAAGCAAAGTTTTCTAAGTGTCACTTCTGGAAGAGGGAAGTTAGGTTCTTGGGCCATGTTGTATCAGAGAATGGTATTGCCGTGGACCCGGCGAAGGTGGCTACGGTACAAGATTGGCATACACCCAAGAATGCAACAGATGTAAGAAGTTTCTTGGGATTAGCTGGATATTATCGTAAGTTTATCCAAGGTTTCTCCAAGATAGCAGCACCATTGACCCAGTTGACCAAGAAGAATCAAGCTTTTGTCTGGGATGAAAGGTGCGAGAATGCATTTAAAAGTCTAAAGGACAAGTTGACAAGCGCACCAGTGTTAGTCATTCCTAAAGGGGATGAAGAGATGACGGTATACACGGATGCCTGTGGTACCGGACTGGGTGCTGTATTGATGCAAGGCGGTAGGGTTGTAGCTTATGCAAGTCGGCAATTGAAACCGCACGAGAGAAGATACCCTACCCATGATTTAGAATTGGCAGCGATCGTGTTCGCGCTAAAAATGTGGAGACACTATCTCTTGGGAGAAAGATTTGAGCTGTTTACAGATCATAAGTCGTTAAAGTATCTCTTCTCTCAGAAAGATTTGAATCTCCGTCAGCAGAGATGGTTAGAGTTCTTAGCTTCCTATGATTTTGACATCGCATACACACCGGGAAAGGGCAACGCGGTGGCTGATGCATTGAGTAGAAGACATGCCAGCTTAGGGGCTATGTTCCTTGAATGGAAGCAACTGGAGTTTATCGCGGGGTTTGATTTCAGACCAAAGTGCGAATTGGATCCAGAAATGTTAGCAAGTTTGACGATCAGACCCACTTTGATTGAGCGGATCGGCTCTAGTCAGAGGGACGATCCTAAACTATTGGAAATCATCTCTAAGTTAGAGATGGGTATCGATGAGGAGATGAACAAGTATGGGCTTGATCGAGATAGATGGCTTAGAAAGAATGGAAAGCTTGTTGTACCCAACATCAATGGATTGAGGGATGAAGTGCTTAGAGAATGTCATCACTCAAAGCTGACTATACACCCCGGTGGTAACAAGATGTATCGAGATATGAAGCAGACTTACTACTGGGAAGGGATGAAAAGAGACGTTGGGAAGTTTATATCCAAGTGCATGAATTGCCAGCTAGTTAAAGCCGAGCAAAAGAAGCCTAGTGGGTTGTTACAACCATTAGGAATTCCCGAATGGAAATGGGAGCAAGTCTCGATGGATTTCATCGATGGTTTACCAAGGACTAGATCGGGATATGATAGCATTTGGGTAATTGTGGATCGATTGACTAAGAGCGCAAGATTTATACCAGTCAAATCGACCAGAACGACAGCCAAGTTGGCAGAATTGTATATGAAGTGGGTAGTGAGATTTCATGGAGTACCTAAAGGCATTGTGAGCGACCAAGACCCGTTGTTCACTAGTGGGTTTTGGAAGAGCTTACAAGAGGCTCTAGAGTCAGAATTACATCTCAGTACCGCATATCATCCTCAGACCGACGGTCAGACGGAGAGGGTGAACCGTATTTTGGAAGATCTCTTGAGAGCATGTATATTGGATTTTGGTGGATCATGGGATGACCATTTGCATCTAGTAGAGTTTGCATATAATAATAGCTACCAATCCAGTATTGGTATGGCTCCATTTGAAGCTTTGTACGGAAGACCATGCAACTCACCATCATGTTGGATAGAGACTGGCGAGAAGTTTATGCTTGGACCAGATGTGGTGAGGGAAACTTCAGATAAAATCAAGACCATTCAACAACGAATGAAGGCTGCCCAAGATAGGCAGAAGAGTTATGCCGATAAGAGGAGAAGAGACTTAAAATTCTCCGTTGGCGACTTGGTGTTTGTCAAGATTTCTACGTTGAGGAGCGTAATACGATTTGGCAGGAGAGGAAAGTTGGCACCAAGATTCGTTGGCCCATTCCCTGTTCTTGAACTAGTCGGGAATTTGGCATATAGAATTGACTTACCAGACAAGATGGCGGGAGTTCACAACGTATTTCATGTTTCCCAGTTAAGGAAGTTTGTGCACGACCCTAATGTGGCTATTTCACCTGATCAGTTGGACGATATCGAGGTTGAACCTGAGGCGGTTGGGAACCGCAAGCCGGCCCGTATTGTCGAGCACGACATGAAGCAACTTCGAAGGAAGGCGGTGAAGCTAGTCAAGGTACAGTGGAGCGAGGACGAGAATGATTGTACTTGGGAGACAGAGGAGAACATTAGGAAGTCACACCCAGAACTCTTTGCCTGGTAATATTTTGACTTCGATTTAGTTTTCCGCATGCTAGGATAGGCTTGTTTGCTTGTTTTGCATGATTGATTGTTGTATGTGGTTGTTAGGCATGCTGTATCCTTTGTATGTTTTGGGTTAAGGAATTTCGGGGGCGAAATTTCTTAAGGGGGGGAGAGTGTAACGACCCGCATTCTACGCATCATAGGATCGTAGAATATTTATTTCTTTCACATACGAAGTCATATGGTCATGTAACTTTGGGGGACGACTATTGGGGTCATTTCCCATGTTCATGATTTTTCTCGTTTTTTAAATGACCATTTTACCCCTAGTTGGCACTGTTTTGGCCATAACTTTTGACTGGAAAGGAATTTTGACCTGAAACCACTTCCATTGGCTCCAGATGATGGTTTCTCTTTCCGTAGAGTGGTCACATCAGCCAAACGGACTTACCGTTTGGGAGATATGGTTGAAACAAGTTTCAGATGGTGAAAAACAGCTTAATTGGGCTTAACCGGGTGATTAGCAGCTAGGCCCAGAGGGGGATTTCGGGTTTAGGGGTATATAGGGGCTGATTAGGGTTAGAAAACATTTCTTTAGACATTTTCCAACCGCCACTTTCATTCCTCTTAACCTAGCCATGGCCTCCACTCTCTAAATATCTCTAAAACACCCAAAATCACTTCCTAATCAAGGATTAAGGCTTAGAGGCATCAAATCAAAGGGGATTAGCACAAGGACCGAGGTAGAGCTGCTGTTATATATTGGAATTCGTGCAAATCAGAGGTTTACTTCAGATCTGAAAGTTTTATTGTTGCAAAGGTGAGTGATTTGCATAGTTTTTGCACTAATTACGGTAATTAAGGGTAATTAGTGAAGATTAGCGAATTTATACACTAATAAATTCTGGAAAAATATTTAGAAATTCGAAAATAATATTTTATGCCTCTGTTAGAAATTTGGTTTATTTTGATGAAGTTCTGTTAACCCTATGATCAGTTTTACTTAAACATGCTTAAGGGAAAATAAGGAGTTTTGGCCACTTTTGATCCATTTTGATTCATTTGAATGGTCGTTTGCTGTTTGTGGTTGCTATTACATATTGCGATGACCCTATGGTATGTTTTATGGTTGATTAGAAGTGTTAGATTTGTCAAAAACGCCGTCGAAAGGCGTAAATTGCTCGCTGGAAGAACTGCAGGAAATCATCCGAACCAGACGGATCGGTGGAAGTAAGGGCGATCCGATCCGATGGCGCGACCCGATCCGTCGACGACTGAAGACCCCGATCCGATGGTGTGCTCCGATCCGATCCGTCGATGGTTGAAGATTCCGATCCGATGATAGCGACCGATCTGACCTGCTCTTGTGGGAGACTCCGATCCGACGGCGCGACACGATCCGATCCGATCAAGACTTCGCGAGACGATCCGTGTTGCTTCACGAAGAGGAGCCCGAACCGACCCAGTGAGGTGACCACGATCCGAACCACTCGTGAGCAGAAAGTGCGACCCGAACCGATGTGCTTGGGGGAGGCCGATCCGAACCGCTACCAGATGGACGCCACGAACCGCACCGCGTTGATGATGGGGAGCTAAAGGCCGAACCGAACCGATGGCAATGAGGGGATCTGAACCGATCCGGTGATGACAGAAACCCGAGATGCAAAGGAAGCCCAAATGAGAAGTTAGAGCCCAAGATTCAGATGGGAATCAACGAGTTCGCTTCATGGTTGGGTTTTGCTGCGGGGCGCGTGCCAAGGAGTTATCGACGTCTATAGCTTTGGACCACTATGGTAGGAGGTACGAAGGCGGATTCAGGGCCATTATGGCATCGGTAGGACCAAGGGCTATAACCAATGAAGTGGGTCATTGAAATGTTTGGTCATGACTCCATATGTTTAGCTTGGTCATAGCAGGGTTTCTACAAGTCGGGACTCGTCGTTACCTCAGTTTGTCTAGTGTTCCAAAGTGGTAGATATCGTACGCTTTACGCAATGAGCGAGAGATATGAGGATGGTTGCTATGGATGATTTGTTTGTTATCATTGTGACATGTACACCCCACCCCCGTATTCTTACACTATTTGTTATGGCACCGTAGAGCATTGTACGGTATGTGGTACTAACTCTTTGGTTGCAGGTCCAGGTTCAGGTATGGTTTAGTATACCTGTTATTATTCTGTTTAGATGCTTATTGCTCATACCAGGCTTTATGTCTGACCCAGAGTTTTATGTCTCCTCTTATTACTCTGGGTGCTCACACGAGCAGACTAGAGACAGGTTAGCGGGTGATGCATGGGTAGATGATCCGGAGACGAGCAGGAGGCTTCCACGTAATATATATATATAGTTTTCTCCCTGTGTTGTTGAAGATCACTGCTTGGGCATTGGCGGTGCATCTTCCACTTTAGCTTTCTTTTATTTTGAGACAGTAAATTTGGAAAATTGTAATAAGCTGTATTTGGATTTCCGCTGCTTTGATGATTGATGTTGATTTTAGTTATCAGCTTATGCACTGTCTCACCTGTTTTGTGTCAAGCATGTTATTATTATATTTTATTCCATGCGCTGTGAGACATTCTACAGGTTCCTTGATTAGTTCATTCCCTTCTTTCTTTTCTTCTGACGACCGTTCTGTGCTAGCTGGGCATGTGTACAGCGCACTTTCGGAGGAAATGCAGGCGGGTGCGGGGCGGGCCGTCACAATATATGAGTTTTTCCCCACTTTGGGATGCCTCATCGTGTGATGAGATGAATATTGAGTTTATATATATGTATGTGATTTCTTCCGGACCTCTCCGTACAAAGGAGATGCTGCCGAAATTTTCCGTGATTTCGGGAGCTAGAAAAATTTAAGAGTTTTACAAATATAACTTATTATATAAATGCTAATTTTAAGGTATGGATTTAAATTAGATTTTTGCTTAATATCGTTTCGTTCTCTTTTCGAAGACAAAAAGATTTTTAGTGGGGGAGAATGTAACATCCCGTATTTTCCATATATTCAAATTTCAATTTTTAAATAAATAAAGTGGAAATTAAATTGGGTGAAATAAAATCTTGTTGATTATTCGAACTGAATATAAGTATATTATGAATTGGATATAAATAGATTTCCATAAATTTATTTATTGAAAATATTGTAAAGTGGAAGTTAATATTTTATAATTAATTTGGAATTCAGTATTTCAGTTAAAAAAAGGGGATTTAAGTTTAAATTGGTAAATTTGTCAAATTTATGTATTTAATATTAATTATGAAATAAAATTTAATGGATAAATAAATTTATTTGGGTAAACTGGTGAATTCCTAAGATATTTGACAACAAATTGAGATATAAAGTTTAAATAGGTAAATAAACGAATATGGGACTTAAATCTCATAAAAGCTTGTTTATAAAAATTTATTTAAGTATAATTTGATTTAAATGGAATTTTATAAATATTTAAATTGGATTTAAAACGGTTAAATGAATTTTGGATAATTAATTAATTAAATGTGAAATTTAACGGTCTTGGCGACTGTCTCGAAATTCGACGAAACTGGCGCAATTAGATCCGGAACGGCGAATTATTATAGGATTCCGATTTACGTTATAATCGGGCTTGTCGTTTGACCGTACTGGAGAAAACGCGAATGGGATTAATGTGATTCGATAATTATTTGTTTCCTATGTTGGGCCTATATATATATATATATATATATATATATATATATATATATATATATATATATATATATATATATATATATATAACTTAGCTCCATTCTCCACTACATCAGCCATTTCTTCACTATGTTTACTTTTCTTCATTTGTTTCTTTCTAATGGCTGAGAAATCAAGTTAAAACCCTAGATTAAAATCAAATTTCACCTCAAAATAAAATCTCTCAAAAACCTATCGAATTATATACCAAATCGAAGCCCTCGACGATACGAAACTACGGGTGTACTCAGTTTTGACATGCAGTGCACCAGTTGACCGGAAATCATGGTCAAATTGTCTGTTTTTCGAAACTTAGGGTTCAGATTGGGGTTTTTTGATTTTCGAGCTGATTGAGGAATCGAGGATATGGGTTTGGAGGAGAAGGAGCATACGAACCTATTGGTGATAGTCGATTGGAATGAAATCAAGTATGGAGTTCGAATTTCGTCGTTTAGGGTTCGAAAACCCTCTTGGTTGTCGCGACACCGGAAGGGATAGGGGCCGCCGGAGTCATGGTCAACGGGTGGGGCTGGTGCGGTTCTGGAAGGGCCTCGCTATGGTGGCAGTCTCCGGTCGTGATTCAATTAGGGAGAGAAGGAATTTGCGGTCAAAGTTCACCTGAGAATGGGTTCTTATCGGTACAGTAGACGAGAATTGGAGCGGGAGAACTATTTGGATGATGACGTGGCAGTATTAAATGGGTGAGGAATTATTTAATTTATTATATATATATAATTCAAGTAGAAAAACGCTGATAACTTTTTCATATTAACTCGGATTTGAGCGCGGTTTGTTGCGTTGGGATCGTGGCGGAATTGCGGACGTTTTGGCACTAACCTGGCTGCGTTTAGAGATTGTGGAATTTTGGCCTTTAAATTGGACGTTCGATCAACAAAAGATCAAAGGTGAGTGATTCTTCGATCACAAATGACTAAACTATTCCCATGTTTATTAAATTAAATTGTGAAGTGATTTTGGTTTCATGGTTTGTGTTGATTGTTGATGTGTTGTTTAAATTTGACATGCAAGTGTGTTAATATTATATTTAGTCAATAATTAGTATTTAATTTAATTTAAATTCTAGATGAAATTCGACCCCTACCAAACCCTGAAATAGTTAATGCTGATCAGTTGAATGAATTGGTTGCGATGTATGTTGGTTGAAATTTATTTTTGAATTTATATTGACATTGCAAATGCTCTTTATTCCAGTATATTTTATTGCATGTTGATTTTAGAGATAAATCCCATTTAACCTTGATGTTGCGGGCATCTAATGAACCCGGGATTTATCGATGGAATGAATTAAGAACACAGAGTGAAATGATAAATCTCTGTGACCCTGACTTGGATTGAAATAATAGATCCATCCCGAAATATCGAGAAATTAAATAAAAAAAAGAAATCACTTGACCATAGGATGGCAAACTATATATGGACATCGGTTGGTTAAATGATTTTAATATTTGAAATTCTATTTTTATGGAAATTTCATTCAAGGGAAATGTATTGATTTCGATAAGTTTTATTTTTCCTTGAAATCTGAATCTTAAATATGACCTGAAATGATTTAAGAAATTTGTCCCAAGCAAATTTGAAGTGTTAAAGATTCAAATTTTGTTTTGGGTTTTGTAAGAATTGGGTAGATTCAGATTTAAATAAATTGTTATAGAATTTAAATTTTGGAATCAAGATAATGGAGAATACTCGAAAATTGTTTTTCGAACCTAATTCGAGTATGGTTTTGAATCCTTGAATTTGTAATAGATTGAAATGGGATTTGAAATAAGTCCTTTGATCTAAGAAACTCCATTGAAACTGGAGTTTAGATTCAAGTTTCGAAGTTCGGAAGAAAGAATTGATTTTCAGTAAAGAATTTATATATATATTTAATTTTTTTTTTTAGCTATTCTTTCCTGGAATTTATTTTTATTAAATTCTTATCCATAACTATTTTATATAACCAAAATTTTTTTATATTCTTTTATTTAAAACTATTTAGTAAATTTTAAAATTTATATATATATACATAGTGTTTTAAACTTATTTATCCTATTTTTAACTATTATATTCTATGCATATCTTATTTATATAAAGGTTCTTTATAAACATCTATCCTTTAAATTTATATCTTATAAGTGTGATTTTTCCTCCGAATGGAAAGTGCTGGATCTAAGGTCGTTGTTGAAATGGAGTTGAGATAAAAGTTTTATTTATGAATCGATTTCAAACCATTTTCAAATATGGAAGATGGATTATATTCTTCTAAATATAAACTTATCTCCTAAGGGGATTGAAAGTAAGTTATGGAAGTATGTATATATTCTATTTGAATATGAATGGTTTTCGAACATAAAATCGATTCGGAATAATTTGAAAACCTTGAGATGAAACATGTTCTATTTGAATATAGTCGATTTTGAAATATTATATGATTATAATATAAGGATGAAAAATATTCTAATTTAGAATATATTCGGTTTGGTATGATTGTAATATAAGGATATGGAATTATATTCTATTTTGAATATAAATTTGGTTTGAAACAAAATATGATATTCTGGATATAAAGCGAACCTTTGTGAAATGTAAAAGAACCGACCGATGTGAAATTTGTAAGCGTTGGTTGTTAAAGAGACCGGAGTCGACATAAGGCATGCTCTCTGTCAGTGTCGATACCACTTTGACAACTGTGAACGTTATGACGTGTCCAGAATGAGAATGATGACTTGGAGGCGATTATTGAATCGAAGAAGGCGAACGATGACGAAATAGCCCCGACCTTCGGGTCAGAATTGAAATGACTAAAACAGGAGCTATACCGTGACTAATTGAGGTAGCGCCTTTGATCGGACGCACTCCTTCGATATTATTTCTATGACTATGATGATGATGATTTGGGCCCATATATGACTTTGGGAGTGTGTTCCGAGGTGGGCGGTAGTGGCTGCTGTGCGTTACCACCAGTCCGGGAGTGCAATTGGTAGAATCCTACCCTGGTCATTGCCTCGAGTGACTTGTCATATATATCCATATCAAGCCCCATACGATTTTGATTTAGCATTTGCCTTCTATGGAGTGCCCTCTGATAACACCAGTACGGTGAATTTACGGTACTGTATAGACTGTTGATGCCTATAAACGGCGTAAGGGTAATATGGTAATCCCGCTTACGCTATTTTCAGTATTTATACTTTACTGAGTAGACACTATCATAATAGCGTATTATACTATCTATGTATTAGTTTAACGGATCCTCGAGAGATGGAAAAAACTGTAACATCTCTTGAGTTACTGCACCCATGACACTGATGTTATTCCGTATTTTGATTTGACTAATATGAGAATGATTTAGTGCTGATCCGAGTGTTTGTTGTGTTTTCTTTTTATGCAATACGCCCGGGTCAGCAGATGCTTGCAGTAAATGAAGATTCCTTTACCTTGGAGAGCGAAGACGAAGATTGGGTATACTTCTATTATATATAAATATTTTCCGCTGCTTTGTTTGAAATCTGTATATGTGTAACTCTGATAACTATTGATGTATAGCCTATTGTATATGTATTTCAACCGTTTAAACTGCTATTTAATTATTAGATGTGGTCCTTCCGCTGTGAGGTTCTATGATTGTTTTCTTTTCTTTCTTTATTTTCTTCTTTTCCCAATAACTACCTGTATTTGCGATTTGTTTGGGTCGACATGTGTGGTTTATTGTCGATTTATAAACGGTCAAAAATATGTGTCATTACATATAACGAATTTGATTTGAATTGAATATATAACGAATTTGAATTGAAATGAATATATAACGAATTTGATTTGAATTGAATATATAACGAATTTGATTTGAATTGAATATATAACGAATTTGATTTGAATTGAATAGAAAATGAATTTGATTTGAATTGAATAGAAAACGAATTTGATTTGAATTGAATAGAAAACGAATTTGATTTGAATTGAACAGAAAACGAATTTGATTTGAATTGAATAGAAAACGAATTTGAAATGAATTGAATATAAAACGAATTCGAATTGAATTGAAAACGAATTCGAATTGGATTGAAAACGAATTGAAATGAATTCAAATTGAATTGAATAGAAATGAATTTTAAAACGAATTTATAAGGAAAATTTTAATTTTGATTTGAATTGAAATGGAAGTTGAAATTGTTTTTGAAACGAATTTAAAAACTATTTATATAATTCGGTTTAAATAGTAATCGATGAAATATATATTATATATATAATATAATGGCCTGAATAGGACGCGCCGCGCCGCGGCAGTTCGTGAATTTCGACCATTGACTTTGAACGGACATTACGGGAGATCCGACCGTCGGATTCTCCTAAAACCAGAACCGTTGGGTTCGTATCGAAAAGAGCTTTCTAACGGATATTAGAAATTTGAAATCTAACGGTTGGATTTGGATATACGTCCAAATCAAATTTGGAAAAGGTCGCTGTAAGTGCAGTTCGATGGCCGTTGATGGAAATCGACTGTACGGGCCTTGATAAAACTATTAAAAATATCAATAATTTGTGTAAAATCATAAGAAATGATTTGGGAAAAATTGGGATGAAAAACTCCACATTTGAAAAGATAAAAATAGATTTTTATCAAAATGAACTAGTTTTGAACTAAAATTAAAACCCATATATTTTTAAAATAAATAAATTGGATTTGAAATGAATTTTAAATAGAATTGATTTGTGGGTTTATCGTGAAGGGTGTTTTAAATAACACTTGTTCTTTAACCCGATAATAAATAGAATGAGATTTGGGTTTGTCGTGAACTATGTTTTAAATGGCATTAGTTCTTTAACCCAGCAAAAGGAGTTTTAATGAATCTACAATTAGATTGAAATGTGAATTGATAATCTAAATTATCAAATTTGGGAAAATAAGCGAGAATGGAGTATCACCAGTTTTGCTCCAAAACGATAGTCAAATCTTTAATTAGATTTGAACGTGAAATGGTAATTAATTTTACCGATAACACCATAGTATTAGATAAGGAGTATTACCAGTTTTGCTTCATGGGATGAATAGGTTGGGATTGGGAAATAAAATAAATAATTACTTCGGTGTGGTTCGCTACTCTCGACTGGTTTGGAAAACCATAATTTGGTTTGAAATGATATCCAAAGGAAGATTAAAGGATAAATTTTATAAAATTTATCTTGGATAAAATTAATGGGAACCTTTCCCTAAGAATATGAAATTTGCGGTTAGTGGCTGCTGAATTGGAATGAGGCGTATATTGTGTTTGTCTAACATTTGTTTTTAATATACGCGGGTTGTTCGGAAAGTCCGGGCTTATACCCATTCTAAATAACCGATTCGACGATATGTCGAAGATGAAGACGATGGTTGAAGACCGGAAGTCTTCACATCGTTTGGGTGATTACTGATGATCTTGATTGGGCTGTACACCCAAGATGAGGGAATCAGTTGGTTGTCGTCCAGACGTACTTGGAGATGGATGGATATGCGAGGAAAGTGCCTCCGGTTTCGTTCAGACCCAGAAAGAAATTGTAAATGGATTGTGTGTCTGACATTGGATTTTATTCTGTGTTGATTGATTTCTGTTAAATATATATCTGTTTGGCGGCGGATAATTTATTCTCTTGCTTAACGCCCTTCTCTGAGACGTACGAGCTTAGAGGTTATATATCGATAGATATCAATCGCATGGCATGAATTGCCTGTGTCGCACGCTGAGTTGCATAGATCAAGGCTTCTGTTGAAAAGCAAAGTCTTGTGGTTGATGATCAAAGCACGACCTTTGTGGCGTAGCTTTGTGTATAGCGTGAATTCGCGAGCCTCACACCTCGGTATGAGTTTAAAACGGGATAAGGACTGCAGGGAGAGCACGACGTTTCTTTCTAGCTTTGGTGGTGTCAGTGACTTACCAGCCCTGACATTTATATACTTTTTACCTATGTGGTTGTTGGATGAGGCACCTCGATTTTAGGTCTGTAAGGACCGAGAAACGTGTGTTCAGGCATAATTAATCCTCTAACGTAAGTGAGGACCGGCCCTGAAGCATCCAAGGGTTGCCCAGAGTGCGTAGCCCTGGGACATTTGCTAGAGTGTCTCGAAAGCGGAGAGGAGCTTGCCCCTTGCCTCGACTCATGACGGAAATCCAATTTCCAATACGTGTATTGCGGTTTTATTTGTATAGCCTAGTATGGCGACATGATAGATGGTACCCATGCCACCTAGGATTGATATTTATGATTGAAATTGTTTTGACACTATACTTATTATAGTATCAAATGATTTGCTTTAAACATACCAAGCATGTTTGGCTATTATAAGGGAAAACCCTATCCTCCGGCTTGCGTTGCATTGTGTGATGGGACCTGGGTCTTATAATAGCTTCATTTTTCGAAAAAGCATTGCGTTATTTATTCTATGCACTGCTATTCTTGGGAGGAAACCCGTTCCGTGTTATACGGCGTGGTCCCTTGAATTACTCTCTTTTAAAGTAAAGTTTTATATAACTGTTTTAGTTCTCACACCAGTCACATGACTGGCCTGGAGTTTATTGTTTTAACCTAAACTCTGGGTGCCCCTATTTTCGACACGGGCAGCTAGTAGTTTTGGTTTTGCAGATTTATATTCATAGGATCCTGGTTTACAGCTGGAATGATATCCGGAAAGCTCTGTATCCGTATATCACCTTCAGTTGTGCTTTGTATTATTTTTCTGCTGCTATGTAATTTATTGTAATCTCTGATATTTGTCGAATGTAATTTATTCATTTATACTCTGTATATTCTTGTATTCTGATGGAATTGTTGTAATAACAATGAAATGTTCTTCCGTCTGCGTTCTGTTTTGTCTTGTCCTCACAGTAATTTGTTCTTTCTCATCTCTTCGGAGACCGGGGAAGTTCGGGTTGCTTCATTTGGTATCAGAGATTTGGTTTACAGAGCTCGAGAACAAGACACATTAGAACCATACGAAAGAATTCATCAGATATTGGATTAGTAATATCCAATTAGAATGACTCATTAGAGATGGGATCAGTAGTATCCTAGAACGGGTGTGAAGATCATATTTTTCAAATGAAAACAATTTTGTTTGAAAATTTAAATCATTTTACACGTATTTGAATAATTTATTTATATTGATTTGGACAATCTAGTATATAAAGATTTTGCATATACGCGTCATGAACGTATATTCGAAGTTTTAATATACTGGATAGATATAGAATCACACTCTAGTCGCACGGGCCTGATTCTGATGATTGACGCGTCATCATCAGTAATTATTTTCGTGTTTCGAAGGTATGATATCTATATATTTCCATTAGACTGGTGTGAGAACCAAAACTAATATAGCTAGAATACATTGTTGTGATTTGGCATCAAAAAACTGATTTTTGACTATATATCAAAATTATGAATTTGAAACTCTAATCCACTAATTGATTGATGTTTGTGTTGTTTGTTTATTTGTTTGACAATTTTGAACCATTATGCCTATTTGAATCAAATATTGAATTGTATTGAAAATTGGTCGCATTTTCTTGCATATACATGTACTTACATTGAACAGGCCATAGCAAGGAGGCTAGAGCAGAGAATAAAATTTGTTTGCCCGACAAATTGGTACATGTTTACTATAATTTACTATTTTGTTTGGGTGATGATGATTTTATGAGCCTATTGGCTAGCCGCTTGGCTTTTTCTTTTTCTTTTTGAGATCAGAAGGCCTATATGGCAATTTTGGGATTTTCCCGTGGCTCCCGGTGCAGGGGAGGTTATGGCAAAAATTTTCAAAAATTTAGGGTGTTAGCCAAATTTTTGAAAATTCTCAGAAACTGAAAAGTTGAAGAATGGAAGCCAGATCGAACGTAGAGCTGATTAATCAAACCACTATCGGCTTTGTTCCTTTTCGGGGACGAAAAGTTTTAAGTGGGGGAGATTGTAATAACCCGGAAATTCCGAGCCAGTTTAAAAATTTTATTTTGGCAATTTTAGCGAAGTTTGAAGATTTAAAATAGATTATTTTAAATAATATCGACAAGAAATTTATTTTGAATATATTTAGAAGGTATATATTATACGCGTCGTCGTTAGAATGTAATTTTATTTATATATATAAATAGAATTGAAAATGGCGCGGTAGTTCGATAATTCGATTTCAAACTTCAAATGAATGTACCGGGTGCAAAACAATCCGGATTTTAGTGAAACCAAAATCAATAGGATCCATTAGATAATATCTTTCCAACGAATCCAAAAAATTGAAATTTCATAGCGGAGATCAAAAGATATGTCTAGTTGAAAATTCTGAGTAGTCGTTATGGAATTCAGGCCCTTAAAAATGAGAATTTTGCAACCGACCTCGGATTTCGACGAAACCACTTTTGTTGGATCCGCGATGTCAAATTATTGTTAGATTCAAAATTTCATAATTTTTCGAATCAATTGTGAGCGTGGCAAAGGAAAAAGCGTTTGACTAGTTTTAGTTGATTTTAATTGACTGGAAAGTGGTCATTTTTCTAGCGGTCTCATAATTCGACGAAACTAGTTTTGTTAGGACCATATCGTCAATACGAAGCTAGAAAATATTTTTCGGGAATTTTTAGAGTTAGTATGTGACCCCGGTAAATTGAAATGCGCGTTCAAATTCAATATATAGAGTTATATGTTGATTTTGATGGAAACTGATCGAAACGATCGAATCAGCTTACGATACATATCCCATTGTGTTTGGAACAGGGGTAATTAGCTATGGACGACAGGCGGTGGGCCTCGTTTAGAGGTCGTATGTAAAAGTTAACGTTTTCATAATTAAATTTAAAAAAATATATAACCCTCTCCTATACCTTGCCCCCCCCCCCCCCGATTCATCAATCAGAAGAAAACAAAATTAAAAAAAAAGAGAGAAAGGAGGGCATCGCGCCCTAGCCCGACGCAGCGCCTCCAGGGAGGCCACCGCCGCCGCCGCCAGAGGCTGGCGCACACCTTCCCCCCTCTCCAGCTTCTCCCGCTCCTCTCTCCTCGCGACACCCCAATCCCCAGCAACCGCCGCCTCCCTCTCCGAACCCCTTCCTCCTCGCGTCCCCCTACCTCATGCGCGCCACCGCAAGACCCCCCAGCCCCCTCTACGCGATGAAGACTGACACCCACCGCAAGTCCAAGCCCTTCCACCGCCGTGTCTCGCCCCGACCTCCCCCTTCTTTAATCGGTGAGTTTTATTCTGTTTTATTATTTATTTTATTTTTATTTCAGTTTATTTTGGGTTATCTAACCATTAGTAATCTGTTTATATATATATATATATATATGCGAAGAAAATATGATTTTTATATAGTATGAAGAATAAAAATATGATTTTTTATAATGTAGAGTAATAAAGATGTGATCTTTATAGGAACAGCAATGTAAAGATATAATTTTTATAGTATAGAAAGTATAAAAACACGATTTTTATATTATATCGATAGTAAAAATATCATCTTTATAGATAAGGCGAAACATTTATTTTTGAAAGGCGAAACATTTATTTTTGTAAGGCGAAACATTTATTTTTGAAAGGCGAAACATTTATTTTTGAAAGGCGAAACATTTATTTTTGAAAGGCGAAATCTTTATAATGAAAAAGGGCGAAATCTTTACAATAGAAAAGGCGAAATATTTATAATGAAAAAGTAAAAATTCAATTTTTATATATTGAATAGCGAAGTAAAAATTCGATTTTTATATATTGAATAGCGAAGTAAAAATTCGATTTTTATATATATAATAACAAAGTAAAAATTCGATTTTTATATATAGAATAACAAAGTAAAAATTCGATTTTTATATATTGAATAACAAAGTAAAAATTCTATTTTTATATATTGAATAGCGAAGTAAAAATTCGATTTTTATATATTGAATAGCAAAGTAAAAATTCGATTTTTATATATTGAATAGCGAAGTAAAAATTCGATTTTTATATATTGAATAGCGAAGTAAAAATTCTATTTTTATATATTGAATAGCGAAGTAAAAATTCGATTTTTATATATTGAATAGCGAAGTAAAAATTCGATTTTTACATATGTAGTGGCTACGGGCAACGAAGGTGACAAAAAGGGGAGAACGACGAAGATTTCTATAAATGAAGTGTCGTGGAGTTGGATTAGCTATTGGTGAGAACTTCTCACTCTTCAATTTCTTTTTCTAGTTATATATATATACTAGGATGTAGACGGTGTTTAGTAGCACCCGACACCACTGTCCACAGACCATGGACTTATTTGTTTGGTTGTGTAGTTGGTTAGATTATTGGGTTTGAATTGAATTGTTTGGTGAAATGAAACTGATTTGATTGATATGTGTATGGCGTGGGCCATCAATAGACCGGGATAAGGCTGGGCCTCGTCCCGTTTCTAGTATCGTGCCGTTATGCCGCCGAAATTTTCTAAAATAAGTTAGAAAAAAAAAATATCATTTTTATTTTGTAAATGAACGGAATAGAAATTCAAGTGTTAAAATAAAATATTTTATCGTTCAAAATATAATTTTCAACGTGAATGAAAATAAATAAATATTCATTTACAAACCGGATGGTTTGTTTATGTACACCTATTTGAAGGACATTGATTGGGACGATAAATTTTACACATCGCCCAACTGCACAAATAAAAATCTATGTTTGTTGATTTGAAACCCCATACGGGTATTGGGATAAAATACGGCATACACTAATCCCAATAATTAGTTGTATGTCGATCGATTGATTGACAGGCTGTTATAAGCGTTAGATATCTATATTCGATGCTTATACAGTGTAGTACACTTTGGATGATGCTTGATTATTTATCGTTTCTATTATATACATGTGTTGTATGGAATCCGTATAATTAACTTTATATGGTAATTGATTAGGCCTCATTCCAATTTAGAAAAGAAAGAATATTTATAAAATAAAGGTTCATGTGTTGAAAGTACTCATTCGTTGAGATTAGTCATGTGTTGAACGAAGTATTTTAACAATAAAATTTACATCTTTATTATATATAAAATTAGAAACTAATTGGAAAATAGATAAGATGAGTGGTCTCCTGGATGTTGATCTGATGTTGGTTTCGGCCTTCGGGGTTAATATTTAGGGAATTGTTCTCTTACTAGTTTACGGTTGGAGTCTGATTTGAAATCAAACGATAGATACCATAATTTTTATAAAATATATTAAATAACAAAAATAGTCACACGTAGACAGTACTCATTCGTTGAGATTAGTCATGTGTTGACAAAGATATAGAGTCGTGTATTGAAAGAAATATAGATCCATTTGTTGAATATAAAGCCGTGTTGATTAGAGATGCGCTATTTTGACGCGAACGATGTTTATATCAATTATATTCGTTTTTATAATTGAAATGAATATATAACGAATTTGATTGAAATGAATATATAATGAATTTGATTTGAATTGAATATATAACAAATTTGATTTGAATAGAAAACGAATTTAAATTGAAATGAATATATAACGAATTTGAATTGAAATGAATATATAACGAATTTGAATTGAAATGAATATAAAACGAATTTGAATTGAAATGAATATATAACGAATTTGAATTGAAATGAATATATAACGAATTTGAATTGAAATGAATGTATAACGAATTTGATTGAATTGAATATATAACGAATTTGAATTGAAATGAATATATAACGAATTTGATTAGAATTGAATATATAACGAATTTGATTTGAATTGAATATATAATGAATGTGATTTGAATTAAATAGAAAACGAATTTGATTTGAATTGAATAGAAAACGAATTTGATTTGAATTGAATAGAAAACAAATTTGATTTGAACTGAATAGAAAACGAATTTGATTTGAATTGAATAGAAAACGAATTTGATTTGAATTGAATATATAAGGAATTTGAAATGAATTGAATATAAAACGAATTCGAATTGAATTGAAAACGAATTCGAATTGAATTGAAAACGAATTGAAATGAATTGAATAAAAATGAATTTTAAAACGAATTTATAAGGAAAATTTTAATTTTGATTTGAATTGAAATTGAAGTTGAAATTGTTTTTGAAACGAATTTAAAAACTATTTATATAATTCGGTTTAAATAGTAATCGATGAAATATATATTATATATATTATATATATAATATAATGGCCTGAATACAACGCGCCGCGCCGCGGCAGTTCGTGAATTTCAACCATTGACTTCGGACGGACATTACGGGAGATCCGACCGTCGGATTCTCCTAAAACCGGAACCGTTGGGTTCGTATCGAAAAGAGCTTTCTAACGAATATTAGAAATTTGAAATCTAACAGTTGGATTTGGAGATACGTTCAAATCAAATTTGGAAAAGGTCGCTGTAAGTGCAATTCGATGGCCGTTGATGGAAATCGACTGTACGGGCCTTGATAAAACTATTAAAAATATCAATAATTTGTGTAAAATCATAAGAAATGATTTGGGAAAAATTGGAATGAAAAACTCCACATTTGAAAAGATAAAAATAGATTTTTATCAAAATGAACTAGTTTTGAACTAAAATTAAAACCCATTTATTTTTAAAATAAATAAATTGGATTTGAAATGAATTTTAAATAGAATTGATTTGTGGGTTTATCGTGAAGGGTGTTTTAAATAACACTTGTTCTTTAACCCGATAATAAATAGAATGAGATTTGGGTTTGTCGTGAACTATGTTTTAAATGGCAATAGTTCTTTAACACAGCAAAAGGAGTTTTAATGAATCTGCAATTAGATTGAAATGTGAATTGATAATCTAAATTATCAAATTTGGGAAAATAAGCGAGAATGGAGTATCACCAGTTTTGCTCCAAAACGATAGTCAAATCTTTAATTAGATTTGAATGTGAAATGGTAATTAATTTTACCGATAAAACCATAGTATTAGATATGGAGTATTACCAGTTTTGCTTCATGGGATGAATAGGTTGGGACTGGGAAATAAAATAAATAATTACTTCGGTGTGGTTCGCTAATCTCGACTAGTTTGGAAAACCATAATTTGGTTTGAAATGACATCCAAAGGAAGATTAAAGGATAAATTTTAAAGAATTTATCTTGGATAAAATTAATGGGAACCTTTCCCTAAGAATATGAAATTTGCGGTTTGTGGCTGCTGAATTGGAATGAGGCGTGTGTTGTGTTTGTGTAACATTTGTTTTTAATATACGCGGGTTGTTCGGAAAGTCTGGGTTTATACCCATTCTGAATAACCGATTCGACGATATGTCGAAGATGAAGGCGGTGGTTGAAGACCGGAAGTCTTCAAATCATTTGGGTGATTACTGATGATCTTGATTGGGCTGTACACCCAAGATGTGGGAATCAGTTGGTTGTCGTCCAGACGTACTTGGAGATGGATGGATATGCGAGGAAAGTGCCTCCGGTTTCGTTCAGACCCAGAGCGAACTTGTAAATGGATTGTGTGTCTGACATTGGATTTTATTCTATTTGGTTTGATTTCTGTTAAATATATATCTGTTTAGCGGCGGAGAATTTATTCTCTTGCTTAACGCCCTTCTCTGGGACGTACGAGCTTAAAGGTAATTTATCGATAGATATCAGTCGCATGGCATGAATTGCCTGTGTGGCACGCTGAGTTGCATAGATCAAGGCTTCTATTGAAAAGCAAAGTCTTGTGGTTGATGATCAAAGCACGACCTTCGTGGCGTAGCTTTGTGTATAGCATGAATTCGCGAGCCTCACACCTCGGTATGAGTTAAAAACGGGATAAGGACTGCAGGGAGAGCACGACGTTTCTTTCTAGCTTTGGTGGTGTCAGTGACTTACCAGCCCTGACATTTATATACTTTTCACCTCTGTGGTTGTTGGATGAGGTGCCTCGATTTTAGGTCTGTAAGGACCGGGAAACGTGTGTTCAGGCATAATTAATCCTCTAACGTAAGTGAGGACCGGCCCTGAAACATCCAAGGGTTGCCCAGAGTGCGTAGCCCTGGGACATTTGCTAGAGTGTCTCGAAAGCGGAGAGGAGCTTGCCCCTGGCCTCGACTCATGACGGAAATCCAATTTCCAATACGTGTATTGCGGTTTTATTTGTAGAGCCTAGTATGGCGACATGATAGATGGTACCCATGCCGCCTAGGATTGATATTTATGATTGAAATTGTTTTGACACTATATACTTATTATAGTATCAAATGATTTGTTTTAAACATACCAAGCATGTTTGGCTATTATAAGGGAAAACCCTATCCTCCGGCTTGCGCTGCATTGTGTGATGGGACCTGGGTCTTATAATAGCTTCATTTTTCGAAAAAGCATTGCGTTGTTTATTCTATGCACTGCTATTCTTGGGAGGAAACTCGTTCCGTGTTATACGGCGTGGTCCCTTGAATTACTCTCTTTTAAAGTAAAGTTTTAAATAACTGTTTTAGTTCTCACACTAGTCACATGACTGACCTGGAGTTTATTGTTTTAATCTAAACTCTGGTTGCCCCTATTTTCGACACGGACAGCTAGTAGTTTTGGTTTTGCAGATTTATATTCACAGGATCCTGGTTTACAGCTGGAATGATATCAGGAAATCTCTGTATCCGTATATCACCTTCAGTTGTGCTTTGTATTATTTTTCCGCTGCTATGTAATTTATTGTAATCTCTGATATTTGTCAAATGTAATTTATTCATTTATAGTCTGTATATTCTTGTATTCTGATGGAATTGTTGTAATAACAATGAAATGTTCTTCCGTCTGCGTTCTGTTTTGTCTTGTCCTCACAGTAATTCGTTCTTTCTCATCTCTTCGGAGACCGGGGAAGTTCGGGTCGCTTCACCAAGCTTCCCACCTAGGCTTGGTCCCATCTAATACATCCCACTTAACCCCATCTCCACTTACATGTATAAATTTGGTTAAGTGCTTTCTAATTTAACCTAGTCTCACCCTTTTGTTTAATTAACAGGTTGTATTGGTTAAGTCTATGGGCTTATATACACAAATATTACCCACCTACCCAAGATTTACTTAACCCTCTCACTGGTTCGGACATATTTAATTTACGGTTAAGTTTGTGGGCCTATATGTACTAATATTACCCACCTACCCAAGATTTACTTAACCCACTCATTCCGTATAACCCAGTTTACTTAACCCCCAACTTAAACTTAAGTTCTTACAATCCCTAGGGATCAGATTTGGTTAAGTAGTCCATTTCATTTACCATGTCCATTTTTAATTAATTAACCAATTAATTAAAACCTTTCCCTTCATAGGTGTCAATACCTATTTTATCCAACAATTTGAATTACATGTCATAATTGTTTATATTCAAATTACTCCATTTTTCTAATCGTATTTCTCATGACATCCACATGTCACCCACTAGATTCCTCATGCCACCCAAGGCACCCACTAAACCCCCTCATGTCCCACTACATGCTTATCTGGTTAAGTATTTCTTAATTCATTAAGGCCGTAACCTTATAAAGACCTCTCACATTAGACTGACATTTATGGCAGTTGGATTTGTCGGGCGGGTCCGGGCAGTCTTACACAATAAAAGAGCCTAACCTCGTGTCTTTACAACTGTTACGCTTTTAATTTGGGCCTAGGACCTCTCACATTGGGCTACCATTTGTGACTACTGGATTTGCCGGGCGGGTCCGGGCAGTTTTACGTCACAAATGAGTCCAACCTCGTGTCCTAAGCATTGATTATCACTTATAATCCTTTACCTCAATTTGAATTATTTTCCCTATTCAAATTTTCAATTAATTCCAAATTTAATGATGTCCATAATTGACTCAATTATGTCTATCCATTTATGGTATGCAAAATTATACCAATTTCGTCACAAGTTTATTATATGCCATTAAAGGCCTTTTATCTCACTATTTATTATCCCTATTCAAATTCAAATTAATTTACATATATGACTCATTTACATTCCAATTCACATTTATTAACATAATATTTTCATCCCATATTTGGATTAATTATTCCTAATCAAATATGTTAATAAAATTCCAATTATCTTTATGACAATAATTCACATTAATTATGTCCATATATCACTTTACCAATTAATATTTCAATATACATATATGCCTCTTTTAAGGCCATTACATGCCAATTCACATTTATTAACATAATCAACATTTTTCCCCATAACCCCCGCGGCGTCCATTCGCATATAATATATGATAGACTACGAAATAGTCTAACATATGAAAAAGGGAAAACACCACATATTCACATAACATACAAAATAGGCCTAACTTGCATATGAGAATTCACCACATAACCTGCATAAAATCATCGATCTAAACATAAGCCTAAAAGTATGAGCCTACATGTTATGAACAAGATTTCATCACAAAACTTACATAGGCAATAACCAAAAACTTGCATAACATGATTCATATTCCAAACTCATATTTTTATATAAACTTTCATATGTGATTTATGCAACATAACAATGGTGTAAATTTACCTCTAAATATACAAACTAGCATGTACAGATTTGGCATGTAACTTATGCATATCATAGCCTAACTTTTGATCTAAAATAGATGTCATAATATTTACTAACTTGCATGTGATTTATGTCTAAATCAACATCTAATCTTGCATATATACATATGATCTATCATATGAATCAACATAACCAAACTAGCATTTAAACAACATGATGATTTGATTACACGTAAGCCAATCGTAGAATTACAACAAAGATCATAACTTTACAACATAGATGACAACATAAAATCAAAGAATTTACAACATGTATGATAACATCACAATTTAACAACATAATCATATCATACGGTCAATAATTCACATCATATCCATATAATCCACAATTATATCTAATCTTACTTAATTTAATAATTATCTTGATTAGAGAAATCGAACTTGCCTTTCGTGGTTAAAGAATTATGAACAATTGATCAAACTTGATGCAGAATTGTTGTAGCGACGTTAGTTGATTCGTTGTTGAAGCTCTAAGCTTGAATTAGGTTGAATTGATTAGCTATCTTCCTCTTTAGTTGGCGGCGGCTACACTGAGTTCCATGGCGACGACATAAAGGCTTTGGTTCCAATTTTAATTAGGTTTAGGGTTAGCATTAGGATGTATTTATAGGTGTAGGAAGTTATTTAGGACCATTAGATTAACCCTGAACCATGAGAACCAATCAAATGCAAAATCTGCATTTGAGCGAATCGGCCCACGGGTTAACAACAGCCACCACCCTGGATTAACCCCTAGTCGACCCAGCGAGGCTCGGGCCGACCTCAAAAATGGGCCGGTTCGGTTATTTCCCCTCCCAATTCGCTGTTTTGAACTTTTTTGCATATTTATTTATTTAATTTTTAATTTATATATATATATCAATATGTATATATTTCTCTGCGCAACCCATTTCACTTAATTCTTTTCTAAAAATTAAGTATACTTTATTTTGTGAATTTTAATGTTATAAAATTACGGGGTTTTACAGGAAATAACTATAACTATATGATCCTGAAGCCTCGTGCTCCAAGCTCTTCCAGTATATCTGTAAATCCCGACTACTTGACTGCCCGTACAAATTTAGGCACCCAAGAGTTTAGGGAAAACAACAAAATAAACTCCGGGTCAGTCATGGGACTGGTGTGAGTAAAACAAATTAAAACAGTTCGAACAAGTAAACGATATCTCATAAGACCACGCCGTATAACGGAACGGGTTTTTCCCTTATGAGAATCCAAATTATCTTTATATCAAAAACCTTTTGATATTACAATAATGTATATCAACACAATATAATAATCATCTAGCAGAAACGCTTTCATCTCACGTTCTACATGTATAGTATACAATCAAAACCGCAAACACGTATTGGGTAATGGATTTCCAACTATGACAAGGTATGGAACCACCTTTCGCTAGTGTACCTCTATAAAGGAATACACTGGGTTCAACAAGAACATCTTGCAACCCGACTACACATGACCGACCACTCATTTCGCTTTAGCGTATCGAATGTATATCACCAATGGTTGGGATCAGCAACCATTTCCCGAATGGGACAGCATCAACAATAGATTTTTACAAGTAAATGAAACTCTAGATCAGGTGATTATACACCCTACTTCGGTGTGACCGACTTAGCCATGCTGCCTGCCCGATTTTTGTCATTTACCGGTTGATGAGGCTTGAGGTTACGCTTCATCATCACATCAGATTCACTTCGAATGTCACATCGTCAAATCCTTCAGATCACCGATTGATGTCTACAACAATGCATTATGTGTTAGCTAAAAGAAGTTTCCTTCTTCGCTTCCACTCTTGGTACGGTTGGAGAAATCAATATACGTGATCGTCTGGAAATACTCTGTCAGATATCCGTCCATACAAGTCATCCAGGAACAGGATGAACCGAAGGCACTATTCAGTATATCCAACTTAGGCACTGTTATCTAAGATTTATACAATAGCCCCTGCACTTTACTCTGTCTTCAATTATCTTTGGCATATATGATTCGCAACGCTTATGCCAATACAGAGTGGTTCTTTGTATAATAATCCAACCGGTCTCTCCATATTAACAACGTTAAAATGGTCAAAACTTCGATAGTCTGTGCTTTAACTATCAAAGGAAAACAGGTGTGCAACCAACGATATTATTTCCAGATGGAAATTTAAATCGATCAAACATCATTTAACTTTTATCTCCTTAGTTCATTTTTCTTCTCCTGTTTCCTTATATTCAACATTTCTTATTTTCTAAATTTAGAAAATATATGTTATTACTATTGGAAAACATTTCCATTTCTTGTTTTCTATATTAGAAAACAATTCTGGTTCTTATTTAGAAAACATTTCCAAAACTCCTTCATTGGACTTAGACAGATGTTTAAACAAATCATCGTGATGCCAACTCACACCATTACGCTTATTAACTAAATTCCTTTAACCAATCTTCACTATCGAACCTTAACCATTTCTTAGTTGAAAATGGAGTCAATCAAGTTGGGGTAATATTACCTCTCAGACCTTAACTGAACAACGTTTCTAACCTTGAAATAGACAAAGTTCACCCTTTTAATTCTTTAACAACTTCCTTACGTAACTCTCCTTCAAATCATCTCTATTCGATAATTCTTTCCTTCGATAAGGTATATTCGATAACTCTATTCAGTTTACTCTATTCGATTAACCCTTATCAATTAACTCTATTGGACTAACGCTATTGGATTAACTCTATTTGATTTAACTCTAGTCGATAACTCCTTTAACTCTATTCAAATAAACCAAATTCGATTAACTCCTTTAATTCCATTCGAATAAAATATATTCGAGTTATTCCTTTAACTCCACTTAACTCTATTCGAATAACTAATATTCGATAACTCTATTTAACTCTTATTCGAATAATTAATATTGGATTAACTCCTTTTACTTTATTCGAATCACTAATATTCGATTAACTCAATTATTCTATTTGAATAAACTATATTCGATTCACTCCTTTATTTTAACTCTAATCGATTAACTCCATCGAATAACTAAATTCGATAACTCCTTCGAATAACCAATATTCTATAACTCACTTCGATTAAACAAATCGATAACTCTTTTTGATTAAACTAAATTCGATAACTCCTTCGATTAACTAATAATCGATAACTCCTTTCGATTAACTAATAATTGAAAATTCATTTCCTTTAACTCTATTCGAATAACTAATATTCGATTAACTCCTTTTCGAATAAACTATACATTTATAAAGATTTACTTTTAGTAACGGTTCTTCACTTTACAAATGATTTCCATTTTAGTAACGTTTTTCCTTTTTATAACATCCTATTTAGTTATAAACAAATTTCCTTTTTATAACTCTATTTATTTTCTGAATATTTCCTTTTTAATTCTATTTGTAAATGGTTTTACAAATACCTCTTTCGATTTCAGTTGTAAAGGTTTTACAAATATTCCTCTTTCTGATTGATTTGTAAATGGTTTACAAACCTTTCTCGTTCTAATCTATTTTGCAAATGGTTTGCAAATAATTCCTTTAGGGTTTCATTTCTAAGCATTTTCTATTTATAAATAATCCATTTATAAATAAATTTCTATTTATTAATATTCCATTTATAAATAATTCCTTTTATAAAATCTCCTTTTATTGTTATAAATATTATCTCTTTTATAAAATCCTTTGATATTATAAATAATCTATTTTCAGTGTTCATTTTGAAAATTCCATTTTCACCGTTTCGGTATGTTATGGTATTCAACATATCAAATTACGATGATCAATATCGTCCAAACACATAAAATTGACATCACATCATATATCACAATATATGAAAAACAATAAAAAACTGTTGAGGAATCCAGTCGGATTCCTCCAACCTGTTTCTCTGCATCCACAGATGTTACACATTATGATTATTATAACTTTCAGTTCGATATTAACTATTCTGATAAACAGAATCAATATAGAAATTCAACTAACTGACTAGCAGTTCAATCAAACAATCAACACACAATCAATCAGCCAATATTTAACAGTTATAATAATACAACATGAAATTATAAACTGTTCAGAGTAAGTGAGATTTACTCACATTTCGCGTTAACCGTTAAATAACGATTTGCATTATTTGATTCAGTCAGACAATTTATTTCACCATAAATTGTAACGAGCTCGGATTCACCCTTGGTCAATTTCATTGTGTTGCTCCCGTCCATACGGTCCCAACGCAACTTACGGTTCGTCAATCTGATATCGTATGTATAAGATGCAACGTTACGAAGTTCATAAACATTTAAATTAAATAAAAATAATAATTATTTAAACTTATATTGGGCTCACCACTTAACCCAAGGCCCGACCCATTTTAAAACCCGGACCCGCTTCAATACCTTCTACCCCAAACTTGTCGTGACCTTCTCCTCTTCAATCACCATTTCGATCACTTTCCTCCACCCTCAACTCGTCCAATACTCCACGGTATACAAATCCGACACCACCGTCGACATCCTCATCAAAATCTCCATCTACTCCTCACCAAAAGGTCACATTCGATCACCTTTTTTCTACCTGCGTCTTCACGGTCAAGCGTTCAACAGCGCAGAAACCACCGAACTCTTTTGCAATGACTCATCCCCAAAATCGCACAAATCAACCTCCTCAACACCGATAACACCATTATAACCCCTAAAACATACATCGATACTCACAGTATCCAAACGTCCAAACCCTAGGTCACTTGGATGGACACCACGAGCCTGAAAGTCTATCGAGTTCAACACTGTACACATGCGATTTGAGAATTTGAGCACATGAATCCAAATATACATACATCCTAATCTATAGGATTTTAGTTGAATTTCTTTTGATTTTTCTTTCTTGCCTGCGTTTTGTGTTTGAGAACTGTTCTTGCGTTTTTAAATGGTTTGAGTGTGTGGTTATGAAAATAAGGCAGCGTAGCCTCTGTTTCCATCAGAGAAGGAAGTCGGATGTTTTTCTTTTATTTATTTATTTTATTTCTATTCGTCCATGGGTCCTTAAAAATCCCTGTGGTCATATACGATACCCAAAAATCACGAAAATTGACATGCACCTTCAGTTCGACATTACGGTCCTAACGAAACTAGTTTCGTCGAATTCCGTCTTCGTATGCTCACACAACATATTTTTAACTGTCTAAATATCGACTATTTTTCACTTTAAAAATCTGTACGACCACACAGTGACTCAAAAAATCACGAAACTGGAAATCTAACAACTATTTGACATTGCGGATCCAACAAAATTAGTTTCGTCGAATTCCTACTTCGTTCGCAAAACTGGCTATTTTTAAAGCTCTAGATGACCCATTTAAATATTAAAATATAATTAAATATAATTAAATTAAATATTCATAAATAAATATTATCGTATATATTCACAGTGGAATACCATACAGCTCTAGAATATTCTTATATGAATTTCTAACTTGATATTTCAATCCGGGTCAACCCGATATTCGATTTGTATTGAAATTCCTTTTCAAAATATAAATAATTCCTTTATAAATTATAAAGGAATTCCATAACGACTTTTCTGAAATTTGATTTGGACGTGAATCAAAATCTACACGATGAAATCCCGATTTTTCTCTTCCACTAGAAAGGTATAATCCACCAGTTCCACACGTTTCTTGTTTCACAGAAATTCGGCTTAAAACGAATCCTGTACATTCAGTTGAAGTTCAAATCGCCAATTAACGAACTGCAGCGATTTTTAATTATATTATAATTCTACGTTCAAACTGTCGTTTATATAATATATTCGTTATTCTAATTCAAATTCTAAACTGAATTAAATATCACAAATGATCCAGTTCACAACATATCGTCATTTCAGCCAATTCTGATTATTTCAGAATTAAATATGTTATTTATTTTTTATTTTAATTAAATATTCATCATTATTTTATTCCACGACCATTTAAATCACTATATCACTATTTATATAATTACATAAATTAATTATAATACATCTGCCAATGCGGGTCATTACATCAGGAGATGAGCTGGAGAAGATCAGACGTATGATATTTATACATAGATATTATTTCACTGTGTGTTGAAAATGAGGACAGACTGTTATAGTTGTCCAGATGAATTGAATGACCGTTGTACTCAAATGAATTGTAAGTATTATTTCAAGTTTTAAATAAAGATTCATTTTTGTATTATATTTTGTTCCGCTGCGATGTGAGACTCTGTGTATTGTGGTTAGTTGTTCTTCTTTTTCTTCTATTCTAACATTTCTTTCTTTCTTATCTCACCCTCTAACTTCTTTCTTTAACATTCTGGATTTTTAATACTTGAGTTTGGATATAGGATATATTTGTGTCGAAAATTCGAGCATCGAATTTTCTGGTTCGTTATAGTTCAATTCTGATAATACAGTACAAAGTTATCAATATTTAAATTATACGATCTAACTAAATTGAATAACTTTTAATTAATCATTTTATTAACCATTATAATTAACACATTCATTATCGTTCTTCCCATTAGTTCCATCCGCCGGTATTCCAATCCAACCCTTTCCGTTCCAACAACAACCCGATACCGTCAGGCAAGAAAATGAACCTGAATCCATGTCACCCACCATGTTTTCTCATTCATACATTTCTCCCCTCCCATCCACAACAGATGCACAGATGTGCTTTATAAATTATCTTTACCCTTAAACAGCCTCTTTTCTTCTAGGAAACAACATTCCCCTCCTGCTAATACCATTCCTACGTTCTTCCCCTCACCATTCACTTCGGCCCAACAGTTTCAATCTTTTGTATTTTTTTCTTTTTATTTATGGGCCGAAGCCCAATCTTCATGTCCAAGTCCAAGCATCCAAACCGCTACAGGACTTCATCTTCTCCCTTTCTTCAAATGTAACCACCGCATCCCCTTCTCTTTCTACTGTTCTTTCTTTCCCCTGAAGCCTTCCTGTGAATATCCCATGCATGCAAAACATCACCAGTAGTACACGCGCCCTCTTCTTCTTACCATTTTCAAAACTTGCTGCTTTGAAATACAGCGCCCTCACCCTTCCATTTCTTCCCCGCCACTCAACCCATTTCAATGGATCAACCTCCACCCCATTCTTCGTTCTCTCCCCATGCAAGAACAGCCACCTACCTCATTATAAAAAAATGCACCGCATTCCCAGCTTCTACAACACTTGCTTCCACTGGCGTGACCCGTCTGGGCACCCTCACTGTCGGATCCAGTACCCATCTCACCCAAACACCACCACATGCTGTCGCAGACGCCTCCCATCGCCAGAATAACGGAACCCATCAAATTCTGGTTATTAGCCAAAAACTCCTTCGTCCGATTTCCTCTCACATGCGCTTAAACCGTGTCTTCACCATTAACCGTTCAGCGACCCGCTCCACTCCATCAGCGACTGTACCTCCACCCACCTCAGCTCGGAAATCGCATCATATTCTCGCATGCTCATCCATCTCAAACCGTTACTTCATGAACACTGTAAGACTTCATGAGATCTGTGCTTTCAGGACATCTTCCGTTCATTTGTTGTTTGACCCTAGCTGCTTCCTCTACCCTCACGAAACCGCTTACATGAGGCACAGTGAACTGGCTTGCATTTTTATAGTAAATGGGAGGATGCAGTTTTGATTATATGGAAAATGGGCTTGCTTTTTCTTTTTATTATTATATTTAGGAACTGCGGTTTTCTTCTCTTCATTTACCGAAACAAAGTGGAAACAATTGAAATAGCAGGTTCTTATATAGTATAGACGACATGGGAGACAAGGTATTTGATATAGGTTTGCAATAGAGAACATATAGGGTAGCTGTGGAATGACAAAGACTTTGCATGCTGTCACTTTCGGATGGTATGGCAAATTTCTTCTTTGTGAAGTTTTTTTGTTAGACTATGCTTTGATTTGGACGTGGGCAGCTGTAGTAGAGGATAAGGCATGTGAGTGTTTTGATTTGACAATATGCGTGGCCAACAAACAATGTTAGTGTACAGAGGTAGGAAGTGTAGCTGGGTTGTATTTTCAATCATAAGCTGTCTGTTTTGTACGTGAATAAGATTGCTTCGGTACTCGAGGGTCATAGGTAGGCTAAATTCATTAATTTGATGCAACAAAGTATGCAGACTATTTAGGGTGAATGAAAATAATTCGGACCGTATGTTTTGATTTTTACTTTAGGTGAAAGTAAAAGCATCGAATACTTTATATATATACTTGGTTTTTTACGACTTGTTTTATACGGTTACCATTAATTTACGTGGACCGTTGAATTCGTATTTGTACACACGAACTTCCAATACAACGAAAATGGACACACTACTATGTCTTGACATTACAGTTCCAACGAAATTAATTTCGCTGAAAACGGGCTCCGTTTGCACAATGCTGTTATTTTAAATTTTAATATATTTATTGGTTCACGTTAAAATCTCGTCTACTAACAAAATAACTTTGATTGGCGCAAAACTGGACAACTAGCAATAATTGATCATACGTATTCCAATAAATTCATTTCGTCGCATACGGAGGTTGTTTGAAAAAAAAAATATTTTTGACGCTTATATAATATTGACAAATTATTAATTTAATTACAAAACAATTAAATTAAAAGGTAATAAAATTATTGTTGTCATATATATCCACATATATCATTCCAAATATAACCAGTATGGATTTATAACTTAACAAAAGTATTTTTGATTCAAACCATATCCAAATATATAGAAATTTTATATTAAATAAATTGAATAAACGTTATCATTTAATAACGATTTTCATAGCGACTATTTTAAAATTTGATTTGGACATAATTAACAATCTATAACATGAAATCTGGATTTTTCTCTTCCATATGAAAATTATAATCAACAAGATTCCAACGTTTCTTGTTTCATAGAAATCCGACTTAAAACGGATGTTGTATATTCAATTGAAGTTCAAAACTCAATATTACGAATTTCCATGCCATTTGAAGCTCGATTTATATTATTTATAAATTAAACGTTTAAACTTTGTTATATAAACGAATATATATTTTAAATCCATTAAAATTTAAAATTAAATATTTAAAATAATATAATATATTAAATATTTGACCATCAGAAAGAAGGGACATTACAAATAGTCACTTACCCTTCCATAATAAGCCCATTTTAAACCTCATTTCGTTACATCGAAATTACCATTATATTTACACAAATCTCCCTTTATTTCCTTTACTATGGAAATATCATTTCATATACTCGAGCCCCTTTTCCTTTCGCTAATTTGGAAATGTCCATATGCATTTCTTTAAATTCTTTTATTTTCTATATTTTGGAATCTCATTATCTATCCTCAAATCCATCAAATGGTGTTGCATTATATATTCTCAAAATAATTTTCTTCTAACATATTTACCAATACAACTAATAGCATCTTTTGATAATCCCGGAGTTGTTCTAGTTGGGGTATTCTAATTACCTCTCAGACCTTGATTAACATCATTCTTATCTTAAGATAGTTATGAGTTGTAATTCAAAAACCCGTATTCATTCTAATACCAACAATTATCATTTCACTATTTTATTTAACATGCAGTTGTACAACCCTTCTTACTTTCGAAATCTCCTTTTTAAGTATATTATTCTTACTAAATTTATTGATATAGTAAATGATTAAATAAACATTAACTTTCAAACTTTATCGTCTTAGAATTATTTGTTTTATTATCTGGATCTTTATTACAAATCCCACAACTCAACCCTTTTACCAAATTCAACTATAAGAATCCCCCTTTAAAAATCCTTTAAATCATTTCCCCGGGGAAATCTTACTTCAAATCTCATCAATTTCACTTAATACTATTATTAAACAACGTTAATTTAAAATTAACGCTTCAAATTCCCATCTCTTTTTATAAACTCATTTATAAAACTCTGCTTTAATATAAAACCATTTTCATCTTGATTTCCTTTAGTTAATTCAAATATTAAGTGAATTTATGATTTTAAGCTTATCGTATCTGCTTAAAATCTCTTTTGTGACTCAATTGACCCACTCGATTTAAATATAAACCCGTCCATAAATTCAGTTGGAATTCAATTATATTACATTTATACTTCGATTACTTAAATGAATTTCATTTAAGAATTAATTCCTTAAATTGTTATAAATAAAAATTATCATTAACTGGAATTAAATTTCTTTTTTTTAATATCATTCAGTTAAACAACTATTCGCTAAATTATTTCATTAGATTAATTGGCACAACTAATTTAATATAATAATCAATTTCAGTTTAAAATAATTGACTTAGTCAATTCTAAAACATGATTAACTTGTTGATCAACTCTAAATCATCTTTTCATTTAAATTAATCAATAATATAATTAATTTGAATTACCTCATTTACTTCGATTATTATTTAACAAATAATAATCGGTTCAATATAATCCCATTTTAATTGTTACTTAAAACAATTAATCGATCTCAGTTATTAATCGTTGCATTAATCCTTGCTAACTTTCTTATCCATCTTAGTAATATAGGAATTAGCTTTATAAATTATTTAAAAATTAAGATAAAGCACATGCTTCCCACACGGTAGATTTTAGTAAAAATGGTGGTTGTTGGTTAAAACAATCAATATATATACATGTGGTTGGTTTATCTTCTTTTTATAAAAATATTATATTTAAAAAATATATTGAATTATAAAATCAATTTATAACTTCATTTATATCACTTAACCTAACGGTAAATCAAACTTCATAAACAATGTCTCATTTGGCCATCTGTTATGGTTTCTCAACCCAATTCACATATTGGTTAATAACAAACAATGTTGAATTCATATTCAAAAATCGATAATCAAATCAATAATCCGATTATATCGGTTCAAAAGTCCATAAAACGATTTTATGCAGCTAAATAATCAATTCAACTAACAGCAGTCAATCATTAATAATAATTCAAGCCATCCAATTTAATTTAAATATGTTTATGTTATTATAAACATAACCAACAAGTAAGTTACCTCGATTGGAATAAATCGTTAAAAATAACAATTTTATTTCATTTAAATTAAAAAACCGTTTAATTTAAATAATTCAGTTAATATAAATATTATTCGGTCAACATCCAAACAAACATCAAATCCACCAATAATTAACAAACATAGCACACAAATAATAAACCCGACTTATAAAAATTATAAGTGGGAGAGCTGAGTGAGTTTAACTCACCTTTGCTTCATTTGGTCATTTTAATGGCTTATTTTAATTAAATTAAATAGCATTTTATTTAATTAAAATTTACTATTGCTTTCCGCTTCGTCCATTCGAATTCCAGAGTGTATGCGTCTCTAGAGATACACAATCGGCAGGTGGTCCCATACCTTGTCATAGTTGGAATCCAATCTCCAATAAGCGCCCGCGGTTTTGTTTGTATACTATATATGTGGAACATGAGATGCAAGAGTTCTGCTAGATTGATAATTACTTGTGATTAGACATTATTATAATATAAGAGAAATATTGATTTCCAAAACTATTTTGGGTTATTGTAAGGTAAAAACCATCCGTGTTTATGTGTGGACCAGTCCTACGATTATCTTTTCTTTTGAAAAGGATTTTGAAAAGTTAAACCAAATGATTTGAGTTTACTCACACCAGTCCCATGACTGACCCGGAGTTTATTTTGTTTTTGTTTTCCCTAAACTCTTGGGTGCCCAAATTTGTTTGGGCAGTCAAGTAGTTTAGGTCTTTACAGATATACTGGGAGGATCTTGAAGTAGGAGGCTTCAGGATTGTATAGCTATTGTAATTTCCGCTGTGTGTAAGTGTTGTACTTTGATAATGTTATTGTATATATATATACTGTTTTATTTCAAAGTTATGCTATAATATATTTTCTTCGTTCCGCTGTGAGATTCGTGTTTACTCTGATTGCGTACTTCTTCTTCTTCTATTCTATTTTTTCTATCATATCTATTCTCACCCGTTAACTTCTTTCTATTAATGATCTGGAATGTTTGATGTCTAAATGGTCAACATGGTAGTTTGGTGTTGATATTCGGAGTCGAAAATCCCAGTTCGTAACAGTGGTATCAGAGCTGGTTGCTTAATTGGTACGGATGATAAGGGGTTCTCGCTTCGCGTTAGGTGGCGAACGGGAGACTCTTACCCCTACATCTCCCGACAATGTGGGTTGGTCGAGTCGCGAGGCTGGCCATAAAAGCAGTTCAGGGGTACCGGTGTAAGCCACAGGGGGAGGTTAGCCCTCTGCCTTGGGGATAAGGGATGGTTGAAAAGCCTACCAAATTCCCGGTTCGTTACAGTGGTATCAAAGCTGAAGGTTAAGTGATTACCTTGGCTCTATGGCGTGACTCAGTAGAGATGGGGTTAGTAATACCCTAGATTGAGTTTGAGTGTATATATACGAGTAAACATATTTGTAGATTTTATAAAAAAAATGTTTTATACTGTAGAGATTTATTGGTTGAGTAGTTGGTGAATTCAGGTCGATCAGTTTGATCCACTGTATCGATAAGGATTTCTAAACACTTGAATACGATAAACCGACACAGTGTGTTTTGAAAGAGGGTAAATGGAATTTTTTTACCCAAAATATATTTTGATATAAAAGAAAGGTATATCTTGAAATTATTATCATATATTGGATGTGTTGGTTGATTATAATTGGAATGGTTATATAAATAACCAATTTGAGTTTGTAAAATACAAAAGAAGATTAATTAAATCTGAATTAAATCAGAATTGGAATTAAAATTCTGAAATTTGGAGAAATGTTCGTAAATGGATTTGAGTTAAGTAAAAGAGAATTTTAAAATCCTAGGAGATTTTAAATTGATTACAAGTATCGTGAATGATATTTTGAAAAAGATTTCAAAATTAAAGTGTTTAAATTTTGAGTAATATAGTATTGAACTCACTTCGATAGCTAGGAAATAACTCTGAGGGTGCTGGCCACATCATCGGTGTTCATATTCGAGCTCTAAGTGATGGATTACTACCAAAGATTTTGTTTCTTTTATTGTTTTGAGAAAAGCAAGTTGCTGGAAAAAGATATTTGATTTTTGAGAAAAGCAAAGTTAAACTATTTAGAAACTTCTAGGAAAGATTGTTTGATTAAAAGTAAAATTAAAGAAAATTTTGAAAGCAATTATAAATTGAACTGAAATCAATTTAACTAGAAATTGAATTTAAATAGAACGATATCGAATAAAGCTGGATTTGTGAGTTATGAATTTGTTTAATTATATTGGACGGGTAAGTAAGAGGTGAAATTGGTAATGGAATTTGAGATTGAGAATGTGATTTGGTTTGAAAGTAGGATGATTGGATTTGAGAACAGATAATTGGAGATTGATTGGGATGACTTTGGTATATGATGAATTGGCAGCAGAATGAAAGGATTTAATGATATGCCCGACTAAAAGGTACACGTTTATTTCTATGGATTTGGTGATTTATGGGCCGATTTGGCAAGCCGCTTGGCTGTTTGATTTTCTTTTGAATTGGCAAGGGCCTAGAGAGGCGAGTTGGGGTTTGAACTATTGACCGGTACAAAGGAGGTGCTGGCGAAATTTTTCGAAAATTTCGGGTGTTAGAATTTTTTTTAGGATTTTTGAAAATTTTCGTTAATCGAAATTAATTAATATTTTAATTGGAATTAATTGGTTCAGTTGAAACTGAAGTAAAATAAGTAAACGTGTAATTTTAACCCAGTTAATAGGTTCTGTCTTCTACCTTAGCAATTTGGAGGACGATGTTATTTTAAGGGGAGAGAATGTAACGACCCGTATTTTTACGGTATGTAAATTATTTATTTAATAATTTAAATAATGGTTTGATTATTTAAAATGACTAGAATTAAATAATATTGAATATTTAATTAAAATAAATAATATATTAAATTTCGGAAATTGTCAGAAATAGTGGAATTCACAAAATGGTGTGAATTGGATCATCTGTGATATTTAATTCAGTTTAGAATTGAATTAGAATAACGAATATATTATTTGAACGACGGTTGAATGTATATTTTATATTATAATTATAATCGAGCTCGAAATGGCGCTGCAGATTTGAACTTCAACTGAATGTACAGGATTCGTTTTAAATCGAATTTTTGTGAAACAAGAAACGCTAGGAGCTGATGAAGTATGTTTTTCTGGTGGAAGAGAAAAATCGGGATTTCGTCGTGTCGATTTTGATATATGTCCAAATCAAATTTTCGAAAAGTCGTTATGGAATTCCTTTATAATTTATATTGATTTATTTATAATTTAAAATGGATTTTTAAATATAAATCGAATATCGATGTAACATTGGATTTGAAATGTCGAGTTATAAATCCCAATGTAACAGTATGATATTCTATTGTGAATACATATGATAATATTTATTTTTAAATATTAAATTTAGTTGTTTTTAAATATATTTATATATTCAAATGGGTTGTTTAGAGCTTTAAAAATAGCCAATTTTCCAAACGACCTCAGAATTCGACGAAACTAATTTTGTTGGATCCGCAATATTAAATTATTGCTAGATTTCAGTTTTCGTGATTTTTGAAGCCAGTATGTGGCCGTACGGGATTCTAATGTGAAATACAGTCGATAAATAGACCTTTAAAAATACGCTGTGTGAGCAAATGAAGTCGGAATTTGACGAAACCAGTTCCGTTGGGTCCGCAATGTCAAACTCTAGCAGTATGTCCAGTTTGGTGATTTTTGGGTATCGTAAGTGATCACAGGAATTTTAGAGGACATAGAAAAACAGCGTTTACTTATAATTTAATATAATAATCGAATATTTAATTATTAATATTATCCTATATAAACATTTTAACTTTCTTCTAACCTAATACTTCATTCCTCAGGTCAAAGTTTTCCACCGCAAGTATTTTCCTTCTTCCAGTAAATGGCTTCATCTTAATAAATCCATATTAAATCGTATAAATTCCCTTAAATCATGAAACAGACTTATTTTAGTTTGTGAAGTGAATCTCTTCCTTTGTGTGTAAGTGTTGAATGGCTCGGTGTTGTTTTTATTCGCTGCAAAATATACGGCGATCTAGGGTTCCAATTTTTGTGCGTATATGGTGATGTATTAGGAAATTTGAGTTCATATTTGGATTAAGGAGGAGAATTGACATTGGCATACACAGTCTTGAAGGATTCGATCGTTTCCTGGTTGATGTATGCTACTGGACAAACGGAGGATTTCTGAAATCGCGACGAGCGGGTGGGATTCAAGTTCAAGGTTGTTGGTATGGTTGTGTTGAGGGTTGAAAGAGATGAAGAATGGTGAAAATAGTTGTGGAGATCGTGAAGTATAGAAGGAGGAAATGGGGTTCAAGGATTTGCCATTTTCGTTATTTTTGGTTCAACGATTACTGGTTGGAGAAGGAGGAAGTACGGGTTCGGTTATTAACAAGGAGATGGGCCGGAGGTATTTGGTAAGGCCCAATATTTATTTCAAATAGAAATCAATTTTAAATCAAGTGTGTACATAACTTGTTAATGCGATAACTTGGTCATACTATATCGGAACCACAAACGGTTGGATCCGTTGGGACCGTAGGGACGAGGACTTCGAAATGAAACTGAGTGGAAGTCCATTGGAGCTCGTTACAATTTATAGCTAAATAGATTGTCCGTCTGAATCAAATCGAGCGATGGTTATCGTTGTTAACGATGATCGTCCAATGTGAGTAAACTCACTAACTCTTCTCAGTTATATTTTTCTAAAGTATTTTTAGAAATGATAAATAATGGTTGTTTGCTATGTGTTGGCTGTTTGGTTGAACTGCTCGTTAGTTGATTGAAAATATAGATAAGGATATAAATATAAATCGTTAATCAAATATTGATTCTATTAGCAGAATATTTCATAGTAAAATGAAATTGATGTTAATTTTATTGTTTAACATCTGTGGATGCAGGGAAACATGTCGGAGGGACCCAACTGGGTTCCTCAACAATTATTTTACTGTTTTTCATATATTGTGTTATATGATGTCATATGAAATCTGTTGTTGATTTTATATGTTGGAATGATACCGATCATTGTTATATGGTACGTTAAATATCATAAAGAATACTGGAATGTAAAAAAAAGGAAAATTTCAATGTTATATTGAAAAAGAAATATTTATAAAATCAAAGATTTTATAAAAAGAAAACCATTTATTTAGGAAATAAATAGGTTAAAAAGGAATATTTATTTGTAAATCAAATAGATAGAATTGAAAAAGAAATTTTTGTAAACTATTTACAAATAGAATTGAAAAGGGATATTTATCTGAAAATAAATATAATATAAAGGGGAAATATGTGTAAAACAAATAGAAAGGGAATAGTTAGATTATCAAAGGAATTACTTATAAAATCAATAGATTTTATAAAAAGAAAATATTTTATAAATAAATAGAATTATCAAAAAGGGGAATTATTTGGTAAATAAATTGATTTTAAAAGGAAATACTTGAAAAATGACTAGAATTGTATAAAAGGAGAATTTTACATTTGAAAGGTTTAGACCCGTGCTTCGCACACGGGTATAACATGATATAGATTTAAAGCAAAAATTTTAAATAGAATCTGTTTTTAACAGATAAAGTAAGAAGGTAAACTTATGAATAATATTTTATAAATTAAATGAAATATTTATCATTGGATAAATAGAATATATAAGTCAGGACTTATATAGAGAAGTAAGAATCGATTTCAACATCTATATTTAAACTGAATAAACGTAGAGTGAATCGAAGGAGTTAATCAGTTAGGGTTAATTAGATAGAGTTAATCGAATTAGAAATTTATGAATATTAGTTATTCAATTAGAGGTGATCGAATATAGTTATTTGAGATAGGGTTAGTCAACATAGTATTTAGAATTTGTTGCCATTTCGTACGACTGCTTGCGTAATTCGCAGGGCTGTAGATAGCCTACGGGGGTCAGATGTTTCCTGAGGGAATCATGCATAACCATTGTGATCGCTGTGATCTAGAGTCAAGCGAATGGAGTTAAATCGAAGATTAGCCATTCGAAATAAAGTTAAAATAGATATAGTTATTCGAATATAAGTTAATCGAATATTAGTTATTCGATAGGAATTAAATAAGTTGGGTTAATGAAATAAGTTAATTAGGTTGAGTTAATCAAGTTGAGTTATTCAAGATGAGTTAACCAAACCGAGTTAATCCAGAGGAGTTATTCGAAATAGTTTATTCGAATGGAGTTAAAGGAGTTAATTGAATATAGTTTATTCGGAAGGGGATTAATCGAATGTAAATCATTCATAAAAGGTTAATCGAATGTAAATCATTTGAAAAGAGATTTTCGAATATAGTTATTCGAAGAAAGAGTTATCGAATATAGTTTATTCGAAAAGGAGCTATCGAATAGAGATTATTTGAAAAAGAGAATTATACATTGAATTCGATTATACCGAAATTCGGGAAAGTAATATTTGCTTTCCGGTTAAATCAAGAATTACTTATTTATTTATAGATGAGTGGTTTAATTATTGAGTTAAATTAAGGATAAAAGTTACATTTTGAAGTTAGATATTCAAGAAGAAAGGAATTTTAATGCTACAGTTAAATCAATGTTTTAAAATAAAGAAGGGAATTCCTAAGTAGAATCCGAGTACATAAGGAAGTGTTAAAGATGTGAAAGGTGAACTTTGTCTATTTCAAGGTTAGAAATGTTGTTCAGTTAAGGTCTAAGAGGTAATTATACCCCAATTTGATTGACTTCATTTTTAACTGAGGGATGGGTAAGGTTCGATAGTGAAGATTGATTAAGTGAATTTAGTTAATGTGTGTAATGGTTTAAATTGGCTTAGTGATGTTTTACTTAAACATCTATTTAAATCAAATGAACTGATTTTGGAAACATTTTCCAAATATAATCAGAGATATTTTCTAATCATAGAAAATGAAATGTTGATGAGATAGAATACTGGAATGTCAGTAATACGCGAAACAGAGATGGAAATGTTTTCCATTGATTGATGATGTATATTTTCTAAATTTAGAAAATAAGAATTTACAAATATATAAAAATGGGGAAATGGTTAAATTACAGATAATTTAATAGAAAGAGATAAATATGGATTGATGATTGATCGATAGAATTTCCATCTGGAAATGATATTGTTGTTTGCATGCATGTTTTTCTTTGATAGTTAAATCACCGACTATCGAAGTTTCTGACCATTTTTCCGTCGTCAATACGGAGAGACCAGGATCAGATATATTATCTGATAACCCACTCTGTATGGAAGTTAGCGTTGCGATCAAATATTGAAGACGGAGTTATGCAAGGGCTATCCCGTTTACAGAATAGTGCCTTCGATTTGTCCAGTCCTAGGAGAAACGTGAATGGACGAATGTCTGACAAAGTATATCCAATGGATCGCGTAAATTGATCTCTTCAAAAGTACTTACGTTTGGTGGCAGAGAAATTCGTTTCTCTTAGATTTGTACCCGTGGTATATTTAGGTAAATCAATTTGTGATTTGACAGGTATGACGATGTGGCATTCAAAGCAAATGGTGGTCAGGTGTATCAAAGATACGTTATAACCTCAAGCCTCATCAACCGGGAAATGACAGAAATCGGGCAGGCAGCATGGCTAAGTAGATCGCTCCCATTAGGTGTATATCACCTATCTAGAGAAAATCCATTTCATTCTTTTATCTATGATCGATGCTGTCCCTTTTCGGGAAACGGTGGGTAGCTCCCAACAGTTGGTGGTATACATTCGATACACTCAAGCGAAATGAGTGGTCGGTCATGTGTGGGCCGGGTTGCAAGATGTTCTTGTTGAACCCAGTGTATTCGTCTCTAGAGATACACAATCGGCAGGTGGTCCTATACCTTGTCATAGTTGGAATCCAATCTCCAATAAGCGCCCGCGGTTTTGTTTGTATACTATATATGTGGAACGTGAGATGCAAGCGTTCTGCTAGATTGATAATTACTTGTGATTAGACATTATTATAATATCAGAGAAGTATTGATTTCCAAAACTATTTTTGGTTATCATAAGGTAAAAACCATCCGTGTTTATGTGTGGATCGGTCTTACGATTATCTTTTCTTTTGAAAAGGATTTTGAAAAGTTAAACCAAATGATTTGAGTTTACTCACACCAGTCCCATGACTGACCCAGAGTTTATTTTGTTTTTGTTTTCCCTAAACTCTTGGGTGCCCAAATTTGTATAGGCAGTCAAGTAGTTCAGGTCTTTACAGATATACTGGGAGGAGCTTGAAGTAGGAGGCTTTAGGATTATATAGCAATTGTTATTTCCGCTGTGTGTAAGTGTTGTACTCTGATAATGTTATTGTATATATATACTGTTTTATTTCAAAGTTATGCTATAATATATTTTCTTCGTTCCGCTGTGAGATTCGTGTTTACTTTGATTGTGTTCTTCTTCTTCTTCTATTCTATTTTTTCTATCTTATCTATTCTCACCCTCTAACTTTTTTTTATTAATGATCTGGAATGTTCAATGTCTGAATGGTCAACATGGTAGTTTGGTGTTGATTTTCGGAATTGAAAATCCCGGTTCGTTACAGGTCTTGTTGTGGTCACTGTATATGCCAGTCGGTTCTAGGCAGATTTAAACCACAACTCAGTCTAACCTTGGGTTAGGCATATTCTTCTTTTCTAAATTCACATATTTTCTATATATAAATTATTTTTAATTTAATCATGCCATAATTATCCTTTGATTAAGCTCATAATAAATGGTATATCAAATATACCATTTTATGAACAAATCTTTGCCATGAATTTTTCATATTTTCCCATCGCTACCCCCGTGGAACGTACGCATGAATCACATAAAATGTTGGGCTAGCAAATTAGCCCAAACCTATAAACAAAAAGGGGAAATAAAAAAGGGACATGAAACAAACATAAAATAGCATGCATTTAACTTATCATGTGTAACTTGGCATAGAAGTATCATTAACTTAATTAAACAGGTAAAGGTGAACTTGTGACTAAGTTGGGTCTAATTGTCATGTGAACTTGATAAAGGTCTAGCATGGAGGTTTAACATATGAACACATTTTAAACCACAACCTAGAAAATTAACTTATGTATGCCAAAACATAAGAAAGCTACTATAAACATATTTGAATCACAACTTAGCATGATGACTTATGTGTGTTAAACATAAGAGGGCTATTATAAACATTCTTAAATCACAACTTAGCATGATAACTTATGTGTTTTAAACATAAGAGAGCTACAAATCCAATATTGCAACATAATTAGATTCATCTTAACATGGTTCTAAATATACATGAATGTTGATCTAACATGTAAGCATGTGCTTTAGATCATAAATTTGCAAGTAACCACCAAATTATAACATGACGTGTTTCACCATTCTATTGGCATAATAGACCCATTACCCAATCATAATAGATTCCAATAACATTCAATATGGTATGTTCATCATCACAAACATATAGACATGATCAATCGCAACGGTAATTTAAGATAAATAAGGATCAAACTTTATTTATCTTATACATAAGCATTATTCCATATTCGAATTACAACATGTCATGATTTCAATTAAAAGAACGTTTAAATCTGCGTAATAACCAACTTACAAACTAAAAAGGAATTCTTGATTTCTGAAATATGAATTTTGAAATTGGTAAGATCGCCTTTGATGTAGATCGTTGAATTTGATTACTTTAATTTGATTTTGATTCAGGTTTTTTTTATCTTGTCTTTGAATTGGTGACGGCTACTCCAAGTTCTCTATTGACGGCATGATAGTTCCAGGATTATTTTTGTGCGATTTTAAGGTTTGAGCATTGGGTTGTTTATATAGAATTTCAATTTAATTTGAGCCGTCGGATGATCCTAGGGTTAATCAAAACCATTCAGTCAGGATAAGGTGACGACTCAGCCCTAATGACTCAGCAAGGAGTCAGAGAGGAATCAGCAATGACTCACAGTATGGATCAGATCACACAAGAAAGTTGTGCAGGCTCTCTGCTCGGCCTGGGCGCACTTGGCAGGTGCGCCAGTGCCACTTTTGTACTGGCGCACTTCCCAAGTGTGCCAGTTCATTTTGTTTTTTTCTTTCTTCTGGTTTTCTGCTTTAACTTCGTTCGTCCATATCTCCTTCATATGGTGTCCGTTTTACAAAAGCTCGGACTCTATCTCAAGCAGAATTCCAAGACGAATGCAATGGCGTAATCCTTATCCCTTAATTCTCACATTTGAAATTAAAAATTCTTTAATTCGTTACTATAACGTTAACATAAAATATGGGGTATTGCATTCTTCCCTCCTTTTAGGATTTCGTCCCCGATATCTTCAAGTCGAGAAGAACTTATATCCTACCATCCAATCACCCATCTACTCAACCATCAAACACTGGATTCCATTGTCCTTAAAAGATTTCTAATGCTTCATGATCATATGCATAGTGTGTGTACATGTCCTTATCTAATGCAAAATCAGGCGGTCTGCTGATTCAGTTGACCTCCTTAATGCAAATTATGTCAGTGCCATAAGTCCATTATGAATGCAAATTAATTTTCTACTCAAAATTTCCTACATGAGTGCACAATCATTCATACAAATGCAATGTCCATATGATAACACATCAAGTTTCAATCCATATACAAGTACATATACACATATGCAATATGGAAGTGACTGAGCCGATCTAGTACCTAATGTGTGTGTATATGCATCCACGAGCAACCACTTGCAACCATCAACCATAACATGTTTCAATTACATGTTTACATCCAAATGGGTTTCTACCTAAGGATAAAGGATAGGATCGAGGAGATATACCTAAAAAGGTAGATACGAGCATAAACTTAACGAAAAAGAGATCAAGGATGTACCCTAAAAAAGAAAAGTGTAGGCTGCGCGTATTCTGTCCTCAGTTTCCCAAGTCGCGTCTTCCTCGGTGTCGCTCCATTGAACTTTGACGAGCTTAACTTCATGGTTGCGTAGCTTTTTGACTTTTGTTCCCAAGATACAGGTTGGAACTCTTCTCACAGTTGCTTCTCGTTCAACTTCTACTTCCTCTAGCATGCTTGGTTCTACCACTTCCGCAGACTCGTGTAAGCACTTCCGCAGGTGAGAGACATGAAAGACATTATGAACCCCGACTAATGTTTCGGACAATTTTACCCTATAAGCCATCTTCCCAATCTTCTCAACGATAGGGAACGGCCCTATAAATCTTGGTGCTAACTTTCCTGCAGATCCAAAGCAAACGACGTTCCTCAAAGGAGATACTTTAAGGAACACCTTGTCTCCAACTTCGAACTCAAGGTCAGTTCTTCTTTTGTCTGCGTAGGACTTCTGTCTATCTTGGGCAGTCTTCATTCTTCTTTGTATCAAGTCTACTTTCTCTAAAGTTTCCCTAATCATGTCTGGTCCAAGTATAAGCTTGTCTGTGGACTCCCACCAGCAAGTTGGTGACCTGCACGGTCTTCCATATAAAGCTTCGAAAGGCGCCATGCCTATGGTGGCTTGGTAGCTATTGTTATAAGTGAATTCCACCAAAGGTAGATGATCCTCCCATGTACCTCCGAAGTCAATAATGCATAATCTCAAGAGGTCTTTTAATACTATATTGACTCTTTTCGTTTGGCCATCGGTTTGAGGGTGATAGGCCGTGCTTAAGCATAACTGTGTGCCTACAGCCTCTTGTAAACTCTTCCAAAACTCGCTCATGAAGATATGGTCTAGATCACTCACTACGCTGGAGGGTGTCCCATGGAGTCGAACTATCTCTTTAAGATATATGGATGCTAGAGATGAGGCATTCCTTCTACTCCTGACGGGTATAAAGTGGGCGCTTTTTGTGAGCCCGTCCACTATTACCTAAATGCTAGTATTGCCCCTTCTTGACCTTGGCAACCCATCTATAAAGTCCATCGAGATGCTATCCCATTTCCACTGTGAGACCTCTAGAGGATGGAGCAGACCACCAGGCTTCTTCTGCTCCGCCTTGACTTATTGGCATATTAAACACATAGAAACAAATTCAGCTACGTCTTGCTTCATGCCATTCCAAAAGAAAACTCTTTTAATGTCTTTATACATTTTGTCTCCGCCTGGGTGTATTTTTAGTTTGGAATGGTGTGCCTCTTCTAGAACCGCCTTTACCAAGCCCCTTGCTTGTGGGACACATAGTCTTCCATCTCATCTCAACCAGCCCTTGGCATCAATGGAGTATCTATTGAGGTGACTAGAAGTCTCACCCCTAATTAACTTGTCCACCACATCGGCTAGCTGAGGGTCTTCTCTTTGCGCAGCTCCAATTGAGTCTAATAGAGTTGGTCGCACTTCTAACATTGCTAGCAAGCCAGGTACAAAGTCAGTGGAGTGTCTGAAGTTAAAGCTTGCTATGAACTCCAAGCTTTGCCTTTCCACAAAGAGAGGGCTTAAGGCCAGTTTCTTTCAACTCAAGGCGTCCGCTACTGCATTGCCCTTGCCAGGAGTGTAGGAAATCTCAAAATCGTATGAGGCAAGAAACTCCATCCATCTTTGCTACCTCACGTTGAGATCTTTCTGCGAGAAAAAGGTATTTCAACGATTTATGGTCAGTATACAATTCAAATTTATCACCTAGGAGATAATGGCACCAAGACTTAAGCGCAAAAACGATGGCTGCCAACTCTAGGTCGTGGGTTGGGTTGTCTTTCTCATGTACTTTCAACTGCCTTCCATCATAAGCCACTGCCTTCCCTTCTTGCATTAGAACAACGCCTAGTCCCGTTCCGCATGCATCTGTGTATACTGTAAACATCTTTCTTCCATCAGGCAATGTCAGAACTGGGGTTGTTGTTAGAGCCCTTTTCAAACATTGGAAAGCAATATCGCAATCCAAATCCCAATTGAAAGCTAGGTTCTTCTTTGTCAACCTTGTAAGTGGAGCTGAGATTTTTTGCAAAATCTTTGATGAACTTTCGATAAAAGCCTGCTAGCCCGAGAAAGCTTCGGACTTCGGTTGCGTTTCGAGGAGCCTTCCAATCTTACACAGCGAACACTTTCGCGGGGTCCACAGCTATCCCCTCTTTGGACACCACGTGTCCAAGGAGAGTATCCATGACTTCCTTTAGATGCTGAGCATGCTCTTCCTCATTGTAACACCCCACGTCCATTAATGTCACTCACAAAGGGAATGCATTAACTTCCATGGAGGTTATAAGTGAATATAGAACAGAAAAATTACAACAAGATAGATAATAAATAGTACTTGGAAATCTAAAACTTCATTTTATTGCAGCAGAAATTAAACATGTTTGTTACATCATAAAACCATGGATCATAACCAAGTACAATATCCATCTTCATAAAAACAAAATACATAATCCCATTACATAAATAGCCATTAAAAAGATAACAAGCTGGACTTTACTTCAACGGTCCAAGCTTTCCAAAAAGAGATGAAGCAATTCAATCAAACTCCACTAGAGCTGGGCCCAACCTGGGGACCTGGAGGGGGAAAAGGATAGAAAAAGAGGGGGTCAGACATAAAGTCTGGCGAGTATGATAATTCTAACAATACTATTATCAAAATAACTAGACTAAGGCATAAGCTAGAAGACAAGTAAATGTCTATGAACTCTTAGGAAGATAAAGATAGCATTTAAGATAATGTTAAAGATAACGGTAAAGGCACACCTAATTACTAACGAATAATTACTACACTGCACCGCACATTACTACACTGCACAACACCAGTCACCCTATTGTTTGATCCCACTTGCTTCACACAGAAACTTTATAAATAGCCTTACGTACCCCTAGCTGACTACATAGGTGTCGTCTGCCCCAATCTCCACTAGGTGTACCCCACTACCCACTTTCGATCAGCTCCCTACTCGTAGATACCCGTGCTGGCCCCACAGTGGGGTGTATCACTCCCCTAAAGTGGCAACCCGACACAACTTGAGAATGCACGGCTTATACCTACACGATGCAACAACCTCTTACCTACCGGCCCGGGTCCACACACGCATATGAAACCCGTTGGACTTACGTTGCCACCGCTCCCCGTTTTGGCCTCTTATAGTCAAGCTCAGTATGCGTGTCCCGCCCTCGACTTGGGTCGAGCCCACAAAGATACGTTTGGGATACTGGTTGAAATGGGCCCCCACAAGCTACCCACCTAAGCTTGTCATTAATATATCCCACTTAACCCTCTTAGTCATGTTCATTTACATGTGCGTTTGGTTAAGTCTTACTAATCGTATTTCACATGCCGCTAAGGGCACCCACTAGATTCCTCATGCCACCCAAGGCACCTACTTAACCCCCATGTCCAACTTTACATGTTTATCTGGTTAAGTATTTCTTAATTCATTCAGGCCATAACCTCATAAAGACCTCTCACATTAGACTGGCATTTATGGCAGCTGGATTTGCCGGGCGGGTCCGTGCAGTTTTACACCATAAAAGAGTCTAACCTCGTGTCTTTACAACCGTTATGCTTTAGTTTAGGCCTAGGACCTCTCACATTGGGCTGAAATTTGTGACCACTGGATTTGTCGGGCGGGTCCGGGAAGGTTTACATCACAAACGAGTCCAACCTCATGTCCTAAGCATTGATTAACACTTAGAATCTTTTACCCCAGTTTTAATAATTCCTTATTCAAATTATTAATTAAGTCAACTTTTATTGATGTCCATAATTGACTCAATTATGGCCATCCACTTGTGGCATGCAAAATCATATCAATTGCACCACAACTTTTTAATATTAAATCCTTAATATTACCCCTACCCCACGTTTATACGTTCGCTTATTCAACGCATAATATAGGCTAGACTTGTATAGTCTAACACCTAGCACAAAGGTAAATTATCACAACATATAGACAATTAAAATAAATCTAATCATAATAGGGGTGAAACTTGCATAAACTACACATGTTAAGGATCAAAAGATGTCAACTTGTTAAATGTCTCAATTTACATGATATGATCATAGCCCAAATCTATACATAAACTTGCATATGGGGTTTTTAGGCAACATAATGATGGTGTGAACTAGCATAGGATATCACGTATTTCATAGCATAATTCTAGATGTCATAATAGATGTCATGGCATATGTTCATAACTTTTCTAATCAATCTAACTTGCATATGTAACTTGTCATATAGATCAACATAACCCAAACATGATGATTTAATTAATATAAACTAACTAGCATAGATGGCTTTCTAACATGTATGATTCATCACAACTTAGCATAGAAACTTTCAACATACATAACATCATCATAGAATGATTTAAAACATATAGGATATCATCATCACATAGCATAGGATTAATAACATACATGATAGCATATGACAATTCACATCATCTACTCACAATCCATTCATGACTTAACCTAATTAAAATGATAATAATCTTGTTAAGACTATCATACTCACAATTTAAAGAAGAAAAGAGAGAGTTTTGCTTTGCTTTAGGGTTGAGAGAATTAGAATTGAATTTTCTTTTCTTCTTTCTTAGTTGGCGGCGGCTCCATTGATTTCCATGGCGACGGTATGACGGTAACTATTCTATTTTAATTAGGTTTAGGGTTAGCATTAGGATATATTTATAGGTGTAGGAAGTTATTTAGGACCATTAGATTAACCCTGAACCATGAGAACCAATCAAATGCAAAATCTGCATTTGAGCGAATCGGCCCATGGGTTGACAGCCAAACACCCTGGATTAACCACTAGTCGACCTAGCAGGGCTTGGGTCGACCTCTAAAATGGGCCAGTTCGGTTATTCCCTCTCCCAATTCGTTGTTTTGAACTTTTTCGCATATTTATTTATTTAATTTTTAATATATATATATTTCTATGCGCAACCCATTTCACTTAATTCTTTTCTAAAAATTAAGTATACTTTAATTTGTGAATTTTAATGTTATAAAATTACGGGGTGTTACATTCTCCCCTCCTTAAAGGATTTCGTCCCCGAAATCTCCAAGTCAAGAAGAATGTATATCCTACCATCTAATCATCCATCTACTCAACCATCAAACACCAGCATCCATTGTCCTTAAAAGACTTCTAATGCTTTAATGTTTATATGCACAGTGTGTGTATATGTCCATATCTAATGCAAAATTAGGCGGTCTACTGATTCAGTCGACCTCCTTAGTGCAATTCATGATAGTGCCATGCGTCCAATATGTATGCAAAAGATTCCTAAAGATACATATTAATTCTATATGCATGCACAACCATCCACCCGAATGCAGCAACTATATGATAATACAACCATTATACATCCATTTTACTAAATACATCCATATATATGCAATATGCAATATGAAGTGACTGAGCCGATCTGGTGCCTAATAGTGTGTGAATATGCATCCACGAGCAACCACTAGCAAACACTTACATCCACTTTGCATCCACCATACATAACATGTCTCAAACACATGTTTCAACCATAGGATTATCCTAACTAAAGGTCAAAGATACTAGCGAGAGGATATACTAAAGATAAGATAAGTACAAGCTAAGCGATAAAGGAGAAATTAAAGGACATACCCTCAAAAAGAAAAGGGTATCGTGAACGCATCTTCTCTTCCGTCTCCCAAGTAGCGTTGCTCTCATCATCTCCCCATTGCACTTTGACTAGTCTGACCTCTCGATTCCTCAACCTCTTAATCTACGACCTAAGAATGCGCGTCGGAGCTCGTCGAATTGTCGCATCACGCTCTATCTCCACCTATCTAAGCAAGCTCAGCTCTACCACTTCAGCGGTCTCGTGCAAGCACTTCCTCAAATGTGACACATGGAATACGTCATGTACACCACTAAGTCTCTCGGGCAACTCCACTCTATACGCCATCCGTCCAATCCACTCCTTAATAGGAAACGACCCTACAAACCTTGGTGCTAATTTCCCAACGGACCCAAAGCGAACAACGTTTCGTAATGGAGACACTTTGACAAAGACCATGTCCCCAACTTCAAACTTGAGATCTGTCCTCCTCTTATCTGCATAAGATTTCTTCCTATCTTGCGCTGCTTTCATCCTCCTTCGAATCAAGTCGATCTTCTCCGAAGTCTCCCTAATCATATCGGGCCCAAGTAAGATCTTATTCATAGATTCCCACTAACATGTAGGTGAACGACAAGGTCGTCCATATAGAGCTTCGAATGGTGCCATACCAATGCTGGACTGAAAGCTATTATTATATGCGAACTCAACCAATGGAAGATGCTCTTCCCATGTACCCCCAAAGTCTAGGATACATAGCCTCAACTGATCCTCTAGAATGCGATTCACCCTCTCAGTCTGGCCGTCCGTATGAGGATGATATGCGGTGCTCAACATAACTGAGTCCCTACCGCCTCTTTTAAGCTTCTCCAAAATTCGCTAGTGAAAATAGGATCGTGGTCGCTCACTATGCTAGAAGGAACACCGTGCAAACGAACTATTTCTCGGACATATACAGAAGTTAACCATGGAGCAGTCCTCTTACTCTTCACAGGAATGAAATGGGCGCTCTTAGTAAATCTATCTACTATAACCTAAATCCCCGTATTACCCTTCCTCGATCGCGGTAATCCATCCACAAAATCCATCGAGACACTCTCCCACTTCCATAGTGGAACCTCCAATGGGTGAAGCAACCCACCGGGTTTCTTTTGCTCCGCTTTTACTTGTTGGCACACCAAGCATCTAGCGACATACTCGGCCACATCTTTCTTCATGCCGGCCCCAAAGTAAACTCTCTTCATGTCTTTGTACATCTTGTCCCCGCCGGGATGAATGGTCATCTTCGAATGATGTGCTTCGTCAAGAATAGTCTTCCTTAGGTCATCGTCTTTTGGTACACAAAGTCTACCGTCCCTACTTAACCAACCCTTATCGTCTAGGGTATACCTATGGAGATGGCTTAATGACTCCCCTCCTTTGAGTTTTTCTACTAACTCAACCAACTGCGGGTCGTCTCGCTGTGCCTCGCCAATCCATCCCAAAAGCGTAGGTCTGACCTCCAAGGATGCTAGCAAACCGGGTACGAAGTCAACGGAAGGTCAAAAGTCAAACATCGAAATGAATTCTAAACTTCGCCGCTCAACAAACAAAGGACTTAAGGATAATCTTTTTTTACTTAAGGCGTCTGCCACCACGTTACCCTTGCCAGGGGTATAGGCTATTTCGAAGTCGTAGGACACTACGAACTCCATCCACCTTTGCGGCCTTAAGTTCAAGTCCTTTTGGGAGAATAGGTATTTTAAAGACTTGTGGTCAGTGAATAATTTGAATTTCTCGCCAAGAAGATAATGACGCCAAGACTTAAGCGCGAAAACAATAGCGGCCAATTCTAGGTCATGTGTAGGATAATTTTTCTCATGCGCTCTCAACTGCCTTCCACCATAGGCTATTACCCTACCCTCTTGCATTAAGACTGCGCCTAGTCCTGTCCCACAAGCATCAGTATAAACGGTAAACGGCTTACTCCCGTCTAGCAATACTAAGACTGGGGCTGAAGTCAAAGCTCTCTTCAAACGTTGGAACGCATCATCACAATCTACGTCCCATGTGAAAACTAGGTTCTTCTTCGTCAAGCGTGTCAATGGAGCTGATATCCTTGCGATGTCTTTGATAAACTTCCTATAGTAGCCAGCCAACCCCAAGAAACTACTCACTTCGGTAGCATTTTTAGGGACCTTCCAATCTTGGATGGCCACCACCTTCGCGGGATCCACAACTATCCCTTCTTTGGAAACCACGTGTCCTAAGAACCGTACTTCCTTCCTCCAAAAGTGACACTTAGAAAATTTAGCTTTAAGCTTATGCGCTCGAAGAGTCTCCAACACTTCCCTAAGATGTAGGGCATGCTCTTCTTCATCCTTAGAAAAGATCAAGATGTATCTACAAAGACTACCACAAATTTGTTAAGGTACTCCCTAAACACCCTACTCATCAAATCAACAAAATATGCTGGGGCATTTGTCAAACCGAAGGGCATCACTAGCCATTCATAGAAAACGTCCGGAGTCCTAAAAGCAGTCTTGTGTATGCTATCCTCAGCCACTCTCAACTGATGGAACCCAGTGGCTAAGTCCAACTCCGAAAACACTGAGGCGCCAACTAACTGATCGAAGAGATCGTCAATCCTCGGCAGTGGGTGTCTGTTCTTCTTAGTAAGTTTATTAAGTTCTCTATAGTCCACACACAGTCTAAGGGACCCATCCGCCTTCGTGGCAAATATTACTGGAGCACCCCACTCCGATATACTTCGTCTTATGAACCCCTTCTCAAGCAACTCCTTCACTTGCTTACCGAGTTCCCTCCTTTCACGTGGAGCCATGTGGCGTACTGGCAAAGATACTGGTTTCGCATTATCCACAAGATATATTCGAAAATCTATCTCCCGCTTCGGAGGCAAGCCCTTCACCTCCTCAAACACATCCGAATATTCTTGGACCACTCTAACAGATCATAGATTTTCCTCAGACCCTTCAAGCGATTCTAGATAACTTAGCATAACCGAATTTATGGGATTACATAAGATTTTGAGAGTGTTGCCAAGGCGAGTCACGAGCCTAACTACTCTCCTTTCACAATCAAGAAAGGCCCCATTTCTGGATAACCAATCCATTCCTAAAATTAGCCCATAGCCCGTGAAGCCCAACACATAAGCATCACATTTAAATTTAACTCTAAGTATGGAAATTTTCAAATCCAAACACATCATAGACAAATAAGCTAAGCCCCCAATTGGATTCGAAACAACTAAGGGATCCTCTACTAAACTGGTGTTTAAGTGCAGTGATTCAACTAATGATGTAGAGATAAACGAATGTGATGCGCCCGAATCGAATAAGGTACGGACAGGATGATCAAACAGAAAAACTAAGCTTTCAACAGAAATGGTTCTACCTCGTTCTTGCAGCGGTGGGACCGCGAGAGCCTGAACTTGTCCCCTTGCCTGCCCTGGTGCCATAAGAGCCTACACATGTCCTCCCGTGGTAGCTCCTGCCCTCTGCCCCTTCTTTGGGCAGTCCTTCACTAAATGTCCCGCATCGCCACAATGAAAACAGCCTTTCTTCTTTTTCTTTCGGCAATCCTTGCTGAGATGGCCTGGTGTCCCACAGTTAAAATATTTCTTCTTTCCCTTGCCGTTATTATCTTTACCACCCTTCTTGTTTTGCTGTTGTGGTTTCTTCTGATCCCCCTTCTTCTCGGGTGCCTTATCAGCTTTAGCGCTTTTCTCCTCATGCATAAGCGCCATTTCTACTAACTTCTCAAAGGTGGCCCCCATAGGGATGTGGGTCATAACCAACCCTTACAATGGTTCATTCAAGCCATTCACGAACCTCAGCGCCTTCTTCTCCGGCGTGTTCACTAAGTCCAAGCCAAACCTTGCTAACTGATTAAATTTATTGACATATTCTTTCACCGATCAGCTTCCTTGCTTCAATGTCAAGAACCTTTCCATATATAGATTTTCTTCCGCCCTTGAGAGAAACTTGGCCTCGAACCTACGTCTGAAATCCGCCCAAGAGTCAACAGGACGCTCCCCATTAGTGACCTCCCACCAAAACGAGGCCTCTCCCTTCATCAACCAAGTTGCTAAATGAACTCTCCTCCCTTCTTCTACTTCAAAGATTTCTAGCAATTCTTCCACCTCCTTAAGCCAATCTCTAGCTTCCACAAACGTTTCTGACCCTTGAAATAGTTTTCCACCCATAGCCTTGAATTCCTTGCACTTCTTTGCAAAAGTATTTACGCGAGGAGGATGAGGAGGAACGGGTGCAACTGGTGGTGGAGGAACATTGGCTGGACCTGCAGCGGCCCTAGTCTCCAATAGCCTCCTATACCATCCTGGTATCGTTACACCGTCGGGTAGATTAAGATCTTCAGCCATGCTGAAACGAAAAAGGAAAGATTCAAAATGGAGAATTCGAAAGATAAAGATATGTGGCTATTAGAGATTATGTTTTTCTTAAAAACTTTTCTCTTTAAATTTCTCATTAAAACATGTTTTTGAAAACATTTCTTCAAAAAATAACTATTTTTCTAAAGTATTTTTATCTGTTCTGGTAACCTTAAGCTCTGATACCACGTGTAACACCCCACGTCGATTAATGTCACTCACAAAGGGAATCCATTAACTTCCATGGAGGTTATAAGTGAATATAGAACAGAAAAATTACAACAAAACAGATAATAAATAGTACTTGGAAATCTAAAATTTCATTTTATTGCAGCGGAAATTAAACACGTTTGTTACATCATAAAACCATAGATCATAACCAAGTACAATATCCATCTTCATAAAAACAAAATACATAATCCCATTACATAAATAGCCATTAAAAAGATAACGAGTTGGACTTTACTTCAGCGGTCCAAGCTTTCCAAAGAGAGATGAAGCAATTCAATCAAACTCCACTAGAGCTAGGCCCAACCTGAGGACCTGGAGGGGGAAAAAGGATAGAAATAGAGGGGTCAGACATAAAGTCTGGCGAGTATGATAATTCTAACAATACTATTATCAAAATAACTTGACTAAGGCATAAGCTGGAAGACAAGTAAATGTCTATGAACTCTTAGGAAGATAAAGATAGTGTTTAAGATAACGTTAAAGATAATGGTAAAGGCACACCTAATTACTAACGAATGATTACTACACTGCACCGCACATTACTACACTGCACAACACCAGTCACCCTATTGTTTGATACCACTTTCTTCACACAGAAACTTTATAAATAGCCTTACGTACCCCTAGCTGGCTACATAGGTGCCGTCTGCCCCTATCTCCACTAGGTGTACCCCACTACCCACTTTCGATCAGCTCCCTACTCGTAGATACCCGTGCTGGCCCCATAGTGGGGTGTATCACTCCCCTAAAGTGGCAACCCGATAGAACTTGAGAATGCACGGCTTATACCTACACGATGCAACAACGTTTTACCTACCAGCCCGGGTCCACACACCCATATGAAACCCGTTGGACTTGCGTTGCCACCGCTCCCCGTTTTGGCCTCTTATAGTCAAGCTCAGTATGCGTGTCCCATCCTCTACTTGGGTCGAGCCCACAAAGATACGTTTGGGATACTGGTTGAAATGGTCCCCTACAAGCTACCCACCTAAGCTTGTCATTAATATATCCCACTTAACACTCTTAGTCATGTTCATTTACATGTGTGTTTGGTTAAGTCTTACTAATCGTATTTCACATGCCGCTAAGGGCACCCACTAGATTCCTCGTGCCACCCAAAGCACCTACTTAACTCCCATGTCCCACTTTACGTGTTTATCTGGTTAAGTATTTCTTAATTCTTTCAGGCCATAACCTCATAAAGACCTCTCACATTAGACTGGCATTTATGGCAGCTGGATTTGCCGGGCGGGTCCGGGCAGTCTTACACCATAAAAGAGTCTAACCTCGCGTCTTTACAACCATTATGCTTTAGTTTAGGCCCAGGACCTCTCACATTGGGCTGACATTTGTGACCACTGGATTTGTTGGGCGGGTCCGGGCAGGTTTACGTCACAAACGGGTCCACCCTCGTGTCCTAGGCATTGATTAACACGTAGAATCTTTTACCCCAGTTTTAATAATTCCCTATTCAAAATATTAATTAAGTCAACTTTTATTGATGTCCATAATTGACTCAATTATGGCCATCCACTTGTGGCATGCAAAATCATGTCAATTGCACCCCAACTTTTTAATATTAAATCCTTAATATTACCCCTACCCCACGTTTATACGTTCGCTTATTCAACGCATAATATAGGCTAGACTTGTATAGTCTAACACCTAGCACAAAGGTAAATTATCACAACATATAGACAATTAAAATAAATCTAATCATAATAGGGGTGAAACTTGCATAAACTACACATGTTAAGGATCAAAAGGTGTCAACTTGTTAAATGTCTCAATTTACATGATATGATCATAACCCAAATCTGTACATAAACTTGCATATGGGGTTTTTAGGCAACATAATGATGGTGTGAACTAGCATATGATATCACATATGTCGTAGCATAATTCTAGATGTCATAATAGATGTCATGGCATATGTTCATAACTTTTCTAATCAATCTAACTTGCATATGTAACTTGTCATATAGATCAACATAACCCAAACATGATGATTTAATTAATATAAACTAACTAGCATAAATGGCTTTCTAACATGTATGATTCATCACAACTTAGCATAGAAACTTTCAATATACATAACATCATCATAGCATGATTTACAACATATAGGATATCATCACCACATAACATAAGATTAATAACATACATGATAGAATATGACAATTCACATCATCTACTCACAATCCATTCATGACTTAACCTAATTAAAATGATAATAATCTTGTTAAGACTATCATACTCACAATTTAGAGAAGAAAAGAGAGAGTTTTTCTTTGCTTTAGGGTTGAGAGAATTAAAATCGAATTTGCTTTTCTTCTTTCTTAGTTGGCGGCGGCTCCATTGATTTCCATGGCGATGGTATGACGGTAACTATTCTATTTTAATTAGGTTTAGGGTTAGCATTAGGATGTATTTATAGGTGTAGGAAGTTATTTAGGACCATTAGATTAACCCTGAACCATGAGAACCAATCAAATGCAAAATCTGCATTTGAGCGAATCGGCCCACGGGTTGACAGCCAAACACCCTGGATTAACCACTAATCGACCCAACGGGGCTTGGGTCGACCTCAAAAATGGACCGGTTCAGTTATTCCCCTCCCACTTCGCGGTTTTGAACTTTATTGCATATTTATTTATTTAATTTTTAATTTATATATATATATATATCAATATATATATATATATATATATTTCTCTGCGCAACCCATTTCACTTAATTCTTTTCTAAAAATTAAGTATACTTTAATTTGTGAATTTTAATGTTATAAAATTACGGGGTGTTACACTCATTCTTTGAGAAGATAAAAATATCGTCTAAGAAGACCACCACAAACTTATTGAGGAACTCTCGGAAAACCCTGCTCATTAAATCAACGAAGTAAGCGGGTGCGTTTGTCTAGCCGAAAGGCATGACAAGCCACTCGAAGAAACCATTTGGAGTTCTGAACGCGGTCTTATCAATGCTGTTTTCAGCCATTCTTAGCTGATGAAACCCAGTAGCTAAATCTAATCGGGAGAAAACCGATGCACCTACAAGCTGATCGAACAAATCATCTATTCTCGGGAGTGGGTGCCTATTCTACTTGGTCAGCTTGTTTAGCTCCCTATAATCAACGCATAGGCGAAGCGAACCGTCTGCTTTATTTGCAAACACTACTGGAGCACCCCACTCAGAGATACTCCACCTTATAAACCCCTTCTCAAGCAATTCTTTAACTTGCTTGCTGTGTTCTTTCCTCACCCTTGGAGCTATGTGACTAACGGGTAAAGAAACGGGTTTTGCGTTGTCAACGAGGTATATGCGGAAATATATCTCCTGCTTCGGAGGTGAGCCCTTTACCTCTTCAAACACATCCGAGTATTCACGGACTATCATTACAGACTGCAAGTTCTCAATAGACGCATCAAGAAATTCTAGATAACTAAGCATGACGGAGTTCATGGGATTATAAGAAATTTCGAGAGTGTTACTAAGGCGAGTCATGAGTCTAACCACTCTCTTTTCGCAATCGAGGACGACACTATTACTGGTAGCCAGTCCATGCCTAGAATCAACCCATAGCCCGTGAAGCCCAAAACAAAGGCATTACATCTAAACCCAACGCTTAGTATAGATATTTTCAAATCCAAACAAACCATTCACAGATAAGCTGAGCCCCCAATTGGATTTGAAACAACCAAGGGATCCTCTACTACACTGGTGTCTAGGTGCAGAGATTCGACTAAAGCAGTAGATATAAAAGAGTGCGATGCGCCAGAATCAAATAGTGTATGAACAGGATGATCAAAAAGATAGACTAAACTTTCGACAGAAATATTTCTACCTCGTTCTTGCGGAGGTGCCGTGAGAGCGTGAACTTGTCCTCTAGAAGAAGGTCCAGCCCCCTGCCCTTGCTTCCTTGGGCAGGCCCTAGCCATGTGTCCAGTCTCACCACTGTGGAAACAGCCACCCATCTTCCTTTTCTTCTTCTTGCAGTCTTTGATCAGATGTCCAGGAATGCCACAGAAATTACACTTTCTCTTGTCATGGGGTTTGTTGTTCTTCCCGCCTTTCTTTGAATCAGCCTTATTGTTCTGCGACCCCTCCACCTTCTTATCTTGAGGCACTTCCGCTTTTGCCTCTTTCTTGCCCTTGTCTTCCTCATGTAAGAGTGTCATGTCCACTAACCTCTCGTAAGTAGCCCCCAATAGGTGCATGGGTCATAGCCAAGCTGTGAAGTGGCTCATTCAATCCCTTGACAAAACGGAGAGCCTTCTTATGAGGAGTATTCACTAAATCCAGTCCAATTCGGGCCAGCTGATTGAAATGGTTGACGTACTCATTGACTGTCATACTTCCTTGCTTAAGAGATAAGAACTTTTCCAGTTGTAAACTTCGTTCATCTTATGAGAGGAATTTCATCTCAAACCTTATTCTGAAATCCATCCATGTATCAACTGGTCTTTCAGCGTTAGTGACTTCCCACCAGTTGGAAGCTTCGTCTTTGAGCAACCATATAGCCAACTGTATCTTCTGCCTATCATCCACCTCGAACATAACAAACAGATCCTCAGTTTCTTTGAGCCAGTTCCTTGCTTCTACGATTGATTTAGTTCCCTTGAAATCCGTTCCACCCATGGCCCTAAAGTCTCTACAAAATCTTTGAGAAAGCATTTGTACGAGGAGGAGGAGGAGGAACCGCTGGAGCTGGAGGAGGAGGAATATCGGCTTGGCCCGCGTCGTTGGCCCTAGCCTCTGAGTACCTCCTAAATAAGTCAGGTATCGGTACACCCTCTGGAAGGTTAAGATTCCCAGACATGCTGAAACAAAAAAGAAAAATACAAAATGAAGGTTAGAAAGATAGTGCATATGGCTTTGGGGATTATGCCTTTCTAAATTTAAAACAACACTTTTTCTTGTAAAATGCTTCTTTATATTTCTTTTTGAAAATAGTTTTCAAAAACTATTATCTGATCTGGTAAACCTTTGCTCTGATACCAAGTGAAACACCTCACCTCCATTATGGTCACTCACAAAGGGAATGCCTTAACTTTAGTGGAGGGTTATAGGTACAAGACACAGAAAAATTTACAAGACAGATAAATTTAAGCAGCAAAATTCAAATATTTATTGCGTACGTAGTACAATACAAAAGCATTACATCAAATTGTCTCAAAATAACTTCCAAAACATTACACCATAATTTATGTCTTGATTATTTAATAAAGAAGCATAAACCCTTAGTAAAACTGCATAAATCCCCAAGTGTAGTGTCCAAAAGTCATAGCCAAGGTGAGAGAGTCCCAATCATACTTCTACTTTCTTGAAACTTGCAAAGAGTCTGACTAAGCTGGAGTATTCCCTCTCTGTTGACTCGGGGGAAAGAAACGGAAGAAAAGAAGATGAAAGAAAACAAGTCAGACAATAAGTCTGGTAAGTTCAGTGATTACTAGTATTTAAACAAGGAAAGGGATCATGACAGTAATAACAGAACATAGGACAATACCCTAATATAAGACAAGATAAGTTGAACATGTGATCGCACCCGTTACTATAATCTCTGCACCTACTGAACCATTGGTTCAACCAGCCCCACATGTTCATAACAAACGATCCCCTTAAAGATCCGCTCCTACTCGCATGCATTCATATCCTGTGTCATTCGGCCCCACTTGACTGTAGATACCTGTATTGGTCCCACCAGGGTTGTATCAGTCCCTCTGGCGGCAACTCGACATGATTCAAGATGCACAGTGTATACTACTGATGCCCAGTGCCTGCTTTTTCCACTCCGGAGTACGTGCACGCCCATACTCCATCGGAACCTACACTGGCGCACCAACCGCCCACGTTTTGACCGCTTATAATCAGTCCGGTAATCGTGCCCCACACTGCCTAGTTTCAAGGTACCATGATACATCTATGTGGGTTACTGCTGAAATGGGTCCCCATTACTAGGTTTTCTAATCAACATGTTTATTTAGTTAAGTGTCCAAGTTTACCTAACCTTACCCATCTATTTAGTTAACATGTTGAATTGGTTAAGTGTTTCCCTAACAGACTTAACCCTACCAATCCTGACTTAGCTTTAATTTATTCATTAAAACACCAACCACTCACATTGGACAGGTCTTGTTGTGGTCACTGGATATGCCAGTTGGTTCCGGGCAGATTTACACCACAACTCAGTCTAACCTTGGGTTCTTTTTGGGCTTGATGCACTAACTACCCACATTAGATGGGTCTTGTTGTGGTCACTGGATAGGCTAGTCGGTTCCGGGCAGATTTACACCACAACTCAGTCTAACCTCGGGTTAGGCATATTCGTCTTTTCTAAATTCACATATTTTCTATATATGTCTAATTTCTTTATGTAAATTAATTTTAATTTAACCATGTCATAATTAATCTTTGATTATGCTTATAGTAAATGGTATATCAAATATACCATTTTATGAACAAATCTATGCTATGAATTTTTCATATTTTCCCATCGATACCCACGTGGAACGTACACATGAATCACATAAAATGTTGGGCTAGCAAATTAGCCCAAACCCATAAACAAAAAGGGGAAATAAACAAGGGACAAGAAACAAACATAAAATAGCATACATTTAACTTATCATCTATAACTTGGCATAGAAGTATCATTAACTTAATTAAACAGGTAAAGGTGAACTTGTGACTAAGTTGGGTCTAATTGTCATGTGAACTTGATAAAGGTCTAGCATGGAGGTTTAACATATAAACACAATTTTAAACCACAACCTAGCATATTAACTTATGTATGACAAAACATAAGAAAGATACTATAAACATATTTAAATCACGACTTGGCATGATGATTTTGTGTGTTAAACATAAGAGGGCTATTATAAACATTCTTAAATCATAACTTAGCATGATAACTTATGTGTGTTAAACATAAGAGAGCTACAAATCCAATCTTGCAACATAAATAGATTCATCTTAACATGGTTCTAAATATACATGAATGTTGATCTAACATGTAAGCATGTGCTTTAGATCATAAATTTGCAAGTAACCACCAAATTATAGCATGACGTGTTTCACCGTTCTGTTGGCATAATAGACCCATTACCCAATCATAATAGATTCCAATAACATTCAATATGGTATGTTCATCATCACAAACATATAGACATGATCCATCGCAATGGTAATTTAAGATAAATAAGGATCAAACTTTATTTATCTTATACATAAGCATTATTCTATATTCAAATTACAACATGTAACGATTTCAATTAAAAGAACGCTTAAATCTGCATAATAATCGACTTACAAACTAAAACAGAATTCTTGATTTCTGATATCTGAATTCTGAAATTGGTTAGCTCGCCTTTGATGTAGATCGTTGAATTTGATTATTTTAAGTTGATTTTGATTCAGGTTTTTTTTATCTTGTATTTGAATTGGTGATGGCTACTCCAAGTTCCCTATTGACGGCATGATAGTTCTAGGGTTTTTTTGTGATTTTTAGGTTTGAGCATTGGGTTGTTTATATAGAATTTCAATTTAATTTGAGCTGTCGGATGATCCTAGGGTTAACCATAACCATTCAGTCAGGATAGGGTGACACCTCAGCCCTAATGACTCAGCAAGGAGTCAGAAAGGACCCAGCAATGACTCAGAGTATGGATCAGATAACACCACAAAGCTGTGCGGGCTCTCTGCTCAGCCTGGGCGCACTTGGCAGGTGCGCCAGTGCCACTTTTGTACTGGCGCACTTCCCAAGTGCGCCAGTGCATTTTTTTTCTTTCTTCTGGTTTTCTGCTTTAACTTCGTTCATCCATATCTCCTTCAAACGATGTACGTTTTATGCAAACTCAGACTCTATCTCAAGCAGAGTTCCGAGACGAACGCAATGGCATAACCCATATCCTTTAATTCTCGCATTTGAAATTAAATATTCTTCAATTCTTTACTATAAAGTTAATAGAAAATACGGGGTGTTACAGTTATTTCATTTATATTATTAGTCGGATATAGGAGTTCATATCGATTATATATATTGATCTGTTTTCCATGAAGATTCCATTGTTAATGGAATGTGATTTTGGGTTTATCGTGAGCTGTGTTTTAAATGACATTAGTTCTTTAACCCAGTTAAAGATAGGATTTATTTCCTAGATTTCAATAATCATTAAGTATTGGTTTTTGGAAATTAAAACTAAATTAGAGTTTTAATGAATCTTTAAATAGATTGAAAGGTGAATTTGATAACTAAAATTATCAAATTTAAGAAATGATCGAGAATGGAGTATCACCAGTTTTACTCCAAGCGATAGTTAAATCTTTAATTAGATTTGAATGTGAAATGGTAATTGAAATTACTGATAACACCATGGTGTTAGATATGAAGTATTGCCAGTTTTACTTCATGGGATGAATAGGTTGGGGTTGGGAAATTTAACAAATGATTACTTCGATAAGGTTCGCTAATCCCGACTAGTTTGGATAAACCATAATTTGGTTTGAATTGTTATTCAAAGAAAGATTAAAGAATAAATTTAAAGAATTTATCTTTGATAAAATTAATGAGAACCTTTCCCAAAGTAAAAGAATAATTGAATAAAGGAATATTCTGGATTGGAATAAGGCGTATGTTGTGTTTTTATAACACCTGTTTATTATATACGCGAGTTATTTGGAAAGGCCGGGTTTATCCCATTCTGAATAATTGATTCGACAAGGTGTCGAGGATGAAGATGGTGGTCGAAGACCGGAGGTCTTCACATAGTTTGGTTAATTACTGATGATCTTGATTGGGTTGTACACCCAAGAGGAGGGAATCAGTTGGTGATCGTCCAGACGTACTTGGAGATCGATGGATATGCAGGGAATAAGGTTCCTCCAGTTTCATTCAGACCCAGAACGAACTTGTAAATGGATTATATGCCTGACTTTGGATTTTATTCTATGTGGATTGATTTCTATTAAATAAATATATGCTTGGCGGCGGAGAATTTATTCTCTTGCTTAACGCCCTTCTCTGGGACGTACGAGCTCAGAGGTTATATATCGATAGATATCGGTCGCATGGCATGAATGGCCTGTGTGGCATGTTGAGATGCAAATGATCAAGGCTTCTATTGAAAAGTAGAGTCTTGTGGTTGATGATCAAAGCACGGCCTTGGTGGCATAGCTTTGTGTAGCGTTAATTCGCGAGTCTCACACCCCGGTGTGAACCAGAAACAGGAGAGGACTGCAGGGAGGGCATGCGTTTCCTTCTAGATAGGAGTGGTGTTTTGGGCCTTACACTCCCGGACATTTTACTTATGTGGATGATGGATTACGAGGCGCCTCGGTTATATCGGTCGATCCGGGACCGATGGAGTCATTTGGCACATTTACGCCCCATAGGGCGGAGAGTCGTATTGTACAGAGTTTAAGTTTAATCCACATCGAGTGGATCGGCCCTGAAGATCCAAGGTGCAATCGCGGATTTTCCTGAGACGTGGGCTAGATTGTCTCGAAGCGGTAAGGAAGATCCCTTGTCTTGGTTCGCAGACGGAAATCCAACTTCCAATACGTGACTTTTCGGTTTTGATTGTATACCTATATATGGTGAATAGTGGTACGGGGCACTTATGTCGTCTATAATTGATACTTATGATTGAAATTATTTTAACATTATACACCATGCACCTATAATTGTATCAATTGATTTGTTTTAACGTATCAAGCATGTTTGGCTATTATAAGGTAAAAACCCTATCCCCCGGCTTGCGTTGCATTGTGTGATAGGACTTGGGTCTTATAATAGCTTCATTTTTCCAAAAAGCATTGCGTTGTTTTGTTATATGCACTGGTATTCTTGGGAGGAAACTCGTTCCGTGTTATATGGCGTTGTCCCTTGATATATTTGATTTAAAATAAAATTTTAAATAACTGTTTTAGTTCTCACACCAGTCACATGACTGACCTGGAGTTTATTGTTTCAACCTAAACTCTGGGTGCCCCTATTTCCACACGGGCAGCTTGTAGTTTTGGTTTTGCAGATTTATATTCACAGGATCCTGGTTTACAGCTGGAACGATACTCACAAAGCTCTATATCCGTGTATTACTTTCAGTTGTGTTTTGTATTATTTTTTCGCAGTTATGTAATGTATTATAATCTTTGATATTTATCAAATGTATAATATTTATTCATACTCTGTATATTCATGTATTCTGATGGAAATTGTTGTAATAAACAATGAAATGTTCTTCTGTTTGTGTTCTGATTCGCCTTGTCCTCAACTCAATCCAGGCTTTCTGCCACGGGGAAGTTCGAGTCGTTTCATTATGGTATCAGAGCTTTGGTTTACAAAGCTCGGAGAACAAGGCACATTAGAACCACATGAAAGAATTCATCAGAGATTGGATTAGTAATATCCAATGAGAATTACTCGTTAGAGATGGGATCAGTAGTATCCTAGAACGAGTGTGAAGAGTGATATTTTGAAAATAAAATTGAAAACAATTTTTGTTTTGAAAATTTAAATCAATTATTCGTATTTGAATATTATTTTTAAATTGATTTGGACAATCAAGTATATAAAAATTTTGCATATACGTCTGATCCACGTGTATTCAAAGTTTTAAATACTGGATAGATATAGAATTACACTCTAGCCGCTCGAGGATAATTCTGATGATGTCCGGACATCATCAGTATTTATGTTCGTGTTTCGAAGGTGTGATGTCTATATATTTCCAATAGACTGGTGTGAGAACCAAAACTAGATAGGGCATATTGTTATGATTTGGCACCAAAAATGGGATTTTTGACTATATATTAAAATTATGAATTTGAAATGATAATCAACTAATTGATTGCAAATTGAGTTGTTTGATTATTGGTTGATTAATTAAAATTTGAACCATATAACAAAATTGATCAAATATTGAACTGTATTGGAAATTGTTTGGAATTGCATGCATGCATGTACATATATATGTGTATCCATTGAATAGGTCATAGCAAGGAGGCTAGAGAAGAGGAATAAAATTGTTTGCCTAACAAATAGGTACATGTTTATTATATTTCTTGGGGTTTTTGATGATTTTATGAGCCGATTGGCTGTTTCTTTTTCTTTTTGGATTGGAGAGGCCTGTATGGCAATTTCGCGATTTTCCTGGTGCTCCCATGCAGGGGAGGTTATGGCGAAATTTTTCGAAAATTTAGGGTGTTAGCCAAATTTTTGAAGAATTTGAAAAGTTCTTAGAAACTGAAAAGTTGAAGAACTTAAGCCATAATGAAAGTTGATTTGATTTGTAAAACAACTTTCAGCTTCGTTCCTTTTCGGGGATGAAAAGTTTTAAGTGGGGGAGATTGTAATAACCCAGAAATCCAAACCAATTTAAAATTTTATTTTGAAAATTTTGATGAATTTTGAATATTTAAAATGAATTATTTTAAATAATGACGACGAGAAATTTATTTTGAATAGAATTAGTATGTATATATTTATTTGAATCAACGTTAGAATATAAATATTTATTTTTAATTATAAAAGGAATTGAAAATGGCGTGGTAGTTTGAAAATTCGATTTCAACTTTCAAATGAATGTATAGGATTCAAAATAAACCGGATTTTAGCGAAACCATAAATATTAGAATCTATTTGAGAATATCTTTCAAACGAATCCGAAAAATTGAAATTTCATGGCAGGAATAAAAAGTTATGCCCAATTGAAAATTCAGAATAGTCGCTATGGAATTTTGGCCCTTAGAATGGAAATTTTGCAAACGACCTCTGTTTTTGATGAAACCACTTTTGTTGGATCCGAAATGTCAAATTATTGCTAGGTTTCAAAATTCATAATTTTTGAAATCAATATGTGAGCGTGGCAAAGGAAAATGTATTTTTAACTGTTTTGGTCAATTTCGATCGACCAGAAATGACCATTTTTCAAACAGTCTCAGAATTAGACGAAATTAATTTTGTTAGGACCATATCGTCGAAACATAGCCAGATTTATTTTTCTGAAATTTTTAGGGCCCGTATGTGGCCCCAGTAAATTGAAATGTACGTTTAAAATTCAATATAATGATTTAAATGTTAATTTAAATGAAAACCAATCGAAACATTAGAATTGAGTTACAAAACATATCCCATTGTGCTCGGAATGAGGGTAATTAGCTAGGGCGATAGTCGTTGGGTCTCGATTGGAATCCAAACAAAAAGTCAACCCTTTTTGAAAGTAAATTAAAATAATAATATATATATTTTTAAATGACTACCCCTCCCCTTAGTATTCTCTCTCCCCGTCCTTCTTTAAAAAAAAGGGGACTCGAAGCCCTAGCCACCACCGGAGCCATCCTCGCGCCGCCTATGTCCAACCCCTCGCGCGCTGCCACCTCTAGAGTGGCCTCCCCCAGTCCGCCGCCCTCCACTCTCTCTCCTCTCCCCATTGCACCCTCCACCCCTCTTCCAATCGACGGAAACGCATCGCCCCCGCCTAAATCAGGCCGTCGCGCCACCTGAATGGATCCCCACCACCACACCGACCACCCACCACCTCCCACTGCTGCCTGCGCCACCTTCAACTCCTCCAGCCACCGACGAGAAGCCCTAGTGGCTCGTGAAGGGATCGAGCACTTGGATGAAGAGAAAAAGGGTAATCCCCTTAACACAGTCATTAAGGGTTATTTCTTTTCATTGTTATCGTATAAATTGTTTTAAAAATTGAAAATTTAATATGTATGTTATTATTTTCAGATCTGAATTATTTTTTGTTTTTGTATTTATATTAGTTATAAAAATATGACTTTTAACAACAAAAAGATTATATTTTTAGAAGAGCAAGGTTATGATTTTTATATGTAGAAAGGCTTGATCTTTAATAGTAAAAAGAACAGATTATTATAAGTAGAAAGATCATATTTCTGTTATAGAAAAGATCATATTTTTGAAAGTGAAAAGATTATATTTTTGATCAAGGAAAGATAAGATTTATTTTACAGTGTAAAGATATGATTTTTAAACGTGGAAAGATACGATTTTTGGTTATATAAAAATTCGATTTTTAGTTGCGTAAATGTAACACCCTGTATTTTCTGTTAACGTTATAGTAACGAATCCAAGAACATTTAATTTCAAATGTGATAATTAAGAGATACAGGCTACGTCATTGCGTCCGTCTCGGAATTCTACTTGAGATAGAGTCTGAGTTTGCGTAAATCGGACACTGTATAAAGGAGATATGGAGGAACAAAGTTAAATAGAAAACCAGAAGAAAGAAAGAAAAAAATAAAAAAATATAATTGCATTGGCGCACTTGGGAAGTGCGCCAGTACAAAAGTTGCATTGGCGCACCTGCCAAGTGCGCCCAGGCCGAGTAGAAAGCCTACACAGCTTTCTGGTGTGATCTGATCCATACTGTGACTCATTGCTGAGTCCTTTCTGACTCCTTGCTGAGTCATTAGGGCTGAAGTGTCACCCCATCCTGACTGAATGGTTATGATTAACCCTAAGATCATCCGACGGCTTAAATTAAATTGAAATTCTATATAAACAACCCTATGCTCAAACCTAAAAATCACACAAAAATAATCATGGAACTATCATGCCGTCAGTAGAGAACTTGGGGTAGCCGTCACCAATTCAAAGACAAGATAAAAACCTGAATCAAAATCAAATTAAAGTAATCAAATTCAACGATCTACATCAAAGGTGAGCTTACCAATTTCATAATTCAGAATTAAGAAATCAAGAATTTCTTTTTAGTTTGTAAGTTGGTTATTACGTAGATTTAAACGTTCTTTTAATTGAAATCATGACATGTTGTGATTCAAATATAGAATGACGCCTATGTATAGGATAAATAAAGTTTGACTCTCAAACTACCGTTGTGATTGATCATATGTTTTTTTATGATGAGCGTATTATACTGAAAGTTATTACACTCTATTGTGATTATTATTGGATTTATTATGCCAACTGAATGGTGAAACATGTTATGCTTTGGTGATTATTGCAAGTTTATGATCTAAAACACATGCTTATATGTTAGATCAATACTCAAGTATATTTAGATCCATGTTAAGTTGAATCTATTTAGGTTGCAAGATTTGATTTATAGTTCTCTTATGTTTAACACTCATAAGTTATCATGCTAAGTTGTGATTTAAGAATGTCTACAATAGTTCCCTTAAGTTTAACACACATATGTCATCATGCTAAGTTGTGATTTAAATATGTTTATAGTAGCTTTCTTATGTTGTGATTTATAGTTCTCTTATGTTTAACACACATAAGTTATCATGCTAAGTTGTGATTTATGAATGTCTACAATAGTTCTCTTAAGTTTAACACACATAAGTCATCATGCTAAGTTGTGATTTAAATATGTTTATAGTAGCTTTCTTATGTTTTGGCATACGTAAGTTAATATGCTAGGTTGTGGTTTTAAAATTGTGTTTATATGATTAAACCACCATGCTAGACCTTTATCAAGTTCACGTGACAATTTGACCCAACTTAGTCACAAGTTCACCTTTACTCATTAATTAAGTTAATGATACTTCTATGACAAGTTACACATGATATGTTAAATGTATGCTATTTTATGTTTGTTTCATGCCTCTTGTTTATTACCCTTTTTGTTTACGGGTTTGGGCTAATTTACTATCCCAACATTTTATGTGATTCATGCGTACGTTCCATGGGGGTAGCGATGGGAAAATATGAACATTTCATGACATAGATTTGTCCATAAAATGGTATATTTGATATACCATTTATTGTGAGCATAATCAAAGGATAATTATGGCATGATTAAATTAAAATGAATTTACATAAAGAAATTAGACATATATATGGAAAATATGTAAATTTAGAAAAGACAAATATGCCTAACCCGGGGTTAGACTGAGTTGTGGTGTAAATTTGCCCGGAACCGACCGGCATTTCCAGTGACCACAAAAAGACCTGTCTAATGTGGGTGGTTAGTGCATCAAGCCCAAAAAGAACCCGAGGTTAGACTGATTTGTGGTGTAAATCTGCCCAGAACCGACCGGCATATCCAGTGACCACAACAAGACATGTCTAATGTGAGTGGTTGGTGCTTTAATGAATAAATTAAAGCTAAGTCAGGGTTGGTAGGGTTAAGTCAATTAGGGAAACATTTAACTGATTCAACATGTTAACTAAACAGATGGGTGGGGTTAGGTAAACTTGGACGCTTAACCAAATAAACATGTTGATTAGAAAACCCTAGTAACAGGGACATATTTCAACAGTAACCCACATAGATGTATCATGGTACCCTGAAACTAGGCAGGGTGAGGCATGATTACTGGGCTCATTATAAGCAGTCAAAACGTCAGCGGTTGGTGCGCCAGTGTAGGTTCTGATGGATTATGGGCATGCACGTACTCCGGAGTGGAAAAAGTAGGCATTGGGCATCAGTAGTATAAACTGTACATCTTGAATCGTGTTGGGTTGCCACCAGAGGGACTGATACACCCCTGGTGGGACCAACACAGATATCTACAGTCAAGCGGGGCCGAATGACACAGGATATGAATGCATGCGAGTAGGAGTTGATCATTAAGCGGATCGTTTGTTATGAACACGTGGGGCTGGTTGAACCAATGGTTAAGTAGGTGCAGAGATTATAGTAATGGTTGCGATCACATGTTCAACTTATCTTGTCTTATATTAAGGTATTGTCCCATGTTCTGTTATTACTGCCATGATCCCTTTCCTTGTTTAAATACTAGTAATCACTGAACTTACCAGACTTATTTTCTGACCCGTTTTCTTTCGTCTTCTTTTCTTCCGTTTCTCCCCCCTCCCCCTCCCCCGGGTCCACTGGGAGGGAATACTCCAGCTTAGTCAGACTCTTTGAAAGCTTCATGAAAGTACATGTATGATTGGGACTCTCTCACCTTGGCTATGACTTTTGGACACTACACTTGGGGATTTATGCAGTTTTATTAAGGGTTTATGCTTCTTTATCAAATAATCAAGACAGAAATTATGGTGTAATGTTTTGGAAGTTATTTTGAGACAATTTGATGTAACGCTTTTGTATTGAACTACGTATGCAATAAATATTTGAATTTCGCTGCTTAAATTTATCTGTCTTGTAAATTTTTCTGCGTCTTGTACCTATAACACTCCGCTAAAGTTAAGGCATTCCCTTTGTGAGTGACCATAACGGAGGTGGGGTGTTTCACTTGGTACCAGAGAAAAGGTTTACCAGATCAGATAAGAGTTTTTGAAAACTATTTTCAGAAAGAAATATAAAGAAGTATTTTACAAGAAAAAAAGTTGTTTTAAATTTAAAAAGGCATAATCCCCAAAGCCATATGCACTATCTTTCTATCCTTTGTTTTGAATCTTTTCTTTTTCGTTTCAGCATGTCTGGGAATCTTAACCTTCCAGAGGGTGTACCGATACCTGGCTTGTTCAGGAGTTACTTAGAGGCTAGGGCCAATGACGCAGGCCCAGCATATTCCTCCTCCTCTAGCTGCAGCGGTTCCTCCTCCTCCTCGTACAAATGATTTCTCAAAGATTTGTAGAGACTTTACGGCCATGGGTGGAAAGGATTTCAAGGGAACTGAATCATTCATAGAAGCAAGGAACTGGCTAATAGAAACTGAGGATCTGTTCGTTATCTTCGAGGTGAACGATAGGCAAAAGATACAGTTGGATGTATGGTTACTCAAAGACGAAGCTTCCTATTGGTGGGAAGTCACTAACGCTGAAAGACCGATTGAAACATGGATGGACTTCAGAACAAGGTTTGAGATGAAATTCCTCTCACCAGCTGAACGAAGTTTACAACTGGAAAAGTTCTTACCTCTTAAGCAAGGAAGTATGACAGTCAAGGTACGTCAACCAATTCAATAAGCTGGCCCGATTTGGACTGGATTTAGTGAATACTCCTCATAAGAAGGCTCTCCATTTTGTCAAGGGATTGAATAAGCCACTTCACAGCTTGGCTATGACCCATATACCTATGGGGGCTACTTACGAGAGGTTAGTGGACATGGCACTCTTACATGAGGAAGACAAGGGCAAGAAAGAGGCAAAAGCGGAAGTGCCTCAAGATAAGAAGGGGGAGGGGTCGCAAAACAAGAAGGCTAATTCAAGGTAAGGAGGGAAGAACAACAAACCCTGTGACAAGAGAAAGTGTAATTTTTGTGGCATTCCTGTACATTTGATCAAAGACTGCAAGAAGAAGAAAAGGAAGATGGGTGGCTGTTTCCATTGTGGTGAGATAGGAGACATAGCTAGGGCCTGCCCAAGGAAGCAAGGGCAGGGGGCTGGACTTCTGGAGGACAAGTTCACGCTCTCACGGCACCTCCGCAAGAATGAGGTAGAAATATTTTTGTCGAAAGTTTAGTCCATCTTTTTGATCATCCTATTCATACATTATTTGATTCTGGCGCATCGCACTCTTTTATATCTACTGCTTTAGTGGAATCTCTCCACCTAGACACCAGTATAGTAGAGGATCCCTTGTGTAACACCCCACATCCGTTAAGGTCAATCACAAAGGGAATGCCTTAACTTTAATGGAGCATTATCGGTACTGGAACAGAAATATTACAAGACAGACGTATAAAACAGCGTAAGGTTAAGTAGAAGTACTTCAAATCATTTATTAAATATAAATTGTTTACAATAAAAGCCCATCAACTTCCATTACCCAATTACATAGCCAAAATATATGCCTTGCTCAAAAACAAAGAAGCATAAAAATAAATTGTAGTATTCCCTAATAAAGCAAAGCAAGCCACAGCCAAGAGAGATCCAAGCCGTACACGAAAGAGCCTGGGATCTTGGTAACATCCGAACTAAGCTGTATTCCCACCTGCGAACCTGGGGGGAAATGGAAGAAAAAGAGGCGAAACAAAATGGATCAGTAATAAAGACGGAGTAAGTCCTAGTGACTTTCAGCATAAAAACAGGTAAAGATAACATGGCATGAATAAACTGAAAGTAAACCTAAGCATGATGATAAGTTATAGGCACGATAACTAAGATTAACATCATATGATTTTTGTCAAGTATAATATCGCAGGATTCCCATTCAAGATAAACTAAGTATAATTTCGCAAGATCTCTATCAAGCATCGCAAGATTTCTCTGCTTCACTGTTAAAATATTTCTATGATATCCATTTGCTTTGCACCACCCGTACTAGTATCCCAACCCGTGTCATGTGTTGACTATAAAATGACCCCTTACCCAATGTCATGAAATGACCCATTACTTGGTCCCACGAAACGATCTATTAATCGATCGACTCCCTACAAGTCCTAGCTCGTTCATGTGTCTATGTCATACGGGCCTATCACGAATGTAGTTACCTGTGCTGAGTCCACCATAGGGTGTATCAACCCCTAGGGTGCCAACCCCCGACACGAATCAAGCACGCACAGTGTAAACCTACTGATGCCCAATGCCTGCTTTTTCAAATCCGGACTATGTGCATGACCATAGTCCGCCTGAACCAACACTGGCACACCAACTCAGCCGTCGTTCTGGTCGCTTACAATCAGCCTAGTAATCGTGCCCCACCCTGCCTAGTTCCAAGGTACCATGATACATCTAAGTGGGTTACTGCTGAAATGGACCGCATAACTAGGGTTTCCGTCCAACAGGTTAAGTGTTGTCATTTAAATTTGTGACTTAACCCTTATCAGTCTAGCATGTCAAGTTTGTTAAGTGTTATCATTCAATTTCGTGACTTAACCCGCCTACGTGTCATGTCAAATTGGATAATTGTTGTCGTTCAAGTTCATGACTTAGCCCTACAAATCATGTGTCAAGTTGGTTTAGTATATTCAAGCGGTTCATGACTTAACCCTACCAAATCATCGTGTCAAATTGGTTAAGTATATTCAAGCGGTTCATGACTTAACCTTACCAAATCATCGTGTCAAATTGGTTAAGTATATTCAAGCGGTTCATGAATTAACCCCACCAAATCATCGTGTCAAATTGGTTAAGTATATTCAAGCGGTTCATGACTTACCCCACCAAATCATCGTGTCAAATTGGTTAAATATTATCTATATGTTCAAGTTGACTTAGCCCTGCCACGCGTCATGTTATATTGGTTAAGTGTTCTCCCTTGTGTTAAATTAACCCAACAGTGTATCATGTCATATAGGTTAAGTGTCATCAATCAATTCAAGTTAACTTAACCCACCCACTTGTCATGTTATGTTGGTTAAGTGTTATTAATCTACTCAACAACACCCACTTGTCTAATTGACATGTTAAAATGGTTAAGTGTCCTCAAGCGATCAAGTTCAGGTTTACTTAACTCCTCCACTTGTCTAATTATGTGTTATATTAGTTAAGTGTCATATTTCCAGTCACGTTAACTTAACCTTACCCTTCTTAACAGGTTTCATTAGCATTTATTATTTACTAATGCATCAACCTCTCACATTGGACTTATTTGCGGTCACGGGATATGTCGGGGGGGTTCCGGGCAGAATTACACCGCAAACCCATTCCAACCCCGGGTTCAAGCATTCAATGCACTAACCTCTCACATTAGACATATTGTTGCAGTCACTGGATATGCCAGGAGGTTCCGGGAAGAATTACACCACAACTCAGTCTAACCTCGTGTTAGGCATCACCACAACCTAGTCTTTGCCTACGACCTCTCACATTAGACTATTATTGTTGTGGTCATTGGATATGCCGGGCGATTACGGGCAGAATTACACCACAACTCAAGTCTAACCTTGTGTCAAAGGCATTGTTAATTACATATGTGTCATATAATTCAAAATTCCCAACTTTACATATTAATAAACATATGCCTAAGTTCCAAATTACATGCCCATTAATATATGTACCCAATTCTAGTCAGTTTACATATGTCCAATTCTTGCCTATTTACATGTATGCCAAGTTTACGCCATTTTACCCATATCAAGTTCTAGCCAAAATTACATGTATCAAGTTTCATACCCAAATAAACCCAAATCATGATTCATGATGTAGTTATCCCAAACTATAATCTTTTTATTACAATACATGTCAGTTGCCCAAGTTCATAATACATGTTTATGCCAATTATCAAGTTTACAATCGCTTTCATGTTCAAATTCCCAATTCTAAATATGCCTAATTAACATAAACCCAATCTTTTGATTAGATTTACATAGTCCCAAACTCGTGATTTAATTTACAAGCCAATCCCCATTCTTGCAATTACCATTATAATGACAATCCCAAATATCCAATTTTAGGTTAATGGTAGCAATACCTAAATATCCAATTTTTATGTTATGCCTTCGATTCTACCAAACACATATCCAACTAGGCAATATCCCAATATTTCCCTGTATTCAAACGTACGCAAATCACGATTTAGGCCTAAGTTCGAAATTGACCAAGGTTCATCAAAAGAAAATAAATAGGGGAAGATAGAATTTTGCATAAAAACAAGATCAGAGAGAAAAACATCATCACAGGCATGAAGATTAAAACTTGATAATAATATCAACATGAATCAAGAAAACTTATTTACAACAGGCTGAATAGATCATGAACTTGACGTGAGAAAAGATAGACAACTCTCAAAACTCAAGATTCAAGAAGCAACGGAGATAGGTCTGAATCGATAAACATACTTAAATCCAATTCCACTTTATTCCATGACTATATCATAATTAAATATTTGAATCTAAAAGCAACTAGAACTTACACATCGTGGACTGAGAAATTAAGATGCAGAAGTTGATTCTAGAATGCAGTCGTTGAACATTGAATCTCAATTTGATTGAAAATCCCCATCTTGCGTTGCTTGAAGAAGAAGGTAGAAGAATTCCCTTGATTTGATTAACTTTATTTTTAATTTAATTTTGAAGAAGAAGATGCCATGTCCATCAAGAATTTGTGCAGCATAAGGTTAGAGAAGAAAGGTGTGAGAAGGAATGGGGAGTAGGTGGGTTTATATAGGATTAGGAGAACGAATCTAGACTGAAAATGAGACCAAAAACATCAGAATGAACCCAGGCTCAAAACTGGGTTTCAGCACCAGGTCGACCCCCAGGTCGACCGTAGGGTCGACCTGGCCCCTTGGAGGTCGACCATAGTGTCGACCCCCAGGCCGACCTGGTTCTGGGCGGGAAAATTCCCGCCCAGTCTGCGCTGGGGTTTGAATTCGAATTTCGAATTCGAATTCGAGCTGTTTTTCTGTTTTGAAAATCCTTGAAACTTCGGAGGGTCATATCTCCCTCATACGGACTCCATTTTTCGAAAACTCAGACTCGATATCATGCAGAATTCGGAGACGAACGCAATGGCGCAACCCGTTTTCCCTGATTCTTTTTTTAAGATTTAATTCTGCCTTGATTTATGATCTTAATATGTTATTAAAATACAGGGTATTACATTCTCCCCTCCTTAAAGGATTTCGTCCCCGAAATCTCCAAGTTAAGAAGAATGTGTCCTACCATCCATCATCCATCTACTCAAAACATCCTCCAAAGGCCATCATTGTCCTAAAAGATTTCTAATGTTGTATGAACATATGCAAAAAGTGTGTGTATATGCTCCTTATCTAATGCAAATGATCAGGCCTGATTGATCTTCTTAATGCAAATATGTTTAGTGTCATGAGTCCAACATGTATGCAAATAGTCCTATTCACATGAACACTGTATGAGTGCACAAACATCCATCCATATGCAACATCCACATGATAACACGTTCAATTTCATCTATAAACAAATGTAAACACTCATGCATATGCAATATGAAAGGTGACTGAGCCGATCTAGTGTCTAATGTGCGTGTATATGCATCCACTTGCAACCACTTGCAACCATCAATCATAACATGTCTCAAACACATGTTTACACCCAATTGTTCCAACCTAAAGATATAGTCGAATTATAGAAGCAAGTAAAAACTTTGTGCCCATTAGGTAATGTCAAAACTAGAAATCTACGTCACATATATACTGATTAGGAGAAGAACTCCCTAAGCACCAGCCCCGAAGACCGAAATCAACATCAGACTGATACCTAAAGAATTTCTCAACCCAACCAATATATATGTTTCTAGGAAACTAAGCATGATGGACTTCTTTTAGGTCACAAGAAATCCCTTCCTAAAAGTAACCCATATCTATAAAACCCAAAAAGTTTAGTCAACCCAACGAACTCCTTCAAGCATGTATTACTAACAGATGAGTCAAACTCCCTATGGGGTTTGCAATAGAAATAGGATTGAGAATAGGACCGAGAGGAAATACTTAAAAGGTAGCATGCAAGTAAGATTTACAGGAAAAGAGGGATCAAGGATATACTCTTAAAAAGAGATATGATGCGCGTATCTAGTCTTCAGTCTTCTAAGTTGCATTTCCTTGAGCTTAACTTCATTGTGCTTTTACTGTCTTTAACTTCACAATTTTGCAGCTTCTTAATTCCTTTTCCAAAATATGCGTTGGAACTCATTTCATGTTGCCTCCCGTTCCATTTTCACTTGTTCTCCTTCTAGTATACTCGGCTCAACATAACTGCGTATTCATGGTTTCATGCAAGCTCTCCAAAATTCACTAGTGAATCCTGGATCTCGTTTACTCACTATAAGGTATTCCATGCAGAAGAACTATGTCTTGAAAATAAACAAATGTCAACCATGTTGCTAAATGTACTTACTAAGCTGATTTTCTATAACTCATGCATAAGGGAAATGAACCATCCGCCTTAGTGGCAAACACTACTCGAGCGGATCAATGAATGTATCAAGAGACTCTAGGTAACTAAGCATGGCAGAACCCTAAAGGTTACACTAGACTTCGAGGGCATTACCGAGGCAAGTCAAGTGTCCAGCTACCCTCTTTTCATACTCGAGAATGGTATCATTTCCGGATAACCACTCCATCCCTAGAATCAACCCATAGCCCAAAAACATAAGCATTACCTCTAAACTCAACACTTGGCATAGACATTCTCAAATCCAAACAAGTCATGAATAAATGAGCCGATTCCCCAATAGGATTTGAGACGAAAATGGGATCCTCTACCACGCTAGTACTAAGGTGCAGAGACTCAACTATCGAAGCAGAATTAAAAGGATGTGATGTACAAAAACAATGTTCCCACGGTATGATAGAAAAGAAAAGCCAAACTTTTAATAGAAACGTTACCACCTCTCTTAGGTATGCTAGTAGTAAGAGCATACAATTGCCCTCTCGACGATCTTGTCCTTGCCCTATAATACTTAACTACATGTCCCTTTTTACCATACTAACGATACTCTCTCTTGTCATGGGTTTTATTATTCTTTCACTTTGGCTCTTCCCTTTCACCTTTTCCTCCTTCGTGGATTAAGCCATATCAACAAGTTTCTCATCCTTAGGCTTGTTTTCTTTATCCTCGTTCTTACTATCCTTGTATAGCTTGTTGACAAGTTTCTCAAAAGCTACCTCCATCACACGACAACCCTACAAAGCTTGAAATAAGATTAGTCGCAAGTAAAACTACTGCGGCTACAGATGGAGGTTGGGCACTCCTTTGCCCTCCAACATGTGTCATGCGCCTACAAAACTATGGTGAAAAGAGAGAAAGAAGAGATTCAAAGAGAGAATCAAAAGATAGTGCATATGGCTTTGGGGAATATGCCTTTCGTAAAACAGAACTTTTCTTAGAAAAATGCTTCTTTGTAAACGTTTTAAAAATAATTTCAGAAGGTTTTTAAAAGCCTTTGCCCAGTCTGGTAACCTTCTGCTATGAAACCAAATGTAACGCCTCACATCCGTTAAGGTCGCTCACAAAGGGAATGCCTTAACTTCAATGGAGCATTATGTGTACTAGAATAGAAATATTACAAGACAGACATATAAAACAGCGGAAGGTAAAGTAGAAGTACTTCAAATCATTTATTAAATATGAATTGTTTACAATAAAAGCCCATCAACTTCCAATACCCAATTACATAGCTAAAAGAGTTGTCTTGCTAAAAAAAAGAAGCATAAAAATAAATTGTCGTATTCCCTAATAAAGCAAAGCAAGCCATAGCCAAGAGAGATCCAAGCCGTACACGAAAGAGCTTGGGATCTTGGTAACATCCGAACTAAGCTGTATTCCCACCCTGCGAATCTGGGGGGAACGGAAGAAAAAGAGGCGAAACAAAACGGATCAGTAACAAAGACGGAGTAAGTCCTAGTGACTTTCAGCATAAAAACAGGTAAAGATAACATGGCATGAATAAACTGAAAGTAAACATAAGCATGATGACAAGCTACATGCACGATAACTAAGATTAACATCATATGATTTTTGTCAAGTATAATATCGCAGAATTCCCATTCAAGATAAACTAAGTATAATTTCACAAGATTTCTATCAAGCATCGCAAGATTTCTCTGCTTCACTATTAAAATATTTCTATGATATCCATTTACTTTGCACCACCCGTACTAGTATCCCAACCCGTGTCATGTGTTGACTATAAAATGATCCCTTACCCAATGTCATGAAATGACCCATTACTTGGTCCCACGAAACGATCTATTAATCGATCGGCTCCCTACAAGTCCTAGCTCGTTCATGTGTCTATGTCATACGGCACTATCATGGATGTAGTTACCTGTGCTGAGTCTACCACAGGGTGTACCAAGCCCAAGGGTGCAAACCCCCGACACGAATCAAGCACACATAGTGTAAACCCACTGATGCCTAAAGCCTGCTTTTTCAATTCCGGACTACGTGCATGACCATAGTCCGCCTAAACCTACACTGGCGCACCAACTTAGCCGTCGTTCTGGTCGCTTACAACCAGCCCAGTAATCGTGCCCCACCCTGCCTAGTTCCAAGGTACCACGATACATCTAAGTGGGTTACTACTAAAATGGACCGCGTAACTAGGGTTTCCATCCAACAGGTTAAGTGTTGTCATTTAAATTCGTGACTTAACCCTTATCAGTCTAGCATGTCAAGTTGGTTAAGTGTTGTCATTCAAGTTCGTGACTTAACCCGCCTACGTGTCATGTCAAATTGGCTAAGTGTTGTCGTTCAAGTTCAAGTTCATGACTTAGCCCTACAAATCATGTGTCAAGTTGGTTAAGTATATTCAAGCGGTTCTGTACTTAACCCTACCAAATCATCGTGTCAAATTGGTTAAGTATATTCAAGCGGTTCATGACTTAACCTTACCAAATCATCGTGGCAAATTGGTTAAGTATATTCAAGTGGTTCATGACTTAACCCCACCAAATCATTGTGTCAAATTGGTTAAGTATATTCAAGCGGTTCATGACTTAACCCCACCCAATCATCATGTCAAATTGGTTTCGTATACTCAAGCGGTTCATGACTTAACCCCACCAAATCATCAGGTCAAATTGGTTAAGTATTTCAAGCGGTTCATGACTTAAACCCACCAAATCATCATGTCAAATTGGTTGAATATTATCTATATGTTCAATTTGACTTAACCCTGCCATGAGTCATGTTATATTGGTTAAGTGTTCTCCTTGTGTTAACTTAACCCACCAGTGTATCATGTCATATCGATTAAGTGTCATCAATCAATTCAAGTTAACTTAACCCACCCACTTGTCATGTTATGTTGGTTAAGTGTTATTAATCTACTCGACCGCACCCACTTGTCTAATTGACATGTTAAAATGGTTAAGTGTCCTCAAGCGATCAAGTTAGGGTTTACTTAACCCCCTCCACTTGTCTAATTAATGTGTTACATTGGTTAGATGTCATTAGTCCAGTCGCGTTAACTTAACCTTACCCTTCTTAATAGGTTTCATTAGCATTTACTATTTACTAATGCATCAACCTCTCACATTGGACTTATTTGCGGTCACTGGATATGCCGGGTGGTTCCGGGCAGAATTACACCGCAAATCCATTCCAACCTCGGGTTCAAGCATTCAATGCACTAATCTCTCACATTAGACATATTGTTGCGGTCACTGGATATGACGGGCGGTTCCAGGCAGAATTACACCACAACTCAGTCTAACCTCGTGTTAGGCATCACCACAACCAAGTCTTTGCCTACGACCTCTCACATTAGACTATTATTGTTGTGGTCACTAGATATGCCGGGCGGTTCCGGGCAGAATTACACCACAACTCAAGTCTAACCTCGTGTCAAAGGCATTGTTAATTACATATGTGTCATATAAGTCAAAATTCCCAACTTCACATATTAATAAACATATGCCCAAGTTCCAAATTACATGCCCATTAATATATGTACCCAATTCTAGTCAGTTTACATATGTCCAATTCTTGCCTATTTACATGTATGCCAAGTTTACGCCATTTTACCCATATCAAGTTCTAGCTAAAATTACATGTATCAAGCTTCATACCCAAATAAACCCAAATCATGATTCATGATGTAGTTATCCCAAACTATAATCTTTTTATTACAATACATGCCAGTTGCCCAAGTTCATAATACATTTTTATGCCAATTATCAAGTTTATAATCGCTTTCATGTTCAAATTCCCAATTCTACATATGCCTAATTAACATAAGCCCAATCTTTCGATTTGATTTACATAGTCCTAAACTCGTGATTTAATTTACATGCCAATCCCCATTCTTGCAATTACCATTATAATGACAGTACCCAAATATCCAATTTCAGGTTAATGGTAGTAATACCTAAATGTCCAATTTTTATGTTATGCCTTCGATTCTACCAAACACATATCCAACTAGGCAATATCCCAATATTTCCCTGTATTCAATCGTACGCAAATCGCGATTTAGGCCTAAGTCCAAAATTGACCAAGGTTCATCAAAAGAAATTAAATAGGGGAAGATAGAATTTTGCATAAAAACAAGATCAGAGAGAAAAACATCATCACTGACATGAAGATTACAACTTGATAATAATATCAACATGAATCAAGAAAACTTATTTACAACAGACTGAATAGATCATGAACTTGACATGAGAAAAGATAGACAAGTCTCAAAACTCAAGATTCAAGAAGCAACGGAGATAGCTCTGAATCGATAAACATACTTAAATCCAATTCCACTTTATTCCATGACCATATCATAATTAAATATTTGAATTTAAAAGCAACTAGAACTTACAGATTGTGGACTGAGAAATTAAGATGCAGAAGTTGATTCTGGAATGCAGTCGTTGAACGTTGAATCTCAATTTGATTGAAAATCCCCACCATTCGTTGCTTGAAGAAGAAGGTAGAAGAATTCCCTTGATTTGATTAACTTTATTTTTAATTTAATTTTGAGGAAGAAGAAGAAGCCATGTCCATCAAGAATTTGTGCAGCATAAGGTTAGAGAAGAAAGGTGTGAGAAGGAATGGGGATTAGGTGGGTTTATATAGGATTAGGCGAATGAATCTAGACTGAAAACGAGACCAAAAACATCAGAATGAACCAAGGCTCAAAACTGGGTTTCAGCACTAGGTCGACCCCTAGGTCGACCTGGCCCCTGAGAAGTCGACCATAGTGTCGACCCCCAGGTAGACCTGGTCCTGGGCGGTAAAATTCCCGTCTAGTCTGCGCTGGGGTTTGAATTTGAATTTCAAATTTGAATTCGAGCCGTTTTCCTATTCTGAAAATCCTTGAAACTTCATAGGGTCATATCTCACTCATACGGACTCCGTTTTTCGAAAACTCAGACTCGATTTCATGCAGAATTCCAAGACAAACGCAATGACGCAACCCATTTATCCTGATTCTTATTTTATGATTTAATTCTGCCTTGATTTATGATCTTAATATGTTAGTAAAATACAGGGTATTACACCTTGGTTGTTTCAAATCCATTTGGGGGCTCAGCTTATTTGTCAATGGTTTGTTTGGATTTGAAAATATCTATACTAAGCTTTGGGTTTAGATGTAATGCCTTTGTTTTGGGTTCACGGGCTAAGGGTTGATTCTAGGCATGGACTGGCTATCCAGTAATGGTGTCATCCTCGATTGTGAAAAGAGAGTGGTCAGACTCATGACTCGCCTCGGTAACACTCTCAAAATTTCTTATAATCCCATGAACTCAGTCATGCTTAGTTATCTAGAATCTCTTGATGCGTCTGTTGAGAACTTGCAGTCTGTAATGATAGTCTAAGAATACTCGGATGTGTTTGAAGAGATAAAGGGCTTACCTCTGAAGCGGGAGATAGACTTCCACATATAGCCTGTTGATAATGCAAAGACCGTTACTTTACCTGTTAGGCACATGGCCCCAAGGGAGAGAAAGGAGCTCAGCAAGCAAATCAAAGAGCTGCTTGAAAAGGGGTTCATAAGACGGAGTATTTCTGAATGGGGTGCTCCGGTAGTGTTCGCAACCAAAGCTGATGGCTCACTTCGCCTGTGCGTTGATTATAGGGAGCTAAACAAGCTGACCCAGAAGAATAGGCACCTACTCCTATGAATAGATGATTTGTTCGATCATCTTGTCGGTGCATCGGTTTTCTCCAAATTAGATTTAGCTACCGGGTTTCATCAACTAAGAGTGGCTAAAGACAGCATTGATAAGACCGCGTTCAGAACTCCAGATGGTTTCTTCGAGTGGCTTGTCATGCCTTTCGGCTTGACAAGCGCACCCACTTACTTCGTTGATTTAATGAGCAGGGTGTTTCGAGAGTTCCTCAATAAGTTTTTGGTGGTCTTCGTAGACGATATTTTGATCTTCTCAAAGAATGAGGAAGAGCATGCTCAACATCTAAAGAAAGTCATGGATACTCTCCGTGCACATCAGCTAAAAGCCAAATTCTGCAAATGCCATTTCTGGAGAAAAGAAGTTAGGTTCCTTGGACACGTGGTGTCCAAAGAGGGGATAGCTGTGGACCTCGCGAAAGTGGTTGTTGTGCAAGATTGGAAGGTTCCTCGAAATGCAAGCGAAGTCCAAAGCTTCCTCGGGCTAGCAGGCTTTTATCGAAAGTTCATCAAAGATTTTGAAAAAATCTCAGCTCCACTTACAAGGTTGACGAAGAAGAACCTATCTTTCAATTGGGATTACAATATTGCTTTCCAACTTTTGAAACGGGCTCTAGCAACAGCCCCAGTTCTGACATTGCCTGATGGAAGCAAGATGTTTACAGTATACACAGATGCATGTGGAACGGGACTTGGCGCTGTTCTGATGTAAAAAGAGAAGGTAGTGGCTTATGGTGGAAGGCAGTTAAAAGTACATGAGAAAAACTACCCAACCCACGACCTAGATTTGGCAGCCATCATTTTTGCGCTTAAGTCTTGGCGCCATTACCTCCTAGGTGAGAAATTTGAATTGCATACTGACCATAAATCGTTGAAATACCTTTTCTCGTGGAAAGATCTCAACTTGAGGCAGCAAAGATGGATGGAGTTTCTTGCCTCATACGATTTTGAGATTTCCTACACTCCTGGCAAGGGGAAGGTAGTAACGGACGCCTTAAGTAGAAAGAAACTAACCTTAAGCCCTCTCTTTGTGGAAAGGCAAAGCTTGGAGTTCAAAGAAAGCTTTAACTTCAGACTCTCCACTGACTTTGTACTTAGCTTGCCAGCAACATTAGAAGTATGGCCAACTCTATTAGACTCAATCGGAGCTGCGCAAAGAGAAGACCCTCAGCTAGCCGATGTGGTGGACAAGTTAATTAGTGGTGAGACTTCTAATCACCTCAATAGATACTCCATTGATGACAAGGGCTGGTTAAGATGAGATGGAAGACTGTGTGTCCCAGAAGCAATGGGCTTGGTTAAGGCGGTTCTAGAAAAGGCACACCATTCCAAACTGACCATATACCCAGGCAGAGACAAAATGTATAAAGACATCAAAAGAGTTTTCTTTTGGAATGGCATGAAGCAAGAAGTAGCTGAATTTGTTTCTAAGTGTTTAATATGCCAACAAGTCAAGGCGGAGCAGAAGAAGCCTGGTGGTCTGCTCCATCCTCTAGAGGTCCCACAGTGGAAATGGGATAGCATCACGATGGACTTTATAGATGGGTTGCCTAGGTCAAGAAGGGGCAATACCAGCATTTGGGTAATAGTGGACAGGCTCACAAAAAGCGCCCACTTTATACCCGTCAAGAGTAGAAGGACTGCGCCCTCATCTCTAGAATCCATATATCTCAAAGAGATAGTTCGACTCCATGGGATACCCTCCAGCATAGTGAGTGATCGAGACCCTATCTTCACGAGCGAGTTTTGGAAGAGTTTACAAGAGGCTATAGGCACACAGTTATGATTAAGCACCGCCTATCACCCTGAAACTGATGGCCAAACAGAAAGAGTCAACAGAGTATTAGAAGACCTCTTGAGATTATGCATTATTAACTTCGGAGGTACATGGGAGGATCATCTACCTTTGGTGGAAATCGCTTATAACAATAGCTACCAAGCCACCATAGGCATGGCGCCTTTCGAAGCTTTATATGGAAGACCGGGCAGGTCACCGACTTGCTGGTGGGAGTCCACAGACAAGCTCATACTTGGACCAGACATGATTAGGGAAACTTCAGAGAAAGTAGGCTTGATACGAAGAAGAATGAAGATTGCCCAAGATAGACAGAAGTCCTACGCAGACAAAAGAAGATCTGACCTTGAGTTCGAAGTTTGAGACAAGGTGTTCCTTAAAGTATCTCCTTTGAGGAACGCCGTTCGCTTTGGATCCGCAGGAAAGTTAGCACCAAGATTTGTAGAGTTGTTCCCTATCATTGAGAAGATTGGGAAGATGGCTTATAGGGTACAGCTGCCCGAACAATTGGCCGGGGTTCATAATGTATTTCATGTCTCTCACCTTCGGAAGTGCATATACGAGTCGGCGGAAGTGGTAGAACCAAGCATGCTAGAGGAAGTAGTAGTTGAACGAGAAGCAACTGTGAGAAAGGTTCCAACCCATATCTTAGGAACAGAAGTCAAAATGCTACGCAACCGTGAAGTTAAGCTCGTCAAAGTTCAATGGAGCAACACTGAGGAATACGCGACTTGGGAAACTGAGGATAGAATGCGCGCAGCCTACCCTTTTCTTTTTGATGGTACATCCTTGATTTCTTTTCCCTTAAGTTTATGCTCGTATCTATCTTTTTAGGTATATCTCCGCGATTCTATCCTTTATCCTTAGGTAGAAACCCATTTGGATGAAAAAATGTAATTGAAACATGTTATGGTTGATGGTTGCAAGTGGTTGCTAGTGGTTGCTCGTGGATGCATATACACACACATTCGGTATTAGATCGGCTCAGCCACTTCCATATCACATATGCATATATGTACTTGTATATGGATTGAAACTTGATGTGCTATCATATGGACGTTGCATTTGTATGAATGATTGTGCACTCATGTAGAAAAAATTTGAATAGGAAAAATTGCATTCATAATGGACTCATGGCACTGACATAATTTGCATTAAGGAGGTCAATTGAATCAGTAGACTGCCTGATTTTGCATTAGATAAGGAAATGTACACACACTATTCATATAATCATGAAGCATTAGAAATCTTTTAGGGACAACGGATGCCTGTGTTTGATGGTTGAGTAGATGGGTGATTGGATGGAATGATATAAGTTCTTCCCGACTTGAAGATTTCAGGGACGAAATCCTAAAAGGAGGGGAAAATGTAACACCCCATATTTTCTGTTAACGTTATAGTAAGAAATCCAAGAATATTTAATTTCAAATTTTAGAATTAAGGGATACGGGTTACGCCATTGCGTTCGTCTCAGAATTCTGCTTGAGATAGAGTCCGAGTTTGCGTAAAACGGACACCTGTAAGAAGGGGATATGGACGAACGAAGTTAAACAGAAAACCAGAAGAAAGAAAGAAAAAAATAAAAAAAAATATAATTGCACTAGCGCACTTGGGAAGTGCGACAGTACAAAAGTTGCACTGGCGCACTTGCCAAGTGCGCCCAGGCCGAGCAGAAAGCCTGCACAGCTTTCTGGTGTGATCTTATCCATATTGTGACTCATTGCTGAGTCCTTTCTGACTCCTTGCTGAGCCATTAGGACTGAGGTGTCACCCTATCCTGACTGAATGGTTATGATTAACCCTAAGATCATCCAATGGCTTGAATTAAATTGAAATTCTATATAAACAACCCTATGCTCAAACCTAAAAATCACACAAAAATAATCCTGGAACTATCATGCTGTCAGTAGAGAACTTGGGGTAGCCGTCACCAATTCAAAGACAAGATAAAAACCTGATTCAAAATCAAATTAAAGTAATCAAATTCAACGATCTACATCAAAGGCGAGCTTACCAATTTCAGAATTCAGAAACCAAGAATTCCTTTTTATTTTGTAAGTTGGTTATTACGTAGATTTAAACATTCTTTTAATTGAAATCATGACATGTTGTAATTCGAATACAGAATGATGCCTATGTATAGGATGAATAAAGTTTTATTCTCAAACTACCGTTGCGATTGATCATATGTTTGTGATGAGGAGCGTACTATATTGAAAGTTATTGGAATCTATTGTGATTGGTGTTGGATTTATTATGCCAACCGAATGGTGAAACATATTATGCATTGGTGATTACTTGCGAGTTTATGATCTAAAACACATGCTTATATGTTAGATCAATACTCATGTATATTTAGATCCATGTTAAGTTGAATCTATTTAGGTTGCAAGATTTGATTTATAGTTCTCTTATGTTTAACTCGCCTAAGTTATCATGCTAAGTTGTGATTTAAGAATGTCTACAATAGTTCTCTTATGTTAACACGCATAAGTCATCATGCTAAGTTGTGATTTAAATATGTTTATAGTAGCTTTCTTATGTTTTGGCATACATAAGTTAATATGCCAGGTTGTGGTTTTAAAATTGTGTTTATATGATTAAACCACCATGCTAGACCTTTATCAAGTTCACGTGACAATTAGACCCAACTTAGTCACAAGTTCACCTTTACTCGTTAATTAAGTTAATGATACTTCTATGGCAAGTTACACATGATAAGTTAAATGTGTGCTATTTTATGTTTGTTTCATGTCTCCTATTTATTGCCCTTTTTGTTTATGGGTTTAGGCTAATTTACTAGCCCAACATTTTATATGATTCATGCGTATGTTCCATGGGTGTAGCGATGGGAAAATATGAATATTTCATGGCATAGATTTGTTCATAAAATGGTATATTTGATACATCATTTATTGTGAGCATAATCAAAGGATAATTATGGCATGATTAAATTAAAATGAATTTACATAAAGAAATTAGACATATATATAGAAAATATGTAAATTTAGAAAAGATGAAGATGCCTAACCCGAGGTTAGACTGAGTTGTGGTGTAAATCTGCCCGGAACCGACCGGCATATCCAGTGACCACAACAAGACCGTCTAATATGGGTGGTTAGTGCATCAAGCTTAAAAAGAACCCGAGGTTAGACTGAGTTGTGGTGTAAATCTGCCCGAAACCGACCGGCATATCCAGTGACCACAAGAAGACCTGTCTAATGTGAGTGGTTGGTGCTTTAATGAATAAATTAAAGTTAAGTCAGGATTGGTAAGGTTATGTCAATTAGGGAAACACTTAATCGATTCAACATGTTAACTAAACAGATGGGTGGGGTTAGGTAAACTTGGACACTTAACCAAATAAACATGTTGATTAGAAAACCCTAGTAACAGGGACCCATTTCAGCAGTAATCCACATAGATGTATCATGGTACCTTGAAACTAGGCAGGGTAGGGCACGATTACTGGGCTGATTATAAGCGGTCAAAACGTCGGCGGTTGGTGCGCCAGTGTAGGTTCCAACGGAGTATGGGCGTGCACGTACTCCGGAGTGGAAAAAGCAGGCACTGGGCATCAGTAGTATACACTGTGCATCTTGAATCGTGTTGGGTTACCACCAGAGGGGCTGATACACCCCATGGTGGGACCAGCACGGGTATCTACAGTCAAGCGGGGCCGAATGACACAGGACATGAATGCATGCGAGTAGGAGCCGATCATTAAGGGGATCGTTTGTTATGAACACGTGGGGCTGGTTGAACCAATAGTTCGTAGGTGCAGAGACTATAGTAATGGGTGCAATCACATGTTCCTCTTATCTTATATTAGGGTATTGTCCTATGTTCTGTTATTACTATCATGATCCCTTTCCTTGTTTAAATACTAGTAATCACTGAACATACCAGACTTATTGTCTGACCCATTTTCTTTCGTCCTCTTTTCTTTCGTTCCCCTCCCCCCTAGATTTGCAGGGAGGGAATACTCCAGCTTAATCAGACTCTTTGCAAGTTTCAAGAAAGTATATGTATGATTGGGACTCTCTTACCTCGGCTATGGCTTTTGGATACTACATTTGGGGGTTTATGCAGTTTCATTTATGGTTTAAGCTTCTTCAATAAATAATCAAGACAGAAATTATGGTGTAATGTTTTGGAAGTTATTTTGAGACAATTTGATGTAATGCTTTTGTATTGAACCACGTATGCAATAAATATTTAAATTTCGCTGTTTATATTTATCTGTCTTGTAAATTTTTCTGTGTCTTGTACCTATAACCCTCCACCAAAGTTAAGGCATTCCCTTTGTGAGTGACCTTAACGGAGGTGGGGTGTTTCAGTAAAAATATGATTTTTGTATAGTAGCGAAATATAATTTATATATATATATAGCACAAAGATGCGATTTTTATTTACATAAAGAAACGATTTTTATTTGTGTTTACAGAGGATAAAAATATAATCTTTATATAGGAAGTAGCATTGTTAAAAATATAATTTTTAACACAAACGGTGTTGAACAGATCTCATTGGAAACACGGCGAAGTTTTCCTACATATGAAGACTTTTGGTTTAGCTTCTCAGTGAGAACTTCTCACTGTTATTTTATTTTCTAGTTGAAATATATACTAGGATGCAGACGGTGCTTAGCAGCACCTGACACCCATCGTCCACAGACCATGGATGACTTGTTTGGTTGATTGCTGTGTTGTGAAAATTGATTGTGTGATGTGGAATGAATAAATATTTTATAGTTAAAAATATAATTTTAACATGTATATAAAATAAATATTTATAAACAAATCGGATGATTTGTTTATATACACACATTTGACTGATATTGATTGGGACTAGGAATTTTACACATCGCCCAACGGCGTAGATAAAACCTATGTTTGATTATTTGAAACCCCACGCACGTATTAGGATGATATTGGACATACACTAATCCCAATAATTAATTGTATGTCAATCGATTAGCTGACAAGCTATGTAAGTGTTAAATATTTGTATTTGATGCTTACACAGTGTAGAATGCACTCTAGATGATGGATTGTTGTTTTCATTGTTGTTATACACATTTGTTGTGTGAAATCCATATAATCAATTATATGGTAATTAACTGTGTCTGATTCCAGTTCAGAAAGAAAGAATATTTTAAAATAACGATTATTTTAAAATAATTAATATTTTCAAATAATATTCAGAAAAGAATCAAAATATGATTTTGATGTCCGATTTGGAATGGACACGAATATATTTAAATATATATATATAGTCGCGTTGATTAGATATGAGGCATTTTGACGCGAACAATATTTATATCGATTTTATTCATTTTTATAATGAATATTGAAAAGGAATTGATTTCAAAATCTACTGTTTTGAAAATATTATCATTTATATATCGATGATATGGAATATTCAATTTTGATTTGAAATTGAATTGAAGTTGAAATAGAATTGAAATTCGAATTAAATTGAAATAGAATTTAATTTCGAATTAAATTGAAATTGGATTTGGAATGGTTTTAAAAATAACCAAAATTTCCAATATATAAATTGGAAATGGATTTGAATCAAAATTATCTTTGGAATATTTCGAAGTTGGATTTCGTGATTATACAGATATTATTATGGAAATTTGAAAGATATATTTATATCGTTATTTCCAATACGATATTTGTTGGTCGTAGAATTTGATATTGAATATAAGCCGATATATTTTCTATTCAAAGCCTTATATTTAATATCAAATGGGATTTGGGTTTGTTGTGAACGGTGTCTTCACTAACACTATTCTAAAACCCAGTTGAGAAAAAGATTAAATCTTTTATTTAGATTTAATGAAGTATAACAATTAAATGATATTTAATTGGAATTGAATTGGAATTGATTTTTGGGTTTATCGTGAATGGTGTTTTAAATAACATTTGTTCTTTAACCCGACAATTAAAGGAATGTGAATTGGGTTTATTGTAAACTGTGTTTTAACGACATTCGTTCTTTAACCTGATTTACAGTGAAATGGGATTTGGAATTTATAAATCTTTTTGATAAGCTTTAAAGGAGATTTTCCAAAGTAAAGTTTTCCAATTTAATAAAATAAATTGGAATGGAATGGAATTCGATTTGGTAATGATTGAAATGAACTTCAATTGAGGAAGACTGTTAATACATATGGAATTTAAAAGGTTTTGCCGTTATTTCATTTATATTATTAGTCGGATATGGAAGTTCATATCTATTATATATATTGATCTATTTTCCGTAAAGATTCCATTGTTAATGGAATGTGATTTTGGGTTTATCGTGAGCTGTGTTTTAAATGACATTAGTTCTTTAACCTAGTTAAAGATAAGATTTATTTCCTGGATTTGAATAATCATTAAGTAATGATTTTTGGAAATTAAAACTAAATTAGAGTTATAATGAATCTTTAAATAGATTGAAAGCTGAATTTGATAACTAAAATTATCAAATTCAAGAAATGATTGAGAATAGAGTATCACCATTTTTGCTCCAAGCGATAGTTAAATCTTTAATTAGCTTTGAACGTGAAATGGTAATTGAAATTACCGATAACACCGTGGTGTTAGACATGAAGTATTGCCCGTTTTACTTCATGGGATGAATAGGTTGGGGTTGGAAAATTTAACAAATGATTACTTCGGTAAGGTTCACTAATCCCATCTAGTTTGGATAAACCATAATTTGGTTTGAATTGATATTCAAAGAAAGATTAAAGAATAAATTTAAAGAATTTTTCTTTGATAAAATTAATAGGAACCTTTCCCAAAGTAAAAGAATATTTGAGTAAAGGAATATTCTGGATTGGAATAAGGCGTATGTTGTGTATTTATAACACTTGTTTATTATATACGCAAGTTATTCGGAAAGGCCGGGTTTATCCCATTCTGAATAACTGATTCGACGAGGTGTTGAGGATGAAGACGGTGGTCGAAGACCGTAGGTCTTCACATCATTTGGATAATTACTGATGATCTTGATTGGGCTATACACCCAAGAGGAGGGAATCAGTTGGTGATCGTCCAAACGTATTTGGAGATCGATGGATATGCGAGGAATAAGGCTCCTTCGGTTTTGTTCAGACCTAGAACGGATTTATAAATGGATTATGTGTCTCACATTGGATTTTATTCTGTGTGGATTGATTTCTATTAAATATATATCTGTTTGGCGGCAGAGAATTTATTCTCTTACTTAACGCCCTTCTCTGTGACGTACGAGCTCAGAGGTTATATATCGATAGATATCAGTTGCATGGCATGAATGGCCTGTGTGGCATGCTGAGATGCAAATGATCAAGGCTTCTGTTGAAAAGCAGAGTCTTGTGGCTGATGATCAATGCACGGCCTTTGTGGCATAGCTTTGTGTAGCGTTAATTCGCGAGCCTCACACCCCGGTGTAAACCAGAAACGTGAGAGGACTGCAGGGAGGGCATGCGTTTTCTTCTAACTAGGAGTGGTGTTTTGGGTTTTACACGCCAGGACATTTTACTTATGTGGATGATGGATTGCGAGGCGCCTCAGTTATATCTATCGATCCGGGACCGATGGAGTCATTTGGCTCATTTACGCCCCCATAGGGCGAGGAGACGTATTTTCCATGGTTTAAGTTTAATCCACATCAAGTGGACCGGCCCTAAAGATCCAACGTGCAGTCACGGCTGTTCCTGAGACATGGGCTAGATTGTCTCGAAGCGGTAAGGACGATCCATTGCCTTGGTTCACAAACGGAAATCCAACTTCCAATACGTGACTTTGCGGTACCTATATATGGCGACTTAGAGGTATGGGGCACTTATGCCGTCTATGATTGATACTTATGATTGAAATTGTTTTGGCATTATACACTATGCACCGATAATAGTATCAAATGATTTGTTTTAACGTATCAAGCATGTTTAGCTATTATAAGGTAAAAACCCTACCCCTTGGCTTGCGTTGCATTGTGTGATAGGACCTGGGTCTTATAATAGCTTCATTTTTTCAAAAAGCATTGCGTTGTTTTGTTATATGCACTGGTATTCTTGGGAGGAAACCCGTTCCGTGTTATACGGCGTGGTCCCTTGATATATCCGATTTAAAATAAAGTTTTAAATAACTGTTTTAGTTCTCACACCAGTCACATGACTGACCTGGAGTTTATTGTTTCAACCTAAACTCTGGGTGCCCCTATTTCCACACGGGCAACTTGTAGTTTTGGTTTTATAGATTTATATTCACAGGATCCTGGTTTACAGCTGGAACGATACTCGGAAAGCTCTGTATCCGTGTATTACTTTCAGTTGTGTTTTGTATTATTTTTCCACTGCTATGTAATGTATTGTAATCTCTGATATTTATCAAATGTACACTATTTATTCATACTCTGTATATTCACGTATTCTAATGGAAATTGTTGTAATAAACAACGAAATGTTCTTCTGTTTTTGTTCTGATTCGCCTTGTCCTCAACTCAATTCGGGCTTTCCTCCATGGGGAAGTTCGGGTCGTTTCAGTAAGCTACTCTAAATACTCTCAAATACTGACTTAAGCTTCCTCATAGTGTTATAAACAAACTATCAAAATTGGGGATGTTAAACCAAAGTAAAAGAGAGTCAAAACGTGTCAAAACCGAGAATAAAGCAGGTTAGCATGAGTTTTGCGAATTTCGATGATCCAAGGAAGACAATAGATTGCTTTGGGGTGATTGATAAGTACTATATTATGTTCTACAAAGCTCTTGCATGAAGAATTCAAGGAGTACCGTGAGTATACTCATCACCAAAACAATTACTTATTTCTTATACTTGTGTTTTAATTTAATATTGCACATGACTTCAACATACTATATTGACTGCATTTTTTTTACTTCAGTAAGAAAACAACATATACAACCAATGACTGGGGACATAAATGACTTAGTTTGACTTGCATAAAGTCCTGAAATCAAGAACATAAGGATTGGTGGGGGACTGAGGCAGACGTAGAATACCTATGGTATGATAGTTATAATTGCATTATCGAAGTGCTTTACATTGACAAATGTTTTATGTAAAACAGTATTTTCAAGCATTCCTTTTCTTGATGATTATTTTGAAGTTATAATATATTTTATCACAAAGGAGTTTCTTGGTATTTAAAATATAATATGTTTATCTTTCGAAAGGATGTTCTACAAGAGATACATAGATATCTTTCAAAACGAATATTTGTAGAGTGTTTTACCCTTGCTTGATATAAAGAGTATTTTTGGAAATAATTATTAATTTTAAATGTTTTGTGTAAAGAAGAAATACGTTGGCTTGATCGTATATCTAATTGCTTACCAATTAGATAAATGTACCTAGGCAGTCACAAGAGGCAGTGATGCAGCTGCTTTATTAATAAAATATTTTTTGTTTATTACTTGATGCATCTTTCATGTTTATCATTTAAGCCAGACTGACATATTTACCATGTGTTGAAATCAAAAAATGACCATAACACCAAAGATGTTTATATAACACTTCACCAAAAGGTAGGATTTAGGATTATGGAACCATGAATTATAGAAACAAGTAAAAACACGAGAATTTAGAGTGGTTCGGTCAATTTAGACCTCCGTCCACTATAGAAGCTATTTTCATTATCACTTTTGAATTTAGAAAGTACATGACTTCATTCATATCACTCATTTCTCTCTTTTATAAGGATCTCCTTTTTATTTTCTCTTGTTTGCTCCTGAATTCATGGAGGAATCGGCGAGATCTCTTGATTTGTGATGATAGTTGTGTAGATCTTCAATCACTTGAACAATTAGATGATCTTCATTAGTTCCATGGTGAATTTGTGTTAGATCTAGGCTTCTATCATCACAAATCAAAAGATCTCGCTGATTCCTCCGTGAATTCAAGTGAAATCAAGAGCAAACAAGAGATAATAAAAAGGAGATTCTTATAAAAGAGAGAAGTGAGTGATACGAATGAAGTCATGTACTTTGTAAATTCAAAAGTGGTAATGAAAATAGCTTCTATACTGGACGTATGTCTAAATTGATTAAACCACTATAAATTCTCTTGTTTTTACTTGTTTTTATAATTCGTGGCTCCATAATCCTAAATCCGACCTTTTGGTGAAGTGTTATATAAACACCTTTAGTGTTGTGGTAATTTTTTGATTTCAACATTTGGCGCCCATTGTGAGGCCATGATCACATTCTCGTTTAAGTTTGCTTTGCGGAGATAGAGAAATTTGTAGCCTGCTTGCACAATAGATTCTCTAAATCTAATATTCATGCCAATAGACAAACTCTCTTCGAAATTCAAAGCTTTGTCCGAAATAATGGATAAATCTAAGAAAACTACAAGTAAAATTGTTGGAGCATCTGACAACGTGGTCGACGAAGCTACACCAATTACTAACCGCTTTGAAATTGACCAAAGCTCGACAGGCGGAGCCAAAGTAACTAGGGATGAATTCAATGCCGTTATCGCCAATTTAAATCAATGCATAGAAACCTCTACTAAAACTTTAATGGATGCTAATCAAGCTCTTATTAATAAGATGAATGATCTTATGAATGCGTAAGCGAATCTCGCTCCTCAAAGAGTTGATTCGTAAAAAACGGTAAAGCTGCAAGGACTTCTGCTAATGCTGTTGAAGATGTCTCTGCCACTTCTCAAACTAATAATCCAACTATTGGTCAAGCTCCGAGAGATGTTGTATCTCGAGAAGAGTTCGACAATGCTATGGCCAGCTTATATCTAAAAATTGATGCTTCAAATGAGATGTTGTCGAACCAACTCTGTGCTCTCAAAGTCGCTCAAGCTGATCGTCCAAATTGTCTAACGAACATCAGTTTGGAAGGGAATACATATTCCTCTACTTCATATCTTTCCAGAGAAAATTACGATTATCATGGTAAAGGGAAAAAAGAACCTGAGTGTCCTTTCTTCCCCATCAATCGGGAAGACAATATGAAGAATGTCATGGGGCATAAGAGGGAAAACGAGGACGAAGGAAAGAAGAAAATAATACCAAGAGATTCTGCTTTATCAAACTTGAAGAGTTGACTCCTCTAAATGATACTTCGGAGAATCTAATAAGGATGTAGGATATTTTCTAGAACCACCAACATCTAATAAGGATGTCAGGAAATCGCATGCAATAAATTCTCTTCCAACTACACAAGGGAAAAGCGTACCTACCAATTACTGGGCCCGGATGGAAAGGCTCCAACATCAAATAGTTCTTGCTCAGCCGATAAAAGCTGGGAGAAGATGTAAAGCAATGCAAATGCTCAGGAGTAAGGTCCGACAGAAGCAATGACTCATATGGAATTAAAAGATCCTATGCATACAATGATCGGCAGATATTTTGATACTAAAGCTCAGTAAAGGTCAGTGTTGAAGTATTTGAGCCTAACTGGCAGGATCATATGTCATCAGTCAAAAGCTTGTAGATGGCATCTACAAATTGTAAACCCTTGACAAAGTCTCAATACCAAGAATCAAGAATAAAGACCGCTTGTCACAACATTCTGCATAAAAGCACTACTCAGTCCTTATGAAAAACTGATATACTTCCTTTTACAAATATATACCTCCCTTGGTAAAGAAGTGATTGTAATTGAATATCATATCTACTACTGAAAGCATATTTGCCTGAGTAAATCTCTTACTTGCAATATTTTCGATAATTCAAAATTTGCTAAAAGACAATTCCTTATTACAGGTTATCCAATGAACGCTTACTTCCACGAAGCCCAATGCAATGCGGCAACCCTAAGAACGCCAACTCAAGCGTCAAATGCAGAAAAAAATCAACATGCATGAATCCAATGATGAAAAGCGCCACCTTGGTGAGTGAGCAAGATGAGTTTCCAAGAGTCAAACGGTGAAAATTCAACAAGCAGATGCGATGTCAATGACATAGGTTGCAAGTTCCAAGGGGAAGCCCGCACTCGGCTGCGATCATTTGCCATAGTCAAGTGCATCCAGCAGGAGGTCGACGTTCGCTCCGTGGAATGACGCAAACCCTTGCAAGTTCCATGGAGTCACAACCTCTCAATCTAGATGCGATCACTTATTATAGCTAGGTGTATCCGACACGACGACTGATGTTCGAAAGAACCTCTCGGTCCAGATGCGATTACTTACGATGGATAAGTGTATCTGACACACAAGGATTGATGTTAACCCTGCGGAATCACATAAACCGTGCAAAGTTCCGTCAAGAGAGCATTCCAGTCCTGCTGTGATCCCTTACCATAGTTAAGCTCATCCAACACGACGACTAATGTTCATCTTGTGGAACGGCGAAATTCAAAGTCCCTCCATAGCAAAGAAAATCAAAGTCCCTCCATAGCAAGGGAAATCCCTCCATAGCAAGGGCAAATTAAAGTCCCTCCATAGCAAGGGCAAATTAAAATTTTCATCCTCCCACAGCAGAGGTGAAATTAAAAGTCCCTCCATAGTAAGGGCAAATTAAAAATTTCATCCTCCCACGGTAGAGGTGAAATTAAAAGTCCCTCTATAGTAAGGGCAAATTTAAAATTTTGTCCTTCCACAACAAAGGTGAAATTAAAAGTCCCTCTATAGTAAGGACAAGTCAAAAAAATGTGTCCTCCATTTGCATAGTATCTGATTCTCTTAGATGTGCAGAATGACGAAATCCATTTGCGTAGCATATGATTATCTCAGATGTGCAGAATGAAATCCATTTGTATAGCATCCGATTATCTCAAATGTGAAGAATGAAATCCATTCGCATATCATCTGCTTATTTCAGATGTGAAGAATGATATCCATTTGCGTAGCATCTGATTATCTCAGATGTGAAGAATGTCAGGCCTCTAATTAACTCGTGTAGTGTTTGAGTACCTCGGACGCGATAAGTGTTGGGCCAAAATCAAAAGTCCTCCCATAGCAGAGACGAAATTAAAAGTCTAGTCCTCCCTTAGTAGGGGCACTAAGTGTACGACCTCCCTAAGCGGGGGCAATATAATCAAAAACCTCCCGAACGGGGGCAAAGAAATATAAAATTTCTCCAAGTAGAAGTACTAAACCAGCCAAAAAAGTCGGAATTCCTATTGAATTGACAAGTGCATAGGTTCTATACATGATTGGAAAGTTTAAATAACTTTAGCCAACAAAGTAGAGGCTTTTAGCACATCAACCACAATCAACGAAACTCAACAAACTGATCACATTTGGCTCTTGAGACTCGTGACGACCCACGGTACTGAGGCAACACAACCACATAAGAGTTGAATAATGCCTGGGAAAAATAACATAGGTCTATCATGATATTACAACGAGCCAAAAACCAATTTACTCTCATCAAAAAAGCCAATACACTTGGCTTGATCTTGCTTTCAAAAATGAGGCATTAGAAAAATTTGACAAAACCGATACACTCAATATGTCGATAAAACTCACTACACCGATAAAGATCAACCTAGGAAACCCAATTAGAATATCGTAATGCAAAGGCTTCCTCGTCTACAAATCTCCAACCATAAATATCACACAAGAAACCCGATGATATTTCGTTACAAATCTAAAGATAAGCGATGCTTAAAAGGCGACAGTGCGAATCTGGCATAAATTGAATTTAATAAAGCAGTAATGCTTCTCAAGGAATTGAAGCTAATATCCGTCAATAGTTTCAATATGAGATATGAAAAGGAGATTGAGCAATAATTATGCACTGGGGCAAGCCGTCATGAAACGGAGATTCCAAATTTTATATATCCCAGGATGATCCATGGTGTCAAAGAAAATACAAAATTCGAATTTCTAAATCTAACTGAGCTACTGCAACATGCCTAAAAATAGACAATCGGCAAATCCTTCTTTCCCGGGCAATCTTGCGGCAAATTTGGGAATGCGAAAATAAGTGCACGCTTGATTAAAGACATATCAAGTTAGCACAGAATGGAATTTTTCTAGAAAATTGTCAAGAGAATGAGGAATAACTAAAAACTGATTTGTTTACAATCTAAAGGTTGCAATCTTTCTAGCCTCAGAAAGTCAAATCGAAGTTCCAACATTTCATAAAGTATGAACTATCGTACAAAATTATATAATTCATTAAAGGAACGAGGCTTGAAATATGTATTCGGTATACATATTGATTAGCAGAACTCAAGTGTCATTGTGAATTCGGATTAGAGATCGTATTTATGCAGACAATGTTTGGTGAATTATAAACCATTAAACAAAATAGTTCTGTATATGCATGTTATTCAATCTTAGTTACAAACTCATTATAATTCATTTTTAATGACTAACCTACCTGTTATTGATGTGGATGATCAATAACAAAGTATAAGTCCAAAATTGTACAGGTGCTTGATTTAATTACAGAACAGGTGACATGAAGCATATAAATTCAACTAACAAGTAATGTACATGGATAATTTGGAGTCAATGAGTCAAAGGGTCAAAGCATGATTTGCCATAGCGAACAAAAAAGCTACGATTGAATCTCAATGCACAGCAAATTTAAATTCAAAGCATTCAAGTCTGGGATACAAATTGCAAGTGCTTGGTTACACCAAGATATGAACAATCCAGATTTGAGTTGTTTCGTGAAATTATCGATTCTAATCCTAAAATACAAGTGTCAAATGCTCAGGCAACGTTGAATGCTGATATCAGTGAAGTTCAAAGCCCATGCTATCTTGGATAACACGAGCTTCAAGGGGCAAATGTTAACCCCATTATAAACGCGGTTCAGAAAATTATACATCAGTTATAGTATGATATGATGGATTGGGATAATTCTTATACATGGATTGTGCTTGAATTGTTAAAAAGGCATGAATCATACACATATTACAATGTTCAAGGCAATGACACGACTTCGGTCAGGTCATTAGCACAACTTGATTCAATACGTTGCCACGACTTTAGTTAAGTCATTGGCATGACTTAAACCAGTTCGCAAGATAAGGTCGTCAACACAACATGGAGGCAAGCCGTTCACCGCGACTTGAAAGCATGTCATTATAATTATTACTAGATCGTTCAACTCCTACACAATTACTCAAGTCATTGCATACATAATTGGTATGTTTGATCAAGCCGTTTATACGACATCCTTATGTTATTCATCCCATATAGTCATGGATGGCATAGCGCATATTTTGTCAAATCGCATGATTGATCAGTATGAAGTTTGTACAACTTGAGTCAAACCATAATGTAAAATCCGAGAGTAGTCACTAGGTCATAATGCATGAGTATATAGGTTTGAGTTAATGCCAGCTACATGCGATTGTTAGTATTAGAGCACACGTGGCACACAATCTGCTACTAATATATATATATATATAGATTACTACATGCAAATGTATCAGACCATTTTGTCCTTACTAGATTGTGCAAGACAAGTCGTTGCAACCATGTCATGTGTGTAAACCCATTGAATACCTTCATGCCGAGTGTCGTCATCTGAAGCATGCTGCAGTCTCATTCAGGCTACCAATACATGTGAAGTAAATCGTTAAACTATGTGAAATGCTCAAGTAATTACAACATGGCACATGCACAAATAATGGATCATGTATGTAACGATTCAGAATTTTTAACCAATTTAAAATTGTATTTTTATTACTTAATTTGAATTTAAATTTGAATTTAAATTTGAATTTTACATAAATATATATGGTTAAGAATTTTGATAAGTTAGATGATAGATTTTATCTGAATTATAAATGAGAATGATTATCAATGAGTTTGGATTTATTGATACCATTTGTCGTTCAATCGGATTTCTCAAACCATAACATGAATTAGTAGCATTAGAATTATGTGTTACCCTTAGCTCTCATAGCATTTAAGGGAAAATGCTACCAAAAGTTCACCTTCTCTTCTTAAGACAAGTGTATAGACACTTGTAATCTTGCATGTAAACTTTCATGCATGGTTTCCACATGTCCCCTTATGTGTCTTTACCTTCTTACTCCTCCTTTCCTATATAAGGAGCTCTTTCTTCATTTTTTATCATCCATTTTCATTTTTTTTTCTACCTTCCTTCTTCTTCTTAAGCTTATGGCCATGGTTTCCATGGCATAAATCTTCCTCTTTTCCACCACCATCTTGCCAAAGTTCGTCGTCATCCTCCTCCTTCTCTTATAATATAAAGAGAGAGAGAGAGAGTAGTATATATTATATTATATTATATTATATATATATTAGTGCAGAAGACGTTGCACCGAAATATTGTCCAACGGTTCGCTTAGCTAAGCTCACCTACCGTGAAGATTTGGAAAGCTGTTAGTGAGAACTCTTTAACCATGTTTTATATATTTAATTAGTAATTAGACTAATTTAAAAATAGTGATGAATTATTAGTGGTTAATGATGATTGATACTTATTGTGATGGATGATGGATGTGTAGTTTAGAACACACACACTACTAAGCGTTAGTGCTATAACGCTTGTGCATAGTTATGATTTATTCAATTATGTTAATGATGGTTGTTATAGATGTTTATAATGGTTGTTGATGCTGTTTTGCACACACTATGACACAGCAAGTATGGTATCACATCGGTGATCGACAAATCTCCTTCGTAATTAGAGCAATATCATTATTGAAATTGAAGGTTAATAATAGAGAAACACCATATGTATGAATTCATATATATTGATAAAGTTCTTTAAATGAATAAATAAATGCCGGAATGTTCTAGGATGACAGAGAGGATAGTGTCTAGTCTTGGCTTTGAAAAATATAGCTTCCTACTCTCCTTGGTTATCCCTAACTGATCTGACGAATGGAATGGTTAATTTGAAACTATTTGAATTTAGAAATGAATTGGAATTTGATTTATTAAGTAAAAAATAAAAGTTGAATTTTGAACGCAAAATAAATTTGGAAAGTCAATGTAAATTACTTTAAATGGTTTTAAAAGATTTACATGGGTATATAATGGTTTTCAAAGACATTCTGAAGTACTGAAGAATAATTTTTATTTCGGTCAAAATAGAGCTTGTCGCACAATGGTAATTTGCGTATTTTAGTTTCAAACTTTAAATGCTTATAACTTTTGCAATCTAAATCGGATTTCCAAGAAATGAAAAATAATTGATTTATGTTAACAAGATCTTTTAAATGAGTGAAGTAGATTTAAATTTCCGGTTACAATTTTCAAGTTATGTTTAGAACCGTTTTGGAAAATGTCGCTTTAAGAGCAGTTGTTGACCATAACTATAAACAGCTATTTTAAAATGTTTTAAAAATATGGAAAAAATGGTAAAATCATTATAAATTGTGTAAAAGTGTTTCGAATCATAATGTTTAGGTTTTGGCTAAGATAAACAATATTTTGATGAAAGTAGTTAAGATAGCTGTTTTGTAACGCTTTTGCAACACTATGGTAACTCTTTCTTTGAAAATAATCTATTTTGAAGTGGTAAACCGCGAGCTGTTTCCCAAACTACAAGCAATCATTTGTAAATGATTGGTGGATTTTTTTCAAAGGTTTAGAAGCATTGAAAATGTTTTATATGGAATTAAATTGATTTACTTGGTACTAAAACAGGTTTTTCAACTTTAAATAATCGGATATGGTTGGAGATAAATCTTCGGATGTTTGATATTAATCCGGTAGATGATGACTCTTACTATTTGAAATTTTTAAAAGGTATTTCACCGTTATTCCGTTTATAGTGTGAGTAGGATACAAAGATTAATATTAAGTATAAGTGGATGATGTTTCTATCCAGATCTAATGTTAAAGAGTTGGATAAATCTTTAAATTAAGATATGGGTTTCCCAATTTGATTGGGATAAGTTGGATAGAAATAATCTTTGGATATTTGATATGAAATTCTTTGGTGTAAACGTATACTATTTGAGGAATTTGGAAGATATTATTATTATATCGTTATTCCACTTATAGTGTTTGTTGATTATGAGAATTGATATCGAATATAAGTAGATACAATTTCTATGTAACTTATATTCAATATCGATTGATTGGGTTTTATCATGAATCATATCTTCAATAATATAATTCTTGAAACCCAGTGAGATTGAGTAATGGAAATTCATATCATAATTTAGGGATTTAACCAAATCTTTGATTTGAGGGAATTAAAAATAAGGAATTGGGAAGGAAGAATAATCTTTTAGTTAAGATTACAGAATTGAATGTTTGGAAACCAATTGGAAACTAGGGTTGAAATGTGGGGTAAGGGTTTTCAAAGGAAACTGGGTTTCTGATAACGAGTTATCAAATGGAAAATTAATTATGGCTTTGAGGCTAAATTATCTTTGATTTAAGGGATGTGTTTTAAAAGAGAAAGGTTAAATAGGGATTTTGTAATAATTTGAGAATGGATTTAAAGATGTTTAATTTAACAAAATCCAAGATGGAAGGAGATTTGGTTGAAAGCCTTGTGTTCCGTAATTATATTGTTTTAAATTGCGCTTATTATTTGGAAAGACCAAGATCGAGTATATGTTCGAAAACCATTCCAAGTAATAATATGACGTTACGGAGTAATTCAAGACTTGTAAAACAACGAATGAAGACCAGAATTCTTTGAATTGTTTGGATTGATTGCTGATGTCTTGGTTGGGCTGATCCCCCGATACGAGGTTATAAGTAGCATGAGGTCTAAATATATTTTGAGAATTTTGGATTGGTGTTTCGTTTAGACCCAGAATGGACATATATGGATTGTGTGTCTGATATTGTAATTGACTGCATAGCATTAATCTCTGCTAAATATGTATCTTCTTGGTAGCGGAGAATTTATTCTCTTGCTTAACACCCTTCTCTAAGATGTATGAGCTTAAAGGTTATATATTGATGGAAATCATTGATGCATTGTGAGTGGACAATGTGGCATACTTAAGTTATGTGATAAGCTATGGATGATCAAAGCATGGCTTATTTAAGCGTAGCTTTGTGAATATCGTGACCTCGGCAAGCCTCACAACCCGGTAAATGGCCAAAACATGAAGAAATGCAACAGGTATGGGTTGTTGTCTCCTTCTAGATATAAGGTTTACTATGGTATGGAGCCCATGTATTAACCTATATGGTAAAAGCTTCTACTTTTGTGGTTGTTGGCACACACTCGGAAAGGTTGGTAACGAAAGATGGCATACTCAGGCATACTCTAAGTTACCTAGTTAAGGGGTAACCCGACCTTGTGTTGGCATGTGGAGCATTAGTTGATCCTCGGACATCCCTCTAGAGGTGTTCACAATTCGGTTCGGAAGGAAGTTCCTTTGACTGGTCATTTTTGGAAACCCAATCTTTGCTACGAGCCCGTACGATTTTTAGTTGTACACCATACGTCAGTATAGTATATGGTACTTATGCTGGCTAAGATTTATACATTTACTTTCGAAAGGATTTTTCACACTATATTATAGTATTGAAAGAGTATTTTCATGTATCAAGCATTTTTTACTATCATAAGGAGAAACCTCGCCCATGTGTGCATTTGCATTGTGTGTACCGCGAGACCTTATGGTAGTTTCATTTTTCAAAAGTCATTGTGAATTTCCATGCATGGGAATTCATATGGAGTAAACCCGTTCTGCGTTAGCGACGTGGTCAGTTAAATTACCCAACTTTAAAATGAATCCTAAATAATAGCTGTTTTGGTTTATCACACCAGTCCCATGACTGACCTGGAGTTTATTGTTCCCACACATAAACTCTAGATTCCCATAATTTTGCATGGGCAGCCATTAGCTTAGTTTGCAGGTTTAGCTTTCAAAGTTGGATTTAGGGCTAGAGCTTTGGATTTCCATAGTCCGCTGAAGAGTTTATTTCCGCTGAGCTTATTCTGTACTCTGATGTATTCCTGTAACTCTGACGTTATACTATAGCAATGAAATAAAAAGTTCTGTTATTTTTTATGTAAATATGTTAGTACCTATAACAATCCGTCTTTGTGAACGGTTTAAGTTGGTTTAATTACCAGCGAGAACTGAGCAAAAAGCCGGTTCGTTACAATGTAAAAGCTTATGCAGATTGGCTTATGTATTTAAGTTGCTCAGATCATATGTATTTAACGGCATGGCTTAGCAAACAAGATCATGTCTATGTTTTTATATAAGAGGACACGTGGTAGTTAGAACAAGTGATCAGGATCGTTTGATTAAATGATGGATATCTGGCAACACGCAAGCTGTATACATCTGTACAATACCATGCAAGGCCAAATTGTATTTTTCAAAGTCAATCGCTGGAAGGAAAAAGCAAGTCGTGGTAACTTCGAAACCAAGCAACGTGATAAAAGCTGCATGATACATGAATCGGCTATCCATTCCGCATAACGTTGGCATCAACTCTTGTATTCTGGACAAAGGAATTAATGCACTAACAAACAAGGACACGTGTACCACTCTCAGTAGGTCATTACTTTGTTACGTGGAAATCTAGGCTACAATATATATTAGAAATTGAGTCGCGCAAGTCTTCATGCCGCGTCTCCACGTTTTGCCGTATGCCACCCAAATCATTTCTTGCACTTTAAGGCATACACTTATTTACAAAAATGCCACTACACTCCAACATCACCTATAAATACCCCCATATTTCACACATGAAAGAGGACCGAAAATTTAACCTCGAAGGGTGTCCAAATTATTTCCCCATCACTCTAAACTTCATTCCAAGCTCCAATAATGACCTCTCAAGATCAATTCATCTCTCTCCAACAACAAATGGATCAAATCTTCTCCAAACTCCATTAGAAATCTCTCATGCTCAAATCATGCTACTCTAATATCCATTAATTCTCTCCCAAGCCTAGATCTAACACAAATTTACCATGGAACTAATGAAGATTATCTAATTGTTCAAGTGATTGAAGAACTACACAATTATCATCACAAATCAAGAGATCTTGCCGATTCCTCCGTGAATTCAAGTGAAATCAAGAGCAAACAAGAGTAAATAAAAAGGAGATTCTTATAAAAGAGAGAAATGAGTGATATGAATGAAGTCATGTACTTTGAAAACTCAAAAGTGATAATGAAAATAGCATCTATAGTGGACATAGGTCTAAATTGACCGAACCACTCTGAATTTTCGTGTTTTTACATGTTTTTATAATTCGTGGCCTCATAATCCTAAATCCTACCTTTTGGTGAAGCGTTATATAAACACCTTCGGTGTTGTGGTCATTTTTTTATTTCAACACCAAGTGTGCAGGAATGAATATCGATGTCCATCTTCTCAGAATTGCACGATGGTAGATTTACGGTAATTGTGTTTAAATTTGTATTAAAGCACAAACAGTTAATTAGATGAAAAACTCTGATAACTGTTATCTATTAAAATTTTATCCAGTGCATTTAGTGATGTTGTATATAATTATAAAATACGATGGTAGTTGTCATCATTTGTTTTGAACAGAAGGATTTTTCGGTAATTTTTACTGGTCCAAAATTCCATAGCGCTACAAGTTGGTATCGGAGCTTAGGTTAGTTTCCTTAATAAAATTTCTCATAATATTAGAAAATAATCCTGGAAATTTTGAAATGAAGCTACCTTAATTTGATAAATAAAACCGGATACGATATGGCACCATTCCTTTGACCGAGGTTATGAGTAGTATTAATTTTGTGTGTCTAAGTTTTGTTTAGTGTTCTTTATCATACACCATATAGAGAGGTTTAACAAAATTTTAAGTGCATATGAATATGTTATAAAGTAAGGAACGAAGGAATGCACTGGATTGTAAAGGAAGGAATGTAGCAGCTTGAAATGGATGCAGTAGAGTGTCTTCGAAGGAATATGGAATAACAACTTGTCAAGGAATGAATTAAATGGGTTTGGGCAAATAAAATTGTGGAAGACCAAGAAGAGTAAATTGAACACTACATTCAGGAAAAACCAAGGTGAGAATTATATCATTTCGTAATATAATATTAGAGTTGTTTAGCATTGATGATGTTAGCTTAAAGCTGCTAAAACATCTCTCAGCAATTCAGTCATAACTTTGATTACTTGATTGGGTTTGGTTGAAGTTAATCTTATTGGGAAGCTAGATTAATTATCTTGAATACTTACATCGTACACATTTTAAAATTTCGAAAATTTTCTACCATAAAATGTTGTTGCAACTTACTGTGTGCTTGACAAAAAAAAGGAGGTTAACGTCATTCAATGTGAATATCGTAACTAGTGACACCTGTAACGACCTGGATTTTTCGGCCATTTGATTAGAATATTTAAATTCATTTTAAATATTTTATTAGGAATTTACTATCGAATTCGTTAATTTAACGATGAATGAACGTTTATATTTATATTTAATATAAAAAGAATTCAAACAACGCGGTAGTTCGTAAAATTGAATTTCAACTTCAATTGATCATATAGAACTCGTGTTGAGTCGGATTTCAGTGAAACCAGAAGCGTCTGAATCTAGTTGATAATATTTTTCTAATGGTGGAGAAAAATCAAATTTTCATGTTGTAGATTTTATTTTACGTCGAAATCAAATTTTCAAATAGTCGCTGTGGAGTCGTTTATACGCCGTAACGATTTATTTGAATATAATTAAATATTGACTTCGAATTTGAGTAAGTCCTTTGAGGCGTAGTTATAATTTAATTTTTAGAATTTTACTGTAATTTTTATTTCGTAAAATAAGAAACTTTTTTATTCGGAGTATTTCGCACCCTATATCAGCATTTTGGGGTATCACAATATAAGTTAAGCTACCGATATTATTATATTTTTGTGATCGTGGCACATCGCTGGACACGATCATATTTTTATCTCTGTCAGTAACGACTCGGACATGAACAAAATTTTATACGACGCGGCGCACTAAAAGTTTAGAACATAAAATAAATAAGAGTTGCGCATACCCAAAATTATCTCTGCCAACCCATCGTTCATTAAAATCTAAAGTGACATTTCAGATTACTATGCACCCTAATTTAAGCATCTAACCATTCACGTCCATCACCTTTTCCCTAGCCTATTGTACAAACATGATCCATGTTTGGTCTTTGTCAAATAAATGGATGTTTGGTCTTTGTCAAATAAATGAAAATACAACACAGTACTCAGCTAGCCTAGGGACATACTAAATATATTTAGACTGTAACCTATCTATGCTGTTGTGTAAGTTCTTTTCAGCATGTATTTTCTTTTCATCAAGTACGACCCTTGCCGACCAAGGAAATGAGGTGAAGTGACATGTAAATAGCTTGCCCACCACGATTTCCTCCGCTATAAATAGGAATGCGCTCTCCCACTGGAATATGCAGACTAAACACCCACAGCCGCTAAAAAAAAGTATATCAATAGATTAAAGAAGGGTCTTCAGTGGACATTTTGAAGCAGCAGCATTTTGTTGAATGGGGAACTGACGTTCAAGGCAGGGACGGGTTTCCTAGTGGTGTGAAGTTTGGACATGCGTGATGTGAAGGGGTTCAGTCGAGCTCGAAGCTTTTTGAGATGGAGAGCCGCGCAGAGATTGCCAAGGTAGCAGCAGCAAGGGTGGGTGGTCCGGTTGTCTTTCGAGATGGCATGATGTTCAAGTGATCATTTGAAGAAGTGATGGTTTAATGAGGTACCGTGAGCACTGGCGTGGCTTCCAGGATGGAAGGAGAAGATAATGCGAGGAAGGTTGGCTTCATACGTTTTGAGCTTTACAATAAAAAAAAAGAAAATATATATAAAGTGTGGCATTACGGAGAGATAGTTGCAAGAAGGACGTGGGAGTCCAGTAGTGTTTTTATGTGAATGGGATGAGGTGCAAAAGGGTATGGAGAGAAGAAGATGGGTATATGCGGTAGCAAGATTATGAGGGAAGAAAGAGCGACGTGCTGAAGTAAATTAGAAGGGGAGATGGGCTTTACTATTTTCGAATGGTCCTTGAGCTTTAAAAAAAATTTGAAAAAATTAAATCGAATTGCCTGGAAAAGCAAATGGAGGCGGAAGCACTTCCATGCAAACTGTAGACAAACATATGGGAGGATTGGATGTAATATTGTGTGGAGAAGGGGAAAAGCGGTCAAGGAAATACATGGCCACGTTGGGGGTGCATACAACTCAAAAAGAAAAGGAAAAGGAAGAACTATGGGAGGTGATCACGTGATGGACAGTCAAGGTGGGAGCATGGCGCAAGCGAAGGGAATGTGCGGATAAGGGTTGATGTCGTGGAATGATGGGTAAACGTGAGGACTAACTAAAGAGTGGTAATTAAGGAAATTATTTTAAAAGCTAATTAAATTTTTTTATTTTAATTAAATCATGTTTGGAAACAGGAAGTTGTCCAAGTCGTTTTGCGTAAAAGGAGAGCAAAGATGGAAGGGAGAACGGTGGATTTTAAAGCTTGTCGGCTAAAACAGTAATACTAATATAACTGATTTTTTAATCATTTTAATTAAAGAAAAATAAATATGACCTATGCTAGGTGCTGAATGGATTTAAAGGCATGGGTGAGAACGGAAGTGTACTGGAATAAGGCAACAAAAGGGAACGAAACGAAAATTCGATCGGCTGAAATGTGTGTTAACGAATCACGTAAAATTGGGCCCATTGGAATCGCAGTGACAGACACTGCACTGCTAAGCTAATGCAGAAAGGATTTGAAGCGACCGGATTTTCAATGTCAGTTTAAAATTCAACGAAATAACGCGCGAACCGTCAACCGTAAAATCAAAGGTGAGTTAATTCTCACACATTTCTGAAATACTAGGATGTGATAAATTCGTATAATTAGATTAAATTGGTTGATTGGACGCCTTGTATGCCTATGATTGATTTAATGGTTGACGTTAATTATATTATCGTTGTTTAAAATATCTCTATGTACTGATATGAAATATTTTAATGATCTGTGTTGCAGGGAAGAACAGGTAGGAGGAATCAAACCGGTTCCTCAAATATTTAATATATTGTTACTTCATATTTTATGAACTGTTTAAAACCCGTTGACTTTAAACCCTGTTGTTTGTTTGAATGTGGTTCAGTTTGAACCAATATATATAGTATTGGTTGAGAAATAAATAACAGATGGCCCAGATTTACACCGTTTTATAAAGATCGAATCACCGTCTGGTGAATCACTAAAAACAAAGTTATGAAATTTATTTAATCGAATATAGATTTTAAAATATATTATTATTTTAAATGAAATCCAAAAAGTGGAATAAACCAACCACATGAATACGTTGATTGGTTTAACCAAATCTACCGTGCGCAGAGCACGTGCCGGTTAAGTGATTATTAAAAATGGTTTTTATTTAGCTAATTCAAATGACCAGAATTGACGTAATGTGTTTATACTACTATTGATTTGAATAAATCACAGTGAATAGGATTATTTAGATTAATTAATTATTAATTAATTTAAATGGCAGGATCGATAATGATTGACTAACGGGTTAGTCATGTTTAGAGAAAAACTAGTTAACAACGTTAGCTGAATTTGTTATTAAATTAGTTCATTAATTTTGAAGGGGATAGTTAATGGTAATGAAACTAGTTTATTTTAAATAAATGTGGACACTTGATTATTAACCATTTAATAATAATCGAAGTGGTAATTTGGAATGTGAAATATATTAAGGAAATTTTGTGAAGTTTAAAGCCATGTTCATAGTTTATAAAGTGATTTAATATTTATGTGAAATCGAAGTTTTAACTTGATTTTTACTGAATTATATTTAAGTAGAATCTAGGAATCCAAGTTACATAAAGTTAAATAACCAAAGTTTATTGAATATAAATGGGACGAGTTATTAGAAGTGACAAGCCAGGATTGAAAATTTAAGTAAACTAGCGGAGATAGGAAAGGGGAAATCAACCGTTTGAATTAGAGTAATTAAATGAGGTAGGTTATAAAGGTGCGATATAGAACCGCTATTGTAAAGGATAAATGGTACTTCATCAAGAAGGAAAACAATTGGATTTGTGGTGATATAGGAAATGAGTGTCGATTTTATTTCAACTGACATCTATCTTATGATAAGAACATTGTTGATCAAGGTCTGAGAGGTAATTAAAATACCCCAACTTGAACAACTTCAGGACTATCAAAGGATGATGTTAGTTGTAATGGTGAAAGTGTTAGAGTAAAATATTTTGGGAAAAATATTAGTGTAACGTTATTAGAAAGATTTGGAAATATATTTAGAAGGAGATTCCAAAAATAAAAGGGAATAATAAGGGGCTTGATGGTATGAAAGGATTGGTGGGATTATAACGATACTTTCAAAGTTATGGAAGGAGATTTTAATGGGATTATTCTAAAAGGGTAACGGGTAACTTTGGTATTCAAATAACGAATCCAAAGAAGATGTCGTAATGATTGTTGAATCGATAAGATAACAAGAAACATCATAGCAGTATTTGAAGTATTAGTTGAAGGTTAAATTAGATATGATTAAGATATTTTCTAAGTATATAAATAAAAAAGATTTGAGTATAATTATATATTAAACCAATAATATATATATTGGGTATTTCAACGGAGATATTGTTTTTAAACGGTCAAGTGATGCTGTGTATAAACCTATGGATTTGTTTATTTTATGGTTGTTTATTTTGATAGTTAAATAACCGACTATCAAAATCTGACCCAACGTTATTGGTACGGAAAGACCGGGATCGAATTTATATTCGAAAACCATACCGATAAATAAATACGAATACGTCCGAGATGCTGATCGAGATGGAGCAATTGAAGACCGTAAGTCTCTATGAGCGGAAGAACTATTGTTAAATATCTCTGGTTGATCCCCAGAGTTAACGATGATTCTGTCGTGATTGGAATCTGCGGATTGCAAGGACTTCTCGCTACTGATCTATAGGGTGATTCCTAGGATGCGATAGGAGGGTGCCTTCGGTTCATCATGTTCCTGGATGACGTGTATGGACGATGTGAATGGTGGCCAGATGTTTCAAAAGTCGATTATAGCCTCAAGCCTCACAACCGGGAAATGACAAAAATCGGGCAGGCAACATGGCTATGTGGTTCGCACCCATTAGGGTGTATTGTCACCATCTAGAGGATATTCATATTTGTTACTTCTTTTCATTTCTGTATCTCCCGGGGATTACGGTGGTCGCGCGACAAAAAGCCGTAAGGTGAAAATATACTCGATACACTCAAGAGAAATGAGTGGTCGGTCATGTGTGGGCCAGGTTGCAAGACGTTCTTGTTGAACCCAGTGCATTCGTCTCTAGAGATACACGATCGGCAGGTGGTCCCATACCTTGTCATAGTTGGAAATCCAATCTCCAATAAGCACTGCGATTTTGATTGTATACTATATATGTGGAGCGTGAGATGCAAGCGTTCTGCTAGATTCTATTTACTTGTATCTAAACACTATGATAATATCAGAAGAAGATATTGATTTCAAAACGATTTGGGTTATAGTAAGGTAAAAACCGTCCGTGTTTATGTGTGGACTGGTCCTACTATTATCCTTTTATTTCAAAAGGATTTCAAAGTTAAACAAATTGGTTGCTGTATGAATTTATCACTGAAAGTATTTCATACTGATCCGGGTGAATTTTGTTTTAAATCAAATGTGCTCGGGTCAGACCGAGTACATTTACAGGTCAGATTTTTCATGGAGTCACAAAGAAGGAGTCGAAGTCGAGACGTATTCCATATATATACTGGTACTAGTTTATTTCCGCTGTGTGTTGTATTGATCTGCATGTATATTCTGATGTTGTAATCATATATATACAGTTCTTTCTGTATAAAGTATTATTGACTATATATTTTGTCCATTCCGTTGTGAGATTGTGATCTTCTTATTCTTCTGTTCTAATATTTCTTTCTTTCTTCTCTCACCCTCTAACTTCTTTCTATTAGCTTTCTGGGTTTTGATACTTGAGTTCGGATACAGGACGTGTTAGTGTCTGGATTCGAGTGTCGAATTTCCCGGGTCGCTACAACACCTATAACATTTTCAAATACATCGAGTAATATGAAAAAATTGATGTGGAAAAAAAGAGAGATTCATACTTGAGATAATTCCCGAAGTTGAGAGTGTGGATTTTCCAAAAAGAAATGATTATCCATGTGGGAGTAATGATTACAAAGTTTAAAGTACTTTGAGAGAATACTTTGTTTAAACTTATGAAAGATATTTTATGGATTATTTCATCAATGATGGAACCATCGGGTGACAATGATGTTGTGCGGTATAAGACAATGGATCTTGGGTAGTGCACTATTATTCTATGTGGTATCGAGCCAGTAGAATACATCCCTACTTAGTGAGGGGATGCCGACAGCAATATGATGGTTACCTTCAGATAGTGATGATGATGATGTGCGATATAAGGCAACAGATCTTGGGTAGTGCACTATTACTTTATGTTGGTTTGAGCTGAGTAGAGTACGTCCCTACTTAGTGAGGGGATGCCGACCTCAATAGAATAACCTAATTGAGTGTGTGGCTTGGATCCACTATGACGAATAAAATCATGTTGTTAAAAAAAAGAGGCTCTAGAATCTATTCCAAATTAAGCGTATGTTCACGGGAAGGAGACTGGGTATTGATGTGGATTGCAAAGAACATGATCCTGAATTTGGGCATAAAAAGAAGCTACGGCATGCCTGTCAATGGCTTGCAGGATTAATAGAACGTTGATCATAAATTGAAAAGTTTGAATCATATCCAGGTATGTCTTAAAATTTCGACTTATGAAATTACTTTGAAAACATACATTCAAGAAAAATTCCCTTGATACATAGAGTTCCTTCATGGAATATTTGGCATTCTTTTGATTAATTACTACATAAAATTTCGGGGATGAAATTTCTTTTAAAGAGGGAAGAATGTAACAACCTGATACTTCGGGCAGTAAATATTTAAATATCAAGGTTATTTAAATATTTAAATCTTAGATTTAAATATTATAAAAATGGTTTTATAATCTTGATTAATTCTCTTTATACATAATAATTAATGAGGAGAAAATATGTTGTTGAATTTTTGTTTACAAAGATAAGTAGTTCCAAGAAATATCGATAATGTGACCGAAAACAGTTTTGTCGATAAACGACGTTTTACTTGTTAAAAGTTGTTAGAACATCATGTGAATGTAGTCATAATAGAAAACACATATATGTATGTACATAGCATATGAATAAAAATAAAAATGGTATATGTGTACATATTCTAGAATATGAAAAATGACTTAAAATGATATGGACATGTGCAATCAAATGAACGGTACACATGTCTTGTAAGTAAATAAGGTAAAGGCACACAAACCCATTAGGTGTCCATGTGTAGAAACATCTAGAGATACCTAAGGAGAAATGTATCTACATCCTAAAGCTAGCATGAAGATAAGGTGGACAAATGTCCAAAACTAAATTACCAAACTAGCCATGGAAAAATACTATATAAAGGGTGGAAATGTTCATTTCTTTTCATGCATTCACAAATCAAAAACAAAGATAAAATAAAGAGAAGAAGTTTAGGAGAAAACAAGAGAATAAGTACAAGTTTAATCTTCAATTCTAAGGTGATAAAACTATTTAAGTTCAAGTATTAATTTCATATGTTGAAGAAAAGTTGCGAAAACTAAGAAGAAACGATAGAACCCGAATCACTGAAAATGACGTTCGGACGTATTTTAGTATAAGTTTTGCAATTCTTGATGAAATTTTGATTTATTTATCAATTTGGAAACCAATTCAAAGGGCTGCAACTTTCACTTGTCCCACTTTTTCTAATTCGAGCGTTTATGTACCTGAAAACTGGACGCAAAGTCAAGTAAAAATCAGCCCAAAATGTACATGTTAAAAAAACCTTATGATATTGAATTTTCTGTATTAAATTGATAAATGATTTTAAGGATTTCTTTTCATGGTAATTAAGTAGACTAAGAAAGCTTCTTATTATAGAAAGTTTGGGGTCAAAAACTATTTTTATCATAGAGAAATAGCATCAAACATTTTGCCCAAAAATTGGCTGAAAATCTAAATTTCAGAACTTTTCGTAGCATTTTAAAATGCTATTTTTTCTCTGAGTTATTTATGAAGCATAATAAGCTACCCAAAACTTTTCAAAGCATCCCAGAAATGCTATAGTAGCGGTTTTTAGTCTAAAATCGTTATAAACCATGCAGAACTTGTCATATCATTTTTGAAGCGTTGTCTTTTCTCTGAATTGATTATAAAGTACATAAAAACAAATAGAACTTTTCATAGCATGACAGAAACACTGTAACAGTTATTTATAAAACTATTGTAAACTACCTAGAACTTTTCACACCATAACCAAAACGCTGCTATAGATGTTTTGAGTATAAAACCATGGTAAACTACTCTAAATCCTCTCAAATTTGGACTTAAGCTTCCTCTTAGTATTATAAACAAACTGTCAAAACTGAGGATGTTAAATCAAAGTGAAAGAGAGTCAAAATGTGTCAAAGCCAAGAACAAAGCAGGTTGACATGAGTTCTGCGAATTTCAAATATTCGAGGAAGACATTTGATTGCTTTGGGGTAATGATAAGTACTATATTATGTTCTGCAAAGCTCTTGCATGAAGATAGCAAGGAGTACTGTGAGTATACTCATCACCTAAACAATTACTTATTTCTAAAATTTGTGTTTTAATTTAATGTTGAGCATGACCTCAACATACTATATTGACTACAATCTTTATGTAAGGACCCATAACTTCCCCGTGAAAGGAAAGAGTGGATACTTCGAGAACAACACACAAAAGAATGCAGATGGGAGAACATTTCATTGTTAATTACAACAATACATCAGATTACAAGAATATACAAAGTATAAAAAAATAATATACATTTGACAAATATCAGAGATTACAATACATTACATAGTAGTGGAAAATAATACAATACACAACTGAAGGAGATATACAGATACAAAGCTTTTCGGATATCATTCCAGCTGTAAACCAGGATCCTGCGAATATAAATCTGCAAAACCAAAACTACTAGCTGCCCGTGTCGAAAATAAGGGCACCCAGAGTTTAGGTTAAAACAATAAACTCCAGGTCAGTCATGGGACTGGTGTGAGAACAAAAACAGTTAATAATCTTTATTTTAAAGTTCGGTAAATCAAGGGACCACGCCGTATAACACGGAACGGGTTTCCTCCCAAGAATACCAGAGCATAAAACAACAGCGCAATGCTAAATAAAGAACAATGAAGCTATTATAAGACCCAGGTCCCATCACACAATGCAACGCAAGCCGGAGGATAGGGTTTTTACCTTATAATAGCCAAGAATGCTTGGTACGTGAAATTTCATGTTTTATTATTACTATAAGTGTATAGTGTCAAAACAATTTCAAATCATAAGTATCAATCATAGACGGCATGAGTGCCCCATCCCACTATGTTGCCATACTAGGCTCTACAAATAAAACCGTAAAATCACGTATTGGAAGTTGGATTTCCATCTGTGAACCGAAGCAAAAGATAGTCCTCACCGATTCGAGACTCTCTAGCCCGAGCCTCAGGACCCAGACAAAGGTGAGCCCCTTGGATCCTCATGGCCAGTCCACCAATGTGGATTAAACTTAAACCCTGAACATGCGTTCCCCCGCCCTATGGGGCGTAAATGAGTCAACAAATGACTCCATCGGACCTGGATCATCCGATCAAACCGAGGCGCCTCGCAACAGCAACAACCACATAAGTCAAACTCGTCAGGGCGTGTAAAACCACTAACGCCACTTCTAGCTAGAAAGAAACGCATGCCCTCCCTAACGTCCTCTCCCGTTTTGGTTCACACCGGGGTGTGAGGCTCGCGAATCAACGTTATAGAAAGCTTTGCCACACAGGCCGTGCTTTGATCATCACCACAAGACTTTGCTTGTCAATAGAAGCCTTGATCAATTGCCACTTAGGCATGCCACACAGGCAATTCACTCCATGCGTTTGATATCCATCAATATATAAACCCTGAGCTTGAACGTCTCAGAGAAGGGCGTTAAGCAAGAGAATAAATTCTCCGCCGCCAAACAGATATATATTTAATAGAAATCAATCACACAGACTTAAATCCAATGTCAGACACACAATCCATTTACAAGTTCGTTCTGCGTCTGAACGAAACTGGAGGCACCTAGTACCCCGCATATCCATCGATCTCCAAGTACGTCTGGACGATCACCAACTGTTTACCTCCTCTTGGGTGTACAGCCCAATCAAGATCATCAGTAATTATCCAAATGACGTGAAGACCTCCAGTCTTCAACCACCGTCTTTACCCTCGACTTATCGTCGTATCAGTTATTCAGAATGGGACAAACCCGGTCTTTCCGAATAACTCGCGTATATAATAAACAAGTGTTACACAAACACAACATACGCCTCATTCCAATTCATCAGTCACTAACCGTAAATTAACAAGAGAATAATTCCCCAAATATTAACCCTGAAGGCCGAAACCAACATCAGATCAATACCCAGGAAATCATTCTTCTTAGCCAACCTACAGTTAGTTTCTAAATTTCACATTCTTAGGGAAAGGTTCCCATTGATTTTATCAAAGATAAATTCTTTTAAATTTATTCTTTAAACTTCTTTTGAATATCAATTCAAACTAGTCGGGATTAACGAATCTTACCGAAGTAATCATTTGTTTTAATTTCCCAATCCCGACCTATTCATCCCATGAAGTAAAACTTGTAACACTTCATATCTAACACCACGGTGTTATCGGTAAATTCAATTACCATTTCACGTTCAAATCTAATTAAAGATTTAACTATCGCCTGGAGCAAAATTGGTGATACTCCATTCTCGATCTTTTCAATCTAATTAAAGATTCATTAAAACTCCACTTAGTTTTAATCTTTAACTGGGTTAAAGAATCAGTGTCATTTAAAATACGGTTCACGATAAACCCCAAAATCACATCACATTTCAATCAGTCCCTAACCATAAATTAGCAAGTGAGTAATTCCCTAAGTATTAACCCCGAAGGCCGAAACCAACATCATGTCAATACCCCAGAAACCATTCAACTTAACTAATCTCCAGTTAGTTTCTGATCTTCTTAACTCCTTTTGGTCTAAGAACAGTATTATTGAAGATACCGTTCACGACAACCCAAAATCACATTCCATTAATTATCGGGTTAAAGAACAAATGTTATTTAAAACACTGTTCACGATAAACCCAAAAATCAATACCAATTCAATTCCAATTAAATATTATTTAATTGCTACTCTTCGTTAAATCTAAATAAAAAGACTTAATCTTTTCTCAACTGGGTTCAAGAACAGGGTTAATGAAGACACCATTCACGAGAAGCCCAAATCACATTTGATATTAAATACAAGGCTCTGAATAGAAAATATATCGGCTTATATTCAATCTCATATTCTAAGGCCAACAAATATCGTATTGGAAATAACGATATAAATATATCTTTCAAATTTCCATAACAATATCTATATAATCACGAAATCCAACATCGAAATAATCCAAAGACAATTTCGATTCAAATCAATTCCAATTCAATTATTGGAAATTCTGGTTACTTTTAAAACCCTTTTCAAATACAATTTATTTATTTAAAAATAAATAGAATTTTAATTCTAGTTCAAAACTAGTTCATTTCGATAAAAATCTATTTTTATCTTTTCAAATATGGAGTTTTTCATCCTGATTCTTCCCAAATCATTTCTTATGATTTTACACAAATTATTGATATTTTTAATAATTTTATCAAGGCCCGTAGAGTCGATTTCCATCAACGGCCATCGAACTGCACTTACAGCGACCTTTTCCAAATTTGATTTGGACATAATTCCATATCCAACTATTAGATTTCAAATTTCTAATATTCGTTAGAAAGCTCTTTTCGATACTAACCCAACGGTTCTGGTTTTAGGAGAATCCAATGGTCGGATCTCCCGCAATATCCATTCGAAGTCAATGGTCGAAATTCACGAACGACCGCAGCGCGGCCTGTTCTATTCAGGCCATTATATTATATATAATATATATAATGTATACTTCATCGATTTCCTTTTAAAACGTATTTTATAAATCGTTTTAAATTCATTTTCGAAACGATTTCAACTTCATTTTCAAATTCAAATCAAAATTGAATTTTTCCAATATAAATTCGTTTTAAATTCATTTCAAATCGATTTCAATTCAAATTGATTTCTAATTCAATTTCAGTTCTAACTCAATTCAGTTCAATTTCAATTCGAATTCACTTCTATTCAATTTCAATTCGAATTCATTTCTATTCAATTTCAATTCGAATTCAATTTTATTCAATTTAATTCGAATTTCAGTTCTTTTCAAAATATCAGATTTTGAAATCACTTTCGATATTCGTTATAAAATGAATAAAATCTATATAAATATCGTTCACGTCAAAATGGCATCAATCTAACCGACATGGCTTTCAAATATTTCTACTTTCAAATATTCTACTTCAAATATTCCTTTTTTTAATATTTCTACTTTCAAATATTCTATTTTCAAATATTCCTTTTTTTTTAATATTTCTACTTTCAAATATTCTATTTCAAATATTCCTTTTTTAAATATTTCTACTTTCAAATATTCTATTTCAAATATTCCTTTTTTTAAATATTTCTACTTTCAAATATTCTATTTCAAATATTCCTTTTTTAAATATTTCTACTATCAAATATTCTATTTCAAATATTCCTTTTTTAAATATTTCTACTTTCAAATATTCTATTTCTAAACTGGAATGAGGCCTAATCACTTACCATATAATGTTAATTATATGGATTTTCTACAACACATGCATACAATAACAACGATGAATAATCAAGCATCATCCAAAGTGCATTCTACACTGTATAAGCATCAAATATAAATATTTAATGCTCATAACAGTCTGTCCATCAATCGATCGACATATAACTAATTATTCGGACTAGTGTATGTCATATATCATCCCAATACCCGTGTGGGGGTTTTCAAACAATCAAACACAGATATTTTTTGTGTAGTTGGGCGATGTGTAAAATTTATCGTCCCAATCAATATCAGTCAAATGTGTGTATATAAACAAATCGTTCGATTTGTTTATATTAATTTATTTCATTTCATATACATGTTAAAAATTCTATTTTCAACTATAAAATATTTTTAACTATATAAATATTTTATTTCATTTCACAACACATCACATAATCAACCACACATCAAAATCAAACAAACAAGCATACAAGCCGTCCAAGGTCTGTGGACGACGGGTGTCGGGCGCTACTAAACACCGTCTGCATCCTAGTATATATTTTAACTAGAAAATAAATTAAAGGTGAGGAGTTCTCACCGGCTAGCTAATCCAAACGCCTCGACTCTTCATGGGTAGAAATCTTCGTCGTGCTCGCCCTTTGTCACTTTCGTTGTCTGTATTCACTAAATATATAAAAATCACATTTTTATATTGTTGCTATGTATATAAAAATCATATTTTTACACTGCTACTGTATAGATAAAAATACTATTTTTACATCGATGTTCATATAATAAAGATTATATTTTTATCACGCTATTCTCTATATAAAGATTTTGCCTTTTCATATATAAAGATTTCGCCTTTTCATATATATAATAAAAATCGAATTTTTATTTCGCTACACATATAATGGTCAAATTTTTTCTATCTATATAATATAAAAATCGTATTTTTATATTTTAAAACCATATACATAAAAATCGAATTTTTATGATGCTACATACATGATAAAAATCAAATCTTTATCACAACGCTATATTTATAAAAATCAAATTTTTATTGTAATGTTATACATATAAAAATCCAATTTTTATGATAATATTCATGCGTTTAAAAATAGCATCCTTTATTATACTTTCACTTATATAAAAATCGAACCTTGAAAATGATTTCAATCATATAAAGATCTAAACTTTATAAACCATAAAAATCTAATCTTTTTATTTCTATTTTTCTTAGCTTAAAAATCCTATTTTCCATTTAACTTTACTGAAAATTGAAAATAAATTAAAAGAAGTAAATAATAATAATAATAATAAACTTACTGCGTCTTTACCAAATGGGGGGGCACAACTGGTGGAAGCGGTCGGAGGAGGGCACGGAGGGGGCGTTGTAGCGTCGGAGCGAGGCAGGAGGCGCGGAGGAAGGGGGGTGGAAGGAGGGGCGTCGGCTTCGATTTGGCTGCAGGGAGGGGGAACAGGCGGCATCGGGCCTGGGGTAGCGATTTGGAGAAAGAAGAGGGGCGACAGGGTTTTGGGGGTGGTTGGAAATCGAGGCGAGGGAGGAAGAGTGAGGGGAGGTCGGAGTTGCGGGGGAGGTCGGAGGCGAAGTCAGGGAGGGTTGCGGCGATCGCGATGGTGGCGTGGAGGGGCTGCAGCGTTCCATCGTTTTTTTTTTCTTTTTTTTTCTTCTGAAATGAGAAAAGAGAAGAGGGAGAGGGTAAGGATATATATAAATATATTTTATTTCAAAAAGGTACCTTTTTGTTTTGACCTCGAAACGAGACCCACCGCCTATCATTCCTAGCTAGTTACCCCATTCCGAACACAATGGGATATGTATCGCAAGCCGATTCGACTGTTTCGATCAGTTTTCGTCAAAATCAAAATATAACTCTATATATTGAATTTGAACACGCATTTCAATTTACTGGGGCCACATACTAACTAGAAAAATTCCCGAAAAATATTTTCTAGCTTCGTATTGACGATACGGTCCTAACAAAGCCAGTTTCATCGAATTCTGAGACCGTCTGAAAAATAGCCATTTTTCAGTCGATTAAAATCAACTGAAACTGGTCAAACGCGTTTTCCTTTGCCACGCTCACATATTGATTCGAAAAATTATAAAATTTGAAACCTAGCAATAACTTGATATCACAGATCCAACAAAAGTGGTTTTGTCGAAATCCGAGGTCGTTTGCAAAATGGCTATTTTTAATGGCAGAAATTCCATAGCGACTATTCTGAAATTTCAATTGGACGTAACTTTTGATTCCCGCTATGAAATTTTGATTTTTCAGATTCGTTGGAAATATATTCTCAATTAGATTCAAATATTTTTTGTTTCGCTAAAATCCGGTTTATTTTGCACCCGGTACATTCATTTCAATTTTGAAACCGAATTATTGAACTATCGCTCCATTTTCAATTCCTTTTTTATAAATAATTATTTATATTCTAACGACGATCTATACAACTATATACAGTCTAATTCCATTCAAAATAAATTTCTCGTCGATATTATTTAAAATAATTCATTTTTAATATTCAAAATTCGCTAAAATTGCCAAAATAAAAATTTTAAATTGGCTCGGATTTTCGGGTTATTACAATCTCCCCTACTTAAAACTTTTCGTCCCCGAAAAGGAACGAACCCGAAAGTTGTTTAACTAATCAACTCAACTTTCAATATTTTCACTACGGCTTAAGTTCTCCAACTTTTCAATTTCTAAGAACTTTTCAAATTTTTCAAAAAATTGGCTAACACCCTAAATTTCCGAAAAATTTCGCCATAACCTCCTCTGCACCGGGAGCACCGGGAAAATCCCAAAATTGCCATACAGGCCCTCTGATCTTAAAAAGAAAAAGAAAAAGAAAAATCCAAGCGGCTCATACAATCATCATCACCCAAACAAAACAGCAAATTATGGTAAACATGTACCTATTTGTCGGGCAAACAATTTTATTCTTCTGCTCTAGCCTCTTTGCTATGACCTGTTCAATGTAAGTACATGTATTTGCAAGCAAATGCGACCAAATTTCAATACGATTCACTTTTTGGTACAATTTGACTAAATGGTTCAAATTTTAATTAATCAAACAATAATCAACCAACACAATCAGCAATCAATCAGTTGATTAGCTTTTCAAATTCATTACTTAAATACATAGTCCAAAAATCAGATTTTTGATGCCAAATCACAACAATAGGCCCTATCTAATTTTGGTTCTCACACCAGTCAATTGAGAATATATAGAAATTCCACTTTCATCACTCGAACACAAATACTGATGATGGTCGACCGATCATCAGAATCATCTCTGGGCGACTAGAGCGTGATTCTATATCTATCCAGTATATTAAAACTTCGAATACACGCGGATCAAACGTATACGCAAAATTTTTATATACAGCATTGTCCAAATTCAATATAAAATAAATAATCAAATACGAATAATTAATTTAAATTTTCAAAACAATAATTGTTTTCATTTGAAAAATATACTCTTCACGCTCGTTCTAGGATACTACTGATCCTATCTCTAACGAGTCATTCTCGTTGGATATTACTAATCCAATATCTGAAGAATTCTTTCATATGGTTCTAATGTGTCTTATTCTCTGAGCTTTGTAAACCGAAGCTCTGATACCAACTGTAAGGACCCATAACTTCCCCGTGAAAGGAAAGAGCGGATACTTCGAGAACAACACACAAAAGAACGCAGACGGAAGAACATTTCATTGTTAATTACAACAATACATCAGATTACAAGAGTATACAAAGTATAAACAAATAATATACATTCGACAAATATCAGAGATTACAATACATTACATAGCAACGGAAAATAATACAATACACAACTGAAGGAGATATACGGATACAAAGCTTTCCGGATATCATTCTAGCTGTAAACCAGGATCCTGTGAATATAAATCTGCAAAACCAAAACTTCTAGCTGCCCGTGTCGAAAATAAGGGCACCCAGAGTTTAGGTTAAAACAATAAACTCCAGGTCAGTCATGGGACTGGTGTGAGAATAAAAACAGTTAATAATCTTTATTTTAAAGTTCGGTAAATCAAGGGACCACGCCGTATAACACGGAACGGGTTTCCTCCCAAGAATACCAGTGCATAAAACAACAGCGCAATGCTAAATAAAGAACAATGAAGCTATTATAAGACCCAGGTCCCATCACACAATGCAACGCAAGCCGGAGGATAGGGTTTTTACCTTATAATAGCCAAGAATGCTTGGTACGTGAAATTTCATGTTTTATTATTACTATAAGTGTATAGTGTCAAAACAATTTCAAATCATAAGTATCAATCATAGACGGCATGAGTGCCCCATCCCACTATGTCGCCATACTAGGCTCTACAAATAAAACCGTAAAATCACGTGTTGGAAGTAGGATTTCCATCTATGAACCGAGGCAAAAGATAGTCCTCACCGATTCGAGATTCTCTAGCCCGAGCATCAGGACCCAGACACAGGTGAGCCCCTTGGATCCGCAGGGCCAGTCCACCGAAGTGGATTAAACTTAAACCCCGAACATGCGTTCCGCCGCCCTACGGGGCGTAAATGAGCCAACGAATGACTCCATCGGACCAGGATCGTCCGATTAAACCGAGGCGCCTCGCAAAAGCAACAACCACATAAGTCAAACTCGTCAGGGCGTGTAAAACCACTGGCGCCACTTCTAGCTAGAAAGAAACGCATGCCCTCCCTGACGTCCTCTCCCGTTTTGGTTCACACCGGTGTGTGAGGCTCGCGAATCAACGTTACACAAAGCTTTGCCACACAAGTCGTGCTTTGATCATCATCACAAGACTTTGCTTTTCAACAGAAGCCTTGATCAATTGCCACTTAGGCATGCCACACAGGCAATTCACTCCATGCGTTTGATATCCATCAATATATAACCCCTGAGCTCGTACGTCTCAGAGAAGGGCGTTAAGCAAGAGAATAAATTCTCCGCCGCCAAACAGATATATATTTAATAGAAATAAATCACACAGACTAAAATCCAATGTCAGACACACAGTCCATTTACAAGTTCGTTCTGCGTCTGAACGAAACCGGAGGCACCTAGTACCCCGCATATCCATCAATCTCCAAGTACGTCTGGACGATCCCCAATTGTTTCCCTCCTCTTGGGTGTACAGCCCAATCAAGATCATCAGTAATTATCCAAAAGACGTGAAGACCTCCGGTCTTCAACCACCGTTTTCACCTTCGACTTATCGTCTTATCAGTTATTCAGAATGGGATAAACCCGGTCTTTCCGAATAACTCCCGTATATAATAAACAAGTGTTACACAAATACAACATAGGCCTCATTCCAATTCATTAGTCACTAACCTTAAATTAACAAGAGAATAATTCCTCAAATATTAACCCTGAAGGCCGAAACCAACATTAGATCAATACCCAGGAAATCATTCTTCTTAGCCAACCTATAGTTAGTTTCTAAATTTCACATTCTTAGGGAAAGGTTCCCATTAATTTTATCAAAGACAAATTCTTTTAAATTTATTCTTTAATCTTCTTTTGAATATCAATTCAAACTAGTCGGGATTAACGAATCTTACCGAAATAATCATTTGTTTTAATTTCCCAATCCCAACCTATTCATCCCATGAAGTAAAACTGGTAATACTTCGTATCTAACAACACGGTGTTATCGGTAAATTCAATTACCATTTCACGTTCAAATCTAATTAAAGATTTAACTATCGCCTGGAGCAAAACTGGTGATACTCCATTCTCGATCTTTTCAATCTAATTAAAGATTCATTAAAACTCCACTTAATTTTAATCTTTAACTGGGTTAAAGAATCAGTGTCATTTAAAACACGGTTCACGATAAATCCCAAAATCACATCACATTTCAATCAGTCCCTAACCGTAAATTAGCAAGTGAGCAATTCCCTAAGTATTAACCCCGAAGGCCGAAACCAACAACAGATCAATACCCCAGAAACCATTCAACTTAACTATTCTCCAGTTAGTTTCTGATCTTCTTAACTCCTTTGGGTCTTAGAATAGTATTATTGAAGATACTATTCACGACAACCCAAAATCACATTCCATTAATTATCGGGTTAAAGAACAAATGTTATTTAAAACACGGTTCACGATAAACCCATAAATCAATACCAATTCAATTCCAATTAAATATTATTTAATTGCTACTCTTTGTTAAATCTAGATAAAAAGATTTAATCTTTTTCTCAACTGGGTTCAAGAACAGGGTTAATGAAGACACCATTCACGACAAACCCAAATCACATTTGATATTAAATACAAGGCTCTGAATAGAAAATATATCGACTTATATTCAATATCCAATTCTACGACCAACAAATATCGTATTGGAAATAACGGTATAAATATATCTTTCAAATTTCCATAACAATATCTGTATAATCACGAAATCCAACATCGAAATAATCCAAAGACAATTTCAATTCAAATCCACTCCAATTCAATTACTGGAAATTCTGGTTACTTTTAAAACCCTTTTCAAATCCAATTTATTTATTTAATAATAAATAGAATTTTAATTCTAGTTCAAAACTAGTTCATTTCGATAAAAATTTATTTTTATCTTTTCAAATATGGAGTTTTTCATCTCGATTCTTCCCAAATCATTTCTTATAATTTTACACAAATTATTGATATTTTTAATAATTTTATCAAGGCCCGTACAGTCGATTTCCATCAATGGCCATCGAACTGCACTTACAATGACCTTTTCCAAATTTGATTTGGACATAATTCCAAATCCAACCGTTAGATTTCAAATTTCTAATATTCGTTAGAAAGCTCTTTTCAGTACAAACCCAATGGTTCTGGTTTTAGGAGAATCTGACGGTCGGATCTCCCGCAATATCCATTCGAAGCCAATGGTCAAAATTCATGAACTACCGCAGCGCAGCGCGTTCTATTCAGGCCATTATATTATATATATAATATATATAATATATACTTCATCGATTTCCTTTTAAAACTTATTTTATAAATCGTTTTAAATTCGTTTTCGAAACGATTTCAACTTCGTTTTCAAATCAAAAATGAATTTTTCCAATATAAATTCGTTTTAAATTCATTTTTCAATTCAAATTGATTTCTGATTCAATTCCAGTTCTAATTCAATTCAATTTTAATTCGAATTCATTTCTATTCAATTTCAATTCGAATTCATTTCTATTCAATTTCAATTCGAATTCATTTCTATTCAATTTAATTCGAATTTCAATTCTTTTCAAAATATTAGATTTTGAAATCACTTTCGATATTTGTTATAAAATGAATAAAATCGATATAAATATCGTTCACGTCAAAATGGCATCAATCTAACCAACACGGCTTTCAAATATTTCTACTTTCAAATATTCTATTTCAAATATTCCTTTTTTTTAATATTTCTACTTTCAAATATTCTATTTCAAATACTCCTTTTTTTTAAATATTTCAACTTTCAAATATTCTATTTCAAATATTCCTTTTTTAAATATTTCTACTTTCAAATATTCTATTTCAAATATTCCTTTTTTTAAATATTTCTACTTTCAAATATTCTATTTCAAATATTCCTTTTTTTAAATATTTCTGCTTTCAAATATTCTATTTCAAATATTCCTTTTTTAAATATTTCTACTTTCAAATATTCTATTTCAAATATTCTATTTCTAAACTGGAATGAGGCCCAATCACTTACCATATAATGTTAATTATATGGATTTTCTACAAAACATGTATACAATAACAACGATGAATAATCAACCATCATCCAAAGTGCATTCTACACTGTATAAGCGTCAGATATAAATATTTAACGCTCATAACAGTCGGTCCATCAATCGATCGACATACAGCAAATTATTAGGACTAGTGTACGTCATATATCATCCCAATACCAGTGTGGGGTTTTCACACAATCAAACACAGATTTTATTTGTGCAGTTGGACGATGTGTAAAATTTATGGTCCCAATCAATATCAGTCAAATGTGTGTATATAAACAAATCGTTCGATTTGTTTATATTAATCTATTTCATTTCATATACACGTTAAAAATTCTATTTTCAACTATAAAATATTTTTAACTATATAAATATTTTATTTCATTTCACAACACATCACACAATCAACCACACATCAAAATCAAACAAACAAGCATACAAGCCATCCATGGTCTGTGGACGACGGGTGTCGGGTGCTACTAAACACCGTCTGCATCCTAGTATATATTTTAACTAGAAAATAAATTAAAGGTGAGGAGTTCTCACCGGCTAGCTAATCCAAACGCCTCGACTCTTCATGGGTAGAAATCTTCGTCGTGCTCGCCCTTTGTCACTTTCGTTGTCCGTGTTCACTACATATATAAAAATCACATTTTTATATTGTTGTTATGTATATAAAAATCATATTTTTACACTGCTACTGTATAGATAAAAATTCTATTTTTACATCGATGTTCATATAATAAAGATTATATTTTTATCACGCTATTCTCCATATAAAGATTTCGCCTTTTCATATATAAAGATTTCGCCTTCTCATATATATAATAAAAATCGAATTTTTATTTCGCTACACATATAATGGTCAAATTTTTTCTATTTATATAATATAAAAATCGTATTTTTATATTGTAAAACCATATACATAAAAATCGCATTTTTATGACGCTACATACATGATAAAAATCAAATCTTTATCACAACGCTATATTTATAAAAATCAAATTTTATTGTAATGTTATACATATAAAAATCCAATTTTTATGATAATATTCATGCGTTTAAAAATAGCATCCTTTATTATACTTTCACTTATATAAAAATCGAACCTTGAAAATGATTTCAATCATATAAAGATCTAAACTTTATAAACCATAAAAATCTAATCTTTTTCTTTCTATTTTTCTTAGCTTAAAAATCCTATTTTCCTTTTAACTTTACTGAAAATTGAAAATAAATTAAAAGAAGTAAATGATAATAATAATAATAATAATAATAATAATAATAATAATAATAAAACTTACTGTGTCTTTACCAAATGGGGGGCCACAACTGGTGGAAGCGGTCGGAGGAGGGCACGGAGGGGGCGTTGCAGCGTCGGAGCGAGGCAGGAGGCACGGAGGAAGGGGGGAGGTGGAAGGAGGGGCGTCGGCTTCGATTTGGCTGCAAGGAGGGGGAACAGGCAGCATCGGGCCTGGGGTAGCGATTTGTAGAAAGAAGAGGGGCGATAGGGTTTTGGGGGTGGCTGGAAATCGAGGGGAGGTCGGAGTTGCGGGGGAGGTCGGCGGCGAAGTCAAGGAGGGTGGCGGCAATCGCGATGGTGGCGTGGAGGGGCTGCAGCGTTCCATCGTTTTTTTTTTCTTTTTTTTTCTTCTGAAACGAGGAAAGAGAAGAGGGAGAGGGTAAGGATATATATAAATATATTTTATTTTATTTTATTTCAAAAAGGTACCTTTTTGTTTTGACCTCAAAACGAGACCCACCGCCTGTCATCCCTAGCTAATTACCCCCATTCGAACACAATGGGATATGTATCGCAAGCCGATTTGACTGTTTCGATCAGTTTTCGTCAAAATCAAAATATAACTCTATATATTGAATTGGAACACGCATTTTAATTTACTGGGGCCACATACTAACTAGAAAAATTCCCGAAATTTTTTTCTAGTTTCGTATTGACGATACGGTCCTAACAAAGCTAGTTTCATCGAATTCTGAGACCGTTTGAAAAATGGCCATTTTCTAGTCGATTATAATCAACTGAAACTGGTCAAACGCGTTTTCCTTTGCCACGCTCACATATTGATTCGAAAAATTATGAAATTTGAAACCTAGCAATAACTTGATATCACGGATCCAACAAAAGTGGTTTCGTCGAAATTCGAGGTCATTTGCAAAATGGCTATTTTTATTGGCAGAAATTCCATAGCGGTTATTCTGAAATTTCAACTTGACGTAACTTTTGATTCCTGCCATGAAATTTTGATTTTTCAGATTCATTGGAAAGATATTCTCAATTAGATTCAAATATTTTTGGTTTCGCTAAAATCCGATTTATTTTGCACCCGGTACATTCATTTGAATTTTGAAATCGAATTATCGAACTACCAGGCCATTTTCAATTCCTTTTATAATTATAAATAATTATTTATATTCTAACGACGATCTATACAACTATATACGTTCTAATTCCATTCAAAATAAATTTCTCGTCGATATTATTTAAAATAATTCATTTTAAATATTCAGAATTCGCTAAAATTTCCACAAAAAAAAAATTAAATTGGCTTGGATTTCCGGGTTATTACACTTTACTTCGGTAAGCAAACAACATATACAACTGATGATTGAGGACATTGATGACTTAGTATGACTTGCATAAAGTCCTGAAATCGAGAACATAAGGATTAGCGGGGGCTGGGACATGTTGGAGAATTGAGTTTTGATGACAACAAGCTTGTTTCAATTATCATTGATTATAAAATATATGCTAACACTTTTTGTATAGAATATATATATATGTGTGTGTGTGTCTGCACTTGTATACAGGAATTAAAAATGGAGATTGTACAATCTAAGAGCTTTTAGAGATTCAGAATTCAAAGTAGATTCATGAGTAATTAAGATTTCAAGAGTTCAAGATTAGTATAACTATAGAGTCAAGATTTTGTAAGACTCTAAATAGCACTCCAGGTTCAAATTCAAATTCAAATTCTGATTTTTCAATTCTTTTCTCAATCCTCTCTATTTTGTTTTTCTATTTTATTCTCAATCCTCTCTATTTTGTTTTATATTTGTTTCTATTATTATTCTTTTTTGTTTTTCAAACTTAAGTTTTTATATATACTTTATTTATATTTTATATAGTTTAAAACCTTATAATTTTTTAAATATATTTATATAGTTTAAAAATATGTTTTTCTATCATATAATATTGATTTACAACATTAAAATTTTACTCAAGAATTTTCAAAATTAGTTTTATATCAAAATACTTGAAAAATTCTTTGAAAATGAAAGTTACATATGACTATGTCGATATAGCAAAATATGTATGTCGACATATAACAGCTATTTTTCTAATTTTGAAGGGAAGTGTCTTTTCACTGTTTAAAACGCTTTAGAGCCATTGCAACCCTTTATACTCTATAAAAAGAGGTTAAAACCGAATTCTTTAACATATCTTCTTTCCTAACTTCATGCTCTTTCATCCCACCATTATTCTTAATCATTTTTATGATTCTTACACTTATACTCTATCGCATTCAATTCTATTTTGATCAAACTTCTTCTCTCTACACTCTCTACTCTCTTAATCAAGTGCTGTTGAATAGTTATAGGGTTGTTTTGTAATTGCTTGGGTTGAATAAACCCTGTTTGTAAGTCAAAGAGGAATCGATGTATCCGTGTAGCTGTGAAATCAAGGAATAGGAGTCAGTGTGCCCTTGTTGAGCCGTGGATCAAGGGATAAGAGTCGGTGTCTCCTTGTTGAGCCGTGAAATCAAGGAGGTTGTATTTGGCTATTTGAAAATAGTAATAAAACTCTGCACAATTCAGCGTTGTGCGGGACTGGACGTAGAAGTGATCCGAACAAGTATAAAATCTGGTGTGTTCTTTCCTTTTCTGCACTTTTATTTCTATTTATTTTACATGTGTTTGAATCTGTGTCTGTGATTGTGTTTGATTCATCCCATAGTTCTCTCTAGTTTTTAGTTTTGTTTAAATTCTTACAAACATTATTCAACCCCCTCTAGTGTTTGCTTTGCCTGAACGATCCATTCCGCGGTCCCTAACAATTGGTATCAGAGCAAGGTCTTTCAAAAAGTTCATAATCTGATTTTTGAAAATTTTAAATGGCAAATTTTGAACACTATTTTAAATTTATGTATTGCATCAGTATTAGATGAGTCTGCATTCAATTGAAAAATCGAGTTACTATAATTTGATTTTTTGAAATTTGAAATTTGAAAATTTTGAATTTTTTATATATCATGATATTATTGCAGTTAGTTATTTTGAAAAGTTATATGATTATCTGAAAAGTAACTTGATTATTTGAAAATTCATTTGAATTATTTGAAAAGTTACTTGATTCTTTGAAAAGTTGTGTTGTTTTACAGGAAAATATGTGTTTTATGGCTATTGGATATTCAAACTCTGAAAAATGGGTGATGTGGCTGTTAGTGATTCAAATTTTGAAATGGTGGCTATTGAAAATTCAAATTCTGAAATGGTGGTTGTTGGAAATTCAAACTTCGAAATGGTGGCTATTGAAAATTTAAATTCTGAAAAGAAATTAAAAAGAGGAGAAGAGTAACGACGGTTGCTGAAGAGACATCAAGAAGAAATGGATATATAGATAATATAAATCAACAAAGAAATGGATACCAGATCACTTTATAACTTTAGATTTTCATCTATAACTTATCTTCATACTGTACTTCTCTTCATTTGCTTCGCAATGCGGCTGGTTTCATGTAAATTCATCAAGAATTGATCAAGTAATGATCAAATGAAGTTTTGGTTAATAAAGAGAGAAGGAAACCAAAACTGTCGATAGTTATCTTCAAATTGAACCCACAGGTTAGACAATTTTTTTCAAATTATTTTCCAAATTGTGGTTCTCGTTCTCGCGGTCGATTTGATGGGTGGATTATCAAATTCCGATCAAAATTGAGTGAAATATGGCAGTTTGAAGTTGGCGATTCAAAACTGAAAACTGTTACGGGATTTTATGCATACGTCTTATTGTTTCAACTTGCTACACCCCAATACCTTCCAAATTCATCCCCAAATTCTATTACATTGTAGTTCTCGAATTCCTCTTCGATTTGTGATTGATTTCGTCCAATTCCATTAAGAAACGAAGAAGTTATACCTCTTGAAAGTTCGATTAAAAGTGCAAAACGAGAGGAAGAGGAGGAGTAGTTACGAAGAGACATGACTTTTGGGTCTTTATATAGTAGTTGAAGTGTCCATTCATTCAAAACTCAAAATTCAAATTCAAATTTTGGCGCCAAATTGGTTGAACTACTAAATCTTCAATATCTTTCTCGTACGGTGTTCAAATTCAGAAAATGAATACACTATCCTGATCAGAAAAACGAGCCCGTCGCAATAGAGCAGATCTCATCATCAAATTCCAGAAGATCAATTCAAAATTAAGAGAATATTAAGAAATGGATCTAAAAACTAGGTACGCCTTAATTAATTTTTAAATTTTTGGTTGAATGGATGTTTTGCTTGCTTTGCTTTGTTTTAAATTTGAAATTTAAACTTTAAAATTCAATTTTGAAATTTAAAATTCAAATTTAAAATTCAAAAATAATTATAATAAAATTAATAATAATAAAATAAATTTTGGATGTTTGTTAGGATTAATATTATTTCAGGAAACAGTTGAACCTGAAATATAAATCGATATTTTAAAACCAAAGTCACAAAACCATATTCTCTTTGAAATAATACATATATGTGAACAAACATATATCTATATGTTAACTTATCGGCCTATAGAATGAAATTCAAATTTTTTATCTCAAAGATTTAAACTTTCAAAATTCCCTCCATCTTTTTCAATTAGAAAATGTCAGTTAAAATTCTAGTTATTAAATTTATCTATATACTTATTTTCTTATATCTGGTTTCAAAATATATATATATACACATATATATAAAAATATATAATTTAATAAAATTATATAAACATGTTAATATGATATACAGAGTTAATATAACTTTTTGATATTGTTATAAAATATAAATCTATTCATCTTTTAGATAATCTAAACATGCATGGTTTAACTTATATATTATTCTTATGATTTCTTAACAATTTTTGGTTACATTATCAAAAATATTATTTGTAACTTAATACTTATTTTGACTTGCTATTAAGACTTATAAAACTTGTATATTTAACTTAATATAAATATATGTATATACATGATTTTTTATGTAGTTTAAATATAAGAAGTTTTATAGGTTACTTTATAATGTTTTTATAACTATAGATTTCTTCTAAAGTATAAATGGTTTTTTAGCAAATAAATATGTTTTGATTTCTATAATTTAAATTTGGTTTGCATCAAAATATTGACGCATATCCCATAAATTAAATTTTAAGTTCTTTTTAAATTAATTATTATATATACTTATGAATATATGTTTATATAGCTTACTTTATATTATATGTTCTCTTTAGAAAGATCTTCAATTCTTACTATATTTACCCTACTAATATTATTTAACTCCATAATTATTTTGAATATTTTACTAATTATCATAAATATTTTTCAAATTAAACTCTTATCTTTATTTCAATCACTTTCATTAGTATAATTAACCTAAGTCTAGAAAATAACATTATCCTTGTTTGATTCAAATAATTTATTATATGCATAATAGTTAGATATTACTTTAAGTATCCTTTATAGAAATACATATCATCATCGAATCATTCTATAAATTATTACCATAACATCATTACATATCTTATTTCATATCATACATCATTATAGTACATAATAATTAAAATCATTTACATCATAAATTACATTTCATTCAATATATTGCTTCATATAGTTTTGCATATGTCATATTGCATTATTACCAACACACTGCATTACATGTTAACTTTAACTTCACTCATAACAAGTATATATAACATATTTACTTTATCTTGATTAATTTGATTGACTTATTTGGCTTGATTAAATTAATTGAATTGATTGACTTGTTTGGTTTGTTTGACTTGAATAACCTATTTGACTCACTTGACATGGTTAGATTTCATTAATGATTGATAGGCGCTTTATAAGTTTTAGAATAAATAGAAGTTATAATAAATGTTTAGCTTTGAATTTATTAATGTTTTGTCACAACAAAACTTAAATTGTTTGATTGTTTGGATTAAATCACTTTACTTAACTTATATCATAGTTTTAAGGATATCTTATTAAAGTTATTTCTTAGCCCAAATTAAAGTCTTATTATAATTTTAAGGAAATTAGAGTTTAGGATAGGCTTACTCTTGTATTAGATTAAGGGGGAGTTTTACAGTTTCTAGGTTTAATTAAAGTATTTATTAACACATATTATTTAATTTGATTGCCTGAATTAATTGCTTAAATAGATTGATTGAATTAATTGCTTGAATTGCTTGTTTGGATTGCTTATTAGAATTGATTATAAACATTGATTAGATTGCCTTGTTTATTATTCCTCTATTAGACTAGTATAGTCGTAATTTTAGGGGGATTTATAATCTTTTAGGCTTAGAATCATAGATGTAAAGGGAGATATAAGGGTATCATAGAATCAGGGATAGTTATGTCTAATATTATAATGGTATATGTATAGATAGATATAGGATTTAAGGGGATCATTTTATAGATTTAGGACTCAGGGGGAGTACTTTACTTTATTATAGGAATTATTTAGATAGTCCCAGGATTTAGGGGGAGTACTTTTAGTATTTCTTTTTTATAATGCCAAAGTGGGAGAAATTATACCTTATAGGCATAGTTTATAGGATTCTTACAGACATGGGGAGTACTAGAAGGAACATCATCAAACAGGTATATACAGGTATGTTATTTTATAAACTAAGGTTGTCATCATCAAAAAGGGGGAGATTGTTGGAGAATGGAGTTTTGATGACAACAACCTTATTTCAATTATCATTGATTATAAAATATATGCTAACACTTTTTGTATAGAATATATATATATATATGTGTGTGTGTGTGTGTGTGTACAAGATTTGTATATAGCAATTAATACTGAAGACTACACAATTTAAGAGCTTTTAGAGATTCAAAATTCGGAATAAATTCAAGACTCACGAGTAATCAAGATTTCAAGAGTTCAAGAGTTCAAGATTAATATAATTATAGAGTCTAGATTTTGTAAGACTCTAAATAGCACTCGAGGTTCAAATCCAAATTCAAATTCTGATTTTTCAATTCTTTTCTCAATCCTCTCTATTTTGTTTTTCTATTTTATTCTCAGTCCTCTCTATTTTGTTTTTATATTGGTTTCTATTATTATACTTCTTTATTTTTCAAAATTAAGTTTTTATATATACTTTATTTATATTTTATATAGTTTAAAACCTTATAATTTTATAAATATATTTATATAGTTTAAAAATATGTTTTCATATGTTTTTCTATCATATAATATTGATTTACAACATTAGAATTTTACTCAAGAATTTTTAGAATTAATTTTATATCAAAATACTTGAAAAATTCTTTGAAAATGGAAATTACATATGACTATGTCGACATAGCAAAATATGTATCTCAACATATAACAGCTATTTTTCTAATTTTGAAGGGAAGTGTCTTTTCACTATTTGAAATGCTTCAGAACCGTTGCAACCCTTCAAACTCTATAAAAAGAGGTTAAAACTGAAATTTTTTAACATATCTTCTTCCCTAACTTCATCCTCTTTCATCCCATCATTATTCTTAATCATTTTTATGATTTTTGCACTTATACTCTACTGAATTCAATTCCATTTTGATCAAACTTCTTCTCTCTATACTCTCTACTCTTTGAATCAAGTGTTATTAAAGAGTTATAGGGTTGTTTTGTAATTGCTTGGGTTGAATAAACCCTATTTGTAAGTCAAAGAGGAATCGGTGTATCCCTGTAGCCGTGAAATCACAGAGTAGGAGTCGGTGTTCCCTTGTTGAGCTGTGAATTAAGGGATAGGAGTCGGTGTCTCCTTGTTGAGCCGTGAAATCAAGGAGGTTGTATTTGGCTATTTGAAAATAGTAATAAAACTCTGCACAATCATTGTGCGGAACTGGACGTAGGAGTGATCCGAACCAGCATAAAATCCGGTGTGTTCTTTCCTTTTCTGCACTTTTATTTCTGTTTATTTTGCATCTGTGTTTGAATCTATGTCTGTAATTGTGTTTGTGGTGTTTGATTCATCACATGCTTCTCTCTAGTTTTTAGTATTGTTTAAATTCTTACATGCACTATTCACCCTCCCCCCTCCCTCCAGTGTTTGCTTTGCTTGAACGATCCATTCTGCAGTTCCTAATAGGACAGACATATAATACCTATGGTTTGATAGTTATAATTGCATTATTGAAATGCATTGCTTTGACAAATGTTTTACGTAAAAAAATATTTTCAATTAATCATTTTCTTGATGATTAGTTTGAAGTTATAATCTATTTTATCACGAAGGAGTTTCCTGGTATTTGAAATAGAAGATGTTTATCTTTTGAAAGGATGTTCTACAAGAGATACATAGATATCTTTCAAAATGAGTATTTGTAGAGTGTTTTACCCTTACTTGATATAAAGAGTATTTTTGAAAAAAAAAATTTAAATGTTTTGTGTAAAGAAGAACTATGTTGGCTTGATCCTTTATCTAATTGCTTACCCAATTAGATAAAGGTGCGTAGGCAGTCACAAGTGGTAGTGATGCAGCTGCTTTATTAATAAAATATTTTTTGTTTATTACTTGATGCATCTTTCACGTTTATCATATGTTTATCATTTAAGCCATACTGACGTTTTTACCAAGTGTGCAGGAATGAATATCAACCTCCATCTTCTCAAAATTGCACGATGGTAGATTTATGGTAATTGTATTTAAATTTGTATTAAAGCATAAACATTTAGTTAGATGAAAAACTCTAATATGTGGTATTTATTAAAATTTTATCCAGTGCATTTAGTGATGTTGTATACAATTATAAAATATGATGGTAGCTGTCATCGTTTGTTTTGAATGGAAGGATTTTTCGACAATTTATACTGGTTCGAAATTCCGGAGCGCTACAATTATTGATGGTCTCACAGTAGGTAGTGGTGGAGTCTGGGCACGCTTATGCCGATTGGGGGTAAGGGATCAACAGAGATAAAGGCATATACGGGTAAGTTTCAGTGGTGTCGGAGTATGTGAGGCATTCACAAGGGATAATAAGTTACTACTGCATCCAAAAACGATTAGTTATGTCTTCACTGATAGACTATTGGGTATGATAAAGCCTTAGATCTATAGTGACATTTTACCATCCGAGATGGTGAACCCGTAGGATAAAGTTGATCGATGGGTGGTATTAGGAAAGTATCCTAATATTGTTTATTATGTTCAGTAATTGAGTAAGTGTAAATAATCGAATAATCGGTACTTGTATACCTTCGAGTATATTTCTTTGTACATTTTCCAATATGTTTACCATCTGCAGTTGTGCATGAACATTATACCATATTTGACACCAAACTTTTATTACGTCATTTTTTTATATATTATTCATTCATGCTTGAAATTACATTATTCATCGGATTTTATATCTAACCCACTCATCTTTCTTCCTTTTCCTCCCTCGTCGGGCTCCCAGGGCTGAGGTGATTAGTTCAAATTTCTTGAAGGATCATTCTTGGAGTTCATTCAAGTTGCTGATGTATTTATCTTCTATTTTTACATCTTATTTTGTAGAGTTAGTTATACTATTAACTTTTGAGGGATGATTATATTATTGTTGTTGACGTGGGGAACTGTTCACTCGTGCAAGCCAACACCCGATGGGTTAACGTTAAGCGAATTATCCAAATTAACCAAACAATTCAGACACAGAAACACGGAAAAGTAATGAACACAGAATTTATAGTTGTTTGGTACTAATGCCTACGTCCACTTCAGTGTAACAATTCATCATCATTGTTACAATTACAAGAGTTATCTGAGTTTTAACACTTCGAGTTTACAAAGTTGGATTAGAGAGTAACAAAGTCCTTGTTAGTTCTCTATTAAGCCATAATCGTCTTCCTCAAGCCAAAATACGCAAAAGATGCTTATAAGTCTAAATATGTCCAAAAGCGAGCTAAGTGTCAATCCAAATGCCAAAATGTTGAGAGTAAACTTCTAGGTGAAGTTTATAAGTCCAAGAGATAATCCAAAGCTATAAAAACCACAATGGAAGCCATTAACGATCTTCGAAGTGAGCTTTTCCCATGTGCAATATAGTATCCAAATATCCAAATAGCCAATCCTTATTCATGCCAAGAGAGGAGGTATTTATAGGTGGAGTTGGAGGGCCAAAGCCCAAAATTATGTATTCTGGGAGTTGTGTCGATCCCGAGATCGGAACAACTCCCCGAGAGTAATCCAAAATTCAAGTAGTTTGTTCAAATTTCGTATCCAACTTCAAGTGCATAAAAAAAGTGATGCATACGTGTTGATCACTCAGAAACCAGTGATCTTCACGTACCTGCCATGATGCCAAGTTTGCCAAATCCCTGTGTAAACATTTTGTATCCGACCCAGGGATCGACAATCCCCATGCCTATGCGCACAAGCCATTTCAGATGATCTGTACGTGTGAAAACTTGCCATGGCAAGTGCTTGATGGTAAAGTGGATTCTATCCCAAGAGGGGATACGAATTAATGATTTTATATCCCAAGAATATGAAATACATATTTTTAGTATCCCATCCATGCATAGGATTCGAAATTCCGATCTAAGCCCTTGCCTAGTTTTTGAGGTGATCAATACGTGTTTGTCACACGTTTCTGCCTGATGTGACCAAGTTGCTCAAACGTTTTTTGCCATGCCAAATTCTGATGTGATTCTAAGTTTTTTTGTGATCAACCTCTATTCGACTAGGGTTTTTACCTGATCTGATCGTGTCACTCACATGTTCTTGGGAAGATCCAATCCATGCCATGTACAAAGTATAACTTTGTATTTTATGATGCCCAATATGAAATGTGATATCGTATTATCAATATCGATCCAAGAGTTAATCGTATTTTCAAGAATTTTAACACTTCGCAATTTCAACCAAATCGCTATGCGTTTATCCAAGTCCATACCCGAGTCTCTAGTACTTGGAAGACCGTGAATTCGTCATGCGACTGTTTTGCCAAAAAAGGATCAACAATTGTACTCTGATTCGTGTCTGAGGTTTTATTTCCATAAACATGTAGTAGTTTTATGATTTGTGATTAACATGAATTTATGATTTGTGATTAACATGAATAACTGGTTTTGAAATAAAAGTTATGTTTTCAGTTTAAAAATATTTTCATTATATTTATTATTTTAATATCTTGTGAATCTTAGTATCTGTTATATGTCTTTATACCTATAATGCTCCACACATCTTAGCATAACCTTACATTGGGAGGATGTTAAGGGGTGCGAGGTGTTACAATACAAAATATTAGAACTCACAGTGCGTCTCAAAATACCATCAAATCCAGTTATGGACTGACCAGTGCAAATAATGTAATTCATCAAGTGCGCGTTAAGAGCACCACCAAAATTGGTCATGGGATATACAAAAGCGAAGCTCAAAATCATAAAAAGCAGTAGAGCCCATCAAGCACGTCTTAAAAGCATCACCAAATTTATTTGTAGAACATATAAAACAAAGAAACTCAAACTTATAATAAATAACAAGATTTGTCAAATGTGCTTAAAAAGCATCACCAAAACTAGTTATGGATTATATTAAAGTAAACCCTCAAAATCATATCAAGCAAAAAAATTCATTAAGTGCATCTCAAAAATACCAACAAAATGGGTCTCATACATAAAAAGGACTATAAAACTCAAACTCATATAAAATAGCAGGATCCATCAAGTGCATCTCAAAAGCACCACCGGAAGTTGGTTATGGATTGCACAGAATGAAAGAAGCTCAAACTCATACCAAATTGAAAAATTAATCGAAGTGCATCTCAATGCACTAAAAAAATTAATCATATTTTATGAAAAAAAAACAAAGCTGATACCCATCTCAAATGCACCATTAAAACTTGGTATTGATTAAGTAAAAGTAAGAAAGCTTCAAATCATATCAAATAGCAAAACTCGTCAAGTGCTTTTTAAAACATCACAAAAAATGATTACATGTTATATAAGAGCCACTAAATTTATAAACACAAAAAGAAAAAGAAAATCTGCAATCATATTACACTGTTAGAACACAAATGAGCATTATTTACATTTTCTACACTTTGCGCTTGATGCTTTCACATTTTCCACGCTTTATGCTTGACTTTTGTTGTTGTCTATGCATGTAAAGTGCTCAGCGAATCAATACGAAACAAGTGCAAAAAGTTGTAGCGGGTATAAAGTGAGGAAATAACGAGATATAACGGATGAGTCTATATTAGCAAATAAAACTTGTATTGTAAAGCAATTATAATTTCTTTTACAAATATAAAAATGAAAAATTAACATTCAACTTAATTATAATTAGTACCATCTTAATTTTAAATAAAAGCATAAGAAAATATATGTAAATAAATGTAAACTTTTATGTAGGTTGATTAAATTTAATAGAATATTATAGTATTTTATAACTGAAAAATATATGCTAAAAAATTATATTAAAAAACTAATTTTATAATGTATAAATATCAATTTTGAATTCACTTCTTTTAAAGAGGATATAGTGGAATATAGCTGAAATACTGGAATATATCGAGAATATTGGAATATAACGGGGCTAAAAGCGAAAAAACTATTTCAAAGGCTATTTGGAAATAACATGACGATAGAAATCCGTTATACGATGTAGCGGGCATATAATGGGGCAATAGCAGGGCATTAACTGCACAGGTTCTTGTCGAGGATTCGATGATCTATTTCCTTCAAAAATATTCAAGTTTTCTTTTGATCCTTTTCATTTTGGTAAGTTCGCGTCTTTCACTTGTTTTGTTATGTTAGGTCTAAAATAGATTTGTGTTCGTTTTCCTATCCATAATCTTGTAAAAATTCAAATGTAAATCTATAGAGGTATCCTCATATTATAATAAAAATAATAAGTTCGATTATTCTACCCACGGAGACCCACCTTTAATCGGACGGAGATTCCCCGACTTAGCGGTTAATGGGACGGGGGTGGAGGATGATTTTAGTACTCGAAACGGATATGGGGCGGGTACGAGGTGATACCATTCGCCCCATATCCGACCCAGTACATATACTTTTTTTTGCAAGACATATATAATATATATAGTTTCTTTTTATATTTATAATGTGTATATACATACTAAGAAAAAATATTAATTGGTGTATTAAGTATTGATTATATTGACTATTCATCTTTCTTTATTACGTTCGATTAGAAAATATAACTTATATTATTGATGTGTTGGGTATTGTTTTGTTGAATATTGATTATGAACTATAATTAATGTTTGTTTAATTTAAATTTAAATTTGTTGTTTTACCTTTTATTTTATTTATTATCTTTTTTTCTTTATCTTGTCTTAATGGGTACCCAATTGATATCCCATAACCGATGGGTATTCGCCTACCCGAATCCGATGGGTATTAAACGAGGATAGGATGAGGATGGAGGCCATAAATGGGTAGCGAGGTTGGAGGCAGAGGGTGCGTTCCTCGCATATTACCTGCCCCATTTCCAACCCTAAACACGATGCTTCCTTTAATTTTACCACATTCATCAGTCAAGTAATTATATTGTTTATTATTATATGCATGCAAGAATCAATGAAAGATGTCATGTTTCTATAATCTAAGGATTAATATTTATAGTTCTTATGAAGAACCATGTTAGTCTGAAATAATTTGATAAATTTATTCCACCTACATACAATCATATTTGCAAAAATCGGTCTATTCAATTTTATAACATGATATAACATTTTATATGCTTTTAAATTATTCAAAAATAGTTGGGTAGGAACACGAAAGAGGAGATGAAGAAGTTGTGTCGTGGATGAGACTACTGCTTTAAAAGCAAAATACGACAAGACTATAATGCAATTAATAATTGTCGTCCAATCCTCAAGGTTAATTTAACGACGCAGATTTTGCCCGACCTTAATCGATCGATAGATCGACTAAAATCGTTCAAAACCCGCGTATGTTAACTTTGGGAATACGACACATTAAAACAACAACAACAGACTTTTATAAATATTACAATAGTGTTACATCAGAGTACAGAATATATCGGAGTACATCGAAATTAAATTATACAGCGGAAAATAAATTTTACGTTAAATATAACACAGTGCAGCGGAAGACTATAATCGCTCTGGACACAGCTTTAAGCTTCGATCCAGAATCCTGCTCAAGAGATAAATATCTGCAAAACAAGCTACTTGACTGCCCGTGTGGAAAATATGGGCACCCGAGTTTGCCAGTGAAAAAAATTACAGGTCAGTCATGGGACTGGTATGAGAAATCTTAACTTAACTTAGCTAATAATAAGGTTAATCACAGGGCGCCGCTAACGCGGAACGGGTTTACTCCAATGGATTTCCAATGCATAAAATAAAGTAAATCGTTAAACAACGCAATGCTTTTTAGAAAAATGAAACCATTATAAGACTCAAGTCCCATCAAACAATGCAATGCAAACCGGAGGATAGAGTTTTACCTTATAATTGTCAAAAGATGCTTGATATGATAAAAACGGATTTGATATTATTATTAGTGTATATATGTTTCAAAAACATTTCAGTCATAATATATCAATCATAGACGGCATAGTACCTTATCCTACTATGTCGCCATACTACTTCTACAATCAAAACCGCAAGGTGTCGTATTGGAAATTAGGTTTCCATCATGAAATCGAGGCTAGGGATCGTCCTCTCCGATTCGAGACACTCTAGCAAATGCCTCCGGATCCGGACTCTGGCGAACCCTTGGATGCGGTAGGGCCAGTCCCCACCTATCGGTAGCGGATTGACAATTCCTGAACACATGTTTCCCGGTCCCTTTGGACCTCGATATGGCCACTAACAACCTATAAAACCCGAGGTACCTCAATCCATCATCCACAAAAGTAAAATGCCAGCGAGTTTAAGCACTGACACTACTACTAGCTAGAAAGAAACGTGTGCACTCCCTATGGTCCTTATCCCGTTTTTGACTCTTACCGGGGTGTGAGGCTCGCGAAGTCACGCTATACACAAAGCTATGCCTAAACAGGCTATGCTTTGATCATCATCCACAAGGCTCTGCTTTTCAACAAAAGCCTTGATCCATGCATCTTAGCATGCCACATTGTCAATCCATACCATTGATTTCTACCAATATATAACCTCTAAGCTCGTACGTCTCAGAGAAGGGTGTTAACCACCAAATAGATAAATATCTAGCAAAGATCAACAAATATAGCATAAAGGAATACAACGTCAGACATACAATCCATTTACAAGTCCGTTCTGGGTCTGAACGAAACCGGAGGCACCTTATACCTCGCATATCCGAACAATCAACAATCCGTCCGGACGGCTACTCCTGGCTCCCCTTCAAGGTAGCTACTCCAATCATGGGCCTCAGTAGCAACACATTCATTCGATGCGAAGATCGTCGGTCTTCAATCACCGTCTTCAACTCTTCGACTTAGATCGTCGTATAATCATTTGAAATGAGATTGAACTCGGACTTTTCAAATGATCCTCTTATATATATTTGAAAACCATTTCATGTCGTTATTAGTATTTAATAACAATCTGTCGCTATTTTTATATATATATAAATAACTATATTCATCTAACGATGCTTCGGGTCGATCGACGGCCATGGCGTTGTTTTTATCGAAATTTGATTTACACTTATCTCTAAATCTAACCGTTGGATTTTAACAAAATTTATATCTTTGGAAATATCTTCCCAAAGCGGTCCTAACGATTCCAGTTTTGGGAAAATCCGATGGTCGGATATTTCGGTATAATCGTTTAAAGTTACGATTTCAAAACGCGAACTGCAGCAGCGCGATTCGTTTTATTTTAATGTATATATATATATAATATAAATCGTTTGGCGATTTCAGCAACCGTCCATCAATCACATCTAAAATGTAACTCTAAAATCTATTCTTTTTATCGCATCTAAATGAAGATAAAAATGTTACTTTTATTTCTACTCTTTTATTTACATCTAAAATGTAAATATAAATATAACCTTTGATTCTAATCTTTTCATCCCATTTAAAATGTCAGTAAAATGTAACTTTAAAATCTTATTCTTTTATTTACATCTAGAATGTAAATAAAATATAAGTTTTAACCTAATCTTTTATTTGCATCTAAAGTGTAAATTAAAATGATACTTTACATTTATTCTTTTTATTTACACCTAAAATGTAAATAGAGATATCACTTTTAAATTCTAGTCTTTTTATTGTCTCTATTTTGACAAATAAAATATAACATTGAATTCCATCTTTTTGATTATATCTAAAATGCAAATTAAAAAAATGCCTCTTTTAATCTAATCTTTTTATTTACACCTCGAATGCAAATAAAAATGTAACTTCAAATCTACTCGTTTTATTTTCTTAATGAAAAAAATGTGTATTTTTGTTTCTATCTTTTTAATTGACAAAATTGTTAATTTTTGTTTAAACCTTTTAAATGAACAAAGATGTTTATCCTTGACTAATCAACAAAAATGTCTCTCTCTTTCAATATACCAAAAATGTCTCATTCTTATTAAGGAACAAAAATGTATACTTTCTTCTTGATGGACAAAGATGTATCTTTTGTTTAATCATTCTAAATGAACAAAATTGTTTCATCTTTCCTTTAATCCTTTTTTTTAATGATCAAAAATGTAATCTTTCTTCTTAATGACGGAAATGTATATTTTAGTTTCATTCTTTTTAAAAGACAAAAATGTATATTTCTAATTTCAACTATTCTAATTTTTTAAAATGTTCATTTTGGTTTCAACAATTCAAATTTGACAAAATTGTTTTTAATTCTTCTATTCAACAAGAATGCAGTTTTTGTTTTTAACTCTTTTATTAAGACAAATTGTACCTTTTGTTTTCAACTAATATGGCACCTTCATTTCCATATCTTTTTCTTATGTACTCTAATGACAAATAAAAGGAGATTTTATTTGCTTACCTTTTTTTTCTTTTTTTATTCTAATAACATATAAAAGAATGTTTTTATATGTTAACTTTTTCCTATGTTTTCTAATATCATATAAAGGAATATTTTTATATGTTACATTTTTTACAATTCATATTAACATAAAAATAATATTTTATGTTAAATCAATTCTAACATTTTAACAAAAACAAATTAAAATGATAACTTTGTTTTTGTCGACTATTCTATTTCAACAAAAATATATAAAAGTGATATATTTGTTTTGTCGACCCCTATGATTCAACAAAACATATAAAGGTGATATTTTAATCAACTCAACATTTTATAACTAAAATGTTATTTTTATTCATCTCACATTTTATAACTAAAATGTTATTTTTGTCTATCTTAACATTTTATATGTTAACCTTTCCATGAACTCTAAGGTCATATAAAAATGATATTTTATATATAAACATTTTCTATGATTCTAATGTCGTATAAAAATGATATTTTATATATAAACATTTCTTATCAAAAATGTTTATTTTTATACTAACTTAACAATTTCTAATTAAACTATTATTCTTAATCCAATGTAACTTTTCTTAACTAAAATGATGTTCTTATTCTAATTGACAATTCTAACATAAATGGTTTTAATCAAATGTGACAATTTTAACATAAACAATGTTTTTATTCTAATTTTCAATTCTAATGTAAACGGTGTTTTTATTCTAATTCATCATTTTATAACCAAATGATATTTTTAATCCAACTTATCATTTCCTAACAAAAATGATAATTTTAATTTTATTTATCATTTCCTAACAAAAATGGTAATTTAATTCTTAACAGTTTCTAATCAACAAGGATGATATTTTGTTTTAACACAAACCTATTTGACAAAAATATAATTTTGTTCTAACTGGCATATTTTGACAAAAATGGCTATTTTTATTCTCACTAACATGTCATGATGAAAATGAATATTTTTAGTTCAACTAACAAGTTTCTAATGTCAAATAAGAATGCATTTTGATTAACATGACAGGTTCTACAATTATAATATCTAAATAAAGAAATATTTGTTCACATAACATATTTTAATGTTTAACATGGCAAATAGAAGAACACTTTATTTGCATACATTCTTCTATGTTTAACATAACAAATAAAAAGTAAATTTTTATTTGTATAACAAATTCTACATTTCTAATGATAAATAAAAAGTGAATTTTATTTGTCTAACAAATTTTACATTTCTAATGATAAATAAAAAGTGAATTTTATTTGTCTAGCAAATTTTACATTTCTAATGACAAGTAAAGAAAATTTATTTGTCATAACATGTTTTTATCTTCCTAATCCGGTCTTGATAAGTAAAAATGATATATTTGTTTTTCAACAATTTTATAATCACAAGATGCATATTTGTTTTCATCAAATTTATGATCAAGATGACATATTTGATTTCAACAAAGAAACCATGATATATTTATTTTCATCCAAACATAATACACACAATTTAGTTCAGTGATTCATCCCGACAATAAAACAATCCATATTTCAACCAATATATATACATATACACAACATCAACATGAATTTTATATGAATATAAGTTTCACAATGAAATAGATAATTCATTTGATTTTAAAAATAGAAATCTCACCGAATCATTCAGATCTGAATTTTCCTCAAATCTTGATTTGCTCATAATTGGTTCAAGTCAGTCCCATAATGTAGAGTTTTCAGTTACGAGCGCAACGCATTTCGTTTCGTTGAATTCCGTCTCTGTTTGCAAAAGTTATCGTCGTTTAAACATTAGAATCACATACTTTATAATTTAAATATAATTAATTCATTTAATTACATCATTAAGGGCTTTAATCCTTCTCCCTCAAATCTCGTTACTTCCTTCTGCTGATCACTTCAGGTATTCAAACCCAAAACGTCGACTTCTTCCTTCCAATCTCGTGTCGCCTTGGAGATCCCTGAAGCCGATCCAATACCATCACGTCGTCCGCCATGGCCCCCTCCACCAACGCCGAGATCTAGGGGTAGCTCGGTGGCCTTATACCCCTTGAAAACCGCGTTGAAGTCGTCACCTTCGAGCTGAGAAATTACGCACCACGGTTGATGAAATCTGATCACGTCCATAAAGAATCGAAGAGTAGGAGATTCTCTTCAGTTTTCTATTTGGAATCATGGATTAATTTGAAGAAGGAGGAGAGGATTTAGGGGATTAAAACCACACATCTTTGGCCATTGAAATCTGAAAAAAGGCGGCTTGGATGAAATGGGATTAGGGTTTACTATTTTCTGATTTTTATAATATTAAATTGTTAATTTTACAATTAAACCCAATATTTCTTACATAACTCCGATTCATACCTAACGACAGACCTTCCTAGCTAATAACCCCTACTCCGGATCCAAGGGGCCATGCCTCGTCAGCCCAAACGACTGTCTTCAGCCCAAATTCTTTAATTTAATATTTAAATCCTTTATTAAATTAATTCAATCTTACATTTAAATTCACCGGGGCCACATACGATCTCTAAAAATTCCAGAAAAATTATTTCTGGTTATGTTTTGGCGATACGATTCTAACAAGACTAATTTCGTCGAATTCTGAGACCGTTTGAAAAATGGCGATTTTCAAGTCAATTAAATTTGACTGAAACTGACAAAACACATTTTCTTTTGCCACGTTCACATATTAATTCGAAAAATTATTGAAAATTAAACTTAACAATAATTTGACATTCCGGTTCCAATAAAAGTGGTTTCGTCGAAAACAGAGGTCGTATGCAAAATAGCTATTTTAAGGGTTATGTATTATATTGAAATATATATAAATTCTACAGCGACTTTTCTAAATTTTAAACTGGACATAACTTTCAAATTATAAAGTGAAATTTCAGTTTTTCATATTCGTTGGAAAGATATGACTAAACAGATTTAGATATTTCTTGTTTCGCTCAATTCTGATTTATAATGAATCTTGTACATTCAGTTAAAGTTCAAATTCAAATTTTCAAACTACAGCGCTGTTTTAAACTCCTTTTACAATTAAATAAAATTCTTATGTTTTAACGTCGATTAAAATAAACTTTTCGATGTTATTATTTAAAATAAATTATTTTAAATATTCAAAATTCATTAAAATTTCTAAAATAAAAATTTTAAATTGGCCCCAAAATTCCGGGTTGTTATAATCTCCCCCACTTAAAATTCTTTTCGTCCTCGAAAAGGAACGAAGCTAAAAGTTGTTTAATTAATCATTCTAACTCAAATATTTTTTTTATTAGGTGATTAACTTATCAAATATATATAACTTTTAAATATTCAAAAATTATATTTTCTAAGATTAGATTATATATATAATCAAAAATACGCTAATTAAAATCTTGTTACTCTTAACTCATTCTAGGGCATTACTAACCCCATCTCTAATGAGTTTTCTCATTCTAGGATACTACTGATCCTATCTCTAATGAGTATTCTTATTGGATATTACTAATCCAATCTCTGATGAGTCTTTTGTTAAGTTCTAACGAGTTGTACCCCAAAGATTTGAGCTAACCTGAGCTCTGATATCAACTGTAACGACACAGATTTTGTCCGACCTTAATCGATCGATAGATCGACTAAAATCGTTCAAAACCCGAGTACGTTAACTTTGGGAATAAACCATATTAAAACAATAACAGCAGACTTTTATAAACATTAAATATTGTTACATCAGAGTACAGAATATATCAGAGTACATCGAAATTAAATTACACAGCGAAAAATAAATTTTACATTAAATATAATACAGTGCAGCAGAAGACTATAATCGCTCTGGATACAGCTTTAAGCTTCGATCCAGAATCCTGCTCAAGAGATAAATATCTGCAAAACAAGCTACTCGACTGCCCGTGTGGAAAATATGGGCACCCGAGATTGCCAGTGAAACAAACTACAGGTCTGTCATGGGACTGGTATGAGAAATCTTAACTTAACTTAGCTAATAATAAGGCTAATCATAGGACCACGCCGCTAACGTGGAACGGGTTTGCTCCATTGGATTGCCAGTGCATAAAATAAAGCAAATTCGTTAAACAACGCAATGCTTTTTAGAAAAACGAAACCATTGTAAGACTCAAGTCCCATCACACAATGCAACGCAAACCGGAGGATAGAGTTTTACCTTATAATGGTCAAAAGATGATTGATACGATAAAAACGGATTTGATATTATTATTAGTGTATATATGTTTCAAAAACATTTCAATCATAATGTATCAATCATAGACGGCATAGTACCCCATCCTACTATGTCGCCATACTAGTTCTACAATCAAAACCGCAAGGTGTCGTATTAGAAATTGGGTTTCCATCATGAAATCGAGGCTAGGGATCGTCCTCTCCGATACGAGACACTCTAGCAAATGCCTCAGGATCCGGACTCTGGCGAACCCTTGGATGCGGTAGGGCCGGTCCCCACCTATCGGTAGTGGATTGGCAATTCCTGAACACACGTTTCCCGGTCCCTTTGGACCTCGAAATGGCCATTAACAACCTATAAAACCCGAGGTACCTCAATCCATCATCCACAAAAGTAAAATGCCAGCCGGTTTAAGCACTGACACTACTACTAGCTAGAAAGAAACGTGTGCACTCCCTATGGTCCATATCCCGTTTTTGACTCATACCGAGGTGTGAAGCTCGTGAAGTCACACTATACACAAAGCTATGCCTAAACAGGCTATGTTTTGATCATCATCCACAAGGCTCTGCTTTTCAACAAAAGCCTTGATCCATACATCTTAGCATGCCACATTGTCAATCCATACCATACCATTGATTTCTACCAATATATAACCTCTAAGCTCGTACGTCTCAGAGAAGGGTGTTAACCACCAAACAGATATATATCTAGCAGAGATCAACAAATATAGCATAAAGCAATACAACGTCAGACATACAATCCATTTACAAGTCCGTTCTGGGTCTGAACGAAACCGGAGACACCTTATACCTCGCATATCCGAACAATCAATAATCCGTCCGGACGGCTACTCCTGACTCCCCTTCAAGGTAGCTACCCTAATCATGGGCCTCAGTAGCAACACATCCAATCGATGTGAAGATCATCGGTCTTCAATCACCGTCTTCAACTCTTCGACTTAGATCGTCATATAATCATTTGAAATGAGATTGAACTCGGACTTTTCAAATGATCCTCGTACATATATATTTGAAAACCATTTCATATCGTTATTAGTATTTAATAACGATCTGTCGCTATTTTTATATATATAAAAATAACTATATTCATCTAACGATGCTACGGGTCGATCGGCGACCCTGGCGCTGTTTTTATCGAAATTTTATTTACACTTATCTCAAAATCTAACCGTTGGATTTTAACAAAATTTATATCATTGGAAATATCTTCCCAAAGCGGTCATAACGGTTCAAGTTTTGGGAAAATCCGACGGTCGGATCTTTCGGTATAATCGTTTAAAGTTACGATTTCAAAACGCGAACTGCAGCAGCGCGATTTGTTTTATTTTAATGTATATATATATAATATATAAATCATCTGGCAATTTCAACAACCGTCCATCAATCTCATCTAAAATGTAACTCTAAAATCTATTCTTTATATCGCATCTAAATGACGATAAAAATGTTACTTTTATTTCTACTCTTTTATTTACATCTAAAATGTAAATAAAAATATAATCTTTGATTCTAGTCTTTTCATCCCATTTAAAATGTTAGTAAAATGTAACTTTAAAATCTTATTCTTTTATTTACATCTAAAATGTAAATAAAATATAAGTTTTAACCTAATCTTTTATTTGCATCTAAAATGTAAATTAAAATGGTACTTTACATTTATTCTTTTTATTTACACCTAAAATGTAAATAAAGATATCACTTTTAAATTCTAGCCTTTTTATTGTCTCTATTTTGACAAATAAAATATAACATTGAATTCCATGTTTTTGATTATATCTAAAATGCAAATTAAAAAAAATGCCTCTTTTAATCTAATCTTTTTATTTACACCTAGAATGCAAATAAAAATGTAACTTCAAATCTATTCTTTTTATTTTCTTAATGAACAAAAATGTGTATTTTTGTTTCTACCTTTTTAAATGACAAAATTGTTTATTTTTGTTTAAACCTTTTAAATGAACAAAGATGTCTATCCTTAATTAATCAACAAAAATGGCTCTCTCTTTCAATAAACCAAAAATATCTCATTCTTATTAAGGAACAAAAATGTATACTTTCTTCTTGATGGACAAAGATGTATCTTTTGTTTAATCATTCTAAATGAACAAAATTGTTTCATCTTTTCTTTTATCCTTTTTTTTTAATGATCAAAAATGTAATCTTTCTTCTTAATGAACGAAATGTATATTTTAGTTTCATTCTTTTTAAATGACAAAAATGTATATTTCTAATTTGTCAAAATGTTCATTTTGATTTCAACAACTCAAATTTGAAAAAATTGTTTTTAATTCTTCTGTTCAACAAGAATGCAGTTTTTGTTTTTAACTCTTTTATTAAGACAAATTGTACCTTTTGTTTTCAACTAATATGGCACCTTCATTTCCATATCTTTTTCTTATGTATTCTAATGACAAATAAAAGGAGATTTTATTTGCTTACCTTTTTTTTTCTTTTTTTTTCTAATAACATATAAAAGAATGTTTTTATATGTTAACCTTTTCCTATGTTTTCTAATATCATATAAAAGAATATTTTTATATGTTACATTTCTGACCATTCATATTAACATAAAAATAATATTTTATGTTAAATCAATTCTAACATTTTAACAAAAACAAATTAGAAAGATAACTTTGTTTTTGTCAACTATTCTATTTCAACAAAAATATATAAAAGTGATATATTTGTTTTGTCGACCACTATAATTCAACAAAACATATAAAGGTGATATTTTAATCAACTCAACATTTTATAACTAAAATGTTATTTTTATTCATCTCACGTTTTATAACTAAAATGTTATTTTTGTCTATCTTAACATTTTATATGTTAACCTTTCCATGAACTCTAAGCTCATATAAAAATGATATTTTACATATAAACATTTTCTATGATTCTAATGTCGTATAAAAATGATATTTTATATAAAAACATTTCTTGTCAAAGATGTTTATTTTTATACTATCTTAACAATTTCTAATTAAACTGTTATTCTTAATCCAATGTAACTTTTTCTAACTAAAATGATGTTTTTATTCTAATTGGCAATTCTAACATAAATGGTTTTAATCAAATGTGACAATTTTAACATAAACAATGTTTTTATTCTAATTTGTCAATTCTAATGTAAAACGGTGTTTTTATTCTAATTCATCATTTTATAACCAAATGATATTTTTAATCCAACTTATCATTTCCTAACAAAAATGATAATTTTAATTTTACTTATCATTTCCTAATAAAAATGGTAATTTTAATTGTTAACAGTTTCTAATCAACAAGGATGATATTTTGTTTTAACACAAACCTATTTGACAAAAATGTAATTTTGTTCTAACTGGCATATTTTGACAAAAATGGCTATTTTTATTCTCACTAACATGTCATGATGAAAATGAATATTTTTAGTTCAACTAACAAGTTTCTAATGTCAAATAAGAATGTGTTTTGATTAACATGACAGGTTCTACAATTATAATATCTAGTTCACATAACATATTTTAATGTTTAACATGGCAAATAGAAGAACACTTTATTTGCATACATTCTTCTATGTTTAATATAACAAATAAAAAGTAAATTTTTATTTGTATAACAAATTCTACATTTCTAATGATAAATAAAAAGTGAATTTTATTTGTCTAACAAATTTTACATTTCTAATGATAAATAAAAAGTGAATTTTATTTGTCTAACAAATTTTACATTTCTAATGACAAATAAAGAAAATTTATTTGTCATAACATGTTTTTATCTAACAAATTTTACATTTTCTAACGCATTTCGTTTCGTTGAATTCCGTCTCTGTTTGCGAAAGTTATCGTCGTTTAAACATTAGAATCACATACTTTATAATTTAAATATAATTAATTCATTCAATTACATCATTAAGGACTTTAATCCTTCTCCCTCAAATCTCGTTACTTCTTTCTGCCGATCACTTCAGGTATTCAAACCCAAAACGTCGACTTCTTCCTTCCAATCTCGCGCCACCTTGCAGTTCCCTGAAGTCGATCCAATACCATCAATTCGTCCGCCATGGCCCCCTCCAACAATGCCGAGATTTAGGGGTAGCTCGGTGGCCTCATGCCCCTTGAAACCCGCGTCGAAGTCGTCACCTTCAAGCTGAGAAATCACGCACCACGGTTGATGAAATCTGATCACGTCCGTACAGAATCGAAGAGTAGGAGATTCTCTTCAGTTTTCTATTTGGAATCATGCACTAATTTGAAGGAGGAGGAGAGGATTTAGGGGATTAAAACCGCACATATCTGGCCATTGAAATCTGAAAGTGGCGGCTTGGTTGAAATGGGATTAGGGTTTACTATTTTCTGATTTTTATAATATTAAATTGTTAATTTTATAATTAAACCCAATATTTCTTACATAACTCCGATTCAGACCTAACGACGGACCTTCCTAGCTAATAACCCCTATTCCAGATCCAACGGGCCATGCCTCGTCAGCCCAAACGACTGTCTTCAGCCCGAGTACTTTAATTTAATATTTAAATCCTTTATTAAATTAATTCAATCTTACATTTAAATTCACTGGGGCCACATACTACCACTAAAAATTCCAGAAAAATTATTTCTGGTTATGTTTTGACGATACGGTTCTAACAAGACTAATTTCGTCGAATTCTGAGACCGTTTGAAAAATGGTCATTTTCAAGTCGATTAAATTTGATTGAAACTGACAAAACACATTTTCTTTTGTCACGCTCACATATTAATTCGAAAAATTCTGGAAAATTAAATTTAACAATTATTTGACATTCCGGTCCCAACAAAAGTGGTTTCATCGAAAACAGAGGTCGTTTGCAAAATGACTATTTTTAAGGGTTATATATTATATTAAAATATATATAAATTCTACAGCGACTTTTCTAAATTTTAAACTGGACATAACTTTCAAATTATGAAGTGAAATTTCAGTTTTTCATATTCGTTGGAAAGATATGACTAAACAGATTTAGATATTTCTTGTTTCGCTCAATTCTGATTTATAATGAATCATGTACATTCAGTTAAAGTTCAAATTCAAATTTTCAACTGCAGCACTGTTTTAAACTCCTTTTATAATTAAATAAAATTCTTATATTTTAACTTCGATTAAAATAAACTTTTCGACGTTATTATTTATTCAAAATTCATTAAAATTTCTAAAATAAAAATTTTAAGTTGGCCCCAAAATACCGGGTTGTTACAGTTAACCATCATTCATACTTGTACACTCAATGTTGACAGATTGAAGATTTGTGGAAGATGCTGCACAGAATTTAAATATTTTGAGAGATATTTAATTTTATTGAAACTGAAAACAGGAAGAGCAGAAGGAGAAAATAATTCTTTATACAGTTTTTGGCTTTTCTTTGAGGAGATGAAATCAACGTAAATTCCCCTCCCTTAAGTTCATTAATTCCAAAAATATGCCTTACATAAATAATAACATCTTCTCATTAGAAAATACAATAGATCAATTAATGAAATTACTTGTATTTTTTTTATGAATTCTCTTTTCTAGACAAGAGAAAAGAGGGAAAAGTAACGTCCAACATTTTTCTTTCACATAAGCTCGTTAATCCTAATTAATAATATCCATTTAATGCAACGTTTTATAGTTAAAGGAGAATGCTAAAGGACAAACAACCAAAAGACTTTGGTTTTTGTTTTGATTATTATCCAATATTGGGATTCAAATATGTTTTTAGACATGCAACAAATTATTAGTGTATGATTGGTTATAAAAAAAATACATAGGATGGATGGTACGGTTGTACTTAGAACAAACATAAAGTTGTATTAGTTCTTGAAAATATATATGCCAAAAGCAGCACAGAAGAGTAGTACAATTATTTTAGATAACGATTAACAAACAATTTTCCAAAAGAAGGTGCATTCATACAAATCACTTTAAGGACCCAAATATTAGTTTAACCAATTCATAGTTGTCGTCTCATTGATTTATGCCCCAAACCCTAAAATTGAAAATCAAACCAATAAACCATTATAGCTTGGAGATGTAGCTCTAATTTCAAAGTGAAACATCACCGGGTTGGAAGAAAAGAGCACGTTCTAACAATGAAAACTGCTCGAGCCTTTTCTTCCACTGCTCGATTTTAAACACATGTGTTTGAATATGAAAAGCATACTGCTTTAGTTTGTAGAACAAAAGTAAAAATGGAAATTTTGTGTGAGGTGTTTGATTTTGTAAAGGGTTCGTGAAATGTGTTTCAGATAATTGAGGGTGTTTTGGTGTGGAAACAGGTCCGACCCTGACCCAAGGCCACCTAGGTGGTGGCCTAGGGCCTCCAATCCAGCAGGGCCTCCAAATTTGTTAATTCTATATGTAAACCTTTCATGTTCAAGCGGAAACAAAATGTCTGCGTCGTAACGGTTTGTTGTTTACTACCCAAACGCCTGAGTTCAACTCCCACCTACACGTTTCTACTTGCTGCCACATTTTTCCCACCTACCAAATGACACGTACACCCTCTTTCTTTATTTTTCTATTTGATTATTTTGTAAACATCCGAATGGGTTGATTAAGAAGTTCAAAATGCTTTACCAAGGATAAGTATTTGCATGACTAGTAGAGATATAATGCTATATTTGTTTTCAATTACAGATATTGCTAGTTGAATAAAGCATTTCGAGTGTTAGCAAAAAAAACAAAAAAACAAGAAAAAAAATCCAACCTATCTTCACACACCTCGTCGTCTCGACCAATCGCCGTCAGACCATCGTTTCCTAATACACCTCGATCAACAACGTTGACGCCTCCTAATCCACTGCCACATCATCTTGACCAGCCATCGTCGCCGTCTCATCTCGACCAAACACCACCATCTCAACTTATTATCGTCTCGTCGGCTCTCAAACAATCGTCCATCATGGCATCATGTGCCAAGCAGCTATCATTTCAGTCGCCTCCTAAATTTGTCCTTGCATCGAACATTTGCATGATGTTTCTGTTATACGTCTAGTATACCAAAACAGAGAATAATCAATTCTAAACTTGTCGCACAAGTTTATAAGTTGAATTTCCACTACTCTGAAATTCAATATTCGCAATAAGTATGTTGTAATCAATTTACAACAACAACGTTATACTATTTAAGAAATAGCACAACATAGAGAAAGGAGAGATTATAGAATAATGTATATAAATATACAAATAAACTAGAAGTCTAACCCGATGATGTATGAGGCTTGTCGTAACAATTTCCTTAAGAATTTTATTTCAAAATTCTCCCAAGATACAACAGACGTATTCTGCACGAGATTGTAATGAGTATGTCACTCTGTGATTATTTATAAGAGTATTACAGAAGAGAGAAGGAAGTTCGGATTGGAAATTCAGTGAGTGAGTGAGGAAAGTGATCAGGTTTCCTCCTTATTTATAGTTTATCCGCATCCCTTCGAACGGTCGCACCCATACCTCTTCGTACGGTCGCATCTCTTCTGAACGGTCGCACCCGTACCTCTTCGTACGATTGCATCTCTTTCGAACGGTTGTACTCGTACCTCTTCGTACAGACGCATCTCTTTCTATGAAAGGAAGTGTCTTTTCGCGAAGTGCCTTTTCGCGGAAATGTAACCGTTTGGCGAAATAAAGTGCCTTTTCGCGAAGTGTCTTTTCGTGAAGTGCCTTTTCGCAAAGTGTGTTTTTGTTGAGATATGACCGTTGGGAAATATGACCGTTGGTGAAAGGAAGTGTCTTTTCGTGAAGTGTCTTTTCACGAAGTGTCTTTTCGTGAAGTGTCTTTTCGCGAAGCTTCTTTTCACGAAGTGTCTTTTCGCGGAAAAGCATGCTTCTAATAGTCACATCCTTTCACTTAACAGTCGCACCAGTTCGCTTAATGGAAAAAGTATATTTCATTCAATACTTACGAATTCCAACAGTTTCTTCTTCCATTAAAAGTATAAACACATTGTTCTTGCATTGAAAAATTTCTTTATCTTACCACTTCTTCCTATTTTGCTCTCGAACAGTGTGCTTTTTATCACTTACTTTGAATTTTATAAATATATAGCCACTTGCAATTCAAATAAATGATAATTTAAGAAAAATAGCATGTTGCCACAAGTCAGACTCCAGTTAACAAGAGACAAGGTTACCGTAAATATGAAGTTTACAATAAAAACATACCAATGTCCTCCAACAAAAATGAACATCGATTAAATGTAAACAGAGAAGAACGACACACGAATTACTTCTACAGAAACAAAATTAGAACACTTACAATATGCTAGTATAACCGCACAATGGTAGAGAAGCCAACCGTTTGATTTATAATTTCAGAAAAAATATCGTATTTTTAAACTAAACTATAATAACATGATTGATTTAACAATTTATTGCATTTTTTAATTAACCTATTTAGATCTTTCAAATGTTATTGTAGTAAACATATGATATCAACGGTAGATCTGAACTAGATATGTAATAGACACTGTCAAGAGATTTTAGACATACAGAATTTGAACTGCTAAAAATATTGAAGAAAACAATTACAAGAAAGTAAAAGCATTATTTTGATTTCAAAAAAATTGATTTGAAGAATGACAGTAAGCAAGCTGTTGGTTTGAAAATAATGTTAATAAAACACCTCATTAATTTTCAACAGGCAATATAAAAAATAAAGTTATAACAATTTTTTCTTCAGAAAATGCAAATGCAAAACATTCAAATGAGCAAAAGTAACAAAACATGAAAGTGAGTAAATGGTCCTAATCACAATGCAAACAAAACATAACTACATTACAGAAGCATTCACAAAGCATAGAAAACTCATTCCAAATTGTACACTAGCACATACAAAAGCAAGCTTATAAGATATAGGTTGGGCAGAAAATGAACCAAACATCCAACTTCTAACTTCAAAAAGCCCACCTTATACAAAACATCATATCTAAATAGTAAAACAGCACATTATTAATCTGCATCTGTGACAGTTGTAAACACATCATAAACCAGATTTTATCTTATAACTAAAAATTAGAATGGACACAAGAAAATCACCTGGTAAAGTTTGCGTTACTGGCGCGGCAGGCTTCTTTGCATCATGGCTTGTCAAGCGCCTGCTTGAGCGTGGGTACCATGTCACAGGCACGGTTAGAGATCCAGGTATGATAAAAAAAAACTGTGTACTACTTGAATATATATCTAGAATGATGAATTTAACACTTTGATAATCAACTGTCTTATGGTAACAGTAGATTGACTCAGATTTAATGCCGGTGTGTTTGACTGAACGCACAGGAGACTACAGGAAGATCGGGCATTTGTGGGAACTGGAAGGTGCAAAAGAAAGGTTACATTTGGTCAGAGCTGAGCTCATGGATGATGGAAGTTTTGATAGCGCTATTATGGGTTGTGAAGTAGTTTTCCACACTGCTTTTCCTGTTCTATACCCCACATCGGACCCAAAGGCAAGTCACAGACATACATAATATATACGGGTTTTGCACATCAGGTACCTATTTTTGATGTAGTTGAGGGGAAAAAAAATCCATGTGGTAGTAATTTGTAAACCAGGTCACTATTTTTAAAAAAGTAGAAACACGCCCCTAGCCCGCAATTTCTAGTAGAAAATACAACTTGCGCTTCTCTAGAAGATTTTCAACGAGTAAAAAAGGAAAATTTGAAATTACGATTGGTTCGCTATTTTCATTTTTAGGTTTTAATCCGCACAAATGTGCGGACGACGCATTTTTTTTTTTTTTTTGTATTTTGAGAAATAATGAAAGCATGAGAAACAATTCATTCTTATGTTATCCCTTCATCCCCTCTTTCACCGCCTCCGACGTTCCTTCACTCTTCACATATTTTGTAATTAATATTGAAAACTAAAGCCCAAAATAAAAAATAAACCAAACGGCCCTTAAATTCCTCTATTCGTAGATAACCATAGCTGTTATTCAAATATTTTCATTAAATAACTATTCTTCAATATCAGTTAAATTCATTGAATTTTTTTTCCTGAAAAATGCAAATCAACTTTCTTTATCTATTAGAAAATTGCAAATTACCTTGCACTTGCTGTTGTTTGAAAAAGGGACATTGTCCATGTTGAAATATATGTGAACTTTTTTTTAATAGGTCGAAGTCCTTGATCCAGCGGTTGAAGGCACATTAAACGTGCTACGCTCGTGCAAGAAAAATCCTACCCTAAAAAAGGTAGTTCTCACATCATCAGTGTCGGCGGTGTCAAGACCATCTGTGACTCCAGAAGAGCCATTAGACGAAAGCATGTGGAGTGATGCTCAACACTGCGAAAACATCAAGGTAAGCTACTTTGGTTCTTAAAATTTCATGCAGTAGATAAACATGTAAATATAAATGTCTCTTTGTACATGTAGCTATGGTATGCACTTGGAAAGCTGTTATCGGAGAAATTGGCATTTGATTACGCGAAGGAGAATGGTTTTACTCTGGTTTCTGTGAACCCATCTTTTATAATCGGACCGAGTTTGTCTAAAAATTTGCATCTTACTGCGGAAGAAACACTAGAATTACTCAAGGGTAACCTCTACTTAACAATGTTTTCAATATAATTTATTTTCTTCATAAACATGAAAGATGCCCCAATTTTGAACTCCACTAAAAATACACTGATTAGGACAGCTAAAACATTAAAAAAAAAATAACTTTTAAAACACTGGATGTGAGCACTGCTCCGGTTTCCAAACAGAGCAATGCGATCAAATTCCATGGTCCATACACTCGTCATATTGGTTGACAACATTAAAATATTGTTAATATGCAATAAATTGTTATTATGGTTATCTATTATCAACCAATGAGAAAGAGCATCAATTCGAAACATAGAAGAAATCTGAGGCCAGTACAGCTCCTAAACTGCAACCAAAAAGTCATCTTGCAGGAGACACTAGAGGTTTTGCTCAGCGTGGAAGAATGGGATATGTCCACATTGACGATGTCGCTAATTGCCATATAGCAGTCTACGAAAATGATGCGGCTGAAGGAAGATATATATGTAGTTCGGTTGTGCTTGAGACACCCGAACTAGTATCAATTCTTACCAAGCGTTACCCATGGCTTTCAATTTCGTTACAGTCCAATGATAACTATGTACAAAGGCCGCACTTCGAATACAACACCTCTAAAGTCAAGCAACTGGGCGTCAAATTTAAAGGGATTGAAGAGATGTTTGATGACTGTATCCAGTCGCTCAAGGAACAAGGCCATCTACCATGACATAAAGGAAGATATGGACAATGATATATAATGCAGCGAATAAAATATTTTTGAAATTAATCAATCTGGGTGTGTAATGTTTGTAATAAAAGAAGAGTTGTTATTTGATATGAAGTTTATTTCCTCCAAAAATTAAGTGCATAAAGCACACTAAATAAAACACAACTCCAGTAAACAATACACTTGAAACACTAGCAGACTATATGTGAAATACTCCAATGTCTGCTAAGATATCAAGTTTTCGGTGCATCTTTGTCAACAACCCACTATCAAAGAACTGATTTTCTTAAACTACTAGAGGTTTTTATTCAGTACATCTTGCAGGAGACACTAGAGGTTTTTTTTCAGTACATCTTTGTCAACAATCCACTATCAAAGAACTAATGACATTTTTGGTAGATTTTAAATGATTATAGGAGGCTCTAGGTATCTTGCTAACCAAAAAAGAAGTTTTTTTTTAAGACCTAAAAAAAACACAGGATGTGATATGCTATGCCACATTGGCTCAAAATAGTTATATAATTGTTAAATATACTCCATTCAGTAGAATTACAGTACTGAGAATGCAAATTACCTCCAGTATCTTGCTTGGATCTCCCAGTGTGACATGATTCATTGAATTTATCAGTTATATATCAGAATCGGTGATCGCATGGAAAACTATACAAATTTGGTGCTTGCTTCCTTAAAATAGACTTCTTGAACAATAATAATAATGATTACGCCACATTCATATGGTCCACGAAACTCCCCTTTGGTTGCAGACTGTCTTGTTGTTTACCATAGTCTAGAATGAAACAACACACATCCATTTGCATTGTATCCCAGGATCAGTGGACATTCTTCATTCCCGTGGTTCATTAACTTGATGCTCACCAAGTATACACAATGTTCACAGTCATCATATAATGTATAATTGCGTACGAATTCAGTGCAAACACGTGCAATTACAAACACATATCAAATGCGTTCAAAATGGACTTTGGAGAAAGCTTGCACTCCATATCACATCATAAATACCATACTAATCTAACATATCCTGCCACGGCTCTATCAATAATCTACAAAATGAAGTTTATGCTGCATATTCTTATACATGTTTCTGAAGCTTCCATTGATAATTGCACATCTTGATGTTTACCAAGTCAAACATGAAACAGAACAGTCATTTGCCTTGTAAGCAAAACTTTAGTGATAGAACTTCAATCGCATCTTGTGAAATCTCATTGGTTTGGTGCTCTTTTCTTGATTAATATATCCAGCGCTAAGATTATTGATGAAAATGCATACCAGCTAGAACGTTGGTTTTCAAAGTAAGGAGTGTTCCATATCACAAATGCTTTACTAATCTAAACATTGATCGATGTACCCTTCCTATCAAGATTCTATTAACAATCTACAAAAACAAGTGGGACATAAGACCTCTCACTTGCTAGTACAAAAACAATAAGTCGGAAATAACGTATAACTTGCTAGTACCATCATCGTCTGTCTTGTAATCCTCTTAAGCTCCACAGCCAACTAAACATCATAAATTGGTATTCTTGATGTATACACAATGCCCAAACTAACCCTAGGAAACATGGTTTCATCCAGCTCTAAGCCGAGTGTACAAAATTTACACTTAAATAGCACTTGTACGGAACGTGTTCAGAACGTTGGTTATTGAAAAATAGGCATTGTTCTCATTACCATAAATAAACACCTAACATTCCTGTCAGTATTCTATTAACAATCTAAAAACAAAAGCACATTCGTTTGCGTTGATGCTACTTCTCACTATATCAAAATTCTCGACAGCATTAGCCTCATTTGCAACTACTATTACTTTACTGACGTTGATTCCACAGCTTTTGAGAATCAAAGTAAGGGATAATTTCTTGAGAACAAAAGCCAGAGAATTAGATCAAGAAGTCGGAATGATGAAAATGCAAGAGGAGATGAGTTGGCATGTCCGAATGCTAACTTCAAGAAATAAGGAAATCACTTGATAGACACACAATTTTGTACACAACTTTAGTTGAGCTTTCAAAGACACTGGGGCTGCAAAATTGTGCAGTATGGATGTCTAGCAAGGATAAGAAGGAGATGAACTTGACTCATGAGGCAAAGCCTAGAAACGCTTCGGATGCATACCTTCACTCGATCCCTGTAGATAATCCCGATGTATTGGAGATTATTGAAGTTAATGGAGTAAAAATTCTGAAACCCAATTCTTTGCTTGCCTCTTTAAGCAGTGATGCATCCATTAAACATGGACCTGTAGCTGCAATTAGAATAACATTGCTGAAGGTGTCAAATTTCAAAGGTGGGACACCTGAAAACATAGATACACATTATGGAACCTTTGCCTTGATTCCACCTAATGATGAATTCAGGTAATGGAGCTTTCATGAGTTAGAAATAGTGTAAGTGGTGGCTGATCAAGTAGCTGTTGCTTTATCACATGCTTCGGTTTTGGAGGATTCTCAGCTAATGAGAGATAAACTGATCGAGCAAGATCAAGTTCTGAAAATGGAGAAGAGTAAAGCTGTGATGGCAAGTGAAGCTAGAAACTCATTTCAAAAAGTTATGGGTCAAGAGATGAGAAGGCCTATACATTCTATTATGGGTTTGTTATCTATATCACAACAAGAAAACTTATGTCCCGAACAAAGCTCGTTGTTAATACTATGCTTAAAACAGGTAGTGTACTTACCATCTTGTTCAACGATATCATGGAAACATCTACAACTAATCATGAGAGTCAAAGTTACCTCTTTCGAACACAATCAAAGTTCAACATCGACCCCTCACTTCAAAGTCCAAGAGTCCTACTGGCCGATGATGATGTGATCAACAAAGCCATAGCCGGAAAACTGCTTGAAAAATTAGGTTGCAATGTATCTTTAGTTTCGTCTGCTCTCCAGTGCATTAGCTTGCTGAACACGGTCAGGACTCCTCCATTTCAACTAATAATTCTTGAGCTTCAAATGGCTGAATTCGACCGTTTTGATATTGCTACGAAGATCCGGAAGCTTCTTGGTGGATCACGGCCTATAATTTTGGCGTTAACGGGTAGTGTAATTGTATTTTTAGATTTTGGTAATAAATGTTGTTGTTTTGACAACCACACACACGCACACACACACACACATCATTTGTCCAGTGGCTAAGGATTTTGCGCTATGGTAACGGTGGCGTGACTTCGAAACCGGAATGACATGCTAAGAGTTTACCATGTACATACGTCAAGATAAGCCACTTAAAAGTTGCTCGGGGACCGGGCTAGGTGCATTAGGAAGAGTTTTACGACTCCAGTCGGTTTCCTTCTGAATAAATTCAATATATATATATGTATATATATATATATGTATATATATATATATGTATATATATATATATGTATATATCTATGTGTGTGTGAGAGAGAGAGCGAGAGAAGTGTGATTTTGCATACTGCTTTAGTTTGTAAAACAAAGGTAAAAACGAAAATTTTGTGAGAGGCATTTGAATCCATGGAGGGTTCGTGAAAGGTGCTTTAGATAATGAAGGGTATTTTGGTGTGGAAAAAAGCATTTTTCTTAGCATAGCATAAAAAAAATTAAAAAAAAAGTTGGAGAAAGTTGATTGAATAATTGCTGAATTTTCCGTAGGGATCGGAACATAGGTAGAGAACTGACACATACACCCTCTTTCCTTAATTTTCTATTTGATTCTTTTGTAAACATCCGAATGGGTTAATAGAGTTGAAAAATGCTTCTCCAAGGACAAAAAAAGCTCACCAACCTGTCTTCACAGACACCTGTCGTATCGACCAATCACTATCAGACCATCATCTTCCAACATACTTCGATCAACAATGTTGATGCCTCCTAATCCACCGCCACCTCGTCTTGACCATCCATCGTCGCCATCTCATCTCGACCAAACACCACCACCAGCCCAGTTTATTGTCGTATCGTCGACTCTCGAACAATCGTCCATCATGGCATCATGTGCCAAGCAACTATCATTTCAGTCGCCTCCTACGTTTGTTCTTGCATCAAAAAATTTGCATGATGTTTCTTCAAGGTTATTACGACGGCAAGTCGAGTCGAGTCGATAGAGGTCCAACTAGTCGGACTAGTCAAGACTAGTCGTAGACTAGTCAATAAATATGTACGTATATATTAATACATGATAATTGCAGTTCGTATTCCACTTCGGGTTACTTCTCCAGGTCCTATTCCGCTTTGTAATTTTTTGTCGATTTTGGGTTGAGTAAGATGAGATCCTAAGTATAAATAAATCGACTTTGGGTTAATTCTTCTCCAGTTTGTATTCGACTTCGTGATTTCAGGTGAATTCTTCTCGATTTCAACTTCAACTTCATGATTTGAGGTCGATTTTGACTTCGTGATTTAGGGTTCAAGTTTGTGATTAAGGTCCGACTTCGTGATTTTAGGGTTCTAGTTCGACTTCGTGATTTAGGGTTCGAGCTCGACTAATGGCAAGTCGACTCTTCCAGTCGATGCTCCGATGTCGACTAATCGACTAGTAGCGGACTAGTCGCGACTGGTCGAGTGCCATAATAACACTGTATTTTTTCTTCCACTAAAAATATAGACATATTGTTCTTTCATTAACAAATTTCTTTATATTTCTCCTTCTTCCTATTCTCCTCTTGGACTGCATTTTATCATCTACTTTGAATTTTATAAATAGCCGCTTGCAATTTAAATAAATGACAGTCTAAGAAAAATAGAATGTTGCCACAATGAGGGGGGGTTAGGGCAAGTTTTCTGTGCCCTAGACGCACCCTAAGGGTTTTGAACCTTGCCGTAGACCCGGCTTGTAGACCCGCACAATCAAGATATACTTGATCCGCCCCAAGACCCGATGAAATTGTGTACTAATATATACAATATTATTTATATTTTTCACTTAATGATAAATTAAATACAACTTATAATGTGCTTTCTATGATAAGAGAATATAACAAAATGAATTGCACGATAACAATTCATAATGTATGCATTTGTTATCATATAATTATTATTGATACGACTAAATACTATAAATTTTTTATAGTTTATTTACTGAAATTATATAATATTCATGTTATTACCACGTGTATGTAAAAAGATTGACAAGTAATCATTATAGTTATAAAGCACTTTAATGATATTTCATTAATGTAGGTTGGGTTGGGGCGGGGTAAACCGTTCCCTAGACCCGGATATCTCAAAACGGATCGCGGGTCTATTCACCCCGAAGACCCAATGGGGCGGGTCTAAACGGGCCAAAACAGGGGCTGGTCAACCGGGTTTGGATCCTAGACCCGCCACATTGTCATCCCTAGGAAAAATCAACTGTTTGATTATATAATTTTTAAAAATGTATTTTTAAATAAATCTACAATAACATGATTGATTTAAGAATTCGTTCCATTTTTTCATTAACCTATTTAGATCTATCAAATGTTACTATAGTAGAAATAAGATATTAACGTTAGATCTGAAGTAGATTTGAAATGTAATGGATACTGTAAAGAAAATTTAAACATTAGAATTTGAACCGTTAAAAATATTGAAGAAAATAATTCCGAGAAAAGACAAGTACGATTTTGACTTCGAAAAAATTGATTTTGGATAATGATAGCAAGCAAACCTAACTAACGGTCGGGTTGAAAATAATGTTAATAAAACACCTCTTTTATGAGTGTAAATTTCCAACAGGCAATATAAAAATGAAGTTATAACATTTTTTTTTTTTCCTCAGAAAATGGCAAATGCAAAACATTCAAATGAGCAGAAGTAACAAAACAAAAAAGTGAGTGAATGGTCATAATCACAATGCAAACAAAACATAACTAATATAAAATACAGAAGCATTCACAAGGCATAGAAAACTCATTCCAAATTGTACACTAGCATATACAAAAGCAAGCTTCTAAGATAAAGGTTGGGCAGATGATGAACCAAACATCCGACTTCTAACTTCAAAAGTCCACCTTAAACAAAACATCATATCTATATAGTAAAACGGCACACTATTGATCTGCATCTTTGATAGTTGTAAACACATCATAAACCAAATTTTATCTTATAACTAAAATTAAAATGGACACCAAAAAATCACCTGTTAAGGTGTGTGTCACTGGCGCTGCAGGCTTCCTTGCATCATGGCTTGTTAAGCGCCTACTTGAGCGTGGGTACCATGTCACAGGCACCGTTAGAGATCCAGGTATGATAAAAAGAATTGTGTACTACTTGAACATATGTCTAGACCGATGAATTTAACACTTTGGTAATCAAGTATCTCACGGTAACAGTAGATGTACACACAGATTTAATGTTCGAATGTTTGATTGAATGCACAGGAGACTACAGGAAGATCGGGCATTTGTGGGAACTCGAAGGTGCAAAAGAAAGGTTACATTTAGTCAGAGCTGAGCTCATGGATGATGGAAGTTTCGATAGCGCAATTATGGATTGCGAAGGAGTTTTCCACACTGCTTTCCCTGTTCTATACCCCACATCCGACCCAAAGGCAAGTCACAGACATACATAATACATATGGGTTTTGCACATTAGGTTCCTATTTTTGATACAGTTGGAAAAAAAATCATACGATAATAATTTTGTAAATCAGGTCACTATTCAAAAAAAAAAAAAAAAAAAAAAAAAAACAGCATCACCCCCTCGCCTGCAATTTCTAGTAGAAAATACAACTTACACTTTCTCTAGAAGTTTTTCAACGAGTATAAAATAATAATAATAATAATAAGATTGCGATTAGTTCACCGATTTTATTTTTAGGTTTTCATCCACACAAAAGTGCGGACGACATGTGCATATTGTGAAAAAAACGACCAACTTAGAAATTAAATTTAACATACAAAATAAATAAATAAAATCTTTGTATTTTGAGAAATAACAGAAGCATGAGAATCAATTCATCTTTATGTTGTCCCTTAAACTTCTCCATCGTTTCTTTCACCACCTCCGTCATTCCTTCACTCTTCACATACTGTGTAATTAATGCTGAAAATTAAAACCCAAAATAAAAATTAAACCAAACGGCCCTTAGATATCTTTATTCGTAGATAACTATAACTTTTATTTAAATATTTTCATTAAATAACGATTTTTCAATATCACGTAATTTCATTGAATTTTTAAAAAATTTCTGAAAAATGCAAATCAACTTTCTTTATCTATTAGAAAAGTGCAAATTATCTTGCACTTGCTGTTGTTTAAAAAAGGGGCATTGTCCATGTCCAAATATATGTGTGAACTTTTTTTTTTTTTAATAGGCCGAAGTCCTTGATCCAGCGGTTGAAGGCACATTAAACGTGCTACGCTCGTGCAAGAAAAATCCTACCCTAAAAAAGGTTGTTCTCACATCGGCAGTCTCGGCAGTGTCAAGACCATCTGCAACTCCAGAAGAGCCATTAGACGAAAGCATGTGGAGCGATGCTCAACATTGTGAAAACATCAAGGTAAGCTACTTAGTTCATAAGATTTCATGCAGTAGATAAACATGTAAATATATGTTTCTTTGTACATGTAGCTATGGTACGCACTTGGAAAGCTGTTATCGGAGAAAATGGCATTTGATTATGCAAAGGAGAATGGTTTTACTCTGGTTTCTGTGAACCCATCTTTTATAATTGGACAGAGTTTGTCTAAAAATTTGCATCTTACCGCGGAAGAAACACTCCAATTACTTAAGGGTAACCTCTACTTGAAAATGTTTTCAATATAATTTATTTTCTTCATAAACATGAAAGATGCGCCAAATTTGAACTCCTCCACTAAAAATACACTCATTAGGACAGCTAAACATTAAGAAAATACCTTTTAAAACATTGGATGTGGGGACTGCTCTGGTTTCCAAATAGAGCAACGCAATCAAATTCCATGATTCATACACTCGCTCATATTGGTTGACAACATAGAAATATTGTTAATATGCATTAAATATTTAATATGGTCACTCAATTCGAACACATAGAAGAAATCTGCGACTAGTACAGCTCGTAAATTGTGACCAAAATGTCATCTTGCAGGAGAAATTAGAGGTTTTTTTCGAAGTGGAAGAATGGGATATGTCCACATTGATGATGTCGCTAACTGCCATATAGCAGTCTACGAAAATGATGCGGCTGAGGGAAGATATATATGTAGTTCGGTTGTGCTTGAGGCACCCGAACTAGCATCAATTCTTACCAAGCGTTACCCATGGCTTTCAATTTCATCACAGTTTGATGATAACTACGTACAAAGGCCGCACTTTGAATACAACAACTCTAAGGTCAAGCAACTGGGCATCAAATTTAAAGGGATTGAAGAGATGTTTGATGACTGTATCCAGTCGCTCAAGGAACAAGGTCATCTACCATGACACAAAGGAAGAGATGGCCGATGATATATAATGCAGCTAATAAGATATTTTTGGAATTAATCAATCTGGGTCATGTAATGTTTGTAATAAAAGCAGAGTTGTTAATTGATATGAAGTTAATTTCCTCCAAAAACTAAGTGCATAAAGCACATTAAAAAAAAAATAAAAAAACAGCTCCTGTAAACAACAAAGTTAAAACACTAGCAGACTATATGCGAAAAACTCCAATGTCAGCTGAGATATCAAGTTTTCAGTACATCTTTCTCAACAACCCTTTATCAAAGAACTGATGACATTTTTTGTAGCTTTTGAATGAATATGGGAGGTTTTAGGTACCATGCTACACGAGATGTGATATGCTATGCAACATTTGTTCAAAATAGTTATATACTTGTTAAATATACTCCATTCAGTAGAATTACAATACTGAAATGTAAAATACCTCCAAATTTTTGCTTGGGTCTCCCAGTGTGACATGATTCATTGAATTTATCAGTTTTACATCAGAATCGGTGATTGCATGGAAAACTATACAAATTCGGTGCTTGCTTCCTTGAAATAGACCTCTTGATAATAATGGTTACGCCGCATTCATATCCACGTCCACGAAACTCCCTTTGGTCGTAGACTGTCTTGTTGTTTACCATAGTTAGAATGAAACAACACACATCCATTTGCATTGTACCCCAGATCAAGTGATATGCTTTATTCCCATGATTCATTAACTTGGTGCTCACCGAGTATACACAATGTTCACACTCATCATATAACGTATAATTGCGTACAAATTCAGTGCAAACACATGCAATTATAAACACTTATCAGATGCGTTCAAAATGAACTTTGGAGAAAGCTTGCATTTCATATCACATCATAAATACCATACTAATCTAACTTATCCTGCAATGACTTTATCAACAATCTACAAAATGAAGTTTATGCTGCAGATTCGTATCCATATTTCTGAAGCTTCCATTGATGATTGCACATCTTGATGTTTATCAAAGTCAAACATGAAACGGAACAGTCATTTGCCTTGTAAGCAAAACTTAAGTGATAGAACTTCATTCGCATCTTGTGAAAGCTCATTGACTTGGTGCTCTTTTCTTGATTAATATATCCAGCGCTAAGATAAATGCACACCAGCTAGAATGTTGGTCTTCAAAGTAAGGAGTGTTCCATATCACAAATACTTTACTAATCTAAACATTGATCGATGTACCCTTCCTATCAAGATTCTATTAACAACCTACAACAACAAGTGGGACATGAGACCTCTCACTTGCTAGTACAAAAACAATAAGTCGGATATAACATCTCACTTGCTAGTACCATCATTCGTCTGTCTTGTAATCCTCTTAAGCTCCACAGCCAACTCAACATCATAAATTGATACTCTCGATGAATACACAATGTCCAAACTAAGCCTAGGAAACATAGTTTCATCAAGCACTAGGATGCGTGTACAAAATTTACACTTAAATAGCACTTGTACTCAGAATGTTAGTTTTTGAGAAAAGAGGCATTGTTTTCATTACCATAAACACCTAACATTCCTGTCAGTATTCTATTAGCAATCTAAAAATACAATAGGCTAAAGATACCTCCTTACTTGCTATTACCATCCTGTATCTGTCCTCTAATCCTCTTTAGCTCCACAACCAACTCACGAGCGTTAGGCCTATCATCCTTGTCCTCTGCTACACATCTAAATGCCAGCTCAGCACCCGCTTCTATAGATGTCATGTCTGCTCCTTGTCTAACAAGCAAAGGGTCCACTACTTGATGTAATGCCCCGACATGTATCCTAGACACCACAAGGTCTGCTAATGATACATCTCTCTTGTCTCTCTTCATATCCACTGCCTTCATTCCCGTTATTAGCTCTAATAGAACTACCCCAAAACTGTACACATCGCTCTTTTCTGTAAGTCTGAATGACCTGTGGTATTCAGGGTCGAGGTATCCAGGTGTCCCTTGTGGCCCAGTGCAACATACGTATTCATCCATAGAATCACCTGTAGATACATCAATTATATTATTACCATTATTCTTAGTTTTTCATTTTAGACATCAGGCATTTTGTTTCTATAAAAGGCTGGTGCAGTTTCAAAGACTCTCTGGCACATTTACCATAACCAACTCAATTCATCATCAGAGACGATCTTCAGCCTAAGTAGGGTAGTTTCCCCACCTAGAATTTTGATTAAGCAAATGTGATGTGTAAACAGCTTTTTTTTTATTATAAAAAAAAAAAAAAAAAAAAAAAAAAAAAAAAAAAACTATCATGATAAATTACCAAAGCAAAGCGTAAGGGTCCAAAACCAAGTGTATTACATTACAACGAGGGCACTACTTTGCTTTGGAGGTTAGCATATGGAATGTAACATTGTATAAGCGTTTTAACTCTAAAGCAAGTTTCTAAGGTTTTTTCTACCCAAGTGACCAGAATCGTTATCAACATTTTAAGTAACATATAGAAAATATGCAAAGACAGATGAATGTATCAAAATATCATCAGCTAACTAAGCATAGATTATAACACTAAGAGTTCCTTTTGTTCTACCACAAGCAGTGATAAAATGCTCTTTCCTGAAAAATACAAACAATATAAACCATTAAATTAATATGTGTGTGACATTTTACATGCATTACATGTTTAAAACTCATTAATTGTATATTTACAATTCGAATAATCCGAATTAAAATCCAATAATTTAGAACTATGTGTCTCGATTCGATACATCAACAGAGCAAAAGATCAGGGTTCGAGAACCGAATGTGTTGCTCAAATAAAAGATTATTACTTTACCTTGGAAGTAAGAAGGGGTATAGTAATAGCTTGTAAGTATCAGAGTAACATATAAACAGGGGAAAAAATAGCTTATAAAATATACAAACTGATGTGCTTGTGGCTATGCTTTGGAAGATAGAGCGGTTGTTTAGCAATAGCTTACAAGAAGAAAAAGTAACATATAAGTAGGAAAAACAACTTAATTTTCAACTTAAAGGTAGCAAACAAAATAAGAAGACATACGCAAAAAAAAAATGCTTCCGACTTAAAAGTAGCAAATAAGTCATAAATAAGAAAAAAATTGTTTATGACTTGCGTAATTTTTTATACTTGATTTAATCAAATTTCGAATTTTCAATCCAAATACCTATTCTTTTTATTATATGGTTAAAACAATTTAACAAAATATGGGTGAAAACTACATTTGTGTGCGCATAAAAAACATCGGTAGCACACTTGACCAGATTATGAAATTGTATGTGTTCCGACTCTCTAAGTTTTAACTCACACTCAAGTTTTTAAATCTAAGCCTTTCCTACCTATCTCACCAAAACAATTATAAATCAACACTTTCACTAAATATACTAAAGGTGCACTGCTTCTACATGGTATTGCAATGCCTAATACGTGTCCTGATACAAGTGAAAAAATCTGATATTTTTTTAACCTACTTTGACCAATAATCATTCAAAATCTACATTTAAAGCAGAATCTCAATCTACATATTACAATGTGCAGCATGCAAAGTCAAGTGAATATATGGAAACTATCCATACCTGTATTGACATTCGGATCCGGAAGAGCCAGTAGCCGAGACAACCCAAAATCCCCAACCTTGATCCTCATATCCTTCTCCACAAATATATTACTTGAAGTAACATCCCTATGAACCACAGGCGGTTTCAGCCAAAAATGCAAATACTCCAAAGCAGTTGCCACCTGCAAAGCAATATCAACTCTCACTCGCCAACCAATCACTCCTTTTCTACTACTAGGCCCATGCAAATGATCCGCTAGAGTCCCATTAGGAACATAATCATAAACCAACAGCAATCCTCTCGGGTCAAAACAGTACCCATGAAGCCTGACTAGATTGGGATGCCTCAAACTAGACAGAATCATGATTTCATTGCAGAATGATTTCGTGGATGCTGCTGGATGTTGTCTGTGAAGCCTTTTGACTGCAGCAATTCTACCATCTGGAAAATTTGCTAAGTAAACGGATCCAAACCCACCATCCCCGATCTTTCTTCTGAGATCAAACCCATTGGTTGAAGTTCGGAGCTGATCGTAGGTGAACACAGGTGGATAGATTTGATTTTTATTGAAAAATAGGGATAAAGAATCTCTGCGACCTCTCCTAAGCTTCTTCCTGAAGTAAACAGTGATAATAAAAGCGATAAATAATGTGCATATTACCAGTCCTGAAACCAGAACCACCAGCCGCCGCTTTGTGAACCAGCGTGAATCCTGATCGTTCAGACTACCCAGATTTGGAAAGCAGAGGAACGGCTTGGATGGAAGAGTATCGTTGTATCCGCACGATCCGTTGCATTTTGAACAGTTTATATTGCACGGATCGAGATGCAGATCCCACTTAACCTGAAACTGTATCTTCATGAGGCTCTCGTTCAAGGCGGAGAACTCGTCTTTCTTACAAAACTTGGCCGGAGTCCGATTACGATTTTGATCGGAGCAGGAAAACAAAGCAAGAGGGTTTCGAAGCAACTGCTGCTTAAGGTGGTCGCCATTAGAGCAGGAAGTGAGATTGGCGACGTGATGGCAGGGGTCGTCGGAAATTAAACTGAAAGGAGTGGAGGAGAAGTTGACCGGAACTGAAGGGTAGTGGGTGAAGGTGAGATTGATGGAGGAGGAGGAGAGGGAAAGGAGGGAGAAGTTGATGGAGTTGATGGTAAAGAGGGAATGGGAACCTAAGCAGTAAATTCGGAAGGAGGAGTGGTTGCAGCCAGGGGAGGTGGAAAACGGGTAAGGCGGAGGAGAGGAGAGGGGCGAGCAGTGACCTGGATAGAGGTGTTTGGTTGATGAAGCGGAACATGTGTGTGGTGGAGAAGAGGAAGAATAAGATTGTGTGATTATCAGCGTTGGGAACAGGAAGATGAGCAGTGAGATGAATAATGAAGGCATGAGATTTGGTTTTCCGACGAGAGAGGAAGAAGAAGAGAGAGACGAAGGATAGTTTCGGAAAGTAGCAGTTGAGTTAGTTCAATCAACGAAGAAAGTTGTGGGAGTGTGAGGCACCCCCGTGACTGGCGTTAAAAATTTATAAAAAATCTCATTAAAAGCATTTACGACTAATATAAACTCCTTTTACCAAATACTACACCTATCTACATGTGTGTAACGTGTGCATAATTATCTTTATTAATAGTATGACTTGCCCAAACTTTTGGTCAACGCAAACCTCCATAAATACCTCTGCCTATCTTTATCTATATAACCACTTAACAATATGATTCAGCAATTAAATATCTTTTCAGATTTAAACTGCATTTCTAACCCTTTCTTTTTAAAAGGCAAATGAAAACTTTATTATTCACAACATCAAGAGTTACAACCAAAAGTGCAAAAATAGCAATACAGACTTTTGACAATTCCAAGCCCTATAATTTCTAAGATGAATTATCAAATTATCAAATGAGTGTACATCTTTGCAAACTTATCAAGGTGGATACTATCACTAATGTCAACTAGCAGCATACCACATGGCAGCAGTACGAAGCTGAATTATTGTATAGCCAAAATTTCAATTGAAAATTGGACTTGAAAGAACCAATGTCCACGACTGTTTGATGTCAAACCGGGAATGCTCTTTCTCAAGAAAGAAAAACAAATTTATAAGTTTCAAATAATAGATTTCATGAAGACGCAGGAAGTCATCAGTAGTGGTAATTGCGAACATGCAATATCAAGTCAAGGTTGGATCAAACATGGTACCAGGATTTTTCCTGGTTTGTCTTTTAGTAGCTTTTAGCTTGTTGCCGAGAGAGAGCACATCCTCCGGCCCATAGTCAATTTTGTCATCAAGATCTGAGTCATCCCAGAATTTACCTTTCAGTTTGTTACTCTTGGGTTTTGGTAGAGAACTTGTAGGCACTGCAGTAGATAGAGAGGACAAAGAATTGTTCACTTGCGGGAATGTCAAGTCACAGCAAGTGACGGGAGGGGGAGGGAGTTGCATACTAAGAGGAGGTCTCAAGTTAGCACATGGTGAAGTTGCTGCAAGAGTAGAAGATAAAGGCGATGAAGAATATTTCACGCGACCAGATGTACGAGCAGAGAGTGATGATGAATTCATTACCATATTTCTAGCAGAGGATGGTGTAGAGTGACTAAAGGTCGATGAACAAGACAAATTGGATTAAGGAGAAGATTTAGAAGAGCTTGCATTTAAAACAACAGTGGACAAAACTAATGAACCACAGGTGCATTTACCAGATTGTGCTGACAACTCAACATTGTCTGCGTTTTTCATCAAATAAGTTACCCATCAAATCTTCACCATTTTCAGATTGTGCTCCATTATTATCCACAATATCCAGATCTTCAGTATCATTAGTCATGTTCACTTATGATTGCAACCCAGCTGTAGTATCAGCTGTACTTCCATTTACAGGATCCGTCTCTGTTAGACCAAAATCTGGGCCTAACACCCAAATGTAGATCTCAGATCACAAAAATGCAGAAAAAAATACATAAAGAGGAGACACACGAAGTTTTTATAGTGGTTCGGCTCAAACCAAGCCTACGTCCAATTTATCTCTTCTTAAATCCTAAGAAGTTACAAGTACAATTATCTCGGTTTATACACGAAATCCTCGTGTTTACAATGAAGAAATGGAGATTAGAAATTGGTTTTATACACGATAACCTCGTGTTAGAATGATTAGGAATGGCCTTCCGCTGTTCGCAAAGTCCTTGCGTTGATAATGGTGGAAGCCCTCAAGATTAAGTGCCAAAAGTCCCTTTAAATGGCCATGTTTCGGTGTATTTATAGGCGTAGAGGAGCTTCTGGGTGGACCGGTTCTTGGTGGGGTACGTGGCACCCGATCCGGAAAACTAGGAGCAGGAGTAGCCTTAAAAATAGGTCAAAATAGTGCGCGTATCCGCAGGTCTGGAGATCGGTTCGTGGTCATGGGTCGGATCGTGATATGGCTATCACGATCCAGGTCTAGTTGCAAGCTGGAGTGAAGTGTTGGTGATCGGGTCGTGGTCTCCATGTGTACTAAGAGTGGGTCGCGATCTGAAGGTATACCATGAGCCAGGGGGGCGATCCGAGGGTGCATGAGCCATACTCCGATCGTGTGAGCTTCGTTGCTTTATCCAGGAAATTGTCAGATTACACCAGTTTACGGAAACGGGCATAACTTTCAAACCGTAAGTCCGATTAAGCCAAACCAAAGCTCAAACTGAAGCTAATTCAAAGATCTACAAAACTTACGAAGCTAGGCTCCGTAATTGCTGTTTTCGGGCCCAAAAAAGGTCATCTAATAGGAGTTTCGGGCCTTTCTTTATTCGTGATGCGACTTTGACCAAATCGCTGCCTGTCTTCTGACGATGTTCTCCATATCCAAGCGCGATGTTATCTAGTTATTTAGTATGACATCTTTTACCAAAATTGTGTCAACAAGTTTGCCCCCCAGAACATATCTTGTTGGTTGAAGGAAGATGTGTTCTGGATAGTCCAGGAAATCTATAAGCCATAGAAATTCGATAATGCCCTGACCTTGCCGGGTCTGCCAGCTACAGAGATAATCCATACCTGTAAAGAGATAAAGGAAAAACAAATGTGCCAAATCCGGGCGATATTGTTCAAATTTTCCGTGCATAAACCATGCTTTGGAGTCTAATGAGCATAAACCATATTCAAGGGACGTTTGAGTTATCCTGCCAAATCCTGGCAAGGGTCAACATTTCCAAGCATAATCCATACCCAGAAGTCCAAAATGAGTATAATCCATACCCGATTTCTTTTGTAACATCCTGACAAGACCGTTTGCAGGGCATAATCCATGCCCTGGAGTTCAAACCGAGTATAATCTATACCCGATTTCTTCTGTCACATCCTGACAAGACCATTTATCGTTCCTAAGTATAATCCATACTTAAGATTCCAAAGTGAGTATAAACCATACTCAGACCTGAAGTAGAGCTACGCTTGCCACAGCCTGACAAGATAGTCCGTCCCTAGGCATAATCCATACCTAGAGTTCCATAATAAGTATAAGCCGTACTTTAACCGAAGTTGAGGATCCTGCCACATCCTGGCAAGATACTTAAATTCTCCAAACATAATCCACGCTTGGAAAGTCCTTATTCAATTCAAAATGCAAAACCAAATCGAATCCTGATTGGTTTGACATCGAGTCCAAAGCTCGCCTTTGTGGCTACATCCTAACCCCGTACGTGTGTACTCCGATTCAACCAATCGGAAAACCTAACGAAAGCAAAAACAAATCTTAAAGCCTAAGAAATGCAGAAAATGAAAGATGATCTCATCCAGATCAGTTGATGATGAGCCCACGAGAGCTCGATCCAGGGTCATTCCCTCTCCAGGGAGCAGGAGGTGGAAGCGCAGGTGCTGTTGATGGTTTCACATACTCGGGCAGCTCTCCACGTCTAACCCATTCCTCAATCAAATCACGAAGATGTCTACAGTCATTAGTGTCATGACCGTCCATATCGTGGAATATGCAGTGCTTTCCAGAATCGCGTTCTCTTTGTGATGGCTCCCTCCTGGGAGGCTTTGGGTAGGAGATAGCACCGTTCGTGTCCAGATAGATGTCTGAGAGTGGGGCATTAAGTTCAGTGTACTTGTCGTATCTGGGCCCTCTCCGGGGCTGAGGATTGCGGTCATTCTTGATAGCGATTTTTCCTTTGCCATTTCCAGAATCAGCCGGTTCTCCGTCTTTAAGCATGTTGACATCGAGAAATTTCTTCTCGGAGGTTGTGTCTTCTTCCTGCTGAAATCTGTCTGCTTTAAGGTAGAATTTGCCAAGATTTCGTGGTGGGTCTCGGTATAAGGACTTTTTGAACTCCGAGCTATCCAAAACACTGGATACTTCTGCCATCAGTACCATCGATGGTTCAGGTCGGTCAACTGATGCTGCTACAATGTTGAATCTTTCCAGAAAGGAACGCGGAGTTTCTCTAGGCCTCTGCTTGATTTTAGTAAGTGACATGACGTTCTTGGGCCAAGCGATGTGGACCCGAAATTGTTCAATAAAGCGTGCGACCAACATGTTCCAACTGTTGATCGATTCCGTTTCTAGTTGCCGAATCCACATGGCTGCTGTATCAGTTAGAAAGAGGGGAAAACATTTAGCCATGACATTTTCCGATGCCGATTGTACTTCCATATGTCGTTTGTAGCGCATCAGATTCGCGGTTGGATCTGTCCTGCCGTTGTAAGGCTCTAGTCGTGGAAGTTTGAAATTTGGTCGATTGCGGGAATTCCTGATTTCCTGAGTGAATGGGTTGTGACTGACGTCATCCACGTTATTTTGATAGGGGCGGCCCTTCGAGAGGCGTTGAATCAGATCAGCGAGTAGATTGCCTTCAAAAAGCTGTTGCAAACTACCAAGATCAGAGCTGGTGCCCCGAACGTTGAGCGCGAGAGAAGGAAGCTGTTGGTGAGCTGTCGTGAGCGGGTCATGGGTTGCGGTTCATGAATCAAGGGGGGCGACCCGACCCGGTCGTGAGCCAGGGAGGTCAACTCGTGAGGCGGGATCGTGGAGCACGGTTCGTGAGTCTGGGGGCCGATCCGATCGGGTCGTGATGCCCTATCACGAGCCGCTTCTGGATCTCCATCACCAGCCAGTTGCGGTTGAGGAGCGAGAGCTTCCGTCCTTGTTTTCCATTTGAACTGGGGATGAAGTAGGTTTGAACCTGAACATTTCCAAGAGTGAGGGGGTTGCCCCCGGGTCCAGATGATGCGCGAGCCGCTTCAGTGGCTTCATTTCCGGTGACTTGAGCGTTGCTCGGCCTTCCATCCATTCGAGAGAAGAATTGGTTGATCATTTCCTATTGTTTCCTGAGGAGATCTTCTTGTCGTGCCATCTGATCTCTCAGTTCAGTGAGAACTCCATCCATATCGTCTTTGGTCAAGTATGCAGAAGGATCTCCATGAGAGGAAGCTTCCTGGCTTGCCTCGCTCCTTGTGTCTTCAGCGTCAGCATCATCGGCATGAGCAGAAGTTCCAGTCTTCGTCCTTTAGGTCACCATCGAGTCTCCTTTCAAACTAGAAATTGAGGTTGTCGTGTGCCCCCCTACATGGCGCGCCAAAATGTTAGACCAAAATTTGGGCCTAACACCCAAATGCAGATCTTAGATCACAAAAATGCAGAAAAAGTAAATAAAGAGGAGACACATGAAGTTTTTATAGTGGTTCGGCTCAAACCAAGCCTACGTCCACTTTATCTCTTCTTAAATCCTAAGAAGTTACAAGTACAATTATTTCGGTTTATACACGAAATCCTCATGTTTACAATGAAGAAATGGATATTAGAAATTGATTTTATACACGATAACCTCATGTTAGAATGATTAGGAATGGCCTTCCGCTGTTCGCAAAGTCCTTGCGTTGATAATGGTGGAAGCCCTCAAGATTAAGTGCCAAAAGTCCCTTTAAATGGCCATGTTTCGGTGTATTAATAGGCGTAGAGGAGCTTCTGGGAGGACCGGTTCGTGGTGGGGTACGTGGCACCCGATCCGGAAAAGTAGGAGCAGGAGTAGCCTTAAGATTAGGTCAAAATAGTGCGCGTATCTGCAGGTCTGGAGATCGGTTCATGGTCATGGGTCGGATCGTGATATGGCTATCACGATCCGGGTTTGGTTGCAAGCTGGAGTAAAGTGTTGGCGATTGGGTCGTGGTCTCCATGTGTACTAAGAGTGGGTCGCGATCTGATGGTATACCACGAGCCGAGGGGGGCGATCCAATGAGGGGCGATCCGAGGGTGCATGAGCCATACTCTGATCGTGTGACGCTTCGTTGCTTTATCCAGGAAATTGCCAGACTACACCAGTTTACGGAAACAGGCAAAACTTTTAAACCGTAAGTCCGATTGAGCCAAACCAAAGCTCAAACTGAAGCGAATTCAGAGATTTACAAGTACTACGAAGCCCAGCTCTGTAATCGCTGGTTTCGGGCCCAAAAAAAAGGTCATCTGATAGGAGTTTCGGGCCTTTCTTTGTTCGTGATGCGAGTTTGACCAAATCGCCGCCTGTCTTCTGAAGATGTTCTCCATATCCAAGCGAGATGTTATCCAGATATTCAGTGTGACAACTTTATCCAAAAAGTGTGTCAACAAGTTTGCCCCCCAGAACATATCTTGTTGGTTGAAGGAAGAAGTGTTCTGGATAGTCCAGGAAATCTATAAGCCATAGAAATTCGATAATGCCCTGACCTTACCGGGTCTGCCAGCTACAGAGATAATCCATACCTGTAAAGAGATAAAGGAAAAACAAACGTGCCAAATCCTAGCGATATTGTTCAAATTTTCTGAGCATAAACCATGCTTCTGAGCATAAACCATACTCAAGGGACGTTTGAGTCATCCTGCCAAATCCCGGCAAGGGTCAGAATTTCCAGGCATAATCCACACCTAGAAGTCCAAATCGAGTATAATCCATACCCGATTTCTTTTTTCACATCCTGACAAGACCGTTTGCATGGCATAATCCATACTCTGGAGTTCAAACCGAGTATAATCCATACCTGATTTCTTTTATCACATCCTGACAAGACCATTTGTCGTTACTAAGTATAATCCATACTTAAGATTCCAAAGTGAGTGTAAACCATACTCAAACCTGAAGTAAAGCTACGCTTTCCACAACCTGACAAGATAGTCCGTCCCTAGGCATAATCCATACCTAGAGTTCCATAATAAGTATAAGTCATACTTTAACCGAAGTTGAGGATCCTGCCAACATCCTGGAAAGATACTTAAATTCTCCAAACATAATCCATGCTTGGAAAGTCCTTATTCAATTTAAAATGCAAAACCAAATAAAATCCCGACTGGTTTGACACCGAGTCCAGAGCACGCTTTTGGGGCTACATCCTAACCCCATACGTGTGTACTCCGATTCAACCAATCGGAAAATCTAACAAAAGCAAAAACAAATCTTAAAGCCTAATAAATGTAGAAAATGAAAGCTGATCTCATCCAGATCATTTGATGATGAGCCCACGAGAGCTCGATCCAGGGTCATTCCCTCTCCGGGGAGCAGGAGGTGGAAGCGCAGGTGTTGTTGATGGTTTCACATACTCGGGCAGCTCTCTACGTCTAACCCGTTCCTCAAATCAAATCACGAAGATGTCTACAGTCATTAGTATCATGACCGTCCATATCGTGGAATATGCAGTGCTTTCCAGAATCGCGTTCTCTTTGCAATGGCTCCCTCCTGGGAGGATTTGGGTAGGAGATAGCACCGTTCGTGTCCAGATAGATGTCTGAGAGTGGGGCATTGAGTTCAGTGCATTTGTCATATATGGGCCTTCTCCGGGGCTGAGGATTGCGGTCATTTTTGACAGCGGTTTTTCCTTTTCCGTTTCCAGAATTAGACGGCTCTCCATCTTTAAGCAAGTTGACATTGAGAACTTTGTTCTCGGAGGTTGCGTCTTCTTCTCGCAGAAATCTGTCTGCTTCAAGGTAGAACTCGCCGAGATTTCGCGGTGGGTCTCGGTACAAGGACTTTTTGAACTCCGAGCTATCCTAAACACCGGATACTGCTGCCATCAGTACCATCGATGGTTCAGGTCGGTCAACTAATGCTATTGCAACGTTGAATCTTTCCAGAAAGGAACGTAGAGTTTCTCTAGGCCTCTGCTTGATTGTATAAGTGACATGACGTTCTTGGGCCGAGCGATGTAAACCCGAAATTGTTCAATAAAGTGTGCGACCAACATGTTCCAACTGGTGATCGATTCCGTTTCTAGTTGCCGAATTCACATGGCTGCTATATCAGATAGAAAGAGAGGAAAACATTTAGCCATGGCATTTTCCGATGCCGATTGTACTTCCATATGTCGTTTGTAGCGTATCAGATGCACGGTTGGATCTGTCCTGCCGTTGTAAGGCTCCAGTCGTGGAAGTTTGAAATCAGGTGGATTGCGGGAATTCCTAATTTCCAGAGTGAATGGGATGTGATTGATGTCATCCACGTCATTCTGATAGGTGCGGCCTCTCAAGAGGCGTTGAATCGGATCAGCGAGTCGATTACCTTCAAAAAGTTGTTGCAAACTACCAAGATCAGAGCTGGTGCGCCCAACGTTGAGCGCGAGAGAAGGAAGCTGTTGGTGAGCTGTATGAGCGGGTCGTGGGTCGCGGTTCGTGGATCAAGGGGGGCGACCCGACCCGGTCGTGAGCCAGGGTGGTCAGTTCGTGAGGCAGGATCATGGAGCATGGTTCGTAGGTCTGGGGGGGTGATCCGATCGGGTCGTGATGCCCTATCATGAGCCGCTTCTGGATCTCCATCACGAACTGGTTGCGGTTGAGGAACGAGAGCTTCCGTCCTTGTTTTCCATTTGAACTGGGGCTGAAGTAGGTTGAACCTGAACATTTCCAAGAGTGAGGGGTTTGCCCCCGAGTCCAGATGATGCACGAGGCACTTCAGTGGCTTCATTTCCAGTGACTTGAGCGTTGCTCGGCCTTCCATCCATTCGAGCGAAGAATTGGTTGATCATTTCCTATTGTTTCCTGAGGAGATCGTCTTGTCGTGCCATCTGATCTCTTAGTTCAACGAGAACTCCATCCATCTCGTCTCTGGTCAAGTATGCAGAAGGATCTCCATGAGAGGATGCTTCCTGGCTTGTCTCATTCCTTGTGTCTTCAGCGTCAGTATCATCGGCATGAGAAGAAGTTCCAGTCTTCTTCCTTTTGTTCGTCATCGAGTCTCCTTTCAAGCTAGAAATTGAGGTTGTCGTGTGCCCCCACATGGCGCCCTAAAATGTTAGACCAAAATCTGGGCCTAACACCCAAATGCAGATCTTAGATCACAAAAATGCAGAAAAAAATAAATAAAGAGGAGACACACGAAGTTTTTATAGAGGTTCGGCTCAAACTATGCATACGTCCACTTTATCTCTTCTTAAATCTTAAGAATTTACAAGTACAATTATCTCGGTTTATACACGAAATCCTCGTGTTTACAATGAAGAAATGGAGATTAGAAATTGATTTTATACAATATAACCTCGTGTTAGAATGATTAGGAATGACCTTCCGTTGTTCGCAAAGTCCTTACGTTGATAATGGTGGAAGCCCTCAAGATAAAGTGCCAAAAGTCCCTTTAAATGGCCATGTTTCGGTGTATTTATAGGCATAGAGGAGCTTCTGGGAGGACCGGTTCGTGGTGGGGTACATGGCACCCGATCCGGAAAAGTAGGAGCAGGAGTAGCCTTAAGAATAGGTCAAAACAAGGCGCGTATCTGCAGGTCTGGAGATCGGTTCGTGGTCATGGGTTGGATCGTGATATGGCTATCACGATCCGTGTCTGGTTGCAAGCTGGAGTGAAGTGTTGGTGATCGGGTCGTGCTCTCCATGTGTATTAAGAGTGGGTCGCGATCTGAAGGTATACCACGAGCCTAGGGGGTGATCCGAGGGTGCATGAGCCATACTCCGATCGTGTGACGCTTCGTTGCTTTATCCAGGAAATTGCCAGATTACACCAGTTTAAGGAAATGTGCATAACTTTCGAACCGTAAGTCTGATTGAGCCAAACCAAAGCTCAAATTGAAGCTAATTCAGAGATCTACAAGAATTACGAAGCATAGCTCCGTAATCGCTGTTTTCGAGCCTAAAAAAGGTCATCTGGTAGGAGTTTCGGGCATTTCTTTGTTCGTTATGCGACTTTGACCAAATCGCTACCTGTCTTCTAACGATGTTCTCCATATCCGAGCGCGATGTTATCCAGATATTCAGTGTGAAAGCTTTTACCAAAAAGTGTGTCAACAAGTTTGCCCCCCAGAACATATCTTGCTGGTTGAAGGAAGATGTGTTCTGGATAGTCCAGGAAATCTATAAGCCATAGAAATTCGATAACGCCATGACCATGCCGGGTCTGCCAGCTACAGAGATAATCCACACCTGTAAAGAGATAAAGGAAAAACAAACGTACCAAATCCATGCGATATTGTTCAAATTTTCCGAGCATAAACCATGCTTCGGCGTCTAATGAGCATAAACCATACTCAAGGGACGTTTGAGTCATCCTGCCAAATCCTGGAAAGGGTCAACATTTCCAGGCATAATCCATACCCAGAAGTCCAAATCGAGTATAATCCATACCCGATTTCTTTTGTTACATCCCGACAAGACCGTTTGCAGGGCATAATCCATACCCTGGAGTTCAAACTGAGTATAATCCATACCCGATTTCTTCTGTCACATCCTGACAAGACCATTTGTCTTTCCTAAGTATAATCCATACTTAAGATTAGAAAGTGAGTATAAACCATACTCAGACCTGAAGTAGAGCTACGCTTGCCACAACCGGACAAGATAGTCCGTCCATCGGCATAATCCATACCTAGAGTTCTATAATAAGTATAAGCCATACTTTAACCGAAGTTGAGGATCCTGCCACATCCTGGCAAGATACTTATATTCTCCAACCATAATCCATGGTTGGAAAGTCCTTATTCAATTCAAAATGCAAAACCAAATCAAATCCTGATTGGTTTGACACCCAGTCCAGAGCACGCTTTTGGGGCTACATCCTAACCCCGTACGTGTGTACTCCGATTCAACCAATCGAAAAACCTAACGAAAGCATAAACAAATATTAAAAACCTAAGAAATGCAGAAAATGAAAGCTGACCTCATCCAGATCAGTTGATGATGAGCCCACGAGAGCTCGATCCAGGGTCATTCCCTCTCCGGGGAGCAGGAGGTGGAAGCGCAAGTGCTGTTAATGGTTTCACATACTCGGGCAACTCTCCACGTCTAACTCGTTCCTCAATCAAATCACGAAGATGTCTACAGTCATTAGTGTCATGGTCGTCCATATCGTGGAATATGAAGTGCTTTCCAGAATCGCGTTCTCTTTGCGATGGCTCCCTCCTGGGAGGCTTTGGATAGGAGATAGCACTGTTCGTGTCCAGATAGATGTCTGAGAGTGGGGCATTGAGTTCAGTGTACTTGTCGTATCTGGGCCCTCTCCGGGGCAGATTGCGGTCATTCTTGACATCGGTTTTTCGTTTGCCATTTTTAGAATTAGACGGTTCTCCGTCTTTAAGCATGTTGACATCGAGAACTTTCTTCTCAGAGGTTGCGTCTTCTTCCTGCAGAAATTTGTCTGCTTCAAGGTAGAATTCACCGAGATTTCGTGGTGGGTCTCGGTACAAGGACTTTTTGAACTCGGAGCTATCCAAAACACCGGATACTGCTGCCATTAGTACCATCGATGGTTCAAGTCGGTCAACTAATGCTGCTGCAACGTTGAATCTTTCCAGAAAGGAACGCAGAGTTTCTCTAGGCCTCTGCTTGGTTGTAGTAAGTGACATGACGTTCTTGGGCCGAGCGATGTGAACCAGAAATTGTTCAATAAAGCGTGCGACCAACATGTTCCAACTGCTGATCGATTCCGTTTCTAGTTGCTGAATCCACATGGCTGCTATATCAGTTAGAAAGAGGGGAAAACATTTAGCTATGACGTTTTCCGATGCCGATTGTACTTCCATATTTCATTTGTAGCGCATCAGATGCACGGTTGGATCTGTCCTACCGTTGTAAGGCTCCAGTCGTGGAAGTTTGAAATCTGGTGGATTGCGGGAATTCCAGATTTCCTGAGTGAATGGGTTGTGATTGACGTCATCCACTTCATTCTGATAGGTGCGGCCTCTCGAAAGGCGTTGAATCAGATCAGCAAGTCGATTGCCTTCAAAAAGTTGTTGCAAACTACCAAGATCAGAGCTCGTGCCCCCAACGTTAAGCGCGAGAGAAGGATGCTGTTGGTGAGCTGTCATGAGCGGGTCGTGGATCAAGTGGGGCGACCCGACCCGACCGTGAGCCAGGGAGGTCAGCTCGTGAGGCGGGATCGTGGAGCACGGTTTGTGAGTTTGGGGGGGGCATCCGATCGGGTCGTTATCCCTATCACGAGCCGCTTCTGGATCTCCATCACGAGCCGGTTGCGGTTGAGGAGCGAGAGCTTCCGTCCTTGTTTTCCATTTGAACTGGGACTGAAGTAGGTTGAACCTGAACATTTCCAAGAGTGAGGGGGTTGCCCCCGAGTCCAGATGATGCGCGAGCTGCTTCAGTGGCTTCATTTCCAGTGACTTGAGCATTGCTTGGCCTTCCATCCATTCGAGCAAAGAATTGGTTGATCATTTACTGTTGTTTCATGAGGAGATCGTCTTGTCATGCCATCTGATCTCCCAGTTCAGTGACAACTCCATCCATCTCATCTCTGGTCAAGTATGCAGAAGGATCTCCATGAGAGGAAGCTTCCTGGCTTGCCTCGTTCCTTGTGTCGTCAGCGTCAGCATCATCGGCATGAGCAGAAGTTCCAGTCTTCTTCCTTTTGTTAGCCATCGAGTCTCCTTTCAAGCTAGAAATTGAGGTTGTCGTATGCCCCCTACTTGGCTCGCCAAAATGTTAGACCAAAATCTGGGCCTAACACCCAAATACAGATCTCAGATCACAAAAATGCAGAAAAAAGTAAATAAAGAGGAGACACACGAAGTTTTTATAGTGTTTTGGCTCAAACCAAGCCTACGTCCACTTTATCCCTTCTTAAATCCTAAGAAGTTACAAGTACGATTATCTCGGTTTATACACAAAATCCTCGTGTTTACAATGAAGAAATGGAGATTAGAAATTGATTTTATACATGATAACCTCGAGTTAGAATGATTAGGAATGGCCTTCCGCTGTTCGCAAAGTCCTTGCGTTGATAATGGTGGAAGCCCTCAAGATTAAGTGCCAAAAGTCCCTTTAAATGGCCATGTTTCGTTGTATTTATAGGCGTAGAGGAGCTTCTGGGAGGACCGATTCGTGGTGGGGTACGTGGCACCCGATCCGGAAAAGTAGGAGTAGGAGTAGCCTTAAGAATAGGTCAAAATAGTGCGCGTATCTGCAGATCTGGAGATCGGTTCGTGGTCATGGGTCGGATCGTGATATGGCTATCACGATCCGGGTCTGGTTGCAAGCTGAAGTGAAGTGTTGGCGATCGGGTCATGTTCTCCATGTGTACTAAGAGTGGGTTGCGATCTGAAAGTATGCTACGAGCCGAGGGGGCGATCCGATGAGCGGCGATCCGAGGGTGCATGAGCCATACTCCGATCGTGTGACGCTACGTTGTTTTATCCAGGATATTTCCAGATTACACTAGTTTACGAAAACAGGCACAACTTTCAAACCGCAAGTCCGATTGAGCCAAGCCAAAGCTCAAACTAAAGCTAATGCATAGATCTACAAGAGTTATAAAGCCCATCTCTGTGGTCGCTGTTTTCGAGCCCAAAAACGGTCATCTAATAGGAGTTTCGGGCCTTTCTTTGTTCGTGATGCGACTTTGAACAAATCGCTGCCTGTCTTCTGACGATGATCTCCATATCCGAGCACGATGTTATCCAGATATTCAGTGTGACAACTTTTACCAAAAAGTGTGTCAACAAGTTTGCCCCCCAGAACATACCTTGCTGGTAGAAGGAAGATGTGTTCTTGATAGTCCAGGAAATCTATAAGCAATAGAAATTCGATAACGCCATGACCATGCCGGGTCTGCCAGCAACAGAGATAATCCATACCTACAAAGAGATAAAGGAAAAAACAAACATGCCAAATCCTTGTGATATTGTTCAAATTTTCTAAACATAAATCATGCTTCGACGTATAATGAGCATAAACCATACTCAAGGGACGTTTGAGTCATCCTGCCAAATCTTGGCAAGGGACAACATTTTCAGGCATAATCCATACCCAGAAGTCCAAGTCGAGTATAATCCATACCCGATTTCTTTTGTCACATCCCGATAAGACCGTTTGCAAGGCATAATCCATCTCTGGAGTTCAAACCGAGTATAATTCATATCCGACTTCTTCTGTCACATCCTGACAAGACCGTTTGTCGTTCCTAAGTATGGTCCATACTTAAGATTCCAAAGTGAGTATAAACCATACTCAGGCCTGAAGTAGAGCTACGCTTGCCACAGCCTAACAAGATAGTCCGTCCCTAGGCATAATCCATACCTAGAGTTCCATAATAAGTATAAGCCATACTTTAACCAAAGTTGAGGGTCCTGCCACATCCTGGCAAGATACTTAAATTCTCCAAACATAATCCATGCTTGAAAAGTCCTTATTCAATTCAAAATGCAAAACCAAATCAAATCCTGATTGGTTTGACACCGGGTCCAGAGCACGCTTTTGGGGCTACATCCTAACCCCGTACGTGTGTACTCCGATTCAACCAATCGGAAAACCTAACGAAAGCAAAAACAAATCTTAAAGCCAAAGAAATGCAGAAAATGAAAGCTGGTCTCATCCAGATCAGTTGATGATGAGCCCACGAGAGCTTGATCCAGGGTCATTCCCTCTCCGGGGAGCAGGAGGTGGAAGCGCATGTGTTGTTGATGGTTTCACATACTCGGGCAGCTCTCCATGTCTAACCCGTTCCTCAATCAAATCATGAAGATGTCTACAGTCATTAGTGTCATAACCGTCCATATCGTGGAATATGCAGTGCTTTCCAGAATCGCGTTCTCTTTGCGATGGCTCCCTCCTGAGAGGCTTTGGGTAGGAGATAGCACCGTTCGTGTCCAGATAGATGTCTGAGAGTGGGGCTTTGAGTTCAGTGTACTTGTCGTATCTGGGCCCTCTCCGGGGCTGAGAATTGCGGTCATTCTTGACAGCGTTTTTTCCTTTGCCATTTCCAGAATTAGACGGTTCTCCGTCTTTAAGCATGTTGACATCAAGAACTTTCTTCTCGGAGGTTGCGTCTTCTTCCCGCAGAAATCTGTCTACTTCACGGTAGAATTCACCGAGATTTCGCGGTGGGTCTCGGTACAAGGACTTTTTGAACTCCGAGCTATCCAGAACACCGGATACTGCTGCCATTAGTACCATCGATGGTTCAAGTCGGTCAACTGATGCTGCTGCAACATTGAATCTTTCCAGAATAGAACACAGAGTTTCTCTAGGCCTTTGCTTGATTGTAGTAAGTGACATGACGTTCTTGAGCCGAGCATTGTGAAGCTAAAATTGTTCAATAAAGCATGTGACCAATATGTTCCAACTGCTGATCGATTCCGTTTCTAGTTTTTGAATCCACATGGCTGCTCTATCAGTTAGAAAGAGGGGAAAACATTTAGCCATGACGTTTTCTGATGCCGATTATACTTCCATATGTCGTTTGTAGCGCATCAGATGCACGGTTGGATCTTTCCTGCCGCTTTAAGACTCAAGTCGTGGAAGTTTGAAATTTGGTGGATTGCAGGAATTCCTGATTTCCTGAGTGAATGGGTTGTGATTGACGTCATCCACGTCATTCTGATAGGTGCGGCCTCTCGTGAGGCGTTGAATCAGATCAGCGAGTCGATTGCCTTCAAAAATCTGTTGCAACCCTTCAAGATCAGAGCTGGTGCCCCCAACGTTGAGCGCGAGAGATGGCAGCTGTTGGTGTGCTGTCGTGAGTGGGTCATGGGTCGCGGTTCGTGGATCAAGGGGGCGACCCAACCCAGTCGTGAGCCAGGGAGGTCAGCTCGTGAGGCGGGATCGTGGAGCACGGTTTATGAGTCTGGTGGGGGGGCGATCCGGTTGGGTCGTGATGCCCTATCACGAGCCGCTTCTGGATCTCCATCACGAGCCGGTTGTGGTTAAGGAGCGAGAGCTTCCGTCCTTGTTTTCCATTTGAACTGAGGCCGAAGTATGTTGAACCTGAACATTTCCAAGATTGAGGGGGTTGCCCCCGAGTCCAGATGATGCGTGAGCCGCTTCAGTGGCTTCATTTCCAGTGACTTGAGCATTGCTCTCCCTTCCATCCATTCGAGCGAAGATTTGGTTGATCATTTCCTGTTGTTTCTTGAGGAGATCATCTTGCCGTGCCATCTAATCTCTCAGTTCAGTGAGAACTCCATCCATCTCGTTTCTGGTCAAGTATGCAGAAGGATCTCCATGAGACGAAGCTTCCTGGCTTGCCTCGTCCCTTGTGTCTTCAGCGTCAGCATCATCGGCATGAGCAGAAGTTCCAGTCTTCTTCCTTTTGTTCGCCATCGAGTCCCTTTCAAGCCAGAAATTGAGGTTGTCGTGTGCCCCCACCTGGCGTGACAAAATGTTAGACCAAAATCTAGGCCTAACACCCAAATGCAGATCTTAGATCACAAAAATGCAGAAAAAAGTAAATAAAGAGGAGACACACGAAGTTTTTATAGTGGTTCGGCTCAAACCAAGCCTACGTCCACTTTATCCCACCATAAATCCTAAGAAGTTACAAGTATAATTATCTTGGTTTGTACACGAAATCCTCGTGTTTACAATGAAGAAATAGAGATTAGAAATTGATTTTATGCACGATAACCTCGTGTTAGAATGATTAGGAATGGCCTTCTGCTGTTTGCAAAGTCCTTGCGTTGATATTGGTGGAAGCCCTCAAGATTAAGTGCCAAAAGTCCCTTTAAATGGCCATGTTTCGGTGTATTTATAGGCGTAGAGGGGCTTCTCGGAGGACCGGTTCATGGTGGGGTACGTGGCACCCAATCCGGAAAAGTAGGAGCAGGAGTAGCCTTAAAAATAGGTCAAAACAGTGCGCGTATCCGCAGGTCTGGAGATCGGTTTGTGGTCATGGGTCGGATCGTGATATGGCTATCACGATTCAGGTCTGGTTGCAAGCTGCAGTGAAGCGTTGGCGATTGGGTCATGGTCTCCATGTGTACTAAGAGTGGGTCGCGATCTGAAGGTATACCACGAGCCAGGGGGCGATCCGATGAGGGGCGATCCGAGGGTGCATGAGCCATACTCCGATCGTGTGACGCTACGTTGCTTTATCCAGGAAATTGCCAGATTACACCAGTTTACGGAAACGAGCATAACTTTCAAACTGTAAGTCCGATTGAGCGAAATAAAAGCTCAAACTAAAGCTAATTCAGAGATCTACTAAGATAATGGAGCTCATCTCTGTAATTGCTGTTTTCGGGCCCAAAAAAGGTCATCTGATAGGAGTTTCGGGCCTTTCTTTGTTCGTGATGCGACTTTGACCAAATCGCTGCCTGTCTTCTGACGATGTCCTCCATACTCGAGCGCGATGTTATCCAGATATTCAGTGTGATAGATTTTACCAAAAAGTGTGTCAACAAGTTTGCCCTCCAGAATATATCTTGTTGGTTGAAGGAAGATGTGTTCTAGATAGTCCAGGAAATCTATAAGCCATAAAAATTCGATAATGCCATGACCTTGCCGGGTCTGCCAGCTACAGAGATAATCCATACCTGTAAAGAGATAAAGGAAAAACAAACGTGCCAAATCCTGGCGATATTGTTCAAATTTTCTAAGCATAAACCATGCTTCGGCGTCTAATGAGCATAAACCATACTCAAGGGACGTTTGAGTCATCCTACCAAATCCTTGCAAGGGTCAACATTTCCAGGCATAATCCATACCCAGAAGTCCAAATCGAGTATATTCCATACCCGATTTCTTTTGTCACATCCAGACAAGACCGTTTGCAGGGCATAATCCATATCCTGGAGTTCAAACCGAGTATAACCCATACTCGATTTCTTATGTCACATCCTGAAAAGACCATTTGTCGTTCCTAAGTATAATCCATACTTAAGATTCCAAAGTGAGTATAAACCATACTCAGACCTGAAGTAGAGCTACGCTTGCCACAGCCTGACAAGATAGTCCGTCCCTAGGCATAATCCATACGTAGAGTTCCATAATAAGCATAAGCCATACTTTAACCGAAGTTGAGGATCCTGCCACATCCTGGCAAGATACTTGTAACACCCCACCTCCACTAGGGTCACTCACAAAGGGAATGCACTAGGTTTGGTGAAGCATTATCGAGGTAAACATGCACAGAAATATTACAAGACAGAACATATATAAAACAGCGGAAGTAAAACAAATTTCATTACCTTATAAAATAAGGTCTAAAGCCTTTTACATCAGAATACATCAAAACCTGTCTTGCAATAGTAAAGAAGCATAAAACCTTTTCATGAATTATTCCCCAAAATAAAGCGGTGATGCAGCCATAGCCAAGAGGAGACCAAGCTATACATGATGACCTTCAAGCATAAGAGGTCCGAACTAAACAACATCATTTCCTCCCTGAAAACCTGGGGGGGGGGGGGGGGAACGGAAGACAAAGAGGCGGAACAAAACGGGGTCAGTCATAAAGACTGGTAAGTCCTATCTACTTCCAGTATAAAAACAGGTAAAGTTAACATGACATGCATAGACTGAAAGTAAACATAAGGATGGCGACAAGATAGATAAGCTAAACCAAGATAACTGGATGAACTACTGTAGCAAGATAAACTAAGGTATCATGATAAACTACGGTGTCAAGATAAATCAAGGTATCACATCGTCAGCTTTCTATCAAGTATACTATCCCAAGGTATCTATCATGTATAACATCCCACGGTATTTATCATGTATAACATCCCAAGGTATCTATCATCTATATTTGCCCTGCACCTCTCGTACTAGTATCCCAATCCGCGTCATGTGTTAACTATGAATGTCCCTTGCCCAATGCCATGTAATGGTCCATGTCAACCTAGCATATGTAGGTTTTCCCAACTCGTATGTTTTCTTTCATGTATAAGTTCAGTCCTTTGCCGTAGGCCATACGGGCTTTCCCATGTAAATCTATACCACCTGAACGTAGTGCCGTTTTATCCTTGAAGTTGTTTTGGACTGCTACCTCTGATCTGGTTTTGTTTTGTTACCATGAACTATCGCGTGTTCACTTAGGATTTATGCCACCTAGGACCACTAGGGATTATGCTACCTAATGAACGTTTCCGTGTCTCGGTTTGGGTTCAAGCCACCTAGGGCCACTAGGGATTATGCCACCCGTCAACCACGCCCTTTATCCCATGTATGTATCGTGAATCGTTTTCCATGTCTAGACGCACATGTACCTCAATGTGCCATCCGAGTTCCGTGCTAGGGCAAATCAAGAAATACGGAACTCGGTCGGGAGCTTTAGGTCATCTGCCGATGCAGATATCAAGGTCTGTTTTTGTATCCGTGGCTATGGTCCCACGTGACCCCTCCCTCAACTACTGAAAGGCAATCCAAGAAAAATCATGTATGAGAACTACATCCCGGCCCCACTATAGCCCCACTTTCCTATTGGCCAACCTCACCCATAACTCGATAGCAAGTATATGGTCTGTTGGGAGTTCTCTGCCTTTCTGTACGTACACGATTGACTAAAGATGGTAGGTAGTCGACGACGAGCTATCCAGGGCAAAAATCAAGTATCGTCGACTCCACGCTAATCCATCCCCGTCTTTAGGTTGCTCGCACAGCAACCAAGGCATACCCTTGGCTCTTCTACCGCAGACCTTAACCTCTGTGAGGCCAGGTTTCATGGACCATCTGCCACCTCACAGAGGGATACCAAGAGTACCCTCACGTCCCCCGAAAGCTACCGCTTCGTCATCCAGTTCGCTGGAGCTTTTTATCCAAGTCAGATAAGTTGCTCCTCCTCGTATACTAAGCGATGACCTACCGTATCAGGTTACTCATCTATTTATGAACTAGTCCCATGTAATTGGCTAAGAATTATTACTTAGTTATTCTTAACTAAGGTTTACCACTTAGCTTCTTTTCCCGTTATCCTTGATTATCTACGATTTTCTACCTAGTTCCTCTAACTAGGGTTTTGTCTATTGGGTTAAGTGTTGTTATTCAAGCCCATGACTTAACCCGCCTACCAACCATGTCATAATCGGCTAAGTGTCCAAGTTCAAGGCTTAGCCCTACAACTCGTATGTCAAATTGGTTAAGTATTTGTTTGTCGTAACCCGATCAGATTATCGTGTTAGATTGATTAAGCATAGATTATCTTAATCCCATCAGATTATCGAGTCGGATTGGTTAAGTATGGGTTGGCTTAACCCCATCCACTAATCGTATTACAATGGTTAAGTATATTTAAAAAGGTCTTGTGACTTAACCCTATCAGGTCCACATATTAGATTGGTTAAGTATAGGTTACTTAACCTCATCAAATCATCATGTATAATTGGTTAAGTATGAGTTACTTAACCCCATTAAATTATCATGTTAAGTTGGTTAAGTATTGGTCACTTAGCCTCATTGAATTACCAAGTTTAGATTGGTTAAGTGTTTAACTTAACCCCATCGAATTACCGTGTTTAGATTAGTTAAGTGTAGGTTACTTAACCCCATCGAATTACCGTGTTTAGATTAGTTAAGTCTAAGTTACTTAACCCCATCTAATTACCGTGTTTAGATTAGTTAAGTCTAAGTTACTTAACCCCATCTAATTACCAAGTCGGATTAGTTAAGTGTAAATTACTTAACCCTATCCCCTAATTGTCTTATATGGTTAAGTGTCATTAAGAAATCAAGTCTGGTTCCACTTAACCTACCCATTCGTGTCATATCGGTTAAGTGTCATTAGTCAAAATTACTTAACCTTTTCATGTGGCATTAATTAGATTAATGCACCCCAACCTCTCACATTAGACTTTGTTGTGGTTACTAGTTAAGCCGGGCGGGTCCGGGTAGTTTTACACCACAACCTATTCCAACCTCGGGTTTTAAGTGCTATATGACCAACTACTCACATTGGATCCTATTGTTTGTAGCCACTAGTTAAGCCGGGCGGGTCCGGGTAGATTTATGCTACAAACTCAACCCAACCTCGAGTTGGCCACTTTCATGTTTGGTCTAGTGTCATATTACACTTACAACCCATACGTGTCTAGTTTAAAGTCCCATGTTTACCCCATATGTCACGTCCACATTTAGGTGTATCATGAGTGTCATATTTTCATGAAATCCCATGTCAAATTATCATGTCATAATCACGCTCGTCTATCCTACCCCAAATCGTGTTTCCAACCCAAGTAAAAGCGAGTCAACATAGTAAGGATACTATGCTACATATTGGCCCCAAAACATGCACGATGTCAAAAAGGGGTTGGCCACAAACATGCATAGTATCATAAGGGAATTTGGCCACAAACATGCATAGTATCACAAGGGAATTTGGCCATAAACATGCATGATAACATAAGGGGTTTGGGTTCATTTACATGCATAAGCCCCAAAGTCAAGTCTTTGCCAATGTTTCACAAGTCAAATGGTTCCCAAGGGTTCATGCTAACATTCCATAGATAAAGATTCAGACTTGCAAGATAAACTAGGTGAAACATAACATGAGTGGCATGATTAAGTCGCTAAACTTAGCCCAAGGTCATAGATCATAGAGAAGGGGCAAAATTAGGTTCACGTAGGCTAGCATACTTATGTTTCAGCGCATTTTATTCCATGTCACATTAGAACCACCGTTAGAATCTACAAGTAGCTAGAACTTACATAGCGAGGCTTAGGGAAGGATCATGCATCGTCTTGACGAAGAAAGGTGGCTCCGTTGTTGAAGAATCATCATGAAATTTGCGTAGCAACGTTGATCTACCCTCGATTTGGCATAGGAAGCTTGCACCTTTTGATTTGAACCCGATTTGAATGCATAGTCTCTAGGAATTGGAGATGGAGGTCATGATCACTTGGAATTTGGGAGTACTTCGTGGCATGAGTGATTTGTGAGGGTTTAAGGTAGGCTTAGGGGTCTTTTTATAGAGATTAGGAGTAGTTTAGGCCCTTAGATTAACCCTAGGATAGATCTGAGCCTTTAAAATCCGTCACAAGCCTCCAAACATGTCTTGAGGAACAAGTAAGGTGCACCCAGGCCAAACTGGCCGACCACCCAAGTCAACAGGGGTGTCGACTGGGCAGTCGACACCACCTGGGGTGTGTTGACTCCCAAGTCGACTCCCCAGTCGACTTGTGGGTGGCGAGAATTTTCCCTCCTGTCCTGCTTGGCTGAATTTGAATTCTGAATTCAAATTTGAACTGTTTTTGAACTTGAAATTTTCTGAAAAATTTGACGGGCCATAACTGGGTCATACGGACTCCGATTTTCGAAAACTCGGACTCTATTTCGCGTATTTTTCCGAGACGAACGCAATGGCGCAACCTGTTTCTCCTGATTCAGATTTTATAATTAAATTCTGCCTTGATTCTTGTCTTAGCATGTTGTAAAAATCCGGGTTGTTACATTCTCCCTAACTTAAAGGATTTCGTCCCCGAAATCTCCAAGTTAGGAAGAACGTATCCTACTATCCATCATCCATCTACTCAAAACATCATCCACAGGCAATCATTGTCCTTAGACGATTTCTAATGCCATATGAATATATGCAGAACGTGTGTGTATATGCTCCTTAGCTAATGCTAATGATCAGGCCTGAATGATCTTTCTAATGCAAAATATGTTTAGTGCCATGAATCCAACATGTATGCAAATATTCCTAGTCATATAAACACTATATGTATGCACAAACATTCATTCATATGCAACATCCGCATGACAACACATTCAATTTCATCCATAAACAAGTATAAATACTCGTGCATGTGCAACATGAAACGTGACCGCGTCAATCTGGTATCTAATGTGTATTCGCGCATCCACGAGCAACCACTTGCAACCATTTCAACCATATCAATCATAACATGTTTCAAATACATGTTTACATCCATAGAGTTCTATCTAAGGTTCCCAGGATAAGATCGAGGAGATAAACAAGACAAACTCCTTACGGGGTTTGCAACAGAAACAGGACCGAGAGGATATCCGCCAAGCGATAGCATGCAAGTAAGCTCTACAGGTGAACCAAGGATCAAAGATATACTCTTAAAAAGAGACATGATGCGCGCGTCTAAGCCGCATTTCCTTGAGCTTAATTCCATTGTGCCTTGACCGCCTTTGACTTCATGATTTCGTAGCTCCTTGATTCCTATTTCCAAGGTATGAGTTGGAACTCATTTCACTGTCGCCTCTCGTTCCACTTTCACTTATTCTTTCCTTAGTATACTTGGATCAACCATATCTGCGTACTCATGCAAGCTCTCCAAAATTCACTAGTGAATTCTGGATCTCGTTTACCGATGCCAATCCATGTTACCACGTGCACTTACTAGGGTGATTCCTATAACCCATGCTCAAGCGGAATGAACCATCCGTCTTATTGGCGAACGTTACTCGATTGGATCAGAGATTTCCGATAAATGCATCAAGAGATTCTAGGTAACTAACCATGACAAAACCCAAAAGGTTATATGAGACTTCGAGGGAATTACCAAGGCAAGTTAAGAGTTTAACTACCCTCCTTTCAAAACCGAGAATGGCATCCCTTACTGGATAACCACTTCATCCCTAGAATCCATCCATAGCTCAACAATAGAAGCATTGCTTCTAATCTCAACACTTGGCATAGACGTTCTCAAATCCAAACAAGTCATGAATAAATGGATCGACTCTCCAACTAGATTTTGGGACTAAAGTGGGATCTTCTACCATGCTAGTACCAAGGTGCAGAGACTTAACTATCGAGGCAGACTTAAATGATGCGATGATCAAAACGAAGTCTAGATGGGACGATAGAGAAGAAAGGCTAAGCCTTTAACAGAAACGGTACCATTCCTCTTAGGTACGTTAGAAATGAGAGCTTACAATTGCCCTCTCGCTGATCTTGTCCTTATCTTCCTTTGTGGATCAAGCCGTACCAACAAGTTGCTTATTCTTAAGCTCGTGTCCTTTATCCTTGCTCTTATTATCCCTTCTTACAACTTCGGTAATAGGTCTCTCGAGAACTTCCTCCATCGCACGGGAAAACACTTACGTAGCTAGACAAGGATTAGTCGCAGTTAAAACTACTGTGACTACAGATGGAGGAAAGAAAGGAAAAGAGGTTCAATCAAGGAAACAAAGGATAGTGCTAATGGCTTTTGGGGAATAGCCTTTAAAAACTTTTCTTGAAAAATGCTTCTTTGTAAACGGTTTCTCAAATGGTTTTCAGAAGGTTTTAAAAACTTTTGCCCAGTCTGGTAACCTTCTTCTCTGATACCAAATGTAATACCCCACCTCCGCTAGGGTCACTCACAAAGGGAATGCACTAGGTTTGGTGAAGCATTATCGAGGTAAACATGCACAGAAATATTACAAGACAAAACATATATAAAATAGTGGAAGTAAAACAAATTTCATTACCTTATAAAATAAGGTCTAAAGCCTTTTACATCAGAATACATCAAAACCTGTCTTGCAATAGTAAAGAAGCATAAAACCATTTCATGAATTATTCCCCAAAATAAAGCGGTGAAGCAGCCATAGCCAAGAGGAGACCAAGCTATACATGATGACCTTCAAGCATAAGAGGTCCGAACTAAACAACATCATTTCCTCCCTGAAAACCTGGGGGGGGGGGGAGGGAACGGAAGACAAAGAGGCGGAACAAAACGGGGTCAGTCATAAAGACTGGTAAGTCCTATCTACTTCAAGTATAAAAACAGGTAAAGGTAACATGACATGCATAAACTGAAAGTAAACATAAGGACGACGACAAGATAGATAAGCTAAACCAAGATAACTAGATGAACTACTATAGCAAGATAAAATAAGGTATCATGATAAACTATGGTGTCAAGATAAATCAAGGTATCACATTGTCAGGTTTCTATCAAGTATACTATCCCAAGGTATCTATCATGTATAACATCCCACGGTATTTATCATGTATAACATCCCAAGGTATCTATCATGTATATTTGCCCTGCACCTCTCGTACTAGTATCCCAATCCGCGTCATGTGTTAACTATGAATGTCCCTTGCCCAATGCCAGGTAATGGTCCATGTCAACCTAGCATATGTAGGTTTTCCCAACTCGTATGTTTCCTTTCATGTATAAGTTCAGTCCTTTGCCGTAGACCGTACGGGCTTTCCCATGTAAATCTATACCACCTGAACGTAGTACCATTTTATCCTTGAAGTTGTTTTGGACTGCTACCTCTGATCTGGTTATGTTTTCTTACCATGAACTATCGCGTGTTCACTTAGGATTTATGCCACCTAAGACCATTAGGGATTATGCTACCTAATGAACGTTTCCGTGTCTCGGTTTGGGTTCAAGCCACCTAGGGCCACTAGGGATTATGCCACCCGTCAACCACGCCCTTTATCCCATGTATGTATCGTGAATCGTTTTCCATGTCTAGACACACATGTACCTCAATGTGCCATCCGAGTTCCGTGCTAGGGCAAATCAAGAAATACAGAACTCGGTCGGGAGCTTTAGGTCATCTGCCGATGCAGATATCAAGTTGCAGATGGGGCTTAATAGCACCTGACACTATTTTTTTGTACAAACCATGCTTGATTGTTTGTTTGGATTGTGATTTGGATTGTTATTGTTTGATATTGTCGCACATAAAAATTATTTATATAAACTATATATAAAAATTATCATGAAATGAAAATAAAAATTCATTTACAAATTGGACGATTTGTTTATGTACACTTATTTATCTGATATTGATTAGGATGATAAATTTTACACATCGCCTAACTGCACAAATAATAAACAGTATTTGTTGTTTGAAAACCCTATATGGGTATTAGGAAGATATTTTCCATACTCTAATCCCAATAATTGGTGGTATGTCAATCGATGGGTTGACAGACTGTACAAGCGTTATTATTTATTTTAATGTTTATACAGTTGTAGAATGCACTCTAGATGTTGTATGAATTTTTAATGATTGTTTATCATTATTGTTGTATACATGCGATGTATGAAATCCATATAACTGAAATTATATGGTAATTGATTGAGTCTAATTGTAGTTCAGAATTAACGAATATTTTAAAATAATATTCAATAAATATTGAAATGTGAAGCCGTGTTAAGTCGTTAAATGCCATTTTAACAGGAACAAGATTTTCTGTTGATTTTATTCATTTTATAATGACTATCGAGAATTGATTTCAAAATTTGGTATTTTGAAAATATTATCATTTTAATATTATAATGATATGTAATATTCAATTTTGATTTGAGAATTGAAATGAAATCGAAATCGTTTTAAATTCAATTTAAAATGGATTTATAAAAGATTATTCACTTTTGATTTAAAACTGAAATGAAGTTGGAATCGTTTTAAAATAAATTTAAAACGAATTTATAAAAGAATATTCAGTTTTGATTTAAATTTAAATGGAAGTGAAAATCATTTTTAAAACGAATTTAAAACGATTTATAAAATACGTTTTAAAACAAAATTGAATATATATATATATATATATATATATATATATATATTATTTAATGGCCTAAATAGAACGCGTCGCGCAACGATCGTTCGCGAATTTCGACCATTAACTTCAAATCGACGTAACGGGAGATCCGACCGTCGGATTCTCCTAAAACTAGAACCATTGGGTTTGTATCGAAAAGAGCTTTCAAATGAATATAAGTTATTTGATATCTAATGGTCAGATTTTAAAATATGTCCAAATCAATTTCAGAAAAGGTCGCTATGAATGCAGTTCGGTGACCGTTATTGGAAACTGACTGTAAAGGCCTTAAAAAGATTATTAAAAATATGGAAAAATTATGTAAAATCATAATAAGTGATTTGGAAAGATTTTTGATGAAAAATTCCAGTTTTGAAAAGATAAAAATATATTTTTATCGAAATGAACTAGTTAATAACTAGAAAATAATCCAATTATTTTTAGAATCAAATAAATTGGATTTAAAAATGAATTTAAAATAATCAGAATTTTTCCAATGAATAAATTGGAATGGATTTGAGTGGAAATAATTTTCGGAATATTTCGATATTGGATTCCGTGATTATACAGATATTGTTGAGGAGTTTGGAAGATATATATATATATCGTTATTCCCAATATGACATTGGTTGGTTTCGAAATTTGATATTGAATATAAGCTGATATAATATCTATTCAGAGCCTAATATTTGATATAAAATTGGATTTTAGGTTTGTCATAAACGGTGTTGTTAATAACATTATTCTTAAACCTAACTGAGAAAAGAATAAAACTTTAAATTAAGATTTAGGGAATTATAACAATTAATTAATATTTAATTGGATTGAAATTGGATTTTCGATTTGTCGTGAATGGTGTCTTTAATAACATTGTTCTTAAACCCAGTTGAGAAAAGAATAAATCTTTTAATTAAGATTTAGGGAATTTTACTAATTAATTAATATTTAATTGGATTTAAATTGGATTTTGGGTTTGTTGTGAACGGTGTCCTCAATAACACGGTTCTTAAACCCAGTTGAGGAAAGAATAAATCTTTAAATCAAGATTTAGTGAAGTTTTCCAATTAATTAATATTTGATTGGAATTGAATAAAAGAATTGGATTTTTGGGTTTATCGTGAATAATGTTTTAAATAAAACATCTTCTTTAACCCAATTAACAGTGAAGAATATGATTTGAAATGTATAATCTCTTAATTAAGATTAATGGAATTTTCCAAAGTAAAGATTTCCTATATATATTAAATTGGAATTGAATGGAATTGATTTGGTAATAACCAAGATGAGATTCTGTGAAGGAAGACTATTATTATACATGGAATTTAAAAGGCTTCGTCGTTATTCCATTTATATTATTAGTCGGACACGGAAATTTATATTGATTATATATATTGATCTGTTTCCTGTGAAGATTCCATAATTAATGGAATGTGATTTTGGGTTTATTGTGAGTTGTGTTTTAAATGATATTGGTTCTTTAACCCAGTTAAAGATAGGATCACATGTCTAACATTGTATTTCTAACTGTATTGTTGATCTCTGCTAAATATAATCTTTTTGGTGGGGGAGAAGTTATTCTCTTGCTTAACACCCTTCTCTGAGACGTACGAGCCTAGAGGTTATATATTGGCAGAAATCAATGGCATGGTGTAGATTGTCGATGTGACATGTTTGAGTTTCCAAAGCTAAATAATCATTAATAATGATTTTTGGGAAGATTAAAACTAAGTGGAGTTTTGATGAATCTTTAATTAGATTGAAATGTGGTAATTTAAAATTTTAAATTTAGTAAAATGACCGAGAATGGGGTATCACCAGTTTTGCTCCAAGCGATAGTTAAATCTTTAATTAGATTTGAACATGAAATGGTAATTAATTTTTATCGATAACACCGTGGTGTTGGATATTGAGTATTACTAGTTTGGAAAAATAAATAAATGATTACTTCGAAAAGGTTCACAAATCCTGACAAGTTTGGAAAACCTTAATTTGGTTTAAATTGTGAAAAGAATATTTGAACAAAAGAATATTCTGGATTGGAATGAGGCGTATGATGTGTTGTTATAGCACTTGATTATAAGATACGCGAGTTATTCGGAAAGACCGGGTTTAACTCATTCTGAATAATTGATACGACGACTAACGGTCGAAGAGATTGAAGATAGTGCAAGATCGACGATCTTCGCATCGAATGGATGGGTTTCTATTGGTGCCCACTATTGGACTAGCTACCTTGAAGGGGATACAGTGGTAACCATCCAGACATATTTGCTGATTGTTCGAATATACGAGGGTGTCTCTCCAGTATTGGACACACGTAACAAGGAATAAGGTGCCTCCGGTTTCGTACAGACCCAGAACGGACTTGTAAATGGATGGTGTATCTGACATTGTATTCCTCTATATAGTATTCGTTGATCTCTGCGAAATATATATCTGTTTGGTGGCGGAGAATTTTTTCTCTCGCTTAACACCCTTTTCTGAGACGTACGAGCATAGAGGTTATGTATTGGCAGAAATTAGTGGTACGGTATGTATTGATAGTGTGGCATGCTGAGATACAGTGATCCAAATTTTTGTCGAAAAGCAGAGTTTGGTGGATGATGGTCAAAGCGCAACTTTAAGTAGCACAGCTTTGTGTAGCGTTAATTCGCAAGCCTCACACATCGATATGATGGTGAACCGATGGTTAGATCAGTATACTTTTGATATAAGGATAGATTCGGTCAACCGAGATAGGCTACGTGTAGTAGCTACACACTTGGTAGGGATAGGGGAACACTCCTCGATTCCTATATTGGATAGGGTATACGACGTTTTCTCATGCATGGGACGTAAGCCATTGGGATACTTGATTTCCAGGATAATGCCGATGTGAATTACAGCGTTTTCCCATGCATAGGACGTAAGCCGTTGGGAATTGCACTACGTTATCGATATTTCGGATTAGTAGCCATCATGATGGAAATCCAACTTCCAAATACGATATTTTTTTGGTTTTGATTGTATACCTATATGGGATGGGGTGCTCATGTCATCTATGATTGATACATTTATATTTGTAGTGATTTTATACACTATGCACTTATAATAGTATCAAAAGGATTTGTTTTTAAAACTTACCAAGCATAATTGCCTATTATAAGTAAACCTCTATCCTCGACTGCATTCATTGTATGATGGGACCTGACTCTTATAATAGCTTCATTTTTCTTTATTTAGCATTGTGCTGTTTGTTTTATGCACTAGTATTCTTGGGGTTAAACTCATTTCGCATTAGCGGCGTGGTCCCTTGATTTACCTTACTTTAAAATAAGGTTTTAATAACTATTTTAGTTCTCACACCGGTCCCATGACTGGCTCGGAGTTTATTGTTTTAACCTAAACTCTAGGTGCCCATATTTTCCACACGGGCAGCTAGTAGTTTTGGTTTTCGCAGATATTTCTTTTCCCAGAATCCTCGAATATAGATGGAGCTATATTCGGAAATCTTTGTATTCGTATATTTCTTTCAGTTGTGCTAGTTATGGTATTTTCCGCTATGCTTTGTATTTATACATTTTATTTCTGTTGCTATTTATTTTAATCTCTGATATTTTCTGTGTAATATTTTTTCTCATACTCTGATATATTCTTTTACTCTGATATAATTGTGGTAATAAGCAATGAAATGTTCATATGTTTGTGTTTCGATTTGTCGTGTTCTTAATTCAATCTGGGATTTTCCGTAAGGGCGAGTTTGGGTCATCTCGTACCCCATTCAATTATGTCGCCATATATGTTAACAACTAAACCCGTAAAATCACGTATTGGAATTTGGATTTCCATCATGAACCAAGGCAAGGGAACGTCCTCTTCCGATTCGAAGCACCTCTAGCAAGATGTCCAGGACTCGTACTCAGCTGATCCCTTAGGAGAATGCAGGGTCTCTCCACTCTTACTTTTCTGGATTGGCAATTCTTGAACAATACGTTTCCGGGTCCTATCAGACCTATCACTCGAGCCTTTTAGCCGGCTCTATATCCGAGGTACCTCTCTATCCATCATCCTTATAAGTAAAAATGTTTGGGCTCCATACCATGACACCACTTCTAGCAAGAAAGAAACGCATGCACTCCCTGTTGTCCTTCGTCCCTTTTTTTGGTTCATACCGTGGTGTGAAGCACGCGAATTAACGCTATGCACAAAGCTATGCTAATTAAAGTCGTTCTTTGATCATCAACCACAAGACTTTGCTTTCCAACAAAGCCTTGATCACTGTATCCTAGCAAGCCACATTGTTAGTCCATACCATACCATTTATTTCTCCCAGTATATAACCTCCAAGCTCGTACGTTTGAGAGAAGGGTGTTAAGCAAGAGAATAAATTATCCTCCACTAAACAAATATATATTTAGCAGAGATCAACGAATACAACACACAATATAATGTCAAACATAATTCATTTACAAGTCCGTTTTGGGTCTGAACTAACCCGAAGGCACTTTATTCCTCATCCCATATGTCCAATGCAGGAGAGAAGCCCTCGCATATCCGAACAATCAACAAGTACGATCTGACAACTACCACTATAACCCCTTCAAGGCAGCTACTCCAATCAAAGGCATCAACAGCAATCCATTCGATGTGAAAACCATCGGTCTTGCATCGCCTTCAATATCTTCAACTTTTAGTCATCGTAATATTTATGCAGAATGGTTTAAACCCGGTCTTTCCGAATAACAAACTTATCTTTATAATCATGTGATAAATACAAAAAGATAGCACACATCTCATTCCAATCCATAATATTCTTTTATTCAAATATTCATAATTCTGGGAACTATTCCCATCAATCTTATCAAAGATTTAATTCATTTAAACCTCTTGTTTAAATCTTTCCTTGAAAACGATTGCAAAAGATTTTGTTATATCTTTTCACAACTTTAAACCAAATTAAGGTTTATATTGCTAGTTGGGATTATCGAGCCTTACCGAAGTAATCATTTATTTTATTAATCCAAATCCCAACCTATTCATCCCATGGATCAAAACTGGTAGTACTCCATATCTAACACCCACTATGTTATTGGTAAATTTAAGTACCACTAAACGTTCAAATCAAATTAAAGATTTAATTATCGCATGGAATAAAACTAGTGATACTCATTTCTCTTATTCGGTAAATTTAATTACCCCATTCTCATCTTAATCTACTTAAAGATTTATCAAAACTCTGTTCCGATTTTAATCTCAAAAATCATTACTTAATGATTATTCAACCCTTGAAAATTAATCTTGTCTTTATTTGGGTTAAAGAACAAATGTCATGTAAAACACCATACATGATAAATCCAAAAATCTTCTTGTAAGGACCCGTAACTTCCCCGTGAAGGAAAGAGCGGATACTTTGAGAACAACAGACAAATGAACGCAGACGGAAGAACATTTCATTGTTATTACAACAATTCCATCAGATACAAGAATATACAGAGTATAAATGAATAAATTACATTCAACAAATATCAGAGATTTAAACTACATTTAAATACATCGCAGCGGAAAATAATACAAAAGCACAACTGAAAGTAATGCACGGATACAGAGCTTTCCGAGCATCGTTCCAGCTGTAAATCAGGATCCTGTGAATATAAATCTGCAAAACCAAAACTACTAGCTGCCCGTGCGGAAAATAGGGGCACCCAGAGTTTAGGTTAAAACAATAAACTCCAGGTCAGTCATGTGACTGGTGTGAGAACTAAAACAGTTATTTAAAACTTTACTTAAAAGAGAGTAATTCAAGAGACCACGCCGTATAACACGGAACGGGTTTCCTCCCAAGAACACTAGTGCATATAACAAAACAACGCAATGCTTTTTGGAAAAATGAAGCTACTATAAGACCCAGGTCCCATCACACAATGCAACGCAAGCCAGAGGATAGGGTTTTCCCTTATAATAGCCAAACATGCTTGGTACGTTTAAAACAAATCATTTGATACTATCATAGGTGTATAGTGTCAAAACAATTTCAATCATAAATATCAATCATAGACGGCATGGGTACCATATATCATGCCGCCATACTAGTTCTACAATTAAAACCGCAATATCACGTATTGGAAATTGGATTCCGTCGTGAGTCGAGGCAAGGGGAAAGCTCCTCTCTGCGTTCGAGACACTCTAGCAATGCCTCAGGACTCCACTCTGATCCTATGGAACCTCCAAGGCCGGTCCTCTCTTACTTTTGAGGATTAATTTTTCCTGAACACACGTTTCCCGGTCCTTACAAACCTATATCTGAGGCGCCTCGTATCCAACAACCACACAGGTGAAAAGTATATAAATGCCAGGGCTAGTAGGTCACTGACACCACCCTAGCTAGAAAGAAACGTCGTGCACTCCTTGGGTCCGTATCCCGTTTTTAACTCATACCGAGGTGTGAGGCTCGCGAATTCACGTTATACACAAAGCTACGCAACACAGGCCGTGCTTTGATCATCAACCACAAGACTTTGCTTTTCAACAGAAGCCCTGATCAATTGCCACTTACGCGTGCCACACTAGCAATTCACTCCATGCGACTGATGTCCATCGATATACAACCTCTGAGCTCGTACGTCTCAAAGAAGGGCGTTAAGCAAGAGAATAAATTCTCCGCTGCCAAACAGATGTATATTTAATAGAGATCAATCAACACAGAATAAAATCCAATGTCAGACACACAATCCATTTACAAGTTCGTTCTGGGTTTGAACGAAACCGGAGGCACTTTCCTCGCATATCCATCGATCTCCAAGTACGTCTGGACGATCACCAACTGTTTCCCTCATCTTGGGTGTACAGCCCAATCAAGATCATCAGTAATCACCCAAACGATGTGAAGACTTCCGGTCTTCAACCACCATCTTCATCTTCGACATCTCGTCGAATCGGTTATTCAGAATGGGTATAAACCCGACCTTTCTGAATAACCCACGTATATAATAAACGAATGTTACACAAGCACAACAAACGCCTCATTCCAATTCAGAATATTATTTTATTCACAAAATCACATTCTTAGGGAAAGGTTCCCATTAATTTTATCCAAGATAAATTCTTCTAAATTTATTCTTTAATCTTCCTTTGGATATCATTTCAAACTAGTCGGGATTAGCGAACCACACCGAAGTAATTATTTATTTTATTTCCCAATCACAACCTATTCATCCCATGGAGCAAAACTGGTAATACTCCATATCTAACAGCACGGTGTTATCAGTAAAATTAATCACCATTTCATGTTCAAATCTAATTAAAGATTTATCTATCGCATTGGAGCAAAACTGGTGGTGCTCCATTCTCGATCACCTTTCAGATTTGATAATTTAAATTATCAATTCACATTTCAATCTAATTAAAGATTCATTAAAACTCCGCTTAGTTTTAATCTTTTCAAAAATCAACATCTTGCCTTTAACTGGGTTAAAGAACCAATGTCATATAAAACACGATTCACGATAAACCCAAATCACATTCGATATTAAATACAAGGCTCTGAATAGAAAATATACCGACTTATATTCAATATCAAATTCTAAAACCAACAAATATCGTACTGGAAATAACGATATAAAATATATCTTTCAAATTCCCATAACAATATCTATATAGTCACGAAATCCAAAATCGAGATATTCCGAAGATAATTTCGATTCAACTCCAGCCCAATTCACGTATTGGGAATATTGATTATTTTAAAAATCACTTTCAAATTCAATTTATTTATTTCAAAAACAAATTGATTTTAATTCTAGTTCAAAACTAGTTCATTTCGATTAAAATCTATTTTTATCTTTTCAAATATGGAATTTTTCAGCCCAATTTTTCCCAAAACATTTCTTATGATTTTTCACAAATTATTAATATTTTAAATAATTTTAACAAGACCCGTACAGTCGATTTCCATCAACGGCCATCGAACTGCACTTACAGCGACCTTTTTCAAATTTGATTTGGACATAATTCCAAATCCAACCGTTAGATTTCAAATTTCTAATATTCATTGAAAAGATCTTTTCGATACGAACCCAATGGTTCCGGTTTTAGGAGAATCCGACGGTCGGATCTCCCGCAACGTCAATTCGAAGTCAATGGTCGAAATTCACGAACTACCGCGGCGCGACGCGTTCTATTCAGGCCATTATATATATAATATATATTTCGTCGATTTCCTTTTAAAACTATTTTATAAATCATTTTAAATTCGTTTTCAAAACCATTTCAATGCTATATTCAATTTCAAATCGATTTGATTTCAATTCAATTCGAATTCTAATTCGTTTCAATTCAATTCAATTTGAATTCATTTTATTTCAATTCAATTTGAATTTACCTTCTATTTAATTCAATTCGGATTCATTTCAAATTGATTTCAATTCAATTTCAGTTCGTTTTAAATTTCATTCAAAACGATTTCAATTCGTTTTTAATTCAATTTCAATTTAATTCAATTCGAATTCATTTCTATTCAATTCGAATTCAAATTCACTTTCTATTCAATTCGAATCGAATTCATTTTCTATTCGATTCGAATTCATTTCAAATTGATTCAATAAATTTCAATTTTTATCTAATTTAATTTGAATTTCATTTCAAAATATTAAATTTTGAAATCACTTTTCAATATTCATTGTAAAACGAATAAAATCGATATAAATATCGTTCACGTCAAAATAGCACAATAATCAACACGGCTTTATATTTTTCAAAAACTTCGTTATTCTATTCAACAAATGAATATATATTCTATTCAACACATGAATCTATATTTCTTTCAACACACGACTATTTTTGTTATGTAAAATATTTTATAAAACTATGTTATCTATCGTTTGATTTTCAATTAGACTCCACCTTTAAGTAGTTCTAATTTTAAAGATGTAAATTTTATTGTTAAAATATTTTACTCAACACATGAATAGTTTCAACACATGAACATTCTCAACACATGAATATTTTTATATTCAACACATGAATTTTCTTTTATAATATTCATTATTTTCCCAATTGGAATGAGGCCCAATCAATCACCACATAATGTTAATTATATGGAATCCATACAACACATGTATATAATAGCAACGATAAACAATTAACCATCATCCAAAGTGCACCACACAACTGCATAAGCATCAAATATAAATAATTAACGCTTACACAGCCCGTCGACAAATCGATCGACGTATAATTAAATAATTGGGATTAGTGTACCCAAATATCATCCCAACACCCATGTGGGGTTTCAAATCAACAAACACAGATTTTTATTTGTGCAGTTGGGCGATGTGTGAAATTTATCATCCCAATCAACATCAGTCAAATCGTTGTATATAAACAAATCGGCCGATTCATTTATAATAATTTATTTATTCACATTCACGTTAAAAATTATATTTTTAACGATAAAATATTTTTAACTATATAAATATTTTATTTCCTTTCACCACATTAATTTATATTATCGATTTCACATCAACAACACAAACAAATTTTCACAACACATCTACCAAACAAACAAGCCATCCATGGTCTGTAGATAACGGGTGTCGGGTGCTGCTAAGCACCATCTACATCCTAGTATATATATATATATATATATATATATATATATATATATAACTAGAAAAAGAAATTTAGAGTGAGAAGTTCTCACCAATAGCTATCCTAACTCCACGGCACTTCCTATGTAGAACATCTTCACCGTACTCGCCTTTCATCACTTTCGTTGCCCGTAGCCACTACATATATAAAAATCGAATTTTTTACTTCGCTATTCAATGTATAAAAATCGAATTTTTACTTCGCTATTCAATATATAAAAATCGAATTTTTACTTCGCCATTCAATATATAAAAATCGAATTTTTACTTCGCTATTCAATATATAAAAATCGAATTTTTACTTCGTTATTCAATATATAAAAATCGAATTTTTACATCGTTGCCATGTATATAAAAATTATATTTTTCTAACGCTACTATATAGATAAAAATTATATTTTTCTAATGCTACTATATAGATAAAAATTATATTTTTATCACACTATTCTATATAAAAAGATTTTGCCTTTTCAAATATAAAGATTTCATCACTATAAAAATCACCTCTTTATTTCAATGTATATATAATAAAAATCAGATTTTTATTTCGCTACATACATAAAGATGATATTTTTATAGTCTCTATTATATAAAAACCATATTTTTAATTTGCTACTACTATAAAGATCACATCTTTATTATTGGTAAAATATAAAAATTACACCTTTGTTGTTTCTACCATATAAAAAATATATTTTTAACCTTTCTATATTGAAAATTATATTTTATATAATCAAAAATATTACCTTTGTTCAATCAAAAATCCTATCACATTAAAAATTTGTTTTTTACTTAATTAAAGATCTAAACTTTATTAAATATGAAGTTCTACACTTCATAATCTTTGCAAGTAAACAAATAAGTAATAAAAACTCACTTTTAAATTCGATTTTCTGAGGAGGAGGCGCCACAGCTCGGATGGTGGTCGATCGGCGAAGTGAAGGTTAGGAGAGGGGAAGGTCGCGGTTGCACAGGGGAGGGTTGAAACGGTGGTGGGTAGCGTCGGTTTCCTCGATGGTGCTCGCGGGTTCTGAAATTCGCGAAGGGGGTTTTTAGGCTGAAGGGGGTGCGGGCACGCTCAAAGAAGAAGAGGAAGTTGGAGGGGGGCGTTGCGGTTCTTCGATGGAGGAGAGGGGGGCTGGCCGCGCCAGTGGCGGCGCGCCTATCGATGCGGTGGCGCTCCGATAGGGGGAGCGACGAGCTCCTCCTTTTTTTCTTTTTGCTTTTTTTTTATTTTCCTGCTACTGAATCGAATTTGAAGAAAGGGAGTCCAACGGTTTTGAAGGGGAGGAGAGAGGAAGATATTTTAATTTTATATTATTTAATTATTTAATTATTTAATTTCTAAAAAGGTACTTTTTATTTCGACCTCGAAACGAGGCCCACCGCTTGTCGTCCATAGCTAATTACCCCCATTCCGAACACAATGGAATATGTATTGCAAGCTGATTTGATCGTTTCGATCAGTTTCCGTCAAAATCAACATATAACTCTATATATTGATTTTGAACGCGCATTTCAATTTACCGGGGTCACATACGAACTTTAAAAATTCCAGAAAAATATTTTTTAGCTTCGTATTGACGAAACGGTCCTAACAAAACTAGTTTCGTCGAATTCTGAGACCGTTGGAAAAATGTCCATTTTCCAGTCGATTAAAATCAATTAAAACTGGTCAAACGCGTTTTCCTTTGCCACGCTCACATATTGATTCGAAAAATTATGAAATTTGAAACCTAGCAATAATTTGTCATCACGGATCCAACAAAAGTGGTTTCGTCGAAATCCGAGATCGTTTGCAAAATGTCTATTTTTAAGGGCCTGAATTCCATAGCGACTATTTAGAATTTTCAACTGGACATATCTTTTGATTCCCGCTATGAAATTTCGATTTGTCGGATTCGTTGGAAAGATATTCACAAATAGATCCTATTATTTTTGGTTTCACTAAAATCCAGATTTTTTTGCATTCGGTACATTCAATTGAAGTTTGAAATCAAATTATCGAACTACCGCGCCATTTTCAATTCTATTTATACTTATATATAATTATTCATATTCTAACGACGACGTATATAATATATACGTTCGAATTCAATTCAAAATAAATTTCTCGTCGATTTTATTTAAAATAATCTATTTTAAATGTTCAAAATTCGATAAAATTGCAAAATAAAAATTTTAAACTGGCCCAGATTTTCGGGTTATTACAATCTCCCCCACTTAAAACTTTTCGTCCCCGAAAAGGAACAAAGTCGAAAGTGGTTTGATTAATCAACACTACGTTTGATCTGGCTTCCATTCTCCAACTTTTCAGTTTTTGAGAATTTTCAAATTCTTCAAAAATTTGGCTAACACCCGGAATTTTCGAAAAATTTCACCATAACCTCCCCTGCACCGGGAGCCACGGGAAAATCCCGAAATTGCCATACATGCTTTCTGATCTCAAAAAGAAAAAGAAAAAGCCAAGCGGCTAGCCAATCGGCTCATAAAATCATCATCACCCAAACAAAACAGTAAATTATAGTAAATATGTACCTATTTGTCGGGCAAACAAATTTTATTCTCTGCTCTAGCCTCCTTGCTATGACCTGTTCAATGTAAGTACATGTATATGCATGCAAATGTGACCAATTTTCAATACAATTCAATATTCGATACTATTAGGCTAAATGGTTCAAAATTATCAAACAAATAAACAAACAACACAAACATCAATCAATTAGTGAATTAGAGTTTCAAATTTATAATTTTGATACATATACAGAAAATCATGTTTTGATGCCAATTCACAACAATGTATTCTATCTATATTAGTTTTGGTTCTCACACCAGTCTAATGGAAATATATAGATATCACACCTTCGAAACACGAACATAATTACTGATGATGACGCGTCAATCATCAGAATTAGGTCTGTGCGACTAGAGTGTGACTCTATATCTATCTAATATACTAAAACTTCGAATATACGTTCATGACGCGTATACGCAAAACCTTTATATATTGGATTGTCCAAATTCAATATAAATAAATATTCAAATACGTTTAAAACAATTTAAATTTTCAAAACAAAATTGTTTTCATTTGAAAAATATACTCTTCACACTCGTTCTAGGATACTACTGATCCTATCTCTAACGAGTCATTCTAATTGGATATTACTAACCCAATACCTGATGAATTCTTTCGTATGGTTCTAATGTGTCTTGTTCTCGAGCTCTGTAAACCAAAGCTCTGATACCACTGTAAGGACCCGTAACTTCCCCGTGAAGGAAAGAGCGGATAGTTTGAGAACAACATACAAATGAACGCAGATGGAAAAACATTTCATTGTTATTACAACAATTCCATCAGATACAAGAATATACAGAGTATAAATGAATAAATTACATTCAACAAATATCAGAGATTTAAATTACATTTAAATACATCGCAGCGGAAAATAATACAAAAGCACAACTGAAAGTAATGCACGGATACAGAGCTTTCCGAGCATCGTTCCAGCTGGAAATCAGGATCCTGTGAATATAAATCTGCAAAACCAAAACTACTAGCTGCCTGTGCGGAAAATAGGGGCACCCAGAGTTTAGGTTAAAACAATAAACTCTATGTCAGTCTTGTGACTGGTGTGAGAACTAAAATAGTTATTTAAAACTTTACTTAAAAGAGAGTAATTCAAGGGACCACGAAGAATAACACGGAACGGGTTTCCTCCCAAGAACACTAGTGCATATAACAAAACAACGCAATGCTTTTTGGAAAAATGAAGCTATTATAAGACACAGGTCCCATCACACAATGCAACGCAAGGCGGAGGATAGGGTTTTCCCTTATAATAGCCAAACATGCTTGGTACGTTTAAAAAAAATCATTTGATACTATCATAGGTGTATAGTGTCAAAACAATTTCAATCATAAATATCAATCATAGACGGCATGGGTACCATATATCATGTCGCCATACTAGTTCTACAATTAAAACCGCAATATCACCTATTGGAAATTGGATTCCGTCGTGAGTCGAGGCAAGGGGCAAGCTCCTCTCCGCGTTCGAGACACTCTAGCAATGCCTCAGGACCCCACTCTGATACTTTGGAACCTCCAAGGCCGGTCCTCTCTTACTTTTGAGGATTAATTATTCCTGAACACACATTTCCCGGTCCTTACAGACCTATATCCAAGGCGCCTCATATCCAACAACCACACAGGTGAAAAGAATATAAATGTCAGGGCTGGTTGGTCACTGACACCACCCTAGCTAGAAAGAAACGTCGTGCACTCCTTGGGTCCACATCCCGTTTTTAACTCATACCGAGGTGTGAGGCTCGCGAATTCACGTTATACACAAAGCTACGCCACACAGGCCGTGCTTTGATCATCAACCACAAGACTTTGCTTTTCAACAGAAGCCCTGATCAATTGCCACTTACGCGTGCCACACTAGCAATTCACTCCATGCAACTGATGTCCATCGATATACAACCTCTGAGCTCATATGTCTCAAAGAAGGGCGTTAAGCAAGAGAATAAATTCTCCGCTGCCAAACAGATGTATATTTAATAGAGATCAATCAACACAGAATAAAATCCAATGTCAGACACACAATCCATTTACAAGTTCGTTCTGGGTCTGAACGAAACCGGAGGCACTTTCCTCGCAAATCCATTGATCTCCAAGTACGTCTGGACGATCACCAACTGTTTCCCTCATCTTGGGTGTACAGCCCAATCAAGATCATCAGTAATCACCCAAACGATGTGAAGACTTCCGGTGTTCAACCATCGTCTTCATCTTCGACATCTCGTCGAACCGGGTATTCAAAATGGGTATAAACCCGGCCTTTCTGAATAACCCATGTATATAATAAATGAATGTTACACAAACACAACAAACGCCTCATTCCAATTCAGAATATTCTTTTATTCACAAAATCACATTCTTAGGGAAAGGTTCCCATTAATTTTATCCAAGATAAATTCTTCTAAATTTATTCTTTAATCTTCCTTTGGATATCATTTCAAACTAGTCGGGATTAGCGAACCACACCGAAGTAATTATTTATTTTATTTCCCAATCCCAACCTATTCATCCCATGGAGCAAAACTGGTAATACTCCATACCTAACAGCACGGTGTTATCGGTAAAATTAATCACCATTTCATGTTCAAATCTAATTAAAGATTTAACTATCGCATTGGAGCAAAACTGGTGGTACTCCATTCTCGATCACCTTTCGGATTTGATAATTTAAATTATCAATTCACATTTCAATCTAATTAAAGATTCATTAAAACTCCGCTTAGTTTTAATCTTTTCAAAAATCAACATCTTGCCTTTAACTGGGTTAAAGAACCAATGTCATATAAAACACGATTCACGATAAACCCAAATCACATTCGATATTAAATACAAGGCTTTGAATAGAAAATATACCGGCTTATATTCAATATCAAATTCTGAAACCAACAAATATCGTACTGGAAATAACGATATAAAATATATCTTTCAAATTCCCATAACAATATCTGTATAGTCACGAAATCCAACATCGAAATATTCCGAAGATAATTTCGATTCAACTCCAGCCCAATTCACGTATTGGGAATATTGATTATTTTTAAAATCACTTTCAAATTCAATTTATTTATTTCAAAAATAAATTGATTTTAATTCTAGTTCAAAACTAGTTCATTTCGATAAAAATCTATTTTTATCTTTTCAAATATGGAATTTTTCAGCCGAATTTTTCCCTAATCATTTCTTATGATTTTTCACAAATTATTAATATTTTTAATAATTTTAACAAGGCCCGTACAGTTGATTTCCGTCAACGGCCATCGAACTGCACTTATAGCAACCTTTTTCAAATTTATTTGGACATAATTCCAAATCCAACCGTTAGATTTCAAATTTCTAATATTAATTGAAAAGCTCTTTTCGATACGAACCCAACGGTTCCGGTTTTAGGAGAATCCGACGGTCGGATCTCCCGCAACGTCAATTCGAAGTCAATGGTCGAAATTCACGAACTGCCGCGGCGCGTTCTATTCAGGCCATTATATATATATAATATATATTATATATATTTCGTCGATTTCCTTTTAAAACGTACTTTATAAATCGTTTTAAATTCGTTTTCAAAACCATTTCAACGCTACATTCAATTTCAAATCGATTTAATTTCAATTCAATTCGAATTCTAATTCGTTTCAATTCAACTCAATTTGAATTCATTTTAATTCAATTCAATTTGAATTTACCTTCTATTTAATTCAATTCGGATTCATTTCAAATCGGTTTCAATTCAATTTCAGTTCGCTTTAAATTTCATTCAAAACGATTTCAATTCGTTTTTAATTCAATTTCAATTTAATTTAATTTGAATTCATTTCTATTCAATTCGAATTCAAATTCACTTTCTACTCAATTCGAATCGAATTCATTTTCTATTCGATTCGAATTCATTTCAAATTGATTCTATAAATTTCAATTTTTATCTAATTTAATTTGAATTTCATTTCAAAATATTAAATTTTGAAATCACTTTTCAATATTCATTGTAAAACGAATAAAATCGATATAAATATCGTTCACGTCAAAATAGCGCAACTCTAATCAACACGGCTTTATATTTTTCAAAAACTTCGTTATTCTATTCAACAAATGAATATATATTCTATTCAACACATGAATCTATATTTCTTTCAACACACGACTATTTTTGTTATGTAAACTATTTTATAAAACTATGGTATCTATCGTTTGATTTTCAATTAGACTCCACCGTTAAGTAGTTCTAATTTTAAATATGATAAAGATGTAAATTTTATTGTTAAAATATTTTACTCAACACATGAATAGTTTCAACACATGAACATCCTCAACACATGAATATTTTTATATTCAACACATGAATTTTCTTTTATAATATTCATTATTTTCCCGATTGGAATGAGGCCCAATCAATCACCATATAATGTTAATTATATGGAATCCATACAACACATGTATATAATAGCAACGATAAACAATTAACCATCATCCAAAGTGCACCACACAACTGCATAAGCATCAAATATAAATAATTAACGCTTACACAGCCCGTCGACCAATCGGTCGACGCATAATTAAATAATTGGGATTAGTGTACCCAAATATCATCCCAACACCCGTGTAGGTTTTCAAATCGACAAACACAGATTTTTATTTGTACAGTTGGGCGATGTGTAAAATTTATCATCCCAATCAATATCAGTCAAATCAGTGTATATAAACAAATCGGCCGATTCATTTATAATTATTTATTTATTCACATTCACGTTAAAAATTATATTTTTAACGATAAAATATTTTTAACTATATAAATATTTTATTTCCTTTCACCACATTAATTTATGTTATCGATTTCACATCAACAACACAAACAAATTTTCACAACACATCTACCAAACAAACAAGCTATCCATGATCTGTGGATGACGGGTGTCGGGTGCTGCTAAGCACCGTCTGCATCCTAGTATATATATATAACTAGAAAAAGAAATTTAGAGTGAGAAGTTCTCACTAATAGCTATCCTAACTCCACGGAACTTCCTATGTAGAACATCTTCACCGTGCTCGCCTTTCATCACTTTCGTTGCCCGTAGCCACTACATATATAAAAATTGAATTTTTACTTCGCTATTCAATATATAAAAATCGAATTTTTACTTCGCTATTCAATATATAAAAATCGAATTTTTACTTCGCCATTCAATATATAAAAATCGAATTTTTACTTCGCTATTCAATATATAAAAATCGAATTTTTACTTCGTTATTCAATATATAAAAATCGAATTTTTACTTCGTTGCCATGTATATAAAAATTATATTTTTCTAACGCTACTATATAGATAAAAATTATATTTTTCTAACGCTACTATATAGATAAAAATTATATTTTTATCACACTATTCTATATAAAAAGATTTCGCCTTTTCAAATATAAAGATTTCATCACTATAAAAATCACCTCTTTATTTCAACGTATATATAATAAAAATTAGATTTTTATTTCGCTACATACACAAAGATGATATTTTTATAGTCTCTATTATATAAAAACCATATTTTTAATTTGCTACTACTATAAAGATCACATCTTTATTATTGATACAATATAAAATTTACACCTTTGTTGTTTCTACCATATAAAAATTATATTTTTAACCTTTCTGTATTAAAAATTATATTTTATATAATCAAAAATATTACCTTTGTTTAATCAAAATTCCTATCACATTAAAAATTTGATTTTAACTAAATTAAAGATCTAAACTTTATTAAATATAAAGATCTACACATCATAATCTTTGCAAGTAAACAAATAAGTAATAAAAACTCACTTTTAAATTCGATTTTCTGAGGAGGAGGCACCACAGCTCGGATGGTGGTCGATCGGCGAAGTGAAGGTTAGGAAAGGGGAAGGCCGCGGTTGCATAGGGGAGGGCTAAAACGGTGGTGGCTCGCGTCGGTTTCCTCGAAGGTGCTCGCGGGTTCTGAAATTCGCGAAGGGGGTTTCTAGGCTGAAGGGGGGTGCGGGCACGCTCGAAGAAGAAGAGGAAGATGGAGGGGGGGCGTTGCGGTTCTTCGATGGAGGAGAGGGGGGCTGGCCACGCCAGTGGCGGCGCGCCTATCAATGCGGTGGCGCTCCGATAGGGGGAGCGACGAGCTCCTCTTTTTTTTATTTTCCTTCTGCAGAATCGAATTTGAAGAAAGGGGGGGCCAACGGTTTTGAAGGGGAGGAGAGAGGAAGATATTTTAATTTTATATTATTTAATTATTTAATTTCTAAAAAGGTACTTTTTATTTCGACCTCGAAACGAGGCCCACCGCCTATCGTCCGTAGATAATTACCCCCATTCCGAACACAATGGGATATGTATCACAAGCTGATTTGATCGTTTCGATCAGTTTCCGTCAAAATCAACATATAACTTTATATATTGATTTTGAACGCGCATTTGAATTTACTGGGGTCACATACGAACTTTAAAAATTCCAGAAAAATATTTTCTAGCTTCGTATTGACGATACGGTCCTAACAAAACTAGTTTCATCGAATTCTGAGACCGTTGGAAAAATGTCCATTTTCCAGTCGATTAAAATCAACTGAAACTGGTCAAACGCGTTTTCCTTTGCCACGCTCACATATTGATTCGAAAAATTATGAATTTTGAAACCTAGAAATAATTTGACATCACGGATCCAACAAAAGTGGTTTCGTCGAAATCCGAGGTCGTTTGCAAAATGTCTATTTTTAAGGGCCTGAATTCCATAGCGACTATTTAGAATTTTCAACTGAACATATCTTTTGATTCCCGCTATGAAATTTCGATTTGTCAGATTCGTTGGAAAAATATTCACAAATAGATCCTATTATTTTTGGTTTCACTAAAATCCGGATTGTTTTGCACCCGGTACATTCAATTGAAGTTTGAAATCGAATTATCGAACTACCGCGCCATTTTCAATTCTACTAATAATTATATATAATTATTCATATTCTAACGACGACGTATATAATATATACGTTCGAGTTCCATTCAAAATAAATTTCTCATCAATTTTATTTAAAATAATCTATTTTAAATGTTCAAAATTCTCTAAAATTGCCAAAATAAAAATTTTAAACTGGCCCAGATTTTCGGGTTGTTACACTTCTTCCATTTTATACGGAATCATCGTGGAAATCTGAACCATTTATAATCGATATAAATTTCAATATCAGACTAATACTATAAGTGGAATAGCAGAGAAATCCTTTTAAATTCCATAAATAATCAACGTCTTCCTTCACAGAAGCTCATTTCGATTATTATGAATCAAATTCCATTCAATCATAATTTAACTAAATAAATTGCTAAAACTTCTCTAATTTTTAACCAAAAGGTTCGTTCCATTCACAAATAGGTTCAAGAATAGTATTAATGAAATTACCATTTACAACAAACCCAAAAATCTCATTCTCCATTTAATTCCGATTTATATGTTGGAAGCTACTAGTTGTGTTGAAATCCATTATCAAATCCAATTTATTATTTCTAAAAATCATTGGATTGCTATTCTAGTTATTAACTAGTTCATTCAGATAAAAAGATCTTTTATCTTTTCAAATGTGGAATATTTCATTCAAAATCTTTCCAAATCATTTATTATAATTTTACCTAATTTATTCATGTGTTTAATAATTTTATTAAGACCCTTACAGTTGGTTTCCAATATCGGTCCCCGAACTGCATCCATAGCGACCTCTTCCAAAAAAGATTTGGACATATTTTAAAATCTTACTGCTCAAATTTAAATCTCATATATTCATTAGAAATATATTTTCGATACGAACCCATTGGTTCTGGTTTTAGGAGAATCCGACAGTCAGATCTCCTGTTACGTCCATTTCAAGTTAATGGTTGAAATTCGCGAACGGTCATTGCGCGAAACGTTCTATACAAACCATTTAAATACATATAAGTTGATTTCAAAATTGGAATCAACACCAAGAGCATTAAGAGTACTTTGTAAAATATTCAAAAATAAGAGATGTGGAGTCACTCAATAGAAAAATGAAAGTAACGAAAACACAATGTTTTATAGTGGTTCGATTAAGTACGATCTACATCCACTTTGAATAGCGATTCCATTATTGCATTTAGAATTACAAGATAAGTATGTTCTCTCATTACATTCATCATTGCAAGGAAAATTGATGAGATTCTTCATGTATAACAATAGGAGATCAAATCTAGACTTCCACACAAACTTTGATGAATTCCCGCATATTCATAATGAATTTGGAGTTAGATCTTCACATTGAGATGATTAGAGATGATTGAATCACGAAGTAAGAGTTGATAATTATGTTTAACAACCCTCCGGGGTCATAAGATTCGATCCCCCCCCTTAAAGTGGGATTGGAGCTCTATTTATAGGAGTGGAGAATGGAGTGATATAGGCCCCAGGCCCACCGGTCGGTATAGAAGGTATTTACAAGTTTGCCACTGGCCAACTGTTCCTAGCTGTTATCTTTACCCAACCGGTCGGTATACCCTTCTTTTGACCGATCGGTACGTTTCTTCCTCTTTCATGTGTGGCTGGCCTGCCCTGGAATGTATATCAGAACCGACCAGTATGTTATGTTTCATTTCACTGACCGAGCGGTATACTTCGTTTTACCTGACCGGTCGGTGTGTCTCTTTCCTGACCCTACTTGGTTTGGCCGGTCGGTGCTTCTGAACATACCCGATCGGTATGTTTATGTCTGGCCTATGCAATGTGTATCTGTACTCCATCCAGACGGTAGCTCTGCTTCCTGATCGATCGGTGTCTTCATAGTTGTACCGACCGACATGTCTGGATCATACCCGATCGGTATGCTTCTCCATTGTATATGATGTGTACTTGTTCCCCTACCGGCCGGTAGCCTTTGTGTACTAGCTGGTTGGTACCTTCTCTAAACTTTTCCTTCCTGATGATATTGATCGCCTGACTCAATAACGACCGGTCAGTCCAGTTCCCCTTCAGCTTATTATTGATCATCAAAATGAGTATGATTTTAAGTGGATTAACATTTGCCCGTCGAAGTTTACAATTTTTTGTTTATAAAAATTGTGAGCTTCGAAGTTTTATCTCATATTGATGAATCAACCGCGTTTATATTTCACTTTGAACTTGTCTATTCACGGTCGGTTGAGCCTTACTATTACACGACCGGTCGGTTAATGAGTTCGATAGGAATGGGCTTATGGGCTTATGGACCGTTCGACCTGTTTATTGTCTATTTAAATTGCACTTCGGACCACTGTCCATCTATATCCTCTTCACAACACCGAACCAACCAAAAGCTCCTTTTTAACGACGGCATAATTTTTTTTAAAGAAATTTGATTTCTTTGCAATTCCAGAACTTTTCCATCTCAAGCTCAGTCGATTTGTACCTCAAGATCTTCTTCGTTCGCTCTTCTCGAGATCTCGTCTAAATTTGTCTCGCTAAGCACGCAGAGGATCCATTTCAATTCGAAGCTATTCTTCTCCAACGACTAAGCCTAATTTAGGTATAACTTCAATTCTGAATTGGTATATATGCGTGAGGTTTGGTTTCTGTTTTTGATTTTGTGTGGCTGGGACTGTGATTGGTTATAGGTTCGAATATATTTCCGGGTTCTGGGTTGCAACTCTTTGTATTGATTCAATTTATCGTGGATTTGATGTAAATTGGAATGGTATGAATTCGAATTGTGAATGACCGAACCCAGTTTTAGGTTGCACTTGAGGGCTTTGAAATGTTTTGAAGCATATGAGATGTTTAATGAAATGCTTTAGTCGAAGTGCTTTAACTATGCATGCCATTTCAATCTCAGATTCCACTCTGTATTGCTTGAGTTAAGAATTTGAAGTCTTTGAATTTTACCGTGTCAATTTCTCATATACTTTTGCTTCGAACTTGCCATCGTAATAGTTGCATGTAACACTTTGAAGTTGAGAATAGGATTTGAATGTTGCTTAATTATGTTGATCTTCATGAAGCCTTATTTTGAATTCAATATTCTTGCATTTCCAATAACAGTGTGTGCTGTTTTCACGTTAGTCACAGAAGGAGTTTCCAGGAAATCACCGGTCGGTCATAATTAATGTGGTAACGGTCGGTGAAATCTATTATGATACCGTTCGGTGGTATGTGGGGCGATACCGATTGGTGGTTTTTGCTTTGATACCAACCGGTATGATATGGGATGATATCGGCCGGCCATGTCCCATGAATAATTTCCCTTAGTCATAAACCTTGAGTGTGAGTCACCACTTTCCACTTCCTGTAACAAGATGCTCAAATCTTCCGAGTCATTATATTCTGTCACTGGTTTTATCACCAATGTCAATTTTTGAAGCTGTGAATGGTTTTGTTAAAGCTGTGGATTCCTGCCTCACATCAGTGCCGGTTGGTCTTTTTCATGGAGGGTCAGTTGTATTTCCCGGTTGCCTCCAGACACTAGTCGGTCAGTATTAAGTTTCTGAGGGAGTGAAGATACCGGTCGGTCCGCACTGAATACCGACCAGTTGGTCCATTTCTTCTGGGAAGTTAATGGCATTGACTAGCTTGTCCCAGGCGCCGGCCGGTCTCGTAACTCTTTGGCCTGTGAATAGTACCGACCAACCGGTCACGTTGCATACCATCTCCATGACTTTTGCTTTAAACAATCACCTTAAATATTAACCTCCTTATGTTATTACTTGTTTGTCCTGTAACAAATCAATAGAACACTTTGGGCCACTATACTCTGCTATTGACTTCTCGTGTCAGTAACAAGTTAGTCAAATATTTAAGAGTATTTCTTCGTAGCAACTTATGACTTATACGTGAACGACATGTTTATGCCATAGGGTTTTATACACAGTTGAACCATGTTTAATCATTCATATGTTAGTTCATATTAAAACTTAGGACCGGTTAATCAGCTATGGATTTCAGCTTTATATTGCTACGCATAACACCCCTTTTGTTTTAGGAAAAAGTACACTTACCTGTGTAGGAAGATAACTCGAAAACAGTCGTGTGAGCATCCTGAGGAAACACCCGAACTTGCTCAGGATGGAACTTTCACTGTGACCAAAATGGCCAACACCTAGGATCTGAGGCTACACCCGAATTTCCTGAGCGAAAACCGCTTACCATACCATCCAATGAACGGAAAGTAACAAAACTTAATCAGAGGGCCTACGAAAGTTTGTGTGCTAAATTTAGGATCTAGGAAGATGATGTTAAACTCCCGAAGGATAATGAATTTGTTGATTCTCCACCCCTAGGGTTTGTTTCTATTAACCGATAAATGCTAAATTCAGGAGTCATTCCACTCTTTAATCCTTTCCTTGAAATGGTTCTTAAGCACCTGGCTATTAGCTCCATGCAACTACATCCGAATGGCTATGCCATCTTACTCGGCTTATGTGTACTTTTTGAAAGGGTCAAGAAATGTTTGCCCACTTTCCAAGAAATCTGCTTCCTTTACTCCTTTAAAAAGAATTCAGGAGCAACTTATTTATGGAAGAGAGGCACTCCAAGATCATTGCTGAACTGTCGGACAGTATTAAGGAATTCAAAGAGAATTATTGCTTCGTCCGATGCCCCGACAAATTTTATGGCAGATGCATGGAAGGAGGTAAAGATTCACTTGTTTAAAACTTTTCCATTCCTTCTCGCACTCACATTTCAAACCTTATGTTCCTTATTTGTTATATAGAAATCCCACCTGTAAACCCAAACTTTGCTATGGAGGAGGGCCTATTGGATGCTTTGAGGAATGCCGAGGAAAAAGAGAGAAGTAGGAGGTTTTTAATCACAGAGAGATTTCTCCATCAATATCAGCTACTTGATCCATCTCGTACCCTTGATCTAAACCTTATGTCTACAGGAAAAGTTTCCACTAAATCACCCGTTTCAAAGGCTTCTCTAAAAAGATGTTCGGATATTGCGAGCAGTAGTGAAATATCCCCCAATCCTAAGTTAACCATCGTTGGGAAGAAAAACCTCAATAGAGTGAAGGTACCAATAAGCATGTTGAAAAGTAAGCAGAACAGGTTGGAAAGGAAAAGGCTTTATTAGCAAATCCTCCTAATTTGTTCGCTATACAAACCGGGAACACTGAGCTTCCTTCTAAGAGTGCTGCAGATAAGACTAGCAAGAGTCCTCTTGTTCAGGTGACTCAGGGTGAGAGTTCTTCGGATACCTTTGTGAACTTAAGTGATCTTAGTTCAGCCAAGGATATTGTTCTTGGTGATATTGTCATTCATCCCTTAAAACATCAAACTATTAGTCTAGGAAGTATTATTGGATCTCCTACTGCTCAGTCACCTTAGAACAAACTATGAAAACTCGTTCGTTGTTGGCCACACACTAACAAATGTTTACCCCTATTATTATTTACAGTCCTTCGTCTTTTGTTTTTTACTTTGCCAACATGATCCAATTTTCATTGATGCGATCATTAATTTCTTGTCACCCCCCTTTTCTCAGGTATAGGAGCAATGTCAAAGTCTTCATTCTTGAGGGATTTCAATGAAAAGAGAAGCTAGCAAGACCCAAACTGTTTTTTAAACAAATCTCGTCCCTCGCAATGTTCTCATCGGCCTGACCCCCCTCAGCACTTACAATCATCTCATCAGTCTAGACCACTTCCAGAACTTCCTGAAACTGATGAACAAAGGCGATGGAGGGAGGATGGTGAATCTTGACGGGAGGAAACGGAAAGCAAAGAATTTGAGAAGAAGAAGAAGAAATCCAAGCGAAAAGACAATACAGGTGATTGGAGCAAGAGTGACCTTCGGAAACGCCATAGGTCGGATGATCTTCCTATGCCAGACACTCATGTTACTCTCAGAGAAGTATCCCTAGCCTCTCCATCAGTCACTCCCGCTTCTTCCAACCAAGAGACGATTATGAATAGGCCTTGCTACATTCCTCGTCCAGCTGATTTTGGCCTTGCTGGCTTGTTCCCGAACTGGAATCTTAGAGGCACGTGCCTCAACCTGGACCTTTATCACAATGACAAGTGGGTTTTACTTGAAAATTTTGAAGACTTGCAGGGTAGTACATCTGCACAGTTTGGCATGGCTCAGAATCAATTGGAAGTGGCTAGGGGTCAATTTGATGTAAAGTTGGGCAACCTCAAAAGTCAGGACGAGAAGCAATTGGGGTTGTGGTGCTCCTTTGCTCGTGAACTTTTAAGGGTTAACGGAATCACTCTTGATCGTATCGCAACCTTAGAAAGTGATAAAGCCAAACTGATTAGGGTCATAAAATTATAGGAGAAAACCATTGTTTCCTACTCCCAGAAAGATTTAGAGCTGTCAAACTTAGAGTTGGAAAACGAAAAACTTAAGGAAGAGCTCGCTGAAGCGAAGTTGAATGAATCTACTCTAGCAGCGCAACTACAAGGAGCTCAAGCTGCTCAACAACTCACCGAATCCCAACTAGCTATGGAAAAGAACTCGTCTGCCGCCCACCAACAAGAGAATTCCATCTTAGCGAGAGGATTTCTACACTTAATATAGCCCTTAAGGGAGAAAAACTTAAAGTTGCTGCTGATCTCGAGAGGGTTCGCTTGGAGGACGAAGCTTCCTTTTTCGACTTTTATGTCTACAACGTTATGAACAAGGGAAGCCTGTGTTTCCTGGAAGAAATATTAGAGATCACTTTGGCTCTTGTTTGTGAGCGGATTCTAGAAATTAACGGGGCGATCGAAGTGAAGACGATCTCATCGAGGCTCCTCGACCCAGAGTCTCGTGATGCTTTGGTCATTAGGAAGGCCAAGTTGGCAGAGGCTAGAGGTTTTATTAAGGACACAGCTGGATCTTCAGGAGGACCCATTTACGATGTAAATATTGAAGCTCATTCCATCACTGCCGACGTAGAGGTTTCTGGTTCACAGATTTATCTTGATCTTATTACTTCTCAAAAGGACAAAGGTGGAGATAACGATGACGATGGAACCTTTGATGCAAGTGGGTTTGAGATTGAAGCACACAGGAATATTGAAGCGAGTCTTACAACTGTAGGTAAAACCGAGGTTGCTCGAATCATACCAAACTTAGACTATGTATTCTCTTCTCTTGGTACCACCGCATACTTAACTCAATGTTTCTCTGCCTTAGGTCTAATTTCACCAAGGCTTCCTTTTGGTGGGTTTATCGCTATGATGACTAAAGCTATAACTACTGATTCAGCCCTGATATGAACGCCTCCTGCCCCAGCTTATACTCCTCATCCGGGTGATGATTCTTTGCTTGATGCTAAGACCCCAGGGTCATAGAATACAAGGATTGGTGCGATTGCTGACTTGGAAAAGGATGAACACTATTCCCCAAGCGAAGAAGACTCCGAGCAGACTGGTGAAACTCCGACGCAAGACATAAAGACCCAAGGAAAGAGGGGAGCAACATCAAGCCGCAAAGGAAAGAAGGCCATTTCCAAGCAGAAGAAAAAGAAGTGAAAATTCATTACTACATCCTCCTAAGAGAGTCCTAGTTGTCCGATGAACAAAGGTGGGGACCAACCAAATAGACCGGCTCTGAGATCTGGGGACCCGAAGAATGGAAAGGAAAATTGAAGTCTCCCCCCTATCACCAGTTTCCTTTATTTCCTATCATTTCCTTCATGCATTGTATTCAGACCGGTTCTATATGCGAGTGCCGTCCCTCGCTTGCCACTTTTATGCTTGTTACTTTACGCACTTTTGTGTCAGATACTTGACTGGTAACTTTGTTCTTTAGTTCCATGTTGTTGAAATGCACATGTGCGTTGTTTTATTGTACTTGAGCCTTATCATACTTTGCTGCTTTGCATTCTGCATTTATTATATTTTCATGTCTACAACACATAAATTTTATTCTGCAAGTCATTTGTTAATGCAATACTTGGAATAAATGATCTCATGGTGCTTTGGGTAAATTAGTTCCCCAGTTGTAACCATGAATCACTATTAATTGGACCCTACTTGACCAATTTACTGGATTTATTTGATTTTGACTATTGGCAATTCTTTGGGATTTTTTGTGAGTAACCACTTTTACGCTTATCATAATGTCTGGGTTATTGATTTTTCCTTAGTCATTTCAAAAAATTTCTTTGTTAGACAAGTCGGGCCGTGCAAACGCTAAACGTTTAACCTTAGAGTTGTGACGAGTTTATGGTGTGTCTTGAGCATTGTTGAATTTTCTTAATGCAGTGGTAATGCCCCCATACCAAAATTAGTCACTACTCCGAAGGTTAAGAGCATCATTGTATGACCGACTTTATTCGGGATTTTCTGTTCATATGACATGATCACGATCGGGGATTTCCAGCCGAGTTGATCTTTCTTATTTCTTTTTGCGAAGGACTCCTGTTTTCGTGCCCCTACTTGAGAGGTCTTTATAAACCCGTTATCCGTTGTGACTGAATGACTCGACCACTTATAGAATTTATAGGGCGCCTCCGAGGAGGTCTTTGGGTCCTTCACTAACCGGATTTGGAAGATCCGACATATGATCGGATGCCCCGATGAGGGGTATTTTATGATCCGTCAGTAACTGGGTTTGAAAGGCCCAAAATTGATAGCTGGATCTGGATGATCCGACATCTAATCGGATGGCCCCGAAGAGGTCTTTTTATAACCCAGTGTTTGTATCGTTATCCAGCCATGTATTAATGGCGTTGACGATCAACCGAGTGCCCTCGCAGAGGTCTTTGGTAACCCAATGTTTGTCGAAACCCGACATGTATCAATGGTGTTGGCGATCGACTGGGTGCCCCTTGGAGAGGTCTTTGGTTTATTATTATGTGGTTTCTCGGGATAAACACTAGCTCATTCATCAGCTTTTATTATGATTTGCTAGAGCTACGGTTTTTAACCTTGTAACTAAGAAGGTGTCCCTTTAGAAAAATTCACAACTTCGTTAGTAACTTGAACGCTACACCATTTGACAAATCAATCCTTGGCGTCTTGTCCTTACGCTGTTGTGCTTCCACATCCCCGAGTTGATTGTTAATGATGTTTCAAGCATTAAGTAGTGGACATTTGAGCTATCCTAATCAGGATGCGCTGCAATGTTTTCCAGGACTCATTAAATCGTAAGGGTGTCAGCACTCCTTTTAGAGGGCTTTTAGTCAAAATCGAGTCTTAGTGAATTTTTTTTGAAAACATACGATTTGGGCAATTGAAGCAATTCCTTTCATTTATATTTACAAAGTTTGTGATTGTGTTGCATAGTATTTACAATGCATTATATCTACAAATTTTCAGAACATATGAAAGAAGCATTAAGTGAAGTAGCGACGGAGATGTATAGCATTCCATGCTCTTGGACGTTTGATTCCATCTGTTGTCTTCAGCTCAAACGTGCCATTTTGAGAATTTATGGTTAACCATATATGGCCCCTCCTAATTAGGTCCAAGTACCCCAGTTCCTGTCATAATCATTTTCAGGACAAGGTCTCCAACCTGCAAGGTTCTATGTTTTACTTTAGCGTTGAAATGAAAAACTATTCTTCTCTGGTGTGCCATGACTTTGAGCTCTGACTCCCTTCTTTTTTCCTTGAGCAAATCAAGTGCTTTGAGATGGAGTTTCTCGTTCTCTAATTGGTTGAAGTAGATTCTTCTATGAGTTGGAACCTACAGCTTGATTGGAATCATAGCTTCGAATCCGAATGCCAGCGAGAACGGAGTGTGCCCTGTCGCAGTTTTGTGTGTGGTACGATATGCCCATAGTGCTAGTGAAAACTCGTCTACCCAACCACCCTTGGCTTTCTCAATCCGCTTCTTGATGGTTGACTTTAAGATTTTGTTGACTGCTTCAACTTTCCCGTTGGCCAGTGGATGAGCAACAACTGAAAAACTCTTCTTAATCTTGTACTTGGCACAAAAGTCCAGGAACTCATTGCTCTCAAATTGTGTTCCGTTGTCGATTATTATTTTCTGCGGCACACCAAACCTGTAGATAATGCTCTTCAAGATGAAGTTGATCACCTTCTTTGAAGTAATAGTAACTAGTGGTTCCGCCTCGGCCCATTTGGTGAAATAGTCGACTGCCACTATCGCGTACTTCATACTTGACTTTGCGGTGGGCAATGCCCCAATCAAATCTATGCCCCAGACAGCAAATGGCCATCGGCTAACCATTTGAGTCAATTTGATAGGAGGTGCTCTCGGAATTTTTGCAAATCTTTGGCACTTATCACACTTTTTGATGTAAGTCATTGCATCCAGGTTCACATCGGGACAAAAATAGCCATATCGCAGAACTTTCTTGGCCAGTGTTTGACCGCCGACGTGACCACCGCTATCTCCCTCGTGTAACTCTACCAAAATTGTTTTCGATTCCTACTTTGACACACACCGTAGCAGTGGCATGGAGAACCCTCACCTATATAACTTCCCATCCTGGATAAGTTATAATGGGGCTTTGTGTAGTACTTTTCTTTGCCTTTTTGACTCCTTTGGAAGCGTTCCATTGAGAATATATTCTTTGATTGGCGTCATCCAAGACAAAGGCTCTTAAACTTTTTCCATGATCCAATCGACATCCACTTCTTCAATAGCAGGGGTTGTGAGGATTTCAACTGGTATTATTCCCAGTAATTGTGCATTTGAAGAACTGCATATTTGGCAATAGAATCTGCCTTTGAATTTTCTTCCCTTGGAATATGGGATATAGTATAATGGTCGAGGTTGTTGAGAAGTTCCATGGCTCTAATAAGGTAAGAAGGGAGATTCCCAACTTTAGTCTGGAATTCTCTAATGACCTGATACACTACCAGTTGAGAATCACTAAAGTATGCAAATATTTCAAATTCAGCTCCTTTGCCAACTTCAGTCCTATTGTTAATGCTTCGTATTCGGCTTTATTGTTTGTTGATGGGAACTCTAATCTCAAGGCATAACATAGAGAATGGCCGTCCAGAGTTTCTAAGACGACTCCGGCTCCTAAACAGTAATCATTCCTGGAAACATCGAAGTATAGTTTCCAACTAGCAACCGTCTCTACTAGTTCTTCAGTTTCTTCTCCCCTGTCCATGAATTCGGCAATGAAATCTGCTAAGGCTTGCCCATTAATAGCTCTTCGAGGGTGATAAGTGATGTCATATTGGCTAAGCTCAATGTTCCACTTTAATAACCGTCCCGAAGTTTCTAGGCCAAATAAAACTTGCCTTAGTGGTTGATCGGTGAGAACTTTTATTGGATGTGATTGGAAGTATGGTCTTAACTTTTTCGAGGCAACGAGCAGGCAGTATGCTAGTTTTTCCAACCTTGGGTAGTTTAATTCTGCCCCGGCGAGCCGCTTGCTTATATAATAGACTAGCCACAGGACCTTGGCATCCTTCCGAACAAGTGCAGCGTTTAGAGCATGTGATGAAACAACCAAATATAGAAATAGCTCTTCTCCATCTCTGGGTTTGGAAAGCATCAGTGTAGAATCCATGTGCTATATCAATTCTTCGAAAGCTATTTGACATTGAGGGGTCTATTGGAAGTCTTTCTTTCCCTTTTTTAAAGCGTCAAAAGTGGGATGCATCGATCTGTTGCTTTAGAGATGAATCGGTTAAGAGCAGTGATTTTTCCATTCAATCTTTGAAGCTCTTTCTTTGTTCTTGGAGATCGCATTTCTCGTAATGATGTGATTTGGGAAGGATTCTCCTCAACGCCCCTGGCATTGACTATGAACCCGAGGAATTTCCCCGCTGAAACTCCAAATGTGCATTTCAGAGGATTTAATTTTGTAACACCCCACATCCGTTAAGGTCACTCACAAAGGGAATGCCTTAATTTCAATTGAGCATTATGGGTACTGGAACAGAAATATTACAAGACAAACATATATAAAACAGCGGAAAGTAAAGTAGAAGTACTTCAAATCATTTATTAAATAGAATTGTTTACAATAAAAGCCCATCAACTTCCAATACCCAAATACATATCTGTCTTGCTCAAAAACAAAGAAGCATAAAAATAAACTGTAGCATTCCCCAATAAAGCAAAGCAAGCCATAGCTAAGAGAAATCCAAGCCGTACATTAAAGAGCCTTGGAGCTTGGTAAGATCCGAATTAAGCTGTATTCCCACCCTGTGAACCTAGGGGGGGAAACGGAAGAAAAAGAGGTAAAACAAACTGGGTCAGTCATAAAGACTGAGTAAGTCCTAGTGACTTTTAGCATAAAAACAGGTAAAGATAACATGGCATGAATAAACTGAAAGTAAACATAAGCATGATGACAAGATAAGCTATAGGCACAATAACTAAGAATAACATCATAGGATTTCTGTCATGTATAACATTGCAAGGTTCCCATTCAAGATGAACTAAGTATAGTTTCGCAAGATTTCTATCAAGCATCGAAAGATTTCCCTACTTCACCATTAAAATGATATCTATTTGCTCTGCACCACCTAACTAGTGTCCCAACTAGTAATCTATATAAAATGATAAAATCATAACGTGATCCCGATCCCCGAAATTAAGGTTGCTTTCACATGTACAACTATTATTTGTTACCTAGATCTAATCTAGGGTTTTCTATCGAGCGTTCCCTAGATTCAACCAGGATTTATGCCACCTAGGTCCAACCTAGGGATTATGCTACCTATTGAACGCTTCTCGGATTTAGGGTTTATGCCACCTAGGTCCAACCTAGGGATTACGCTACCTATGTGTGTCATACGACCCCCAATGATTGTAGATACCTATGCTGGTCCCACCATGGGGTGTATCAAGACCCATGGTGGCGGCCCGACGCAATTCTAGAAGGCATAGGTTATACTACTGGTGTCCCCAGTGCCCTGGTTGTCTACTCCGGAGTGTGTGCACGCCCGCACCCCATTAGACCTACACTGTGCACCCACCGCCGTTGTTTGACCGCTTACAATCAGCCCAGTAATCGTGCCCCACTCTGCCTAGTTTCAGGGTACCATTGATACCTGATTTGGGTTACTGCTGAAATGGGTCCCCGTTACTAGGGTTTCCTACTGGTTAAGTGTGTGGGCCTATATATACAGATATTACCCACCTTCCCGTGATGTACTTAACCCACCTATTCAAGCGTGCTTATTAATGGTTAAGTTTGTTGGCCTATATTAACTAATATTACCCACCAACCCGATATGTACTTAACCCTCTCCGTCCGTTACGTTAAGTTGGTTAAGTGTTTCATCTTGTTTTACTTAACCCTACCACACATCATGTTATATCGGTTAAGTGTTGTTCCTTGTGTTACTTAACCCTATTGCAAGCCTTGTTATACTGGCTAAGTGTTCTCCCTTGTGTTAACTTAACCCCACCGCATGTCATGTCATATTGGTTAAGTGTACATTGACTTAGCCCACCTACTTATCATGTTATGACGGTTAAGTGTTACCCTCTGTTGTTACTTAACCTTACCACGCATCACGTTATATTGGTTAAGTGCATGTTAACTTAACCCCATCCACCAGTCATATTATAATGGTTAAGTGTTACCCTCATGTGTTTACTTAACCCTACCACGCATCAGGTTATATTGATTGGGTGTTATCAACCTATTCAAGTTAGTCCAACCCATCCGCTAGTCATGTTATAACGGTCAAGTGTCATTAGCCTAGCTATGTTACTTAACCTACCCATTAGTCTGATTAACAATTATGTTGGTTAAGCCCACATTTATAAGTTTTACATGTTCTTAACTGATACCGGTTAGGTCCATATTCACATGTCAAATTTCCATGTCATCCCACCTAACCCTCTAACCATACCCACGTCTTATTATGGTTAGTATTCCTTAATTCATTCATTATGACGAATGAATCATGACCTCTCACATTAGACCGTGAATATTGTGGCCACTGGATTTGCCGGGCGGTTCCGGGCAGAATTACACCACAAACTGGGTCTAACCACGTGTCATAAATCGTTACGCCTACAATTCGACCTCTCATATTAGACTGACACTTTGTGGCTACTGGATTTGCCAGGCGGTTCCGGGCAGATTTACACCACAAACCGAGTCTAACCTCGTGTCAAAGGTTCATTAATGGTCGTATTCCACCCAAAACCCCAATACCAGTTCATGTGTTTAACATATAGAAATGTTCATGATTCACGTTTTTGCCCCAAAACGTACTCCCAAATTACTATGATAATTCACTATAAGGTTATGCCAAGTAATAGCCTTTTATTTACAATACATGCCAATTACCCAAAACCAACTTAGGCGCGTTCATATTAAACCTCTACTAAGTCATAAATTATCATATATGTTTCAACTCCAAATTTTACATAATTAACATACGCCCAAGTTCTAGATTACATGTAAATTTTACATATGCCCAATTCGTACCAAATTTACATATGTTCAATTTAAGCCGTTCTACATGTATGCCAATTTACACATATACCAAGTTTCATGCCGCTTTACATATGTCAAGATTCATGATTTACATGTTTACAAAGCTATGCCCAATTTACATAGATCAAGTTTTATACCCAAAATTACATGTATACTACGTTTACACCAATTTACTCATAACAAGTTCTAGCCAAATTACATATATCAAGATCTATGTCAAATTACATATATATATATCAAGATCCATATAAAATTATATATGCCAATCCCCATTCTTGCAATTACCATTATAATGACAATACCCAAATATCAAATTTCATGTTAATGGTAAATTATCCCCAAACATCAAATTTTCGTATTATGCCTTCGATTCCACCAAACACATATATTCCACTAGGCAATATTCCAATATTTCCCCTGTATACCCTCGCACGCATATCATAGTTTAGGCCTAGTTCCGAAATTAACCTAGGTTCATCAAAAGAAAATAAATAGGGAAAGGTAGAATTTTGCATAAAAAATAAGATCAGAGAGAAAAACATCATCACAGGCATGAGGATTACAACTTGGTAATGAATCAAGAAAACTGATTTACAACAGGCTGAATAGATCATAAACTAGACATGGGAGTAAAGATAGAAAAGTCTCAAAACTCAAGATCCAAGAAGCAACAGAGATAGATCGATAAACATACTTAAATCCAATTTCACTTCATCACATGCCCATATTATATTTAAATATTTTAATCTGAAAATAACCAGAACTTACAGAGCATGGCTAATGAATTAAGAACTAAAATTGTCGTAGAACGTTGCAGATAAATTGATTTATCTTCTTGAATTGTTGTAGAATTGCTGTAAAAGCTTTAATCTCTAGTTTGAATCTTGTTTGGAGGCTAAGGGAAAAGTTTAGAGAGTGGCGGCCATGATCAAGTGGAAGTCCAGCAGCATAATAGTGTAAGAATGATTTGATATGAATTAGGTTAGGTCTAAGGGTGTTTTTGTAGGTGTACCAACTAGTTTAGGCCGTTAGATTAACCCTAGAATCAATCCGGACCGTCAAAACACGTCTCAGGCTTCAAAAATGAGTTCTGAGTCAAACCAGGCTGACCAGGTCGACCTGTAAGGTGGGGGGGTCGACACTATGGTCGACCTGGGGGGTAGGTCCACCTTATGGTAGACTCTGTGGTCGACCCTATGGTAGACTCTGTGGTCGACCTGGGGGGGTAGGTCGACCCTATGGTCGATCCTCTGGTCGATCCTCTGGTCCAGTGCTGCCTGAAAACTGCTGAAACTTGTACAGGCCATAACTTCTTCATCCGGACTCCGATTTTCGAAAACTCGGACTCTATTTCATGTAAAATTTCGAGACGAACGCAATGGCATAACCCGTTTCCTCTGATTCTGACTTTAAAATTTAATTCTGCGTTGATTTCTTGTTTTAATATGTTATAAAAATACGGGTTGTTACAAATTTCATATCGTACTTTCTAAGGATATGAAACATTTCAGCCAAGTTATCCAGATGATTCTCTGCCTTCTTTGATTTTACCAACATATCATCTACATAGACCTCCATAGTCTTCCCAATTTGGGATTTGAACATGGAATTTACGAGGCGTTGGTAGGTTGCTCCTGTATTCTCCACTCCAAATGGCATAAGTATGTAGCAGTATAAACCCCTGTCAGTTATGAAACTCATGTTTTCCTCGTCTAGTTTATTCATCATGATACGATTATACCCAGAGTATGCATCCATGAATGACAATAGCTCATGCCCCGCCGTCGCATCGACAAGTTGGTCAATTCTTGGCAACGGAAAACTATCTTTGGGACATGCTTTGCTAAGGTCCGAGTAATCTATGCACAATCTCCATTTACCATTGGATTTTTTGACAAGGACAGGATTGGAAACCCAAGCAGGATATGTTGATTCACTTATAAGATTGTTTTTAAACAATCTATCTACTTCTTCTTTTAATGTTGCAGATCTTTCAGGTCCTTGCATTCGTCTTTTTTATCTTACAGGAGTCAAACTAGGGTTAATATTCAACTTATGAACAATTACATCTAGTGATATTCCGCACATGTCAAAGTGCGTCCATGCAAATACATTAAAGTTTGCTTTTAAAAACAATATCAAATCATTCTGCAATTTAAGGCTCATCTGAGAACCTATCTTGAGGACTCGGTCAAGATCTTTATCATGTACAGGAATAGAGATAGTGTCCTCAGTCGGTGCCGCTCTGTTTTCCCCCAGACTGGTTTTTCTTGGATCGATTTCCTTCTGGGCTCCACTGTGCACACCGGTATGGGGGCCCCGCCTTAATTGCTATAAGGGGGAGTCGTGGATGCGGGGCGGAAGCCCTACATCCTTTTTCACTTCTTTCTTTCTTGCCTCTACAAGCTCAGCCAGATAACATTCTCTCGTTGCCTGTTGGTTGCCTTTCACCACACCAACTCCGTTTTTAGTGGGTAATCTCATTGTCAGACACCATGGATCCATCGTTATCCTGAATGCTGCAAGGGTTGGTCTGCCAAGGAAAGCGTTATAAGCGGACAACTCGTCGATTACAACAAAATCTTGCTTTTGTGCAGTTTTCTGCTCCTCTTCCCCGAGCTCAACGATCAAGTTGATGACGCCAACTGGCTGAATGGCTTGCCTTGTGAATCCATGGATTGTGTTCTGGAATGCTTTCACATCTTCCATGGAGAGCTTCATCCTATGAAAAGCATTGATGAAAAGAACATTGACAGACACTCCGTTGTCAACCAAAACTCTTCTGGTAATAGCAGGACCCAAGCCTATAGTTATCACCATTGGATCTACGGTTGGAATTATCAATCCTTCTGGTCTCGATCTTTGAACACAATGTCATCCCAGGGAGATCTTGGTATCTCTGATGTTAAAGCTTCGTCCATAATCATTACTTCTTCTCCTTTTGGGAGGTTCCTCATTTCGTTGGCATATTTCACAATGTCCCCCCGGTTTCTTCCGGCCGTGTGTGGACCTCCTGAAAGGGTGTTGATGATCAACCTTGGCATGACAGCATTTGTATCATCGTCAAATTGCCTCGGTTGTCCGACGAACGTTCCCCGACTTTGAGGAACTTGGGTATTTTGCGGATTCTTTGTGTACTGTTGAAACTTGTTCTTCCTTATCAGTTCCTCGATTAAGCTCTTTAGATGCCTACACTCATTTGTGCTAAGACCTGGTTGGTAATGAAATCGACAGAATCTTCCAGATTTTATAGCAGCATCGCTACCTTTATTTGCTTCGGTACTGGGTACTCCTCAGTTTCCTTGGTGGCCATGAAAATGTTTTCCAAGGTATCATTTAAGGGAGTTAATTCTGAGTTCTTGAAGAAATGGAACTTTTTATTGGCCCGGTTGTCTTTCCCATCGTTACCCCGTTTCTGACCTCCAGGGTTTTTATGATTGCTTTCTGCATCGGTATTCTTCTTTTCAGGCTGCACGCTGCTTTCTGGAATGTCCTTCGTATAGGCTGGTCTTCATCCACGCCAATATATTCTTCTTCTTTATCAAACAATTCCTCAAGTGTACTTGGCTTCTTCTTTTTGATCCACCACCCAAGCTTTGTCTTTTTGCTTAGAGCCCCCTTTAAGGCCATTAAGGCTAGGCGAGGCTCATAATTGCCTACCTCGGCAGCAGTAGTATTGAAACGAGTGAGAAGGCGCCTGATTGATTCTCCCGACCTTTGCTCAAGCTCATTCAATTCCATAACATCTCGCACTTTTGTTGTTTGAAGCCTAAATTGCTCTCAAAATAATTTTGCCAAGGTAGCAAAATCATCTACAGATCTGGGTGGTAGCTTTGTGAACCAAAGCAATGCCACGCCTTCGAGATAGGTCAGAAAGTATAAGCAAATCAACTCATCAGTGGCCCGTGCCCAGTCCAAATGCTGATCGTATTTGAACAGAAATATGTTATGATCACTTGTTCCATTGTAATCTTGGACTGATGGCAGTTTAAATTTGTTTGGGTACAGTGCCATCTTTATTCTTCTGTAAGTGGAGTTTTGGTGGGAGAAAATCCCCAATCTTTTTCGTCATCCTGCATCTTTTGGCTCCTTTCCATGATTCCATGGACCATTTCCATTATATGCTCCTCCTCATTGTGTCTGCCTGCGGGGCGGACGCCGTCCTCCTTACCGGATGTCCGCCTAGGCAGACGGTCGCGGATTAGATTTTGGGGCCCTAAAACCCACCGATTGGGGAGTTACCCCTTTGGCGGAACCGAGCACTTGTTGAGAATTTTCCTTATTGGACGGGTTAGAGCGGAGGGTTCTGCTTCCTTCAAAATAGGATCTGCCATTTCCTGAATGGAATTCCCTTGGTTTGTGCTTGAAGAAGAGGAACTTGCATTTTCTGTTCATGGATTTTGAAAGGATTTGTCACGCGCGGATTTCATGGTGACTTTTGCTGTAGCAGCTTACATGGCGAACATTGTTTCAAGTCTTTTCATCATGGCCTCGTTTGCAATATTCATTTGGCAAGTTAAAGTTGTGGCAACTTCATCCAATTTTTTGTCTCATTACGGCCACTCTGGCCTTAGAACTTCCCCAACTTCAAATTGATTGGTAGGAGGAGTAGTTTTACGATCGGTGATATTATCATCATTCTCGGTATTTTGATTAGTGGCTTTCTTTGATGGTCTACCCGGTTTACCTATAGTTTCAAGCAAGAACTTGAATTAGACCATAGTGAGATAGGATTAGATTCTTAATGCAAGTTTTTTGAAACTTGTGGGAGAGTATGAGAGAATGGAGGATTGAATCGGCCCCACGGTGGGCGCCAAATGTTGATTTCAAAATTGGAATCAACACCAAGAGTATTAAGAGTACTTTGCAAAATGTTCGAAAATAAGAGATGTGGAGCCACTCAATAGAAAAAATGCAAGTAAGGAAAACACAATGTTTTATAGTGGTTCGATCAAGTGCGATCTACATCCACTTTGAATAGAGATTCCATTATTGCATTTAGAATTACAAGATAAGTATGTTCTCTCATTACATTCGTCATTGCACTCTCTCGGAACTTAATTAAGGAAAATCGATGAGATTCTTCAAGTATAACAATGGGAGATCAAATCTATACTTCCACACAAACTTTGATGAATTCTAGCATATTCATAATGAATTTGGAGTTAGATCTTCACTTTGAGATGATTAGAGATGATTGAATCACTAAGTAAGAGTTGAAAATTAAGTTTAACAGCCCCCTGGGGTCATAGGATTTGATCCCCCCTTAAAGTGGGATTGGAGCTCTATTTATAGGAGTGGAGAATGGACTGATATAGGCCCTAGGTCCACTGGTCGGTATAGAAGGTATTTACAAGTTTTCCACTGGCCAGCTGTTCCCATCTGTCATCTATCGGTCGTTATACCCTTCTTTTGACTGATCAGTACGTTTCTTCCTCTTTCATGTGAGGCTGGCCTGCCCTGGAATATATACTAGAACCGACCGGTATGTTTTGTTTCGCTGACCGACCGGTATACTTCGTTTTACGTGACCGGTCGGTGTGTCTCTTTCCAGACCCTACTTGGTTTGGCCGGTCGGTGCTTCTAAACATACCCGGTCGGTATGTTCATGTCTGGCCTATTCAAGTGTATCTGTACTCTGTCCAGCCGGTGGCTTTGCTTCCTGATCGATCGGTGTCTTCATAGTTGTACCGACCGACATGCCTAGATCATACCCGATCGGTATGCTTCTCCATTTTATACGATGTGTACTTGTCCCCCTACCGCCGTAGCCTTTGCGTACTAGCTGGTTGGTACCTTCTCTACACTTTGCCTTCCTGGTGATATTGATCGCCTGAGTCAATAACGACCAGTCAGTCCAGTTCCCCTTCAGATTATTATTGATCATCAAAATGAGTATGATTTTAAGTGGATTAACATATAATATATATCGTCGATTTCTATTTAAAAACGTATTTTATAAAACGTTTTCATACATTCATTTCAAAACAATTTCACTTCCATTACCAATTTAAATTAAACTTGAACATTACAATTTGTTATGATCTCAAAATGATAATATTTTGAAATTCAATCTTTCTATATTCATTTGAAAAACGAATAAAATCGATATAAAAATCCGTTCGAGTCAAAATAGCGGTTATATACTTTACTTGGCTTCACATTTTTATATTTTCGTGTCCATCCAAAATCGAACATCAAAATCAAACTTCTAATTCTCATTGAATATCACATTTCAAAAATATTCATGTTTATTTCGGATTGGAATTAAATTTCAACCAGTATCCATATAAGTAAATTTATATGGATTACATTCATCATTTACATCCAACGATAGTTGCAAACAACCATCAACCTCCAAAATGACATCCAATGTACATTTTATTTTTATATAAGCTTCAGTCAAATAATTGACGCTAACATAAACCCATCAATCAATCTATTAACCGTAAATTCACACAACGGACATGTGTGAATCAAATATCATCCCAAGACCCATGTGGGGTTTTCAACCAACAACAATTATTTAATGAATCATCACTTTCATACAATGCATGCACACACCATAATAATAAATAAATAAATACTCAACTACCAGATGCCATTTAAGGCGCCATAAGCATTCATCCACCGAGTATGAAATGCGAGTGCCACATATTCACACAACGCTTCTAATGCAAATGATTTATGAATAGTCCAAGTATTGAACTCCAAAATAACTACATGATGCAATTTCTAACTTGCAACTTAACCACAAAAGAAATCATGACATACTAACCTAAATGAATAATTTAGTGAGCGAGTTCTCACCCATAAGCTAAATCAATCGGTGCGACACTTTAAATATAAAACTTCTCTTGTCGTAAACTCGTCGTTTGTCGTTTTTCGCACTCGAATTCTCCTTTCTGGCTCTAGAACTTGCATACGACCTCCAATCTTCACCAAACGCTGTCATTAGCACAAAATCGTCATTCCGGACAACTTTTTCCTAGTGGACTTTCTTCCAAAAATGCACCAATTCGCTAGAAATCGTAAATCATCGCTCTAGATCTGCAATCTTCAAACGCGTTTTCTGGGCAGCTCCGAACTCCAAAATTCGACTGTGATATGTCAAAATTGTAGAGAAAAACGTGATCTACAACTTTGATTTTGTGGAGTTTTGGCCAGAAATGCACAGATTGAAAGTTATAGAGGAAAGAAGAGGAAGGTGTTATTTGCAAAAGGGAAACTTTGTAAAAGAATGGTTTATGGCCATGACTGGGCCCACGGCCGGATGTGGATGGTTTGAGGTGGCGCAATGGGTGGTCACGTCCAGGGGAAGGTTTGTGGTGGCGGCGCGAGGTCCGGTGGTGGTGATTTGGGGAATTTTGGTTCTAGGGTTTGCAAAGAGGAAAAAAGAGAGAGAGGATGAGGAGGAGAGAGAAGAGGAGGAGGAGGTGGTGGTGGAGGAGGAGTGGCCGACGGTGGAGGAGTGGCAGCGGGGGTGGGGAGGGTGCGGCAGCCATTGAAGAGGAGGGATGCCATTTTTAGAAAGAGGGAGAAAAAAAGATGAGGAAAGTTAAGAAGGAAGGGAGAAAATTGATTAAAGTAAGGTTTTATCTCTCTTTCTCTCCGACCGTCCGACTACAAACGATTTCCGTTCGCTACGAATTTCGAATACAAGAAAGTACACGTCAAGACGAATCCAATGAATCAGGTTTCGTCGAATTCCGAGCTCGTTTGACCTTCTGTTAAAATCCTCAAAGAGGCTGAAATAAGCTCCAAAAATGCGATTTTAGCGTACATTTTCTTCTTGCTTCCACAAACTAAGTCCAAAAAGTTATGGCCTTTTGGATTTGTCCATTATTTGACAATACGAGTCCAAAAAAAATGGAATCGAATTCTGATATTGTCTCCAAAATTTTCCTTTGTAAACAGATCGTCAGTTTTACCATGAACTATTTTATCACGCACGGCCACATACTGACTCCGTTCGAAGCCATTTTGGAACTCAACAATGATTTGTCATTATGAATCCAAAAAAATATCTCAGTGAATTTTGAGCTTCCTAGCAAAATTTCACTTTATTAAGGGCTAGGTGTTGATTTTAAAAATCGAATTTTTAAAATTTTCAAAAACAAAGCTTACAAATCAATTAAATAATTTTACTGAGTTTGCTTTAAGTCAAATCAGATAAAAAAACTGAATTTAAAATTATTCTCAAATTTTATTTAGCAAAAATAGCTAATTTATATTCTCATATCCATTAAAAAAGTTTAAAATAAATTTTAAAATTGGTTTAGAAAATACGGGTTGTTACAATACTGGTAAATAAATTCAATTAAAAAATATTGAATTTGAAGATTTTAGATAATTTTGAATAATCATTAGTTTGTAATCCTGTGTATTTTTTCAACTGGTGTTTTATATGTATACACAGGTAAAAGTTATTTTAACATTTTCTTTTGCATTTAAAAAATACTTATTTTAATATAGATGCTTAAATAAAATTGAGTTTTAATAATTGAGAAAACTTAAATGAATTCTTTTTATAAAATCTTAAATATACACATGAGCACATATATTCTTATGATATTTAGTATATGTATATGTCCATATATATATAAATAAGTAGTAGCTTTTGTTTTAAACTTATGTAAGTATTTTATTACCTCACATGTACTTATAAGTCTATAACATGTCGTAGAAGCAAATCAAATCTTAATAATAAGAATATATATTGTTTGAACATTGAGTCGCCATGTAGTACACTAGCATTTGTATTTTCAAATCAGGTCTTATACCAACAGGGATCAATTGCTTAAGGATGAAGTATGACTATTAATAGAGCATAGGAAATTCAATTGCCTAGAACTTATGAAAAAATCAAAACATTTAATGGACATGTGTTGTTGCACCATGGATTGGATTTCATGACGGTAAAGATATGAGCATTTGAATTTTTTTGGATTACTTAATAGCCAAGGCATACCACTGAAAACACTCAGGCATGCACACATATCTATACCCCTAAAATCTTGATTCAGCCGTGGCCTTCTTGTGAAGCCTTGTCATGAAATCCTTATCAATCTTAAACCAAGTGCCACAGCTATATAGTATTCTTCTATCCCTTTCAAACAACTAACAAAAATAGCTATAACCATGGAAGTTCTTCCTTTCAAATATACAACTTTGTATCAGTCATCACAGCAGCTAGAGTGTCCCCTTTATCAAGGCTAAGACAACATATAAACTACCCAAGCAAAGCCTATAACCATGAACCTTTTCCATCTATAAATACCATGCTATTCCCATAACTTAGAAGCTAGCTTAAAATCTTTAGACTGGAAGTGAAGTAATGGCCGAGACAGTAAAATAGAGATGAAGAAAAAGTGGAAAGCTAATATATGTTAGTAAACTGCCTCTATTTGAATTTGTTCCAAGTTGTTTATAATAATCTATATAGGTTTGCATGTTTTGGGTATATTTATGTAGTTGACTTAAACTTGCATGAAAACTTAGTTTAAAATGGAACCTTAAAAAAATAAACAGGGCATGTGAAAACAACAAAAACAGTGAGCAAATAAGGTAAACAAGCACTCCTTTTTCCTCCTATTATATAAGATTACATATATGTCTATATATATAGAATTGTTGGTTGAAGATTAAGTGGTTGAAATATAATTTATCATAATTGAATGGTGCTGTTAAAGAAAAAGGATAGTAAACATTTGGTAAATAAAACCTGAGAAAGACTACAGGGAAAAACAGAGGTTAGTCCGTGAGTAAACATTTCTTCTAATCCCTGTTTGTTTCCAGTTAATTCCAGTTAATCCAAGACTGTATATACATGAATTATATTAGTTAAGCATGTATGATTGGTTTAAAGAAGAATGATTGAAAATGAATAATATGTGTTTACTTGAAACTGAAAGGAAATGGACAATTTTTTTTAAGATTTAACTTCTCTTTAGATTCTGATACCGATCTATAACCTGGTAATATACTAGTCTGTGGATATACACATGTTTGTGTATCTTTTTTCATGATTTTCCCTATCATTAAATAATGGAAGACATTCTTAGAAACATGGGAATAATAACAGTGTATTAGGAGTGAAACTATCCCCTTTTGAATCTATTACCATTAATTATATGAATGATGTTAGTTTATATATATATTATTATACTTTGAATACATTGAATAATGATTTAATCACATCAGCATGTGAATCTTGATAGGGGAATTCAAATGAAAATTAATAGTATCTGGAAAACCAAGGCTTTATTTAAACTCATGACTCTTACCCTGTATCAAGTAAAGCCAATACCTGAAATGCTACTGAGTGTTTAGAACAGGGTTCAACAAAAAAATTTGTACACACACACACATATATATATATATCATTAGTTTATTTTGAAAATAGATTAGTTATATATATATATATATAGCAATATATATTTGCATATATTAATTATATACAGTAGAAAAGTGAATTACTCAGAAGATTCAATTATCACAAACTTGAAATTCAGGCATACTATTGTATTTATAGTGGAATTTCATGAATTTTAAAACCATTCCCTTGATTTTTAATGATACGCAAGAAGAGAGATATTAGGACGATCAAAAATGGGGTTTAAGGTAAAATCAGGCAATGGAGGCTATCGAAGGAGATACTATTTGGTCTGGAGAGGGATAGGGAAGTGTGGATCATCGGAAAAATACACTTCCATAAGGTTGATTTTTAGTTTGGGTTAAATTTAGGGTTGTATTGACTTTTTGAGTTGGTCGACTTCGACATGGCACTCCACGTTGACGGTAGCATTGAGTGCCACCAGTTTTATGGTGAAGGTCAAGCCTTGTGTCAGCTTCGTACTGATGAACTTTAAGGGTGACTGATACTCAGTGGTGAAGTAGCGGAGGGTTTTCCTGGATCGAACCGTGTGGTGAATTTTGGGTCGAAGTGTAATTTTTGGTATAGTTGGAAGAGATGTTATCTGGTGGTAGAAATGGAGTTAGATGGTAGTAATGCGTTTGTGTTAATGATCAGGGTGGTTGAATGTGAAGCCGATGATCGATGCATGTGCACCAATGCACCGCGATATACTTAAAATTCTAGAACCAAGAAATAAATGAGGGAGTAGAGGAGAAAAGAAGGAACGAAGGGAAGTTGTGCCTGTTTGGGCAAGATAAGGGAATAGAAAACCAATTAAGAGAAAGAAGAAGAAAAATAAAATAAAAGAGTTTGGGCCTGAGAATGTATTAGGCTGCCAAAATAAAGCAAAAATTATAGAAAAGGAATATAAATAAAAAGGAAGGTAAAGAGAAGTAATAAAATGGAAAATAAAAAAAAGAATTATTTTTAATATAAATTAAAAACAAAGAAATATCATAAGAGAACTAATAAAAAAAAATAGATTTCTTTTTAATATAAATTAAAAATAAAGAAATACCATAGAAAAGAAATAAAAGGGAGCGAGGTTGTGATGATTGATGAAATTAGGGAAAGTGGATGTTATCAAACATGATCATTTTTGCCTGAGTTGTACTTTGTTCGAAATAATGAAGTTACTCCATTTAAATAAATAAATAGAGTTTTGAATTGTTTCTTTTTAAAATTAATAAGTTTGGAATAAAACGGATCTGCCTATTTCTAAAAAGCCAAGTAATTTGTTCAAGACGAATTGGTTGAACTGTAATCAACTAGATATAGTGATTCATGGAGGATGACTGATCATCAGTACCATTTGTGTTATAATGAACGAATTGTTTTGAACATTGAAATGTTATTTTTAATTTGTAATCGACTTAGATCGGTAAGTTTATTTTTAAATCAAGTAAATGTTTAAAAGCTGAATTAACGGTGATTAAAGAAAATAAGAAAAATTCATGTGAATAGAAACTAGACAAACAGAATTTTGCTATTCTAGTCGTTATAAATGAAATCGAGTTGATGGGATAACAAGTCCAGAAGAAATAATATTCACAATCCAAAGTGAATAACTTGTGGATCAAGTGGTTTGCAGACAAGAATGGTTGTGAGAGATATATGTAAAAGAAATTTGATAAGACCGGTACCAATAAGATTATTCTAAAGTTCAGAAGATAAATGGGATGTAGAAATGAATCAAAAAGGGATTCCGAATTGATAATTTATTGTAGAAAGTATCATTTAAACTAATTATATATATAGTGAATTAACTATTCATCTAAGAAAATAGAATATAATTTTATTTATAATTCGTATACATATATATTCAAGTATAGATGATAACAATAGTGTTCTAAATGGAATTCTTAAACGAAATCAAATCTTAAACAGATATGATTTGGAATAATTATTTTCTAGGATCGTATAAATTGTTGAATGACGTTTATTTGAATTATGATTGACAAATCTGTTGTGATAATTTATTTGTTGATTTGATTGATGGTAATACTGTGACATAACCCAAATAACTTGTTCAATCACACCTCATTAATATTGACTTATACAAACTACTGTTGAAATATGGATTCTCATATGTTAAATATTTTCAATAGATATGTCTTGATAATCAATTAAGGATATAGAAACACACATGAAATAGGTTGATCTGATTCCTTTGAGTATCACTTGACCCTAAAAGATATTAACGTTCATCGATTCAAAGAGGCCGGGATTGGTTTTCTAAATGAAATCCAAATACCACTTTGTTTCGACCTAGGCTTTGACTAATTTGAAGTCAAATTGAAGACCATTGAAGATGGTGTTTACACAAGGCTATTTTGTCGATCTTAGGTAGCAATTGCCGAAGATGGATTTACAGGATAGTGCCTTCAGTTTTTCCAGACCTAGGACAACTTGTGTAGACGAATGTCTAACAGAGTATACCTAACAGATCACATAAGTTGATCTCTTCAAAACTACGTTTGGTGGCGGAGAAATTCGCTTCTCTTAGCTTTTTACCCGTGATTTTAGGGAAATCAATATGTGATTTGACAGTTTTGACGATGTGGCATTCAAAGTGAATAAAGACGTACTATTCTAAAAGGTAAGTTATGACCTCAAGCCTCACAATCGAGAAATGACGAAATTTGGGCAGGCAGTATGGCTAAATGGGTCGCTCCAAATTACGGTATATAGAGGATATTCATTTTGTTACTTATTTCGGTTCTTTGTTTCCTGGGAACAGTTATGTTGGCACTAACCTTAAGGTGATAATATATTCGGTACAGTCAAGCAAAATGAGAGACCGGTCATGTGTGGTCAGGTTACAAGATGTTCTTGTTGAACCCAGGGTATTCCTCTCTAGAGATACACTATCCGAAGGTGGTTCCATACCTTGTCATAGTTGGAAATCCATTATCCCTAAGCGCCAAGCGGTTTTGTTTGTATACTATATATGTGGAGCATGAGATGCAAGCGTTCTGCTATATTCTAATTTATTTGTTGAAACCCTAGACATTATTATAATATCAAAATAGTTATGATTTCAATTGTTTTGGGTTATCGTAAGGTAAAACCATCTGTGTTTATGTGTGGATCGGTCTTACGATTATCGTTTCTTTCTAAAGAATTTTCTAAGTTAAGCAAGCTATTTAAAAATCATTGACTCACACTAGTCCCATGATTGACCCAGAGTTTATTTTTCTATGTTTTCCCTAAACTCTTAGGTGCCTAAATTTGTATGGGCAGTCAACTAGTTCAGGATTTTACAGATGTTCTGGAAGGAGCTGGAGCTGGAGTTGGGGGCTTCAGCATTAGATACATATAGAGTTTATTTTCGTTATGATGCATATATGTTGTATTCTGATGATGTATGTTAGTAAAGATACAGTTTTGTATCTCCAAAAGCTTATATATATTATATTTTATTCCACTACGATTGTGAGATTCTGTATTGTTCGGTTCTTTCTTCTATCTTATTTTTCGTATTCTAATTCTCTATCTCTTCTATTTCTCATCCTCTAACTTCTTTCTATAAATTGTTCGTATTTTCGGGCAATTTGGGTTGGACTTGTATTATATTTGGTCAACTCAAAGGGTTCGAATTTGCAGGTCGTTACAACCGGCTTTGTGAGCACAGGGAAGCTTAGCTTCTAGGGACATCCCTCTAGAGGTGCACCCACCCATGGAAAAAGGAAGATCCTTCGCTTGGTCATTGTTGGAATCTAATCTCCAATACGAGCCTTTACGGTTTTAGATGTAAACCTATATGGCGACATAATGGAATGGGGCGTTATGTCGTATATGATTAATGCATTTACTTGAGAAAGAGATTTTCAATGGACACTATAATAATAGCAAAATATCAAAAATGTTTCCTCGTGTCAAGCATATTTGGTTATCATAAGGTAAAACTTACTCCTAATGGTATGTGCTTGCATTGTGTGATGGGATGCGAGTCTTATGATAGCTTTATTTTTCAAGAAAAAACATGTACGAATTTTTATAAAATCTCGTTATGATTATTTGAAATGTTTATGGTTTGTGGTCTACTCATCAAGCTGTTTAACCCAGGCCTAACTCGAGTGTTTGACACTCGGGCCAGATCCGAGTGTATTTCAGGTTTAGGCAGAATTTGAGGAGTTCCCAGGTGATTCCATTGGAGTTGGCATTGCTCTTCAGAAGGCAGGGATTATTCTACTATCCATAATTGGATGTTGTGGTTGTATTATGTAAGGATTGTGTTTATAACTATCCATGGTATGTTTACTCTTATTATTTACATGTTTTTCCGATGTATAGTTATACTGCGTATTATATTTGTTATATTCCATTGTGGGATTATGTTCTTGTCTATTGTTCTATTTTATTCTTCTACTCAAAGAGTTTCGAGTTGCTCCACTTTCAGTCACAGTACAAAAACACTTGGTAGGTGTTATGTATCAACTTCTGAGGGTTGGAACTCAGACTCACCCATTAAGATTCAGGGATTTGTACCTTTTGGACTAGACTATAGTGATTTATGGTCAATTGAAAGGGTGCGGTCCAGGTGTGTCGTCACAGGTGGTATCAGGGCTTTGGTTTAGGAAAAACCTTGGCTCTGTGGAGTAAAGACTCATCGAAGATAGGATCAGTAGTATTCTAGGATGGGTAACTCATTAGAGATAGGGTTAGTAACACCCTAGAATGAATTGAGAGTATTATATATGAGACATATTTGTGACTTTCATATATAAATGATTTTGATTTTAAAAGTATATTTATATACAAAAGGATTATGTTTTGACAACATGTAAGTTATATTTGAAAAGTTAATCAACCAATTGATTGTTGGATGCTATGTGTGGTAATTAGTCTAACTAATTAAGAAATGATTAGTAAATTGAAAGTTTGTGTTGAATTGATTTGGAAATTAGTTGACATTGGATGTATATATGTTGAACAGGTTATTGAATGGAAGCCAAGGTAGGGAATACAATTGAATGCCCATCTAAAAGGTACATGTTTTTTGTATTAATTGGGTTTGATGATTTTTTTTAGCCTAGTTGGCTAACCGCTTGGCTTTTTAATTTTCTTTTTTATTGGAGAGTGCCTATAGAGGTGTTTTAAGGTGGTACAGATTAAGCCGCACAAAGAAGATTATGGTGAAATTTTTCGAAAATTTAAGGTGTTAGAGAAGCTCTAGAATTGGGAAACTTTTTAGGAAACTAAAAAGCAAAAAAGCTTAAGTTAAGTTATAAACCAATTGGGCTAAGGTAAAAAATCGAAATTCATGGTGATTTTGGAAAGTTGATAAATTTTGAAATATGCTTAAGTTGCAGATGAAATATTTGTGCAGGATAAAGAAGGGAAAACCGTAGGAATAACTACGTGAGTGTGTGTGGATCATTTCCACAAATTAATTCTATTCGACTGCAAAACTTTGAGGAGTTTCACACCAATCCAGAAAAGGATTAATCACTCGATATTTGAAGACGAACCTGGATGAGGGGTTGTGGTTAGTTGCTTGAGTTTTCTAGCATAGTGGTAAGCCATGCAAGGGAAGTTAGAGTTTTCGGATCAAGGGTCGAATCAGCGTCTGTACTAAGGGATCGAGGATCAATACTAGTTCAAATATAAGTTGTGTGTTCGAACGAGAATCGAAACAAATATTCCCCATCGATGATCTATGTATAACTTATAGAGTTAATTTTTGGAAAATGGAGAAAAGTACAGGCTAAGTTAGTTAGAATAATGATTTTGTTGGTTTAAGTAAACGACCTTCAATTCCGTCTTCGATTTCGAAGACGAATTCTTTTTAAGTGGGGTAGATTGTAAGGACTCGTAGTTTTAGTCATTTTAAAATATGGATTTAAATATAATTTAGTGGATTTTAAATGGTTAGATATTGAATCTGGACCTGAAAACTATTGAAAATGAATTCTAATTTTATTTTATATTTTACTGAAGTTAAAATAAGTTTAGTGAACTTTTAAAATTTGATTAAAAATGAATATATCGAAATTCGGTAATTTAGTATTATTTTAACAGCCAAAAATATACCATTTTTAACACAGTCTCATAATTCGATGAAACCAGTTCATTGAATCCATATCAGTGAAGTATGATAGGGTTCAAATTTCATATCAATTGGACTTACGGTTTGGTCATACGAGTTGAGAGCACATAAGGGTCGTCTAATTAAATAAACCACAAAGTAGGAAGTTTCCAAGTGCTTTCATTACCATATGCCTTCGCTTTTGAGGTGTCATTGTCTTTTCTTCTTCCCTTCTTTGCCTTACACCTCTTTATTTCGCTCTCAAGTTTCATTATTTACAACAATGCCATCACATGCTTTATAAAACAAGCCTCCCTCCTCTTCCTTCTTCCTTTCTTTATTTCTTTTCCTCTTCCCTTTCTTTTCTCCTTGCTTCCTCCATTAATGTCCTCTACCTCCCTTAAACTTTCGGCCCAAACTCTATTCCTCCTCCTCCACTCAAACCACCTCAAAACCACTTGAAATCTTCCAATATACTTCACTAAACCCCATACATACCTCCTCTTCTCCAAAAATCTCCAACCCATGTCCATTCTCCTCTAGGCCGAGCCTATATCCCCCTTAAACACCTCAAAGATAGCTCTTTTCCACCATTAAAACACTTATCTATCTCCTCTCTATCAATTCAAGCTCCTTCATGTGTAAAAATCTGGAATTTGTGTTAAAAATTCCTCGTTTACTTCATTTAACCCTAGATCCAAGCTCACAAGAATCCCACCAACTAGCGCACCTCCTCTTGCCTTGGTCGAACTCCCTTGCCCTAAAGATCCCACCATTAGCTCCAAAACCCCTTAAAGCTTCTACTTTTGTGCTGAAAATTCCATCCTTGGTTCATATGCAAGTTAAATATATATATATACACGTAATATACTTAGTTCATGATGAGATCGAGGTGTAAAAGAATTCTATTAGTGTTAAAGATCTTACCTTTGAAAGTTTAGCAGAGTGGAACTCTTTGGCAAGCGATACTCACTCACGTTTGGTTAACCATTACATTTAAAGTAGCTAATTTGAATTTGGCTAAGTTATGTATGCTTGGTTGTGATAGTTAGCAAAACTAAAGTTTGTAAGTGGTTATGGAAAGTTAACATGTTAGTATGAAAAGTTAGTAATGAAAGATTAGCTGGTTAATTTGCTAAGTAATGTTAAAATTAGTATGAAAAAGTAATTAGCATGATTATTTAATTATTTAAAGGAATCTAAAATGTTATATTCAAGGGTATTGATGTGACATTGGTTAATTTGATGTGATAGATGACAACTTGATGTGATGGCTAATAAAGTTTAAAAGGGTAACAGCGATGACAACTTGATGTAATGTGATGGCTAATAAAGTTAAAAAGTAATAATGATGACAACTTGATGTGATTGAATAGTTAGTGTTAATGACCTTAATTAACACTTAGGAATATAATGTCATTGATTGGTAATTAAGTGTTAGTGATGTTTAACGCTTAGTTAATGATGATATGTTATGGTAATTAAGTGTTAATGTCCTTAACACTTATGCTAATGATGCCATTATGTGATAATTGGATGTTAATGATTGTTAATGGATGTTACTGATGTGTTGAATCCATGTAAGTTGGATTATGTGGTTATTAATTAGGTTTTATTCCAAATCAAAACTAAATTGAATATTTTGTTAATTAAATGATAACTGAAAAATGAAAGTTCAAATTTGATATCCGACTTTTTATAGAAATGAAATTAAAGTCATTGCGATATACTTTTGTAAAAGATAGAAATTGATTTGATAAAGTTAAAGAAGAGTTATGGCATGTTAATGTTAAAATTGAAAATAAATCGATTTCAATTTAACAGAAAAGTGAAGTTTGATTTGCTATGCAAACGAAGTCCAAATATCGATTTATTGTTCCAATAGTCTTATATACTATTTAATTTGACTTCAGCAAAGTTCGGGTTTCAACAGATAAAATTTGAAAATTAATATTGCTTTAATGATTTAAATAATATTAGAATATTCAAATAATGGGATATTTAAATTTAAAGTAAAATATTGGAAACATAGTTTCCAAAAATTATTATATGTTTAATATAATTAATAAATTACTTTGAAGGTAATTCGACTTGATTTTAAATATAATTCGAAGTTTGATCTGAATAGGACTAGTTGCAAAGCGGTAGTTCGCAGATTTTGACCGTTGACTTCAAATTAACGTACTAGGAGTTCCAACCATCGAAATTTCCTGAAATGAAAAACATTTGGTTTGAAATGGAAAGAGTTTTCAAAGACAAAAGAAAGTTTTAGAATCCAATAGGAAGATCTTGAAATAAGCCCAAATCAAATTGGAATAAAAATCGCGCTAGTGTAGTTCGGGACCCAAATTGGATTTTAATGAAATAAGCTATTTTTCAATTATTAAAAATAGGGATAAACTATTATAAATCATAATAAATGGTTTGAAAGTGATTTGGATTGAATATACTAAGTTTTGAAAAGATAGAAGGTTCCGTGGGAAAAAGTGTTGTTTTAGCATCGCTGTTTGCAACAGGTTCATTGAACGTGTTGAAATAAAAAGGTTTCGATATGACCAATGTTATCCAAAGGTTTTGCAAAAATATATGAAGGATTAAAACGAGCTTTATAAGATATTAGGGATTATAAAAGTATGTAACAAAGTTATGTTTTCCAAATAATGAATTAAATTGGAATTGAATGGGAGTTGATTTAATGATATTGAGATGAGTCTCTGTGGATGAAGACCTTTACTATTTAAGGAATTTAAAAGCCTTTTCCGTTATTCTTCTTATCGTATTAGTCCGATATGGGAATTCATATCGATTATGAGATCATATGATTTCCGTGAAGATTTCATTTAGAACGAAGGTATGATTTTGGGTTTATCGTGAACGATGTCTTAGCTAACAATTGTTCTTTAATCCATTTAAGGGAAAGGATGATTTTCCAAGTTAAGTCGAAGAGAAATAGTTATTAAATTTGAATATAAAGATTTAATGAAAGAATTTTCCCCTAGAAAATGATAATGTGAACAAAGTTTAAATATCGTTTAAAAGACAAGCAAGTTTTCCCTAACACCAAGATTAAGAAATCATAAGTACAATTTGGGCTATAGTTTTGTTCGGGGAAAAATAAAGTAATTTACCATAATTGTGGTTAATGAATGATTTGGATTTGAGTAAGCATGTGACGCCCGCCTCGCACCAGCCTGCATTTCCTCCAAAAGTGCGCTGTACCCATGCCCGACTAGCACAAGACGGTCGTCAGAAGAAAGGAAAGAAGGGAATGAACAAATCAAGAAACCTGTAGAGTGTCTCACAGCGCATGGAATAAAATATAATAATAACATACTTGACACAAAACAGTCGAGACAGTGCATAAGCTGATAACTAAAATCAACATCAATCATCAAAGCAGCGGAAATCCAAATACAGCTTATTACAAATTTTCCAAATTTACTGTCTCTAAACAAAAGAAAGCTGAAGCAGAAGACACACCAACAATGCCCAAGCGGTGATCTTCAACAATACAGGGAGAATACTATATATATTACGTGGAAGCCTCCTGCTCGTCTCCGGATCATCTACCCGCGCATCACCAGCTAACCTGTCTCTAGTCTGCTCGTGTGAGCACCCAGAGTAATAAGAGGAGACATAAAACTCTGGGTCAGACATAAAGCCTGGTATGAGCGATAAGCATCTAAATAGAATAATAACAGGTATACTAAGCCATACCTGAACCTGGACCTGCAACCAAAGAGTTAGTACCACATACCGTACAATACTCCAAGGTGCCATAATAAATAGTGTAAGAATACGGGGGTGGGGTGTGCATGTCAAAATGAGAGCAAACAGATCATCCATAGCAACCATCCTCACATCCCTCACTCAGTGCGTAAAGCGTACGACATCTACCACTTTGGAACACTAGACAAACTGAGGTAACGACGAATCCCGACTTGTAGAAACCCTGCTGTGACCAAGACAAACACTTGGAGTCATGACCAAACATTTCAATGACCCACTTCATTGGTCGTAGCCCTTGGTTCTACCAATGCCATAATGGCCCTGAATCCGCCTTCGTATCTCCTACCATAGTGGTCCAAAGCTATAGGAGTCGATAACTCCTTGGCACGCGTCCCGCAGCAAAGCCCAACCATGAAGCGAACTCGTTGATTCCCATCCGAACCCTGAGCTCTAACCTCTCATTTGGACTTCCTTTGCATCTCGGGTTTGGTTGAATTGGAGTGGGTCTTCAGAAAAATTGTCGTACAGTAACAGTCATAGAACTCGGTTCGGTTCGGTAGCGTCGGTTCGGGTCGGTCCTCTATCCTTGCCATCTTCCCTTTGGTTCGGGTCGGTTGCTTCACTCCGGGTCGGGTCGGGATCCTCCTCCTCCGGGTCGGGTCGGGGTGCTGTCCTCCTCCAGATCATGCTCCTTTTCCAATCAGCTCCCTCGTTCCTATCTAATCCGATCCGATCCGATCACCTCGCCTTACTCTAGTCGTATCCTTCATCTTGAGCCGATCCGATTTGGCTTCTATTACCCTTCCGATCCGATCCCCTTGTCCACTCCAACCCTAAGGAAATGGCCTTCCTTCTTGCCACGTCTTCTATGTGCTAAACTCCGGTTCGGGTTGGATTTCCTTGCCCAGTTCACATGTCCGATCCGAGCCTCCCCCATCCGATCCGATCCGAAGCTCTGCACAGCTTTCTGCAACTTTTTCCAGCAACTTGTTTACGCCATTCGACGACGTTTTTGACAAATCTAACTATTCTAATCAATTATAATTCATGTCAAACTGTCATAGCAACATATAACATCAATTACAAACACCATAACAACAATTCAAATGAACCAAAATGGATCAAAAGTGGTTAAAACCTCACATTTTCCTATAATCCTTCTTAATCATGTTTAAGCATACGATTAGCAAAACACATCGAAATTAACCCAAATTTCTAACAGAGCCTTAAAACATTATTTTAGAATTTTAAGAATTTTTTCAGAATTTATTTACGTATAAATTCGCTAATCTTCACTAATTACCCTTAATCACCGTAATTAGTGCAAAAACTATGCAAATCACTCACCTTGGCCACAAATGAAATTCTCAGAACTGAAACTCCTCTGGTTTGGGGAGAATACTGATGTCTAACAGCAGCTCAAACCTAGCTTTGGTGCTTTTTCTCCTTAATTTGGTGTTGCTAAGCCTAATCTTCAATTAGAGAGTGATTTGGGGTGTTTTAGATGTAGGAAGCCATTACTAAGGTCTCAAGGAGGTTTGTGGCGGCTCAAAACTGAAATGAAAATGATAACCTAACCCTAATCAGTCCTCCTATACCTCTAAACCCGAAATTCCCCTTGGGCCTAGCTGCTAATCACCCGGTTAAGCCCAATTAAGCTGTTTTTCTCCATCTGAAACTTGTTTCAGCCATATCTCCCAAACGGTAAGTCCGTTTGGCTAATGTGACCACTCTACGGAAAGAGAAACCATCATCCGAAGCCAATGGAAGTGGTTTCAGGTCAAAATTCCTTTCCAGTCAAAAGTTATGGCCAAAACAGTGCCAACTAGGGGTAAAATGGTCATTTAAAAATCGAGAAAAATCATGAACATGGGAAATGACCCCAATAGTCGTCTCCCAAAGTTACATGACCATACGACTTCGTATGTGAAAGAAATAAATATCCTACGATCCCATGATGCGTAGAACGCGGGTCGTTACACTCTCCCCCCCTTAAGAAATTTCGCCCCCGAAATTCCTTAACTCAAAACATACAAAGGATCCCGCATGCCTAACAACCATATACAACAATCAAATATGCAAAACAAGCAAACAAGCCTATCCTAGCATGCGGAAAAACTAAATCGAAGTCAAAATCTTACCAGACAAAGAGTTCTGGATACTTCTTCCTTATGTCCTCCTCTGTTTCCCAAGTACAATCATTCTCGTCCTCGCTCCACTGAACCTTGACTAGCTTCACCGCCTTCCTTCGAAGTTGCTTCATGTCGTGCTCGACAATACGGGCCTGCTTGCGGTTCCCAACCGCCTCGGGTTCTACCTCGAAGTCCTCTAACTGATCAGGTGAAATAGTCATATCTGAGTCGTGAACGAACTTCCTTAGTTGGGAAACATGAAATACATTATGAACTCCCGCCATCTTCTCTGGTAAGTCAACTCTATATGCCAAATTCCCGACTAGTTCAAGAACAGGGAATGGACCAACAAATCTTGGTGCTAATTTGCCTCTCTTGCCAAATCGTATTACGCTCTTCAACGGAGAAATCTTGACAAATACCAAGTCACCAACTGAGAATTTTAAGTCTCTTCTTCTCTTATCAGCATAACTCTTCTGCCTATCTTGAGCTGCCTTCATACGTTGCTGAATGATCTTGATCTTATCTGAAGTTTCCCTCACCACATCTGGTCCAAGCATAAACTTCTCGCCAGTCTCTATCCAACATGATGGTGAGTTACACGGCCTTCCGTACAAAGCTTCAAATGGAGCCATACCGATACTGGATTGGTAGCTATTATTATATGCAAACTCTACTAGATGCAAATGGTTATCCCATGATCCACCAAAATCCAATATACATGCCCTCAAGAGATCTTCCAAAATACGATTCACCCTCTCCGTCTGACCGTCGGTCTGAGGATGATATGCGGTACTGAGATGTAACTCTGACCCTAGCGCCTCTTGCAAGCTCTTCCAAAACCCACTAGTGAACAACGGGTCTCGGTCGCTCACAATGCTTTTAGGTACTCCATGAAATCTCACTACCCACTTCATATACAACTCTGCTAACTTAGCTGCCGTTCTAGTCGATTTGACTGGTATAAACCTTGCACTTTTAGTCAGTCGATCTACAATTACCCAAATGCTGTCATATCCCGATCTAGTCCTTGGTAAACCATCGATGAAATCCATCGAGACTTGCTCCCATTTCCATTCGGGAATTTCTAAGGGCTGTAACAACCCACTAGGCTTCTTTTGCTCGGCTTTTACTAGCTGGCAATTCATGCACTTGGATATAAACTTCCCAACGTCTCTTTTCATCCCTTCCCAGTAGTAGGTCTGCTTCATATCTCGATACATCTTATTACCACCGGGGTGTATGGTCAGCTTTGAGTGATGACATTCTCTAAGCACTTCATCCCTCAATCCATTGACATTGGGTACAACAAGCCTTCCATTCTTTCTAAGCCATCTATCTCGATCAAGCCCATACCCGTTCATCTCCTCATCGATACCCATTTCTAACTTGGAGATGATTTCCAATAGGTTAGGATCGTCCCTCTGACTAGAGCCGATCCGTTCAATCAAAGTGGGTCTGATCGTCAAACTTGCTAACATTTCCGGATCCAATTCGCACTTTGGTCTGAAATCAAACCCCGCGATAACTTCCAGTTGCTTCCATTCAAGGAACATAGCCCCTAAGCTGGCATGTCTTCTACTCAATGCATCAGCCACCGCATTGCCCTTTCCCGGTGTATATGCGATGTCAAAATCATAGGAAGCTAAGAACTCTAACCATCTCTGCTGACGGAGATTTAAATCCTTCTGGGAGAACAGATACTTCAACGACTTATGATCTGTAAACAACTCAAATCTTTCTCCCAAGAGATAGTGTCTCCACATCTTTAACGCGAACACGATCGCTGCCAATTCTAAATCATGGGTAGGGTATCTTCTCTCGTGCAGTTTCAATTGCCGACTTGCATAAGCTACAACCCTACCGCCTTGCATCAATACAGCACCCAGTCCGGTACCACAGGCATCCGTGTATACCGTCATCTCTTCATCCCCCTTAGGAATGACTAACACTGGTGCGCTTGTCAACTTGTCCTTTAGATTCTTGAATGCGTTCTCGCACCTTTCATCCCAGATAAAAGCTTGATTCTTCTTGGTCAACTGGGTCAATGGTGCTGCTAACTTGGAGAAACCTTGGATAAACTTACGATAATATCCAGCTAACCCCAAGAAACTCCTTACGTCTGTTGCATTCTTGGGCGTAGGCCAATCCTGTACCGTAGCCACCTTCGCCGGGTCCACGGCAATACCATTCTCTGATACAACATGGCCCAAGAACCTCACTTCCCTCTTCCAGAAGTGGCACTTAGAAAACTTTGCTTTCAATTGGTGTTTTCTCAACACCTCCATCGCTACTCTTAAATGTTCCTTGTGTTCTTCCTCTGTCCTCGAATAGACCAAAATATCATCAACGAACACAAGGACAGACTTATTCAACTGATCTCTGAATACCCTATTCATAAGATCCACAAAATATGCTGGGGCATTGGTCAGACCGAATGGCATGACCAACCACTCATAAAACCCAGACGGCGTCCGAAATGTCGTTTTAGCTATACTCTCAGCTTCCACCCTAAGCTGATGAAAACCTGTCGCGAGATCCAACTGAGAAAATACTCTCGCGCCACTCAACTGATCGAACAAATCATCTATCCGCGGTAGAGGATACTTATTCTTCCTCGTCACTTTATTCAACTCGCGGTAGTCTACACACAAACGAAGGGAACCATCCGCCTTGGTAGCAAACACAACTGGTGCTCCCCATTCAGAAACACTCCTTCTGATAAATCCCTTCTTCAAAAGATCGCTGACTTGCACCTCGAGCTCTCGCTGCTCTCTTGGTGCCATACGACGAAGTGGCATCACTATAGGTCTGGCATCTTTTATCAAATCAATACGAAACTCAATCTCTCGGTGTGGTGGAAGTCCGGTCACTTCTTCGAAAACATCCGGATACTGGCCAACCACGGGCAAACCTGACAACTCACTATGCGGGATGTCGAGGGAGTTTAGAAAACTAGCCAATACCCCCTTACTGGGTAGACCACCAAACACTATCCTCCGCCCATCATCCGCTCTAGCTGTCACCAACAAGCCCTCACAGTCTACCACCACCCCGTATCTTTGGAGCCAATCTACTCCCAAAATAATGCCAAACCCAGTAAAGCCCAAAACAAAGCAATCACAAACAAACATGCATCCATGACTCGATAGAACCACATTACGACAAATCATGCTAAGACTAGTCGAACCACCAATCGGGTTCGTCACTACTAAAGGTCTATCGACAATCTCGGGCTCCAATCCCAACCTATCTACCAGGTCACTAGATATGAAAGAACTGGAAGCTCCGGTATCAAACAAAACTCTAACAGGAACATCATAAACAGAAAGCATACCTTGAATGACGACATTCTTTCCCTTCTCCGCCGCAGTTGGGGCATTCGACGAAGAAGGAATAGCATTAAGAGCATATGCTTTCACCATTTGCTTTTCCTTAGGGGGTTGCGGACACTTGTCCTTGTGATGTCCCAATTGGCCATAATTGAAGCACTTCCTATCCGCTGGCTTGGCCCGACAATTACTAGCATAATGGCCCTTCTTACCACAACTGAAGCACTCCACATCTTGCTTATTCTTTTTCTTCTGGCCATCCTTAGCCTGATTCTGCTTTCTCTTATTCTGAGAACCACCTTTGCCTCCACCACTAGCTTGTGGCTTTGGCTCATCCTCGGATGCAACCTCAGTCTTCGGCTTAGGGTAGAGACTTTCCGACCTTAACGCTTTCCCCACAATCGATTCAAACGTCTCATCGATGTGGTTAATAAGTTTTTCCCCCAAGTACTGATCCAAACCAGTTATAAATTTCTCATTCTTTTTCTCGGCAGTATCTATAAGAGATAACCCATATTTTGACAAAGTATCAAATTCAGCAATATACTCCGAGACAGCCCTGCCATTCTGCTTGAGCTCCAAGAATTTCTTAAACAACATTGACTTCTGAGCAGCTGGAATGAACTTCTCGCTAAAGCGAGCCTTAAACTGCTCCCAAGTAATCTGATCTTCGGGAGTAGCTGCCTTTATAGCATTCCACCAATTCATTGCCCGCCCTTGCAGCTGACGGGACGCTAGCTTCCTCTTCATCGCATCCTCGATACCCAAATCCTCGAAGATACGTTCGCAACTATCCAACCAATCTTGGACATCTGTAGCCGACTCCGTTCCGTGGAACGGCTTCCCACCAAGGCTAGTATAATCCTTATTCAGCTTGGCGAAGTCGACTCTTGGCGCCTGCACTATTGGACCACCACCATTTCCACCATTGGGAGCTGCCCTCTGCACATCTCTAAGCATCTCTCTCATGAGGTCAGTAAACATCGTCCTCATGTCAGCAGCATTCCCATTATTGGCTCCCCTACCAGCACCTCTAGTATATCGGCTCATCGTCAATCTGAAAAAGGAAATGATTAACGACTCCATAGTGGTGCTAGTGCAGTACGACTTCATCCTTATACTAGTAATAGTATATATATATATATAGCTTTTAAAAACCAAAGTAATCACAAATACGCTCTCTCGTATACGTATAACATCTCTCCCTGATAACTTCCCTAGGTTAACTACGCAACCTAGAGCTCTGATACCAAGTGTGACGCCCGCCTCGCACCAGCCTGCATTTCCTCCAAAAGTGCGCTGTACCCATGCCCGACTAGCACAAGACGGTCGTCAGAAGAAAGGAAAGAAGGGAATGAACAAATCAAGAAACCTGTAGAGTGTCTCACAGCGCATGGAATAAAATATAATAATAACATACTTGACACAAAACAGTCGAGACAGTGCATAAGCTGATAACTAAAATCAACATCAATCATCAAAGCAGCGGAAATCCAAATACAGCTTATTACAAATTTTCCAAATTTACTGTCTCTAAACAAAAGAAAGCTGAAGCAGAAGACACACCAACAATGCCCAAGCGGTGATCTTCAACAATACAGGGAGAATACTATATATATTACGTGGAAGCCTCCTGCTCGTCTCCGGATCATCTACCCGCGCATCACCAGCTAACCTGTCTCTAGTCTGCTCGTGTGAGCACCCAGAGTAATAAGAGGAGACATAAAACTCTGGGTCAGACATAAAGCCTGGTATGAGCGATAAGCATCTAAATAGAATAATAACAGGTATACTAAGCCATACCTGAACCTGGACCTGCAACCAAAGAGTTAGTACCACATACCGTACAATACTCCAAGGTGCCATAATAAATAGTGTAAGAATACGGGGGTGGGGTGTGCATGTCAAAATGAGAGCAAACAGATCATCCATAGCAACCATCCTCACATCCCTCACTCAGTGCGTAAAGCGTACGACATCTACCACTTTGGAACACTAGACAAACTGAGGTAACGACGAATCCCGACTTGTAGAAACCCTGCTGTGACCAAGACAAACACTTGGAGTCATGACCAAACATTTCAATGACCCACTTCATTGGTCGTAGCCCTTGGTTCTACCAATGCCATAATGGCCCTGAATCCGCCTTCGTATCTCCTACCATAGTGGTCCAAAGCTATAGGTGTCGATAACTCCTTGGCACGCGTCCCGCAGCAAAGCCCAACCATGAAGCGAACTCGTTGATTCCCATCCGAACCCTGAGCTCTAACCTCTCATTTGGACTTCCTTTGCATCTCGGGTTTGGTTGAATTGGAGTGGGTCTTCAGAAAAATTGTCGTACAGTAACAGTCATAGAACTCGGTTCGGTTCGGTAGCGTCGGTTCGGGTCGGTCCTCTATCCTTGCCATCTTCCCTTTGGTTCGGGTCGGTTGCTTCACTCCGGGTCGGGTCGGGATCCTCCTCCTCCGGGTCGGGTCGGGGTGCTGTCCTCCTCCAGCTCATGCTCCTTTTCCAATCAGCTCCCTCGTTCCTATCTAATCCGATCCGATCCGATCACCTCGCCTTACTCTAGTCGTATCCTTCATCTTGAGCCGATCCGATTTGGCTTCTATTACCCTTCCGATCCGATCCCCTTGTCCACTCCAACCCTAAGGAAATGGCCTTCCTTCTTGCCACGTCTTCTATGTGCTAAACTCCGGTTCGGGTTGGATTTCCTTGCCCAGTTCACATGTCCGATCCGAGCCTCCCCCATCCGATCCGATCCGAAGCTCTGCACAGCTTTCTGCAACTTTTTCCAGCAACTTGTTTACGCCATTCGACGACGTTTTTGACAAATCTAACTATTCTAATCAATTATAATTCATGTCAAACTGTCATAGCAACATATAACATCAATTACAAACACCATAACAACAATTCAAATGAACCAAAATGGATCAAAAGTGGTTAAAACCTCACATTTTCCTATAATCCTTCTTAATCATGTTTAAGCATACGATTAGCAAAACACATCGAAATTAACCCAAATTTCTAACAGAGCCTTAAAACATTATTTTAGAATTTTAAGAATTTTTCCAGAATTTATTTACGTATAAATTCGCTAATCTTCACTAATTACCCTTAATCACCGTAATTAGTGCAAAAACTATGCAAATCACTCACCTTGGCCACAAATGAAATTCTCAGAACTGAAACTCCTCTGGTTTGGGGAGAATACTGATGTCTAACAGCAGCTCAAACCTAGCTTTGGTGCTTTTTCTCCTTAATTTGGTGTTGCTAAGCCTAATCTTCAATTAGAGAGTGATTTGGGGTGTTTTAGATGTAGGAAGCCATTACTAAGGTCTCAAGGAGGTTTGTGGCGGCTCAAAACTGAAATGAAAATGATAACCTAACCCTAATCAGTCCTCCTATACCTCTAAACCCGAAATTCCCCTTGGGCCTAGCTGCTAATCACCCGGTTAAGCCCAATTAAGCTGTTTTTCTCCATCTGAAACTTGTTTCAGCCATATCTCCCAAACGGTAAGTCCGTTTGGCTAATGTGACCACTCTACGGAAAGAGAAACCATCATCCGAAGCCAATGGAAGTGGTTTCAGGTCAAAATTCCTTTCCAGTCAAAAGTTATGGCCAAAACAGTGCCAACCAGGGGTAAAATGGTCATTTAAAAATCGAGAAAAATCATGAACATGGGAAATGACCCCAATAGTCGTCTCCCAAAGTTACATGACCATACGACTTCGTATGTGAAAGAAATAAATATCCTACGATCCCATGATGCGTAGAACGCGGGTCGTTACAAAGCATGTTTTCTCGTAAAGATAAGTTAAATCTTTAATATGGTTTGGGTTAAAAGTTTGGGATTAATAAAGCTAATTAAACTTATCAAAATATAAGGGAAAATAGCTACGGAGTATTACCAGTTTTGCCCCATGGGATGGTTAGGATGGGAATGGGAAAATGATTTAAGTAAAAGAATATTCCAAAGTGGAATGAAACTCATAATATCCTAGTATATCTACATTGGTTTTATAGATGCGCTGGTTATGTCAAAAATATCGGGTGTAACCCATTCTGAATAACTATACGATGAGAATTGAAGATATCTGAAGATGGTGTTGAAGATCAAGAATCTTCACGTCGAAAGGATTGACCTGCTTATTTTCTCTTTATTGGGTTGCTCTGGTATTGAGATGTTTATTGTGGCGGCATGACCAGACGTACTTGGAGAATTTTCGGAATGCAGGGGCCTCTCTCCTTTATTGGACAAGGAATAAGGTGCCTTCAGTTTCGTTCAAAACCCAGAAAGAACTTATATTGAATGTACGCATGACATTGTACTTTACAACATACTAAATTGGTTTCTACTGATGATATATCAGTTGGTGGCGGGGGATCTATCCTCTTAGCATAAGACCCTCCCCTGAGAAATATGTACTCAGATGGTAGTATATTAAGAGATACCGGTTATATGTTGTGAATTTGCAGTGTGTCATGCTAAGTGTTGAGCTGTTGATAATCAAAGCATGGCTAATATAGCATATCTTTGTGTGGAAACATGATTGGAGGCTTCACAACTCGAAAATGACCAAAATAGGATGTGTGCAGCAAAGTTATGAACGTAATGTTCCTTCTAGATAGACGATGATGTTATGGTATGGAGCCCTAGAAATTTGCTTATGTGGATGATAGATCGAGGTGCCTCGGATAAAGGTTAGTCACAACTGGGGACGTTATCATCAGGGTTAACCCGAACTCCGCCTAGTCAAGGGGTGGACCAGCTGCGAGAGCACGGGGGCAGTTTAGCTGTTAGGAACTTCCCTCTGGATGTGTACCTACCCGCGGAAAAAGGAAGAACCTTTGCTAGGTCATTATTGGAATCCAACCTCCAATACAAACCTTTACGGTTTAAGATTTAAACCCATATGGCGACATAATGGGATGGATAATTATACCGTGTATGATCGATACATTTACTTGCGAAAGATATCTTCAATAGACACTAATAATAATATCAAAAATGTTTTCTCGTATTAAGCATATTTGATTATCATGAGGTAAAACTTATTACTAATGGTGTGCGCTTGCATTGTGTGATGTAAGTCTTATGATAACTTCATTTTTCAAAGAAAACACATGCGTGAATTTCTATAAAACCCCTTTATGATTATTTGATATGTTTATGGGTTTTTATCTACTTCTCAAGCTGATTAACCCATGCCCGAATCGAGTGATTGACACTCGGACCAGATCCGAGTGTATTTCAGGTTTAGACAGGATTCGAGGAGTTCTCAGACGATTCCAGAGGAGCTGCATGCTTCGTCAGAAGGCAAGGCGTATTCTACTATCTATACTTGGATGTCATGGTTGTATTATGTAAGGATGGTGTTTATAACTATCCATGATACATTTACTTTGATTATTTACATGTTTTTCCACGGTAAATTTATATTGAATATTATATTTGTCCTGTTCCGCTGTTAGATTCTATTATTGTCTATTATTCATTTTTATTGTTCTACTCCAAGAGTTTCGAGTTGCTTCACTTTTAGTCATGGTACAAAAACACCTGGTAGGTGCTATATATCAACTTCTGAGCGTTGGAACTCGAACTCACCCATAAAGATCTGGGGATTTGTACCATTTGGACTTAACTTGTTGTGGTTTATGGTCGGTTCAACGGGCGCGGTCCGGATGGGTCGTCACAGGACCAGTCCATATCTATAGGAAGATTAATTTTTCTCCCATTCGATTGAAAAAATTATCGGTTTCTTTGTTTCCATCGAAAAGCATCATGCACTCTTCTCTATGTGTTGTTATGTTATTTCCTGGATGTTGACTTTCTTATATATGGTATTCATTCCTTGCTTATTTCGGTACTTATGATTTTTGTTGATGCTTATATAAATGTTGTTCTTTTAACAACCCGAAATTTTGACAATCAATAAATTAGTTATTTCATTAGATTTTTCAAAAGTATGAATTCATGCAAACTATAACACCCCATGTCCATTAATGTCACTTATAAAGTGAATGCATCAATGTTCATGAAGCATTATTGTTGTATAGAACAGATAAATTACAAGAATAAATAAATAAAACAACATCATAATTCAAAAACAAGCTTACATAAGTAGTATCCAAAACCATTACAACAGGATCAGTAGTCTTTTCCAAAAACTTCAAAGTACATAAAGAAGCAAATACTTAAATAACATAAATGCATAAATCCCCACTGAGCATAAGCAAAGCCATAAAGATGAGAGTGTCCAAAGCGATACATCTACTCCTTTTAAGCAACTGAAAGAAATCGGCACTAAGCTGTAGTATTCCCTCCTTGCAAACCTGATTAGGGGAAAGGAAAGAAAAGAGGTGGAAACAAACCGGGTCAGACATAAAGTCTGGCGAGTCCAGTAATTTTAACAAATAATAGGTAAGGTAAATGATCAAGACATAAATAGACATCATGATATGGCTGTAAGATAGATAAGGTAGATAAAAAGGATGGACAAGATGATTTTGTTCCAAAGTACTAAGACAATCCTACACTTTGGCTAAGCGAACAACCCTCCAAGTACTGACCCCGAAGATCGAAGTCAACATCAGACTAGCAACCAAAGGACTATCCAACTCAACCAACATGTATTTCGTTACACCGCACTTTTGCTAAGTTACACCACATTACTTAATTACACCGCACATTACTAATCCCTTTTTACTAGAGGTTGATCCCTTCCCACTAACTGTACCCACATGGCAAACTTGGTAGTCACTTGTACCTAGCTGCTATCGTAGGTGCCGGCTTGCTCCTACCACCGCTAAGGTACCCTTACTCTACCCATTTGATCGGCTCCCTAAAACCTGTAGGCACCCATGCCGGCCCCATAGTGGGATGTATCACTCCCCAAAGTGGCAACCCCGATACCAACGTAAAATGCACGGTCATACCTGCACGATGCAACAACGTCTTACCTACCAGCCCGGACCCATGCACGCACATGAACCCGTTGGACTTGCGTTGCCACCGCTATTCACGTTTTGACCTCTTATATTCAAGCCCAGTAAGCGTTCCCCAACCCCGGCCTAGTACCGGCCCAATTAGATACTCAAACGGGTTACTGGTTGAAACGGGTCCCCATCCGACACAAGCCTCCCACATATGCTTGGCCCCTACTAGGTTTTTCCCCCACTTAACCATTTTAATTTAAATATCCATGTCTTACACATGCTACGGTTAAGTCCATACTTACATGTCATAATTTACATGTCCAATTTTATTCCGGTTAAGTCCATATTTACATGTCATAATTTACATGTCACCCTACTTAACCCTCTAACCATACCCATGTCTTATTATGGTTAGTATTCTTTAATTCATTCCTTATGACGAACGATGCATGACCTCCCACATTAGACCGAACACTTTGTGGCCGCTGGATTTGCTGGGCAGTTCCGGGCAGTCTTACGCCACAAACCGGGTCTAACCTCGTGTCTTTAACCGTTACGCCTACAATTCATTCCTTCGACCTCTCACATTTGACGTCCAATTGTGACCGCTGAATTTGTCGGGCGGTTCCAGGCAGTCTTACGTCACAATTGCGCCTAACCTTGTGTCAAAGGTTCATTAACATCGTATTTCACCCATACCCAATTTTTATGTCATATATATCTAATTAAACATATAATCATGTCTGTAATATTGCCTATTCCAAATTGTCACTAATTACACATTAATTAGCCTCAATTACAAATTTACAATTTTAGGTAATTTCATCGATTCTATACAATTCATACCAAATATGCCAATTACATATATATATCCAAATATTCCAAAATATACAATAATACCCAACATCCAATTTTCCATGTAATTCCAATATTCCCCATCGTTCCCACGTATTCGCATTCGCGCGTATTTTTAGCGTAGGCTCGAAAGTAGCCTATATCCAAAAATTAAAGGAATAGGGATAGGAAGAGAGAATCAAATCGCAGAAAATTGGAATTAACACAACATCATGAAATAAAGGGGCATATAAACTGGCATAGAGGCATAATGACAGATTCAACATGAATAAACTGATAAAAGGTATGAACTTCACATAGAAACTTAGGCATATGATGATATGGATCAAAAGTTGAAAACTTGGATGAGATTTAAATTACATACATACATATGAATCCTCTTTACAACTTCATCATGTTACTTTTAATCCCATTATATTGTGAAAATCACCGTACACACCTTTCGTGGTTAAAGAATAGAATTATGCACTGAAATTGGTGTAGAAACGTTGAGGTGTTGCTGATTTATCTTCTTGAATTGTTGTAGAAACTCTAATCTTTAATTTGAGTTGAAGTTGAATGCTTACAACTTGAGTTAGAGGCGGCGGTAGGGTTCAAGAGAGAGTTTGGCAGCATAATGGTGTCTTAGAAATTATTTATGAATTAGGGTTAGGTCTTAGGGTGTATATATAGGCGTAGGAAGTTATTTAGACCTTAGGATTAACCCTAAAACTGATTTGGACCATCAAAAATCATACCAGGCCCAAAAATCGCACTAGGAGCAAAACTGGCCGAACCAGGTTCGACCTCCCAAAGGAGGAGGTCGACCCCCAGGTCGACCTGGGGGCACCCAGGTCGACACCGTGGTTGACCTCCTCCCTTGGGAGGTCGACCTCCCTGGTCGGCCTACTCACATACATATATATATATATATATATATATATATATATATATATATATATATTCTTCTTGTTATCTTCCGATGGTCATATCTCCTTCGTTCGTACTCCATTTTTCGAAAACTTGGACTCTATTCCATGTAGAATTCCGAGACGAACGCAATGGTGCAACCCATTTCCCTTCATTCCTCTTTTAAAAATTAAGTGTTCTTAAATTTAGTTAATTTGATCATTCAAAATTCAGGGTGTTACCTTCTCCCCTACTTAAAGGATTTCGTCCTCGAAATCTCTAAGTCAAGAAGAACGTATCCTACCATCCAATCATCCATCTACTCAACCATCAACCACAAGCAACCATTGTCCTTAAAAAAATTCTAACGCTTTTCATGTACATATGCATAGTTTGTGTATTTGTTAGTATACTAACGTAAAATCAGGCGGTCCACTGATTCAGTCGACCTCCTTAATGCAAATAATGATGGTGCCATGTATCCATCATGTAAGCAAAGAACCCTATACATATCATTACTACATGTGTGCACAACCATTCATTTAAATGCAACATCCATATGATACACACATTCAATGTACATTCATTTTACTAAATACATCCATTTATATGCAATATGCAATATGAAAGTGACTGAGCCAATCTAGTGCCTAAAGTGTGTGTATATGCATCCATGAGCAACCACTAGCAAACAATTGCATCCACATGCATCCAACATACATAACATGTCTCAAACACATGTTTCAACCGTAGGACTACCCTATCTAAAGGTCAAAGATACTAGCGAGAGGACATACTAAAGATAGAACAAGTACAAGTTAAGCGATAAAGGAGAAATTAAAAGACATACCCTCAAAAAGAAAAGGGTACAATGAACGCATCTTCTCTTCCGTCTCCCAAGTAGCGTCGCTCTCATCATCTCCCTATTGCACTTTGACAAGCTTGACCTCTCGATTCCTCAACTTCTTAATCTCCGACCCAAGAATGCATGTAGGTGCTCGTTGAATTGTCGCATCACGCTCTATCTCCACCTCTCTAAGCAAGCTCGGCTCTACCACTTCCGCGGTCTCATGCAAGCACTTCCTCAAATGTGATACATGGAATACGTCGCGTACACCACTAAGTCTCTCGGGAAACTCCACTCTATACGCCATCTGTCCAATCCTCTCCTTAATAGGAAACGGCCCTACGAACCTTGGTGCTAACTTCCCAACGGACCCAAAGCGAACAACATTCGGTAATGGAGACACCTTGATAAAGACCATGTCCCCAATATCAAACTCGAGATCTGTCCTCCTCTTGTCCGCATATGATTTCTGCCTATCTTGCACTGTCTTCATCCTCCTTCGAATCAAATCGATCTTTTCTGAAGTCTCTCTAACCATATCGGGCCCAAGTAAGATCTTATCCGTAGATTCCCACCAACATCTAGGTGAACGACAAGGCCTTCCATAAAGAGCCTTGAAAGGTGCCATGCCAATGCTAGACTGAAAACTATTATTATACGCGAACTCCACCAAAGGAAGATGCTCCTCCAATGTACCTCTGAAGTCTAAAACACATAGCCTCAAAAGGTCCTCTAGAATACGATTCACCCTCTCGGTCTGGCCGTCCGTATGAGGATGATATGTGGTGCTCAAACATAACTAAGTCCCTTCCGCCTCTTGTAAGCTGTTCCAAAACCCGCCAGTAAAGATAGGATCGCGATCGCTCACTATGCTAGAAGGAACACCGTGCAAACGAACTATCTCTCGAATGTATACGGAGGCTAACCATGGAGTAGTCCTCTTACTCTTCACGGGAATGAAATGGCCGCTCTTAGTAAGTCTGTCTACCACGACCCAAATCCCCGTATTATCCTTCCTCGATCTCGGCAACCCATCAACAAAGTCCATCGAGACACTCTCCCACTTCCATTGTGGGATCTCCAATGGGTGAAGCAACCCATCGGGCTTCTTTTGCTCTGCTTTTACTTGTTGGCACACCAAGCATCTTGCGACAAACTCGGCCACATCCCTCTTCATACCGGCCCAAAAGTAAACTCGTCTCATGTCCATGTACATCTTGTCCCCGCCGGGATGAATGGTCATCTTCGAACGATGTGCATCATCAAGAATGGTCTTCCTCAAGTTTTCATCCCGTGGTAAACAAAGTCTACCGTCACTACGTAACCAACCATTATCATCTAGGGTATACCTACTGAAATGGCTCGATGACTTCCCCCTTATTAGCTTCTCTACTAACTCAACCAACTGTGGGTCATCTCGCTGTGCCTCACTAATCTATCCCAAAAGCGTAGGTCTAACCTCTAAGAATGCTAGCAAACCAGGTACAAAGTCAATGGATGGCCTAAAGTCAAACGTAGAGATGAACTCTAAGCTTCGTCGCTCAACAAACAACGGACTCAAGGACAACCTTTTCCTACTTAAGGCATCTCCAACACTTCCCCAAGATGTAGGGCATGCTCTTCCTCGCTCTTAGAAAAGATCAAGATGTCATCCACAAAGACCACCACAAATTTATTAAGATACTACCTAAACACCCTACTCATCATGTCAACAAAGTATGCGGTGGCGTTTGTCAAACCGAAGGGCATCACAAGCCACACATAGAAACCGTCCGGAGTCCTAAAGGCAGTCTTGTCTATGCTATCCTCAGCCACTCTCAACTGATGGAAACCAATGGCTAAGTCCAACTGCGAAAACACTGAGGCGCCAACTAACTGATCGAAGAGATCGTCAATCCTCGGCAGTGGGTGCCTATTCTTCTTAGTAAGCCTATTAAGTTCTCTATAGTCCACACAAAGTCTAAGGGACCCATCCGCCTTCGTGGCAAATACTACTGGAGCACCCCACTACGTCTTATGAATCCCTTCTCAAGCAACTCCCCTACTTGTTTATTGAGCTCCCTCCTCTCACGAAGAGCCATGTGGTGTACTGGCAGAGATACTGGTTTGTATTGTCTACAAGATAAGTACGAAAGTCTATCTCACGTTTTGGGGGTAGACCCCTCACCTCATCGAAGACATCAACATATTCACGGACTATACGAACAAAATGTAAATCATCACTGGATGCGTTAAGTGACTCAAGATAACTATGCATCACCGATCCTCTAGAGTCACAAGAAATATCAAGGGACTTTCCAATACGAGTCAACAATTTTACTACCCTTCATTCACAATCTAGGATGGCACCATATCTGGCTAGCCAATCCATCCATAGAATCAACCCATAGCCCATGAAACCAAGCACAAAAGCATTACATTCAAAACCAACGCCTAAGATAGACAATCTCAAATCCCTACAAACCATGGATAATTGAGCCGACCCACCAATAGGATTTGAGACTACAATGGGATCTACAATGAGACTAGTATTTAATTGCAGTGTTTCAACTAATGATGTAGAGATAAACGAATGTGATGCACCAGAATCGAATAAAGTATGGACAGGATGATCAAACAAGAAAATCAAACTTTCGAGAGAAATTTTTCTACCTTCTTCCTGTCCCGGAGCCATGAGAGCGTGAACCTTCCCTCCCGAAGTAGAACCTGCCCTCTGCCCTTGCTTCTTAGGATAGTCCTTCACAGCATGACCCGCATTACCACAATGATAACAAGCGAACTTCTTCTTCTTCTTACTATCTTTCTTCAAATGGCCGGGAATCCCACAATTGTGACACTTCCTCTTTTCTTTACCACCTTTCTTTTCTTATTGGGCATTCTTTGGATCCTCCTTCTTATCTTGCGGCCTAAAAGTACTTACACCCTTCTCTTCTTCATGCATGTATGCCATATCAACAAGCTTTTCATACGTAGCCACCATTGGAATGTAGGACATAGCCAAACTGTGAAGCAGTTCATTTAGGCCCTTTGAAACCTCAAGGTCTTCTTGTGAGGCGTATTCACCAACTCTAGCCCAAATCTCGCCAACTTATTAAATTTGATCACATACTCCTTCACGGTCAAGTTTTTTTGCTTCAATGTCAAGAACCTCTCCATGTACATACCCTCCTCAGCTTGAGAAACGATTTTCAACTCAAACCTTCCCCTAATCTGCCCACGTCTCTACAGCATGCTCTCAATTAGTAACCTCCCACCAAAATGTAGCCTCGTCCTTCATCAACCAAGCAGCCAATTGGACCTTCCTACAATCGTCCAAATCGAAAATGCCAAACAGATCCTCCACTTCTTTCAACCAATTTCTAGCTTCAACGAACGTTTTAGACCCACTAAAAGGTTTTCCACCCATCGAACAAAAGTCTTTACATATCTTGGAGAAAGCATCTCCACGCGGAGGAATGACTGGAGCTGGGGGAGGAGGAAGAGGAACGTCGGCCGGACCCACGGCAGCAGCCCTATCCTCGAGATATTGACGGAAACAACCAGGTACGTGAACACCCTCTGGTATCTCAGATGCTCCAGACATGCTGAAAAGAAAATGAAAGAGTTTCAAAACAAGGGATGCGAAAGAGAGATGTATGGCTTGCGGGGATTATGCTCTTTAAAGTAAACTTTCCTTGAAAATAGCTTCTTTAAAACAAGTTTTTGAAAATACTTTCTAGGAAAATAATCCTTTTGAAAACACTTTTCAAAAATTTTATCTGTTCTTGTAACCATAGCTCTGATACCACGTGTAACACCCCATGTCCATTAATGTCACTCATAAAGTGAATGTATCAATGCCCATGAAGCGTTATTGTTGTATAGAACAGATAAATTACAAGAATAAATAAATAAAATAACATCATAATTCAAAAACAAGCTTACATAAGTAGTCTCCAAAATCATTACAACAGGATCAGTAGTCTTTTCCAAAAACTTCAAAGTACATAAAGAAGCAAATACTTAAATAACATAAATGCATAAATCCCCACTGAGCATAAGCAAAACCATAAAGATGAGAGAGTCCAAAGCGATACATTTACTCTTTTCAAGCAACTGAAAGAAATCAGCACTAAGCTGTAGTATTCCCTCCTTGCAAACCTGAGGGGGGGAAAGGAAAGAAAAGAGGTGGAAACAAACCGGCTCGGACATAAAGTCTAGCGAGTCCAGTAATTTTAACAAATAATAGGTAAGGTAAATGATCAAGACATAAATAGGAATCATGATATGGCTGTAAGATAGATACGGTAGATAAAAAGGATGGACAAGATGATTTCGTTCCTAAGTACTAAGACAATCCTACACCTTGGCTAAGCGAACAACCCTCCAAGTACTAACCCCGAAGATCGAAGTCAACATCAGACTAGCACCCAAAGGACTATCCAACTCAACCAACATGTATTTCGGTAGACCGCACTTTTGCTAAGTTACACTACATTACTTAATTACACCGCACATCTACTAGTCTCTTTTTACTAGAGGTTGACCCCTTCCCACTAACTGTACCCACATGACAAACTTGGTAGTTACTTGTACCTAGATGCTACCGTAGTTGCCGGCTTGCTCCTACCACCGCTAAGGTACCCTTACTCTACCCATTTGATCGGCTCACTAAACCCCTTAGGCACCCGTGCTGGCCCCACAGTGGGGTGTATCACTCCCCAAAGTGGCAACCCCGATACCAACATAAAATGCACGGCCATACCTACACGATGCAACAACGTCTTACCTATCAGCCCGGACCCATGCACGCAGATGAACCCGTTGGACTTGCGTTGCCACCGCTATTCACGTTTTGACCTCTTGTATTCAAGCCCAGTAAGCGTGCCCTAACCCTGGCCTAGTACCGGGCCCAACTAGATACTCAAACAGGTTACTAGTTGAAACGGGTCCCCGTCCAACACAAGCCTCCCACCTATGCTTGGCCCCCACTAGGTTTTTCCCCCACTTAACCATTTTAATTTAAATGTCCATGTCTTACACATGCTACGGTTAAGTCCATACTTACATGTCATAATTTACATGTCCTATCTTATTTCGGTTAAGTCCATATTTACATATCATAATTTACATGTCACCAACTAAACCTTCTAACCATACCCATGTCTTATTATGGTTAGTATTCTTTAATTCATTCCTTATGACAGACGGTGCATGACCTCCCACATTAGATTGAACACTTTGTGGCCGCGGGATTTGTCGGGTGGTTCCGTGCAGTCTTACGCCACAAACCGGGTCTAATCTCGTGTCATTAACCGTTACTCCTACAATTCATTCCTTTGACCTCTCACATTAGACGTCCAATTGTGACTGCTGGATTTGCAGGGCGGTTCGGGCAGTCTTACGTCACAATTGCGCCGAACCTCGTGTCAAAGGTTCATTAACATCGTATTTCACCCATACCCAATTTTCTGGTCATATATATACCCAACTAAACATGTAATCATGTCTATAATATTGCCTATTCCAAATTGTCACTAATTACACATTAATTAGCCTTAATTACAAATTTACAATTTTAGGCAATTTCATCAATTTTATACAATTCATACCAAATATGCCAATTAAATATATATCCAAATATTCCAAAATATCCAATAATACCCAACATCCAATTTTCCATGTATTTCAAATATTCCCCAACGTTCCTACGTATTCGCATTCGCGCGTATTTTTAGCGTAGGCTCGAAAGTAGCCTAGATCCAAAAATAAAAGGAATAGGGATAAGAAGAGAGAATCAAATCGCAGAAAATTGGAATTAACACAACATCATAAAATAAAGGTGCATATAAACTGGAATAGAGGCATAATGACAGATTCAACATGAATAAACTAATAAAAGGTATGAACTTTACATAGAAACATAGGCATATGATGACATGGATCAAAAGGTGAAAACTTGGATGAGATTTAAATTACGTACATACATATGAATCCTCTTTACAACTTCATCATGTTACTTTGGATCCCATTATATTGTGAAAATCACCGTACTCACCTTTCGTGGTTAAAGAATAGATTTTTGCACTGAAATTGGTGTAGAAACATTGAGGTGTTGCTGATTTATCTTCTTGAATTGTTGTAGAAGCTCTAATCTTTAATTTGAGTTGAAGTTGAATGCTTGCAATTTGAGTTAGAGGTGGTGGTAGGTTTCAAGAGAGAGTTTAACAGCATAATGGTGTCTTAGAAATTATTTATGAATTAGGGTTAGGTCTTAGGGTGTATATATAGGTGTAGGAAGTTAATTAGGCCTTAGGATTAACCCTAGAACTGATCTGGACCATCAAAAATCATACCAGGCCCAAAAATCGCACTAGGAGCAAAACTGGCCGAACCAGGTTCGACCTCCCAAAGGAGGAGGTCGACCCCCAGGTCGACCTGGGGGCACCCAGGTCGACACCATGGTTGACCTCCTCCCTTGGGAGGTCGACCTCCCTGGTCGGCCTACTCACATATTTTTTTTTCTTCTTGTTATCATCCGAGGGTCATATCTCCTTCGTCCAGACTCCGTTTTTCGAAAACTTGGATTCTATTCCATGCAGAATTCTGAGACGAATGCAATGGTGCAACCTGTTTCCCTTCATTCCTCCTTTAAAAATTAAATGTTCTAAAATTAATTAATTCGATCATTCAAAATTCGGGGTGTTACACAAATGATGTAATTTGACCATGAAACTTTAACCATTGCGTTCATCTCGAAATTCTGGTCAACTTTCATATTTCGAGTTTCACGAATGAAGTCCATATGAAAAAGTTATGGACGAAATACGAAAACGGATGCAAAAATATAAACCAAAATAAAAAAATATATTATACCATATTAAACCGCCTTCCCTGATGATTGGAAACCTAGACGGTCGACCATTGCGGTCGATTTGCATTCAACCTTAGCGGTCGACCAACTGAGTGCTAAAACGCCCAGTGATGGCTAGGGTTAATAGGTGTAGTTTATATATATTATTATATAAACGTACGATGTTAATCAAATAAAATCTAGCGGTTCGTGGCCATTTCAACTCTTATAAATAAAGGGGTAAGGCCCCATTCTTTTTTGCATGTTCTGAGAGCAGCAATGAAGCTCTGTCATTTCCCTTTCTCTTGAAATAAATTCTAAAACAAAAATAGGTTCTTATATAATCAAACTCAAACATAAAAAATACAATTTGAAAGGGGTAATCTGATTCAAGTGGAAAAGGATATGAATTGGTTTATAGGTTCTTCTTCATCGGGTTTCTCCCCGCTTTTCTTATTTTCTTGCAAATCTACAAATCTGAAAGTATCCCCTTATCAGAGTAACTGTAGATCTATAAGAATTTAGAAATTGTAGGCCTAGAAGACTATTCAAATTTCAAATTTGGATGCTTTCAGGTAAGTGAGAAATTTATACACAAAGTATATAATAACCTGATTATTTCATTTATATTAGATCTGAAATGTATGTCTAATATTTAACAAATTTGTTTATAATTTTATTAAATCTGAAATAATGCCTATCAGATATGTTTATGGATACTGTAAAATCTGAGAGAATAAAATTGTGGTTTTAATAATATTCTTATTTTGCAGGCTTACCTAATTTTCATGTTATTGCCTACAATGGTGTTTAATATATTGTGGTTACTGCAAACACTGTAGATCTGGAAATCAGTCTCATAAAACACTATTAAGATGTAGTTTAATTCCAGATCTGTAGTTTCGGTGTTAAATGGTAATTTATATTATTTTGGTTAAAAAGATATAAGCCTGTTTTGTTCATTTTTGTTTGGGTTTTAACTTAGTTATTGTAAATATGCCTTTTTTTCTCTTTTTCAATAAAAATACATTATTTGAAATCAACCAGAAATATGTTCAAAAACAAAAAGGAAAAGGTTATGTAAATTCATGTAAAAATATAAATACATATGTATTTGTGTGTAGTTTACATCAACCATTCCAAGAACATATGCATATAATATATTTCTTATGGTTTGAAATATGTTTATTCTCTTTAAAATATTCAGGCATAATTTACAATAATTACAGTAGACAGCCTTTTGTAAGATTTAGAATCTTATTACAGAATTGAATGCAAAAAAGGACATTTGGTTATCATTTTGAACCAAAACGTTTAATTTAGTAATAATAATAAGAGAACAATAACTGCGTTAACTACACGGAATATAAATATGTATACATTATTCGTCCAATTTTACATAAACAACAATATATATTATAACGAATGTTTGTGTGTTTGAATGGTTTCCATTTTATGGAACTACTACATGAAAATTTAATACATAATCAATGGAAACATATATATTATGATCGTTATGCCAATTAATATAATTGATTTGCTATAAATAAGGCCATAAAGAAATAATAACTATTGAAACCACTGTTGATTGGGGAAAACAAATTGAACTAGGTAGTTAAGCCTAATAGTTACAATTTAAAGCAATGACTCGGGAATAAGAATTGCAACTCCAGTTAAATGTATAAACATTTCTTATAACATATATGTTTATATGTACATAATAAATCAAATTAAACTAAAATAAGAATGTTTAAGGAGTTACAATAATTAGGTTAGAAATAAAAAGGAACTGATATAATATTCCATTGTAGATTAATGTCTTAAGAAATTATGACTGTTAAGTCCATAAGTGACATTAATTATAATAAATGGCGTTTAAGGGGTTAATTAGCACCTTAGAAAATATTATCATTATGGTCATAAATGGCAGTAACTCTATTTAAAAAAAAGGGATTAATGGGTATTGATTGTCATTTTAAATACTAAGTCCAGTAAGGAAACAATTAAATAAATATTCTAGGATAGGATGGATATAACTTTCCCTATTTTATACTAGTTATTCTAGGACTAATAAGTAAAAGTTGGAACTGGACTTAGTAGGTTAATGATGTGAGGTCAGTTGCCTTATTCGACAGAAGTCTGCCCTTTCTAGCAATCGAATATATGTCCAGCTGATGTGAGATATCATTAACAAAGGAACCTGTCACGATAGTTAGTTTGTATACGTGTAGTATTTCCGTAAGTAGAAACTAAATGGGAATAACTCAATAATGTGACATGCTTTGGGATTAAGGTCTTCAGTGGTTAGATCCACCTATAAAAAGCTATTAAGTGATCACGTATCCCACCTCCTATGAATGAAAGAACTAAAGGCTAATTGGGTAAGAGTTCGATAATTTCCACGAGTAGTCTGCTTCCTTGGGTCTTAAGTGACTTGGATCTAGGGAGCCACTTGGGAATAGGTCCTCCAGTTAGGGATCTCAAATGGTGTACAAATCCTACCTAAACCTGGATTTACAAAGGTCCGATATGGTCATTCCATAGGGCTACCTATCCTACGGGAAGTATTAAGCGACTAAGAGATTATCCAATAAGGCCAGCTAGAAGGTGACGAGGGATCCACCACAGAAGGGCCTTAAATGACGTGCTATGTCCACCTAAACGAGTGGTCTTAAGTGGTTGCTTACTATCTCTCGCCTTATGCCGGGGCATACGTTTATATGCGTGAATGACAGAAACCTTAATTAGTAGGACCCGTAGCTAGTGTCCTCTCGTTTATATTAGCGCTGAGTAAACCATCGAGACGTATTACATGACTAATAGGTCCTCCTAGGGTCTTAATCAATCAAGAGGATCCACCCTTATCTATCATTTGATGGTGAAGTCTTAAGTGGCTAAATATATATACATAAATAACTAAACTTTGTATAACGAGCGAGTAGTTGAGAGCCTACAACTTAGTTTCGGTAATTAGTTAAATAATGGTTTTAAAGGTTTCATAAACATATGCGTAAACATTCTATCTCAATGTCTGTCGTTGGGAATGCTACCTTGGGTATAGTAGCTAGAGTTGTGCCTAAATGTTTACAAGGTTTCAATTACTAGCCTTGGTAGGCATATGTCTTTGGTTGAACCAAACGAGACACATCTATGTATTGAAAATTGTGTTGTACTCTTTCCATTCACAAGAACTTGTTGTTCTGACCCCCCCTCCTCATTACAATCTCCCAGGTTTCCTCGAGAGGGTCTGGTTTTCACATGTGTTTAAGTTTGGTTTTCGGTTCTCGTTCTCTCTCATGCTCGGTATTGACATGGTGACCAACTTTTATGATGTAGTTACTTGAGTTAATACTAGTCTATCCTATTTTGTTTCTGCTATGAGTTATTTTATCATACATGCAGGTGCCGAGTTTACATGCTCCATGCTTGGATATGTTCGGGTTTAGATTTTTTTTAAATTTGGGCCCAGAAAAGTGTGAGGTGTTACAACTCTTGTGAGCTAAAGACCCGTCCCTTGATTAGTGGCATAATCTCACAGAAATATTATTCAATTTCTTTTACTTGAGTTTTTTCATGCTAGTTTTCTAGACTAACCAATTTGTTATTCATTATAAAGCTCAAGTCAGACCGATCATGTTTGCAAGTTGTCATCAATCGAATATGGAGCTTGTGGAGTAGAATTATATGTTTATCTATTGTAATACTTTTGTTTACATTATAGTACATTTATCTAACAACATTTATAAGGTCTAAATTTTATAATAGTCCAGCTGATGGGATTTAGTTTTATCTATGATATATACATTGTATCATGGAGTGATAGTTTACATTTCATTATTATTATATATGTTATTGATTCCTCCGTGAGATTCTATATTTCTTTGATATATATTGTATCATGGAGTGAAAGTTCATTTTACAAACTCTATTTCTTTGCCAACCGCATATACCAATGCCATTAACATCATTTTTGGCTCAAGATTGCCAACTTCCATCACTACGGTATTAACACGGCTTACGAAGAATTTCAATAGTTCTCGGGGACCTTAAGCCATTCGAGATAGGGACATGATGTTTTTAGCCTTTGATGTATAGAACCTGAACTATTCCTTGAATTTACAAGCTAAATTTACAAATCATTTAAAAGACTTTGAGAGGAGTTTTGCTAGCTAAAATGATGTGATTCCCTCCAAAATAAATTGGAAAATATCAGCACTTTAGCTTGTCAGTTGCTCGAGCTCCATTCATGTGCTAATCAGACTTGAGGAGAAATAAATTAGGATAAGTTGTTCCGCTATATATTGGCAAGGCTGGAGGAGAGAATTTCTTAAGGTATTCAGTGTCTAATATCTTTTTTGTGAAAGTAGTTCGACTAAGAGAGAATCTCTAATGCTCGTCATCATCATTCTTTACCATGCACTTCTTCATTATCTTCTTAACCATCCTAGAGATGTACTTCTTATTAGTCTAATGCTCCACGAGGTAGGCATTGGTAGCTTTTTTTAAGCGCTTGACTGTGAGAGTGATTTTGTTGACCAAACTAAGGCTATATTCTTCCAGCATGTGGAGATTCCTCTTCAGTGGTGCTTTCTAGCTTTAGAGGAGGTTGTCTCGCGGGTTGAGCTACATTTAGCTTATTTCTCCTAAGAAAATTAGCATTAGTTTTGGAATCTTCATTCCAATATCATGATCATCACTTGAGACTAACATCCTATCCAAATCATCAGCTGCATTCACTAGGTAATCCGGATTACTTTCAATATTCCAATTTATAAGGAGAGTAACTTCATTTCTTTCAAAATTTTCTTGATTTGTGTCAGCAACGTACACTCCTTGTATTTCTCCCTAATTTATTCTAAGGTAATCAAAAGCAAATAAGTACACATTTTCCTCTAAGTCTATCTCCACTCTATTATTCTCCAAGTTGGTCCTTGCGGCTAATAACGCACCCATCTTGTAACAACCCGGAAAATCTAAGCCAATTAAATTTTTTTATTTTGGCGAATTTAATGAATTTTGAATATTTAAAATGATTTATTTTAAAAATAATGATGACGAGAAATTTATTTTTAATAGAATTAGAACGTATATATTTATATAGATCAGCGTTAGAATATAAATATTTATTTTAAATATAAAAGGAATTGAAAATGGCGCGGTAGTTCGAAAATTCGATTTCAAATTTCAAATGAATGTGAAGGATTCAAAATAAACTGGATTTTAGCGAAACAAGAAATATTTGAATCTGTTTAATCATATCTTTCCAACGAATCCGAAAAATTGAAATTCCATAGCGGGAATAAAAAGTTATACCCCGTTGAAAATTCAGAATAGTCGCTATGGAATTTTGAGCCCTTAAAAATGGAAATTTTGCAAACGACCTCTGTTTTCGACAAAACCACTTTTGTTGGATCTGGGGTGTCAAATTAGAGTTAGATTCCAAAATTCATAATTTTTTGAATCAACATGTGAGCGTGGCAAAGGAAAACGTGTTTGAACATTTTCAGTCAATTTGAATCGACAGGAAAATGGCCATTTTTCAAACGGTCTCGGAATTCGATGAAATTAGTTTTGTTAGGACCGTATCGTCAATACGACGTTAGAAATAATTTTTCTAGAATTATTGTGTGGCCCCGGTAAATTGAAATGTGCATTTAAATTGAATATACATAGATTTATATTTTGATTTAAATGGAAACTGATCGAAACATTAGAATTGGGTTACGAAACATGTCCCATTGTGTTTGGAATGGGGTTATTACGCTAGGGACGACAGTCTTTGGAGTCGGTTTAGTGATTGGATAAAAAAGTGAATTTATGAAAATTAAATAAAATAATTATATAAATAATATATATCCTCACCTTATCTCACTCTCTTCCCTCTTCTCTCTCATTTATCGGTCAAATTAAAAAAAAAACTCCAGCCGCCCGTCACCCCACCACCGGAGGACTGCCCTCCTCCCCAGGCATTACGCTTCCCCCTCCGACCATCCTCAAGCCGTCACCCCTATTCTCTCTCCCTCCCCTTTCTGATGTCGACCGTGGCCCCCTTTCTACACAAAACCACCACCTCCGCCCGCTGCATCGACCACCACCCACCGCCCAAACACCTTGCCTTCACCGCGACCGTCCAGCCACTCCCTAATGCCTCCATACGGCCTCCACCGCCACGTTCAACCACCAAAACCCCAAAACCGCCCTTTGTAAACCCTAGATCCGCCAGCAAAACCGCCCTTTGTAAACCCTAGATCCGCCAGCAGGGCTGCTGACCCGCCTGCGCGGGCCAAACGTGCCACCACCCCGCCTCATCAGCGCCACCGGTTAGCTTTCTTGGTATTTTTATTCATTTAAGTTATTAAAAAACACGATTTTTATTATATATTACGTATAAAAATGTGGTCTTTTATATGTGTATGGGGTTAGAATATAAAAATATGACTTTTATGTATATAGTAGAATAAAATTTTGATTTTTATATACATGGCAACATTATAAAGACATGATTTTATTTAATTAAAGACGTGATTTTTATTTAGTTAAAGACATGATTTTCATAAGTAAAAAGATAAGATTTTTAAATTTGAAAAGATTCGATTTTTATCATGGTAAAGATTATATTTTTATCGTAGTAAACGCGATATTTTTATATAGGAAAGTTCGATATTCTTATACATAGAAAAGATCGAATTTTTATATAGTTAATCACGTAGAAAAGATCGGAATTTTATATAGTTAATCACATAGAAAAGATCGGATTTTTATATAGTTAATCATGTAGAAAAGATAGGATTTTTGTTGTATAAACATAGTTATAAAATATGATTTTTATTTCATGAACATCGAAATAAAAATATGATTTTTACATATGTAGTAAAGGCGAGCACGACGAAGATTTTCTACATATGAAGAGTCACGGCGTTTGGTTTAGCTTCTCAGTGAGAACTTCTCACCTTAATTCTTGTTCTCTAGTTAAAAATATATACTAGGATGCAGACGGTGCTTAGCAGCACCTAACACCCATTGTCCACAGACCATGGACGACTTGTTTGTTTTTGTTGTCTGGTGAAAATTGATTGTGATGTGAAATGAATGGAAATATACTCATGTGTTGAAATAAATTATTTATTGTTAAAAATGTAAATTTAACGTGAATGTGAATAAATAAGTATTCCTTTACAAATCAGACGATTTTTTTATGTACACCTATTTGAAGGATATTGATTGGGACGATAGATTTTACACATCGCCCAACTGCACAAATAATAATCAGTGTTTGTTGATTTGAAACCCCACGCGGTGTTGGGGTGATATTTGGCGTACACTAATCCCAATTATTTAGTTGTATGTCGATCGATTGGTTGACAGACTGTGTAAGCGTTAATTATTTATATTTAATGCTTATGCAGTTTTGTGGTGCACTTTGGATGATGGTTGATTATTTATCATTGCTATTATATACATGTGTTGTATAGAATCCATATAAATAACATTATATGGTAATTGAGTGGGTCTCATTCCAAATTAGAAAATTAATTATATTCATGTGTTGAATAAACAAAATTGTCATGTGTTGACAATACTCATGTGTTGAGAATGTTCATGTGTTGAATAAAATATTTATACAATAAAATTCACATTTTTATTGTAAGTAAGAATGTATAAATATTTATGTTTTGAATAAAATATATATTCATGTGTTGAAGAAAATATTCATTTGTTGAATAGAATAACGAAGTTATTGAAATATATAAAGCGTGTTGATTAGATTTGCGCCATTTTGACGCGAATGATATTTATATCGATTATATGCATTTTATAATGAATATAGAAAAGGAAGTGATTTAAAAATATAATGTTTTGAAAATATTATCATTTATATATTAATGATATGGAATATTCAATTTTGATTTAAAATTGAATATGAAGTTGAAATTGTTTTGAAAATGAATTTAAACGATTTATAAAATACGTTTGGAATTGAAATCGACGAAATATATATAATGTATATATTACATATATTAAATGGCCTGAATAGAACGCACCGCGCCGCGGCAGTTCGAGAATTTCGACCATTGACTTCAAATTGATGTTACGGGAGATCCAACTGTCGGATTCTCCTGAAACCGGAACCGTTGGGTTCGTATCGAAAAGAGCTTTTCAATGAATACTAGAAATTTGAAATCTAATGGATGGATTTGGAATTATGTCCAAATCAAATTTGGAAAAGGTCGTTGTAAGTGCAGTTCGATGACCGTTATTGGAAATCGACTGGACAGGCCTTGATAAAATTATTAAAAATATCAATAATTTGTGTAAAATCATAATAAATGATTTAGAAGAATTAGGGTGAAAATCCCATATTTAAATAGGATAAAAATATATTTTTATCGAAATGAACTAGTTATGAACTAGAATTATAATCCATGGTTTTTGAATAAATAAATTGGATTTGAAGTGGTTTTGAAATAATCAGAATTTCCAATATACGAATTGGAATGGATTTGAATCGAAATTATCTTCGGAATATTTCGATGTTGGATTTTGTGACTATACAGATATGGTTGTGTAAATTTAAAAGATATATTTATATCGTTATTTCTAATACGATATTTGGTGGTTTCAGAATTTGATATTGAATATAAGCCGATATATTTTCTATTCAGAGCCTTGTATTTAATATCAAATGGGATTTTGGGTTCGTCGTGAATGGTGTCTTAAATAACACTGTTCTTGGACCCAGTTTATAAAAGAATAAATCTTTTAATTAAGATTTAGTGAAAATGTCCAGTTAATTAGTATTTAATTGGAATTGAATTTAAATTGGTTTTTGGGTTTATCATGAGCGGTGTTTTGAATAACACCTGTTCTTTAACCCGATTAATAATGGAATGTGATTTTGGGTTTATCATGAACCGTGTTTTAGATGACATTGGTTCTTTCACCCAGTTAAAGACAAGATATTGATTTTTGGGAAGATTAAAACTAAGTGGAGTTTTAATGAATCTTTAATTAGTTTAAAGTGATCGAGAATGGAGTATCACCAGTTTTTCTCCAAACGATGGTTAAATCTTTAATTAGATTTGAACGTGAAATGGTAATTAATATTTACCGATAACACCGTGGTGTTAGATATGGAGTATTACCAGTTTTGCTCCATGGGATGAATAGGTTGGGTTTGGGAAATTAAATAAAGGATTACTTTGGTGTGGTTCGCAAATCCCGACTAGTTTGGAAAACCTTAACACGGTTTGAAATGATATCCAAAGGAAGATTAAAGAATAGATTTAGAAGAATTTATCTTTGATAAAATTAATGGGAACCTTTCCCTAAGAATGTGAATATTTGAATAAAAGAATACTCTGAATTGGAATGAGGCGTATGTTGTGTTTGTGTAACATTTGTTTATTATATACGCGGGTTATTCGGAAAGGCCGGGTTTATACCCATTCTGAATAACCGATTCGACGATAAGTCGAAGATGAAGACGACGGTTGAAGACCGGAGGTCTTCACATTGTTTGGATGATTACTGATGATCTTGATTGGGCTGTACACCCAAGATGAGGGAATCAGTTGGTAATCGTCTAGACATACTTGGAGATCGATGGATATGCGAGGAATAAGGTTCCTCCGGTTTCGTTCAGACCCAGAACGAACTTGTAAATGGACTGTGTGTCTGACATTGGATTTTATTCTGTGTGATTGATTTCTATTAAATATATATCTGTTTGGCGACGGAGAATTTATTCTCTTGCTTAACACCCTTCTCTGAGACGTACGAGCTCAGAGGTAATATATTGATGGATATCAATCGCATGACATGAATTGCCTGTGTGGCATGCCTAAGTGGCAAATGATCAAGGCTTCTGTTGAAAAGTAAAGTCTTGTGGTTGATGATCAAAGCACGACATATGTGGCCTAGCTTTGCGTATGGCATTAATTCGCGAGCCTCACACCTTGGTATGAGTCAAAAACGGGATAAGGACCCAAGGAGTGCACGGCGTTTCTTTCTAGCTATGGGTGATGTCAGTGACCTACCAGCCCTAATATATATTTTATTTTTACCTGTGTGGTTGTTGGGATGCGAGGCGCCTCGGATATAGGTCCTATAGGACCGGAAACGGGTGTTCAAGAATAATTAATCCTCAAAAGTAGGAGAGAAGTGGCCTTGGAGGTTCCAAGGATCGCTGTGTGTGGTCCTGAGACATTTGCTAGAGTGTCCCAAACGAAGAGTAGCTTGCCCCTTACCTCGACTCATGACGGAAATCCAATTTACAATATGTGACTTTCGGTTTTATTTGTAGAGCCTAGTATGGCGACATAGTGGTACGGGGCACTTATGCCGTCTATAATTTATACATTATGATTGAAGTTGTTTTCTTAACTTATAGTAATAATAAAATATGAAATTTCACGTACCAAGCATTTTTGACTATTATAATGTAAAAACCCTATCCTCCGGCTTGTGTTGCATTGTGTAATGGGACCTGGGTCTTATAATAGCTTCATTTTATTTATTTAGCATTGCGCTGTTGTTATATGAACTGGTATTCTTGGGGTAAAAACCTGTTCCGTGTTATACAGCATGGTCCCTTGGTTTACCTAACTTTAAAATAAAGATTAATAACTGTTTTAGTTCTCACACCAGTCACATGACTGACCTAGAGTTTATTGTTTTAACCTAGACACTGGGTGCCCTTATTTTTCGCACGAGCAACTAGTAGTTTTGGTTTTGTAGATTTATATTCACAGGTTCCTGGTATATAGCTGAAGTGATATTCGGAAAGCTCTGTATCCATGTATTTCTTTCAGTTATGTTTTGTATTATTTTTTCGCTGCTATGTATTTAAATGTAATTTGAATCTCTGATTTTTTTTGATATATGATATTTATTCATACTCTGTATATTCTTGTATTCTGATGGAATTGTTGTAATAAACAGTGAAATGTTCTTCTGTTTGTGTTCTAATTTGTCGTGTTCTCAAAGCAATCCGGGGTTTCGAATGATCTTGGTCGGTTTAGTGATCGATTCAGTTCGAGCGAAATTCCCAGTTGTTACACATCTTATCCATTTTACTCAGTTTGCTTATGTTGGGTTTTGAGCAGCACCAAGAGTATTGTTAACTAGCAAAGCAAGAGTCCCTTCCATTGTATTTTGTGAAAACCCGTAACTTCCCCGTAAAGGAAAGCGGCGGATAGTTCGAGAACAAGCCACAGCAGAACGCAGACGAAAGAACATTTCATTGTATATTACAACAATGCACCAGAATACAAGAATATACAGAGTATAAATGAATAAATATTACACAGAAATATCAGAGATTTAAATTACATTTAAATACATAGCAGCGGAAAATAATACAATACACAACTAGAAGAGATATACGGATACAAAGCTTTCCGGATATCGTTCCAGCTGTAAACCAGGATCCTGTGAATATAAATCTGCAAAAACCAAAACTACTAGCTGCCCGTGTCAAAATAAGGGCACCCAGAGTTTAGGTTAAAACAATAAACTCCAGGTCAGTCATGTGACTGGTGTGAGAACTAAAACAGTTATTAATCTTTATTTTAAAGTTAGGTAAATCAAGGGACCACGCCGTATAACACGGAACGGGTTTCCTCCCAAGAATACCAGTGCATAAAACAACAGCGCAATGCTAAGTAAAGAAAAATGAAGCTGTTATAAGACCCAGGTCCTATCACACAATGCAACGCAAGCCGGGGGATAGGGTTTTTCTCTTATAACAGCCAAAGAATGCTTGATACGTTTAAAAACAAATCATTTGATACTATTATAAGTGCATAGTATATAAAACAACTTCAAATCATAAATATCAATCATAGGCGGCATGAGCGTCCCATGCCACTATGTCGCCATAAATAGGTTTACAAATAAAACCGCAAAGTCACGTATTTGGAAATCGGATTTCCGTCTATGAACCGAGGCAAAAGATAGTCCTCAACCGATTCGAGACACTCTAGCCCGCCCCTCAGGCACAGCCGCAACCGTACCTTGGATCGTCAGGGCCGGTCCACCGATGTGGATTATAATGCCTGAACAATGCGTTTCCCCGTCCTTTGGGGCGTAAATGAGCCAACGAATGACTCCATCGGACCCGGATCGTCCAATCAAACCGAGGCGCCTCGCAACAGCAACAACCACATAAGTCAAACTCGTCAGGGCGTGTAAAACCACTGACGCCACTTCTAGCTAGAAAGAAAACGCATGTCCCCCCTGAGGTCCGTCTCCCGTTTTTGGTTCATACCGGGTGTGATACTCGCGAATCAACGTTACACAAAGCTACGCCACAAAGGCCGTGCTTCGATCATCAACCACAAGACTTTGCTTTTCAACAGAAGCCTTGATCATTTGCCACTTAGGCATACCACACAGGCAATTCACTCCATGCGTTTGATATCCATCAATATATAACCCCTGAGCTCGTACGTCTCAGAGAAGGGCGTTAAGCAAGAGAATAAATTCTCCGCCGCCAAACAGATATATATTTAATAGAGATCAATCACACGGACTAAAATCCAATGTCAGACACACAGTCCATTTACAAGTCCGTTCTGGGGCTGAACGAAACCGTAGGCACCTAGTACCCCGCATATCCATCGATCTCCAAGTGCATCTGGACGATCACCAACTGTTTCCATCTTCTTGGGTGTACAGCCCAATCAAGATTATCAGTAATTATCCAAACGACGTGAAGACCTCCGGTCTTCGACCATCGTCTTCATCTTCGACTTATCGTCGTATCAGTTATTCAGAATGGGATAAACCCGATCTTTCCGAATAACTCGCGTATTATTTTAAATAAGTGTTACACAAACACAACATACGCCTCATTCCAATTCATCAGTCACTAACCGTAAATTAATCAAGAGAATAATTCCCCAAATATTAACCCCGAAGGCCGAAACCAACATCAGATCAATATCCAGACAACCATTCTGCTTAGCTAACCGACAGTTAGTTTCTAAATTTCACATTCATAGGGAAAGGTTCCCATTAATTTTATCCAAGATAAATTTCTTGAATTTAATTCTTTAATCTATTTTTGAATATCAATTCAAACTAGTCGGGATTAGCGAACCTTACCGAAGTAATCATTTGTTTTAATTTCCCAATCCCAACCTATTCATCCCATAAAGTAAAACTGGTTATACTTCATATCTAACACCACGGTGTTATCGGTAAATTCAATTACCATTTCACGTTTAAATCTAATTAAAGATTTAACTATCGCCTGAAGTAAAACTGGTGATACTCCATTCTCGATCTTTTCAATCTAATTAAAGATTCATTAAAACTCCACTTAGTTTTAATCTGTGACTGGGTTAAAGAATCAGTGTCATTTAAAACACGGTTCACGATAAACCCAAAATCACATTCATTAATTATCGGGTTAAAGAACGAGTGTTATTTAAAACACTGTCCACGATAAACCCAAAAATCAATATCAATTCAATCCCAATTAAATATTATTTAATTGGTACACTTCATTAAATCTAAAATAAAGAGATTTAATCTTTTCTCAACTGGGTTCAAGAACAGTGTTAGTCAAGACACCATTCACGACAAACCCAAATCACATTTGATATTAAATACAAGGCTTTGAATAGAATATATACCGGCTTATATTCAATATCAAATTCTACGACTAACAAATATCGTATTGGAAATAACGATATATATATATATATATATATATATCTTTCAAATTTCCATAACAACATCTGTATAATCACGAAATCCAACATCGAAATATTCCGAAGACAATTTCGATTCAAATCCATTCCAATGCAGTCATTGGAAATTTTGGTTATTTTCAAAACCATTTCAAATTCAATTTATTTATTTAAAAACAAATAGAATTATAATTCTAGTTCAAAACTAGTTCATTTCGATAAAAATCTATTTTTATCTTTTCAAATATGGAGTTTTTCATCCCAATTCTTTCTAAATCATTTCTTATGATTTTACGCAAATTATTACTATTTTTAATAATTTTATCAAGGCCCGTACAGTCGATTTCCATCAACGGCCATCGAACTGCACTTACAACGACCTTTTTCAAATTTGATTTGGACGTAATTCCAAATCCAACCGTTCGATTTCAAATTTCTAATATTCGTTAGAAAGCTCTTTTCGATACGAACCCAACGGTTCCAGTTTCAGGAGAATCCGACGGTCGGATCTCCCGTAATGTCCGTTTGAAATAAATGGTCGAAATTCACGAACTGCCGCGGCGCGGCGCTTTCTATTCAGGCCATTATATTATATATATAATATATATAATATATATTTCGTCGATTTCTATTTAAAACGAATTATATAAATAGTTTTAAAATTCGTTTTAAAAGCAATTTCAACTTTCATTTCAATTCAAATCAAAATTGAATTTTTCTTTATAAATTCGTTTTAAAATTCATTTCTATTCAATTCAAATTTCAATTCAATTTGAATTCATTTCAATTCGCTTTCAATTCAATTTGAATTCGTTTTCATGTCTATTCAATTCAAAGTGGTTTTCTATTCGATTCAATTCAAATTGGTTTTCTATTTGATTCAAATTCGTTATATATTCAATTGAAATCAAATTCGTTTTCTATTCAAATCAAATTCATTATATATTCAATTGAAATCAAATTCGTTATATATTCAATTCAATTCATTTCGAAATCGATAAAATCGATATAAATATCGTTCACGTCAAAATGGCGTCGACCTAATCAACACGGCTTCATAAATTTCTATTTTCAAATATTCTATTTCAAATATTCTATTTCAAAATAGTTGTTATTATCAAAATATTTCATTCAACACATGACCAATCTCAATGGATGAGTACTGTCAACACATGAACCTTTATTTTATATTGATAAAGATGTAAATTTTATTACTAAAATATTTCGTTCAACACATGACCAATCTCAATGGATGAGTACTGTCAACACATGAACCTTTATTTTATATTGATAAAGATGTAAATTTTATTACTAAAATATTTCGTTCAACACATGACCAATCTCACTGGATGAGTACTGTCAACACATGAACCTTTATTTTATATTATTCTTTATTTTCTAAATTGGAATGAGGCCCAATCAATCACCATATAATGTTAATTATATGGATTTTCATACATTACACATATATAATAGCATTGAAAATAATCAACCATCAACCAAAGTGCACTACACTGTATAAGCATCAAATATAGATATCTAACTCTTATAACAGCCTGTCAATCAATCGATCGACATATTTAATCAATCAGGATGAGTGAACTTCAAATTTCATCCCAACACCCGTGTGGGGTTTCAAACAATCAAACACAGATTTTAGTTGTGCAGTTGGGCGATGTGTAAAATTTATCGTCCCAATCAATGTCATTCAAATAGGTGTACATAAACAAACCGTCCGGTTTGTAAATGAATATTTTATTTATTCACATTCACATTAAAAATTATATTTTTAACGATCAAACTATTTTATTCAACCTATGAATTTTCTATTCAGTTCATTTATCAAATAAAATGTTATCTTTATTTTTCTAACTTATTTTGGAAAATTTCGGCGGCATAACGGCACGATACCAGAAACGGGACAAGGCCTAGCCTTATCCCCGGTCTAGTGAAGGCCCACGCCATTCACACATCAATCAAATTCACCAAACAACCAATTCAAATCAAGTCATCAAATTAATTTATGCAACCAAACAAACAAGTCCATGGTCTGTGGACGATTGTGTCGGGTGCTACTAAACACCGTCTGCATCCTAGTATATATATATATAACTAGAAAAAGAAATTGAAAGGTGAGAAATTCTCACCGATAGCTATCCAACTTCACGACACTTCATTAGCAGAAACCTTCGTCGTTCTCGCGTTTTTATCACCTTCGTTGCCCGTATTCTCTACATATGTAAAAATCGAATTTTTACTTCGCTATTCAATATAGAAAAATCACATTTTTTTTCTTTGCTGTTCAATATATAAAAATCACATTTTTACTTCGATGTTCAATATATAAAAATCACATTTTTACTTCGATGTTCAATATATAAAAATCACATTTTTACTTCGATGTTCAATATATAAAAATCTAATTTTTACTATGCTATTCAATATAGAAAAATCTAATTTTTACTATGCTATTCAATATAGAAAAATCTAATTTTTCTATGCTATTCAATATAGAAAAATCTAATTTTTCTTCATATAAAAATCAAAATTTTCTTCATATAAAAACCTAATTTTTAACCAATTAAAAATCTAAACTTTGACTAATTAAAGTTCTCAGTTTTAGCTGATTGAAGATCTCGGTTTTAGCTAATAAAAAAAAGAAAAAGAAAAAAAAAAGAAAAACGAGGACTCACTGGGGCTTGGCGGTCTTCAGGCGGGGGTGTGGGCGTCTGCGCGTTGGCCAGGTGTGTCAGAACAGTGCTCGACGGAGCTGGGCTGGTGCAGGAGGGTCTGAGCGTGGCGCGCACTTCGAGCTCGCGGATCAGGGAGGGTTCGAAGAGGTGGTTGGGTGCGAGGTGGCGTCGGCTTCGCGAGTTCGAGGGGGGGTTAGAGGCTGGAGGGCGATGGTCGACAAGAGGGGTGGGCGATGACGTGGGACGGCGGTGGAAGGGGGCGACGAGCTGCTGAGGAGGGATCGATTTCCTTTTTCAATTGGGGGCGCGGTTTCTAACGGGTTGACCCCGTATAAGCATTGACCTAGGGTTATAAAGGGGAGATAGGATTTTTTATATTTTATATATTAATATTTAATTTCAAATTTACTTTGTTAATGTTTCGACCTCCAAATCGTACCTACCGACTGTCGCCTCCAGTTAATTACCCTCATTCCGAACACAATGGCATATGTTTCGTAAGCCAATTCTATCGTTTCGATCAGTTTCCATCAAATTTACAATTAAATAATTATATTGAATTTTAAACGTACATTTCAATTTACCGGGGTTACATACTAACTAGAAAAATTCCAGAAAAATATTTTCTAGCTCCGTATTGACGATACGGTCCTAACAAAACTAGTTTCGTCAAATTCTGAGACCGTTGGAAAAATGGCCATTTTCCAGTCGATTAAAATCAACTGAAACTGGTCAAACGCGTTTTCCTTTGCCACGCTCACATATTGATTCGAAAAATTATGAAATTTGAAACCTAGCAATAACTTTGCATCACGGATCCAACAAAAGTGATTTCGTCGAAATCCGAGGTCGTTTGCAAAATTTCCATTTTTAAGGGCCTGAATTCCATAACGACTATTCAGAATTTTCAACTGGACATTTCTTTTGATTCCCGCTATGAAATCTTAATTTTTCAGATTCGTTGGAAAGATATTGTCAAATAGATCCTATGATTTTTGGTTTCACTAAAATCTGGATTGTTTTGCACCCGGTATGTTCAATTGAAGTTTGAAATCGAATTATCGAACTACCGCGCCATTTTCAATTACTTTTATAATTATATATAATTATTTATATTCTAACGACGACGTATATAATATATACGTTCTAAATATATTCAAAATAAATTTCTCGTCGATATTATTTAAAATAATTCATTTTAAATAATCGAAATTCGCTAAAATTGCCAAAATAAAAATTTTAAACTGGCCCAGATTTTCGGGTTGTTACATATTTCCAGAAGGTGTTATTGATTTTTTTTGTTCTCTTCTTTGAAGAAGCCATGATATAACTTGGCTTCTGGATTCATAGCGCAACTTTATGATTGTAACAACTCGCAAATTCTGAACCAATTTAAAATTTTTATTTTAGAAATTTTAATGAAATTTTATTAGTTAAAATAATTTATTTAAATAATAAGGATTAAAAATATATTTAAACCGAAGTTAGAACGAAAATTTTAATTTTAATTATAAAAGGAGTTAGAAATAGCTTGGTAGTTTGAGAGGTCAAATTTGAACTTTGACCGAATGTACCGGATTCAAAATTTAACGGATTTTAGTGAAACCAAAAATATTAGAATCTATTTAAAAATATCTATCCAACGAATCCAAAAAATCTAAATTTCATAGTGGGAATCAAAAGTTATGCCCAGTTTGAAAATCAGAATAGTCGCTGTATAATTTATATATTATTTAATATTGAAAATGGTCATTTTACAAACAACCTTTGTTTTCGATGAAACTACTTTTGTTGGAACCGAAATGTCAAATTATTGCTAGGGTCCAATTTTTAGAATTTTCTGAATTAGTATGTGAGTGTGGCAAAAGAAAATGTGTTTTGTTCATTTCAGTCAAATTTAATCGACTGAAAAATAGCCATTTTTCAAAAGGTCTCAGAATTCAACGAAATTAATTTTTTTGGGACCGTGTCGTCAAAACATAACTAGAAATAATTTTTCTGGAATTTTTAGGGGTCGTATGTTACGACCCAGAAAATCTGAACCAATTTAAAATTTTTAAATTGGCTAAAATAATGGATTTTAAATATTTAAAATAAATATTTTAGATAATGGTGATGAAAACTGAGTTGGAATCGACAATTGAATACGAATATAATTAATTATAATTATAAACAAGGCCTGAAAAGGCGCTGTAGTTTCGAAAATTGAATTCAAACTTTGTCGGACTGTACCGGGTGCAGAGCAATCCGGATTTTAGCGAAACCAAAAACATTAGGATCTAATTGGTAATATCTTTCTAATGAATCTGAAAAATCGAAATTTGATAGCGGGAATCAAAAGCTATGTCCAGTTGAAAATTCTGAATAGTCGCTATGAAATTCAGGCCCTTAAAAATGGACATTTTGCAAATGACCTCGGATTTCGACGAAACCACTTTTGTTGGATCCGCAGTGTCAAGTTATTGTTAGGTTTCAAATTTCATAATTTTTCGAATCAATATGTGAGCGTGGCAAAGGAAAACGCGTTTGGCCGGTTTTAGTTGATTTCAATCGACTGGAATTTGGCCATTTTTCAAACGGTCTCAGAATTCGACGAAACTAGTTTTGTTAGGACCGTATCGTCAATATGAAGCGAGAAAATATTTTTCTGGAATTTTTCTAGTTAGTATGTGGCCCCGGTAATTTGAAATGTACGTTTAAAATTCAATATAGTGATTTAAATGTAAATTCAACGGAAACTGATTGTAACGATCAAATCAGCTTGCGATACATATCCCATTGTGTCCGGAATGGGGGTAAAACGCTATGGACGACAGGCGGTGGGCCTCGTATAGAGGTCGTATGTAAAAGTCAACTTTTTGCAAAATTAAATAATAAAAAAAAAAATTAATTCCCTCCCTTTTACTTTCTTTCTGGCCCCCCCCCCCCCCGATTTCATAAAACAGAAAACAAAAAAAAGGAAAAGAAGAAGAACGGAGCAGCAGAGCCGCCGCCTCCACCGAAGCTCCGCCCTGACGACCCACGACCGCCGCGCCTCCATCTCCTCCTTCCCGATCCTCTCCACCTCGCGACGCACCCGAACCCCTCCACCTCACGACGCATCCGCCCCCCCCAGAAGCCATCGCGACGCCGATTCGAGACCCCTCCGCTTCGCCTGCTCCTCCTCCTGCCGCCGACGTCTTCTTCCGTCACCCCCCTTCTTCGCAGATTAATGTAAGCTGTTTTTTATTTTATTTTTATTTTAATCTGAAAATTTCGATTTAGGGTTTAAATCTGAAAATTTCGATTTAGAATTTAAAACTGATTTTTAAAAAAAGGTTTAAAACTGATTTTATTTTAGAACTTTAAAAAGGTTTAAAACTGATTTTATTTTAGATTTAAAAAGATTTAAACTTTAAAAGAAAAAGATTTAAACTTTAAAAGAAAAAGATTAGAACTTTAAAAAGAAAAAGATTTGAACTGGGATGGACAGATCAGATTTTTTAGAATAGAAAAGATCATATTTTTTAAAATAGAAAAGACGGAATTTTTATTAAGTAGAAGAAGTAAGATATGATTTTTATATTTTTAAAGTAATAAAAATATAATTTTTACATCATAGGAATATTAAAAATATAATCTTTATTTTTGAAAAGGCGGAATCTATATTTTTGAAATTCGATTTTTATATATTGAATAGCGAAGTCAAAATTCGATTTTTTATATATTGAATTACATAGTAAAAATTCGATTTTTACATATGTAGAGAATACGGGCAACGAAAGCGACAAAAGGCGAGATTGGCGAAGATTTCTATAAAGGAAGAGTCGTGGTATTGGATAGCTATTGGTGAGAATTTCTCACTCTTCAATTTCTTTTCCTATATATATATGTGTTGAAATAAAAGTGAATTGCTATATAAATATATATATATACGCCCCTCGTCCACAAACCATGGACGATATTTATTGGTTGAAATTGTTGTGAAAATTGATTGATAGCGAATGATTGTTTGGGATTGTTTGTGGTTGATATTGTTTGATTGAGGTTGAAAAATACCCATTTGTGGTTGAGAAATATTTGGTTGAAACCACATAGATTAGTTTGTGGAAATGAAATAAATATATACATGCCGCCTGCGTGCGAACTAGATGCATGATCCCCATTGTCAAAAACCGCGAGGTTTTAAGGTAGAGTGAGGAGCCGTACTAGGGACGGTCCCGGTTTTAACTACCCTGCCGTTATGCTGCCGAAATTTTGAATAATATTCGTGTGTTTGAATTATTTTCATATGCTTAAACTATATTTATTCATTGAATAGAAAACATTCATGTGTTGAATTGACATTCATTCGTTGATTAGAAATTCATGTGTTGAATGGTATTCATATTTTGAAATAAATTGTTTGATAATAAAAATCACATTTTTATCTATATATAGAAACTATAGAAAACATTCATGTGTTGAATTGATATTCATTCGTTGATTAGAAATTCATGTGCTGAATGGTATTCATATTTTGAAATAAATTGTTTGATAATAAAAATCACATTTTTATCAATATATAGAAACTATAGAAATCATTCATGTGTTGAATTGATATTCATTCGTTGATTAGAAATTCATGTGTTGAATGGTATTCATATTTTGAAATAAATTGTTTGATAATAAAAATCACATTTTTATCTATATATAGAAACTATAGAAAACATTCATGTGTTGAATTGACATTCATTCGTTGATTAGAAATTCATGTGTTGAATGGTATTCATATTTTGAAATAAATTGTTTGATAATAAAAATCACATTTTTATCTATATATAGAAACTATAGAAAACATTCATGTGTTGAATTGATATTCATTCGTTGATTAGAATTTCATGTGTTGAATGGTATTCATATTTTGAAATAAATTGTTTGATAATAAAAATCACATTTTTATCTATATATAGAAACTATAGAAAACATTCATGTGTTGAATTGACATTCATTCGTTGATTAGAAATTCATGTGTTGAATGGTATTCATATTTTGAAATAAATTGTTTGATAATAAAAATCACATTTTTATCTATATATAGAAACTATAGAAAACATTCATGTGTTGAATTGATATTCATTCGTTGATTAGAAATTCATGTGTTGAATGGTATTCATATTTTGAAATAAATTGTTTGATAATAAAAATCACATTTTTATCTATATATAGAGACTATAGAAAACATTCATGTGTTGAATTGATATTCATTCGTTGATTAGAAATTCATGTGTTGAATGGTATTCATATTTTGAAATAAATTGTTTGATAATAAAAATCACCCTTTATCTATCTATATAAAATCCTATTTTTGTCACCTATATGATATATAGAAAAATAGTGTTTTGAAATGAATTGTTTTACAATAAAAATCACATTTTTATTGTATGCATAAATCGTTGAAATGTGAAGTGTTAAAAATAGCCACTTGTTCAAAATAAACATATATGAGTTGAAATATTCATTAATTAGCTAATGAAATGATTTGCACCTATTTATGTAACATTAGAATGAATGGTGTTTTTAAACCAAATAGAAATCAAATATGAAGTTGAATAGAAAATGATAAATGATAAGAACTGTATATATATGTACATGCATATTCATTGAACATGTTATAGCAAAGGGGCTAGAGAAGAGGAATAAAATTTTGTGCCCGACAAATATGTACACATTTACTGTTTTGTTTGGGTGATGATTTTATGAGCCTATTGGCTAGCCGCTTGGCTTTTTCTTTTTCTTTTTGAGATTAGAAGGACCGGGAAAGCTATTTGCGATTTCCCGATGCTCCCGGTGCAGGGGAGGTTATGGCGAAATTTTCCAAAAATTTAAGGCGTTAGTGAAATATTTGAAGTGAAAAGATATTGAAATCATTGAATGAACTATATTTATATAAATATATAAATATAAATAAAATTAAAATGAAACAAGGCCGTGCAGTTCGTATTTTGAAACCGTGATTTCAAACGACTAGTGCGGGAAATCCGACCATTGGATTTTCCCGAAACCTCAACCGTCGGGTTCGCCTTGGAATAATCTTTCCAACGGCACCAACCTTGTAAAAATCCAACGGTTGGATTGTCTGGAATGTTTAATTCAAATCTGATGAAAAACAGCGCCAGAAGCGATTATATTTATATATATATATATAAATATAATTATATATTTAATCGAATAACGACGCTGCAGTTCGTATTTTGAAATCGAAACTTCAAACGATTGTACCGGGAGATCCGACCGTCGGATTTTCCCGAAACTGGAACCGTTGGATTCGTTTTGAAAAGACCTTTCTAATGATGTAAATTTTGTGAAGATCCAACGGTTAGATTTTCAGATATGTGTAAATCAAATCTGAAGAAAAACAGCGCCACGGCCGCTTTATGGCCCGAAGCGTCGTTTTGAATAAATCAGCTATTTTAAAATAAATAAAAATAGCGATAAATCGTTATAAAATATTGGAAACGTTATGGAATGGAAATAAACGGAATTTGCTTGATTTATGTGATATTTGATGGTTGAATGTGTTTGGTGTGGAAATTACATTAAAGAACAAAATTGGTGTTGTCGAATAATTTAACCATTGAAATAAATTGAATTGAAATTCTAAATATGCGTGAATTATTTGAGAAGGCCGAGTTAATTCTCATTTCAAATAATTGACCGACGATTGAAAGTCGAAGATAAAGACGGTGGTCGGAGACCGGAGATCTTCACCTCGTTTGGATGGTAACCGAGGTCCTGATTGGGAGGCATCCTGAAATATGGATAATGAGTGGTGATCGTCCAGACGTACGTGGTGATTGATGGGTTTGCGAGGTATTTAGTGCCTCCGGTTTCGTTCAGACCCAGAACGGACTTGTAAATGGACTGTGCGCCCGACATTGGAATTTGTTCTGTGTGATTGATAGCCATCAGTTGCACGGTGTGAATTGCCTGTGTGGCATGCTAAGATGCAGTGATCAGGGCTTCTGTTGAAAAGCAAAGTCTTGTGGTGATGATCAAAGCACCGCCTGTGTGGCGTAGCTTTGTGTATAACGTAAATTCGCGAGCCTCACACCCCGGTATGAACCTAAAACGGGAGGAAGGACCTCAGGGAGGACATGCGTTTCTTTCTAGCTAGGGTGGTGTCAGTGACCTACCAGCCCTGACATTTATATACTTTTCACCTATGTGGTTGTTGCTGTTGCGAGGCGCCTCGGTTTGATCGGACGATCCGGGTCCGATGGAGTCATTCGTTGGCTCGTTTGCGCCCCAAAGGGCGGGGAAACGTATTGTTCAGGCATTTTAATCCACATCGGTGGACCGGCCCTGACGATCCAAGGGTCACTCGAGCTCTGATCCTGAGACCTGGTAGGCTAGATTGTCTCGAATTCGGTAAGGACTATCTTTTGCCTTGGTTCATGACGGAAATCCAATTTCCAAATACGTGACGATGCGGTTTTGATTGTATATCTATATATGGCGACATAGTGGTATGGGGCATTAATGCCGTCTGTGATTGATAGTTATGATTTGAAATTGTTTTCAAAACATATAAACACTAGCAATAATATCAAATGCCTTTGTTTTATTCGTATCAAGCATATTTGGCCGTTATAAGGTAAAAACTCTATCCTCCGGTTTGCGTTGCATTGTGTGATGGGAACTGAGTCTTATAACGACTACATTTTATAAAAAGCATAGCGATGTTTAAAAGAAAGATTTGTTTTAAAGCACTGGCGATCCAATGGAGTAAACCCGTTCCACGAAAGTGGCGTGGTCCTGTGATTAGCCAAACTATATATGTGTTGAATGGATTTCTCATACCAGTCCCATGACTGACTCGTAGTTTGTTTCACTTTCAAACTCGGGTGCCCCTTTTTCTACACGGGCAACCTTGTATTCAGGTTTAGCCGGTTCTTTTTCTGGATAGCTGGAGCTGAAGATGGATTCTATCATTTATTTCTTTTTATGCTGTTCAGCTCCTATTGTACATATTTTGTTTATTTCCGCTGTAGACATTTATGTATAGCTGAACTGTATTTGTACTAAGTAAGATCCTGTATCCTGTGTAACTCTGATGATTATTTTTATCCAGTATATTTTACTGTTCATTATCTGGTGTATTTATTTAATTTTGTTCTGCTATTATCTGTTTCTGTGTTATATTCCAAAGATAACCCTTGTTTCCGTCAAAACGGGAAATCGGGTCGTCTCATCGTATGTGGCCCCGGTGAATTTAAATGTAAGATTAAATTAATTAATTAATTAAATTAAATATTAAATTAAATAAAACAAGCTGAAGACATTTGATTGGGCTCACGAAACCTATCCCATTGGATCTGGAACGGGGGCTATTGGCTAGGGTCAACTCTGGTTGGACTGAAATCGGAGTTGTTTAGAACTTATGGATTTAATTGTAAAATTAACATTTAAATAATTTATATAATAGGAAAAATCGAAAACCCTAATCCGTCGTTTACTAGCCGCCACCGTAACCTTCATCTTCAATGGCCAAATTTGCTTCTTGCTTCTCCCTCTAAATTCCGTCGATCCCCACACTAAAAACTCCTTACTCAGTTCTAGTTATTATAGAGATTTCTCCCACCTTCCCATTCATACGGTCAAAGCCGCGTGAAACCGCCTGAATCGAGAGAACCAGTCCCCCAAACACACGCCGTTCGCACCGCCGCCTAGCCTACCAGACCCGATGGAGTTGTCTGTGACCCATCTCCCCTGGCGCGTGTCTCGAGGCTCGACAAGGTGGCACAACTGGATAGGCACCCCGTGCCTCGGTGTTCGCGAAAACTGGAAACCTACTTTTGAACCATCGTGAAAATTTGGAGCCGAATACTGAAAGGGGAAGAAAGGAAAAGGAACGACCTAATCAAAGTAATTAGAGTAATTAGTTTTTAATTATTTTAGTTAATTATTTATTTAATTGTTAAAGTTTAAAACGCTGTAACTTTTTGAAACAGCAACGGAATTGAACGTTTTAAAATGCGCTGGAATCGTCTTTCTGAGATCTACGCTATGGAACAAACTAGATCTGGAACAAAGCAGATCAGATTTTGGTCGAATTTCAGATCTGGATTATTTGGTGAGATTTCTATTTTTTTTTAAAATAGTTAATTGATTATTTAATTATTTAACGCTAATTAAAAATTCATGAATGAATGATTATAAATCAAGTTGTGATGTTCATGATGGAAATTTACTGTTTGTGAATTTTGGTGATTGTGATGGTCATATTTGTTAGATCTAAATCTACAATTAAAATTATTGAAATATGGATTCATTGATTTGTTAAGATTTAGATGTAGGATAAAATTTAGATTATATTATTTATTCATGAAAGATGAAATTATCATGTTAGTTGAAACAAAACTTAGTTTATTTCACATATTGAGATATTGAATTGGATATGTTAATTAACACCAAAATACTAGTTGTCATCACATGTATTTGGTATAGAATTGACAATAAAAATAAATATATTTTTAACGTCGTCATGTTTCAACTAAAAATCATATTTTAGTATAGCGTTAATGCATATGAAAAAAATGTACTTTTATTTGCATTCATTTATGCAAATATATTTAGAAATATAAAGTGTTCTTTTATTTGCATCCTTTTATGCAAATATATATAGAAAATATAATTGATCTTTTATTTGCATCCTTTTATGCAAATAAATATAGAAATATAAATGTTCTTCTATTTGCATTCTTTTATGCAAATATATACATAGAAATATAAAGATGGTTCTTTTATTCGCATTCTTTTATGCACATCTAACATAGAAATATAAGTTTCACTTTTTATTTGCATTCCACTATCCATATAAAACATTGGAAATAGAGGTACACTTTTTATTTGCATTCCCTAACGCAAATATGACATAGAATTAAAAGTTCACTTTTTATTTGCATTCCACAATGCAAATAAAACTGAAATTAAAAGTTCACTTTTTGTTTCGCATCCTTTAATGCAAATGAACATCAAAATTAAAACTTGTTCTTTTATTTACACCCACCAATGTAAACAAACATGGAAAATAAAATTTGTTCTTTTTATTTGCATTCACTAATGCAAATATATGTGTAAAAATAAAATTTGCTCTTTTATTTGCATTTCACAAATGCAAATATTCATGAAAAATAAAGTTTGTTCTTTTATTTGCATTCACTAATGCAAATATATATAGAAATGCAATTTGTTCTTTTATCTGCATTCACAAATGCAAATATACATAGAAAATATGATTGATCTTTTATTTGCATTCTTTTCTGCAAATATACATAGAAAATATAATTGATCTTTTATTTGCATTCGTTTATGCAAATATACATAGAAATATAAAATGTACTTTTATTTGCATTCTTTTATGCAAATATACATAGAAATGGAAAATGTCCTTTTATTTGCATTCTTTTATGAAAATATATATTGAAATATAAAATATTCTTTTTGCATTCTCTAACGCAGATATGCATTGAAATAAGGAAAACTATATTTTTATTTACAATTGTAGATGCAAATAAACAATGTAGTTTAAAGGTTATATTTTATTTGCACATTTAAATGCCAATAAACATCATAGTAAAAGGATTATATTTTTATTTGCATTCTTTGATGCAAATAAACTTTGAAATTAAAAGTTGCATATTTATTTGCATTCCTTGATGCAAATAAAATACTGAATTAATGGTTGAATTTTTATTTGCATTCCTTGTTGCAAATAAAACCTTGAATTAGGAAGTTGCATTTTTATTTGCATCCTTTGGTGCAAATAAAACACAAAGGTAAAAGTTGTATTTTTATTTGCATTCTTTGATGCAAATAAATCATAAATTAAAATATTACATTTTTATTCGCATTTTAGATGCAAATAAAAAGAATAGTTTAGGAAGTTACCCTTTTATTACAATTTAGATATAGTTATGAGAATAGGATTTTAAATATCATTTTTACTTTAAAACTAGAGTAAATAAAAAGATTATGATAATATGAATTCATCTTTGTTGTAATTTTGTTAAATTAGATAAAATGTTATTCTTTTCATCATAGGTCATAATAAAAAGATTAGAATTAAAAAGATATATTTTTAGCGTCATCTTAGCTTCAATAAGAAGAGTAAATAGAAAGTTAAGTTTTATTTTGCCATTTTGTTGCAATACAAAAGATGCATTTTGGTTAAACAAGAATGAGGCATTTTTAGTTCATTATAATTGATTAAACAAAAATACTCATTTTTATCACTTAAATAGAATGAGACAAAATTATTCAATTTTGTCATTTTTAAAAGATTAAGAAAATACATTCACCTTTATCAAATTAAAACAGTTAAACTCAATTTGTTACAATTATCAATTTAGAACAGTTGAAATCTGTTTTATCGCTTTTGTCAAATTACCAAAGTTAAAATTATTTTGTTGCTCTTGTCAAATTTATCATAGTTAAAACAAATTGGTCACTTTTGTTAAACTATAATGGTTTAATCAAAACATTATCATTTTTTGTCGCATTAGATCTGACAAAACAAACACGTCATTTATAATTGTTTTGTTAAATTAGATTTGTCAACAAACCAAAGTCATTATCTTTGTTGTTTTGTTGAAATAGAATAGTTAAATTAAAATATATTTTTTGTCAAAATAGATTAGTTAAAACAAACCTTATATTTTTGGTCAAATTATATATTTATGTCAAGATAAGGCTAGTTAAATCAAAATACACATTTTTGTTGGAAACAAAAATTACCTTCGGTTAGTTAGATTTGAATTAAGACAAAAGTTTACATTTTTGTTGAATGAAAAAGTTAAACACAAATAGCAATTTTGTGTAATAGGTGGTGTTACCATAGAAATATCCATTTTGATAAAATAGAATTGTCAACAGGATGGAACTTCTTATACATTTTGTCAAGATAGAATTTATATGCAAATAAATTAATCATCTTTATTTGCATGACATACGATACAATTTATATGCAAATATAAAAAAAAATCATTTTTATTTGCAAACTTACATTATAATTTATATTCAAATATAAGAATCATAGTATTGGTCAAAACATACATTGGAATTTGTAGTTGAGTTAAAGTGACATCTATATATGCTATTGCATACATTAGGATTTGTATGCAATTTTAAATTAAACATTTTTAGGTGTTAGGTTATACATTGAAAAAAAAACATATATAAACATGATTATTTCTTTATGTGTTAAATTTAAGAATAATTACTTACAATTAAAGTATAATAAAAATTATCTTTTATTTATCATCCACAATAATTTCATATAAATATATTACATTCTATTATATATTAGAAATGTAGAAGAAATTATGCGAGTCAAATTTATAATTTATTTCGACATTAGGAATAAAATATCATTTTTTTGTCCATCATTATCGACATGTTGATAGTAATAAAATTGGTTAAATTAATTAACCAATTATTTATATGTACTGTTGTTGGCTTTAAACCCCCACACGGGTATTGGGACGATAATTGATATACACTAGTCCCAATAATTATTTGTATGTCAATCGATAGATTGACAGGCTGCGATGAGTGTTATTATTTCATTTAATGCTCACATAGTTGAGAACTTCACTTTGGATGTTGAATAGATGGTTTGATGATTAATTATTATTGTTGTTATTTACATACAATGTATGAAATCCATATAATCAAAGTTATATGGTAAATGATTGAGTCGCTTTCCAATTCAAAACATCTTTTATATAAAGAATATTTTTAAACAAAGGATTTCTTTTAAATAAAGGATAAATCTTTCAACTAAGATTATTGGTATTTCAATTTATATTTATTTATTGGAGAATGATTTTGGGTCTATCGTGAACAATGTTTTTAAATGATATTGATTTTGTAACCCAGTTAAGAAATAAGATTTATTCCTTAAATTGGAATAATTGTAAAGTAGTGATTTTTGATATTAAAACTGGATTGGAATTTTAACAAATCTTGGAAAATAAGATTTAAGAGTAAATTAAAAAGATTTTATCTTTGATAAAATTAATGGGAACCTTTCCCTAATAATGTGAATATTTTATTTAAAGAATATTCTAAATTGGAAAGAGGCGTTGGATGTATCCTTATAACACTTGATTTTTAATTATAAAAATACGCGAGTTATTCAAAATGATTGGGTTTAACCCATTCCGAATAATTAATACGACGATTAAAAGTTGAAGATGAAGACAGTGGTTGAAGACCGGCGATCTTCACATCGAATGGATGAGGACTATTGATGCCTTTGATTGGAGTTGCTGCCTTGAAAAGGTTCCAGTGGTAGTTGTCCGGACGTATTGTTGATCGTTCAGATATGCAAGGTATAAGGTGCCTCCGGTTCCGTTCAGACCCAGAACGGACTTGTAAATGGATGTGTGTCTGACGTTGAATTTCGTTCTATGTAAATTGATTTCTATTAATATACAACCGTTGGTAGCGGAGAATTTATTCTCTTGCTTAACAACCTTAGAGGTTGTGTGTTGATAGTTATCAATCGCATGTTATGGAATGTCAATGTGGCATGCCAAGATGTGATTGATCAAGACTTTTGTTGAAAAGCAGAGCCTTGTGGAAGATGATCAAAGCATAGCCTATTTAGGCATAGCTTTGTGTATTTCGTTGCCTCGCTAGCCTCACATCCCGGTAGAGTCAAAAACGGAGCAAGGGAACGCAGGGAGTGCACACGTTTCTTTCTAGCTAGGAGTGGTGTTTGGGTTTAACACGGCTCGGCATTTTACTTATGTGGTTGATGGATTTTGAGGCGCCTCGGATTTTTATTGGCCGCAATAGCCAATTTATAGGTCCAATAGGATCGGGAAGCGTATGTTCAGGAATTGCCAATCCAACCCATTGCACTATTGGGAGACCGACCCTACAGGATCCAAGGGTTCACCAGCGTCCGAATCCTGAGACATTGCTAGAGTGTCTCGAATCGGTCAGGAGATCGTTCCTAGTCTTGACTCATGATGGAAATCCAATTTCCAATATGACATCCTGCGGTTTTGATTGTATACCTATATATGGCGACATAGTAGGATGGGGTACTATGCTGTCTATGATTAATACATTATGATTGAAATGTTTTTAAAACATATATACACTAATAATAATATCAAATCCGTTTTTATCGTATCAAGCATTTTTGACCATTATAAGGTAAAACTCTATCCTATGGCTTGCGTTGCATTGTGTGATGGGACCTGAGTCTTATAATGGTTTCATTTTCTAAAAAGCATTGCATTGTTTTAATGATTTACTTTATTTATGCACTGGAAATCCAATGGAGTAAACCTGTTCCGCGATAACGGCATGGTCCTGTGATTAGCCTCCTTATTAGTTAAGTTAAATAAAGATTTCTCAAACCAGTCTCATGACTGACCCGTAGTTTGTTTCACTTTGCAAACTCGGGTGCCCTCTCTTCCACATGGGCAGTCGAGTAGCTTATTTTGCAGATATATTAAGCAGGATTCAAGATCGAAGCTTAGAGCTGTGTCCAGAGCATGATGGCCTTCTGCTGTGATTGGTATATCTGATCTGCTGCAATGTATTACATTTGTTGTAATTTAATCTTCCGTTGTATTTTATTCAGTGTACTCTAATATTCTGTACTTTAATGTAACATTATTATAATGTTTATAAAATTCTATTGTTATTTGTTCTAATGTGTTGTATTCCCAAAGTTGACGTATTCGGGTTTTGAACGGTCTTGGTCGATTTAGCGGTCGATCGGGTCGGGTAAAATCCGGGTCATTATAATGATAGATCTACCTTTTAGACCGTTAGGATCTATAGTGAAAGAATAGACATGCTCCATAGATTGATTTCTCAGTGCAAGCACCAAATATTAACACTAAAAATGGCACTAACACCTAATTTTAGAGAAAGTACCACCCCTTTTAGGGAAAACAATATAGAGCAAGTAAAAATAAAATAAAACAGAAAGCAAAGACAAAAGACACAAGTTTTATAGTGGTTCAACCAGTAGTAAGATCAACATCCATTTTGAATATCTTTATTATCATATTTATCATGCCAAATTACAATAATTATCAGCTTGGGTACAATTATCTCCAAAGTAAGTAAACAAGTATCACAAATACCGCCAATTATCGAACTAGAACCAAATAACTGATTTAGGTGAAGAGTGTTGGCTGTCCTTCGGGTTGAGAAGTGGTTGAGGAGGAACTATAATAGGCCAAGGTCAGACCCCTTTCCAGTAGTAGAGCATGTGGTAATTATAGTAGTTTTCAGGAGGTATTGGGCTTAGTTATTTCACTATAAGGCCGAATAGGGCACTACAAGTTCACACCGAAAGCCATAAGTCCTCACGATTCAATTCTATGGACCAGCGTTGGTCCATAAACTTGGACCTTAAGACAACTATGTCTTCACATTCATCCTCCTTAGGGCCTCCTAAGTCTACATTCGAACTTTGGTTTTAATTGGCCTTGTTTTAATGGTACTTGGATATTCTTTAGTTCATCGCACATGCTTTCCGTTAAATCCATCAAGTAGTAGTTGCTAAATAAGTTCAATCGGTTTGTAACTTCACATTTAGGCTAGGTAGACACTCATAATCATCATGGTGCATGTCTCAAGTCATTATCACATAAAATTATATAATGTTGTCGGTCCATGCTGCTTTAGTTTTCTTAAAGGCGTTTCTTTTGGGTCTCGAACCGGTTAACAAAATTCATACCCTTTTATCCAACAACAAAAAAACATACCCTTGACCGCCTTATAATCGAACCACTTATTTTATATCCTCTCAAAGTCCAGTTAAGGAATTTTAATCAATTTTTATTTCATTTTCATGATAATTCTTCTTTTTGAAAATATCACTTTTCAATTCAACAATTATATAAAATAATTGATTTATTTTCCAAAATTTCACAAGTACAATTTATTTTTCCAAAATAATTTTTTAACTCACTTTTGGGTATAAAACACAATTCAAGTTTCATATTGAATTCCCATTCATATTGAATTCTTAATCAAGTTACCAAGTTCCTCTTGCTTATGAATTTCAGTTATATAACTTAACCTATTATGTTTACTAATAAGCCCACAACATGTGATTCTCTAGATTGTGGTCCAAGGTCTGTAATCCACAACATGTTCTACATAATATGTAATTAAGTATATCTCAATTCACAAGTTTTCTTGTTTAACATGTCAGTCATTATTTATGAATAAATATAACTTATTTGATAAGTTTTCCTCATTCTTTCATATTTAATCATAATTCCATTTTACACCGTTACTACAACTTATCGTTGTTTACTTATTAACTTAGTTCACTTAACTAAGGTTCATTTATAAGTTTCTCTACCCATTTATTATAACCTATGTTATAATTTCATTTTGTCCCTAGGACAAGTCCAAACATGTTATTCTTATCGGCAGGTTTCAGATTTCTAAGTTTACAGATTACTTAATTTATAATTAAGCACAACTTCTTATATTTCATATATTTTCCCCCTTTTCTCAACTGGTTTCTGGTTTTCCCCATTTACTAATTACTTAATTTAACATTAAGTGTCCCTTATCCCATTTCATTAGTTATCCCATTTCCATACTAGTTTATTATAACCTAGGTTATAATCTTCACTTGTCCCTAGGACAATTCTACCTATTATACAACATTTTCACTAATGTTATTTATTTATAATAGGTTATTATCATTCCACGTTTAAACCATTTACTGTTGTAATCCATTATTCTTGATTCACTGTAATATATGTTCCTTATTTTAATTAAGGAAAACACTTCATTCACCTTATCAGTTCGATGTATAGAAGGAATGAATGATTTATTTTCATAACGTATTCACATCTAAATCCGTGGTGGCAGTAATTTATTTCCTTTTTCTTACTTTATTCATTGTGGCTTACTTGCAACCACGTTCTCAGAAATAGGTCATCTAGGGAAATACATCACTTTTCCTTTGCATCGCACTAACTCAGTCCATTACATCCCTTCCTTTCTTATTTTCTGAGTTAGACATCTAATTACCATAATTTCCATTTATTCATATCTTGTTATATACATATATTTATATATATGCACTAGACCTCTCACATTAAGCCTACACTTGTGGACGCTGGGCTTGCCGGGCGGGTCCGGACAGATTTCTACCACAAGTTGACTTAACCTCATATCTTGGTATCATTACATGTTTTAATTATGCACTTAGACCCGTCACATTAGATTTACCACTTGTGAATGTTAGATATGTCGGGCGGTTCCGGGCAGACTTCTATCATAAGTGCAATCTAACCTCGTGTCTAAGAGTGTTACAATGTCAAATTACTGTGAATCTTGGCATATTCGTTCTTTAACAATTATTCCTATTTCATGTAAATTTTAGGCATATTATCCTTTATACTATAATCTAGTTTACAGTAATCTAATTTACATGTCGTCCAATTGTGCCTATATTTTGTCGCATGTTCTTTTTAACATATATTTAATTCTATTTTGACATGTAAACATTCAGTCGGGTAATTATTTAAATCCAACAAGTTAAACATGTCATTTACTCAATAATATGCCACAAGTGAATCATATAATTATAACAACAGTAGTCATTGCCCATATTCTAACAAGTTTGTTCAACATGTAATCATTCCAACACTTCAACTGATTCAACGTATGAATTATTCATATTAACATCTCAACTTGTTATAAGAATAATTTATAATTAATCTGGCAATTCCACAATTGATGAAAAGGGGAATTCTAAATGATAACAGATTATTATCTAAAGGCTATGGCTTAAACCCACTCACCTCGTATGCTTTCCCAATTCTGGATCTGATCCAGTTTTAGCATCCAAGATTTTTCCTCTTAATCGGATTCACAACCTAACAACCATGGATCCATTACTTTCATTAAAAGAGAAGGGAAGAAAGAGGAAGAAAATTGAATAGACTAGATCTACAAAATTACCTCTCTTCGAATATGATTTTGAACACCTTCTAATTAATATTCATTCTTTTCCTCCAGATTTTGATTCAGAATTTTCCTAAACTAAATATTTTATTTTTTTGAAGAGATTTGAAGAGGAGAAAGAATGGCAGAGCTTAAACGTTGTCTCAGAGAATGTGAGATTTAGGCTAGGCTCTACAAGCCAATTTATAGGTGTTTAGGATCTTATCGTACACGTAGTGTTGAGTCAGCATTGAACCTAGTTAAGAAAATAGTCGAGGTTCGTAGATGAATCTAGCCGGATCTTATCGTACATGCAGTGCTGAGTCAGTAATAGGTCCCGCAAGTTGTTTTGGCGCAGAAATTTGATTTTTGAATGTTTGAATTTTCTAGAATTTATTTGACTGTTATATTCACATGTAATCTTCTTATGCGTATATAATTCTTCTAACGACTATTTTACTCATATATATATATATATATATATATATATACACAACATTTGTTTCGTTTCCAAAATTCAAACGGTGTTGCATCGTTATTCGATTCTTGCCATATTTCATTGACTGTAGCCTTATCTTGAATTTTATCTCTTGTATATATATTTTTCTGCACATATATACATATATATTCTCATATATATATATATATATATATATTCCTTACTTTCTTATATGTATATTTTTTTTCTTATATGTATATTCATACATATTTTCCCTCGTGAACATGTGTTATTTTTGTTGTTCCCTTAAAACAAAAATATGATGGCGACGAGGATTGAACTCTACACCTCTTATATGCAAGTCACATGTTCTAACCAACTAGGCTACTAAGGATATTATTAATAAGGCCTAGAATAGTGGTAATTATCGTTCTCTTCTCATTCTTCTCTTTTTCATGTTTGTTACAATATTACAGTTAAACCATAGCATAAATCTTTTTCTTTTATTTCCCTTTTATTATTAATGCATAATAAGTGCATGCAACATGTTTACACTGCATGCAACCAATCCTTTCTTTCTTTTAATGCATGCATTACATTTTTATTCGCATTAATATTTTCTTCTTTTATATATATATATATATATATATATATATATATATCAATGCATATATATATACACACATGCATTACTTAATTAATAAATTGTAACAGAATGAGAAGTGTTACATTCTCCCACCCTTAGGAAATTTCGTCCTCGAAATTTTATAAGGGTAAAATCAATTAACCCTCACATAATATACATCCATCATGTGTGCATTCAATTTTTGCAAATGTTGTGCACTTGTGCAAAGTGAAGTACAACATAATAATGCATGTATCCCTAAGCGGTACCTCCTATGTGTGTGCAAAATTTTCAAAAGTCCTTTCTAAAATATGATGCTCACATCCTAAATATACTGGCATTTCTACATGAAAGCAATATTTTGAAAATCAAAATACATTTTCATCCAAATTTCCCTACACTCTTACGGGGTAGAGCATAGTCCATCTAATTATTGCATCCAAAATCCAACCAATCAACATTATTTTCGAATTTCAGAAAAATCTAATTTTCTAAATTCGATTTCTTATGTTACATAAAGGTGGAAAATGGAAATTTTCACATCTTCCGGTTGTCTTTTATATACCTTTTTCCGACTGTACTTGGATTTTATGAAACTATTTGTAAAGATTCCCTATTTTCCCTATCCAAGCACAACCCACTTAAGAATTTTTCTTTGTTATAGATTCTCTTTTTCAACTTATCTTGGAAATTTATACTCTTATTCATCCTTTCTCATAATTTTCCATTTTTGTTGCTTTACTGAATTTTCTGTTTCCTTTTTAGTTGTACCATTTCTCTTTTCTTAGCTTATTAAATCATCTGATCTAAGTTCAAAATTAAATAAGCCTTCTAGTCTTTCAACTAAAAGAGGAGAAATGACACCCTACACAACTACTACTAAGGGCCAAGAATCTCGGCACTATGTCCCCTCAGACAGAAAAGTCCAAACTATGGATCCACAACAGGTTTAGGTGTTACCCTAACTACCCAATATGATCAAAATAATGGAACGATCCCAACATAAATGCAGTAACGGGTTTTACCTGTAACACCCCGTATTTTCTGTTAATGGTATAGTAACGAATTAAATAATACTTAATTTAAAATGTGAGAATTAAGGGAAACGGTTACGCCATTGTGTTCGCCTTGGAATTCTGGTTGAGATAGAGTCCGAGTTTGCGTAAATTGGACTTCGTATGAAGAAGTTATGGCTGTCGGAAGTTTCCAGAAAATTCAAATAAATTCAAACAGCTCGAAAACGATTTCAAATTCAAATCAGAAGTCAGAAGCAGACTGGGCGGGAAAATCCCCGCCCAAGACCCAGGTTGACCGAGGGGTCGACCCTAGTGTCGACCTCCCCCCTGCAGGTCGACCTAGGGGACGACCTGCCCCCCCCTTGAGCAGATCTAAATGGTGACGATTTTGTGACTCAGTGCTGAGTCACAAGGGCTGAGGTGCCACACTATCTTCACTGAATGGTTATGGTTAACCCTAGGATCATCCGACGGCTCAAATTGAATTGAAATTCTATATAAACAACCCAATGCTCTAACCTAAAATTCACACAAAAATAATCCTAGAACTATCATGCTGTCAATGGAAAACTTGGAGTAGCCATCACCAATTCAAAGACAAGATAAGAAACTGAGTCAAAGCTGAATCAAAAAACAAATTAAAAGATTATCAAATTCAATGATCTACATCAAATGCGAGCTTACCAATTTCAGAATTCAGATTTCAGAACGCAAGAATTCCTTTTTAGTTTGTAAGTTGGTTATTACGCAGATTTAAACGATCTTTCAAATGAATCATGACATGTTGTAATTTGAGTATAGAATGATGCTTATGTATAAGATTTGATTCTCATTTATCTTAAAGTATCATTGTAATTAATCATGTCTATATGCTTGTGGTGATGAACATATTGTATATTAATCATGTCTATATGCTTGTGGTGATGAACATATTGTATGGATCCATTATGATTGGGTAATGGACGTATTTTGCCAATTAAATGGTGAAACATGTCATGTTATAAATTGGTGGTTATTTGCAAGTTTATGATCTAAAACAAATGCTTATATGTTAGATCAATACTCCTGTATATTCATGTTAGGTTGAATCTATTTATGTTGCAAAAATAATAATTAGGAATTGCAGTCGTCTTATGTTTTAACACATAAGTATCATGATAAATTGTGACTTGAATATGTTTATGACATCCCTCTTATGTTTAACACACATAAATTATCATGCTAAGTTGCAATTTAAAAATGATAATAGTAGCTTTCTTATATTTTGACATACATAAGTTAATATGCTAAGTTGTGGGTTGAAACTGTGATTATATGTGAACCTCCATGCTAGAACTTCGTCAAATTTACATGACAATTAGACCCAACTTAGTCACAAGTTCACCTTTACCCATTTAATTAAAGTTAATGATACTTCTATGCCAAGTTACACATGACAAGTTGAAATGTATGCTATTTTATGTTTCTTTCATATCCCTTGTTTATTACTTGTTTGTTTACCAGTTTGTGCTAATTTACTAGCCCAACATTTTATGTGATTCATGCGTACGTTCCACGGGGGTAGCGATGGGAAAATATGAAAATTCATGGCATAGATTTGTTCATAAAATGGAATATTTGACATACCATTTATGGTGATCATAATCAAAGGATAATTATGGCATGATTAAATTAAATTAAATTTACATAAAGAAATTAGACACATACAGAAAATTGTGAATTTAGAAAAAGACGAATATGCCTAACCCGAGGTTAGACTGAGTTATGGTGTAAATCTGCCCGGAACCGACCGGCATATCCAGTGACCACAACAAGACCTGTCTAATGTGGGTGGTTAGCGCATCAAGTCCAAAAAGAACCCGAGGTTAGACTGAGTTGTGGTGTAAATCTGCCCGGAACCGATCGGCACATCCAGTGACCACAACAAGACCTGTCTAATGTGAGTGGTTGGTGCTTTAATAAATTAAAGCTAAGTCAGGATTGTTAGGGTTAAGTCAATTAGGAAAACACTTAACCGATTCAACATGTTAACTGAACGAATGGGCGGGGTTAGGTAAACTTGGACACTTAACCAAATAAACATGTTGATTAGAAAACCCTAGTAACGGGGACCCATTTCAGCAGTAACCCACATAGATGTATCATGATACCCTGAAACTAGGCAGGGTGGGGCACGATTACTGGGCTGAGTATAAGCGGTCAAAACGTCGGTGGTTGGTGGGCCAGTGTAGGTTCCGACGGAGTATGGGCGTGCTTGTACTCCGGAGTGGAAAAATCAGGCACTGGGCATCAGTAGTATACACTGTGCATCCTGAATCGTGTCGGGTTGTCACCAAAGGGACTGATACACCCTATGGTGTGACCAGCACAGGTATCTAAAGTCAAGCGGGGCCGAATGACACAGGATATGAATGCATGCGAGTAGGAGCCGATCATTAAGGGGATCGTTTGTTATGAACACGTAGGGCTGGTTGAACCAATGGTTAAGAAGGTGCAGAGACTATAGTAATGGGCGCGATCACATGTTCCTCTTATCTTATATTAGGGTATTGTCTTATGTTCTGTTATTACTGTCATGATCCCTTTCCTTGTTTAAATGCTAGTAATCACCGAACTTACCAGAATTATTGTCTGACCCATTTTCTTTCGTCCTCTTTTCTTCCGTTCGCCCCCCTCCAAGGTCCACAGGGAGGGAATATTGCAGCTTAGTCAGACTCTTTGCAAGCTTTAAGAAAGTAGATGTATGATTTGAACTCTCTCTCACCTTGGCTATGGCTCTTGGCAATTATTATTGGGGATTTATGCACTTTTATTTTTAGTTTATGCTTCTTTATTGAATAATCAAGACAGAGACTATGTTGTAATCTTTTAGAAGTTATTTTGAGATAATTTGATGTAATGCTTTTGTATTGAACCACGTATGAAATAAATAATTGAATTTCGCTGCTTATATTTTATCTGTCTTGTAAAATTTCTGTGTCTTGTACGTATAACCCTCCACCAAAGTTAAGGCATTTCCTTTGTGAGTGACCTTAATGGAGGTGGGGTGTTTCACTTGGTATCAGAGCAAAGGTTTACCAAATCAGATAAGAGTTTTTGAAAAGTATTTTCAAAAAGAAATATAAAGAAGCATTTTACAAGAAAAAGTGTTGTTTTAAATTTAAAAAGGCATAATCGCCAAAGCCATATGCACTATCTTTCTATCTTTCATTTTGAACCTTTTCTTTTTCGTTTCAGTATGTCTGGGAATCTTAACCTTCCAGAGGGTGTACCGATACCTAGCAGGTTCAGGAGGTACTTAGAGGCAAGGGCCAACGACGCAGGCCCAACAGATATTCCTCCTCCAGCTGCAGCGGTTCCTCCTCCTCATGCAAATGCTTTCTCAAAGATTTGTAGGGACTTTAGGGCCATGGGTGGAAAGGATTTCAAGGGAACCGAATCATTCGTAGAAGCAAGGAACTGGCTCAAAGAAACTGAGGATCTATTCGTTATCTTCGAGGTGGACGATAGACAGAAGATACAGTTGGCTGTATGGTTGCTCAAAGATGAAGCTTCCTATTGGTGGGAAGTCACTAATGCTGAAAGATCAATTGAAACATGGAGGGATTTCAGAATAAGGTTTGAGATGAAATTCCTCTCACAAGCTGAACAAAGTTTACAGCTGGAAAAGTTTTTATCTCTTAAGAAAGGAATTATGGCGGTCAAGGAGTACGTCAATCAATTCAATCAGCTGGCCCGGTTTGGATTGGACTTAGTGAATACTCCTCATAAGAAGGCTCTCCGTTTTGAGTCACTTCACAACTTGGCTATGACCCATGTACCTATGGGGGCTACTTACGAGAGGTTAGTAGACATGGCACTCTTACATAAGGAAGACAAGGGCAAGAAAGAGGCAAAAGCGGAAGTGCCCCAAAATAAGAAGGGGAAGGGGTCAACAGAACAAGAAGGCTGATTCAAAGAAAGGCGGGAAGAGCAACAAACCCTGTGAAAAGAGAAAGTGTAATTTCTGTGGCATTCCCGGACAGTTGATCAAAGACTGCAAGAAGAAGAAAAGGAAGATGGGTGGCTGTTTCCACTGTGGCGAGATAGCACACATGGCTAGGGCCTACCAAAGGAAGCAAGGGCAGGGAGATGGACCTTCTTCTAGAGGACAAGTTCACGCTCTCACGGCACCTCTGCAAGAACGAGGTAGAAATATTTCTTTCGAAAGTTTAGTCTATTTTTTTTATCATCCTGTACGTACACTATTTGATTCTGGCGCATCGCACTCTTTTATATCTACTGCTTTAGTGGAATCTCTGCACCTAGACACGAGTATAGTAGAGGATCCCTTGGTTGTTTCAAATCCAATTGGGGGCTCAGCTTATTTGTCAATGGTTTGTTTGGATTTGAAAATATCTATACGAAGCGTTGGGTTTAGATGTAATGCCTTTGTTTTGGGCTTCACGGGCTATGGGTTGATTCTAGGCATGGACTGGCTATCCAGTAATGGTGCCGTCCTCGATTGTGAAAAGAGAGTGGTTAGACCCATGACTTTCCTCGGTAACACTCTCGAAATTTCTTGTAATCCCATGAACTCCATAATGCTTAGTTATCTAGAATCTCTTGATGCGTCTGTTGAGAACTTGCAGTCTGTAAGGGTAGTCTGTGAATACTCGGATGTGTTTGAAGAGGTAAAAGGCTTACCTCCGAAGCGGGAGATAAATTTCTGCAAATACCTCGTGGACAACGCAAAACCCGTTGCTTTACCCGTTAGACACATGGCTCCGAGGGAGAGGAAAGAACTCAGCAAGCAAGTTAAATAATTGCTTAAGAAGGGTTTTGTAAGGCAGAGTATTTCTGAATGGGGTGCTCCAGTAGTGTTCGCAACTAAAGCGGATGGTTCACTTCGCCTGTGCGTTGATTATAGGGAGCTAAACAAGCTGACCAAAAGGAATAGGCACCCACTTCTGAGAATAGATGATTTGTTCGATCGGCTTGTAGGTGCATCGGTTTTCTCCCAATTAGATTTGGCTACTGGATTTCATCAGCTAAGGGTAGCTGAAGACAACATTGATAAGATCGCGTTCATAACTCTAGATGGTTTCTTCGAGTGGCTTATCATGCCCTTTGGCCTGACAAATGCACCTGCCTACTTCGTTGATTTAATGAGCAGGGTGTTCCGAGAGTTCCTCTGTAAGTTTGTGGTGGTCTTCGTAGATGATATTTTGATCTTCTCAAAGAATGAGGAAGAGCATGCTCAGCATCTAAAAGAAGTCATGGATACTCTCCGTGCACATCAGTTGAAGGCGAAATTCTCAAAATGCCATTTCTAGAGAGAAGAAGTTAGGTTCCTTGGACACGTGGTGTCAAAAGAGGGGATAGCAGTGGACCCCGTGAAAGTGGTTGTTGTGCAAGATTGGAAGGTTCCTCGAAATGCAATCGAAGTCCGAAGCTTTCTCGGGCTGGCAGGCTTTTATCGGAAGTTTATCAAAGATTTTGCAAAAATCTCAGCTCCACTGACAAGATTGACAAAGAAGAACCTAGCTTTCAATTAGGATTTGGATTGCCATATTGCTTTCCAACGTTTGAAAAGGGCTCTAAAAATAGCCCCAATTCTGACATTACCTGATGGAAGCAAGATGTTTACTGTATACACAGATGCTTGCGGAACGAGACTAGCGTTGTTCTGATGCAAGAAGGGAAGGTAGTAGCTTATGGTGGAAGACAGTTGAAAGTACACGAGAAAAACTACCCAACCCACGACCTAGAGTTGGCAGCCATCGTTTTTGCGCTTAAGTCTTGGCGCCATTATCTCCTAGGTGAGAAATTTGAACTGTATACTGACCATAAATTGTTGAAATACCTTTTATCGCAGAAAGATCTCAATTTGAGGCAGCAAAGATGGATGGATTTTCTTGCCTCGTTCGATTTTGAGATTTCCTACACTCTTGGCAAGGGCAATGCAGTAGCAGACGCCTTAAGTAGAAAGAAACTGTCCTTAAGCCCTCTCTTTGTGGAAAGGAAAAGCTTGGAGTTCATAACAAGCTTTAATTTCAAACCCTCCTCCGACTTCGTACCTGGCTTGCTAGCAACATTAGAAGTGTGACCAACTCTATTAGATTCAATCGGAGCCGCGCAAAGAGAAGACCCTCAGTTAGCCGATGTGATGGACAAGTTAATTAGGGGTGAGTCTTCCAGTCACCTCAATAGATACTCCATTGATTCCAAGGGCTAGTTGAGACGAGAAGGAAGACTATGTGTCCCACAAGTAAGAGATTTGGTAAAGGCGGTTCTAGAAGAGGCACGCCATTCCAAGCTGACCATACACCCAGGCGGAGACAAAATGTATAGATACATCAAAAGAGTTTTCTTTTGGAATGGAATGAAGCAAGACGTAGCTAAATTTGTTTCTAAGTGTTTAATTTGCCAACAAGTCAAGGCGGAGCAGAAGAAACCTGGTGGTCTGCTCCATCCTCTAGAGGTCCCACAGTGGAAATGGGATAGCATCTCAATGGACTTTATAGATGGGTTGCCTAGGTCAAGGAGGGACAATACAAGCATTTGGGTGATAGTGGAAAGGCTCACAAAAAGCGCCCACTTTATACCTGTCAAAAGTAGAAGGCTCTAGCATCCATATATCTTAAAGAGATAGTTCGACTCCATGGGATACCCTCCAGCATAGTGAGTGATCGAGACCCTATCTTCACGAGCGAGTTTTGGAAGAGTTTACAAGAGGCTGTAGGCACACAGTTATATTTTAGCATGGCCTATCACCCTCAAACCGATGGCCAGATGGAAAGAGTCAACAGGGTATTAGAAGACCTCTTGAGATTATGCATTATTGACTTCGGAGGTACATGGGAGGATCATCTACCTTTGGTGGAATTCGCTTACAACAATAGCTACCAAGCCACCATAGGCATGGCGCCTTTCGAAGCTTTATATGGAAGACCATGCAGGTCACCAACTTGCTGGTGGGAGTCCACAGACAAGCTCATACTTGGACCAGACATGATTAGGGAAACTTCAGAGAAAGTAAAGTTGATACGAAGAAGAATGAAGACTGCCCAAGATAGACAGAAGTCCTACGCAGACAAAAGAAGAACTGACCTTGAGTTCGAAGTTGGAGACAAGGTGTTCCTTAACGTATCTCCTTTGAGGAACGTCGTTTGCTTTGGATCCGCAGGAAAGTTAGCACCAAGATTTGTAGGGTCGTTCCCTATCTCGAGAAGATTGGGAAGATGGCTTATAGGGTACAGCTCCCCGAATGGTTGGCCGGGGTTCATAATGTCTTTCATGTCTCTCACCTACGGAAATTCTTACACGAGTTTGCGGAAGTGGTAGAACCAAGTATGCTAGAGGAAGTTGAAGTTGAACAAGAAGCAATTGTGAGGAGAGTTCCAACCTGTATCTTGGGAACAGAAGTCAAAAATCTACGCAACCGTGAAGTTAAGTTCGTCAAAGTTCAATGGAGCGACACCGAGGAAGACGCGACTTGGGAAATTGAGGACAAAATACACGCAGCCTACCCTTTTCTTTTTGAGGGTACATCCTTAATCTTTTTTTTCCTTATGTTTATGCTCGTATCTATCTTTTTAGGTATATCTCCTTGATCCTATACTTTATCTTTAGGTAGGAACCCATTTGGATGTAAACATGTAATTGAAATATGTTATGATTGATGGTTACAAGTGGTTACAAGTGGTCGTTAGTGGTTGCTCGTGGATGCATATACACACACGTTAGGTATTAGATTGGCTCAGTCACTTCCATATTGCATATGCATATATGTATTGGTTTATGGATTAAAACTTGATGTGTTATCATATGGACGTTGCATTTGTATGAATGTTGTGCATTCATATAGGAAATTTTAAGTAGAAAAAAAATTTGCATTCACAATGGACTCATAGCACTAACATAAGTTGCATTAAGGAGGTCAACTGAATCAGTAGACCGCCTGATTTTGCATTAGATAGGGACATATACACACACAACGCATATGATCATGAAGCATTAGAAATCTTTTAAGGACATGGACGCTTGTGTTTGATGGTTGAGTAGATGGGTGATTGGATGGTAGGATATAAGTTCTTCTCGACTTGAAGATTTCAGGGACGAAATCCTAAAAGGAGGGGAGAATGTAACACCTCGTATTTTCTGTTAATGGTATAGTAAAGAATTAAACACTTAATTTAAAATATGAGAATTAAGGGAAACAGGATATGCCATTGTGTTCGTCTCGGAATTCTGGTTGAGATAGAGTCCGAGTTTGCGTAAATTGGACTTCGTATGAAGAAGTGATGGCTGTCGGAAGTTTCCAAAAAATTCAAATAATTTTAAACAGCTCGAAAACGAATTCAAATTCAAATCAAAAGTCAGAAGCATGCTGGGTAGGAAAATTCCTGCCCAGGACCCAGGTCGACCAGGGGGTCGACCCTAGTGTCGACCTCCCCCCTATAGGTCGACCAGGGGGTCGACCTGCCCCCCTCCCTCGAGCAGATCTGAATGGTGACGATTTTGTGACTCAGTGCTGAGTCACTAGGGCTGAGGTGTCACCCTGTCTTCACTGGATAGCTGTGCTTAACCCTAGGATCATCCGACGGCTCAAATTGAATTGAAATACTATAAAAACAACCCAATGCTCTAACCTAAAATTCACACAAAAATAATCCTAGAACTATCATGCTATCAATGGAAAACTTGGAGTAGCCGTCACCAATTCAAAGACAAGATAAGAACCTGAATCAAAAATCAAATTAAAAGATTATCAAATTCAACGATCTACATCAAAGGCAAGCTTACTAATTTCAGAATTCATATTTCAGAACGTAAGTATTCCTTTTTAGTTTGTAAGTTGGTTACTACGCAGATTTAAATGATCTTTCAAATGAATCATGACATGTTGTAATTTGAGTATAGAATGATGCTTATGTATACAGTTTGATTCTCGTTTATCTTAAAGTATCATTGTAATTAATCATGTCTATATGCTTGTAGTGATGAACATATTGTATATTAATCATGTCTATATGCTTGTGGAGATGAACATATTGTATGAATCTATTATGATTGGGTAATGGATGAATTTTGCCAATTAAATGGTGAAACATGTCATGTTATAAATTGGTGGTTATTTGCAAGTTTATGATCTAAAACACATGCTTATATGTTAAATCAATACTTATGTATATTCATGTTAGGTTGAATCTATTTATGTTGCAAAAAAATATATTGGGAATTGCAGTCCTCTTATGTTTCAACACATAAGTATCATGATAAATTGTGACTTGAGTATGATTATGACAGCCCTCTTATGTTTAACACACATAAGTTATCATGCTAAGTTGCAATTTAAAAATAATAATAGTAGCTTTCTTACGTTTTGACATACATAAGTTAATATGCTAAGTTGTGGGTTGAAACTGTGATTATGTGTTAACCTCCATGCTAGACCTTTGTCAAATTTACATGACAATTAGACCCAACTTAGTCACAAGTTCACCTTTACCCATTTAATTAAAGTTAATGATACTTCTATGCCAAGTTACACATGACAAGTTGAAATGTATGCTATTTTATGTTTATTTCATATCCCTTGTTTATTACCCTGTTTGTTTATGGGTTTGGGCTAATTTACTAGCCCAACATTTTATGTGATTCATGCGTACGTTCCACGGGGGTAGCAATGGAAAAATATGAAAATTCATGGCATAGATTTGTTCATAAAATGGTATATTTGATATACCATTTATGGTGAGCACAATCAAAGGATAATTATGGCATGATTAAATTAAATTAAATTTACATAAAGAAATTAGACATATATAGAAAAATGTGAATTTAGAAAAACATGAATATGCCTAACCCGAGGTTAGACTGAGTTGTGGTGTAAATCTGCCCGGAACCGACCGGCATATCCAGTGACCACTACAAGACCTATCAAATGTGGGTGGTTAGCGCATCAAGTCCAAAAAGAACCCGAGGTTAGACTGAGTTGTAGTGTAAATCTGCCCGGAACCGACCGACACATCCAGTGACCACAACAAGACATGTCTAATGTGAGTGGTTGGTGCTTTAATAAATTAAAGCTAAGTCAGGATTGGTAGGGTTAAGCCAATTAGGAAAACACTTAACCGATTCAACATGTTAACTGAACGAATTGGCGGGGTTAGGTAAACTTGGACACTTAATCAAATAAACGTGTTGATTAGAAAACCCTAGTAACGGGGGCCCATTTCAGCAGTAACCCACATAGATGTATCATGATACCCTGAAACTAGGCAGGGTAGGGCACGATTACTGGGCTGAGTATAAGCGGTCAAAACGTCGACGGTTGGTGGGCCAGTGTAGGTTCTGACGGAGTATGGGTGTGCACGTACTCTGGAGTGGAAAAATCAGGCACTGGGCATCAGTAGTATACACTGTGCATCCTGAATCGTGTCGGGTTGCCACCAGAGGGACTGATACATCCCATGGTCGGACCAGCATAGGTATCTACAGTCAAGCGGGGCCGAATGACACAGGATATGAATGCATGTGAGTAGGAGCCGATCATTAAGGGGATCGTTTGTTATGAACACGTAGGGCTGGTTGCACCAATGGTTAAGTAGGTGCAGAGACTATAGTAATGGGTGTGATCACATGTTCCTCTTATCTTATATTAGGGTATTGTCCTTTGTTCTATTATTACTGTCATATCCCTTTCCTTGCTTAAATGCTAGTAATCACCGAACTTACCATACATATTGTTTGAACCGTTTTCTTTCGTCCTCTATTCTTCCGTTCCCCCTCCCCCCAGGTCCACAGGGAGAGAATACTGCAGCTTAGTCAGACTATTTGCAAGCTTCAAGAAAGTAGATGTATGATTTGAACTCTCTTTCACCTTGGCTATGGCTCTTGGCAATTATCCTTGGGGATTTATGCACTTTTATTTTTGGTTTATGCTTCTTTATTGAATAATCAAGACAGGGATTAAGTCGTAATGTTTTGGAAGTTATTTTGAGACAATTTGATGTAATGCTTTTGTATTGAACCACGTATGAAATAAATGATTGAATTTCGCTGCTTATATTTTATCTGTCTTGTAAAATTTTCTGTGTCTTGTACCTATAACCTGCCACCAAAGTTAAGGCATTCCCTTTGTGAGTGACCTTAACGGAGGTGGGGTGTTTCATTACCCCTTACATGAAAATTAGCAACATGATCTAAACACTTACACACCCTTTTTACTATAAATTAGTCACCACAAGTCCTAACTGTGTACCAATAATTATTTCAAGCAACACCCTAGACTTTTCAATGCTTACGCATTCTACGAGAACTCACTATTATTCCAAGATAGTTCTCGTTAGTTACTTTATAACCTCAAAACTTTTCCCGTCTTTCCTAGGCACTAATCCGTACCTACTCCATACTTTTAAAATATGGTTTGGCCTTTTTCATTTAAACTTTCTTCCAAAAATTTAAAAATGTCAAAATTCTATTTTCCTCATCAAAACTTGCATTTGCCAAACTATAAAAAAAAATGTCATCTTCAAAAAAAATGTAAATCATCATTTTTTTTTCAAATCACAACAAGTGGAGTAGATAAGGACAACTATTTTCTCAATCGGGTTTATGACTTGTTCTTACCTATAAGGTCAGTTCAGCCTCTTACTACAAGATGCAAAATTCCACTTTATTCTTAATTTCTACACTTATTTTGTCCGCCCAACAAAATTCTCTTTTAAACTATTTATCAAAAATGATTGTCAAAAGAATAGAGACTTCAAAACTTCCTTTATTAAAAACTCTTGTATGAAATATAACAAGAAAAATAATGAGCTATACGTGCTTTATAATATGCACCTTTTACTGAGAGAATTTTATTTTAGACAAAGTTTTCACAAGAAATCACTATTTACAAAATATATCCCATTTTACTTTAAAACCCAATATGTACTTCCTTACATATTTTAAAACTACAACTTTTAAGATTAAAACTTGAAAACACCATAAACCATTTTCCCTAAACTATTTTTATAATTTCAAGTTCTTAAAAGTTAACAATGGGGTTAGACACAAAGCGGGTTTCCAATTTTCTAGGCTTTCCTAGACACTCCCCAAGGTCAATTCTCTCAACTATATATATTCCTAATCCATTTTTCTCTTTTCAACCTTTTCCAATTTATAACGTCTTCAAGCCCACTAACTCGAAATACTAATCATAAGGGATTCCCTTTTCTTCCATACAAAGTACATTGTACACTTTCCACCCAAATTATGTAAGGGTCTCTGATTTCCATATTCATTCCTTTAGTGTACAAAATAAACATCCCATTTCTTAACATATTAAACTCTTTCTATGTATTGGGTTTCTCTATGCATCTAGGTATATATAATATATTTATATTTTTGAAAATACAAATACGTTCACTCACTATCTATACAGGAATTCTAAACCTAAGCTCTGATACCAGATGTAACAACCCGAATTCCGACAGACCGGTTTTTTTTCTTCAAAATTCCAATCTATCGAAACTCGAATTGGTTTGCTCTGGTATCCTGCAGAAAATATAGAGACATAAAATATGTCCGAGATAAAAAAAATATCTCACAGCGGAATGGATAAAATATAATATAATCTAAGTATAGCCTTACCGTATTAATAATACTGTCTAACCAGTATCCAAAGATATAATGTCTCATGTCTCTGCCACAAACCTAACTTGTGAGTATGTTATGAGGAGGGGTCAAAACACAAGTTCTGGTGACTGGATTTAAATTATACACTTTGGATAATCCTATATATACCGTTCAATCATATTTTCTTATTTATTACGTTACTTGGGTAAATAGAACTCAAGGCTTACACACATGTCGTACCCATTTACTTTCCAGTGGATTAACCTAATACAGTATATATGTAGCTACCCCTTAACACTCAAGTACACCCCATGGTACCCCACTCGCACGATCTTCACCATAATGCCACAGAAGTGAACACGGTCCCTCATCCTACGACGGAGTGACGTACAGATCTCTACATAACAATGTTACGTCCCGCATATATCTATCATCACTATGCTACATAAGCGTACGGACTGTCATCGTCAATCGGATCAGAATTCATACCGGAGTAATGCCCTCAAGTCTACGATACACCACCCAGAGTCGGCGTGCATGTATCTAGACTGTCCCACATACGTATCTTCAATTGTAGCTCGATGCCTAAACCGCACGTCCTCTAAGAGCACCGAGTTCCATGGCAGGACAATACAAGAAACACGGAACTCGGTCGGGAGATTTTCCATATTTGTACAGGCCCGTCTTTAAGAGCCTCTATACACAGATATTCCTAGGGTCTGTTTTCACGTTGGCTATGGCCCCACCTCGGCCCCTGCCTCAACTAGTAAAGACTACAAGAGCTAAACAACTACCCCTAAAAAATCAATCTAAACATCTATTTGGCGTCTTCCCTTAATCACCGTACCCCGATAATGAAAGGTGAATGGTCTATTGGTTTTAGCTCTAGTCTTTTCGCATCCCACTAGTTGCCGATGACGGGTATACGACAATCCACTATCCTTGTTGGTCGTGACCCTTCGCCTCCCCATTGAGGCAACCGCCGAATCACCCTAGTGTCACCGCGTCACAGTATTCTGACTACATAGCTACTTTTGCAGTCAAGGCCCACCCACCTAGTAGTTACGCGCAGACCCAACCCCTGTGAGCATAGCCTAAGCATCTGCCACCGCATAGAGGGCTACTTGGAGCGCCTTACGTATTTCAGGAAGTCGCGTGCTTCCCCTTCTAGTCCTTCGGAGCCGTCATAACAATCAAATGAATGTGTGCTCCCCTCGTGCCTTATAATACCACGATGATCTACCCCGTTGGGTTATTCACCCTCAAATATGCGGACTGGTCCAAGTGTCTCACTTTAATATATTGTTAGACTCTATGTCTAAATATTCTTTTACGCGCTTGCCTTACCTCATTATGTTTTCATTTAACTTGGTTATTCCCATTCATATTGAATTCTTAATCAAGTTACCAAGTTCCTCTTGCTTATTAATTTTAGTTATATAACTTAACCCATTTAAGTTTATTAATAAGCCCACAACATGTTATTCTCTAGATTATGGCCCAAGGTCTGTAATCCACAACATGTTCTACTTAATATGTGATTAAGTATACCTCAATTTACATGTTTTCTTGTTTAACAAATCAGTCATTATTTATGATTAAATATAACTTATTTCATAAGTTTTCCACATTCTTTCTTATTTAATCATAATTCCATTTTACAACGTTACTACAACTTATCGTTGTTTACTTATTACTTAGTTCTCTTAACTAAGGTCCACTAACAAGTTTCTCTACCATTAATTATAACCTATGTTATGATTTCCTCTTGTCCCTAGGACAAGTCCAAACATGTTATTCTTATCAGCGGGTTTCAGACTTCCAAGTTTATAGATTACTTAATTTATAATTAAGCACAACTTCTTATATTTCATATATTTTCCTCCTTTTCTCAACTGGTTTCCGGTTTTCTCCATTTACTGATTACTTAATTTACCATTAAGTGTCTCTTATCTCATTTCACCAGTTATCCTCTTTCCATACTAGTTTATTATAACCTAAGTTATAGTCTTCACTTGTCCCTAGGACAAGTCTACCTATTATACAACATTTTCACGAATGTTATTTATTTATAATAGGTTATTATCATCCCCCATTTAAACCATTTACTGTTGTAATCCATTATTCTTTATTCAATGTAATATATGTTCCTTATTTTAATTAAGGAAAACACTTCATGCACCTTATCAGTTCGATGTATATGAGGAATGAACGATTTATTTTCATAACGTATTCCCATCTAAATCTGTGGTGGCAAGTAATTTCTTTCCTTTTTCTTACTTTATTCACTATGGCTTACTTGCAACCATGTTCTCAAAAATAGGTCATTTAGGGAAATACATCACTTTTCCTTCGCATCGCACTAACTCAATCCATTACATTCCATCCTTTCTTATTTTCCGAGTTAGACATTTAATTACCATTTATTCATATATTGTTATATACATATATTTATATATATGCACTAGACCTCTCACATTAAGCCAATACTTGTGGACGTTGAATTTGCTGGGCTGGTCCGGGCAGATTTCTTCCACAAGTTGACTTAACCTCATGTCTTAGTACCATTACATGTTTTAATTACGCACTTAGAGCCCTCACATTAGATTTACCACTTGTGAATGCTGGATATGTCGGGAGGTTCCGGGCAGACTTCTATCACAAGTGCAATCTAACCTCGTGTCTAAGAGCATAGTGTCAAATTACTGTGAATCTTGGCATGTTCGTTCTTTAAAAATTATTCCTTTTCCATGTAAATTTTAGGCATATTATCCTTTTTACAGTAATCTAGTTTACAGTAATCTAATTTACATGTCGTCCAATTATGCCTATATTTTGTCGCATGTCCTTTTTAACATATGTTTAATTCTATTTTGACATGTAGACATTCAATCGGATAATTATTCAAATCCAACAAGTTAAACATGTTGTTTACTCAATAATATGCCACAAGTGAATCATATAATTATAACAACGGTAGTCATTGCCCATATTCTAACAAGTTTATTCAACATGTAATCATTCCAACACTTTAACTGATTCAACGTATGAATTATTCATATTTACATCTAAACTTGTTATAACAATAATTTATAATTAATCTGGTAATTTCACAATTGATAAAAAAAGGGAATGCTAAACGATAACATATTATTATCTAAAGGCTATAGCTTGAACCCACTCGCCTCGTATGCTTTCCCAATTCTGGATCTCATCCAGTTTTAGCATCCATGGTTTTTCCTCTTAATCGGATTCACAACCTAATGACCATTGATTTATTATTTTCATTGAAAGAAAAGGGAAGAAAGAGGAAGAACATTGAATAGACCAGATCTAGAAAATTACCTCTCTTCGAATATGATTTTGATCACCTTCTAATTAATATTCATTCTTTTCCTCCTAATCTTAATTCAGAATTTTCCTAAACTAATTATCTTATTTTTCTGAAGAGATTTGAAGAGGAGAAAGAATGCCAGAGCTTAGACGTTGTCTCAAAGAATGTGAGAGTTAGGCTAGGCTCTGCTGGCTTATTTATAGGTGTTCAGGATCTTATCGTACACGCAGTGCTGAGTCAGCATTGAACCCAGTTAAGAAAATAGTCTAGGTTCACAGATGAATCTAGCTGGATCTTATCGTACACGCACTGATGAGTCGGCATTGGGTCCCGCAAGCTGTATTGGCGTAGAAATTTGATTTTTGAATGTTTGAATTTTTTGGAATTTATTTAACTGTTATATTCACATGTAATCTTCTTACGCATATATAATTCTTCTAATGACCATTTTACGTGTGTATATATATATATGTATATATATATATATATACGTACTACTTTTGTTTCATTTTCAATATTCAAACGGTGTTGCACCGTTATTTGATTCTTGCCATATTTCACTGACCGTAGCCTTAACTTGAATTTTATCTCTTGTGTGTGTGTATATATATATATATTTCTGCATATATATTCTCATATATATACACACATATATTTTCTTTTTTTCCTTATATGTATATTCATACATATTTTCCCTCATGAACATGTGTTATTTTTTTCGTTCCTTTAAAACAAAAATATGACGACAACGGGGATCGTACTCCGCACGTCTTATATGCAAGTCGCGTGTTCTAACCAACTAGGCTACTAAGGCAATTGTTAACAAGGCCTAGAACAATGGTAATTATCGTTCTCTTCTCATTCTTCTCTTTTTCTAATTTCTTACAGTATTACAGTTAAACCATGGCATGAATCTTTTTCTTTTATTTCCATTTTATTATTAATGCATAATCAATGCATGCAACATGTTTACACTGCATGCAACCAATCCTTTCATTCTTTTAATGCATATATTACAATTTTATTCGCATTAATATTTTCTTCTTATATATATATATATATATATATATATATCAATGCATATATACACACACATGCATTATTTAATTATTAAATTGTTACAAAATGCGGGGTGTTACAAATACATTCGTTCTAAATGAGCTTGAAGCTGGGGTTTTTAGGGACGAGAGACCTAGCAGAGTTTGAGGTAGCTTTAAGTAAAAAGGGAGAGACTTCCAGGAAAATCCTCGTTAGTGGCTATCTGTGAATGGTTTGACTGATTGCATCCTCTTTCATATTTCACTGGAGAAAGATGGGGTGCCATTGAAGTCAAGGGGGAGAAGCCTTCTATGCTTAGCATGGAAGAAGGGTGCCCGAAGTGAGTTGTTAGATCTGAATTAGATCCCCATCTTGCAAGCGTAAGTCGTAAAGACGTCTTGTGGCTTGCATAACCCAAACCTCCTCTCACTTTTAGGGAGGTATATAGTGTCCTACGAAACCAAGTGATATTTACTTATGTTATATTGTTTCCTCAAAAGAAGGAAGAAGCCAAAGTCCATAAGCATGATAGAAAGAGGAATTCGGTGTCATAGCCATAAATATGTAGGGGCCAAGGTAGTCAGGGAGAGACTTGATCAGAACCAAACGATCAACTTGTGAGAGATGCAACCAGTTCCAAGGGTTGATACACCCTCTCGCTTTATGAACTATGGGGTAGAAGAGGGCGTTCACCTTTCTACCTCAGTATACCTCTATAACGAGATAATAAATGGTAAAGAAGAGATCTGAAAACCCAATGTAGTGGAGATCCACGATTCCTGAGCCGGGGGATCTTGGAAGAGAGGACTGTTGGATCTAGAATAACCCTAGAGGGGGGGTGAATAGGGTTTTTCACAGTTTTTAAATTAATTAAAAACAAACAGGATATTAAAATAATAAACAGATCATAGAATATAGTAAGAACAGAAATGCAGAAAATAAATCACACACAGATATACCCAGCTTCGGCAAAACCCTGCCTACTGCTGCATTTCTAAGGTTTCTACTAGGTGATAGAACAGATCCCGCATACAATACCATGTACACTTGCAAACCCTGCTCCTATTCTAACCCTACGCTCAAAATCCTAGACTGATTCAAACCCCTGAATCAGATTTTCCCCAGATTACAAACCCGTAACCTGTATTCCTAGATTTTACAGATTCTAGTACAGTCAGTTACCTCCTAACTGAAACTCCCCTAGAGTTTTACAGACTCTATAAACTGTTCAGAATTGTTTACAAAAAAAAAATTGAAGAACAAAACAAAAAAAATAAAAATCAAAACAAGAAAAACCCTTTTAGAGTTAAATTAAAAGGGGTCATCCCCTTTTAATATTAAAACATGGCTAGGCCAAAAGTAAATGGCCGGCCCATTTGTATTTCACTTTTGTCCGATCCTTTGCTTTAGCTCTGGGAAACAGAAATGGCGGCGGCGATTCTAGGGTTTTCTTCTTTGCCCCAATTCGATTGCGATAGCTCCAGATAGATGAATTCTGGTTCTCTGATGAACTTCAGTTCTTCGATGGATATCTTCACGTCTGATATCGGATTTTCTGGTGGTCGAAACTTGGTAAGATTTCTGATTTTAATTCTTTGGTTGCTCGGTTAATTTGCTTGGTTTCGATACCTGTGTCAATGATGAATCGGTGTTGTTTATAGGGTATAGAAACCCTATAATTACTCCCTGATTTCAATTAAATATGACTTGGCTGATTTTGCTTGTATTTCCCTTTTTGATTGTCTCGATTTAAAATGAATTTCTCGTGTGATTCCTGATTGATAAATTGTGGGCTTGTTTTTCTTGATTCTGGCCTTCTGGAAATTGATTTATGAGTTGTTCCCTTGTGTGAAATTTTCATTGTTGCCTTGAATGAAATCGGCTTTGAATACCTCAAAAAAATATGAAAACATGCCCCTTTTGTTTTGTTGTGAATTCTCGAAATGAATTGATGAATTTGAAGAATGTTTGTTGCCTGTTTATTCTCCTTGAAATGATTTTGCCGAGATTCAAAGACTGGAAAAGTTGTTTCCCCTGCGTGATATTTCTTACCAAAAACTGAAATATATTAAATGACATTTCTTGGCTCCTTGAAATATTTGGAGAAAATATATATGTCAAAAACATTTTTGCCGAGTTGTTATTCTTGCCAAAAAATGATTTTACCAAAAACAAACCAATTTAAATCTTGCCTTAAAAACTTGATTGCTGTGAATTGTTATTTGATTTCAGGAATGTAAATCAAAAACATACTTGCCAAAAATAAGAGCACTAATTTTCTTACCAAAACAGATTTAGCAGAGATGATTTTCTGCATGATTTTGATTTTCTCTTGCCAAAAGTTGTGCTTCACCAATGCATACTCGATTTGTTGTGGCCCTAGTCTTGATCAATGTTCATTTGCCACTGAACATACATGTACATGCTTTTTCATATTGATTTTCTGGATTAATTTCCGCAAAGCTGAAAATACAAACTTGCCAAAATATTTGAATCCTGATTTTCATGTATACATATTTGATTTATTCACGGCTTTTGTTTGCACCATTCATCCATGCATTTGTGTTTAACCATTTGAAAAAGAATGCCGCCATGTTCATTCACCATTTCATTTTGTATGCATCTTCACCATGAAAATTTAACTGTCTCGAACATGTTGCCATTCATATGAACTTTGTACATGCTACTACACTTGATCTAGCCTGTTTGCATTTGCCATAGTCGCCGGATTTGATCGCCATGAGCTCGAGCCTTGAATTGAACTTTTTGTTGCCATGTACCACTGTGGTTAGCTGCACCATCCTGTGCTGTTTCTATGTTTTATATGCTGTTGCACTTGTTAGAACTTTTCTGCCATTTGTTTGCTTGATCATGTATTCTAGTTTTGACTATGTCCCGCTGAAATGTTGTACCATTTTCTTTGAACTGCCTGAACAATGTTTTGCTGATTTACACCATTGCTGTTTCGACCATTTAGAAACTGTTAAACCATTTTGAGCTGAGCTATAACTTGAATCTTGTTGTTTGACGACTTTTCCTTTTGAACTTTGACATGTGGCTTTGACTTTGGGCTGAAATGTTTGTCCACTATCTTGCTGTATGCTTTACCACTTTGGTTTTGTATATTTGTTTTCAATTTCACTGAGTCGAGACAGTCCTAGTGGCTACTCCTCAGCTGCATACTGATTGGCGTGGCAGTGCACACGTGTACACGTGTGTACATGCAGCCATCAGAAGAGTTGTCCCTGTCCCTGCATTGAGATATATGTTGTCTGCCTTGTGGTATTTACAGTGTATCACTGTGAATATCACAAGCTGTCTAGACACAGATTGATGGTTTTATAATTCAGATCAAGTCATGAAAAATGATGAGAAACACACCAGAAAACTGAGGCAAATAAAATTTTTAAAAATAAAATTTATATTTGCATATATTCTGTTTTATTTCTATTGCAGTGTACTGTGTGTGTGTTTCACATGTGACAGGTAAGCAGGAATGACTGGACTGACTGTGATGACTGGACTGAAAGCTGAAGATAAGAAGACAGTGTGTGGTGTCAATGAATGTATGAGTCTGTATATACAAGTGAAAATGGATATATATGAAATGTAACTGTATATATGTTGTGTGTATGAATGACTGAGTGACAATGAATGAACTGTACTGAGGAGCTGTGAGAGAATTGTACAGATATATGTAATAAACAAATTTGATTGAAATAAAATATCATTTTATTGTTGTCAAACGAACTTGTCTATTATATTCTGTTTATATACAAGTACAATATACAGTGAATGTTTAAATAGTGGAGTTATACAGAGTTGTACTGTTTGAATGTTAGAAATATAATATTCAATTCAAATATTATATTCCTTTCTGTGTTGTATATATAAAACATTACAATAACAAACACATTTATAATAATATATATTTGTTTGTTATCATCAAACAAAAATCATATAATTGTGTATACAACTGCGTTATATACAACAATCTCCCCCTTTTGATGATGACAAACAAATAAAAGATTTTGAGCATAAATGTGTTTGAAAAATGAAATATATTACTCCCCCTATTTGAATGCTCCCCCTACAACAGAAACTCCCCCTATAACTGTGCATGAGTGTAAAGAATATAGAATGAATTGAATTTTCAAAATTAAAAATATTTATAAAATATTCACTCATAAATCAAAATCTAATCCATTCTCCCCCTTTTGTTATCATCAAAAGGATATAGAATTTAAAATATAGATGAATAGTGACTAACAAATATTATATCAGCTTAAGAGGAAGAACGATCATCATAAATCTCAATCAGTCAAACAAAAATCATAATATTCTGAGAACAGGTGGCATATTTCACATTTTAGAGAATGACGGATTTACGATGAATTTTATATAAAATGGAGAGAAAAAAAAATGATTTCCAAATATTTTCAAAAGAATTTTATAAAAATGAGTTCAAAAACAGTGATGGATTCGGACTTATAATTATAAATTCAATTTAAATGACAAAATCGAATAATCTCAAATTCCAATATCTATCAATCAACAAATCATAATACGTCATAAAATTTCAACACATTTCACAGATTAGAAAGTGGATTGATAGGCTGGTTAATATACACCAAGGAGAATTTCACATAAAAATTTATTTATTGCAAATTATTTTCTTTTCTTTTTCTTTTGATTTAAGAGCACCCTGACCACGCATAACCAGAGCTTGGATTTTTAAATGAGGTCAGTCGCAGCTTAAATTATAAGTTGTCTCTTAACCATTCATGACCAGAGCTTGGATTTTTAAATGAGGTTAGAAACACACTTATATATTAATTATATTTTCATCATTTTCAGCTTTTAAAAAGAAAAAACTCCTCGATATATAAAACCAGTATGGATGATAGAAATGTGGTAAGTACAGAGATGGACTGTGAAATAAATTTCTAAATTAATTATATTATGAGATATGCATGAACTGTACCGGGATTATTGAAAATTTTCATTTGACACTAATTCTGAAAAATAGCATAACCACAATTCCATCACAACTATTTTCACTGTTTGTTCAAGGTGATTTTAAAAATATTAAACTCTCCACATTTAAAAAAATATATCATGGATGGCAGAATGATGAAAGATAATGAAGATGGTCGTGAGATAATTTGCCAGTTCAAAGACATTATAATAAATGTTCAACAATCATGAAAATTAAAGAAAAATCTCCTCTTGTTGTGAAATATATTGCAGTCCCAATTCATCACAATTTCAAAATCTAAAAATAATAATTTTGATGAATTATAAATACAGTTTAATTGGATATTGATTTCAATTTCTGAATGAATAATTAATAAATAATTTTAAAATTGAAAATCAAATACAAGAGGAATATGCTGATCTATACACGACAAGAAGGGAAAAAATGTGTACAAGACAAAAAGAGTGTGTGGATTTATACATGGTGAAGATTTGAATCTAAGTACAGATGGGTGAGACAAATATAAGGCGCTTCTGATACCACTTGGTGTCTCTATTTACGAGGAATGGTAACAAGACATTTGAGACAAACAAGTATACCACAGACAAAAGAATCTTAAATACAAAGCCCAGTCAGATCAAGCAAATTAATTTCATGTATCAGAGCATGGTATGTATTTGATTCCAAAAACAAGCAGTCACCAAAACATATTTTCCAGAACTATAACTGAGCAGCACAAAAATCATTTTCAAAGCAGGCTTGTCAAGGAGATGTTCCAAAGATATTTCAAACAGTTGAAGAATTGTTCATGATCCAGGATTAAATATAGTTTATTTTAAATCATTTGAACGAATTGCGAAGATATCCGGATTCAACGAATCAATCACACGGTTTATAAACTTTAGATTCAGAATATGTGTGTGATTCAATAAATCAATAAATTCAAATGATTTTAAACAAACTAGTATTAAAGTCAAATATTCATGAAATACCAATGACATTCAAATCCCAATTCTCAAAGAATTTACACAAATATTTCTGACAAACAGAAAAGTTATTTCAGATCATTTACATCAGAAATGAGAGATATTCATGATCAACACAATTAAACAATAATTTATTTGAAATCAATTGAATCGATGTCAAGGTTTGAGATATAATGAATCAGTCACACAATAATGATAATTTTGATTTTAAGAGGTGTGTGAAATTCAAAATATCATGAGTTTCAGTTGATTTCAAACAAACAAATTCCAAATAAAATGATCATGAATATAAGATGAATTCCAAGATGTATCACAGATTCAATACAATTCAAAATATCCAAGCCAATCTGAAAAAATAATGAAATTAACACAACTGATAAATATTGGTGTGCTGTAATGAGTATAATATTTCAAGCTTTTCTAAAATGAATTAGAAGAAACTCAAAACAGCAGTGGTGTGTGAAACTTCATCAAATTTTCAGATCTTCAAAATTTAGAATTCTAATTAACAGTGTTCAAGATTTGACAAGAATATATCAACACTGTTATGAATTCAAAAAATCAGAAAAATAAACCTCGAAACAATTGCAGATATTTACAAGATTAAATTCAGAATATGGAAATAATTAACACATGATGATTTTATACAAATAAAGCATATTTCCAGAAAGATTATGAATTCTGCAACTGGAAGTTTAAGAATCACAAAATAAACAAAGAGATATGGTAGTGACCAATCAAGGAAAAAAAACAAACAAAAGACAAATAAAATAGAAAGGGGTAGAAGAAGGAGAAATGAACAAAGAAAAAATATATTTACAAGGATGAAGTTAGAAATCATACCTGACATATGATGAGAAACAGAATTTCTAAACTTATCAGCCTTGGCTAAGGAACAGTGGATGATTCAATAATATGAAGCGGTTTGAATCACTTTTCTCTTTTCAGCATGGTTGTTCCTCAGCCACTTCAGGTACCTAATAGTTGATAGGATCGAGTGGTCTAACAAAATTTGTAAAACCACTCACAGTTTCGTTCATGTGTTTTGGTACCCAAACTTGTTTATATAACAAACCATCCGAATTTACCTTTGTGCCTTTAGGAACCCAAATCGTTTTGAATTTAACAAAACTCGTTTTATTTCCATTTGAGATCCAAGAATGTTTAAATGGTTTGTTATAAAACAAAAACTCATCTCGATTGTGATTTACAAATCCTTTGAAGTTTTCAGAGTTAGAACTTTCAAAACAAACATTTCTAAAGTGATTTGAGGGATTTTTAAAACCGTTTGTATTCTGCTTTTCAAAATCATTCATTTTCCCAAATCCAAGTCCATTTTTATTTCCAGACGGAAATTGATTTCTCAACAACATTTTCAACGATTTTTCTCCATTTGAAAATTTAACCAATGTTGATTCAAGTTGTTGAAGTTTAAATTTGAGATCATCATTTTCTTTCATTAAATCTGAACAATGATTTTTAGTGATCTTACAATTTTCAGAATCAACTTTCAAAACCAAATTTTCAATTTCAAGCAATTTGATTTTGGCTTGGGACTCAGAAATCTCAGCTTTAAAAAGTTTTTGTTTTTCCAATTCAAGTTTTTCAACATTCTTGAATTTTTCAATTTCAGATTCAAGCTCTTTCACAATCAAATCCGTTTTCACCAAATTTTCCTTTTCAAAAATTTCATGTTCTAAATTAATCTTATCCAACTCCTTCTGCAAAGCGTTATTTTTATGAGTCAACTCATCTTCGAGATTTTTCAAAAACAAAATTTTATTTTCGAGCTTTCCAGAATGTTCATCAAGTTGAGCTAAATCAGTTTTCACAACCATACAGTTTTTGCAGTCAGAGTTTTCAAATTTTAATTTCAACAAATTGTTATTGTGGGTCAACTCAGAATTTTCAGATTTCAAAGACTTGTTTTTCCGTTTGAGACGATCAACAGTTCTTGTTAAATTATTACAAAGAGATACCAGATCGTCATATGATAAGTCCCCATCGTCTGAATCCACATGAATAGTTCCAGTTAAGCACAGATCTGAATTTGAGTTGGCAGTTGAGGGTTTTGAGGAGTTGTCAGAATTTCCATACCGCGCGTTGAGAGTTTTCCAAATGTCCTGCGCAGTTAAACAATGAGAGATAAAGTCAAGCTGATTATTATCAAGATAAGAATATAAAATATGCATAGCTTGAGCATTTAAAACCTTATTCGTCTTATTTGACATATCTTCCATATTTTCAATAATATTCCAATAATCAAGATTAACAGATTTTAAATATGATTCGAAATTTGATTTCCAAATTGAAAAATCTGTTCCCTTAAAAATAATTGGAATATTACTGGACTGACTCTCATAAGACTGACAACTAGGATCCATGTTTCTAGGGTTAATGAAATAACCTGGCTCTGATACCACTTGTTGGATCTAGAATAACCCTAGAGGGGGGGGGGGGTGAATAGGGTTTTTCACAGTTTTTAAATTAATTAAAAACAAACAGGATATTAAAATAATAAACAGATCACAGAATATAGTAAGAACAGAAATGCAGAAAATAAATCACACACAGATATACCCAGCTTCGGCAAAACCCTGCCTACTGCTGCATTTCTAAGGTTTCTACTAGGTGATAGAACAGATCCCGCATACAATACCATGTACACTTGCAAACCCTGCTCCTATTCTAACCCTACGCTCAAAATCCTAGACTGATTCAAACCCCTGAATCAGATTTTCCCCAGATTACAAACCCGTAACCTGTATTCCTAGATTTTACAGATTCTAGTACTGTCAGTTACCTCCTAACTGAAACTCCCCTAGAGTTTTACAGACTCTATAAACTGTTCAGAATTGTTTACAAAAAAAAATTGAAGAACAAAACAAAAAAAATAAAAATCAAAACAAGAAAAACCCTTTTAGAGTTAAATTAAAAGGGGTCATCCCCTTTTAATATTAAAACATGGCTAGGCCAAAAGTAAATGGCCGGCCCATTTGTATTTCACTTTTGTCCGATCCTTTGCTTTAGCTCTGGGAAACAGAAATGGCGGCGGCGATTCTAGGGTTTTTCTTCTTTGCCCCAATTCGATTGCGATAGCTCCAGATAGATGAATTCTGGTTCTCTGATGAACTTCAGTTCTTCGATGGATATCTTCACGTCTGATATCGGATTTTCTGGTGGTCGAAACTTGGTAAGATTTCTGATTTTAATTCTTTGGTTGCTCGGTTAATTTGCTTGGTTTCGATACCTGTGTCAATGATGAATCAGTGTTGTTTATAGGGTATAGAAACCCTATAATTACTCCCTGATTTCAATTAAATATGACTTGGCTGATTTTGCTTGTATTTCCCTTTTTGATTGTCTCGATTTAAAATGAATTTCTCGTGTGATTCCTGATTGATAAATTGTGGGCTTGTTTTTCTTGATTCTGGCCTTCTGGAAATTGATTTATGAGTTGTTCCCTTGTGTGAAATTTTCATTGTTGCCTTGAATGAAATCGGCTTTGAATACCTCAAAAAAATATGAAAACATGCCCCTTTTGTTTTGTTGTGAATTCTCGAAATGAATTGATGAATTTGAAGAATGTTTGTTGCCTGTTTATTCTCCTTGAAATGATTTTGCCGAGATTCAAAGACTAGAAAAGTTGTTTCCCCTGCGTGATATTTCTTACCAAAAACTGAAATATATTAAATGACATTTCTTGGCTCCTTGAAATATTTGGAGAAAATATATATGTCAAAAACATTTTTGCCGAGTTGTTATTCTTGCCAAAAAATGATTTTACCAAAAACAAACCAATTTAAATCTTGCCTTAAAAACTTGATTGCTGTGACTTGTTATTTGATTTCAGGAATGTAAATCAAAAACATACTTGCCAAAAATAAGAGCACTAATTTTCTTACCAAAACAGATTTAGCAGAGATGATTTTCTGCATGATTTTGATTTTCTCTTGCCAAAAATTGTGCTTCACCAATGCATACTCGATTTGTTGTGGCCCTAGTCTTGATCAATGTTCATTTGCCACTGAACATACATGTACATGCTTTTTCATATTGATTTTCTGGATTAATTTCCGCAAAGCTGAAAATACAAACTTGCCAAAATATTTGAATCCTGATTTTCATGTATCCATATTTGATTTATTCACGGCTTTTGTTTGCACCATTCATCCATGCATTTGTGTTTAACCATTTGAAAAAGAATGCCGCCATGTTCATTCACCATTTCATTTTGTATGCATCTTCACCATGAAAATTTAACTGTCTCGAACATGTTGCCATTCATATGAACTTTGTACATGCTACTACACTTGATCTAGCCTGTTTGCATTTGCCATAGTCGCCGGATTTGATCGCCATGAGCTCGAGCCTTGAATTGAACTTTTTGTTGCCATGTACCACTGTGGTTAGCTGCACCATCCTGTGCTGTTTCTATGTTTTATATGCTGTTGCACTTGTTAGAACTTTTCTGCCATTTGTTTGCTTGATCATGTATTCTAGTTTTGACTATGTCCCGCTGAAATGTTGTACCATTTTCTTTGAACTGCCTGAAAAATGTTTTGCTGATTTACACCATTGCTGTTTCGACCATTTAGAAACTGTTAAACCATTTTGAGCTGAGCTGTAACTTGAATCTTGCTGTTTGACGACTTTTCCTTTTGAACTTTGACATGTGACTTTGACTTTGGGCTGAAATGTTTGTCCACTATCTTGCTGTATGCTTTACCACTTTGGTTTTGTATATTTGTTTTCAATTTCACTGAGTCGAGACAGTCCTAGTGGCTACTCCTCAGCTGCATACTGATTGGCGTGGCAGTGCACACGTGTACACGTGTGTACATGCAGCCATCAGAAGAGTTGTCCCTGTCCCTGCATTGAGATATATGTTGTCTGCCTTGTGGTATTTACAGTGTATCACTGTGAATATCACAAGCTGTCTAGACACAGATTGATGGTTTTATAATTCAGATCAAGTCATGAAAAATGATGAGAAACACACCAGAAAACTGAGGCAAATAAAATTTTTAAAAATAAAATTTATATTTGCATATATTCTGTTTTATTTCTATTGCAGTGTACTGTGTGTGTGTTTCACATGTGACAGGTAAGCAGGAATGACTGGACTGACTGTGATGACTGGACTGAAAGCTGAAGATAAGAAGACAGTGTGTGGTGTCAATGAATGTATGAGTCTGTATATACAAGTGAAAATGGATATATATGAAATGTAACTGTATATATGTTGTGTGTATGAATGACTGAGTGACAATGAATGAACTGTACTGAGGAGCTGTGAGAGAATTGTACAGATATATGTAATAAACAAATTTGATTGAAATAAAATATCATTTTATTGTTGTCAAACGAACTTGTCTATTATATTCTGTTTATATACAAGTACAATATACAGTGAATGTTTAAATAGTGGAGTTATACAGAGTTGTACTGTTTGAATGTTAGAAATATAATATTCAATTCAAATATTATATTCCTATCTGTGTTGTATATATAAAACATTACAATAACAAACACATTTATAATAACATATATTTGTTTGTTATCATCAAACAAAAATCATATAATTGTGTATACAACTGCGTTATATACAACAAGGACCAAATAGCTTTTCAAGATATTAATTTGTTGATAGAAACAAGATTCATAAAGCTGAAGGAATGCCAAAAGACAAGGGAACGAGTTCCTTTATCCATTTGTGAAGATCACTATGTCGTCAGCAAAAGAGAGAGATGAGATCATATGGCAACCAGGTGGGATTCGTAACCACTTGACTTACCCTTCAATGGTAAAGTGTAAATCCTTTGGACTAGGGCTTCAATACCTCAAACGAACAGAGCAGGAGACAATGGGTCACCCTGTCTCAGTCCTTAACCTAATCTAAAAAAACTTGGCAACTCCATTAATAAGAACAGAGTACCAATAGTTGGAAATCAGGTGCCAAATAAGATCGATAAGACATTCATAAAACCTGAATGCATACAAAGCTCCAATGATGAAAAACCACGATATGTGATTGTACGCTTGGGGACAACACTGCATGAGAAAAAATATTGAATGACAAGAATGAGATCCAAAGAAATTATGTTCAAAGAATGATGATAAAAATGACTGTTCAAGCCATTAGGGCCCCGTTACCATCCTTGTGAAGGTAGAATATCACCTTCCGAATTTCCTCAAAGGAGGGAGGACACAATAGATTAGGGTTATCGGAAGGGACAACCATATGGGGAATATAAGAAAGCAACCCCAGGTCGATGACATCGACCGAGGGACATTAAAGGAGAGACTGAAAATGGTCAAGAAGGACCTCCTACACTTCAGACTAGGAGGAAGTAAAGGAGTCATCAGGCCTACGAAGCTGATGCATGTTAAGATTTATTTTTTCTTTTTTGATGATCGAGCGAAAGAATTTAGAGTTAGAGTCACCGTCAGAAACTCATTTGATCCTAGCTTTTTGATGAAGAAAAGAAGTTTCTAAGGCAAGTTTCCTATTGAACTGAAGCTTGGCAGCTAACCAGGAGGAATGGTTATCTAGAGAGGGATCTGAATCAAAAGCTGCTTTTGATGACAACAGCTTAAGTTTTTGAGCGAAACGAGCAATCAAGTTGCCCATAATCTCTATTGCCCATGACACAACTACTGGAGAATGGAGTTTTGATGACAACAACCTTACTTCAATATTAATTGATTATAAAATATATACTAACATATCTATCTAGAATATATACACATATATATACACACATATGTAGGATTTGTATACAGGAATTAATACTGAAGACTGTACAGTTTTAGAGATTTAAGAGAATTAGAATTCAGAGAAGTTCAAGACTCATGAGTAATCAAGAAATCAAGAGTTCAAGATAAATACAGTAATAGAGTCTAGTTTATATGTAAGACTCTGAATAACACTCCAGGTTCAAATTCAAATTCTGTTTTTCAAATTCTGATTTTCAAATTTTAATTCCATTTTTTAAAATTCTAATTCTAATTTTAATTAGTTTTTCTATCTTACCTTTGATTTAAACTTAAGTTTTAAAGTTTACAAATTTATATATATTTTTATAGTTATATAATTTTATAATTTTACATTTATATAGTTTTAAACTTTATAATTTTATAAATATGTTTATATAATTTATATTTATGATTTCATATGATTTCTACTTTATAATACTTATTTATATCATTATGTTTTAACTCAAGAATTTCCAGAATTATATATATATAGTTAAACACTTGAGAATATTCAAAATTCAAATTTTGAAAACATATATGTCGACATACATATATACATATGTCGACATACAACTGTCACTTTTTCAGTTTTGAAAGGAATTATCTTTTCACCATTTGTAACGTTCCAGAAGCATTACAGCCTTTCAAATCTTATAAATAGGGATTGAATTTGAATTTTGTAATCATTCTTCTTCTCCATCTTCATCCCTTTTCATCCCTTCATTATTATTTCATATTTTATTGATTTCTACACTCCTAATTTGCCGATTTCTATTCAAAATTCATAAAACTTCTTCTCTTCTCACTCTGTACTCATTACCCTCTTAATTGAAGTGCTATTGAAGAGTTATAGGGATGTTGAAATCATTTGGGATTGTCTGAGAAAGGGTGTGTTCCTTATAGCCCTGAAATCAAGGAAAGGAATCAGTGTTAACCTTGTAACCATGAAATCAAGGGTGTTTGAAGTGGTGTTATCCTTGTAGCCGTGAAATCAAGAGTGTTTGGAGCGGTGATAACCTTGTAGCCTGGAAATCAAGGGGATTATACTTTGATATGGATATAGTAATAAACTCTGCGCAATCCAGCGTTGCGTGGGACTGGACATAGGAGTAATCTGAACTAGTATAAAATCTGATGTGTTCTTTCCTTTTCTGCATTTTATTTTTTCTTATTTCTGTGTTTGTGTGTGATTCTGTGTCTGCGATCATCTCTGTGGTGTGCCATTCATATAGTAGACCATATAAGTTTTAAATTTTCTTAAATTTGTTGAAAACACAATTCACTCCCTATTTAGCATCAGTTTTTTTTAAGATCAGCATTCCGTGTTCCCTTATAATTGGTATCCGAGCAAGATTTCTCAACCAGTTCATTATCTGATTATTGAAATTATTAAATGGAAAATTTTGAAATTATTTTTAACACTAGTGTCAATTGATGCATTGCATCAATGTTGAAAAAGTCTGCATACAGTTGTGTTGAAAATTCAAGTAATCTACTGAAATGTTGTCCAATACAGGAAAAAATATGTTATATGGCTATTGGAAAATCAAAATTTGAAAAATGGGTGAAGTGGTTGTTGAAAATTCAAATTCCGAAATGGTGTGTTACATGGCTGTTGAGAATTCAAATTTTGGTGAACAAATGGTGGAGATCAAAAAAGGACAAATGGATACTAGATAGTGGTTGTTCGACACATATGACGGGAAATCCAGAAATAATAAATAATTCAGTCAATGAAGATGGTGGAATGATGAACTTCGGAGATAACTCTAAAGGATATATTATTGGGATCGGCAATGTCGGTAATTCTGAAATTCCTACTATTTTCTAATGTTTTATTAGTTAGGAATCTAAAATATAATTTACTAAGTATAAGCCAATTTTGCGATAAGGGTTATAAAATAAACTTTGAGAAAAATAATTTTTTTATAGAAGATAGAAATTCAAAATTAAAATTCAAAGGTGATAGAAAGAAAAATGTCTATATATTGAGTATGAAAATCTCCAACGGTAATCTATGTCTTATGGCCAATGCAAGTGACCCTTGGATCAGGCATAAGAGATTTGGTCGCATAAATTTCAAACATATCTCTAGGATTTCTAAATTAGATTCAATTAAGGGATTACCCAAAATGAATTTTAAAATAAATAATTTATGCGATGCTTGTCAGTTCGGAAAAATTAAAAGAAGTTCATTTAAAAAGAGGAAATTACAACCTTGAAACCATTAGAGTTAATTGACATGGATTTATTTGGTCCGTCTCAAACCCAATTGATAAACCACAATATATATGTTTACGTAACAGTCGACGATTTTTCTAGATTTAGGTGGACATTGTTTCTTAAAAATAAAAGTGATGCTTTTGATCAATTTAAAACTTTTGCTAAAAGAATTCAAAACTTATTATCCTTAAAAATCAAAACAATACATAGTGACCACGGTGGAGAATTCAAAAACGGAAATTTTGAAAAAATTTGTGATAAAAAGGGAATAACCCATAATTTTTCTATTCTTGGAACCCCTCAACAAAACAGATTAGTTGAACGTAAAAATACGACAATACAAGAGTATGTGAGAACTATGTTATCTGATAGTAATTTATTAAGAAAATTTTGGACTGAGGCAGTTGCAACAACTTGTTATATTTTAAATAGGATTTCAATCAGACCCTTAACTCATAAAACACCATACGAACTTTTGTATAATAAGAAACCAAAAGTATCACATTTTAAAATATTTGGAAGTAAATGTTTTGTACTTAATACTAAAGAAAATTTAGATAAATTTGACTCGAAATCTGATAAAGGAATATTTATTGGATATTCAGAGAGAAGTAAGGCACATAGAGTTTTCAATTCAAGAACCAATACTATAGAAGAAACCTTAAACGTATCCATTGACGAAACCTATAAAAATATAACACAACACAACGAAGATGAATGTGAAAATGAAGTTATTGAAACAAATAATGAAGATAGTCAACCAAATAAAAGAATTAGATTACTAAGAGACCACCCTATAGAAAATATCTTAGGAGATATTGAGTCTGTCGTTAGGACTCATAATCAATTAATATGAGTAATTCTGCATTTATTTCAACTATTGGACCTAAGAATCCAAAGGAAGTATCGTCCGATAATTCATGGAGGAATGATGTATCGAACTTGTTCCTAGCCCAGAGGATAAAATTATAATAGGAACTAAATGGTTTTACAAAAATAAAATGAATGAACATGGTGAGGTCGTAAGAAATAAGGCACGATTAGTAGCACAAGGCTATACTCAAAAAGAAGGAATATACTACGATGAAACGTTTGCCCCTATAGCTAGATTAGAAGCAATTAGGATATTACTAGCCTTTGCTAACCATAATGATTTAAAATTATATAAAATGGATGTTAAAAGTGCTTTTCTAAACGGATTTGTTAAAGAAGTCATATATGTAAAGTAACCACCTCTTTTTGAAGACGAAAAATTACCAAATCATGTATATAAGTTAAAGAAAGTGTTATATGGATTAAAACAGACTCCTAGGGCTTGGTATGATAAATTAAGAAATTATTTCTTACAATCTAACTTTGAAATAGGAAAAATGGATAAAACTTTGTTTATTAAAAGAAACAATAAAGATATACAATTAGTGCAAATATATGTTGACGATACAATTTTTGGATCAACAAATAATAAGATGAATAAAGAATTTTAAGATATTATGACCCAAGAATTTGAGATGAGTCATATGGGAGAACTAACATTCTTCTTAGGCTTACAAATCCGTCAATTAAAGAATGGAATATTAATTAATCAAGAAAATTTGTAATATATTTAATTAATAAATATAATTTAACAACAACTAATGGGAGACCAACACCAATGGCAACTAATATAGCCTTAAGTAAAGATGATATGTCAAAAAATGTTGATCAAAAATTATATAGAGGAATAATAGGATCGCTATTGTATACAACTGCTAGTAGACAAGATATAATGCATAGTGTATGTCTTTGTGCAATATATCAATCGCAACCTAAGGAAACACATTTAAAAGTCGTAAAACGTATTCTAAGATATGTAAAACATACATCAGACCTTGGATTATTTTATCCTAAGGATGATTCATTCGATTTAACTTCTTATTGTGACGATGATTATGCGCGATGTAAATCCGATTGTAAAAGCACTAGTGGAATAGGTCATTTCTTAGGACATTGACTAGTCTCGTGGTTTAGTAAAAAGCAAAATACCAGATCTTTATCAACAACTAAAGCAGAAAATATCTCTGCTGCTTTGCCTTGTTTACAAGTAATATATATGCAACAAACTTTAAATGATTTTTGATTAAAAATAAATAAATCACCAATACACTGCGATAATAGAGTGCTATAATTGTATCTAAAAATCAGCCTCATCACTCAAGAACTAAACATATTGATATATGACATCATTTTTAAGAGATAACGAAAGTAAAGAGAAAATTTCCCACGAATTTATAGAAACAAATAAACAAATAATAGATATATTATCAAAACCATTAAATGAAGCAGCATTTACTAAATTTGGAAAAGAATTAGGTATTTGTTCATTAAGTAAATTAGAATAATTAAATACATTAATATATATAAGATTAACATTAAAAATCAGAAAAGTAAAATTAAAGTAATATGTATGTCGACATACATATAAGCCTATGTCGACATATAACTGCTAGATTTTAAAAATTAATTCCTGTAAAAGTTAGTTACAATAACCAATTAAACTCTCCACTTCGAATTTTCTTCTTCACTCTCCTATTTCACTTATGTAAAAACTCAAAACCAAAATAAATCATGGCCTCCACTAATTATAAAAACCAAATTAACCCTGAATCATTCACTGGACCATTCGAAGGTCCATTCCAACGTTTTACCCTTTCTCGTGTAATAAAATTGGAAGAGAAAATGGAGTATGCTCTTCAAATGCTTGCTGAGATTCAAGTACTTAAAATATGCATGAATCAAGAGCAAATTAAACAAGGAAAGTTGATACAGAATCTCCATAAGTTTGTAACAGATAATCAAGCGAGTCCAATCATCGAAGATGATAATCCAACAATGGAAGAAGAAGTAAAGGAAGAAATTATGGAAAAAAAAAGGAACCAAAAGAGGCACAACAAGAAGTCACAGACGAGGATGATCAAGTTGTATGCGTTTGCGAAGTCTCGTTCGATCCACATGGAAATATAATTGAACGAACTGGGGATTTTTGTCTCCATTACCACAATTGTCCAATCAATAAATCTCCTATCGTAAAGAATCATTAGAAGATAGGATTCTTTTTCATTTATTCGGTGTAGTATGTGTATGGTTTGTTCGTGTAATTTGCGTTGGTGTGTATTGTTTGTATTAAAGACTATGTTTAATTTAGTGCTTATTTTATCCTTTGTAAACATTTAAATAGTTTGTTAAGTAGGCACGTATGTAGGGGGTCATATATACATCAAGTATATTATTATAGAATCAAATATTATAAACCATAGAATAATTATAGATATATTTAGGATTTAGGGGGAGTATTTTTAGAATTTATTTTTGATAATGACAAAGGGAGAGAAATTATAAAATATAGACTTAGTTTAAGTAGAATATATAGGATTCATATTAACAGAAGGAGTATCAAAAGGATCAACATCAACAGGTATGAACAAGTATGAATATTTTATAAACTAAGGTTCTCATCATCAAAAGGGGGGAGAATGTTGGAGAATGGAGTTTTGATGACGACAACCTTTTCAATATTAATTGATTAAAAATATATACTAACATCTCTATCTAGAATATATATATATATACACATACACACACATATATGCAAGATTTGTATACAAAAATTAATACTGAAGACTTTACAGTTTTAGAGATTCAAGAGATTCAGAATTCAGAGAAGTTTCAAGACTCATGAGCAATCAAGAAATCAAGAGTTCAAGATAAATATAGTAATAGAGTCTAGTTTATATGTAAGACTCTGAATATTTTATTGATTTCTACACTTCTACTCTACCGATTTCTATTCTAAAGACATAAAATTTCTTCTCTTCTCACTCTCTACTCATTACTCTCTGAACTGAAGTGCTATTGAAGAGTTATAGGGCTATTGTAATCATTTAGGATTGTTTGGGAAATGGTGTGTTCCTTATAGCACTGAAATCAAGGAAAGGAATCGGTGTTAACCTTGTAGCCGTGAAATCAAGGGTGTTTGGAGCGGTGTTAACCTTGTAGCCATGAAATCAAGGGTGTTTGGAGCGGTGTTAACCTTGTAGCAGTGAAATCAAGGGGATTGTACTTGGATATTGATATAGTTATAAAACTCTACGCAATCCAGCATTGCGTGGGACTGAACGTAGGAGTAATCCGAACCAGTACAAAATCCAGTGTGTTCTTTCCTTTTCTGCATTCTGTTTTTGTTTATTTCTGTGTTTGTGTTTGATTCTGTGTCTGTGATCATCTCTGTGGTGTGTGATTCATATAGAAGATTATATAAGTTTTAGATTTTCTTAAATTCCTTGAAAACACCATTCACCCCCTCTAGTGTTAGTTTTGCCTTAGGATTCGCATTCCGCATTCCTTAACAACAACAACAAAAGAGTGATAAAATGACGAAAAATCCACATGTTTTGGAAACAGAAAGGTTTAGGGCCCGAGGCAGAGGAAGGAGAGCATTGAGATAATGGGGGCACGATTAGAGTTGGTACGATGCAGATGTCCAAGAGAGAAGTTAGAGGCTTGGGCAAACCAAGCGTCATTACCAAGCCCTCTGTCTAGACAAGAGAGGATTCTATGGGGTCCTTCTTGGTTATTACACTAAGTCTATGTGGATCCAACAAATGACACCTTGAAAGAGACATCAGTGGAGGGTAAAAGCGTTAAAATCTTCTACATCTAGACGATTGAGCTAAGAACCACCGAGCAACTCGGTCATGACGTAAAAGTCACTGCCAATTCCCAAGTTTTGCTCAACGAAGTGGTGATATAAAGGATGCCTCCCATAAGACTTTCCTCTCCATTCTTTCACAACAAACGTAGACAACGGAGAAAAGAATTGGTTAGGCAAACGACGAAGAAGAGCAAGACAGGACCAGAAGTTGGGACGAGTAGAAAATAAGCTGAGTTGATATATCGCGACCCCACACAATTCGGATTTTGTTGGAAGCGTTATAATAACCATCCCCAAATTGAAGCCGAACGTTCAAGGAATTGAACACCTCTGTTTCTACTAAAGGTTCTAGAAGTGTTATAATACGAATGAAATTTTAGAAATAATCCGACGAAGCCTAGCAACAGAGACTTCATGACCTACACCCTGAATATTCTAGAAAGTATAGCTAATCATTGCGTCACAAGGCAAAGGAGCGTAAACAAATAAGAAAAGTAGAAGGAAGTTGCAACAAAGCGATGATCAGATGAGACAGAGGTTTCTTCTAGTTGTTTAGAAGTTAAGTTCCTTCGCAGCTTGAGCTGTAGTCCTAAGGTGCGCAGGGTAGATAAAGAAGACTTAGAGCGATTGTTGTGAATTTTGGATTTTGATCAGTTCACTAAGAATTGAGAAGCACAAAATAAATACCATCTGAACTAGCACATAGAAGGTTAGCTTGAAGACAACAGGACGTGTTATCAGCTAGACGTCTAAGCATTTTTTAATAAGATGAAATTCGTCCAGACTACCACAGGAGGGGAACGAGATACGAGTGGCTCAAATATTGGGGCATCCACGATGATGGTCCCATTATATCGTTCAGTGATCAACTCTGCTAAGTATCATGAAATTGAGTAGCTAACAGAGCGATTAAAGACCGACAAAGACGGAGGTAAGAAGAAGAACAAATTGTCACAATGTAAAAAGAGATGAGTGCAATAGAAGCAAGACAAGTAAACACTCCATGTTCTTTGCTTCCACCAAAACAACATTGCTCAACTGCTGCTTTGATCACATCTCGCTTGCCCCTCCGTCAAGCATATGCTCAATGTACAAGTACGTTAGTTAGCTGTCATCATCTACGCCACACATGCCAACTGACATTCTAGCTGGCGTGTGTATGAACCAAACACATCCATCGAGGATCTAGACTGATTTGTTGTTGTGCAACCTTAATCATCCAAGCACCAAGTCCAACAATTATAAATGCATCAAGACATGCATTTTTACAAGAACAGACAACGCACCCTCAAAAATTGTAGTTCCGTATTATTTTTTATTGTAAATTGCATCTATCGCAAGAGATGTTGTAAAAGAAACAACTTAGATCAAAACGCTATAAATCTTTGTTCATTTACCTTTTTTGAATTTTTCTTCCTCATGTTACATTTTAAACCACGTACCAGGAAGCAACTTTTGCTAATATCACCAGAATCATAAACTCAAGATTGGTTGAATTTTTATTTTTGAAAATTAAGGTCTTTAAAGAATAATAGCAATCACATATAAACATTTTAGAACGTAGTGATAGAAATAACTTCATAGCATATATCCACTTAAAACAGCTAAGATAAATTATGGTTTCAAATTCTTATTTTACGTATCAACATGTGCAATCAAAGCGCTTAGTGGATTCAATGCAGTGAAAGTGCAAAAAGTTGTAGTGGTGATAAAGTGAGAAGATAGCGATCATTTAGCTGATACCTCTAAAATAACATATAAAACTTATATTTAATGATTTTATAACAAATTTAATTAGGGAAAACAACAAACTTTGACCCAAAAAAAATAGGCCGAAGACATCAAATTTAATTTTAGGCTAAAGGACAAACAATAGAAAAAATTAGATCGAAGAAAAATGCTAAATACAACTAGCATTGTATTCAGTTTTTACACTATTATTCGGTTTTACAGTATAAAATACTAGTTGTATTTGACATTGTACTTCAGTCTAATATTTTTCAAAGTTTGTCATTCAACCTAAAAAATAAACTTGGAGCCTCTCAACCTAATTTTTTTTCCAAGGTTTGTCCTTGTGCCTATTTTCCACTTTATAATATGTAAACGATAATTAAATGAAAATTTAACATATAATTTAATTATAATTAGCACATCATGAAAATATATGTAAATAAACGTAAACTTTTATTTACCTTAATTAAATTTAATAGAATATTAGAGTATTCTTATTTTTAAAAATATATGTTTAAAATTCAATTTAAAAAACTAATTTCATAATTTTTGTAATATATAATATATTTTTTAATTCATTTCTTTTATATAAAATATAAACGAAATAACAAAATATAAAAAAAAATAACGAGATATATCAAATATTGTCAAATATAACACAATATAATACGGAAAGACTATTCTAAAGGCAATTTGGAAAAGGCATTGTTATTGAAACTCCAAATATTGTTAAGGGGACAGCCAATTTTTTTCTAATTTTTTTTTGTTAAGGGGAGTACCAATGAGGGAAGTAGCCCCTTAACAAATAAAGGTAATTTTATTTTTGTAATGACCCGCATTGGCAGGGGTATTATGGGTAATTTATTTAATTATATCAATGGTGGTATAGTGAATTAACTGGCCGTGGAATTAAATAATGGTGAATATTTAATTAAAATAATAAATTAAATAATATATTTAATTCTGAAATAATCAGAATTAGCTGAAATGGCAATATGGTGTGAACTGGGCAATTCAAATTATATAATTCAGTTTAGAATTGAATTTGAATAACGAATATATTATATAAGACGACAGTTTGAACGTAGAATTATAATATAATTAAAAACGAGCTTGAAATGGCGCTGCAGTTCGTAAATTGGTGATTCGAACTTCAACTGAATGTACATGATTCGTTTTTAACCGGATTTCTGTGAAATAAGAAACGTACGGAGCTGGTGGAGTATATCTTTCTAGTGGAAGAGAAAAATCAGGATTTCATCGTGTAGATTTTAAGATATGTCCAAATCAAATTTCAGAATAGTCGCTATAAAATCGCTTATCGTCCATAACGGTTATTTCAAAATAACGAGATATCGGGTGTGAATTCAGACAAGGTTCTTTTGGGAAATAGCGATAATTTAATTTTTAGAATTTTTCTGTAATTTTTAATTAATTTAATAAGCGACTTTTTATTTGAAGTATTTCGCACCCTGAAATCAATATTTTGAAGTTTCAAAATATGAGTCCATCTACCGGTATTATTATATTTCTGGGATCATGGAATCGAGCTCGATACAACGGTATCTTGATTTCGGTCCGTACGCGAAGGGAATTTAGGCAACAAGGTACTTCGAAGAGAAACCAAACTTTAAATACACCGCTGACTTCTCTAAACCCTTGAAATCATTTTTGTTGGTAAAAATAAAGGCCACGCAACTGATTTTTTCAGCCACCACAAAGAAGAATGCAAGGAACGTGGAAATCAATTCCTCCACAAAATAAATCCCCAACTAAATACTATAAATAACTCACCTCCTTAAGACCTAATCATTTTACTTTCTTGGATGAAAAAAAAATCTCAGCCGCCACTCATTCATTTCTTCCTCAGCCTAAAACCGTAACTCCCAAATCCAGATAAAATCCAAAAGAAAATCGATAAAATCAAATGATAATAGTTTGAATTGCTGGGTTGATCGCTTTCTCGCTGTAGTTAAAATCGCATGTTGCGATTCCCGTCTCTTGAGTTTGAAGTTTGGACAGAGTAGCTAGGGCAGCAGCTCACGACGGATTCCATGGCACTGGTGATCGATTCGAGAGTACGGGCGAATGCGAGCTGGACGATGAGGTGGTAGCTACCGTTCAGATTTCATGGAAGTAGTGGTTCATGGTGGAGTCAGTCTTGGTGTCACCCGAGGACAGGGGAAAAACTGGAACTGCTGCTGTCTGGAGGGAGTATGCAACGAGAATGGTGTACTGTGGTATACTGGTTACGGTGAAGCCATGAGTTTTGTATTGGGAAAGAATGTTTTGTGTGGGTTTATAGGTGATAGAAGCTTATGACAAGGAAGGCTCGAGTTTATGTAAATGGTGGTACGTGTACGAAAGGTGGTAGGAATAAGGGTGCTAAAATGATGGAAGAAAGGGTGCGGAAGTTTGGTATGAGGAAGAGAGAACAGCTGAAGGAATGCATGGCGATGTACCAATGGTTGAGAGAGGGAGTAGGACGTAAGCGAGAAGTGGGTGGGAGCTTTAAACACACGTAAGTGATGGGAGTCTGGAACAAAAAGAGTTTGCGGTCTGTGCATGATTGAATGGGGAGACGCACATGCTAGAAGAAGGGTGTCTTAAATGTAAAGGGTATGGCGGAGTGGAGAATGGTGAACAAAAGTAAAGAGAAGCACTGCTGTGCGTGGAGGACAGTGAAGAACAGAGTAGGTGACTGGGTCATACCGTACGGTGTTAAAGGAAAAAGGGTGCATAAGCCTTATAGATTATATTTTATAATATAAAAGAAGACAAAGAAAAGAAGAACACGTTGATAATAAAGAAATTTGTCATGGTGGAACCTAACCATAACAGAGGAGCGGCCAGATACGTAGGAAGAACAAGCTGACGTGTAAAGTAAGGATTCCAAATACAATTTAGTTAACTAATTATTTAATTAATAAGTTAATGACCATAAATTGTTAACAAACTTGTAAAATGAATTTATCTGTCACACGTTATTAGAAATCAACAAAATCAGATTCATTGGGATCGTATGGACGGTGGCTCCACAATGGAACTGACTGGGAGCGAATCGAAGCTCGTTACAATTTATTGCAAAATAAATTGTCCGTCTGAATCAAACCGAGCGATGGTTATCGTTATTAACGATGATTGTCCAATGTGAGTAAATCTCACTAACTCTGAACAGTTATATTTTTATAACGTATTTTTAGAACTGTTAGATATTGGCTGATTGACTGTATGTTGACTGTTTGATTGAACTGCTAGTCAGTTAGTTGAATTTCTATATTGATTCTGTTTAACAGAATATATCATATGGAAATGAAAGTGATGTTATCTATATTGTTTAACATCTGTGATGCAGGGAAACAGGTTGGAGGAATCCAACTGGATTCCTCAACATTTATTTTACTATTTTCATATATTGTGATATATGGTGTGTTATATAATCTATTATGGATTATGGGTGTTGAAATGATATTGATCATTTTTATTCGATATTTTAAATATCATAAAGACCCTGGGATGTAAAAAGAATTATTTCAATGTATATTGAAATAAAGGGATTTTATAAAATCAACAGATTTTATAAAAGGAAATATTTCGAAAATAAATAAAAGGGAAAATGTTTTTAAAACGAATAGAGTTTTATAAAAGGGAAATCATTTGTAAAGTGAAGAACTGTTGCTAAAAGTAAATCTTTATAAATGAATAGTTATTCAAAAAGAAGTTAATCGATGTTAGTTAATCGATTAGTGTTAAAGTAAAAGAAGTTAATCGATGTTAGTTAATCGATTAGTGTAAAGTTAAAAGAAGTTAATCGATGTTAGTTAATCGATTAGTGTTAAAGTTAAAAGAATTTAATCGATGTTAGTTAATTGATTAGTGTTAAAGTAAAAGAAGTTAATCGATGTTAGTTAATCGATTAGTGTTAAAGTAAAAGGAGTTAATCGATGTTAGTTAATCGATTAGAGTTAAAGCAAAGGAGTTAATCGATGTTAGTTTGATCGATTAGAGTTAAAGCAAATGAGTTAGTCGAATATAGTATAATCGAATTGAAAGCAAAGGAGCTAATCGATGTTAGTTAATCGATTAGTGTTAAAGTAAAAGGAGTTAATCGATGTTAGTTAATCGATTAGTGTTAAAGTTAAAAGGAGTTAATCGATGTTAATTTAATCGATTAGAGTTAAAGTAAAAGGAGTTAATAGAATATAGTTTATTCGAATAAAGTTAGTAAATCGAATATAGTTTATTCGAAAGGGGTTAAGTGAATAGAGTAAATCAAATAGAGATTTATTCGAACGAGAGTTAAGTAAGGAAGTTAGTTAAAGGAATATAAAGGGAACTTTGCCTATTTCAAAGTTAGAAATGTTGTTCAGTTAAGGTCTGAGAGGTAGTTCTACCCCAACTTGATTGGCTTCGTATCTAACTAAGGAATGGTTAAGGTTCGGCAGTAAAGGAAAGGGTTTGAGTTGGCATCGCGATGGTTTGTTTAAACATCTGTCTAAGTCCAATGAAGGAGCTTTGGAAATGTTTTCCAAAGAAGAAACCAGAAATGTTTTCAAATAAAGAAAACGAGAAATGGAAATGTTTTCCATTGTTAATAACGTATATTTTCCAAATTTAGAAAATAAGAAATATTGAATATAGGGAAAATAGGAGATAAGTAAGTTAATGAAATAAAGAGATAAATGTTGAATGATGTTTGATCGATATAAATTTCAATCTGGAAATAATATCGTTGTTTGCACACTTGTTTTTATTCGATAGTTAAATCACAGACTATCGAAGTTTTGACCATTTTAACGTTGTTAATATGGAGAGACCGGTTGGATGATTATCCAAAGAACCACTCTGTATTGGCATAAGCGTTGCGAATCATATATCCCAAAGATAAGTGAAGACGGAGTTATGCAAGGGCTATCCTATTTACAGAATAGTGCCTTCGGTTCATCCTGTTCCTGGATGACTTGTATGGACGGATGTCTGACAGAGTATTTCCAGACGATCATGTATATTGATTTCTCCAACCGTACCAAGAGTAGAAGCGGAGAAGGAAACTTCTTTTAGCTAACACATAATGTATGGATGAGAACGTCAATCGTTGATTTGATGGATTTGACGATGTGGCATTCAAAGTGAATCTGGTGTGATGATAAAGCGTAGTTTCTAGCCTCACATCCGGTAAATGACAGAAATCGGGCAGGCAGCATGGCTAAGTCGGTCGCACCGAAGTAGGGTGTATAATCACCTGATCTAGAGTTTCATTTACTTCTAAAAATCTATTGTTGATGCTGTTCCATTCGGGAAACGGTTGCTGATCCCAGTCGTTGGTGATATACATTCGAAACGCTCAAGCGAAATGAGTGGTTGGTCATGTGTGGCCGGGTTGCAAGATGTTTTTATTGAACCCAGTGTATTCCTCTCTACAGGTACACAAGCGAAAGGTGGTTCCATACCTTGTTATAGTTGGAAATCCATTACCCAATACGTGCTTGCGGTTTTGATTGTATACTATATATGTAGAACGTGAGATGAAATCGTTTCTGCTAGATGATTATATATATACTGTGGTTGATAGACATTATTATAATATCAAAAGGTTTTTGATATAAAGACATTTTGGATTCTCATAAGGGAAAAACCCATTCCGTGTTATATGGCGTGGTCTTATGAGATATCGGTTACTTGCTTGAACTGTTTTAAACTGTTTTACTCATACCAGTCCTATGACTGACCCAGAGTTTATTTTGTTGTTTTCCCTAAACTCTTGGGTGCCTAAATTTGTACGGGTTAGTCAAGTAGTCAGGATTTACAGATATACTGGAAGAGCTAGGAGCAGGAGGCTTCAGGATCGTATAGCTATAGTTATTTCCGCTGTGTTGTAAGTGCTGTACTTTGATAATGATATGTTTATGCAAGTACAGATCTGTATTTCAAAGTTATGTTATGAAATATATTTATTCGTTCCGTTGTGAGATTCGTGTTACTCTGATGTTGTGTTCTTCTTCTTCTTCTATTCTAAGTTTCTATCTTATCTTTCCTCACCCTCTAATTTCTTTCACTAATTACCAGGATTTTTCGATGTTTTGGTTATCGACATCGAGCTTATGTCGATAACCAAAGTCGCTCAAAATCCGGGTCGTTACAGTTGGTATCAGAGCTTAAGTTAAGAATTACTTGGCTCTGTGGCGTGACTCGGTAGAGATAGGGTTAGCAATACCCTAGATTGAGTTTGAGTGTATATATACGAGTGAACGTATTTGTTATTGATATAAAAATAATTTTTATATTGTGGAGATTCATTGGTTGAGTCGTTTATGAGTTCTGGTCGATCAGTTTGATCCACTGTATCGGTAGGAGTTACTAAACACTCGAATGCGATGGGTCGGCACGATATGTTTTGAAAAGAGGGTAATTGAAAATAGTTTACCCAACGTATATTTTGATATATATTGGATATATTGGTTGTGATTATAATCGAGTAAGATTATAAATTAAATGCTTATGTAAATAACCAATCAGAATTCATATAAGTGAAATACGTGAAATCAGATGAGTTAAATCTGGAAATTTAACCAGAAATGGAGTTAAAACTCTGGAGAATTGGATAAGTGTTTGTAAATGGATTGGGATTAAAAATAAGGAAAATTTAAGATCCTAGGAGATTTTAAATTGTTTTACAAACAGTGTGAATTATATTTTGAAATGAATTTCAAAGTGGAAATGTTTAGAAATGGTTTTATAGTATTGAACTCACTTCGATCGTTGGAAAATAGATTCTGATGATGACAGCTGCATCATCAGTATTCATTTTCGAGTTGTAAGTGACGAATTACTACCAGAGATACTGTTTGAATTTGTTTTGGGAAAGACAAGTTGTGTTGAATTTCAAAATGGGATTTATGATATAGAATTTGAATTTTGAAATAGATTTGAAATATTAACTTGTTTAAAAGAAATAAAACGAGAAGTTCCTTTATAAACGAAGTTTATAAATGAAGTGAAAAGAATTATCATTGGATAATTAAGAAATAAAAATACAAGTGTGAAGTATAAAGGGAAATCTATTTTCCAAAGGTAGAAATATCGATTTCAAAAGGAATTGAAATCGAGACTTATGTAAAGAGTGAATAAAGAAAGTTTGAAAAGGAATTTGAATAAAGGAAGTTCAAACATAGAATTTGAATAAGAAAATTCAAAGAGGATTTGAATATAGAAAATCCAAAGGAGGTTTGAATATAGAAATTCAAATGAGATTTGAATAAAAAAGATCTGAATAATGGAAAAATGAATATAGAATTCAAATAGATTGAAATGGAATTTGAATATAGAAATTCAAATGGAATTCAAATATGGAATTTGAATAAAGAAATTCAAATGGAATTCAAATATAGAATTTGAATATAGAAAATATAAGAGATTTCAGATATAGGATTTGAATATCGAAAGTGAAATGAAATTTGAATGTAGAGGATTCAAATCGAATTGAAAAGGGAATTTGAATAAAGAAGATTCAAATAGAATTGAATTTGAAATTTGAATATAAAAGATTCAAAGGGAATTGAAATGAAATAAAGAGAATTCAAATAGATTTGAATATAGAAATTCAAATGGAGTTTGAAAATAGATTTGAATAATGAAATTCATATATGGAATTTGAATAAGTAAATTGAAATGAAATTCAAATATAGAATTTGAATAAGAGAATCGAAATGGAATTTGAATATAGGAAATTCAAATAAAATTGAAATGGAATTCAATTAGTTGATAAACAAGTTAAACCTATATTTGAACATGTATATTCAAATAAAAAGGTGAAATGGGCAAACCAGTAATTTGAAAATCACTTAACAAACTAAGTTAAAATGATTGGATTAAGTTGAAATGAATTAGAAATGTATAAATATACATGAGGTAGGTATGGATAAGGTATGAAGGTTTATAAATAGAATGCCCGACGGAAAGGTATGTATTTAATTCATATATATGAGATTTTATGCGCCGTATCGGCTAGTCGCTTGGCTTTTTCTTTTTCTTTTGGATTGGTGAGGGCCATGGGGGGCTATTTGAAATATCCCGATACTCCTAGTACAAAGGAGCTTATGGCGAATTTTCCGGGAATTTAAAAAGTTAGAATATTTTTAAGATAATCTGATAGTTAGGAATCAACATATCGATATATATATATAGAAGTCGATAAGAAAATGAACATAAAAATAGAATAGTAAAATCAAAAAGGAAGTCTAGAATAAAATCTGGTAAGAATAAAAATAGGAGGTGTACATGTGTTTAAAAGTTAATCAGTAGTTGTATGGTATTGATTATTCGAGTAAGTAGTCATATCTGTTTTGACGTTATAAATGTTATTCAGTCAAGGTCTGAGAGGTAGTTATACCCCAACTTGATTGATTTCATTATTAACAAATAAATAGTAAGATTTCAGGCTCGAAGATCAAATGTCGAATAAGAGTTAGTTGAATATAGTATTTGGGTTTTCGTAACGATGTTTTACACAACATCCGTTTTAACCCAAATAAGTGTAAACTTGGAAATATAATAAAGAATATTTCCTAAGTATTGAAATAAACGAGATCGGAAAAGAGATAAGTAATTGGAAATTTTCCCAATTATGAATAGCATATATTTTCTAAAGTTTAGAAAATAAAGGAAGGCGATATTCGGAAATGTTTTCCAAATAACATAAAAGGGCCAATATGGTTATTGAAAATATTTGGTTAACAAATATTGATAAAGAAATAGAGAAGTGATTTAACTAATGGAATATTGATTATGGGCTCAGTTAAATTTCAAAATGGAAAATTTGATTTTTGAAAGGAGTAAACTGTTTAAAAACTCCCAGGAAAGACTGTTTGAATTAAAAACAAATTTAACAGAAATTTGTGAAAGCAAAATTTGAATTAAAGTAAAGCCAATAAAGTGGTAACTAAGATTGAATTAGAATGATATCAAGACAAATTGGATTGTGAGATTCAAATTTGAAGTGTGATGTGATAATCAAGTTAAGAGTTGGGAACCGAGAAGAAACTCGAGTTAAAATGATATTTGGCTCGGATATAAGTGAATGGTTGTGTCGTGGATAAAAGAAGATTGGATTTGATTGGGGTAACTCTTGTATATGCTGAGTTGATAGCATATGGAAGTGACAGAGTTGATATGCCCGATAAAAAGGTACAAGTTTATATTTCATACGGTATGAGATTTCAATGAGCCGAATTGGCAAGCCGCTTGGCTGTTTGATTTTCTTTTTGGTTGGAGATGGCCTAGAGAGGCGAGTTGCGGTCTTACCGATTGACCAGTACAAAGGAGGTGCTGGCGAAATCTTTCAAAGAGTTAAGGTGTTAGAAAATTTTCAGGATTTTTGAAAATTTTCGTTGATAAGAATTAATTAATAATTTAATTGAAATTAAAATTGGTTCAGTTGAAACTGAAGTTAAGAAGTGAACAAATATTTTCTAACTAGTCGACAGGGTCGTCCTCTACTTTTTAGCAATTTCGAGGACGAAATTATTTTAAGTGGGGAAGATTGTAATGACCCGCATTGGCAGTGGTATTATGGGTAATTTATTTAATTATATCAATGGTGGTATAGTGAATTAACTGGCCGTGGAATTAAATAATGGTGAATATTTAATTAAAATAATAAATTAAATAATATATTTAATTCTGAAATAATCAGAATTGGCTGAAATGGAGATATGGTGTGAACTGGGCAATTCAAATTATATAATTCAGTTTAGAATTGAATTTGAATAACGAATATATTATATAAGACGACAGTTTGAACGTAGAATTATAATATAATTTAAAACGAGCTTGAAATGGCGCTGCAGTTCGTAAATTGGCGATTCGAACTTCAACTGAATGTACATGATTCGTTTTTAACCGGATTTCTGTGAAACAAGAAACGTACGGAGCTGGTGGAGTATATCTTTCTAGTGGAAGAGAAAAATCAGGATTTCATCGTGTAGATTTTAAGATATGTCCAAATCAAATTTCAGAATAGTCGTTATAGAATCGTTTATCGACCATAACGGTTATTGCAAAATAACTAGATATCGGGTGTGAATTCAGACAAGGTTTTTTTGGGAAATAGCGATAATTTAATTTTTAGAATTTTTCTGTAATTTTTAATTAATTTAATAAGAGACTTTTTATTTGAAGTATTTCGCACCCTGAAATCAATATTTTGAAGTTTCAAAATATGAGTCCATCTATCGGTATTATTATATTTCTGGGATCATGGAATCGAGCTCGATACAACGGTATCTTGATTTCTGTCCGTAGTGAAGGGAATTTAGGCAACAAGGTACTTTGAAGAGAAACCAAACTTTAAATACACCGCTGACTTCTCTAAACCCTTGAAATCATCTCAGCTACCACAAAGAAGAATGCAAGGAACGTGGAAATCAATTCCTCCACAAAATAAATCCCCAACTAAATACTATAAATAACTCACCTCCTTAAGACCTAATCATTTTACTTTCTCGGATTAAAAAAAATATCTCAGCCGCCACTCATTCATTTCTTCCTCAGCCTAAAACAATAACTCCCAAATCCAGATAAAATCCAAAAGAAAATCGATAAAATCAAATGATAATAGTTTGAATTGCTGGGTTGATCGCTTTCTCGCTGGAGTTAAAATCGCAGGTTGCGATTCCCGTCTCTGGAGTTCGAAGTTTGGACAGAGTAGCTAGGGCAGCAGCTCACAACGGATTCCATGGCACTGGTGATCGATTCGAGAGTACGGGCGAATGCAAGCTGGACGATGAGATGGTAGCTGCCGTTGAGATGTCATGGAAGTAGTGGTTCATGGTGGAGTCAGTCTTGGTGTCACCTGAGGACGGGGGAAAAACTGGAACTGCTGCTGTCTGGAGGGAGTATGCAACGAGAATGGTGTACTGTGGTATACTGGTTGCGGTGAAGCCATGAGTTTTGTATTGGGAATGAATGTTTTGTGTGGGTTTACAGGTGATAGAAGCTTATGACAAGGAAGGCTCGAGTTTATGTAAATGGTGGTACGTGTACGGAAGGTGGTAGGAATAAAGGTGCTAAAATGATGGAAGAAAGGGTGCGGAAGTTTGGTATGAGGAAGAGAGAACAGCTGAAGGAATGCATGGCGATGTACCAATGGTTGAGAGAGGGAGTAGGACGTAAGCGAGAAGTGGGTGGGAGCTTTAAACACACGGAAGTGATGGGAGTCTGGAACAAAAAGAGTTTGCGGTCTGTGCATGATTGAATGGGGAGACGCACATGCTAGAAGAAGGGTGTCTTCAATGTAAAGGGTATGGCGGAGTGGAGAATGGTGAACAAAAGTAAAGAGAAGCACTGCTGTGCGTGGAGGACAGTGAAGAACAGAGTAGGTGACTGGGTCATACCGTACGGTGTTAAAGGAAAAAGGGTGCATAAGCCTTATAGATTATATTTTATAATATAAAAGAAGACAAAGAAAAGAAGAACACGTTGATAATAAAGAAATTTGTCATGGTGGAACCTAACCATAACAAAGGAGCGGCCGGATACGTAGGAAGAACAAGCTGACGTGTAAAGTAAGGATTCCAAATACAATTTAGTTAACTAATTATTTAATTAATAAGTTAATGACCATAAATTGTTAACAAACTTGTAAAATGAATTTCTCTGTCATACGTTATCAGAAATCAACAAAATCAGATTCATTGGGATCGTATGGACGGTGGTTCCACAATGGAACTGATTGGGAGCAAATCGAAGCTCGTTACAATTTATTGCAAAATAAATTGTCCGTCTGAATCAAACCGAGCGATGGTTATCGTTATTAACGATGATTGTCCAATGTGAGTAAATCTCACTAACTCTGAACAGTTATATTTTTATAATGTATTTTTAGAACTGTTAGATATTGGCTGAATGACTGTTTGATTGAACTGCTAGTCAGTTAGTTGAATTTCTATATTGATTCTGTTTAACAGAATATATCATATGGAACTGAAAGTGATGTTATATATATTGTTTAACATCTGTGATGCAGGGAAACTGTAACGACCCGGATTTTTGAACGATCAGTTTTAAATATTTAATATCGTTTTAAATATTGTGTTGATAATATAAAGGAATTTTTATATTGAATTATCGATTTAATAATCAATTACAGTTTAAATTTCAAGAATATTAAATTATCGTAATATGAAAAATACTTCAGTTCGAGATTTAAACTGAATTGAAAACCAGTTCAAATGATTAGTGTCAGTTCTGTTTGAACATGAACGATAAAAAAATAATTTATTATCAGTGAATTTAATGGTTTGAGATCGATTTATGTTTTAAATCGAATTTAATTTAAAACATTAATTTAATTTGTTATCCCTTCTATACAGTCGAATTAAAATTCAGAAACTGTTTCGTTGAATTCAGAATAGTAAATAACGTTGGGAACATCAGTCGTAAAGGTAAAACAACGGTTCGAGAACCATGAGATATTTTAGGTTATAAAATTTAAAAAGGGTCAGTTCAAAATCAATTTCTTTTATCATCAGCTGGCCTACCTTTATAGCGCCACCCTAAAACTGAAAAAACACTCGGACACTACTTCCCTCGAGCCAACAAATTTGTCGCTGATCTTCAACATCAAGGAAACCAAAATTAATGGTGATGTACGTATGTTCCTTCGTTCTTCCCTATATAAACAGTTCGAAGCTTTCGTATTCTTCCCATTCTCAAACTAATCCATTTCATTCCTTTCGCTCCTTTTATTCTGTCATCCGTGAAATCGAATCCTTCAATAAAAAAAAAAAATTTGAATCGAGATTTAATCCGCGAGCTCGAGGTCAAGCCGCTCGCGATTTTTAGTTCGATAAAATGGTCAGTGGTGCTGTGAGTTTGATTCGAGTTCCAGTGAGGGTTCACTATCGATAAGGAAGTCGGATCTAAGTAGAGTAGGGTGTCGGGTTTCTGGTGATTGGCAGCTCTGAACGGTGGGGTTTGATATGATTTTGGGGGAAAATCTTGTCGCGAGTTTCACTTTATATGCGGTATTCATACCCAGACGCGTTTCCTTCTTGGAATTCGAGTTCGACGGCAACGATCTGACATGGAGCTTAGGTGATGGGGGAACTGAAGGAGGTGACTGCGAAGCAGTATTTTGAGGTGATGACCCAGTAAAGCTTGTGATGCCGAGTGCAATTGAAGTGTTTGCGGAAATGCCACAATGGATAATTGCAGGATTTGTGGGCTGATTTTCTATAGGAAAGGATCAATGATTTCTATTCGAGATTTGTTCCGCCATTAGTCGAGATAGGAAGGTATACGTTTGTTTTACGCAATTTATATACATAAATTAATTAATTAATTTACTTAGTTGTTAATTAAATTGAATAAATGTTTAATCAATAAGTAAAATTAAACAATCATAGGTACGAAATAAGTTGATTCGAGATAAATCCAGTAGAGGCAATTCAAGTAGATTCGTAGATGCAAAAATGGGAAATTTATCTGATATTTGGCAAACGAAAGACAAGGTGAGTAAATCTCACTCACCTTTTATTTATAATTATTTTTACTTCGTAAGAATAATTGTTGTTGCTTGTTTGGATTTTTCTGCTTGTTTTATATATATTAGTTATTTAGGCTATTATATATATATTGGGTTGATTGATTGGTTGGATTCCCGCAGTCTCATTAGCGGATGCCCGCAGTTTCATAGCGGATGATTACCCTATACGTCCCACGCTATGATTAGTGGATGACCTTCTATACCACGATATTCTGCCACGAAGCAGAATGGGTATTATTTATGTGCTAACATCTGTGGATGCAGGAAAACAGGTTGGAGGAATCCAACTGGATTCCTCAAAAATATATTATCTGTTTGTTGTTTGCTGATTTCATATATTCATATATGATGTGTTAAAAATAAAATGATTGAAAATTGGGTGATTTGATTGTTTCAAATATCACTGGGCTAAGTGTTAATTTATTTAAAATATCATGGAAGGATATTTGAGATTTAAAAGGGAAAATTCTATTTTTAAATAGAATTTGAATTTTTAATGGAATAAAAATATAAACTTGTTTTTGAAAAATAAAACAAGTAGTTCCTTCATAAACGAAGTTTATAAATAGTTCTTTTATAACGAAGTTTATAAATAATTCTTTTATAACGAAGTTATAAATGAATTGAAAAGAATTATCATTTGATAATTCAGAAATAGAAATACAAGCGTGAAATTGAAATGGGAAATCTATCTTCAAAAGGAATAAAAATAGAATTTGAATTCAAAGGGATAAAAATAGAATTTGAATTCGAAGGAATTCAAATAAAGAAAATTCAAATAGAGATTTGGATATAGAAGTCGAATGAAATTCAAATATAGAAATTTGAATATGGAAGTTCAAATGGAATTTAAAATAGAGTTTGAATAAGAGATTCAAACATCATTTGAATAAGAGAGTTCAAAATGGAATTTGAATAAGAGAATTGAAATAGAATTTGAATAAGGAAATTCAAATAGAGGTTTGAATGTAGAATTTCAAAATAGAATTTGAAATAAACTTTGAAAATAGGATTTTCGAAGTAGAATTGGAAATAGAATTTCAAAATAGGATTTCAAAATTGGAAATCCAAATGGTTTTGAAATGGAATTTGAATTCAATGGAATTCAAATGGATTTGAGTGAAGAAATTCAAATGCGATTTAAATAATGGGTTTTAAATAAGGAGGATTCAAATATAAGAATTTAAATAAAACTCTAATGGAGTTTAAATATAGGATTCAAATAGAATCCAAAAAGAATTTGAATAAGAGGAATTCAAAGAGAATTAAAAGGTAGTATTTGAAATTCAAATAGTATTAGAATGGAGTTTTGGATATTTGAATTTAAAATAGAAATTCAAAATGGAGTTTGATTATTTAAATTCAAGTATGAAATTTCAAATATAACAATTCAAAAGGGAGTTGATTATTGAAATTAATGTGGTATTTAAATTCAAGGAGATTAAAATGTGGTATTTGAAATCAAGGAAATAAAATATGGTATGTGAATTCAAGAGAATTAAATTTGAATATTAGAATTCAAATGGTGTTAAAAACGAGTTTGAATATTAGAATTCAAATGGTGTTAAAAATGAATTTGAATATTAGAATTCAAATGGTGTTAAAAATGAATTTGAATATTAGAATTCAAATGGAGATGGAAAATGAAATTTGAATATAGGAGATTCAAATTGAATTCAAATAGAATTTAAACTATGGGATTTGAATATTGAATTCAAATGGAATTTAAACTATGGACTTGAATATATTAAAATATATCAGAATGGAGTTGGATTCATTTTAACGAAAGTTTAAAAGTTTATATATATAAATATAAATAAAACGAACTCGCCGCAGTGCTGCAGTTCGTAAATTGGCGATTCGAACTTCAATTGAATATACAGAACTCAATTGAAGTCGAAATTCTTTGAAACAAGAAACGTCAGGACCGATTTGATAATAGCTTTCTAATGAAGGAGAAAAATCTGGATTTCATCGAATAGATTTTGAGTTATGTCAAAAATCAAATTTTCAGAAAAAGCAGCGCCAGAACCATTATAAAACCATAACGGTTTGTTTAAATAAACTAAAGGATTTTTAAAGAAAAAAATCCGAATTTGCCATGAGAAAAATCCAGACTTGAGTTGTAAATTAAATACGAACTCAAGTGGTGTAAATGAGATGATTGTTGAAACAAAAATCAGATTTTTAAATATTGATTAGAATTGACTAATTTAAAGAAAATTAGTTAATGGAATTTTAGAATCGAAATTTTGGGCTTTGAATCAGACAAGGGGTGTGTAAATTCATATTCGAAATCGAATATGAAACTTGAATTAGAAATGACATTCGATTGTTGTATCAACAAATTAATATATATTTGAGCGTGATATGTTCAAATAACAAGTGAAATAGGCTAAGAAGCTAATTAAAGAATAAATGGGCGGAACTGAATTCAAACGATTGATTTGAGTGAATTGAATTGCAAACAGGTGAACATGTGTAAGCAGGTTTGATATAAAGTATATGAAGATTTAAATTTATGTGCTCGACAAAAAGGTACATGTTTAATTCATATATGAGATTTTATGCGCCGTATCGGCAAGCCGCTTGGCTTTTTCTTTTTCTTTTTGAGATTAGAAGGTACCGGGAAGCTATTTGAAATTTCCCGATGCTCCCGATACAGGGGAGGTTATAGCGAATTTTTCCGGGAATTTAAGGAGTTAGAATATTTTTAAGAAATTTGACAATTAGAAATCTATATATCGATATATATAGAATTCGATAGGGAAACGAAATCAAAAATAGAATATTGTAAACAAAAAGGGAAATCTATAAATAAGAAATAGAAAGCAAACCATACACGTGTTTTAGAATGAATAATTGGGTTTTATTGTGTGTTTATTCGAGGTAAGTGATTTTGCCGTTTTGAAGTTGAGGATGTTTTCAGTTAAGGTCTGAGAGGTAATTTTACCCCAACTTGATTGATTTCATTTTTAGTGGATAAATAGCAGAATCCCGCCTCGAAGAGAAATGTTTGAAAAGAGTTAGTTGAATAAAATATTTTGGGTTGTTGTAACGATGTTTTACACAACATTCGTTTTAAACCCAAGTGATGGAATTTTGGAAATATAAAAGTAAATATTTCCTGAGTATAATTACAATAGTCAGAATAGAGATAAGTGATTGAAATTGTTTTCAATTGCAGATAGAGATATTTTCTAATATATAGAAAATAAAAGAAGTTGATATTGGGAAATGCTTTCCAAATGGCATAAGGGCCAATATGGTTATTGAAAATATTTGGGTAACAAATATTGATAAGAAAATGGAAAAGTGATTTAATTAATGAAATATTAATTAAAGAGCCCAGTGATTTGTTTGATATGTTTGGATGAACACTTGTTTTTATTCGATAGTTAAATCACAGACTATCGAAGTTTTTGACCATCGTTGTCAATATGGAGAGACCGGTTGGATTATTATCCGAAGAACCACTCCGTATCGGCATAAGCGTTGCGAACCAAGTATGCTGAATATATTGAAGACGGAGTAAAGTGCAAGGACTCTTCCTATTAAATAGAAATAGTGCCTTCGGTTTCGTTCAATCCCAGAACGAACGTATATGGACGAATGTCTGACAGAGTATTTCCAATGATCAAATGGGTTGGTCTGTATAAATATATATGGTTGCAACGGATTTATTCCCTTAGCATAACATCCAGAATATTTGTGCAAACTCAACTAGTGATTAACGGATCTGACAATGTGGCATTCAAAGTGATTGTGCTATCAATGAATGGTAAGCATTCGTAGCCTCAGGCCTCAACAACCGGGAAAGGACAAAAATCGGGCAGGCAGCATGGCTATGTGGGTCGCACCCATTAGGATGTATAATCACCTATCTAGAGGTTCATTTAATTTCTTATTCTATTCGATGCTGTCCCAGTCGGGAGACGGTTGCTGATCCCAACCGTTGGTGATATACATTCGATACACTCAAGCGAAATGAGTGGTCGGTCATGTGTGGGCCGGGTTACAAGATGTTCTTGTTGAACCCAGTGTATTCCTCTCTAGAGATACACTAGCGGAAGGTGGTTCCATACCTTGTCATGTTGGAAATCCAATCTCCAATAAGCGCCATGCGGTTTTTGATTTTATACTATATATGTGGAGCGTGAGATGCAAGCGTTCTGCTATTTGGTTATTTACTTGATGTAGACATTATTATAATATCACTGGATTTTCGTATCAAAGTGTTTTGGGTTATAGTAAGGTAAAAACCGTCCATGTTTATGTGTGGGCTGGTCTTACTATTATCTTTTCTTTTGAAAGGATTTTTAAAGTTAAACAAGTGGTTGGAGTTTACTCACACCAGTCCCATGACTGACCCAGAGTTTATTTCGTTTTGTTTTCCCTAAACTCTTGGGTGCCCAAATTTGTACGGGCAGTCAAGTAGTCGGGATTTTTCAGATTCAATTGGAGGAGCTGGAAGCAGGAGGCTTCACCGGTTAGCTATAGACTATCATATATTCCGCTGTGAACCATGTTTGTATCTGGAAACAGGGGTTTATAACTGTTCCAGGAATAACTGTTATGCTCTGATAATGGTATGTATATATATACAGTTACAGATTTGTATTTCAAAGTTATGTTATATAATATATTTTATTCGTTCCGCTGTGAGTTTGTGATCTTCGTTTTCTTCTATTCTAATATTTCTTTCTTCTATTTCTCATCCTCTAACTTCTTTCCAATAATGATTTGTATTTCTGTGCAATTTGGGTTGGAAGTGTGGTGTTATCAGTCAACTCAGATAGCTCGGATTTGCGGGCCATTACAGTTGGTATCAGAGCTTAGGTTGAGTGAATACCTAGGCTTTGGTGGAAATGTGCTCATTAGAGATAGGGTCAGCAGTGCCCTAGAATGAGTTGAGTGTATAATACGAGAGCGCGTATTTGTTATTAATATAAAAATTGTTTTATATTGTGTTGGCTAGTCTGTTGAGTGGTTTATGAATTCTGGTCGAATCGTGGGACGCCACGAAGTCGATAGGGATTTCTAAACACTTAAACAGAAAATACGACAGGATATTGTTTTTAAGTGGGTAAATGAAATAATTTTACCCAAAAATTCTATTTTGATATAGAAAGAATAATTTTCTAGAATTATTATTATTATATGGATGTGTTGGATGTTGATTTTATAATCCCATGAGATTATAAAATTAGAATGGTTATTTATAACCAAATAGAATTTGTATAGGAATTAAATATACAAATGAGATGAATTAGAATTAAATTCAAACCAGAATTAAGAATTTCAAAATCCTGGGAAGTTTGACAATATTTTTCAAAGTATATTAAAATAATATAGCTTTGTTTTGGAAGGATGTGAAAGAAAATCATTTTAGATAGATTTTGAAATAATAAAGCACTGAACTCACTTCAATGGCTGGAAAATAATTCTGATGATGATTGCAACATCATCAGTGTTCATTTTCGAGTTTCTAAGTGATGGATTGCTACCTTAGAAAATTTTGTTGGAAATTTGTTTGAAAATTCAAATGTTTTGAATTTGTGATAGGAATAAATATATGTTCATATTTATATATTATTTCAGAAGTGATTTGAAATCAAAAGCCCGGGTATCTGAATTCTGAAATTTAAATTTTACTTAAGCAAGTTAAATGGATCAAAGTGAATAAGTTGATCAGAATCAATTTGAATGGAGTATGAATTGATTGTAAATCATTCAGACAAAATGAATATAAGCGTAATTGATATTCAATAAGAATGAAAACCAAAAGTTATTTGGGAATAAAAGTTGTTGATATATAAAGAATAGAGTTTCAGCATAAGCATGTTTTGAAAAGTACGTAGGTTCGTAGCATTTTTTCTTACCTTAGCAATTTCGGGGACGAAATTATTTTAAGGGGGGAAGAATGTAACGACCCGGATTTTTGAACGATCAGTTTTAAATATTTAATATCGTTTTAAATATTGTGTTGATAATATAAAGGAATTTTTATATTGAATTATCGATTTAATAATCAATTACAGTTTAAATTTCAAGAATATTAAATTATCGTAATATGAAAAATACTTCAGTTCGAGATTTAAACTGAATTGAAAACCAGTTCAAATGATTAGTGTCAGTTCTGTTTGAACATGAACGATAAAAAAATAATTTATTATCGGTGAATTTAATGGTTTGAGATCGATTTATGTTTTAAATCGAATTTCATTTAAAACATTAATTTAATTTGTTATCCCTTCTATACAGTCGAATTAAAATTCAGAAACTGTTTCGTTGAATTCAGAATAGTAAATAACGTTGGGAACATCAGTCGTAAAGGTAAAACAACGGTTCGAGAACCATGAGATATTTTAGGTTATAAAATTTAAAAAGGGTCAATTCAAAATCAATTTCTTTTATCATCAGCTGGCCTACCTTTATAGCGCCACCCTAAAACTGAAAAAACACTCGGACACTACTTCCCTCGAGCCAACAAATTTGTCACTGATCTTCAACATCAAGGAAACCAAAATTAATGGTGATGTACGTATGTTCCTTCGTTCTTCCCTATATAAACAGTTCGAAGCTTTTGTATTCTTCCCATTCTCAAACTAATCCATTTCATTCCTTTCGCTCCTTTTATTCTGTCATCCGTGAAATCGAATCCTTCAATAAAAAAAAAAATTGAATCGAGATTTAATCCGCGAGCTCGAGGTCAAGCCGCTCGCGATTTTTAGTTCGATAAAATGGTCAGTGGTGCTGTGAGTTTGATTCGAGTTCCAGTGAGGGTTCACTATCGATAAGGAAGTCGGATCTAAGTAGAGTAGGGTGTCGGGTTTCTGGTGATTGGCAGCTCTGAACGGTGGGGTTTGATATGATTTTGGGGGAAAATCTTGTCGCGAGTTTCACTGTATATGCGGTATTCATACCCAGACGCGTTTCCTTCTTGGAATTCGAGTTCGACGACAACGATCTGACATGGAGCTTAGGTGATGGGGGAACTGAAGGAGGTGACTGCGAAGCAGTATTTTGAGGTGATGACCCAGTAAAGCTTGTGATGCCGAGTGCAATTGAAGTGTTTGCGGAAATGCCACAATGGATAATTGCAGGATTTGTGGGCTGATTTTCTATAGGAAAGGATCAATGATTTCTATTCGAGATTTGTTCCGCCATTAGTCGAGATAGGAAGGTATACGTTTGTTTTACGCAATTTATATACATAAATTAATTAATTTATTTACTTAATTGTTAATTAAATTGAATAAATGTTTAATCAATAAGTAAAATTAAACAATCATAGGTACGAAATAAGTTGATTCGAGATAAATCCAGTAGAGGCAATTCAAGTAGATTCGTAGATGCAAAAATGGGAAATTTATCTGATATTTGGCAAACGAAAGACAAGGTGAGTAAATCTCACTCACCTTTTATTTATAATTATTTTTACTTCGTAAGAATAATTGTTGTTGCTTGTTTGGATTTTTCTGCTTGTTTTATATATATTAGTTATTTAGGCTATTATATATATATTGGGTTGATTGATTGGTTGGATTCCCGCAGTCTCATTAGCGGATGCCCGCAGTTTCATAGCGGATGATTACCCTATACGCCCCACGCTATGATTAGTGGATGACCTTCTATACCACGATATTCTGCCACGAAGAAGAATGGGTATTATTTATGTGCTAACATCTATGGATGCAGGAAAACAGGTTGGAGGAATCCAACTGGATTCCTCAAAAATATATTATCTGTTTGTTGTTTGCTGATTTCATATATTCATATATGATGTGTTAAAAATAAAATGATTGAAAATTGGGTGATTTGATTGTTTCAAATATCACTGGGCTAAGTGTTAATTTATTTAAAATATCATGGAAGGATATTTGAGATTTAAAAGGGAAAATTCTATTTTTAAATAGAATTTGAATTTTTAATGGAATAAAAATATAAACTTGTTTTTGAAAAATAAAACAAGTAGTTCCTTCATAAACGAAGTTTATAAATAGTTCTTTTATAACGAAGTTTATAAATAATTCTTTTATAACGAAGTTATAAATGAATTGAAAAGAATTATAATTTGATAATTCAGAAATAGAAATACAAGCGTGAAATTGAAATGGGAAATCTATCTTCAAAAGGAATAAAAATAGAATTTGAATTCAAAGGGATAAAAATAGAATTTGAATTCGAAGGAATTCAAATAAAGAAAATTCAAATAGAGATTTGGATATAGAAGTCGAATGAAATTCAAATATAGAAATTTGAATATGGAAGTTCAAATGGAATTTTAAATATAGAGTTTGAATAAGAGATTCAAACATCATTTGAATAAGAGAGTTCAAAATGGAATTTGAATAAGAGAATTGAAATAGAATTTGAATAAGGAAATTCAAATAGAGGTTTGAATGTAGAATTTCAAAATAGAATTTGAAATAAACTTTGAAAATAGGATTTTCGAAGAAGAATTGGAAATAGAATTTCAAAATAGGATTTCAAAATAGGAAATCCAAATGGTTTTGAAATGGAATTTGAATTCAATGGAATTCAAATGGATTTGAGTGAAGAAATTCAAATGCAATTTAAATAATGGGTTTTAAATAAGGAGGATTCAAATATAAGAATTTAAATAAAACTCTAATGGAGTTTAAATATAGGATTCAAATAGAATCCAAAAAGAATTTGAATAAGAGGAATTCAAAGAGAATTAAAAGGTAGTATTTGAAATTCAAATAGTATTAGAATGGAGTTTTGGATATTTGAATTTAAAATAGAAATTCAAAATGGAGTTTGATTATTTAAATTCAAGTATGAAATTTCAAATATAACAGTTCAAAAGGGAGTTGATTATTGAAATTAATGTGGTATTTAAATTCAAGGAGATTAAAATGTGGTATTTGAAATCAAGGAAATAAAATATGGTATGTGAATTCAAGAGAATTAAATTTGAATATTAGAATTCAAATGGTGTTAAAAACGAGTTTGAATATTAGAATTCAAATGGTGTTAAAAATGAATTTGAATATTAGAATTCAAATGGTGTTAAAAATGAATTTGAATATTAGAATTCAAATGGAGATGGAAAATGAAATTTGAATATAGGAGATTCAAATTGAATTCAAATAGAATTTAAACTATGGGATTTGAATATTGAATTCAAATGGAATTTAAACTATGGACTTGAATATATTAAAATATATCAGAATGGAGTTGGATTCATTTTAACGAAAGTTTAAAAGTTTATATATATAAATATAAATAAAACGAACTCGCCGCAGTGCTGCAGTTCGTAAATTGGCGATTCGAACTTCAATTGAATATACAGAACTCAATTGAAGTCGAAATTCTTTGAAACAAGAAACGTCAGGACCGATTTGATAATAGCTTTCTAATGAAGGAGAAAAATCTGGATTTCATCGAATAGATTTTGAGTTATGTCAAAAATCAAATTTTCAGAAAAAGCAGCGCCAGAACCATTATAAAACCATAACGGTTTGTTTAAATAAACTAAAGGATTTTTAAAGAAAAAAAATCCGAATTTGCCATGAGAAAAATCCAGACTTGAGTTGTAAATTAAATACGAACTCAAGTGGTGTAAATGAGATGATTGTTGAAACCAAAATCAGATTTTTAAATATTGATTAGAATTGACTAATTTAAAGAAAATTAGTTAATGGAATTTTAGAATCGAAATTTTGGGCTTTGAATCAGACAAGGGGTGTGTAAATTCATATTCGAAATCGAATATGAAACTTGAATTAGAAATGACATTCGATTGTTGTATCAACAAATTAATATATATTTGAGCGTGATATGTTCAAATAACAAGTGAAATAGGCTAAGAAGCTAATTAAAGAATAAATGGGCGGAACTGAATTCAAACGATTGATTTGAGTGAATTGAATTGCAAACAGGTGAACATGTGTAAGCAGGTTTGATATAAAGTATATGAAGATTTAAATTTATGTGCTCGACAAAAAGGTACATGTTTAATTCATATATGAGATTTTATGCGCCGTATCGGCAAGCCGCTTGGCTTTTTCTTTTTCTTTTTGAGATTAGAAGGTACCGGGAAGCTATTTGAAATTTCCCGATGCTCCCGATACAGGGGAGGTTATGGCGAATTTTTCCGGGAATTTAAGGAGTTAGAATATTTTTAAGAAATTTGACAATTAGAAATCTATATATCGATATATATAGAATTCGATAAGGAAACGAAATCAAAAATAGAATATTGTAAACAAAAAGGGAAATCTATAAATTAGAAATAGAAAGCAAACCATACACGTGTTTTAGAATGAATAATTGGGTTTTATTGTGTGTTTATTCGAGGTAAGTGATTTTGCCGTTTTGAAGTTGAGGATGTTTTCAGTTAAGGTCTGAGAGGTAATTTTACCCCAACTTGATTGATTTCATTTTTAGTGGATAAATAGCAGAATCCCGCCTCGAAGAGAAATGTTTGAAAAGAGTTAGTTGAATAAAATATTTTGGGTTGTTGTAACGATGTTTTACACAACATTCGTTTTAAACCCAAGTGATGGAATTTTGGAAATATAAAAGTAAATATTTCCTGAGTATAATTACAATAGTCGGAATAGAGATAAGTGATTGAAATTGTTTTCAATTGCAGTTAGAGATATTTTCTAATATATAGAAAATAAAAGAAGTTGATATTGGGAAATGCTTTCCAAATGGCATAAGGGCCAATATGGTTATTGAAAATATTTGGGTAACAAATATTGATAAGAAAATGGAAAAGTGATTTAATTAATGAAATATTAATTAAAGAGCCCAGTGATTTGTTTGATATGTTTGGATGAACACTTGTTTTTATTCGATAGTTAAATCACAGACTATCGAAGTTTTTGACCATCGTTGTCAATATGGAGAGACCGGTTGGATTATTATCCGAAGAACCACTCCGTATCGGCATAAGCGTTGCGAACCAAGTATGCTGAATATATTGAAGACGGAGTAAAGTGCAAGGACTCTTCCTATTAAATAGAAATAGTGCCTTCGGTTTCGTTCAATCCCAGAACGAACGTATATGGACGAATGTCTGACAGAGTATTTCCAATGATCAAATGGGTTGGTCTGTATAAATATATATGGTTGCAACGGATTTATTCCCTTAGCATAACATCCAGAATATTTGTGCAAACTCAACTAGTGATTAACGGATCTGACAATGTGGCATTCAAAGTGATTATGCTATCAATGAATGGTAAGTATTCGTAGCCTCACGCCTCAACAACCGGGAAAGGACAAAAATCGGGCAGGCAGCATGGCTATGTGGGTCGCACCCATTAGGATGTATAATCACCTATCTAGAGGTTCATTTAATTTCTTATTCTATTCGATGCTGTCCCAGTCGGGAGACGGTTGCTGATCCCAACCGTTGGTGATATACATTCGATACACTCAAGCGAAATGAGTGGTCGGTCATGTGTGGGCCGGGTTACAAGATGTTCTTGTTGAACCCAGTGTATTCCTCTCTAGAGATACACTAGCGGAAGGTGGTTCCATACCTTGTCATGTTGGAAATCCAATCTCCAATAAGCGCCATGCGGTTTTTGATTTTATACTATATATGTGGAGCGTGAGATGCAAGCGTTCTGCTATTTGGTTATTTACTTGATGTAGACATTATTATAATATCACTGGATTTTCGTATCAAAGTGTTTTGGGTTATAGTAAGGTAAAAACCGTCCATGTTTATGTGTGGGCTGGTCTTACTATTATCTTTTCTTTTGAAAGGATTTTTAAAGTTAAACATGTGGTTGGAGTTTACTCACACCAGTCCCATGACTGACCCAGAGTTTATTTCGTTTTGTTTTCCCTAAACTCTTGGGTGCCCAAATTTGTACGGGCAGTCAAGTAGTCGGGATTTTTCAGATTCAATTGGAGGAGCTGGAAGCAGGAGGCTTCACCGGTTAGCTATAGACTATCATATATTCCGCTGTGAACCATGTTTGTATCTGGAAACAGGGGTTTATAACTGTTCCAGGAATAACTGTTATGCTCTGATAATGGTATGTATATATATACAGTTACAGATTTGTATTTCAAAGTTATGTTATATAATATATTTTATTCGTTCCGCTGTGAGTTTGTGATCTTCGTTTTCTTCTATTCTAATATTTCTTTCTTCTATTTCTCATCCTCTAACTTCTTTCCAATAACGATTTGTATTTCTGTGCAATTTGGGTTGGAAGTGTGGTGTTATTAGTCAACTCAGATAGCTCGGATTTGCGGGTCATTACAGAAACAGGTTGGAGGAATCCAACTGGATTCCTCAACATTTATTTTACTATTTTCATATATTGTGATATATGGTGTGTTATATAATCTATTATGGATTATGGGTGTTGAAATGATATTGATCATTTTTATTCGATATTTTAAATATCATAAAGACCCTGGGATGTAAAAAGAATTATTTCAATGTATATTGAAATAAAGGGATTTTATAAAATCAACAGATTTTTTAAAATGAAATATTTCGAAAATAAATAAAAGGGAAAATGTTTTTAAAACGAACAGAGTTTTATAAAAGGGAAATCATTTGTAAAGTGAAGAACTGTTGCTAAAAGTAAATCTTTATAAATGAATAGTTATTCAAAAAGAAGTTAGTCGATGTTAGTTAATCGATTAGTGTTAAAGTAAAAGAAGTTACTCGATGTTAGTTAATCGATTAGTGTAAAGTTAAAAGAAGTTAATCGATGTTAGTTAATCGATTAGTGTTAAAGTTAAAAGAAGTTAATCGATGTTAGTTAATCGATTAGTGTTAAAGTTAAAAGAAGTTAATCGATTAGTGTTAAAGTAAAAGAAGTTAATCGATGTTAGTTAATCGATTAGTGTTAAAGTAAAAGGAGTTAATCGATGTTAGTTAATCGATTAGAGTTAAAGCAAAGGAGTTAATCGATGTTAGTTTGATCGATTAGAGTTAAAGCAAATGAGTTAATCGAATATAGTTTATTCGAATAGAAAGCAAAGGAGCTAATCGATGTTAGTTAATCGATTAGTGTTAAAGTAAAAGGAGTCAATCGATGTTAGTTAATCGATTAGTGTTAAAGTTAAAAGGAGTTAATCGATGTTAGTTTAATCGATTAGAGTTAAAGTAAAAGGAGTTAATAGAATACAGTTTTTTCGAATAAAGTTAGTAAATCGAATATAGTTTATTTGAAAGGGGTTAAGTGAATAGAGTAAATCAAATAGAGATTTATACGAACGAGAGTTAAGTAAGGAAGTTAGTTAAAGGAATATAAAGTGAACTTTGCCTATTTCAAAGTTAGAAATGTTGTTCAGTTAAGGTCTGAGAGGTAGTTCTACCCCAACTTGATTGGCTTCGTATCTAACTAAGGAATGGTTAAGGTTCGGCAGTAAAGGAAAGGGTTTGAGTTGGCATCGCGATGGTTTGTTTAAACATCTGTCTAAGTCCAATGAAGGAGCTTTGGAAATGTTTTCCAAAGAAGAAACAAGAAATGTTTTCAAATAAAGAAAACGAAAAATGGAAATGTTTTCCATTGTTAATAACGTATATTTTCCAAATTTAGAAAATAAGAAATATTGAATATAGGGAAAATAGGAGATAAGTAAGTTAATGAAATAAAGAGATAAATGTTGAATGATGTTTGATCGATATAAATTTCAATCTGGAAATAATATCGTTGTTTGCACACTTGTTTTTATTCGATAGTTAAATCACAGACTATCGAAGTTTTGACCATTTTAACGTTGTTAATATGGAGAGACCGGTTGGATGATTATCCAAAGAACCACTCTGTATTGGCATAAGCGTTGCGAATCATATATCCCAAAGATAAATGAAGACGGAGTTATGCAAGGGCTGTCCTGTTTACAGAATAGTGCCTTCAGTTCATCCTGTTCCTGGATGACTTGTATGGACGGATGTCTGACAGAGTATTTCCAGACGATCATGTTTATTGATTTCTCCAACCGTACCAAGAGTAGAAGTGGAGAAGGAAACTTCTTTTAGCTAACACATAATGTATGTGTAATAACCCGAAAATCTGGGCCAGTTTAAAATTTTTATTTTGGCAATTATAGCGAATTTTGAATATTTAAAATAGATTATTTTAAATATTATCATCGAAAATTTATTTTGAATATAATTCGAACGTATATATTTATACGCGTCATCGTTAGAATATATAATATTTATATATATAATTATAAATAGAATTGAAATGGCGCGGTAGTTCGAAAATTCGATTTCAAACTTCAATTGAATGTACCGGGTGCAAAACAATCCAGATTTTAGTGAAACCAAAAACATTAGAATCAAATTGATAATACCTTTCCAATGAATCCGAAAAATCAAAATTTCATAGCGGGGATCAAAAGATATGTCCAGTTGAAAATTCTGAATAGTCGCTATGGAATTCAGGCCCTTAAAAATGGGAATTTTGCAAACGACCTCGGATTTCGATGAAACCACTTTTGTTGGGTCCGTAGTGTCAAATTATTGCTAGATTTCAAATTTCATAATTTTTCGAATCAGTATGTGAGCGTGGCAAAGGAAAACGCGTTTGACCGGTTTCAGTTGATTTTAATCGACTGGAAAATGGCCATTTTTCCAACGGTCTCAGAATTCAACGAAACTAGTTTTGTTAGGACCGTATCGTCAATACAAACCTAGAAAATATTTTTTGAGAATTTTTAGAGTTAGTATGTGACCCCGGTAATTTGAAATGTACGTTTAAAATTCAATATAGTGATGTAAATGTAAATTTAACGGAAACTGATTCAAACGATCGAATCAACCTACGGTACATATCCCATTGTGTTCGGAATGGGGGTGAAACGCTATGGACGACAGGCGGTGGGCCTCGTTTCGAGGTCGAAATAAAAAGTCAACATTTTTGTAAATAAAATAATTAAATAAATTAAAAATTAAATCCCTCCTCTCCTTTATCTCTATACTCTGCCCCCCCCCCCCCCATTCTCATTTTTAATCGATACAGAAAAAAAAAATCGATCCCCTTCCTCGTCGATCGCGCCACCGCCCTCCACCCTGCCTCGCACCCTCTCTCCCCGCCTCCTTCTTCCTGCTCTCCTTCTTCTCCCTGTCGCGAGCGACGATCCCCTCCCCCAATGCGCCTGAGACAACCGCGAACCCCCCCTCGATCGATGCATCGCAGACCCCCCCCCCCTAGGAAAACCCGAACCATAGCCCTCCCTCCCCACCGCCGCACCCGCCATCCCCGGCCTCGATCCGACCACTGCAATCCCCCACCCCCTCCTCCCTGATTTTCAACTGTAAGTGTTATTTATTTAATTATTTCTATTTTTATTTATTTTAGCAACTTAAGATAGGATTTTTAGATGAAATGGTTTTGAAAATCAGTTTTCCTTTTTAAAGGAAGTATTGAATTTTATTTTCAGATTTTAAAATTCATAGCAGAATAAAAATATAATTTTTATAATGTAGGAAAGTTAAAAATATGATCTTTATATTTTTAGAGTATTAAAAATATGATTTTTATATTTTTAAAGTATTAAAAATATAATCTTTACTATATAGAAGATGTAAAAATATGATTTTTGTTTATGTAGAGAATTAAAAATATAATTTTTACATGATAGAGAATTAAAAATATCATTTTTGTATATGTGGCAAAATAAAAATCTGATTTTTATTATGTATACATTGAAATAAAGAGGTGATTTTTATAAATCTATATTTTTGAAAAGGCGAAATCTATATTTTTGAAAAGGCAAAATCTATATTTTTGAAAAGGCGAAATCTTTATATGAAGAATAGCAGAATAGAAATAGAATTTTTACCTATATGGTAGCGAAGTAAAAATTCGATTTTTATATATTGAATAGCGAAGTAAAAATTCGATTTTTATATATGTAGTGGCTACAGCAACGAAGATGACAAAAATGCGATAACGGTGAAGATTTCCTGCATTGGAAGTGCCGTGAAGTTGGATAGCTACCTGTGAGAATTTCTCACCTTTCAATTTCATTTCTAGTTATACATATATACTAGGATGCAGACGGTGCTTAGTAGCACCCGACACAATCGTCCACAGACCATGGACTTGTTTGTTTGATTGCAAAAATTGGTTAGATTATTTGATTGAAATTTAGTTGTTTGGTGAAATGGAATGGATTGATTGATGTGTGAATGGCGTGGGCCTTCACTAGACCGGGGATAAGGCTAGGCCTTGTCCCGTTTCTAGTATCGTGTCGTTATGCCGCCGAAATTTTCTAAAATAAGTTAGAAAAATAAAAATATCATTTTTATTTTGTAAATGAACTGAATAGAAATTCATGTGTTTTAAAATAAAATTTTTTGTCGTTAAAAATATAATTTTTAGCGTGAATGTGAATAAATAAATGTCTATAAACAAATCGACCGATTTGTTTATATACACTGATTTGACTGATATTGATTGGGTCGATAAATTTTACACATCGCCCAACTGCACGAATAAAATCTGTGTTTGATTGTTTGAAACCCCACACGGGTGTTGGGATGAAATTTGAAGTTCACTCATCCTAACTGATTCAATATGTCGATCGATTGATTGACAGGCTGTTATAAGCGTTAGATATCTATATTTGATGCTTATACAGTGTAGTGCACTTTGGTTGATGGTTGATTATTTTTCAATGCTATGATGTGATAACCCAAACTTCCCAGTAGAGGAAAGCATGGATTGTTTTGAGAACAACACATATCAGAATACAGAACAGAAGAACATTTTATTGCTGATTACAACAATTACATCAGAGTACAAGAATATTCCAGAGTATAAATGAATAATATACATTGGAAATACAATAATATCAGAGGTTTATATTACATTTAAATAGCAGCGGAAAAATAGTACAAATATACAACCGAAAGGAATACACGGATACAGAGCTTTCCGAATATTGCTTCAGCTGTAGACCAGGATCATGTAAATATGATATCTGCAAAACAAGCTACTCGACTGCCCGTGTGGAAAATATGGGCACCCGAGTTTGCCAGTGAAACAAACTACAGGTCAGTCATGGGACTGGTATGAGAAATCTTAACTAACCTATCTAATAATAAGGCTAATCACAGGACCACGCCGCTAACGCGAAACGGGTTTACTCCATTGGATTGCCAGTGCATAAAATAAAGTAAATCGTCAAATAACGCAATGCTTTTTAGAAAAATGAAACCATTATAAGACCCAAGTCCCATTACATAATGCAACGCACGCCGGAGGATAGGGTTTTACCTTATAATGGTCAAAAGATGCTTGATACGATGAAAACGGTATAATAGTGTTCATATATATTTAATAAAATATTTCAAATATAATATCAATCCTAGACGGCATAGGTACCATATACTATGTCGCCTTACTAGTTCAACAATCAAAACCGCGAGGTCGTATTGGGAATTGGATTTCCATCATGAGTCGAGGCTAGGGGCAAGCTCCTCTCCGATTCGAGACACTCTAGCAAATGCCTCAGGATCCCCCGCAGTGAACCCTTGGATGCGGTAGGGCCGGTCCCCGCCTGTGGGCAGTGGATTAGTTATGCCTGAACACACGCTTCCCGGTCCCTTTGGACCTATAGTATGACCACCAACGGCCAATAAAAATCCGAGGCGCCTCAAAATCCATCATCCACATAAGTAAAATGTCAGGGCTGGTAGGTCGCTGACATCACTCTAGCTAGAAAGAAACATGTGCACTCCCTACGGTCCATATCCCGTTTTTGACTCATACCGGGGTGTGAGGCTCGCGAAGTCACGATATACACAGAGCTATGCCGTAATAGGCTATGCTTTGATCGTCCCACAAGGCCCTGCTTTTCAACAAAAGCCTTGATCAATGCATCTTAGTATGCCACATTGCCAGTCCATACTATACCATTAATTTCTACCAATATATAACCTCTAAGCTCGTACGTCTCAGAGAAGGGTGTTAACCACCAAACATATATATATTAAAAGAGATCAACGAATGTAGTATAAAGGACTACAACGTCAGACACACATTCCATTTATAAACTTATGCCCTGGGTCTGAGCGAAAGTCAAATCTGTACAAATCAACACTTCGTCCGAACGGCCACCACTGAAGCCCTTTCAAGGTAGCTACTCCTCTCATGGGTCTTAGTAGCAACACATCCATTCGATGTGAAGATCGTCGGTCTTCAATCACCATCTTCATCTTCGGCTCTTCATCGCCGTAGTTATTATTCGGAATGGGTTGAACCCGGTCTTTCTGAATAACCCGCGAATTTTTATAATAAAGATTTAGTACTACAAAAGCACATCCAACGCCTCATTCCAATTCAGAATATTCTTTTAAATAGAATATCCATATTATTAGGGAAAGGTTCCCATTAATTTTATCAAAGATAAATTCTCCTAAAATTATTCTTTTAAACATTCATCAAAACTCCAATTGGGTTTTAATATCGAAATCATTATTAAATGATTATTCAAATTTTAAAGGAATTAACCTTGTCTTTAATCGGGTTAAAGAATCAATGTCATTTAAAAACATTGTTTACGATAAACCCCAAATCCTATTCCATTAATTATGGAATTTTCACAGAAATCAAGTCCATATATAATCGATATAAATTTATGTATCAGACCAATACTATAAATGGAATAACGGCAAAGCCTTTTAAATTCCATACATAGTATCAGGCTTCCTTTGCAGAAACTATCTCGACTATTGTCGAATCTGATTCCCACTCAATCCCAATGTAATGTATATATTAAATTGGAAAACTAGACTTTAGAAATTTTCTCTTTAAATCTTAATAAAAAGATTTATTGATTCTAAATCACCTTTAAATGTTAATTTGAGTTAAAGAACAAATGTCGTTTAGGAAACATAGTTCACAAAATCAATTTACTTAAGCAATTCCAAATAAATATTTTTCAAATGGAAAATTCTATTAAATCTTAATTTAATAATTTCATTCTAGTTAATGACAAGTTTATTACCAAAGGAATATCTTTTGTCTTTTGTCCGTCCAAGAACGGACATAGAAATCATCTTTTCATCTTTTGTTAAATATTCTTTAAAATATTCATTATAAAATATTCTTTGTATGAAAAGAATTTTCTATATAAAATATTCTTTATAAAACAGTATCCTTTATTTTAAAGGGTATTTGTACTATAATATTCTTTATTCCAATATTCTTTATTTAAAAAGATATTCTTTATATAAAAGAAATCCTTTATTGGGATTCGACTCAATCAGTCACCATATAACTTTAGTTATATGGATTTCATTCATTGAATGTACGTAACAAGGAAAATAAATGATTATCAAATATCCATCCACATCCAAAGTGCAATATACAACTGTGTGAGCATTAAAATGAGGTGATAACGCTCATCGCAGCCTGTCGATCTATCGATAGACAATACAAATAAATGTTGGGATTTGTGTATGTTAACTTCCATCCCAACACCCGTGTGGGGTTTCATCCAGTCAAACAAATAATAAATTATCTGTGCACTTGGGCGACGTGGGAAATTATCGACCCAATCACATAAACAAGTCAGGTAGCTTGTAAATGGAAGTGTAACATTTTGGTAACATAAAAGGTGAATTATTTGATGTATAACGATAATGTCATTTATCAAAACAATGAATCTTCCTACTTATTTATTGGTATAAAAAAATGAATTCTAATGTTAATTCACTTAAAATGAAATGTAATCTTTTTTATATAACATAAAAATGATATTAATTTATAATAAATAAATGTAATTTTTATATTACATTAGGAATGTAATACTTTAAATATTATTATTTTCATAACATCTAAAATGTAGATAAAATTATACTCTGATTTCATGTTTTATTTACAATAAAGAAAGTAAATAAATAAAAATATATCCTTGGGTTTCATATTTTATTTGTAATAAGGGATACAAATAAAACATACTTTCAAGCTTGATTGCAAAAGAGACTGCAAATAAAGATTAAACCTTTTTATTACATATTTACTTATATCGAGAAATGTAAATGAAAATAGTGACTATCTAATTCTAGTTTTATTTGCAATAAGATTTGCAAATAAAAGATAACCTTTAATTCTAATATTTTGTTTACATCTAAAGTTGTAAATTAATGCTTCTCTTTACTACGGTGTTTCTTACCTCAAATTTTTGTAAATAAAAATATTATTTTAACTACTATGTTTATTTGCATCTAAATGTGCAAATAAAATATAATCTTTTACTTAATATTTTGTTTGTAACTAAAATTGTAAAACAAATGGCAACTTTTTTTATTTTTATTTTTCTTTTAATCATATTTTGTTTCATTCTTTTACAATCGCTAAAATAAACATTTTTAGTTCATTCTTCAAAGTGACAAAAGAATGACTCTTTTTATTTCATATAAAAATGATATTCTAAAATCTACTCCTCATTTACATCTGAAAATGTAAATAAAAAGGTATCCCTTAAATTTTGAAAATTGAAATAAAAACTTTCAATTCATGTGTTATTTGCATTAAAGAATGCAAATAAAAATACAACTTTAAAATTATATTTTATTCATATCAAAAATATAAATTAAAAATGTAACTTTCCTATTTATGTTATGTTTGCATTTAGGATTTGAAAACAAGAATGAGACCTTTAACTTGATGCTTAATTTGCGACAAGGAATGCAAACAAATAAATAAATATAACTTTTATTTTTGATGATATATTTGCATTATGAAATACAAATAAAAGAACAAATTTATTCTCAATATATGTTTGTATCTATAAATACAAATAAAAGAACTTTTTTTTTTGTTTGTTTTTTTGATTTTTTTTTTGTTTGCATTGATAAATGCAAATAAAAGGATAAATTTTGTTTCAAAGCACATTTGCATTGATAAAGGCAAATAAAAGAATAATTTTTATTTTCAATGTAAGTTTGCATTAATGAATGCGAATAGAAGGGTAAATTTCATTTTCCAAAATATATTTGCACTTGTAAATGCAAATAAAGGAATAAATTTTTATTTCAAAATATATTTGCATTGGTGTATGCAAATAAAAGAATAAATTTCAATTTCAATATATATATTTGCATTGGTGAATGCAAATAAAAGAACAATATTTTATTTTCAAGGAATATTTGCATTTGTAAATGCAAATAAAAGAATACATTTTATTTTAGTGTTCTTGCTCTTGACAAAAATGTTACTTTCCTCTCAATAATCAAGTTTTGGCAAAAATGATGTTTTTAATTCCTCTAATCATATTTGACAAATTTGTCATATTTACTTCTAATTAAACAAATTGGACAAAAATTGATATGTTATTCACTAATCATTCCTTTGACAAAAATTGTCATTTTTATAACATGTTCTAATTACCAAAATGTTGATCGTGTACAACATAATCAGATTAACAATAATGTTAAAACCCATTATGATCTGTTTAACAAAAATGTTAATTTTGTTCAATATAATTACAATAAACATTTCCAATGCAAAAATGTAGTTTTTAATTACCGTACACATTTTCAATGCAAAATGTACTTTTAATTGCAATAAAACATTCTTGAATGCAAAATGTGTGTATATATATATATATTAAACAAAATGACAATTTATTAATTTTCTTATTTAAATCAAAACATGAAAATAAAAATATTGTTTTTCTTTTTTTCCTTCAAATTTTGTTACATACATGTGATCCTTTTATATAAACAGAAATTAGATATTCTTGTTTAAATCAAATTCTAATTAACAGAATTGTTTCAATTCCAACAGTACAATAAACAAATGATAATTTTGTTTTAGGCAGATTCAATTTACAGAAATGTTAATTTCAATCATTGTATTGCCACATCACACATCAATCCAACAGATGTATATTTAACACAGAATAACAACAGCTTGAATCAATTGTAGATTAACAACAATTATTTCAGAAATTATTTTAATTATAAAAGAAAGAAATAAATAGATTTCTCACCAATCGTCTTGTTAAGATTCGAAATTTGACCAAAATTTTGCTTGCTCTGTTTCAGTTCAGATCTATTCCATAGCGTAGTGTTCTCTGTTGTGATTCCAACGCAACTGACGGTTCGTAATTTCGATACTGTATGAGAAAGTTATATGATTTTAAACTTTTGCAATTTAAATTTATAATTAAATTAATTAATTAAAGATTTACTTCACTAATCCCTCTCTAATCCTTTCTTCCTCCTTCGTTGCTTCAGGAAACACGCCGAACCCATCATCAATAATTAGGGCTTGAGTTTGCCACCCGTACACCACGCCGGACCGCCATCTGACATCACCACCACGTCGACCTCCGCCTGTGCTCCATGCGCCCGCCACCTCATCAAACTCGGTGGCCCCCACCATGCTAGCAAACGCCATAAAGTCGGCGGCTTGGAGGGCTTAATTCGCCCAATTTACAACATGATTTTCGATCTCGACCGTTGGTATTGTAGAGCACTCCAAGTGCTTCGATTTTGCTTTGGATTGTTTTCGAAAATTGTTGGGGAATTAGGAGAATTGAAGGTATGAAAATGGGATCGTTCTGGCCCTTGAAAGTAGGACTGGCGGCGGCCATGTTTTTGAAATTAGGGTTTTGAATTTTTTAGGGTTATTTCTAATTAAATAATACAAAATCTCCTAATGTTTGGTTTTAAGCCCGTTACTCCTAAATAAATCCAATTCCAGCCCAAAAAAAATGTCCTTAGGCAAATACCCCCCTTCCGGACCCAATGGAACAGGTCTCAAAGCCTAAATCAAAAGTCTACAGCTGGTTTTATTTAATTTAATATTTAATTCATTTATTTAATTAATTTTGACTATACATTTTAATTTACCGGGACCACATACGATCTCATAAAAATCCAGAAAAAATATTTTTAGCTTTGTTTTGACGATACGGTTCTAATGAGACTAATTTCATCGAATTCTGAGACTGTTAGAAAAGTGGCCCTTTTTAAGTCGTTCAAAATTAACTGAAATTAACCAAACACATTTTCTTGTACTGCGCTCACAAATTAAATCAAAAAATTTTGAAAAATTAAACTTAGCAATAAAATGACATTCCGGATCCAACAAAAGAGGTTTCGTCGAAAACGGAAGTCGTTTGAAAAATGACTATTTTCAACGGTTATTAATTTAATATTAAGAATACATTTTTAAACAAATAATTTCCGAAACTCAAAATATATAACTGTTTGCTGTTTTTCAATGCAGAAACGTCATTTCAAACTCAATGGAAGTGGTTTCGAGTCGAAATTCCTTCATATGTGAAAAGTAGCCTTTCCGGCCCTATATAATATATATATAAATTCTACAGCGACTTTTCTAAAAATTGAATTGGCCATAACTTTTGATTTCCGCTATGAAATTTCAATTTTTCAGATTCGTTAGAAAGATATTATTAAACAGATTTAAATATTTCTTGTTTCGCTCAATTCTGATTTAAAATGAATCCTGTACATTCAGTCAAAGTTTGAAATCGAATTTTCGAACTACAGCGCTGTTTCTAACTCCTTTCATAATTAAATTAAATTTATTCATTTTAAAATAAATTTATTCATTTTAAAATAAATTTTTAGTCGTTCTTATTTAAAATAAATTATTTTTAAACATTAAAATCCATTAAAATTCCTAAAATAAAAATTTTAAATTGGCCCCAAAATTCCGGGTCGTTACAGTCTCCCCCACTTAAAATCTTTTCGTCCTCGAAAAGGAACGTAGCTAAAAGTTGTTTAATTAACTAACTCAATTAAATTTTTAATTAATTGTTTTCAATAATTTTATTAATTATCATTCCAATAATTTTATTGGTTAAACTAATAATCAAACATCACAGCCATCAATCAATTAGGTGATTAACTTTTCAAATGTATATAACTTTTATATATAGTCAAAAATCATATTTTTGTGCAAATCACAGCAATGTGTCCTTACTAAGTTTTGTTTCTCATACCAGTCAATGGAAATATATAGAAATCCCACTTTCGAGACTCGAACATAAATACTGGTGATGGTCGACATATCACCAGAATTATCTACGGGCGACTAGAGTGTGATTCTATATCTACCCAGTATATTAAAACATCGAATATCCGTTAATTACTCGTATATTCGAAATCTTTATATACTCGATTGTCCACATTAAAATATAATATACTCAAATACGTATTTTAAGATTAAATTTTAAAACTAAATTTGTTTTCACTTTTGTTTTGAAGAAAATAATACTCTTTACACTCGTCCTAGGATACTACTGATCCTATCTCTAACGAGTTATTCTTATTGGATATTACTAATCCAATCTCTGATGAATTCTTTCGTTCGGTTCTAATGTGTCTTGTTCTCGAGCTCTGTAAACCAAAGCTCTGATACCACCTGTGATAACCCAAACTTCCCAGTAGAGGAAAGCATGGATTGTTTTGAGAACAACACATATCAGAATACAGAACAGAAGAACATTTTATTGCTGATTACAACAATTACATCAGAGTACAAGAATATTCCAGAGTATAAATGAATAATATACATTGGAAATACAATAATATCAGAGGTTTATATTACATTTAAATAGCAGCGGAAAAATAATACAAACATACAACCGAAAGGAATACACGGATACAGAGCTTTCCGAATATTGCTTCAGCTATAGACCAGGATCCTGTAAATATGATATCTGCAAAACAAGCTACTCGACTGCCCGTGTGGAAAATATGGGCACCCGAGTTTGCCAGTGAAACAAACTACAGGTCAGTCATGGGACTGGTATGAGAAATCTTAACTAACCTATCTAATAATAAGGCTAATCACAGGACCACGCCGCTAACGCGGAACGGGTTTACTCCATTGGATTGCCAGTGCATAAAATAAAGTAAATCGTCAAATAACGCAATGCTTTTTAGAAAAATGAAACCATTATAAGACCCAAGTCCCATCACACAATGCAACGCACGCCGGAGGATAGGGTTTTACCTTATAATGGTCAAAAGATGCTTGATACGATGAAAACGGTATAATAGTGTTCATATATATTTAATAAAACATTTCAAATATAATATCAATCCTAGACGGCATAGGTACCATATACTATGTCGCCTTACTAGTTCTACAATCAAAACCGCGAGGTCGTATTGGGAATTGGATTTCCATCATGAGTCGAGGCTAGGGGCAAGCTCCTCTCCGATTCGAGACACTCTAGCAAATGCCTCAGGATCCCCCGCAGTGAACCCTTGGATGCGGTAGGGCCGGTCCCCGCCTGTGGGCAGTGGATTAGTTATGCCTGAACACACGCTTCCCGGTCCCTTTGGACCTATAGTATGACCACCAACGGCTTATAAAAATCCGAGGCGCCTCAAAATCCATCATCCACATAAGTAAAATGTCAGGGCTGGTAGGTCGCTGACATCACTCTAGCTAGAAAGAAACGTGTGCACTCCCTACGGTCCATATCCCGTTTTTGACTCATACCGGGGTGTGAGGCTCGCGAAGTCACGATATACACAGAGCTATGCCGTAATAGGCTATGCTTTGATCGTCCCACAAGGCCCTGCTTTTCAACAAAAGCCTTGATCAATGCATCTTAGTATGCCACATTGCCAGTCCATACTATACCATTAATTTCTACCAATATATAACCTCTAAGCTCGTACGTCTCAGAGAAGGGTGTTAACCACCAAACATATATATATTAAAAGAGATCAACGAATGTAGTATAAAGGACTACAACGTCAGACACACATTCCATTTATAAACTTATGCCCTGGGTCTGAGCGAAAGTCAAATCTGTACAAATCAACACTTCGTCCGAACGGCCACCACTGAAGCCCTTTCAAGGTAGCTACTCCTCTCATGGGTCTTAGTAGCAACACATCCATTCGATGTGAAGATCGTCGGTCTTCAATCACCATCTTCATCTTCGGCTCTTCATCGCCGTAGTTATTATTCGGAATGGGTTGAACCCGGTCTTTCTGAATAACCCGCGAATTTTTATAATAAAGATTTAGTACTACAAAAGCACATCCAACGCCTCATTCCAATTCAGAATATTCTTTTAAATAGAATATCCATATTATTAGGGAAAGGTTCCCATTAATTTTATCAAAGATAAATTCTCCTAAAATTATTCTTTTAAACATTCATCAAAACTCCAATTGGGTTTTAATATCGAAATCATTATTAAATGATTATTCAAATTTTAAAGGAATTAACCTTGTCTTTAATCGGGTTAAAGAATCAATGTCATTTAAAAACATTGTTTACGATAAACCCCAAATCCTATTCCATTAATTATGGAATTTTCACAGAAATCAAGTCCATATATAATCGATATAAATTTATGTATCAGACCAATACTATAAATGGAATAACGGCAAAGCCTTTTAAATTCCATACATAGTATCAGGCTTCCTTTGCAGAAACTATCTCGACTATTGTCGAATCTGATTCCCACTCAATCCCAATGTAATGTATATATTAAATTGGAAAACTAGACTTTAGAAATTTTCTCTTTAAATCTTAATAAAAAGATTTATTGATTCTAAATCACCTTTAAATGTTAATTTGAGTTAAAGAACAAATGTCGTTTAGGAAACATAGTTCACAAAATCAATTTACTTAAGCAATTCCAAATAAATATTTTTCAAATGGAAAATTCTATTAAATCTTAATTTAATAATTTCATTCTAGTTAATGACAAGTTTATTACCAAAGGAATATCTTTTGTCTTTTGTCCGTCCAAGAACGGACATAGAAATCATCTTTTCATCTTTTGTTAAATATTCTTTAAAATATTCATTATAAAATATTCTTTGTATGAAAAGAATTTTCTATATAAAATATTCTTTATAAAACAGTATCCTTTATTTTAAAGGGTATTTGTACTATAATATTCTTTATTCCAATATTCTTTATTTAAAAAGATATTCTTTATATAAAAGAAATCCTTTATTGGGATTCGACTCAATCAGTCACCATATAACTTTAGTTATATGGATTTCATTCATTGAATGTACGTAACAAGGAAAATAAATGATTATCAAATATCCATCCACATCCAAAGTGCAATATACAACTGTGTGAGCATTAAAATGAGGTGATAATGCTCATCGCAGCCTGTCGATCTATCGATAGACAATACAAATAAATGTTGGGATTTGTGTATGTTAACTTCCATCCCAACACCCGTGTGGGGTTTCATCCAGTCAAACAAATAATAAATTATCTGTGCACTTGGGCGACGTGGGAAATTATCGACCCAATCACATAAACAAGTCAGGTAGCTTGTAAATGGAAGTGTAACATTTCGGTAACATAAAAGGTGAATTATTTGATGTATAACGATAATGTCATTTATCAAAACAATGAATCTTCCTACTTATTTATTGGTATAAAAAAAATGAATTCTAATGCTAATTCACTTAAAATGAAATGTAATCTTTTTTATATAACATAAAAATGATATTAATTTATAATAAATAAATGTAATTTTTATATTACATTAGGAATGTAATACTTTAAATATTATTATTTTCATAACATCTAAAATGTAGATAAAATTATACTCTGATTTCATATTTTATTTACAATAAAGAAAGTAAATAAATAAAAATATATCCTTGGGTTTCATATTTTATTTGTAATAAGGGATACAAATAAAATATACTTTCATGCTTGATTGCAAAAGAGACTGCAAATAAAGATTAAACCTTTTTATTACATATTTACTTATATCGAGAAATGTAAATGAAAATAGTGACTTTCTAATTCTAGTTTTATTTGCAATAAGATTTGCAAATAAAAGATAACCTTTAATTCTAATATTTTGTTTACATCTAAAGTTGTAAACTAATGCTTCTCTTTACTACGGTGTTTCTTACCTCAAATTTTTGTAAATAAAAATATTATTTTAACTACTATGTTTATTTGCATCTAAATGTGCAAATAAAATATAATCTTTTACTTAATGTTTTGTTTGTAACTAAAATTGTAAAACAAATGGCAACTTTTTTATATATATATTTTTTTTTTCTTTTAATCATATTTTGTTTCATTCTTTTACAATCGCTAAAATAAACATTTTCAATTCATTCTTCAAAGTGACAAAAGAATGACTCTTTTTATTTCATATAAAAATGAAATTCTAAAATCTACTCCTCATTTACATTTGAAAATGTAAATAAAAAGGTATCCCTTAAATTTTGAAAATTAAAATAAAAACTTTCAATTCATGTGTTATTTGCATTAAAGAATGCAAATAAAAATACAACTTTAAAATTATATTTTATTCATATCAAAAATATAAATTAAAAATGTAACTTTCCTATTTATGTTATGTTTGCATTTAGGATTTGAAAACAAGAATGAGACCTTTAACTTGATGCTTTATTTGCGACAAGGAATGCAAATAAATAAATAAATAAATATAACTTTTATTTTTGATGATATATTTGCATTATGAAATAGAATTAAAAGAACAAATTTATTCTCAATATATGTTTGTATCTATAAATACAAATAAAAGAACATTTTTTTTTTTTTTTTTTTTTGTTTTTTTTTGTTTGCATTGATAAATGCAAATAAAAGGATAAATTTTGTTTCAAAGCACATTTGCATTGATAAAGGTAAATAAAAGAATAAATTTTTATTTTCAATGTAAGTTTGCATTAATGAATGCGAATAGAAGGGTAAATTTCATTTTCCAAAATATATTTGCACTTGTAAATGCAAATAAAGGAATAAATTTTTATTTCAAAATATATTTGCATTGGTGTATGCAAATAAAAGAATAAATTTCAATTTCAATATATATATTTGCATTGGTGAATGCAAATAAAAGAACAATATTTTATTTGCAAGGAATATTTGCATTTGTAAATGCAAATAAAAGAATACATTTTATTTTAATGTTCTTGCTCTTGACAAAAATGTTACTTTCCTCTCAATAATCAAGTTTTGGCAAAAATGATGTTTTTAATTCCTCTAATCATATTTGACAAATTTGTCATATTTACTTCTAATTAAACAAATTGGACAAAAATTGATATGTTATTCACTAATCATTCCTTTGACAAAAATTGTCATTTTTATAACATGTTCTAATTACCAAAATGTTGATCTTGTACAACATAATCAGACTAGCAAGAATGTTAAAACCCATTATGATCTGTTTAACAAAAATGTTAATTTTGTTCAATATAATTACAATAAACATTTCCAATGCAAAAATGTAGTTTTTAATTACCGTAGACATTTTCAATGCAAAATGTACTTTTAATTGCAATAAAACATTCTTGAATGCAAAATGTGTATATATATATATATATATATATTAAACAAAATGACAATTTATTAATTTTCTTATTTAAATCAAAACATGAAAATAAAAATATTGTTTTTCTTTTTTTCCTTCAAATTTTGTTACATACATGTGATCCTTTTATATAAACAGAAATTAGATATTCTTGTTTAAATCAAATTCTAATTAACAGAATTGTTTCAATTCCAACAGTACAATAAACAAATGATAATTTTGTTTTAGGCTGATTCAATTTACAGAAATGTTAATTTCAATCATTGTATTGCCACATCACACATCAATCCAACAGATGTATATTTAACATAGAATAACAACAGCTTGAATCAATTGTAGATTAACAACAATTATTTCAGAAATTATTTTAATTATAAAAGAAAGAAATAAATAGATTTCTAACCAATCGTCTTGTTCAGATTCGAAATTTGACCAAAATTTTGCTTGCTCTGTTTCAGTTCAGATCTATTCCATAGCGTAGTGTTCTCTGTTGTGATTCCAACGCAACTGACGGTTCGTAATTTCGATACTGTATGAGAAAGTTATATGATTTTAAACTTTTGCAATTTAAATTTATAATTAAATTAATTAATTAATTAAAGATTTACTTCACTAATCCCTCTCTAATCCTTTCTTCCTCCTTCGTTGCTTCAGGAAACACGCCGAACCCATCATCAATAATTAGGGCTTGAGTTTGCCACCCGTACACCACGCCGGACCGCCATCTGACATCACCACCACGTCGACCTCCGCCTGTGCTCCATGCGCCCGCCACCTCATCAAACTCGGTGGCCCCCACCATGCCAGCAAACGCCATAAAGTCGGCGGCTTGGAGGGCTTAATTCGCCCAATTCACAAAATAATTTTCGATCTCGACCGTTGGTATTGTAGAGCACTCCAAGTGCTTCGATTTTGCTTTGGATTGTTTTCGAAAATTGTTGGGGAATTAGGAGAATTGAAGGTATGAAAATGGGATCGTTCTGGCCCTTGGAAGTAGGACTGGCGGCGGCCATGTTTTTGAAATTAGGGTTTTGAATTTTTTAGGGTTATTTCTAATTAAATAATATTAAATCTCCTAATGTTTGGTTTTAAGCCCGTTACTCCTAAATAAATCCAATTCCAGCCCAAAAAAATTGTCCTTAGGCAAATACCCCCCTTCCGGACCCAATGGAACAGGTCTCAAAGCCTAAATCAAAAGTCTACAGCTGGTTTTATTTAATTTAATATTTAATTCATTTATTTAATTAATTTTGACTATACATTTTAATTTACAGGGACCACATACGATCTCATAAAAATCCAGAAAAATTATTTTTAGCTTTGTTTTGACGATACGGTTCTAATGAGACTAATTTCATCGAATTCTGAGACTGTTAGAAAAGTGGCCCTTTTTAAGTCGTTCAAAATTAACTAAAATTAACCAAACACATTTTCTTGTACTGCGCTCACAAATTAAATCAGAAAATTCTGAAAAATTAAACTTAGCAATAAAATGACATTCCGGATCCAACAAAAGAGGTTTCGTCGAAAACGGAAGTCGTTTGAAAAATGACTATTTTCAAGGGTTATTAATTTAATATTAAGAATACATTTTTAAACAAATAATTTCCGAAACTCAAATTATATAACTGTTTACTGTTTTTCAATGCAGAAACGTCATTTCGAACTCAATGGAAGTGGTTTCGAGTCGAAATTCCTTCATATGTGAAAAGTAGCCTTTCCGGCCCTATATAATATATATATAAATTCTGCAGCGACTTTTCTAAAAATTGAATTGGCCATAACTTTTGATTTCCGCTATGAAATTTCAATTTTTCAGATTCGTTAGAAAGATATTATTAAACAGATTTAAATATTTCTTGTTTCGCTCAATTCTGATTTAAAATGAATCCTGTACATTCAATCAAAGTTTGAAATCGAATTTTCGAACTACAGCGCTGTTTCTAACTCCTTTCATAATTAAATTAAATTTGTTCATTTTAAAATAAATTTTTAGTCGTTCTTATTTAAAATAAATTATTTTTAAACATTAAAATCCATTAAAATTCCTAAAATAAAAATTTTAAATTGGCCCCAAAATTCCGGGTCGTTACATATGATATACGTGTGAAGTATGAAAATCCATATAATTAACTTTATATGATGATTGATTGGGCCTCATTCCAATTTAAAAAAATAAAGAATATTATAACATAAAGGTTCATGTGTTGACTGTACTCATCCGTTGAGATTAGTCATGTGTTGAACGAAATATTTTAATAATAAAATTTACTTCTTTATCAATATAACATAAAGGTTCATGTGTTGACTGTACTCATCCGTTGAGATTAGTCATGTGTTGAACGAAATATTTTAATAATAAAATTTACTTCTTTATCAATATAACATAAAGGTTCATGTGTTGACTGTACTCATCCGTTGAGATTAGTCATGTGTTGAACGAAATAATTTAACAAAAATAGTCACACGTGGACAGTACTCATTCGTTGAGATTAGTCGTGTGTTGACAAAAATAAATATTCATTTATCGAATAGAATATTTGAGAATAGAAATATATGAAACCGTGTTGGTTAGATTGACGCCATTTTGACGTGAACGATGTTTATATCGATTTATTCATTTTAAAATGAATATGAAAAGTGATTTCGAATTGAATATAAAACGATTTCGAAATGAATTGAATATATAACGAATTTGATTTCAATTGAATATATAACCAATTAGAATTGAATCGAATAGAAAACCAATTTGAATTGAATCGAATAGAAAACCAATTTGAATTGAATCGAATAGAAAACCAATTTGAATTGAATCGAATAGAAAACCAATTTGAATTGAATCGAATAGAAAACGACTTTGGAATTGAATTGAATTGAAAACGAATTCAAATTGAATTGAAAGCGAATTGAAATGAATTCAAATTGAATTGAAATTCGAATCGAATAGAAATGAATTTTAAAACGAATTTATAAAGGAGAATTCAATTTTGATTTGAATTGAAATGGAAGTTGAAATTGGTTTTGAAACGAATTTAAAACTATTTATATAATTCGTTTAAAATTGGTAATCGATGAAATATATATTATATATATAATATAATGGTCTGAATAGAACGCGCCGCGCCGCGGCAGTTCGTGAATTTCGACCATTTATTTCAAACGGACATTACGGGAGATTCGACCGTCGGATTCTCCTAAAACGGGAACCGTTGGGTTCGTATCGAAAAGGGCTTTCTAACGAATATTTGAAATTCAAAATCTAACGGTTGGATTTGGAGATACTTCCAAATCAAATTCAGAAAAGGTCGCTGTAAGTGCAGTTCGATGGTCGTTGATGGAAATCGACTGTACGGGCCTTGATAAAATTATTAAAAATATCAATAATTTATGTAAAATCATAAGAAATGATTTGGGAAAATTTGGGATGAAAAACTCCATATTTGAAAAGATAAAAATAGATTTTTATCGAAATGAACTAGTTTTGAACTAAATTTAAAACCCAATTATTTTTAAATAAATAAATTAGATTTAAAAAAGGGGTTTTAAATAATCGGAATTACTAATATATTTGATTGGATTTGAAATGGGTTTATCGTGAACGGTGTTTTAAATAACACTAGTCCTTTAACCCGATAATAAATAGAATGTGATTTGGGTTTGTCTTGAATTGTGTTTAAAATAACACCTAGTTCTTTAACCCAGTAAAAGGAGTTTTAACGAATCTGCAATTAGATTGAAATGTAAATTTGTAATCTAAATTATCAAATTTAGAAAATGAGCGAGAATGGAGTGTCGCCAGTTTTGCTCCAAAGCGATAGTTAAATCTTTAATTAGATTTGAACGTATAATGGTGATTAATTTTACCGATAACACCATAGTATTAGATATGGAGTATTACCAGTTTTGCTTCATGGGATGAATAGGTTGGGATTGGGAAATAAAATAAATAATTACTTCGGTGTGGTTCGCTAATCTCGACTAGTTTAGAAAACCATAATCTGGTTTGAAATGACATCAAAAGGATGATTAAAGGATAAATTTTAAAGAATCTATCTTGGATAAAATTAATGGGAACCTTTCCCTAAAAATGTGATTTTATGAATAAAAGAATATTCTGAATTGGAATGAGGCGTATGTTGAGTTTGTGTAACATTTGTTTTTAATATACGCGGGTTGTTCGGAAAGGCCGGGTTTATACCCATTCTGAATAACCGGTTCGACGGGAAGTCGAAGATGAAGACGGTGGTCGAAGACCGGAAGTCTTCACATCGTTTGGATTATTACTGACGATCCTGATTGGGCTGTACACCCAAGAGGATGGAAATAGTTGGTGGTCGTCCAGACGTACTTGGAGATGGATGGATATGCGAGGAAAGTGCCTCCGGTTTCGTTCAGACCCAGAACGGACTTGTAAATGGATTGTGTGTATGACATTGGATTTTATCCTGTGTTGATTGATTTCTATTAAATATACATCTGTTTGGCGGCGGAGAATTTATTCTTTTGCTTAACGCCCTTCTCTGAGACGTATGAGCTCAGAGGTTGTATATCGATGGACATCAGTCGCATGGCATGAATTGCCTGTGTGGCACGCTAAGATGCAATGATCAAGACTTCTGTTGAAAAGCAAAGTCTTGTGGTTGATGATCAAAGCATGCCTACGTGGCAGCTTTGTGTATAACGTGAATTCGCGAGCCTCACACCTCGGTATGAGTTAAAAACGGGATACGGACTGCAGGGAGAGCACGACGTTTCTTTCTAGCTTTGGTGGTGTCAGTGACTTACCAGCCCTGACATTTATATACTTTTCACCTATGTGGTTGTTGGAATGCGAGGCGCCTCGATTATAGGTCTGTAAGGACCGGGAAACGTGTGTTCAGGCATAATTAATCCTCTAACGTAAGTGAGGACCGGCCCTGAAGATCCAGGGTTGCCCAGAGTGCGTAACCCTGAGGCATTTGCTAGAGTGTCTCGAACGCGGAGAGGAGCTTGCCCCTTGCCTCGACTCATGACGGAAATCCAATTTCCAATACGTGTATCGCAGTCTTAATTGTAGAACTAGTATGGCGACATAGTAGATGGTAGCTATGCCGCCTATGATTGATATTTATGATTGAAATTGTTTTGACACTATACACTTATTATAGTATCAAATGATTTGTTTTAAACGTATCAAGCATGCTTTGGCTGTTATAAGGGAAAACCCTATCCCCCGGCTTGCGTTGCATTGTGTGATAGGACCTGGGTCTTATAACAACTTCATTTTTTCTTTATTTAGCATTGCGCTGTTGTTTTATGCACTGGTATTCTTGGGAGGAAACCCGTTCCGTGTTATACGGCGTGGTCCCTTGAATTACCATCTTTAAAATAAAGTTTTAAATCACTGTTTTAGTTCTCACACCAGTCACATGACTGACCTGGAGTTTATTGTTTTAACCTAAACTCTAGGTGCCCCTATTTTCCGCATGGGCAGTTAGTAGTTTTGGTTTTGCAGATTTATATTCACAGGATCCTGATTTGCAGCTGGAATGGTGTCCGGAAAGCTCTGTATCCGTATATCACCTTCAGTTGTGCTTTGTATTATTTTCTGCTGCTATGTAATTTATTGTAATCTCTGATATTTATCGAATGTAATTTATTCAATTATACTCTGTATATTCTTGTATCTGATGCATTGTTGTAATATACAATGAAATGTTCTTCCGTCTGCGTTCTATTTTGTCGTGTTCTCATGGTAATTCGTTCTTTCTCTTCTCTTCGGAGATGGGGAAGTTACGGGTCACTACAGTTGGTATCAGAGCTTTGGTTTACAGAGCTCGAGAACAAGACACATTAGAACCATACGAAAGAATTCATCAGATATTGGATTAGTAATATCCAATTAGAATGACTCGTTAGAGATAGGATCAGTAGTATCCTAGAACGGGTGTGAAGAGTATATTTTTCCAATGAAAACAATTTTGTTTCGAAATTTAAACCATTTTAAACGTATTTGATTATTTATTTATTTTGAATATGGACAATCGAGTATATAAAGATTTTTCATATACGCGTCATGAACGTATATTCGAAGTTTTTATATACTGGATAGATATAGAATCATACTCAGTGGCCCGAAGATGATTCTAATGATTGACTAGTCGTCATTAGTATTCATGTTCGAGTAACGAAGGTGTGATATCTATATATTTCCATTAGACTGGTGTGAGAACCAAAACTTATATAGCTAGAACACATTGTTGTGAATTGGCATCAAAAACAGGATTTTCTGTATATATATCAAATTTATGAATTTGAAACTCTAATCCACTAATTGATTGATGATTGTGTTGTTTGATTATTGTTGCCTAATTGAATTTTGAATATTTATGCCTAATTGAATCAAATATTGAATTATATTGAAAATTGGTTACATTTGCTTGCATATACATATACTTTCATTGAACAGGTCATAGCAAGGAGGCTAGAGCCGAAGAATAAAATTTGTTTGCCCGACAAATAGGTACATGTTTACTACATAATTTACTGTTTTGTTTGGGTGATGATGATTTTATGAGCCTATTGGCTAGCCGCTTGGCTTTTTCTTTTTCGTTTTGAGATCAGAAGGACTATATGGCAATTTCGGGATTTTCCCGTGGCTCCCGGTGCTGGAGAGGTTATGGGGAAATTTTTCGAAAATTTAGGGTGTTAGCCAAATTTTTGAAATTTTGAAAATTTTCAGAAACTGAAAAGTTGGAGAATGGAAGCCACATCGAACGTAGAGCTGAATAATCAAACCACTTTCGACTTTGTTCCTTTTCGGGGACGAAAAGTTTTAAGTGGGGGAGACTGTAATAACCCGAAAATCTGGGCCAGTTTAAAATTTTTATTTTGGCAATTATAGCGAATTTTGAATATTTAAAATAGATTATTTTAAATATTATCGTCGAAAATTTATTTTGAATATAATTCGAACGTATATATTTATGCGCATCGTCGTTAGAATATATAATATTTATATATATAATTATAAATAGAATTGAAATGGCGCGGTAGTTCGATAATTCGATTTCAAACTTCAATTGAATGTACCGGGTGCAAAACAATCCGGATTTTAGTGAAACCAAAAACATTAGAATCAAATTGATAATACCTTTCCAACGAATCCAAAAAATCAAAATTTCATAGCGGGGATCAAAAGATATGTCCAGTTGAAAATTCTGAATAGTCGCTATGGAATTCAGGCCCTTAAAAATGGGAATTTTGCAAACGACCTTGGATTTCGATGAAACCACTTTTGTTGGGTCCGCAGTGTCAAATTATTGCTAGATTTCAAATTTCATAATTTTTCGAATTAGTATGTGAGCGTGGCAAAGGAAAACGCGTTTGATCGGTTTCAATTGATTTTAATCGACTGGAAAATGGCCATTTTTCCAACGGTCTCAGAATTCAACGAAACTAGTTTTGTTAGGACCGTATCGTCAATACGAAGCTAGAAAATATTTTTCGAGAATTTTTAGAGTTAGTATGTGACCCCGGTAATTTGAAATGTACGTTTAAAATTCAATATAGTGATGTAAATGTAAATTTAACGGAAACTGATTCAAACGATCGAATCAACCTACGGTACATATCCCATTGTGTTCGGAATGGGGGTGAAACGCTATGGACGACAGGCGGTGGGCCTCGTTTCGAGGTCGAAATAAAAAGTCAACATTTTTGTAAATAAAATAATTAAATAAATTAAAAATTAAATCCCTCCTCTCCTTTATCTCTATACTCTGCCTCCCCCCCTTCTCATTTTTAATCGATACAGAAAAAAAAATCGATCCCCTTCCTCGTCGATCGCGCCACCGCCCTCCACCCTGCCTCGCACCCTCTCTCCCCGCCTCCTTCTTCCTGCTCTCCTTCTTCTCCCTGTCGCGAGCGACGATCCCCTCCCCCAATGCGCCTGAGACAACCGCGAACCCCCCCTCGATCGATGCATCGCAGACCCCCCCCCCCCCCCCAGGAAAACCCGAACCATAGCCCTCCCTCCCCACCGCCGCACCCGCCATCCCCGGCCTCGATCCGACCACTGCGATCCCCCACCCCCTCCTCCCTGATTTTCAACTGTAAGTGTTATTTATTTAATTATTTCTATTTTTATTTATTTTAGCAACTAAAGATAGGATTTTTAGATGAGATGAAATGGTTTTGAAAATCAGTTTTCCTTTTTAAAGGAAGTATTGAATTTTATTTTCAGATTTTAAAATTCATAGCAGAATAAAAATATAATTTTTTAAATGTAGGAAAGTTAAAAATATGATCTTTATATTTTTAGAGTATTAAAAATATGATTTTTATATTTTTAAAGTATTAAAAATATAATCTTTACTATATAGAAGATGTAAAAATATGATTTTTGTTTATGTAGAGAATTAAAAATATAATTTTTACATGATAGAGAATTAAAAATATCATTTTTGTATATGTGGCAAAATAAAAATCTGATTTTTATTATGTATACATTGAAATAAAGAGGTGATTTTTATAAATCTATATTTTTGAAAAGGCGAAATCTATATTTTTGAAAAGGCAAAATCTATATTTTTGAAAAGGCGAAATCTATATTTTTGAAAAGGCGAAATCTATATTTTTGAAAAGGCGAAATCTATATTTTTGAAAAGGAAAAATCTATATTTTTGAAAAGGCGAAATCTTTATATGAAGAATAGCAGAATAGAAATAGAATTTTTACCAATATGGTAGCGAAGTAAAAATTCGATTTTTATATATTGAATAGCGAAGTAAAAATTCGATTTTTATATATGTAGTGGCTACAGCAACGAAGATGACAAAAATGCGATAACGGTGAAGATTTCCTGCATTGGAAGTGCCGTGAAGTTGGATAGCTATCTGTGAGAATTTCTCACCTTTCAATTTCATTTCTAGTTATACATATATACTAGGATGCAGACGGTGCTTAGTAGCACCCGACACAATCGTCCACAGACCATGGACTTGTTTGTTTGATTGCAAAAATTGGTTAGATTATTTGATTGAAATTTAGTTGTTTGGTGAAATGGAATGGATTGATTGATGTGTGAATGGCGTGGGCCTTCACTAGACCGGGGACAAGGCTAGGCCTTGTCCCGTTTCTAGTATCGTGCCGTTATGCCGCCGAAATTTTCTAAAATAAGTTAGAAAAATAAAAATATCATTTTTATTTTGTAAATGAACTGAATAGAAATTCATGTGTTTTAAAATAAAATGTTTTGTCGTTAAAAATATAATTTTTAGCGTGAATGTGAATAAATAAATGTCTATAAACAAATCGACCGATTTGTTTATATACACTGATTTGACTGATATTGATTGGGTCGATAAATTTTACACATCGCCCAACTGCACGAATAAAATCTGTGTTTGATTGTTTGAAACCCCACACGGGTGTTGGGATGAAATTTGAAGTTCACTCATCCTAACTGATTCAATATGTCGATCGATTGATTGACAGGCTGTTATAAGCGTTAGATATCTATATTTGATGCTTATACAGTGTAGTGCACTTTGGTTGATGGTTGATTATTTTTCAATGCTATGATATACGTGTGAAGTATGAAAATCCATATAATTAACTTTATATGGTGATTGATTGGGCCTCATTCCAATTTAAAAAAATAAAGAATATTATAACATAAAGGTTCATGTGTTGACTGTACTCATCCGTTGAGATTAGTCATGTGTTGAACGAAATATTTTAATAATAAAATTTACTTCTTTATCAATATAACATAAAGGTTCATGTGTTGACTGTACTCATCCGTTGAGATTAGTCATGTGTTGAACGAAATATTTTAATAATAAAATTTACTTCTTTATCAATATAACATAAAGGTTCATGTGTTGACTGTACTCATCCGTTGAGATTAGTCATGTGTTGAACGAAATAATTTAACAAAAATAGTCACACGTGGACAGTACTCATTCGTTGAGATTAGTCGTGTGTTGACAAAAATAAATATTCATTTATCGAATAGAATATTTGAGAATAGAAATATATGAAACCGTGTTGGTTAGATTGACGCCATTTTGACGTGAACGATGTTTATATCGATTTATTCATTTTAAAATGAATATGAAAAGTGATTTCGAATTGAATATAAAACGATTTCGAAATGAATTTAATATATAACGAATTTGATTTCAATTGAATATATAACCAATTTGAATTGAATCGAATAGAAAACCAATTTGAATTGAATCGAATAGAAAACCAATTTGAATTGAATCGAATAGAAAACCAATTTGAATTGAATCGAATAGAAAACGACTTTGGAATTGAATTGAATTGAAAACGAATTCAAATTGAATTGAAAGCGAATTGAAATGAATTCAAATTGAATTGAAATTCGAATTGAATAGAAATGAATTTTAAAACGAATTTATAAAGGAGAATTCAATTTTGATTTGAATTGAAATGGAAGTTGAAATTGGTTTTGAAACGAATTTAAAACTATTTATATAATTCGTTTTAAATTGGTAATCGACGAAATATATTATATATATATATTATATATATAATATAATGGCCTGAATAGAACGCGCCGCGCCGCGGCAGTTCGTGAATTTCGACCATTTATTTCAAACGGACATTACGGGAGATCCGACCGTCGGATTCTCCTAAAACCGGAACCGTTGGGTTCGTATCAAAAAGGGCTTTCTAACGAATATTTGAAATTCAAAATCTAACGGTTGGATTTGGAGATACGTCCAAATCAAATTCAGAAAAGTCGCTGTAAGTGCAGTTCGATGGCCGTTGATGGAAATCGACTGTACGGGCCTTGATAAAATTATTAAAAATATCAATAATTTATGTAAAATCATAAGAAATGATTTGGGAAAATTTGGGATGAAAAACTCCATATTTGAAAAGATAAAAATAGATTTTTATCGAAATGAACTAGTTTTGAACTAAATTTAAAACCCAATTATTTTTAAATAAATAAATTAGATTTAAAAAAGGGGTTTTAAATAATCGGAATTACTAATATATTTGATTGGATTTGAAATGGGTTTATCGTGAACGGTGTTTTAAATAACACTAGTCCTTTAACCCGATAATAAATAGAATGTGATTTGGGTTTATCGTGAACTGTGTTTTAAATAACACCTAGTTCTTTAACCCAGTAAAAGGAGTTTTAACGAATCTGCAATTAGATTGAAATGTAAATTTGTAATCTAAATTATCAAATTTAGAAAATGAGCGAGAATGGAGTGTCGCCAGTTTTGCTCCAAAGCGATAGTTAAATCTTTAATTACATTTGAACGTATAATGGTAATTAATTTTACCGATAACACCATAGTATTAGATATGGAGTATTACCAGTTTTGCTTCATGGGATGAATAGGTTGGGATTGGGAAATAAAATAAATAATTACTTCGGTGTGGTTCGCTAATCTCGACTAGTTTAGAAAACCATAATCTGGTTTGAAATGACATCAAAAGGATGATTAAAGGATAAATTTTAAAGAATCTATCTTGGATAAAATTAATGGGAACCTTTCCCTAAAAATGTGATTTTATGAATAAAAGAATATTCTGAATTGGAATGAGGCGTATGTTGAGTTTGTGTAACATTTGTTTTTAATATACGCGGGTTGTTCGGAAAGGCCGGGTTTATACCCATTCTGAATAACCGATTCGACGGGAAGTCGAAGATGAAGACGGTGGTCGAAGACCGGAAGTCTTCACATCGTTTGGATTATTACTGACGATCCTGATTGGGCTGTACACCCAAGAGGATGGAAATAGTTGGTGGTCGTCCAGACGTACTTGGAGATGGATGGATATGCGAGGAAAGTGCCTCCGGTTTCGTTCAGACCCAGAACGGACTTGTAAATGGATTGTGTGTCTGACATTGGATTTTATCCTGTGTTGATTGATTTCTATTAAATATACATCTGTTTGGCGGCGGAGAATTTATTCTTTTGCTTAACGCCCTTCTCTGAGACGTACGAGCTCAGAGGTTGTATATCGATGGACATCAGTCGCATGGCATGAATTGCCTGTGTGGCACGCTAAGATGCAATGATCAAGGCTTCTGTTGAAAAGCAAAGTCTTGTGGTTGATGATCAAAGCACGCCTACGTGGCAGCTTTGTGTATAATGTGAATTCGCGAGCCTCACACCTCGGTATGAGTTAAAAACGGGATACGGACTGCAGGGAGAGCACGACGTTTCTTTCTAGCTTTGGTGGTGTCAGTGACTTACCAGCCCTGACATTTATATACTTTTCACCTATGTGGTTGTTGGAATGCGAGGCGCCTCGATTATAGGTCTGTAAGGACCGGGAAACGTGTGTTCAGGAATAATTAATCCTCTAACGTAAGTGAGAACCGGCCCTGAAGATCTAGGGTTGTCCAGAGTGCGTAACCCTGAGGCATTTGTTAGAGTGTCTTGAACGCGGAGAGGAGCTTGCCCCTTGCCTCGACTCATGACGGAAATCCAATTTCCAATACGTGTATCGCGGTCTTAATTGTAGAACTAGTATGGCGACATAGTAGATGGTAGCTATGCCGCCTATGATTGATATTTATGATTGAAATTATTTTGACACTATACACTTATTATAGTATCAAATGATTTGTTTTAAACGTATCAAACATGCTTTGGCTGTTATAAGGGAAAACCCTATCCCCCGGCTTGCGTTGCATTGTGTGATAGGACCTGGGTCTTATAACAGCTTCATTTTTTCTTTATTTAGCATTGCGCTGTTGTTTTATGCACTGGTATTCTTGGGAGGAAACCCGTTCCGTGTTATACGGCGTGGTCCCTTGAATTACCATCTTTAAAATAAAGTTTTAAATCACTGTTTTAGTTCTCACACTAGTCACATGACTGACCTGGAGTTTATTGTTTTAACCTAAACTCTGGGTGCCCCTATTTTCCGCACGGGCAGCTAGTAGTTTTGGTTTTGCAGATTTATATTCACAGGATCCTGATTTGCAGCTGGAATGGTGTCCGGAAAGCTCTGTATCCGTATATCACCTTCAGTTGTGCTTTGTATTATTTTCCGCTGCTATGTAATTTATTGTAATCTCTGATATTTATCGAATGTAATTTATTCAATTATACTCTGTATATTCTTGTATCTGATGCATTGTTGTAATATACAATGAAATGTTCTTCCGTCTGCGTTCTATTTTGTCGTGTTCTCATGGTAATTCGTTCTTTCTCTTCTCTTCGGAGATGGGTAAGTTACGGGTCACTACAGTATGGATGAGAACGTCAATCGTTGATTTGATGGATTTGACGATGTGGCATTCAAAGTGAATCTGGTGTGATGATAAAGCGTAGCTTCTAGCCTCACATCCGGTAAATGACAGAAATCGGGCAGGCAGCATGGCTAAGTCGGTCGCACCGAAGTAGGGTGTATAATCACCTGATCTAGAGTTTCATTTACTTCTAAAAATCTATTGTTGATGCTGTTCCATTCGGGAAACGGTTGCTGATCCCAGCCGTTGGTGATATACATTCGATACGCTCAAGCGAAATGAGTGGTCGGTCATGTGTGGCCGGGTTGCAAGATGTTCTTGTTGAACCCAGTGTATTCCTCTCTAGAGGTACACGAGCGAAAGGTGGTTCCATACCTTGTCATAGTTGGAAATCCATTACCCAATACGTGCTTGCGGTTTTGATTGTATACTATATATGTAGAACGTGAGATGAAAGCGTTTCTACTAGATGATTATATATATACTGTGGTTGATAAACATTATTATAATATCAAAAGGTTTTTGATATAAAGATATTTTGGATTCTCATAAGGGAAAAACCCGTTCCGTGTTATACGGTGTGGTCTTATGAGATATCGGTTACTTGCTTGAACTGTTTTAAACTGTTTTACTCATACCAGCCCCATGACTGACCCAGAGTTTATTTTGTTGTTTTCCCTAAACTCTTGGGTGCCTAAATTTGTACGGGTTAGTCAAGTAGTCAGGATTTACAGATATACTGGAAGAGCTAGGACCAGGAGGCTTCAGGATCGTATAGCTATAGTTATTTTAGCTATGTTGTAAGTGTTGTACTTTGATAATGATATGTATATGCAAGTACAGATTTGTATTTCAAAGTTATGTTATGAAATATATTTATTCGTTCCGCTGTGAGATTCGTGTTACTCTGATGTTGTGTTCTTTTTCTTTTTCTATTTTAAGTTTCTATCTTATCTTTCCTCACCCTCTAATTTCTTTCACTAATTACCAGGATTTTTCGATGTTTTGGTTATCGACATCGAGCTTATGTCGATAACCAAAGTCGCTCAAAATCCGGGTCGTTACAATTTTATTACCCATTTAGATTTAATTTCACTCTTTTGTTCATTAATCCAATTTTTAATGGTTAATCAACATCGTTTGTTGTGGAGAAATCAAACATTAACCAAAAAACATAATCGAAAAAGAAAACAATATGATATTGACATAGGAGAGTGAGCGTTGTGTAGTTAATCAAAAGGATGAGATGGTAAGATCTATTTTCAGTTTATTAAATCGTATGCACATGTTGTTAAGGTTAAGATCTAATTTCAGTTTATTAAATCGTATGCATATGATATCAACTATTCCCAACGATTTAGGGTTTTTTGATTTAGGGGTTTGATGATTTTACGATGCGTAAATTTTTAAAAATAAGGGTAAAAGTAGAAGAAGTTAAAAAAATCCATAATGTTATAAAACTGCATGCGCAATAACAATGAGCATCACTGAAATATTTATATAAGTTAATAGCTTACTGTTGAAACGATTGTTAAATCAATTAACTCTCGAAAAGTCGTCGACTTCTAAATTCGAAATTAAATGAGTTTGATGGATGCTGATATTTGTCGCCAGTGATGCTAAAAGAGTAAGGTGCCATTTGATTTTTTTAACTGGGCAGTCCAGGCGTGTCTGATGCGTCAGCTATGAGACCCACATGAATGCCCCTTCGAGACGAACGGTTGGAAAATTGACTTTCGAGTCAAAAGTGTCTGACGCGTTGGAAGCGTCTGGCACGAAAGAATTTTCTAGATCAACCTATCCTCTTCTCCTTCCCCTATATAATCACTTCATTTCCTTACCTTTTCCTCACCAAATCACATAAAACATCCGAAAATTCAAGCTTAAACCCCGTCAAACCATCGATTTTTTCGGGGCGATGCTACTGAGATCTCGAGTCGTCCGGCTCATAGGCATGTCAAGTCCAGTGCTGGTCCTTCTCATTCTGCTCCTCCATCCATGGACCGAGACGAGCTTATTGATCTGTGTATGTCAGTACGTCATGATAATGATGACTATCAGGAGTGAGAGGTGGCGGTTCTAACAGAGAATGACAGAAGAGACTACAACCCTTTTTATTCTCCACTTGACAAGCCCGCACGACTTAGACGTTGTTTTATTCATTATGTTCTGAAGCTGAGGGTTGAACAACTGTAGTTTTCTTATGTTTCTGTTATGTAGTTGTGTTGTAATGGTGTTTTTTTATGTGATTGTGTTGTAATGGTGTTGTGTAATGCATTGTAACACTTTTGAATTATGAAATTTAAATTCTGCAATTTGTATTCCGTATTCAATACAACTTATAATAAACACAAATACAAAAACAATAAATAACTTTACACCTTTCAATTTGTCTTTTCGTAGTACAAAAAAAAAAAAAAAAAAAAAAAAAAAAAAAAAAAAAAAAAAATCCTATTTACGACAATCTCTCTTTAAATACCCCTTCAAAATAAACCTTCAGAATACCCCTTCATCTTCAAAATCAAAGCATACCAAGAGACATTTTACATAACCAGCCAAGAAGATACCCACCTCCCGATTCAGTAAACTGAAAATAAAAGATTTAAAGCAATGGAACACACGAAAAGATGCACGAGATTCAAAATATACCAATCCAAAACGTATGTACAGTATCAAATCAAATCAATGAATGAATTATCTACAGCTTTCTAAAGCTATTTAACTTGCATCACAAATAAATGCGTAAGCAGTTGTCCAAATTCAGCCGTGCATAGACCAAGTGAATTCTCTTCTGATCCAGAGAAAAGAAAATTTTGATAGTACTTACAAGAACTCCTATTCAGGAATCCACGACTTGGCCTACTCTGAACTCATTGCCTGTTCAAAACCATAATTAACAATCAGAGATTAAAAGAACGATACAGAACCATGTATACAGCATCAAACCTGTAAATATAAATATAAGAAGCACGCTTGGCAATATACAAGCAGGAAGAAAACAACTTGTAAGCTGTTTTATAACTTGGAAGTGTTTAGCAATACAGAAAAATAGCGTCAAGAACAAAATTACAGACTTTTTCAACCGGACGACCACTGAAATTTTATTTTAAAGGGAAAAACATTAAATTTTAAGTATCAATTATACAGTGTGCATGAGTACTAGAATTTAACTACTAGTTTTTAAATATCAGCTCTACAGTGTGCATGATATCAAAATTTAACTATCAGTTTTACAATGTGTAAAGTATCAGTTTTACCGTGTGTACTGTTCTTGAAAATAAATTTTTGATGAGCTAGTACTTAAAGTTGAAAAGGTTACAAAGTGTATCATTCCCAATAAAACCCCCGTTGACTTGCTTGTTATTTTATCTAATAAGTCAACTAGGCAAAAAGGCAAAGGAAATTTTGCCTACTACTTCCGGCGGCTAAACTTTACCTAAAATTTTAACCTTTCTATCCAAAAATTGCTTAAAAGTTAAAGCCAACGCTACTATCTACGAAGGTAGTGTTACCAACGGGATTTTTAGTACACATAACACAATCAACGAGCTTCAACAACTGAAGGACAATATTATAAGTTAGCATCAATAATTAATATACATCCATGTGACAAAGGTCAAAGCAATGTAGAGTTGTCACATTTGGAAAAGGACATATTCATCCATAAAAACGATGTGTAACCTTACGTACTGCATTCCAGATATGTAACGTGACAAAGTCTACGTCTGAATTAGTTGGTCATGACGTAGATATTGAACAGCTGGGAAAGCCAATATATTATTCATAGACAAAAATATCAAGAAAATTAAAATATGAAGCTGCGTGTCAAAATTATAGTTTTGAATCAAATTCATGGATGATCTGTAAGCTTATTCGACAAAGGTAAAGGAGCAAAATTATCATGTGTTGCAGTTACTGATATTTCAAGGGTCCTATGAATATGTAAATCCTATGGTCATGTGTTAAAACATGCAATATTCTATTTTCTTACTAGTAGCACATAATATTCTATTTACTTACTAGTAGCATAATAGACGTGAAGATATCAATATACATAATGGTAGTTCATCATATCAATATACATAATGGTAGTTCATCATTTGTTATCATTACCCCAAAACAAATCCTGTTGATTCTTACATAATTGCTGTGTGAGGTCAACTAATTCCAAGCAATAAAGTGGCAAGTACATCAATACTGTTTCTAGCATTCTCTCCCCTATGGGTTACACCTATTTCAAAGTAGCGTTAATTCCTGTGTTACAAGTAATCACATAAAATTATAGACTGCATACTTAGCATATAGCCCAGACTCTTTCACACTAAACATACCATAAAGGATATGATTTTATTTGGAAATAAATTGGACAAATTTGACAGACTACCAAAGTAAAAAATGAAACCTATTTGTTCACTTGAACCTCGTGACACAATCAAGTTAATGCTCCATATTCGGCCTCCCATTAGCCGCTAGTTATTTGTGGAGGCATACAATAATCCTTAAAACAAGTTGTAAATCACAAGGTCGAAAATCGCACGCAATCAAGGTTGGTCGGGGCAGGTACACCAACTACCTAGCTCTACTCTGTGGAGTGGGTTTTTTTTTTTTAAAAAAAAAAAGGATAATACCCCCATACAGATAAGCTTTCAAACGAAAATGCGTTCAATACCCTGTGATGATGAATGAACATCACAAATATGCATTAGCCAATACAGCAGAATGCCAGAAAGGAAAAGACAAGCTCCCCAAGTCGCAGTATGATTAAAAAGAAAAAGGAGTCTGCACTCTATTTTTCCTGTGTTAACCAGAGGTTCACAAAGATATGACAAAAATGACCCTCGCCAGGCACCATTGAGTTAAAATTTAACCAAGTGTATTTTGATATAAAACAGTGTTAAAGTACAAGTGGTTATCTACTACACAAGAAGCATGGACTCGTACCACTCAAAATGAAAATGATTATTCAGGTACTGTTCTCTCTAATAGCACCTAAATCTACAATGAACAAAGTATATCTATGATATTGACAAGGGGCTTTGTACATCGAGTTCATATTTCTGATGTTTTAATAAAAGCTGTTGTAGCAATAAATACGTAAATAATGTTCCTATTATTTTAAATTAGAAAGCCCAAACTAGCCTACAGTTTCATAAATAGAAAATGCAAGTTAACTTCCAATTTTCAAAAAGATTTTAATAATCTGAAGAAAAAAAAATTCATAAATAATGAAAATTGTTATTTAAATAACTGCAGTTTTTGGCCATTATCGAATCAAATAGATTTTTTTTTTTTTTAAAAAAAAAAAACTGCAATTTCTGCATATATTCATACAGCAACATAAAAACAGAAACCTATAGCTTTTTTCTTGTATTAATAATATATCCAAATTTCACGAGAGCATTACTAGACACTTTTCCTAACAAGTCTTGAGTTTTTAAATTCAGATTGTGCAAAATGTTCAAATGCATAAGCATGAACTAGAACTTATCATGAAAACACACAATCAATCAATTGATTTTGACAAAAAGCAAGGAAGACCAGCAAAAGAGGAACAACCCTTAGAAGACGATCTAACCACCGTGCTGTACAAAGTAGTATTATTTGGAGGAAGATGATTAAGACGAAAATACATAAATTTTATTTAATGGGTTTATGATGCAGAGAATTATGCCCACGGCTATTTCTGTTATTTCTTCCATTTTTTCAGTTAATTCAGTTTCAGTTCTTTCGAACTGAAGCAAAGTTTATTACTGATGTATTTGCTTTAATTGTCCTCTGCAACCTTTCGGTTGTTCAGTTAACAAATTAATTGACTTTTTTGTCGTCAGCCAGAAAATGCAGGTGACGAATGCAAATACAATCTATTTTCTATTTTCGATCCTAAGAAAATGCTTTCATTAGATACTGAAAGGTGGAGGATTAACAGTTGATGTCCATTGGAGATGTGTTACATTCCTTTTGTGCCTTCAATGGAAAAAATCCTTCCCTCCTATTAATATCTTCAATAATGACTTTAAAAGATGTTGGCCAAACATTTAAATGAGGTTAGCCCAGTAGTTGTGAAAAGGTGCATCATGACCCAGCATGGCATACTTTCAATCCCATGGCATGATGCATATAAGAAGGTGCACCAGGTGACGTAAATGACACACGACATGAAAAGGGTGCGCATTTTGTTTTTGGCTATTTTTAGGAAAAATGTTTCTGCTCATTTTTCAAGATCCGAAGAAACATGAAATATAGTATTTATGGTAAAATTGTGTTCTCAAATCAGTTTTGATTCTCTTTTCCACGTTATAGAGGGAACAAACATTATTTACCGAATTCTCCTCACTTGTGTGTGAAGACGATGAACGTCGTGATTGATCTGGAAGAAATAAACTATGTTTTTACAATGCTCTTAAAATAAACCTATATAGTTTATTAACTCATTATTCAACACGTTATCATGTATGAAAGATAGGTATTATTATTATTTCATATACTGTTAAAATTCAACCCGACCAATTATAGCTTTTATAAAAATATCAGTTAGCATTTTTGTTTGCAAAAATGTGGATTGACATAATACGAATATACATTGTTATAAAGTTATCTAAATCTAAGACTTGAGATTTCCGTTTCAACCTTGATTTCGCCAATTTTAATTTTAATTTTTTTGACTAAATTGCTTTTAGATATTTCATTACAAGTTACAGTTCTAGAAGCAGATAACCAAGTTGAAATAAATATACACAAAAATTTATAGATGTACCATATGATTTTATAATTAATAATTTTCATATAAATAAGGCACCCAATATCTGGATAAATATTACAAAAATAAAGTACATTAACTCAAATACATGAAACATATGCAATGCATCATAATTTGGCTCGTAACCGGCCAACAAGTGACAAACTGTGTACAACAACAACAACAACAATATATATATATATATATATATATATATATATATATATATATATATATATATATATATATATATATATATATATGAGGAGCGTTCAGTGGCACCCCATTTGCCCCTCTATATAAACCAAGCATTTATATTAAAATAAGTGAATGGAAGGTGAGAGAATGAGTGGAGGGAGAGAGAAACGGAATATGTGGTGGAAATCAGGGGGCATTTAGGGGTGCTGCACTATTTGAGGTGTCATTGAACGCTCGCCTATATATATATATATATATATATATATATATATATATATATATATATATATAGAGAGAGAGAGAGAGAGAGAGAGAGGGAGGGAGAGAGGGAGAGAGAGACACACACACATCAAATAAAAAACCCTAACCTTCCCCTAATTCTCCTATGATGTCTTATTTCTTCTTCTTTCTCTTGTGACTGCAACGGAGAGAGTTTTAAATAGAGACGGTTCTAAATCTCCTTTGATGATTCTCCTTATTAAAACAAAGAGTTCAAAATCTCCTTCATCTTATTCAAGATCTCCCTCTAATCTACTTTTGTACTAGGATGAAACGAGGTTTCAAGTGTAATTTTTAACTGGTTTGACATTGATTTCATCAATATATTAAGATTTTAACCCAGAATATGGAGCCAGATGTCAATTGGATATTTTATTTAAAATTCACGATTTAAAAGCATTGAAATTGATCAGGAAAAGCATACAGCTCACTCCGTTGGACACTTTCATGTCTCCATTGGCTCCGTGTTGTCAGGTTCATTTTCTAGTTATGTATCACGACTAACATAGAAAATGAAAGTAGTAGTTGTTGTTGTCGACGTCGTCGTTGTTAGCAGTATAACTAACATCATCAATTCGCCATCAATATTATTGTCTTGTATTTTGGTTCGAGGTCTAACATTTATTTTGTCAAAATCGGATTTTTCTCCCAATAGAAATTACTTGGTCAAAGCAAATACAAAATTTATAAGATCGGATCCAAGATAGCCCAAATCTTGAGATTCTAATAGAAACCTCAAACCTTGATTTTGGTACGACGGTGGCTCTTTAGTACGTTTATATATACATAAATTAATGTACGACTAAATTGTAGTCTTGTTTCATGAGTTTCTAGTTCGATTAAGAGTAACTTAACGAACAACGGACAGTAGAAGTGTTGGATTGAGTAAAAAGATCATCAAACTAATGGCACAATACGAAATAAGTCATAAGCGATTATTTTTTACTTCGGACTCATTCGCTATTTGCAAGTCAAAAAATTAAGTTGTAGTCAACCACTTCAAGTTACGGTAACTTACATGCTATCTCTATAAATTATAACATGTTATCAAACACCCTTTTACTTGGCGCTCTTCTGAAGAGAGTTAAATACAAAAGAAAGAAAATGGTAAGGTTATCCCATCCATTTATTAGCTAATTTATATCCCCCTGATGTGCATTTGACTAAAGAGGTATGGAAAATTGAAGTAGAACATGTATAATCAAGAAAACGTTGAGAAATGAAGAGACTTATGTGCCATGATAAACCACCTCATCGAATTTGCCTCATTGGCACTTCAATATTCTGGACACATTGGCGAGAAGCAAGGTTGCAAAAATCGTTAAGCGCACACTATGCGGAAAGCGTAGACTAACAATTAATTGGCTAAGCAAGGATTAATTGGAACTAGGCTTTTTTATCAACTCGAACATTTTAGTATTCGGTTAGTATTTATTGATCCAAAATCAGATTATATGGGTTTGAATCTTTTTGGGAGCAACAATGAATTAAAAACCACTTGAATCAAATATTTTGATGCTTATGAAGGGAACCAATCCTAATTTGATGCATGAGCAGTTCTTAAAAACCCGTTTATGTGCTTAGGTAATGCTGTAAGTCTCGGCTATGTGGATTAAGCAAATAGTTAGGCAATAAAGTTTGCCTAAATCATATGGGGGAGGTGTGTATATGTGCGTATGTCTGCGCACGCGCGCGCGCACACACACACACACGTAATGCGTTTATACAACTTAAATCAGTCTTATTATTCCTAACAGAAAAGGTCAAGATCCTGTTTAATTTTTAACTCAAATAGTTTTCCCTTATTTTTCGACCAATATTCATTCATTCTCGTTTGACAGGGAATACTTCATCGCAAAAAGTCAAAAAAATACTTATTTGCCATATGTACTTCCCAAATTATTGGCCATAAGTTTAACAAGAATGTATCGAAGAAGAAAGTATGTTCAGAGTAAACAGCATAAAGCTTTAGTGTAGAAACAATCCCCAAAAAACAAGGATATAAAGAAGGATTCTCAATCAGCCAAACTCAAGCCTGCCTTTTGTTCATAATAACAGAATATCACATATACATAACCAGTATGTAAGAATAGACATTCCAGATTCAAGATGTCTACTGATTCTGAATGCACTTTTCAACAACTTTTTCCATTAATACACCTACGATAAACAAAACAAAATGAAAGATTGCCTCCATATAGTCAGACAAACTTTTGCTTGCTATAAAAAGATATCACAGTTTATCAGCATTCTCATTAGTTGCACAAATTCGTGTTGATTTTTCCCCTTTCAAACTGAAGAGAGAGGGAAGGGTGGGGGTGTAAGAGGAGCAGGAAGAGGGTTGGGTTGGGTTTGTGTGTGGGGTGGGGTGGGGGGGGTGGGGGGGTGGGGGGGGGGTATTAAAAAAGTTTTAAATTTTGTAGTAAAAAAAATGGAAAAGGGACAACAATGGCTTTACGATAATTACAGAAAATCGGAAAAGAAGTTGCCAGCAATACACCTTTCAGGTTAATACAATAATTAAAGCATTCATAAAGCAATTGAGTTATATCAAACTAAATTTATATTATAAAACTAATATGATTAAATATGTTATGGAAACCATTTTAGTTTTGATTCAACGTTTAAAAATATAGTAAATGGATACTCCCAAAAATTTATAGTAAAGCAATGACAAATTAAATAATTTGCGAATATTTAGAAGAAGAAAAAAAAGCAAAAAACGAAAGTGAAGAAACAAAAAGATGTATAAATGATAGAAGAGCAAAGGAAGTTATAAAATCAAGGACGCTTGGACTACGACATCGTATTATTAACTGTACTTTCTATTTTTCTTTCCAATAGAGAGTAACATCCATTTTTATTTTTCAGAACAATAATTAGTAAGTGATGATTTTGTCAGAACATTTACATAAATTAATAGAACAAAATCATAATAAGGATTAAAATTTAAACAAGCAATTTTTTTCAGCAGTCAATATTTACAATATCAAGAATTTAGAAATCAACATTGAGGAACAAATTGCACAAATTAAACTAATACCTCATCTTTTGACAAGCTTAGTTGAAAATACGCACACACTTAATAATAAAATTTAATAAATGGAATATTCACCACTGTCCTTTTCAAATTCCAAAAAGTATCCTAGACAGCATCACTTCTTGACCATCCATCAACAGAGTCTCACAATCGATTCCACCATCATTACATTCCCAACCACCTATCAACAAATTGTCACTATCAATTTGCAACATCAACCACCATCCCCCTCCCAATCAAGACTTTTGCACATACAGTGCACACATAATAATAATAATAATAATAATAATAATAATAATAATAATAATAATAATAATAATAATAATAATAATAACTTTATTGTATTAAAATTGTTTCCCTGCATTATTAAACGCACATCAGGCATGCATTTTACTATGTGAAGTGTCATTGTATTCCCTGCACGCTTATAACACTATATTTACTAGATGGAGCGATTATTATTTTTATGCATACAACCATTGAATTTGCTAATAGCCTTATTTGCAAAGACCAATGGATGTGCCTAATATAATATAATGCAAATAATTCAATTGAAGTCTTTGAAATTGCAAAAATACTCATGTAAACGAGTGCACTAGAAAGAAGTTTTGAGTTCGAAACCCAAGGACACCACAATTATGTTACTACAAATTAATTGCAACACAACCAAAACAATTGTCAAAAGAAAAATATAATGAGATGGTTTTTTTTTTTTAACGCACACACACACACATCGCATGTGCATAAGTAATGGTGTACATATATGAGAAGAATCCGTTGCCCCTCCATTTTTAGTACTTTTGTACCCCTTTACTACTAGCCAATAGATTAAAAAAATTAATCGATGGATTGGCTGATGAAGAAACAGCAGCAGCATTTCTTCCAGAAAGTCGCTAGTGACAGATCTGAACCGTGGGAGGTGAGGAAACAGCCTCCCAACACTACTACAACTAGAAAGACTAGCGTCGTGCCACTCTACAGTGGGAGCAGTCTACGGAGATAACTAATACTGTTACCAGGAGGGCAAGGGATCAGAAGCCAGAGGAGGACTCGTAGAGGAATCTAAGGATTCTAGTGGGTTAAGAGAAAGGAGAGCGACGAGAAGTTGTCAAAAAAGGGAATTCAAGGGAGAGATAGTAGTAGGTATCACCGAAGGATCGGAAGTCAGAGGTAAGCGCAAGGTCAATAAGATCTGGTGGTAAAGTGACTATTCCACATGGAAGAAAGCTAGGGCATAGGAGGAGAGAAGAGGGGTGGACGAAGTGGATTTGGAAGAAAAGACGAAATGGATTTGGATATGGAAGGAAAGCGGATGAAGGAAGATACGGGGTAGATGGTGATTACCCTAGTCGCCATGAAGAGATGGAGCTCATTCCTTTTACATACATTATATATATACACACACACACACACACACACACACACACACATATACATACATTTATATATATATGTATGTATATGTATACATACATACATTATATATATAGTGTGTATGAGTGTAGAATAAGCGTTCTACGCAGGAATTTCAACCGGTGGGACAAAATTAGTCCATGTTATTAGTATAATTTTATCCTCATGCCGCAGGTTCGAAACTTGTGTAGCGTGATTTGAACTTATAGTGACATGTGGTATGTTGACTACCTAGACTTATATATAACGCACATAATTTCTCTCTCTTTATACACACACACACACACACACACATATGATGAGCGTTCCGGGGCATGCTGTTTCGTAGCACCCCTACACGTTCGTGAGCTACACTAATCCAAATCCAACAAGAATTTGTAGATGTTCAATCCACTTATATATTATCATCTACCCAAAATTTGAGCTCGTTCTGACATTCGTAGAACAATATATTTGATGTTTAAATTTAGCAGTTCGAATAAATGTCCGAATGGTGAATAATTGAGCTAAGATTCTGAAAATGTTACGAATGTCGGAACAAACTCAAATTTTGGATAGACGATTATATATATGTGGATTGAACATCTACAAATTCTTGTTGGATTTGGATTGGTGCAGCTCACGAACGGGTTGGGGTGCTAAAGGTGCTACAAAACAGGGATTCCCCGGAACACACACACACACACACACACATACACACACACACACACACACACACACATATATATATATATATATCCTCGTGCACGATGAGTAACTTTTGATTTGTTTGATAAGTATTAGCACCACATACGATAATTGTTGTTATGGATAAGTAAAAAATAATTCAACATTATAATATTCACGTTTTCCAAATAAATAATTAGCTCTCCATGCAAAAAAATGAATTTTTAGCTCTCCCCGCTATCAATAGAATCCACTAGAAAAGCCAACATAATTCCTTGGCATCTTAGGTACTCTGTGCATATTTGATATTATAATGTTACTCTCAGCAAACAAAGATATATAAAAAGTTAGACTAGTAAGAGTGGAAGACCCACTGGTCCTAAATCGGTGTCCGCCTCTGCACAGAAATGTGACAGAGTGACCTAATGCAAAAGTAACTCTTTGAAACTGCATCAAAGAGAAGGCAAAATATAATGAAACTTAATATATCATCTGCGCAATTCTCAAACTCCTAATGTGCTTTTTTCGTAACATTATACCGCCTATGTTTTAACCAATGCATTAGGAATATATATCTCTGGTATCAAGACACATCATCATATGATAAACAAAATAACACCATGCATTTCCACGTTAATAATCCAACTGGTCATACACCGATTGTTAAGGCAAACTTTATAAGATTGTAGCTAACCATGCTAAGTAACATCGACAAAATTAAACTATTACCTCATCTCCAGGCAAGCTTTGTGCTGTATCCGGAGGAGGAGGTGGTGGTGGATAAATTTTCCCAGCGCCTTGACCAGGCTCATCATCATCTATATTTGTTTTAGGCCGTCTCTCGATAACTTCTACATCCCAGAGCACCCATTCCTGAGTAGCTGTCCTATGTGGTATGTCATGCGTGATTACATTCCTCCATGGTGGCAACCCTCCATTTCCCCTTAAATATTGCCCATACCTTGTCTTTAGTTTCACCTACAAAATGTAAATAAAATTAATCGAGACACAGAAACATTTTGTGCATCAACTCTTTTTCCCAATTGTGTTATTTCTTTATATAAACTCAGAATAACTCTAAGAGAACGGCTCTAGCAACAATTTCCTTTTGCAATTTTTGACTTCAACGCTTTTTGAAAATGCGTTGGTTAAGTATTTATCATATAGGACAACTTTATGTGTCTTTTTTAAGCAACTATTTATTGCTTATAACTCAGAATCACTCTAAGAGAACAGCTGGAACCAATTTCCTTTTGCAATTTCTGACTTCAAGTCTTCTTTAAAATGCATTGGTTAAGTGTTTATCTTATAAGACAACTTCGTGTGTTTTTTGATTGCTTATTACTTAAAACTCATTTGTAAACAACTTTTGCTCTAACTATTGAAAAGTGGTTTCAATTGGCAAAATTAAGCAGTTTAAGTGAGTAGTAAAAGGTGTGAGCGTTTGAATAGATATGTACAAGAATAAAATCCAAAAATTATTTGCAAAAATGGTACGTAGCATAATCAAGTTTCTCTTACTTATAACCTACAATCTTAATATATATATTTTTTGGTAAATGTAGCTTCTGGGTCATTTTCTAAAAGTAGTTGGTGAACATGCTCTGATACAAAGTGGAATCCAATAAATTGCTGGTTACAAAGTGGGAGGTGTTCCCTGCAATCTCACAGCTAGGGATACGCGTTCTGCATTTGAATGGATAATTAATGATTATACTATGCCACATCAAATGGTAGCAACGAGTTAGCATAAAAGAAGTCAAGCTTGCCTTTTATAGACGAATTGTGGAACCTGTGAACTTTATGTTAAATAAAGAAACATAAAAAAGCATTGTTATTGACACTTCAAAAATAGTCAAGGAGGTGGGGACACGTTCGAAAACAAAATTTCGTGTACACACATCGTGATTCGTTTTTTCCCATTTTGACAGCCCTATGTCGAATTTAAGGATGAAACTCAACCGCATCTCCGTCGAATTCCAGGAATAAATTCGGCAAAACTTTGTCAAATTTCATCCGTGTCCCCCCCCCCCCCAAACACCCCCACCTTTTTTTTTTTTTTTTTTTTTTGAGTTTTAATAACAATCCTCACATAAAATACCCCCAAGTTTCACCACTAGAGATGTCAACGGATGCATACGGATACGAATAAAGTCATATCCACATCCGCATCTGTGAATACGGACGGATATCGGATAATTATCCGATCCGCCAATGATCGATAAATCAAGGAACATAAAAGAAAATTTTCAATTTAACATAAAACTTTTACAATTCAATTGGTTATTAAAATGCAAAAAATAAATAAATATAATGATAATTGATAATAAATAATTTTGGGCAATAAACAATTTTGAACAATTAATACACATAATTTAAACTATAATCATGAAAAATAAAACAGACGGATGAATTTTGGGTACATACCTATATCCGCATCCACATCTGTTCTTCCGGATATCGGATATTTATCCACTTTTCAAATGTGGACGCGGACGGATTTTGAATTTTCCGGATATCCATTGAGAGTCCTAAATCACCACTCACCCATAAAAGTCATCAAATTTTCAAAATAAAATAAAGAAGCTTTTTGTAGCATGAACTCTTTTGCCTAGCTGTATTAGTTCTTCATATAATTCAAAGTTGCCCAAATGCACAATAATAATGAACAACATACAGGATTGTTCCATAGAAGCTCACAAATAGTACGATAGGGTCAAAAATTGAAGAGTTAATGATGTGAAATTGTGTCAATCATGAAAACAATGTGATTTGTTCTATAGAACCTTTAAAACAAAACAAAAAATGTTTAAACTTTCTCAACCTCATCTAGCTGTAGAACTATTAAAAGTCCTCAAATTGCAAAATAAACACTGAAAATCGGAAGTGATATTAGAAATAATGAGGAGGAGGATGATGATGATATCGGACCTGAAACCCATCCCTAATGGGCTCCCATTCTACGGAAGAATCAAGCCGGGGAGGAAGCGTCTGCAAAACTTTCCGACCAGTCACCCCTAAAAGGAATGGTTCATTGGACGCTGTCAAGTAACGGCCGTAGATGCTTCTCAAACGGATAACGGAGTCGCTCGTCTCGGAAAACTCAACCGACCATCTTGTGTTCCGTCCTGACCCATCACGATCTTGCGACACATGCTCTTGGTCTTCATCAGCAACTAGGTACTTGTCGTGGTACGATCTCAATCTGATGGTTTTTGCATTTCTCATTAACTCCATTTCAAAAATGATGAGGATTTTTGTCGAGGATGATCTAGGGTTTGCAAATGTTTACGAGAAATTTATAAAAAGGGCCAACAATGGAGCGCGGGGTATTGAGGTTGAGGAAATGTAGGAGTAGCTTTTAAACTTTTGGATTTGAGCCCGTCGACATGGACAGATTAGGATGGTAATGCCACTAAAAAAAAGGAAGAAAGTCATGTTTTATTTTCACTCCGTTATTTTTAATGGGTTAAAAAGAATCAAATTTTATTCTTCATTCAAATACTCAAAACACGATAAAAAAACCTTCTTTTTACCTGATACTATAAAATTCGCGTGATTATTCTCTTCTCAACCCAAAATTCAATTGCAATAATGGTTCGAACAAAACATTGCGCCCGATCACAAAGACCAGATCAAAAAACAATCGAAAAGATGTTGAAAAGATAAGATTTTTGGGTTTATACAAGTTTTGATTTTTACTTTTTCCAAATGTTTTTTGGTAGGAGTAATTTGTGTTTGGATAGATAGATTTGTACTTTAAACGGCGGTTGCCTTCCAAAAATCAGTACTTAATTCGATGTCATACCACCGTTTGCAATATTCGGCGGTAATCGGTCATTTTTTTTATTAAATTTCGGTGCGAGAGTCCCGAACTAGTGTGGTAATCTATAATATGTTAAAACGGTGACCCGGAGCTATGTTAAATGATCCCCCTCTCCCCCCTTAATTAAAAAAAATATAAAAAAAATGACCCCCTTAGCCGTTCTTGGAGTGACATTAACAATACACCATGAATATTATCTGTATAATAAAATTCCTTGGTGGATAAAAAAGAGACAAAGAATGAATTAGATTTTAAATTGTATTACTTATTAAGTGGTTATAATTGTAACACATCATCAATGACTAAAAGAAATGATTTAGCGAGTGGGGATCAAACAGTCTGACCATGATTTTATATGGAGCGATTTACCTAAGGATACTGTACATACCACGATCTATTTTAAATTCTCTTAGCTCTGCACGATCTATTTTACTTTTTTCTTCATACTCTCTTCAGACAAACAATTATTTTACCTGTTTCTATTATTCTCACTAACGCATGTTCATCCATGCTTTAAATCAAACGAGTAACTCTTACTAATTTCCAAAAGACAAAGGTGGGAGAAGTAGAGAGTGGTTTTTCGATTTGATTTCTATGTAATGTTTTTCTACACCACCCAAACTCGAGTAGTTTCAAGTTATGTTTTGACGATTTTTATTTCATCATTTAATTACAATTATATACCCGATATTTTTTTTAATCAGTTTCCAACACTTTTAGAATATCTAAGTCAAGGCTGGGATGAAAAGGGAAATGGAAGAAATACAGAGTGGTGTTTTGATATAAGTTTGTATGAACATATTTTCTATAGTGCTCAATTTTAAAAAAGAAAATTGGGTTGCCCAAACTTTTGTTTTCGTTTAAATTTTTGATGATGAATTGTGGCCTAATAATGACCAGTTTTGAAGCAATTTTGTTCATAGAATGCGTTGATTGATGGTTGATCCTTTTAAGGTTACTTCTAATGTTAATGGACCTATTTGAACTGAATAATCTTAATATATACGTTTGTTTTGCGTACTACTGCTAAACTTGCTTATTATTTATTTGTTATGCAGTTTTCCTTTGTTTCCTTTGCAGCTTTGTAAAGAATAAATCCTTACCACCACACAAGTCACGTTCAGAATCAAGCATATTATACAGATTATAATAAATAATATACTTGGTATGATTTTTGTCTTCAACAATGGATTGATACATGCTAATGGGTTAATTTTAGCGCATCTTTAATTTGCTTTCCAATGTAGGTGTTTTAGGAAATAGAAAGCCGTAAAGGATTTAAATGATTTGTGAAAGTTGTTGGTTTTGTGATGGATCAAAAGCATGATTATTAAATGTGACGACCGCCCTTAATTCCTGCACTAAACAAGAGGAATAATGCGTTAAAAGATACGCCAGACAGCTATGGACGATCATCAGGGTAGAATAACACAAGCGGAACATGTCGTATAACTTACATCGCAAGGATAAAATATATTAGAACATATACAATAGGCAATAATAGTGAAGCATCGTATAACAGAATTTCAAAATTTCATATCATCCTGAAAGAATATCCATACATCTCATTAGACACAACATCAAATTCTGTACAAGAAGCCTTCCTACAGGTTCACTCAGAGAACCATACATTAAACCTAACAACAGAAACAACACGATATGTATAGTAGAAAATAATATGTAAGCCTCCCGCTCGTCGTCGCTCTACAGCATCGTCCTTATCAAGATCTACAACCTGTCACTTGCTACCTAGTCTGCCCATCCAAGACATCTATGGATGAACAACCCAAGGTAATAAGAGGGAACATAAAACTAGAGTCAGCAATAGTCTTTATGAGCGATAAAACAACTATTTAACATCATCAGTAAAGTATATGAGAATAGGTAGATCAATCATCTAATCTACCGACATCAACAGAGAAGAAACCCAAAGTCGTCTCCTCCACATCTGACAGTGATAGCCTTTACAAACAATTAGATAGGAACAAACAGACATAGCAATTAGTTATCCAGCGTAGACCTTCCTAATCGAGATCAACGTTTCCCAATCACAAGCCCCTAAGGCCTAAACCAACATCAGACAAGCACCCAAGAAATGTCTCCTTTGACTTTGAACGATCTACACAAGATGATACAAGCAAAACAATCAAAATCCATGATTCTGGCTATCCCATCTATCCTTCCTTGAAACCATCATTAATCGTATAACTGGCCCACCTTGCCATCGATCAAGGGATTATGGTAACCCCGGATCTAGCAAAACTCTATACGCCTTTCGTCGATACATATTTAGGTCTTTCATCGATACCCAGGGTACTCGACTAATCATCTAGTCTTTTAGGCATCCCTATTATACCCATGCTTTGAGTGCGCTAGAACCTCTGACTAACGATAATCCCTTGGCCTTCAATAACTCTAGTCGTCGTCATCAGCGACTATCCATAAGCTCAAGTGCCTTCTCGAGCAACCATTATCCACGAACTCAAACATCCTTGAGTCGTCTTCACATTCGTTGCATTTCCTCGATCAACGAACACTTCACAATGCTTCGAACATTCCACCTTGAATTCACCTCAAAGTCATGTCCAACGTCGAACAAAAAACAAACACCATTCGGTCAACATTCGTGGATCGATCATGATCCATCAATGGATCGGTCACGATCCATCAATGGATCGGTCACGATCCATGCTTCTCTTGCACGCGTTTCATTCAAATACACGACGTTTCATTCACCTTTGCACAGCGTTTCCATCTCCTTGCTATGCTCAACGATCCATCGATCTGCACTTATGCACTATCCAACATGTCCAGCAGACCCCCCATGTGCGCAATGTCCGATCACACAATTCCTACATGCACAACCTTTATCCAATCAACCCTCTATACAAGTCGATCCAACGTTTGGGCCAACCAATCCCCTCTACACCAAAATAGGAGATTCCCAACGAGTATAGGTGTTACAAATAATTTTTGTAACACTTTTAAGTGTTACCAATGGACTATGATGAATTATCCATCCATATTTGTAACATTTATAAGTGTTACAAATAGAATAATTGCTAAAACTTATAAATGTTGGAACCTTAAGATATTGTAACACTTATAAGTGTTACAAACATATTCATCGCTAACTCTTATAAACGTTGGAACCATAAGATATGGTAACACTTATAAGTGTTATAAACATATTCATTGCTAACACTTATAAATGTTTGAACCACAAGATAGGGTAACACTTTAAGTGTTACAAACATATTCATTGCTTACACTTATAAGCGTTGGAACCATAAGATATAGTAACACTTATAAGTGCCAGTATCATAATCCTACTAACACTTACAAATGTTGGCATACATAAATTGCTAACACTTATAAATGAGTATAACATGTTTTTATGATTTCCAATCACATATATAATTCAACATATCAATTCAATATAAGATTTGGTACACTTCCATATTTCAAATTCAACAATGTCATATTCGCATAATGCTCAAATATTCGCTACATGCTTCCAATTTCAAAATACCATAATATCAAGTTCAAATTATAAAACACAATACAAAGTTTTACTAAAGATACATAGAACTTTAGATACTGCGAAGGCGAAACGTGGACCATATCACGAAAATCTTCCTTTTTATTCTTGTTGGCAATTGCTTTTGAAGCTCGTATCATCTTTACTTGCTTTACGGAAGAAGTGAAGCTAATTTCACGACAATAATTTTTCTTTTTATAAGAACCAAAATTTTTAGAGATAGGATCATTGTGAAAGTTACACATATTTGCTTTCTCGTTACAGTTACATTCCGAATTCTGTTTTTTTTTCCTCCTCCTCAAGTGCCTACAAAATATAAATGCACTCATTTTTACAAAAATAACAAGTTGCAAAAATGATAAATAAAAGTGTGTTTATAAATAACAAAACTGAGTCGCGGACTCAGTTTGCAAAAACTGAGTCGCAACTGAGTCGCGGACTCAGTTTGCAAAAACTGAGTCGCTGCGACTCAGTTTGCAAAAACTGAGTCGCTGCGACTCAGTTCGCACGAACAGAGTCGCTAAGTCACTCAATTTCGCTGTGAACTGAGTCGCAGTCAATCAATTTCACGCAAACTAAGTCGCAGCGACCCAGATTCACGTGAAATTGAGTCGCTGCTACTCAGTTTCGCGTGAAACTGAGTGGTTGCGACTCAGTCCGCAGCTAATAGAGTTGCTGCAACTCAGTTTCCCGAAGCTAACAACTCAACAGCCAGATACTCAGGTGTCTAAACTTGAAAGCAGTTGTAAGAAGAAGAGATATTACACTTATAAATACCATACAACTTTTTGTGTCTAACAAGTAATATACAAATGATGTAAAGTTATTTTTCCACGCAACAAAGAAAATGCGTACAATGCATTAAACACAACACACATAATTGGGAGACTCAACAGCCAGATACTCAGGAGTCTAAACTTGGAAAAAGTTGTAAGAAGAAGAGTCATTACACCTATTAATACCATACAACTTTTTGTGTCTCACAAGTGATATGCAAATGATGTAAAGTTATTTGCCACACAGGAAGAAAATGTGTGCAATGCATTAAACACGACACACATAATTGGGAGAGATGCAGAATGCGCAATCAAATGCAAAAAATAATGGCCACATTTCATAATCGGGATAGAAACTATTCTCAATGGTAGGCAGTGCTGAATTAATCCATATTACTTGTGGTTTTATCTGGTTACTAGTATATAATATGCCTATAGCTACACCGTTAAAACATAACAACATACATGCTAAATTATTTTTTTGCGAAAGCAAGAGATATAAACTGCATGGGCTAAACTACGCAGAAAAAAATAGACCCGGAATGTTTTTTTTTTTTTTTTAAAGATCTCACGGCCTTAAATGTAAATCTAGTTTGGCAATTATGTTTTACTAATAATATGTGGTGTAAATGGGTTCAAAATAAGTAGCGCAACAACACAAATTTCTGGCAAGTTCAACTCAATAACTATGTCTTGCAAATCCAAACCAGTATCGTATAATTTGCAGACAAAAATGGACCCAGAATGTATTTTTTTTCTGATGTGCAGTAAGCATGGAAATTAAATTGTAAACCAAAAGATTTACTAGCATACTTTGCCAACAATTTCGATACCATAAGTTTGAATAATGTGCATTCTTGAAACCCTTCTTTAAAAGGCTGCTGCAGAGTATGATAGTAAATTGAGATAATAAACTATAGTAGACAAACTAATACCATCAAGATGACAGTTAAATATTTAATATCATAGCAATACAAAATAATAGGCATCCAGATGTACTGGCACACATAAAAAGCTTTACCGAAGTACATTTTTATATATCTACACTAATGAGCAATCTTTATCTTGGCAAAAAAACTTACAGAGGTTTTTGTTGCAGATGAAATAACTTGTCCAGATTATGTGCCTCCTTCCAAATCATTGTTCTTGTAACTTTCACCTTCGGATTTTTCTTAACCTGCAACAAGAAACATTATTAAACTAACAGGTCAAGGGAAATAATGATAACATCTACAAAATAAAATATTCGATACATTTTAATATAAACAATGATAGCATCTTCATAATAAAATTTCTGATACGTTATTACATTACCCTTAAAAGCTAAAGCCACAAAGGATGCTCATCCTGAAGAGATTCACTAGCGAGTGGCATGTGCTTCGCACATGTGCAGAATGTAGCATTGTTCAAGGTAATTGTTGCTTTATGAGAAGTAATTGATAAGCTGCTATTGTTAAAGTTTGATGTAATGTGCTATACATTATATAGAAGCATGTGCATTGTGTTCATACTCTATCTTTTAGGTGTAATTCCTTAAAATGTCTATTGGATTGGTATGTTGTTCATTAATAGTTACCGGTTAAATAAAATACATGTAATCCTAAATTAAATAAATGCTCAAATTAATATATTTTAGGATTGCATGTTACGACATACAAATTCCATTGTATTTAATTTCCAATTTTATATATATTAAGACAAATCTGATGTTTATCTCAAAATGATATGTATAACTTCATGCACTAATTTATACCATTCAAAAATATAATCAGCTTTAGATGCAGATCTGAATCATCTTTGGAAAGAGATAGCAATATAAATTTGAGAACTCATATTTATGAACATATATATATATATATATATATATATATATATATATATATATATATAATTTTAATATGTTTTTCTTAACTTCGGTTATACTGAAAAATTAAAATTTAAAGTGCAATTAAGAAGGAATAAAACCATTTCTTTTAGTATGTTATTCAAAGATATATTGAAATAGTAGCTGAAATTTAATGTTGAATAACGGTAATAGTTCGTATGAGGATTTGAACGTTATTAGGTGAATTCACCTGTTAAGAAAAGGCGATAACAGTAATAATAATAGGTACGACTTTAAAGTCTTGGTTTAATAAACTTGTAAAGGCACTTGTTCATGCTTATAGTACTTGTTGACTCATCAAGTTGAAAGATAACTGTTTGAACCTAGAAAGACACTGTAAAAGCTGTCAAACACATTCAAAGCATCATTGTCTTATGGACCAAGGAAATCAAGGAGCCAAAATTGGCGAATTGTAAAAAAAAAGGAGGAAAAAGCATTATGGGTGGAAATTCATCCACATATGACATCGTCACACTTAACATCAAAACACGCAATACGATGGTATTTACTGAATTAAACCATACATGTCAAGTGAAAAGGAAACAGATATACACGTTGAATCACCAAAGGAGGGTGGAATGGTAGGATTTTTTCGAACAAACATACTGCGATGTATGCATTCAAGAATAGACATTTGTTTAGGCAAAAACAACCGATTCCTTATGAAAAGGTTAATTCAAAAAATAATGTATAAAATAGCATTATGAGTGGACACAAATTAAAGGATGTTGGACAATTTGTTACATCATATAATATTCAACCCAGTTTCTGTTACAATATGTAAAACGGTTTCTGTTTAAAAGATTAAGCTAATTGATATAAGCATCATTGAAACATGTTTTAGATTTCAGCTACATCACATTGAGATACATGATAACAACGGCCATAAAATGAGAAAGTTGTCAGAGAAGGAATGAGATTAGTCCTACCCAATGAACAACGGTACAGAGAGGGATAAACAGTGATTTACCTAAAGTGAAATAAAAATGTTGGTTTGATCTTCCGAATGATTCAACCAATGGTGGTAGGTAAGAAAATTTAGAGTACCATCCAGCAGCATGTGCCAGAGAAGCAGAGAGTTCTCGTAGCGGTCAGGCTGTTGACTTTCATGGTACTTTCAGAGGAGGCGTTGCAGGTAGGGTCATAAGTTTTCTCCTTCTTCCTGCTTTTTCAAAACGTTAATGGTTAAGGTTTGAGTCAATTTGGGGAAGAAGGAATGGTCGCATGGAAGTGGAAATTGTAGGTGTCAAACACTTGCGGTGCAATTCTTGGTTGATTCAAAACATTTTGTGTCTACTTCCTCCAATCATATGTAAATGTATATATATATATTAGTCAACCTGCAACTGAGAAAGTTTCAAATAACATTAAACATTTTAGCACACGCCACATATACAAACAACAAACAACATATGACAAGTAATTTTTATCGACTAAAGTCGAGAGGTTGATAATAACACGAGTTCTCAAAAATCCTAGGCATTCAAAACAGCATTGTCAGATCACTCTGAAGAAAGATTAATAAAAAGTTCATGACAGAGTTCAACCAAATGTTAACAAATGGTTGTTTCTAAAAAATATTCCTAGTCAAAATAACAGCATAAATCTGTAAGGAAGAAATAGTCACTTTATATATTGGCAATATATGCCAATTTATATTAATTTGACTAACTAAAAATTTAAAAGAACATGTATGAAAGTATGCTAAGTGTAGTAGAAGGCACTGCTATTATTTTTGTATTAATAAAATATGTATTACTTTATAATTTATGTACTAATAAATCAAGACGTATTTACAAAATATATAAGGGTGCAATGCAGGTGAATTTGAAGTAATCCAGGTGCTTGCCAACAAAAGTGCATGAAAGCAGGACATCCAAAAGTAACAAATACCATTTATGAAATTGCTTAATTTAACAAACGCATGTAAAAGAGCAGTAAGAGTCATTGATAAATTCAAGGTTGCATAAAACTTGCAATAGTAAATAATATTAATAAGAAGGCTAGCATAGTTAAAATCAGAAGAGGCATTGAAATATTGGATATAGTACTATGCTATATATATTTAGTAAAAAGCATATCCTCGATTATCAATCCACGACAAAACAAATGCACATGCGCAAATGAAGCATTGGAAACATTTGAAGGTGTAGCGTTTAGGAGCAGAGAGTAGCAGCAAAACAAATAACAAAGAAAAAAAATAAAGCCATAATAGCTTATCTAACTTTGTACATAAAAAAACGCATACAGTAGAAAGCAAACCCTCACACCAAAATGAAGACCTCATAAAGAAAAACCAGGAGCTATGCTATAAACAATAACAATGTGAAATAAATAGATATGTCGATATTTTATTATCTTCGAAAACACATACTTGCAACACACACATATATAAGTTGATACGTAAGCAAATATTTAAAGATATGACCCATACAGAATCATTCACCCAAGCTATCTTACATGCAAAATCCCACTTAAAACAATAGTCGAGCCTAAAACTTCCTTATATACACATAAATCCTGTCACGTATTATAATAAAAAACAAAAATTCCTGTCACGTATTCATATTAATTTGCATAATAATTTATGTATTGATGCCAATAAAAATATCTTAGAAAACCTGAATCTTAGCATTGGAAGCAGTGAGAAGGATCTCCTCTTTGCATTGGCCATTTAAATCAACAAATATAGGCAGGTGAAATCAATCAGCTTTGTATTTGATTGAAATTTCAGCGATTAAGTTCATCCACCTTTCTTCAAATGAATACTCGATCAAAAATATATTGCTGAACTAAAACAAAATATAAAGTCAAAATTTTCATCACATATATATTCAAAAATATAGAGAATAGATTCAAATATAACCCATTATCATCACTGTACACATAGATTTAAGTATATGTAAACATGCATGGGAGATGTGGCTATATCTTCAATTTCTTTCTAGCTTAAAATTAGCCAAGAGTACAATAAACATTTTTATATTCTGCTATTCATGTATGCATCCATATCTCATCTATTCACAGTTACTATGTACATTCTTATCCACTTCAACGTGTACTTCATCATGGAACATATAAATTTGCATAATCTGCAATCCAGAACAACGATCTGCAATCCAGAACAACGATAATTTGCATCATGGAACATATAAGTTGAAACGCATTAAAACCAAATATAATGCATGGAATAGAGACTTGCTTAAATTATATGCAAATAGCTTTCGTATCATCTTAAATAATATGCAATTTCTTTGTTAGCCTCTGTTAGCCAATAATTCTGACAAATAACCAGCATACACTGTAATAGCCTTGCCATTTACTATAATAAAAATGTCAGCAGATCGATAGATTATAAGGCATAAAAGAATAATAAAATATTATAAACACTTGAAGGGTGAAATACAAAAAAAATTAGTAGATGAAATGAGAAGATAAACTACCTTATTAACTATTATTTATGTTACATATTTATCATGGCTTTCAGTATTTAATGCAGATGTTCTTACCTCAAGAAACATTTTCAAAATCATTCCTATGGAAAGAACAGTTTGAAGTGGTTATGAGTGGTTCATTTTACAAAACAACATCGATGGGGTCCGCAATTTTTAAACTGCAGTCTGTAAAAATCAGGGCATTAAACGTTGATAGCTGAGATAAATATGGACCTTAGAGTGAAGATAGCATTGTATGGGAAGTATAAACCGGGCGTTATCTCAACAGCATTTAGGAGGCTGGAAAGATCAGCTACCAATTTTCTCTGACGATTAATTGGATACATGTATATTGTCGATTAATTTATTAATATCCTCTCATTTGACTAAAAATAAAATCTGAAATGTAATAAGATAAACTTATTTAAATTAGGATGCAACCAACTTTTCGGATATTTAGAAAACAAATGCATTATAGTTGCATGCTTAAAAAATAATTGTGCACCTTACTGTTAGAGGCTCGGTTTAGAACTGAGCCTTTCAGGTTCAGTTTCATCGAAACTGAGCCTGGTTTAGTTTCGACAAAATTGAGAAAGAACAGTTTTGAGCTGAACCTTTCGGAGTCAGTCTCTTCAAAACTGAGCCGGAAAGGCTCAGTTTCAAAACTGAGCATAGCTAGAAAACTGAATGCATTTCTTTTTTGGTACTCTCTGATACCCCAGAACTTTTCTCAATGATAGACAAGGGAAAATAAATAAACTACAGATGCTTCTTGAAGTGAGAACTTTCCGTGTAATCATTTAAGTGACAATAGTTTAATTTTTTTCCTATATACCTAGATTGTTCTCATAGATCTCCATTCATTTTTGTGTACTATTTATCGTGCAAACACTGACTCATTTTTGGCATGCAAGAAATGCCCCTGCAGCTGCAGAAGGATTCCACAAAGAAATCAAGAATCGATCATCATTGATTTGGAACAACGATATTGCAAAAGTCAAGAAAAGTTTATGATACAGTTTTGTATATGCAGGATGCTAATATTTTAAAGGTACAGTATTATTACAAAATAATGGCAACATTTTGTATACACAAGCAAAAATTATGTTTGTTAAATACTGTAGTTTACTATTGGTGTTCATTTTAAGATATTACCTAGAAATATCACCCTCTTATCACCATATAGATCTGCAAATGTGGGACATAATGTATCTTGACTTACAATAATCACCATTACATAATTTGAATTTCTCACTAAGGTTCACGCTAGTTTTATAAAATAAAGCTAATTAATTCAATCTTGGTTAGCAAAATAAATTCAGTTATTCAATCAGAAAAAATTAAAAAAACTATTAACTAAGCAAGGAAATTCAATTCCATAGCAAGCAACAAGCAAAACATATTTACTCCGTTCACTTATAGATAGCAGCAGCAAACAAAGCAAAATATGTTTTATTTTGTTCAATTAGAATGCAACAGCAAGCAAGATAATTTAAAACAAAAAGCAAGGAAAATTCAGCATACATGTAGAAATTCCAATTGTAATGACAATTCAACCAGCTTAGAAGTAAACTCAATTTTCGATTTTGTTATTTTGAAATTTGAATTCAATCGTGAAGGAACTCGAACAAATTTCAAAATTCATCTAAAAGTGACAGAATTTCGATATCGAACTCATTAGAATTTGTTTAAATTTAGTGAATTTCTTCGGATGAATTAGTTAGGGTAACAGCAAGCAAAATCATACCCATAAATAGAAAGCATCCTCTAATAATGAAGAAGATAGTCGCGTTTACCGAGTTCCGTTCTTCCTACAATTTGTGGAGTTCGGCTAGTGAAGCTTCAATCGATGCTCTTCCCTAAAGTCAAATTCGATTTCCTGGAGTATGAAGTTCTGAATAATATCGCGATAATACAATTCTTTTTTTTTAGAAGAAGCGATTTTTTCCCCAATGAAGCGGCCGAAGGATGAAAAAAATAAGCGTTGAGAAGGGGGTTAGGCTTAAAGATGAAAAAACTCACTCATTTACTTTTTTGCCCCCTCAATTTCAATTTGATCGGACATCCTAACACAAACAAGCATCACCGATAAAAAAATTGTAAATATATGTATTTGGTGACACGTTTGTGCTGTAGCAACCCTTATTGTTGTCATTAATGTATAACACAAATATGTGTTGGTAATTAAAAAAATTAAGTGTTACTGAATGGCTATTATGGTGTAATACCATCAATGGATCGGCGGCCGATACATCGTCAGGTGCCTTACCCGATCTAAGGTCCTACCAAGTGTACTTCCACCGATCCATATAGTTCGCCAGTGCAACAGTCCACAAAATTGGTACTGATATATCATCAAGTTTCCACGCCCGGTTCACCAGAATGAGCACTGATCCATCACATTTCCTCGCCGATCTGATCCATCACCGAGTGCCTTGCCGATCCATCAGCCTACGCCCATATTCCTAAACCGATCCATCAAAATACCGCTTGCACGATCCATGCCATGTCATCACCACCGATCCATCACCGAACGAGGCCAAATCTCACCCAGTCCATGCTATTTTCGGCAATCTATGCGATCACGACTTAAACTCGATCAACTTAGATCCAATCCATCATATTATGATCCAGATCGTCAGATTTCAAACAACCATTCAATAACAAAATCAGGCAATAATCAAACAAACACTAACATAACAAATAATCTTCCATAAACATATGAAGTTCACCAAACCATGATTGAACAATAAACAAATCGGTAAATGGATCTAAACTTGCATAAGTACATGAACTAACATATGAATCTACAGTTATAATCTTACTAGATTAGATCCTATGGTGATTCGAATTGAAAATATACTTACATCGATTAGATCAAGGTGAAAACAACTTGAAATGATGAAATAAGATTAAACAACCCATATACTTGATTGAATCCACGTGAGAGATGCTTATCACTCACCAAATCAGAAAAATAGTTTGGAATCAACTAATTTCTAATTCAGACAACGAAGAACGGCTTCCGAATTAATCATCTTGATGCGATCTACCTTTCTTCGATGTTGATCTTCAATCTTCTAATGTAGATCTAAGAATTTAATGAAGTGGAGATGTATTCGATTGAGCAAGGAGGACCACAAGGTCAACCAAATAAGAAATGAAGAAACTAAACCGTTCTCTTTGCCTTTACCTCTCTATTTATAGCCAACTTCCCTGTAACAACCCGGAAATTCTGAGCCAGTTTAAAATTTTTATTTTGTCAATTTTAATGAATTTTGAATATTTAAAATAAGTTATTTTAAATAATAACAACGAGAAAATTATTTTGAATATAATTCGAACGTATATATTTATATACATCGTCGTTAGAATATAAATATTTATTTTAAATTATAAAATGAATTGAAAATGGCGCGGTAGTTCGATAATTCGATTTCAAATTTCAATTGAACATACCGAGTGCAAAATAAACATGATTTTGGCGAAACCAAAAATATTAGAATCTAGTTGAAAATATCTTTCCAACGAATCTGAAAAATCGAAATTTCATAGCGGGAATCAAAAGTTATGCCCAAATGAAAATTCAGAATAGTCGCTATGTAAATTATACATGGCCCAAAAAGTCAAATTTTGCATACGGATGAATTTGGACTCGAAACCACTTCCATTGAGTTCAAAATGCCGTTTAGAACTCCGAAAAGTATAAGCTTCGATATATTCCGATATCCTGAATAGTGGCTATGGGCTGGAGTTGTTCGGTTAATAATACATAGCCCTTAAAAAGTGAAATTTTGGATACGAGCTCAGAATTCGATGAGATAAATTTTTATGGATTCATAATGACAAATTATTGTTATGTTCCAAAGGGCGCGTCGAACGGAGCCAGTATGCGGTCGTGCGAGCTAAAACAGTACAGGGTAAAACGAGTAGTCATTTTACAAAGGAACATTATTGATACGACCTCGGAATTCGATTCTACTTTTTTTTTGGATTCGTATCGTCTAATAATGGTTAAATCCAAGAGGGTTTGATTTTTTGAGTTAGCATGTGAGCGTGCGAGAAGAAAGGGTGCGCTAAAATCGCATTTTTAGAGCTTATCTGAGCATATTTGTGATTTTTTTTGAACGGTCAAACGACCTCGAAATTCGACGAAACTTGTTTCGTTGGACTCGTCTTCACGTCTACTATCTCGTATCCGAAATCCGCGGTGATTAGAGATCTTTAGCGTTCAGGCGATACGCGAGAAACTAGCATATAATCACTTTTCCTTCCTGTTGTTTCTCACTTTCTTCCTCTTCCTCTTTTTGCATTTTTCCTCTTTAATGGTCACCGCTCCCAAACCGCCGCTGCCCCTCCTCCCACCGCCACCGCCGCACCACCTCAGGCCGCCGCACCCCCTCCTCCTCTTCTCCTCCTCCTCCTCTTCCTCCTCCTCTCTCTCATCTCTCCATTTGCAAACCCAAAGCCCCAAATCACCAACCACCACCACCGCGCCCACCACGGGCCCCACCACCGCCCTTAGCACCCTCCCCCACGTCCATCAGGCCCGCCACCGCCCGTTGGCCACCCAACTCCGGCCGTGGGCCCCGCTACACTCAAAAACTCATTTTCACCAAAAATCTCGTTTTACAAATAACACCATGTCCTTATTTCGCAAATAACTCCCAAACCGTGCGTTTCTGGCCAAAGTCCCTCTAAACCAAAGTTGTAGAGCGTGAAATTCTCTTCGATTTGGCTATATGGAAGTCATGTTTTGGAGTTCGGAGCTGCTCGGAAAACGCGTTCGAAGTCTGCTGTTCAAAAGCGGTAAAATTCGTGTACTTTCGCGAATTCTGGCGAATTGGAGCATTTTCGGCAAAAAGTCCCTTAGGCTAAAGTTGTTCAGAATGTCGTGCTTGTGCTAGATGAAAAGATGGATTGAAGATTTGAGCTTGTATGCGAAGTCCGGAGCTCGAACAACAATTCAGCAGTTCAGAAAAGGCGTTAGAAAACAAATCAATGTGAGAACTTCTCACTCTAAATTTCTTTTTTCTAGTTATATGTATATACTAGGATGCAGACGGTGTTTAGTAGCACCCGACACCACTGTCCACAGACCATGGACTTGTTTGTTTGGTTGCATATATTAGTTAGATTATTTGATTCGAAGTTGGTTGTTTGGTGAATTGAAATTGATTTGATTGATATGTGTATGGCGTGGGCCATTATTAGACCGGGGATAAGGCTGGGCCTTGTCCCATTTCTAGTATCGTGTCGTTATGCCGCCGAAATTTTCTAAAATAAGTTAGAAAAATAAAGATATCATTTTATTTAATAAATGAACCGAATAGAATATTCATAGGTTGAATAAAATAATTTGATCGTTAAAAATATAATTTTTAACGTTAACGTGAATATGAATAAATAAATATTCATTTACAAACCGGACGGTTTGTTTATGTACACCACTTTGAGGACATTGATTGGGACGATAAATTTTACACATCGCCCAACTGCACAAATAAAATCTGTGTTTGATTGTTTGAAACCCCACACGGGTATTGGGATAAAATACGGCATACACCAATCCCAATAATTAGTTGTATGTCGATCGATTGATTGACAGGCTGTTATAAGCGTTAGATATCAATATTTGATGCTTATACAGTGTAGTGCACTTTGGATGATGGTTGACTATGTATCGTTGCTATTATATACATGTGTTGAATGGAATCCATATAATTAACTTTATATGGTAATGGATTGTGCCTCATTCCAATTTAGAAGGTAAAGAATATTATAAAATAAAGGTTCATGTGTTGACAGTACTCATCCGTTGAGATCAGTCATGTGTTGAACGAAATATTTTAACAATAAAATTTACATTTTTATCATTATAAAATAAAGGTTCATGTGTTGACAGTACTCATCCGTTGAGATTAGTCATGTGTTGAAAAAACTATTTTAAAAATAAAATTTACATCTTTATCATTATAAAATAAAGGTTCATGTGTTGACAGTACTCATCCGTTGAGATTAGTCATGTGTTGAACGAAATATTTTAACAATAAAATTTACATCTTTATCATATATGAAATTAGAAATTAACTGGAAAATAGATGAGATGAGTGGTCTCCTGGATATTGATCTGATGCTGGTTTCGGCCTTCGGGGTTAATATTTAGGGAATCGTTCTCTTACTAATTTACGGTTGGAATCTGATTTGAAATCAAACGACAGTTACCATAATTTTTATAAAATATATTAAATAACAAAAATAGTCACCCGTGGACAGTACTCATTCGTTGAGATTAGTCATGTGTTGACAAAAATATAGATTCATGTATTGAATAGAATAAATATCCATTTGTTGAATAGAATAACGGGATTATTGAAATATATAAAGCCGTGTTGATTAGAGATGCGCTATTTTGACGCGAACGATATTTATATCGATTATATTCGTTTTTATAATGAATTGAAAAGAAAAGGAATTCGAAATGAATTGAAAAGAAAACGAATGAATATAGAATGAATTGAAATTTGAATTGAATGGGAAATGGAAGTTGAAATGTTTTTGAATGAATTTAAAACTATTTATAAAATTCGTTTTTAAATAGGAATCGACGAAATATATATTATATATATTAAATATATAATATAATGGCCTGAATAGAACGCGCCGCGCCGCGGCAGTTCGTGGATTTCGACCATTTATTTCAAACGGACATTACGGGAGATCCGACCGTCGGATTCTCCTAAAACTGGAACCGTTGGGTTCGTATCGAAAAGAGCTTTCTAACGAATATTAGAAATTTGAAATCTAACGGTTGGATTTGGAGATACGTCCAAATCAAATTTAGAAAAGGTCGCTATAAGTGCAGTTCGATGGCGATTGTTGGAAATCGACGGTACGGGCCTTGATAAAATTATCAAAAATAGTAATAATTTATGTAAAATCATAAGAAATGATTTGTGAAGAACTGGGATGAAAAATCCCACATTTGTAAAGATAAAAATAGATTTTAATTGAAATGAACTAGTTTTGAACTAAAATTAAACCCGTTTATTTTTAAATAAATAAATTGGATTTGATATGGGTTTTAAATAGAATTGATTTGTGGGTTTATTGTGAACGGTGTTTTAAACAACACTAGTTCTTTAACCCAGTAATAAATAGAATGTGATTTGGGTTTATCGTGAACTGTGTTTTAAATGACATTAGTTCTTTAACCCAGTAAAAGGGAGTTTTAATGAATCTGCAATTAGATTGAAATGTGAATTGATAATTTAAATTATCAAATTTGGAAAAATGAGCGAGAATGGAGTATCACCAGTTTTGCTCCGAAGCGATAGTTAAATCTTTAATTAGATTTGAACGTGAAAGGGTAATTAATTTTACCAATAACACCGTGGCATTAGATATGGAGTATTACCAGTTTTGCTTCATGGGATGAATAGGTTGGGATTGGGAAATAAAATAAATAATTATTTAGGTGTGGTTCGCTAATCTCGACTAGTTTGGAAAACCATAATTTGGTTTGAGATGACATCCAAAGGAAGATTAAAGAATAAATTCAAAGAATTTATCTTGGATAAAATTAATGGGAACTTTTCCCTAAGAATGTGAAATTTGGAAACAAGCTGTAGGTTAGTTAAGAAGAATGGTTTCCTGGGTATTGATCTGATGTTGGTTTCGGCCTTCGGGGTTAATATTTGGGGAATTGCTCTCTTACTGATTTACGGTTAGTGACTGATGAATTGGAATGAGGCGTATGTTGTGTTTGTGTAACATTTGTTTTTAATATACGCGGGTTGTTCGGAAAGGCCGGGTTTATACCCATTCTGAATAACCGATTCGACGATAAGTCGAAGATGGTGACGGTGGTCGAAGACCGGAAGTCTTCACATCGTTTGGATAATTACTGATGATCCTGATTGGGCTGTACACCCAAGAGGATGGAAATAGTTGGTGGTCATCTAGACGTACTTGGAGATCGATGGATATGCGAGGAAAGTGCCTCCGGTTTCATTCAGACCCAGAACGAACTTGTAAATGGATTGTGTGTCTGACATTGGACTTTATTCTGTGTTGATTGATCTCTATTAAATATACATTTGTTTGGCGGCGGAGTATTTATTCTCTTGCTTAACGCCCTTCTCTGAGACGTACGAGCTCAGAGGTTGTATATCGATGGACATCAGTCGCATGGCATGAATTGCCTGTGTGACATGCTGAGTTGCATGGATCAAGGCTTCTGTTGAAAAGCAAAGTCTTGTGGTTGATGATCAAAGCACGGCCTACGCGGTAGCTTTGTGTATAACGTGAATTCGCGAGCCTCACACCTCGGTATGAGTTAAAAACGGGATAAAGACTGCAGGGAGAGCACGACGTTTCTTTCTAGCTTTGGTGGTGTCAGTGACTTACCAGCCCTGACATTTATATACTTTTCACCTATGTGGTTGTTGGATGAGGCGCCTCGATTTTAGGTTTGTAAGGACCGGGAAACGTGTGTTCAGGAATACTAATCCTCAAACGTAAGAGAGGACCGGCCCTGAAGCATTCAAGGGTTGCCCAGAGTTCGTATCCCTGAGACATTTGCTAGAGTGTCTCGAAAGTGGAGAGGAGCTTGCCACTTGCCTCGACTCATGACGGAAATCCAATTTCCAACACGAGATACTTCGGTTTTATTTGTAGAGCCTAGTATGGCGACATGATAGATGGTACCCATGCCGCCTAGGATTGATATTTATGATTGAAATTGTTTTGACACTATACACTTATAATAGTATCAAATGATTTGTTTTAAAACGTACCAAGCATGTTTGGCTATTATAAGGGAAAACCCTATCCTCCGGCTTGCGTTGCATTGTGTGATGGGACCTGGGTCTTATAATAGCTTCATTTTTCGAAAAAGCATTGCGCTGTCTTTTCTATGCACTAGTATTCTTGGGAGGAAACCCGTTCCGTGTTATACGGCGTGGTCCCTTGAATTACACTCTTTTAAAATAAAGATTTAATAACTGTTTTAGTTCTCACACCAGTCACATGACTGACCTGGAGTTTATTGTTTTAACCTAAACTCTGGGTGCCCCTATTTCCACACGGGCAGCTAGTAGTTTTGGTTTTGCAGATTTATATTCACAGGATCCTGGTTTACAGCTGGAATGATATCCGGAAAGCTCTGTATCCGTATATCACCTTCAGTTGTGTTTTGTATATTTTTCCGCTGCTATGTAATTTATTGTAATCACTGATATTTGTCGAATGTAATTTATTCATTTATACTCTGTATATTCTTGTATCTAATGGAATTGTTGTAATAACAATGAAATGTTCTTCCGTCTGTGTTCTGATTTGTCCTATTCTCAAACGATCAGGGGTTTCGAACGATCTAGATCGGTTTAACGACTGATTCGGATCGAGCGAAATTTCTTGCCGTCACATTTGGTATCAAAGCTCTGGTTTACAGAGCTCGAGAACAAGACACATTAGAACCATACGAAAGAATTCAACAGATATTGGATTAGTAATATCCAATTAGAATGACTCGTTAGAGATAGGATCCTAGAACGAGAGTAAAGAGTATATTTTTAAAAATAAAAATTTGAAAACAAACTTTGTTTTGAAAGTTAAATTCAAGTATACGTATTTGAATATTTATTTATTTTGAATTTGGACAATCTAGTATATAAAGATTTTGCATATACGCGTCATAAACGTATATTCGAAGTTTTAATATACTGGATAGATATAGAATCGCACTCTAGTAGACCGGGGATGATTCCACTGATGACGTACGACATCAGTGGTTTATTTTCGTGTTTCGAAGGTGTGATATCTATATATTTCCATTAGACTGGTGTGAGAACCAAAACTAATATATATAGGTTTATTGTTGTGAATTGGCATCAAAAACAAGATTTTCAGTATATATCTCAAAATTATGAATTTGAAACGTTAAATTCACTAATTGATTGATGTTTGTGTTGTTTGTTTATTTGTTTAATAATTTTGAACCATTATGCCTAATTGCATCAAATATTGGACTGTATTGAAAATTGGTCGCATTTGCTTGCATATACATGTACTTACATTGAACAGGTCATAGCAAGGAGGCTAGAGTAGAGAATAAAATTTGTTTGCCCGACAAATAGGTACATGTTTATCATAATTTACTGTTTTGTTTGGGTGATGATGATTTTATGAGCCTATTGGCTAGCAGCTTGGCTTTTTATTTTTCTTTTTGAGATCAGAAGGCCTTTATGGCAATTTCGGGATTTTCCCATGGCTCCCGGTGCAGGGGAGGTTATGGCGAAATTTTTCGAAAATTTAGGGTGTTAGCCAAATTTTTGAAGAATTTGAAAATTCTCAGAAACTGAAAAGTTGGAGAATGGAAGCCAGATCGAATGTAGAGTTGATTGATCAAACCACTTTCGGCTTCGTTCCTTTTCGAGGACGAAAAGTTTTAAGTGGGGGAGATTGTAATAACCCGGAAATTCTGAGCCAGTTTAAAATTTTTATTTTGGCAATTTTAATGAATTTTGAATATTTAAAATGAATTATTTTATATAATAACAACGAGAAAATTATTTTGAATATAATTCGAACGTATATATTTATATACATCGTCGTTAGAATATAAATATTTATTTTAAATTATAAAATGAATTGAAAATGGCGTGGTAGTTCGATAATTCGATTTCAAATTTCAATTGAACATACCGAGTGCAAAATAAACCTGATTTTGGCGAAACCAAAAATATTAGAATCTAGTTGAAAATATCTTTCCAACGAATCTGAAAAATCGAAATTTCATAGCGGGAATCAAAAGTTATGCCCAGTTGAAAATTCAGAATAGTCGCTATGTAAATTATACATGGCCCAAAAAGTCAAATTTTGCATACGGATGAATTTGGACTCAAAACCACTTCCATTGAGTTCAAAATGCCGTTTAGAACTCCGAAAAGTATAAGCTTCAATATATTCCGATATCCTGAATAGTGGCTATGGGCTGGAGTTGTTCGGTTAACAATACATAGCCCTTAAAAAGTGAAATTTTGCATACGAGCTCAGAATTCGACGAGATAATTTTTTATAGATTCATAACGACAAATTATTGTTATATTCCAAAGGACGGGTCGAACGGAGCCAGTATGCGGCCGTGCGAGCTAAAACAGTACAGGGTAAAACGAGTAGTCATTTTACAAAGGAACATTATTGATACGACCTCGGAATTCGATTCTACTTTTTTTCTGGATTCGTATCGTCTAATAATGGTTAAATCCAAGAGGGCTTTATTTTTTGAGTTAGCATGTGAGCGTGCGAGAAGAAATGGTGCGCTAAAATCGCATTTTTAGAGCTTATCTGAGCATATTCGTGATTTTTTTTGAACGGTCAACCGACCTCGGAATTCGACGAAACTTGTTTCGTTGGACTCGTCTTCACGTCTACTATCTCGTATCCGAAATCCGCGACGATTGGAGATCGTTAGCGTTCAGGCGATAAGCGAGAAACTAGCATATAATCACTTTTCCTTCCTTTTGTTTCTCACTTTCTTCCTCTTCCTCTTTTTGCATTTTTCCTCCTTAATGGCCACCGCTCCCAAACCGCCGCTGCCCCTCCTCCCATCACCACCGCCGCACCACCTCAGGCCGCCGCACCCCCTCCTCCTCTTCTCCTCCTCCTCCTCTTCCTCCTCTCTCTCCTCTCTCCATTTGCAAACCCTAAGCCCCAAATCACCAACCACCACCACCGCGGCTACCACGGGCCCCACCACTGCCCTTAGCACCCTCCCCCACGTCCATCAGGCTCGCCACCGCCCGCTGGCCACCCAACTCCGGGCGTGGGCCCCGCTACACTCAAAAACTCATTTTCACCAAAAACCCCGTTTTGCAAATAACACCCTGTCTTTATTTCGCAAATAACTCCCAAACCGTGCGTTTCTGGCCAAAGTCTCTCTAAACCAAAGTTGTAGACCGCGAAATTCTCTTCGATTTGGCTATATGGAAGTCATGTTTTGGAGTTCGTAGCTGCTCGAAAAACGCGTTTGAAATCTGCTGTTCAAAAGCGGTAAAATTCGTGTACTTTCGCGAATTCTAGCGAATTGGAGCATTTTCGGCAAAAAGTCCCTTAGGCAAAAGTTGTTTAGAATGTCGTGCTTGTGCTAGATATAAAAATGGATTGAAGATTTGAGCTTGTATGCAAGGTCTGGAGCTCGTACAACAATTCAGCAGTTCAGAGAAGGCGTTAGAAAAAAAATCAATGTGAGAACTTCTCACTCTAAATTTCTTTTTTCTAGTTATATGTATATACTAGGATGCAGACGATGTTTAGTAGCACCCGACACCACTGTCCACAGACCATGGACTTGTTTGTTTGGTTGCATAGATTAGTTAGATTATTTGATTCGAAGTTGGTTGTTTGGTGAATTGAAATTGATTTGATTGATATGTGTATGGCGTGGGCCATTATTAGACCGGGGATAAGGCTAGGCCTTGTCCCGTTTATAGTATCGTGCCGTTATGCCGCCGAAATTTTCTAAAATAAGTTAGAAAAATAAAGATATCATTTTATTTAATAAATGAACCGAATAGAATATTCATAGGTTGAATAAAATAATTCGATCGTTAAAAATATAAATTTTAACGTGAATATGAATAAATAAATATTCATTTACAAACCGGACGGTTTGTTTATGTACACCTATCTGAAGGACATAGATTGGGACGATAAATTTACACATCGCCCAACTGCACAAATAAAATCTGCGTTTGATTGTTTGAAACCCCACACGGGTATTGGGATAAAATACGGCATACACCAATCCCAATAATTTGTTGTATGTCGATTGATTGATTGACAGGCTGTTATAAGCGTTAGATATCAATATTTGATGCTTATACAGTGTAGTGCACTTTGGATGATGGTTGACTATGTATCGTTGCTATTATATACATGTGTTGAATGAAATCCATAAAATTAACTTTATATGGTAATTGATTGGGCCTCATTCCAATTTAGAAGGTAAAGAATATTATAAAATAAAGGTTCATGTGTTGACAGTACTCATCCGTTGAGATTAGTCATGTGTTGAACGAAATATTTTAACAATAAAATTTACATCTTTATCATTATAAAATAAAGGTTCATGTGTTGACAGTACTCATCCGTTGAGATTAGTCATGTGTTGAACGAAATATTTTAAAAATAAAATTTACATCTTTATCATTATAAAATAAAGGTTCATGTGTTGACAGTACTCATCCGTTGAGATTAGTCATGTGTTGAACGAAATATTTTAACAATAAAATTTACATCTTTATCATATATGAAATTAGAAATTAACTGGAAAATAGATGAGATGAGTGGTCTCCTGGATATTGATCTGATGTTGGTTTCGGCCTTCGGGGTTAATATTTAGGGAATCGTTCTCTTACTAATTTACGGTTGGAATCTGATTTGAAATCAAACGATAGATACCATAATTTTTATAAAATATATTAAATAACAAAAATAGTCACCCGTGGACAGTACTCATTCGTTGAGATTAGTCATGTGTTGACAAAAATATAGATTCATGTATTGAATAGAATAAATATCCATTTGTTGAATATAATAACGGGATTATTGAAATATATAAAGCCGTGTTGATTAGAGATGCGCTATTTTGACGCGAACGATATTTATATCGATTATATTCGTTTTTATAATGAATTGAAAAGAAAACGAATTCGAAATGAATTGAAAAGAAAACGAATGAATATAGAATGAATTGAAATTTGAATTGAATGGGAAATGGAAGTTGAAATGTTTTTGAACGAATTTAAAACTATTTATAAAATTCGTTTTTAAATAGGAATCGACGAATTATATATTATATATTATATATATATAATATAATGGCCTGAATAGAACGCGCCGCGCCGTGGCAGTTCGTGGATTTCGACCATTTATTTCAAACGGACATTAAGGGAGATCCGACCATCGGATTCTCCTAAAACTGGAACCGTTTGGTTCGTATCGAAAAGAGCTTTCTAACAAATATTAGAAATTTGAAATCTAATGGTTGGATTTGGAGATACGTCCAAATCGCTGTAAGTGCAGTTCGATGGCCATTTTTGGAAATCGACGGTACGGGCCTTGATAAAATTATCAAAAATAGTAATAATTTGTGTAAAATCATAAGAAATGATTTGTGAAGAACTGGGATGAAAAATCCCACATTTGTAAAGATAAAAATAGATTTTTATCGAAATGAACTAGTTTTAAACTAAAATTAAACCCGTTTATTTTTAAATAAACAAATTGGATTTAAAATGGGTTTTAAATAGAATTGATTTGTGGGTTTATTGTGAACGGTGTTTTAAATAACACTAGTTCTTTAACCCGGTAATAAATAGAATGTGATTTGGGTTTATCGTGAACTGTGTTTTAAATGACATTAGTTCTTTAACCCAGTAAAAGGGAGTTTTAATGAATCTGCAATTAGATTGAAATGTGAATTGATAATTTAAATTATCAAATTTGGAAAAATGAGCGAGAATGGAGTACCACCAGTTTTGCTCCAAAGCGATAGTTAAATCTTTAATTAGATTTGAACGTGAAAGGGTAATTAATTTTACCAATAACACCGTGGCATTAGATATGGAGTATTACCAGTTTTGCTTCATGGGAAGAATAGTTTGGGATTGGGAAATAAAATAAATAATTATTTCGGTGTGGTTCGCTAATCTCGACTAGTTTGGAAAACCATAATTTGGTTTGAGATGACATCCAAAGGATGATTAAAGAATAAATTCAAAGAATTTATCTTGGATAAAATTAATGGGAACTTTTCCCTAAGAATGTGAAATTTGGAAACAAGCAGTAGGTTAGTTAAGAAGAATGGTTTCCTGGGTATTGATCTGATGTTGGTTTCGGCCTTCGGGGTTAATATTTGGGGAATTGCTCTCTTACTGATTTACGGTTAGTGACTGATGAATTGGAATGAGGCGTATGTTGTGTTTGTGTAACATTTGTTTTTAATATACGCGGGTTGTTCGGAAAGGCCGGGTTTATACCCATTCTGAATAACCAATTCGACGATAAGTCGAAGATGGTGACGGTGGTCGAAGACCGGAAGTCTTCACATCGTTTGGATAATTACTGATAATCCTGATTGGGCTGTACACCCAAGAGGATGGAAATAGTTGGTGGTCGTCCAGACGTACTTGGTGATCGATGGATATGCGAGGAAAGTGCCTCCGGTTTCGTTCAGACCCAGAATGAACTTGTAAATGGATTGTGTGTCTGGCATTGGACTTTATTCTGTGTTGATTGATCTCTATTAAATATACATCTGTTTGGCGGCGGAGAATTTATTCTCTTGCTTAACGCCCTTCTCTGAGACGTACGAGCTCAGAGGTTGTATATCGATGGACATCAGTCGCATGGCATGAATTTCCTGTGTGACATGTTGAGTTGCATGGATCAAGGCTTCTGTTGAAAAGCAAAGTCTTGTGGTTGATGATCAAAGCACGGCCTACGCGGTAGCTTTGTGTATAACGTGAATTCGCGAGCCTCACACCTCGGTATGAGTTAAAATCGGGATAAGGACTGCAGGGAGAGCACGACGTTTCTTTCTAGCTTTGGTGGTGTCAGTGACTTACCAGCCCTGACATTTATATACTTTTCACCTATGTGGTTGTTGGATGAGGCGCCTCGATTTTAGGTCTGTAAGGACCGGGAAACGTGTGTTCAGGAATACTAATCCTCAAACGTAAGAGAGGACCGTCCCTGAAGCATCTAAGGGTTGCCCAGAGTGCCTAGCCCTGAGACATTTGCTAGTGTGTCTCGAAAGCGGGGAGGAGCTTGCCCCTTGCCTCGACTCATGACGGAAATCCAATTTCCAATACGAGATACTTCGGTTTTATTTGTAGAGCCTAGTATGCCGACATGATAGATGGTACCCATGCCGCCTAGGATTGATATTTATGATTGAAATTGTTTTGACACTATACACTTATAATAGTATCAAATGATTTGTTTTAAAACGTACCAAGCATGTTTGGCTATTATAAGGGAAAACCCTATCCTACGGCTTGCGTTGCATTGTGTGATGGGACCTGGGTCTTATAATAGCTTCATTTTTTGAAAAAGCATTGTGTTGTCTTTTCTATGCACTAGTATTCTTGGGAGGAAACCCGTTCCGTGTTATATGGCGTGGTCCCTTGAATTACTCTCTTTTAAAATAAAGATTTAATAACTGTTTTAGTTCTCACACCAGTCACATGACTGACCTGGAGTTTATTGTTTTAACCTAAACTCTGGGTGCCCCTATTTCCACACGGGCAGCTAGTAGTTTTGGTTTTGCAGATTTATATTCACATGATCCTGGTTTACAGCTGGAATGATATCCGGAAAGATCTGTATCCGTATATCACCTTCAGTTGTGTTTTGTATATTTTTCTGCTGCTATGTAATTTATTGTAATCTCTAATATTTATCGAATGTAATTTATTCATTTATACTCTGTATATTCTTGTATATGATGGAATTGTTGTAATAACAATGAAATGTTCTTCCGTCTGTGTTCTGATTTGTCCTGTTCTCAAACGATCAGGGGTCTCGAACGATCTAGATCGGTTTAACGACTGATTCGGATCGAGCGAAATTTCTTGCCGTCACATTCCCCTAGCCTTGATGGGCCTCACTAATCAGGTCACTAATGATTAATTAGTCTGTTCAAAAATTGTGTTGCACTAAAACGACGATTCCTCCCAAACCGTTGAACCAAATATTTAATGTGACCACTCTACGGAATTGGAAACATCATTTCCTTTCCAATGAAATCAATCCTAACACCTGATTAGATTCTCATCAAAAAGTTATTCCCTGTACAAAACTGATAGAGGAAAAATGGTCACAAATAAAATTGATAAAAATTGTGGACATGTCTCACATCCCCATAAACAACATATAAAAATATGAGAATGATCCGACCCTCAAGGAATTAAATAAAAACATTTTACGATCCTCCGATACGTAAAATGCAGATCGTTACATTAAATTAGTGGTCTGTCTTTTAGATATTATTTTCCAAACCATATCTTAAGATTATTCCAATTTGTTGAAAACCACATGCTTTTGTTTATAATTCATCTGTTGCACTCTTGCATCCGCCAGTGTTATCATAGATCTTCAATATTTTCTTTACTTCATCCCACATACTTCCCTCTTTAATAACTTAATTATATGCATGCCACTTAAAGTAGATAATAGCTCAAATATAGCTCATATGGCTTTACTGTTGGAACTGATTCATTATGGAAATTTAATTCCATCAGCATTCAACATTCCTTCTTGATAACTTTGACTTATATTGGTAAATTGTAGCCATACATATGCATGGCAATCTTAACCGATATTATTATTGTTCTTTTTATACCATTTCATACGCGATAGCAAAATTCGTTGTATTTGTTAAATTCCACATAAATATGCCTTACCACATGGGCAGCTAACATTTCAGCAAACGTTATTGACACGAAATGCAAAGTAAAAAAATACAATTTTGGCACATTAATCATGTAGATTCCTTGAAGTTCATTTGATAGACTAAGAATAATCTAGATAACAGTTCTATCTGTCAACAAACAGGGATTTCTAGAGAATATTGCAACTCCTTTTCTCTTCCTTTTAATCTGTTAAGAATATTTGTTTATTCATACAACGATAATTATCAAACAAAACATTGCCTTTTTGTAGAAAACCAAAAATATAATTAAATATGCAACGAAGATGACCTTTTTCCAGTGCATTTGATAAAGAGAATAAAAGAGTAGTGTTAGATCCAAAAATGGTTCTAACACCCAATTCAATGGTAATTAAAAGAGAAAAACAAAGAGAACACGTGATTTATAGTGGTTCGACATTAAAGAGCCTACGTCCATTTTATACCTCGTTGATTGATGATTAGAGTACAATTACAATGCTTGTTTTCACTCAATCTCACTCTTACAATAAATAATTTCACTTAATCTTTGCTAAAATATCCTTCCAAAATGTGTAATAATCTGAATAAAGTGATGAAATTCGGTGGTAGTGAGAGTTAGAGCCAACAATTTTCCAAAGATCCCTTCAAATGATGCTTAGTGGTATATTTATGGGCAGAAAATCCCTCTGAAAGGCCTTCTGTTCAGGTACACGTGGCAGTCATCCCGTTCTATTCGGAGTTGGAAGCTTGGAGATCATGACAGCACATCTAGATCGTGGATGAATGTGGGTAGTGGGTGTATAATCGCTCTGCATCTTCTGGAATCATGGAGTGTAACTGTTGTTCCAGTTATCTTTGATTCGGATCGGAAGTGTGTAACACCCCGTATTTCTGTTAACACTAAAGTAACGAATTAAAGAATATTTAATTTTAAATGTGAGAATTAAGGGAAACGAGTTGCGCCATTGTGTTCGTCTCGGAATTCTGGTTGAGACAGAGACCGAGTTTGTGTGAATTGGACTTCGTATGAAGAAGTTATGGCGATCGGAAGTTTCAGAAATTCAAACAGATTTCAAAAATTCAAATGCAGACTCAGACTGGGCTAGGCGGGAAAATTCCCGCCAGGGCCTGGTCGACAAGGGGGCCGGCCTACCCATACAGGTCGAGTAGGGGGTCGACCTGGGGATCGACCTGCCCCCCTCCCCCGGGCAGATTTGTTTGATGACGATTTTCTAACTCTTGGCTGAGTCATTAGGGCTGACTTGTCACACTATCTTGACTGAATGGCTTTGGTTTATTCTAGGTTGATCGGATGGCCTAAATTAATCCTTAATTCTATATAAACACATCTAGACTCAAACCCTAAAATCAAATAAAAATTAGAATCATGGCCGCCATGCTGTCACCTTGCAACCTAGAGTAGCTGCCACCATTTAGGAGGAAGAAAAGCTAATCAACTCAGTTCTATTGAATTCAAATCTAAACAACAACAAATTTGTCTTCTTTAAAGGAGAGCTAAATCAATTTCAGAATTCAGATTTCAGAACTCAAGACCTTCTTTGAGTTGTGAGTTCGATTTCTTTAATAAGATAATTAACAATTTAATTAGGTTGGGTTATGATTTGGGTTATGTGGTTATGTTGTGAATCATTGACCGTTATGTTATTATCTATGTTGTAAATCTAAGATGTTATTATCTATGTTGTAAAGCTGTGATGTTATTATCTATGTTGAAAATATATGTTAATTGTTGGCTTATGTACAATCAATTCATAATGATGTTTCATATGCTAGTTTGGTTATGTTTGTTGGAACTAATTCATACGTTAAATCATATGTAAGTTTAACTTGATAATTCTATATGCAAGTTTGGATGTTAATTTAGATATGAATCATAAACAAGTTAATGAGAATCACATACCACCTTACATGTTTCATGACATCTATTTTATGTGTAAGCTTGGATCTAAAGTTTAGGATAAGACATATGTGAGTTATATACTAGTATACAAAATTCTATATGCTAGTTTACATGTAGATCTCAATTTACATGTTTAGATGGAAGTTTACACCATTGTTTATGTTGCATAAATCACATATGCAAGTATATATATGTTGGAGTATGAATCATGTAATGTAAGTTTGTGACTATTGCCTATGCAAGTCTACACCGTATGATTAGATCTATGACATCCATAGTTTATTTAAGTTTGTGACTTTAGCCTACGCAAGTTTTAGATGAAAAACCTTATTCACACATGCAAGTTCACCCCTTATGTTTAGATCTAGTTTTTATTCTATGCATTTTGTGATGTTTTCTCTTTATTCCATAAGTTAGACTATTCGAGTCTAATATATATTTCACGTTAGACGAACGAACGTACAACGTGGGGCAATGGGATAATATTAAAAGAGTTAATATTGAGAATTGGCATAAATGCCTTAAATATGACGTTAATTGGTATAATTTTATATACCATAAATAGATGGACATAATTAAGGTGTTAATTATGGACATAGTTAAATTTGTAATTGATTGAAAATTTGAATAAAGAAATTAATTCAAATTGGGGATAATTAATTATGTGTAATAATAAACCGCCTAAGACACAAGGTTAGGCTCGTTTTTGGTGTAAGACTGCCCGGACCCGCCCGGCAAATCCAGCTGCCACAAATGCCAGTCTAATGTGGGAGGTCTTAGGCATAAATTAAATGCGTAACAGTTGTAAAGACACGAGGTTAGGCTTGTTTGCGGTGTAAGACTGCCCGGACCCGCCCGGCAAATCTAGCTGCCACAAAAGCCAGTTTAATGTTGGAGGTCTTTACAAGGTTACAGTCTTAATGAATTAAGAAACACTTAACCAGATAAACATGTAGTGGGACATAAGGGGGTTAAGTGGGTGCCTTGGGTGGCATGTGGAATTTAGTGGGTGCCTTGGCTGGCATTTGAAATACGATTAGTTGCACTTAACCAAGATTGAAACATGTAAGAAAACATGAATAAAAATGGGGTTAAGTGGGGGAAAACCTTAGAGGGGACCAAGAATAGGTGGAAAGCTTGTGTCATGCATGGGGACCCTTTTCAAACCAGTAACCCATTAAGTATCTTTGTGGGCTCGACCCAAGTCGAGGACGGGACACGCGTACTGGATTTGATTGTAAGAGGTCAAAACGGGTCAGCGGTGGCAACGCAAGTCCAATGGGTTCATATGCGTGTGTGGGCCCGGGTTGGTAGGTAAGACGTTGTTGCATCGTGTAGATATAAGCCGTGCATTTTTGGTTGTATCGGGTTGCCACTTTGGGGAGTGATACACCCTACTGTGGGGCCAACACGGGTATCTACGAGTTAGGGAGCCGATCGAATGAGGGTAGTGGGTACACCTAGTGGAGATAGGGGCAGACGGCACCTATGGAGGTAGCTTGGGGTACACGAAACTACCATTAGCAGTATTAAGTTCTGTAGGTGGGATCAACCTTTAGGGAGACTAGTAGTGGTGCAATATAGTAATTATCTTATAGTGACTAGGTACGCCTTTAACGTTATGTTTGTTCATTTTATTTCCTTTGTTTGCTCTGTCATGCCCATTTGTTCACAATCATTTCCTTATTTTCCAGCTTATGCCTTAGCCTAGTTATTTTGATAATTATATTGTTAAAGTTATCGCACTCGCCAGACTTTATGTCTGACCCCCTTTTCTTTCCACCTCTTTTCTTCCTCCCCCCCCCCTCAGGTTTGCAAGGAGGGAATACTACAGCTTAGTGCCGATTTCTTCAGTTGCTTGAAGAGAGTAGATGTATCGCTTGGGACTCTCTCATCTTTATAGCTTTACTTATACTCAGTGGGGATTTATACATTTATGTTATATAAGTATTTTCTTCTTTATATACTTTGAAGTTTTTGGAAAAGACTATTGATCCTGATGTAATGGTTTTGGAGACTACTTATGTAAACTCGTTTTGAGTTATGATGCTATGAAATAAGTTTTAACTTCCGCTGTGTTTTTTTATTTATTTATTATTGTAATTTATCTGTTCTATACAACAATAACGCTTCATGGGCATTGATGCATTCCCTTTGTGAGTGACAATAATGGACATGGGGTGTTACACGTGGTATCAGAGCTATGGTTACAAGAACAGATAAAAATTTTGAAAAGTGTTTTCAAAAGTATTATTTTCCTAGGAAGTATTTTCAAAAACTTGTTTTAAAGAAGCTATTTACAAGGAAAGTTTACTTTAAAGAGCATAATCCCCGCAAGCCATACATCTCTCTTTCGCTTCCCTTGTTTTAAAACTCTTTCTTTTTCTTTTCAGCATGTCTGGAGCATCTGAGATACCAGAGGGTGTTCATGTACTCGGTTGGTTTCGTCAATATCTCGAGGCTAGGGCCACTGCCGTAGGTCCGGCCAACGTTCCTCCTCCTCCTCCCCCTGCTCTAGTCATTCCTCTGTGTGGAGATACTTTCTCTAAGATATGTAAAGACTTCCATTCGATGGGTGGAAAATCTTTTAGTGGGACTGAAACGTTCATTGAAGCTAGAAATTGGTTGAAAGAAGTGGAGGATCTATTTGGCATTTTCGATTTGGACGATTGTAAGAAGGTCCAATTGGCTACTTGGTTGATGAAGGACGAAGCTTCGTTTTGGTGGGAGGTCACTAATGGGGAGCGTCTAGTTGATACATGGCCAGATTTTAGGCGTAGGTTTGAGGCAAAGTTTCTCTCATGGGCTGAAGAGAATTTATATATGGAAAGATTTTTGGCGTTGAAGCAAGGGAATCTATCAGTGAAAGAACACGTCAATAAGTTCAATCAGTTGGCGAGATTTGGCTTGGACTTGGTGAATACACCCAAAAAGAAGGCCCTGAGATTTGTCAAGGGTTTGAACGAGCCGCTACATGGGTTAGCTATGACCCACATCCCTATGGGGGCTACCTTTGAGAGACTAGTTGACATGGCGCTTATGCATGAAGAGGAAAAAGGCGCCAATGCTAATAAGGCACCTGAGAAGAAAGGAGATCAAAAGAAACCACAACAACAAAACAAGAAGGGCGGGAAGAACAATAATGGCAAAGGAAAGAAGAAAAGCTTTAATTGTGGGACACTAGGTCATCTGAGTAAAGACTGTAGGAAAAAGAAGAAGACCGGTTGTTTCCACTGTGGAGGGGCAGGTCATCTAGTTAAGGACTGCCAAAGGAAACAGGGACAATGGCAAAAAACTTCTGGAGGGCAGATTCAGGCTCTCATGGCACCGGGGCTGGCAAGGGAGCAAGTCCAGGCTCTTGCGGTCCCACCACTGCAAGAACGAGGTAGAAACATTTCCGTTGAGAGTTTAGTTTTTCTATTTGATCATCATGTCCGTACTTTATTCGATTCTGGCGCATCACATTCGTTTATCTCTACATCATTAGTTGAAACACTGCACTTAAATACTAGTCTTGTTGTGGATCCCATTGTAGTCTCAAATCCTATTGGTGGGTCAGCTCATTTATCCATGGTCTGTAGGGATTTGAGATTGTCTATCTTAGGTGTTTGTTTTGAATGTAATGCTTTTGTGCTTGGTTTCATGGGCTATGGGTTGATTCTAGGGATGGATTGGCTAGCCAGATATGGCGCCATCTTAGATTGTGAACGAAGGGTAGTAAGATTGTTGACTCGTAGTGGAAAGACCCTCGATATTTCTTGTGACCCTAGAGGATCGGTGATGCTTAGTTATCTTGAGTCACTTGACGCATCCAATGATGATTTACATTCTGTTCGTATAGTCCATGAATATATTGATGTCTTCGATGAGGTGAGGGGTCTAACCCCAAAACGTGAGATAGACTTTCGTATTTATCTTGTAGACAATGCAAAACTAGTATCTTTGCCAGTACGCCACATGGCTCCTCGTGAGAGGAGGGAGTTCAATAAGCAAGTAGGGGAGTTACTTGAGAAGGGGTTCATAAGACGTAGTATATCGGAGTGGGGTGCTCCAGTAGTATTTGCCACAAAGGCGGATGGGTCCCTTAGACTTTGTGTGGACTATAGAGAACTTAATAAGCTTACTAAGAAAAATAGGCATCCACTGCCGAGGATTGACGATCTCTTTGATCAGTTAGTTGGTGCCTCAGTGTTTTCGCAGTTGGACTTAGCCACTGGTTTCCATCAGTTGAGAGTGGCTGAGGATAGCATAGACAAGACTGCCTTTAGGACTCCGGACGGTTTCTATGAGTGGCTTGTAATGCCCTTCGGTTTGACAAACGCCCCCTGCATACTTTGTTGACCTGATGAGTAGGGTCTTTAGGGGGTACCTTAATAAATTCGTGGTGGTCTTTGTGGATGACATCTTGATCTTTTCTAAGAGCGAGGAAGAGCATGCCCTACATCTTAGGGAAGTATTGGAGACCCTTCGAGCGCATAACCTTAAAGCTAAATTTTCTAAATGACATGCGATTCTTAGGACACGTGGTTTCCAAAGAAGGGATAGCTGTCGATCCCGCGAAGGTGGTGGCCATCCAAGATTGGAAGGTCCCTAAAAATGCTACCGAGGTGAGGAGTTTCTTGGTGTTGGCCGACTACTATAGGAAGTTTATCAAGGACTTCGCAAAGATATCAGCCCCATTGACACGCTTGACGAAGAAGAACCTAGTTTTCACGTGGGACGTAGATTGTGATGATGCGTTCCAACGTTTAAAGAGAGGTTTGACCACAGCCCCAGTCTTAGTGTTGCCAGATGGGAGTAAGCCATTTACCGTTTATACTGATGCTTGTGGGATAGGACTAGGCGTAGTCTTAATGCAAGAGGGAAGGGTAATAGCCTATGGGGGAAGGCAGTTGAGAGTGCATGAGAGAAATTACCCTACATATGACCTAGAGTTGGCCGCTATTGTTTTCGCGCTTAAGTCTTGGCGCCATTATCTTCTTGGCGAGAAATCCGAATTGTTCACTGACCACAAATCGCTAAAATACTTGTTCTCTCAGAAGGACTTGAACTTAAGGCAGCAAAGGTGGATGGAATTCTTAGCGTCCTACGATTTCGAGATAGCATATACCCCTGGCAAGGGTAACGTGGTGGCAGACACCTTAAGTAGGAAAAGGTTGTCCTTGAGTCCATTGTTTGTTGAGCGGCGAAGCTTAGAGTTTATCTCTACGTTTGACTTTAGACCTTCCATTGACTTTGTACCCAGTTTGCTAGCATCCTTAGAGGTCAGACCTACGCTTTTGGGATAGATTGGTGACGCACAGCGAGATGACCCATAGTTGGTTGAGTTAGTCGAGAAGCTCATAAGGGGGGAGTCATCGAGCCATCTCAGTGGGTATACCCTAGATGATAAGGGTTGGTTACGTAGGGACGGTAGACTTTGTGTACCATGAGACGAGAACTTGAGGAAGACCATTCTTGATGATGCACATCGTTCGAAGATGACCATTCATCCCGGCGGAGACAAGATGTACATGGACATGAGACGAGTTTACTTTTGGGCCGGAATGAAGAAGGACGTGGCCAAGTTCGTCGCTAGATGCTTAGTGTGCCAACAAGTAAAAGCAGAGCAAAAGAAGCCCGTTGGGTTGCTTCACCCATTGGAGGTCCCACAATGGAAGTGGAAGAGTATCTCGATGGACTTTGTTGACAGGTTACCGAGATCGAGGAAGGGTAATACGGGGATTTGGGTTGTGGTAGACAGACTTACTAAGAGCTCCCATTTCATTCTTGTGAAGAGTAAGAGGACTACTCCATGGTTAGCCTCCATATACATTTGAGAGATAGTTCGTTTGCACGGTGTTCCTTCTAGCATAGTGAGCGATCGCGATCCTATCTTTACTAGCAAGTTTTGGAAGAGCTTGCAAGAGGCGGTAGGGACTCAGTTATGTTTGAGCACCGCATATCATCCTCAGACAGACGACCAGACCGGGAGGGTAAATCGTATTCTAGAGGACCTTTTGAGGCTATATGTTTTAGATTTCGGAGGTACATGGGAGGAGCATCTTCCCTTGGTGGAGTTCGCGTATAATAATAGCTTTCAGTCTAGCATTGGCATGGCACCTTTCGAGGCTCTTTATGGAAGGCCTTGTCGTTCACCTACATGTTGGTGGGAATCTACGGATAAGATCTTACTTGGGCCCGATATGATTAGAGAGACTTCGGAAAAGATCGATTTGATTCGAAGGAGGATGAAGACGGCGCAAGATAGGCAGAAATCATACGCGGATAAGAGGAGGACAGATCTTGAATTTGATATTGGGGACATGGTCTTTATCAAGGTGTCTCCATTACGGAATGTTGTTCGCATTGGGTCCGTTGGGAAGTTAGCACCAAGGTTCGTAGGGCCGTTTCCTATTAAGGAGAGGATTGGAAAGATGGCGTATAGAGTGGAGTTGCCCGAGAGACTTAGTGGTGTACACGACGTATTCCATGTATCACATTCGAGAAAGTGCTTGCATGAGACCGCGGAATTGGTAGAGCCGAGCTTGCTTAGAGAGGTGGAGATAGAGCGTGATGTGACGATTCGACGAGCTCCTACATGCATTCTTGGGTCGGAGATTAATAAGTTAAGGAGTCGAGAGGTCAAGCTAGTCAAAGTGCAATGGGGAGATGATGAGAGCGACGCTACTTGGGAGATGGAAGAGAAGATGCGTTCATTGTACCCTTTTCTTTTCGAGGGTATGTCTTTTAATTTCTCCTTTATCGCTTAGTTTGTACTTATTCTATCTTTAGTATGTCCTCTCGCTAGCATCTTTGACCTTTAGATCGGGTAGTCCTATGGTTGAAACATGTGTTTGAGACATGTTATGTATGGTGGATGCATGTGGATGCAAGTGTTTGCTACTGGTTGCTCGTGGATGCGTATACACACACTTTAGGCACTAGATCGGCTCAGTCACTTTCATATTGCATATTGCATATAAATGGATGTATTTAGTAAAATGAATGTACATCGAATGTGTGTATCATATGGATGTTGCATTTAAATGAATGGTTGTGCACACATGTAGTAATGATATATATAGGATTCTTTGCATATATGATGGATACATGGCACTATCATTATCTGCATTGAGGAGGTCGACTGAATCAGTGGACCACCTGATTTTGCACTATTATATGAACATATACACAAACTATGCATATGTACATGAAAAGCATTAGAAATCTTGTAAGGACAGTGGTTGCTAGTGATTGATGGTTGAGTAGATGGATGATTGGATGGTAGGATACGTTCTTCTTGACTTAGAGATTTCGAGTACAAAATCCTTTAAGTAGGGAAAATGTAACACCCCGTATTTCGGTTAACATTAAAGCAACGAATTAAAGAATAATTAATTTTAAATGTGAGAATTAAGGGAAACGGGTTGCGCCATTGTGTTCGTCTCGGAATTCTTGTTGATATAGAGTCCGAGTTTGCATGAATTGGACTTCGTATGAAGAAGTTATGGCGTTCGTAAGTTTCAGAAATTCAAACAGATTTCAAAAATTCAAATGCAGACTCATATTGGGCTAGGCGGGAAAATTCCCGCCAGGGCCAGGTCGACCTACCCGTACAGGTCGACCAGGGGGTCGAACTGGCCCCCCGGGCAGATTTGTTTGATGATGATTTTCTGACTCTTGGCTGAGTCATTAGGGCTGACTTGTCACCCTATCTTGACTGAATGACTATGGTTTATTCTAGGTTGATCGGATGGCCTAAATTAATCCTAAATTCTATATGAACACATGTAGACTCAAACCCTAAAATCAAATAAAAATTAGAATCATGGCCGCCATGCTGTCACCTAGCAACCTAGTGTAGCCGCCACCATTTAGGAGGAAGAAAAGCTAATCAACTCAATTCTATTCAAATCAAATCTAAACAACAACGAATTTGTCTTCTTCAAAGGAGATCTAAATCAATTTCAGAACTTAGATTTCAGAACTCAAGACCTTCTTTGAGTTGTGAGTTCGATTTCTTTAATAAGATAATTAACAATTTAATTAGGTTGAGTTATGATTTGTGTTATATGGTTATGTTGTGAATCATTGACCATTATGTTATTATCTATGTTGTAAATCTATGATGTTATTATCTATGTTGTAAAGCTGTGATGTTATTATCTATGTTGAAAATCTATGTTAATTGTTGGCTTATGTACAATCAATTCATAATGATGCTTCATATGCTAGTTTGGTTATGTTTGTTGGAACTAATTCATACGTTAAATCATATGTAAGTTTAACTTGATAATTCTATATGCAAGTTTGGATGTTAATTTAGATATGAATCATAAGCAAGTTAATGAGAATCACATACCACCTTACATGTTTACAATCAATTCATAATGATGTTTCATATGCTAGTTTGGTTATGTTTGTTGGAACTAATTCATACGTTAAATCATATGTAAGTTTAACTTGATAATTCTATATGCAAGTTTGGATGTTAATTTAGATATGAATCATAAGCAAGTTAATGAGAATCACATACCACCTTACATGTTTCATGACATCTATTTTATGTGTAAGCTTGGATCTAAAGTTTAGGATAAGACATATGTGAGTTATATACTAGTATACAAAATTCTATATGCTAGTTTACATGTAGATCTCAATTTACATGTTTAGATGGAAGTTTACACCATTGTTTATGTTGCATAAATCACATATGCAAGTATATATATGTTGGAGTATGAATCATGTAATGTAAGTTTGTGACTATTGCCTATGCAAGTCTACACCGTATGATTAGATCTATGACATCCATAGTTTATTTAAGTTTGTGACTTTGGCCTACGCAAGTTTTAGAAGAAAAACCTTATTCACACATGCAAGTTCACCCCTTATGTTTAGATCTAGTTTTTATTCTATGCATTTTGTGATGTTTTCTCTTTATTCCATAAGTTAGACTATTCGAGTCTAACGTTTATTTCACGTTAGACGAATGAACGTGCAACGTGGGGCAATGGGATAATATTAAAAGATTTAATATTGAGAATTGGAATAAATGCCTTAAATGTGATGTTAATTGGTATAATTTTATATACCATAAATAGATGGACATAATTAAGGTGTTAATTATGGACATAGTTAAATTTATAATTGATTGACAATTTGAATAGGGACATTAGTTTAAATTGGGGATAATTATGTGTAATAATAAACCGCCTAAGACACGAGGTTATACCGTTTGTGGTGTAAGACTGCCCGGACCCGCCCGACAAATCTAGCTGTCACAAATGCCAGTCTAATTTGGGAGGTCTTAGGCATAAATTAAATGCACAACAGTTGTAAAGACACGAGGTTAGGCTCGTTTACGGTGTAAGACTGCCCGGACCCGCCCGGCAAATCCATCTGTCACAAATGCCAGTCTAATGTGGGAGGTCTTTACAAGGTTACAGTCTTAATGAATTAAGAAACACTTAACCAGATAAACATGTAGTGGGACATGAGGGGGTTAAGTGGGTGCCTTTGGTGGCATGTAAAATTTAGTGGGTGCCTTGGGGTGGCATTTGAAATACGATTAGATGCACTTAACCATGATTGAAACATGTAAGAAGACATGAATAAGAATGGGGTTAAGTGGGGGAAAACCTTAGAGGGGACCAAGCATAGGTGGAAAGCTTGTGTCATGCATGGAGGCCCTATTCAAACCAGTAACCCATTAAGTATCTTTGTGGGCTCGACCCAAGTCGAGGATGGGACACGCGCACTGGATTTGAATGTAAGAGGTCAAAATGGGTCAGTGGTGGCAACGCAAGTCCAACGGGTTCTTATGCGTGTGTGGGCCCGGGCTGGTAGGTAAGACGTTGTTGCATCGTGTAGATATAAGCCGTGCATTTTTGGTTGTATCGGGTTGCCACTTTGGGGAGTGATACACCCCACTGTGGGGCCAGCATGGGTATCTACGAGTTAGGGAGCCGATCGAATAGGGGTAGTGGGTACACCTAGTGGAGATAGGGGCAGACGACACCTATGGAGGTAGCTAGAGGTACACGAAACTACCATTAGCAGTATTAAGTTCTGTAGGCGGGATCATCCTTTAGGGAGACTAGTAGTGGTGCAATATAATAATTATCTTATAGTGACTAGGTACGCCTTTAACATTATCTTTGTTTATCTTATTTTCTTTGTTTGCTCTGCCATACCCATTTGTTCACAGTCATTTCCTTATTTTCCAGCTTATGCCTTAGCCTAGTTATTTTGATAATTATATTGTTAAAGTTATCGCACTCGCCATATTTTATGTCTGACCCCCTTTTCTTTCCACCTCTTTTCTTCCTTCCCCCCCCCCCCCCCCTCGGGTTTGCAAGGAGGGAATACTATAGCTTAGTGCCGATTTCTTTCAATTGCTTGAAGAGAGTAGGTGTATCGCTTGGGACTCTCTCATCTTTATGGCTTTGCTCATGCTCAGTGGGGATTTATGCATTTATGTTATTTAAGTATTTGCTTCTTTATGTACTTTGAAGTTTTTGGAAAAGACTATTGATCCTGATGTAATGGTTTTGGAGACTACTTATGTAAACTCGTTTTGAGTTATGATGCTATGAAATAAGTTTTAACTTCCGCTGTGTTGTTTTATTTATTTATTCTTGTAATTAATTTGTTCTATGCAACAATAACGCTTCATGGATATTGATGATTCCCTTTGTGAGTGACAATAATGGACATGGGGTGTTACAAAGTGCAAATGAGGGGTCCAGATCGGAGAGCTCCGAGCCGATCCGGTTGCGCTTTCTTTTTACCATTTCCTGGACTGCTTACTTCGAAGTGAAAGGGTGCGGTTCGGGGGTCTCCGAACCGATCCAAATGCCTGCTACGAATTCTTCCTTCACACCTATTCATTGAACAATTTCTTTGATTTATGTAGCCCGATCACAAAGCGGGCTGACATTTTGCCTCCTCGAAGTATACTTTTATTGAAGAATGTATGCTTCGAAGTGATCAACTTATCCATTTGCAAATCAACGCTAATCAGTGGTTGTTTCCATTTATCCATAGAGTCGCGACATTTCGTGAAGTCGTTTCTTTTGCTATTTATTGAACCTATAAATATGCCACAAGTTTAACAATCGCCTTTGTTATTCTTCACTGGTTCCAAAAATTCATTTAAGGTCTGAAAATTTTCCCCAGGTAATCCTTCTGATTTCATTTGCTTGCTATCATTATCAGATCGGTTGTTGTATCTTAGTTTAGGTCGGATCAATCTTATCTTCCATGTTTTCAGCATATCATCGCATAGATGGGCCTTTGGACTCCTTTTCTGAGCGGGTTGGTTTGGGCATTGGGGGTCCACTAGAATATGAATAGTCCCATATCTTTATATAAATTTGCGAAAAGCCCTTATCTTTTCTTCCACTTTCCTTCGCCTTCATTTTCTTGACTTCTTAGAACCCTAAACCCCAAGTCCTTAAAAGCCCTTTCGATTTTCAAATCAAATTAATAGGTGGGTCAATAGTTTCATATAATTTGATTTTACTTGCATATTGCTCATTAATTTCATCTACCTTTGCATTATTACTTGGACATGAATCAATCGTCTACGCTGCGAGTCTTTATCTTGCCACTGCCGTCGTTGGCGATTTCGTTATGCTCTCTAGGTGGTGGCGATGGTGATTTGACTTAGAGAAGTTTCGATTTGATCAACAAACTTTCAAGAAAGGCACAAAGGAAGTGCTGGGTTCGAGCTGAGTGCCTCAGAGGGATAAAGAGGAGCAGTTAATGATGGAGAGTGGAATCAGTTCGGGTCGGTTGTCAGTGGAAGAAGCTATAGTTTGTCCAAAGGCACATGCAAAAGGGAGAGTTAGTGGTTCAGGATCAGTTCGGATCGAGGAACCTCTAAAGGAGGATATTGAATTCTAAAGATATGCTCCGGTTTGGATAGGTGCCAGTCAATCCGAATCACTTTGGGTTTGTCAGATCCAATCTGATCCGGGTCTGTTTTGTCGCCGTCACCAAACCGATCCGACGAGCTCGTTTGAGAATCCTCATTTCATTATGATACCTTACATTGTAAAATTCTGAACCGGTCCGCATGAGTTGTGAATGTTCGAACCGATCCGAATATGAACAAAAATTCCGAATCGATCCGCATTTACACATCATGCAATACAACCATATTATAAATAACTTAGCTAATATTAAATATGGCTTGTGACTTTGTGAACAATTAGGATAGAGCCTTTTTAGCTGAACTTTTTGGACTGTTCATAAATACATAACTGCGTTGTTCCTTTCTGCATTGCGTCTTTTTATATATACCTAATCATTCTTTAGTTCCGTCATTGCATACTCATTTGCACACTTTAGCTCAAACACATGCACAAGGGGACACAGGCAACTTTGCTCTAATTCCAGCTATTGTTTCTTCAATAGTACAATAGCTATGGCTGAGAGATGCTCATCCAGATAAGCAGAGAGAAGAGAGGCTATGGGGACATTTGAAAGTCATATCATTAAAGATATACCCTCCACCTCAGATCCAGAATGGGACAGTGATGGTCCAGATTACAAGATTGGAACTCATGATAATGATGTGTCGTCAGGGGGAGATGTTTCCATGGATGAAGAGGAGGAGGGAGGAGTCGGGGATAATCGTGCTCCTGACAAATTCAAGAATGTTGTCGTTTTGGATAAACCAAATGATTCTGTCACATCGACGATTAACAATGACAAACTTGCACGGATATGGCTAAAGCATGGGATTTTCCAAAGAGATATTGAGTTGCCCTCGAAAACAGATCGCCCTCACAATCCACCGGAAGGGTACATGGCCATCACTAGATTAATGTGCCCTGTTGGGGCGATACCTCCATTTCCACCATTCGTCGTCGATTTTCTGAGACAAATGCGGATTGCCCCCATGCAACTTCAGCCCAACTCCTATGCTTATCTATATACTTTGTACATAACATATAAAGAAATCTAGGTGTAGAGCTTACTTTTGAGGACGTTCATTTCTTATATAATTTCAAGCATAGAACTCAGGATACCCACTCCTTTACATACTTTGAATCTGTGCCCAACAGAAAAATCATAACCGTCCAATTTAGTAGCAAGGTTGGTGATCCAAGGCTTGAACGGTTCTACATTAAGCAGCAATCGGGTTGTGCCAGGAGATAGCTTAAATCAAGTAAAGACATCAGCCTTTGAGTCCTAGTTTCGGTTACTTCATTATAAATATATTAACCATTGCTTATTTTGACTTACAGTTCCTAACCCACCGCAAGAGAAGCATTAGGTGCAATTTGATCGTTTGAACCGATTACTCAATGGTGATCAAATTTTTTTGACTATCAAGGACTGCTTAGTGGATGAATATCTTCATCAACATCGCTTAGTCGTTATAACTCGTAGCATAGGTCATGGAGAGGGCCCTTATGTGTATATACCTCTGGTCGAGGGGCCAATTGGAATTTTACCCGAGCATAGGGAGATTTCGAAGAATCCGACGATACCTCAAAAGAGTCCTTCTCCCTCTTCGAATCAAGACGACTAATTAGCAAATATAGTAGAAAAAGATAGAGATAAATACATCACTCCTGAGGATGCAGCCACTCCTGAAAACACCAGTTTCCCCAAAAGAGTTGTCATCAGTCATTCCCAAGGGGATAATCCCACTGTAGATGATTCTATATATCGGGGTTTAGAAAACCTTCCCTTGCCTGAGACCCTTTACACTTCGGAAGATACCGCAACGTATCCTCTCACCATCACTTCCGAAGAAGAAGTTACTCCTGTGAAGGCCAGGGGGACTGCGCATACCAGCCTCCTCTGAGGCTCTGGTCTGTTAGGGGGGATATCACTTAGGATATACACCACACTCTAGCACTGCACGTTACAACACTTGTGCCTTATATTAATGTTGATTCTAACGCTTTCTTATCTCGATTTATAGGACAAATGAGACGTCCCTGTTACTATACAAGTTATGTTCGTTCGAATATGCCCCCAATAGACTCCGGGATGGGGCATGGTCAACACGAAAGTCGAGGTAGATATGATAGGAGGAATCGACCTTCTCAACCTCATCGGTCCTCCCATTCCCGATCTCCGCATCGCAAAGATTCAGACAAGCATAAGAGCCAATCTTCACATCGTGAGGAGGATAAGCATGGCACCAAGCCTCCCTCTTTATCTAAAGATAAAACTCCCCAAGATAGCTCTTCGAAGAAAGGGCCCGATACAAAAGAGAAACAAAAGAAATAAGGAAAGAAACAGAGAAGAGCAGGCCCATTGTGAAACTAAAGCATCGCACTATCAACATTACTACTACAAGTCCAGTTATACTTGACGATGAGAACAGGCCAGATTGAAAATCTTAAGGGAACAATTTCCTGAGCACCACTTCGGGAACATGCACTTCGTCCCACAACTCAAACCAGTGAATCCTGACTGGGATACTGAAGTTAAAGCTTCTATAAATTTCGTGGATGGCCAATATAAGGAGGTGAAGAGGTATGCAAAGAATCTTTCCAAAATCATTAGCGATCTGATAGCAGATGTGAAAATAATGACTGACATTGCTGATTATGATGTAAGGGCTATTGAAAACTCGGAGAAACACCTTGAGGATGCTCAAGCCCAACTTGCCTTGCTCAACGCGATGCAGATAAATATAAGCAGTAATTTGAGGAACTATAAAAGCGTTACCATTCCGAGCTCGAATCCCATAGTCAGGAGCGCATATGTAACACCCCACCCCGAGACCCACATTAAAAAAGAGAATTACACAGTAATAGCGTCTTCTAATGTGGAGAATAGGGCTGGTTAAGGGAGACTAACTATAACTTAGTCTTAACTATCTATTGAACACGTCGACAAATGCTATCTATTTCTTTTTACATAAGTGGGTCGATATATTCGATAAACAATTAATACAAAGCTATAGATGGCTATATATCTATCAGAACAAAACAATATAACTAAATGAATAACTCATCAAAGAACAGTGTAAATATACAAATTTTTACACATACAATGATACATCTCAATACGGTACTAGAGTGGTATGATGACCACTCAATGTACATGGATCATAGAATATACAATTTGATAATGTCTCATAAGAAAGCTGACAATTCCATGTAAATGACTTGATCCCAGAAAGGAAGCATCATGTAACCGCTACATCCAAAAGGGAGAATAATACCTGAAACAAACTCGGCCTGACCCGAGTGAAAACACATGGATCAGGCTAGCTAAACTTATCATAAAAACATAGCACTCGATAAGGTTAAGTAAATGAAAGGTATGATATCCTTTTACTCAAAGGATACCATGTCATAACGGGTTACTTCCTTCAAAGAGAGAATGACATCGCTTATTTGGAAGTAGAAGTGATAATTATAATAAGGCTACACTCAATGGAAAAGCTACACTTAAGAAAATAAAACATCAAAAGGCTAAGCCTTAAAGATAAGGCTTAATGAACATAGCTTCTGCCTTATACCATGGACAGTTTGAATTAAATGTCAATAAAGATTTCAAATAAAAGGAGCATATATATACATCAAAGTATATACCCTTCATATAAAGATGAACACATATAGATATGTCTCATATCATTGGTATATACTAGAATCTCAAAATATCATTGAACATATCATAAAAATCAGCTATAGATTCTTCTTAATTATTTATACCTCTTTTCATTGGTATAAATATATAAACATCTTAAATTTATCGCTAAACTCATTATAAACAATCGCATAATTAATTTATAACTCATTTCATCTGTATAAATATAAGTACGTCTTGCATCCAACATTAAAACTCATTTTAAAAGAATTACCATAATTTATACCACATCTCATCGGTATAAATATAAGTATATCTAAAATCCAAAATTAAAATTCATCACAAAAGAATCTCCAAAAATTATACCTCATCTCATCAGTACAATTATAAATATATCTCAAATCCATTTTAGTAGAACCCGGAAGGAGTCCGAAACTTCATATTAGAAACCACCATAAGACATGCATATAAATAATCTTTTTCTTACATAAGGCAATAATAAAGTAACGTCATCAAAATGGTGAAACCGAAACATCAAGAAATACAGCACGTGCTTACATCTTGACTAGTACTACGTCTTAATACCATCCATCGTAATGACTAGGGCCATAAACATCATAAACATCTTAATGACTATAGCCGAAACTTCGTGATGCCCTTGGTCACAAAATCCGAGTAATAACATCGTGGTGATTGGAGTCACAAACATCGTGATCATCGTGATGGCTATAGTCAAAATCATCATGATGACTCCAATCGGGTACTCGGTAATAGTACTAGTAACATCTTGAATATGTCTCAACTTCTCGAATAGGAACCCATAAGGCATGAATATATGTCCTATACCATACGTTTGTGCCTAATGGTTTACTAACCGATAGTTGATACCACATCAGAAACCTCATAAAACATCATAAACGTCATGAAATATGTATTACGCCTCATCTCATCGGCGAGTAAATACAATACCACACTCATCTCATCTCACTAACGAGTATAATTAACATCATGACTTGTCTCATCTTATCGACAAGTGGAAAATCATCTTAAACCATCACAACACCGTGAAATCATCATAAAGAAGCTTGCCTCATTTCACCGGCAAGTAAAATAATGTCGTTAAGGTTAACTATAACCATAATTCACAAATCATGAATTTTAGCATCTAAAACATCTCATCTCATTAGTGCTTACAAAATACATCTAAAAATGGTTTCTCATCGAATATGCTCAAACAGGATCTCTTGAACCATATAATTTTATCCAAAATTTTGTAACATCATAAGTCATCTCAAATAATTCATCAAAATGGTTTTGATCGTGATATTAAATGATAAAGCAAATCCATGTGTCCCATACCACATGATTTACTTTACCGTTTAATTGTCTTTCTCATACGATCGAAGTTCATAAAAATAAGTAGTTTTATTTATAAAATAAACTTTTACTATGGAAAACATGAATGTTAAAATGATTTTGAAAATTATTATTATATAAATTCTTTCTACTATAAAAATATATAACATATTTTAATAGGAAAAAAATATTTGAAATTTCCGAAACCACTTTTTTTTTTAAAAAAACCATTCAATTTTTTTTTTTAGTAAACTCATGCATGAAATCACTAAAAATCTCATAAAATCAACAATTAGAAATCATACAAAACATAGCAATAGAACTTAGGGCTGCAGCTTATTTAGCTGATTCGCTCTCTTAAAACTCAAAACTTGCTAGACATTAAAGATAAAAATTGAAGAGGATTGTCATAGCTTGAAAACAGAAAAAGAATCATCCAACTTGGACTTATGAATCAAAATTTATGGCAATTTCATTTCAGGGTATAAAATTTCAACCCTTTGAATGATTAAAAATATAAACAGGGCTACGGAGTAAAAAGACAATTGACCTCGATAAATCTCAGAATTTATCAAAATATAAAATATGAAATTTGAAGATAATTTTCTTAACTTGAATTCAACAAACGAATCAACAAATTTGAAATTACAGTTCAAAAGTTATGCCCAAAACAATTCTCAGACCTAAATTCTTTGCCGCTGTCGTTTTTCTCTCCAAACAGCGACAAAGAAGCTCAAATTCGACCACACTAACATCATAAATTCACAAAACTCAAAAAATGAAAGTTGTAGCTCTATGTCTAAGCTTTTCAGAGCATCCAAAATTATTGAATTTGGACTTACGATTCAAAAATTATGTTTAAAATAATTTTCAGGTTTGAATTTACTGATATTGTCTTTCATTCTCAGGACAGCGGAAAACAAACAAAATTTCGACCAAGAAAACTTCAAAATTTTAGAAAACTCAAAACATGAAATTTATAGGTTATGATTTGAGCTTTCCGAATCATTTAAGATTATTGAATTTGGTTAAGAAACGAAAAAGTTATTGCTATATTTGTTTCAGCTTTATCAATGGACGTAAACCAAAACAATTCAAAATGCAAACAAATGGCATAAGATCAAACACTATATGATCAATAGATTCAAAAGACACATAAATAAGAAAAAACACTAATTATAGTTTAACTAGCATGTGTGAGTGTTATTACTCACGTTAACATCTCAAACAACCATGCATGCCTCAACTCATCATCAATTAAAAAAAAGCCTGCATTTTTGACCTCTGTAGCAGCAAGTATTTGACATAACAATCTACGTATTATCCTACGAATTTTTTACAGAAGATGTAGCCTTGAGTTAAGAATAATATATCCGAATTCCAGATTTTTATGATTTATCTACAATTAAATATGAATTTCCTACTAACCTGCGTTTTCAGCTGAGATCTGACCCGAAAATTTCTTGAGAGAATATAACTTTTGACCCATCAAACCTTAATCAATTGCAACAAAATTTGGTGTAGAGGTGATGAAATGTGTTGACAGAAACATATCCAAATTTGAGAATTTTTGAGATTTTATTTGATTTTTTATGATTTTAAGGACAACAAGGGTTTTCCTTATAGGATAAAAGAGGACGCCATTCTTTTTTTCTTTTATTTGCCTCCTAATATTTTCAGGAGATAAGAGATGAGTTGAACGTGAATTTTCTCCTCAAGCTTCTAGGTGGGTTATTGGATACCATTTATAACCCAAAAGCCCAATTCCATCACTTAATCAATAATTTGGTTGCTAGTGTACATATATGTAAGTAATTTGAACATAATTTACTCATGTTAACTCCTTTGCACATGAAACAAATTACAACTTTTTTATTTTTTATGAAATATACACAATAAAGCACCTATAATTTTTTATTTTAACATGTAAAAATAATATTTTTACTTTAAACCATTAATTTTAATATTATTTCGCAATATGCATATTTTTGGACAAATTCTTCATTTTTTGATATCTTTGGCTAAATAAAATTATTTCTTAGCCAAAAAAAATGCAATTAAATATTCTTTAACATTTTTAAAACAACAAAAAATATATATTTATAATCAACATTGCACTTCCTAAAAATTTACTTCTCATTCGTCATTTTATTTTGCAATAAAAGGCTAATATTTGATAAAAATTCCAATATTATCAATTTGACTCAAACTAATTATCATCTTTGTTTATCCCCATCCCAAATCACAAATAAAGTATTTGAAACTTTATTTCTCTAAAAAAAATCTTATATTTATTAATTATTCCCAAATGAACATTTTAAAATCCCAATTTATTGTCAATTAACTATATTAAATCATAATCTCCATTGTAATTCAACATAACAGGTAATCCCTGAAAATGGGTTATTAAAACATAGATTTAAAGAAACAAGATGAGATTGCTAAGTCTGAAAGCGCCACCGCGAAGCTGGCTTGCACTCGTCTCGAGCAGGAGAAAGCAGAATTAGCTAAAAAGAATGCGGGGCTTGAGGCCAAATTGCTGGAGGTTGAAACAAGGGCAATTCTTGCAGAGGGGAATGCGAGTGTAGCTTTACAACAGGTCGAGAAAGTCAATGATCAGCTTGTAGATGCTCAAAAAGAGTTGGATGAAAGTGGTGAAACTATGATTGGAATCTTTGCCCAGGTGATCCATCATCGAAATATTGCATGGCTTAAGGATTATTCAGTCCCTGATCTGGTGTATGCATGGGATCAGTTGGTCGAATGGGAAAAGCAAGAACTCAAAGTGGATTCGATCGACGAGGATAAGCTAATATAGAAATATATGAAGGGCGAGGAAACAGCACGCCTGACCGAAGGATGCAAACTTATTGTTGCTACTGTGGAGAATGAGAGACGCCAAGCCAAAGGGAAAGAAACTATCGACGGCGGTTTCTTTTCCTTTGCCCTCGGGGCTACCGACAGGGAAGGATACGATCGAGAGAATCCGGGGATTCCCGGAGCATCTTTACTTTCCCCTACTGCTGAAACAGACTTGGAGACTTCTATTGCTCAAGTCGAGATATCATCCGAAGGTATCTCCACCTTTTTACCTCAATTTGTTAGAGCTATTTCAACCTTTCGTTACAGTATTGGGCAGACAACCGAAGACTCTATTATTTCTCTTGAGTTAATACCAGTTACTTCTCATTCTATAGGTGCACAGCCAGCTATAAAGCTCGATGAGCGATAGGAAGAGATTACCAATGCAAAGTCTACTGAAGAGGCCCAGGAGAAACTGGATGAGCCCACTAGTTCAAATCCTATAAAGAGGGTTGGGGATAAGGAGGAAGTTGCCAAGAAAACTCCTGTGCCATCTAGCACTGACCCTAAAGATGGGGATATGATAGACACCTTAAAAGATGATGGCGGTAATGATGGGCAGGAGGAAGATGACGACATTGTTATGACCGGGGATTTGGGGAACGCTGACGATTTGACTTTGGCGGACATGAAAGCCAGGAAGGATATGCTTTTAAAAGCCAAAGTCGAAACAGAAGATCCTGAAACTCTCAAATCTCTCACAACAATTCCGCTGGATCAAGGTTAGTTGTCTAACTTTCGACTAGGTCGATTACTGAAGAGCTTGCTAAAAAATCTTCTATTGATCTTAGCGCTTCCGCCCCAGGGAAAAAGAAACTAAAGCGTATTTTGACTGAGGCTGAGAAAGAGGAGAAGGTAAGACTTAGGGCTGCCAAGAAAGCAAAGTCCACTCTGAAGTCCAAATGAAAAGCATCTTCATCCTTTGTTTTGTCTATTTCCTGGCTCGCTATTGTTGTAGCGAGTGCGACCCTTGTATTTCTCTGCTTAGTCTTTTTGTATGAACCTATAGTCACGTAAATAAAATAATTTGTTTCCCACTATGTTAAGTACTTGTAAATTTGTTACTTGTTCCTATCAGTGTCAGAAAGATGAACAAGCCTATGTAATAAACAACAATTTAATCACAGCTATGTTCCCCTGCAAGAGTGTATACAGGAGAAAATATCATTCGCAGAAATTTCCACTTAAATAGACGATTGATGACAGGGGATGTGATGTGTGCCCCCAATCAATCTTGAATAAAATGTCTGGCCAGGACTTATTCGGGGTTGATTAGGTTCAGCATTAAACTGCCCCAGCTCTTAGAGTAAGATTCTTTTTCATTGGTACTTATTCCTAGTACCTTTATACTCACATGTCGTGCGGTCAGGTTAGAGTGGAATCGAGGCGGTCTTTCGTCATGGTGCACCTTTACGCCTCAAGGACGTCGTCTTCCTGTCCTTTATACTCTCTCCCGACCCGTGAGAGTTAGATTTTAGGACGTCAGTTTCCCGTCCTTTTTATGTCATTATGAAAATGGTTATTCCATTTGCTCTAGTACTGATTCGAATTTTTAATGTTTTCAACTTACATTATGATAATCACATTATATACATGAAACAAAATTCAAACGGGAAAAGTAAATCAAACACAATATTTTATAGTGGTTCGGCCAAGTCATGACCTACGTCCACTTTATATTATTTTGTTTATATTACCAGACTTTTCTAGGCAAGTCATGCCTTTTTACATGGCTTATAAAACAAAAGAAAACAGTACAAATTCAAGTCAGGTATCGCCGCAAATGTTGGGCCTTCCAAGCTCTAGGAATTTCTTCACCACCAACGGTCGTTAACTTGAAAGCTCCTGTATTGAGCTTCCGTTGGATGGTATATGGTCATTCCCACTTTGAACCTAAATGAACTAGAGGTGGGAAGACTCGCTTTAGTACTAAATCTCCAGGTTCAAAGGTCCGAGGGTGAACCTTTTATCATAATAACGTGCCACTTGGCGTCGGTGTCTCGATGCACGCAAGTCCGCTTCGTCCCTTTTCCCTTCAATCATGCCCAGAGACTCGAGGAGGAGTGCTTTATTTGTCATTGGGTCATAATACGTCACCCTATGAGAGGATACTTTAAGCTCCACTGGAATTACAGATTCTGATCCAAAGGAGAGTGAAAAAGATGTGTTACCAGTCGTCATTTTGATGGTCATCCGATAGGCCCACAAAACTAGTGGCAATTCATCAACCCACATGGCCCTTGCTCATTCCAACTGCTTTTTAAGAATGGATTTAATAACTTTATTTATTGCTTTAACTTGTCTGTTCGACTGTGGGTGAGCTATGGCAGTATACCTCTTATCAATCCTATACTTCTGCCAGAAATTTCTGAATTCTGTGCTACTGAATTGGGTTCCATTGTCAGTTATAATGGTTTTCGGTATCCCAAATCGATAAATGATGTTCCTGACCACAAAGCTTATCACTTGTCTTGTCGTGATCGTGGTTAAGGGTTCGGCCTCCACCCATTTTGTGAAATAATCCACAGTCACGATAGCATATTTAGCTCTTCCTTTAGCGATTGGCAGGGTCCCGACGATGTTTAATCCCCACATAGCAAACGGCCATGGACTGACCATTGATTTAAGCTTTCTTGGAGGTGCCCTTGGAACTTTAGCAAATCTCTGGCACTTATCACAGCATTGTGAGTGATCAGCTGCATCTCTATTTACGGTAGGCCAAAAATAGCCATATCGTAATACTTTCTTCGCCAAAGTTTGACCTTCGGTGTGGTCTCCACACTCACCCTCATGTACTTCTCTCAGTACACATTTGATGTCGTCGTGTGCTATACACAGTAGTAGAGGCATAGAAAATTCCTGACGGTAAAGGACGTCATCTTGTAAAATGTACCTTATGGTTTTACGTATTACAGCTCATCTCTCGCTCTTTTTCGATGGGAGATTTCCACTCCAAAGGAAGTTCTTAATCGGTGTCATCCATGACTCCCTTTCAGGTTCAGCTTCCAGGGCTAATTCAACCTTCATTTGATCAAAGCTTGGCGATTTCAATATCTCTATTGGAACCATCTCGGGTTGTCAGAATTTGCTAACTTAACCTGTCGGTCTGCCTTTTGGTTTTCTGTTCTCGGGATATGAATTATGCTATAATGTTCCAGGTTACCTAGTAACTCCTCTACTTTTTCAAGGTAAGTAACAAGTCGGGGTCCCCTGGTTTCGAATTCCTTTTGAGCTTGGAAGAAAACTATCTTGGAGTCACAGAATATGTCCAGTGTCTTTATCCCTAGTTCCTTAGCGAGTTTCAGCCCCACAATCAGGGCCTCATATTTAGAGTCATTGTTGGTGGTAGAGAATTCCAACCGTAGGGCATAGTAAATGGATCTTCCTTCAGGAGTAGTTAAAACAACTCTGGCGCCGGACCTTCGACCATTCTTAGCCCCATTAGTATATAATTTCCATGGGCTAAGTTCTAACTTATGCTCTGAAGTGACAGTCTTGTCATCCAATGCTTCTTCCTCGGGAATTGTGAATTCTGCTATGAAATCAGCAAGGGCCTGTCCCCTTATTGATCTCCTTGGTTGAAAATTTAAATCAAATTGGCTCAACTCAATATTCCACTTAAGTAATCGTCCGGATGCTTCGGGTCGTTTTATCATTTGTCTTAGTGGCTGATCAGTGTATATGACTATTAGATGAGCTTGGAAATAATGACGGAGCTTTCGGGATGCAATCAAGAGACTATAAGCAAGTTTTTCTATTTTTGGATAATTTTGTTCTGTCAATGCTAACTTCTTACTTACGTAGTATACTAGCATTTGGTTCTTGTCTTCTTCGTGCACCAAAGCTATTTTGACAGCATGAGACGATACTGCCAAATATACGAACAGTTCTTCGTGATCCACCGGCTTCGACAATATCGGCGGTTTCTCCAACAAATTTAGCAGATTTTTGAAGGCCTCTATGCAATTAGGGATCCACTCAAAGTTTCGCTTCCCACATTTACTTAAGTCAAAGAAAGGGACACACTTGTCCATGGCTTTGAAAATGAATCTGCTCAGTGCCGCAACTTCCCCAGCCAAGCTTTGAACATCTCTAATCTTTCGTGGCTCTTCTATGTTCCTGATTGCTGCTATTTGGTCAGGATTAATTTCTATCCCTCGAGAACTCACAATGAAACCCAGAAATTTTCCTGATGCGACCCCAAATGAGCATTTTAAGGGGTTCAATTTCATCTCGTGCCTTCCTAGAATACCAAACATTTCTACCAAATCTTTCGTATGGTCGTAAGACTATATGGATTTCACGAGCATGTCGTCTACATAAACTTCCATAGTTTTTCCGATCTGATTATAGAACATTCGGTTCACCAGACGCTGATACGTGGCTCCGGCATTCTTTAGTCCGAATGACATCACCACATAACAGTATAATCCTAAGTTTGTAATAAAACTTGTATGCTCTTGATCCGGTACATGCATGGGGATCTGGTTGTATCCCGAATACGCGTCCATGAAGGAGAGAAGTTCGTGTCCAGCTGTCGAGTCCACCAATTGATCAATCTTGGGGAGTGGAAAGCTATCTTTTGGACAAGCCTTATTCAAATCGGAAAAGTCAATGCACGTTCGCCATTTCCCATTTGATTTCTTGACTAAAACGGGATTCAATATCTAGTCGGGATATGTCGAATCTCTAATGAACCCATTACTCTTTAACTTCTCCACTTTTTCCTTTAAGGCTGCTGACCTCTCCGAGCCCAACATACGTCTCTTCTGTTTAACAGGTGGATGCTTTGGGTTGATACTCAATGAGTGGCTCATAACGGAGGGTGATATCCCATACATATCAGCGTGGGTCCAGGAAAACACATCTAGATTTGCCTTAAAAAATAAATGAATTCCTTTGCCCGAAGTGGATCTAGTTGGGATCCAATCTTTAAAACCCTCGTCGAATCAACACCGTCAATGGAGATATCCACAGTTGTTTCATTGGGGGTCGCCATCCTGCCCCCAGGCTCCTCATCCTCTCTGGGATCTATATCCTCGGGCAGTTCTCTGGGAGACTCCCTCAGGATCAGCCCCCTTAATTGCTATGTTGAGTCTTCTTTTGTAGGGGAAGAAACACCTTTAGTTTCTGTGTTTAACCCCTTTAGCAACATCTTCAATTCCTCCATATAGCAGGCTCATTCGGTGGCTTGATCGCCTCTCATTACTCCCACTCCCGCTTTGGTTGGGAATTTCAACAACAGGCACCAGGGTGCGATGTAGACCCTGATCTCTGCGAGGGCCGGTCGGCCCAAAAAGGCGTTATAGGGTGAGTCGTTGTCCAAAAACTACAAACGGGGGGATTATCACTCTCCGGCGGTCTCCCTGTCCCAATGTCACTGATAATTCTACATATCCCATTGGAGCCGTCGAGTTCCCATTGAAGCCTCGTATCCATCCCCCATAAGGCTTCAAATCCTTCGCTTCGAGTTTCATTTGATCGAATGCTTTCTTAAAGAGAATATTAACTGAACTCCCATTATCCACCAATACCTTGTGAACGAAAGCAGGACCAACAGTGGTAGTGATTACCAATGGGTCCTTGGTAGGCAATTGAACTCCAATATCATCTCAATCACGAAATATAACATCATCTGACATTGTTTTCTGTTGCTTCACCAGGGTGGTATCTTCGAAGTTACTGCACTCCCCCACTTCGAGGTGCTTGGCTGCATTCACATATTGGTCCATTGCCCTGTAGCTATGGCCAGCTGGACGGTGCCCCCTACTATAGTGTTGATGACAATTCCTTTACCTTTTTGCTGAGCTATGGGTTTAGGAGCAGGCTGATTTTTACTCGGGGCTTGCCTTCCTTGCCCTCTATCTCTTGGGGCAACCTTATATCCATCTAACTTTCCTTCCCGCAGCTGTTTTTCAACAATGTCTCTTAAATGACGACACCCATTAGTAGAGTGACCGTGGGTTCCGTGAAACAGACAAAATTTTCCAGTCGCTAGTGCCTTCTCAGCGGAGTCTCTGGGAGGAGGCTTCTTATATTGCAAGACATTGTAAGTATCCAGGTAGATGTCTTCCAACATATCGTTCAACGGTGTGTAGTTTTCAAAAGTTTGGAATCGAGGCCTTTTTCCAGAGTTGTTTCCTTGGTTTCTATTTCTTTTATTGTCGTTTCCGTTCCTATTGCCATTTCCTCCGGTTTTTTGCCAACGTTTACCTCCGTTTTTTTACCAACGTTTACCTCGACCTTCCCCAAACTGTCGCCGGACTATTTCACAACAACATTACTTTGGATATCTTCTTTCGAAACTCCATCAGATTTTCTTTTTCGACTAGCGTATATTTCTTCCCACCGTAGGCAAATATTTGCCTTTTCATAGAATGCCTCCCTAGTCAGTGGCAGTTTTCCAGCTAGATATCCCCCAAATTCAGTGTTCGGATCGACCCCTTGAATTAATGCCATCAGGATGGTTGGCCCATGAGGGTCGCTTATTTTAGTAACTGCTAAGTTGAAACGGTCTAAGTATGACTTCAAGGGTTCGCCAGGGGCATGCTTAATGCTGGACAACTCAATTAAGTTTTTAGCTCCCTAGGCATGGAGCCGGAGCTGATTCATAAAACATTCACTTAGTTCCTTAAAGCTCGACATCGATCGTGGGGAAGTCGAGTAAACCACATTAATGCAACATATTCTAGATATATTGGGAAGGCCTTGCATTCCACAGCATCAGGCGCGACTGCGGCGTTCATGCCATGCATACCTCATCAAATGTTGTCCCGGATTTGTTCTTCCAACATATCGGTCCATTTGTGGCAAGTTGAATCGTCGAGGAAACTGGAAGTCCATGATATCATCGGTGAATGGAGTGTGACTACGCTCAATACCCCAATCCTCGTTGGTAAAATGACGACTATCAGCCATAATTTGGCGCATCATCGCTTCTACTTCTACGTTGGTTAGGGTAGGTTCAGGATCTACACTTCTATCTCTTCAAACATGCCTAGTGCCTACTTCAGGTGACGCCTTTTGGTTTCGGTTGGTGGCTGAATTTCCTCACCCCCTGCGGTCCCGGTCATTCATTAGACGAACGGGTTGAAGAAGCTGCCTCGGAGTGGGATTAGTGATGCTCGAATCTCTGGGAAGGACGTGTGATCCTCGCATCGATAACATCATTGATTCTCTCAAACTCGTATCGTCGGGTCCTAAAACGCGGGCCGCATCTTCATGAGATCCCAATGATCAAAAGGTCAATTTGTCCAGGTTCTCGGGCCTTTCATATGGCCTCCTTTCACATGGGCGTTCTTTGTATGAAGACGATGAATGACCCATGGTAGGATGATGAGTAGGAGAGGAAACTTTCTGTCTACGAATCTCACTTATCTCCTTGCTCATAACTTTCATGTTCTCTCTCATAAGAACACTATCACGTTTATGATCCTCTAAAGCATCTCTAGTGCTCTCAAGCATATCAAGTAAGAAAATCTCCGTGTGTAACGAGCGCAGAGGGAGTAGGATGATCACTAGTTGCCACGGTTGGTTTCGGAGCATTTGTAGGGGCTCGAGTAGAGTTTCCAGTCTCAACTGCATCTGGTTCGGATTGGTCCAAGGCTATTTGTGCAGTTCGGATCGGAGGGGAGCTACCAGCAGCATTCAGGGAGCCGGATCAGTTCGGGTTGGTGTCACCTGTTCGGTTCGGGGCTTCATGGTCAGTTTGGATCAGAGACTCCCTGCCGAATCGGTTAGCTTCTGAACTTTGTCCTCTCGATCAAGTAACGACCATAGCTTGCTGATCCTTACCCATTTCACTTTCCCGCGCATTTTGCACTTCTTTTCCTTTGGTCATAATATCCATTTTTCGAGACTTTTTTGGAGAAAACTTCAAAGGTATTGACTGTATGGACAATCTTCTTTGGATATTCAAACCCAAATAGTAAAATGGTAGCCCAAAATGCAGAGAATTCGAAGACTTCTCAGTGAAAGAACCAAAATGTTAGATCTAAAAATGGTTCTAACACCTAATTCAATGGTAATTAAAAGAGAAAAACAAAGAGAACACGCGATGTATGGTGGTTCGGCGTTAAAGAGCCTACGTCCACTTTATACTTCGTTGATTGATGATTAGAGTACAAATACAATGCTTGTCTTCACTCAATCTCACTTTAACAATAAATAATTTCGCTCAATCTTTGCTGAAATATCCTTTCAAAGTTGGTAATGATCTGAATAAAGTGATGAAATTCGGTGGTAGTGAGGGTTAAAGCCAGCAATTTGCCAAAGATCCCTTCAAATGATGCTTGCTGGTGTATTTATAGGCAGAAAATCCCACTGGAGTCGGTTTGGGTACACATGGCAGTCATCCCGTTCAGTATGGAGTTGGAAGCTTGGAGATCACGACAGCACATCTAGATCGTGAATGAACATGGGATAGTGGGTGTATAACCACTCCGCATCTTTTGGAATCGTGGAGTGTAACTGCTGTTCCAGTTGTCTTTGATTCGGATCAGAAGTGCAAATGAGGGATCTAGATCGGAGAGCTCCGAACCGATCCGGTTGCGCTTTCTTTTTACCATTTCCTGGACTGCTTACTTCGAAGTGAAAGGATTCGGTTCCGGGGTCTTCGAACCGATCCGAATGCTTGTTGCGAATTCTTCCTTCACACTTATTCATTGAACAATTTCTTTGCTTTATGTAGCCCGATCACAAAGCGGGCTAACAAGTAGTAAGAACCTTTTCGTTTAATTTACTAATTAATTTTGAACAATTTGGCATAAAATTTGAAATGTGGTCTACTCATGGATCCTTAGAGTGTGTTCTTTTTTTAATCGAAATGGGCAAATTGAAGGGGCAAATGAAAGGGACTGGGAAGTGTGCAAGTTCATGAAAGGGGAACAAATATTTTTTACGAAAGGGGAAGAATGATTGGAATATTTATCTGTTTGCGTCGGATGCTTGGACGTAGCGTCAAATGTTTCGGACGCGGCACTAACGGATAAAATTTCACCATTCATTTTGAATAAGCAGTTCTGTGAAATCCATGCCCGACGCATTGTCAGATGCGGACGTCAACGTGAACTATCTTGATTTGACAAGAATGTTACCTTAGACAACATGCATGCATGCTACAAATGTACAATCTTTTATTTACCATAATTTTCATAGTTGAAGTGTTTTAGTTATGTACACCTACACATCCACGCATTCACAGTAGCAGCTCACAGATGCTGCACCACCTTTTTTAATATATATACTCACTTGCTCCCTTTTATTTACCATATGCATGCACATTATGACTGTACAACATTTTATTTACCACAAGTTCGAAGTTGAAGTTTTTCAGTGGCATACACCCACAATTCCGCACATAAACAGCAGCTCAGCATACTGCACCACTTTTTCTTCCTTTTCTTTTTGCATTAAGCTTAACAGAGATAAAAAGCATTAATGCGGTGGAATAAAACGAGGCCAAGTACAAAAAACATGTCTAACAAATTGAAAAGTAATCGACTAAGAATCTCCAACTATTCTAAACGAGATAACTCTCAGAACATAATGAAGATGTTAGTGGAACAAATTATGCGTACAAAAATGCCCGAGCTATGTCAATATATTTAATATTGGTCAAATTATTCATTTTCAACGTATTAGTGTGTCAAACAATTTCTAGACCCGTGTCATCGGCACAGGCTATATACTAGTAATATAATAAAGGACAAATTGACATCATTAATCTGAAGTTTAACATGTCTTTCCATATTAATTGAGAGCTTGAGTTATTTTTAGTTAATCCCAAGTATTGGGGTCCGTTCCCATATTGATCTCATTTGCCTATTAACAAGTTTAGCCGGTAAACGGGCTCAATATAGGAAGACACGTGAAACTTCAGATTAATGGTGCCAATTTGTCATATTCTTAATTCTACATAACAAATTCATTTAACGTTATTTGCACATATACGTATGATTTTGGAAAAAAAGGAAGCTAAATACCATACCATTAATAGTTGATGAATCACTTTCCCAAATAATAATTCGTCCAACCAATTTATCTTCACTGGTTCTTGTTAAATCACTATAAAGCACCTCTTTCATACCATCTTCCATGAAATATACCTGATATCTACGGAAAACATAAGCAAAAAACCACAAATCATAATGACAGTTAGCAAAAAACCACAAATCATGGAGTTGCTCTTAGTAGAAATGTTAGTTTGATTTTTATTGGTCTAGGGATTGGGAAAGCGAAAAGATGAACATGTTGGAACAAAACATAATGATGATGACATCCATGCTCAGCGTAGGGAAGTTTTTTTTTCTTCATGGAACGAACCGATGCACGATTTTGACAATCGCAAAAATGCTTTAAAAAGATAAGTATTTTCTTTTTAAGGACAAATTGACACCATTAATCTAAAGTTTCACGTGTCCTCCTATTTTGGTCCCGTTTACTAGCTAAACAGGTTAATTGGTAAATGAGATCAATATGGTAAGGGACCCCTAATACTTGGGATTAACTAAAAATAACCCAAACTATGAATTAATATGGGAAGACACATGAAACTTTGGATTGATGGTGTTAGTTTGTCCTATAATAAAATTCCTAAATAGATAAACAAAAAACAAAAGGCGGTCATAATTTATTCTTCACAGTTATATCAGAAGGCTCGAATAGATCCACCTACACGAACAAATTTGCATGCATAACCTCAGTTAAGCTACCATTTAAAACCATAACTTTTTGAACTTCCCCCCATGATACCAACTCACCCATGATCTTCAGCATTTTTTACCCACTATATTTCAATTTCTTTCGATAATACTTTCTGAAATGACTTTATACTTCATTGCACTTCTGTTCCCCTTCTTCAACAAAATGATATATTTTTATTTATTGTAGATTGCGACATCGGTAAGTCATTGCTATTTGAGAAACACGATAACAATATCTAATGGGGATGCATTGATTATTGTTTATGCATTTTGCAGGTTTTCACTTCTCATTTATATTACTGAGTTTTACTAATAGTTAATTTGTATAGCCTGGTCTTAATGTTTTAGTAGTATTAGATTCGGTTCGGTACTAAAAATTAATATCCAAAACTATTACAGTAACAACACGCGTCCCGACGGACCGATTTTTTTTTTTCAAAAACCCAATCCAACGAAACCTGAGTTGGTTTGCTCAGAAAAGACAGAGACATAAAACATGTTAGAGTTCGGAAAACATCTCACAGCGGAAGGAATAAAATATAATATAGTTGAAACATAGCTTTACCTTAATAATAATACTGCTAAACCAGTATCCAAAGCTATACAGTCTCTGTCATGAACCTAACCTGCGAATGTTATGAGGAGGGGGTCAGAACATAAGTTCCGTGTGAATGAATTTAAACTACACTTCTTGAATAATCCTACATATACCGTTCAATTACATTTTCTCATTTATTAGGTTATCTGTGTTATTAACACTCAAGGCTTTCACACACACGTCGCACTCATCTACTCCCCAGTAGATTAACCTAATATAATGTATATGTAGCTACCCCAAAACTAAGGTACACCTCATGGTAACCCACTCGCACGGTCTCCTCCGTAAAACCACAGTAATATGCGCAGTCCCTCATCCTTTGTCATAGTAATGTACATATCCCTATATACATATAACAACGCTACATCCGCATAGAACCACTATCGTTGTACTACGTTAAGTGTATTGACTGCTATCCTCGAACTATTCGATCGAATTTGGTTCCATTATCAAATAATGCCCTCTAGTCTATGATACACCACTCAGAGCAAACATGGTTGTACCTAGACTATCCCACGTACGTATCATCAATCGTACTCGATGTTTCTACTGCACATAACCTCTATTTCTGCACCAGAGTTCCGTGGCAGGGCTACACCAGAAACACGGAACTCTGTCGGGAGCTTTTCTATATCTGTACGGGTCCGCCTTTAAGAGTGTCCAATGTACAGATATCCCTCGGGTCTGGTTTTTCTATGGTGGCTATGGCCCCACCTCATCCCCTCCCTCAACTAGTATAGACCGCACGAGCTAAGCGACCACCCCTAACAAGAAAACAATCTAAACATCCATATGGGGTCTCCCCGCACCCGTCCCTTGATGGAAAAGGTTAACGATCTCTAGGGGTTAGCTCTTGTCTTTTTGCATTCCTTAGGCTGCTGGTGAAAGGCGTCCGATGATCTTGCTATCGTTTGGTCTTGACCCTCCACCTCCGCCTGAGGCAACCGCCGAACCACCCTTAATGCCACCGCGTACAACATTATGAATGCCCCTACTTGTGCAGTGAAGGCCCACCCACCTGGTAGTTCCACGTAGACCCAACCTCTGTAATCCTAGCCCGAAGCTAAACCACCACAGAGGACTACCAGGAGCACCTTTAACGTCTCAGGAAGCCGCTTGCCTCCCCTTCCAGTCCGTTGGAGCCGCCAGAATAATGAACGTGCGCTCCCATCGTGCCTTATGACACCGTGATGACCTACCTAGTTGGGTTATTCATCCTATAACGTACGGACTGCTTCAAGCGCCTTAGTTTTATATGTCATTAGACTCTACGTCTAATCATTAATTAAGCGCTTGTGCCACCTCATCAGTTTTCTCATTTAACTTGGTTATTCTCATTCACATTGACTTTCTTTTTCAAGTTTACCAAGTTACCCTCGCTTATTAATTCAATTTATAACTTAATCCATTTAAGTTCACTAATAAGACTACAACATGTTATTCTCATAATCTAATAATTATCCCTCTTATGGTTATAATAATATATTCTACTTAATTTATAATTAAGTACATCTTAATTCACATATACATTGGTTGAGAGAATAACTCCCTAATTATCAACCCCGGTGACCGAAATCAACATCAGATTGACACTTAGAGAATTACTCAACTCAAACAATCTTCTGTTATGTCTTAATCCCTTTCCATTCATATAACTTATGTTATCCTCGTTTGTAGATTTATCTTTTTCCTTACAGATTAATTAATTTACATTTAAGTACAACTTACCTTATTACATAAGTTAGTTTCATTTTCCCCTATCGTTTATTATAACTTACCTTATTCCATAAGTTATAATCCCCACTTGTCCATACGAAAAGCCTACCTATTATCTTTCATTTTCTTATTCAAGTTCGTTCATAATAGGTTATTATCATCCCCCATTTTGGCATTAATTAAGATTAACTTAACCTTTCCCATTTCTTTAACAAATTTACTTAACCCCTACTCAATTCAATTGGTTCGTCACACCACTACAGATTTAGTTAGGTTAAGTATTCCAATTTAACAAATTATCCATGCTACCCATGCTACCTACTTAACCCCTTTTATTATATCCATGTCAACCTTACATATGTTGTCTTGGTTAAGTGTTCATTATTATTTATTATGACCGTAAACGCGCAAGACCTCTCACATTAGATTGCCGTCTGCGGTTGCTGGATATGTCGGGTGGTTCCGGGCACACTTCCACCACATCTGAATCTAACCTCGTGTCTTGACGCCATTATGGGTCCAATTTCCACCTAAGACCTCTCACATTAGATTACCGTTTGCAGTTGCTGGATATGCCGGGCAGTTCCGGGCAGACTTCTACCGCAAACCAAATCTAACCTCGTGCCTTAGGCATATAAGTTCTTATTATAACTTATACCCATAATTCAAATCTTGGATTATAATATATGTCAATTACCCATAAACCCCTATTCACGTTTTTGCTTATAGTCCCCTCAATAGATTATGCCTATAATCCCAATTCAACTTATAATCCCAATTTCATATTCATAATTTCAATTTGATTTATATACATAAATCCCACCATAGTTATATTCATAACCCCATTTTAAGTTATGCCCCAATATACATGTGCAACATGAAGCGCAGCAGGAGGGGTGTTGACACCCACACGTCATATATATATATATATATATATATATCTTTATTTATTTGAAATTTGATTTATCAAATTTCAAATATCCTCTTTTATTCGCGCGCAACCCTTATTTTGAATTATGTTTATCTGCATTCACCCCTTATGTGTATACTAAGCTCTTGTATGCGAACAATTATTTATTTGGTTTCCAATATAATTCTCTTAAATAAATCATATCATTTAATTTTCTTTTTAACCTTCTTTCCAATTAACCTTTTTCACACTAAACTGCTTTTTAATTGAACTGCGTTCACACTAAGCCACTTTTTAGCCATTCCCCCAAAAACAAAAATATGGCGTTGGCGGGGATTGAAATCAGAACCTCTTGTGTACAAGTCACATGTACAAACAAAATGAGCTACTAAGTCTTTTGCTAACAAGACTTAGGACAATGCTACACATTATTCTTTCCTCATTCCTTTTTGTAATGTTTTGTTATAATATTTAATTAAAGATATCTTTTTCATCTTAAATCAGATTTCTACAAATTATTAGTCTAAATTAATCAGAAAATCGCCACGAACGCAATGACGCTAATTTCGTGACCAAATTCTGCAGGCTCTTCAAATTTTCCTTTTTATTTCTTTTTAAATGTTCGCATGGATTTCTTCGCATTTCATGTATTGCATGTAATTTCTTTTATTAATTTTTTCTTACATGCAATTTTATTGTCATTATTTAATTTTTCTCTTATATATATATATATATATGCATACAATATATACATATTTCCACATTTTTAATTTCATTAAAAATGCGGGGTGTCACATTCTTCCACCCTTAAGAAATTTTGTACCCGAAATTTGATGGGGATTAAATAGATAATCCCTCGCATAATAGACATTCATCATGTGTGCATCCATTTCTTGCAAACATTGTGCACATGTGCAAAATGAAATACATCATAGTAATGTATGTATGCCTAATTTGGTACCACCTATATTTATGCAAACTTTTAAAATCTCTTCCAAAACATGATGCTCACATCCTAAATACACTTGCAGTTCTATATGAATGCAATATTTTTGAAAACCAAAATAGCTTTTTATCCAAATTTTCCCACACTTTTATAGAATAAGAGCATAGTTCATCTAATTGTTGCATCTAAAAGCCTACCAACCATCATTAAATTTCGAAATTTAGAAAAAAAATCTAATTTTCTAAATTTGATTTCTTATGTTACAGAAAGGGATAAAACGGAAAAATTCATATCTTCCATTTCTCTTTTATGTACCTTTTCTAATTGTACTCGGATTTTATGTAACTATTCTATGAATATTTCCTATTTTCTTACCCAAGCACAACTCACATAAGAAATTTTTCTTTCCTTTTTCAACTTATCTTGGATTTTTTTTTCATTTTTATTCATCTTTTCTTAAGATTTTCATTTTCTTTTCCCGTCACGTTTTGTTGCTTCACTTAATTTGTTGTTTTCTTCTTAGTTAGGTTATTTTCTTTCTTAGCTTATCTTTCCATTAAGTCTTTCCATCTTCCAACATCCTACACAGCTACTACCAAGGGCCAAGAATCATAAGACTGTTTCACTAAAGAAAAGTCCAACCACAACTCTCAACACTTACTTTCCCTTCCACTATCTAGTAGTCACTACTAATCCTTGCTGTGTATTACTAGCCTACATTTTTTTCAAGCAACAACTCTAGGCCTCACAATGCTTATGCATTCTACAGGAATTTTTCCACTATTCCAAGATGGTCCTTGTTATTTACTTCATAGCCTCAAACTTCTTCTCGTTCTTTCTAGGCACTAATCCTTACCTACTCCATTCTTTTCAAAACATGGTTTGGCCCCTTTTTTTTCATAACATTTTTCTTCCAAAAATTAGAAGTGTTAAAACTTTATTCTCTTCTCTAAAACTTACTTTTGCCAAACCATAAACATGTCACAAAAAAAGAAAAATGCAAAAACATTTTTTTTTCAAATCGCAAAACCTGAGTAGCAAGGACAACTATAGGGTTACATTGTTTCTACCTACAATGTTAATTTTGGCTACTTTCTACAAGGTGCGAACGTCTACTCTATTATTACTCTCTACAACTTATTTTGTCCACTCAAAAAAAATTCTTTTTAAAACAATAAACAAAATTTATTGTTAACAGAATAGAGATTTCAAGACTTTCTTTCACAAAATGCAACATTTTGTATGCTTTACTTTTTAATCCTTTCATATATTAAAATATGAAAACTAGTGAGCTATACATGCTCTATAATGAACACTTTTTCATGAGAGAATTCTTTTAAAACAAGAAATTATTAATTTACAAAGTATACCCCACTTTACTTTAAAACCCAATATGCATTTTTACAAATATGTTTCTAACATATCTCTTTCAAACATCAAAAATATTTTCAAGATTAAAACTTGAAAACACCATAGACTCCTTTGCCAAAACTTTTACAATTTCAAAAAGTTAGTCATTTGGGTTAGACTCAAAGTGGGTCGCCAACTCAATTAGGCTTTCCTAGACACTTTCCCCAAGTCAATTCTCTCAACCATATATATTCCTAATCCATTCTCCACTTTTTAACCTTTCTCTATTTTACAAGATTTCACTTATAAACCCACTAATTTGAAATACTAACATTTCAGTTACTATTGTATGGAATTCGCCTTTCTCTAAATCATATTGTACAATTTCCACCTAAACCACCTAAGGGTCTCAAGATTCCTATGTTCATTTCTTTAGTGTACAAAACCGATATCCCAATTTCTTTCCACATTTTTCTCTTTCTATCTAGTGGCTCTCTTATGGATCTAGATTTATATATAATATATTTATATTTTTTAAAAAATACAAATACGCTCACTCATTATCTATATAGGAATCCTAACCGAAGCTCTAATACCAGATGTAACAACCCGCATTCCGACGGACCGATTTATTTTTCAAAACCCCAATCCATCGAAACACGAGTTCGTTTGCTCTGGTATCCTGCAGAAAAGACAGAGACATAAAACATGTCAGCGCTCGGAAAACATCTCACAGCGGAAGGAATAAAATATAATGTAGTTGAAACATAGCTTTACCTTAATAATAATACCGCCAGACCAGTATTCAAAGCTATACAGTCTCTGTCATGAACCTAACCTGCGAATGTTATGAGGAGGGGGTCCGAACCTAAGTTCTGTTTGAATGAATTTAAACAACACTTCTTGAATAATCCTACATATACTGTTCAATTACATTTTCTCATTTATTAGGTTATTTGTGTTATTAACACTTAAGGCTTTCACACACACGTCGCACTCATCTACTCCCTAGTAGATTAACCTAATATAATGTATATGTAGCTACCCCTAAACGGAGGTACACCCCGTCGTACCCCACTTGCACGGTCTCCTCCGTAACACCACAATAATATGCGCAGTTCCTCATCCTATGCCATAGTAATGTACATATATCTATATACATATAACAATGCTACATCCGCATAGAACCACTATCGTTGTACTACGTTAAGTGTACTGACTGTTATCCTCGAACTACTCGATCGAATTTGGTTTCATCATCGAATAATGCCCTCTGGTCTACGATACACCACCGAGAGCAGACATGGTTGTACCTAGACTTTTCCACGTACGTATCATCAATCGTACCCGATGTTTCACCTTCACATAACCTCTACTTGTGCACCCGAGTTCCATAGCAGGGCTACACCAGAAAAATGGAACTCGGTTGGGAGCTTTTCTATATATGTACGGGCCCGCCTCTAAGAGTGTCCAATGTCTGGTTTTTCTATGGTGGCTATGGCCCTACCTCAGCCCCTCCCTTAACTAGTAAAGACCACACGAGCTAAGCGACCACCCCTAACAAGCAAACAATCTAAACATCCATGTGGGGTCTCCCCGCACCCGTCCCTTGATAGCAAAGGTTAACGATCTCTAGGGGTTAGGTCTTGTCTTTTCGCATTCCTTAGGCTGCTGGTGACAGGCATCCGACGATCTTGCTATCGTTTGGTCTTGACCCTCCACCTCCGCCTGAGGCAACCGCCGAACCACCCTTAACACCACCGCGTACAACATTCTGACTGCCCCCCTACTTGTGCAGTCAAGGCCCACCCACCTGGTAGTTCCGCGCAGACCCAACCTCTCTAATCCTAGCCCGAAGCTAAACCACCACAGAGGACTACCAGGAGCACTTTAAACATCTCAGGAAGCTGCCTGCCTCTCATTCCAGTCCGTTGGAGCTGCCAGAATAATGAACGTGCGCTCCCCTCATGCCTTATGACACCGTGATGATCTACCTCATTGGGCTATTCATCCTATAATGTACATACTGCTTCAAGCGCCTTAGTTTTATATGTCATTAGACCCTACGTCTAATCATTAATTAAGCGCTTTTTCCACCTCATCAATTTTATCATTTAACTTGGTTATTCTCATTCACATTGACTTTCCTTTTCAAGTTTACCAAGTTACCCTCGCTTATTAATTAAATTTATAACTTAATCCATTCAAGTTCATTAATAAGCCTACAACATGTTATTCTCATAATCTAATAATTATCCCCCTTATGGCTATAATAACATGTTCTACTTAATTTATAATTAAGTACATCTTAATTCACATATACATTGGTTAAGATAATAACTCACTAAGTATCAAGCCCGAAGACCGAAATCAACATCAGATTGACACTCAGAGAATTACTCAACTCAACCAATCTTCTGTTATGTCTTAATCCCTTTCCATTCATATAACTTACGTTATCCTCGTTTGTAGATTTATCTTTTTCCTTACAGATTACTTAATTTACAATTAAGTACAACTTACCTTATTACATAAGTTATTTCATTTTCACCTATCGTTTATTATAACTTACCTTATTCCATAAGTTATAATCCTCACTTTTCCCTTGGAAAAGCCTACCTATTATCTTTCATTTTCTTATTCAAGTTCATTCATAATAGGTTATTATCATCCCCCATTTTGGCATTAATTAAGATTAACTTAACCTTTCCCATTTCTTTAACAAATATACTTAACCCCTACTCAATTCAACTAGTTCGTCACACCACTATAGATTTAATTAGGCTAAGTATTCAAATTTAACAAATTATCCATGCTACCCATGTTACCCACTTAACCCCTTTTATTATATCCATGTCAACCTTACATATGCCGTCTTGGTTAAGTGTTCATTATTATTTATTATGTCCGTAAACGCGCAAGACCTCTCACATTAGATTGCCGTTTGCGGTTGCTGGATATACCGGGCGGTTCCGGACAAACTTCTACCGCATCTGAATCTAACCTCGTGTCTTGACACTATTACGGGTCCAATTTCCACCTAAGACCTCTTACATTAGATTACCGTTTGCAGTTGCTGGATATCCCGGGCGGTTCTAGGCAGACTTCTACCGCAAACCAAATCTAACCTTGAGTCTTAGGCATATAAGTTCTTATTATAACTTATACCCATAATTCAAATCTTGGATTATAATACCCATAAACCCCTAATTCATGTTTTTGCTTATAATCCCCTCAATAGATTATGCCTATAATACCAATTCAACTTATAATCCCAATTTCATATTCATAATTCCAGTTTGATTTATATACATAAATCCCACCATAGTTATATTCATAACTCCATTTTAAGTTATGCCCAAACCTCCCAACCCCATGTTATACCCAAATCAACATTTTCCCCTTTTTTTATTCCCAATACCGTTCAATTGCATAAATCCACAATAGACATAGGTTCGAAGATAGCCTAGCTATAAAAGTAAAAAGGGAAGAATAAAAGGAGGAAATCGAGCAATAACTAATCATAATTAAGCATATGATAACAATATTAGGCATAAGTGAACTTAATCAGATTTGCTCTTTCAATAGGTTTTTTATTCGTGTAAACGGGGAATGACGAACGATAGATCATTTATTATACAAAAAATGTAATTTAAATCCACTCACTTGTATGCTTTTCCGATTCTAGATCTGATCCATGGTTTTCTCCTTTTTTGTGCAGCATAGATCTAGACATCTGGATTCTTTTCTTTTATTTTGGAGTAGAGAAATCCTAGATCTATCTTTTTATTTTAAGAAGAGATTTGGAGAGGAAGAGAAGAGATTAGATCTAATAATTGCTTGGGGAAGGAGAAGAATAAGTTTGGCGGCAGAACTTTGGCGTCGCCTAAGAAATTGTGAGGATGAAGTAACCCTCACTACCTTATTTATAGGCATGCAAAACTAATCTAGTCCTTTAGATTTAATTTAAAACCCCATCCAAGCTAACCACGTCATCCAACCAATAGGAAATAGCCATGTTGCGAAAAAATAAACATTAACCAATAAAAACGCTCCATGTGTGCAAAATGATGCGCAACAGCAGGTTAACCAATTAAAATGCGCCATGTGTGCAACATGATGCGCAACAACAGGGGTGTTGACGCCCACACGTCATATATAGACACACACACACATTTATTTCTTTATTTATTTGAAATTTGATTTATCAAATTTCAAATATCCTATTTTGTTCGCGCGCAACCCTTATTTTTTTTTTGAGTAACACGTGGAACCTTAAGAACACAGCATACATTGACGCTCACTTAAGTAAACCCCGCGCCGTGTGTCTACCCCGCTTTTGTATAGGCATCGCACACGGATGCGTAACGTCCTAGCCCCCCAAGTGGTTCACAGCGGGATTCGAACCTGCCCGCACACAGTGCTTAGATCCCCATCTCGCGCAACCCTTATTTTGAATTATGTTTATCATCATTCACCCCTTATGCATATACTAAGCTCTTGTATGCGAACAATTATTTATTTGGTTTCCAATATAATTCTCTTAAATAAACCATATCATTTATTTTTAACCTTCTTTCCAATTAACCATTTTCACACTAAACCGCTTTTTAATTGAACTGCGTTCACACTAAGCTACTTTTTAGCCATTCCCCCTAAAACAAAAATATGGTGTTGACGGGGATTGAACTCAAAACCTCTTGTGTACAAGTCACATGTACTAACCAAATGAGCTACTAAGTCTTTTACTAACAAGACTTAGGACAATGCTACACATTATTCTTTCTTGATTCCTCTTTTTCTTGTTTTATTACAATATTTAATTAAAGATATCTTTTTCATCTTAAATCAGATTTCTACAAACTATAAGTCTAAATTGATCAGAAGATCGCCACGAACGCAATGACGCTAATTTCGTGACCAAATTCTGGAGGCTCTTCATATTCTCCTTTTTATTTCTTTTTAAATGTTCGCATGCATTTCTTCGCATTTCATGTATTGCATGTAATTTCTTTTATTAATCTTTTTCTTCATTTCACTACATTAATTTATTACATGCAATTTTATTGTCATTATTTAATTTTTCTCTTAAATATATCTATGCATACAATATATATATATATATATACATATTTTCACATTTTTAATTTCATTAAAAATGCGGGGTGTTACAATTACCATACCAAAATATATGGTAATGGAAAAATCGTACCATTACCAACCAAAGTAATTGGTAAACCGATAATTCGATTTTTGGTTGGTAATGGTTGGTACAGATCGGTAATGCTTTTTACCGTTTTCAAGTTTGATATCTATTTATTTACAAGTTTCCATGCTAAAAGAGTAAGTACTAAGATAATGGTTGCCAAAAGTACAATAAGATAAAATTTCAAAATAGTTGGAAAGCTCTTTTTGGAACTAGTTTATCATTACCTAATAGTGGTAAACACTGAACATTAGTGCAACACTCTATATATATTCAAGGTTCCAAATTTTAAAATAAGGTTAGATTACTGGCTCACACTTTGTTGACAACTTTTGTCCTAATTTTTGTTTTTGCAAAATGGTAAATCACAATGGGCAAGAAGAAAAAGTCAAGAGATGTAACATCCTGTATTTTCCGGCATTATGTATTGGTGCTTTGCATTCGTATGTACCCTGACAATTATCAATATTATCTTAGCAAATAAGGACTTATAAGATCCCCGTCATCTGATAAACTAATTGGTTTGATAACACATGGCAAGCTTATGTGTATTGTTGGTATGTGACAACCTCATGCACATTGTCACTTGAAGCTTAAATCCTCTTCATTTAGTAGAAACCAACATATGCTATTGACAACATGCGACATCAATAGGATATGGCACTAATGTTATATAGCATGACACAACTATCATATGGCTCTTTTATTACACTAATAGCTTATCTCAAATTGTTATTAACATCATTTCTTCCCTGATGTTATGCAAAATCATTTATTTTATTTAAATTTTGACCTAAATTCTTGCTTAGATGAAGTATAACGTACATTGATGATATGCAACATATCTTAAGGTATGTCATGGTCTCCAAATGTTTGACATCATCTATTATTTGTAGACTTCATGTGCAATATCTCTTTCATTGTCAAAATTTAATATTAGATGATGGAGCTTCTCTTAGGATTCAACATCCCTCCTTTTATTTAGGTATTGGAATGTTTGTTCAACGGCCTGAAAATTCCTACCTTTCGAGTTGACTATAAACCACACAAGTCCGATCCGAATGGAAAAAATCCCCGAGACATTAACTTTCGGCGTACAACATATCAGACAGAAACAAAGGACTTTCCATTAATATCTTTTAATATTACATCAGAGTACAAGATTATTAAAGTATATCGCAAATATCAGAGAATAACAAATACAACATAATACACAATGAAATATAAATACATTCAGCGGAAGACTATCAAATGCTATCGATACAGCTTTAGCTTCAATCCCCATAATCTTGCTCAATAAATTTGTAAAAAAAACACTACCCGGTTTCCCATGGAAATAAGGGCACTCGAGTTTGCAAGGAGAAAATAAACTTTGAGTCAATCATGGGACTAGTGTGAGAACTAAAGCAGTTATTCTTAACTTTATTTAAAAGTAAGGTATATCAGGACACCACACCATATAACAAGGAACGGGTTTCCTCCACATGAATACCAACCACAGAACTCAAGACTAAAATGGTTTCATCTTCATATTTGGATTTATAAATCAAATAAACTACAAATCTTTTCATAATCCATTCATATTTAGATTTATAAATCAAATGTAGTCAACTACATCTATTTTCAAAACCATTATTTTGAAAATAATCTCTTCGAACTTAAAATCCCCATTTCATTTCAGATCACTGAAATACTATAGATATTTTGTTTTTCATATCAAATCGTACTTTACTTCGGGATTTCAAAACAAATCATTTTGGAAATCTCTAATATTTATAATACAACATATCTAAACATATGCAACTAGATCGAGAGGTTTCTCTCGACAACAAGGCAACTGGGTCTCGGCCTTCACATTTCGATAATCATTCTATGTATGTCCCTCTCTAACCAGAGGAGTCCCATACTATATGTCCCTCAATAATAAGAGAGTCCCATACTAATTCGCCCAGGTTTTTAGTCACAAATTACCCGAATCATAGGTAACACATCAAATCATTTCTATCTCGAAGTGATAAATCGTTTCAATATAATAAGAACAACTGCTTTCAAATCATAGTTCTATTTCTTTCTAAATCATTTAAACATTGGGGTTTAAGCCGTCAAAATTCTCTTCGTTTATAAACCATTTATCACTTTCAAAATATTTATTTTTAATTATTCTCCACTTCTTAAAATCAGACATTTCATTTCATATTTTTTATAAAATCATCTTTCAAAATCTTTCATTTATGTTCCCATTTATAATTAAATGAATCTAATAATATTGCTAAGTCAACAGCGTAACAAAAATTACTACGAATGGGCTTATATCGGCTAATTTAGTCAGAACTACTTTCATATCATTCGAAAATTCACTTTACCACTTTCAAACTATTTATTATGATTTATGATAATTTATCCCTATTTTTAGTAATAAAAAAATAGTCCATTTCAGCAAAATCCAGTAACGGGTCAATAACGGCACTAGTGCTTTTTTATTCAAGTTTGATTTTGACTTATCTCAAAATCTGATCATTGTATTTTAAAGCTTTTCATATCATTTGAAATCTCTTTTCATTTTGGACTCAACATTTTTCTTTCCAGGAAGATCCAATGGTCAGATCTTCCAGTATGTCAGTTTGAAGTCAATGGTCGATATTCGCAGACTACCGCTGTGCAACGAGTTCTATTCAGAACAAACTTCGATTTAAAAAAATTTGATGTGAATTCCATTTCAAACAATTTAGTAACGATATACCACATGTTAACAACCAATATCACATCCAATCCACCTTTCGTGGTATATACCATATAAGCCTTAAAGCATTAACACTTATGCGACTTTGTCAATCAATAGATTAACCGCAATATACAATTAACCATAAACATTGCACTCAATACCAATTGGAGTTCATATCAATATCCAACAACTAGAATTTAGTATAATTTCTATTCAATAACCATTTAATGTTCAAACTATCCAATGTCAACACAATTACTTCTAAGTGTTCTATACTCAAGTAACTACACATACTTCGCTTAAAAATCATATCTTTCTCATATTAAACATCGTTAGACCATATTATAAACCCATATCATCAATCAAAAGTCAATATATAACTCAAACGATTTCACACACAATAACTAATATAAACTAGCCCTTGTTATCCTTTAAAAGCTCTCATCTTGCATTCCACTCCGCCTAACTTCAGTCGAAGGCGTTTTAACTATTCCAGACGATTTCGGCAGTCTTTTGGTGCCACTGGGTTTTTTTGAAAACCAAACGGAGGGAGGTTTGACGCTACGAGTTTATAAACTAACGGTCGAATAAATGGCCATTGTTTTTTGATTTTTGGAGCAAACGATTAAGGGTTTTGAGGTGCTAGGGACTTGGGTGGGAAGTGGGGGACCCACAGGGGCTGACTTGGTCGGAGATGGGGCACTGGGTCACATGCATGGCCAGAGAAGGTGGAGGTGGGATGGTTTAGGGTGAAGGGGGCTAAAGGAGGAGGTTTTAAGGGTTAAAATGGGGTTTTAAGGATATTTAGAGGTGTTTAGGGCTAGTAGGTTCCATGGGGAGGAGGGGTAGGGGCTGGTGACAACATGGGAAGCGGGGGAGGAGGCGGAGATGGTTGGTTGGGGTGGCAGCTTGGAGCAAGAAAGAAGGGGAGGGGAGGAACAAATGAAAAGAGAGAAGGTAATGTGAAAATGGAAGAGAGGGAGTCTCTTATTTATAGGAATTTGAAGTGGACATGGATTGGTGAGGTGTTGGCCTTCTACGGAAAAGAATAAAGCACACCATGCATGCCTCTTTGCTTGACAACTCAAGGAAAACACACATTTGAGATAGCTAGTTTAGGTGTGAACGCATAACTTAGGGTACGTGTGGTCGATTATACGTTACCTATCCGTACAAATACATACTGATTCCATTTCCTACAAAAGTTGGAACCCCAACATATTTTGGTTACGGTTCCAATGGAACTAGTTTCGTCATATTCTGAGTCCGTTTGCTCAAAATTTGCTCGTTCGAGCTTAGTCCGAGTTCAAATTATTAATCAGTCTATATTTAAATTACGCACAACCACATACTAACTCCGTTTGACGCAAAACTTGAAACTCTACCATATTTTGACGTTTTAGATCCAATAAAATTGATTTCATCAAATTTCGAGATCATTTGCAAAATTTCTTTTTCTAGGCTATTAAAAATATATCGAATTTTAGTGTAGTTAACTTTTAAATCAATTTAAAAGTTCACTAACATTATCTTAACCATTTGTAAGTCGTTTTTCAAACACTATCTCAAAATTTATAACCTCGGTGAATAGTGTCAAATTCTTATCTTTAACAAAAATTGTTTAAGCTGATAAGTTGATAGAAATGATTTAAATAACTTATCTGATCATTATACCTTTTGAATTCATATTTAAAAATGAGTGTATGTATCTAGACTGTGCGCAGTTATTTTAAATACTTAAAAACTCGAATTTCAAAATTTTAGATTGGTTCCCAAATTTCAGGCCGTTACAGTTTGGCTGCTCTTGCCTTTTATTTAGGCATTGAAATGTCCGTCCATATAATTATAAAAATAATAATTATATTTTTCTTACAAGTGGTGAATATATTTGCCATATTGTTGATTGATTTGTGGGATATTCAAATTTATATGATTCCTTCTGTATTGTATTTCCTTTAGAAATACGAAAAGAATATTGAAATGTGTAGTTGCCAAATGGCATTTGCAACTTGTGTCAGTACTATCCAAAAGTAAGGGTGTCAAATGGGTCATGTAGGGTTATATGAGCGAGCAAAATTTGATCCAATCCATTTACAATCCATTTATTTTGACCCATTTAACATAAAGACTTACCAGACCCAACCCATCTATTATGTGGCTTACCCATTTGATCCATCTAAATGTATTCTGTTATTTTTTAAGTACAACCATTAGTCACCTTTGGAAATTATAACATTCGTGTTAAAGACGAAGTATCTGAGTGTTCCATACTGCCTGTAATTTAGGTAGGATTTCATCAGTCGAAGCCCTTCCCAAATCCAAGCCAGTATGAAGAAGTTACTACAATTCAAAATAAAAATAAAAATAACGACTTCGTATGTCGGCAGAATTCAAATATGAGAATGTAATTTGTTATTTTCTAAGTAAATGCATTATACACCTTAGAGAGCTACAACGCACGCACGTTTACAATACGAAGTCCGAGTGTTTCAAACGGTCTGTAATTTAGGTAGGAGTTCATTGGTCGATGCCTAGCCCGATTGCAAACTAGTATGAAGAAATTATTGCAGTTTAAACAAACAAAATAGTGACTATGTATGTAGGCAAAGTTCAAATATTATCAAGTGTCAACCTCATTGCTGCTTCATGACGCATTCGTCATGGATTCTAGAGAGGTTTACAACATTGTCTGAGTCAAAAATTACAATATGTATATTTTAAAATTGGTGTTAAGGATGTATTATGTTTTATTATATGACAGTAGGTGTTTACTTGTGGGGACAATTCATCTTACTGTTATAGGAATAGAGAGGCTGGATGAGTTATTTTCGGGCCTATGCATATTAAAGCATTGAAGGGAATTCCATGCAAAAAGGTGTGTTTTAACTTTGTCTAATACGAATAGCTACATTTAACACTATTTATGCTGATGATGGTTGTATTAATGTTAGTTGTAACAATATTCTATCATTATGTTGGTTCATATTTCAATTTGCTATTGTGCCGGTTGCCCATTCTTCTGAAATTTTAGGTTAAAGCGGAAGGCGCTAAACTCACAAGGTTAGTTTAATGTATATAAATGTTTAGTATATTTTCATGATTATTGTACTGGACGTTAGTTTAGATTTATATCTACTTTATGTTTTGTAACTTCATGTACTACAAAAGTTTACTATAACTTTGGTTGGCATCATACTTTGTAAAACTTACAAGTTGTTATAATATATGTGTTTTAAATTGAGTATTGAGAAACACAAGTAGTATTTTTGTTTGAATTATTTGAAGAAAAGTTTGAACATGAAAAGATCAGTATGTTATATATTTTTTCTAAATTAAGTATTGTAATCTAATTGATGTGTTAACTTTTGTATAAAATGGTTGTACTTTGTTATCTTGCAGATTTTTGATTTTGTGCTTATATATAGACAGGAAATTTTCAAAAATTTTGCATGTTATATGATAAAAGGCAACAATTTTTTTAATAAAATCCACCTTGGGCTTAGAGAACCGATTCCTTGGACTTGCTGTGACTGGCAGCTTCTGTTTCTTAAAAAGGCCCACTGGTCATTTTGTTGATGGTCGACTCTACATCAACTTCATTTGTACGTGACCAAAAAAGAAAAATTAAAGATTCTGAGTTTGATTCTCCTAGGCATGTTATAAGGTTTAGTTAAACGGTTATATTAAATGTGTTAGGTGAAAATTGAAGATGGGGTACATGACTACATACTAGAATCTTTAGGTTTAGACTACTGGCAGGGAGTAAACTTTGCAGTAGCAGGAGAAGGCACAGAGTCAAATGGAGTTCCTTTCGTTTTATTCACTCAAGTAAACCAATTACTGCACTTCAGAATCGTGGACTCATGACTCAAGGTTAACTATTACTATGACAATTTCTTGATTTAACAGATCATTAGTAATGCGAATGAAGGACATTTGATATGAGTCAGGTAAAGAAGCAATGATAAGCGAGATGCAGTTCAAGAATGCTTTGTATTCAATATATATAGGGCAAAATGATTCAGCATTGCATTCATCTTAAATCTGACCTATGCACCACCTTCATTTGGCACACCAGGTTGGGATTTTGGCTTCAGTTTTACTTGCATGTGTTGGCTACATAATGGGAGAGGTAAACAAGTTTGTTTCCATTTACACATAGGTTTGCTATCAAGGAATAAGATTATAACGAATTATCAACCTTCACCGAGTCTTGTTTTTGAGAAACTGAGGCATTCGTCTTAAGAGTTTCATAGGCATTTAGCTCAACATTTTGCATTGTTTACCTTGAAATATCTGTGACAAAATCTGAAGCATTTTTTTAATCGCTAATTGCTCTATTGGTTTATTATAGGTAAACGAAGAGGTACAAAGAAGCAACAAGACAGTGAAATTCATTTTGGTGTAGTAAGAAAATGATGTTTTTTTGGGTTTGGGCATTCCTTCATTATCTGGTGTATGCTTGTTGTTAAAACTTGATGTGTAGATGTAGTGAAAACATAGTTTATAGAACTGTATGAACTTTATTTTTAAATATGTGAGCACTTAGATGTAATCAATATATTTATGAACTGTATGAACTTGATATTCTAGTAGAATAATGTATTTTTTTTTTAAAAAAAAAAATTGATATGCTAATGGCCGTATCAAATTGACAAAGACGCCAAAATTTGATACGGCTCATAGCATTGCCAAATCAAATTAGATACGACCATAAACACTGCCTAATTGGCATTTCCGGTGTAGTGTACGCTAGCATTGAAACAGAAACCCGATAGTGTACTCTATTCATTTGGATGTGTGGCAGGCTACAACAATGCGGCTAAACTTTCAATGCAGGGCTTGGTGAACTTTGCCATGAACTTTACTCCATTTACAAAGATGCTAAGATTGTTTGCACTGATAAAACAATGTATGAAATACAAAGTCGTATGGATGATGTTTATGAAATATTGTGTAATAATTTGTGTATTGTTGTTTGTGAAAATTAGTTACATTAATATGCGGATAAGAAATGTTTAAATGTTTATTTATGTGTGTGTGTATATATATATATACGAAAAAGATAAAATGATGACAAATAAAATTTTAAAATTAATAATATAGGCAATAGCATCAAAAACGCTATTGAATAACAAACGCTATAAAAACAGACATTGGGAATGTTATATATAACTAAATAACTACTATAGAAATTCGTAAGAAACACTAACAATTATGTGAACAAACGCTATAGAAATATCACTGTATACGCTATAAAACACAAATAAAATGCTATATAGACATACATACAAACACTATAGGAAGTGAGTATCAAATAGTATCATATAGCATTTTTGTTTAATAGCAAACAAAAACGTTATACAAAATTCATTTTTATAGCGTTTATCTGTGCTATTTAATGTAGAAGATCTAACATAACATGTCGTTACATGGCGTTCTTTGAAACTCTATATTAGAATATAATAGCATTTCTCAAATGCTATAAAAGCCTCATTTTTTATAGTGAATTTACCCATATAGTCTGTAATTTCCGTGTAAGAGATATTTATCACTCACCTAATCCCAATTCAATGTAAATTCGATGAGACCATATGTGGATAGCGTTGTTAATCTTCTAATTTGATGCAATTTGATGTGATCTAATCTTCCTTGATGATTATATATCTTCTAGATGCAATCTACGATGAATATGAATGAAAAGAATGAAGAATTAGAGTTTTAGGTTGAACCGGAGAATCACAGATGCCCAACCTAATGCCTAGAATGAAGAGGGAAACCTTTATTCTCTCCCCAAGTCCTCATATTTATATCTGCAGGTCAATAGCCTAATGAGCTTGGCTAATTAACCCATTAGTTGCTAACCAGTCTGCCTAACAGCAGCTGAAACTTAAGATAGTGTTTCCTCCCAAATCGCTAAACCAAATCCTTCATATGACCACTCTACGAAATCATAAACCACCATTTCAATCCAATCAGACCGACTCTTACACCTAATTCGGTCCCTATCAAAAGTTATAGCCCAAAAAGTAAATGAAAGTGTAAAATGATCATACTTAAATTCGGTAAAAATCAGGGACATGTCTCACACCCCTATGAACAACATATAAAAATATGAGAATGATCCGACCACCAAGGAATAAAATATAATTATTTAATGATCGGTCGATACGTAAAATACGGGTCATTACATCTCGCCCCACTTAGGAATTTCGCCCTCGAAATTCCAAGAAAACATAAGCAAACGTAGCTTCCAGCATGCCTATCATCCACGAGCAATCAATCTATCACCCAATCTAGCATACAACAATCCATGCAATCGAAATCTTATCCTAGCATGCGGAATTTTTATAATGCAAGTACAATGGCACAAGTAAGATACGATATATGGGAAATACCGCTTAAAGAGCTCTTGATGGGTCGACTTCATTCTCTCTTCCGTTTCCCATGTGCAATCGTCATCATTCTCGCCCCATTATACCTTGACTAGCATAATAACGTTCCTCCTAAGTTGTTTCATGTCATTACCCATGACACAAGTGACTTACGAGGTCTAGAAACTTTAGGGTCGACCTCTAAATATTCAAACTGATCAGGAATACCACAACATTCTAGTTATGCATAAACTTTTATAGGAATGATACATGAAACACATTATGCATACTTGCCATCTTCTTAGGAATACCAAGCTTTGTTGGGCCGTTTCTGATTATCGAGCATGTCGGCAAGCTAGAATGATCTCAATATTATCCATCGTTTCTGTTATTATTTCAGTCCCAAGTACCAACTTCTTGCCAGTTTCCGATCAACAAGATGGAGAACTACACGGTCTACCGTATAAAGTCTCATACGGTGCCATTCCAATACTCAATTGGTAGCTGTTATTATAAGCAAACATGACTAAATGCAGATGGATTTCCCATGATCCTCCAAAATCCAATACACAAGTTGTAAGAAGATCCTCAAATACTCGATTAACCCTTTCAGTCTGACTATCTGTCTACGGGATGGTGAGTCATACTCATACATAGATCGGTTCCCAATATCTCTTGCAAGCTTTTCCAGAATCCACTAGTGGATAACGAATCTCGATCACTAATAATACTCTTAGGAATCCTATGGAACCAAACTATCCATTTAAGATATAACTCAGCAAACTTCAATGTCGTCCTAGTCGATCTAACAGGAATAAACCTTGCACTTTTAGTCAGGCGATCCACGATGACCCATACACTATCTTTTCCCGCCTTATCCTAGGTAATCCCTCGACACTTGCTTCCAGTTCCACGTAGAAACTTCTAATGGCTATAGCAATCCACTCAGCTTCTTCTATTCAGCTTTTACTAGCTAGCAGTTCATACCATATAAATTTCCCGACATCCATTTTCATACCTTCCCAATTGTAGACTCGCTTCATATCTCAATACATCTTATTTCCGCCAGGATGAATCGTCAGTCGGGAGTGATGAAATTCCCTTAGAACCTCATCCCTTAATCCATCTATATTGAGAACAACTAGTCTTCCATTCTTATGAAGCCTACCATCTCGATTGACATCGAAATCCTTAACATCCTTGGGTTCTACTCTAATCTCTAACCTTCTAATGATTTCCATAAGTTTATCACCCCGCTTCGGGCTTTCGCCAATCCTTTCTATGAGAGTTAGTCTAATCAATAATCTTCCTGACGTCTCGGGTTCTAACTCACAATGTAGTCTAAAATCAAATTCAGCCAAATACTCGAGATGTTTCCATGCCGAAAACATGGCACCTAAACTCGTAGGTCTTTGACTTAATGTGTTAGCCACTACATTACCATTTCCTGGAGTATAGGCTATTCTGAAACTATATGATGCTAGAAACTCTAACCATCGCTATTGCCGAAGATTCAAATTCTTCTAGGAGAAAAGATACTTCAACTACTTATGATCCGTAAATAACTCAAAATTAACTCCCAACAAATAATGCCTCCAAATCTTCAGAGCAAACATAATTGCCGCTAACTCTAAATCGCGAGTTGGGTAATTCCTTTTATGTGGCTTTAGTTGTCGACTCGCATAAGCCACAACCCCATCCTTCTGCATTAACACCGCTCTAAGTCCAGTGCCCCATGCATTGGTGTATACTATCATCCCTTCATTCCCACTCAGAATAGTCAGTACAGGAGCACTCGTCGATCTTTCTTTCAAAATTCCGAAGGCTTGCTCACACTTTGCATCCCATGCGAAGACTTGATTCTTCTTCGTTAATCCGATTAACAGTGAAGCTATATTAGAGAAATCCTTGATAAATCATCGATAATATCCAGCTAAACCAAGGAAACTCCAAACATCCGTCGCATACTTGGGTCGATTCCAATTCTGAATTGCTACCACTTTAGCGGGATCCACCGCTATTCCTTGTCCTGACACAACGTGACCCAAAAATATCACTTATTTCTTTCAGAAGTGACACTTTGAAATTTTATTCCTCAAGTGATGTTTCCATAAAATTTCCAAATAATCCTCATGTGTGTTTTATGTTTTTCCTCAATCCTGGAATAAACCAATATATCGTCCATGAAAAAAAGTATGAACTTGTTCAACTGATCTCTGAAAACACGATTCAGAAGGTCCATAAAATACGATTGTGCGTTAGTCAATCCAAACGACGTCACCAGCCACTCATAAAATCTTAATGGTGTCCTAAAGGCAGTCTCCGACGCACTATCCCTAGGCACTCCTAGTTGATGGAATCCCGTTGGAAAATCCATTTGGGGAAACACCTTAGCTACATGAAGTTGATCAAACAAGTCATGATTCTCCGCAATGGATACTTGTTCTTCTTGATCACCTTATTCAGCTCACGATAACCCACACATAATCGCAACGAACCATCAGCCTTGGTTGCAAACACTACTGGTGCACCATGCACCCCATTCGAATGCGCTTCTCCAAATAAATCCCTTACTCAAAAGATCGTTCACTTACACCTCTAACTCTCGTTGTTCTTTAGGCGCCATCCGCCTAAGAAGCATAACAATCGGTCTAGCTCCATCCACCAAATCAGTTTGAAACTCGATCTCTCGATGCGGCGGCAACCCTTTGTCCTCATCAAACATATCAGAAAACTCTCGTACAATTAGCACAGATGACAACCATCTTGTGGAATCACAAGTCAATATAAAAAGCTAACCAGAACTCCATCCTCTGGTAGACAATGTATCACTATCGCTCGCCCTTCCACATTCCCGATTGTCATGTCAAGACTCTCGCAATCCACAATAGTTGCATACCTCTTGAGCCAATCCATACCCAAAAGAATACAAAACCCAACGAAATTCAAAACAAAACAATCACACACAAAAGTGAAAACATGAATCGATAAAACTAGACCACGAAAAAGAATACAAAGGCTAGACAAACCCCGTGCTGGATTAGTCACAACCAACAGTCTATCAACAACCTCAGGTTCTAAACCTAACTTACAAACAAGCACATCATAGATAAAAGAATATGATGCTCCAAAATCAAACAAAATTCGAACTGAAACATCTCTGATAGAAAGCATACCTGGCACAACAGCGCTATTCCCCTTCTCCTCCAAAGTAGTACCCCTCGAGGAAGACCATACAACATCAAAAGCATACGCTCTCACAACCTGCTTATCATTTGGAGGTTCTGGGCAATTCTTCTTCATATGCTCAAGCTTATCACAGTTAAAGCACTACCTTTCCACCTTAATGTTCTTATAATCCTTGGAAAGATGACCCTTCTACTGATAGTTATAACAAGTAATCTCTCCTTTCGGTTTCTTTTGACCATTCTTTCCTTGTTGTTGCTGTTTATGTTTACCGTTCCACTTTTCCTTACTATGCAACCTTGTTATGGCTTCGACTCCTCCTTATCCTTGACCATAGCCTCCACATTCTTCAAAAACAAACTCTCCTTCCTCAAAGCATTCTCGACAAATTTCTTATTAGAATCATCAATATGGTCAATTAGTTGTTTTCCAAGTCCCTTATTAAGTCCTAAGTTAAAATTCTCGCTCTTATGATAAGGAGTTTCAATATATGAATGAGCATACTTGGATAAAGCTTCAAAATGAGCCACATACTCAAACATTCATCTACCTCCTTGCTTGATCTCAACAAATTTCTTAAAGAGTATCGACTTTTGGACCATAGAAATGAACTTCTCTTCAAACTTAGTTCTAAACTAATCCCAAGTGATTTGGTCCTTTGGAGTCTCCAAAGTAACAGAGTTCTACCAACCCATTGTTCGACCTTGCAGCTGCCTTGATGCAAGTTTCCTCTTTGTTGCATCGTCAATTCCCAAATCCCAAAAAAATTGAGCATAATCATCCAACCAATTTTGAATCTCGATGGTAGGTTTCGTACCAACAAACGGCTTGCCACTTAGAGAAGCATAGTCCTTGCACAACTAAGCGAAATCAGCTTCCCTAGGTGCCTACATAGGTTTATCACGTCCTACTACCGCTTCTAGAGTGGGCATCCTCCTCATTATCGCTGCCATCATGGTCTCGAACATAGCAGGATAATCAGGCGTAGCAGCTGCAGCTCCCGACTGGCTACCTTCGCTTGCCCTTCCAGTCACAGGCTCATCCTAGAAGCATGTCTCGAAGTATGTTGACTCATTCTCTATCTGAAATGGGAATGATCAATTCACATTAGAGAAAGTTGCATTGGCGTTGCTTACTAACCTATTATATTATATATTATCATATAGTTATCATCCACTAGAAATTACAAGTACGTCTATTATACGCTTTTACACTCATGAACTTTGGGTAAAATCGATTAACCAAAACTATGATACAAATGTGACTACCTTCCCATATCTTCTTCATTGAACTAAAGGAAAAGGTGTGATGTATAACATGTCAGGTCGATATGGAACGATCGTCGGGGAAGAATAACTCAAAATGAAACCTGTTGTATAACTGACACTTTATAGACAATATATAATAACAAAAATATACAATAGGATATAGTAGTGAAGAAAAGCTGAACATAAAATCAAATCTTCATAAACCATAGAATCTCAAGTACAATACATCTCAGTACATGAACCTCTGAATATGATATGCCTTACTACATCCCTCAGAGTATCAATAACCACCAACATACAATGGAAATAGAAAAGAAATATCTATATAGTAGGTAGTAATAGTACGTCAGCCTCCTATTCGTCACTGCATATCATCGTCAGCACCAAACCTGCTACTCGCTACTCAGTCTATTCCTTAACAACATTGACAAACAAACAAAAGTAATAAGAGGGAAACATAAAACCTAGAGCCAGACAACAGTCTTAATGAGCGATAAAATAACTAACAATAGTTACATAGGATAATACGAGAACAGAAAGTTCAACCATTTGATTTGTCCGACAACCACAAAGTTAACATGGGAAAATCATCCATCACATGTTTAGAATAGGAAAGGACAAACCCGATTGCGCTTCTCTTCGACAACCTACGGCGATATCCTACCCAAAGAAAATAGAGAAATAAGCACACAATCAACCATAACATCCATAGTATCCAATATCCTAGTTACCATCGACTATAAACTTGAACCGCCGATAATCCAACTTGCTTTCAACGATAAAAAATGACTAATGGAAAACCCCTGTTCTCGCCAAACTGCCATACTCCAATAAGACTATGTATATTTGCCTTAATTGAATAAGAAAACCAGGCCCATCATGACTGACCAGGGTACACAATCTATTCATTTTGATTCTGATGGGTGTCCCATGATACCCCTGCTTTGAGTTCTCTAGAACATTTCGATTACTGACGATTCCTTGGCACTTCAAATCTGTCAAGCCTTTCTTCTTGGCAATCACATCTTTAGTTCGAGCGACTTCTCAAACCAATTCCATTAACATCCTTGACCAACTCCCACCTGAGTCAATCCATCATTCTACTGGATCGTATATCGCATCATGACCAATATTACATCAATCCAGCTCCGACCACTCCAACCTTGAGTTCACAATCGAAGCACCGTCCATCATTGAGTTGTACATCGATCATCTGAAGTCCATTCCTTACCAAAGTTCAACAACAACCCCCGGAAGTCACCAAAATCCAATCCTTAAAATCTCGACTCCCGTCTTGGCTTTGATGGACCAGTAGCAGTCCATATACTAAGCGAAAATTAGCTAAGTGATTGTCTCCAGTCCATCGTTTCTTGAGAGCATCCTACCGATCTATTCTCCAACTAATTTTACATATGTATAGAAACCTCTGTCGTTCCATGCAAGTATTGAATAATCAATCCTCGACCCATCCCAGTAAAACTCCGAGTGACTTGAAAATTTGCAAGTCGCCTCGATTTACCATCACGATGCATCCCACAAAGTTTATCTACAATCCATCACAATGTGATGGATCTATACCTTTATGGGAATAAGCTCATATGCAAGTTTATTGGTTGTCGATTAAGGCAAGTTGTGTACCTCTATGGAGTGTCGTTTCCATGTTCAATCCATCTTGGAGTCCATGACTCCTAAATTCACGAAGGTTGTAAACTTATGTAATTCATTAGAAATCATGATGTGTAGTTATTCATGTCATAGCTTCCCTTAAAGAGAATATCACCACTTTATGCATGTTATTATTATTATTATCTTGGTTCTAACATTTCAACTAGACCGACCCGTGTCTGTTATGCTCGGGTCAGACTGAGTTCTTATAGATAAATTTTGAGATATTTCCCTTGCAGCTTTGCTTTACTTCCAAATGACTCACTTTATATAGTTCCTTTAGTGTGTTCAATTTGTACTTATATTCGTGTCGGACACCTTTTGATGTAAATATTCTTTTGTGGAGATGTAATTACGAGTATTAATTGTACTGTACCTGATGAATGTACGGATATGTATCTATGACTTGTTCTGTGATCCGTGGAATATCCCATTGTATCTGTCATGTTTTGAATCAATCTCGTAGCCATCGTAGCATTTGATTAAGCACTAAATAAGTATGTCAAACTAGAGATGAAAAAATAAATAGTGCATATATCGATGTACTTAGGACTTTTTTAATACAAGATTACGATTGGTCGCTCCTATCCAGCCCCATTCTTTGCCTTAATATACTTATTACTCTGTAATTCACTCTATTAGGGTGGGTCTAGGGGTGGGGCGTTACAGTTTGGTATATCAGATAGGATTCAGAATAAAGCAATTGATAAAACACAAAATTGGATACATAATACATGACATCGAGGTGTAGTATAAATAGCATATCATCCCTAATCTTGAGTTACTGTCAATCGAATCCATAACCTTTCTTTGCTTTAGGGTAGATATAGGAGTATGAATACATGTAGGAATACAGAGACAAACATACCAGCTAGTGATTTCCGTCTAGAGGGAGTTTTTATGTTCTCTGAGCAGATATTGGAACTTATTAGACACACCCAACCTCCCGCTCCATCTCATTCCTCTCCACTGCGCAAGTCGGCATTTGTGGTTATATGCCGTGATTTTATCCATTTCGGGGGAAGCCCTTCAAAGGCACCGAGACTGTTCTTGAGATCTAGGCTTGGCTTCATACTTTTGAGCATATTTTCTCTCACATGGAAATTTCTTAGCATAGTCGCGTTCTTGTGGCATTGAGTATACTCCAAGAGCGTGCTCTTGATTGGTGTGAGTTGCTCGTGGCTGAGATAGATGAGTCCACTTTAGGGTGGAAACATTTTAAAGAGAGATTTGAGCTTAAAATTTGTTCCAAAGTCCGAAAAGGAGATTCTTTCCCATTGCTTTCTTGATCTTAGGAAGTGGAAATCGACTGTTTTGGAGTATTTCACCTCTTTTGAGGCCTTGTCGAAGGATGACCTATATCATATTTCTACCCTTTATAAAAAGAATCTTAAGTTCATGAGTGAACTTAAGAAATATCTTAGAAGACTCCTCTTATTGCAACTCAAGTTGTCTTTTGATGAATTAGTGGATGTATCTCTCTACCTCGAGGCTAGCGAGAGGAAGGAAGACAATGATGATGAGGCTAGGGTTTAGGGTAACCAAATAAGAGGCATTCTTCTTTCTCTAAATCTAAGCCTTTCCCTCAGAATAAGAAGAAGCACAGTGGTTCTGGTGCTCAGTCTCTTGTAACACCTCCCACAGCTTCGAAAAATGGATGTTTTAATTGTGGATCAAACTATCATTTCTCTTGTGCTTGTCTAGACCTTGTATTTCTAGATATTGCAAGGAAGAAGGTCATGAGAAGTCTACGTGTCCTGAGAGACCCAAAGTATTATATTCAGGAAACCTTAGCTTGGCAAGAGATCATGTTAGTCCATCTCATCCTTGTGGTATATTTCTATTTTGGGAATCATTTTATTTGAATTCTCTTTGGTTTGGGGTGTTATACTCCTCACCAAATGAAATTCTTGAATCTTTTCTCTTATTATTAAATATCTTTCTTATTGCAAATCTTGTTGGTGAATCTACAACCCTCTTCTATATTTGCATGCCACTCTCGTTTGGGGGGATAGTAATTCTTGAAGTGAAGTATTTCGATCATCCCGAAAACCCGAAGTCGTTATTGTTAAGTGAATTTCTATGATTTCAGTATAAGGAAATATTATCTTTCGGTTGTGTGGTGTTGATTAGGGCTATCAAGCATCCTTGTTTTCTCTTGATGTATGAGTTGTAAATAAGACAACTTATATCTTAACTGTCCTTATGATCGTTGTTTTGGCTAGTTGGCATATTGTTTCTTGATGGTATTGAACCATCTGATTAGAAGTAAAATTTTGTTAACTATAGGGTGTGGCTAGGGCAGCCATAAGTGTTTAATCATTTGATAATTGTTCGGGTAATTATTGTTGTTCCAAAGTTTTTTGCCTTTCATAAATTTTGAGAAACATTGATGCATCTCAGATTCTTTTGGGGTGTAAATCTCCTATGATTAGGCTTGTTTTATTCCTTGTGCCTGCTTTGATGGGTGATGTGACGACCGCTCATGAGCCCTGCACTTGATAGGAGGAATAATTCACTAAAAGGTGTGCCAGACAACTATGGACGATCATCAGAGTTGGTAAATACAAGAGGAATCCATCGTATAACTCAAAACATAAGGATAAGGTATAATAGAACATATACAACAAGCAGAAATAGTGAAGCATCATATATCAAACTTTCAAACTTTCACAACATCCTAAAAGATCAAGCATACATCAATTGTATATAACATCAAAATTTGTACAAGAAGCCTCATTATAATCACTCTTAAATAGAAAAAACAAAGATACTATATAATATCAAGATATTATGCCAGCCTCTTGCTCGCCACCACACGGCAGCATAGTCCTCACTAATCACCTGCCACCTGCCAGCTAGTCTGCCCATCCATAACATCATGGATGAACAACCCAAGGTAACAAGAGGAAACATAAAACCTTGAGTCAGACAACAGTCTTAGTGAGTGATAAAACAGCTGTCTAATATCATCAACAAAGTATATGAGAATAAATAGACTAACAAACCAATATATCAAACACCAGAGAAGAACCCAAACCTTCCTTCCCTACACCCGACAGTGATAGCCTTTACAAACAAGCAATTGTGAAATAACAATTCAACCATGGCAACCAGAAGTAACCAAAAAAATAGCAAAACAGCCACCATCCAATAGCAGTCATATCAACTAGTTATATCTCACATAAACCATCCTAATCGAGATCAACATCTCTCAAGCACAATCCCCATAGGCCAAACTAATATCAAACAAGCACCCAAGAAACATCTCCTCTGACTTCAGACAATCGACGTGAGAAGGTACAAGAAAAGCAACCAAACATCTAAGACCTGGCTATCACCACCTTTCTTGCTTTGAAACCATCGTTAATCGTATGACGACCCCCACTTTATGTCAAGGGCAAAGGGTAATTCCTAGTTCTAGCAAATAATCCATACGCCTTCACGACTCGTATGTTTGTCTTTCCAATCTCGACAACTAGGCCCTTCACGACTGTCCAAGGTACTCGACCATACACCTGGTCTTTTATTGTATCCCTGCCTTTGAGTCCGCTAGAACTTACGACAATGATAATCTCTCAGCCTCTATATCTTTAGTCATCATTACCGGTGAATATCCACAAGCTTAAGTTCCCGTCAAGCAACCATTATACACGAACTCAAAAAACACTTGAGTCATCTTTACATTCGTTGCATTACGACGATCAACGAACACATCATGCCACTTCGAACATTCCCACTTGGATATACGTTGAAGTCACAACATCACTGAACCATCCAACATACCCAGGTCGTTTCCCTTAGGTCGTCCAACGACCTAAGCTCCAAAACCTCTTCCACAGCCCACCTTCCTCAGACCATCCACGACCTAAGGCCCTTCAACGTTCTAACCCCTCTAACGACCTAAGCACCAAAGAGAACGACCCGCATTGCTTTAAACGATCCAGCTCCATGCTGCACCCTAAGCTTCCAACGATCTAACCCTTAGATCGCTCACGACCTAACTTCCTTAGGTTGATCTCTGATCTGATTCTACCCATGCTCCCATGGTCTGGTGCCCATGACCTACAACCAACGACCTGTGACCTAAATCCTCCACGATCCAAAGCTTTCTAGTGACCTGAGGCATTCAATACTTCAGTATTTTTGCCCAGTCCATGCTCTAAAACTTTGTCCAGTACGTGCTTCAGAAAACTGCCCAGTACATAAAACGATCCAACCTAAGAAAACAACCCGACCTAAGAAAAACGACCTGTCTAATCCAAAAATGACCTGTCCAGTCCAAAAACGACCTGTCCAATCCAAAAATGATATGTCCAGTCCAAAAACGACCTGACCCCAAATATAACAAAAATAGCTCCAATTTTGGTCAAATCATCACCAAACGACAACATTGATGCGACCACTTCATCCAAATCATCCAATTCAACCATAAACGCTATATGAAATCATTAGCAACATCAAAATTTTGAGGCATCTGCCCCAAATAAACTACACACCGCGCAGTGTCCCCCCTCCCGAATGATCGGTGCGGCGGTTCGGCATTTTGGGTACGAAGGTAAGCCACAAAAATGGGCTAAGCGGGTATTAACTCCTCCCTTGCCGCAACTACCAAGGCCTATTGTCCAAGAAGTATGATCTCTTTAACTGGCTTTCCACAATTATTCATCAATAATCAATCACCAAAAATCATGGTAAACCAATGCATAAAGAAAAACAATGGATTAACTTGCACAAACATATGAATTAACATAAGAATTACCCGTTTTAAGTTGCTAGATTAGAGCCTCTGGTGATTCAAATGAAAATATATTTACCATAATGTAGATCTAGGTGAAAACAACTTGAAAATGACGAAATAATGATAAAACAATTCACATACTTGATTGAATCCGTGTGAGAGATGCATATCACTCACCACATCTTCAAAACAACACAAAAACACTTAGATCTAAATCCGAACAACGAAGAATTAGTTTCAAACTCTTCGATTTGATGCAATCTCTTTTCACTTTGCGTAGATCTAGCTTCAAACGATGTAGATCTTCGATTCTCTTATGTAGATCTAGAATTTTTAATGGTGGAAAGTGTATTTGATTAAGAAAGGAGGTTCACGAGCTCAACCAAATGAGAAATGACACATGGAAAATATTATGCACACTTGGCATCTTCTCCGATAACTCCAACCTATACGCGAGCTTTCCAACTCGCTCGATTATTGGAAACGGTCCAATGAATCTTGGGGCCAACTTTCCTTTGCTTCCGAACCGAACAACATGTTTCAATGACGAAATCTTCATGAATACCATATTGCCAACGTCGAATTCCAAATATTTTTTATGCTTATCTACATAACTCTTCTGAAGATCTTAGGCTGCCTTCATTCGTGTGCGGACGATCTTGATGTAATCCGATGTCTCTCTGATCATCTCAGGTCCAAGTATTAGCTTATCTCTAGTTTCTAACCAATATACTGGAGAATTACACGATCTTCCGTACAATGCTTCATATGGTGCTATCCCAATGTTTGACTGGTAACTATTACTATAAGCAAACTCGACTAGATGTAGATGGTCTTCTCACGATCCTCCGAAGTCCAACACATAAGCCCTTAGGAGAAGGAGATCTTCGAAAACTCGGTTAACCCTTTCGGTTTGACCATCAGTCTAGGGATGATAAGTCGTACTCAAACACAACTTGGTTCCCAAAGTCTCTTGCAATCTCTTCCAAAATTCACTCTTAAACAATGGATCTCGATCACTCATTATGCTCTTCGAGATACCATGGAATCGACTATCCATTTTATATAAAGCTCGGCCAACTTCAATGTTGTTCTAGTCGATTTGATAGGAATAAACCTTGCACTTTTGGTCAAGCGATCCACGATGACCAAAATTCCTTCATTTCCCGCCCTGGTTCTAGGTAATCTATCGATAAAACCCATCGATATATTCTCCCACTTCCACGTAGGAACTTCCAGTAGCTGAAGCAACCCAATCGACTTCTTCTGTTCAGCTTTCACTAACTGACAGTTCATACATTTGGTAATGAACTTTCCAATATCTTTTTTAATCCTTTCTCAGTAGTAGACGTGCTTTATGTCTTGATACATCTTATTACCATCGGGATGAATCGTCAACTTCAAGTGATGACATTCCCTCTGAACCTCATCTCTCATCCGTCGATAACAAGAACAACCGGTCGTCCTTGCTTTCGAATCCATCCCACTCGATTGACCTCGAACTCTTTACTCTTTGGTTCCAGCTTCGGGACAAGCTCGACAAGCTTTGCATCTCACTTTTGGCTCTCGCCAATCCTTTTGATACGAGTATGTATTATCGACAAGTTTGCCAACATTTTAGGCTCCAACTCACACCTTAGCCTAAAATCAATCCCTACCAAAAACTCTAGGCTCTTCCATTTCAAAAATGTTTCTCCTAATCTTGCATGTCTTCGACTCAACACATCTGCAACCACGTTACCTTTTCCTAGAGTATAGGATATACCAAAATCATATGATGCCAGAAACTCTAACTACCGTTGCTGCCGAAGATTCAAAATCCTTTTGGGAGAAAAGATAATTCAACGACTTGTGATCCGTAAACAACTCGAATTGAACCCCCAACAGGTAATGTCTCTACATCTTCAGAGAAAACATGATCACTACTAACTCCAAATCATGAGTTAGATAATTCCTTTCATGCGGCTTCAGCTACCGACTCGCGTATGCCACAATCTTTTCCCTCTGCATCAGCATTGCTCCAAGTCCAGTACCACATGCATCGGTATATACCACCATTTCTTCATTCCCACTTGGAATCGTAAAAACATGAGCACTCATCAGTCTCCCTTCCATGATTCCGAAAGCTTGCTCACACTTTGCGTTCCATGTGAACACTTGGTTCTTCTTCGTCAATCCTATTAATGGAGAAGCTATCTTGGAGAAATCCTTGATAAACCGTCGGTAATAACCTGCCAATCCAAGGATTCTCACGTCCGTTGCATTCTAAGGTATATCCCAGTCCTGGATTCTTGCCACCTTAGCTGGGTTAACCACTATTCCATATCTAGAAACTACATGGACTAAGAATCTCACTTCGCTCTTCCAAAAACGACACTTCAAAAACTTAGCCTTCAGTTGATGCTTTCGCAAGATTTCCAAAACATATCGCAAGTGTGTCTTATGTTCTTCCTCGTTCCAAGAGTAAACCAAAATATCATCCATCAACACAAGCACAAATTTTTTCAACTGAACTCTGAAAACCCTATTCATAAGATCCACGAAGTACGCTGACACGTTAGTCAACCCAAATGGCAATACCAACCATTCGAAGAAATCGGATGGTGTCCTAAAATCAGTCTTCGGCACACTATCCTTTTCCACTCTCAACTAGTGAAATCTCGTTGCCAAATCCATCTGAGAAAACACTTTGGCTTCGTGAAGCTGATCGAACAAGTCATTTATCCTCGGCAACAGATACTTGTTCTTCTTGGTTACCTTGTTCATCTCACAGTTGTCCACACACAATCTCAAAGATCCATCAGCCTTTGTAGCAAACACAACTGGTGCACCCCATTCGGATACACTCATCTAAATGAACCATTCCCCCAAAAGGTCACAAACTTGCACCTCTAACTCTCGCTATTCCTTAGATGCCATCCGCCTAAGAGGCATAAAGATAGGTCTAGCACCCTCGACCAAATAGATCCTAAATGCGGCGGCAATCCTTTGACCTTGTCAAAGACATCCTCAATCTCATTTGCGATCAGAACAGATGACAAGTATTCATATGGAATCCCAAGCGAATATAAAAAGCTCACTAAGACACCATCTTCAAGCTAACACCAAATCAAAACCTTTCGCCTTTCCACATCCCCGGACTCTCACCTCGAGCTTCTCGCAATTCACTCTTGCCGCGTACCTCTTGAGCCAATCCATGCCCAACATGATCCCTAACCCAACGAAGTTCAACACAAAGCAATCACACACAAAGGAGCAACCATGACTCGACAGCACAAGACCACAACAAAGCATACAAAGGCTAGATGAACCCCCAATTGGATTAGTCACAGCCAAAGGTCTATCACATATCTCGGGTTCCAAACCCAAGCGGCACACAAGCTCATTACAGATGAAAGAATGTGATGCTCCACTATTAAAAAACACACAAAATAAGACACCATTAACTGAAAGAGAACCTTGAACGACGACACCCTTTATCTTTTCCTCTACAGTAGGAGCTCTTGAAGAAGACGGAACAACTTCCAAAGCATAAGCCTTCACTACCTGCTTTCCCTTAGCCAGTTCCGGATAGTCCTTCTTGAGATGTCCAGTCTTGCCATAGTTGTGACACTTCCTCTCAACCTTTGGATTCTTGAACTCATTAGCAAAACGACCCTTTTGTTGGGAGTTAAAGCTAACCAACTCACTCTTTGGATTCTTCTTGCCATCCTTTCCTTTCTGATGTTGTTGCTTCCTCTTATTATTATTATTACCACCCTGCTATGGTTTTGGAGCTTCCTTGGTTGCAGCAACAACGATTCCTTCCTTTGGAAACAAGCTTTCATGTATCACAGTTTTTTCCACAATCTTCTCATATGGATCATCAAGATGATCCACCAATGGTTTCCCTATGTAGATGTCCAAACCCATAACAAACTTCTAATTTTTCTAATAAGGAGTGTTAATATACGAACGAGCATACTTCGATAAGGCCTCAAAATCAGAAACATAATCAAGCACCGGCCGACCATTCTGTTTCATCTCTACAAATTTATTGAATAGAACAAACTTCTGAGCAGTAGAAATAAACTTCGTCTCGAACTTAACTTGAAATTGTTCCTAAGTTATCTCTTCTTCCGAAGTCTCAAGCGTAACAGAATTCCACTACTCTATGGCCCTTCCCTACAGCTGCCTTGACACAAGCTTTCTCCTAGTTGCATCATCTATACCCAAGTCTCCAAAAATGAAAATACAAGCATCTAATCATCTTTGAACTTCTTCGGTCGGCTTCGTCCCTTTGAATGGCTTTCCCCTGGAGATGTGAAGTCTTTACACAGCTTCACAAAGTCCACAACCTTGGGCACCTGCACACATACATCTGATATGGATGCCACTAGAGAGGGTACCCTTCTCATGAATACTTCCATCATGGCCTTAAACATGGCTGGGTAATCTTGTGTACCGCTATTTTCCCTCCAGGCACAGCCTCTCGCTAGCATTATGTCTTGAGGTTCGTCGACTCATTCTAAATCTGCAATATAGAATGATTAGCTACTTACGAGAAATCTACAAATATAGTATACATCCATCAGAAATCTACAAATACATCTCTCATACGTAATTATGTCCTCGAACTTTGGAAAAAATCGATAACCAGAGCTCTGATACCAAATGTGACGACCGCCCATAACCCCTACACTAAACGAGAGGAATAATGTGCTGAGAGGTGTGCCAGACAGCTATAGACGATCATCAGAGTAGGTTAACACAAGATAAATATGTCGTATAACTCATAGCGCAAGAATAAAGGATAATAGAATATAAACAACAGGCAAAAATGTGAAGCATCATATATCAAACTTTCACAACATCTTGAAAGATCATCCATACATCAATTGTATATAATATCAAAGTTTTACAAGAAGCCTCACGACAAACACTCTCAAATAGAGGAAACAAAGAACTATATAATAGAAAGATAATACGCTAGCCTTCTGAAGAATGAATGCGTATGTGCTTGTAACACCCCGTAAGTTTATAACATTAAAATTCACAAATTAAAATATACTTAATTTTTAGAAAAGAATTAAGTGAAGTGGGTTGCGCAGAGAAATATCTATATATATTGATATATATATATATATATATATATATAAATTGAAAATTAAATAAATAAATATGCGAAAAAGTTCAAAACAACGAATTGGGAGGGGAAATAACCGAACCGGCCCATTTTTGAGGTCGACCCGAGCCTCGCTGGGTCGACTAGGGGTTAATCCAGGGTGCTTGGCTGTCAACCCGTGGGCCGATTCGCTCAAATGCATATTTTGCATTTGATTGGTTCTCATGGTTCAGGGTTAATCTAATGGTCCTAAATAACTTCCTACACCTATAAATACATCCTAATGCTAACCCTAAACCTAATTAAAATAGAATAGTTACCGTCATACCGTCGCCATGGAAATCAATGGAGCCGCCGCCAACTAAGAAAGAGGAAAAGCAAATTCAATTCTAATTCTCTCAACCCTAAAGCAAAGCAAAACTCTCTCTTTTCTTCTCTAAATTGTGAGTATGATGATCTTAACAAGATTATTATCATTTTAATTAGGTTGAGTTATGAATGGATTATGAGTAGATGATGTGAATTATCATATATGTTGTTGTAAACCCCTTTTGCTATCATGTATATTGTAAATCCAATGCGATGATGATATCTTACATGTTGTAAATCATGCTATGATGATGTTATGTATGTTGAAAGTTTCTATGCTAAGTTGTGATGAATCATACATGTTAAAAAGGCCATGATGTTACCATCTATGCTAGTTAGTTCATATTAATTAAATCATCATGTTTGGGTTATGTTGATCTATATGACAAGTCACATATGCAAGTTAGATTGATTAGAAAAGTAATGAACATATACCAAGACAGACATCTATTATGACATCTAGAATTATGCTATGACTTATGTGATATCCTATGCTAGTTCACACCATCATTATGTTGCCTAAAAACCCCATATGCAAGTTTATGTATAGATTAAGGTTATGATCGTATCATATAAATTGAGACATTTAACAAGTTGACACCTTTTGATCCTTAACATGTGTAGTTTATGCAAGTTTCACCCCTATTATGATTAGATTTATTTTAATTGTCTATATGTTGTGATAATTTATCTTTGTGCTAGGTGTTAGACTATACAAGTCTAGCCTATATTATGCGTTGAATAAGCGAACGTATAAACGTGGGGTAGGTGTAATATTAAGGATTTAATATTAAAAAGTTGGGGTGCAATTGATATGATTTTGCATGCCATAAGTGGATGGCCATAATTGAGTCAATTATGGACATCATTAAAAGTTGAATTAATTAATAATTTGAATAGGGAATTATTAAAACTGGGGTAAAAGATTTTAAGTGTTAATCAATGCTTAGGACACGAGGTTGGACTCGTTTGTGACGTAAACCTGCCCGGACCCGCCCGACAAATCCAGTGGTCACAAATGTCAGCCCAATTGAGAGGTCCTAGGCCTAAACTAAAGCATAACGGTTGTAAAGACACGAGGTTAGACTCTTTTATGGTGTAAGACTGCCCGGACCCGCCCAGCAAATCCAGCTGCCATAAATGCCAGTCTAATGTGAGAGGTCTTTTTGAGGTTATGGCCTGAATGAATTAAGAAATACTTAACCAGATAAACATGTAAGGTGGGACATGGGGGTTAAGTAGGTGCCTTGGGTGGCATGAGGAATCTAGGGGGTGCCCTTAGTGGCATGTGAAATACGATTAGTAAGACTTAACCAAACACACATGTAAATGAACATGACTAAGAGGGTTAAGTGGGATATACTAGTGACAAGCTTAGGTGGGTAGCTTGTGGGGGCCCATTTCGACCAGTATCCTAAACGTATCTTTGTGGGCTCGACCCAAGTCGAGGACGGGACACGCATGCTAGGTTTGACTGTAAGAGGCCAAAACGGGGAGCGATGGCAACACAAGTTCAACGGGTTTCGTATGCGTGTGTGGACCCGGGCTGGTAGGTAAGACGTTGTTGCATCGTGTAGGTATAAGCTGTGCATTCTCAAGTTGTATCGGGTTGCCACTTTAGGGGAGTGATACACCCCACTGTGGGGCCAGCACGGGTATCTATGAGTAGGGAGTCGATCGAAAGTGGGTACTGGGGTACACATAGTGGAGATAGGGGCATACAACACCTATGTAGTCAGCTAGGGGTACATAAGGCTATTTATAAATTTTCTGTGTGAAGCAAGTGGGATCAAACAATAGGGTGACTGGTGTGGTGCAGTGTAATAATGTGCGGTGCAGTTTAGTAATCATTTATTAGTAATTAGGTGTGCCTTTACCGTTATCTTTAACGTTATCTTAAACACTATCTTTATCTTCCTAAGAGTTCATAGACATTTACTTGTCTTCCACCTTATGCCTTAGTCTAGTTATTTTGATAATAGTATTGTTAGAATTATCATAATCGCCAGACTTTATTTCTGACCCCCTCTATTTCTATCCTTTTTCCCCCTCCAGGTCCTCAGGTTGGGCCTAGCTCTAGTGGAGTTTGATTGAATTGCTTCATCTCTCTTTGGAAAGCTTGGACCGTTGAAGTAAAGTCCAGCTTGTTATCTATTTAATGGCTATTTATGTAATGGGATTATGTATTTTGTTTTTATGAAGATGGATATTGTACTTGGTTATGATCTATGATTTTATGATGTAACAAACATGTTTAATTTCCGCCGCAATAAAATGAAGTTTTAGATTTCCAAGTACTATTTACTATCTGTCTTGTTGTGATTTTTCTGTTCTATATTCACTTATAACCTCCATGGAAATTAATGCATTCCCTTCGTGAGTGACATTAATGGACGTGGGGAGTTACACGTGGTGTCAGAGCTTAAGGTTACCAGAGCAGATAAAAATACTTTAGAAAAATAGTTATTTTTGGAAGAAGTGCTTTCAAAAACATGTTTTAAAGAGAAATTTAAAGAGAAAAGTTTTTAAGAAAAAAAAACATAATCCCCAATAGCCCATATCTTTATCTTTCGAATTCTCTATTCTGAATCTTTCCTTTTTCGTTTCAGCATGGCTGAAGATCTTAATCTACCCGACGGTGTAACGATACCAGGATGGTATAGGAGGTTATTAGAGGCTAGGGCCGCTGCAGGTCCAGCCAATGTTCCTCCACCACCAGTTGCACCCGTTCCTCCTCCTCCTCCTCACGTAGATACTTTTGCAAAGACGTGCAAGGAATTCAAGGCTATGGGTGGAAAACCATTTCAAGGGTCGGAAACATTTGTGGAAGCTAGAGATTGGCTTAAGGAAGTGGAAGAATTGCTAGAAATCTTTGAAGTAGAAGAAGGGAGGAGAGTTCGATTAGCAGCTTGGTTGATGAAGGGAGAGGCCTCGTTTTGGTGGGAGGTCACTAATGGGGAGCGTCCTGTTGACTCTTGGGCGGATTTCAGACGTAGGTTCGAGGCGAAGTTTCTCTCAAGGGCGGAAGAAAATCTATATATGGAAAGGTTCTTGACATTGAAGCAAGGAAGCTCATCAGTGAAAGAATATGTCAATAAATTTAATCAGTTAGCAAGGTTTGGCTTGGACTTAGTAAACACGCCGGAGAAGAATGCTCTAAGGTTCGTGAATGGCTTGAATGAACCATTGCAAGGGTTGGCTATGACCCACATCCCGATGGGGGCCACCTTTGAGAAGTTAGTAGAAATGGCGCTCATGCATGAGGAGAAAAGCACTAAAGCTGATAAGGCACCCGAGAAGAAGGGGGATCAGAAGAAACCACAACAGCAAAACAAGAAGGGTGGAAAAGACAATAATGGAAAGGGAAAGAGGAAGAGCTTTAACTGTGGAACCCCAGGCCATCTCAGCAAGGATTGCCGAAAGAAAAAGAAGACACGCTGTTTTCATTGTGGCGATGCGGGACATTTAGTGAAGGACTGCCCAAAGAAAGGGCAGAGGGCAGGAGCTACCTTGGGAGGACAGGTGCAGGCTCTTATGGCACCAGGGTAGGCTAGGGGACAAGTTCAGGCTCTCGCGGTCCCATCGCTGCAAGAACGAGGTAGAACCATTTCTGTTGAAAGCTTATTTTTTCTGTTTGATCATCTTGTCCGTACCTTATTCGATTCGGGCGCATCACATTCGTTTATCTCTACATCAATAGTTGAATCACTGCACTTAAACACCAGTTTAGTAGAGGATCCCTTAGTTGTTTCGAATCCAATAGGGGGCTCAGCTTATTTTTCCATGATGTGTTTGGATTTGAAAATTTCCATACTTAGCGTTGAATTTAGATGTGATGCTTATATGTTGGGCTTCACGGGCTATGGGCTAATTTTAGGAATGGATTGGTTATCCAGAAATGGGGCTGTTCTTGATTGTGAAAGGAGAGTAGTTAGGCTCGTGACTCGCCTTGGCAACACTCTCGAAATCTTTTGTAATCCCATAAATTCGGTTATGCTAAGTTATCTAGAATCGCTTGACGCGTCTGAGGAAAATCTACGATCTGTTAGAGGGGTCCGAGAATATTCGGATGTATTTGAGGAGGTGAAGGGCTTGCCTCCAAAGCGGGAGATAGATTTTCGAATATATCTTGTGGATAATGCGAAACCAGTATCTTTGCCAGTACGCCACATGGCTCCACGTGAAAGGAGGGAACTCGATATGCAAGTGAAGGAGTTGCTTGAGAAGGGGTTCATAAGACGAAGTATATCGGAGTGGGGTGCTCCAGTAGTATTTGCCACGAAGGCGGATGGGTCCCTTAGACTGTGTGTGGACTATAGAGAACTTAATAAACTTACTAAGAAGAACAGACACCCACTGCCGAGGATTGAAGATCTCTTCGATCAGTTAGTTGGCGCCTAAGTGTTTTCGCAGTAGGACTTAGCCACTGGGTTCCATCAGTTGAGAGTGGCTGAGGATAGCATAGACAAGACTGCCTTTATGACTCCGGACGGTTTCTATGAATGGCTAGTGATGCCCTTCGGTTTGACAAACGCCCCAGCATATTTTGTTGATTTGATGAGTAGGGTGTTTAGGGAGTACCTTCACAAATTTGTGGTAGTCTTTGTAGATGACATCTTGATCTTTTCTAAGGATGAAGAAGAGCATGCCCTACATATTAGGGAAGTGTTGGAGACTCTTCGAGCGCATAAGCTTAAAGCTAAATTTTCTAAGTGTCACTTTTGGAGGAAGGAAGTACGGTTCTTAGGACACGTGGTTTCCAAAGAAGGGATAGCTGTAGATCCCGCGAAGGTGGTGGCCATCCAAGATTGTAAGGTTCCTAAAAATGCTACCGAAGTTAGAAGTTTCTTGGGGTTGGCTGGCTACTATAGGAAGTTTATCAAAGACTTCGCTAAGATATCAGCTCCATTGACACGCTTGAAGAAGAAGAACCTAGTTTTCACATGGGACGTTGATTGTGATGATGCGTTCCAACATTTGAAGAGAGCTTTGTCTTCAGCCCCAGTCTTAGTATTGCCAGACGGGAGTAAGCCGTTTACCGTTTATACTGACGCTTGTGGGACAGGACTAGGCGCAGTCTTAATGCAAGAGGGCAGGGTAATAGCCTATGGTGGAAGGCAGTTGAGAGCGCATGAGAAGAATTACCCCACACATGACCTAGAGTTGGCCGCTATTGTTTTCGTGCTTAAGTCTTGGCGTCATTGTCTTCTTAGCAAGAAATTCGAACTATTCACTGACCACAAATCGTTAAAATACCCATTCTCTCAAAAGGACTTGAACTTAAGGCAGCAAAGGTGGATGGAGTTCTTAGTGTACTACAAATTTGAGATAGCATATACCCCTGGCAAGGGTAACGTGGTGGCCGATGACTTAAGTAGAAAAAAATTATCCTTAAATCCTTTGTTTGTTGAGCGGCAAAGTTTAGAATTCATTTCGATGTTTGACTTTAGACCTTCCGTCGACTTCGTACCCGGTTTGCTAGCATCCTTGGAGGTCAGACCTACGCTTTTGGGACGGATTGGCGAGGCACAGCGAGACGACCCACAGTTAGTTGAGTTAGTAGAAAAGCTCAAAGGAGGGGAGTCATCAAGCCATCTCCGTAGGTATACCCTAGACGATAAGGGTTGGTTACGTAGGGACGGTAGACTTTGTGTACCAAATGACGATGACCTAAGGAAGACTATTCTTGATGAAGCACATCATTCGAAGATGACCATTCATCCCGGCGGGGACAAGATGTACAAAGACATGAAGAGAGTTTACTTTTGGGCCGGTATGAAGAAAGATGTGGCCGAGTATGTCGCTAGATGCTTGGTGTGCCAACAAGTAAAAGCGGAGCAAAAGAAACCCGGTGGGTTGCTTCACCCATTGGAGGTTCCACTATGGAAGTGGGAAAGTGTCTCGATGGATTTTGTGGATGGGTTACCGCGATCAAGGAAGGGTAATACGGGAATTTGGGTTATAGTAGATAGACTTACTAAAAGCGCCCATTTCATTCCCGTAAAGAGTAAGAGGACTGCTCCATGGTTAGCCTCCGTATACGTTCGAGAAATAGTTCGTTTGCACGGTGTTCCTTCTAGCATAATGAGCGACCGCGATCCTATTTTCACTAGCGAATTTTGGAGAAGCTTACAAGAGGCGGTAGGGACTCAGTTATGTTTGGGCACCGCATATCATCCTCAGACGGACGACCAGACCGAGAGGGTGAATCGCATTCTAGAGGATCTGTTGAGGCTATGTATCCTAGACTTTGGGGGTACGTGGGAAGAGCATCTTCCATTGGTGGAGTTCGCATATAATAACAGCTTTCAGTCCAGCATTGGGAGACTTCGGAGAAGATCGACTTGATTCGAAGGAGGATGAAAGCAGCACAGGATAGGCAGAAATCTTATGCGGATAAGAGGAGGACAGATCTCGAGTTTGAAGTTGGGGACATGGTCTTTGTCAAAGTGTCTCCATTACGGAACGTTGTTCGCTTTGAGTCCGTTAGGAAATTAGCACCAAGGTTTGTAGGGCCGTTTCCTATTAAGGAGAGGATTGGACGAATGGCGTATAGAGTGGTGTTGCCCGAGAGACTTAGTGGTGTACATGACGTATTCCATGTGTCACATTTGAGGAAGTGCTTGCACGAGACCGCGGAAGTGGTAGAGCCGAGCTTGCTTAGAGAGGTGGAGATAGAGCGTGATGCGACAATTCGACGAGCTCCTACACGCATTCTTGGGTCGGAGATCAAGAGGTTGAGGAATCGAGAGGTCAGACTAGTCAAAGTGCAATGGGGAGATGATGAGAGCAACGCTACTTGGGAGACAGAAGAGAAGATGCGTTCACGATACCCTTTTCTTTTTGAGGGTATGTCCTTTAATTTCTCCTTTATCGCTTAGCTTGTACTTATATTATCTTTAGTATATCCTCTCGCTAGTATCTTTGACCTTTAGTTAGGATAATCCTATGGTTGAAACATGTGTTTGAGACATGTTATGTATGGTGGATGCAAAGTGGATGCAAGTGTTTGCTAGTGGTTGCTCGTGGATGCATATACACACACTATTAGGCACCAGATCGGCTCAGTCACTTCATATTGCATATTGCATATACATGGATGTATTTAGTAAAATGGATGTATAATGGTTGTATTATCATATAGTTGCTGCATTCGGGTGGATGGTTGTGCACGCATATAGAATTAATATGTGTCATTAGGAATCTTTTGCATACATATTGGACGTATGGCACTATCATGAATTGCACTAAGGAGGTCGACTGAATCAGTAGACCGCCTAATTTGTCATTAGATATGGACATATACACACACTGTGCATATAAACATTAAAGCATTAGAAGTCTTTTAAGGACAATGGATGCTGGTGTTTGATGGTTGAGTAGATGGACAATTAGATGGTAGGATATACATTCTTCTTGACTTGGAGATTTCGAGGACGAAATCCTTTAAGGAGGGGAGAATGTAACACCCCGTAATTTTATAACATTAAAATTCACAAATTAAAGTATACTTAATTTTTAGAAAAGAATTAAGTGAAGTGGGTTGCGCAGAGAAATATATATATATTGATATATATATATATATATATATATATATATATATATATATAAATTAAAAATTAAATAAATAAATATACGAAAAAGTTCAAAACAGCGAATTGGGAGGGGAAATAACCAAACCGGCCCATTTTTGAGGTCGACCCAAGCCCCGCTGGGTCGACTAGGGGTTAATCCGGGGTGCTTGGCTGTCAACCCGTGGGCCGATTCGCTCAAATGCAGATTTTGCATTTGATTGGTTCTCATGGTTCAGGGTTAATCTAATGGTCCTAGATAACTTCCTACACCTATAAATACATCCTAATGCTAACCCTAAACCTAATTAAAATAGAATAGTTACCGTCATACCGTCGCCATGGAAATCAATGGAGCCGCCACCAACTAAGAAAGAAAAAAAGCAAATTCAATTCTAATTCTCTCAACCCTAAAGCAAAGCAAAACTCTCTCTTTTCTTCTCTAAATTGTGAGTATGATGATCTTAACAAGATTACTATCATTTTAATTAGGTTGAGTTATGAATGGATTATGAGTAGATGATGTGAATTATCATATAATTTGTTGTAAACCCCTTTTGCTATCATGTATATTGTAAATCCAATGCGATGATGATATCTTACATGTCGTAAATCATGTTATGACGATGTTATGTATGTTGAAAGTTTCTATGCTAAGTTGTGATGAATCATACATGTTAAAAAGGCCATGATGTTACCATATATGCTAATTAGTTCATATTAATTAAATCATCATGTTTGGGTTATGTTGATCTATATGACAAGTCACATATGCAAGTTAGATTGATTAGAAAAGTAATGAACATATACCAAGACAGACATCTATTATGACATCTAGAATTATGCTATGACATATGTGATATCCTATGCTAGTTCACACCATCATTATGTTGCCTAAAAACCCCATATGCAAGTTTATGTATAGATTTGGGCTATGATCATATCATATAAATTGAGACATTTAACAAGTTGACACCTTTTGATCCTTAACATGTGTAGTTTATGCAAGTTTCACCCCTATTATTATTAGATTTATTTTAATTGTCTATATGTTGTGATAATTTATCTTTGTGCTAGGTGTTAGACTATACAAGTCTAGCCTATATTATGCGTTGAATAAGCGAACGTATAAACGTGGGGTAGGGGTAATATTAAGGATTTAATATTAAAAAATTGGGGTGCAATTGATATGATTTTGCATGCCATAAGTGGATGGCCATAATTGAGTCAATTATGGACATCATTAAAAGTTGACTTAATTAATAATTGGAATAGGGAATTATTAAAACTGGGGTAAAAGATTTTAAGTGTTAATCAATGCTTAGGACACGAGGTTGGACTCGTTTGTGACGTAAACCTGCCCGGACCCGCCCGGCAAATCCAGTGGTTACAAATGTCAGCCCAATGTGAGAGGTCCTAGGCCTAAACTAAAGCATAACGGTTGTAAAGACACGAGGTTAGACTCTTTTATGGTGTAAGACTGCCTGGACCCGCCCGACAAATCCAGCTGCCATAAATTCCAGTCTAATGTGAGAGGTCTTTTTGAGGTTATGGCCTGAATGAATTAAGAAATACTTAACCAGATAAACATGTAAGGTGGAACATGGGGGTTAAGTAGGTGCCTTGGGTGGCATGAGGAATCTAGGGGGTGCCCTTAGTGGCATGTGAAATACGATTAGTAAGACTTAACCAAACACACATGTAAATGAACATGACTAAGAGGTTTAAGTGGAATATACTAGTGACAAGCTTAGGTGGGTAGCTTATGGGGGCACATTTCGACCAGTATCCCAAACGTATCTTTGTGGGCTCGACCCAAGTCGAGGACGGGACACACATGCTATGTTCGACTGTAAGAGGCCAAAACGGGGAGCGGTGGCAACGCAAGTCCAACGGGTTTCGTATGCGTGTGTGGACCCGGGCTGGTAGGTAAGACGTTGTTACATCATGTAGGTATAAGCCGTGCATTCTCAAGTTGTATCGGGTTGCCACTTTAGGGGAGTTATACACCCCACTATGGGGCCAACACGGGTATCTACGAGTAGGGAGCCGATCGAAAGTGGGTAGTGGGGTACACCTAGTGGAGATAGGGGCAGACGGCACCTATGTAGTCAGCTAGGGGTACGTAAGGCTATTCATAAAGTTTCTGTGTGAAGCAAGTGGGATCAAACAATAGGGTGACTGGTGTGGTGCAGTGTAGTAATGTGCGGTGCAGTGTAGTAATCATTCGTTAATAATTAGGTGTGCCTTTACCGTTATCTTTAACGTTATCTTAAACACTATCTTTATCTTCCTAAGAGTTCATAGACATTTACTTGTCTTCCACCTTATGCCTTAGTCTAGTTATTTTGATAATAGTATTGTTAGAATTATCATACTCGCCAGACTTTATGTCTGACCCCCTCTATTTCTATCCTTTTTCCCCCTCCAGGTCCTCAGGTTGGGCCCAGCTCTAGTGGAGTTTGATTGAATTGCTTCATCTCTCTTTGGAAAGCTTGGACCATTGAAGTAAAGTCCAGCTTGTTATCTTTTTAATGGCTATTTATGTAATGGGATTATGTATTTTGTTTTTATGAAGATGGATATTGTACTTGGTTATGATCTATGGTTTTATGATGTAACAAACATGTTTAATTTCCGCTGCAATAAAATGAAGTTTAAGATTTCCAAGTACTATTTACTGTCTGTCTTGTTGTGATTTTTCTGTTCTATATTCACTTATAACCTCCATGGAAGTTAATGCATCCCCTTCGTGAGTGACATTAATTGACGTGGTGTAACAACCCGAATTTTAACAACATGTTAAGACAAGAATCAAGGCAGAATTAAATGTTAAAATCTGAATCAGGGAAAACGGGTTGCGCCATTGCGTTCGTCTCGGAAAAATACGCGAAATAGAGTCCGAAATTTTGTAAATCGGAGTCCGTATGATCAAGATATTGCCTCGCAAAGTTTCACGAAAAAATCAAATTCAAAAACAGATTCAAATTTTCAGAATTCAGGGTAGGCGGGAAAAATCCCGCCCAGACAGGTCGACAGGGGGTTCGACACTAGCGTCGACCTCCCCCCCAGGTCGACTAGGGAGTCGACCTGGGTGTCGACCTGGGGGTCGACCTCCCTGGTCGGCCAGGTCGGCATGGTGCACCTGTTTTGGCTCCTAGGTCTTGTTTTGGGGGCATGTGACGATTTTGGATGGCTCAGACCTATTCTAGGGTTAATCTAAAGGCTGAAATCAATTGCCTACAACTATAAAAAGAACCTAAGACCTAGCCTAAATCATACTATTTCATTTTAGCACTCATGCAGTCGCCATTCAACCTACAACTCTAAATTAAAAAAAAAGAACAAAATTAAAGAAGACGAAGGATGATTCTTGAAGGCTACAACTAGAAGCTACAACAACTACGACGCTTTAGACAACAGATTTGGGGCTATTTGATTTAAAGTTTTGATTTGGATTGCTTGCTTCATATTGTAAGTTCTATGTCACTTTTTAGGCAAAAACGCTAAAATAACATGGACATGCTATGAATTGAAACCAGATTTAAGAACTATTATTAATCCATCTTTATATTGTTTAACTTTGAATCAAAATTTGGGAATATTGCTATGTTAATGTTGCAAGTTAAACTTATCATGATGTTGATGTTGTTATGAATCACTTGGGCTTAATTTTATTGCAAGTTGAACAAATACATGTCCGTGGAATCATTATGTTCATTGAAATCCTCATGATTGATTAAATCATGCCTATCATGCTAATTAAACCATGTCTATGATATTAATGAAACTATGCCTGTGATGTTAATATACCTATCATGTTAATGACAAAATGGGAATTGCTAGGTCATGATGAAAAGTTGGAATCATTATGTTTATAATGCTAGATGAGAATCATTATGTTAAAAATACTAAATTGGAATCCACTATGCCTATTAGAATTACCATGCCTTTAATGTTTCATGTTTGTAATAAAATCATTATTACGCCCGCAATGATTATTATGCCTATGATGTAAAGTTGAATTCCTCATGTTGAACTAAGTTGGAGCCATTACTATGCCAAGTTATCATCATGCTAGTATTGAAACCATGTGATATGTTATAGCCTGTTTATTATGCAAGTGATGGTGGAATTGTCACATATGCCTATCACATGTTTGGTGTTATTCCCCTTTATCTCTTGAATTGTTTATGCTTGTGAACGAAGTACGTTTATATGCGTTGGGGATACAATTGGGTAGAATAGGCAAAACTTGAATTGATTATAATCATAAATCGTGAAATTTGGCATAAGTAGAACATGAAATATGGCACGAAAAACTTGACTTGAACATTCCATAACTTGACTTGAAACATGCCTTAGTTGGGCACGAAATTGACATATGAACATGCTATGAAAATAGCACGAATCTGATAAGAACACGGGCATGACTTTAGAAAACAAGAAAGTGGCCAACTCGAGGTTGGGTTGAGTTTGTAGTGTAAACCTGCCCGGAACCGCCCGACAAATCCATTTGCTACAAACAATAGGATCCAATGTGGGTAGTTGGTCACATCGCGCTTGAAACCCGAGGTTGGGTTGAGTTCGTAGCGTAAACCTGCCCGGAACCGCCCGGCAAATCCAGTGGCCACGAACAATAGGATCCAATGTGAGTGGTTCGGTGCATTAACGAATCAATTAATGCCAATAAGGGTTAAGTCATGAACATGAAAAGACAACTTAACCAACTTGAACACGATTTGTAGGGCTAAGTCATGAACTTGAAACGACAACACATAGCCAACTTGACATGACACGTAGGCGGGTTAAGTCATGAATTTAAATGACATACTTAACCATCTTGACATGACTAGACTGGAAAAGGGTTAAGTCACGAATTACATGACTTAATCGGTTAGGCGGGTTAGGTCACGAATTACATGACCTAATCTGTTAGGCGAAACCCTAGACATGACCCTTTTCAGCAGTAACCCTCTAGATGTATCAAGGTACCCTGGGGCTAGGCCGGGTGGGGCACGATTACTGGGCTGATTGTAAGAGGTGAACGCCGACAGTGGGGTACGCTAGTGTAGGTTCGGTGGGCTACGGTCGTGCACGTATTCCGGGGCAGACACTGGGTATCCGTAGATTTATCTGTGCATCTTGAATCGTGTCAGGGGTTGACACCTTAGGGCTGATACACCCGAAGGTGGACCCAGCATAGGTGACTACATTCATGATTAGCCGTATGACACGGACACTTGACGAGCTAGAACTTGTAGGGAGCCGATCGACTAGATAATCGCTTCGTAGGACTCCGTACTTGGGACAGACCCCGTTTCAGTGTCATTTCACGATATTGGGCCATGGGATTTATTTCGTGATTAACTTGTGACATGGACTTAGTATACCAGTATAGTCGATGCAACGAATCTTGAACATGTGATGCTTATTTGACTTGTCTTGACTTATCATGATCACCTTAGTTTATCTTGCTCACCTTGACACCATTCTTAAGTTTAGTTCCAGTCCATACATGACCTGTTGTTTTAACCGTTTTTACACTGAAAGTCACTAGGACTTACTCAGTCTTTATGACTGACCCTTTTCCTTTCGCCTCCTTTTCTTTCGTTTCCCCCCAGGTTCTCAGGGAGGAAACACTAGCTCTTAGCTTGGACATCACTTGCTTTGGCTCAGCATGTACGGTTTGCTATGGCTGCTTCTTTTTACTGCACTTGGGGAATAAGCTATTTTTCTGTTTTAAGTTATTGCTTCTTTGGCAATTATTACAAGACAGTTGTAATGAAGTTGTTATTCGAAATGTTTGTAAGAGACATGGTTTACTTTGGAATAAAATGAAGTTCTGTTTTGCTCATAAATTCTTCCGCTGTTTACTTAATTATTTATTTATGTTCTGTCTTGTGATAATTCTGTGATGTTATCTCGATAATACCCCTCCAAAACTAGTGCATTCCCTTTGTGAGTGACCTTAGTGGAGGTGGGGTGTTACACTTGGTATCAGAGCAGAAGGTTACCAAGACTGGGCAAAAGTTTTGAAAACCTTTTGAATTTCTTTTTTTTTCAAAACCATTAACAAAGAAGCACTTTTCAAGAAAAGTTGGTTTATTTCAAAAGGCTATTCCCCAAAAAGCCGTTAGCACTATCTTTGTTTCCTCGTTTGAATCTTTTCCTTTTTCGTTTTCAGCTTATCATGGCCGACGATCTTAATATTCCCGAGGGTGTCAATATACCCACTTGGTTCCGTCGTTTCCTCGAGGCTCGGGCTAATGTGAGAGGCCCAACCAATCCTCCTCCTCATCCTCCTCAACCTCCGCGAGAAACTGCTTTTTCAGAGATATGCAAGGACTTTAAGGCCATAGGCGGAAAGGATTTCCTAGGAACTGAGACTTTTGTTGAGGCACAGAATTGTTTGAAGGAAACCGAAGACTTATTTGTTATCTTTGAGGTATAGGACAATAGGAAAGTACAGTTGGCGGCGTGGCTCATGAAAGAGGAAGCTTCTTATTGGTGGGAAGTCACCAACGCTACTAGGCCCATTGAGACTTGGGCGGACTTTAGAGGGAGATTTGGGCTTAAGTTCTTGTCATCGGCAGAGGAGAGTCTCCAAATGGAACGGTTTCTGGCCCTTAAACAAGGAAATATGACAGTTAAAGAATACGTGAACCGTTTCAATCAGCTTGCTCGCTTCGGATTGGAGTTAGTCAACACTCCTCAGAAAAAGGCGCTACGTTTTGCACGAGGCTTGAACGAGCCACTACATGGTTTGGCCATGACTCATGTGCCCATGGGGGCGACCTTTGAAAGCTCGGTGGATATGGCCCTACTGTATGAGGAAGATAAGAAGGGCAAGAAAGAGGTCAAGCCCAACGATTCTTAGAATAAGAAGGTAGACTCCGAGAAGGGAGACAAGAACGACAACTCACGTGATAAAAGGAAATGCAATTTCTGTGGTACGGAAGGGCACATAGCCAAGGATTGTAGAAAGAGGAAGAGAAAGCAAGGTGAATGTTTTCATTGTGGGGAGATTGGACACATCAGCAAGGACTGCCCTAAGAAGCAGACCGGACCTTCTGGGAGTACATCTTTAACTTCTTTTTCTAGATGCTTTGTTTTATCTTGTTTCTCTCCTCGATCCTATCTTGAGAACCATATGTAGAATCTTTTTGGATGTAAACATGTAATTGAAACATGTTATGATTGCGAAATGGTTGCAAGTGGTCGCAAGTGGTTGCTCGTGGATGCATGAATACACATTAGGCACTAGATCGGCTCAGTCACAGTTTCATACTTGCATATGCATGAGTGTTTATTTTGGAAACTTGGTTGTGCTATCATTTGGTTGTTGCATATGATTGAATGTTTGTGCACACATGTAGAAATTATGAATTATAATAGGAAAATTTTGCATACATATTGGATTCATTTCACTAAACATATTTTGCATTTAGAAGATCAATCAGGCCTGATCATTAGCATTAGCTAAGGAACATATACACACACTCTTTGCATGTGTTCATAAAACATTAGAAGTCTTTTAAGGACCATGGTTGTTTGAGGATGATGTTTTGAGTAGATGGATGATGGATGGTAGGATGCGTTCTTCCTAACTTGGAGATTTCGAGGGCGAAATCCTTAAAGGAGGGGAGAATGTAACAACCCGAATTTTAACAACATGTTAAGACAAGAATCAAGGCAGAATTAAATGTTAAAATTTGAATCATGGAAAATGGGTTGCGCCATTGCGTTCGTCTCGGAAAAATACGCGAAATAGAGTCCGAAATTTCGTAAATCGGAGTCCGTATGATCAAGATATGGCCTCGCAAAGTTTCACGAAAAATTCAAATTCAAAAAACAAATTCAAATTTTCAGAATTCAGGGTAGGCGGGAAAAATCCCGCCCAGACAGGTCGACCGGGGGGTCGACACTAGGGTCGACCTCCCCCCCAACCAGGTCGACACTAGAGTCGACCTGGGGGTCGACCTCCCCCCCCCCCCCAGATCGACTGGGGAGTCGACCTGGGTGTCGACCTGGGGGTCGACCTCCCTGGTCGGCCAGGTCGGCCTGGTGCACCTGTTTTGGCTCCTGGGTCTTGTTTTGGGGGCTTGTGACGATTTTGGATGGCTCAGACCTATTCTAGGGTTAATCTAAAGGCTGAAATCAATTGCCTACATCTATAAAAAGACCCTAAGACCTAGCCTAAATCATACTATTTCATTTTAGCACTCATGCAGCCGCCATTAAACCTAGAACTCTAAATTAAAAATACAAAGAACAAAATTAAAGAAGACGAAGGATGATTCTTGAAGGCTACAACTAGAAGCTACAACAACTACGACGCTTTAGACAACGGATTTGGGGCTATTTGATTTAGAGTTTTGATTTGGATTGCTTGCTTCATATTGTAAGTTCTATGTCACTTTTTAGGCAAAAACGCTAAAATAACATGGACATGCTATGAATTGAAACCGGATTTAAGAACTATTACTAATCCATGTTTATATTGTTTAACTTTGAATCAAAATTTGGGAATATTGCTATGTTAATGTTGCAAGTTAAACTTATCATGATGTTGATGTTGTTATGAATCACTTGGGCTTAATTTTATTGCAAGTTGAACAAATACATGTCCGTGGAATCATTATGTTCATTGAAATCCTCATGATTGAATAAACCATGCCTATGATGTTAATTAAACCATGTCCATGATATTAATGAAACTATGCCTGTGATGTTAATATACCTATCATGTTAATGACAAATTGGGAATTGCTAGGTCATGATGAAAAGTTGGAATCATTATGTTTATAATGCTAGATGAGAATCATTATGTTAAAAATACTAAATTGGAATGCACTATGCCTATTAGAATTACCATGCCTTTAATGTTTCATGTTTGTAATAAAATCATTATTATGCCCGCAATGATTATTATGCCTATGATGTAAAGTTGAATTCCTCATGTTGAACTAAGTTGGAGCCATTACTATGCCAATTTATCATCATGCTAGTATTGAAACCATGTGATATGTAATAGCCTGTTTATTGTGCAAGTGATGATGGAATTGTCACATATGCCTATCACATGTTTGGTGTTATTCCCCTTTATCTCTTGAATTGTTTATGCTTGTGAACGAAGTACGTTTATATGCGTTGGGGATACGATTGGGTAGAATAGGCAAAACTTTAATTGATTATAATCATAAATCGTGAAATTTGGCATAAGTAGAACATGAAATATGGCACGAAAAACTTGACTTGAACATTCCATAACTTGACTTGAAACATACCTTAGTTGGGCACGAAATTGACATATGAACATGCTATGAAAATAGCACGAATCTGATAAGAACATGGGCATGACTTTAGAAAACAAGAAAGTGGCCAACTCGAGGTTGGGTTGAGTTTGTAGTGTAAACCTGCCCGGAACCGCCCGACAAATCCAGTTGCTGCAAACAATAGGATCCAATGTGGGTAGTTGGTCACATCGCGCTTGAAACCCGAGGTTGGGTTGATTTCGTAGCGTAAACCTGCCCGGAACCGCACGGCAAATCCAGTGGCTACGAACAATAGGATCCAATGTGAGTGGTTCGGTGCATTAACGAATCAATTAATGCCAATTAGGGTTAAGTCATGAACATGAAAAGACAACTTAACCAACTTGAACACGATTTGTAGGGCTAAGTCATGAACTTGAAACGACAACACTTAGCTAACTTGACATGACACGTAGGCGGGTTAAGTCACGAATTTAAATGACATACTTAACCATCTTGACATGACTAGACTGGAAAAGGGTTAAGTCACGAATTACATGACTTAATCGGTTAGGCGGGTTAGGTCACGAATTACATGACCTAATCTGTTAGGCGAAACCCTAGACACGACCCTTTTCAGCAGTAACCCTCTAGATGTATCAAGGTACCCTGGGGCTAGGCCGGGTGGGGCACGATTACTGGGCTGATTGTAAGAGGTGAACGACGGTAGTGGGGTACGCCAGTGTAGGTTCGGTGGGCTACGGTCGTGCACGTATTCCGGGGCAGACACTGGGTATCCGTAGATTTATCTGTGCATCTTGAATCGTGTCAGGGGTTGACACCCTAGGGCTGATACACCCGAAGGTGGACCCAGCACAGGTGACTACATTCGTGATTAACCGTATGACACAGACACTTGACGAGCTAGAACTTGTAGGGAGCCGATCGACTAGATAATCGCTCCGTAGGACTCCGTACTTGGGACAGACCCCGTTTCAGGGTCATTTCACGATATTGGGCCGTGGGATTTATTTCGTGATTAACTTGTGACATGGACTTAGTATACTAGTATAGTCGATGCAACGAATCTTGAACATGTGATGCTTTATTTGACTTGTCTTGACGTATCATGATCACCTTAGTTTATCTTACTCACCTTGACACCATTCTTAAGTTTAGTTCCAGTCCATACATGACCCGTTGTTTTAACCGTTTTTACACTGAAAGTCACTAGGACTTACTCAGTCTTTATCACTGACCCTTTTCCTTTCGCCTCCTTTTCTTTCGTTTACCCCCCTAGGTTCTCAGGGAGGAAACACTAGCTCTTAGCTTGGACATCACATGCTTTGGCTCAGCATGTACGGTTTGCTATGGCTGCTTCTTTTTACTGCACTTGGGGAATAAGCTGTTTTTCTGTTTTAAGTTATTGCTTCTTTGGCTATTATTACAAGACAGTTGTAATGAAGTTGTTATTCGAAATGTTTGTAAGAGACATGGTTTACTTTGGAATAAAATGAAGTTCTGTTTTGCTCATAAATTCTTCCGCTGTTTACTTAATTATTTATTTATGTTCTGTCTTGTGATAATTCTGTGATGTTATCTCGATAATACCCCTCCAAAACTAGTGCATTCCCTTTGTGAGTGACCCTAGAGGAGGTGGGGTGTTACACGTGGGGTGTTACAGTGCTAGTACAGTACACATGGATCGTGTAATATGGTGTATAACACACAATTATACAACAGCTATGAAAGAGAATATAAGATGATATAAATACCAGTTAATCACAGATATGTAATAGTAAATGCAGAAAAATAGAAAAATCACACCAAGGATTTTTATACTGGTTCAGAGCACCGTCCTACGTCCAGTCCCAGACTTCTATCTGGATTTTCACTAACAACCACCTCGCTTTACCCGGAGGAACAAGTTTACAACACCCGAGTAGACGAATGGGATTTCACGCCTCTAACAACACTGAGGACTTCAACACGTGCCTCTTACAACACGAGGACTTCAACTAAGACGAATATAATTGTTGTTGACAATATATGTTCTTGATAACACGACGTTGTCACTTGTAGTACAACCTTCCTATAATCTTATCCGCAAATAGAATATTTGTGTATATGATGATTTGGAAGTGGATATCATATTGAATCAAAAGAACATTAGATAGATTCTAGGATGAACGATATATTTTTGATTATGAGCAATTTGTGCACTTGAAAATATAGAAATGAGATCAAGAAATTAGAGATAGTAATCAAGTTAAATTTGATGATATGAATGATCATCCCATGGTGTTTATATAGAGAATAAATAGTTGTAACCCTTTGTGAAGAGTAACAAACAATAGCCATGATTATTGGTGAAGAGAGAGATGCAACCCTTGATTGAAAGGAGTGTCTTTTCGAAAGGTTGCTTTCTGAAAGAAGACGGTTGACAGGTCAAAAAGAACCGATAGACAGGAATTTGAAAATATACATACGTTATATTCATATGTGCACGTTTATTGTGCATTCTGGGTAGAAACAATCGACAGGTCCAATTATAGGCAGTCGACCGATTCTGCCCTGTTTGCACAATCAATGCACACACACACACACATATATATAGTCATATATATATATATATATATATATATATCGATTATTTGAGGTGTGAGATTATTTGAGGATAGATTTTAACATAAGCAACACTATTAAAACACCAAATAATCAACCTCTAATCTAGAATATCATATGTAGCTCTTTGTACCTCTTCAATCCAATAAATATCTTCTTTTTGTCGATCACGGCTTATTTCTTTGTCAAAAATCAAAACTCCATAATCTTTTGACTTGACATTCTCCCCCTTTTTGATTGATGATAACATAGTTCTGAATCTCCCCTGTATATGATCTCCCCCTGAGATTGTGCATGTATATGAACATGAACTATATATTCCTGCATAATACTGTTAGTACCAATCTCTCCCCCTTTGTCATCAACAAAAAGGAGTAAATAAGTAAAGACTTAACAATGATACTATCAGGATAATAAGCAACATAAACTGGTAACATAGAACATGGCAAGAGTCACAAAATAACGTCAAACACAACCAAAAGTCTAGTACTACTACTAAAAAAACATGGCACCATTTAGATACAAGTGCCAAATCAAGTCTTAAAGCAAAAGATAGGATAGGTATGTAGCATGATAAAAGTAGGAAGTAAACTAAGAAGATTCGGATTGCGATTCTGTCTCGTCTTCCTCCTCTTCAACTTCCTATTCAACAACTTGAGTTTTTCCGCGATCAAGTCCATGACGAGTTCCCGAGCTTGTAGCCTCCTCCGATGATGTCCAAGCAAAAGAACTATTGTATTTGTCTTGTTCTGAATTGATTTTGTAGCCAATGAACAATTGTATTATGTAATAAGTATGTTGAACTACAGACAAAAAAAAAGTGCACATATCGACGTACTTAGGACTCGTTTAATACAAGATTACAATTGGTCGCTCCTTTCAGCCCCATTCTCTGTCTTAATAGACAGTATTACTCTGTAATGTGTTCTATTAGACTGGGTCTCAGCGTAGGCCATTACAATGATGAGCAGACCGGGTGGCAGGTTCAGGTATTATTCGGAGCTTCGCAGGTGACTTCGTAGGAGGCGACGTTTTCCTATTTATACTTGTATTCTTATTTTTTATTTCATTGTATTGCATTGTGGAGCATTGACAGTGTTACGTATTCTTGTTAGAGACAGTTTATCAATTAGGTATGTATACCTCATGTATAAACTCTATTGTTGTTTTGTATAACCGTATGCATCTAAATACTCTGATTATATGGTTTGTATTTTGATTACTGTCTCGTCTGTTTTGTATCTATGATTTGATTATAATATGTTACCTGATGCGCTGTGAAATATACAACATATTTTGTGGTTAAGTTTTATATTCTTTTCTTTCTCCTCGTCTTTTTCTCTCTTTTCTTTTCCTGTCCACTATTTTTTTTTTAACGATCGCTTTATATCGATCGAGTGCTTGTACAGTGCAAAATTTTAGTTACGAACACCGATGGTGTATGGTGGGTCGTTGCAAAAATGACTTAAAAGGAATTCTATGGATCCTAAAACAAGTAATTTTAAATTCAATGCAATTTGAAAAGCTGAAATTAACCAAAGCAAAAGGGCAAAGTCTCAATCAGCTTTGGTTGCTGGATCTGAAAAGGGATTTCATGATTTACAATCCAATAATGATGCTGAAAATGAGCAAACATTTCAGAAGTTGAAGTATTTTGTTTTTTATTTTCCACTCATAACCAATTCAAATATATTGGAGTACCTTATTATTATATTATACCAGTTCTATTCGCACCCCTGTTTCTTTCTTTCACAACCCACTTAATTAAGAAAAACTGTAACACCCCACTTTTTCCCTTTCGCACCTCATTCTTTCCAAAATTACTCTTAAAATTTTGAACTGCATTCAGCAAGAACGTTGTTTGTTTATCAACCTTGCTTGGTTGGAACTAGGTTATCATGCAAACCTCGCTCGACCTGCATTATGTTAACATACAAATATGGCTCAGTTCAACCTAGGAATATACACGAACATCACTTGGACTGCACTATCTATGTTTATACAAATACATTGCCCCATTGAAGCTCATAATGTTGTTATTTCTTTTAAATGTAACTGTTTGTTGGTCAAAGATGGAGACAATTTTGAGAAGTCTAAAATTAGATAAAATACCGGAGTGTGAAAGTTTAAATAGAGTTGGCCTTAATTTTTTTTCATTTGATTTTCTCATTCTTGCATATGGTTATCGAATGAATGTGCTGTTCTTATTTGTATTACAACCGTGCCATAAAAATGCTTCATTTCAATTCGACTTTTTTTTTTTTTTTCATTAACGAAAATCGATCTCCGCATCCTCTTAATTTTGTATTAGCTTGAGTTCAAAGTGAATTTAATGGAATTTTCAAGTGAAAATCCCCCTTTATGAAAATTTACGGATTAGGAAAGTTCAGAGAAAAGAAGCAAGCTGTTAGCTTCTATTATTAACTGCAATTAAATTCAGAAAAAAAAAAAAAAAAATCACAAAATTACAGACTAAACTTTCTGCATAGACCCCAATCTGAGCTTAAGTCCACCGTCCCCTTCCCCGCACCGCCTCCTCGACCAAAGACTGCCCGAACTTTCCCCGGTCGCCTCCTTCTTCTCCACCGGCCTCGGAGGGTCCATCTCCTGCCAGAATATCTTCGACGATATCATTCTTTTGATCCTCAGCAAGCTAAAGTTTCTTCTGTAGTGTGAAGACGAACGGCAGTTGTCGTCGTCTGATGGCCTGTATTCGTCAGATCGCTTGCTTTTCGATTTCACTCGACCCGTGCAGGTTATTCTCGGCGACGAGGGCTCCGTCGTGATTTTGGGGGTTTTCGTGGGGGTTTTGGGGATCAAGCACCATGACGGGCTGAATGAACTAACCTTTGTGTTGCTTTTTGGCTTTATTGGTTTTGCGTTGATTGCCATTTTTGTGGCAGATATAAGGATAGATTTGTTTTATTTACGAGTGTGGCATCACTTGTATTTATAAGAGCCTCTTGAGTTAGGGTATCCCATTAAGCTTGGTGAATTGAAAAAAAAAAAAGGACCTTACTTGTCAATCTATAGGTTTAACCAACCAAAAAGGTAAACCAAAAAATAAGGATTTTTTATCTAATATAAAAGATAGATAAATTTATTACTTTTTGGATTTTACTAATTATTTAAAAGTGTTGTGCTTAAAACTTTATAATACCAAAAGTGAGAAAATATTCATCTTCAACCTGATACTTTGTAATATAAACTATCATATTTAAAATAAAAAATACTTGAGTCAAACCCTTTAAATCACAATAAATCATATCTCATTTGTTGTAAATAAATTTAATTTGCTTTTATTTACCAGTAGAATTGTTGTCCAAATTGCAAAGGACCTTGTGGTATTCAATTCAATTTAATTTCCTAGACTGTAGCAAAGTTAGTTTTGAAGGCATTCATGATGCATTTTCTAACTTTAAACTTTAAAGCATAGCTTGTGTGTTTTATCCTAGTTGTAATTTTTTGTTTTCAAAGTTAGTATAACAATACAAATGAAGCTCATTATTTTAGTTGCGGGGCATGGTTATAAAATAGAGAAATCAGTAATTCCTACTAATAGTTTCAAGCAGATTTCATGTCTTTTTACAATGGATACGCAACAAGGACGTTCAGAATGCACTGTTGAAAAACGTAGAAGTTGGTTTTGAGACTAGAAAGAGTCAAGGTCGTGCATTAGAAAAAATCAAAACTACGAAGCATTGAAGTAGACTGTAGACAGCTATTATGTATGCATGTACGTTTTCTTGGCTTTAGTCCGTGAATAAGTCAAGTTTACCAAATTTTGCTTTGGTTGATGGTTAAGTCTTGTACGTTATTCATAGATGTCAGTATGCTCACAAATTAAATATGAAACTTATTTTAGTCCAGCACCTCGGTCATTATTCAATGTTTGATTTCTATTTAATTAATTAATTAAAAATGAATCCAATATTACTTTGATATCAAGGTACTGTGTTAAATCAAAGGGCACGAAATTTAACCAATCTAACCTTCTGTTTTGGCTTGAAAACTTATTGCAAAATAAATGAATATATGCCTTGGATGGTTGACATTAAAGTTCGAGCCCAGCCAATTTTCATTAGTAGTTCATATTTGTACATATATACTCATGTATCTGCATATATGCATTTATTAATCCACTGTGGATTTCCGCCCTGATCATCCTCATCAGGCTCAGCTCCGCGTCCGCCCCACCTAGATCCAACCATTAATTTGCACATAAACATTTTTTAAAAAATATTTCCAGTGCCGGCCAGAGTGTTGTTGGTGCCCTAGGCGATATCATGAGAAGCAATTGGGCAAAAATATAAAGTCAGTAAAATTGTCCATGGAAAGAGTTGAACAACAAACCTTCCACGCATAATATGCACATCATACCACTTAACCACTTGCTATTTACTTACAAAGGTGTCGCGATGCTTTTTCAAATACAGTTTCTTTTATAAATGGTGTACCTCCGGCCGCCCCTCTCCGCCACTTCCGGTGGTGGTGCCCTAGACAAATGTCTCAACAGCCTTGCTTCTGGGCCGGGCCTAGATATTTCTACTATAAAATTAAGGATTTTTTTTTTGATTGGATCAATTTTTAGAACTTATAACAAAGGCAGACCACTTTGAAAACTAATTACGAAAATAAATTTGTTTTGACTGTAGCTTAAATGGGCGTTATTCCAGCTGCTGCCAATTTATTATTATTATTTTATAAAGGCGACATCCAAGATGCTGCCCTTTTTTTCTTTTCACATTGGCAGTATCCGAGATAGCGTCAATTGCCACTATCTCAAGTACGGCCTAGATCTATTTATTAAAAGCAGTCAGCAACCTTCTCTCTCTAACATATTCTCTCAACCACAATTCAATTCAAAACAACCCCCCCTCCCCCCCCCAACCCCCATACACACACTCCACTTCAAATTTAGTCCAAAAACAAAGGTAGCGTTTGGTTTATTTCTTGTTTTGAGTTTTGAGTTTTCAACATTAATTATGAAAGTTGTGAAGATTTGAAGTATAATGGAGATGACGAATGGAGTGACAAAGGGGACGGAAGGTCGATGGATGAGTGAATTTGTTGTCCTCCTTCTGTTGTTTCTTAGAATATAGAAAATGATAAAAATTTGTTTTGGGATTTGTGTGTCAACTTCGTTTTGTAAAACGATCGTAACTTGAGTGCCTCCTCATCTTATCAAGCGCCTCCTATTGGTAGCTAACCTTAACTTTTTTTTTTTATAATTAAAGTTGCGATTTTTCTATTTTTTTAGTTTTTCATGTTTAGGGATTTCTACGAGCCTCTGTCCGAGACAGTGCCCATATCGTTACGCCTTTCGTGCGGGTCGAAACTTACTGACTAGGAATTTTGCTACCTTAGGACCATTATAGTTACAACAGCAGTTCACCGGGGCTTCAGTCGCTGGCTCCCTTGTCATCAAGTCACCAACTTTCTTAACCTTCCGGTACTAGGCAGACGTCATCCCCATACATGGTCTCACGACTTTGCAAAGGCGTGTTTTTGGTAAACAATCGCCTGAATGATATAAATACTATAGTTGCTTTAGCTACACTCACATCAATGGCATATTTTTAATCAAGAAATTCATGATTTTAGGTTTAGGTTGTATGAGTCTGTATGAAAATTGGATAAAAATTATGACAAAAGTTAATATATTAAATGTATGTGCATGTTTAATATGCGATGGAGGAGAATGTGGCATAAAGTATGTCGAAAATATGATGATTTTGTCTTGTTTAGTATGTTTAAGTTATATTTGTTCATTGAAAACTTGTAATTTTTGGGTAAAACTAATATGTATGTAATTGTTGTTTGGGTGTGAAAATTTTGCAAAGTAGATAACAAAATAGAGTTAGGACATTTGATAAGTGTAGAAATATGTGTGATATTGACCACTTTTGAATAGCATTTTGTAAGTTGGTTGTGTGTTTGTTGATTGATTAACAGACTCATGTGTTCATCTTAACCGTTGATAGAATATGAAGAGATAGAACCTGGATCGGTCGATCCAAGCATCATATACTTGCAGTAATAGCATCAGACTAATAATCCAGATGTGATGGAAGTTATAATATTTGATTAATTTATCAAGAATTCTGTTATGTTGAAGTTTATCAATTTACTTATACAAGATTATATTTATGTTAGATAGAGGTTTGTGATCCGGATGGGACTATCGACCATACATCTACGCTTAGTTAAGCTATGTCTAAGCATCTAGAGGCATTGACACTATTAGATAGAGTCGGAGTTGGCTTGGTGCACAAGGTAGAGTACGCACGATTTAATCTCAACTTGATCACGACCTTGCTTGGTAGGTGGAGACCCAAGACATCCACATTTCACCTACGAGTAGGTGAGATGACGATTACGTTGAAGGATGTAGCGGTATTATTCGCTTTTAATAGACGGTGATCCAATTATTAGATATGACATTTTACATCATTACAAGGAATTGCTTGAGGATTTGGTTGGTATAACTCCTCCGGAACAGGCTCGATAGGGAATGAGATGGTTGTGAGTACTTGGTAGCGATCTCAATTGGTGGGTGATATTCCGTGAAATGCATCTCCACTACAGATTCAACAACGAGCTCGTGCTATCATATTGCACATTATTACTCAGCGCCTCTTCTGTGATAGATCAAAATCAAGAGTTGCTCTTCATTAGCTCCTTGTAATAGCCAACTATGATTCATGTAGAAGATATGTATGAGGTGTGATGGTTCTAGCTATCACATACGTACTCACTAGGGAAGCTTTAGTGCAACAAAGGTCTATTGGTGGTTATTTGAGCCTCGTTCATGAATTACTGTAAATGATTATGTTTTATAAATATGGGACAAAATGAAATATACAACGCATACAACTTTTGCAGCTTCAGTCTTGGACTTACCTTCCGGTCGGTCATGTTTTGATGAAGAAACCAGTAGTGGACACGAAGCCCTATGGAGCTAGGTATAATATTAATTACTATTTTAGGTTGATAAACATTTACGTCACATTTGGGTATGTGCAGGTGGACTGGACCGAAGAACACAACAATGGCTACGAGACGCAATTTATTGTTTTACAGGCTCGATGTTCTTTCCTCTGATACAGTGATGTGGAAGCTATATAGTGAAGACCTACATGTGCTACTCGCACTTTGCATTGAGTCTAGACGATTATGGAGTGCCATATTGCTTTTGTTTTCTCTGATCGATTGCGCATTTCATCTTCCTGAAAGAGTAATGAGGCAATTCAGGTTACGTCAGCGTCTTCCTATTTGTGCTCCCTATTATCAAGTTAGAAATAATGAAGATATTTAAAATGATAGCTTTGTGGAATAATTGTTATTCGTTCGAGGAACAAGAACATGAGGCCACATTAACCGAGCAGTAGTACGTGGAATGTTACTGGGACGTTACCCGTCGGTACGTGTTGCCAAGACTACCGCCAACCCCTACTGCATATCCTCCTTCCTATAAGGAATACACCTGAGATTTTAAAACATTTGAGTGATTCAGAAATGGTTTTTAATTTTCAATGAGCAAATTGTGATGGTTTTATCTTTGGAATGGTATCGTATGAACTGTTGGTTTGTTATTGTATTGTGTAGTTATAATGTTGTAGTTTATATGGTGACATTTAAGAATTTGGATTGTTATGTTGTTGGTTATGTAATTGGATCGTTTAGATATGTCGGTTGTAAGAGTATATGATTGATTGTTATGTTGGTTATGTAATTTGGATTGTTTTGTTATTGTAACAGCATATGTTGATTGTATGTTGGTTTTGGTTTGTGATGCCGCCACAATTTTTCCTTCCGAACTCAAATTGACGCAGAGAGGGATTACCAGGGCGGCATCTCGCATGTCGCCAGCTGGCGTCATCCGAGATTCCATCCTCTTATTTCCTCTCTGCCTCAGGATGAGGTAGAGAAGAATTTCCAGAGCGGCATACTGGATGCCGTCGTCTTTTTTCCTCTCTGCTTCGACCTGAGGCAGAGAGGAATTACCAGAGCGGCATCCTGGATGCCGCCCTTTTTTTCCTCTTTGCCTTTAAATGAGGTAGAAATGAAATGCAATGCAATAACTTTTGTCCCCAGCTTTTCTTTTTGCCTTTGACTCGTATTTTTACTTTTAACCCCTAAGATCATATTTTACTCCCTATCTTTTGGTTTACCAAAAATTCAATAATGGAAATCTAATTTTCTAACTCCTCTCAATTTCAAACCATGACCAATTTGTAATTTAATGCTTGCGGTAGATCGGGAATCAATTAAGATTTTACATGCAAATTCAACAATGGGTTAAAAATGATGCTTATCACAATTTCTTATTTTAATGATTTAGTATTGTTACCTTGTTGTTCTCTAATTTAACTTTAGGGCTCTGTTACTTTTATTGTAGGATAAAAAGGATACTGAGAGATTGATGATGATACAATGATGAAAATATATGACGATTTTGAAAAACATCATGTTTGTTCGGTAGTAAATGAAGATTTGACCCATGATGTCGAATTTGTTCCGGAGACACAAGTTGAAGTAGTGCAACAAGCAGTAGATGTACATGGAAGATAGTCATTTCCTACCAGAGTGCATGACGTCCTATAGCGCCCCACCTTTATACTCGCATTAGCTAAGGTCATTACAAGTAATGATGTCAACTAACCCGAAGAATAAGATTATTGAGGAGCGACCATCTGTACAATAGTTTTAAACGAGTGTTAAATATGTCGGATAATGTGGTTTTACTTTTTGAATCTCTTGAGGAAATCCGACACATCTAATTCAAATCCCGAAACAGTGGCTATGCATAATTGGGAACAATATAAAATACATAACAATAAATCAGAGTCAAACACAAATATTCACATCACGAAGGTGGAATAAAATATGAATATATCACATAAATGTGTACACATGGATAGTCGTCAAACAAGATCCACTATATTACAAAGGAGTATATATGGATACAACTCAAAAGAATATGAGTACATAAGAGTCACTATCTTATATACATATCAATATAAACTTAAACTCTAGTGTAGTAAGCCTAAAATCAGGAACTGGATCTTGCTAGAAGTCATGTAGAAGCACTTGCAATAACTCGGTCTGACCCGAGTGTCATTTATAAGAAATAAACAGATCAGTCTAGCTATATTTATCACAATAAACTCTGATAAAATGAAAGATATAAACAAGTCAGACATATGTAATAACAACAATGTTCACATAAAAAGGTGAAACCCCCAAAATGTCCACCCAATATCTCAAAGGAATCTCAATGCTATATAAAAGAGTATCACATTCTAATTTATGTATGTAATGTCCCGTATTTTTTATAGTCAAATATTTAAGTTAATTTATTATTTTAAATATTTATTTGGAATTTTAAATGGATTTAATATATATATATATATATATTCGTTTATATAGCGAAATTTGAACGTTAATTTATATATAATATAAAACGAGCTCGAAATGGCGCAGTAGTTCGTAATATTGAGTTTTGAACTTCAATCGAATATACATGATCCGATATGAGTCGGATTTCTGTGAAACAAGAAACGTTGGAACCGTGTTAATTATGAAAGAGAAAAATTCAGATTTCGTGTTATAGATTGTTAGTTATGTCTAATTTAATTTTGAAAATAGTTGCTATGGAAATCGTTATTAAAATATAACATTTATTTAATATATTTAAAAGGGAAATTTAATTCGTTTAACTGAAAATTAATGATATTGAGTTGTGTAAATTATATTTGGAATTGTATATATATATTCTATTTGGATATATATGATACAAATAATTTATTATGATTTGTTTGAATTAATTTGGAATTTAAATAATATTTTATTCGATATTATTTGAGCATTAAAAATAACCATTTTTGCAAACGGTCTCAGTTTTCGATGAAATTAATTTCATTGGAACCGTATCGTTAAATTGTTGTAAGAATATCAAACTTTGTGGCAAACCGATATCGTATGTGACTTCGGTGGCCAAAAACGTCTTTGTTTCTACATTATTGTTTAAATTATTTAGGCAGGGGTAACTTTTAATGAATAAACGACTGGTCAAACAAACTTCAAATTTAGTGAAACAAGATTCATTGGATTCGTTAGTAAGAGGTCTAGTAAAATGTCAAGGCTTCAGATTTATTGGATTTTTTCTGTAATTATAGGAATTTTAAATGCTTGATTTTTCATCGATAATTATAAAGGACTTTTTACAAACGACCTCGGATTTCGATGAAACCTATCCCATCGGGTCCGGAATATTTTTTAATGTTAAGATTACCTTATTGTGTCAAAAACGGAGATCATATGGATTTGTTTTGGAGTGTTACTTGGCGTTTAAGTTTCGAATAATAACAAACTAATCTAACCCTTCACCATATATACCTCTTGATTTGTTCTAACCCTTAAATTTTCGGTTCTCTGGTCAATGGAACATTACTGCCGCCACTCAACTAAAATGAATGAACCAAACTTTGTAATCTTCCTCCTCTATAATTCTTCAATCCATTCATTTAATTCAAAAATTCACAACAACAAAGTTTCTCGGCTTGGTGGGATCTTTCAGACCGACGGTCGTGATTTGATTTTGTAATTCCTGGGAGTTGATATCGAACTGAAAAGGGACCGCGTTGGAGAGCAACTTGCTGGCGAAAGGGATGACCGGAACCGGTGGGACTTAGGCGTTGGGATGGCAGCGTTGAGGCGCTCCTACTAGCGGTCTGAGATGGTGCTCCGGCGATCGGAACAGGGTGCGGCGTGATGGCTTTAAAGCAAGGAGGTACCGTTCTGGAGTAAAGCAGCCGATGAATGAAGTGCGGTTTGGGTTCGAAGCAACATAACGTGAAAAGGAACAAATGCTGGGGAAGAAGTGGTTGGGGTGTATGTTTGGGGTGGTTTCAAATCCTTCCGTGGAGCATGCATGTAGCAGGAGTTTTAAATGGCAACAGGATGCGTGATTATGGGTGTTTAAGCATGCATGGATGTTTCGTTCTGTCTGAACGAAGGCAGTTGAGTGATTCGAAATGAAGGCGAGCATGGTGAGGGCAGAAAGTAGTAAAACCGGAACTGGAAGATGGATTATGGGTCAACCTGATAAAAAGACGTTACTCGGTAATTAGTATTAAATATTAATTAACTAAAATAGTTAAGAATTATTAGTGAATTAAATAGTATATTGGGACAATGCAGGAGGAACACGTTGAACCAAAGGGGATTACATGGGTTTTCTTAACTTTGAAAGTGAACAAAGTAATCAGTTATACTAATTATATTTTTATAAAATAATTAAGGAAATTATAGTATAATAATCAAACCGTGATGTATTGTTTCGAACAGCAGTTTTAAAGAAGAGAATACATTCAATCAGGAATAAATAAGAAGATGTTGGACTTGGATTTTCAAAGGGATGGGACTATGTTATTTCGAACCGCGGAATTGAAAGTGGAGCCATGTTTTCAATTTAAAGGGCGTTGGCCTGTTTGAACGTAAAGAAACAAACCAGTAGAAAATTGAAGACAGCGTGAAGCAGAGTGTTGGATCGAAGCAGCTTGTTGATGAGGGAAAAAGAGATTGGTTCGGTCCTAAGAAAGATAACCAAATTAATTATTAATTTTAAAATTATTGTGATTAAGTAAACCATAATTTGTATTAATTGGAACTATTAATTATGGAATGAAGTGTTAATTAAACTAGTGTGATCTACGCAGGTGGAATCCTTGGATGGAGCTATGTACGCAGTAAACAAAGTTGGATCTATTCTCCTTCATTTCAAAATGGAGGATCGGACCGTTATCCTTAAAAACAAAGTAACTTGTTCAGCCTAATTAAAATGAGCATTCGAATTGTTTAATTAAAGAAGTAATTAATTTATTAAATCGTACATTTATATTGTTTATAACTCGGGCGTTCATTAACAGAGTGAAGCGAAACAAGCTAGACTGGTATCATATTAACGGACACAATATTCGGAAGTCAGCTTGGACAAGATTAGAAGGAACCAAAATTTACAGTTAAATTAAATGACTATTTAATTTAACTGTAACCGAACCGTTACAGCAAGCGAATTGGAAATTAAAGGTGAGTTAAACTCACTCAGTTCCCATTTATATTTAAGTGGGGTTTTTATTTATGTGTTATGATTGCTAATGGTTGCTAATGATTGACTGTTTTTTATTGATTGAATCTCTGAAATTAAACGTTGTTTAATTTTAGTGAAATACCAAATCGTAATTTTAACGGTTGGTCCTAATGGAGGTAACTTACCTTGTTGGTCGCGTTTATAAAATAAACGTGTTTAATTGTTTGAATTGTTGAATTGTTGTGTTAATTGAGTGATGTTAAATAGTTATTATTTACTGTTATAGAAATTATCAGTCAAATGGAATTGAATAATCTGATTTGAGATAACCGGTTTGGATGCAGGGAAGAATAGGTTGGAGGGATCCAATCGGATTCCTCAAATATATTTAATGTTGCTTATTTTCATGTTGTCATTATATGAACTGATTTGGTTGAATGATTGATTTGATTTGTTGACCATTGATCTGAATTCAACATTTATTTCATTTAAAACAATGAGTGATATTGGTTGAGTAATTGGCAGCATATGGCCTATAAATCAATCGGTTTCTAAATATTGATTTACCGACAGGCGAATCGATATAAATTAAGTTAAAAATTTATTTTATAACTAAAGGCAGATTTTTAAATCTGTATTTTTATTAAAAGCTTATTAAAGAAAATAAATGTGACAACCCAGGATTCGAACGCCCGACCTCCCGGGAAGCAACACCATGCACTAACCACCGTGCTAAAAGGTCTTTGCTTTAGCTTTTCGAGAGGGGTGTTACAGACTACCCCCCTTAAAGAGCCCAACGTCCTCGTTGACTCATATCAATCACCACCCAGGCGTTGTGCATGTAAACCGCATCAGTACCACACCGACTGACTTCTGCGGCATTACGCACACAATTCCGGCTGGGTATAGGCTCTGATACCAAATGTGACAATCACGGGATTCGAACCCCTGACCTCCCGGAAACCAACACGAACGCACTAACCACTGTGCTAAAAGATCTTTGTGTTATCTTTTCGAGAGGGGTGTTACAATAAATATCTATTATTTATTATTTAAATTTATAATTGATTATTAATTGTTTTTATAAAGTAAAATCTGATATTAATCGGATTTGTAAGCAAAAGAGCAGAAGATTAACCTATCGGTTAAGAGTTGAATAATTGTTTTAATTAACAATTAAATGGAATTATTTAAATTAATTATATTATTAATTAATTTAAAAGAAGGAGTAATTGGAATCAATTCACGAAATAAATATGTTTTGGGGTTGACTAAGTCAACCGTTCAAAGTGAGAGTGATTATTAATTAGTTTGTTTAAACTAATCTAAGGAAATGGTTTACGAATGTTGTTTTAATTTTAATAAGATTTTAAAGGAGAATTTATTATTTATTTTAATTAATAAAGGAATTAACTACCCATACAGTAGTTAAGGATTGAAATAAATTATTATATTTAATAATAATTTAGGAGATTAGTTTTTAATTGAAATTCAATTAAAAAGCAATCGAAGTTGAGAAGAAATCTAATTGGACTGCGAAAGGAATTTATGGACAGGTTTTATTTTTAAAACCCGAGTTTTATAACGAAGTTATAAAAGGGATTTTTAAGCAAATACAATGGCTTAAATTAAATGGTTACTTAACATTTGAAATAAGAAAAAGGGAATTGAAATTAAAAGGGTTTATCTTAAACCCCAGTTGTAGATATGAAATTTATAAAATGAAATGAGGTGTTAAAATGTTAATTTTAAATTAACATTATTTAATAGTGAAATTAAGTAAAATGGGGATTTGGAATAAGATTTTCAAAGAGGAAATCGGGTAAAATGGATTAGAATAAGGAATTTTTAAAGTGAATTTGGTAAAGAAGTGAGTAATATATTTTTGTAGAAAATCCGAATTATAAAACGAATTGATAAAGAAGTAGAAGTTAAAGGTGATGTTTTATTGATTAATTACTTAATCAGTGAATTTAGGAAAAACAGATATATTTGAGAAGAGAGTTCCAAAAGCAAGAAGGTTTGATAAAACCATATTTTAAATAAAATAGTTAAATGGGATTTGTTTTGATAGTTGAAATATTGGATTTTGAAATTACAACTCATATCTATCTTAAGATAGAAACGTTGTTGATCTAGGTCTGAGAGGTAATTAACATGCCCCAACTAGAATGACTTCAGGATTATCTGAGATGATATTAGTTGTAATGGTAAGGAGGAGTGATAATTTATTATTTCCATTAGAGAAATAATAATGCGGTGTTATTGGAGAAAATTTGAAGAATATAAAATAAGAAGTCTGAATTAAAGGAGATTGAAGAGATTTGAGAATGTATGTAACGGTGCTCCACAGCTTAGGGAAATAAAAGAGGATTGCACGAAAATATAACGATATTTTCTAGTTCAAAGGAAATGAAATGTTAAGTTATGAAACGGGTGTATTCTATAAGAATAAGCAATGGGTATTATTTCCAAGTAATGAAAAAAGGGATTTCGTAACGTTATTTACCAGAGATAAGTTAAATTAATTTGCCAATTAAAGGTAATGAATATTGATGAAGCAAATGTTTCGAAAGGAGAGTTAAATGGAAATTGAGTATAGTTATAAAATATTTTTCAATGCATTAAAATGAAATGGTCTTGAAAATCATTAGTACATAAAATAAGAAGTAAATACAGGATTTTAACCACCATATATATATATATATATATATATATTGATTGGTTTAACCATCAAGCACCATTTTTGTATCAAAACGTGCCATGTGCGAAGCACGTGCCTTAGATTTTAATTAACCATACGTTAATTATTTTTAATTAATGAGGCCAAGTGATGCTGAATACTAGACCAGTGAACACATTTTATTTCCATGATTGAAAAACTGTTTATTTAGATTGTTAAGTCACCGACTATCAAATCTGACCAAAAGCGTTGTTGGTATGGAAAGATCGGGATCAAATTTATATTCGAAAACCATTCCAACCAACAAATATGTGAAGATATCAGAAGATGATCGAGATGGAGCATTAAAGACCGTGGATCTTTGTAAGCGGAAGGATTACTAATAATCTCTGGTTTAGCGGCCAGAGATATACTGTGATTCTATCGTGGTTGAAATCTACAGATTGCAAGGACTTCTCGCTACTGATCCATAGGGTGATACCTAGGATGTGTAGGAGGGTACCTTCAGTTCATCCTGTTCATGGATGACTTGCTTGGATGAATGTCTAACAGAGTATTTCCAAAAGGATCACATACGTTGATTTCTTCAAACGTATCATAGTTGGTGGCGGAGGATGGCCGTTCTCTTAGCTTACTCACTAGAAAATTTTTCTGGACGTCAATTAGTGATATCTGGCGGATCTGACGATGTGACGTTCAAAGTGAATGGTGGCAAATGTTCAAAAGAAATTAAATAGAATAAATAAATAAATTTGACCTCTAGCCTCATCAACCGGGAAATGGCATAAAATCGGGTAGGTCGCATGGCTATGTGGGTCGCACCCATCAAAAGGGTATATCATTACCTGATCTGGTGAAATCAAATGCCTTCGGTTGTCCCTTTTATTTATTTATGTATGTATGCTATCGGTTCGGTTAGCTGGCCTCCAACCATGGTAATGATATATTCGATACTCTCAAAGTATAGTGAGGGGTCGGTCATGTTTAGCCTGGGTTGCAAGATGTTCTTGTTGAACCCCAATGTATTCATCTCCCGAGGTACATTGTTGGTAAGGTGGTCCCATACCTTGCCAGGAAATCCATTCTCCAATAAGAGCCAGCGGTTTTGATTTTATACTATATATGTGGAGCGTGAGATGCAAGCATTTTGCTAGATTGCTATTTAATTGTATTTAGGCACTATCATAATATAAGAATAATATTGTTTTCAAAAAAATGTTTTGGGATATCGTAAGGTAAAAACCGTCCGTATTTATGTGTGATTCGGTCTTACGATTATCCTTTTCTTTCGAAAAGAATTTGACGTTAAAATCAAATTTTGTGATACTTATAAACTAAGTGTGTACTTCTCACTCTGGTTCACCAGACTGACCATCGTTTGTAATTCTCGGGTTAGACCGAGGTGTACAGGTCTAGGTTATCGGATGCTGCGAAGTTCAGGGACGAGGTGGATGTGTTCAGATGCATGATATTATATACTATATTTTTTCGCTGTGTGTTGTATATGAGGATAGGTTATTATAACTGTCCGGTTGTGTGATGTACTCTGATGACTGTAAGTTTTATTTAAAGCCCTCTATAAAGATATTTCTATATTATATTTTGTTCCGCTACGATGTGAGACTCTGCGTTGCGTTGGTTCTTCTTCTTCTATTCTAATATTTCTTTCTTTCTTATCTCACCAACTAATTTCTTTCTAATAGCTATCTGCTTTTCTGTATAATTTGATTGACATGGTTTGGTAAATGTCGGCTTAAACTGTACTAAGAAGTGGGTCGTTACACTTGGTATCAGAGCTATTGGTTTAGTAATAATCTTGGCTCTGTGGCGTAACTCGATAGAGATGGGGTTATTAATACCCTATATTGAGTTGAGTGTATATATGAGAGCGCGTATATGTAAATTTTATCTACAAATGTTTTGTGTTGTGTTAGTTGATCGGTTCAAATGTTGAAAAGCGTTGAATTGGCAATTGATATAATATTTTTTTTGCAATGAGGGTAAATGAAATAATTTTACCTGAAATATAGTTTTGTATAAAAAAGAAATATTTTTTTTAAAAATTATCGAGATACTATGTGTTGATTGATTTGAATAATATTCAAATTTGGTTAAAATTTTGAATTGGAACTTAACCTGATTAAGTGAAAATAAATTAAGAATAATATTGAAATTAAATAGAAATCGATCGAATATTAACCGATTAATGTACAAATATGTGAAAGCAAAGTAAATGTTAATACTGAATATAAATTCAGTTGATTTAGTTATATTGTTGTACATCGTTGGTTGATTGTTGTTAGATAGATTGGTTATAATTCATCAATGCTTTATAAGAGTTAAATGAATGGAAAACCGAATCCCAATATTATAAATTGTTATAAATTGGAATGGAATCGCTTGTGAATTCAAACCGAATGATTATCCACAGTATTCACATACACCCTTTAAAATTGAACTGATGTCGCATGTTTGATTATAGAAATTTGCGTTGTCATACTTAATTAATGAAATGTTATTTCAAGTTTCATGAATCTGTTATAGTGAATTGAGTTAAGTACAGGCGTCAGAGGATTGAGTTTGATAGTGAATATTGCACGTAAGTTGAGCAAGTATGCTCAATAGTGCTCGAAAAAGGTACGCCTACGCGAAAATACAAATTTTGGGTTTTGAATTTTGTTTTCCGACCGTGTGGGTCGATGTATATATATTTATTGTTCCTGCGATATCGGAGATGTCACTCCGTACAGGGGAGACTCCGGCGATTTTTTTTGGGAATTTAAAGCATTAGAAAATTTTCGATATTTTTGAAATTTTTATTTATAGTATTGAGTTGGTTTTAAATTTATAATAAATTGAACTTTGAAGATAATGGATTTATGACATTTTCCTACCTTAGTAATTTTGGGGACGAAATTCATTTAAGGGGGAAGATTGCAATGTCCCGTGTTTTTGGTAGTCAAATATTTAATTTGATTTATTATTTTAAATATTTATTTGGAATTTTAAATGGATTTAAAATATATATATTCGTTTATATTGCGCAATTTGAACGTTAATTTATATATAATATAAATCGAGCTCGAAATGGCGCGGTATTTCGTAATATTGAGTTTTGAACTTCAATCAAATATACAGGATCCGATATGAGTCGGATTTCTATGAAACAAGAAAAGTTGGAACCGTGTTAATTATAATTTTCATATGAAGGAGAAAAATTCAGATTTCGTGTTACAGATTATTAGTTATGCCCAATTCAATTTTGAAAATAATCGTTATGGAAATTGTTATTAAAATATAACGTTTATTTAAATATTTAAAAGGGAAATTTAAATCATTTAGCTAAAATTTGATGATATTAAGTTGTGTAAATTATATTTGGAATTGTATATACATTCTGTTTGGATATATATGATAAAAATAATTTATTGTGATTTGTTTGAATTAATTTGGAATTTAAATCGTATTTTATTCGATATTATTTGAGCATTAAAAATAACCATTTTTGCAAACGGTCTCATTTTTCGATGAAATTAGATTTACTTGAACTGTATCGTTAAATTATTTTAAGAAAATCGAACTTCGCGGCAAACCGATATCGTATGTGACTTCGTTGGCCAAAAACGTCTTTGTTTCTATTTAATTGTTTAAATTATTTAGGCAAGGGTAACTTTTAACGAATAAACGACTGGTCAAACAAACTTCAAATTTAGTGAAACAAGATTCATTGGATTCGTTAGGAAGAGGTCTAGTAAAATGTCAAGGCTTCAGATTTATTGGATTTTTCTATAATTATAGGAATTTTAAAAGCTTGATTTTTCATTAATAAATATAAAGGTCTTTTTACAAATGACCTCAGATTTCGACGAAACTTCTCCCATCGGGTCCGGAATATTTTTTTATGTTAAGATTACCTTATTATGTAAAAAACGGAGATCATACGGATTTGTTTTGGAGTGTTACTTAGTGTTGACGTTTCGAATAATAATAAACTAATCTAACCCTTCACCATATATATCTCTTGATTTGCTCTAACCCTTAATTTTGTGGTTCTCTGGTCAATGGAATATTACCGCCGCCACTCAACTAAAATGAATGAACCAAACTTTGTAATCTTGATCCTCTGTAATTCTTCAATTCGTTCATTTAATTCAAAAATTCACAACAACAAAGTTTCTCAGCTTGGTGGGATCTTTCTGACCGACGATCATGATTTGATTTCGTAATTCTTGGGAGCTGATATCGAAATGAAAAGGGACCGCGTTGGAGAGCTACTTGCTGGCGAAAGGGATGACCGGAACCGATGGGACTTGGGCGTTGGGATGGCAGCGTTGAGGCGCGCCTGCTAGCGGTCTGAGATGGTGCTCCGGCGATCGGAACAGGGTGCGGCGTGATGGCTTTGAAGCAAGGAGGTACCGTTCTGGAGTAAAGCAGCCGATGAATGAAGTGCGGTTTGGGTTCGAAGCAACATAACGTGAAAAGGAACAAATGCTGGGGAAGAAGTGGTTGGGGTGTATGTTTGGGGTGGTTTCAAATCCTTCCGTGGAGCATGCGTGTAGCAGGAGTTTTAAATGGAAACAGGGTGCGTGATTATGGGTGTTAAAGCATGCATGGATGTTTCGTTCTGTCTGAACGAAGGTAGTTGGGTGATTCGAAATGAAGGCGAGCGTGGTGAGGGCAGAAAGTAGTAAAACCGGAACTGGAAGATGGATTATGGGTCAGCCTGATAAAAAGACGTTACTCGGTAATTAGTATTAAATATTAATTAACTAAAATAGTTAAGAATTATTAGTGAATTAAATAGTATATTGGGACAATGCAGGAGGAACGCGTTGAACCAAAGGGGACTGCATGGGTTTTCTTAACTTTGAAAGTGAACAAAGTAATCAGTTATACTAATTATATTTTTATAAAATCATTAAGGAAATTATAGTATAATAATCAAACCGTGATGTATTGTTTCGAACAGCAGTTTTAAAGAAGAGAATACATGTAATCAGGAATAAATAAGAAGACGTGGGTCCTGGATTTTCAAAGGGATGGGACTACGTTATTTCAAACCGTAGAATTGAAAGTGAAGCCATGTTTTCAATTTAAAGGGCGTTGGCCTGTTTGAACGTAAAGAAACAAACCAGCAGAAAATTGAAGACAGCGTGAAGAGGAGTGTTGGATCGAAGCAGCTTGTTGATGAGGGAAAAAGAGATTGGTTCGGTCCTGAGAAAGATAACCAAAGTAATTATTAATTTTAAAATTATTGTGATTAAGTAAACCATAATTTGTATTAATTGGAACTATTAATTAGGGAATGAAGTGTTAATTAAACAAGTGTGATCTACGCAGGTGGAATCCTTGGATGGAGCTATGTACGCAGTATACAAAGTTGGATTTATGCTCCTTCATTTCAAAATGGAGGATCGGACCGTTAACCTTAAAAACAAAGTAACTTGTTCAGCCTAATTAAAATGAGCATTCGAATTGTTTAATTAAAGAAGTAATTAATTTATTAAATCGTACATTTATATTGTTTATAACTCGGGCGTTCATTAACAGAGTGAAGCGAAACAAGCTAGACTGGAATCATATTAACGGACACAATATTCTGAAGTCAGCTTGGACAAGATTAGAAGGAACCAAAATTTACAGTTAAATTAAATGACTATTTAATTTAACTGTAACCGAACCGTTACAGCAAGCGAATTGGAAATTAAAGGTGAGTTAAACTCACTCAGTTCCCATTTATATTTTATATAAGTGGGGTTTTTATTTTGTGTTATGATTCCTAATGGTTGCTAATGATTGACTGTTTTTTATTGATTGAATCTCTGAAATTAAACGTTGTTTAATTTTAGTGAAATACCAAAACGTTATTTTAACAGTTGGTCCCAATGGAGGTAACTTACCTTGTTAGTCGCGTTTATAAAATAAACATGTTTAATTGTTTGAATTGTTGAATTGTTGTGTTAATTGAGTGATGTTAAATAGTTATTATTTACTGTTATAGAAATTATCAGTCAAATGGAATTGAATAATCTGATTTGAGATAACCGGTTTGGATGCAGGGAACAATAGGTTGGAGGGATCCAATCGGATTCCTCAAATACATTTAATGTTGCTTATTTTCATGTTGTCATTATATGAACTGATTTGGTTGAATGATTGATTTGATTTGTTGACCATTGATCAGAATTCAGCATTTATTTCATTTAAAACAATGAGTGATATTGGTTGAGTAATTGGCAGCATATGGCCTATAAATCAATCGGTTTCTAAATATTGATTTACCATCAGGCGAATCGATATAAATTAAGTTATAAAATTTATTTTATAACTGAAGGCATATTTTTAAATCTGTATTTTTATTAAAAGCTTATTAAATAAAATAAATGTGACAACCCAGGATTCGAACGCCCGACCTCCCGGGAAGCAACACCACGCACTAACCACTGTGCTAAAAGGCCTTTGCGTTAGCTTTTCGAGAGGGGTGTTACAGACTACCCTCCTTAAAGAGCCCAACGTCCTCGTTGGCTCATATCAATCACCACCCAGGCGTTGTGCATGTAAACCGCATCAGTACCACACCGACTGACATCTGCGGCATTACGCACACAATTCCGGCTGGGTATAGGCTCTGATACCAAATGTGACAATCACGGGATTCGAACCCCTGACCTCCCGGAAACCAACACCAACGCACTAACCACTGTGCTAAAAGATCTTTGTGTTATCTTTTCGAGAGGGGTGTTACAATAAATATCTATTATTTATTATTTAAATTTATAATTGATTATTAATTGTTTTTATAAAGTAAAATCTGATATTAATCGGATTTGTAAGCAAAAGAGCAGAAGATTAACCTATCGGTTAAGAGTTGAATAATTGTGTTAATTAACAATTAAATGGAATTATTTAAATTAATTATATTATTAATTAATTTAAAAGAAGGAGTAATTGGAATCAATTCACGAAATAAATATGTTTTGGGGTTGACTAAGTCAACCGTTCAAAGTGAGAGTGATTATTAATTGGTTTGTTTAAACTAATCTAAGGAAATGTTTTACGAATGTTGTTTTAATTTTAATAAGATTTAAAAACGAGAATTTATTATTTATTTTAATTAATAAAGGAATTAACTACCCATACAGTAGTTAGGGATTGAAATAAATTATTATATTAAATAATAATTTAGGAGATTACTTTTTAATTGAAATTCAATTAAAAAGCAAGCGAAATTGAGAAGAAATCTAATTGGATTGTGAAAGGAATTTATGCACAGGTTTTATTTTTAAAACCCGAGTTTTATAACGAAGTTATAAAAGGGATTTTTAAGCAAATACGATGGCTTAAATTAAATGGTTACTTAACATTTGAAATAAGAAAAAGGGAATTGAAATTAAAAGGGTTTATCTTAAACCCCAGTTGTAGATATGAAATTTATAAAACGAAATGAGGTGTTAAAATGTTAATTTTAAATTAACATTATTTAATAGTGAAATTAAGTAAAATGGGGATTTGGAATAAGATTTTCAAAGCGGAAATCGGGTAAAATGGATTAGAATAAGGAATTGTTAAAAGTGAATTTGGTAAAGAAGTGAGTAATAGAATTTTGCAGAAAATCCGAATTATAAAACGAATTGATAAAGAAGTAGAAGTTAAAGGTGATGTTTTATTGATTAAATACTTAATCAGTGAATTAAGGAAAAACAGATATATTTGAGAAGAGATTTCCAAAAGCAAGAAGGTTTGATAAAACCATATTTTAAATAAAATAGTTAAATGGGATTTATTTTGATAGTTGAAATATTGGATTTTGAAATTACAACTCATATCTATCTTAAGATAGAAACATTGTTGATCTAGGTCCGAGAGGTAATTAACATACCCCAACTAGAATGACTTCAGGATTATCTGAGATGATATTAGTTGTAATGGTAAGGAGGAGTGATAATTTATTATTTCCATTAGAGAAATAATAATGCGGTATTATTGGCAAAAATTTGAAGAATATAAGATAAGAAGTCTGAATTAAAGGAAATTGAAGTGATTTGAGAATGTATGTAACGATGCTCCACAGCTAAGGGAAATAAAAGAGGATTGCACGAAAATATAACGATATTTTCTAGTTCAAAGGAAATGAAATGTTAAGTTATGAAACGGGTGTATTCTATAAGAATAAGCAATGGGTATTATTTCCAAGTAATGAAAAAAGGGATTTCGTAACGTTATTTACGAGAGATAAGTTAAATTAATTTTCCTATTAAAGATAATGAATATTGATGAAGCAAATGTTTCGAAAGGAGAGTTAAATGGAAATTGAGTATAGTTATAAAATATTTTTCAATGCATTAAAATGAAATGGTCTTGAAAATCATTATTACATAAAATAAGAAGTAAATACAGGATTTTAACCACCATATATATATTGATTGGTTTAACCATCAAGCACCATTTTTGTGTCAAAACGTGCCATGTGCGAAGCACGTGCCTTAGATTTTAATTAACCATACGTTAATTATTGTTAATTAATGAGGCCAAGTGATGCTGAATACTAGACCAGTGAAGACATTTTATTTCCATGATTGAAAAACTGTTTATTTAGATTGTTAAGTCACCGACTATCAAATCTGACCAAAAGCGTTGTTGGTATGGAAAGATCGGGATCAAATTTATATTCGAAAACCATTCCAACCAACAAATATGTGAAGATATCAGAAGATGATCGAGATGGAGCATTAAAGACCGTGGATCTTCGTAAGCGGAAGGATTACTAATAATCTCTGGTTTAGCGACCCGAGATATACTGTGATTCTATCGTGGTTGAAATCTACAGATTGCAAGGACTTCTCGCTACTGATCCATAGGGTGATACCTAGGATGTGTAGGAGGGTACCTTCAGTTCATCTTGTTCCTGGATGACTTGCAAGGATGAATGTCTGACAGAGTATTTCCAAAAGGATCACATACGTTGATTTCTTCAAACGTATCATAGTTGGTGGCGGAGGATGGCCGTTCTCTTAGCTTACTCACTAGAGAAATTTTCTGGACGTCAATTAGTGATATCTGGCGGATCTGACGATGTGACGTTCAAAGTGAATGGTGGCAAATGTTCAAAAGAAAATTAAATAGAATAAATAAATAAATTTGACCTCTAGCCTCATGACTGGGAAATGGCATAAAATCGGGTAGGTCGCATGGCTATGTGGGTCACACCCATCAAGGGTATATCATTACCTGATCTGGTGAAATCAAATGGCTTCGGTTGTCCCTTTTTTATTTATTTATGTATGTATGCTATCGGTTCGGTTAGCTGGCCTCCAACCATGGTAATGATATATTCGATACTCTCAAAGTATAGTGAGGGGTCGGTCATGTTTAGCCTGGGTTGCAAGATGTTCTTGTTGAACACCAATGTATTCATCTCCAGAGGTACATTGTTGGTAAGGTGGTCCTATACCTTGCCAGGAAATCCATTCTCCAATAAGAGCCAGAGGTTTTGATTTTATACTATATATGTGGAGCGTGAGATGAAATCATTCTGCTAGATTGCTATTTAATTGTATTTAGGCACTATCATAATATCAGAATAATATTGTTTTCAAAAAATGTTTTGGGCTATCGTAAGGTAAAAACCGTCCATATTTATGTGTGATTCGATCTTACGATTATCCTTTTCTTTCGAAAAGATTTTGACATTAAAATCAAATTTTGTGATACCTATAAACTAAGTGTGTACATCTCACTCTGGTTCACCAGACTGACCATCGTTTGTAATTCTTGGGTTAGACCGAGGTGTACAGGTCTAGGTTTATCGGATGCTGCGAAGTTCAGGGATGAGGTGGATGTGTACAGATGCATGATATTATATACTATATTTTTTCGCTGTGTGTTGTATATGAGGATAGGTTATTATAACTGTCCGGTTGTGTGATGTAATCTGATGACTATAAGTTTTATTTAAAGCCCTCTATAAAGATATTTCTATATTATATTTTTGTCCGCTGCGATGTGAGACTCTGCGTTGTGTTGATTCTTCTTCTTCTATTCTAATATTTCTTTCTTTCTTATCTCACTAACTAATTTCTTTCTAATAGCTATCCGCTTTTCTGTATAATTTGATTGACATGGTTAGGTAAATGTCGGCTTAAACTATACTAAAAAGTGGGTCGTTACACTTGGTATCAGAGCTATTGGTTTAGTAATATTCTTGGCTCTGTGGCGTAACTCGATAGAGATGGGGTTATTAATACCCTATATTGAGTTGAGTGTATATATGAGAGCGCGTATATGTAAATTTTATCTACAAATGTTTTGTGTTGTGTTAGTTGATCGGTTCAAATGTTGAAAAGCGTTGAATTGGCAATTGATATAATATATTTTTTGTAATGAGGGTAAATGAAATAATTTTACCTGAAATATAATTTTGTATAAAAAAGAAATATTTTTTTTTTAAATTATCGAGGTACCATGTGTTGATTGATTTGAATAATATTCAAATTTGATTAAAAATTTGAATTGGAACTTAACCTGATTAAGTGAAAATAAATTAAGAATAATATTGAAATTAAATAGAAATCGATCGAATATTAATCGATTAATGTACAAATATGTGAAAGCAAAGTAAATGTTAATACTGAATATAAATTCAGTTGATTTAGTTATATTGTTGTACATCGTTGGTTGAATGTTGTTAGATAGATTGGTTATAATTCATCAATGCTTTAAAATAGTTAAATGAATGGAAAACCGAATCCCAATATTATAAATTGTTATAAAATGGAATGGAATCACTTGTGAATTCAAATTGAATGATTATCCACAGTATTCACATACACCCTTTAAAATTGAACTGATGTCGCATGTTTGATTATAGAAATTTGCGTTGTCATACTTAATTAATGAAATGTTATTTCAAGTTTCATGAATCTGTTATGGTGAATTGAGTTAAGTACAGGCGTCAGAGGATTGAGTTTGATAGTGAATATTGAACGTAAGTTGAGCAAGTATGCTCAATAGTGCTCGAAAAAGTTACGCCTACACGAAAATACAAATTTTGGGTTTTGAATTTTGTTTTCCGACCGTGTGGGTCGATGTATATATATTTATTGTTCCTGCGATATCGCAGATGTCACTCCGTACAGGGGAGACTCCGGCGAATTTTTTTGGGAATTTAAAGCATTAGAAAATTTTCGATATTTTTGAAAATTTTATTTACAGTATTGAGTTGGTTTTAAATTTATAATAAATTGAACTTTGAAGATAATGGATTTATGACATTTTCCTACCTTAGTAATTTCGGGGACGAAATTCATTTAAGGGGGGAAGATTGTAATGTCCCGTGTTTTTGGTAGTCAAATATTTAATTTAATTTATTATTTTAAATATTTATTTGAAATTTGAAATGGATTTAAAATATATATATTCGTTTATATTGCGAAATTTGAAAGTTTATTTATATATAATATAAAACGAGCTCGAAATGGCGCGGTATTTCGTAATATTGAGTTTTGAACTTCAATCAAATATACAGGATCCGATATGAGTCGGATTTCTACGAAACAAGAAAAGTTGGAACCGTGTTAATTATAATTTTCATATGAAAGAGAAAAATTCAGATTTTGTGTTACAGATTATTAGTTATGTCCAATTCAATTTTGAAAATAGTCGCTACGGAAATAGTTATTAAAATATAACGTTTATTTAAATATTTAAAAGGGAAATTTAAATCATTTAGCTAAAAATTGATGATATTGAGTTGTGTAAATTATATTTGGAATTGTATATATATTATGTCTGGATATATATGATAAAAATAATATTTTTTGATTTATTTGAATTAATTTGGAATTTAAACCGTATTTTATTCGATATTATTTGAGCATTAAAAACAACCATTTTTGCAAACGGTCTCAGTTTTCGATGAAATTAGATTCACTTGAACTGTATCGTTAAATTATTTTAAGAAAATCAAACTTCACGGCAAACCGATATCGTATGTGACTTCGTTGACCAAAAACGTCTTTGTTTCTATTTAATTGTTTAAATTATTTAGGCAGGGTAAACTTTTAACGAATAAACGACTGGTCAAACAAACTTCAAATTTAGTGAAACAAGATTCATTGGATTCGTTAGGAAGAGGTCTAGTAAAATGTCAAGGCTTCAGATTTATTGGATTTTTCTATAATTATAGGAATTTTAAATGCTTGATTTTTCATTAATAATTATAAAGGTCTTTTTACGAATGACCTCGGATTTCGGCGAAACTTCTCCCATCGGGTTCGGAATATTTTTTTATGTTAAGATTACCTTATTATGTAAAAAACGGAGATCATATGGATTTGTTTTGGAGTGTTACTTAGCGTTGAAGTTTCGAATAATAATAAACTAATCTAACCCTTCACCATATATACCTCTTGATTTGTTCTAACCCTTAATTTTGCGGTTCTCTGGTCAATGTTATATTACCGCCGCCACTCAACTTAAATGAACGAACCAAACTTTGTAATCTTGATCCTCTATAATTCTTCAATTCGTTAATTTAATTCAAAAATTCACAACAACAAAGTTTCTTAGCTTGGTGGGATCTTTCTGACCGACGGTCATGATTTGATTTCGTAATTCCTGGGAGCTGATATTGAAATGAAAAGGGACCGCGTTGGAGAGCTACTTGTTGGCAAAAGAGATGACCGGAACCGGTGGGACTTGGGCGTTGGGACGGCAGCGCTGAGGCGCGCCTGCTAGCGGTCTGAGATGGGGCTCCGGCGATTGGAACAGGGTGAGGCGTGATGGCTTTGAAGCAAGGAGGTACCGTTCTGGAATAAAGCAGCTGATGAACGAAGTGCGGTTTGGGTTCGAAGTAACATAACGTGAAAAGGAACAAATGCTAAGGAAGAAGTGGTTGGGGTTTATGTTTGGGGCAGTTTCAAATCCTTCCGTGGAGCGTACGTGTAGCAGGAGTTTTAAATGGCAACAGGTACGTGATTATGGGTGTTAAAGCATGCATGGATGTTTCGTTTTGTCTTAACGAAGGCAGTTAGGTGATTCGAAATGAAGGCGAGCGTGGTGAGGGCAGAAAGTAGTAAAACCGGAACTGGAAGATGGATTATGGGTCAGCCTGATAAAAAGACATTACTCGGTAATTAGTATTAAATATTAATTAACTAAAATAGTTAAGAATTATTAGTGAATTAAATTATATATTGGGCCTATGCAGGAGGAACGCGTTGAACCAAAGGGGACTGCAAGGGTTTTCTCAACTTTGAAAGTGAATAAAGTAATCAGTTATACTAATTATATTTTTATAAAATAGTTAAGGAAATTATAGTATAATAATCAAACCGTGATGTATTGTTTCGAACAACAGTTTTAAGAAGAGGAAACATGCAATTAGGAAGAAATAAGAAGATGTTGGACTTGGATTTTCAAAGGGATGGGACTACGTTATTTCAAACAGCAGAATTGAAAGTGAAGCCATATTTTCAATTTAAAGGGTGTTGGCCTGTTTGAACATAAAGAAACAAACCAATAGGAAATTAAAGACAGCGTGAAGAGGAGTGTTGGATCGAAGCAGCTTGTTGATGTGGGAAAAAGAGATTGGTTCGGCCCTGAGAAAGATAATCAAAGTAATTATTAATTTTAAAATTGTTGTGATTAAGTAAACCATAATTTGTATTAATTTAAACTATTAATTAGGGAATGAAGTATTAATTAAACTCGTGTGATCTACGCAGGTGGAACCCTTGGACGGAGCTGCGTACGCAGTAAACAAAGTTGGATTTGTGCTCCTTCATTTCAAAATGGAGGATCAGACTGTTAACCTTAAAAACATAGTAACTTGTTCAGCCTAATTAAAATGAGCATTCTAATTGTTTAATTAAAAAAGCAATTAATTTATTAAATCGTACATTTATATTGTTTATAACTCGAGCGTTCATTAACAGAGTGAAGCAAAACAAGCTAGACCGGAATCATATTAACGGACACAATATTCTGAAGTCGGTTTGGACAAGATTAGAAGGAACTGAAATTTATAGTTAAATTAAATGACTGTTCAATTTAACTGTAACCGAACTGTTACAGAAAGCAAATTGGAAATCAACGGTGAGTTAAACTCACTCAGTTCCCACTTATATTTTATATAAGTCGGGTTTTTATTTCTGTGTTATGGTTGCTAATGATTGACTATTTTTTTTATTGATTGAATTTTTGAAATTAAACGTTGTTTAATTTCAGTGAAATACCAAATCGTTATTTAAATGGTTAGTCGTAATGGAGGTAACTTACCTTGTTGGCTGAATTTATAAAATAAACGTGTTTAATTATTTGAATTGTTGTGTTAATTGAGTGATGTTAAATAGTTATTATTTACTGTTATAGAAATTATCATTCAAATGGAATTGAATAATCTGATTTGAGATAACCGGTTTGGATACAGGGAAGAACAGGTTGGAGGGATCCAATCAGATTCCTCAAATATATTTAATGTTGCTTATTTTCATATTGTCATTATATTAACTGATTTGGTTGAATGATTGATTTGATTTGTTAACCGTCGATCTGAATTCAACATTTATTTCGTTTACACCAATGAGTGATATGGGTTGAGTAATTGGTAGCATATGGCCTATAAATCATTCGGTTTCTAAATATTGATTTACCGTCAGGCGGATCGATATAAATTAAGTTATAAAATTTGTTTTATAACTAAAGGCAGATTTTAAATTTGCATTTTTATTGAAAGCTTATTAAAGAAAACAAATATCTATTATTTATTATTTAAGTTTATAATTAATTATTAATTGTTTTCATAAAGTAAAATCTGATATTAATCAGATTTGTAAGCAAAAGAGCAGAAGATTAACCTATCGATTAAGAGTTGAATAATTGTTTTAATTAACAAATAAATGGAATTATTTAAATTAATTATATTATTAATTAATTTAAAGGAAGGAGTAATTGGAATCAATTCACGAAATAACTATGTTTTGGGGTTGACTAAGTCAACTGTTCAAAGTGAGTAATTATTAATTTGTTTGTTTAAACTAATCTAAGGGAATGGTTTATGAATGTTGTTTTAATTATAATATTATTTTAAAAGGAGAATTTATTATTTATTTTAATTAATAAAGGAATTAACTACCCATACAGTAGTTAAGGATTGAAACAAGTTATTATATTAAATAATGATTTAGGAGATTACTTTTTAATTGAAATTCAATTAAAAAGCACTCGAAGTTGAGAAGAAATCTAATTGGATTGTGAAAGGAATTTATGCACAGGTTTTATTTTTAAAACCCAAGTTTTATAACGAAGTTATTAAAGGGATTTTAAGCAAATACGATGGCTTAAATTAAATGGTTACTTAATATTTGAATTAAGAAAAAGGGAATTGAAATTAAAAGGGTTTATCTTAAACCCCAGTTGTAGATATGAAATTTATAAAAGGAAATGAGGTGTTAAAGTATTAATTTTAAATTAATTAATAGTGAAATTAAGTAAGATGGGGATTTGGAATAAGTTTTTCAAAGCGGAAATCGGGTAAAATGGATTAGAATAAGGAATTGTTAAAAGTGAATTTGGTAAAGAAGTGAGTAATGGAATTTTGCAGAAAATCCGAATTATAAAACGAATTGATAAAGAAGTAGAAGTTAAGGGTGATGTTTTATTGATTAATTACTTAATCAGTGAATTAAGGAAAAACAGATATATTTGAGAAGAGATTTCCAAAAGCAAGAAGGTTTGATAAAACCATATTTTAAATAAAATAGTTAAATGTGATTTATTTTGATAGTTGAAATATTGGATTTTGAAATTACAACTCATATCTATCTTAAGATAGAAACATTGTTGATCTAGGTCTGAGAGGTAATTAACATACCCCAACTAGAATGACTTCAGGATTATCTGAGATGATATTAGTTGTAATGGTAAAGAGGAGTGATAATTTATTATTTCCATTAGAGAAATAATAATGCGGTGTTATTGGCGAAAATTTGAAGAATATAAAATAAGAATTCTGAATTAAAGGAAATTAAAGATATTTGAGAATGTATATAACGATGCTCCACAGCTAAGGGAAATAAAAGAGGATTGCATGAAAATATAACGATATCTTCGAGTTCAAAGGAAATGAAATGTTAAGTTATGAAATGGGTGTATTCTATAAGAATAAGCAATCGGTATTGTTTCCAAGTAATGAAACGAAAAAGGGATTTCGTAACATTATTTACGAGAGATAAGTTAAATTAATTTGCCAATTAAAGATAATGAATATTGATGGAGCAAATGTTTTGGAAGGAGAGTTAAATGGAAATTGAGTATAGTTATAAAATATTTTTCTATGTACTGAAATGAAATGGTCTTGAAAATCATTAGTATGTTGAAATAAAATGTAAATACAGGATTTTAACCAACACATATATATTGATTGGTTTAACCATCAGGTACCATTTTTGTATCAAAATGTGCCGTGTGCGAAGCACGTGCCTTAGTTTTTAATTAACCATACGTTAATTATTTTTAATTAAAGAGGCCAAGTGATGTTGAATACTGGACCAGTGAACTCATTTTATTTCCATGATTGAAAAACTGTTTATTTTGTTAGTTAAATCACCGATTATCAATTCTGACCAAAAGCGTTGTTGGTATGGAAAGACCGGGATCGAATTTATATTCCAAAACCATTCCGACCAACAAATGCGTGAAGATATCAGAAGATAATCGAGATGGAGAATTGAAGACCGTGGATCTTCGTAAGCGGAAGGATTACTAATAATCTCTGGTTTAGCGGCCAGAGATATACTGTGATTCTATCGTGGTTGAAATCTACAGATTGCAAGGACTTCTCGCTACTGATCCATAGGGTGATACCTAGGATGTGTAGGAGGGTACTCAAAGTATAGTGAGGTGCTAGTCATGTTTAGCCCGGGTTGACAGATTTTCTTGTTGAACCCCAATGTGGAGCGTTAGATGCAAGCGTTCCGCTAGATTGCTATTTAATTGTATTTAGACACTATCATAATATCAGAATAATATTCTTTTCAAAAAAAATGTTTTGGGTTATCGTAAGGTAAAAACCGTCCGTATTTATGTGTGGATTCGGTCTTACGATTATCCTTTTCTTTCGAAAAGATTTTGATGTTAAAATCAATTTGTGTGATACATATAAACTTAGTGTGTTTTTCTCACTCTTTTCACCAGACTGACCCATCGTTTGCAATGCTGGGGTTAGACCGAAGTGTACAGGTCTAGGTTATTGGATGCTGCGAAGTTCAGAGACGAGCTGGATGTGTTCAGATGCATGATATTATATACTATATTTTTCCGTTGTGTGTTGTATATGAGGACAAGTTATTATAACTGTCCGAATGTGTGAAGTACTTTGATGACTATAAATTTTATTTAAAGCCCTCTATAAAGATATTTCAATATTATATTTTGTTTCGCTATGATGTGAGACTCTGTGTTGTGTTGGTTCTTCTTCTTTTATTCTAATATTTCTTTCATTCTTTCTTATCTCACAGTCTAATTTCTTTCTAATAGCTATCTGCTTTTCTGTATAATTTGAGTTTACATGGTTTGGTAAATGTCGGCTTGAACTGTTCTTAAAAGTGGGTTGTTACAATATAGCTACTCAGAAGAAATGATATACCCTATCAAATTAACACAGCATTAATAACCCATTATCGAAGCAAAAATAATAATAATAAATGATAACGTAATATCAAAGCACTCACATTAATAAGATATATCAAAGAACTCAAATTGATGACACATATTAAAGCAACTCAAAACGACCTAAAGATCGCGGAATACATAATTGCTCGTAGAATACATAAGTCCACATGACGAACCGAAGCTCCCCTAAGTGTTAAGGAATGCAGAATGGCTCGTTAAGGAAAAAATAACACAAGAGGGGGGTGAATAGTGTTTTCAAGGAATTTAATAAAATTTAAAACTTATATGATCTACTATATGAATCAAGGAATTTAAGAAATTAGTTATGGGTTCTACATATTTAATCTGTGTGATATTCCATGTGTCTAATCCTACTGATTGTAAATATATTTTCATTCTACATGCCAATATGAATAGTTACTACCATTAAACAGTGGTGTTCTAACAGTGGACTGATCCTCTATAAAAGAACTATTATTATTACCAGTGTTGGTTGCCATTATAAAAAATTTCAAAACCCATATTATGAACTTTTTGAAAGATCGTGCTCTAATACCAATTGTTAGGGAATGCAGAAGGTATCTATAAGGCAAAACAAACACTAGAGGGGGTTGAATAGTGTTTTCAAGGAATTTAAGAAAATCTAAAACTTTCATGATCTATTATATGAATCAAACACCATAGAGATGATCACAGACCTAGATACAAACACAAACACAGAAATAAATAGACATAAAATGCAGAAAAGGAGTTACCGCCGACTCCAAACTCCCTTGATCAAGTATACTTCCCTTGATATCCCCGGCTACAAGGATACCACCAACTCCTTTCCTTGATTTCAAGGCTACAAGGAACACACCTTTTCCCAAACACTTCCCAAATGATTACAACAGCCCTATAACTCTTCAATATCATTTCGTTTTAGAGAGTAATGAGCAGAGAGCGAGAAGAGAAGAAGTTTTATATAAATTGAATTGAAATCGGCAAAGTACAAGTGTAGAAATCATAAAAATATGAAATATTAATGGTGTAAAGAAAGGGAATGAAGATGGAGAAGAAGAATGATGAAAAAAATTTGAAATCAGCCCCCATTTGTAAGATTTGAAAAGTTGCAACGCTTCTGGAACGTTACAAATAGTGAAAAGAAACTTCCTTTTAAAATAAAAAATGTGACAATTATATGTCAACATGGCCAATAATGTATGTCGACATATCCTTCCATAAATTTGAATTTTGAGCATTTTTGAAGTGTTTAATATATATATATATATATATAATTCTTGGATTAAAACAAAGTGATATAAATAAGTGTTATAAAGCATAAAATCATATGAAATCATAAACATAAGTTATATAAACATATTTATAAAATTATATAGTTTGAAACTATACAAATATAAAGTATATAAAAGTATATAACTATATAAATATATACGAAACTTATAGACTTAAAAATTTGAGTTAAAATTCAAAAGTAAGATAGAAAAGCTATTTAGAATTAGAATAAAATTTTAAAATGGAATTTGAAATTTGAAAATAAAAATAGAATTTAAATTTGAATTTGAATTTGAACCTAGAGTGTTATTCAGAGTCTTACATAAACTAGACTATATTACTATATTTATCTTAAACTCTTGAAATCTTGATTACTCATGAGTCTTGAATCTTCTGAATTCTGAATTTCTAAAAGCCCTTAAATTGTACAGTCTTTAGTATTAATTCCTGTATACAAATCCTGCATATGTATGTAAGTCTATATATATATATATGTGTTCATATGTAAAGGTGTTAGTATATATTTTATAATCAATTAATATTGAAATAAGGTTGTTGTCATCAATACTCTATCCTCCAACAATCTCCCCCCTTTTGACGATAACAGCCTTAGTTTATAAAATATCGTACCTATACATACCTATTGATGATGATCTTTCTGATACTCCCCCTATCTATATGAATCCTTAAACTAAGACTATATTTTATAATTTCTCCCCTTTTGCATTATCAAAAAGAAATTCTAAAAATACTCCCCCTAAATCCTATAATTATCTAAATTATTCCTATACTAAAGTAAACTACTCCCCCTTAATCCTAAATATATCTTATAGTTATACTAACATAAAGTACTTCCCCTAAATGATTATACAACAATTAAGACTAAGTATCAAAGTATCATAATTACATATGTTTTATGTCATGTATACAAATCAATCCAAGCACACCAAACTAAGTAATATTTAAATATATTTAATGTATACATGTTTCAAGTTAAACAATCCAAACAAATCAAATCAAACAAATCGTACCAAACAATCAAATGTTTCTGGGCACTTCTACCCATTCATCTTTTCCAGTGATTGGGTTCTTCTTGATGTCCTTCCGTTCCTTTTCATTGGTGAGTGATGCTTTGTTGTTTTCATCTCTGGTTTTTAGATTCTTTTCTTCATAATTTTCTGAATTTTGAATTTCCCTGAAGCACATATTTGAGTTTCCAGTTTCTGGCTCTTCATCACTTGGCGATGAATTTGAATCATCTAACGTTGCTGCATATGCTATCTTTCTTTTCTTTGATGAATTGCTATTGTCTGTTGAATCAATTTATCTGGAGATGGACACATTCTCTTTATATGGCCTGGTTTATTGCAGTTATAACATCGACCATCATTTCTTCCTGAACTTTCATGATTATTATTTTGAAAATAATTTTTCCTTATATATCTCATATTTTTTTCTAAAATGTCTTGTCATTAGGGTTGTTTCTTCATCGTCTTCTCTACTCGAGTCAGAAACATTTGTTGTTGCTTTAAATGTGATAGATTTCATTTCAGTTGGGTTGTTTTCCTTCATTTTTGTAATTGAACTTCAAAAGACATCAGATTTCCGATTAACTCCTCAATCCTCATTTCACTGACATTATGGGCTTCTTCAATCGCCAAAGTTTTCTAATCCCATTCTGAACTCAATGAACTCAATATTTTTCTAACTTGGTCTTCTTCAGAATAAGTTTGTCGAAATGTTGTTAATGAATGCACTATCTCTTGAAATCTGCATTACATATCGGAGATAGATTCAATCTCATTCATGTTGAATAGCTCAAATTGATTAACTAACATTGATATCTTAGTTTGTTTAACATTACCAGTTCCTTCATGAGTAACTTGTAAAGTTCTCCAAATCTCATAAGCAATTTTTACATACTGACTCTATTAAACTCATTCCTATCTAATGAACAAAACAACATATTCGTGGCTTTAGAATTGCTTTGTGCAGCAGCCTTTTGTTCATTTGTCCATTATGCAAAATTAGTTGTGGGTTCTACATATTCAGTCTGTGTGATGTTCCATGTGTCTAATCCTACAGATTGTAAATATATTTTCATTCTACATGCCCAATATGAATAATTACTACCATTAAATAGTGGTGTTCTAACAGTGGACTGACCCTCTATAAAAGAACTATTATTATTACTAGTGTTGGTTGCCATTATAAAAATTTTCAAATCAGAATATGAACTTTTTGAAAGACCATGCTCTGATACCAATTGTTAGGGAATGCGGAACGGATCGTTAAGGCAAAAATAACACTAGAGGAGAAGTGAATTGTGTTTTCAATGAATTTGAGAAAATCTAAAACTTATATGATCTACTATATGAATCAAACACCACAGAGATAACCATAGACACATAATCCAACAAAAACACAGAAATAAAATGCAGAAAACGATAGAACACACCGGGTTTTATATTGGTTCGGATTACTCCTACGTCCAGTCGCACGCAACACTGTATTGTGCAAATTTTTATTACCATATCAATATCCAAGTGCAATCTCCTTGATTTCACAGCCATAAGTTTACCACTGACTCTAAGCTCCTTTGATCAAGTATATTTCCCTTGATTTCCCCGGCTATAAGGTTACCACCACTCCTTTCTTTGGTTTCAAGGCCACAAGGAATACATATTTTCCCAAACACTTCCCAAATGATTACTTGAGAAATTTAGAGCTCCATCAATTAAAAATTTGAATTTACATTCGTTCGATTACAATTATTCACATCCGTTTATCAATAACTGAAGTAGAACATATATCTGCTCCTTTGGCTTGTTCACAACTATATATGCTACAAACTATAAATGATTTTGGTTTAAATATAAATAAATCACTAATCTATTGCGATATTATGAGTGCCATAAATATATCTAAAAATCCAACTCATCATTCAAGAACAAAACATATAGATGTAAGACATCATTTCTTAAGAGATAACGTAAGTAAAAAGAAAATTTCACTTTAATTTATAGCATGAAAAAATAAATAGCAGATATATTAACAAAACCGTTAAATGAAGCAACGTATACTAAATTTAGAAGAGAATTAGGTATTCATTCTTTAAGTGAAATAGAGTAATTAAATATATTAATATATAATATAATAATAAAAATTAGAAAAATAAAAATAAAACATACATATGTCGACATGTTAAAATGGTATGTCGACATATAACTGCCAGATTTTCAAGATTAATTCCCACCAAAAGTTAGTTACAACTTCTATTTAAACTTCTTATTTCAAATTTCCTTCTTCATCTATTTATTTCTTCTAGAAAAACTCTAAATCAAATAAAACAATGGCCTGCACTAATACTAACAACCAAAACACTCCCGTTTCATTTGCCGGACCATCCGGAGGTCCATTTCAGCGATGTACACTCGCTAGAGTCATGAAACTAGAGGAATTGATGAAGGATGTTTTGCAAACGCTTACTGAAATTGAAGTTATACAAATCAAGATGAATAAGGAGAATGAGAAACAAGGGAAGGTATTGAAAATTTTGCAACAATTTGTCGTGGATAACCACACTAATCCAATTATCACCGAGGATGATAATTAATTTAAGGAAAAGGAAGAACAAGAAGAGGAAATGGCAGAAGAAGAAGCACAAACCGAAGGCCTGGACGAAGATGACCAAGTAATATGCATAGGCAAAGTATGATTTGACAGAGATGGAAATATAGTTGAGCAAGTGGGGAATTCTGTATTCACTATCCCCATTGTCCAATTCATAAATCTCCAATCATCAAGTGGCATTTGACGTTTAGATTTATGTTTTATTCGTACATGCGCTGTAAAACATATATTCGTTGTAAATACGTGTACTCATAAACACTTTGATTTATATATGTTTAACTCGTTTGTAAACATTGTTCGAATTACATGGTTTATTCAATGTTTATGTTCATTATTAGTATAGGATTAGTATTATAGAATAAGTCATTAGGATTAGATATAGCATAGATTTAGGGGGAGTATAGTTTAGTTTAATCTAGTTTCGTATAGTTTAGTTTAATCTAGTTAAATGTAGTTTAGTTTAGGATAGTTTAATATAATTTGGTTTAGTATACTTTAGTATAATATAGTTTAGTATATGATATTATATAATATAGTTTAACATAAGATATTATATAGTATAGTTTAGTATAGGGAAATTTTTGATAATGACAAAGGGGGAAAAATTATAAAATATGATAGTTTAGATAGGCATAGTTTAATCGGGTCAGAAGAAATCCAAGGTGAAAGGGGGAGTAATTAAGGAATCAGATCAACAGGTAATATCAGGTATGAACATTTTATAAACCAAGGTTATCATCATAAAAACGGGGGAGATTGTTGGATAATGGAATTTTGATGACAACAACCTTGTTTCAATTAATATCATTATTAATTATAAAATATATGTAAAAGGCTATGGAGCGGTATAGGATCGTGTAGTATGGAGAATATGATGTAGAGTATATAATAGATCAGTAAGAAGTAAATCACACAGTCAATTTATACTGGTTTAGACCACTGTCCTACGTCCAATCCCAGACTCACTTCTGGTATTTCACTAACACTAAAACCCTCACTTCACCCGGAGGAATAGGTTCACAATTACCCGAACCACTGAACGGGATTTCCTGCCTCAACCACTGAAGAGGATTTTGCTAATACAGAATAATTGTTGACTCTTTTTGTGTTCTTGATAACACAGATTGTCTAATATTAAGTACACCCTTCCTATAGCCTTTTCTTGATGATAATTGTGAAGTACTTGAAGGAATATGGAAGTTAAAAAGTCTCAAATATGAAAATAGATAGTTTTTAGAATTCAGAGAACTTTGAGAATATAAGATAGAATTAAAATAAGAATTGGTGATTGAAACAATTAATCAACCCTCTATTTATAATATATAAAAAGATACAACTGATCATGAAAGGTTTTGATGAAGAAAAATGGTTGTGATTCTTCATAAAAGTTGCAACCTTTCAGAATCAGATGTCTGAGAATAATTTTCAGATGTCTGTTTATAGTTTGAATTTTAAAGACGAAAGGAAACAATACGTTTCTGACTAAATTCAGACGTCTGAAATATGTCAAACAGGCGTCTGAATATTGTCTTTTGAAAACAATCTATTTCAGCAAACAGACGTCTGAAATTTTCTGACCAGACGTCAGTTTTCTGTTATCAGATTATTCCTTGCTTAATTTATATATGAAAAGCTATATACATATAAAATGTGTGTGTGTGATCATCAAGGAAGACTTTAACATTAATATCTAAGACTAACATACCTTTATAACATATTTATTCTTCATTTATTGTGTTCTTGAACCTGTTTGTCAAATGGCTTCCTGCAAAACAAGGTTAGATAATAATATGTACGTTTATGTATAGTTGTCATAGTCAAAACGCTATGTAGCAGGATGTAACATTCTCCCCCTTTTTGACTAATGACAACTATATAAACTCCCCCTGTCAATATGCATATTATATAACATGTCTCTCCCCCTTTATCATTCAACAAAAAGGAATACTTAAAAGAGATGTTAAGTATACACACAACACATAGAGAAACATATGTAGAAACAGATAATTAAACAGAGAGTAGCATACAAAAGTGACATAAGTAGCACATACTGAAGTTTTGTGCGAAGTAGTAGCAAAAAATATTACAAACCATGGAAATATTTGGAGAGATTTTTAAGCAAAAGACTCAAGCAAAATACTAATGCAAGATACTAATGCTAGAATTCTTACGAACCATGCTTACCAATCTTCCGAAGTAGACCCAACAACAGTCGTTCCACCATCTTTAGGAGAGCCTTCCTCAGAGTCTGGAACTTCGGCGGAGCTTGAAGACCATTGGAACGGAGCAGGTGCTTGAGCTTGGGTCGAAGAAGTACTAGTGCACGAAACCTTTTCCCAAATCTTATTTAAGAAACCTTTGATGGACTCAAACTTCTTGGTTGTCTGTTTATGATAATTTCTTATTTCTTTTTGAAGTTTGTCTTGATTTTGAGATATCAATAGGACGGCTTGCTTAGTAGATGTTTCGGGAGAAATGACCCGAATATCACTATCATCTTCTTGTTGCCTAGGTTGGCGTTGATGAGATGGTTCAGAAATGATTGATTCTGGATTGGCAGCTACATGTTCTGACCAGGTTGCAAATGACATAAATTCTAAGGTAGCGGGGTTTTGAGGAATGTCCATAAGCTTCAAGGTTTTGGGACCAATTTCTTTGATGGATAAGGAGGAGATATTGGTGGGTATGTTTACGTCACAAGCTTCAAGAATTCTAGTAACGTAGGCACCGTAGTGTAGAGTTTTGTACTTTCACTTGTACGTGATGTCAACCCATTCGTCCATGATAATTTTGGCCCAGTTAATTTGTTTGTTTGAATATAAAGCATATAGAGCTTGAAAATCCCTTTTGTACACTTTTTCATAAATCCCTGTTCGTGGTTGAATAGTGTGTACAAGTATACGGTTAAGTAGGCGAGCTTGCGGACGAAGATGAGTGGAGGTAAGATTTGCCATGTTAAACATATTATCGGACAGTAATTGATGAGAAATCTCGTCACGTGTATTCATATCAACTTCAATTTTGTCAATATCCAATCCTTGCCAAGAACATTGTAGAATTTGACCCAAGCGTTGCAAAGATAATAATGCACGTTTACCGCATACCCATGACCAAATTGTATCCTTTTTAACATGGGGCTTGGTATGATCAAGATTCATATTAGCTAAAAACAACTTGACTAGGAGTGGGTATATTTTGACATTATTTTGTTTGAAATCAGTAAGAGTTTCGAAGTGAAAGTGTCTAGCATAGTGTAGTAGACGGTAATTAGAAAAAGCATCGAATTTGACAAATGCACCTTCAAATAATTTCGAATCCTTCATAGCCTTGTACCTAGCTTTTGCTGTGTCATCCCAAAGCCATTTTTGAATCAATTCTTCAAAAGTTTGAAGAGGTTCGTCTTCGTGTGATCGTTTTCCTCTATTTGCCATGAGTTTGATGTTGGAGAGTAGTAGAATTTTGTAGTAAAAAGGTTATTTGGGGGGTAGGGTTTTATAGAGTTGGTAAAAAATGAAGAGAGAATAAGAGGTAGATGAAATAATGAAGGGTTGTGATGAGTTTGAAGAAGTCATACGTCTCTAGTAAAAAACAACAGTATAAAAATTCAGACGTCTAAAAAAAAGTAGACAGACGTCTGTTTTTGGATGAATAGGAGGCCGAGAAGAATTAGTACAAAAATTGTGAATTTCAGACATATGAAATTATTTATTTAGACGTCTGAATCTGGAGTGGGAATAATTATTAATGAGAGAACAGACGTCTGAAATTTCGGTGGCAGACGTCTGGTTTAGAGAAAATTTCATCCCGAAAGATGTAACACCCCACCTCTGCTAGGGTCACTCACAAAGGGAATGCACTAGTTTTGGAGGGGTATTATCTAGTAAACAGGCACAGAGATAACACAAGACAGAACATAAATTAAACAGAGTATATAAAGCAGCGGATATAAATTTAACCAAATCTCATTACATGGAAAATAGAGTCAAAACCTCTTACATCAAAATACCAAGTCATTATTTCATTACATCAATTTCTAAAGAAGCAAAGTACATAAAACAACATAAGCCCAATATTATTCCCTAAAAAAAGAGCATGAGTGCAGCCATAGCATAGCTCAAGACCAAACCGTACATGAGCTGTCAGAAAGCAAGCAAAGTCCAAGCTAAGAGCTAGAGTTTCCTCCCTGAGAACCTGAGGGGGGGGGGGAACAAAAAAAAAGAGGTGGAAGAAAACGGGTCAGTCAAAAAGACTGGTAGGCCCTAGTGACTATCAACATTAAAACTAATAAAGTTAACTGGACATGAGAAACTGAGATTAAACATAAAGATAATAACTGGACTGGCATGATAATAAAAGGTAACAAGATAAGAGTGGCATCGCATAGACAAGGTTTACTGCAGTAACTGTACTAGAGTCCAAATCCATGTCAAGTATAAATCTAGAAATGATCCCTAAACCCAAAAACATGAAATGACCCAATACGGGGTCCAATAGTCCATCCTAATCGATCGGCTTTACTCGTCGTGTGTCGATGTTATACGGCCCAATCGCGGAATGTAGTCACATGTGCTAGGTCCACCCTAGGGTGTATCAGGTCCTAGGGTGTCAACCACTGACACAAATCAAGCACGCACAATGTAGTACTACGGGTGCCCATGCCTACTTTTTCAACTCCGGACTAAGTGCACGACCCTTGTGACGATCCCAAAATCCGAGGGGCGGTATTAAGGATAATCATTAGGAAATAACACATTAATCATCATAGCAGAGTACAGATAATAGCAGAAACAATAAATAAAATAATTTAACATGGATATGACAGCGGAATCACAACATGTAGGAATATCAGAATAGCATAACGTGGGGATACACTTAGTAAAAAGAAAGGGAAGTGATCAGTCATCATCGCCAGAGGCGGAATACATACATGCAGTGACATAATAAGAGTATCAGTCTACATCGCCGAAGGCGGAATACATATACATATAGTGAGAAATACGGAAAGTAAATCAGTCTGCATCGCCAGTGGCGGAATCATAATATACACAGTAATGGCGGAAAATATCTAAGTCATCACTATGAAGTCAGCCTCGCCATGAGCCAAAAGTGCATGCTGTGCAGCAGTGCAGAACCAAAAATCACCTGTCACCTGTGTACTAGGCTGCCCGTGTGAAAATAAGGGCACCCGCGTTTGCAAAGTGAAACAAACAACGAGTCAGTCATGGGGACTGGTATGAGGAATCCATTTAACAGTTAAACAATAATAATAGCAAATCATAGGACCACGCCACTTTCGCGGAACGGGTTTACTCCAGTGATTGCTAGTGCATTTAAAACAAGGTAAATTCTTTTTAAGACAACGCAATGCTTTTAGAAAGAATGGAGCTATTATAAGACTCAGGTCCCATCACACAATGCAACGCAAGCCGGAGGATAGAGTTTTACCTTATAATAGCCAAATATGCTTGATACGTATAAAGAGAAATCATTTGATATTATTACTAGTGCATATATGTTTCAAAAACGAATAGCATCATAAATATCAATCATAGGCGGCATAGCTACCATATACTATGTCACCATACTAGTACTACAATCAAGTCCGTTATTTCGTATTGGAAATTGGATTTCCGTCATGAGTCGAGGCAAGGGGCAAGCTCCTCTCCGCTTCGAGACACTCTAGCAAATGCCTCAGGATTACGCACACTGGGTAACCCCTGGATGCTTCAGGGCCGGTCCTCACTTACGTTAGAGGATTGGCAATTCCTGAACACACGTTTCCCGGTCCTTACAGACCTATAATCGAGGCGCCTCGCATTCCAACAACCACAAAGGTGAAAAGTAGATATATATGTCAGGGCTGGTAAGTCACTGACACCACCATAGCTAGAAAGAAACGTCGTGCTCTCCCTGCAGTCCGTATCCCGTTTTTAACTCATACCGGGGTGTGAGGCTCGCGAATCTACGAAATACACAAAGCTAGGCCACGTAGGCCTTGCTTTGATCATCATCCACAAGACTTTGCTTTGCAACAGAAGCCTTGATCACAGCATCTTGGCATGCCACATAGGCAGTCCACTCCATACGATTGATTTCCATCGATATATAACCTCTAAGCTCGTACGTCTCAGAGAAGGGCGTTAAGCAAAAGAATAAATTCTCTGCCGCCAAACAGATATATATTTAACAGAGATCAATCAGTATAGAACAAAATCCAATGTCAGACACACAGTCCATTTACAAGTCCGTCCTGGGTCTGAACGAAACCGGAGGCGTCAAATTCCTCGTATATCCGTCCAATCAACATACACGTTCAGACGGCTACTACTTCCGTCCCTTTCCGGTAGCTACTCCGGTTAGGAACCTCAGTAGCGCCCATCCAACCGATACGAAGATCGTCGGTCTTGAATCGTCTTTGCATCTTCCAATTCGAATCGCTCGATGAATTACTTGAAATGAGGGTTAACTCGGCCTTTTCAAATAACTCACGTCATTAGAATTTAAATCGATTCTTTATATGGTTATATTATTCGACATCCATCTTTCCGTTATTTAGTGTTATTTTCATGTCATACATATACAACCATCAAATATCAAACAATTCAAGCCCAACTGGTTTATTTGCAACCTATGTTGCTTATAATATTTTATAACGATTATTCGCCATTTTTATTTATTTAAAAATGGCCATAATTAATTAAACGACGTTTCAGGTCGTTTCGCGTCACTGGCGCTGTTTTTCCCTTAATTTGTTTTACACATATCGGAAAATCTAACCGTTGGATCTTCACAAATTTTACATCATTAGGAAGGTCTTTTCAAAACGAATCCAACGGTTCCAGTTTTGGGAAAATCCGACGGTCGGATCTTCCACACTAACCATTTGAATTTACGATTTCAATTTACGAACTGCAGCGTCGTTATTCGATTAAATTTAATTATATTTATATATATATAAAAATATAATCGTTTCTGGCGCTGTTTTTCCTTAATTTTGAATTAAACATTCCAGACAATCCAACCGTTGGATTTTTTCAAGGTTGGTGCCGTTGGAAAGATTATTCCAAGGCGAACCCGACGGTTGAGGTTTCGGGAAAATTCAATGGTCGGATTTCCCGCACTAGTCGTTTGAAATCACGGTTTCAAAATACGAACTGCACGGCCTCGTTTCGTTTTAATTTTATTTATATTTATATATTTATATAAATATAGTTCATTCGATGATTTCTATATCGTTTTCACTTCAAATATTTTTCTAACTCCCTAAATTTTGGAAAAATTTCGCCATAACCTCCCCTGTACCGGGGGCATCGGGAAATCGCAAATAGCGTCCCGGTCCTTCTAATCTCAAAAGGAAAAAGAAAAAGCCAAGCGGCTAGCCAACAGGCTCAAAAATCATCACCCAAACAAATCAGTAAATGTGTACCTATTTGTCGGGCACAAATTTTATTCCTCTTCTCTAGCCCCTTTGCTATAACCTGTTCAATGAATATGCATGTACATATATATACAGTTCTTATCAATTATCAGTTTCTATTCAACTTCATATTTGATTTCTGTTTGGTTTAAAAACACCATTCATTCTAATGTTACATAAATAGGTGCAAATCATTTCATTAGCTAATTAATGAATATTTCAACTCATATATGTTTATTTTGAACAAGTGGCTATTTTTAACACTTCACATTTCAACGATTAGGTGCTTACAATAAAAATGTGATTTTTATTGTAAAACAATTCATTTCAAAACACTATTCTTCTATATAGTTCAAGTTGGTGATAAAAATGGGATTTTTATCATAAAGCAATTTCTTTTAAGACGAGATTATTTTACACAGTTCATATAGTCAATAAAAGGTGATTTTTATTATCTAACAGTTTATTTTAAAATATGAATATCATTCAACACATGAATTTCTAAACAACGAATGAATAGCAATTCAACACATGAATGTTTTCTATAGTTTCTATATATAGATAAAAATGTGATTTTTATTATCTAACAGTTTATTTCAAAATATGAATATCATTCAACACATGAATTTCTAAACAACGAATGAATAGCAATTCAACACATGAATGTTTTCTATAGTTTCTATATATAGATAAAAATGTGATTTTTATTATCTAACAGTTTATTTCAAAATATGAATATCATTCAACACATGAATTTCTAAACAACGAATGAATAGCAATTCAACACATGAATGTTTTCTATAGTTTCTATATATAGATAAAAATGTGATTTTTATTATCTAACAGTTTATTTCAAAATATGAATATCATTCAACACATGAATTTCTAAACAACGAATGAATAGCAATTCAACACATGAATGTTTTCTATAGTTTCTATATATAGATAAAAATGTGATTTTTATTATCTAACAGTTTATTTCAAAATATGAATATCATTCAACACATGAATTTCTAAACAACGAATGAATAGCAATTCAACACATGAATGTTTTCTATAGTTTCTATATATAGATAAAAATGTGATTTTTATTATCTAACAGTTTATTTCAAAATATGAATATCATTCAACACATGAATTTCTAAACAACGTATGAATAGCAATTCAACACATGGATGTTTTCTATAGTTTCTATATATAGATAAAAATGTGATTTTTATTATCGAACGGTTTATTTCAAAATATGAATATCATTCAACACATGAATTTCTAAACAACGAATGAATAGCAATTCAACACATGAATGTTTTCTATACAATGGATAAATATAGTTAAAGCATATGAAGATAATTCAAACACAAGAATATTATTCAAAATTTCGGCAGCATAACGGCAGGGTAGTTACACCGGCACCGTCCCTAGTACGGCTCCTCGCTCTACCTTAAAACCTCGCGGTTTTTGACAATGGGAATCATGCATCTAATTCGCACGCAGGCGGCATGTTTATATTTTTTTCATTTCCACAAACTAATCCTATGTGGTTTCAACCAAATATTTTCCAATCACAATTGGGTATTTTTCAACCGCAATCAACCAATATCAATCACAAACAATCCCAAACAATCAATCAATTTCAACCAATAAATATCGTCCATGGTTTGTGGACGAGGGGCGTATATATATATATATATATATATATATATATATATAGATATTTATATATAGCAGTTCACTTTCATTTTCAACATAGATATATTTATATAAAAAGGAATTGAAGAGTGAGAAATCCTCACCAATAGCTATCCACTCACACGATTGATTTCCTTAATAGAAACTTCGCCTACTTGTCCTTCTTGTTGCTTTCGTTGACTGTATCCTCTACATAGGTAAAAATCGAATTTTACTATGTTATTCAATATATAAAGATTGCATTTTGACTTCGCTATTAAATATAAAGATTATATTTTTATTATTCTTTCAAAACTGCTTTTATAATCCTTTTTTCTTTTAAATAAATGCAGTTTTTATTTTTAAAATAAATGCAGTTTTTCTTTTATTAAAAATGCAGTTCTTTCTTCTTCTTTTTTTTTTAAAAAATGCAGTTTTTATTTTCTCTTTTTCAAATGCAGTTTTTTTCCTTTTAGAAAAATAGTTTTCATCTTCTAGAAAAATGCAGTTTTTACTTTTTAAAAAAATGCAGTTTTTAAATTCTTTTTAAAATGCAGTTTTGCCTTCTATCAAAAATGCAGTTTTTACTTTTTAAAAAATGCAGTTTTTACTTTTTAAAAAATGCAGTTTTTAAATTATTCTTTTTTTAAAAATGCAGTTTTTGATTTCTTTTTAAAAACAGTTTTTGATTTCTCCTTTTTAAATTTCTGTTTTTGATTTCTTTTAAAACAGTTTTTAAATCTCCTTTTTAAATTTCTGTTTTGATTTCTTTTAAAACTCTGTTTTAAAATCCTTTTAAAAAATTTCTGTTTTGATTTCTTTTAAAACTCTGTTTTAAAATCCTTTTAAAAAAATTCTGTTTTAAAAACTTAAAACAAAAATCAGTTTCATAATTTATTAAAAATACAGTTTTTATAACCCAGAAATAAAAATAAAAATAAATTAACTAACTAAAAAAAAACTCACCGAGCTTCGAATGGGAGGAGGAAGTCGGCGGTGGCTCGTGGCGTGGCGATGTCTGGAGTTCGATGGTGGAGGCGGGGTCTTCTTCGATTGCGTCGCGACTGGGTGTCTCGAGAAGTCTCGAGGTGAAGGCGGCTTCGACACTGGAAGGAGGCGGCGTCGAGGGTTCGTCGGCGATGGGTTCAGGCGGCGCTCAAGCGTCGGGGGCGGCGCGATACTTTTAGGGTTAGGGTTTTTTTTTTTTTTTTTTTTTTTTTTTTTATTTCGTTTGTGAATAACTGAATCGGGGGGGGGGGGGGGCCAGCGAAGAGAAAAGGGGAGAAGTATATTTTTTTTATTATTTTATTATATTATTTAATTATTAAATTATGCACAAGGGTTGACTTTTACATATGACCTCGAAATGAGGTCCACCGCCTGTCGTCCATAGCGTTTTACCCCCATTCCGAACACAATGGGATATGTATCGCAAGCTGGTTTGATCGTTACAATCAGTTTCCATTGAATTTACAATTTAAATCCTTATATTGAATTTTAAACGTACATTTCAAATTACCGGGGTCACATACTAACTAGAAAAATTCCAGAAAAATATTTTCTAGTTTCGTATTGACGATACGGTCCTAACAAAACTAGTTTCGTCGAATTCTGAGACCGTTTGAAAAATGGCCAATTTCCAGTTGATTAAATTCAATAGAAACTGGTCAAACGCGTTTTCTTTTGCCACGCTCACATATTGATTCGAAAAATTATGAAATTTGAAACCTAGCAATAGTTTGACATCCCGGACCCGACAAAAGTGGTTTCGTCGAATTCCGAGGCCATATGCAAAATATCAATTTTCAAACTGACTTACTATTTCTTAACTCTCTAATTTATTGAAATATTCTATATTTTATGGGAATAGACTATTTTAATCATTCAATTTTCTTGTTAATAACCTAATTTAAAAATTTTAAACTGGTTCACATTTTCTGGGTTATTACAATCTCCCCCACTTAAAACTTTTCGTCCTCGAAAAGGAAATAATAGTTAAGCAGGAAATAAAATGTAAATGCAAAGTATTGTAAAGGTACCTTGCACCGGAGTTAGTCAGAGATGTCCACTCTGCATTTGGGATAGGCTTGTTTAATGCTTTCCTCAGTTTCCCAAGTACAGTCTCTAGGATCACTACTCCACTGCACTTTGACTAAGTGAATCTTTTTCCTCCTTAGCTCTCTGGTTTCTTTGCCAACTATCTTTAATGGATCTCTTTTGAGTGCTAATTCAGGAGTTATGTCAATATCCTGTTGTGCTGCTTCTTCCACAACAAGATCTGGATCATGAACATGTTTTCTGAGTTGAGATACGTGGAACACATTATGTACACCAGGCAACCAATCAGGTAATGAAACCCTATATGCAAGAGTTCCAATCCGTTCAAGTATAGGAAAGGGACCAATAAATCTCGGTGCCAACTTCCCAGTCTTGCCAAATCTGATTACTCCTCGCATTGGAGAAACTCTTAAATAAACATAATCGCCTACGGCAAACGATACATCCCTTCTTCTCGCATCAGCATAACTTTTCTGTCGGCTCTGTGCGGTTTTTAATCTCTTCTTAATGGAATCGACTTTATCCGATGCTTCTTGAATCATATCGGGCCCTAACACAAGTCTGTTGCCAGGTTCTACCCAACATGCGGGAGATCTGCACGGTCTACCGTATAGTGCTTCAAATGGAGACATTCCCAAACTTGCTTGATAGCTATTGTTGTAAGAGAATTCTGCTAAGTGTAAATGATCTTCCCATGAGCCTCCAAAATCAATAACGCAAGCCCGCAACAAATCTTCTAAAATTCTATTCACCCTCTCAGTTTGGCCGTCTGTCTGAGGGTGATAAGCGGTGCTTAGATTTAATTTGGTTCCCAATTCTCCTTGGAATGCTTCCCAGAATTTGCTAGTGAACAGGGGATCTCTATCGCTGACTATACTGAGCGGTACTCCATGAAGTTTAACAATTTCTTTGAAGTAAATTTGCGCCAGACTTTGAGCCGTTCTGTTGGATCGGACAGGTATAAAATGGGCAGTCTTCGTGAAGCGATCTACGATCACCCATATACTGTCGTTTCCTTTTCTAGTCCGAGGCAAGCCATCGATAAAATCCATCGAGATTTGTTCCCACTTCCAACCTGGAATTTCCAATGGTTGTAATAATCCAGCCAATTTCTGCTGATCACTCTTGACTAGTTGGCAAGTGGAGCATCTGCTAACATATAATGAGATATCTCTCTTCATTGACCTCCACCAGAATGTGCGTTTAATATCGTTATACATTTTGCTCACACCGGGATGGATACTTAATTTGGATTTGTGGCATTCATCAAGTATTTCTCTCCTGAGCTCGGGAAGGTTTGGGATGCAGATTCTACCCTTTAATCTTAGAACTCCCTTGTCATCGAGTCTAAAACTTGTGGATTCACCTCCTTTGATTCTTTGACTGATTCTTTGAATAAATTCATCGTCTTTCTGAAGAGTCGAGATCTTGTCTATTAATGAAGACGTGATGACAAAACTGGCGATGATTTCATTTATCCTGCTGAGCGCATCTGCTACAACATTGGCTTTCCCTGGAGTGTATATAATTTCAAAATCGTATGCTGCAAGGAATTCTAACCAACGCTGTTGCCTCAGGTTTAAATCTTTCTGGGTGAACAGGTATTTCAAGGATTGATGATCGGTGTATAGTTCGAATTTCTCGCCCAGTAGATAATGCCTCCATATTCTTAAAGCGAACACGATAGCTAATAACTCAAGATCATGAGTAGCATAGTTTCTTTCATGTGGCTTTAGTTGACGACTGGCATAAGCGATCACTTGGCCTTTTTGCATTAACACTGCTCCTAGCCCTCTAATAGAAGCATCAGTCCATACTGTCAAGTCTTGGTTACCTTCTATTATTGTCAATACCGGAGCGGTTGTCAACTTCAGTTTCAGCTCCTGGAAAGCTTCTTCACATTCGGGAGTCCATTTGAATTTCTCATGCTTCTTTGTAAGCTTTGTCAAAACTCCTGATATCTTTGAAAAATCCTGAACGAATTTCCGATAGTAACTAGCTAATCCAAGGAAACTTCGAACTTCAGTGGGTGTAGTGGGTTGTTTCCAGTTCTGAATCGCTGTAATTTTGCTTGGGTCTACAGCAATTCCTTCTTTTGATACAACGTGCCCAAGGAATTTAACTTCATTCTGCCAGAAGACACACTTAGAAAATTTAGCTTTCAAGACATTTCTTCTTAGAATTTTCAACACTTGTTCTAAATGTTTTGCATGTTCTTCTTCCGACTTAGAGTAGATTAGAATGTCATCGATGAAGACTAGAACAAATTTATTCAACACACCACGGAACACTCTGTTCATAAGATCAACGAAGTATGCCGGAGCGTTGCACAAGCCGAACGGCATTACTAACCATTCGTAAAATAGATCAGGACCCCTGAAGGCTGTCAAAGGAACACAGTCTTCGGCTATACGCAATTGGTGGAAACCTGTAGCTAGGTCCATTCTGGAGAATACGGTTGCTCCATTTAATTGATCTAATAGATCGTCTATTCGGGGCAAAGGATATTTGTTCTTCAATGTTTGTTTGTTGAGATCCCTGTAATCGACGCAAAGTCTTAGAGTACCGTCTGATTTAGGGACAAATACTACTGCGGCTCCCCATGCTGAAAAGCTTGGTCTGATCAGACCTTTCCAAAGTAATTCTCGGGTTTGGCTACTTAGCTCTTCTTTTTCTTTTGGGGCCATTCTTCTTATTGGATGGACTACTGGTCGAGCATTCGGAATTAGATCAATTCTAAATTCAATTTCTCTTTGCGGTGGTAAGTTCTCTACTTCTTCAAACACATCCGCATAATTTTTCACGACCGGTATCTTTTCTATCGAAGGGGGAGTAATTTCTAAAGAAGACCAAAATTCGGTTCTATTAATTTCTGAGCCATGGCATGGTATATATATAGGTCCAAGCTTCGTTTCGACTTTAACGATTCTTTCGGCACATCTAACTTCGGCCTTATATTTTGTCAACCAATCAAGTCCCAATATCATATCAAATTCGGAAAGGTCCATGACAATCGAATCAAAGGAGAACTTGTAACATGAATAAGAGATAGGCACTCTGCAGTACAAACTGAGACTAACAGAACCTCCTATCGGGTTTTGAACTTTAATCGGTTCCTTTAGAATTCTTTGTTTTAATTTTAACTTGTGTACAATTTTACCAGAAATGAAACTACGTGATGCACCAGTATCAAAAAGTACAGAAACAGGAATATTTTTAATAGTAAGGGTACCTCCCAAGACATCGGGTTTACCTGAGCCGTCGGTGATAGCTGGCGGGGTATTCCCGTCATAAACATGGGCCACTTGTGCGCTCTTCTTCAAAGGACAATTATTGCTGTAGTGCCCCTTCTTGTGGCAATTGTAGCATTCCACTGAGTCACTGGCCCTTGGCTTCTTTGGGGCTTTGCATACATTTGAGAAATGACCGGGCTTCCCGCAATTATAGCAGTTGCCTTTTGGGATCTTTGCGGGTTTTTGAGTCGCGGCCGCGGTGATGCTAGATTCAGGTTGGTCAGTTGAGGTCTTGCGCTTAATCCCTGCTTGGCTCTTAGCGCGGTCTTGGCTAGCATGCCTCTCATCCATGTCCTCGTAGTTGCAAGCCATCTCTACGAGTTTTGTAAAAGAAAGTTTTATGTTGCTCATCGCCCTATCATGATATTTGCGCTTCAGCCCAAAAATGAATCTTTTATTCTTCGCTTTGTCGGTCAAAACCAACTCTGGAGCATAGCGCGATAGCTGAGTGAACTTATTCAGATAGTCTTGAATTGAGAGGTCTCCCTGCTGGAGATTAGCAAATTGCTCCCGCATCCTCTCAAGAGCTTGTTCTGGCACAAACTTCTCATTGAATAATGTCCTGAACTGTTCCCAAGTTCGGATAGTACCAGCTGCATCTCCAGAAGTAATGGCATCCCACCAAAGCTCTGCCTCTTCCTGAAGAAGCCAAATGCCAAGTCGGGCTTTATTGTTAGTTCCCATGCCCATACCTTCGAAGATTTTCTCGCAGGTCTTCAGCCAAGCGATAGCTTCAGTCACTGTGCCTGTGCCTGTAAAAGGTTTCCCTCCAAGATTTCGGTATCTCTTTGCCACTTTGTCCAGCTCAAAGTCTTCTGGTGCTGGTGCCTGAATAATAGGGGCCTCTGCAGCTACGGGGATATTCCCCCGTCCTCCTGCTGCATCTCCTCGGCCTCCACGGCCTCCTCTGGCTGCTGCTGCTCGTGTAGCCATCTAAGAATACTGTATAAGCAAGAAAAGAGTCAAGCTCACAGATTTGATAATTTTCATAAATGATAAAGCAAGGAAGTACAAGGAAAGATAATGATGATGGACTGATCAAATTGTTTTGCTAATCTGCTTAGCTCATTCTAGGATATTGCTAATCCTATCTCTAATGAGCTACTCGCATTAGAACTCTACTGATTCTATTCTGACGAGGTGTTTAATGTGTTAGATCCCGGAACTAAGGTTAACCAAAGCTCTGATACCAACTGTGACGATCCCAAAATCCGAGGGGCGGTATTAAGGATAATCATTAGGAAATAACACATTAATCATCATAGCAGAGTACAGATAATAGCAGAAACAATAAATAAAATAATTTAACATGGATATGACAGCGGAATCACAACATGTAGGAATATCAGAATAGCATAACGTGGGGATACACTTAGTAAAAAGAAAGGGAAGTGATCAGTCATCATCGCCAGAGGCGGAATACATACATGCAGTGACATAATAAGAGTATCAGTCTACATCGCCGAAGGCGGAATACATATACATATAGTGAGAAATACGGAAAGTAAATCAGTCTGCATCGCCAGTGGCGGAATCATAATATACACAGTAATGGCGGAAAATATCTAAGTCATCACTATGAAGTCAGCCTCGCCATGAGCCAAAAGTGCATGCTGTGCAGCAGCGCAGAACCAAAAATCACCTGTCACCTGTGTACTAGGCTGCCCGTGTGAAAATAAGGGCACCCGCGTTTGCAAAGTGAAACAAACAACGAGTCAGTCATGGGGACTGGTATGAGGAATCCATTTAACAGTTAAACAATAATAATAGCAAATCATAGGACCACGCCACTTTCGCGGAACGGGTTTACTCCAGTGATTGCTAGTGCATTTAAAACAAGGTAAATTCTTTTTAAGACAACGCAATGCTTTTAGAAAGAATGGAGCTATTATAAGACTCAGGTCCCATCACACAATGCAACGCAAGCCGGAGGATAGAGTTTTACCTTATAATAGCCAAATATGCTTGATACGTATAAAGAGAAATCATTTGATATTATTACTAGTGCATATATGTTTCAAAAACGAATAGCATCATAAATATCAATCATAGGCGGCATAGCTACCATATACTATGTCACCATACTAGTACTACAATCAAGTCCGTTATTTCGTATTGGAAATTGGATTTCCGTCATGAGTCGAGGCAAGGGGCAAGCTCCTCTCCGCTTCGAGACACTCTAGCAAATGCCTCAGGATTACGCACACTGGGTAACCCCTGGATGCTTCAGGGCCGGTCCTCACTTACGTTAGAGGATTGGCAATTCCTGAACACACGTTTCCCGGTCCTTACAGACCTATAATCGAGGCGCCTCGCATTCCAACAACCACAAAGGTGAAAAGTAGATATATATGTCAGGGCTGGTAAGTCACTGACACCACCATAGCTAGAAAGAAACGTCGTGCTCTCCCTGCAGTCCGTATCCCGTTTTTAACTCATACCGGGGTGTGAGGCTCGCGAATCTACGAAATACACAAAGCTAGGCCACGTAGGCCTTGCTTTGATCATCATCCACAAGACTTTGCTTTGCAACAGAAGCCTTGATCACAGCATCTTGGCATGCCACATAGGCAGTCCACTCCATACGATTGATTTCCATCGATATATAACCTCTAAGCTCGTACGTCTCAGAGAAGGGCGTTAAGCAAAAGAATAAATTCTCCGCCGCCAAACAGATATATATTTAACAGAGATCAATCAGTATAGAACAAAATCCAATGTCAGACACACAGTCCATTTACAAGTCCGTCCTGGGTCTGAACGAAACCGGAGGCGTCAAATTCCTCGTATATCCGTCCAATCAACATACACGTTCAGACGGCTACTACTTCCGTCCCTTTCTGGTAGCTACTCCGGTTAGGAACCTCAGTAGCGCCCATCCAACCGATACGAAGATCGTCGGTCTTGAATCGTCTTTGCATCTTCCAATTCGAATCGCTCGATGAATTACTTGAAATGAGGGTTAACTCGGCCTTTTCAAATAACTCACGTCATTAGAATTTAAATCGATTCTTTATATGGTTATATTATTCGACATCCATCTTTCCGTTATTTAGTGTTATTTTCATGTCATACATATACAACCATCAAATATCAAACAATTCAAGCCCAACTGGTTTATTTGCAACCTATGTTGCTTATAATATTTTATAACGATTATTCGCCATTTTTATTTATTTAAAAATGGCCATAATTAATTAAACGACGTTTCAGGTCGTTTCGCGTCACTGGCGCTGTTTTTCCCTTAATTTGTTTTACACATATCGGAAAATCTAACCGTTGGATCTTCACAAATTTTACATCATTAGGAAGGTCTTTTCAAAACGAATCCAACGGTTCCAGTTTTGGGAAAATCCGACGGTCGGATCTTCCACACTAACCATTTGAATTTACGATTTCAATTTACGAACTGCAGCGTCGTTATTCGATTAAATTTAATTATATTTATATATATATAAATATAATCGTTTCTGGCGCTGTTTTTCCTTAATTTTGAATTAAACATTCCAGACAATCCAACCGTTGGATTTTTTCAAGGTTGGTGCCGTTGGAAAGATTATTCCAAGGCGAACCCGACGGTTGAGGTTTCGGGAAAATTCAATGGTCGGATTTCCCGCACTAGTCGTTTGAAATCACGGTTTCAAAATACGAACTGCACGGCCTCGTTTCGTTTTAATTTTATTTATATTTATATATTTATATAAATATAGTTCATTCGATGATTTCTATATCGTTTTCACTTCAAATATTTTTCTAACTCCCTAAATTTTGGAAAAATTTCGCCATAACCTCCCCTGTACCGGGGGCATCGGGAAATCGCAAATAGCGTCCCGGTCCTTCTAATCTCAAAAGGAAAAAGAAAAAGCCAAGCGGCTAGCCAACAGGCTCAAAAATCATCACCCAAACAAATCAGTAAATGTGTACCTATTTGTCGGGCACAAATTTTATTCCTCTTCTCTAGCCCCTTTGCTATAACCTGTTCAATGAATATGCATGTACATATATATACAGTTCTTATCAATTATCAGTTTCTATTCAACTTCATATTTGATTTCTGTTTGGTTTAAAAACACCATTCATTCTAATGTTACATAAATAGGTGCAAATCATTTCATTAGCTAATTAATGAATATTTCAACTCATATATGTTTATTTTGAACAAGTGGCTATTTTTAACACTTCACATTTCAACGATTAGGTGCTTACAATAAAAATGTGATTTTTATTGTAAAACAATTCATTTCAAAACACTATTCTTCTATATAGTTCAAGTTGGTGATAAAAATGGGATTTTTATCATAAAGCAATTTCTTTTAAGACGAGATTATTTTACACAGTTCATATAGTCAATAAAAGGTGATTTTTATTATCTAACAGTTTATTTTAAAATATGAATATCATTCAACACATGAATTTCTAAACAACGAATGAATAGCAATTCAACACATGAATGTTTTCTATAGTTTCTATATATAGATAAAAATGTGATTTTTATTATCTAACAGTTTATTTCAAAATATGAATATCATTCAACACATGAATTTCTAAACAACGAATGAATAGCAATTCAACACATGAATGTTTTCTATAGTTTCTATATATAGATAAAAATGTGATTTTTATTATCTAACAGTTTATTTCAAAATATGAATATCATTCAACACATGAATTTCTAAACAACGAATGAATAGCAATTCAACACATGAATGTTTTCTATAGTTTCTATATATAGATAAAAATGTGATTTTTATTATCTAACAGTTTATTTCAAAATATGAATATCATTCAACACATGAATTTCTAAACAACGAATGAATAGCAATTCAACACATGAATGTTTTCTATAGTTTCTATATATAGATAAAAATGTGATTTTTATTATCTAACAGTTTATTTCAAAATATGAATATCATTCAACACATGAATTTCTAAACAACGAATGAATAGCAATTCAACACATGAATGTTTTCTATAGTTTCTATATATAGATAAAAATGTGATTTTTATTATCTAACAGTTTATTTCAAAATATGAATATCATTCAACACATGAATTTCTAAACAACGAATGAATAGCAATTCAACACATGGATGTTTTCTATAGTTTCTATATATAGATAAAAATGTGATTTTTATTATCGAACGGTTTATTTCAAAATATGAATATCATTCAACACATGAATTTCTAAACAACGAATGAATAGCAATTCAACACATGAATGTTTTCTATACAATGGATAAATATAGTTAAAGCATATGAAGATAATTCAAACACAAGAATATTATTCAAAATTTCGGCAGCATAACGGCAGGGTAGTTACACCGGCACCGTCCCTAGTACGGCTCCTCGCTCTACCTTAAAACCTCGCGGTTTTTGACAATGGGAATCATGCATCTAATTCGCACGCAGGCGGCATGTTTATATTTTTTTCATTTCCACAAACTAATCCTATGTGGTTTCAACCAAATATTTTCCAATCACAATTGGGTATTTTTCAACCGCAATCAACCAATATCAATCACAAACAATCCCAAACAATCAATCAATTTCAACCAATAAATATCGTCCATGGTTTGTGGACGAGGGGCGTATATATATATATATATATAGATATTTATATATAGCAGTTCACTTTCATTTTCAACATAGATATATTTATATAAAAAGGAATTGAAGAGTGAGAAATCCTCACCAATAGCTATCCACTCACACGATTGATTTCCTTAATAGAAACTTCGCCTACTTGTCCTTCTTGTTGCTTTCGTTGACTGTATCCTCTACATAGGTAAAAATCGAATTTTACTATGTTATTCAATATATAAAGATTGCATTTTGACTTCGCTATTAAATATAAAGATTATATTTTTATTATTCTTTCAAAACTGCTTTTATAATCCTTTTTTCTTTTAAATAAATGCAGTTTTTATTTTTAAAATAAATGCAGTTTTTCTTTTATTAAAAATGCAGTTCTTTCTTCTTCTTTTTTTTTTAAAAAATGCAGTTTTTATTTTCTCTTTTTCAAATGCAGTTTTTTTCCTTTTAGAAAAATAGTTTTCATCTTCTAGAAAAATGCAGTTTTTACTTTTTAAAAAAATGCAGTTTTTAAATTCTTTTTAAAATGCAGTTTTGCCTTCTATCAAAAATGCAGTTTTTACTTTTTAAAAAATGCAGTTTTTACTTTTTAAAAAATGCAGTTTTTAAATTATTCTTTTTTTAAAAATGCAGTTTTTGATTTCTTTTTAAAAACAGTTTTTGATTTCTCCTTTTTAAATTTCTGTTTTTGATTTCTTTTAAAACAGTTTTTAAATCTCCTTTTTAAATTTCTGTTTTGATTTCTTTTAAAACTCTGTTTTAAAATCCTTTTAAAAAATTTCTGTTTTGATTTCTTTTAAAACTCTGTTTTAAAATCCTTTTAAAAAAAATTCTGTTTTAAAAACTTAAAACGAAAATCAGTTTCATAATTTATTAAAAATACAGTTTTTATAACCCAGAAATAAAAATAAAAATAAATTAACTAACTAAAAAAAAACTCACCGAGCTTCGAATGGGAGGAGGAAGTCGGCGGTGGCTCGTGGCGTGGCGATGTCTGGAGTTCGATGGTGGAGGCGGGGTCTTCTTCGATTGCGTCGCGACTGGGTGTCTCGAGAAGTCTCGAGGTGAAGGCGGCTTCGACACTGGAAGGAGGCGGCGTCGAGGGTTCGTCGGCGATGGGTTCAGGCGGCGCGATACTTTTAGGGTTAGGGTTTTTTTTTTTTTTTTTTTCGTTTGTGAATAACTGAATCGGGGGGGGGGCCAGCGAAGAGAAAAGGGGAGAAGTATATTTTTTTTTTTATTTTATTATATTATTTAATTATTAAATTATGCACAAGGGTTGACTTTTACATATGACCTCGAAATGAGGTCCACCGCCTGTCGTCCATAGCGTTTTACCCCCATTCCGAACACAATGGGATATGTATCGCAAGCTGGTTTGATCGTTACAATCAGTTTCCGTTGAATTTACAATTTAAATCCTTATATTGAATTTTAAACGTACATTTCAAATTACCGGGGTCACATACTAACTAGAAAAATTCCAGAAAAATATTTTCTAGTTTCGTATTGACGATACGGTCCTAACAAAACTAGTTTCGTCGAATTCTGAGACCGTTTGAAAAATGGCCAATTTCCAGTTGATTAAATTCAATAGAAACTGGTCAAACGCGTTTTCTTTTGCCACGCTCACATATTGATTCGAAAAATTATGAAATTTGAAACCTAGCAATAGTTTGACATCCCGGACCCGACAAAAGTGGTTTCGTCGAATTCCGAGGCCATATGCAAAATATCAATTTTCAAACTGACTTACTATTTCTTAACTCTCTAATTTATTGAAATATTCTATATTTTATGGGAATAGACTATTTTAATCATTCAATTTTCTTGTTAATAACCTAATTTAAAAATTTTAAACTGGTTCACATTTTCCGGGTTATTACAACCCTAGTCCGCCTGAACCTACACTGGCGCACCTTACTCAGCCGTTATTCTTGGTCGCTTACAATCAGCCCAGTAATCATGCCCCACCCTGCCTAGTCCCCAGGGTATCGTGATACTTCTAAGTGGGTTACTGCTGAAAGGGACCACAAGGCTAGGATTTCTAATGGGTTAAGTGTTGTCATTAAAAAGGTCATGACTTAACCCCTATCCAAACATGTGTAAAATTGGTTAAGTGTATTCAAGTGGTCCATGACTTAACCTTACCATGTGGCATTAATTTACTTAACGCACCCCAACCTCTCACATTAGACTTAGTTATGGTTACTGGATGTGCCGGGCGGGTCCGGGCAGCTTTACACCATAACCTAGTTTAACCTCGGGTTTAAAGTGCTATATGACCAACTACCCACATTGGGTCCTATTATTTGCAACTACTGGATTTGCCGGGCGGTTCCGGGCAGATTTACGTTGCAAATTCAACCCAACCTCGAGTTGGCCACTTTCAAGTTATCTAATTGTCATGTCCCAAATTCATGTTTTCAAGCTTATTCTCATGTCAAGTTTTCATGTCATATCATGTCAATTCCATAGCCAATTTCAAGTTTTCCTAATCTACCCCAAAACGTATCCCCAACGTACGTGAATTCGCATTAATACAACATGTCAAAATAGGGATATAACACAAAAAGGATAGTCATAGGATGGCAAAGGTGTTCATAAGTTAAGCATGATGATTATAACATTACAGGCATATGAAATAGGGTCTCAACATCAACTTGGAAAAATATGGTGATAGACATGGTAAAGGATTGACATAAGATAGTAACCCCAATAATAAATTCAACATCACAGGCATGTCAAGATAAAGGTCATTTTTAGATTAAACATGAATATGTCCAAATCAAGTTCATACTAATATTCCATAAGTCAAAATTTAAGAAGAATAGATCTAGGGTGTACAAAATTAGATCCAAAATAACAGATCTAAAAGGGACAATCATAGATCAAAGATATACCATGGTAGATCCAACCTAGTTATCATGTTTAGGCATAATTTCAGTTTACATCGTGTTCATGTTAATTTTACAGTTTAGATCTAAGAGTGACAAAGGGCTTACTGATCGTGGTCTAGAGAATGAGAAAGCAAAAGATTAGAAGAAGAATCTCTAGCAAATCCCCAAATCAACGTAGCTCTAACGAAGTCTTGAATAGCCTCCTTGTTCTCTATCTTCCAGTCAGAACCTCAGCAGCATAAGGCCGGATAAGAATGTGATATAGAGCCTAGGGTCAGGGGATGTTTATATAGGGTTTAGGGAGCTGAACCTGGACAGGCAACAAGACCAGATACATCTGTCCCAAAAACAGGCTAGGTGACCAGGTCGACACCCAAGTCGACTACCCAGTCGACTTGGTCTAGGGGGGTCGACTACCCACTCGACCTGGTGCTGGCGGGATTTTTCCCGCCCAGTCTGTTTGGGTTTTGAAATTCGAATTTTGAACTTGAATTCGAGCTGTTTTGAACTCTGGAATTTTCTGAAACTTTGGAGAGCCATATCTTGGTCATATGAACTCCGATTTTCGTAAACTCGGACTTGTTTTCAAGCAGAATTTCGAGATGAACGTAATGGCATAACACGTTTACCTTGATTCTTATTTTAAAATTTAATTCTACCTTGATTTATAGTTATAACACGTTATTAAAAAACGGGTTGTTACATTCTCCCCTCCTTAAAGGATTTCGTCCCCGAAATCTCTAAGTTTGGAAGAACGCATCCTACCATCCACATCCTTCTACTCACAACATCATTCACGAGCAACCATTGTACTAAAAAAGATTTCTAATGCTGTATGAACATATGAAGTATGTGTGTGTATATGTACTTATCTAATGCAAAAGATCAGGCGGTTACTGATTCAGTAAACCTCCTTAATGCAAGATATGTTAGTGTAATGAGTCCAACATGTATGCAAATTCCTAACATAACTTAAAATTTCTACATGAGTGCACAAACATCATCCATATGCAACATCCACATGATAGCATAACAAGTTCATCCATGTACAAGTATAAGCACCCATGCAAATGCAACATGAAAAGGTGTCTGAGCCGATCTAGTGCCTAATGTGTGTCATTCATCCACTATAAATCACTTGCAACCATTTGCAAACATCAACCATAACATGTTTCAAGTACATGTTTACATCCAAAGAGGGTTCTAAGGTTCCCAAGACAAGATTAACAAAACAAACATAGGTAGCATGATACGAAAGGTTTACAAGCTCAAAGGAAAAAAAAGATCGAGAAAGTACCATAAAAAAGAAATGGGTAAAGAGCGCGTATCTTCTCCTCGGTTTCCCAAGTTGCGTCTTCTTGGGCTTCACTCCACTGTACTTTGACTAGCTTGACTTCGCGATTCCTTAGCTTCTTGATCTCCGTCCCTAAGATACGAATAGGAACTCGCCTCAGCGTTGCTTCTTTCTCCACTTCTACGCCTTCGAGGATGCTTGGCTCAACCACCTCAGCTGATTCATGTAGGCACTTTCGGAGATGCGAGACGTGAAAGACATTGTGTACTCCGGCCAGCCTCTCAGGCAACTCTACCTTAAAGGCCATCTGGCCAATCCTCTCAGTGATAGGGAACTGTCCTACGAATCTCGGTGCTAGCTTTCCAATTGCTCCAAAACGAACCACATTGCGCAAAGGAGAGACTTTTATGAAAACCATATCTCCGACTTCGAACTCTAGGTCTGTCCTTCTCTTGTCCGCATAAGATTTATGTCTGTCTTGGGCTGCTTTCATTCGTCTTCGTATCAACTCCACTTTATCAGAAGTGTCTCGTATCATGTCGGGCCCAAGTATAAGTCTGTCAGTCGTCTCCCACCAACAAGTTGGTGACTTGCACGGTCTTCCATACAGGGCTTCGAACGGTGCCATCCCTATGCTAGCTTGGTAGCTATTATTATAAGCAAACTCCACGAGAGGGAGATGGTCTTCCCAAGTACCACCAAAATCAAGAATGCATAGCCTCAAAAGATCCTCTAGTACTCTATTTACCCTTTCGGTCTGTCCATCCGTCCGAGGGTGATAGGCTGTACTAAAATTAAGTTGTGTACCCATTGCTTCTTGCAGACTATTCCATAACTGACTAGTGAAAATTGGGTCATGGTCACTGACTATGCTAGAAGGAACCCCGTGCAACCGTACTATCTCTCGAAGGTAAATAGACGCTAGCCATGATGCAGTCCTTTTCCTTTTCACCGGAATGAAGTGAGCACTCTTCGTGAGTCTATCAACAATGACCCATATGCTAGTATTCCCTTTCCTCGACCTAGACAGTCCATCCACGAAATCCATCGAGATACTTTCCCACTTCCATTGCGGGACCTCCAAAGGATGTAATAGCCCACCGGGCTTCTTAGATTCGGCCTTCACTTGTTGGCACACCATGCACTTTGAGACGAATTCTGCCACGTCCTTTTTCATCCCGGCCCAAAAGAAAATGCGTTTCATATCTTTGTACATCTTATCCCCTCCGGGATGTATAGTCATCTTCGAGTGATGCGCCTCTTCGAGAACATTATTTACTAAGTCTCCCACTAGTGGAACACATAGCCTTCCATCGCGCCTTAGCCATCCTTTGTCATCAATGGCATACCTACCAAGGTGACTTGACGTCTCACCACTGATTTACTTGTCCATGATTTCGACTATCTGTGGGTCTTCTTTCTGCGAAGTCCCTACTTGGTCTAGAAGCGTAGGTCTCAGCTCAAGAGATGATAACGTACCAGTTAATGACTCAACAGCATGCGTAAAATCAAAGGTCGCTATAAACTTTAGACTTTTTCTTTCAACAAATAAGGGGCTCAAAGTCAACCTTTTTTTACTTAGCGCATCCGCCACCACGTTACCCTTGCCAGGGGTATAAGTTATATCGAAGTCATATGAGGCCAAGAATTCCATCCACCGCTGCTGTCTCAGATTCAAATCTTTTTGCGAAAAGAGATACTTAAGCGATTTGTGGTCGGTGTACAGCTCGAATCTCTCCCCTAGGAGATAATGGCGCCAAGCTTTAAGTGCAAAAATAATCGCGGCTAGCTCCAAGTCATGTGTGGGATAGTTCTTCTCATGAACTTTAAGTTGTCTACCCCCATAGCATATCACTCTTCCTTCTTACATTAGGACAGCGCCTAATCCCGTGCCGCCCGCATCTGTGTACACCGTAAACATTTTTCCTCCATTGGGTAATGCTAAAACTGGAGCTGTGGTGAGGGCTCTCTTGAGTCTCTGGAAAGCAGTCTCACATTCTATGTCCCATGCAAACGCTAGGTTTTTCTTCGTTAACTTAGTAAGAGGGGCTGAAATCTTAGAGAAGTCCTTAATGAACTTCCTATAAAAGCCCGCCAAACCGAGAAAGCTTCTCACCTCTGTTGCATTCTTAGGGATTTTCCAGTCTTGCACCGCAACTACCTTTGCGGGGTCTACGGCTAAACCTTACTTAGAAACCACGTGCCCAAGAAACCGAACTTCCTCCCTCCCAAAATGGCATTTGGAGAACTTAGCCTTTAACTGGTGTGCTCTAAGCGTATCCATGACTTCCTTGAGGTGTCTAGCATGCTCTTCTTCATCCTTTGAGAAGATTAGAATATCGTCCACAAAAACCACCACGAACTTGTTAAGGAACTCCCGAAACACCCTACTCATCAGGTCTACAAAGTACGCGGGTGCATTCGTTAACCCAAACGGCATGACGAGCCATTCGAAGAACCCATCTGGAGTCCTAAACGCAGTTTTGTCAATGCTATCCTCAGCCACTCTAAGTTGATGGAATCCTGTGGCTAGATCGAGTTGAGAGAAACCAGATGCTCCCACAAGCTAGTCAAAAAGATCATCGATTCTTGGTAGTGGGTGCCTATTCTTCTTCGTCAGTTTGTTTAAATCACGATAATCTACGCACAGACGAAGTGAACCATCCGCCTTAGTAGCGAATACCACCGGAGCACCCCATTCAGAAATGCTTCGTCTTATGAAATTTTTCTCGAGCAACTCCTTGACTTGTTTACTGAGCTCTCTTCTTTCTCGCGGGGCCATATGCCTAACGGGCAATGAAACAGGATTGGCATTATCAACCAGATAAATTCGGAAGTCTATCTCGCGTTTAGTGGGTAACCCTTTCACCTCATCAAAGATATCTAGATATTCTTGGACTACTCTCACAGAGTGCAGATTGTCGACGGACGAGTCGAGAGATTCAAGATAACATAACACGACCGGACCCTTCGAGTTACAAGAAATTTCAAGGGTATTACCAAGGCGTGTCATCAGCCTCACTACCCTTTGTTCACAATTAGGGATAGGTCCATAATTGGACAACCAATCCATGCCCAGAATTAAACCATATCCCATGAATCTGAGAACATAAGCATTACATGTGAATTCCACGCTTAAGATGGAAATCCTCAAATCAACACAAATCATAGATAAATGGGCGGAGCCCCCAATCGGATTTGAAACACTAACGGGATCATCAACTAGACTAGTACTTAAGTGCAGATTTTCAACAATATCAGAAGATATAAAAGTATGCGATGCGCCAGAGTCAAATAAGGTTCGAACAGGAAATTCAGAAATGTAAAGAAGGCTTTCTACAGAAATATTACTACCTCGGTCAAGAGCTGGAGTGGTGTTGATAGCCTGCAACTGCCCTTCAGAAGGTCCTGCTCGCTGTGTCTGCCCTAGCCCCTGTCCTTGCTTCTTAGGGCAATCCTTACTGATGTGTCCAGTATCCCTACAGTGAAAGCATTCGCCTAACTTTCTTTTCTTCCTCCTACAGTCTTTAGCTATATGTCCCATGATACCACAAAATTTACACGTCCTCGTCTCACGTGGCTTGTTAGCATTGTTGTTGTTGCCCTTGTTATTCTTGTTATTCTTGTTGCCTCCCTTCTTGAAGTCAACCTTCATGTTCTGAGTCTCATTAGACTTAACCTCCTTTTTGTCACCCTTGTCTTCCTCATGAAGTTGGGCCATATTCACCAAGCTTTCAAAGGTCGGCCCCATGGGCACATGAGTCATGGCCATAGTGTGGAGTGGCTCGCTCAATCCTCGAGCAAATCATAGAGCCTTCTTCTCAGCCGTGTTGACTAAGTCCAAACCAAACCGAGCAAGCTGATTAAACTTATTCACGTACTCCCTAACAGACATGTCCCCTTGCTTGAGTGCCAGGAACCTCTCCATCTGAAGGTTCGCTTCTGCTGATGATAAGAATTTAAGCCCAAACCTCTCTCTAAAGTCTGCCTAAGTCTCAATTGGTTTGGTAGCGTTGGTGACTTCCCACCAAAATGCAGCTTCCTCTTTCAACCACCATGCTGCCAACTGAACTTCCCTATGATCCTCCATATCGAAGATAACGAACAGGTCTTCAGTCTCCTTTAACCAGTTTTGTGCCTCAGCGAAGGTCTCAGTTCCAAGGAAGCTCTTGTCGACCATTCCTATAAAGACTTTGCATATTCTGGCGAAGGCGGTGCCGGGAGGAGGAGGAGGAACCGCGACTACTGGAGGAGGAGGAGGGATGTCTGCCGGGCCCGCATCGTTGGCCCTAGCTTCCAAGTACCTTCGGAACCACCCGGGTATGGGTACTCCCTGGGGAAGGTTAAGATCGGCCATGCTGAAAAATGAAAAGAAAAGGATTCAAACGAGAAAACAAGGAAAGTGCTAATGGCTTTTGGGGAATAGCCTTTTCTTAAAAATAGAACTTTTCTTGAAAAATGCTTCTTTATAAATGGTTTTGAAAATAATTTTCAGAATGTTTTTAAAACTTTTGCCCAGTCAGGTAACCTTCTGCTCTGATACCAAATGTAACACCCCACCTCTGCTAGGGTCACTCACAAAGGGAATGCACTAGTTTTGGAGGGGTATTATCTAGTAAACAGGCACAGAGATAACACAAGATAGAACATAAATTAAACAGTGTATATAAAGCAGCGGATATAAATTTAACCAAATCTCATTACGTGGAAAATAGAGTCAAAACCTCTTACATCAAAATACCAAGTCATTATTTCTTTACATCAATTTCTAAAGAAGCAAAGTACTTAAAACAACATAAGCCCAATATTATTCCCCAAAAAAAGAGCATGGGTGCAATCATAGCATAGCACAAGACCAAACCGTACATGAGCTGTCAGAAAGCAAGCAAAGTCCAAGCTAAGAGCTAGAGTTTCCTTACTGAGAACCTGGGTGGGTGGGGGGGGGGGGGGGGAACGAAAGAAAACGGGTCATTCAAAAATACTGGTAAGCCCTAGTGACTATCAGCATAAAAACTAATAAAGTTAATTGGACATGAGAAACTGAGATTAAACATAAAGATAATAACTAGACTGGCATGATAATAAAAGGTAACAAGATAAGAGTGGCATCGCATATACAAGGTTTACTGCACTAACTGTACTAGTGTCCAAATCCATGTCAAGTATAAATCCAGAAATGATCCCTAAACCCAAAAACATGAAATGACCAAATACGGGGTCCAACAATCCATCCTAATCGACCGGCTTTACTCGTTGTGTGTCGGTGTTATACGGCCAAATCGCGGAATGTAGTCACATGTGGTAGGTCCACCCTAGGGTGTATCAGGTCCTACGGTGTCAACCAGTGACACAAATCAAGCACGCACAATGTAGTACTACGGGTGCCCATGCCTACTTTTTCAACTTCGGACTAAGTGCACGACCCTAGTCCGCCTGAACCTACACTGGCGCACCTTACTCAGCCGTTATTCTTGGTCGCTTACAATCAGCCCAGTAATCGTGCCCCACCCTGCCTAGTCCCCAGGGTATCGTGATACTTCTAAGTGGGTTACTGCTGAAAGGGACCACGTGGCTAGGATTTCTAATGGGTTAAGTGTTGTCATTAAAAAGGTCATGACTTAACCCCTATCCAAACATGTATTAAATTGGTTAAGTGTATTCAAGTGGTCCATGACTTAACCTTACCATGTGGCATTAATTTACTTAACGCACCCCAACCTCAAACATTAGACTTGGTTATGGTTACTGGATGTGCCGGGCGGGTCCGGGCAGCTTTACACCATAACCTAGTCTAACCTCGGGTTTAAAGTGATATATGACCAACTACCCACATTGGGTCCTATTATTTGCAACTACTGGATTTGCCGGGCGGTTCCGGGCAGATTTACGTTGCAAATTCAACCCAACCTCGAGTTGGCCACTTTCAAGTTATCTAATTGTCATGTCCCAAATTCATGTTTTCAAGCTTATTCTCATGTCAAGTTTTCATGTCATATCATGTCAATTCCATAGCCAATTTCAAGTTTGCCTAATCTACCCCAAAACGTATCCCCAACGTACGTGAATTCGCATTAATACAACATGTCAAAATAGGGATATAACATAAAAAGGATAGTCATAGGATGGCAAAGGTGTTCACAAGTTAAGCATGATGATTATAACATTACAGGCATATGAAATAGGGTCTCAACATCAACTTGGCAAAATATGGTGATAGACATGGTAAAGGATTGACATAAGATAGTAACCCCAATAATAAATTCAACATCACAGGCATGTCAAGATAAAGGTCATTTTTAGATTAAACATGAATATGTCCAAATCAAGTTCATACTAATATTCCACAAGTCAAAATTTAAGAAGAATAGATCTAGGGTGTACAAAATTAGATCCAAAATAACAGATCTAAAAGGGATAGTCATAGATCAAAGATATACCATGGTAGATCCAACCTAGTTATCATGTTTAGGCATAATTTCAGTTTACATCGTGTTCATGTTAAATTTACAGTTTAGATCTAAGAGTGACAAAGGGCTTACTGATCGTGGTCTAGAGAATGAGAAATCAAAAGAGTAGAAGAAGAATCTCTAGCAAATCCCCAAATCAACGTAGCTCTAACGAAGTCTTGAATAGCCTCCTTGTTCTCTATCTTCCAGTTAGAACCTCCGCAGCATAAGGCTGGATAAGAATGTGATATAGAGTCTAGGGTCAGGGGTTGTTTATATAGGGTTTAGGGAGCTGAACCTGGACAGGCAACAAGACCAGATACATCTGTCCCAAAAACAGGCTAGGTGACCAGGTCGACACCCAAGTCGACTACCCAGTCGACTTGGTCTAGGGGGTCGGCTGCCCAGTCGACTCCCCAGTCGATCTAGTGTTGGCGGGATTTTTCCCGCCCAGTATGTCTGGGTTTTGAAATTCGAATTTTGAACTTGAATTCGAACTGTTTTGAACTCTGGAATTTTCTGAAACTTTAGAGAGCCATATCTTGGTCATAGGAACTCCGATTTTCGTAAAATCGGACTTGTTTTCAAGCAGAATTTCGAGACGAACGTAATGGAGTAACCCGTTTCCCTTGATTCTTATTTTAAAATTTAATTTTGCCTTGTTTTATAGTTATAACACGTTATTAAAATACGGGTTGTTACATTCTCCCCTCTTTAAAGGATTTCGTCCCCGAAATGTCTAAGTTAGGAAGAACGCATCCTACCATCCACATCTATCTACTCACAACATCATTCACGAGCAACCATTGTCCTTAAAAAGATTTCTAATGCTGTATGAACAATAGCAGTATGTGTGTGTATATGTACTTATCTAATGCAAAAGATCATGTAGTTACTGATTCAGTAAACCTCCTTAATGCAAGATATGTTAGTGTAATGAGGCCAACATGTATGCAAATTCCTAACATAACTTAAAATTTCTACATGAGTGCACAAACATCATCCATATGCAACATCCACATGATAACATAACAAGTTCATCCATGTACAAGTATAAGCACCCATGAAAATGCAACATGAAAAGGTGTCTGAGCCGATCTCGTGCCTAATGTGTGTCATGCATCCACTAGAAATCACTTGCAAACACTTGCAACCATTTGCAAACATCAACCATAACATGTTTCAAGTACATGTTTACAGCCAAAGAGGGTTCTAAGGTTCCCAAGACAAGATTAACAAAAAAAACATAGGTAGCATGATACGAAAGGTTTACAAGCTCAAAGGAAAAAAAAAAGATCGAGAAAGTACCCTAAAAAAGAAATAGGTAAAGCGCACGTATCTTCTCCTCGGTTTCCCAAGTTGCGTCTTCTTGGGCTTCACTCCACTGTACTTTGACTAGCTTGACTTCGCGATTCCTTAGCTTCTTGATCTCCGTCCCTAAGATACGAATAGGAACTCGCCTCAGCGTTGCTTCTTTCTCCACTTCTACGCCTTCGAGGATGCTAGGATCAACCACCTCAGCTGATTCATGTAGGCACTTTCAGAGATGCGAGACGTGAAAGACATTGTGTACTCCGGCCAGCCTCTCAGGTAACTCTACCTTATAGGCCATCTGCCCAATCCTCTCAGTGATAGGGAACGGTCCTACGAATCTCGGTGCTAGCTTTCCAATTGCTCCAAAACGAACCACATTCCGCAAAGGAGAGACTTTTATGAAAACCATATCTCCGACTTCGAACTCTAGGTCTGTCCTTCTCTTGTCCGCATAAGATTTCTGTCTATCTTGGGCCGCTTTCATTCGTCTTCGTATCAACTCCACCTTCTCGGAAGTGTCTCGTATCATGTCGGGCCCAAGTATAAGTCTGTCAGTCGTCTCCCACCAACAAGTTGGTGACTTGCACGGTCTTCCATAAAGGGCTTCGAACGGTGCCATCCCTATGCTAGCTTGGTAGCTATTATTATAAGCAAACTCCACGAGAGGGAGATGGTCTTCCCAAATACCACCAAAATCAAGAATGCATAGCCTCAAAAGATCCTCTAGTACTTTATTTACCCTTTCGGTCTGTCCATCCGTCTGAGGGTGATAGGCTGTACTTAAATTAAGTTGCGTACCCATTGCTTCTTTCAGACTATTCCAAAACTGGCTAGTGAAAATTGGGTCACGGTCACTGACTATGCTAGAAGGAACCCCGTGCAACCGTACTATCTCTCGAAGGTAAATAGACGCTAGCCATGATGTAGTCCTTTTGCATTTCACCGGAATGAAGTGAGCACTCTTCGTGAGTCTATCAACAATGACCCATATGCTAGTATTCCCTTTCCTCGACCTAGACAATCCATCCACGAAATCCATCGAGATACTTTCCCACTTCCATTGCGGGACCTCCAAAGGATGTAATAGCCCACCGGGCTTCTTAGATTCAGCCTTGACTTGTTGGCACACCATGCACTTTGAGACGAATTCTGCCACGTCCTTTTTCATCCCGGCCCAAAAGAAAATGTGTTTCATATCTCTGTACATCTTATCCCCTCCGGGATGTATAGTCATCTTCGAGTGATGCGCCTCTTCGAGAACTTTATTTACTAAGTCTCCCACTAGTGGAACACATAGCCTTCCATCGCGCCTTAGCCATCCTTTGTCATCAATGGCATACCTACCAAGGTGACTTGACGTCTCACCACTGATTAACTTGTCCATGATTTCGACTATCTGTGGGTCTTCTTTCAGCGAAGTCCCTACTTGATCTAGAAGCATAGGTCTCAGCTTAAGAGATGCTAACGTACCAGTCAATGACTCAACAACATGCGTAAAATCAAAGGTCGCTATAAACTCTAGACTTTTTCTTTCAACAAATAAGGGGCTCAAAGTCAACCTTTTTCTACTTAGCGCAACTGCCACCACGTTACTCTTGCCAGGGGTATAAGTTATATCGAAGTCATATGAGGCCAAGAATTCCATCCACCGCTGCTGTCTCAGATTCAAATCTTTTTGCGAAAAGAGATACTTAAGCGATTTGTGGTCGGTGTACAGCTCGAATCTCTCCCCTAGGAGATAATGGCGCCAAGCTTTAAGTTCAAAAACAATCACGGCTAGCTCCAAGTCATGTGTGGGATAGTTCTTCTCATGAACTTTAAGTTGCCTACCCCCATAGCATATCACTCTTCCTTCTTACATTAGGACAGCGCCTAATCCCGTGCCGCACGCATCTGTGTACACCGTAAACATTTTTCCTCCATCGGGTAATGCTAAAACTGGAGCTGTGGTGAGGGCTCTCTTGAGTCTCTGGAAAGCAGTCTCACATTCTATGTCCCATGCAAACGCTAGGTTTTTCTTCGTTAACTTAGTAAGAGGGGCTGAAATCTTAGCGAAGTCCTTAATGAACTTCCTATAAAAGCCCGCCAAACCGAGAAAGCTTCTCACCTCTGTTGCATTCTTAGGAATTTTCTAGTCTTGCACCGCAACTACATTTGCGGGGTCCACGGCTAAACCTTGCTTAGAAACTACGTGCCCAAGAAACCGAACTTCCTCCCTCCAAAAATGGCATTTGGAGAACTTAGCCTTTAACTGGTGTGCTCTAAGCGTATCCATGACTTCCTTGAGGTGTCTAGCATGCTCTTCTTCATCCTTTGAGAAGATTAGAATATCGTCCACAAAAACCACCACGAACTTGTTAAGGAACTCCCGAAACACCCTACTCATCAGGTCTACAAAGTACGCGGGTGCATTGGTTAACCCAAACGTTATGACGAGCCATTCGAAGAACCCATCCGGAGTCCTAAACGTAGTTTTGTCAATGCTATCCTCAGCCACTCTAAGTTGATGGAATCCTGTGGCTAGATCGAGTTGAGAGAAAACAGATGCTCCCACAAGTTGGTCAAAAAGATCATCGATTCTTGGTAGTGGGTGCCTATTCTTCTTCGTCAGCTTGTTTAACTCACGATAATCTACGCACAGACGAAGCGAACCATCCGCCTTAGTAGCGAATACCACCGGAGCACCCCGTTCAGAAATGCTTCGCCTTATGAAAATTTTCTCGAGCAACTCCTTGACTTGTTTACTGAGCTCTCTTCTTTCTCGCGGGGCCATATGCCTAACGGGCAATGAAATAGGCTTGGCATTATCAACCAAATAAATTCGTAAGTCTATCTTGCGTTTAGCGGGTAACCCTTTCACATCATCAAAGATATCTGGATATTCTCATACTACTCTCATGGAGTGCAGATTGTCGACGGACGAGTCGAGAGATTCAAGATAACATAACACGACCGGACCCTTCGGGTTACAAGAAACTTCAAGGGTATTACCAAGGCGTGTCATCAGCCTCACTACCCTTCGTTCACAATCAAGGATAGCTCCATAATTGGACAACCAATCCATGCCCAGAATTAAACCATATCCCATGAATCCGAGAACATAAGCATTACACGTGAATTCCACGCTTAAGATGGAAATCCTCAAATCAACACAAATCATAGATAAATGGGCGGAGCCCCCAATCGGATTTGAAACACTAACGGGATCATCAACTAGACTAGTACTTAAGTGCAGATTTTCAACAATATTAGAAGAGATAAAAGTATGCGATGCGCCAGAGTCAAATAAGGTTCGAACAGGAAATTCAAAAATGTAAACAAGGCTTTCTACAGAAATATTACTACCTCGGTCAAGAGCTGGAGTGGTGTTGAGAGCCTGCAACTGCCCTCCAGAAGGTCCCACTCGCTGTGTCTGCCCTAGCCCCTGTCCTTGCTTCTTAGGGCAATCCTTACTAATGTGTCCAGTATCCTCGCAGTGAAAGCATTCGCCTAACTTTCTTTTCTTCCTCCTACAGTCTTTAGCTATATGTCCCATGATACCACAAAAGTTGCACTTCCTCGTCTCACGTGGCTTGTTAGCATTGTTGTTGTTGCCCTTGTTATTCTTGTTGCCTCCCTTCTTGAAGTAAACCTTCTTGTTCTGAGTCTCATTAGACTTAACCTCCTTTTTTTCACCCTTGTCTTCCTCATGAAGTAGGGCCATATTCACCAAGCTTTCAAAGGTCGCCCCCATGGGCACATGAGTCATGGCCATAGTGTGGAGTGGTTCGCTCAATCCTCGAGCAAATCATAGAGCCTTCTTCTCAGCCGTGTTGACTAAGTCCAAACCAAACCGAGCAAGCTGATTAAACTTATTCACGTACTCCCTAACAGACATGTCCCCTTGCTTGAGTGCCAGGAACCTCCCCATATGAAGGTTCGCTTCTGCTGACGATAAGAATTTAAGCCCAAACCTCTCTCTAAAGTCTGCCCAAGTCTCAATTGGTCTGGTAGCGTTGGTGACTTCCCACCAAAATGCATCTTCCTCTTTCAACAACCATGCTGCCAACTGAACTTTCCTATGATCCTCCATATCGAAGATAACGAACAGGTCTTCAGTCTCCTTTAACCAGTTTCGTGCCTCAGCGAAGGTCTCAGTTCCAAGGAAGCTCTTGCCGCCCATTCCTTTAAAGTCTTTGCATATTTTGGCGAAGGCGGCGCCGGGAGGAGGAGGAACCGTGGCTACTGGAGGAGGAGGAGGGATGTCTGCCGGGCCCGCATCATTAGCCCTAGCTTCCAAGTACCTTCGGAACCACCCGGGTATGGGTACTCCCTCGGGAAGGTAAAGATCAGCCATGCTGAAAAATGAAAAGAAAAAGATTCAAATGAGGAAACAAGGAAAGTGCTAATGGCTTTTGGGGAATAGCCTTTTCTTAAAAATAGAACTTTTCTTGAAAAATGCTTCTTTATAAATGGTTTTGAAAATAATTTTCAGAAAGTTTTTAAAACATTTGCCCAGTCAGGTAACCTTCTGCTCTGATACCAAATGTAACACCCCACCTCTGCTAGTGTCACTCACAAAGGGAATGCACTAGTTTTGGAGGGGTATTATCTAGTAAACAGGCACAGAGATAACACAAGACATAACATAAATTAAACAGAGTATATAAAGCAGTGGATATAAATTTAACCAAATCTCATTACGTGGAAAATAGAGTCAAAACCTCTTACATCAAAATACCAAGTCATTATTTCATTACATCAAGTTCTAAAGAAGCAAAGTACTTAAAACAACATAAGCCCAACATTATTCCCCAAAAAAAGAGCATGAGTGCAGCCATAGCATAGCTCAAGACCAAACCGTACATGAGCTGTCAGAAAGCAAGCAAAGTCCAAGCTAAGAGCTAGAGTTTCCTCACTGAGAACCTGGGGGAGGGGGGGGGAACGAAAGAAAAGGAGGTGGAAGAAAACGGTTCAGTCAAAAAGACTGGTAAGCCCTAGTGACTATCAGCATAAAAACTAATAAAGTTAACTGGACATGAGAAACTGAGATTAAACATAAAGATAATAACTGAACTGGCATGACAATAAAAGGTAACAAGATAAGAGTGGCATCGCATATACAAGGTTTACTGCACTAACTGTACTAGTGTCCAAATCCATGTCAAGTATAAATCCAGAAATGATCCCTAAACCCAAAAACATGAAATGACCCAATACGGGCTCCAACAGTCCATCCTAATCGATCGACTTTACTCGTCGTGTGTCGGTGTTATACGGCCCAATCGCGGAATGTAGTCACATGTGCTAGGTCCAGCCTAGGGTGTATCAGGTCCTAGGGTGTCAACCACTGACACAAATCAAGCACGCACAATGTAGTACTACGGGTGCCCATGCCTACTTTTTCAACTCCGGACTAAGTTCACGACCCTAGTCCGCCTGAACCTACACTGGCGCACCTTACTCAGCCGTTATTCTTGGTAGCTTACAATCAGCCCAGTAATCGTGCCCCACCCTGCCTAGTCCCTAGGGTATCGTGATACTTCTAAGTGGATTACTGCTGAAAGGGACCACGTGGCAAGGATTTCTAATGGGTTAAGTGTTGTCATTAAAAAGGTCATGACTTAACCCCTATCCAAACATGTATCAAATTGGTTAAGTGTATTCAAGTGGTCCATTACTTAACCTTACCATGTGGCATTAATTTACTTAACGCACCCAACCTCTCACATTAGACTTGGTTATGGTTACTGGATGTGCCGGGCGGGTCCGGGCAGCTTTACACCATAACCTAGTCTAACCTCGGGTTTAAAGTGATATATGACCAACTACCCACATTGGGTCATATTATTTGCAACTACTGGATTTGCCAGGCGGTTCCGGGCAGATTCACGTTGCAAATTCAACCCAACCTCGAGTTGGCCACTTTCAAGTTATCTAATTGTCATGTCCCAAATTCATGTTTTCAAGCTTATTCTCATGTCAAGTTTTCATGTCATATTTTCATGTCATATCATGTCAATTCCATAGCCAATTTCAAGTTTTCCTAATCTACCCCAAAACGTATCCCCAACGTATGTGAATTCGCATTAATACAACATGTCAAAATAAGGATATAACACAAAATGGATAGTCATAGGATGGTAAAGGTGTTCACAAGTTAAGCATGATGATTATAACATTACAGGCGTATGAAATAGGGTCTCAACATCAACTTGGCAAAATATGGTGATAGACATGGTAAAGGATTGACATAAGATAGTAACCCCAATAATAAATTCAACATCACAGGCATGTCAAGATAAAGGTCATTTTTAGATTAAACATGAATATGTCCAAATCAAGTTCATACTAATATTCCACAAGTCAAAATTTAAGAAGAATAGATCTAGGGTGTACAAAATTAGATCCAAAATAACAGATCTAAAAGGGATAGTCATAGATCAAAGATATACCATTGTAGATCCAACCTAGTTATCATGTTTAGGCATAATTTCAGTTTACATCGTGTTCATGTTAATTTTACAGTTTAGATCTTAGAGTGACAAAGGGCTTACTGATCGTGGTCTAGAGAATGAGAAAGCAAAAGAGTAGAAGAAGAATCTCTAGCAAATCCACAAATCAACGTAGCTCTAACGAAGTCTTGAATAGCCTCATTGTTCTCTATTTTCCAGTCAGAACCTCAGCAGCGTAAGGCCGGATACGAATGTGATAGAGAGTCTAGGGTCAGGGGTTGTTTATATAGGGTTTAGGGAGCTGAACCTGGACAGGCAATAAGACCAGATACATCTGTCCCAAAAACAGGCTAGGTGACCAGGTCGACACCCAAGTCGACACCCAAGTCGACTGCCCAGTCGACTTGGTCTGGGGTGGGTCGACTGCCCAGTCGACTCCCCAGTCGACCTGGTGCTAGCGGGATTTTTCCCGCCCAGTCTGTCTAGGTTTTGAAATTCGAATTTTGAACTTGAATTCGAACTGTTCTGAACTCTGGAATTTTCTGAAACTTTGGAGAGCAATATCTTGGTCATACGAACTCCGATTTTCGTAAACTCGGACTCGTTTTCAAGTAGAATTTCAAGACTAACATAATGGCGTAACCCGTTTCCCTTGATTCTTATTTCAAAATTTAATTCTGCCTTGATTTATAGTTATAACATGTTATTAAAATACGGGTTGTTACAAAAGAAAATAATGTATTTTATATGTATTTTAGACGTCTGATATTTTATAAACAGACGTCTGACTGTAAAGGAAAAATTATATTCATATTGCACTCAGACGTCTGTTTAGTTATATTCAGACGTCTGTTTTTGTTAAAAAATTATTACATGACTAACAAGATAGAAAAAAAATTTAAACTTAATAACATGCTTAATTATTAGATGGAGGAGTTTTCTTTGGCGTTGATGTGCTCTTTCCTTCATTAGCTTGATAATTTCTATCCCATGAGTTTGGATCATATGATGGTCATGAGGGTGAATAAGTATAATATTTTATTGTTGGATTTACCGGGTCATTTGCTGTTCGATAAGAAGCCGATGGATCAATAGAATTGGATGGAGTTGGTAAATGCGAAACAATATCCTTCTCTTTTGAACCACAAAACTTATATATCATCCTTTCAAGAAGGCTCAAACGAGTTGATGTCGCTTTTTGTTCAAAATATAATTCCTTCTATAGCTTGATTTGTTCTTCTTGGTAGTGATGAAGATCGTCAATTTTACATTTCGTATCGGGAGATGAAAATAAAGCTCGCTTAGCTTTCTTTGATTATGGAGTAAACCCGTTGTGACAGTTACCCCATTTATACTGAGGTTCATATTTAGGTGTAGGTGTGGCAAGATTAATAGAATCAGAGGAGGTACTTGTTGTGAAATGAATACTGAAAGAGGAATTTGAATTTCTTGACGGCATAATAAATTTGAGATTTAGTATTTAATAGAACAATAATTTTATTTTAAGAACCCATGTATTTATATTCGGAGAAGAAAGTTATGAATTTGTGGATTAGAGATTTATAACTATAAATAAATTAATTGATGAGAGGAAAGTTAGGAGAGTCTAAAAATAGTTTAATTTTTTTTTTTTGCAGAAACGTAATTAGTTTATAAAGGAAGAAAATATGTTTTTAGGAAGTTTTAAAACATTGTTAAATTATATGTCAGCAACTGATACAATTCCAAGTTCTCGGCGTAATTTTATAAACGAATTTTCTAATAAAGGCTTTGTAAAAATATCTGCAATCTGATTATCAGATGAAACAAAGTCTAGATTTATAATATCTTTTTCTATATTGTCACGAAGAAAATGATGTCGAATATCTATATGTTTTGTTCTAGAGTGATTTATTGGATTTTTTTGATAAATTGATAGCACTAGTATTGTCATAATATATTGTTGATTTAGTTAAATTAATTCCAAAATCTTTAAGTGTTTGTTGCATATAAATTACTTGTGCACATGCTAACGCAGCAGATATGTATTTTTCTTCACATGTAGAAAGTGAAACACAGTTTTGTTTCTTACTAAACCAAGATACAAGTGATTTTCCAATGAAGTGGAACGTACCACTTGTACTTTTTCTATCTGTCCGTGATCCACCAAAGTCAACATCACTGTAGGATACTAATTCAAATGGACAGCCTTTCGGATAGAATAGACCAAAGTTCCTAGTATTATTAAGATATCTTAAGATTCGTTTTACTGCTCTTAGATGTGATTTTTTGGGGTCTGATTGAAAACGTGCACATAGACATACACTCATCATAATGTCAGGACGACTTGCTGTTAAATAAAGTAGCAAACTATCCTACTTCTATATAATTTTTTATCGATACTTTTTCCTTTTTCGTCTTTGTCAAGATGAATTGATGTGCTCATTGGTGTTGGTTTTCCAGAAGTATTATCTAAATCAAAACTTTTAATTAAATTAGTACAATATTTTTCTTGAAAAATAAAAATTCCATTTGAAACTTGTTTAATTTGAAGTCCTAAAAAATATGATAATTCACCCATGTGAGACATTTCAAATTCATTAGTCATTATTGTAGAAAATTCTATACATAAATTTTCATTTGTAGAACCGAAAATTATATCGTCTACATAAATTTGAACAATTAAAATATCTCTGTTGTATTTTTAATAAATAGAGTTTGATCTGCTTTTCCTACTCGAAAACCAGAATTTATTAAATATCTTTTAAGTCGTTCATACCAAGCACGAGGTGCTTGTTTTAAACCATATAATGCTTTTTTAAGTTTATAAACGTAATCTGGATATTTTTCATGTTTAAAAAGCGGTGGTTGTTCTACGTAAACATTTTATTTTATAAAGCCATTTCGGAAAGCACTTTTAACGTCCATTTGATAAAGTTTAAAATTATGAAAACTTGCGTAAGCTAATAAAATATGTATTGCTTCTAATCTAGCTACGGGTGCGAAGGTTTCTTCATAATCAATGCCTTCTTCTTGATTGTATCCTTGATCAACCAATCTAGCTTTATTTCTTGTGATATTTCCAAGTTCATCTACTTTGTTTTTGTAAACCCATTTTGTACCAATAACTGATTGATCGATTGGTCGAGGTACTAATTCCCAGACGTCATTTCGTTCAAACTGATTTAGCTCTTCTTGCATAGCGATAATCCAGTAATCATCCATAGAAGCTTCTTTCGGATTCTTGGGTTCAGTATTTGAAAGGAAAGCTACATGACTTATTTGATTTAATTGCCTTCTTGTACGAACGTGTGTCTCAATTTCACCAATAATATTTTGTGTAGTATGATCTTTTAATATTCTGGGAGGTGATCTAATATGTTCTATAGGACTATTATTTTGTTCTATAATATTATTATTTGTATTTTCAATATTATCAATAATTTCATCATCATCTTTGTTCTTTATATTTTTATTATAATTTTCATCAAAAGAAACGTGTAAAGATTCTTCTATAACATTAGTATGTTTATTGAAAATTCGATATGCTTTACTATATTCTGAATATCCAACGAAGATTCCATGATCAGCTTTTGCATCAAACTTTCCAAGTTGATCTTTGGTATTTATAATAAAACATCTAGATCCAAAAATCTTAAAATATGAAATGTTTGGCTTTCTTCCGTTAAAAAGTTCATAAGGAGTATTTTTGGTTAAAGGACGAATAGAAATATGATTTAAAACATAACAAGCAGTTGCTACAGCTTCTGCCCAAAATTGTTTAGGTAATGTACTACTATTAAGTAAAGTTCTTGCACATTCTTGTAAAGTTCAATTTTTTCTTTCTACTACTCCATTTTGTTGTGGAGTTCGAGGAAAAGAAAATTTATGATTTATTCCTTTCTTTTTACAAAATATTTCAAAAGATTCATTTTCAAATTCACCACCATGATCACTCCGAATATTTTTAACTTTTAAACTTTTAGCATTTTGAATCTTTTTAAAGAAATCTTTGAAATGATCAAAAATATCACTTTTATTTTTCAAAAACATAGTCCAAGTATATCTTGAAAAATCATCAATTATAACAAATACATAACGATTATGATTTAATGACTGTATTTGAGTAGGTCCAAACAAGTCCATATGTAATAGTTCTAATGGTTGTAGAGTTGAAATGACCCTTTTTGATTTGAAGGAGGATTTAGTTAGTTTACCTATCTGACAATCTTCGCATAAGTTATTTATTTTAAAATTTATTTTGGGTAGACCTCTTACTAAGTCATGCTTTGAAAGTTTTTGTATAGTTTTAAAGTTTATATGACAAAAACGCTTATGCCATAACCAAGAATCATTGTTATTAGCAATCAAACACATTTCTTTGTTATCATTTACTTTCATATTTTAAACGTAAATATATCTATCTCTATTTCCTTCAAAAATAATATTTTGATTTTTGTCAAAAATACTACATTTGTTTTCAGAAAAAGTTATTTTAAAACCTTTGTCACATAATTGACTAATACTTAATAGATTATGTTTAAATTTTTAACTAGAGAAACATTAGTAATAAGAGGAATATTTGAAATACCATAGTTGCACACATCTCCTTTGTCGAGGATAAATCCTTTTGAATTATCTCCGAAGGTAACTGAGCCGCCATTAAAGTATGATATATTTGTTAACATATCTTTGTCTCCGGTCATATGTTTTGAGAAACCACTGCCTAATATCCATTTTCTCTTTTTAAGTGATACCTGCAAAAAATATTAATAAGCACATTGGTACCCACTTTTTGATAGGGTCCTAAGAGTTAGGTCTTAGGAAGCCAAACCCAACTGGGTTTAGTATCCCTTTTATATAAATAATTTTCATTATTATGCACAGATTCCATAAATGAGTTAATGTGCTTCTTTCTAATCAAACTATTATTAGTTTTTGGAACCCATATCTTTATTATATTAATTGTTTTTGTGGATTTCGGTTTTGCATTAATTTTCCTCCTAAACTTTGTAATTTTCTTTGGAGGAAATTTAAATTCATTTTTGAATCCTAAACCATTTTTGTTTGAAGAGGGTTGAGAGTTTTCTATGATTCTTGTTAAATTTTCTCTACCCTTGTTAAAATTTGAAACATTTTATGAAATGTTTTCTAACTTAGTTTGAATACTTTTGTTTTCTAATTCTAGTTCTTTTACTCTAATTTTCAATAAATGATTTTCAGAACTAATTTCATCATTCTTCGTCTTTTGAGTTTCAATTTCTTGACTCAAAAGAGAAAGCTGACTATATGAATTCATAAGATTTTCTTGAACTTTTTCAATTTCTTCTTCTAGAATTATCTTTTCATCTTTTAACATATCTTTTTCGAATTCAGCTTTATTCTGATTTTCACGAGTTTCTTTAATCTTTTTCTTTAGAGTTTTTATTAAATTTAAAAGTTCAGCATTAACATCTATTAGTTCTTCATAAGATAATTCACTTACCTCAGATTCTTGTGCCATAAAACACACATTTGCTTGCTCTTTATCACTATTACTATCACTGTCACTGCTTGATGAATCTGATCTGAGTCGTCCCATGTAACAGAAAAGGCTTTCTTTTTGAATTTTTCTTTCTTGCTTTTATTGAAGTTCTTTTGATTTTCTTTCAATTCTAGACAATCTTTTACCATGTGACCTTTCTTATGACAATTGAAACATTCTAGTTTTGAAGATGAAGGCTTATTTGAAATATTCTTTTTCAAATTTCCTTTTCTATATTTCAGAAATTTCTTAAAGTTTTTAGCAATAAAAGCCAGATCTTCGTCTTCTGATTCAGACTCCTCTTTATCAGCATGAAAGGCCACATTTTTCTTTTCTTGAGCTAGTTCTCTTTTTGCTTGAAGGTTTACTTCATAAGACATAAGATTTCCTATTAGCTCTTCTGGTTTCATTGCTGAAAAATCATTTGCTTCTTCAATGGCTAATACTTTTCTTTCCCAATTGTCAGTTAAAGAATTTAGTACTTTTGAAATAATGTCAAAGTCACTGTATTTTTCTCCAAGTCCTATCAATGCATGTAAGATATCTTGGAATCTTGAGTACATTTCGTTGATAGTTTCATTTTGCTTCATTTTGAAGTTCTGGAACTGATTTTTGAGCATTGAAATTTTAGTTTATTTGACTTTATTTGTTCCTTCATGAATAGTTTTTAGCATCTCCCATATTTGATAAGCTGATGTACAAATGCTAACACGATTGAATTCATTTCGATCTAGGGCACAGTATAGCATGTTCATAGCTTTTGCATTTGCATTTGCTTCATCTTTTTGAACAGTTGTCTAAGTTGCATATTCAGTAATAGGAGCTGTAAACTCTTTTTGAGTTGCATTCCATGCACTAAAACCATTTGCATGCATATAAATTCTCATTCTTGTAGCCCAGTAGTTGTAGTGTAGTTCGTTGAATAGTGGTGGCCTTTGAGTGGATTGTCCTTCGGCAAAAGTAGTTGAGCTAGTACTTGGGATATTCTCCATTTTATCAAAATATCAAATAACGATGTTACGGTTATAGGATGGCCTTGCTCTGATACCAATTGTAAAAGGCTATGCAGCGGTATAGGATCGTGTAGTATGGAGAATATGATGTAGAGTATATAATAGATCAGTAAGCAGTAAATCACACAGTCGATTTATACTGGTTCGGACCACTGTCCTACGTCCAGTCCCTGACTCACTTCTGGTATTTCACTAACACTAAAACCCTCACTTCACCTGGAGGAATAGGTTCACAATTACCCGAACCATTGAACGGGATTTCTTGCCTCAACCACTGAAGAGGACTTTGCTAATACAGAATAATTATTGACTTTTTTGTGTTCTTGATAACACAGATTGTCTAATATTAAGTACACCCTTCCTATAGCCTTTCCTTGATGATAATTGTGAAGTACGTGAAGGAATATGGAAGTTAAAAAGTCTCAAATATGAAAGTAGATAGTTTTTAGAATTCAGAGAGCTTTGAGAATATAAGATAGAATTAAAATAAGAATTGGTGACTGAAACAATTAATCAACTCTCTATTTATAATATATAAAAAGATATAACTGATCATGAAAGGTTTTGAAGAAGAAAAATGGTTGTGACTCTTCATAAAAGCTGCAACCTTTCAGAATCAGATGTCTGAGAATAATTTTCAGATGTTTATTTATAGTTTGAATTTTAAAGCCGAAAGGAAACAGTACGTTTCTGACTAAATTCAGACGTCTGAAATATATGAAACAGACGTCTGAATATTGTCTTTTGAAAACAATCTGTTTCAGCAAACAGACATCTGAAATTTTCAGACTAGACGTCTGTTTTTTGTTATTAGATTATTCCTTGCTTAATTTATATATGAAAAGCTATATACAAATAAAATGTGTGTGTGTTTGATCATCAAGGAAGATTTTATCATTAATATCTAAAACTAACATACCTTTATAACATATTTATTCTTTATTTATAGTGTTCTTGAATCTGTTTGTCAAATGGCTTCCTGCAAAACAAGGTTAGATTATAATATGTACGTTTATGTATAGTTGTCATAGTCAAAACGCTATGTAGCGGGATGTAACAATATATACTAACATCTTTGTCTATAATATATATATATATATAGGATATAAAACATAGAAGACTGTACAGTATTAGAGATTTAAGATATCAAGGAATTTAAGATCCTTGTGAATCAAGAATATCAAGATTTCAAGAGCTCAAGATTATCAAGTAATAGAGTCTAGTTCATATGTAAAACTCCAGTTAGCACTTTCAAATTCTGTTTACAAATTCCTTTTCAAAACAATTTAAAAATAATTTCAAACTCCTATTCTAAAATGATTTCAAATTATTAATATTTTACTAATGATTTCAAATAAATATAGGTCTATAGTTTGTAAAGTTTATATATGTCCATAATATATATTTTATAGTCTTATATCATATAATCTTATAAATATGTTTATGTTATATTTTTATATGTTAGTAAATTCATTTTGAAACATTAGTTTTGATTCAAGAATTTCCAGAATATATATATATATATATATATATATATATTAATTTAAACACTTGAAAAATATATTTAAAAAATGAAAATATACTACATATATCGACATAACCTTTGGACCTGTCGACATATAACTGTCATATTTTCAATTTTCAAAGGAAGTGTCTTTTCATATTTGAAACATTCTAGAAACATTGCAACCTTTCAAACACTATAAATAAGGGTTAATTTCGAATTTTTTATAAGAACTTCTTATCCGTCTTCATCCTATCTCTAACCACCATTCATATACACTAATTTCATGATTTCTACACTTATACTCTGTCGATTTCTACTCAAATTATATCAAACTTCTTCTCTTCTTAATATCTATCAAATACTTTCTCATTGGAAAGTGTTATTGAAGATTTCTAGGGCTGTTATAATCGTTTTGGAAATGTTTGGGAAAGGGTTTGTTCCTTGTAGCCGGAAATCAAGGAAATCGAGCTGTGTGAACCTTGTAACCGTCAAATCAAGGGTGGTGGAATCGTTGTTAACCTTGTAGCCGTGAAATCAAGGGTGTTGTAAGATTGATGCTAGTATTAATAAAACTCTGCACAATCTAGCACTGTGTGGGACTGGACGTAGGAGTAATCCGAACCAGTATAAAATCTGGTGTGTTCTTTCCTTACTTGCATTTTATATTAACTATATCTGTGATTGTTTTTGTGTTTGTGATCTTTCCTGGTGTGATAATCATTGTGTGATTCATATAGTATTCAAGTTTGTTTAAATTTTCCGTAATCTCTTTAAAACACTATTCACCCCCTTGTAGTATTAGTTTTTCCTTAAGATCCTTAATTTGCATTTCTTAACAGAGACCACTTAAGCACAAACCGCAACACTGCAGAAGACAAGCTAGATCATGATAGAAGTGCAAAAAAACTAATCAATATCTCAAACCCAAATGTGATCAATCCAAGCACCAATCACAAACACAAGATAAGTAATATAGAGAGCAATAATGATAAAATAAATTACACATTGATGTATAGTGGTTACACTAACGTTGTGTTAGTGTACGTTCACTTGAGAGAGAGCTTTTATTATTACCAATGAGAAGAGTACAAGAGATTGGTTATAATGATCACTTTTCATGGAGAAAAATATGTTTTTATGGTGGAAAGAATTGAAGAAGATTAGGATTGCATAAACCATGATTAAAAAAGGAAGTAACCCTTGCTTGAAGATTAGAGATTAAATCTCTTTCAAATATGAAGATAACGTATATAGGGAGAGACCGTTCTTTGGAAACTTCCCAAATTGCCCCGTAAACCTTCACAAATCATCCTGTCAAGCCCAATGCTCGAAATTTCTCCAAAAGTCGCCTTAGACATCTGAATTTTAGGTCAAACATCTATCTCCAGCCTGGGGAAAAATTCCTGCCCCAGTCAAACATATGTCCTCTTCCATCAGATGTTTGAATGGCTAATTGCTTCAACTTAGACGTCTAACCAAATTATTAGGATGTATATTGCCACTCTCTGGTCACACAGTCCACTTGCTTCAATGTTTGACCCTTTTTCTCAAATGTCTGAGCTAAAATCATCTAAAACCTTGACCTCTTTTTCACTTGCAACTTCCTCCTACGAGCTTCGATTTGTGAACCGTCTACTCGTTGCGAAGATACTTCCAAGCACTTCAATTCTATCCTATATAGTGTCGTCTAATTTCAACACTTCATCTCGACACTATATCCATCTCCAACTCCAACACCGGTGATACAATACCATCTGCTACCTCCTATTAAACAACCTTGAATGTTTCCCCAATGAGCTCCGACATAGTCACTGCCCATTGCACTCCATCAATGAGTTCAGGAAAAGCCCTCATCTACTAATGAATTGTTGAAATCACACAACTTCAAAACCGTCTCACCAAAGACAAAGTTAGTCGGGAGTGTAATTGAGCACATACCTAGGAGTTAAATTCAAACCTCTCACAGATACTCCTTATCTAAAACCATGCTTCTCTTTCATCTGAGACATCTCATGGCACCTAGCACCTCTCCAAGTGAATTGAGTTCGAGCAATGCTCGAACTTCCCAATCAACAATGCCTTAGTGAACATATCTGCTACATTTGTGAGCATACTTTTTGATGATATAATTTCTTATCTTAATCCTTGGCTACTTGAAATGACTCTCTCACTTCAATATGCTTGGTCCATGAGCTAAACGCCAAATTCTCCGCCAAATGAATAGCACTTTGGTTATCACATTGAACATCGACACTGGCATGTTCAAAACCCAAGTCAAACAAAAATTGCTTCAAATAGAGTGCTTCCTTTGTGGCCTCCACCACGGATGCCAACTCTACCTCCATAGTGGATAAAGCAACTACAACTTACAATCTCAGTCTCCAACTTATGGTTGTACCACCAAGAGTGAAGACATATCCGGAAGTTAATATCTTCTGATCCCAATCACCAGCGTAGTCCAAATCACAATAATAAACCAATGTGTAATTCATCCTTTCTCTACCGCTAAAAACAAGACCATGAGATGTTTTACCTTTCAAGTACCTCTAAATATGTTTTACCACTTACCAATGCAATTTCCCCAAATTAGTCATATACCGACTAACCACCGCGATGACATTTGCAATATCGGGTCAAGTACACACCATGGCATACATCAAACTACCAATTGCACTAGCATGTGAAACATTTTCCATATAAGCCTTGTCTTACTTCCTGATAGGTGATCATTTACTTGAAAGCTTTACATGCAAAGGTAAATGTATATTTGATGCCTTTGCATATTCCATGAAAAACCGGAAAAGCACTTATCTAATATATTCCTTTTGATTCAATTTTAACTTAAAACGCTTTCGATCTCTTTCAATTTCCATGTCCAAAATTTTCCTTGCTTCTCCAAGGTCTTTCATCTTGAATTCCGCTTTTGATTTCAAGTTCAATATGTTGATTTCTTACTTATCCTTAGGAGCAATGGGCATATCATCCACATATAAAATGAAATACACCCAACAATCATTTTTCAACTTCTTGAAATAAACACAAGCATCCTTGATGCTTCTATTAAAGCCAGCTTCAAGCATAGAACGATCAAACCTCTTATACCATTGCTTAGGTTATTGCTTCAAATTATATAGTGATTTCTTAAACTTGCAAACAAATTTTAATTTATTATATACACCAAAACCTTTCGGTTGCTTCATGTAAATGTCTTCATCCATGTCACCATGCAAGAAAGAGGTTTTCACATTAATTTTCTCTAGCTTTGAATTGTGAATAGCAACTTTGGCAGTAGTATCCAAATAGAAGTATGTCTCACAACCATTGCGAATATCTCATCATGCTTCTTTCCCTTCCTTTGTGCAAACCCCATAGCCACTATCCTAGCTTTGTATCTTCCATTATCCTTCAACTTGTATATCCGTTTGCACCTAATAGCAAGGTTTCCTTTAGGAAATTGAACCAACTACCAAGTCTAGTTCTTCATTAATGATTGTATCTCTTCTTCCATGGAACAAATCCACTTTGAGCTATCATTCGAACCCCTGACATCATCAAGATCTGTCGTATCATCTTGTACTACACTTCAAATTATCATTAAAGCTAAAACAGTTCCAATCACCGTATATTTCGGGTGGTCTTATTGCACGTCAACTAACTCATGTAGCAATACCTTAACCCGGTCTTTCTTCAGCTCCACCTCGAATAGAATCTTCCAGAATCGTGCACATCGCCCATACTACTAGAGGAACCCTGTGGACTATGTGATGTACCATCAACCGCATTCTCCCCACAAGCATTTTAAACTACTCTACTCTTTGTACCCCCTTGAACAGAATGAGGGAACGACTTCCTTTTCCTTTGATTCACCTTGAACTAAATTCAGGACAACCGATGAACCGTCATTCTCCTTAAATATAGCCAATATATCAGAAGTAACATGATGAAAATTCAATATCTTATTCGTGAAAAGTCGGTGTACGACTAAAGTAGGATCTTTATAATGATATAGCAGAATTTTATATGATAAGTGTAATGACCTGCCTTTTTGACTGCTCCAATTCGGTATTTAAACCGTTCAGAACGTTCGAAACGCAGTTCGTTATTTTAGTTTAGTGGGTTTAAAAGAAATAAACACAGAATCACAGACACGGTAAAGATAACAGTATCTCACGGTGGAAATTTTATACATAAAAATCAAACTTTAATTATTATTTTTACTATACAGCGGAAGAATACACAATGTATACAAAGATTTTTAAATTAAAGTTTACCTTTTCAGTCAATTCTTGTATGCGCGTATGCATCTTGCATCTTCACGTTCCTCTCCAGTTTGTGAGCTAAATCTTTTAATATGGAATACTTAGGACCTGACCTGAGCGTTCCATGCAAAATACACAAAACACTCTAGTCAGGATTAAACTTATTTCATGTCAGTGAACTTTGATAAACACATAAATATAACTTGTTTAATCCCAGGAATTTATTAAGATAATAGAAATATCAAGATCAATGAACTACCAAAAATATGAACGTCATATCTGGGTCGAGATAGTTGCATGTGTCAACAATAGGATGGTTACAGCAAGCGAGTGATAGTTAGAGGAATGCTACAACGAACATGTGGTGCCATAAAATATGCAATACCATTTCAATGTCAAGAACAGGCATGCGTGGAAGCAATGTAGTATATACATAAGGAAATCTAGTGACAACATGCATGGGACAAAAGACTGAAACACGTAGTGTCCAGTTTGATTCGGGCTAAATCCGGAATGTATATATATTTTCAGTATTCCAGGTCAAAACAATTTATTTTTTCATGTCGTTGATGTCAATCTAGAAGTTACCAATGACTCAGAAAATGGTGATAAAGAATAGAATTCAGTATTTAAATACAAGTGTATATTAGTAATGAAGTGGAATCCAAATCATGATAGCGAGCTTTACCATTAACTTTCACTGTTAATTAAGTGATTTTGTTATAGTACTTTTCATAAGATAATATCGTTACCATATTTTCCACTCCAGGTAATTTCCATTTTCCTTGGTTTCTTTAACAAGGGCGCATGCTTCAGGTGATAAAAGAAAGACATGTGATATGATAGAAACGTGCAGACCATTATGTAATTGTCAATTTTATCAAAACAACGCCAACATCAGAAAGGGATTATGTTTGGTTACCAAGATTACAAAAACCAGGGAGACCAAAAATTTAACTATGCTGCATGTAGGTAGATAGTCCAAGCATGCATCAGGTTTAACACAGAGAACCAACCAACGCCGAATGTGGTCATGTAGGTACATTTTTATGAACTCAAATGTAAACTAACACGATTGAGGACAAGTGAGGACAAATACAAAAATGCGGCATTCTCTTTGCATGCATGGTAACAAAAGGTCAGTCTTACAGAAAAAGAATGACCGCTAACACAGGTATTATTCTCAGAAAAAGGAAAAAAGAAAAAAGAAAAAAAAACACAATAGTGAAGTACTTGTGCTTGCGTAAACAGACATAACAGGGCAAGAGAAAGTTGCATAAACTAGTGTAGCCGACTTATACCAACATGCATGTACTACAGATCTAAGTTGTTATAGGCTAGAGATTCATCAGTATTAATGTAAGTGAGGACAGTGCAGTAATTAAGTCACTTAATCCAAAACATGAGAACCTCTATTCCTAGTAAGAAACAACACTCCCATATAAGCCAGTCTGGGCTTACGTGAACATGGTAGTATAAAGCAAAATCATGGGCGTGCTATTGTCAGTGAAAGCAGGAACAAATATAAACATGTGCAGTATGCATGGCAACATGAAGCAACGGGAAGTAAAATAGGAAAGTATTATTAGCCTTAACATATTCATTGTATTAGGGAATCCAAGTAAAAGCAAACTACCAAACTATTCACCGATCAGCACATAACAATAGGTATTCACTGAAGTGCAAATTAGCGGATTTGAAATAAGTCTAATCATAAGAGAACCTAATTAAAACGGTGTAGCAGCAAATTTTTAGGACATGCAATGGTTCGGAAGCTCACACGACGGTGGTATAGTGTCGTCCAGGAACATGCAGCGGTGGTGACAGCGATTTGTTGAGGTGCTGGCTCCAACGATTTGGTGCGGCGAACAGCGGTTTCAAAATTTAGAGGTGGGGTCATGCTTGAAAGCGGTGAGCCAAGGAAACCAGCGAAGGAGGAGAAGGCGGTGAAAAAGAGGTAGTGGACGCGAAAATCATCCCGAGATTTCGTGGAAGGGGTGGCTTCAATATGTGAAAGAAGCAACGAAAAGGGTAACTAAGACTTGGCGAAGGTGGTCAGTCGATTGATGGAGCAGTGACCATTGCTTGGAGGAAGATCGATTTGGGGCCAATTTGATTTGGAGAGGTAATTTGGTTTGCTGGGAAGAGAAAATTGTTTTGATGGTGAAGAATATAATGGAATAAGGGAATAAACTGATAAACATGGTAACAAAGGGGACAAGCGCTACATCATTTCAGAACAAAGCGGATAGATGGCAACCCAATTCAGCCAAATTAAAACAAGTGTAAAGCAATACATTTTTTTTAAGGTTAGCTACCAATATTATACAGCGTATATACACAATATAAATACCTTTCATATTCTTAAATACACATCTAAATTCTAAATTAAAAAAAAAACAAATTCAAAACACATAAAATACAAAAGATTAAAATTTATCAAATCAAAATTTAAAATATTAAAGTACTAGTTTAAAATGCTAATAACGCTAAATTTAAATGAATGAATTCTAGTTCAAACAAAGTATCAAAATTTAAATTTTTACTTATAAAATACGCTTAAACCAAAATAAATTGATTAGATTTCAATTTACAAAGAAAATAAATTTCTTAAATACCAAATCCAAATTTGTTTCAAAAATTTAAAACGTTGAGAATGTAACAACCCGGAAAATCAGAACTAATTTAAAATTTTATTTTGGCAATTTTAATGAATTTTGGATATTTAAAATGAATTATTTTAAATAATAACGACGAGATATTTATTTTGAATAGAATTAGAATGTATAATTTTATTTAAATCGAAGTTAGAATATAAATATTTATTTTAATTATAAAAGGAATTGGAAATGGCGCGGTAGTTTGAAAATTCGATTTCAAATTTCAAATAAATGTACAGGATTCAAAATAAACCAAATTTTAGCGAAACTAGAAATATTAGAATCTATTTGAAAATTTCTTTCCAACAAATCTGAAAAATCCAAATTTCATAGCGGGGATAAAAAGTTATGCCCAGCTGAAAATTCAGAATAGTCGCTACGGGAAATATAACCCTTAAAAATGGAGATTTTGCAAAGGACCTTCGTTTTCAATGAAACCACTTTTGTTGAATCCAAAATGTCAAATTATTACAAGATTCCAAAATTTTGAATTTTTGGAATTAATATGTGAGCGTGACAAAAGGAAACGTGTTTGAACAATTTTTGTAAATTTGGATCGACCAGAAAATGGCCATTTTGCAAACGGTCTCTATATTCAATGAAATTAGTTTTGTTAGGACTGTATCGTCAATACGAAGCTAGAAATAATTTTTCTTGAATTTCCAGAGTCAGTATGTGGCCCCGGTAAATTAAAATGTGCGTTTGAATTTAAAATATATTGATTTATATTTTAAATTCAACAGAAACTAATTGTAATAACCGAATTGGGATACGAAACATATCCCATTGTGTTCGGAATGGGGGTAATTAGCTAGGGGCGACAGTCACTGGGTTCGATTTGGGGTTCAGATGAAAAGTCAACTTTTTGGAGAATAAAATAAAAAAAATAATAAATTATAAAGTCCTTTCTCTTTCCTCCCTTTTACTTCTCAGTCAAACCCGCAGAAATCAAAAAAGAAAAAAAACCGAAGACCGACGGAATGATAACCCCAAGCGCCGCCGCCGCCTACCCCACCGCGCCACCGCGCCTCAGCACTGGCCACCCACCCCGTTGCCGACCTTCAGCCCCTCCTTTGATGAACACCTCCCTCCCTCTTTCCCCAAACCGAACGTAATATCCCCGCAACCCTAAACTGTCGATCACCGCGCCACCAGGCCCCCCACCCACCGCCGCATGCCTCCGGCGAGCTCCCCTTGGCCCCGACGACCCCATCGCACCCCCTCTACAAATCGAATCTGAAACCTCCCCCACGCCCAAAACAGCCCCCTTTGGCCAATGAAGCACCACCACCCCCGGCCGATGCGCAGGTTCTTCCCCCTCCACCTCTGACGCGCAATACCCTTCCTCCTCCTCTGATTAACTGTAAGATTTATTATTTATTTTCATTGTTATTTTTATTTCCTTCTTGTTTATATGTTAAGTATGGAATTTATTTTCAGTTTTTAACATGATTTATATGAAGACTAGATTTTAATTTATATGAAGACTAGATTTTTATAACAGTATAAAGATTTGATTTTTAACAGTATAAAGTTTTGATTTTTAACAGTATAAAAATTTGATTTTTAACAATGTAAAGATTTGATTTTTAGAAGCATAAAAATACGATTTTTAGTTATGTAAAAATATGATTTTTTTATATATGAGCCAAATAAAATGTGATTTTTATATGAATTCTCTTTATGTAAAAATACGATTTTTATATAAGAATTAGCATTATAAAAAAATGGAAAATTGAACTTTAAAAATATAATTCTTATAATATATACATCAACATAAAATAATGATTTTGATGTATGAAGTAATAGTATAAAAATGAATTTTTTTAATAATCAACTGCGTGAAACAGATGGTGATGGATCAGACTGAAATCAAAACAAAATCCGAACCGTTCAGAAATAAAGAATGAAGGAGTGGATCCCACAGGTGAGAACTCCTAACTATAATTTTCTTTGTACAGTTGTTTATTTCATAACTGCATGTATGAATTGTTCCCCATCGTCCACAGACCATGGACGACTTGTGTGATTATTTGGTTTGGTTGATTTATTTGTTTGATTGGGTTAGGGATGTGAAATGAATTGATTAGATTTGATTTGCATATGGCACGAGCCATTATTGGGCGAGGGATAAGGCTATAGCTTATCACAGTTCTAGTATCGCTATGTTATGCCGCCAAAATTTTCTAAAATATATTAGAGCAATAAAAATATCATTTTTATTAGACAATTGAATTGTATAAAATATTCATGTGAGAAATAAATATTTTATTGTTAAAAATATATGTATATGAATAAATAATATTCATTTACAAATCGAACGATTTGTTTATGTACACCCATTTGATTGATATGGATTGGGACGATAAATTTTACACATCGCCCAACTGCACAAATAAAATCTGTGTTTGTTGATTGAAACCCCACACGGGTGTTTGGATGATATTTGACAAACACTAATCCCAACTGTTTAGTGGTATGTCAATCGTTTGGTTGACAGATTGTGTAAGCGTGAATTATTTATATTTAATGCTTATGTTGTTGTGTAGTGCACTCTGGATGATGGTTGATTGTTTATCATTGCTGTTATGTACATGTGTTGTATGAAATCCATATAATCAACATTATATGGTAATTGACTGTGTCTGATTCCAGTTCAGAAAGAATGAATATTTTAAAATAATATTTAGTAAAAGATCAAAATCTGATTTTGATGTCCTATTTGGGATGGGCACAAAAATATTTAAATATATAAAGCCGTGTTGATTAGATTAACGCCATTTTGGCGTGAACGATAATTATATTGATTTTATTCATTTTTATAATGAATATCGAAAAGGAAGTGATTTCAAAATCTAATGTTTTGAAAATATTATCATTTATATATCGATGATATGCAATATTCAATTTTGATTTGAAATTGAATATGAAGTTGAAATCATTTTGAAACGAATTTAAAACGATTTATAAAATATGTTTTAAATGGAAATCGACGAAATATATATAATATATATATTATATATATAATGGCCTGAATAGAATGCGCCGCACCGCGGCAGTTCGCGAATTTCGACCATTGACTTCGAACGGACATTACGGGAGATCCGTCCGTCGGATTTTCATAAAACCGGAACCATTGGGTTCATAGAAATTTCTAACAAATATGAGAGATTTGAAATCTAACAGTTGGATTTGGAATTATGTCCAAATCAAATTTGGGAAAGGTCGGTGTATGTGCAGTTCGATGACCGTTTATGGGAATCGATTATACGGGCCTTGATAAAATTATTAAAAATATTAATAATTCATGTAAAATCATAATAAATGATTTGGAAAGAATTAGGATGAAAAATTCCACATTTGAAAAGATATAAATATATTTTTATCGAAATAAACTAGTTATTAACTAGAATTACAATCCAACATTTTTAAATAAATAAATTGGATTTGAAACGGTTTTAAAAATAACCGGAATTTTCAATATATGAGTTGGAATGGATTTGAATCGAAATTATCTTCGGAATATTTCGATATTGGATTTCGTGATTATACGGACATTGTGGAGGAATTTGGAAGATATATATATCGTTATTCCAATACGATATTTGTTGATTTCAGAATTTGATATTGAATACAAGCCGATATAATTTCTATTCAGCGCCTTGTATTTAATATTGAATTGGATTTTGGGTTTGTCATGAACTGTGTTTTAAATGACACTGTTCTTAAACCCAGTGTGAAAAGAATAAATCTTTTAATTAATATTTAAAGAAGAATTACCAATTAATTAACATTTAAATGGAACTGAAAATGGAATGTGAAATAGGTTTATTGTGAACTGTGTTTTTAACAACATTCGTTCTTTAACCCGATTTACAGTGAAATGTGATTTGGAATTTATAAATCTTTTTATTAAGATTTAACAAAAATTTTCCAAAGTAAAGTTTTCCAATTTAATATATTAAATTGGAATTGAATGGAATTCGATTTGATAATAATCGAAATGAGCTACTGTAGGGGAAGGCTGTTAATATATATGGAATTTAAAAGGCTTTGTCGTTATTCCATTTATATTATTAGTCAGATACGGAAATTGATATCGAATATATATGGATTTGTTTTTCTGTGAAGATTCCATAATTATGGAAGGGGATTTGGGTTTATCGTGAATTGTGTTTTAAATAACGTTAGTTCTTTAACCCAGTTAAAGGCAGGATTACATGTCTGTCATTGTATTTTGAACTGTATGGTTGATCTCGGCTAAATATACATCTGTTGGGTGGCAGAGAATTTATTCTCTTGCTTAACACCCTTCTCTAAGACGTACAAGCTTAGAGGTTATATATCGGCAAACATCAATAGTACGGTGTAGATTGTCGATACGGAATGTTTGTGTTTCGAAAGTTAAATAATCATTAATATTGATTTTTGGGAAGATTGAGACAAAGTGGAGTTTTAATGAATCTTTAACTAGATTGAAATGGGAATTGATAATTTAAATTATCAAATTTGGGAAATGATCGAGAATGGAGTATCGCCAGTTTTTCTCTTAGTGATAGTTAAATCTTTAATTAGATTTGAACGCGAAATGGTAATTAATTTTACCGGTAACGCTAGTGTTAGGTATGGAGTATTACCAGTTTTGCTCCATGGATGAATAGGTTGGGATTGGGAAGTTAAACAAATAATTACTTTGCTAAGGTGCATTAATCCCGACTAGTTTGGAAAACCTTAATATGGTTTGAATGATATCCAAATGAAGATTAAAGAATAAATTTAAAGAATTTATCTTTGATAAAATTAATGGGAACATATCCCTAAGAATGTGAATATTTAAATAAAAGAATATTCAGAATTGGAATGAGGCATATGTTGTGTTTTTATAGCACTTGTTTGTTATATACGCGAATTATTCGGAAAGGCCGGCTTTATACCCATTCTGAATAACTGATTCGGTGATATGTCAAGGTGAAGACGGTGGTTGAAGACCGGAGGTCTTCACATCATTTGGATGATTACTGATGTCTTGATTGGGCGGTACACCGAAGACAAGGTAATAAGTGGTGATCGTCCAGACGTACTTGGAGATCGACCGGATATGCGAGGACCTCTCTCATGTATTGGACATACGGGATGAGCAATAATGTGCCTCCAGTTTCGTTCAGACCCAGAACAAACTTGTAAATGGATGTGTGTCTGACATTGGATTTATTCTGTGTTGATTGATTTCTATTAAATATATATCTTTTTGACGGCGGAGAATTTATTATCTTGCTTAACGCCATTCTCTAAGACGTGCGAGCTCAGAGGTTATATATCGGTAGACATTAGTCGCATGGCGTGAATTACCGGTGTGGCATGCTAAGATGCAAATGATCAAGGCTTCTTTTGAAAATTAGAGTCTCGTGGTTGATGATCAAAGCACGGCTTTAATATAGCATAGCTTTGTGTATAGCGTTAATTTGCGAGCCTCACACCTCGGTATGAGTTAAAAACGGGATAAGGGACCCAAGGAGAACATGACTTTTCTTTCTAGCTATGGGTGGTGTCAGGGTTTTGCACGCCCTGACATTGTTATATTTTTACCTATGTGGTTGTTGAATTGTGAGGCGCCTCCGTTATATCAGTCTCTACGGAGTCGATGGATAGGTCCTAGGACTGGGAAACACGTGTTAAGGAATAATTAATCCTAAAACATAAGGGAGGATCGACCTTGGAGGATCCAGGGGTTATCCAGAGTGTGTAGTACCGAGATATTTGCTAGAGTGTCTCGAAGCGGAAAGGAGTACATCCCTTGCCTAGACTCATGACGGAAATCCAGTTTCCAATACGTGATATTTCGGTTTTGATTGTAGAGCCTACTATTGGCGACATGATATATGGTACCCATGTCGTCTACGATTGATACATTTGTATTTGAAGTTGTTTTATACACTACGCACTTGTAATTGTATCAAATGATTTGTTTTAAACGTGTCAAGCATTATTTGGCTATTATAAGGTAAAACCCTATCCTTTGGCTTGCGTTGCATTATGTGATGGGACTTGGGTCTTATAATTGCTTCATTTTTTCAAAAAGCATTGCGCTATTTGTTTTATGCACTGGTATTCTTGGGAGGAAACCCGTTCCCTGTTATACGGGGTGGTCCCTTCATTTACTTTATTTTTAAAGTAAAGTTTTAAATAACTGCTTTAGTTCTCACACCAATCACATGACTGACCTGGAGTTTATTGTTTTAACCTAAACTCTAGGTGCCCCTATTTTCCACATGGGCAGCTAGTAGTTTTGGTTTTGTAGATTTATATTCACAGGATCTTGGTTTACAACTGGAACGATATTCAGAAAGCTCTATATCCGCTTATCTCTTTCAGTTGTGTTTTGTATTATTTTCCACTGCTATGTAATGTATTTTAAATCTCTGATATTTATCTGATGTATACTATTTATTCGTACTCTGTATATTCTTGTACTCTGATGTAAATTGTTGTAATAAGCAATGAAATGTTCTTTTGTTTATGCTCTGATTTGTCGTGTTATTAACTCAATACGGGCTTTCCTTTACGGGGAAGTTTGGGTCGTGTCTGTTTGGTATTAGAGCTTTGGTTTACAGAGCCCGAGAACAAGGCACATTAGAATCAAAAGAAAGAATTCATCAGAGATTGGATTAGTAATATCCATTGAGAATGACTCGTTAGAGATAGGATCAGTAGTATCGTAGAACGAGTGTGAAAAGTAGTGTTTTTAAAATAAAAGTGAAAACAAATTTTGGTTTGAAAATTTAAACCATTTTATACGTATTTGAATTTCATTCTATATTGAATTTGGAAAATCGAGTATTTAAAGATTTTGCATATACTCCTTGCAAACGTATATTCGAAGTTTTAATATACTGGATAGATATGGAATTACATTCTAGTCACCCGGGAATGATTCTATTGATGGGGCCCCATCATCGGTGTCATTTTCGAGTTTCGAAATTGGTTATCTATATATTTCCAATTGACTGGTGTGAGAACCAAAAACTAGGTAGGGTCTGCTGTTGTGACTTGGCATCAAAAATTGATTTTTATATACATATAAATTATGAATTTGACAATTTATCAACAAATTGATTGCTAGTTGTGTTGTTTGATTATTGGTTGATTAATTAAAATCTTGAACCATTAAATTGAATCAAAAGTTGAACTAAATTGAAAATTGTTTGGAATTGCATACGTGTACATGCATATATATTGAACAGGTCATAGCAGGGAAGCTAAGCAGAGGAATAAAATTGTATGCCCGACAAATAGGAACATGTTTACTAATTTATTGGGTTTGGATGATTTTATGAGCCGCTTGGCTTTTTCTTATTGAGATGAGAGGGCCTGTGTGGCAGTTTGGGGATTTCCCCGGTGCTTCCCGTAAAAAGGAGATTATGGCGAAATTTTTCGAAAATTTATGGTGTTAGCCAAATTTTTGAAAAATTTGAAAATTCTTAGAAACTGAAAAGTTGAAGAATGAAAGCCAAACTGAAAGTTGAGTTGGTTGGTAAAACAACTTTCAGCATCGTTCCTTTCCGAGGACGAAAAGATTTTAAGTGGGGGAGATTGTAACAACCCGTAAAATCAGAACCAATTTAAAATTTTATTTTGGCAATTTTAATGAATTTTCGATATTTAAAATGAACTATTTTAAATAATAATGACGATAAATTTATTTTGAATAGAATTAGAATGTATAATTTTATTTAAATCGAAGTTAGAATATAAATATTTATTTTAATTATAAAAGGAATTGGAAATGGCGCGGTAGTTTGAAAATTCGATTTCAAATTTCAAATGAATGTATAGGATTCAAAATAAACCGGATTTTAGCGAAACCAAAAATATTAGAATCTATTTGAAAATATATTTCCAATGAATTTGAAAAATCCAAATTTCATAGCGGGAATAAAAAGTTACGCCCAGTTGAAAATTCATAATAGTCGCTATGGGAAATATAGCCCTTAAAAATGGAGATATTGCAAACGACCTTAGTTTTCAACGAAACCACTTTTGTTGAATCCGGAATGTCAAATTATTACTAGATTCCAAAATTCATAATTTTTTGAATTAATATGTGAGCGTGACAAAAGGAAACGTGTTTGAATAGTTCAAGTCAATTTGGATCAACCAGAAAATGGCCATTTTTCAAACGGTCTCTAAATTCGACAAAATTAGTTTTATTAGGACCGTACCGTCAGTACGAAGCTAGAAATCATTTTTTTGGAATTTTTAGAGTCAGTATGTGGCCGCGGTAAATTAAAATGTGCGTTTGAATTTAAAATATATTAATTTATATTTTAAATTCAACCGAAACTAAATGTAACAACCGATTTGGGTTACGAAATATATCCCATTGTGTTCGGATTGGGCGTAACTACCTAAGGCGACGGCCGTTGGGTTCGATTTGGGGTTCGAATGAAAAACCAACTTTTTGGAGAATAAAATAATAAATTATAAAGTCCTTTCTCTTTCTCCCCTTTTACTTCTCCGTCAAACCCATAGAAATCAAAAAAGGATAAATAAACCTAAGACTGACCAAACCCTAACCCCACACACTGCCGTCGCCTACCCCCACCACGCCGCCGCGCCTCAGCATCGGCCACCCACCCCGTTGTCGACCTCCAGCCCCTCCTCTGATGAACACCGCCCTTCCTCTTTCCCTAAAGCGAACGCAATAACCCCGCAACCCTAAACCATTGAGCACCGCGCCACCAGGCCTTCCACCCGCCGCTGCACGCCTCCGGCGAACTCCCCTGGCCCCAGCGACCCCATCGCACCCGTCTTACAAATCGAACCTGAAACCTCCCCCATGCCCAAAACTACCCCACTCTGGCCAATGGAGCACCGCCACCCCCGGGCCAACACGCAGGTTCTTCCCCCTCCACCTCTAATGCGCAATACCCCTCCTCCTCTGATTAACTGTAAGATTTATTTTTTTATTTTCATTGTTATTTTTATTCCCTTCTTATTTATATGTTAAGTATGGAATTTATTTTCAATTTTTAACATGATTTATATAAAGACTAGATTTTGATTTATATGAAGACTAGATTTTTATAACTAGAAAAGACTTGATTTTTAATAGTATAAAGATTTGATTTTTAAAAGTATAAAAATACGATTTTTAGTAATGCAAAAATATGGTTTATATATATATATAACGAAATAAAAAAGTGATTTTTATATGAATTCTCTTTATGTAAAAATACAATTTTTATATAAGAATTAGCGTTATAAAAATATGCAAAATTGAATTATAAAAATATAATTTTTATAATATAAACATCAACATAAAATTATGATTTTTAGGTATTAAGTAATAGTATAAAAATGTAATTTTTTAGTAATCAACTACGTGAAACAGATGGCGATGGACCAGACTGAAATCAAAACAAAATCCAAACCGTTCAGAAATAAAGAATAGAGGAGTGGATCCCAAAGGTGAGAACTCCTCACTTAATTTTCTTTGTATAGTTGTTTATTTCATAACTGCATTTATGAACTGTTCCCCGTCGTCCACAAACCATGGACGACTTGTGTGACTGTTTGATTTGGTTGATTTATTTGTTTGATTGGGTTTGGGATGCGGAATGAATTGATTTGATTTGATTTGTGTATGGCGCGAGCCATTATTAGGCGAGGGATATGGCTAGACCTTATCTCGGTTCTAGTATAGCGCCATTATGCTGCCAAAATTTTCTAAAATATATTAGAACAATAAAAAAAATCATTTTTATTAGATAATTGAACTGTATAAAATATTCAAGTGAGAAACAAATATTTTATCGTTAAAAACATAATTTTTAATGTGTATATGAATAAAATAAATATTCATTTACAAATCAAACGATTTGTTTATGTACACCCATTTGACTGATATGGATTGGGACGATAAATTTTACACATCGCCCAAATGCACAAAAAATCTGTGTTTGTTAATTGAAACCCCACATGGGTGTTCAGATGATATTTGATGTACACTAATCCCAATTGTTTAGTGGTATGTCGATCGTTTGGTTGACAGACTGTGTAAGCGTGAATTATTTATATTTAATGCTTATGTTGTTGTGTAGTGCACTCTGGATGATGGTTGATTGTTTATCATTGCTGCTATGTACATGTGTTGTATGAAATCCAGATAATCAACATTATATGGTAATTGACTGTATCTGGTTCCAGTTCAGAAAGAATGAATATTTTAAAATAACGAATATTTTAAAATAACGAATATTTTAAAATAATGAATATTTTAAAATAATATTCAGTAAAAGATCAAAATCTGATTTTGATGTCCGATTTGGGACGGGCACGAAAATATTTAAATATGTAAAGCCGTGTTGATTAGATTAACGCCATTTTGACGTGAACGATAATTATAACGATTTTATTCATTTTTTTAATGAATATCGAAAAGGAAGTGATTTTAAAATCTAATGTTTTGAAAATACTATCATTTATATATCGATGATACGGGATATTCAATTTTGATTTGAAATTGAATATGAAGTTGGAATCGTTTTGAAACGAATTTAAAAAGATTAATAAAATAAGTTTTAAATGGAGATCGATGAAATATATGTAATATTATATATATATATATAATAACCTGAATAGAATGCGCCGCGCCGCGATAGTTCGCGAATTTCGACCCTTAACTTCGAACGGATGTTACGGGAGATCCGACCGTTGGGTTCACATCGAAAAGAGATTTCTAACGAATATGAGAGATTTGAAATCTAACGGTTGGATTTGGAATTATGTCCAAATCAAATTTGGAAAAGGTCGGTGTAAGTGCAGTTCGATGACCGTTTATTGGAATCGACTGTACGGGCCTTAATAAAATAATTAAAAATATTAATAACTTGTATAAAATCATAATAAATGATTTGGAAAGAATTAGGATGAAAAATTCCACATTTGAAAAGATAAAAAATATATTTTATCAAAATGAACAAGTTATTAACTAGTTCATTACATTCCAATATTTTTAAATTCATAAATTGGATTTGAAATGGTTTTAAAAATAACTGGAATTCCAATATATGAATTGGAATGGATTTGAATCGAAATTATCTTTGGATTATTTCAATATTGGATTCCATGATTATATGGACATTGTGGAGGAATTTGGAAGATATATATATATATATATATATATTGTTATTTCAATACAATATTTGTTGATTTCAGAATTTGATATTGAATATAAGCCAATATAATTTCTATTCAGAGCCTTGTATTTAGTATTGAATTGGATTTTGGGTTTTTCGTGAATTGTGTTTTAAATGACACTGTTCTGAAACCCAGTTTGAAAAGAATAAATCTTTTAATTAAGATATAAAGAAGAATTACCAATTAAATAACTTTTAATTAGAACTGAAAATGGAATGTGAATTTGATTTATTGTGAACTATGTTTTTAACGACATTCATTCTTTAACCCGATTTACAGTGAAATGTGATTTGGAATATATAAATCTTTTTGTTAAGATTTAACAGGAATTTTCCAAAGTAAAGTTTTCCAATTTAATATATTAAATTGGAATTGAATGGAATTCGATTTGATAATAATCGTATTGAGCTTGTGTGGAAGAAGACTGTTAATATATATGGAATTTAAAAGGCTTTGTCATTATTCCATTTATATTATTAGTCAGATACGGAAATTTATATCGATTATATGTTGATTTTTTTTCCATGAAGATTCCATTATTGTGGAAGGGGATTTGGGTTTATCATGAACTGTGTTTTAAATGACATTTGTTCTTTAGCCCAGTTAAAGGCAGGATTACATGTCTGATATTGTATTTGGAACTGCATGGTTGATCTCTGCTAAAGATATATCTATTTGGTGGTAGAGAATTTATTCTCTTTCTTAACACCCTTCTCTAAGACATACGAGCTTAGATGTTATATATCGGCAGAAATCAATAGTACGGTGTAGATTGTCGATATGGAATGTTTGTGTTTCCAAAGTTAAATAATCATTAATATTGATTTTTGGGAAGATTAAGACAAAGTGGTGTTTCAATGAATCTTTAACTAGATTGAAATGGGAATTGATAATTTAAATTATCAAATTTGGGAAACGATCGAGAATGGAGTATCGCCAGTTTTGCTCCTAGTGATAGTTAAATTTTTAATTAGATTTGAATGCGAAATGGTAATTAATTTTACTGGTAACGCTAGTGTTAGGTATGGAGTATTACCAGTTTTGCTCCATGGATGAATAGGTTGGGACTGGGAAGTTAAACAAATAATTACTTTGCTAAGGTGCGTTAATCCCGACTTGTTTGGAAAACCTTAATATGGTTTGAATGATATCCAAAGGAAGATTAAAGAATAAATTTAAAGAATTTATCTTTGATTAAATTAATGGGAACATATCCCTAAGAATGTGAATATTTAAATAAAAGAATATTCAGAATTGGAATGAGGCGTATGTTGTGTTTTTATAACTCTTGTTTGTTATATACGCGAGTTATTCGGAAAGGCTGACTTTATACCCATTCTGAATAACTGATTCGATGATATGTCGACGGTGAAGACGGTGGTTGAAGACCGGAGGTCTTCACATCATTTGGATGATTACTGATGTCTTGATTGGGCGGTACACCTAAGACAAGGTAATAAGTGGTGATCTTCCAGACGTAATTGGAGATCGACCGGATATGCGAGGACCTCTCTTCTGTATTGGACATACGGGACAAGAAATAAGGTGCCTCCGGTTTCGTTCAGACCCAGAACGAACTTGTAAATGGATGTGTGTCTGGCTTTGGATTTTCTTCTGTGTTGATTGATTTCTATTAAATATATATCTGTTTGGCGGCGGAGAATTTATTCTCTTGCTTAACGCCTTTCTCTGAGACGTACGAGCTCAGAGGTTATATATCGATAGACATCAGTTGCATGGCGTGAATTGCCAGTGTGGCATGCTGAGATGCAAGTGATCAAGGCTTCTGTTTAAAAGAAGAGTCTTGTGGTTGATGATCAAAGCACAGCCTTAATATAGCATAGCTTTGTGTATAGCGTTAGTTCGCGAGCCTCACACCTCGGTATGAGTTAAAAATGGGATAAGGGACCCAATGAGAACATGACGTTTCTCTCTAGCTATGGGTGGTGTTAGGGTTTTGCATGCCCTGACATTATTATATTTTTACCTATGTGGTTGTTGGATTGCGAGGCGCCTCGGTTATATCGGTCTCTACGGAGTCGATGGATAGGTCCTATAGGACCAGGAAACGTGTGTACAGGATTAATTAATCCTCAAACATAAGGGAGGACCGGCCTTGGAGGATCCAAGGGTTACCCAGAATGTGTAGTCCCGAGGCATTTGCTAGAGTGTTACAAAGAGGAAAGGAGTACATCCCTTGCCTAGATTCATGACGGAAATCTAATTTCCAATACGCGACATTTCGGTTTTGATTGTAGAGCCTAGTATTGGCGACATGATATATGGTACCCATGCCATCTATGATTGATACATTTATATTTGAAGTTGTTTATACACTAAGAACTTATAATAGTATCAAATGATTTGTTTTAAACGTATCAAGCATTATTTGGCTATTATAAGGTAAAATCCTATCCTCCGACTTGCGTTGCATTGTGTGATGGGACCTGAGTCTTATAATAGCTTCATTTTTCCAAAAAGCATTGCGCTATTTGTTTTATGCACTGGTATTCTTGGGAGGAAACCCGTTCCGTGTTATACGGCGTGGTCCCTTGATTTACTTTATTTTTAAAGTAAAGTTTTAAATAACTGCTTTAGTTCTCACACCAGTCACATGACTGACCTGGAGTTTATTGTTTTAACCTAAACTCCGGGTGCCCCTATTTTCCACATGGGCAGCTAGTAGTTTTGGTTTTGTAGATTTATATTCACAGAATCCTGGTTTACAGCTGGAACGATATTCGGAAAGCTCTATATCAGTTTTCTCTTTCAGTTGTGTTTTGTATTGTTTTCCACTACTATGTAATGTATTTTAAATCTCTGATATTTCTCTGATGTATAATATTTATTCACACTCTATATATTCTTGTACTCTGTTGTAAATTGTTGTAATAAGTAACAAAATGTTCTTCTGTTTGTGTTCTTATTTGTCGTGTTCTCAACTCAATCCGAGCTTTCCTTTACGGGGAAGTTTGGGTCATGGCAGAGAAGTTCTGGTTCGTTATAATAAGTTAACTAGTGAGCTACAATAGTTATGCTGGTAAATATAAGCTATATATATATATATATATATCACAAATAAGAAGTAAGTACTGTAAGTAAAGACACCAGGAATTTTATATTGTTTCAGACTTCTCGTCCTATGTCTAGTCCCGAAGCTCCTCTTCGGAATTCACTAGCACGCCATCTCTTAACCTGGGGGAATAGGTCACAATACACCCGAGCACCAACAAGTATGTCCCCGCCCGAGCACTAACACAGGACTTCACAATTACAAAGATATTTGACTTCTGAATGTATTCTTGTATCAACACTGAATAGTCACGATTAAGTACACCCTTCTTATAATCTTATCCTCAAGTATTTGATGTGTATATAAAGATTGAAGGAAGTATGTTGCTTGTTGAATCAAGAGATATGCAATAACTTCAAAGATTCAACAAGTAACTTGAATTAGAGAGCTTTTAGAATGCGGAGAATATATAAGTGTAAATCAGAAAATAGAGTAGAGATAAGTGTGAATCAATAAGAATTGGTGATTTGGAAAACATGTTTGTAATGCTTATATAATTGTAAAATAGTAGCATTCTTTCATGAAAAGTTTCAACAAAGAGTTGCATCCATTTCTGTTCATAATTGAAGATGAATATCTTCATGAAAGAAGGTGACTTTTCATAAAATTTATTGTTAATCTCTGATCAGTCGGCCGGTATGAAAAGCATGAAAAGCACCAGTCAACTGGTTAAGAATGAAAATCCTATATATATATATATATGTATATTTAAATATGCTATGAAACTAGTCGTTACTGGAATTCTGGTTCTTGACCAGTCGACTGGTTCAGTCCAGTATCAGCTGGTTTTAGAACATATATTCATAGATATATATATAATTTTCAAATATATATATATATATATATATTAATCTTAAAATTCATGCACTCGTGTTATACTTTAAGGATAGATTTTAACATATTTCTAACATGACTCAATACTCATATATATGAACTTAGCTATTTGATGCGATCTTCGTTGTTTTCCATTTTCTTGTTGTCATGAATCAAAAATATTGCAAATCAACACTTCATTCTCGGATTCTAAATCTGATAGCCTTTAATCCATCCATATAATCAAGAAAAATCCCCTTGAAAATCTAGGTGCAGCTAATCATTCCCCAGATCTTGAACATAAACCAGACTTCCAAACACATGAAGATAACTCAAGTCAACACTCCTTCCCTTCTACACTTCCTCTAGAATTTTGTTATCAATAGTCGAGCATGGAATTCGATTCATAATGTGAACCCAGGTTGACAAAGCTTTAGCCCAAAATCCCTCAGAAAGACCAAATGTCAATATCAAGCATCGAGCTTTCTCTAGTAGACTACGATTCATTCCCTTTGTAATCCCTTTTGATTGTGGATCTTCTAGTGTAGTAAAATGCCCCTAAATACCGTTAGGCTTAGAATAATCCAAGAACTCTCTGGAAACATACTCCCTGCCGTTATCAGATCTAAGAATCTTCAAAGACTTACCACTCTTATTCTCAAATAAGATCCTTCTCTGCTTTGAACCTTGCAGATGCCTTTAACTTGTCCTTCATCACATACACCCAAACTATTCAGGAAAATTCATCTATGGATGAAATATAATATCTTGCTCCACCCAAAGAAGCTACCGGTGTCGGTGCCCAAACATCCATGTGCATATACTCAAGAACATCTCTTGAGTCATGTTTCCTTTTACCAAAGGATACTCTAGTTCGCTTCCCCGTAACACATTCCTCTCATAACTCCAACTTATAGAAACTCTCTCCAGTAATCATCTCCCTTTTCCAAAGAATGTCAAAACTCTTCTTTGAGACATGAACTAATCTCAAATGCCATCACCTAGCGGCATCTAATCCACAAGAACTATCAACACCAATGCAAGTCTCACCTTCGATTGTCTCACCTTGAATCAAGTAAACACAATTGGATCTAGTACCTTTGATCACCACAAGTGCACCCTTAGAAATCTGCAAGAAATCACTCTCAATGGTGATCTTACATCCCCAAGAATCCAATTTTCCTAAAGAGATAAAGTATTTCCTAAGTCCCAAAACATAATGCATATTAATGAGAGTACGATCCACTATGTAAAACATTCTTATTTGCACGGAACTATTGCCTTTAGACTTACAAACAGCACAATTTCTCATAACAATTGCATTTCATTCCTTGTCAACATTCGAAGAAAAATAATTCCTATTTGGCATCATATAACAAGACGCTCCCTAATCGCACCCATTCGTTATCTGAAACATCCGATGTTATCGCTCCCAAAACATTCATTTCCCCCTTACCAACACCTCTCTCCACCTAAAACGGTGAAGATGTAACTTCTTTCTTTGGTTTCTCCTTGTCCGGACACTCATTCTTCCAATGACCACGCTTTTTACAAATATAGTACTTGCCTTTCCTTTCCTTTTCTTCGACTTTCCTCTCCAACCGGAGTTCCTAGATTTGGAACTCCCCACGTTCTCCTTCTTCCCATATTTCTCCTTCTCCATAAATAAACCTTGACCATTATTGGCACTACTACTTCCTGCACTCAACTCCTTCATTTGATCTTGCAACTTCTCACTAAAATGACCCGTCTTGACATCATCCAACATCAGTGTATCATGGCTGTAAATCAAACTATTTGAGAAACTCTTATAATGGTCTAGTGACAAACATAACATATCATCGCCTTTTTCTCTTTCTCAATTTTAAAACCTACCGCCTTCATCTTTATTTGAAAATCATTAAACATATTCAAGTGCGTCTTTAGGAAAGTTCCAACTTTCAACTTATAGGTGGAAAAAGTTTGCAACAAGATCAATTGTTTAGTAAGTTACTTCTTACTTATTTGTATATAACACCTCCAATTTGTCCTTAATTCCCTTAGAGGTCCTCTCACCACTAATTTCGAAGATAACATTCTCTCCAATAATAAGCTAAAGAATAGTAAATGTCCATTATTCCATTTCTTCTCTCTCGACATCCAAGATGTCCACAGGCAACAAATGTGTATGAGGCACTACTCGATGTACCCGATTACACCTAAGAAATACTTTTATCTTTCACTTCCACTTTTGAAAATCATTATCATCATTCCACTTTTCAAAAATCAATTGTGAACCTAAAGCCGCATATGATCCACATACATACGGCCACTACAACGAAAATACCTTTTCAAAACTGTAAAAAACAGTTGTAACAGATCTATTACAACTGACAACGATTAGTCGTTATATCCGCGATTGTAATAGAGCTGATTGTTTCACAACTATTTCGGATAGTTGTGGAATTTTTTTTACAACTTCCTTTTGCTTTTATAAAAGATGTATTGACAACTGTTTTTGACAGTTGTAAAATAGTTTTTACAACTTCTATTTGAATAAGTAAAAAATATATTTTACAACTATTTTTGACACTTGCAATTAATACTATAACAAATGTTTTCACTAGTTGCGTTTACGTTTTACAACTATTTTCTTAATGGGGTCAACAAATATTTTGCCTACTGTTACAAATAAATATGATTCATCTTTTAACACTTGCTATTAACCATAAATTTCGTAATACTATAATTAAACTAATATTCTATTAGTAGTATGTATAATTTTTCAAAACACTTAAAAAACACGAATCATTCACATTCATAAAAGTCGATAACAGTTCAAGTTTACATCATTTGTGTAACGATAAGGAATTTTGATCGATCCGAATCGATCGCTAAACCGACCAAGACCGTTCGAAACCCCTGATTGTTTTGAGAACGCGACAAATTGGAATGCAAACAAAAGAACATTTCATTGTATATTACAACAATTCCACCAGAATACAAGAATATACAGAGTATGGATAAATATTACACAGAAAATATCATAGATTTAAATTACATTTAAATACATCGCAGCGGAAAAACAATACAAGCACAACTGAAAACAGATACATGGATACAGAGCTTTCCGAATACCGCTTCAGCTGTAAATCAGGATCATGTGAACATAAATCTGCAAAACCAAAACTACTAGCTGCCCATGTGGAAAATAAGGGCACCCAGAGTTTAGGTTAAAACAATAAATTCCAGGTCAGTCATGTGACTGGTGTGAGAACTAAAACAGTTATTAGTCTTTATTTTAAAGTTAGGTAAATCAAGGGACCACACCGCATAACACGAAACGGGTTTCCTCCCAAGAATACCAGTGCATAAAACAACAGCGCAATGCTAAATAAAGAACAATGAAGCTATTATAAGACCCAGGTCCCATCACACAATGCAACACAAGCCGGAGGATAGGGTTTTACCTTATAATAGCCAAAGAATGCTTGATACGCTAAATTTCATGTTTTATTACTATAAGTGTATAGTGTCAAAACAATTTCAATCATAAATATCAATCATAGACGGCACAAGTGCCCTACACCACTATGTCGCCATATATAGGTTGTACAATCAAAACCGCAAGTCACATATTGGAAGTTGGATTTCCATATGTGAACCGAGGCAAAACGTAGTCCTCACCGAATTCGAGACAATCTAACCCATGTCTCAGGATCAGAGCTCGAGTGACCCTTGGATCTTCAGGGCCGTTCCACCGATGTGGATTAAATTTAAACCGTGGACACTGCGTTTCCCCGCCTTTGGGGCATAAATGAGCCAAATGACTCCATCGGCTCCACATAATAACCTATATATCCGAGGCGCCTTGCAATCCAACAACCACACAGGTGAAAATAATATAAATGTCAGGGCTGGTAGGTCACTGACACTAACCTAGCTAGAAGGAAATGCATGCCCTCCCTGCAGTCCTCTCCCGTTTCTGGTTCACAACCGGAGTGTGAGGCTCGCGAATTAACGCAACACAAAGCTATGCCACACAGGCCGTGCTTTGATCATCAACCACAAGACTCTGATTTTCAACAAAAGCCTTGATCAATTGCCACTTAGGCATACCACACAGGCAATTTACTCCATGCGATTGATATCCATCAATATATAACCTCTGAGCTCGTACGTCTCAGAGAAGGGCGTTAAGAAAGAGAATAAATTCTCCGCCGCCAAATAGATATATATTTAATAGAATTCAATCACACAGAATAAAATCCAATGTCAGACACACAGTCCATTTACAAGTTCGTTTTGGGTCTTAACGAAACCATAGGCACCTTGTACCTCGCATATCCATCGATCTCCAAGTACGTCTGGACGATCACCAACTGATTCCCTCCTCTTGGGTGTACAACCCAATCAAGATCATCAGTAATTATCCAAACGATGTGATGACCCCCGGTCTTCGACCACCGTCTTCATCCTCGACACATCGTCGAATCAGTTATTCAGAATGGGATAAACCCAGTCTTTCTGAATAACTCGCGTATATAATAAACAAGTGTTATACAAACACAACATACGCCTCATTCCAATTCAGAATATTCTTTTATTTAGATATTCTTACACTTTGGGAAAAGTTCCCATTAATTTTATCAAAGAAAAATTCATTAAATTTATTCTTTAATTTTCCTTTGAATATCAATTCAAATTAGTCGGGATATGCGAACCACACCGAAGTAATCATTTATTTTATTTCCCAATCCCAACCTATTCATCCCATGAAGTAAAACTGGTAATACTTCATATCTAACACCACAGTGTTATCGATAAATTTAATTACCATTTCACGTTCAAATCTAATTAAAGATGTAACTATCGCCTGGAGCAAAACTGGTGATACTCCATTCTCGATCATTTCAATCTAATTTAAGATTCATTAAAACTCCACTTGGCTTTAATCTTCCCAAAAATCACTATCAATGATTATTTAACTTGGGAAATCATATCCTGTCTTTAACTGGGTTAAAGAACCAATGTCATTTAAAACACGGTTCACGATAAACCCACATCACATTTGATATTAAATACAAGGCTCTGAATAGAAAATATATTGGCTTATATTCAATATCAAATTCTACGACCAACAAATATCATATTGGAAATAACGATATAAATATATCTTTCAAATTTCCATAACAATATTTGTAAAATCACGAAATCCAACATCAAAATATTCCAAAGACAATTTCAATTCAAATCAATTTCCAATATATATATTTGAAATTCTGGTTATTTTCAAATCCACTTTATTTATTTTAAAAATAAATGGGATTATAATTCTAGTTCAAAACTAGTTCATTTCGATAAAAATCTATTTTTTATCTTTTCAAATATGGAGTTTTTCATTCCAATTCTTTCCAAATCATTTCTTATGATTTTAAACAAATTATTACTATTTTTAATAATTTTATCAAGGGTCGTACAGTCGATTTCCGTCAACGGCCATTGAACTGCACTTACAACGACCTTTTCCAAATTTGATTTGGACATAATTCCAAATCCAACCGTTAGATTTCAAATCTCTAATATTCGTTAGAAAGCTCTTTTCGATACGAACCCAATGGTTCTGGTTTTAGGAGAATCCGATGATCGGATCACCCGTAATATCCATTCGAAGTCAATTGTCGAAATTCGCGAACTGCCGCAGCGCGGCGCATTCTACTCAGGCCATTATATATATAATATATTATATATATTTCATCGATTTCCTTTCAAAACGTATTTTATAAATCGTTTTAAATTCGTATTCAAAACGATTTCAACTTCATATTCAATTTCGAATCAAAATTGAATATTCCACATCATTAATCTATAAATGATAATATTTTTAAAACGTTATATTTTGAAATCAATTCCTATTCGATATTCATTATAAAAATGAAGAAAATCGATATAAATATCGTTCGCTTCAAAATGGCGCATATCTAACCAACACGGTTTTATATATCTCAATAACTTTGTTATTCTATTCAACAAATAAATATTTTCTTCAACACATGAATATATATTTTATTCAACACATGAATTTATATTTTATTCAACACATGAATTTTTCTATTCTATTCAACACATGAATTTATATTTTTATTCAACACATAAATTTACATTCTATTCAACAAATGAATTTATATTTTTATTCAACACATGAATATTTATATTCTTACTCAACACATGAATATTTATTCTATTCAACACATGAATTTATATTCTATTCAACACATGAATTTTTCTATTTTATTCAACACATGAATTTTCTTTTATTCAACACATGAACATTTATTCTATTCAACACATGAATTTTTATCTATTCAACACATGAATTTTTCTATTCTATTTAACACATGAATTTTCTTTTATTCAACACATGAATATTCTTTTATTCAACACATGAATATGATTTATTTTCTAAATTGGAATGAGGCCCAATCAATTACCATATAATGTTATTTAAACGGATTCTATACAACACATGTATATAATAGCAATGATAAATAATCAACCATCATCCAAAGTGCACCACACAACTGCATAAGCGTTAAATATAAATAATTAACGCTTACACAGTCTGTCAACCCATCGTTTGACATACAACTAAACAATCGGGATTAGTGTACGTCAAATATCATCCCAACACTCGTGTGGGGTTTCAAATCAACAAACACATATTTTTATATGTGCAGTTGGGCGATGTGTAAAATTTATCGTCCCAATCAATATCAGTCAAATGGGTGTACATAAACAAATCGTCCGATTCGTTTATAACTACTTATTTTATATACACGTTAAAAATTATATTTTTAACTATAAAATATTTTATTCATTCCACTTCACACAATCAACTTTCACAACTCATCAATTAAATAAACTAGTCATCCTATGTCTGTGGACAACGGGTGTCGGGTGCTGCTATGCACTGTCTAAATCCTATTATATATTTCAAACTAGAAATAAAAATAAAAGTGAGAAGTTCTCACCTTTGGGTTCCACTCCGCCCTTCCTTAACCCTGAACGGTTCGAATTTGCTCAAAATTCCAATGCGATCCTTTCCCGCTGTTCATAGTAAAAATCGCATTTTTAATATGATGTTTATAAAAATCTCGTCTTTATATAAATAAAAATCTCGCCTTTATATAAGTAAAAATCTCGCCTTTATATAAGTAAAAATCTCGCCTTTATATAAGTAAAAATCTCGCCTTTATATAAATAAAAATCTCGCCTTTATATAAATAAAAATCTCGCCTTTACACCTAAAAATCGAATTTTTATTTAAAATCATTACACATAAAAAATCAGATTTTTATTTTATGCTAAAATATATATAAAAATATGGTTTTTCTTATGCTATAACCTATATACAAATCAAATTTCATTGAAGTTGAAAAATGGAAGGGGGCATGTCCTGCGATGTACTGGTGAAGGGGAGGGGGTGGGTTCGACGTCGGAGGGGCGGGGAGAGGCGACGCTACCATCACAGGAGGGGGGCGGGTCTGGTGGTGCTCCTATGGTTGGTTGCAGTTTCGGTCGGTGGGGTCTTCGATTGGGGCGCGGTCGATTGAAGAACGAAGGGAAGGAGAAGAAGAGGAAGAAGAGGAGGGCGCGTGCTTGAGAGGGGGGTGCGGCGCTACCTCGCTGGAGGCGGCGATCGCCTGGCGGTGGAGGCGATGGAGGAAGGGGGCGCGACATCGAGGGTTAGGGCGTGGTCAATGGGGGTTTAATTTTCTTTTATTTTTTCCTTTTGAATGGTCTAAGTGAAGAGGAGTGGGGCTATGTTATATAAATATATTTGTTTATTTTTAGTTTTTAAACCCAAAAGGTTATTTTTTTTTGAACTCCATATCGAGCCCAACGACTGTAGCCCCTAGCTAAATACCCTATTTCGAACACAATGGGACATGTATCGTAAGCCAGTTCGGCTGTTTCGTTCAGTTTTCCCTGAAATTGAAATATAACTATATATATTCAATTTTAAATGTACATTTCAATTTACTGGGGCCACATATGGACTCTAAAAATTACAGAAAAATATTTTCTAGCTTCGTATTGATGATACGGTCCTAAAAAAACTAATTTCATCAAATTCTAAGACCGTTTGAAAAATGACCAATTTCTAGTCGATCAAAGTTGATTGAAACTGTCAAAACACGTTTTCATTTGCCACGCTCACATATTGATTCGAAAAATTATGAAGTTTGGAATTTAGCAATAATTCGACATCCCGAATCTAACAAAAGTCGTTTCGTCAAAAACAGAGGTCGTTTGCAAAATTTCCATTTTAAGGGCCAAAATTCCATAGCGACTATTCTAAAATTTCAACTGGGCATAACTTTTTATTCCTGCTATGAAATTACAATTTTTCGGATTCGTTGGAAAGTTTTTCTCAATTAGATTCTAATATTTTTGGTTTCGCTAAAATCCGGTTTATATTGAATCTCGTACATTCATTTGAAATTTGAAATAGAATTTTCAAACTACCGCGCCATTTTCAATTCCTTTTATATTTAAAATAAAATATTTACATTCTAACGACGATTCAAATAAATATATACGCTCTAATTCTATTCAAAATAAATTTATCATTATTATTTAAAATAATTCATTTTAAATATTCAAAACTCGCTAAAATTGCCAAAATAAAAATTTTAAATTGGCTCGGATTTCCGGGTTATTACAATCTCCCCCACTTAAAACTTTTCGTCCCCAAAATGGAATGAAGCCGAAAGTTGTTTTAAAAACCAACTCAAGTTTCATTACTTTCTTTACGGCTTAAGTTCTTCAACTTTTCAGTTTCTAAGAACTTTTCAAATTTTTCAAAAATTTGTCTAACACCCTAAATTTTCGAAAAATTTCGCCAAAACCTCCCCTACACCGGGAGCTTGGGGATATTTCAAATAGCCTCCCGTGGCCCTCACCAATCCAAAAAGAGAAAGAAACAGCCAAACAGCTAGCCAATCAGCTTATAAAATCATCAAAAACCTAAGAAATACAATAAACATGTACCTATTTGTCGGGCAAACAATTTTATTCCTCTTCTCTAGCCTCCTTGCTATGACCTGTTCAATGTAAGTACATGTACAAGCATGCAAATGCGACTAATTTTCAATACAATTCACTATTTGGTTCAATTTGGCTATATGGTTCAAATTTTAATTAATCAACTAATAATCAAATAACACAATCAGCAATCAATTAGTTGATTATCTTTTCAAATTCATAACTTTGATATATATATAGAAAATCATATTCTTGATGCCATGTCACAGCAATATATTCTAACTATATTTTGGTTCTCACACCAGTCAGTTGGAAATATATAGAAATCCCACTTTCGGTGTAATAACCTGGAAATTCTGAGCCAGTTTAAATTTTTTGTTCTGGCAACTTCGACGAATTTTGAAGATTTAAAATGGATTATTTTAAATAATATCGATGAAAATTTATTTTGAATATATTTAGAACGTATATATTTATACGCGTCGTCGTTAGAATATAAATAATTATATATAGTCATAGTAGGAATTGAAAATGGCCCTGCAGTTCGATAATTCGATTTCAAACTTCAAATGAATGTACCGGGTGCAAAACAATCCGGATTTTAGTGAAACCAAAAATAGTATAATCTAGTTGAAAATATCTTTCCAACGAATCTGAAAAATCGAAATTTCATAGCGGGAATCAAAAGTTATGCCCAGTTGAAAATTCAGAATAGTCGCTGTGTAAATTATACATGGCCCAAAAAGTCAAATTTTGCATACGGATGAATTTGGACTCGAAACCACTTCCATTGAGTTCAAAATGCCGTTTAGAACTCCGAAAAGTATAAGCTTCGATATATTCCGATATCCGGAATAGTGGCTATGGGCTGGAGTTGTTAGGTTAACAAAACATAGCCCTTAAAAAGTGAAATTTTGCATACGAGCTCAGAATTCAACGAGATAAATTTTTATGGATTCATAATGACAAATCATTGTTGGGTTCCAAATGGCGCATCGAACGGAGTTAGTATGTGGCCGTGCGAGCTGAAACAGTTCAGGGTAAAGCGAGCAGTCATTTTACAAAGGAACATTATTGATACGACCTCAGAATTCGATTTCGTTTTTTTTATGGATTCGTATCGTCTAATAATGGTTAAATCCAAGAGGGCTTGATTTTTCGAGTTAGCATGTGAGCGTGTGAGAAGAAAAGTTGCGCCAAAATAGCATTTTTAGAGCTTATCTGAGCATTTTCGTGATTTTTTTTGAATGGTCAAACGAACTCGGAATTCGACGAAACTTGTTTCGTTGGACTCGTCTTCACGTCAACTATCTCGTGTCCGAAATCCGCGGCAATTGGAAATCGTTAGCGTTCAGGCGATACGCGAGAAACTAGCATATAAACACTTTTACTTCCTTTTCTTCTTCACTTTCTTCAAAAAAACTCATTAATGGCCTCCTCCTCCCACCGCCGCTGCCCTCCTCCACCAGCGCCACCACCGGCCTCCGGCGAGCCGCCGCACCCCCTCCTCCTCCTCCCCTCCTCCTCCTCTTCCTCCTCCTCCTCCTTCTCTCTCCTCTTCGCATAAACCTAGGCCAAACACCAACCACCGCCACCACCACGGGCCCCCCCACCACCGCCACCACCCACCAGTGAGCTCCCCACGCCCAATCAGGTCCGGCGCCCAACCCTAGCCACCCAACTCCGGCCGTGGGCCCTGCTACGCTCAAAAACTCATTTTCACCAAAATCGCCCGTTTTGCAAATGAGCCCCTGACCGTATTTCGCCAATAACTCCCGAACGGTGCATTTCTGGCCAAAGTCTCTCTAAACCAAAGTTGTAGAGCACGAAATTCTCTTCGATTTGGCTATATGGAAGTCATGTTTTGGAGTTCGGAACTTCTCGGAAAACGCGTTTGAAGTCTGCTGTTCAAAAGCGGCAAAATTCGTGTACTTTCGCAAACTCTGGCGAATTGGAGCATTTTCGGCAAAAAGTCTCTTAGGCGAAAGTTGTTCGGAATGGCGCGTTTAAGCTAGAAAAAAGATGGTGTGAAGTTTGAAGCTCGTTTGCAAATTCTGGAACCCGAACAGTGAATCCGGGCATTAGAAAAAAAGTGAGTTTTCTTCATTTTAAAGCTTCTACAGTTTTTGACATATGAAGTAAATAAAAATATGATCTTTATTTTATAGAGAGAATAATAATCCGATTTTTAACTTATAGAAGATATAAAGATAAGATTTTTATATAATGTAGATAATAAAAATGTGATTTTTCTACATGTAGTGGCTACGGGCAACGAAAGTGACAAAAGGCGAGAACGAAGAAGACTTCTACATTTGAAGTGGCGTGAAGTTGGAATAGCTATCGGTGAGAATTTCTCAATCTTCAATTTCTTTTCTAGTTATATATGTATACTAGGATGCAGACGGTGCTTACTAGCACCCGACACAATCGTCCACAGACCATGGACTTGTTTGTTTGGTTGTGTAGTTGGTTAGATTATTTGGTTTGAATTGAGTTGTTTGGTGAAATGGAATGGATTTGATTGATGTGTGAATGGCGTGGGCCTTCATTAGACCGGGGATAAGGCTAGGCCTCATCCCGTTTCTGGTATCGTGCCGTTATGCCGCCGAAATTTTCTAAGATAAGTTAGAAAAATAAAAACATCATTTTTATTTAATAAATGAACTGAATAGAGTATTTTCATCGGTTGAATAAAATGTTTTATCATTAAAAATATAATTTTTAACGTGAATGTGAATAAATAAATATTCATTTACAAACCGGACGGTTTGTTTATGCACACTGATTTGACTGACATTGATTGGGACGATAAATTTTACACATCGCCCAATTGCACAAATAAAAATCTGCGTTTGATTGTTTGAAACCCCACACGGGTATTGGGATAAAATACGGCATACACTAATCCCAATAATTAGTTGTATGTCGATCGATTGATTGACAGGCTGTTGTAAGCATTAGATATCTATATTTGATGCTTATACAGTGTAGTGCACTTTGGATGATGGTTGATTATTTATCGTTGCTATTATATACATGTGTTGTATGGAATCCATATAATTAACTTTATATGGTAATTGATTGGGCCTCATTCCAATTTAGAAAATAAAGAATATTATAAAATAAAGGTTCATGTGTTGACCGTACTCATCCGTTGAGATTAGTCATATGTTGAACGAAATATTTTAACAATAAAATTTATATCCTTGTCATTACAAAATAAAGGTTCAGGTGTTGATAGTACTCATCCGTGGAGATTAGTCATGTGTTGAACGAAATATTTTAACAATAAGATTTACATCTTTATCATATATAAAATGTATTAAATAACGGAATTATTGAAATATATAAAGCCGTGTTGATTAGAGATGCGGTATTTTGATGCGAACGATATTTATATCGATTATATTCGTTTTTAAATTTGAATTGAATCGAATAGAAAACCAATTTGAATTGAATCGAATAGAAATCCAATTTGAATTGAATCGAATAGAAAACCAATTTGAATTGAATTGAATATAAAACCAATTTGATTTGAATTGAATATAAAACCAATTTGAATTGAATTGAATATATAACGAATTTGATTTGAATTGAATAAAGAAAACGAATTTGATTTTAATTGAATATAAAACGAATTCGAATTAAATTGGATAGAAAACGAATTCGAATTGAATTGTAAAGGAAACAAATTCGAATTGAATTGAAAAGAGAACGAATTCGAATTGAATTGAAAAGGAAACGAATTCGAATTGAATTGAATTGAAAGGAAAATGAATTCGAATCGAATTAAAATCGATTTGAATTGAAATCAAATAGAAATGAAAGTAAAAAGGATTTATAATAGAAAATTCAATTTTGATTTGAATTGAAATGGAAGTTGAAATTGTTTTTGAAACAAATTTAAAACGATTTATAAAATTCGTTTTAAATAGAAATCGACGAAATATACATTATATATATTATATATATAATATAATGGCCTGAATAGAACGCGCCGCGCTGCGGCAGTTCGCGAATTTCGACCATTGACTTCGGACGGACATTACGGGAGATCCGACCGTCGGATTCTCGTAAAACCGAAACCGTTGGGTTCGTATCGAAAAGAGATTTCTAACGAATATTAGAAATTTGAAATCTAATGGTGGATTTGGAGATACGCCCGAATCAAATTTGGAAAAGGTCGTTGTAAGTGCAGTTCGATGACTGTTGATGGAAATCGACTATACGGACCTAGATAAAATTATTAAAAATAGTAATAATTTGTATAAAATCATAAGAAATGATTTGGGAAAAATTAGGATGAAAAACCCCATATTTAAAAAGATAAAAATAGACTTTTATCGAAATGAACTAGTTATGAACTAAAATTAAAACCCATTTATTTTTAAATAAATAAATTGGATTTGAAATGAGTTGCAAATAGAATTGATTTGTGGGTTTATCGTGAACGGTGTTTTAAATAACACTTGTTCTTTAACCCGATAATAAACAGAATGTGATTTGGGTATTTCGTGAACTGTGTTCTAAAAAGACATTAGTTCTTTAACCCAGTAAAAGGAGTTTTAAATGAATCTGCAATTAGATTGAAATGTGAATTGATAATCTAAATTATCAAATTTAGGAATTGATCGAGAATGGAGTATTACCAGTTTTGCTCCAAAGCGATAGTTAAATCTTTAATTAGATTTGAACGTGAAATGGTAATTAATTTTACTGATAACACCGTGGTGTTAGATATGGAGTATTACCAGTTTTGCTTCATGGGATGAATAGGTTGGGATTGGGAAATAAAATAAATAGTTACTTCGGTATGGTTCGCTAATCTCGACTAGTTTGGAAAAACCATAATTTGGTTTGAAACGACATCCAAAGGAAGATTAAAGGATAAATTTTAAAGAATTTATCTTGGATAAAATTAATGGGAACTTTTCCCAAAGAATATGAAATTTAGAAACTAGCTGTAGGTTAGCTAAGAAGAATGGTTTCCTGGGTATTGATAATGTGTTGGTTTCGGCCGTCGGGGTTAATATTTGGGGAATTGTTCTCTTGTTGATTTACGGTTAGTGGCTGCTGAATTGGAATGAGGCATATGTTGTGTTTGTATAACATGTGTTTTTAATATACGCGGGTTGTTCGGAAAGTCCGGGTTTATACCCATTCTGAATAACCGATTCGACGACATGTCGAAGATGAAGACGGTGGTTGAAGACCGGAAGTCTTCACATCGCTTGGGTGATTACTAATGATCTTGATTGGGCTGTACACCCAAGATGAGGGAATCAGTTGGTTGTCGTCCAGACGTACTTGGGGATGGATGGATATGCAAGGAAAGTGCCTCCGGTTTCGTTCAGACCCAGAACGAACTTGTAAATGGATTGTGTGTCTGACATTGGATTTCATTCTGTGTTGATTGATTTCTGTTAAATATATATCTGTTTGGCGGCGGAGAATTTATTCTCTTGCTTAACGCCTTCTCTGAGACGTACGAGCTTAGAGGTTATATATCGATAGATATCAATCGCATGACATGAATTGCCTCTGTGACACACTGAGTTGCATGGATCAAGGCTTCTGTTGAAAAGCAAAGTCTTGTGGTTGATGATCAAAGCACGGCCTTTGTGGCGTAGCTTTGTGTGTAACGTGAATTCGCGAGCCTCACACCTCGGTATGAGTTAAAAACGGGATACGGACCGTTGGGAGAACACGACGTTTCTTTCTAGCTTTGGTGGTGTCAGTGACTTACCAGCCCTGACATTTATATACTTTTCACCTTTGTGGTTGTTGGAATGAGGCGCCTCGATATTAGGTCTGTAAGGACCGGGTAACGTGTGTTCAGGAATTGCCAATCCTCAAACGTAAGAGAGGACCGGCCCAACCGATCCAAGGGTTACCCAGAGTGTGTAATCCTGGGATATTTGCTATAGTGTCTCGAAGCGGAGAGGAGCTTGCCCCTTGCCTCGACTCATGACGAAAATCCAATTTCCAATATGAGATATTTCGGCTTTATTTGTAGAGCCTAGTATGGCGACATAGTAGCATGGGATGCTATGCCGTCTATGATTGATATTTATGATTGAAATTGTTTTGACACTATACACTTATTATAGTATCAAATGATTTGTTTTAAACGTACCAAGCATGTTTGGCTATTATAAGGGAAAACCCTATCCTCCGGCTTGCGTTGCATTGTGTGATGGGACCTAGGTCTTATAATAGCTTCATTTTTCGAAAAAGCATTGCGTTGTTTGTTCTATGCACTGGTATTCATGGGAGGAAACCCGTTCCGTATTATACAGCGTGGTCCCTTGAATTACTCTGTTTTAAAGTAAAGTTTAAATAACTGTTTTAGTTCTCACACCAGTCACATGACTGACCTGGAGTTTATTGTTTTAACCTAAACTCTGGGTGCCCCTATTTTCTGCATGGGCAGCTAGTAGTTTTGGTTTTGCAGATTTATATTCACAGGATCCTGGTTTACAGCTGGAATGATATCCGGAAAGCTCTATATCCGTATATGTGACGATCCCAAAACCCCGTGGTACGGTGTTAAGGATAATCATTGCAATATAACACATTAATCATCATTAGCAGATCACAGATAATAGCATAAACAGAAAATAGAATAATTTACACACATATGACAGCGGAATCATATAGATATCATCACATCAGAGAAGCACAGTACAGGATACAACTTAGTGCATAATGATACATAATCAGTCACCATCGCCAGAGGCGGAATCATACATAAAGAGTACTCAAAATAAATATCAGTCTACATCGCCAATGGCGGAATCATAATATAGATACAATAATGGAGGAGAAAATCCAAGTCAGCACAGTGTAGTCAAGCCTCGCCATGAGCCAAAAGGTGCGTCAGAAACCTGTAACTAGGCTGCTCGTGTGAAAATGAGGGCACCCGAGTTTGCAAGGTGAAACAAACTACGAGTCAGTCATGGGACTGGTATGAGAAATCTACTCAACTTATTAACTACAATAATAAGGCAAATCAAAGGACCACGCCACTTTCGCGGAACGGGTTTACTCCAATGAGTGCTAGTGCACGAAATAAAGTAAATGATTAAATCAACGCAATGCTTTTTATAAAATGAAGCCATTATAAGACTCAGGTCCCATCACACAATGCAACGCAAGCCGGAGGATAGAGTTTTCCCTTATAATGGCCAAAGATGCTTCATACGAATAAAACAAAAGTGTTTGATATTATTACTAGTGCATATATGTTTCAAAAGCAAATTCAATCATAAATATCAATCCTAGGTGGCATGGGTACCATATATCATGTCGCCATACTAGTAATACAATCACATCCGCATATTTCGTATTGGAAATTGGATTCCTTCATGAGTCGAGGCAAGGGGCAAGCTCCTCTCCGATTCGAGACACTCTAGCAAATGCCTCGGGACCGCACACAGCAATCCCCTGGATCCTCCAAGGCCGGTCCTCTCTTACTTTTGAGGATTAATTATTCCTGAACACACGTTTCCCGGTCCTTACAGACCTATAATTGAGGCGCCTCGCATTCCAACAACCACACAGGTGAAAAGTAGATATAAATGTCAGGGCTGGGAGGTCACTGACACAACCATAGCTAGAAAGAAACGTCATGCACTCCTTGGGTCCTTCTCCCGTTTTTGACTCATACCGGTGTGTGAGGCTCGCGAATTCACGTTATACACAATGCTGCGTCACACAGACCATGCTTTGATCATCAACCACAAGACTTTGCTTTGCAACAGAAGCCTTGATCATATGCCACTTAGGCGTGCCACACAGGCAATCCACTCCATGCGACTGATTTCTGTCAATACATAACCTCTGAGCTCGTATGTCTCAGAGAAGGGCGTTAAGCAAGAGAATAAATTCTCCGCCACCAAACAGATATATATTGAACAGAGATCAATCAGCACAGAACAAAATCCAATGTCAGACACACAGTCCATTTACAAGTCCGTTCTGGGTCTGAACGAAACCGGAGGCACCAATTCCTCGCATATCCGTACAATCAACAGTATGTTTGGACGGCTACTACTTCAATTCCTTCATGGTAGCTACTCCAGTCACGAGTATCAGTAGCGCCCATCCATCCAATGTGGAGATCGTCGGTCTTCAACCGTCTTCGACTCTTCGACTTCTCAACGTCGATCGATTATTTGAAATGAGATAAACTCGGCCTTTTCAAATAACCCACGTATATTTAGATTTTCAAATCAATCAATCACATGGTTGGACTATTCAACTATCACATTTCAGTTATTTAGTTATAATTTTCATGTCAAATACATTCAACCATCACATATCAAGCAAACACAACAAAGTTGGTTTATTTCCCCTCTATATCGTCAATAGTATTTTATAACGATATATCGCCATTTTTATTTAATTTAAAACGGCCATATTTAATTAAACGACGTTTCAGGTCGTGTCGATGCACTGGCGCGGCTTTCCACTAATTTTGTTTTACACATATCTGAAAATCTAACCGTTGGATCTTCACAAATTTTACATCATTAGGAAGGTCATTTCAAAACGAACCCAACGGTTTCAGTTTTGGGAAAATCCGACGGTCGGATCTTCCACACTAACCATTTGAAGTTACGATTTCAATTTACGAACTGCAGCGTCGTTATTCGATTTAATTTAATTATATTTATATATATATATATATATAAATATAATCGTTTCTGGCGCTGTTTTTCTTCAGTTTTGAATTAAACATTCCAGACAATCCAACCGTCGGATCTTCACAAAGTTGGTGCCGTTGGAAAGATATTTCCAAGGCCAACCCAACGGTTGAGGTTTCGGGAAAATCCAATGGTCGGATCTTCCGCACTAGTTGTTTGAAATCACGGTTTCAAAATATGAACTGTACGGCCACGTTTCGTTTTAATTCTATTTATATTTATATATTTATATAAATATAGTTCATTCAAAAATTCCTATATCGTTTCCACTTCAATTATTTCACTAACGCCTTTAATTTTTGGAAAATTTCGCCATAACCTCCTTTGTACGGGAGGGTCTGGGAAAATTCCCAAATAGCCACACGGGCGTCTCATATCAAAAAGAAAAAGAAAAAGCCAAGCGGCTAGCCAACAGGCTCATAAAATCATCACCCAAACAAAGCGGTAAATGTGTACCTATTTGTCGGGCACAAAATTCTATTTCTCTTCTCTAGCCCCTTTTGCTTTAACCTGTTCAATAGATATGCATGTACATATATACAATTTCTAACATTTATCATTTTCCATTCAATTTCATATTTGATTTGCTTTGGTTTAAAAACACCATTCATTCTAATGTTACATGCATAGGCTAAAATCATATCATTAGCTAGTTAATGTATATTTCAACTCATGCACATTTATTTGAACAAGTGGCTATTTTTAACACTTCACATTTCAAAGATGATAATTTTGGCGAACTAAAATAGATTTCAACACATGACTATTTTATTTAGTTCCTATGCATGTTAAAAATAATATTTCTATCACAAATATTTATTTCAACGTCCACATATCTTTAGCATATCACACATATGATAAAAATGATATTTTTATCATTTATAATATTTATTCAACAAATAGATGTTTCAACACTTCATAGTTTCAATAAGAATGTAATTTTTATTGTTCGATCTTTTTATTCAACACATGAATATTTCCACTACACACACTTCTCAACAAATGAGCATTCCCACACATGGACATTTTATTTATGTTGTTCATATCAGAAAGATGAAATTTTGATTGTTGAAACTATTTATATAAGGCGAATATTTTGCATACTTCATATATATATATAAAAATGTAATTTTTATTGTTTAACCACTTCATTCATTCACAAATGAATTTAATTTTCACACAACACTTTTCAACACATGAACAATTTCCACACATGGATATAGTTTCAATATATGGCTTTTATTTCAGTGCATGTAAAATAATTTCAACATATGAAAATAATTCTAACACACAAAGATTATTCAAAATTTCGGCAGCATAACGGCAGGGTAGTTAAAACCGGCACCGTCCCTAGTACGGCTCCTCGGTCTACCTTAAAACCTCGCGGTTTTTGACAATGGGGATTCATGCATCTAATTCGCACGCAGGCGGCATGTTTATTTTTATTTCCACAAATATTTCCAATTCATTTCAATCACCAATGGGTATTTTTCAACCACAACCAAACCATATCAACCACAAACAATTATTCAACCATTCGTATTTTTCATCCAATATTTCACACCAATTCACCACAATAAATATCGTCCATGGTTTGTGGACGAGGGGAGTATATATATATATATAATATTTTACTTGCATTTCAACACATATATCAATTATTCTATGCATGTAAAAATTCATACTTCCCTTATATAGCTTACACTACGCATGTACATAAGGTATACAACACGTATGTAATTTATATTTCGCTTATATAAATTATACACGACATTTTCCATTCAATTTCACGTTAATTTAGATTTCTCACCTTGGTTTTCTGAGCGCAAAAAATCGGTACGATGTCAGAAAAATCCGCAGCTTCTTCTATTGGGTAGAGAGCTTCCTTGCGGTCTCGATGTTTCCTGTTTCATCGAATTTCGTCAACACACCAAAAAGATATGATTTTTCAAAGTTTTGCAACACTTAAGAGTGTTTAAAACAGTTCAAATCAATACAACCCGTACCTCGTTATATGGTCCAAAACTAGGTCTGCAAAAATCGCGAGATCTGTTGATCGTTGAGACGATCGGCCTGCACCACCTCGTCGGCCTTGGAGAGGGCTTTCCGTCGATGGTCACCACCCTCAGTTCGATGGCGGCAGGAAGGCAGGGCGGCGCTCGACAGGGTCGGACTTTGGAGGCTCGATCTGCACGCAACACGAGATGTTAGGAGGCGAGGTTGGTATGGATTTGAAGGTGGAGGGAAGGGCTGTCGTTTTTGGGTAGTGGCGGCGCCTGAAAGTGGCGGCGGCGATTTGGTCTGGAACGGGGAAGCACGAGTCGCCGTTGAACGGGGGGGGGGGTTTCTTTTTTATTTTTTTTATTTTTAAAATTTATGAAAGGAAAAATATGATTGGCCGAGACTATATTAAATTTTTAAATAGTGTTTTCTTAAACGAACTCCTTTTTAAACCCAACGACTGTCGCCCCTAGCTAAATACCCCCATTCCGGACACAATGGGATATGTTTCGTAGGCCAATTCGACTGTTACAGTCAGTTATTTTTCAAATTAAAGTATGAAACATTTAATTTTTAACTCTGAACTCACATATCAATTTGCCAGGGCCACAAACTGATTCGAAAAATTCCAGAAAAATAAATCTAGTTATGTTTTGATGCTACGGTCCCAACAAAACTAGTTTCGTCGAATTCTGAGGTCGTTTGAAAAATGGCCATTTTCTGGTCGATCCAATTTAACAGAAATCGACCAAACACATTTTCTTTTGCCACGCTCACATACTAGCTTCAAAAATTATGAAATTTGAAACCTAGCAATAGTTTGACATCCCGGACCCAACAAAAGTGGTTTCGTCGAATTCCGAGGTCGTATGCAAAATATCAATTTTCCAGGCCTATATATTCTATATACCGACCCTTCTGAAAATTCATTCGGCCACAACTTTTGATTCCCGTTTTGAAACTTCGATTTTTCAGATTCGTTAGAAAGGTATTGACTAACAGATTTAAATATTTTTGGTTTCGCTAAAATACGTTATATTTTCCACCCTGCACAGTCAGTCAAAGTTCGAATTCAAATTTTCAAACTGACTCACTATTTCTAATTCACTATTTTATTGAAATATTCTATTTCAGTTATTCAAATTCTTTTGAAATAATCAATTTAAAATTTTTAAATTGGCTCGTATTTTCCAGGTTATTACAGTATATCACCTTCAGTTGTGCTTTGTATTATTATCCGCTGCTATGTAATTTATTGTAATCTCTGATATTTATCAAATGTAATTTATTCATTTATACTCTGTATATTCTTGTATCTGATGGAATTGTTGTAATAGCAATGAAATGTTCTTCCGTTTGCGTTCTGATTTGTCCTGTTCACAAACGATCAGGGGTTTCGAACAGCCTAGATTGGTTTAACGACTGATTCGGATCGAGCGAAATTCCCGGCCGTCACATTTGGTATCAGAGCTTTGGTTTACAGAGCTCGAGAACAAGACACATTAAAACCATACGAAAGAATTCATCAGATATTGGATTAGTAATATCCAATTAGAATGACTCGTTAGAGATAGGATCAGTAGTATCCTAGAACGAGTGTGAAGATTATATTTTTTTCAATTGAAAACAATTTTGTTTTGAAAATTTAAATCGTTTTATACGTATTTGAATATTTATTTAATTTGAATTTGGACAATCCGATATATAAAGATGTTGCATATTCGCATCATGAACGTATATTCGAAGTTTTAATATACCAGATAGATATAGAACCACACTCTAGTAGCCCGGAGGTGTTCTGATGGTGGTTCGAAACATCATCAGCATTTATTTTCGAGTGACGAAGGTGTGATTTCTATATATTTCCATTAGACTGGTGTGAGAACCAAAACTTATATAGATAGATTTATTTGTTGTGATTTGGCATCAAAAACATGATTTTTGACTATATACCAAAATTTATGAATTTGAAACGTTAATCCACTAATTGATTGATGTTTGTGTGGTTTGTTTATTTGTTTGACAATTTTGAACCATTTAGCCTAATTGAATCAAATATTGAATTGTATCGAAAATTAGTCGCATTTGCTTGCATATACATATGCTTACATTGAACAGGTCATAGCAAGGAGGCTAGAGCAGAGAATAAAATTTGTTTGCCCGACAAATAGGTACATGTTTATCATAATTTACTGTTTTGTTTGGGTGATGATGATTTTATGAGCCTATTGACTAGCCGCTTGGCTTTTTCTTTTTCTTTTTGAGATCAGAAGGCCTATATGGCAATTTCGGGATTTTCCCGTGGCTCCCCGTACGAAGGAGGTTATGGCGAAATTTTTCGAAAATTTCGGGTGTTAGTCAAATTTTTGAAGAATTTGGAAATTCTCAGAAACAGAAAAGTTGGAGAATGGAAGCCAGAATGAGCGTAGAGTTGGTTAATCAAACCACTTTCGGCTTCGTTCCTTTTCGGGGAAGAAAAGTTTTAAATGGGGGAGATTGTAATAACCTGGAAATTCTGAGCCAGTTTAAAATTTTTGTTCTGGCAACTTCGACGAATTTTGAAGATTTAAAATGGATTATTTTAAATAATATCGACGAAAATTTATTTTGAATATATTTAGAATGTATATATTTATACGCGTCGTCGTTAGAATATAAATAATTATATATAGTTATAGTAGGAATTGAAAATGGCCCTGCAGTTCGATAATTCAATTTCAAACTTCAAATGAATGTACCGGGTGCAAAACAATCCGGATTTTAGTGAAACCAAAAATAGTATAATCTAGTTGAAAATATCTTTCCAACGAATCTTAAAAATCGAAATTTCATAGCGGGAATCAAAAGTTATGCCCAGTTGAAAATTCAGAATAGTCGCTCTGTAAATTATACATGGCCCAAAAAGTCAAATTTTGCATACGGATGAATTTGGACTCGAAACCACTTCCATTGAGTTCAAAATGCCGTTTAGAACTCCGAAAAGTATAAGCTTCGATATATTCCGATATCCGGAATAGTGGCTATGGGCTGGAGTTGTTCGGTTAACAAAACATAGCCCTTAAAAAGTGAAATTTTGCATTCGAGCTCAGAATTCGACGAGATAAATTTTTATGAATTCATAATGACAAATCATTGTTGAGTTCCAAATGGCGCGTCGAACGGAGTTAGTATGTGGCGGTGCGAGCTGAAACAGTTCAGGGTAAATCGAGCAGTCATTTTACAAAGGAACATTAATGATACGACCTCAGAATTCGATTTCATTTTTTTTATGGATTCGTATCGTCTAATAATGGTTAAATCCAAGAGGGCTTGATTTTTCGAGTTAGCATGTGAGCGTGCAAGAAGAAAAGGTGCGCCAAAATAGCATTTTTAGAGCTTATCTGAGCATTTTCGTGATTTTTTTGAATGGTCAAACGAACTCGGAATTCGACGAAACTTGTTTCGTTGGACTCGTCTTCACGTCTACTATCTTGTGTCCGAAATCCGCGGCGATTGGAAATCGTTAGCGTTCAGGCGATACGTGAGAAACTAGCATATAAACACTTTTACTTCCTTTTCTTCTTCACTTTCTTCCTCTTCCTCTTTCTTCAAAAAAAACTCATTAATGGCCTCCTCCTCCCACCGCCGCTGCCCTTCTCCACCAGCGCCACCACCAGCCTCCGGCGAGCCGCCGCACCCCCTCCTCCCCTCCTCCTCCTCTTCCTCCTCCTCCTTCTCTCTCCTCTTCTCATAAACCCTAGGCCAAACACCAACCACCGCCACCACCACGGGCCCCACCACCACCGCCACCACCCACCAGTGAGCTCCCCATGCCCAATCAGGTCCGGCGCCCAACCCTAGCCACCCAACTCCGGCCGTGGGCCTCGCTACGCTCAAAAACTCATTTTCACCAAAATCGCCCGTTTTGCAAATAAGCCCCTGACCGTATTTCGCCAAATAACTCCCGAACGGTGCGTTTCTGGCCAAAGTCCCTCTAAACCAAAGTTGTAGAGCACGAAATTCTCTTCGATTTGGCTATATGGAAGTCATGTTTTGGAGTTCGGAGCTGCTCGGAAAACGCGTTCGAAGTCTGCTGTTCAAAAGCGACAAAATTCGTGTACTTTCGCAAATTCTGGCGAATTGGAGCATTTTCGGCGAAAAGTCTCTTAGGAGAAAGTTGTCCGGAATGGCGCGTTTAAGCTAGAAAAAAGATGGTGTGAAGTTTGAAGCTCGTTTGCAAATTCTGGAACCCGAATAGTGAATCCGGGCGTTAGAAAAAAAGTGAGTTTTCTCCATTTTAAAGCTTCTACAGCTTTTGACATATGAAGTAAATAAAAATATGATCTTTATATTATAGAGAGGATAAAAATCCGATTTTTAACTTATAGAAGATATAAAGATAAGATTTTTATATAATGTAGATAATAAGAATGTGATTTTTATACATGTAGTGGCTACGGGCAACGAAAGTGACAAAAGGCGAGAACGACGAAGACTTCTACATTTGAAGTGGCGTGAAGTTGGAATAGCTATCGGTGAGAATTTCTCACTCTTCAATTTCTTTTCTAGTTATATATGTATACTAGGATGCAGACGGTGCTTAGTAGCACCACACAATCGTCCACAGACCATGGACTTGTTTGTTTGGTTGTGTAGTTGGTTAGATTATTTGGTTTGAATTGAGTTGTTTGGTGAAATGGAATGGATTTGATTGATGTGTGAATGGCGTGGGCCTTCACTAGACTGGGTATAAGGCTAGGCCTCTTCCCGATTCTGGTATCGTGCCGTTATGCCGCAGAAATTTTCTAAAATAAGTTAGAAAAATAAAAACATCATTTTTATTTAATAAATGAACTGAATAGAATATTTTCATAGGTTGAATAAAATGTTTTATCGTTAAAAATATAATTTTTAACGTGAATGTGAATAAATAAATATTCATTTACAAACCAGACGGTTTGTTTATGTACACTGATTTGACTGACATTGATTGGGACGATAAATTTTACACATCGCCCAACTGCACAAATAAAAATCTGTGTTTGATTGTTTGAAACCCCACACGGGTTTTGGGATAAAATACGGCATACAATAATCCCAATAATTAGTTGTATGTCGATCGATTGATTGGCAGGCTGTTGTAAGCATTAGATATCTATATTTGATGCTTATACAGTGTAGTGCACTTTGGATGATGGTTGATTATTTATCGTTGCTATTACATACATGTGTTGTATGGAATTCATATAATTAACTTTATATGGTAATTGATTGGGCCTCATTCCAATTTAGAAAATAAAGAATATTATAAAATAAAGGTTCATGTGTTGACCGTACTCATCCGTTGAGATTAGTCATGTGTTGAACGAAATATTTTAACAATAAAATTTATATCTTTGTCATTACAAAATAAAGGTTCAGGTGTTGACAGTACTCATCCGTGGAGATTAGTCATGTGTTGAACGAAATATTTTAACAATAAGATTTACATCTTTATCATATATAAAATGTATTAAATAACGGAATTATGGAAATATATAAAGCCGTGTTGATTAGAGATGCGCTATTTTGACGCAAACGATATTTATATCGATTATATTCATTTTAAATTTGAATTGAATCGAATAGAAAACCAATTTGAATTGAATCGAATAGAAAGCCAATTTGAATTGAATCGAATAGAAAACCAATTTGAATTGAATTGAATATAAAACCAATTTGATTTGAATTGAATATACAACCAATTTGAATTGAACTGAATATATAACGAATTTGATTTGAATTGAATATAGAAAACGAATTTGATTTGAATATAAAACGAATTCGAATTAAATTGGATCTAAAACGAATTCGAATTGAATTGAAAAGAAAACGAATTCGAATTGAATTGAAAAGAGAACGAATTCGAATTGAATTGAAAAGGAAACGAATTCGAATTGAAAGGAAAATGAATTCGAATCGAATTAAAATCGATTTGAATTGAAATCAAATAGAAATGAAAGTAAAAAGGATTTATAATAGAAAATTCAATTTTGATTTGAATTGAAATGGAAGTTGAAATTGTTTTTGAAACGAATTTAAAATGATTTATAAAATTCGTTTTAAATAGAAATCGACGAAATATACATTATATAAATTATATATATAATATAATGGCCTGAATAGAACGCGCCGCGCCGCGGCAGTTCGCGAATTTCGACCATTGACTTCGAACAGACATTACGGGAGATCCGACCGTCGGATTCTCCTAAAACCGGAACCGTTGGGTTCGTATCGAAAAGAGCTTTCTAACGAATATTAGAAATTTGAAATCTAACAGTTGGATTTGGAGATACGTCTAAATCCAATTTGGAAAAGGTCGCTGTAAGTGCAGTTCGATGATTGTTGATGGAAATCGACTGTACGGGCCTAGATAAAATTATTAAAAAGATTAATAATTTGTATAAAATCATAGGAAATGATTTGGGAAAAATTAGGATGAAAAACCCCATATTTGAAAAGATAAAAATAGACTTTTATCGAAATGAACTAGTTTTGAACTAAAATTAAAACCCATTTATTTTTAAATAAATAAATTGGATTTGAAATGAGTTGTAAATAGAATTGATTTATGGGTTTATCGTGAACGGTGTTTTAAATAACACTTGTTCTTTAACCCGATAATAAACAGAATGTGATTTGGGTTTGTCGTGAACTGTGTTCTAAAAAGACATTAGTTCTTTAACCCAGTAAAAGGAGTTTTAAATGAATCTGCAATTAGATTGAAATGTGAATTGATAATCTAAATTATCAAATTCAGAAATTGATCGAGAATGGAGTATTACCAGTTTTGCTCCAAAGCGATAGTTAAATCTTTAATTAGATTTGAACGTGAAATGGTAGTTAATTTTACCGATAACACCGTGGTGTTAGATATGGAGTATTACCAGTTTTGCTTCATGGGATGAATAGGTTGGGATTGGGAAATAAAATAAATAATTACTTCGGTACGGTTCGCTAATCTCGACTAGTTTGGAAAAACCATAATTTGGTTTGAAACGACATCCAAAGGAAGATTAAAGGATAAATTTTAAAGAATTTATCTTGGATAAAATTAATGGGAACATTTCCCAAAGAATATGAAATTTAGAAACTAGCTGTAGGTTAGCTAAGAAGAATGGTTTCCTGGGTATTGATCTGATGTTGGTTTCGGCCTTCGGGGTTAATATTTGGGGAATTGTTCTCTTGTTGATTTACGGTTAGTGGCTGCTGAATTGGAATGAGGCGTATGTTGTGTTTGTGTAACATGTGTTTTTAATATACGCGGGTTGTTCGGAAAGTCCGGGTTTATACCCATTCTGAATAACCGATTCGACGACATGTCGAAGATGAAGACGGTGGTTGAAGACCGGAAGTCTTCACATCGTTTGGGTGATTACTGATGATCTTGATTGGGCTGTACACCCAAGATGAGGGAATCAGTTGGTTGTCGTCCAGACGTACTTGGAGATGGATGGATATGCGAGGAAAGTGCCTCCGGTTTCGTTCAGACCCAGAACGAACTTGTAAATGGATTGTGTGTCTGTCATTGGATTTTATTCTGTGTTGATTGATTTCTGTTAAATATATATCTGTTTGGCGGCGGAGAATTTATTCTCTTGCTTAACGCCCTTCTCTGAGACGTACGAGCTTAGAGGTTATATATCGATAGATATCAATCGCATGGCATGAATTGCCTGTGTGACACACTGAGTTGCATGGATCAAGGCTTCTGTTGAAAAGCAAAGTCGTGTGGTTGATGATCAAAGCACGGCCTTTGTGGCGTAGCTTTGTGTATAACGTGAATTCGCGAGCCTCACACCTCGGTATGAGTTAAAAACGGGATACGGACCGTTGGGAGAACACGACGTTTCTTTCTAACTTTGGTGGTGTCAGTGACTTACCAGCCCTGACATTTATATACTTTTCACCTTTGTGGTTGTTGGAATGAGGCGCCTCGATATTAGGTCTGTAAGGACCGGGAAACGTGTGTTCAGGAATTGCCAATCCTCAAACGTAAGAGAGGACCGGCCCAACTGATCCAAGGGTTACCCAGAGTGTGTAGTCCTGGGACATTTGCTAGAGTGTCTCGAAGCGGAGAGGAGTTTGCCCCTTGCCTCGACTCATGACGGAAATCCAATATGAGATATTTCGGCTTTATTTGTAGAGCCTAGTATGGCGACATAGTAGCATGGGATGCTATGCCGTCTATGATTGATATTTATTATTGAAATTGTTTTGACACTATACACTTATTATAGTATCAAATGATTTGTTTTAAACGTACCAAGCAAGTTTGGCTATTATAAGGGAAAACCCTATCCTCCAGCTTGTGTTGCATTGTGTGATGGGACCTGCGTCTTATAATAGCTTCATTTTTCGAAAAAGCATTGCGTTGTTTATTCTATGCATTGGTATTCTTGGGAGGAAACCCGTTCCGTGTTATACGGCGTGGTCCCTTAAATTACTCTCTTTTAAAGTAAAGTTTAAATAACTGTTTTATTTCTCACACCAGTCACATGACTGACCTGGAGTTTATTGTTTTAACCTAAACTCTGGGTGCCCCTATTTTCCGCACGGGCAGCTAGTAGTTTTGGTTTTGCAGATTTATATTCACAGGATCCTGGTTTACAGCTGGAATGATATCCGGAAAGCTCTGTATCTGTATATCACCTTCAGTTGTGCTTTGTATTATTTTCCGCTGCAATGTAATTTATTGTAATCTCTGATATTTATCGAATGTAATTTATTCATTTATACTCTGTATATTCTTGTATCTGATGGAATTGTTGTAATAGCAATGAAATGTTCTTCCGTCTGCGTTCTGATTTGTCCTGTTCTCAAACGATCAGGGGTTTCGAACGGTCTAGATCGGTTTAACGACTGATTCGGATCGAGCGAAATTCCCGGCCGTCACATTCGGCACCCGAATATAAATTCTGATGATGATATATCAATCATCAGAATCACCCCCGGGCGACTAAAGTGTAACTCTATATCCATCCAGTATATTAAAACTTCAAATACACGCGGATCAGATGTATACACAAAATCTTTATATACTGGATTGTCCAAATTCAATACAAATAAATATTCAAATACGCTGAATAAGGTTGAAATTTTCAAAACAAAACTAGATTTCAATTTTGTTTTAAAAACATCACTCTTCACACTCGTTCTAGGATACTACTGATCCCATCTCTAACGAGTCATTCTCATTGGAAGTTCTAACGTGTCTTATTCTCCGAGCTCTGTAAACCAAAGCTCTGATACCAAATGTAACGATAAGGAATTTCGGTCGATCCGAATCGATCGCTAAACCAACCAAGACCGTGCGAAACCCCTGATTATTTTGAGAACACGAAAAATTGGAATGCAAATAGGAGAACATTTCATTGTATATTACAACAATTCCATCAGAATACAAGAATATACAAAGTATGAATAAATATTACACAGAAAATATCAGAGATTTAAATTACATTTAAATACATCGCAGCGGAAAAACAATACAAGCACAACTGAAAACAGATACATGGATGCAGAGCTTTCCGAATACCGCTTCAGCTGTAAATCAGGAACTATGAATATAAATCTACAAAACCAAAACTACTAGCTTACCATGTGGAAAATAGGGGCACCTAGAGTTTAGGTTAAAACAGTAAACTCCAGGTCAGTCATGTGACTGGTGTGAGAACTAAAACAGTTATTAATCTTTATTTTAAAGTTAGGTAAATCAGGGGACCACGCCGCATAACATGGAACGGTTTCCTCCCAAGAATACCAGTGCATAAAACAACAGTGCAATGATAAATAAAGAACAATGAAGCTATTATAAGACCCAGGTCCCATCACACAATGCAACACAAGCCGGAGGATAGGGTTTAACCTTATAATAGCCAAAGAATGCTTGATACGCTAAATTTCATGTTTTATTACTATAAGTGTATAGTGTCAACACAATTTCAATCATAAATATAAATCATAGACGGCATACGCGCCCCATACCACTATGTCGCCATATATAGGTTCTACAATCAAAACCGTAAAGTCACGTATTAGAAGTTGGATTTCCATCTGTAAACCGAGGAAAAAGATAGTCCTCACCGAATTTGAGACAATCTAGCCCATGTCTCTGGATCAGAGCTCGAGTGACCCTTGGATCTTCAGGGCTAGTCCACTGATGTGGATTAAACTTAAACCCTGGACACTGCGTTTCCCCGCCCTTTAGGGCGTAAATGAGCCAAATGACTCCATCGGCTCCACATAGTCACCGATATATCTGAGGCGCCTCGCAATCCAACAACCACACAGGTGAAAATAATATAAATGTCAGGGCTGGTAGGTCACTAACACCACCCTAGCTAGAAGGAAACGCATGCCCTCCCTGCAATCCTCTCCCATTTCTAGTTCACAACCGGGGTGTGAGGCTCGCGAATTAATGCTACACAAACCTTTGCCACACAGGCCATGCTTTGATCATCAACCACAAGACTCTGCTTTTTAACAAAAGCCTTGATCAATTGCCACTTAGGCATGCTACACAGGAAATTCGCTCCATGCGATTGGTATCCATCAATATATAACCTCTGAGCTCGTACGTCTCAGAGAAGGGCGTTAAGAAAGAGAATAAATTCTCCGCCGCCAAATAGATATATATTTAATAGAAATCAATCACACTGAATAAAATACAATGTCAGACACACAGTCCATTTACAAATTCGTTCTGGGTCTTAACGAAACCGGAGGCACCTTGTACCTCGCATATCCATCGATCTCCAAGTACGTCAGGACGATCACCAACTGATTCCCTCCTCTTGGGTGTACAGCCCTATCAAGATCATCAGTAATTATCCAAACGATGTGAAGACCTCTGGTCTTCGACCACCATCTTCATCCTCGACACATCGTCGAATCAGTTATTCAGAGTGGGATAAACCCGGTCTTTCTGAATAACTCGCGTATATAATAAACAAGTGTTACACAAACACAACATACGCCTCTTTGGGAAAAGTTCCCATTAATTTTATCAAAGATAAATTCTTTAAATTTATTCTTTAATCTTCCTTTGAATATCAATTCAAATTAGTCGGGATTAGCGAACCACACCGAAGTAATCATTTATTTTATTTCCCAATCCCAACCTATTCATCCCATGAAGTAAAACTGGTAATAAATCATATCTAACACCACGGTGTATCGGTAAATTCAATTACCATTTCACGTTCAAATCTAATTAAAGATTTAACTATCGCCTGGAGAAAAACTGGTGATACCCCATTCTCGATCATTTCAATCTAGTTTAAGATTCATTAAAACTCCACTTGGTTTTAATCTTCCCAAAAATCACTATCAATGATTATTTAACTTGGGAAATCATATCCTGTCTTTAACTGGGTTAAAGAACCAATCTCATTTAAAACACGGTTCACGATAAACCCAAATCACATTTTATATTAAATACAAGGCTCTAAATAGAAAATATATCGGCTTATATTCAATATCAAATTCTATGACCATCAAATATCGTATTGGAAATAACGATATAAATATATCTTTCAAATTTCCATAACAATATCTATATAATCACCAAATCCAACATCAAAATATTCCAAAGACAATTTCGATTCAAATCAATTTCCAATATATATATTGGAAATTCTGGTTATTTTCAAATCCACTTTATTTATTTTAAAAATAAATGGGATTATAATTCTTGTTCAAAACTAGTTCATTTCGATAAAAATCTATTTTTATCTTTTCAAATATGGAGTTTTTCATCCCAATTCTTTCCAAATCATTTCTTATGAGTTTACACAAATTATTACTATTTTTAATAATTTTAGCAAGGCACGTACAGTCGATTTCCGTTAACGGCCATCGAAGTGCACTTACAACGACCTTTTCCAAATTTGATTTGGACATAATTCCAAATCCAACTGTTAGATTTCAAATCTCTAATATTCGTTAGAAAGCTCTTTTCGATACGAACCCAATGGTTCCGTTTTAGGAGAATCCGACGGTCGGGTCTCCCGTAATATCCATTCGAAGTCAATTGTCGAAATTCGCAAACTGCCGCGGCGCGGCGCATTCTATTCAAGACATTATATATATATATATATATATATATTTCGTCGATTTCCTTTCAAAACGTATTTTATAAATCGTTTTAAATTCGTTTTCAAAACGATTTCAACTTCATATTCAATTTCGAATCAAAATTGAATATTCCACATCATTAATCTATAAATGATAATATTTTCAAAACGTTATATTTTGAAATCAATTCCTATTCGATGTTCAGTATAAAAATGAATAAAATCGATTTAAATATCTTTCGCTTCAAAATGGCGCATATCTAACCAACACGGCTTTATATATTTCAATAACTTTGTTATTCTATTCAACAAATAAATATTTTCTTCAACACATGAATATATATTTTATTCAACACATGGATTTATATTTTATTCAACATATGAATTTTTCTATTCTATTCAACACATGAATTTATATTTTTATTCAACACATGAATTTTTATTCTATTCAACACATGAATTTATATTTTTATTCAACACATGAGTATTTATATTTTTATTCAACACATGAATATTTATTCTATTCAACACTTGAATTTAAATTCTATTCAACGCATGAAATTTTCTGTTCTATTCAACACATGAATTTTCTTTTATTCAACACATGAATATTTATTCTATTCAACACATGAATTTTTATTCTATTCAACACATGAATTTTTCTATTCTATTTAACACATGAATTTTCTTTTATTCAACACATGAATATTCTTTTATTCAACACATGAATATTCTTTTATTCAACACATGAATATGATTTATTTTCTAAATTGGAATGAGGCCCAATCAATTACCATATAATGTTATTTATATGGATTTTATACAACACATGTATGTAATAGCAATGATAAATTATCAACCATCATCCAAAGTGTACCACACAACTGCATAAGCATTAAATATAAATAATTAACGCTTACACAGTCTGTCAACCCATCGATTGACATACAACTAAACAATCGGGATTAGTGTACGTCAAATATCATCCCAATACCCGTGTGGGGTTTCAAATCAATAGACACATATTTTTATTTTTGCAGTTGGGCGATGTGTAAAATTTATCGTTCCATTCAATATCAGTCAAATGGGTGTACATAAACAAATCGTCCGATTCATTTATAAATATTTATTTTATATACACGTTATAAAACATATTTTTAACTATAAAATATTTTATTCATTCCACTTCACACAATCAACTTTCACAACTCATCAATTAAACAAACAAGTCATCCATGGTTTGTGGACAACGGGTGTCGGATGCTGCTAAGCACCGTCTGCATCCTAGTATATATTTCAAACTAGAAATAAAAATAAAAGTGAGAAGTTATCACCTTTGGGTTCCACTCCGCCATTCCTTAATCCTGAACCATTCGAATTTGCTCAAATTTCCAATGCGATCTTTTCCCGCTGTTCATAATAAAAATCGCATTTTTAATATGATGTTTATAAAAATCTCGCCTTTATATAAATAAAAATCTTGCCTTTATATAAATAAAAATCTCGTCTTTATATAAGTAAAAATCTCACCTTTATATAAGTAAAAATCTCGCCTTTATATAAATAAAAATCTCGCCTTTATATAAATAAAAATCTCGCCTTTACACCTAAAAAGAGATTTTTTTTTTAAAATCATTACACATCGAAAAATCAGATTTTTATTTTATGCTAAAATATATATATAAAAAAATGATTTTTCTTATGCTACAACCTATATAAAAATCAAATTTCATTGAATGAATGAAAATAAAACTTACAGTTTAAAAATGGAAGGGGGGCTGTCCTGCGATGTCTTGGTGAAGGGGAGGGGGTGAGTTTAATTTCCAAATTATTATCCAATTGATGTCTTGGTGAAGGGCCTCAGCACATTTGAACACTAATCGATTAATATCCAATTGTTTTTTATTTAATTATTATTCATTTAATTTCCAAATTCAAATCTACTTTATTTAATTTCAAGATCATTTCTTAATTTAATTTCACTTACCCAAGTTAAGTTCCAATTTCAAATCCAATTAACTAATTGAAATTTCAAACCAAATTCTGATTCATTCTTCTTTCACTTATCTTAAGTTAAATGCTGATTCATTTAATTCCATATTACATTTCTTTTTCAAAATTTTATATGTGAGATTTCCTTTATATTAAATCATTTCATAATTCAATTTTAATTTCATTCAAATCAGTCGGCAAACAAACAAATCTTGTCACAATAATTTAATAAAATTATCACGTTTCCATACCAAAAATATAATTTGGGTAAGATATTTCATTTACCCTCTTTACAAAACCATATTGTCTCTATAGCCAATTCGTTGCTTCTCAACACTTGAACTGATCAAAAAACACAATACAAAACATTTGTATATAAAATTTACAAATACACGCGATCTCATGTATATACTCAACTCAATCTAGGGTATTATTAACCCCATCTCTATAGAGTTATACCACAGAGTCAAGGTTATTGCTAAACCAATAACTATGATACCACTGTAACGACCTGCGAGATTTCAATAGTAATACATGAATCCTATATCACTTGTCAGAATCCAAGTATTGAAAAAATAGATAGTTATAAGAAAGAATAATAGAGGGTGAGATAAGAAAGAATGTTAAGAATAAGAAGAAGAAACAACATAACAAAGGGTCTTACATCGCTGCGGAACAAAATATAATATAAAAATAAATCTTTATTGAGAGCTTTGAAAAATACTTACAATCATCAGAGTACATCAACACATCTAGATAGTTATAATAACATGTTCTCATATACAACACACATTGGAAAAATATTATATAATATCATACTTCTGAACTCATCCATCTCGTCTCTTCATGGCACCTATACAACTCGATCTAACCCGAGCATTACAAACGTCAGTTCAGTCTGGTGAACCAGTGTGAAAAACCCACTAGGTTTATAAGAAACATCTAACTTGATTTTAAGGTCAAATTTCTTTCCGAAAGAAAAGGATAATCGTAAGACCAATCCACAGATAAACACGGATGGTTTTTAGCATATGATAGCCCAAAACATTTTTGAAAACAATACTATTCTGATATTATGATAGTGTCCAAATACAAATAAATAGTAATATAACGGAACGGTTGCATCTCACGCTCCACATATATAGTTTATAATCAAAACCATGGGAACTTATTGGAGAATGAATTTACATGGAAAGGTATGAACAGCCACCTTCCGACAATGTAACACCCCGTAATTCTGTTAATATAAATATTCACAAATTAAAGAATAACTAATCTAAGATGTGAGAATTGTGGGAAACGGGTTGCGCCATTGTGTTTGTCTCGGAATTCTGTTTGAAATAGAGTCCGAGTTTGGGTAATTTGGACTTCATATGAAGGAGATATGGCCATCGGAAGTTTCAGAAAATTCAAAACAGCTCGCAAGAAAATTTAAAAATTCAAACTATAAGTGCAGAAGCGGGCTGGGCGGGAAAATTCCCGCCCAGGCAGGTCGACTGGGGAGTCGACACTAGGGTCGACCTCCCCCCCCCAGGTCGACTGTAGTGTCGACCTGGGTGTCGACCTGGTCAAGTCGGCCAGGTTTGGGCCGAGCCCAATCTTGAGCTGCTGATGTGTCTTTAGGGCTGAGTTGGCTAATTTAATGGTTCAGGTTCATTCTGAGTTGATCGGACGGTCTAAACTAATCCTAAATTCTATATATACATGGGTAGTCTCTCATTCTAAAATCACATAAAAAAAATAGAATAGCCGCCGTCATGCCGTCGCCATGGAACTCAGTGTAGCCGCCGCCAACTAAGAAGGAAGAAAGCTAATCAAAACTCTAATTCTACTCAACTCTAAAGCAAATCAAGACTCTCTTTCTTTTCTAATTGTGAGTATGATGATCTTAATAAGATTATTAGCAAACTAATTAGATTAAGATGTGATATGGATCATAAGAAAATGATGTGAATTGTCATATATGTTGTTGTAAACCTTATGTTATCATGTATGTTGTAAATCCTATGTTATGTGATGATGATATCCTATATGTTTTAAATCATGCTATGATGATATTATATATGTTGCAAGTTTCTATGCTAAGTTGCGATGTTACAAAGCCATGATGTTATTATGTTGTAGTTAGCTTAGGAATCATGATGTTGATTATATATATTTGGGCTATGATGATTCACATGATAAATCACATGTACCTATGCAAGTTTAGATTTATTAGTATGTATAATCTCACATATTGTATGATATCTATTTAGATCTAGAATTATGACATCTATTTAGATCTAGAGTTATGCTATGACATGTGTGAGTTCTATGTGTTAGATGCTAGTTCACACCATCATTATGTTGCATAAACCACATATGCAAGTTTATACATGAACTTGGGTTATGATCATATTATGTAAGTTGTGACATTTAACCAAACAAGTTGGCACCTTTAGATCCATGACATGTGTAGTTTTATGCAAATTTTACCCCTATTATGATTAGATCTATTTTATTTGTCTATATGTTGTGATAATTTATCTTTGTGCTATGAGTTAGACTATTCGAGTCTAACGTATATTTTGCGTTGAATAAGCAAACGTATAACGTGGGGTAGGGGTAATACTAAGGATTTAATATTAAGAAATTGGGGTGCAATTGATATGATTTTGCATACCGTAAGTGGATGGCCATAATTGAGTCAATTATGGACATCATTAAAATTGGAACTAATTAATGATTTGAATAGGGATATATTTAAAACTGGGGTAAAAGATTATAAGTGTTAATCAATGCTTAAGACACGAGGCTGGACTCGTTTGTGACGTAAAACTGCCCGGACCCGCCCGGCGAATCCAGTAGTCACAAATGTCAGCCCAATGTGAGAGGTCCTAGGCCCAAATTAAAGCATAACAGTTGTAAAGACACGAGGTTAGACTCTTTTATGTTGTAAGACTGCCCGGACCCGCCTGGCGAATCCAGCTGCCATAAATGCCAGTCTAATGGGAGAGGTCTTTATGAGGTTATGGCCTGAATGAATTAAGAAATACTTAACCAGATAAACATGTGAAGTGGGACATGGGGGTTAAGTAGGTGCCTTAGGTGGCATGAGGAATCTAGTGGGTGCCTTTAGTGGCATTTGAAATACGATTAGTAAGACTTAACCAAACACACATGTAAATGAACATGACTAAGAAGAGGGTTAAGTGGGATATACTAGTGGGGACAAGCTTAGGTGGATAGCTTGTGGTAAGTAATTGGGGGCCCATTTCAACCAGTAACCCAAACGTATCTTTGTGGCTCGACCCAAGTCGAGGACGGGACATGCATACTGGGCTTGAATATAAGAGGCCAAACGGGTTAACGGTGGCAACGCAAGTCCAACGGGTTTCATATGCGTGTGTGGACCCGGGCTAGTAGGTAAGACGTTGCTGCATCGTGTAGGTATAAGCCGTGCATCCTTAGGTTGTATCGGGTTGCCACTTTAGGGAGTGATACACCCCACTATGGGACCAGCACGGGTATCTACGAGTAGGGAGCCGATCGAAAGTGGGTAGTGGGGTACACCTAGCGGAGATAGGGGCAGGCGGCACCTATGTAGTCAACTAGGGGTACACGAAGTTATTTATAAAATTTCTAAGTGAAGCAAGTGGGATCAACCTTTAGGGTAACTGGTGTGGTGTAGTGTAGTAATTATTCGTTAGTATTAGGTGTGCCTTTAACGTTTTCTTTATCTGCTCTTCCATACCCAATAGTTCATAGACATTTCCTATTTTTCCAGCTTATGCGTTATTCTGGTTATTTTGGTAATAGTATTGTTAGAATTATCATACTCGCCAGACTTTATGTCTGACCCCCTCTATTTCTATCTTTTTTCCCCCTCCAGGTCCTCAGGGTGGACCAGCCCTAGTGGAGTCTGATTGAATTGCTTATTCTCTCTTTTGGAAAGCTTGGACCGCTGAAGTAAAGTCCAGCTTGTTATATTCTTTAATGGCTATTTATGTAATGGGATTATGTATTTTGTTTTATCAATATGGATATTGTACTTTACTCTGATTTATGGTTTTATGATGTAACAAACTTGTTTAATTTCCGCTGCAATGAAATAAAGATTTAGATTTCCAAGTACTAGTTATTATCTGTCTTGTTGTAATTTTTCTATTCTATATTCACTTAAAACCTCCATGGAAGTTAATGCATTCCCTTTGTGAGTGACATTAATGGACGTGGGGTGTTACACGTGGTATCAGAGATTAAGGTTACCAGAACAAATAATTTTTTTAGAAAAACTATTTTTCAAAAGTATTTTTGGAAGAAGTGTTTTCAAAAACATGTCTTGATGAGTAATTTAAAGAGGAAAGTTTTAATGAAAAACATAATAACCAATAGCCATATATCTTTATCTTTCGAATTCTCCATTTTGAATCTTTCCTTTTCCATTTCAGCATGGCTGAAGATCTTAACCTTCCGGAGGGTGTAACGATACCAGGATGGTATAGGAGGTTATTAGAGGCTAGGGCCGCTGCAGGTCCAGCCAATGTTCCTCCACCACCAGTTGCACCCGCTCCTCCTCCTTCCCCTCCACGCGCTGATACTTTTACAAAGACATGCAAGGAATTTAAGGCTATGGGTGGAACACCTTTTCCAGGGTCAGAAACGTTTGTGGAAGCTAGAGATTGGCTTAAGGAGGTGAAAGAATTGCTAGAAATCTTTGAAGTAGAAGAAGGGAGGAAAGTCAAATTAGCAGCTTTGTTAATGAAGGGAAAGGCCTCGTTTTGGTGGGAGGTCACTAATGGGGAGCATCCTGTTGATTCTTGGGCGGATTTCAGACGTAGGTTTGAGGCAAAGTTTCTCTCAAGGGCAGAAGAGAATCTATACATGGAAAGGTTCTTAACATTGAAGCAGGGAAATCTATCAGTGAAAGAGTACGTCAACAAATTTAACCAATTGGCAAGGTTTGGCTTAGATTTAGTGAACACGCAGGAGAAGAAGGCTCTGAGGTTCGTTAATGGCTTGAATGAGCCATTGCAGGGGTTGGCTATGACCCACATCCCTATGGGCGCCACCTTTGAGAAGCTAGTAGACATGGCACTCATGCACGAGGAGAAAGACGCTAATGCTAATAAGGCACCCAAGAAGAAAGGGGATCAGAAGAAACCACAACAGCAAAACAAGAAGGGAGGTAAAGACAGTAATGGCAAAGGAAAGAAAAGATGCTTTAACTGTGGGACACCAGGCCATCTCAGCAAGGATTGCAGAAAGAAAAAGAAGACTGGCTGTTTTCACTGTGGTGAAGCGGGACATCTAGTGAAGGACTGCCCAAAGAAGGGGCAGAGGGTTGGGTCTACCTCGGTAGGACATGTGCAGGCTCTTATGGCACCAGGGCAGGCAAGGGGACAAGTTCCGGCTCTCGCGGTCCCACTGCTGCAAGAACGAGGTAGAACCATTTCTGTTGAAAGCTTAGTTTTTATGTTTGATCATCTTGTCCGTACCTTATTCGATTCGGGCGCATCGCATTCGTTTATCTCTACATCAATAGTTGAATCACTACACTTAAACACCAATTTAATAGAGGATCCCTTAGTTGTTTCGAATCCAATTGGGGGCTCAGCTTATTTGTCCATGATATGTTTGGATTTGAAAATTTCTGTACTTAGCGTTGGGTTTAGATGTGATGCTTATGTTTTGGGCTTCACGGGCTATGGGTTAATTTTAGGAATGGATTGGTTATCCAGAAATGGGGCCGTTCTTGATTGTGAAAGGAGAGTAGTTCGGCTCATGACTCGCCTTGGCAACACTCTCAAAATCTTTTGTAATCCCATAAATTCCATTATGCTAAGTTATCTAGAATCGCTTGATGCGTCGGTGGAAAATCTACGATCTGTTAAAGTAGTCCAAGAATATTCGGATGTGTTTGAGGAGGTGAAGGGCTTGCCTCCGAAGCGGGAGATAGATTTTCGAATATATCTTGTGGATAATGGAAAACTAGTATCTTTGCCAGTACGCCACATGGCTCCTTGTGAAAGGAGGGAACTCAATAAGCAAGTGAAGGAGTTGCCTGAGAAGGGGTTCATAAGACGTAGTATATTGGAGTGGGGTGCTCCAGTAGTGTTTACCACGAAGGCGGATGGGTCCCTTAGACTTTGTGTGGATTATAGAGAACTTAATAAACTTACTAAGAAAAACAGACACCCACTGCCGAGGATTGACGATCTCTTCGATCAGTTAGTTGGCGCCTCAATGTTTTCGCAGTTGGACTTAGCCACTGGATTCCATCAGTTGAGAGTGGCTGAGGATAGCATAGACAAAACTGCCTTTAGGACTCCGGACGGTTTCTATGAATGGCTAGTGATGCCCTTCGGTTTGACAAACGCCCCCGCATACTTTGTTGATTTGATGAGTAGAGTGTTTAGGGAGTACCTTAATAAATTCATGGTGGTCTTTGTAGATGACATCTTGATCTTTTCTAAGAATGAAGAAGAGCATGCCCTACATCTTAGAGAAGTGTTGGAGACTCTATGAGCGCATAACCTTAAAGCTAAATTTATTAAGTGTCACTTTTGGAGAGAGGAAGTGCGATTCTTAGGGCATGTGGTTTCCAAAGAAGTGATAGCTGTGGATCCCGCGAATGTGGTCGCCATCCAAGATTGGAAAGTCCCTAAAAATGCCACCGAAGTAAGGAGTTTCTTGGGGTTGGCTGGCTACTATAGGATGTTTATCAAAGACTTCGCAAAAATATCAGCTCCATTGACACGCTTGACAAAGAAGAACCTAGTCTTCGCGTGGGACGTAGATTGTGATGATGCGTTCCAACATTTAAAGAGAGCTTTGACCTCAGCTCCAGTCTTAGTGCTGCCAGACGGGAGTAAGCCATTTACTGTTTATACCGATGCTTGTGGGATGGGTCTAGGCGCAGTCTTAATGCAAGAGGGAAGGGTAATAGCCTATGGTGGAAGGCAGTTAAGGGTGCATGAGAAAAATTACCCTACACATGACCTAGAGTTAGCCGCAATTGTTTTCGCGCTTAAGTCTTGGCGTCATTACCTTCTTAGCGAGAAATTCGAATTGTTCACTGACCACAAATCTTTAAAATACTTATTCTCTCAGAAGGACTTGAACTTAAGGCAGCAAAGGTGGATGGAATTCTTAGCGTCCAACGATTTCGAAATAACATATACCCCTGGCAAGGGTAACTTGGTGGCAGACGCCTTAAGTAGGAAAAGGTTGTCCTTGAGCCTATTGTTTGTTGAGCGGCGAAACTTAGAATTCATCTCTATGTTTGACTTTAGACCTTCCGTTGACTTTGTACCCGGTTTGCTAGCATCCTTGGAGGTCAGACCTACGCTTTTGGGACGGATTGGTGAGGCATAGCGAGACGACCCACAGTTGGTTGAGTTAGTAGAAAAGCTCAAAAGAGGGGAGTCATCAAGCCATCTCCGTAGGTATACCCTGGATGATAAGGGATGGTTACGTAGGGATAGTAGACTTTGTGTACCTCGAGATGAAGGTTTGAGGAAGGCTATTCTTGACGAAGCACATCATTCGAAGATGACCATTCGTCCCGGCGGGGACAAGATGTACAAAGACATGAAGCGAGTTTTCTTTTGGGCCGGTATGAAGAGGGACGTGGCCAAGTATGTTGCTAGATGCTTGGTGTGCCAACTAGTAAAAGCGGAGCAAAAGAAACCCGGAGGGTTGCTTCACCCATTGGAGGTTCCACTATGGAAGTGGGAAAGTGTCTCGATGGACTTTGTGGATGGATTACCAAGATCAAGGAAGGGTAATACGGGGATTTGGGTTATAGTAGACAGACTTACTAAGAGCGCCCATTTCATTCCCGCGAAGAGTAAGAGGACTGCTCCATGGTTAGCTTTTGCATACGTTCGAGAGATAGTTCGTTTGCATGGTGTTCCTTCTAACATAGTAAGCGACCGTGATCCTATCTTCACTAGCGAATTTTGGAAGAGCTTACAAGAGGCGGTAGGGACTCAATTATGTTTGAGCTCCGCGTATCATCCTCAGACGGATGGCCAGACTGAGAGGGTGAATCACATTCTAGAGGATCTTTTGAGGATATATATCCTAGACTTTGGGGGTACATGGGAAGAGCATCTTCCGTTGGCAGAGTTCGCATATAATAACAGCTTTCAATCTAGCATTGGCATGGCACCTTTCGAAGCTCTTTATGGACGACCTTGTCGTTCACCTACATGTTGGTGGGAATCTATGGATAAGATCTTACTTGGGCCCGATATGATTAGAGAGACTTCGGAAAAGATCGACTTGATTCGAAGGAGGATGAATATGGCGCAAGATAGGCAGAAATCTTATGCAGACAAAAGGAGGACAGATCTTGAGTTTGATGTTGGGGACATGGTCTTTATCAAAGTGTCTCCATTACAAAATGTTGTTCGCTTTGGGTCCTTTGGGAAATTAGCACCAAGGTTTGTAGGGCCGTTTCTTATTAAGGAGAAGATTGGACAGATGGCGTATAGAGTGGAGTTTCCTGAGAGACTTAGTGGTGTACACGACGTATTCCATGTGTCACATTTGAGGAAGTGCTTGCACGAGACCGCGGAAGTGGTAGAGCCGAGCTTGCTTAGAGAGGTAGAGATAGAGCGTGATGCGACGATTCGACGAGCTCCTACATGCATTCTTGGGTCGGAGATCAAGAAGTTGAGGAATCGAGAGGTCAGACTAGTCAAAGTGCAATGGGGAGATGATGAGAGCAACGCTACTTGGGAGACAGAAGCGAAGATGAGTTCGTTGTACCCTTTTCTTTTTGAGGGTATGTCTTTTAATTTCTCCTTTATCGCTTAGCTTGTACTTATCTTATCTTTAGTATGTCCTCTCGCTAGTATCTTTGACCTTTAGTTAGGATAATCCTATGGTTGAAACATGTGTTTGAGACATGTTATGTATGATGGATGCAAAGTGGATGCAAGTGTTTGCTAGTGGTTGCTCGTGGACGCATATACACACACTATTAGGCACTAGATCGGCTCAGTCAACTTGCATATTGCATATATATGGATGTATTTAGTAAAATGGATGTATGAGGATTTTTTTTATCATACGGATGCTGCATTCATATGATGATCATGCACGCATATAGAGATAATATGTAGAATTAAGGAACTTTTGCATACATAATGGACGCATGGCACTATCATGATTTGCATTAAGGAGGTCAACTGAATCAGTGGACCTCCTGATTTTGCATTAGATATGGACATATACACACACTGTGTATTTAAACATGAAAGCATTAGAAGTCTATAAGGACAATGGATGCCTATGTTTGATGGTTGAGTAGATGGACGATTGGATGTTAGGATATACATTCTTCTTGACTTGAAGATTTCGGGGTCGAAATCCTTTAAGGAGGGGAGAATGTAACACCCCGTAATTCTATTAATATAAATATTCACAAATTAAAGAATAACTAATCTCAGACGTGAGAATTGTGGGAAACGGGTTGTGCCATTGTGTTCGTCTCGGAATTCTGGTTGAAATAGAGTCCGAGTTTGCGTAATTTGGACTTCGTATGAAGGAGATATGGCCATCGGAAGTTTCAGAAAATTCAAAACACTCGCAGGAAAATTTAAAAATTCAAACTGCAAGTGCAGAAGCGGGCTAGGCGGGAAAATTCCCGCCCAGGCAGGTCGACTGGGGAGTTGACACTAGAGTCGACCTACCCCCCCCCCCTAGGTCGACTGTAGTGTCGACCTGGGTGTCGACCTGGTCAAGTCGGCCAGGTTTGGGCCGAGCCCAATCTTCAGCTGCTGATGTGTCTTTAGGGCTGAGTTGGCAAATTTAACGGTTCAGGTTCATTCTGAGTTGATCGGATGGTCTGAACTAATCCTAAATTCTATATATACATGGGTAGTCTCTCATTCTAAAATCACATAAAAAAATAGAATAGCCGCCGTCATGCCGTCGCCATGGAACTCAGTGTAGCCGCTGCTAACTAAGAAGGAAGAAAGCTAATCAAAACTCTAATTCTACTCAACTCTAAAGCAAATCAAGACTCTCTTTATTTTCTAATTGTGAGTATGATGATCTTAATAAGATTATTAGCAAACTAATTAGATTAAGATGTGATATGGATCATAAGAAAATGATGTGAATTGTCATATATGTTGTTGTAAACCTTATGCTATCATGTATGTTGTAAATCCTATGTTATGTGATGATGATATCCTATATGTTTTAAATCATGCTATGATGATATTATATATGTTGCAAGTTTCTATGCTAAGTTGCGATGTTACAAAGCCATGATGTTATTATGTTGTAGTTAGCTTATGAATCATGATGTTGATTATATATATTTGGGCTATGATGATTCACATGATAAATCACATGTACCTATGCAAGTTTAGATTTATTAGTATGTATAATCTCACATATTGTATGACATCTATTTAGATCTAGAATTATGACATCTATTTAGATCTAGAATTATGCTATGACATGTGTGATTTCTATGTGTTAGATGCTAGTTCACACCATCATTATGTTGCATAAACCACATATGCAAGTTTATACATGAACTTGGGTTATGATCATATTATGTAAGTTGTGACATTTAACCAAACAAGTTGACACCTTTAGATCCATGACATGTGTAGTTTTATGCAAGTTTCACCCCTATTATGATTAGATCTATTTTATTTGTCTATATGTTGTGATAATTTATCTTTGTGCTATGAGTTAGACTATTCGAGTCTAACGTATATTTTGCGTTGAATAAGCAAACGTATAACGTGGGGTAGGGGTAATATTAAGGATTTAATATTAAGAAATTGGGGTGCAATTGATATGATTTTGCATACCGTAAGTGGATGGCCATAATTGAGTCAATTATGGACATCATTAAAATTGGAATTAATTAATGATTTGAATAGGGATATATTTAAAACTGGGGTAAAAGATTATAAGTGTTAATCAATGCTTAGGACACGAGGTTGGACTCGTTTGTGACGTAAAACTGCCCGGACCCGCCCGGCGAATCCAGTAGTCACAAATGTCAGCCCAATGTGAGAAGTCCTAGGCCCAAATTAAAGCATAACAGTTGTAAAGACACGAGGTTAGACTCTTTTATGGTGTAAGACTGCCCGGACCCGCCCTGCGAATCCAGCTGCCATAAATGCCAGTCTAATGTGAGAGGTCTTTATGAGGTTATGGCCTGAATGAATTAAGAAATACTTAACCAGATAAACATGTGAAGTGGGACATGGGGGTTAAGTAGGTGCCTTGGGTGGCATGAGGAATCTAGTGGGTGCCTTTAGTGGCATTTGAAATACGATTAGTAAGACTTAACCAAACACAGATGTAAATGAACATGATTAAGAAGAGGGTTAAGTGGGATATACTAGTGGGGACAAGCTTAGGTGGATAGCTTGTGGTAAGTAATTGGGGGCCCATTTCAACCAGTAACCCAAACGTATCTTTGTGGGCTCGACCCAAGTCGAGGATGGGACACGCATACTGGGCTTGACTATAAGAGGCCAAACGGGTTAGCGGTGGCAACGCAAGTCCAACGGGTTTCATATGCGTGTGTGGACCCGGGCTGGTAAGTAAGACGTTGTTGCATCGTGTAGGTATAAGCCGTGCATCCTTAGGCTGTATCGGGTTGCCACTTTAGGGTAGTGATACACCCCACTATGGGACTAGCACGGGTATCTACGAGTAGGGAGCCAATCGAAAGTGGGTAGTGGGGTACACCTAGCGGAGATATGGGAAGGTGGCACCTATGTAGTCAGCTAGGGGTACACGAAGTTATTTATAAAATTTCTAAGTGAAGCAAGTGGGATCAATCTTTAGGGTAACTGGTGTGGTGCAGTGTAGTAATTATTCGTTAGTATTAGGTGTGCCTTTAACGTTATCTTTATCTGCTTTTCCATACCCAATAGTTCATAGACATTTCCTTGTTTTCCAGCTTATGCCTTTGTCTAGTTATTTTGGTAATAGTATTGTTAGAATTATCATACTCGCCAGACTTTATGTCTGACCCCCTCTATTTCTATCTTTTCCCCCCTCCAGGTCCTCAGGGTGGACCCAGCTCTAGTGGAGTCTGATTGAATTGCTTATTCTCTCTTTTGGAAAGCTTGGACCGCTGAAGTAAAGTCCAGCTTGTTATCTTCTTTAATGGCTATTTATATAATGGGATTATATATTTTGTTTTATCAAGATGGATATTGTACTTGACTCTGATTTATGGTTTTATGATGTAACAAACATGTTTAATTTCCGCTGTAATGAAATAAAGTTTTAGATTTCCAAGTACTACTTATTATCTGTCTTGTTGTAATTTTTATGTTCTATATTCACTTAAAACCTCCATGGAAGTTAATGCATTCCCTTTGTAAGTGACATTAATGGACGTGGGGTGTTACAGACAATGTACCTTCGGAGATGAATACATTGGGGTTCAACAGGAACATCTTGCAATCTAGGCTAAACATGACCGCCCCCTCACTTCACATGAGAGTTCCGAATGTGTCATTAGCATGGTTGAGGGCCAACCGAATCGATAACATACATACAAAAATAAAAAGAGACAACAAAAGGCATTCAATTTCTCCAGATCATGTAATGATATACCCTTTTAATGGGTGCGACCCACATAGCCATGCAACCTACCCGATTTGATACCATTTCCTGGTTGATGAGGCTTGAGGTCACAATTTAATTATTTATTTATTCTTTTAGAACATCTAGTCACCATTTACTTTGAATGCCACATCATCAGATCCGCCAAAAATCACTAATTGATGTCCACAAAAATACTTTAGTTATTAGGCTAATAGAAATGCCTTTACCCGCCATCAACGATGGTACGTTTGGGGAAATTAACGTGTGCCATCCCTTTGGAAATACTCTGTCACACATCCGTCCAAACAAGTCATCCAGGAACAGGATGAACCGACAGCACCCTCCTACCCTCTCCTTGAATTACCCTATGGATTAATAGCGAGTAGTCCTTGCAGTACGAAAGATTCCAATCACAACATAACCACTTTCGAAATACCTCTCGGAGCTAATCAGATAAATTTTACAAATAATCCTTTCGCTCATGAAGATCCGTCCATCTACAATTAGCATCTTTCAAATATTTTATCGTTCGAAATGGTTTTCGAATATAAATTCGATCTCGGTCTTTCCGTACCAACAATCGTATAGGTCAAATTTGATAGTCGGTTACTTAACTATCAATTAAATAATTATCAGAATAAATTGAGTTTACTGTTTCAGTACTAGCACTACATGGCATTTTTATTTAAATATTTGTTAATTATATTATCTAAATATTCCAATATTTGGAGTTTATATTTTACGTCTTATTAAAATAAGAATATTTTTTAAAATCATTTCATTCACTTATAAACTTTTTTGGACACAGTTTTTAATATTATTTACTGAAATCAGAACTTATGTTTCCCTCAATTTCTCTTGTTTATAACTAATACCGTTCTTGGATAATTATGATGTCGTTTAAGTTGGGGTATTTTATTTACCTCTCAGACCTTGACCAACAATATTCATATCTTCAGAATATATAGAAGTTTATTTACTACATGTTTTCCTGTGAAAACCTTATTTAAATCTCAACAACATCTACTTAATTAATTATTAAGAAAACTATTATTATACTTCTCTATTAATCTTTAATAATCCTTCATAATATTATACTTGAGCTTCGATTCCATTATAAGCAGAATCCTTTATAAAATTTCTTCAACATCTCTTTATAAATATTCTTCAACTTGTTTGCAACAATAATATTATATTTGTTTTTAAATCATATATCTGTCTTTAACAAACCTAATATAAATATCTTTACCAATCTTATATAAATATCTTTACAAATCTTACATTTATATATTTTACAACTCTTATATTGACATCTCTTACGAATCCTTATATTTATTTTTATCAAAACAGTTCAATTATCATCTGCAACAAACGTTACAAATTTCGTTTCAAAACTATTTTTTCTTTATTTATACACTTTTCAAATCATTCTAACAACTTATGCGTTGTCTAAAATCACAAAACAATCTTTTTAACGATCTTCAGTTTATAAATTAAATAGTTCAATTTATTATTTGTAAAATTATTACAAAATTCATTTTTAAAAATTCTTACTTCATTTACAAATTTCATTTGTAAATTATTATCGACAACTAGTATTCGTTGCCATTTCCGAAACCTTTTACTTAGCTTATACTCTCGCCTTCTATTAACATTTCGAACTTCGGAGTATCACATTTTGAACTTCGGGATAATTTCAACTCCGCTAACATTCCGAACTTTGGAATATCACATTCCGATCCACGGAATAAATCTCACTTTGTTAACCATTTTGAATTTCAGAATATCACATTCCGAACCTCAGAATAAACCTTACTTATCCATTTCATACCATTTTCCATCTTCTCTGTTTCCTTTTTCTAACTTCAAATATTGAGTAAATATTTAATTTAAGCTATCATATTCGCTTAATATCCCTTTTATAACTTTATTATAAAAAAATCGGGGTTTTAATATAAAACACGTTCATAAACTCCTTTCACCATTCAATTCGATTTCATTTCAACTTCGATTACTTTTTAGATGAATTCCAAATAAAAAGTAATCTCTTAAATTATTATTAATTAAAATAATAATTTACTTCATCATTAACTGCTATAGTTGTAGTTAATTTCTTTATTAAGTAAAATAAATAGTAAATTTCTTTTTAAAATCTTGTTAAAAGTAAAAAATATATTTGTTAAACTATTTCATTAGATTAATTCAAACAAAATGATTTAATAATCAATCCAGTTAAAATAACTGACTGATTCAACTCAAAACATAGTTATCTCGTTAACCAAATTCAAATTGGTGCTTCCTTCAAATTAATAATATAATTAGCTTAAATAATGCCATTTAATTGTTTCTTAAAAAAAGCAATTATCCAACGCTTAACCATTAGGATTTCGTACTCTCTTGCTTATTAATCTTCTTAACATAAGAATTTTACTTTATAAAATCATTTAACACTCGCTTATAAATTTAAATAATAAATATTTTTTTTCCTTTTAATAACTTCCATTCAAAATAATAGATTTAAAAATATATCTTTTGTTATAAAATAAAGTTTATAACTTCATTCCCATTGATTCACCTGACGGTAAATCAATATTTATACGACGATTGATTTATAGGCCATGTGCTACCAATGCTCAACCCATATTACCCATTGGTTAAAACAAATAAACGTTGAATTTCAGTCAACGATCAACAACTAAATCAATCATCCATTCATAACAGTTCATATGATGATAATATGAAAATAAATAACATCTAATATATTTAAGGAATCCATTTGGATCCGTTCATCCTGTTTTTTCCTACATCCAAATACGTTATATCAAATAAACTCATCTAATTCAATTTAACTGATAATTTCAACAACAGTAAATAACAACTATTATTTAACATCAACCAACTTATTTAATATTAACAAACAATTCATTAAATTTAACACATTTATTTTATAATTGTGACCAATAAGGTAAGTTACCTCAATTGGTTAATTGGTTCCAATCGTTAAAATAACAATTTGGTTTTTCACTAACATTAAACAACGTTTAATTTCATCGGTTAAATCAATATATGAATACATAATTAACAAATAATCAACCATTAGCAGCTATAACATACAAATAAAACCCGACTTATATATAATATAAGTTAGAAGAACTGAGTGAGTTTAACTCACCTTGATTTTGTTATCTCCAAGCAATTTAGTTTAATTAAATTAGACTAGTGTTTTATTTATCTAAAATTTTCAGATGATTCCTGATCCCTTCAGATTGTCTCTAAAATGTAGTGTTCATTGATGAGGTCCCAACGTCTTTTGTTTCATCCAATTCTGTTAACATGGTTAAAAATTACATCAATATAAGTATACACAAGTTTATATACATAATTAATTTCCCTAATCAAGTTTAATTAGACTTAAATTACTTTAATTAACAGTATGACCCAGGCCCGTCACTCCCTTGTTTTTTGTTCCTCTTTGTATTCCATTCATGTTGTTCAACTTTCGTTCCATTCTGTTCGTGACACACAAGTTACAAGTTTTTATAAATAATATGGTTATAATTGAAATTAATTTATTTCCTAATTATATTCATTAACTTAATTAATTTGTTAAGGAATTAACCAAGGCCAAACCACTTTTGTTTAGAAACCAATATGCCGAATCTTATATCCCACTGCTCCTTGCTCCTGCTATTTGGTTCCTTCTGCACCATATCTTTTAATAACCCACCAATCTACGCATGTTTTAATAAGTCTTTAAATTCCGTAATTATTTAACTAATTAAACACTTAAATACTTTATTAAGAATTAAACAGCCCATTACTTTGTTCATTGACTTCCGTTCGTTCATTGTTTCCTTCACAGTTCCCAAACCATCTTCGCTTGGAAAGAACGCACCACCGCACCTCGTTCAGGCCATAGGATCCTGATCTAACACCATCGAGAGGCATGCCGCTACACCTCCAACCCACGCCTAAAACATCAGACCATCCGATCAACCAAGTCACCACCACGAACCCTATAAACGCCGCAACATCGAGCATCATTTCCGATCGCCATGCTTGCCTAAATCAAATCTTGACTGTCCAATCGATTGAGCTCACAAAGAGGAATGATATTTTAGTTGTAAGTTTTTCATATGGATTCATGGTTTTTGAGTTATTTGGATAGGAAGGTTTGGACATTCTTGCCTGTTCGTTTTGAAATGTCGACTATGTTTAGTGCTGACCACGTGGAAAAAAACTGACCAAAAAATTAGGTTTAGCTAAAATGTAGGGTATATATATAGAGTTTGGTATAATATTATATTATTTTACTAAGCTTCACCACGAAGTAACACATTAAAACACAAACATACGAACTTTGAACGAGACGAAACTCCTAATCCTAGCATTGAAAAATATTCCGGACACGATGTGACAGGGTTTGTTAAATTCCGAGGTCATTTGTGAAAATCCCTTTCTAATTTATAGGTGACAAATCATGCGTTTAAATTTCCCACGATCACAAAATAAATCCAGTTAACTTGAAACTTTGAAATTCTATTAGTCTTTTTACTTACGGATCCAATGAAATTTGTTTCGTTAAAATCGAAGTTCGTTTGGCCAGTCATTTATTCCTTTAAAATTACCCTTGTCTAAATTAGCCAAAATAATATAAACGATTAAAAAACTGAGACGTTTTTAGCTATCGAAGTCAAATGCGACATCTGTTTGCCACGAAATTTAATACCATACAATAATTCAACATTTTGGTTCCAACGAAATTAATTTCATCGAAAACCGAGGCCATTTGCAAAATTGCTGCATTTAAGCCTTATAAAATATCGATAAAATATTAATTAAATTCCAAAGTAATTCAAACAGAAATAATAATAAATTATTATTATCGTAAATATCCAAATTGAAATATCATATATCTCAAATTATATGAATTCAACGTTCAAACATCGTTTTAAAAACGAATTCAATATTATAAATCCATTAATATTCCAAATATAATATTTAAAATGATAAAATAATTTAAATATCTGACTACAAAAAATACGGGACATTACATTCTCCTTCAAAATATTTTCTTACAACCTTAATCTTTATATGGCTTCGAAGCCATTGTACATGGCTCCTCTCCTTCCTAATGGTGCTAGATCTAATCCCTTCTTTATTATCACCACCATCGTCATCTCCCATACCCAACTCTGTTAATCCATCTACACATCTTTTCCTCATATCTCCAACCATGGCCTTCATCTCAGTATAAGCGAATACAAACAGGCTACTTTGCCTCCCCTTCCTTGCCTCATAGATTTTTGGATCAAACTCGAGATCATATTTCCCTGCCCATCTCTCGTACTGCACAATCTTTATATCTTCCTTAGCATTCTTCTTAACCCCTTCCTTTTTTCCATGCATACCCTGTGAAAACCGCCTCCCTAAAATTCTCAACTGGCACTTCCTTGTACTCATCCATCCCCAGATGATAGTGTAAGTTCTTCGTATCCTCCCTGAATCCCCTTAAGGCCTTCTCTTCTTCTTGACTTAGAGTTTTTTTTCCATCATTGTTTGGTTTTGACCAAACAATGAGGCCATAAGAGATGTTCTCCTTGGAAAAAGGATCAAGATTTTCAACTATGAATTGTGGATACTTATCAACAGTTCGGTCGGGGAGAGAAGATTTGAGCTTGCTGTGAAAATTGTTGAGAAGAGGAGGAATAATGAATAGGGTGGAAACTAAGTGTGTGAGTAATGAGAACTCGAATGCGATAACGAAATGAGAGGTAATTTCTACAGTGGTGTTGGTGTCAGAAAAAGGAAGCGGACGACCAGTAGTGTTGGATTTTGAAGATATTGCAGGGAAGGAAAAGGAAAAGCAAATTTTATCGTTCTCCACGGACTTCTAATCAATTTGGGTTAAGGTTTGGGTGTGATTTAAGGAAGCAACTTGGTTGAATTGGAGCATCGGTGATTGAAATAGGGGTGTGCATCAGTGTGGTTTATAATTCAAACCGCTTCCTCATCGCATTAAACAATTGATCAAAAATACATCCCCTTATACTACTCGTCTATGAATTAACATCATACTAAATAAAGGACCGTTTTGACATGTGAGGACTATGTATAATATCAAAATAATATGCAAACAACTATGTATCTTATAAAACCAGTATACTAAATATAGGACTGTTTTGCATATGCTTCATCAACAAATAATGATTTGTCATTTAGTCAAAAAGGAACTTGGACTATATTTCAAAAAAAGAAACCTGCATGAGATGCAAATTTACTAAACAGATAATCAAGATACTGGATGATATTCGAAGTTATGATTTTTAATTACAAAAAGGTGTTAACTTAAAAATCAAGTGATAAAAATGCTATTTATATATTACTTCATAAATTTTATATACTAACTTTTTAGTGAAAGAGTCAGTATACGACTTTAAGCAGGATCTGTAATATGGATATGAGGAATGTATGTGATAAACTAACTTGTATATTTATAATAGTTATGCAAATAAATATGAGATAGTGAAATATATAACAAATAAAAAGTAGTAAAGTAAAGTAATAACACCAGGGATTTGTATACTGGTTCGGAGCACCGTCCTACGTCCAGTCCCAGACCTCTCTCTGGATTTAACCTAATCAACCATCTCGCTTCACCCGGAGGAACAGGTTCACAATACACCACTTGATTAAACGGGCTACAAGCTTTCCCACTTGATTTCATGGGCCACAAGCTTACCCACTTGATTTCGCGGGCCACAAGCTTACCCACCTGATTTGAACGGCTACAGGCTTACCGGAATTTCAATACAAAGTAGTTGATGATTGACTATATATTGTGTCTTCAATACACGGACTAGTCACTTGTAGTACACCCTTCCTATAATATTATCCTCGAGTATATACTTTGAATGCGTTGATTTAAGGAAGTAGAATGCTTGTTGAATCAAATGATATTAAATTGATTCAAGGATTCAACAAGTATTTAAATTTGGAGAGCTTTTGTTTTGCAAAGAGTATGAAAATGCAATTCAAAAATTAGAGAGAATATAGAATGATTTCTGTGATTGTAAAACAAGTTTGAAGTTGTTTATATAATAGTAGAAAGGTAGTAATTCTTCATGAAGAGTTTCTATAAAAAATTATGTCCATTTCCTTTGATTATTGAATAGAAACCTCTTCACAAATAGAAGCAACCTTTCATAAAAAGCTTGCTGTTTGAAAATGGTCGACAGGTCAAAAATTACCGGTTGACTAGTTGAATTTAAAAAACCAAGAAAATAGCCGTTATGTGCAGAAATACACAAACCGGTCGACCGGTCCGTATTCACCGGTCGATTGGTTCAGGTGAGAAAAGTTTTGTTTCCAAAACAGAAACATGAACGGTCGACCATTTTATTGCTGTGGACTAGAGGACCTCGGTCCACAGTCTAGATCACTCTGCACTCTTTCCCGATCGGAGCCTGGACCGTTTGGGCTTTTTCTGTGACTTTTCCAATTCCTAAAATATACAGATTTCAGCAACGAAGATATGATATTGTTTTCTGCATTCGTGTTTTACTTTGAGGATAGATTTTAACAAATTTCTAACACGACTCAAAGTAAAAAACCTTATCTCTATGAAATGATCTTCATTGTACCTTTATATGTTGGTATCGATCAAAATCCTGTCTCAACATTCTCCCCCTTTTTGATTGATGACAACACCTTGGATTTTCTCCCTCTAAATATCAAGCTCCCCCTGAATTTCTGCAACATTTGTTTGTTCATAATATAAATAATCTTACCTTTTGATTCCTGCATTAACAAATGTTAGCACACATATACTATTACCATGTTAAGCACATAAATTTAAATGATAGTATATGTAACATGAATGATATGAATAATCATAAGAGAAAATATTTCTCCCCCTTTGTCATCGATTAAAAAGAATAAATACCATAATAAGTACAGTAATCGAGAGTAGTAGAGAATACAAATAATTATAGCAACTTTAAGAGATACAGAATAACCTTCTCTTTGTTGTGGCGTACCTGCAAAAAATCTAACATATATAGTTTGGTACCCACTTGCTTTGTTTTGGGTCCATGGGTTAGATGGAAGGTAACCATACCCAAGAGGGTTTAATGGAACCTTTAGAGATAAAATTTTCATTATTAACTACTAAATCAAAATAATCATCGATATATTTTTCTCTGTTTTTCCAACTTACAGGAACCCAAATACTTAAGTAATCTTTAGTGATATTCCTTTTCGTACTTCTATATATATTATAAATACCGCTAATCATAGAAGTATTCGAATTTCTATAATAATTGGGTCTTGGATGTGCATTAGTACTAGCATTGATATTCTTATTGTACATAAAAGCAAATCTAGTATTATTTCTATGATTGGTTTTATTATATCCTATACCACTTATGTCATGTAAAGGTCGAGATTTAGATAAAATCATGTTTAAATAATTTTGACCTTTATTAAATTTCACGAACTTATTGGTACATTTATCAAATTTAATTCCAAAGTCGCGAGTGGCATTTTCAAAGGAAATTTTGTTATTATCAATTTCCTTATTTAATTCATAAATTTTTTCTTTCAAAGTACCGTTCTCAGTTTTGAGATAAAAAATTTGAGATTTTGAATTAAAAGGGGATTTGTCAAAAATTTCATTTTGCAAAATATTATTATTCACCTTTAAAATCTCATATTCTTTAGATAATTCTAAATTCTTTTCAGTTAAAGCTCCATTCTCTTTTTCAAGAGACGAAATTAAAGAACTTGAATTATTTAAAGAATCTTCTAATGATATATTTCTATTTTGCAAAAGATCGATTTCCTTTAAAAGAACATTGTTTTTATCTTCTAGTCGCTCATTTTCTTTTTGAAGGAAATCTTTTTGAGAAACAAGTTCTTCTAAGTTATTTTCAAAACATTTTGCTTGTTTTACCAAACGATTGTTTTCTTCTTTTAATTTGGAATTTTCTTGCTTGTAATTTTTTGACATAGCTAAAATGACTGTATTGAGTTTCAATAATTTTTCATGGTCTAACAAAAGATCTTTATATAATGAATCTATACATACCGATTGTGATCTGACTTTTGCCATGAGATACTTGTTTCCTTCTCTCCTGATTCTGCTTTGTTGCTCTTCCATTTTCTAATTCCCTAACTAGATTTCTTTATAGCCATTTGTTCTAGAATGTTGTTACGATCTATAGAACACCGGGCTCTGATACCAATTGAAATTGTGGTGCGTGTGCGTGCTAAGTATAATACACACACGGATCGTGTAATATGGCAAACAATATTCGAGTATGAAGTAATAGATAATCACAGAACTGTATAATAGTAAATGCAGTAAAAAGGAAAAATCACACCAAAGATTTTCACTAATCAACCACCTCGCTTCACCTGGAGGAACAAGTTCACAATACACCACTTGATTTCATGGGCTACAAGCTTACCCACTTGATTTCACGGGCCACAAGCTTACCCACTTGATTTCACAAATCACAAGCTTACCCACCTGATTTGAACGGCTACAGGCTTATCGGAATTTCAATACAAAGTAGTTGATGATTGACTATATATTGTGTCTTCAATACACGGACTAGTCACTTGTAGTACATCCTTCCTATAATCTTATCCTCGAGTATATACTTTGAATGTGTTGATTTAAGGAAGTAGAATGCTTGCCGAATCAAATGATATTAAATTGATTCAAGGATTCAACAAGTATTTAAATTTGGAGAGCTTTTGTTTTGCAAAGAGTATGAAAATGCAATTCAGAAATTAGAGAGAATATAGAATGATTTCTATGATTGTAAAACAAGTTTGAAGTTGTTTATATAATAGTAGAAGGTAATAATTCTTCATGAAGAGTTTCTATAAAAAGTTGTGTCCATTTCCTTTGATTATTGAATAGAAATCTCTTCACAAATAGAAGCAACCTTTCAGAAAAAGTTTGCTGTTTGAAAACGGTCGACGGTCAAAAATCACCGGTCGACTGGTTGTATTTAAAAAACCACGAAAAATAGCCGTTATGTGCAAAAATATACAGACCGGTCGACTGGTCCGTATTCACCGGTCGACTATTTCGGGTGAGAAAAGTTTTGTTTCCAAAACAGAAACATGAACGGTCGACTAGTGGTATTTTGGGCGGTTGACCGTTTTATTACTGTGGACTAGAGGACCTCGGTCCACAGTCTAGATCACTCTGCACTCTTTCCCGGTCGGAGCCTGGACCGTTTGGGCTTTTTCTGTGACTTTTCAATTCCTCAGATATACATATTTCAACAACGAAGATATGATATTGTTTTGTGCATTCGTGTTATACTTTGAGGACAGATTTTAACATATTTCTAACACGACTCAAAGTAAAAAAGCTTATCTCTATGAAATGATCTTCATTGCACCTTTATATGTTGGCATCGATCAAAATCTTGTCTCAACATTTAGTATATTATAGTAGATTTTTTTTTAAGATACAAAGGTTACTTTAGCCTACGTGAATATATAACCACATCAAAAGGAATGAGTTCGGTATTTAGTTTGTTTTGTCGCTGGAGTAAATTTAACCAATAGGAATACTTTACGATATCTAGATATCTAATAGAGCATACTTATTACCCTGGCATTTAAAAAAAAGAGAGCAATGCAGCATCCATTCAATGTGATTAAATGATTGTGGTTATTAGAGCCGAAAGATCAAATCCTATATACTAGCATTTGAGGAAAACTAAAATATTCATATGATATAACTAAGTAATACAATAGTTCAAAGTTTATAAAAATTTCTGAATAAGAAAATATTACAAACGAGAGAAGAAACTAGCGATGAGAATTGGAACAAGCAGCAAGCAACGAGAAATGTAGGCGAGTGGTGAGAAACGATGACTTATACAGTGTGTGTGTATGAATTACATATATACTTTCGTTTTCCTACCCAACAAGCAAATTTATTAATTATTACTATAGTACGCATATATTTGCAAATTAGTAACAACATATATTACTTCTTTCCTATTTCTTTTTTGAATTCATACACATATCAGTATCACATTTACGGTTAAATTTGCAATAAACATATTTCATTTTTACTTCTATAGATAAGAAAATAAATAGATATTTTTTCTTGAAAATTGGTTCACTTTATTTCAAAACCAATCATATACTTTGTTTATATGCCTCGTCAAAACCTTATGCCCCCTAACCTAAATGGATGCAACATAAGGGAAAAAACACATATAAATACCATATATTAACAATACATGAGAAAAACATCAACTATAACCCACGCTACAACAAATCACCACTCTCTATCTCTCAGGCCTTATACATTCAAGTCAAACCGTAAAGAAAATCAAAACATATAACAAGCATTCAACCAGAATCGTACAATTCAATACCCCATCTTCTAAGCAATTCTTCATTCAAGTATGACCATCTCGTCTTGCTTCCATTGTTCTTTGCCAGGCTTTGGACTTCTTTTTCTATCATTGATAATCTAATTTCCTTGCTGATCTTCTTTTGCTTAAATATTCTGGAATTTCTTTCAAGCCACAATTGATATATAATAGTAGTAATTGCTGCACATGCTACATCAAATAAGTGGTCCTTCTCTTTGAACAAGTTCTTGATTCTCTCTTCCTCTTCTTCAATCGAACCATTCTTATTTACCAAGATTCCTAGCTTCATGCTTATTGCTTTCCAGATATAACTTGCATACTCACAATCAAAAAACAAATGGTTAAAAGATTCAACATTCCCCTTACATAAATCACAACCATTATCATCAACCATACTGAATCTATACAGCCTTTCTGTTGTGGACAATCTGTCATTTACAATAAGAAAAGCAATGAAGGCCATTCTTCTAGCATTTCTACTGTGCCAAATCACTTTGTAACAAGATTTTCCACTTTGTTTATTTCTTATCTTCACCCATGCTTTATGAAAGTAAATTCTCCCCCTTCTCTCTATTTATAATAATCATCACTAGAATTATGTTTTACTACCACTGCATTAACTTCATGAATAATCTCTCGAGTAGCAACATTTAGATTAGCATTAATATTCCCATCGCATATAATAGATGATACATATTCATTATGTCCGCCCAAATGAAAAAAAATCTAAAAATTCCAATCAAATCTACGAGACGTTTGCAATTTATCCAGGGTTCAAACCATAAAAAGTTTTTGAACCTGATATGATCACCTTATTAAAGAGCTGCTTTCTAGAATTTCTCAATCTCGAAAGAGTCTTCCAAGTACATGAAGCATTGTTGTCTATCCTCATGCTCCATAAATGCTTCTCATGACAATACTTCATACACATCCACGAGCTCCAAAGAGATGAACCAGAAAGAAACTTCCATAAAAGCTTTATACCTGCAGCTCTTTTTAGTTCAAAAAATGACTTCATTGCAACACCCCCTTCATTCTTGGGTAAACACAGAGTTTCTGTAACAACCCGGATTTTCAAAAGCAATTAATTTTTTTATTTTAGCTATTTTAGTGGATTCTGAATATTTAAAATTATTTATTTTAAATAATAACAACTAAAAATTTATTTAAATTGAATATAGAATGTATAAATTTATATTTATTATAAATAGAGCCTGAAATGGCGCGGTAGTTTGAAAATCCGATTTTAAATTTCAATTAAATGTAAAAATTCAAAATAAATCGGATTTCAGTAAAACCAGAAATATTTGAAGCTGTTTAAATATATCTTTCTAAAAAATGTAAAAAATTGAGATTTCATAATATAAATTAAAAGTTACGACCAATTTAAAATTTAAAATAGTCGCTATGGAATATATATATATATTTTATATAATATATAGCCCTTAAAAATAGACATTTTGCAAACGACCTCCATTTTCGACGAAACCACTTTTGTTGGATCCGGAATGTCAAATTATTGCTAGATTCCAATTTTCATAATTTTTGGAATTAATATGTGAGCGTGGTGAATTTAAACGTGTTTAGTAATTTCAGTTTGAATTTAATCGACTGGGAAATGACCATTTTTCAAACGGTCTCCAAATTCGACAAAATTAGTTTTTTTAGGACCGTATCATCAAAACACAGCTAGATTTATTTTCCTGTAATTTTAGGAGTTAGTATGTGGCTCCGGTAAATCAAAATGTACGTTGAAATCAATTTTGAACATTATATTAATTTATATTTTAATTTTGATGAAAACCGATCAAAACAGTCAAATTGGCTTATAGGACATATCTCATTATGTTCGGAATGGGGGTAATTAGCCGGAGATGACAATCGCTAGGTTCGATTTGGAGTTCAAAGGAAAATTCACTTTTTGGAATTAAATAAAATATAATTTACTATAAAACCCCCACCCTCTTTGCTTAGAACATTAGCCGCCAGTTAGAAGGAAAAAGAACCCCCGCTATCCCTTCTCAGAACCCATCGCCTTCCCCCAAATCGTCATCGCACGCCACCATCAGCCCACCTTCAGCCATCGCAGCTCCGTTGCGCCCTTCCTTCTCTGGCGCCACCCCTTCCTCACTCTTCCCTCCTCCTTCCACTCCAAACCGATGCTCCAGCAGCCGCGACCCCCTGCCTCCATCGTGCCAACCACCAATGCCACCCCTACCACCTCAAATGCGCTACCCCCTCAGACCATCCATTGCTACCGTGGGCCTCCTCCAAAAAAATTCGATTTTTAATAATTCCCAGTCTCACATTAAACCCCCTGACGATCTTCAGCCAAAATCTTCCAACTGGAGCCTCTATGGCCAAAACTCTACAGTGCCAAAATCGAAGAGCAGGATTTTCTCTTCAATTTGACTATATGGAAGCCGTATTTTGGATTGCGGAGTTGTTTAGAAAACGCGTCCAAAGTCTGCTGTCCAAATACCGTCTTTTCGCAAATTCTGGCGAACTAGAGCTTTTCGGAAGAAAGGCCACTGGCAAAAGTTATCTAGAATGATGCGTTTAAGCTTAGAGGAAAGACAGTGTGAAGATTGGAGCTCGTCTGCAAATTCTGGAACCAGAACGGAAATTCAGAGCGTCAGAAAACAATGGCGGAGTGGATCCCATGTGAGAACACTTTCTCACTCAAATTATTTTAAAGTTAAAAATATTTTAGGTTGTAGATGGGACTTAGTAGCCCCCGACACTATTTATTTGTACAAACCATGTTTGTTTGTTTATTTGGATTGAATTGTGGTGTGATTGGCGGTATTATGGTGAAATGGATTGTGTTGTGATTTTGATTGGATTGATTATTGTGTATGGCACGAGCCAGTATCAGGAGAGGGGTAACGCTAGACATTACGCGCCGTTATAATGCCGAAATTTTCTGACATAAATAATTGTTCATGAAAAATATAATTTTTAATGTGTATATGAACTATATAAAACAGTCAAGTGTTAAAATAAACATTTTATCGTTAAAAATATAATTTTTAATGTATATATGAACGACATAAAATTCTCCTGAAACGAAAATAAATATTCATTTACAAATCAGACAATTTATTTATATACACCCATTTAACTGATATTGATTGGGACAATAAATTTTACACATCATCCAACTGCACAAATAATAATCAGATTTTGTGTATTGAAACCCCACATGGGTATTGCGATGATATTTGATGTACACTAATCCCAATTTTGTAGTTGTATGTCAATCGATTGGTTGACAGACTGTTGTAAGCATTAACTATTTATATTAAATGCTTATGCAGTTGTGTAATGCACTATGGATGATGGTTGATTGTGTGTCATTATTGTTGTGTACATGTGATGTATGAAATCCATATAAATAACATTATATGGTAATTGACTATGTCTGATTCCAATTCAGGAATAACGAATATTTTAAAATAACAAATAATTTAAAATAACATATATATTAAAATAATATTCAGTTAAGGATTAAAATGTGAACTTGATGTACGATTTTGGATGGATACGAAAATATGGAAATGTGTGAAGCCGTATTGACAAGATATGCGCTATTTTGACACGAGCAATTTTTGTATCAATTTTATTCATTTTTATAATGAATATCGAAAAGGAAATGATTTCAAAATCTGATATTTTGAAAGTATTATAATGAAAAGGAACATTCAATTTTGATTTAAATTTGAAACGAAAGTGGGAATAGTTTTTAAAATGAATTTATAAAATATGTCTTGATTGAAATATATTATATATATATATATATATATATATATTAATGGCTTGAATAGAACGCGCTGCACTGCGATCGTTTGCAAATTTCGACCATTGACTTCAAATTGACATTATGGGAGATCCGACCGTCGGATTCTCCTAAAACCAGAATCTTGGGTTCATATCGGAAAGAGATTTCAATGAATATAAGAGATCTAAATTTGAACGGTTGGATTTGGAATTATGTCCAAATAAAATTTGAAAAAGTCGCTATAAATGCAGTTCAGTGGCCGTTATTGGAAACCGACTGTACGGGCCTTGATAATTAAAAATATTAATAATTTGTGTAAAATCATATTAAATGATTTGAAAAGGAGTTAGAAGAAAATTTCTAATTTTTTAAATATAAAAATATTTTTTTATCAAAATGAACTAGTCATTAACTAGAAAGATAGTCCAATATTTTTAAATAAATAAATTGGATTTGTAAATGGTTTTAACCTAACCAAAATTTTCCAATGTATGAATTGGAATGGATTTGAATAGAAATTATCTTCGGGAGATTTCAATATTGGATTCTGTGACTCTATGGAAATTATGGAGGAATTTGGAAGATAGATATATATCGTTATTCCCCGTACGATATGTGTTGGTTTCAGAATTTGATATTGAATGGAAGCTGATATAATTTCTATTTAGAGCCTTATATTTAATATCGAATTTGATTTTGGGTTTTTCGTGAATGGTGTCTTCAGTAACATTGTTCTTAAACCCCATGTGAAAAGAATAAATCTTTTAATTAAGATTACTATAGTTTCCAGTTATATTTAGTAATTAGAATAAAGTGGAATGTGAATTGGGTTGATTGTGAACTGTATTTTTGACGACATTCATTCTTTAACCTGATTAACAGTGAAATGTGATTTGAAATATATAAATCTTTTATTAAGATATAATGGAAAATTTCCAAAGTAAAGTTTTACAATTTAAAATATTAAATTGGAATTGAATGGAATTCGATTTGGTAATAATCGAAGTGAGCTTCTGTGGAGGAAGACTGTTAATATATTATATATGGAATTTAGAAGGCTTTGTTGTTATTTCATTTATATTGTTGGTTAGATACGGAAATTTATATGGAGTATATATATTGATTTGTTTTCCATGAAGATTCCATGATTAATGGAATGTGATTTTGGGTTTATCGTGAACTGTGTTTTAAACGACATTGGTTCTTTAACCCAATTAAAGACAGGATTACATGTCTAACATTGTATTAAATATATATCTGTTTGGTGGGGAGAATTTATTCTCTTTCTTAACACCCTTCTCTGAGACGTATGAGCTTAGAGGTTATATATTGGTAGATATCAGTGGTACGGTGTAGATTGTCGATGTGACATGTTTGTGTTTCCAAAGTTAAATGATCATTAAATAATGATTGTTGGAAGATTAAAACTAAGAGAAGTTTTAATGAATCTTTAATTAGATTGAAATGAGAATGTGATAATTTAAATTATTAAATTTGGGAAATGATCGATAATGGAGTACCACTAGTTTTGCTCCAAGCGATAGTTAAATCGTTAAGATTTGAACGTGAAATGGTAACTAAATTTATCGATAACATCATGGAGTTAGATATGGAGTATTACCAGTTTTGCTACATGGGATGAATAGGTTGGGATTGGGATTAATAAGTAAATGATTACTTCGGTAAGGCTCGATAATCCCGACTAGTTGATAAACCTTAATTTGGTTTAGAATTGATATCCAAAGGAAGATTAAAATATAAATTTAAAAGAATTTATATTTGATAAAATTAATGGGAACCTTTCCCAAAGGATATGAATATTTGAATAAAATAATATTTTGAATTGGAATGAGGCATATGATGTGTTTTTATAACACTTGATTGTTGATTATAAAATATGCGAGTTATTCGGAAAGACGGGTTTATCTCATTCTGAATAACAGATACGACGAGTAAATGTCAATGATAAAGACGATGGTTGAAGACTGGAGTTCTTCACATCGCGTGGATGATTATTGATGTCTTGATTGGGCTGTACACCCAAGACAAGGTAATAAGTGGTGATCGCCCAGATGTACTTGGAGAATTTCCACTTCCTTTTCTCTTCGTTATCTTCCTCTTCCTCCTTTTTATATTTTTCTCTTTAATGGCCGCACCCCCTTCCCCGTCGCTGCCTCCCCCACCCCAGCCACCGCCCGCCTCCCCAGCTGTCGCCTCCCCTCTGGTGCCACTCCCTCCTTCTCCCTCTCCTCCTCCTTCTTCTCTCCTTTCCCTCTTCCATTCACAAACCCTATAACCCAAACACCACCGCCTCCACTACCAGCCCCACCACCACCACCCGCACCCTCCCATTGTCCAGTCAGGCCCAGCCGCTGCTACCCACCACCTAGCTCCAGCCGAGGGCTCCCTCCTCCTCCAAAACCCCTCTTTTCACAAATTTCCCATTTTGCAAATAACATCCTATCACTTTTTTGCCAATAACTCGCAAATCGTGCATTTCTAGCTAAAACTTCACAATACCAAAGTCGAAGAGCACGATTTTCTCTTCAATTTGGGTATATGGAAGTCCTATTTTGGATTGCGTAGCTGTTCGGAAAACACGTCCGAAGATCATGGATCTGCTATTGTTTTTCGCTATTTCCAGCGAATTGGTGCAGTTTTGGAAGAAAGTCCACTCGGCAAAAGTTGTCCGAAATGGCGCGTTTAGGCTAGGGATAAAGTTTGGTGAAGATTGGAGGTCGTATGAAGATTCTAGAACAAAAGAGGCAAAATCAGATGACGAAAACGACAAAGGGGAAACCACACGACCAAATTCTACAGTAGAAGTTCCGAGGCAATTGGTATAGCTTGGGTGAGAACTTCTCACTCTAATTTTGTTTACAGTTAAATTTATATTAGGATGCAGACGGTGCTTAGTAGCACCCGACACCTTTGATTGAAACCATGCATGTTTGTTGTGTGTTTTGATGGATTTATTTATTTGAATTTGGTTTAGGATGTGAAATGAATTGAATAGAATTAGTATGTGTATGGTACGAGCCAGTATTAGACGAGGGATAAGGCTAGACCTTATTACGGTCCTAGTATCGCGCCGTTATGTTGCCAAAATTTTCTAAAATATGTTAGAACAATAAGAATATCATTTTTATTGTATAAATGAACTAAATAAGTTATTCATGTGTTGAAATAAATATTTTATCGTTAAAAATATAATTTTTAATGTGTATATGAATGAGAATAAATATTCATTTACAAATCGGATGATTTGTTTATGTACACTCATTTGATTGATATTGATTGGGATGGTGTATTTTACACATCGCCCACAACACAAATAAATTTTGTGTGTGTGTTGATTGAAAACCCACACCGGTATTGGGATGATATTCGACATATACTAGTCCCAATTGTTTAGTTGTATGTCAATCAATTGGTTGACAAACTGTTGTAAGCGTTAATCATTGATAATTAATGCTTATCCAGTTGTGTAGTGCACTCTGGATGATGGTTGATTGTTTATCATTGTTGTTATATACATGTTTTGTATGAAATCCATATAACTAATATTTTATGGTAATTGGCTGTGTCTGATTCCAATTCAGAAGGCACAAATATTTTAAAATAAATAATATTTTAAAATAAATAATATTTCAAAATAACGAATATTTTAAAATAATATTCTATAAAGGATTGAAAGGTGATTTTGATGTCCGATTTGGGATGGACACGAAAATATTTAAATATATGAAGCCGTGCTGATTATATATGCGCCATTTTGATGCGAACGGTATTTATATCGATTTTATTTATTTTTATAATGAATATAGAAAAGGAAATTATTTCAAAATTTGATATTTTGAAAATATTATCATTTAAATAATATAATGATAAGGAGTATTCAATTTTGATTTAAACTCGAAAATGAAGTTTGAATCATTTTAAAACGAATTTATAAACAATTTATAAAATACGTTTTAAATAGAAATCAACGAAGTATATATTATATATATATATATAATATAATGGTCTGAATAGAACGCATCGCGCCGTGGCTGTTCGCGAGTTACGACCATTGACTTCGAAATAATATTACGGGAGATCCGACCGTCGGATTCTCCTAAAATGGAACCGTTGGGTTCATATCGAAAAAAGCTTTCCGACGAATATAAGAGATTTAAAATCTGACGGTTGGATTTGGAATTATGCTCAAATCAAATTTGAAAAAGGTTGCTGTAAGTGCAGTTCGATGAAAGTTTATGGAAATTGACTGAAAGGGCCTTAATAAAATTATTAGAAATATTAATAATTTGTGTAAAATCATAATAAATGATTTGGAAAGAGTTGGGATGAAAATTCCATATTCTAAAAGATAAAAGTATATTTTTATCGAAATGAACTAATTATCAACTAGAATTATAATCTAATTATTTTTAAATAAATAAATTAGATTGAGAATGGGTTTTAATATAACCAGAATTTCCATGAATTGGAGTGGATTTGAATGGAAATCATCTTCGAAATATTTCGATATTGGATTTCATGATTATGCAGATATTGTTACGAAAATTTGGAAGATATATTTATATCATTATTTCCAATACGATATTTGTTGGTTTCAGAATATGATATTGAATATAAGCCGATATAATTTCTATTCAGAGCCTTGTATTTAATATCAAATGGGATTTTGGGTTTGTCGTGAATGATGTCTTTATTAACACTGTTCTTAAACCAGTTGAGAAAAGAATAAATCTTTTAGTTAAGATTTAGAGAAATTTTCCAATTAATTAATATTTAATTGGAACTGAATGGAAGAATTGGATTTTTGGGTTTATCGTGAATGGTGTTTTAAATAACATTTGTTATTTAGCCCAATTAATAGTGAAATGTGATTTGGAATTTATAAATCTTTTTATTAAGATTTAACGGGAATTTTCCAAAGTAAAGTTTTCCAATTTAATATATTAAATTGGAATTGAATGGAATTCGATTTGATAATAATCGAAGTGAGCTTCTGTCGAGGAAGACTGTTAATATATATGGAATTTAAAAGGATTTTCTCATTATTCTATTTATATTATTTGTCAGATACGGAAATTGATATCAATTATATATATTGATCTGTTTTCCGTGAAGATTCCATAATTAATGGAATGCGATTTGGGTTTATCGTGAATTGTATTTTAAATGACATTAGTTCTTTAACCCAGTTAAAGACAGGATTACATTGCTAACATTGTATTTCGAACTGTATAGTTGATCTTTGCTAAATATATATCTGTTTGGTGGCGGAGAACTTATTCTTTTGCTTAACACTCTTCTATAAGACGTACTATCTTAGAGGTTATATATAGGCAGAAATCAGTAGTACGGTGTAGATTGTCGATGTGGCATGTTTGATTTTCCAAAGTTAAATAATCATTAATATTGATTTTTAGGAAGATTAAAACCATGTGGAGTTTTAATGAATCTTTAATTAGATTGAAATGCGAATGTGATAATTTAAATTATTAAATTTGTGAAATGATTGAGAGTGGAGTATCATCAGTCTTGCTCCAAGCGATAGTTAAATCTTTAATTTGATTTGAATGGGAAATGGTAATTAATTTTACCGATAACACCATGGTGTTAGATATGGAGTATTACCATTTTTTCTCCATGGGATGATTAGGTTGGGACTGGGAAATCAAACAAATGATTACTTCGGTAAGGTGCGCTAATCCCTTGGATAAACCTTAATTTGGTTTGAATTGATATCCAAAGGAAGATTAAAGAATAAATTTAAAGAATTTATCTTTGATAAAATTAACGGGAACCTTTCCCAAAGTATAAGAATATTTGAACAAAAGAATATTCTGGATTTGAATGAGGCATATGTTGTATTTTTGTAGCACTTGTTTATTATATACACGAGTTATTCGGAAAGGCCGGGTTTGTACCCATTCTGAATAACTGATTCGATGATAAGTTGACATTGAAGATGGTGGTTGAAGAATGGAGGTCTTCACATCGTTTGGATGATTACTAATGTCTTGATTGGGCTGTACACGTGAGTCAAGGTAATAAGAGGTGATCTTCCAGACATACTTGGAGATTAACCTGATAAGCGAGGACCTCTCCCCTGTATTGGACATATGGGACGAGGAATAAGGTGCCTTCGGTTTCGTTCAGACCCAGAACGAACTAGTAAATGAATGTGTGTCTGACATTGGATTTTATTATGTGTTGATTGATCTCTATTAAATATATATCTATTTGGTGGCGAAGAATTTATTCTCTTGCTTAACACCCTTATTTGAGACGTACGAGCTCAGAGGTTATATATTGATAGACATCAGTTGCATGGTGTGAACTATCAGTGTGGCATGCTGAGATGCAAATGATCAAGGCTTCTGCTAAAAATCAGTGTCTTGTGGTTGATGATCAAAGAACGACCTTAAAGGGCATAGCTTTGTGTATAGCATTAATTCGTGAGCCTCACACCTTGGTATGAGTCAAAAACGGGGTCGAACCGTTGGGAGAACATGACGTTTCTTTCTAGCTATGGGTGGTGTCATGGTATGAAGCCCAGACATTTATATAATTTTACCTATGTGGATGATGGATAGCGAGGCGCCTCGGATATATCGGTTGCTACAGAGCCGATAGATAGGTCCGATATGACCAGAAAACGTGTGTTCAGGAATTGCCAATCCTCAAACGTAAGAGAGGACCGGCCCAACCGATACAAGGGTTGCCCAGAGTGTGTAGTCCTGAGACATTTGCTAGAGTGTCTCGAAGCAGTGAGGAGCCATCCCTGGCCTCGACTCATAGATGGAATTCAAATTCCAATACATGACATTTCGGTTTTAATTATGAACCCATATGGAGACATAGTAGCATGGGATACTATGCCTTCCATGATTGATACATTTATATTTGAAGTTGTTTTGACACTATACACTTATAGTAATATCAAAATGATTTGTTTTAAACGTACCAAGCATGTTTAGCTATTATAAGGTAAAACTCTATCCTCCGGCTTGCGTTGCATTGTGTGAAGGGACCTGAGTCTTATAATAGCTTCATTTTTCCAAAAAGCACGGCGCTGTTTATTTTATGCACTGGTATTCTTGAGAGGAAACCCGTTTCGTGTTATACAGCGTGGTCCCTTGATTTACTTGTAAAGTAAAAGATTAGTAACTGTTTTAGTTCTCATACCAGTCATCTGATTGACCTGGAGTTTATTATTTTAACCTAAACTCTTGGTTCAACTATTTTCCATATGGGCAGCTAGCAGTTTTGGTTTTGCAGATATTATATTCACAGAATCCTGGTTTATAGCTGGAGCTATATTCAAAACGCTCAGTATCCGTGTATTTCTTTCATTTGCATTTTGTATTATTTTCCGCTGCATTGTAATTTGTAAATCTCTGATATTCATTAAGTGTATATTACTTGTACATACTCTGTATGTTCTTGTACTCTGATGTAAATTGTTGTAATAGCAACGAAATGTTCTTCTGTTTGTGTTCTGATTTGTCGTGTTCTCAACACAATCCGGGTTTTCCTGAAAGGGCGAGTTTGGGTCGTTTCAGATATGCTACCCAATATTTTGTACTTTGATGGTGGTTTAGTTACCTTCGAAGATAACTCAAAAGGTTTTATCATTGGCAAAGGTGATGTGTGCAACTGTGGTATTCCAAATTTACCCCTTATTACTAATTTTTCTTTAGTTAAAATTTTAAAACATAATTTACTTATTATTAGTCAATTATGTGACAAAGGCTTTAAAATAACGTTTTCTGAAAACAAATGCAGTATTTTTGACAAAGAACAAAATATTATTTTTGAAGGAAATCGATTTAGAAATATATATGTTTTAAATATGAAAGTAAATAATAATAAAGAGATGTGTTTGATTGCCAATAACAATGATTCTTGGTTACGGCACAAGCGTTTCTGTCATATAAATTTTAAAACTATACAAAAACATTCGAAACATGAGTTAGTAAAAGGTCTACCAAGAATAAATTTTAAGATAAACAATCTATGTGAAGATTGTCAAATAGGAAAATTAACTAAATCTTCTTTCAAATCGAAAAAGGTTATATCAACTTTACCACCGTTAGAACTATTACATATGGACTTGTTTAGTCCTACTCAAGTTCAATCATTAAATCACAATCGTTATGTAATTGTAATAGTTGATTATTTCTCAAGATATACATGGACTATCTTTATGAAAAATAAAAGTGATACCTTTGGACACTTTAAAGATTTCATCAAAACGATTCAAAATTCTAAAGATTTAAAAGTTAAAAACATTTGAAGTGATCGCGGTGGAGAATTCGAGAATAAATCTTATGAAAATTTTTGTAAAAAGAAAGGAATAAATCATAATTTTCATTCCCTAGAACTCCACAAAAAAATGGAGTTGTAGAAAGAAAGAACAGAACTTTACAGGATATGCTAGAACTCTGCTTAATGGAAGGACTTTACCTAAACAATTTTGGGTAGAAGCTATAGCAACTGCTTGTTACGTATTAAATCGAATTTCTATTCATCCTTTAAATAAAAATACTTCTTACGAACTTTTTAATGGATGGAAACCAAACATTTCAAACTTTAAAATTTTTGGTCCTAAATGTTTTATTCTTAATACTAAAGATCAACTTGGAAATTTTGATGCAAAAGCTGATCACTGAATTTTTGTCGGATATTCAGAACGTAGTAAAGGTTATCGTATTTTTAACAAATGTACTACTGTTATAGAATAATCTTTACACGTATCTTTCAATGAAAATTTTGATAAAAATATAAAGAACAAAGATGATGATGAAATAGTTGAAAATACTAGTTTTGAAAATACAGAAAATAATTCCATAGAACATGTTAGATCACCTCCCAGAATTCTGAGAGACCACCCTACACAAAACATTATTGGTGAACTTGACTCACACGTTCGAAAAAGAAGTCAACTAAATCAAATGGGTTATGTAGCATTTCTCTCAACCATTGAACCCAAAAATCCAAAAGAACCCTTTACAGATGACTATTGGATTATAGCTATGCAAGAGGAATTGAATCAATTCGAACGTAATGATGTCTGAGAACTAGTACCTCGACCTAATGATCAATCAGTTATTGGTACAAAATGGGTATATAAAAATAAGGCCGATGAACTTAGAAATATTACAAGAAATAAAGCTAGATTGGTAGCTCAAGGGTATAATCAGGAAGAAGGTACTGATTATGCAGAGACTTTCGCACCCATAGCAAGACTAGAAGCTATACGCATTCTCTTAGCATACGCTAGTTTTCATAATTTTAAAATTTATCAAATGAATGTTAAAAGCGATTTCTTAAATGGTTTTATTGAAGAAAATGTTTATGTAGAACAACCACCATTATTTGTACATGAAAAATACCCAGATTATGTATATAAACTTAAAAAAGCTCTATATGGTTTAAAACATGCACCTTGTACTTGGTATGAAAGAGTTAACGTTATTTAGTAAATTCTGGTTTTCGAATAGGAAAAGCAGATCAAACTTTATTTATTAAAAATACAAATAAGGATATTTTAATTGTACAAATTTATGTAGATGATATAATTTTTGGTTCAACTAATGAAAATTTATGTAAAAAAACTTCTATAATAGTGACAAACGAATTTGAAATGTCTCATATGGGAGAATTATCATATTTTCCAGGATTACAAATTAAACAAATTTCAAATGGTATTTTTGTGATGACCCCAAAACCCCGTACGACGCTGTCAAGGTTAATCTTTGGAATATAACACAAAAACAGATAACAGCAGAACAGAAATAAATAAATACACCAGATAATGTACAAATAATACACTGGACAAACATAAACATCAGAGTTACGCAGTATACAGGATCATACTTAGTACAAATACAATTCAGCTATACATAAAAGTCTACAGCGGAAAACAAACATAATATGTACAATAGGAGTTGAACAACATAAAAAGAGATAAATGATAGAATCCATCTTCAGCTCCAGCTATCCAGAACGAGCCTGCTTAACCTGAAGACAAGGCTGCCCGTGTAGAAATAAGGACACCCGAGTTTGCAAGTGAAACAAACTACGAGTCAGTCATGAGACTGGTATGAGAAATCTACTTAACTCATTATAAATTTTGGCTAATCACAGGACCACACCACTTTCGCGGAACGGGTTTACTCCATTGGATTTCCAGTGCTTTAAAACAAGTAAACCTTTTAAACATCGCAATGCTTTTTGTAAAAATGAAGCCGATATAAGATACAAGTCCCATCACACAATGCAACGCAAACTGGAGGATAGAGTTTTACCTTATATCGACCAAGATATGCTTAATACGTGTAAAGTAAAATCACTTAAAATGTAAACTTCGTCGTTTAATTCTTAATTAGACTCCAACTGTAAAATAGTAAGAGAACGATTCCCTAGGTATTGACCCCGAAGGCCGAAACCAACATCAGACCAATACCCGGGAAACCACCCATCTTTGCTCATTTCCAGTTAGTTTCTAATTTTATATACAATCATAAATATCAATCATAGACGGCATTAATGCCCAATACCACTATGTCGCCATATATAGGTATACAATCAAAACTGCACAGTCACATATTTGGAAATTGGATTTCCGCCATGAACCAAGGCAAAAGATAGTCCTTACCGAATCCGAACGCTCTAGCCCGTGTCTCAGGACCCAGGCTCAGCTGGGCCCTTGGATCGTCAGGGCCGATCCACCGACGTGGATTAAAATGCCTGAACACTGCGTTTCCCTGCCCTTTGGGGTGTCAATGAGCCAACGAATGACTCCATCGGCTTCACATAGTCACCAATATATCCTAGGCGCCTCGCAGCAACAACAACCACACGGGTGAAAATAATATAAATGTCAGCCAGTTTAAGCACTGACACCACCTCTAGCTAGGAGGAAACGCATGCCCTTCCTGAAGTCCTCTCCCGTTTCTGCTTCATACCGGGGTGTGAGGCTCGCGAATTCAAGTTATACACGAAGCTACGCCACACAGGCGGTGCTTTGATCATCAACCACAAGACTTTGCTTTTTAACAGAAGCCTTGATCACTGGATCTTAGCATGCTACACAGGCAATTCACACCATGCAATTGATGGCTATCAATCACAAAGAATGAATTCCAATGTCAGACACACAGTCCATTTACAAGTCCGTTCCGGGTCTGAACGAAACCGGAGGCACTATATACCTCGCATACCCATCGATCTCCACATACATCCACACGATCACCACTCATTATCCATATTTCGGGATGCCTCCCAATCAGGACATCATTTATCATCCAACCGAGGTGAAGGCCTCCGGTCTTCAACCATTGTCTTCATTGTCGACTTCTTATCGTTGATTCAGTGATTCAGAATGGGATTAACCCAGTCTTTCCGAGAAACTCGCGAATATACTTAACAAGAGCTACACAAACACAACATACGCCTTATTCCAATTCATTAGTCACTAACCATAAATTAGTAAGAGAATGATTTCCCAAATATTAACCCTGAAGGCCGAAACCAACATCAGATCAAAACCCAAGAAACCATCCGACTTAGCCAACCTCCAGTTAGTTTATAAATTTCATATTCAACCATCAAGTATTCAATAAACAGGGTAAATTCGGTTTGTTTCCATTCCATATCGTTTATAATATTTTATAACGATTTATCGCTATTTTTATTTGTTTAAAAAAAATAGCCATTTCATTCAAACGACGTTTCGGGCCATAACGCGGCCGTGGCGCTGTTTTTCTTCGTATTTTATTTACACGTATCTGAAAATCTAACCGTTGGATCTTCATAAATTTTATATCATTGGAAAGATCTTTTCACAACGAATCAACGGTTTCAGTTTTGGGAAAATCCGACGATCGGATCTCCTTGTACACTCGTTTGAAGTTTCGATTTCAAAATGCGAACTGCAGTGTTGTTATTCGATTTAATTTAATTATATTTATATATATAAATATAATTGATTCTTGCGCTGCCTTTCTTCAGATTTGAATTAAACATTCCAGACAATCCAACCGTTGGATCTTCACAAAATTGGTGTCATTGGAAAGATATTTCCAAAACGAACCCAACGGTTTCGGTTTCAGGAAAATCCGATGGTCAGATCTCCCGCACTAATCGTTTAAAATCACGGTTTCAAAACACGAACTGCAGCTTCGTTATTCGATATATTTTAATTGTATTTATATATACATATATAAATATAATCGTTTCTTCGATTTCAAAACCATATTCTTTTCATACGTTTGATAAAAATGATATTTTTATCCAACAGACATTTATTTCGACACTTCACTATTTTAAACAATTCATGTATATAATAAAAATGTGATTTTTATTGTAAAACAATTTATTTCAAAACACGACTATTTTATATAGTTCATATAGATGATAAAAATATGATTTTTATTATAAAACAATTTATTTCAAAACATGACTATTTTATATAGTTCATATAGATGATAAAAATATGATTTTTATTATAAAACAATTTATTTCAAAACATGAATGTTTTTCAATACATGAATTTCTATTCAACACATGAATTTAGTTTCAACACTTGAAAATAATTCTAACACATGAATATTATTGAAAATTTCGGTAGCATAACGGCAGGGTAGTTAAAACCAGGGCCGTCCCTAGTACGGCTCCTTCCTACCTTAAAGCCTAGCAGCTTTTTCAATGGGGATTTCATGCATCTAGTTCGCATGCAAGCGGCATGTTTATTTTTTTCTTTTCCACAAACTAATCCTATGTGGTTTAAACCAAACAATTCTCAACCACAAACGGGTATTTTTCAACCACAATCAATCAATTTCAACTACAAATAATTCTAATCAACCATTCGCTATTAACCAATTTTTCACACCAATCACAACCAATAAATATCGTCCATGGTTTGTGGACGAGGGGCGTATATATATATATATATAAGTATTTCACTTCTATTTCAACACATGTATAATTTTTACAACGCATATATAACTTATACGTCGAACGTACAACTTGTACAACGCTTATACATAAGGTGTACAATGCTTATATAAGTCATACATCGACTATATAATTTATACATCGTCGTTTTCCATATCGTTTATAATTCAGAAATCTCACATTGGGTTCCACTCCACCAAAAATAGCAGAAGGCTCAGAAAAATATCCAGTATCTTCTAGAATGTAGAAGACGTCCACACGAGTCCACTATCTCTTGTTTCACTGAATTTCATCAAGAAACGAAAAAGATATGATTTTTATAGTGAAATCAAAAACCGTAGCGCTTTAAAGTGCTATAGAATCAGTTAAATAAAATAAAGGCCGTACCTTTCTATTTTGATTCAAAACTAGGTATGGATTTTCATGCAAATCCGTGTAGCGATGTAACGATCGGCCTTCACCACGCCATAGCACTCCGAGAGGCGCCCCCAAAGCCACCACTAGTGGTCAACACGACGTGGCAGGGGAGGAGGTATGGCGGATCGAACGGTGAAGCTTTGAAGCGACGGATCTCGATGCAGGAGCGACGAGGAGGGGCGACACTTATATGGATTTGAAGAGTGGAGAGAGTTCTTCAAAAAGTTCAACTGTGTCAAGGTGTTATTCTTCGTGGTTTGGTCGGAAAGTGGACGAGAAAGATGGAGCGGTTAATCGTTGTCAAGATCAGAAGGGGTCGGGGAGAGAGAAAGAGAATGGTGAATTTTGATTGGCCCGACCCTTTTATATTTATTTTAAAATCCAAAAATACCCCTTTCTCCTTACGAACTCCAATCCAAACCCAACAACTGTCGTCCCTAGCCAAATACCCCCATTCCGAACACAATGGGATATGTTTCGTAGGCCCATTCAACTGTTTCAGTTAGTTTCTCTTCAAATTAAAATATAAAACATTCAATAATTATTTTGAACGTACATTTCAATTTGTCGGGGCCACATACTGATTCTAAAAATTCCCGAAAATAAATCTAGCTATGTTTTGACGATACTGTCCCAACAAAACTAGTTTCGTCAAATTCTGAGACCGTTTGAAAAATGGCCCTTTTCTTGTAACAACCCAGAAATTCCGAGCCAATTTAAAATTTTTATTTTGTTAATTTTAGCGAATTTGAATTATCTAAAATGAATTATTTTAAATAATAATGATGGGAAATTTATTTTGAATAGAATTCGTACGTATATATTTATATAGCTCGACGTTAGAATATAAATAATTATTTATAATTATAAAAGGAATTGAAAATGGCGCGATAGTTCGATAATTCGATTTCAAAGTTCAAATGAATGTACAAGATTCAAAATAAACCAGATTTTAATGAAGCAAAAATATTAGAATCTAATTGAGAATATCTTTCCAACGAATCTGAAAAATTGAAATTTCATAGCGGGAATCAAAAGTTATGTCAATTGAAAATTCAGAATAGTCACTATGGAATTCTGGGCCTTAAAAATGGAAATTTTTCAAAAGACCTCGGTTTTCGACGAAACCACTTTTATTGGATCCGTGATGTCAAATTATTACTAGATTTCAAAATTCATAATTTTTCGAATCAATATGTGAGCGGGGAAAAGGAAAACGCGTTTGACCAGTTTTAGTTGATTTTAATCGACTGGAAAATGGCCATTTTTCAAACGGTCTCAGAATTTGATGAAATTAGTTTCGATAAGACCGTATCGTCAATACGAAGCTAGAAAATATTTTTCGAGAATTTTTCTAGTTAGTATGTGGCCCCGGTAAATTGAAATGCGCGTTCAAATTCAATATATAGAGTTATATGTTGATTTTAACGAAAACTAGTTGAAACTATCGAATCAACCTACGATACATATCCTATTGTGTTCGGAATGGGGGTAATTTGCCATGGACAACAGTCGGTGGGTTGGATTTGGGGTTTGTATAGAAAAGTTACTTTTTAGAATTAAAAATAGAATTAAATATTTAAATTTATAGAATACCCCCTCTTTCCCTTTTTCCCCGGTTACCCCCCCTCATTTCTCGTTCGATCTAGGAAATAAATAAAAAACCCATGAAGGAGGAACCCGTCGCCCCCAAGCCAGACCACCGCCGCCGCTGCCTCGTCGCCCCCCTCTCAGTCGGTCTTCTTCCGATTGAGGACCATTGCCTCCATAAACCCCAAAGCCCTGCCATCAGTAAATCATCAAGATCAAGCCGCCACGCCCCACGTCAGCACCACCGTGGCCGTCACCACCTCGGGCCGGCCTCCCCCATTGTTTCCGCCGCCCGCTGATTGAAACCCCAACACCAAGCACCCAAAACCACACTACCAGCACCATCGTGGTCCCACCATGCCTACCGCATCCTCCCACCTTCACCGGCAACCACCTACGGCAGTCCTCGGATCACCATTCCGGCCGTGGGCCCCTCCGCGAACAAAAGTGCGATTTTTACGCAAATAAATGTGATTTTTAATTTTAATTTTAATTATTCATGTAATTAAAATGGTGATGTATAGGTAACTAAAGTTGCGATTTTTATTTCATGAAAGTTACGATTTTCAATAAAGTAGAGTTGATATGTTTTTACCTATAAAAAGATTATATTTTTAGTGAGGTAAAGAAATGATTTATATAAATATTAACATAGCATAAAAGAAGGGATTTATATACATATATATAGCGAGTTGTTCAAAATATGATTTTTATTGTATGAACAACTCTATACAAATTGGATTTTTAATATATATACGGCGAAATAAAAGTATGATTTTTATTTATTGAAATAGGGTGATAAAAATATAATTTTTATTATATCACTAACGATATAAAAATAGAACTTTTATCTATGTAGTAGCGGTGTAAAAATATGATTTTTATCCATATAGAGTGATTATAAAAATGTGATTTTTATATATGTAGTGGCTACGGGCAGTGTAATTGATAAAAGGCGAGCACAACGAAGATTTCCTACATATGAAGAGTCGTGGCGTTTGGTTTAGCTAGTCGGTGAGAACTCCTCACCTTTAATTTATTTCTAGTTTGAAATATATACTAGGGAGCAGATGGTGCTTAGTAGCACTCGACACCCGTCGTCCACAGACCATGGATGACTTGTTTCTTTGATTGTTGTGTAGTGAAATTTGATTGTGTGATGTGAAATGAAATAAAATATTTTATAGTTGAAAATAGAATTTTTAACGTGTATTAAAAATGGAATAAATAAATATAAACAAATCGGACGATTTGTTTATATACACACATTTGACTGATATTGATTGGGACGATAAATTTTACACATCGCCCAACTGTACAAATAAAATCTGTGTTTGATTGTTTGAAACCCCACACGGGTATTGGGATGATATATGACATACAATAATCCCAATAATTAGTTGTATGTCGATCGATGGATTGACAAGCTGTTATGAGCATTGAATATTTACATTTGATGCTTATACAGTGTAGAACGCACTTTGGATGATGGTTGATTGTTTATCGTCATTGTTGTATACATGTATTGGATGAAATCCATATAATTCAGATTATATGGTGATTGACTGAGTCTGATTCCACTTCAAAATTATTGAATAATATTCAGGGAATATTGAAATGTGAAGCCGTGTTAAGTAGTTAAACGCCATTTTAACACGAACGGGAATTTTGTAGATTTTATTTGTTTTATAATGAATATTAAAAAGTGATTTCAAAATCGGATATTTTGAAAATGAATTCGAATTAAATTGAAATGAATTCGAATTAAATTGAAATGAATTGAAATTCGAATTAAATTGAAATTATTTGAAATTCGAATTAAATTGAAATAAATTGAAATTCGAATTAAATTGAAATCGAATTGAAATGAAATTAAAACGAATTTATATTGAAAAATTCAATCTTGATTTGAAATTGAAAAGGAAGTTGAAATCGTTTTGAAAACGAATTTAAACGATTTATAAAATACGTTTTGAAAGGAAATCAATGAAATATATATAATATATATATTATATATATAGAATGGCCTAAATAGAATGCGCCACGCCGCGGCAGTTCATGAATTTCGACCGTTGAATTCGAGTGGACATTGCGGGAGATCCGACCGTCGGATTCTCCTAAAACCGGAACCGTTGGGTTCGTATCAAAAAGGGATTTCTAATGAATATTAGAGATTTGAAATCTAATGGTTGGATTTGGAATTATGTCCAAATCAAATTTGGAAAAAGGTCGTTGTAAGTGCAGTTCGATGGCCGTTGACGGAAATCGACTGTACGGGCCTTGATAAAATTATTCAAAATAGAAATAATTTGTGTAAAATCATAAGAAATGATTTGGGAAGAATTGGGATGAAAAACCCCATATTTGAAAAGATAAAAATAGATTTTTATTGAAATGAACTATTTTTGAACTAGAATTATAATTATATTTATTTTTAAATAAATAAATTGAATTTGAAATGGTTTTAAAAGTAACCAGAATTTCCAATAATTGAATTGGAATGGATTTGAATCGAAATTGTCTTTGGAATATTTCGATGTTGGATTTTGTGATTATACAGATATTGTTATGGAAATTTGAAAGATATATTTATATCGTTATTTCCAATACGATATTTGTTGGTCGTAGAATTTGATATTGAATATAAGCCGATATATTTTGTATTCAGAGCCTTGTATTTAATATCAAATGTGATTTGGGTTTGTCGTGAATGGTGTCTTCATTAACACTGTTCTTAAGCCCAGTTGAGAAAAATATTAAATCTTTTTATTTAGATTTAATGAAGTGTACCAATTAAATAATATTTAATTGGAATTGAATTGGTATTGATTTTTGGGTTTATCGTGAACAGTGTTTTAAATAACACTTGTTCTTTAACCTGATAATTAATGGAATGTGATTTTGGGTTGTCGTGGACGGTATCTTTAATAATACTGTCCTTAGATCTAAAGGAATTAAGAAAATTAGAAACTAACTGGAGATTAGTTAAGTTGAATGGTTTCTAGGGTATTGATCTGATGTTGGTTTCGGCCTTCGGGGTTAATACATAGGGAATTGCTCACTTGCTATTTTACGGTTAAAGGCTGATAGAATGGAATGTTATTTTGGGGTTTATCGTGAACCGTGTTTTAAATGACATCGGTTCTTTAACCCAGTTAAAGATTAAAACTAAGTGGAGTTTTAATGAATCTTTAATTAGATTTAAAAGATCGAGAATGGAGTATCCCCAGTTTTGCTCCAGGCGATAGTTAAATCTTTAATTAGATTTGAACCTGAAATGGTAATTGAATTTACCGATAACATCGTGGTGTTAGATATGAAGTATTACCAGTTTTACTTCATGGGACGAATAGGTTGGGATTGGGAGATAAAATAAATGATTACTTCGGTATGGTTCGCTAATCCCAACTAGTTGAATCGGTATTCAAAAGAAGATTAAAGGATAAATTTAAAGATTTTATCTTTGATAAAACTAATGGGAACCTTTCCCTAAGAATGTGAAATTTAGAAACTAACTGTAGGTTGGCTAAGAAGGATGGTTTCCTGGGTATTGATCTGATGTTGGTTTCAGCCTTCGGGGTTAATATTTAGGGAATTGTTCTCTTGCTAATTTACGGTTAGTGACTGATGAATTGGAATGAGGCGTATGTTGTGTTTGTGTAACACTTGTTTATTATATACGCGAGTTACTCAGAATGACCGGGTTTATCATATTCTAAATAACTGATTCGACGTGGTGTCGAGGATGAAGACCGTGGTCGAAGACCGGAAGTCTTCACATCGTTTGGGTGATTACTGATGATCTTGATTGGGCCGTACACCCAAGAGGAGGGAATAAGTTGGTGATCGTTCAGACGTACTTGGAGATCGTTGAATATGCGGGGTACTAGGTGCCTCCGGTTTCGTTCAGACCCAGAACGGACTTGTAAATGGACTGCGTGTCTGACATTGGATTTTATTCTGTGTTGATTGATCTCTATTAAAGATACATCTGTTTGGCGGCGGAGAATTTATTCTCTTGCTTAATGACTTTCTCTGAGACGTACGAGCTCAGAGGTTGTATATCGATGGACATCAGTCGCATGGAGTGAATTGCCTGTGTGGCATGCCTAAGTGGCAGATGATCATGGCTTCTGTTGAAAAGTAAAGTCTTGTGGTTGATGATCAGAGCACGGCCTTTGTGGAATAGCTTTGTGTAACGTTTAATTTAGGAGTTTCACACCCGATATGAACCAAAAACGGGGGACGGATATCAGGGGGGCATGCGTTTCCTTCTAGTTAGAAGGGGCGTCAATGGTTTTACACGCCCTAACGAGTTTGACTTATGTGGTTGTTGCTGTAGCGAGGCGCCTCGGATATATCAGTGAATATGTGAAGCCGATGGAGTCATTTGTTGGCTCATTTACACCCCGTAGGGCGGGGAAACGTAGTGTTCAGGAATTATAATCTGCATCGGTGGACCGACCCTGAGTTCAAGGGATGATGCATTCTGTTCCTGAGGGGCGGACTAGAGGCTCTCGAATTGGTGAGGACGATCCCTCGCCTCGGTTCATATCATAAATGATAACCCAACTTCCAATATGACATTTTGCGGTTTTGATTGTATACCTATATATGGCGACATAGTGGTATGGGACATTCATGCCGCCTATGATTGATATTTATGATTGTATATAAAATCAGAAACTAACTGGAAACGAGCTAAGATGGGTGGTTTCCTAGGTATTGGTCTGATGTTGGTTTCGGCCTTCGGGGTTAATACTTAGGGAATTGTTCTCTTACTAATTTACGGTTGGAGTCTGATTAAGAATTAAAACATGAAATTTAGCGTATCAAGCATTCTTTGGCTATTATAAGGTAAAAACCCTATCCTACGGCTTGCGTTGCATTGTGTGATGGGACCTGGGTCTTATAATAGCTTCATTGTTCTTTATTTAGCATTGCGCTGTTTGTTTTATGCACTGGTGTTCTTGGGAGGAAACCCGTTCCGTGTTATACAGCGTGGTCCCTTGATTTACCTAACTTTAAAATAAAGTTAAATAACTGTTTTAGTTCTCACACTAGTCACATGATCGACAAGGAGTTTATATTTTTAACCTAAACTCTGGGTTCCCTTATTTTGACACGGGCAGCTAGTGGTTTTGGTTTTGCAAATTTATATTCATAGGATCCTGATTTACAGCTGGGACGATACTAGGAAAGCTCTGTATCCGTGTATTACTTCTAGTTGTGTATTTTATTATTTTTCCGCTGCGATGTATTTAAATGTAATTTAAATTTCTGATATTTTCTGTGTAATATTTATTCTTATTCTATATATTCTTGTATTCTGATAGAATTGTTGTAATATACAATGAAATGTTCTTCTGTCTGCGTTCTTTTGTGTGTTGTTCTCAAAGTATCCGCTCTTTCCTTTCCGGGGAAGTTCGGGTCGTTTCACAGTTGGTATCAGAGCTTTGGTTTATAGAGCTCGGAGAACAAGACATGTTAGAACCGAACGAAAGAATTCATTAGAAATTGGATTCGAAATATCCAATAGGAATGACTCGTTAGAGATGGGATCAGTAGTATCCTGGAACGAGTGTGAAGAGTATATTTTTAAATTGAAAACAATTTTTTCTTTGAAAATTTAATTCAATTATTCGTATTTGAATATTTATTTATGTTTATTTGGACTATCCAGTATATAAAGATTTTGCGTATGCGTCTGATCCGCGTGTATTCGAAGTTTTAATATACTGAATAGATATAGAATCACACTCTAGTCGCCCGGACATGGTCCTGATGATGAAGTATACCATCACCACTATTTTATTTCGAGTGACGAAAGTGGGATTTCTATATGATTCCAATTGACTGGTGTGAGAACCAAAATTAGATAGGGCTTTTTGTTGTGATTTGGCATCAAAATGTGATTTTTGATTATATATCAAAGTTATGAATTCGAAATGATAATCAAAAAATTGATTTCTGGTTGTGTTGTTTGATTATTGGTTGATTAGTTAAAATTTGAACCATTTAGCTAAATTGTATCAAATTTTGAACTGACCTGAAAATTGTTTGAATTTGCATGCATATACATGTACTTACATTGAACAGGTCGTAGCAAGGAGGCTAGAGAAGAGAAATAAAATTGTTTGCCCGACAAATAGGTACATGTTATTGTATTTCTTTGGGTTTGGATGATTTTATGAGCCGATTGGCTAGCCGCTTGGCTGTTTCTTTTTCTTTTGGATTGAAGAAGGCCATGGGAGGCTATATGAAATATTTCGAAGTCCCCGGTGCAGGGGAGGTTATGGTGAAATTTTTCGAAAATTTAGGGTGTCAGCCAAATTTTTGAAAAATTTGAAAAGTTCTTAGAAACTTAAAATTTGAAGAACTTAAGCCGTAATGAAAATAATGGAAGTTGAGTTGGTTTGTAAAACAACTTTCATCTTCGTTCCTTTTCGGGGACGAAAAGTTTTAAGTGGGGGAGATTGTAACAACCCGGAAATTCCGAGCCAATTTAAAATTTTTATTTTGGCAATTTTAGCGAATTTTGATTATTTAAAATGAATTATTTTAAATAATAATGATGAGAAATTTATTTTGAATAGAATTCGAATGTATATATTTATATAGCTCGACGTTAGAATATAAATAATTATTTATAATTATAAAAGGAATTGAAAATGGCGCGGTAGTTCGATAATTCGATTTCAAAGTTCAAATGAATGTACATGATTCAAAATAAACCAGATTTTAATGAAACTAAAAATATTATAATCTAATTGAGAATATCTTTCCAACGAATCCGAAAAATAGAAATTTCATAGCGGGAATCAAAAGTTATGTCCAATTGAAAATTCAGAATAGTCGCTATGGAATTCTGGGCCTTAAAAATGGAAATTTTGCAAACGACCTCGGTTTTCGACGAAACCACTTTTGTTGGATCCGTGATGTCAAATTATTGCTAGATTTCAAAATTCGTAATTTTTCGAATCAATATGTGAGTGTGGAAAAGGAAAACGCGTTTGACCAGTTTTAATTGATTTTAGTCGACTGAAAAATGATCATTTTTCAAACGGTCTCAAAATTTGACGAAATTAGTTTTGATAGGACCGTATCGTCAATACGAAGCTAGAAAATATTTTTCGGGAATTTTTCTACTTAGTATGTGGCTCCGGTAAATTGAAATGCGCGTTCAAATTCAATATATAGAGTTATATGTTGATTTAGATGAAAACTGATCGAATCAGCCTACGATGCATATCCCATTATGTTCGGAATGGGGGTAATTATCTATGGACGACAGTCAGTGGGTTGGATTTGGGGTTCGTATGGATAAGTTACTTTTTAGAATTAAAAATAGAATTAGATATTTAAATTTATAGAATACCCCATCTTTCCCTTTTTCCCCGGTCAACCCCCACCTGTCATTTCTCGTTCGATCTAGGAAATAAAAAAAAACCCACGAAGGAGGAACCCGTAGCCCCCAAGCCAAACCACCGCCGCCGCTGCCTCGTCGCCCCCTCTCAGTCGGTCTTCTTCCCCGACCTTCCTCCCATTCCTTGCTCCTCCTCCGATTGAGGACCATTGCCTCCATAACCCCTAAAGCCCCGCCGTCAATAAATCATCAAGACCAAGCCGCCACGCCCCACGTCAGCACTATCGTGGCCGTCACCGCCTCAGGCCGGCCTCCCCCATCGTTTCCGCCGCCCGCTGATTGAAACCCCAACGCCAAACACCCAAAACTGCACTGCCAGCACCATCGTAGTCGCACCATGCCTGCCGCATCCTCCCATCTTCACCGGCAACCACCTACTGCCGTCCTCGGATCACCATTCTGGCCGTAGGCCCCTCCGCGAGCAAAGGTGCGATTTTTACATAAAGAAATGTGAGTTTTAATTTTAATTTTCATTTTAATTATTCATGTAATTAAAATGGTGATGTATAGGTAATCAAAGTTGCGATTTTTATTTCATGAAAGTTACGATTTTCAATAAAGTAGAGTTTGTATGTTTTTATCTATAAAATGATTATATTTTTAGTGAGGTAATGAAATGATTTTTATAAATATTAACATAGTATAAAAGATGGGATTTATATACATATATATAGCGAGTTGTTCAAAATATGATTTTTATTATATGAACAACTCTATACAAATTTGATTTCTAATATATATACGGCGAAATAAAAAGGTGACCTTTATCTCTATGGATTGGAAATAAACGGATTATTTTTATTTATTGAAATAGCGTGATAAAATATAATTTTTATTATATCACTAACGATATAAAAATAGATTTTTTATCTATGTAGTAACGTTGTAAATATATGATTTTTATCCATATAGAGTGATTATAAAAATGTGATTTTTATACATGTAGTGGCTACGGGGAATGTAACTGACAAAAGGTGAGCACGACGAAGATTTCCTACATATGAAGAGTCGTGGCGTTTGGTTTAGCTAGTCGGTGAGAACTCCTCACCTTTAATTTATTTCTAGTTTGAAATATATACTAGGATGCAGACGGTGCTTAGTAGCACCCGACACCCGTCGTCCACAGACCATGAATGACTTGTTTGTTTGATTGTTGTGTAGTGAAATTTGATTGTGTGATGTGAAATGAAATGGAATATTTTATAGTTGAAAATAGAATTTTTAACATGTATTAAAAATGAAATAAATAAATATAAACAAATCGGACGATTTGTTTATATACACACATTTGACTGATATTGATTGGGATGATAAATTTTACACATTGCATGCTGCACAAATAAAATCTGTGTTTAATTGTTTGAAACCCCACATGGGTATTGGGATGATATATGACGTACACTAATCCCAATAATTAGTTGTATGTCGATCGATGGATTGACAAGCTGTTATGAGCGTTGAATATTTATATTTGATGCTTATACAGTGTACAACGCACTTTAGACGATGGTTGATTGTTTATCGTCATTGTTGTATACATGTATTGGATGAAATCCATATAATTCAAATTATATAGTAATTGACTGAATCTGATTCCACTTCAAAATTATCGAATAATATTCAGGGAATATTGAAATGTGAAGCCGCGTTAAGTAGTTAAACGCCATTTTAACACGAACGGGAATTTTTTCGATTTTATTTGTTTTATAATGAATATTGAAAAGTGATTCAAAATCAAATATTTTGAAAATGAATTCGAACTAAATTGAAATGAACTGAAATTCAAATTAAATTGAAATGAATTGAAATTTGAATTAAATTGAAATGAATTGAAATTCGAATTAAATTGAAATTGAATTGAAATAGATTTGAAATGAAATTAAAACGAATTTGTATTGAAAAATTCAGTCTTGATTTGAATTTGAAAAGGAAGTTGAAATCGTTTTGAAAACAAATTTAAACGATTTATATAATATGTTTTGAAAGGAAACCGGCGAAATATATATAATATATATTATATATATAGAATGGCCTGAATAGAACGCGCCGCACCGCGGCAGTTCGTGAATTTCGACCATTGACTTCGAGTGGACATTGCGGAAGATCCGACCGTCGGATTCTCCTAAAACCGGAACCGTTGGGTTCTTATCGAAAAGGGTTTCTAATGAATATTAGAGATTTGAAATCTAATGGATGGATTTGGAATTATGTCCAAATCAAATTTGGAAAAGGTCGCTGTAAGTGCAGTTCAATGGCCGTTGATGGAAATCTACTGTACGGGCCTTGATAAAATTATTCAAAATAGAAATAATTTGTGTAAAATCATAAGAAATGATTTGGGAAGAATTGGGAGGAAAAACTCCATATTTGAAAAGATAAAAATAGATTTTTATTGAAATGAACTAGTTTTGAAATAGAATTATAATTCTATTTATTTTTAAATAAATAAATTGAATTTGAAATGGTTTTAAAAGTAACCAGAATTTACATAATTGAATTGGAATGGATTTGGATCGAAATTGTCTTTGGAATATTTCGGTGTTGGATTTCGTGATTATACAGATATTGTTATGGAAATTTGAAAGATATGTTTATATCGTTATTTCCAATATGATATTTGTTGGTCGTAGAATTTGATATTGAATATGAGCCGATATATTTTCTATTCAGAGCCTTGTATTAAATATCAAATGTGATTTGGGTTTGTCGTGAATGGTGTCTTCATTAACACTGTTCTTAAGCCCAGTTGAGAAAAAGTTTAATCTTTTTATTTAGATTTAATGAAGTGTAACAATTAAATAATATTTAATTGGAATTGAATTGTTATTGATTTTTGGGTTTATCGTGAACAGTGTTTTAAATAACATTTATTCTTTAACCCGATAATTAATGGAATGTGATTTTGGGTTGTCGTGGACGGTATCTTTAATAATTCCATCCTTAGATCCAAAGGAATCAAGAAAATCAGAAACTAACTGGAGATTAGTTAAGTTGAATGGTTTCTTGGGTATTGATCTGATGTTGGTTTCGGCCTTCGGGGTTAATACTTAGGGAATTGCTCACTTGCTATTTTACGGTAAAAGACTGATAGAATGGAATGTGATTTTGGGGTTTATCGTGAACCGTGTTTTAAATGACATCGGTTCTTTAACCCAGTTAAAGATTAAAACTAAGTGGAGTTTTAATGAATCTTTAATTAGATTGAAAAGATCGAGAATGGAGTATCCCCAGTTTTGCTCCAGGCGATAGTTAAATATTTAATTAGATTTGAACGTGAAATGGTATTTGAATTTACCGATAACACTGTGGTGTTAGATATGAAGTATTACCAGTTTTACTTCATGGGATGAATAGGTTGGGATTAGGAAATAAAATAAATGATTACTTCGATGTGGTTCGCTAATCCCGACTAGTTGAATCGATATTCAAAAGAAGATTAAAGGACAAATTTAAAGAATTTATCTTTGATAAAATTAATGGGAACCTTTTCCAAAGAATGTGAAATTTAGAAACTAACTATAGGTTAGCTAAGAAGGATGGTTTCCTGGGTATTGATCTGATGTTGGTTTCGGCCTTCGGGGTTAATATTTGGGGAATTGTTCTCTTGCTAATTTACGGTTAGTGACTGATGAATTAGAATGAGGCGTATGTTGTGTTTGTGTAACACTTGTTTATTATATGCGCGAGTTACTCAGAATGACCATGTTTATCCCATTCTGAATAACTGATTCGACGTGGTGTCGAGGATGAAGACGGTGGTCGAAGACCGGAAGCCTTCACGTAGTTTGGGTGATTACTGATGATCTTGATTGGGCCGTACACCCAAGAGGAGGGAATCAGTTGGTGACCGTCCAGACGTACTTGGAGATCGATGGATTTGCGGGGTACTAGGTGCCTCCGGTTTCGTTCAGATCCAGAACGGACTTGTAAGTCGACTGTGTGTCTGACATTGGATTTTATTCTGTGTTGATTGATCTCTATTAAATATACATCTGTTTGGTGGCGGAGAATTTGTTCTCTTGCTTAACGCCCTTCTCTGAGAAGTACGAGCTCAGAGGTTGTATATCGATGGACATCAGTCGCATGGAGTGATTTGCCTGTGTGGCATGACTAAGTGGTAGATGATCAAGGCTTCTGTTGAAAAGCAAAGCCTTGTGGTTGATGATCAAAGCACGGCCTTTGTTGCATAGCTTTGTGTAACGTTTAATTCGCGAGTTTCACACCCGGTATGAACCAAAAACGGGAGATGGATATCAGGGTGCATGCATTTCCTTCTAGTTAGAAGTGGCGTCAGTGGTTTTACACGTCCTGACGAGTTTGACTTATGTGGTTGTTGCTGTTGCGAGGCGCCTCGGATATATCAGTGACTATGTGAAGCCGATGGAGTCATTTGTGGGCTCGTTTACGCCCCATAGGGCGGGGAAATGCAGTGTTCAGGAATTATAATCTACATCGGTGGACCGACCCGGAGTCCAAGGGACGATGCGTTCTATTCCTTAGGGGCGGACTAGAGGCTCTCGAATCGGTGAGGACGAACCCTAGCCTCGGTTCATATCATAAATGATAATCCGACTTCCAGTACGATAATTTGTGGTTTTGATGGTATACCTATGTATGGCGACATAGTGGTATGGGACATTCATGCCGCCTATGATTGATATTTATTATTGTATATAAAATCAGAACTAACTGGAAACGAGCTAAGATGGGTGGTTTCCAAGGTATTGGTCTGATGTTGGTTTCGGCCTTCGGGGTTAATACTTAGGGAATCGTTCTCTTACTAATTTACGGTTGGAGTCTGATTAAGATTTAAAACATGAAATTTAGCGTATCAAGCATTCTATGGCTATTATAAGGTAAAAATCCTATCCTCCGGCTTGCGTTGTATTGTGTGATGGGACCTGGGCCTTATAATAGCTTCATTGTTCTTTATTTAGCATTGGGCTGTTTGTTTTATGCATGGTGTTCTTGGGAGGAAACCCATTTTGTGTTATACGGCGTGGTCCCTTGATTTACCTAACTTTAAATTAAAGATAAACAACTGTTTTAGTTCTCACACCAGTCACATGACTGACCTGGAGTTTATTGTTTTAACCTAAACTTTGTGTGCCCTTATTTTGAAACGAGCAGCTAGTAGTTTTGGCTTTGCAGATTTATATTCACAGGATCCTGATTTACAGCTGGGACAATACTCGGAAAGCTCTATATCCGTGTATTACTTCTAGTTGTGTATTGTATTATTTTTCCGCTGCGATGTATTTAAATGTAATTTAAAACTCTGATATTTTCTGTGTAATATTTATTCTTACTCTGTATATTCTTGTATTCTGATGGAATTGTTGAAATATACAATGAAATGTTCTTCTGTCTGCGTTCTTTTGTGTGTTGTTCTCAAAGTATCCGCTCTTTCCTTACCGGGGAAGTTCGGGTCGTTTCATTTCTGGTCGATCCAATTTAATAGAAATCGACCAAACACATTTTCCTTTGCCACGCTCACATACTAGCTTCAAAAATTATGAAATTTGAAACCTAGCAATAATTTGACACCCCGGATCCAACAAAAGTGGTTTCGTCAAATTCTGAGGTCGTTTGCAAAATGGCCATTTTCACGGGCTATATAAACTTTATAGCGACCTTTCTGAAAATTCATTTGGCCATAACTTTCGCTTCCGCTATGAAACTTCGATTTTTCAGATTCGTTAGAAAGATATTCACAAACAGATTTAAATATTTCTGGTTTCACTAAAATCCGTTTTATTTTGCACCCGGTACAGTCATTCAAAGTTTGAATTCTATTTTTGAAACTGCCGCGCCATTTCAGGCCTTGTTTATAATTAAAATTAATTATATTTATTTTCAAGCATCGATTCACACTTACTTTTCGTCGTTATTATTTAAAATATTTATTTTAAATACTTAAAATCCACTAAAATAGCCAATTTAAAATTTTTAAATTGGTTTAGATTTTTTGGGTTGTTACAATCTCCCCCTCTTAAAACTTTTCGTCCCCGAAAAGGAACAAAGTCGAAATTGGTTTGATTAATCAACTCTACTTTCAATCTGGCTTCCATTCTTCAACTTTTCAGTTTCTAAGAATTTTCAAATTTTTCAAAAATTAGGCTAACACCCTAAATTTTCGAAAAATTTCGCCATAACCTCCTTTGTGCGGGGAGGGGTTTGGAAATTTATTGGGCCGTATAGTTACCCAATAAATCCTAATAAGCATGCACATATTTATAGTGATATATTCCGGTGTCCACAGGGTAGTGTGTATAGATCATAACTCCAGATAATAAATTCTCGTCACCCTATAAATGGTTTTTGTGCCTTAATGACCAGAGAGACATGTTTATTGTCATCTCCAGACCCATGTGGTTTTTTTATTAATCTGGCAATTTACCATTACATTTTATATGGTCCATATCAATCATCAGTTCAACCTGTAAAATATAGTCATCGCCATACAAGCTTCTCGCTCGTATGGTTAATCTTCAACCTCGTCACACAAGCTCCAAATGCTTATGTGGTATATGATAATGTATGCCTATCTTCGAGAAGTATGCCATGTGGTGTAGTTCAAAATTAATTGTTACTATCCTATGGCAACGTTTATTATTACACACAGAATAACCAACACTCTGCATCCAATGGCATTCACAGGAGTTGATATAATAATAAAATTGCGCATCCAACTCATTAAGATTTACCTATTTGTTGGGCACGCAAATAAATTCTTTACTAAACAACTAATACATTTACCTATTCAAATATATATAATGCACATGTATATATTTCTATCTATTTTTAACTCAGTTCAATGTGTGATTTAATCAAATAAATTCTACCATTCATTCTCTTATTGATTAAATTACATATCGTTCTAATAATTTAATTAACCATATCCACTATCAGACAACACAAACAACAAGCAATTTGTTTTTTAACTTTTCAAAATCATACAAATTAATTCATACACTCTTTTGAAAACATTCAGACTATATAATTAAAAAGTTTACATCCATGAAAAGAAAATAACAACAACAAAGTAGAGAACAAATGGTAATGCAAAGTATGGGAAATGTACCTTGCACTGGAGTCAATCAGAGATATCCACCCTGCACTTAGGATAGGCTTTCTTAAAGCTTTCCTCTGTTTCCCATGTACAATCTCGCGGGTCTCCACTCCATTGCACTTTGACTAAGTGAACCTTCTTGTTCCTCTGCTCTTTGGTTTCTTTGCCGACAATCTTTAGCGGATATCTTCTCACAGCCAATTTTGGAGTAATTTCAATATCCCGTTGCGCTGCTTCTTCCACGATCAAGTCTAGATCATGAACGTGCTTTCGAAGTTGAGATATGTGAAATACATCATGCACTCCAGGCAACCAATCCGGTAATTGAATTCTATAAGCGAGAGTCCCAATCCGTTCAAGAATAGGGAATGGTCCAATAAATCTGGGCACCAACCTCCCAGTTTTGCCAGATCGAATCACTCCCCTCATCGGAGAAACCCTTAGATACACATAATCGCCAACAGAAAAAGCCAAATCTCTTCTTCTCGAATCAGCATAGCTCTTCTGTCGGCTTTGAGCGGCGAGTAATCGTTTCTTAACGAAATCGACTTTGTCGGTAGCTTCACGGATCATATAAAGTCCCAATACAAGTTTATTACCAGGTTCGACCCAACAAGCAGGAGATCGGCACGGTCTACCATACAATGCTTCGAATGGTGACATTGTTAGGCTTGCGTGGTAGCTGTTGTTGTACGAGAACTCAGCCAAATGTAAATGGTCTTCCCATGATCCAACAAAATCAAGAACACAAGCCCGCAATAAATCATCTAGTATACGATTCACCCTCTCAGTCTGACCATCTGTCTGAGGATGATAGGCAGTGCTTAGATTCAGCTTTGTTCCCAGTTCTACTTGAAATGCCTCACATAATTTGCTAGTAAATATTGGATCTCTATCACTAACTATACTGATCGACACTCCATGTAGCCTTACAATTTCCTTGAAATATATCTGCGCCATACTCTGAGCAGTTCTGTTCGATATGACAGGTATGAAATGGGCGGTCTTCGTGAAGCGATCTACGATCACCCAAATACTGTCATTTCCTTTCCTAGTTCTGGGCAAACCATCTATGAAGTCCATGGAAATGTGTTCCCACTTCCAACCTGGAACGTCCAGTGGTTGCAATAATCCAGCAAGTTTCTGTTGGTCGCTTTTGACTAGTTGGCAAGTAGAGCACCTGCTAACATGTATTGAAATGTCCCTTTTCATAGCCTTCCACCAGAATGTTCGATTGAAATCGTTATACATTTTGGTCACACCTAGATGGATACTCAGCTTGGACTTGTGACACTCGTCTAACACTTCCCTTTTTAACTCGGGGATGTCAGGAACACAAATCCTTCCTTTCAATCTCAGGGTCCCATCATTATCTATTTGTAAACACGAGGGTTCGCCTTTATGAATCTTTTTGATCATATCCTTAATAAAATTATCATCCTTCTGAAGAACAAATATTTTGTCAATCAAGGAAGTCGTAATAATAAAGCTGGCGATTATTGCATTCTTTCGGCTTAGCGCATCGGCCACAACATTGGCTTTCCCTGGAGTGTACAGAATCTCAAAATCGTATGCTGCAAGAAACTCTAGCCAACGTTGTTGCCTCAGATTCAAGTCTTTCTGGGTGAACAGATACTTTAGCGACTGGTGATCTGTAAACAGTTCTAATTTCTCACTCAAAAGATAGTGCCTCCAAATTTTCAAAGCGAATACGATAGCCAGCAACTCAAGATCATGAGTAACGTAATTCTTTTCATGTAGCTTCAGTTGACGGCTAGCATAAGCTACCACTTGACCTCTTTGCATTAATATTGCACCAAGGCCTTCTCTAGAGGCATCTGTCTAGACTTTCAAGTCCTGATTGCCGTCGATTATCGTTAACATTGGATTCGTTGTTAATCTTAACTTTAGCTTCTCAAAATCCTACTCACATTCTGGAGTCCACTTGAATTTTGAGGGCTTCTTTCTAAGCTTTGTTAAGTGACTAGATATCTTCGAAAAATCTTTAATGAACTTCTGGTAATAACTAGCCAATCCAAGAAAACTTCGGACTTCTGTGGGAGTACTAGGCTGTTTCAAATTTTGAATAGCGGTGATTTTACTTGGATCCACAGCAATTCCCTCTTTTGATATGACGTGGCCAAGAAACTTTACTTCATCTTGCTAGAATATACATTTGGAAAGTTTAGCTTTCAATACATTCCTTCCCGGAATTTCTAGAACTTGCTCAATTTTTTTTTCATGTTCGGCCTTTGACTTAGAGAAGATTAGAATATAGTCAATATAAACCAGAACAAACTTATTCAAGACTCCCCTGAACACTCGATTCATCAAATCGACAAAATAAGATGGAGCGTTACGTAAGCCGAATGGCACTACTAACCACTCATAGAATAAGTATGGACCTCTGAATGCTGTCATAGGAACACACTCTTCGGCAATACGAAGCTGATGGAAACCTGTAGCTAAGTCCATCCTTGAAAATACTTGTGCTCCATTCAGACAATCCAATAAATCATCGATTCGCGGCAATGGATATTTATTCTTTATTGTCTGCTTATTCAAGTCACGATAATCCACACATAGCCACAGAGTACCGTCCGACTTTGGGATAAACACCACTGCTACTCCCCAATCAGAGAAACTAGGCCTGATCAGACCCTTCCATACAAGCTGTCTTGTTTGATTGTCTAATTCCTCTTTCTCTTTCAAGGTCATTCTTCAAATAGCGTGAACTATAGACCTTGCATTCGGGATTAAAGAAATTTTAAAATCAATTTATCTCTGCGGAGGTAAGCTAACAACTTCTTCGAACACGTCCGCATAATTCTTAACGACAGGAATATCTTTTATGAGGTCTGGAATATTCTCTGTGACTACAGGGATATTTTCTATTTGAGCAAGAGAAACATCAAGAGCTGACCAAAAGTCTTTTCTATTTGAATTCGAATCTTCACAAGGTAGGTTATATAATTCCCTGATTTAATCTTTGCCCTAACAACTCTCTCGGCGCATCTACCTCTGCCTCATATTTGGTTAACCAATCCAATCCCAAAATAAGATCGAATTCAGTAAAATTTATGACGATAGAGATGGTATGGAACTTATAACAGGAAAAAGAGACAGGCACCGCACAAATCCAGCTAATATCGAGAGAACCCCCAACCGGATTATGGACAGTGATGGGTTCTTTGAGCTTTTTCAATTTCAAATCCAACTTCTTAATTGCATTCTTTGTAATAAAGCTTCGTGACGTGCCTGCATCAAACAGTACTTTAACTGGAATGTTTTTGACATTAAGCGTGCCTTCTAAAACATCAGGCCTTCCCTGACTAGCTGAGGGCTCAGAAGTTTCTGCTACTTCATTTATATGCACTGCTTCAGAGTTCTTTGAGAGATGACAATTTTTCGCAATATGACCAGCCTGATGGCACTTATGGCATACTCTGCCCTCATGAACCTTATTAACGGGCTTAAATCCACTCTTGATTCGTTTCTTTAAGGGTTCACAATTTATCGACAAATGCCCTTTCTGATGGAAGTCATTGCATATGGCAGTTGCTTCTGGTTCTTTCCTAGACCGGGCCCTTTTCCGATTGACTTTGGGCTTCTTACTGATCTCTGACATCGTACTGGCCTCGGGACTATCAGTTTCATACTCCTTGTTACTAGAACTGACTTCCTCTTCGAAGCGCAACATACCTTTCTTGTCGAGATCCTCATACTGGTAAGCCATGTATATCATTTCAGAAAAAGGAAGCTTCACATGCCCCATTACACTATTCTGGTATTTTCTTTGTAGGACATGAATAAACCTCAGATTCTTTCTCTTTGGATCTTGAATTAGATGTTGGGAAAAATGAGAAAGTTCATTGAATTTCTTATGATATTCTGGAATCGTCATATCTCCTTGTATCAGATAAGAGACTTCATCACATAACTGCTCAGTTGCTTCGGGAGGAGTAAATCTTTCCAGGAAAATCACCTTGAATCTATCCCAGGTGATATCACCTTCTGGATTATCCTTAATAATCGAATCCCACCATAACAAGGCTTCGTCTTTGAGTGCCCAAGATGCCAGTAATCTTTTCTGGTCATCTCTTAGCTTTAAACCCTCAAAGATTTTCTTAGCAGAATGAATCCAAGCTTGTGTTTTCATAATAGATTCTTCGCCCAAGAATGGTATTCCAGCCAGATTTCTATATTTCATAAATAGAGCTTCTCTATCCGGGCCAGTATTACTTCTTCTGTTTCTGGCACTCATTTTCTAGTACGTCTGCAAATGGCAGATAAAGTGTCAGGTCAACAGAAAGGATATTTCAAACATAGAGACATATACTTTATGTAACGTCTCGCATTTTTGTCGGTTGGTATTTGAATATTTAAATCAGTTTAAATATTGAATTCAGAATATAAATGGATTTATATATTAATTAAAACGAAGTTGAACGTGTATAAATATATATTAATTATAATCGAGCTCAGAACGACCCTGCAGTTCGTAATTTAACGTTCTGAACTTCAACTGAGTATACCGGACTCGTTTTGAATCGGATTGCTTCGAAACGAGAAACGTTGGAATCTGTTGAACTGTATCTTTCTAACAGAAGTGAAAAATCAGGATTTCGTCGTATATACTGCAAGATATGTCCAAATCAAATATTCAGAAAGTCGCTATGAAATCATATATCGACCGTAACAGTTATTTGAATATAACTTGATATCGGTTGCAAATCGGGACAAGGTTCTTTTGAGGCGCAGCGATAATTTAGTTTTTAGAATTTTCCTGTAATTTTTAATAAATTAAATATGCAAATTTTTATTTGGAGTATTGTGTACCCCATATCGGTATTTCGGGATTTCACAGAATGAGTCAATCTACCGGTTTTATTATATTTTTGGGATCGAGGGGCGTTGCTGGTCACAACGATATTTTTATCTCTGTCCATAGCCTTTCATAGATGACCGGAATTTATGCAACGGATACCGTACAAACCTAACCATAATAATACAAAACATAAAATCAGACACTTTAATAATCTGGCAAACCCATTCCCTAAGGTGAAGCCTATGCAGGAAAAATCATTCCCTCGCTCATGAAATTGCGCCATGAATTCTGCAAAACAAAGACTACCCTAAATACTATGAAACAACAAACCATACCTTATGCTACCCTATTTTTCTCCCATACGCTCATTAAAATCCTTCCATACTCTTATGAACCCCATACCCATTCAAATCAATTTAATGAAGCATGGTCTGCACGTAAGGTCTGTTATTAGGTAGCCTTAACCTACACAAAAAGATATGAAATTATATGTAGCGCCTCTCCTTTATAAAACCATTCTATCTGTCCAAATCTTCAAAGACATCAGCAAAACTAGTTTCTTCCTTCTTAACTCAACCAGCGTACGAAAACAAAAGCTGTTTGATTCTTTGATCTTGTTTAAATTTGCTCCTCATTTTGGTACTTTCAGTCATGGTGCGATGATCATTATTGGTATACCAAAATGTTTCAGCGAAACCAAATCAATGGTGAGGGGAGCAGCGTCATTTTCGAGCAGTTAGATACTTGTGCGAATAAGAGGTCAAAGTCTTGATAGTTTATTTTAAACTAGACAACTGCTGAAGTGCTAGTATACTAGGATCAATGGTGAAACGTGAGAATGAAAAGGGAGCAAGTACGGTTGCGTTAACAGAAGCTTGAAGGCGTTTGGGCCGGTGCGTGAAAATATGGGGAGGTAGGATGATCGAAGGGGTTTTGCACGTTAAGTTCTGTGTGCATGAAAAGAGTGGTTTGCGGTTCATTTGAGGAAGGGACAGTACAAAAGGGCATTGTGTTCCAGCATAATATCGATTAGAAAAAGGAAAGGAAAGAGAGAACTGGAGCAGGCCAAATGGAAGTAAAGACATGCACAGTTGCGAGGCAGAAGGATGGAGAAAGACGTGGAGCTTGAAGTCTTGAAATGGGAACGTGCCCGGGTGGCTTGTTTCAAAGAGCTTCAGAGAATCGGTTTTGTGGAAGAAAGATTCCTGTACAAACGAAAATTTGATTGTGGGTGGGCCGCCAAGATGATAGCGATGAGCCCAAGACTTTATATATATATATATATATATATATATATAAAGTTATTAAAAAAATAAAAAGAATAAAATAAAAACAAATGGAATCAAATGAAGCTGCTTACCGTTTGGGATACATTAGGACATGGAGTCATGAATACTGGTGAGTTTCAAGTTACATTGTTCGTTTACAAAAGGAGCACCATGTTTTGTTTTGGAAGACAACATGGGGGGGGGGGGGTTACGTGCTATTGTGTGTGGATAGTTGGTATACTGTAGGGGTGTGGTGCATGCTGTTTTGAGCGATTAGACTGGACATTGAAGGCGACAAGCATGAAAACGGTGGAGAAATATATATGTGGGAATTTCGGGTAGTTTACAAAGCGTTGGATGGTGAAATAATGGGCAAGTGGCACTGGGAAGTTGTCAGAAGGTGGCGTGTTAGAACGAGGAAGAATATAGCGGAAGTATTTGTCGAGGAGGAAAGCTAATGTAGAAGAATAAATGCGGTGCAGTCAGTATTTGTGATGGGCCTATTTTTAAATAGTGAAGCCCAAAATAAATAAATAAATAAATAAATAAATAAAGAAGAGGAGAAGTTTGTTACTTTCAGTTTGGGTTCTTTGCAAGGAAATGGGAAAGTATGAGTTGACTGAAATGGGAGTGACGACGCTAAGAAAGGGGATTGGCGAACAGAAGGCGATCAGATCTGTTGGAATCATAACGATCAAACCGACGCAAATCGTTGTTTAACGGTTAACGCGCAAAGGTGAGTAAAATCACTAACTCTGATCTATTTTAAAATATTGCAATTATATTTTAATGTTGTTTGAATGCTGTGTGATGGTTGATTAGGTTGATTACAATTAATTTGGTTGAATATTATATACCGTTATATATATGTACACATCATCAGTTGGACATTGATTCCACCGATTAGAATACCCCTAGTATAGAGTTAGTGTGAATTGTGTTGACTGACATCTGTGGATGCGGAAACCGGTTGGAGGAATCCGACCGGATTCCTTGATAATTAGATGTACTGTTTGTTTTGTGTGAACCCGAATTATATTTAAAACCCCATGTGAATATTGATGTTGAACGGAAAATTCAACATCTGTTTCGATAAATCAATAAACGATATCAATTTAGAAAGTGATAACAGTCGACCGTAAAACCATCGTTTTGTTAAGGAGTTGATTGGCCGTCAGGCAAATCAATGAGGTTAATTATAAAAAGTTTATTTTTATAATTAAAAAGAAGATTTAAATTTATAATAGAAGTTCTATTGTAAACCAGTATTTTAGAGTTCGTTTTTATAAAATAAATAAAAACGATTGGTTGATATTTAAATAAGTTTATAAAGCAGAAATTATCCGACGATTAAATATTTGGATAATTATATTTAAGATAAACAATTTTAGAAATATTATTAGATTTATTTTATTTATCTAATGAGAAGTAATTAAGATCAGTTAACGAATTTACTGATGAAATGAAGTTGATTTAATCAACTGTTATTGGGAAAATGATTATTAGATTAATTGGCCTTTAATTAATCTAATGAAAACAGTTTAGAAATAAATGAGATTTAATTACCTTTTAATTTAAGAAGTTATCAATAGAACTGTGGAATGGAGAAAGCGAAGAGTAAATGTTTAATATAAATAATCAAACACCAGAGATTTCAAAGTAACGATATGGTGTTATAAAACCATAGTTAAAATAAACATGAAAATACGATCGGATAGATATTATAAGTAATAAGGAATTTGAATACAGACTTGTATCGGTTCTAAGGTAAGAACGTTGTCGATCAAGGTCTGAGAGGTAAATAAAATACCCCAACTTGAACGGCTTCGCTATTTCCGAGGAACGATATCAGTTTGTAACGGAAAGAGATGTCAAGATTTTTGTAACAGAAAGAGATGTCAAGATTTTTGTAACAGAAAGAGATGTCAAGATTTTTGTAACAGAAAGAGATGTCAAGATTTTTGTGACGGAAATAGATGTCAAGATTAGTATAAAAGGAATATGGCAGCGTATGCAAGTCTTAGAACTATTGCAATAAAATAACGCTGTTGATAAGATAAGTGTGACTGTTATGTCAAGATTAGTTATAACAAAGAATATTACAGCGTATGACAAGTTGAACTATAGCAATAAAATAACGCTGTTGATAAGGTAAGTGTGACTGTAATTAGTTATAAGGAGAATATTACAGCGTATGACAAGTTTAGAACTATAGCGACAAATTAACTGTTGTTGATTTGACTTAAGCATGACTTTTATATATAGCAGCACTTCCTAGGAAATGTAACAGTTTGGTTTGAAATCCAATTATTCTAGAGTAATAAGTAATGACGTTTGTTCAAAGAAATATAAGAAAGAGTTTAGAAAAAGAATTGGGGAATCGTATTAGAAACGGATGACAGAATTTCGATGTTCGAAATGTGATTAGAATTAAACCATTAGGATTTGTAACTAGAATTCGACGATGTCGAATGTATTAAAAGTAAACTATTTTTAGGGATTATAATCTGATATAATAATTAACATTTAGTTGTAAACAAATAAATGTTAAAGAGGATAGGAGTCAGTACTTAGTTTAAACTTGATATCGATTTGATAAGAAGTTGACTTAGAAACAGAGTTTACAAAGTGGAATAGGAATATATAAAGCATGAAAGAGATTTCGATAAACGGGATCATGGTATTGATTTATTTGATAAAGATGTTCAGATTTCTATAATAGAAATGATATTCACATTTCAAAGTGAAAAATGTTTTAAAAGTGAACGTTGGGCCGATTAAAAGGTTAAAATGAAATTGGAAGTATTTTCCAATGTAAATAGGGTAGATTACCCAAGTGTAGAAAATAAAGAACGTGGAAAGAATGGAAATGTTCCGAACGTTGATAACGTATATTTTTCTAGAACATGAAAGAGAGTTTATAATAACTGGAAATGTTTTCCAAGAAAGTGTAAAAAGGTTAAACGGGATTTGAGAAATATCTGGTAAGATATGAGAATTCGAATAATAAAGTCGAATGTTAAATAAAATGTACCCGTGCTTGTGTGATGTCTAGTTATACATTTGAATGAATGTTTATTTTTACTTCGATAGTTAAACAACTGACTATCAAAGTGCTTTTACCATCGTTGTCAATACGGAGAGACCGTTTGGATATGTTATCTGAAAACCACTCCGTATAGACATAAGCGTGCGATTAGATATGCTGAAGATAATTGAAGACGAAGTTAAATACAAGGGTCGTCCAGTTCCAGAATGATGTTTTTGTTTGTCCAGTCCCAGGACAACTTGTATGGACGAGTGTCTGACAGAGTATTTCCAACGGTCACGCCGTTGATTTGTACGGATATACCAAGTTGGTGGGGAGAAGGTAACTTCTCTTTATTCGACACCCAGTGTGCATTTGTGTAATCAATGTGTGATTACGGATTTGACGACGTGACATTCAAAGTGAATGGTGATCAGATGTTCTGAAGATAGACGTATCCTCTAGCCTCACAACCAGGAATGACAGAAGTTGGGCTAGGCAGCATGGCTAGTTGGGTCATCCCCAAGCAGGGTGTATTGTCACCGATCTAGAGAAAATTCATATTTATACTTCTTTTCGATTCTGTATCTTCGGATGACGGTTGGATGGCCTGCAACCGTGGTGACAATATATTCGCGACACTCAAGCTAAATGAGTGAGCGGTCATGTGTGGCCGGGTTGCAAGATGTTCTTGTTGAACCCTGAGTGTATCTCCTCTAGAGTACACTATTCAGAAGGTGCTCCCATACCTTGTATGTTGAAATCCATTCTCCGATAAGCGCCCTGCGGTTTATGGTTTTATACTATATATATGTGGAACGTGAGATGCAAGCGTTCTGCTACTTGTATAATTATTTGTTTAGACATTATCATAATATCACTAGTTTTGATATCAAGAATATTTCGGGTTATAGTCAGGTAAAAACCGTCCATGTTTATGTGTGGGCTGGTCTTACTATTATCTTCTTGTTTTGAAAAGGATTTTCAAAGTAAAACAGTATGGTTGGAATTTACTCACACCAGTCCCATGACTGACCCAGAGTTTATTTTGTTTGTTTTCCCTAAACTCTTGGGTGCCCAAATTTGTACGGGCAGTCAAGTGTTTCAGGCTTTGCAGATTCACTTGGAGGAGCTCAAAAGCAGGAAGCTTCACCATTAGCTATGTAGAGTTATTTCCGCCGTGATATGATGTATTGTACTCTGATAATGGTATGTATATACAATACAGTTTTGTATTCAAAGTTATGTTATATAATACATCTAATTTTGTTCCGCTGCGAGTTTCGTGTTACTCTGATTCTGTTCAGTTGTGATCTTCTTCTTCTTCTATTCTATTAGTTCTATCTTTTCTTTCTCACCCTCTAAATTCTTCTATTAATGTCCTGGTGTTTTCGATGCTTGAATAGTCAACAGTGTGTTTTTATGTTGATTTTCTGGGTCGAAAAAACCCGCCGTTACAAATGGTATCAGAGCTGAAGGTTTAGTGATTACCTTGGCTCTGTGGCGTAACTCAATAGGGATGGAGTTAGTAATACTCTAGATTGAGTTTGAGTGTATATATACGAGTGAACGTATTTGCAGATTTATATAAAACTGTTTTATATTGTGTTGACTGGTCAGTCGAGTGGTTTATGAATTCTGGTCGAAACAGTAGTGCAAACTGGATCGATAGGTGTTTCTAAAACCTCGAACAGAGTAATTCGACACGGTATGTTTTTAAAAGAGGGTAGATGAAATAATTTTACCCAAATTATATTTTGATATAAAGGAGTATATATCTTGAGATTATTATAGTGTTGATCATCATTATGACCAAATAAGATCTATAATTGAGTTGGTTATATAAATAACCAATCGAAATATTATATAAATATAATATGCAAAATCAGATAAACTGAATCTGAAGTTAAAGCCAGAATTGAAATAAAACTCTAAAAATTTGGAAAAGAATTGGAAATAATGTCTGGATTGAACATATGGGAATTTTAAAATCCTGGGAGATTTGAAATTTTGTTTTCCAAGTGTTGTGAATGATATTTTGAAGTAATATTCAAAATGAAAATGTTTGAAAAATGAGTTTTGAAAAATGATATAGTATTGAACTCACTTCGATCGCTGGAAAACAAATTCCGATGGTGAAGCGCGCCATTATCGGTGTTCATTTTCGAGTTGGTAAGTGATGGATTACTACCAAAGGTTTTGATTTGGATTGTTTTAAGAAACAAGTAGTCAGAAATTCAAATGTTTTGAGTAATATATGATTTCAAACTGATTTGAAATATATCCCAGGAATTTGAATTCTGAAATAAAAATTTAACTTATGAAGTTCAAGTGGTAAAAGTAGAATTTAAACTAAGATAACAATGTTTGACTGAATTAGGAACGATCCAGAATGGAGATTGTAAAAGAGAAATATTGGAAAATTCGAGTTATAAAAATGAATTGATTCTTGGAGAATAAGAATCGAATTTTGAATTCGGAAACAAAGATAACTGAATTGAGAAATAAATCAGTAAATGGAATTGGAGGTGAAATAGAAATTTGGATGAGTAAAAACGAGTGATTGGATTGGAAAATAAATTGATTGGAGATCAGTTGGAAATGTTTGGATATATGCTAGTTAAATAGCAGATGGCAGAGATAGAGTTGAATGCCAAAAAGAGAAGGTACACGTTTATATACGAGTATGAGATTTTTATGAGTCAGTTTGGGCAAGCCGTTTGGCTGTTTGATTTTCTTTTGGATTGGAGAAGGCCCAGAGTGGCAAGTTGTTGTAGTACCGAGTGAGCCGTGCAGAGGAGATGCTGGCGAGATTCTCTGAAAATTTAAGCTATTAGGAAATTTTCAGAAATTTTGAAAGTATTCGAAATAATAAGGAATTAATATTTTAATTGGAAATAATCAGTTCAGTGGAAACTGGAATTATGAAGTAAACCAAAAAGATTTTTAACTAGGTTATAACAGAGATTGTAGCATTTTTCCTATCTTAGCAATTTCGAGGACGAAATTATTTTAAGGGGGAAGGTCTGTAACGTCTCGCATTTTTGTCGGTTGGTATTTGAATATTTAAATCAGTTTAAATATTGAATTCAGAATATAAATGGATTTATATATTAATTAAAACGAAGTTGAACGTGTATAAATATATATTAATTATAATCGAGCTCAGAACGACCCTGCAGTTCGTAATTTAACGTTCTGAACTTCAACTGAGTATACCGGACTCGTTTTGAATCGGATTGCTTCGAAACGAGAAACGTTGGAATCTGTTGAACTGTATCTTTCTAACAGAAGTGAAAAATCAGGATTTCGTCGTATATACTGCAAGATATGTCCAAATCAAATATTCAGAAAGTCGCTATGAAATCATATATCGACCGTAACAGTTATTTGAATATAACTTGATATCGGTTGCAAATCGGGACAAGGTTCTTTTGAGGCGCAGCGATAATTTAGTTTTTAGAATTTTCCTGTAATTTTTAATAAATTAAATATGCAAATTTTTATTTGGAGTATTGTGTACCCCATATCGGTATTTCGGGATTTCACAGAATGAGTCAATCTACCGGTTTTATTATATTTTTGGGATCGAGGGGCGTTGCTGGTCACAACGATATTTTTATCTCTGTCCATAGCCTTTCATAGATGACCGGAATTTATGCAACGGATACTGTACAAACCTAACCATAATAATACAAAACATAAAATCAGACACTTTAATAATCTGGCAAACCCATTCCCTAAGGTGAAGCCTATGCAGGAAAAATCATTCCCTCGCTCATGAAATTGCGCCATGAATTCTGCAAAACAAAGACTACCCTAAATACTATGAAACAACAAACCATACCTTATGCTACCCTATTTTTCTCCCATACGCTCATTAAAATCCTTCCATACTCTTATGAACCCCATACCCATTCAAATCAATTTAATGAAGCATGGTCTGCACGTAAGGTCTGTTATTAGGTAGCCTTAACCTACACAAAAAGATATGAAATTATATGTAGCGCCTCTCCTTTATAAAACCATTCTATCTGTCCAAATCTTCAAAGACATCAGCAAAACTAGTTTCTTCCTTCTTAACTCAACCAGCGTACGAAAACAAAAGCTGTTTGATTCTTTGATCTTGTTTAAATTTGCTCCTCATTTTGGTACTTTCAGTCATGGTGCGATGATCATTATTGGTATACCAAAATGTTTCAGCGAAACCAAATCAATGGTGAGGGGAGCAGCGTCATTTTCGAGCAGTTAGATACTTGTGCGAATAAGAGGTCAAAGTCTTGATAGTTTATTTTAAACTAGACAACTGCTGAAGTGCTAGTATACTAGGATCAATGGTGAAACGTGAGAATGAAAAGGGAGCAAGTACGGTTGCGTTAACAGAAGCTTGAAGGCGTTTGGGCCGGTGCGTGAAAATATGGGGAGGTAGGATGATCGAAGGGGGTTTGCACGTTAAGTTCTGTGTGCATGAAAAGAGTGGTTTGCGGTTCATTTGAGGAAGGGACAGTACAAAAGGGCATTGTGTTCCAGCATAATATCGATTAGAAAAAGGAAAGGAAAGAGAGAACTGGAGCAGGCCAAATGGAAGTAAAGACATGCACAGTTGCGAGGCAGAAGGATGGAGAAAGACGTGGAGCTTGAAGTCTTGAAATGGGAACGTGCCCGGGTGGCTTGTTTCAAAGAGCTTCAGAGAATCGGTTTTGTGGAAGAAAGATTCCTGTACAAACGAAAATTTGATTGTGGGTGGGCCGCCAAGATGATAGCGATGAGCCCAAGACTTTATATATATATATATATATATATATATATAAAGTTATTAAAAAAATAAAAAGAATAAAATAAAAACAAATGGAATCAAATGAAGCTGCTTACCGTTTGGGATACATTAGGACATGGAGTCATGAATACTGGTGAGTTTCAAGTTACATTGTTCGTTTACAAAAGGAGCACCATGTTTTGTTTTGGAAGACAACATGGGGGGGGGGGGGGGGTTACGTGCTATTGTGTGTGGATAGTTGGTATACTGTAGGGGTGTGGTGCATGCTGTTTTGAGCGATTAGACTGGACATTGAAGGCGACAAGCATGAAAACGGTGGAGAAATATATATGTGGGAATTTCGGGTAGTTTACAAAGCGTTGGATGGTGAAATAATGGGCAAGTGGCACTGGGAAGTTGTCAGAAGGTGGCGTGTTAGAACGAGGAAGAATATAGCGGAAGTATTTGTCGAGGAGGAAAGCTAATGTAGAAGAATAAATGCGGTGCAGTCAGTATTTGTGATGGGCCTATTTTTAAATAGTGAAGCCCAAAATAAATAAATAAATAAATAAATAAATAAAGAAGAGGAGAAGTTTGTTACTTTCAGTTTGGGTTCTTTGCAAGGAAATGGGAAAGTATGAGTTGACTGAAATGGGAGTGACGACGCTAAGAAAGGGGATTGGCGAACAGAAGGCGATCAGATCTGTTGGAATCATAACGATCAAACCGACGCAAATCGTTGTTTAACGGTTAACGCGCAAAGGTGAGTAAAATCACTAACTCTGATCTATTTTAAAATATTGCAATTATATTTTAATGTTGTTTGAATGCTGTGTGATGGTTGATTAGGTTGATTACAATTAATTTGGTTGAATATTATATACCGTTATATATATGTACACATCATCAGTTGGACATTGATTCCACCGATTAGAATACCCCTAGTATAGAGTTAGTGTGAATTGTGTTGACTGACATCTGTGGATGCGGAAACCGGTTGGAGGAATCCGACCGGATTCCTTGATAATTAGATGTACTGTTTGTTTTGTGTGAACCCGAATTATATTTAAAACCCCATGTGAATATTGATGTTGAACGGAAAATTCAACATCTGTTTCGATAAATCAATAAACGATATCAATTTAGAAAGTGATAACAGTCGACCGTAAAACCATCGTTTTGTTAAGGAGTTGATTGGCCGTCAGGCAAATCAATGAGGTTAATTATAAAAAGTTTATTTTTATAATTAAAAAGAAGATTTAAATTTATAATAGAAGTTCTATTGTAAACCAGTATTTTAGAGTTCGTTTTTATAAATAAATAAAAACGATTGGTTGATATTTAAATAAGTTTATAAAGCAGAAATTATCCGACGATTAAATATTTGGATAATTATATTTAAGATAAACAATTTTAGAAATATTATTAGATTTATTTTATTTATCTAATGAGAAGTAATTAAGATCAGTTAACGAATTTACTGATGAAATGAAGTTGATTTAATCAACTGTTATTGGGAAAATGATTATTAGATTAATTGGCCTTTAATTAATCTAATGAAAACAGTTTAGAAATAAATGAGATTTAATTACCTTTTAATTTAAGAAGTTATCAATAGAACTGTGGAATGGAGAAAGCGAAGAGTAAATGTTTAATATAAATAATCAAACACCAGAGATTTCAAAGTAACGATATGGTGTTATAAAACCATAGTTAAAATAAACATGAAAATACGATCGGATAGATATTATAAGTAATAAGGAATTTGAATACAGACTTGTATCGGTTCTAAGGTAAGAACGTTGTTGATCAAGGTCTGAGAGGTAAATAAAATACCCCAACTTGAACGGCTTCGCTATTTCCGAGGAACGATATCAGTTTGTAACGGAAAGAGATGTCAAGATTTTTGTAACAGAAAGAGATGTCAAGATTTTTGTAACAGAAAGAGATGTCAAGATTTTTGTGACGGAAATAGATGTCAAGATTAGTATAAAAGGAATATGGCAGCGTATGCAAGTCTTAGAACTATTGCAATAAAATAACGCTGTTGATAAGATAAGTGTGACTGTTATGTCAAGATTAGTTATAACAAAGAATATTACAGCGTATGACAAGTTGAACTATAGCAATAAAATAACGCTGTTGATAAGGTAAGTGTGACTGTAATTAGTTATAAGGAGAATATTACAGCGTATGACAAGTTTAGAACTATAGCGACAAATTAACTGTTGTTGATTTGACTTAAGCATGACTTTTATATATAGCAGCACTTCCTAGGAAATGTAACAGTTTGGTTTGAAATCCAATTATTCTAGAGTAATAAGTAATGACGTTTGTTCAAAGAAATATAAGAAAGAGTTTAGAAAAAGAATTGGGGAATCGTATTAGAAACGGATGACAGAATTTCGATGTTCGAAATGTGATTAGAATTAAACCATTAGGATTTGTAACTAGAATTCGACGATGTCGAATGTATTAAAAGTAAACTATTTTTAGGGATTATAATCTGATATAATAATTAACATTTAGTTGTAAACAAATAAATCTTAAAGAGGATAGGAGTCAGTACTTAGTTTAAACTTGATATCGATTTGATAAGAAGTTGACTTAGAAACAGAGTTTACAAAGTGGAATAGGAATATATAAAGCATGAAAGAGATTTCGATAAACGGGATCATGGTATTGATTTATTTGATAAAGATGTTCAGATTTCTATAATAGAAATGATATTCACATTTCAAAGTGAAAAATGTTTTAAAAGTGAACGTTGGGCCGATTAAAAGGTTAAAATGAAATTGGAAGTATTTTCCAATGTAAATAGGGTAGATTACCCAAGTGTAGAAAATAAAGAACGTGGAAAGAATGGAAATGTTCCGAACGTTGATAACGTATATTTTTCTAGAACATGAAAGAGAGTTTATAATAACTGGAAATGTTTTCCAAGAAAGTGTAAAAAGGTTAAACGGGATTTGAGAAATATCTGGTAAGATATGAGAATTCGAATAATAAAGTCGAATGTTAAATAAAATGTACCCGTGCTTGTGTGATGTCTAGTTATACATTTGAATGAATGTTTATTTTTACTTCGATAGTTAAACAACTGACTATCAAAGTGCTTTTACCATCGTTGTCAATACGGAGAGACCGTTTGGATATGTTATCTGAAAACCACTCCGTATAGACATAAGCGTGCGATTAGATATGCTGAAGATAATTGAAGACGAAGTTAAATACAAGGGTCGTCCAGTTCCAGAATGATGTTTTTGTTTGTCCAGTCCCAGGACAACTTGTATGGACGAGTGTCTGACAGAGTATTTCCAACGGTCACGCCGTTGATTTGTACGGATATACCAAGTTGGTGGGGAGAAGGTAACTTCTCTTTATTCGACACCCAGTGTGCATTTGTGTAATCAATGTGTGATTACGGATTTGATGACGTGACATTCAAAGTGAATGGTGATCAGATGTTCTGAAGATAGACGTATCCTCTAGCCTCACAACCAGGAATGACAGAAGTTGGGCTAGGCAGCATGGCTAGTTGGGTCATCCCCAAGCAGGGTGTATTGTCACCGATCTAGAGAAAATTCATATTTATACTTCTTTTCGATTCTGTATCTTCGGATGACGGTTGGATGGCCTGCAACCGTGGTGACAATATATTCGCGACACTCAAGCTAAATGAGTGAGCGGTCATGTGTGGCCGGGTTGCAAGATGTTCTTGTTGAACCCTGAGTGTATCTCCTCTAGAGTACACTATTCAGAAGGTGCTCCCATACCTTTTCTGTTGAAATCCATTCTCCGATAAGCGCCCTGCGGTTTATGGTTTTATACTATATATATGTGGAACGTGAGATGCAAGCGTTCTGCTACTTGTATAATTATTTGTTTAGACATTATCATAATATCACTAGTTTTGATATCAAGAATATTTCGGGTTATAGTAAGGTAAAAACCGTCCATGTTTATGTGTGGGCTGGTCTTACTATTATCTTCTTGTTTTGAAAAGGATTTTCAAAGTAAAACAGTATGGTTGGAATTTACTCACACCAGTCCCATGACTGACCCAGAGTTTATTTTGTTTGTTTTCCCTAAACTCTTGGGTGCCCAAATTTGTACGGGCAGTCAAGTGTTTCAGGCTTTGCAGATTCACTTGGAGGAGCTCAAAAGCAGGAAGCTTCACCATTAGCTATGTAGAGTTATTTCCGCCGTGATATGATGTATTGTACTCTGATAATGGTATGTATATACAATACAGTTTTGTATTCAAAGTTATGTTATATAATACATCTAATTTTGTTCCGCTGCGAGTTTCATGTTACTCTGATTCTGTTCAGTTGTGATCTTCTTCTTCTTCTATTCTATTAGTTCTATCTTTTCTTTCTCACCCTCTAAATTCTTCTATTAATGTCCTGGTGTTTTCGATGCTTGAATAGTCAACAATGTGTTTTTATGTTGATTTTCTGGGTCGAAAATACCCGCCGTTACACTTTAAATGTAAACGTGTCTATTGGGGTGTATTTCATTCTGCTTTACCCATACTAGGACCTTGCTGATTCTATCTGTAATGAGTAACTCGTCCTAGAACACTACTCGTTCTATTTTTGACAAGTTCGTTAATATGTTATATTTCATAACTAAGCTTAACCAAAGCTCTGATACCACGATGGGACGACCCCAAAACCCCGTACGACGGAGTCAAGGGTAATCTTTTGAATATAAAACATAAATAGATAATAGCAGAACAGAAATAAATAAATACACCAGATAATGTACAAATAATACACTGGATAAACATAAACATCATAGTTACGCAATATACAGGATCATACTTAGTACAAATACAGTTCAGCTATACATAAATGTCTACAGCTGAAAACAAACATAATATGTACAATAGGAGCTGAGCAGCATAAAAAGAGATAAATGATAGAATCCATCTTCAACTCCAGCTATCCAGAAAAAGCCTGCTAAACCTGAAGACAAGGCTGCCTGTGTAGAAATAAGGGCACCCGAGTTTGCAAGTGAAACAAACTACGAGTCAGTCATGGGACTGGTACGAGATATCTACTTAACACATTATATAATTTGGCTAATCACAGGACCAAGCCACTTTCGCGGAACGGGTTTACTCCATTGGATTTCCAGTGCTTTAAAATAAGTAAACCTTTTAAACATCGAAATGCTTTTTATAAAAATGAAGCCGATATAAGACTCAAGTCCCAACACACAATGCAACGCAAACCGGAGGATAGAGTTTTACCTTATATTGACCAAGATATTCTTTATACGTGTAAAGTAAAATCACTTAAAATGTAAACTTCGTCATTTAATTCTTAATCAGACTCCAACTGTAAAATAGTAAGAGAATGATTCCTTAGGTATTAACCCCAAAGGCCGAAACCAACATCAGACCAATACCCGGGAAGCCACCCATCTTAGCTCGTTTCCAGTTAGTTTCTAATTTTATATACAATCATAAATATCAATCATAGACGGCATTAATGCCCCATACCACTATGTCGCGATATATAGGTATACAATCAAAACCGCACAGTCACGTATTTGGAAATTGGATTTCCGTCGTGAACCAAGGCAAAAGATAGTCCTTACCGAATTCGAGACGCTCTAGCCCGTGTCTCAGGACCTAGACTCAGGTGGGCCCTTGGATCGTCAGGGCCGGTCCACAGATGTGGATTAAAATGCCTGAACACTGCGTTTCCTGCCCTTTGGGGCGTCAACGAGCCAATGAATGACTCCATCGGCTTCACATAATCACCGATATATCCAAGGCGCATCGCAACAGCAACAACCACATAGGTGAAAATAATATAAATGTCAGCCAATTTAAGCACTGACACTACCTCTAGCTAGAAGGAAACACATGCCCTCCCTGAAGTCCTCTCCCGTTTCTGGTTCATACCGCGGTGTGAGGCTCGCGAATTCACGTTATACACGAAGCTACGCCACACAGGCGGTGCTTTGATCGTCAACCACAAGACTTTGCTTTTCAACAGAAGCCTTGATCACTGCATCTTAGCATGCTACACACAAAATTCACACCATGCAAATGATGGCTATCAATCACATAGAATGAATTGCAATGTCAGATATACAGTCCATTTACAAGTCCGTTCTGGGTCTGAACGAAACCAGAGGCACTATATACCTCGCATACCCATCGATCTCCACGTACGTCTGGACGATCACCACTCATTATCCATATTTCGGGATGCCTCCCAATCAGGACATCAGTTATCATCCAACTGAGGTGAAGGCCTCCGGTCTTCAACCACCGTCTTAATCATCGACTTCTTATCGTCGATTCAGTTATTCAGAATGGGATTAACCCGGTCTTTCTGAGTAACTCGCGTATATAATTAACAAGAGCTACACAAACACATCATACGCCTTATTCCTATTCATTAGTCACTAACCATAAATTAGTAAGAGAACGATTTCCCAAATATTAACCTGAAGGTCAAAACCAACATCAAATCAAAACCCAGGAAACCATCCGACTTAGCCAACCTCCAGTTAGTTTATAAATTTCATATTCAACTATCAAGTATTCAATAAACCGGGTAAATTCAGTTTATTTCCATTCCATATCGTTTATAATATTTTATAACGATTTATCGCTATTTTTATTTATTTAAAAAAATAGCCATTTCATTCAAACGACGCTTCGAGCCATAACGCGGCCGTGGCATTGTTTTTCTTCAGATTCGATTTACACATATTTGAAAATCTAACCGTTGGATATTCACAAATTTTATATCATTAAAATGATCTTTTCAAAACGAATCCAAGGGTTTCAGTTTTGGGAAAATCCGGCGGTCGGATCTCCCAATACACTCGTTTGAAGTTTCGATTTCAAAATACGAACTGCAGCGTCGTTATTCGATTTAATTTAATTATATTTATATACAAACATATATATATATATATATAATCGATTCTAGCGCTATTTTTCTTCAGATTTGAATTAAACATTCCAGACAATCCAACCATTGGATCTTCACAAAATTGGTGTCGTTGGAAAGATATTTCCAAAACGAACCCAATGGTTTCGGTTTTAGGAAAATTCGATGGTCAGATCTCCCGCACTAATCGTTTGAAATCACGGTTTCAAAATACGAACTGCAGCTTCGTTATTCGATATATTTTAATTATATTTATATATACATATATAAATATAATCGATTCTTCGATTTCAAAACCATATTCTTTTCATACATTTGATAAAAATGATATTTTTATCCAACAGACATTTATTTCGACACTTCACTATTTTTAACAATTCATGTATATAATAAAAATGTGAATTTTATTGTAAAACAATTTATTTCAAAACATGACTATTTTATATAGTTCATATAGATGATAAAAACATGATTTTTGTTATAAAACAATTTATTTCAAAACATGACTATTTTATATAGTTCATATAGATGATAAAAATATGATTTTTATTATAAAACAATTTATTTCAGAACATGAATGTTTTTCAACACATGAATTTCTATTCAACACATGAATTTAGTTTCAACACTTGAAAATAATTCTAACACATGAATATTAATGAAAATTTCGGCAGCATAACGGCAGGGTAGTTAAAACCGGGGTCGTCCCTAGTACGGCTCCTCGCTCTACCATAAAGCCTCGCAGCTTTTGAGAATAAGGATTTCATGCTTCTAGTTCGCACGTATGCGACATGTTTATTTTTTTCTTTTCCACAAACTAATTCTATGTGGTTTCAACCAAACAATTCTCAACCACAAACGGGTATTTTTCAACCGCAATCAATCAATTTCAACCACAAACAATTCTAATCAACCATTCGCTATCAACCAATTTTTCACACCAATCACAACCAATAAATATCATCCATGGTTTGTAGACGAGGGACTTATATATATATATATATATATATATATATTTATATAAGTATTTCACTTCTATTTCAACACATATATAATTTTTACAACGCATATATAACTTATACATCGAGCGTACAACTTATACAACGCTTATACATGAGGTGTACAACGCTTATATAACTCATACATCGACTATATAATTTATACATCGTCGTTTTCCATATCTTTTATAATTCAGAAATCTCACATTGGGTTCCACTCCACCAAAAATAGCAGAGGGCTCAGAAAAATATCCGGTCTCTTCTAGAATGTAGAAGATGTTCGCACGAGTCCACTGTCTCTTGTTTCACTGAATTTCGTCAAGAAACGAAAAAGATATGATTTTTACAGTGAAGTCAAAAACCATAGCGCTTTAAAGAGCTATAGAATCAGTTAAATAAAATAAAGGCCGTACCTTTCTATTTTGATTCAAAACTAGGTTCGGATTTTCATGCAAATCCGTGTAGCGATGTAACGATCGGCCTTCACCACGTCCTAGCGCTCCGAGAGGCACACCCAACGCCACCACTGGTGGTCAACTCAACGTGGCAGGGGAGGAGGTATGGCAGCTCGAACGGCGAAGCTTTGATGTAACGGATCTCGATGCAGGAGCGACGAGGAGGGGCAACACATATGGATTTGAAGAGTGGAGAGAGTTCTTCAAAAAGTTCAACTGGGTCGGGGTGTAATTCTTCGTGGTTTGGTCGGAAAGTGGACGGGAAAGATGGAGCGGTTAATCGTCATCGAGATCTGAAGGGGTCGGGGAGAGAGAAAGATAATGGTGAATTTTGATTGGCCTGGCCCTTTTATATTTATTTTAAAATCCAAAAATACCCATTTCTCATCACGAACTCCAATCCAAACCCAACGACTCTCGTCCCTAGCTAAATACCCCCATTCCGAACAGAATAGGATATGTTTCGTAGGCCCATTCCACTGTTTCAGTCAGTTTATCTTCAAATTAAAATATAAAACATTTAATAATTATTTTGAACGTACATTTCAATTTGCCGGGGCCACATACTGATTCTGAAAATTCCCGAAAAATAAATCTAGCTATGTTTTGACGATACGGTCCCAACAAAACTAGTTTCGTCGAATTCTGAGACCGTTTGAAAAATGGCCCTTTTCTGGTCGATCCAATTTAATAGAAATCGACCAAACACATTTTCCTTTGCCACGCTCGCATACTAGCTTCAAAAATTATGAAATTTGAAATCTAGCAATAATTTGACATCCCAGATCCAACAAAAGTGGTTTCGTCGAATTCTGAGGTCTTTTGCAAAATGGCCATTTTCACGGGCTCTATAAACTCTATAGCTACCTTTCTGAAAATTCATTTGGCCATAACTTTCGCTTCCTGCTATGAAACTTCGATTTTTCATATTCGTTAGAAAGATATTCACTAACAGATTTAAATATTTCCGGTTTCATTATAATCCGTTTTATTTTGCACCGATACAGTCAGTCAAAGTTTGAATTCTATTTTTGAAACAGCCGCGCCATTTCAGGCCTTGTTTATAATTAAATTAATTATATTTATTTTCAAGCGTCGATTCACACTTACTTTTCGTCGTTATTATTTAAAATATTTATTTTAAATATTTAAAATCCTCTAAAATAGCCAATTTAAAAATTTTAAATTGGTTCAGATTTTCCGGGTTGTTACAAATTTTATTTATCAAGAAAAATATTGTAATAATTTAATTAAACGTTTTGGTCTAGACAACACTTCAGGAAATCCAACTCTAATGAGTACTTCTGTTCATCTTGAAAAAGATGAAAAAGGAAAAAGTGTTGATAAAAAATTATATAGAAGTATGATTAGTTCATCACTTTACTTAACCGCAAGTCGTCCTGATATTATGATGAGTGTATGCTTGTGTGCACGATTTCAATCAGATCCAAAAGAGTCAAATTTAAGAGCAGTGAAATGGATTTTAAGGTACCTTAATAATACTAAGGACTTCGGTCTTTTTTATCCGAAAGGATGTCCATTCGAATTAGTATCTTACAGTGATGCTGATTTTGGTGTATCCCGGACGGATAGAAAAAGTACAAGTGGTACGTGCCATTTCATTGGAAAATCACTTGTATCTTGGTTTGGTAAGAAACAAAACTGTGTATCACTCATTACATGTGAAGCCGAATACATATCTGCTGCTTTAGCATATGCACAAGTAATTTATATGCAACAAGCACTCAAAGATTTTGGAGTAAATTTGACTAAATCAACAATATATTGTGATAATACCGATGCGATAAATTTATCTAAAAATCCAATAAATCACTCTATATCTAAACATATAAATATCCTACATCGCTTCTTACGTGACAACATAGAAAAATATATTATTAATTTAGAATATGTCTCAACTGAAAACCAGATTCCAGATATATTCACTAAACAACTATTAGAAAATTCTTTTATTAAATTACGACGAGAATAAGTGATTGTATCAGTAAAAGATATATAAATTAGTATAATATTTTCCTTACAAAAACAAGTACGTATTTGTGTTTTAACCTACTAATTATATTTAGCCTATTTCCTAAAAATCCTCACAATACTCAAGTTCTTTTCTGCCTATAGACTTCTGAAATTCTAACCACATATTCCTTGGCTGTTTTTCCTTATATAAACCTATGTTTTCTTTAGCACAAATCTAAAAACACAAAATTCAAAACCAAAGAAGCTTAACTAGATACACTATATCATCAAATATCTCAAACTCTTCAATCAATATTACTTTCACATCGGATAGTTCTTCTAATTCTCTTCAATTTCCAACACTTACTCCAAGATATGAACCGCAATATCATTGGGGAAACAATCACACTGGATAAACTCCTGAAGCAAAGAAGGCTAAAAGAACTCTCTTCTCATCACCAGATACAAAACGAAAAAATAAACGATCTTCATTACTATTAAACAGAATAAATAGCTCTACAGAAAGAGTTATACTTCGAACAGAAATTTACCGCAACTCGCTTAAGCCTTCTCGAAAAATGATCTACAAATTTTGTGGTTCAAAAGAAAAGGATGTTACTTCACCTTTAAATTCTACCAAATCCTATTGATCCATCTTCCTCTTACTGAACTGAGAAAGACCCAGTGAATCCCACAATGAAAAACTACACCTTCTCTCCCCAACGACCACCGTATAGTCTAAATTCATGGTATAAGAATTTCAAAGCTAATGAAGGAACGATTTCATCAGCACCAAAGAAGACTCCACCTTCTAAAAATTTTAATTTCATTTCATATTTTTATATATATAATTTATTTCTTTACCATTTCATTTAATTATATAAAAGTATAAGTTCTTTTTTTGCTGAATTTCCCTAAACAGACGTCTGAGTTAAAAGTAACAGACGCCTGAATATACGGTTTAACAAAAATTTAACTTCATAACAAACGTCTAACCAAAATAAAATAGACGGCCGAAATGTCACTAAAATGAACTATATTCTTGCGAATTAAAAACTGTTCCCAAACAGATGTCTGATCAAAAAATCCAAACGTCTGATGCATGTATCAACATTTCTCTTCTCTCAAAATTAGACATTTGACCTTGAAAATCCTGACGTCTGAAATGACCGAATTTTGAACTATTTCCTCTCAGGTTAAAATTCAACACAAAACAGATGTCTATTTTAACAATTCCAAATGTCTGATTTGTAACCGACATGTTTTTTAAAAGAGTATATGGCTTTTCCAAATCATCATAACAATTCATTTCTTCATCTTTTCACTTTTACTTCTTCATTTTTTTACCAACTATAAAAACCCTAGCTCCCAAAATCAAAAAATTACCACAAAACTTCAACTTTTCATAACAAAATCATGGCAAATCGACGTAAAAGGACAAGAGAAGAAGAATCAAATCGTCCTTCCAAAGAATTAATCCAAAAATGGCTATGGGATGATACCGCCAAGGCAAGATACAAAGCAATGAAGGACGCCAAATTCTTCGAAGGTGCTTTTGAAACACCCCACCTCCGTTAAGGTCACTCACAAAGGGAATGCCTTAATTTTAGTGGAGGTTTATAAGTAAAAGCCACAGATAAACTCAAGACAGATATAAATACACATATTTTAAACAGCGGAAACCAACAGACTTTTATTCATCAATACGTGTTCAAAACCAAACATTTGTCTCAAAATACTTCCAACATTACAACATCATTACTGTCTTGGTAATTAAAGAAGCAGAAAACATAAATAAAGTGAAAAAATCCCCATAGTCAAATCCAAAGCCATAGTCCGAGCAAAAGTGACCCAAATCAAATATCTACGTTCTTGGAGCTTGTACAGAGCCTGACTGAGCTGAGCTGTTTCCTCCCTGTGGACCTTGGGGGGGGGATGAAAGAAAAGAAGACGAAAGAAAATAGGGTCAGACATAAAGCCTGAGTAAATCTAGTAACTCTTCAGTATGTGAATAAGAAAAAGGGCATGATAGATATATACTGAAAATAGGATGGTGTCACAAACTAAGGAAGTGTCGAATGTACTATCGCACCCATACTATATCTCTGCATCTACTTGAGTTTATTCTAACTGGCACCCCATGGTGAGGGTGAAGTGATCCCCATTCTTTTTAAAAGATTGGCTCCTACTCGCGTTAACATGTGTCATACGGCCCCCAATAATTGTAGATACCTATGCTGATCCCACCATGAGGTGTATCAAGACCCATGGTGGCGGCCCCGACACAAATTCTAGAAGGCATAGGTTATACTACTGGTGTTCCCTGTGCCCTGGTTGTCTGCTCCGAAGTGTGTGCACGCCCGCACCCCGTTAGATCTGCACTGTGCACCCACTGCCGTCGTTTTGACCGCTTACAAAAAGCCCAGTAATCGTGCCCCACCCTGCCTAGTTTCAAGGTACCGTTGATACCTAACTTGGGTTACTGCTAAAACGGGTCCCACGTTAACAGGATTTTCTAGTCAAACATGTTAAGTGGTTAAGTGTCTGTATTTACCTAACCCCACCCATCAACTCTTGTTAACATGTTGAATTTGGTTAAGTGTTATAGTTGACTTAACCCTACCATCTGTCCTTAGCCTCTTAGGAGCACCTGACCACTCACATTAGACAGGTTTTGCTACGGTTACTGGATATGCCGGTCGGTTCCGGGCAGGTTTACACCGTAGCTCAGTCTAACCTCGGCTCATTATTGGGCTCAATGCTTAACCACCCACATTGGATAGTTATTGTTGTGACTACTGGACAACCGGGCGGTTCCGGGCAGGTTTACATCACAACTCAATCCAACCTCGGGTTAAGCACGTCGTGTTTTCTAAATTTACATATTTTATTATTTCACAAATATATATGTAAATGTCATATCTTTTATTTTTATGTATAACAATTCATACCACTTTAAATGTCATTGTCATTGGCATGTGCCAAACATGCCAACATATATTTTCATGTTTTACACCCAACGTTATTACCCCGTTTATACGTTCGCAACGTTATAACAAATGTTGGGCTTGACACAATTCAGCCAAACTTTATAGGCGTAACAAAAAGGGGAAATCAAGAACATGTAAATAAGGGTGTGTGGCGCATGAACTTGCAATTTATCGATACTAACATAAATGATTGGCCATGTGAACTTGCATTCAAATCAAAGTACAACTATGTAGGTGACATATGAAATGGCATAGTTTAGGCTTACACAACTTGTGTTTAAATATGTTTAACTTGGCATAATGTCAAACACAAAACTAGCATGATATATGTTCACCAAAAGGTCCAATTATAACATTTAATCACATAGCCTATTTGAACATGAACTTGCATAGTTTTTGAAACCCAAACGATACTTAACATAGATCCAATTTCACTTGCAAATAAACATGAACTTGCATAATTTATGAAACCCAAACGATGCTTAACATAGATCAATCATACTTGTAAATAGACATGAAAATGATATCATAGGTTTTGGGTCATGTAGGCATAACAGGTTTCAAATCTAGAACATGTTTACATAAACTCTAATTTAGACTAATGGAATATACATAATCCATGCCATCGACATATACATAAAAGGATCAATTTCTAATTTTTGCCACGAACTTACAAGTGCCATTGTTTTCATATACAATTGTTCAATAGGCTTGCATCAATCAATTTATGCCACAAACATCAATACATAAGTCATGATAGAACCATCGCAATACATAAAATTTTATATAATACAATAACACAATTCTATTTTCATTCACATCGAACCACATCACAATTCTTATTCATATTATGAAAGGTCACTATACTTACAACGAATGCAGAATCTTGAATTCTGGATTCTGAATTCTGAAATTGAGATGCGCTCCTTTGGGTAGACTTATGTTGCATTGATTAATTTTGATTAAACTTTTATCTTCTTAATTTGATTCGTCTCTAAGCTTTAGTGTTGGCTTGTCTCTAGGCTTTCTAATTACGGCCATTCCTAGTTCCTTTCCAGCAGCATGACGGCTTTTGTATTCTATTATTTGTGTGAGTTTAGGGTTAGACTTGAGTTGTATTTATAGAATTTTAATCTAATTAGAGCCGTCGATGAAGCTAGAGTGAATCCAGACCATCCATCTCAAAAGAAGCCAATCAGAAAGTGACATGTAAGCCCTAGTGACTCAGCCAAGCCTCAGAATTCGACCAGACCCTGATCAGGCCAGCCAGGACCTGACCAGCAGGTCATTCTGACCTGGGCGCACTTGGCAGGTGTGCTAGGCTAAAAATGTATTGGCGCACTTCCAAAGTGCGCCAGTTCAACTTTATTCTGGCGCACTTCCCAAGTGCGCCAGTGAATTCTGACCCGTTTTCTGGTTTTTCTGCCCAAATTCGTTCGTCCATATCTTCTTCATACGATATCCGTTTTACACAAACTTGGACTCTATCTCAAGCAGAATTTCGAGACGAACGCAATGGCATAACCCATTTCCCTTGATTTCATCATTTATAATTAATTATACTTTAATTTGTTAAGCTTAACGTTATAGAATTCACGGGGTGTTTCATTCTCCCCCCTTAAAAGGATTTCGTCCCCGAAATCCTCAAGTTAGGAAGAATGTATATCCTACCATCTAACAGTCCATCTACTCAACCAACAAACACAGGCATCCACTGTCCTTAAAAGACTTCTAATGCTTCATGATCATATGCATAGTGTGTGTAAATGTCCTTATCTAATGCAGAAATCAGGCGGTCTACTGATCCAGTTGACCTCCTTAATGCAAATCATGTAAGTGTCATGAATCCATTATGTATGCAGATTTTCCTACTTATAATTCTACCTGAGTGCACAACTGTTCATACAAATGCGACAACCATATGACAGCATATCAAGTTTCAACCATATACAAATGAGAATACATATATGCACATGCAATATGAAGTGACTGAGCCGATCTATAACCTAGGGTGTGTGTATATATGCATCCACGAGCAACCACTAGCAACCACTAGCAACCATTTGCAGCTATCATCCATAACATGTTTTCAAATACATGTTTGCATCCATTTGTTTTCTACCTAAGTAGTTAGGAAAAGGACCGAGGAGATATACCTAAAAAGATAGATAAAGCATAACTTAAGGAAAAAGAGAGATCAAAGATGTACCCTAAAAAAGAAGAGGGTAGGCAGCGCGTATTCCGTCCCCAGTTTCCCAAGTCACGTCTTCCTCGGCGTCGCTCCAGTGGACTTTAACGAGTTTGACTTTGCATTTGCGTAGCTTTTTCACTTCAGTTCCTAGGATGCGGGTTGGAACTCTCCTCATAGTTGCTTCGCGTTCCACTTCGGCTTCTTCTAGAATGCTAGGTTCCACCACTTCCGCAGACTCATGCAAACACTTTCGGAGGTGAGAAACATGAAAGACGTTGTGAACTCCGGCTAGTCTCTCGGGTAGCTCTAATCTATAGGCCATCTTTCCAACCTTCTCGATGATAGGAAACGGTCCTACAAATCATGGTGCTAGCTTTCCTGCGGATCCAAAACGAACGACGTTCCTTAAAGGTGATACCTTAAGGAAAACCCTGTCCCCAACCTCAAACTCAAGGTCAGTACTTCTTTTGTCGGCGTAGGATTTCTGTCGGTCTTGGGAAGTCTTCATTCTCCTACATATCAAGTCCACTTTCTCCGAAGTCCCTCGAATCATGTCTGGCCCAAGTATAAGCTTATCTTTAGACCCCCACCAACAAGTTGGTGATTTGCACGGTCTTCCATACAAGGCTTCGAAGGGTGCCATACCGATGGTAGCTTGGTAGCTGTTGTTATAGGAAAATTCCACTAAAGGAAGGTGATCCTCCCAAGTCCCTCCAAAGTCAAGAACACAAAGTCTCAAAAAATCCTTTAAAACTCTATTCACCCTTTCTGTCTGGCCATCGGTTTTGGGGTGATAGGCCGTGCTCAGACATAACTGTGTGCCTACAGCTTCTTGCAGACTCCGCCAAAACTCGCTTGTGAAGATAGGGTCTCGGTCACTACAATGCTGGAGGGTATCCCATGGAGTCGAACTATTTCCTTGAGATAAAGAGATGCTAGAGATGAGGCAGTCCTTTTACTTTTGATAGGTATGAAGTGGGCGCTTTTAGTAAGCCTATCCACTATTACCCAAATGCTAGTGTTGCCTCTTCTCGACCTAGGCAGTCCATCAATGAAGTCCATTGAAATGATCTCCCACTTCCACTGTGGGACCTCTAAAGGATGAAGTATTCCTCCAGGCTTCTTTTGTTCCGCCATGACCCGTTGGCAAGTCATCCACTTAGAAATGAAATCTGCCATGTCTTGCTTCATGCCACTCCAAAAGAAAGTCCTTTTTATATCCTTGTACATCTTCTCACCGCCACGGTGTATAGTCATCTTGGAATGATGTGCTTCCTCGAGAACCTTCTTTGTCAACTCCCTTGCTTGTGGGACGCATAATCTTCCGTCTCGCCTCAGCCAACCCTTATCATCGATGGCGTACCTACTGAGGTGACTAGAAGTCTCACCCCTAATAAGTCTATCAATCACGTCAACAAGCTGAGGGTCTTCACGTTGTGCAGCCCCTATTGAGCCCAAGAGCGTAGGGCGTACTTCGAGAGAAGATAACAAACCCGGTACAAAATCCGAGGAGGGCCTAAAGTTAAAACTGGCTATATACTCCAAGCTTTTCCTCTCTACGAAGAGCGGGCTTAAGGTCAGTTTCTTTTGGCTCAGCGCATCTGCTACTACGTTGCCTTTTCCGGGAGTATAGGAAATTTCAAAGTCATACGAGGTAAGGAACTCCATCCATCTTTGCTGCCTCAAGTTAAGATCCTTCTGCGAGAAGAGATATTTCAACGATTTATGGTCAGTGTATAATTCAAACTTCTCACCTAGGAGATAATGGCGCCAAGACTTAAGTGCAAAGACGATGGCGGCTAACTCAAGATCGTGGGTTGGGTAGTTCTTTTCATGAACCTTCAATTGTCTTCCACCTTAAGCTACTACCCTTCCTTCTTGCATTAGAATAGCGCCTAGTCCCGTTCCACATGCATTCGTGTATACTGTGAACATTTTGCTTCCATTCTGCAAGGTCAGAACTGAGGCTGTTGTGAGAGCCCTTTTTAATCGTTGGAAAGCAAACTCGCAGTCCAAATCCCAAGTGAATGCCAGATTCTTCTTTGTTAGCCTTGTGAGTGGGGATGAGAATTTCGCGAAATCCCTAATAAACTTTCGGTAAAAACCGGCTAGCCCAAGAAAGCTGCGAACTTCAGTTGCATTTCTTGGTGTCTTCCAATCCTACACTGCAACCACTTTCGCGGGGTCCACAGCCAACCCCTCTTTGGGCACTATATGCCCTAGAAATCTTACTTCTTTTCTCCAGAAGTGACACTTGGAGAATTTGGCTTTTAGTTGATGAGCTCGAAGAGTTTCCATGATTTCTTTCAAATACTGAGCATGCTCTTCTTCACTCTTTGAGAAGATTAAGATATCATCTACGAAGACAACCACAAATTTATTGAGGAATTCTCTGAACACCCTGCTCATTAGGTCTACGAAATAAGCGGGTGCATTTGTCAAGCCGAAAGGCATGACAAGCCACTCAAAGAAACCATCTGGGGTTCTGAACGCTGTCTTATCAATACTATCTTCAGCTACTCTTAGCTGATGGAACCCAGTTGCCAGATCAAGTTGGGAGAAGACCGTTGCACCTACAAGCTGATCAAACAAATCATCGATTCGGGGATGGGGGTAACTATTTTTCGTGGTCAATTTATTTAACTCCCTATAGTCGACACAAAGGCGAAGCGAACCATCTGCTTTGGTTGCGAACACCACTGGAGCACCCCATTCCAAAATGCTCCATCTAATGAACCCTTTTTCGAGAAGTTATTTAACCTACTTACTGAGCTCCTTTCTCTCCCTTGGAGCCATGTGTCTGACAAATAAAGCTACAGGCTTTGCGTTATCCACAAGATATATGCGGAAGTCTATTTCCCGCCTCGGAGGTAAGCCTTTCACCTCCTCAAAGACATCCGGATATTCCCGGACTACTCTAACTGATTGCAAATTCTCATCAGAAGCATCAAGCGACTCTAGATAACTAAGCATAACAGCATTCAAAGGATTACAAGAAATTTCTAGAGTGTTACCAAGCCGAGTCAAGAGTCTAACTACTCTTTTCTCATAATCAAGAATGACACTATTACTGGATAACCAGTCCATGCCTAAGAACAACCATATCCCGAGACGCCCAAAACAAAGGCATTCCAACTAAACTCAACGCTGAGAATAGAGATTTTCAAAACCAAACAAACCATTGACAAGTAAGTGGAGCCCCCAATTGGATTTGAAACTAGTAAGGGATCTTCTACCATACTAGTGTCTAGATGCAGAGATTCTACTAAGACAGATGAAATAAAAGAGTGTGATGCGCCAGAGTCCAAAAGTGTACGAACTGGATGATCATAAAGATAGACTACACTTTCTATAGAAATATTACTACCTCGTTCCTGCTGAGGTGCCACTAGCGCATGAACCTGACCCCCCGAAGTGGATCAGGCTTTCTGTCCCTGCCCTTTCTTATTTGGGAAGTCCTTAGCTTGATGCCCAGTCTCTCCACAATGGAAGCAACCACCCGTTTTCGCCTTTCTTTTCTGGCAGTCTTTTGATATATGGCCCACAATGCCACAGAAATTGTACCTTCTCTTCTCACGGGGCTTATTGTTCTTCCCTCCTTTATTAAAGTCGGTTTTCTTTGCTTGTAGACCCTCTATCTTCTCTTCCCCCTTAGTTTCTTTCTTGTCGTGATCGTCCTCGTGTAGCAACGCCATGTCCACCAAGCTTTCATAAGTCGCTCCAGTGGATACATAGGTCATGGCAAGGCTGTGTAGAGGCTCGTTCAAACCCTTGACGAAGCAAAATGACTTCTTGTGTTGGGTGTTTACTAAGTCTAAACCAAATCTATCCAGATGATTAAATTGATTAACATATTCCCTGATCGTCATGCTCCCCTGTTTCAGAGTTAGGAACTTCTCCATTTGCAGGCTTCTTTCAGCTTGGGAGAGAAATTTCATTTCAAACCTTGTCCTGAAATCTTCCCATGTTTCCACCGCCCTCTGAGCATTGGTAACTTCCCACCAGTAGGAAGCTTCATCCTTAAGCAACCATACCGCTAGTTGTATCTTTTACCTGTCATCAACCCCGAAGATGACAAACAGATCCCCAGTCTCGTTTAGCCAGTTTCTTTCCCCTACAAAGGATTTTGTCCCATAGAAGACTTTTCCACCCATTGCCTTGAACTCTCTACATTTTTTGCGAAGGAATTTCCACCAGGAGGTGGAGGAGGAGGAGGAACCACGTCCACTGGAGGAGGGATGTCTACTGGGCCAGCGCCATTGGCCCTTGCTTCTAGGTACCTCCTAAACCAGCCGGGACGACACTCCTTCTGGGAGGTTAAGGTCTCCTGACATGCTGAAACAGAAAGGAAAAATTCAAAACGAAGGATATAAAGAGATAGATAGGGCACATGGCTTTGGGGGATTTTTTCTCTTTATAAATATAACACTTTTTCTTGATAAAAAAAATGCTTCTTTAAACTTTCTTTTTGAAAACAAATTTCAAAAACTTTTATCTTGCCTGGTAAACCTAGGCTCTGATACCAAGTGAAACACCCCACCTCCGTTAAGGTCACTCACAAAAGGAATGCCTTAATTTTGGTTGAGGTTTATAAGTAAAAGCCACAGATAAACTCAAGACAGATATAAATACGCATATTTTAAACAGGGGAAACCAACAGACTTTTATTCATCAATACGTATTCAAAACCAAACATTTGTCTCAAACTACTTCCAACATTACAACATCATTACTGTCTTGATAATTAAAGAAGCAGAAAACATAAATAAAATGACAAAAATCCCCATAGTGAAATCCAAAGCCATAGTCCGAGCAAAAGAGACCCAAATCATACATCTACGTTCTTGGAGCTTGTACAGAGCCTGACTGAGCTGAGCTGTTTCCTCCCTGTGGACCTGGGGGGATGAAAGAAAAGAAGACGAAAGAAAATAGGGTCAGACATAAAGCCTGAGTAAATCTAGTAACTCTTCAGTATGTGAATAAGAAAAAAAGGCATGATAGATATATACTGAAAATAGGATGGTGTCACAAGCTAAGGAAGTGTCGAATGTATTATCGCACCCATACTATATCTCTGCATCTACTTGAGTTTCTTCTAACTGGCACCCCATGGTGAGGTTGAAGTGATCCCCATTATTTTTAAAAGATCGGCTCCTACTCGCGTTAACATGTGTCATACGACCCCCAAGAATTGTAGATACCTATGCTGTTCCCACCATGGGGTGTATCAAGACCCATGATGGCGGCCTCGACACAAATTCTAGAAGGCATAGGTTATATTATTGGTGTCCCCAGTGCCCTGGTTGTTTGCTCCGAAGTGTGTGCACGCCCGCACCCCAATAGAACTGCACTGTGCACCCACCGTCGTCGTTTTGACCGCTTACAATCAGCCCAGTAATCGTGCCCCACCCAGCCTAGTTTTAGGGTACCGTTGATACCTAACTTGGGTTACTGCTGAAACGGGCCCCACGTTGCTAGGATTTTCTAGTCGAACATGTTAAGTGGTTAAGTATCTGTATTTACCTAAACCCACCCATGAACTCTTGTTAACATGTTGAACTTGGTTAAGTGTTATAGTTGACTTAACCCTACCATCTGTCCTTAGCCTCTTAGGAGCACCTGACCACTTACATTAGACAGGTATTGCTACGGTTACTGGATATGACGGTCGGTTCCGGGCAAGTTTACACCATAGCTCAGTCTAACCCTGGGTCATTATTGGGCTCAATGCTTAACCACCCACATTGGATAGTTATTGTTGTGACTACTGGACAGCTGGGCGGTTCTGGGCAGGTTTACATCACAACTCAATCCAACCTCGGGTTAAGCACGTCGTGTTTTCTAAATTTACATATTTTATTATTTCTCAAATATATATGTAAATGTCATATCTTTTATTTTTGGGTATAACAATTCATACCGCTTTAAATGTCATTGTCATTGGCATGTGCCAAACATGCCAACATATATTTTCATGTTTTACACCCAACGTTATTACCCCCGTTTATACGTTCGCAACGTTATAACAAATGTTGGGCTTGACACAATTCAGCCCAACTTTATAAGCGTAAGAAAAAGGGGAAATCAAGAACATGTAACATATAAGGGTGTGTGGCGCATGAACTTGCAATTTAGCGATACTAACATAAATGATGGGCCATGTGAACTTGCATTCAAATCAAAGTACAACTATGTAGGTGACATATGAAATGGCATAGTTTAGGCTTACACAACTTGTGTTTAAATATGTTTAACTTGGCATAATGTCAAACACAAAGCTAGCATGATGTATGTTCACCAAAAGGTCCAATTATAACATTTAATCACATAGCCTATTTCATCATGAACTTGCATAGTTTTTGAAACCCAAACGATACTTAACATAGATCCAATTTCACTTGCAAATAAACATGAACTTGCATAATTTATGAAACCCAAACGATGCTTAACATAGATCAATCATACTTGCAAATAGACATGAAAATGATATCATAGGTTTTGGGTCATGTAGGCATAACAGGTTTCAAATCTAGAACATGTTAATATAAACTCTAATTTAGACTAAGAGAATATACATAATCCATGCCATCGACATATACATAAAAGGATCAATTTCTAATTTTTGCCACGAACTTGCAAGTGCCATTGTGTTCATATACAATTGTTCAATAGGCTTGCATCAATCAATTTATGCCACAAACATCAATACATAAGTCATGATAGAACCATCGCAATACATAAAATTTTATACAATACAATAACACAATTCTATTTTCATTCACATCGAACCACATCATAATTCTTATTCATATTCTGAAAGGTCGCTATACTTACAACGAATGCAGAATCTTGAATTCTGGATTTTGAATTCTGAAATTGAGATGCTCTCCTTTGGGTAGACTAATGTTGCGTTGATTAATTTTGATTAAACTTTTATCTTCTTCTTAATTTGATTTGTCTCTAAGCTGCTTTCTAATTGACGGCCATTCCTAGTTCCTTTCCAGCAGCATGACGGCTTTTATATTCTATTATTTGTGTGAGTTTGGGGTTAGACTTGAGTTGTATTTACAAAATTTTAATCTAATTAGAGCCGTCGATGAAGCTAGAGTGAATCCAGACCATCCATCTCAAGAGAAGCCAATCAGAAAGTGACATGTAAGCCCTAGTGACTCAGCCAAGCCTCAGAATTCGACCAGACCCTGATCAGGCCAGCCAAGACCTGACCAGCAGGTCATTCTGACCTGGGAGCACTTGGCAGGTGTGCCAGGCTAAAAATGTACTGGCGCACTTCCCAAGTGCGCCAGTTCAACTTTGTTCTGGCGCACTTCCCAAGTGCGCCAGTGCATTCTGACCCGTTTTCTGGTTTTTCTGCCCAACTTCATTCGTCTATATCTTCTTCATATGATATCCTTTTTACGCAAACTTGGACTCTGTCTCAAGCAGAATTTCGAGACGAACGCAATGGCGTAACCCATTTCCCTTGGTTTCATCATTTATAATTAATTATACTTTAATTTGTTAAGCTTAACGTTATAGAATTCATGGGGTGTTACAGCTTTTGTAAAGTTTGATGCTTTCTCAAATTATCTATTACAACAATATGCTAAACATTTTTATTTCAAATCACTGGTTGAGAATAATAAAAATAATGTCAAAATTTATCATCTCCTAGTGAAGTTGTTCTTGGCAAATTTGAATATTGACCATACTAAACCTTAAGTCGAAAAGGATACCATTTGGTCTTGAGCTTGTGGAAAAAGTGTGCTTCCTTTAATGAAATGACTAGGGAAAATTTTAGAGCGTGCTTGGCAAGGTCTAGATATAAACACGATAGATGTAAATATGTCTATAAGGGATGAGACTTCAAAAAAAATTTCTCTCTGATAATCTCATTAATAAGCAAGAGCTTACTTCCACTCATCTCCGGCCACAAGCTCGCTTACTTAATTGTATACTTGTCTGAACCATTCAACCACGGAAAGGGAGCTATGAAAAGTCTAGAAAAGAGATTTTCAAGCATTTTACGCCCTATACTCAAATAAGCAAATTAATTGGGCATAGGTCAGCATGGATGAATGAACAGATATCACGTATAAGCGCAAGTACAAGACTTTGCACTATGGTGCTTATATTACTCGGATCCTCACTGCTTTTGAAATAACATCCCTAATACTCCCTCCTTAAGCATCAAAGAAATTGGTCCGAAGACTTTGAAACTCATGATATTACTCCAAATCCCGCTACTTCAAAGTATATATCTCTCGAACTTGGACTGAACATGTAGCCTTGCACCTAGAAGCAATCATACTTGAGCCTTCTCACCGTCGTCAAGTTAGGGAATAAGAAGAAGATGAAGAAATTCAAATTATTTCCCCCGAAACATCTTCCAAGCAAGCCTTAGTAATGCTATCCCAAAACCAATCTAAAATTCATAAGGAATTACGACATTATCAAAAACAAACAAACAAGAAGTTTGACTCTATCAAAGGATTCTTGAACAAAATTTAGGAAAAAGTCTCTTGCACCAGCACTTCTTCAAGCCAACCTCAAGCTCCAGCTCCATTTCAATGGTCTTCAAGTTCTCCGAAGAAGTTCCCAATTCCGAACAAGGCTCTCCCAAAGACGGTGGGACAACTATTGAGGCATCTACTTCCGAGGGCTGGTAAACATGGTTGATGGTATAGTGATCAACGTATTTTGCCTACAAACTCTTAAAATATCTAAATAGTGTGTAATATTTTGGTACTTATCTCTTTATGTTTAGCACCAAACTCTAGTACGTGTTGTAGTGTGTTATGTCTGATGGTATGCTTGTTTATATATTATATTATATCTGTTTTCGTGAAATGTTTGTGTGTAATGCATACATGCTTCAAGTTTTTCATAAGTATTCCTTTTTGTCGAATGACAAAGGGGGAGAAACATGTAATGATATATGCATATTGATAGGGGAGCTTGCATAGTTGTCATTAGTCAAAAAGGGGGAGAATGTTGGATCTTGCTATATAAATATTTTGACTATGACAACTATTAGCATATATATTATCGACTAACTTTGTTTTGCAGGAAGCTATTTGAGAAACAGATTCAAAGACACCAAAATGAAGATTGAATATGTTGTAAGAGTCTGTTAGTCTTAGATATTCATGTTAATGCCTTCCTTAATGATTACACACACATACACTCTCATATCATATACATATGTTTTCACATTTAAAAGAGGAAAGGAATATGTTTTACCCAGAAAACAGACGTCTGATCTAAATCAGACAGACGTCTGTTTGCTGAGACAAAATTAAAATTTCCATAATATTCAGATGTTTGTTCTGAACTTTTCAGACATCTGAATCTGCTCCAAAATGAACTAATTCCTTGCTATTATATTTTCAAATTCAAAATAGACATCTGAAATTAATATTCAAACATCTGATTACGAATGGTTGCAACTTATTATGAAGATTCACAACTTTCTGAAATTCATAAAAGCAGTGTTTACACACTAGGTTGTAGTGCAGATTTACGCAGGTCATGTGCTGAACTGTTTAATTGCAAGGCTAAAGTTTTCCCCTTAAATTATCTGGGTATGTGCATTCGTCCCGAGAAATTAATGAAGAAAGATTGGCAACATTTGATTGAAAAGGTTGACACAAGGATAATGAGGTGGAAAGGAAACTCTCTATCAAGAGCTGGTAGATTTATACTTGTGAATTCTGTTTTGTCTTCAATTCCACTGTATTGGATGTCCTTTTACAGGTTTCCTGGATGGGTGATGGAGAAAATTGATGCTATTCTCCGAAACTTTTTCTGGACTGGCAGTAATGAGACGAAAAAGCCTAACTGTTTGGTTTCATGGGAACATGTTTGTAAGTCTGAGAAGCAAGGGGGTCTTGGTGTCATTAACTTGAAGACCAATTTAGTGTTACTCTGTAAGTGGTTATGGTTTATGATTTCTGATGAGCATGCTTTTTGGAAAGAATGGATAATTTGTACATGCTACAATGGCAATTTTGATTAGAATTCTAATTGTTTAATGTGTTCGGTGTTTTGGCGTAATGTTATGCTTCATGCTTATTGGTTGAAGCTGGGCACTAAGATTGTGGTGAAAAATGGCCTTAACACTTCATTCTGGTTTGATAATTGGCTCTCCCCCATCCGTTTGTGTGTGGAGTTTGCGGATCTCTTTGCAATTGCTTGTAATAAAAACTACACAGTTGGCGGGACGCATGATATTGATGCTCCGAGTTTCAAGTGGAAGCTAACATTCTCCAGATTGGTGGCTGGTAATGCGTTGGTTCAGTTGTGTTGTATTTTCAATTTGCTTGAAAAGGTGAGTTTGTTCAATGAGAAAGACGAGTTTGGATGGATATTGGAGGGGGAGAGGAAGTTGTTCAGTGTTAGCCGCATCTACAAGTTGATCAACTTCGCTGGGATTAGGAGGTTGGGGTTTGAATATATGTGGCGATTCAAAGTTCCTGATAAAGTTAAAATTAATATGTGGATCATGATGCATGGTCGATTAAATATGGTTAGCAGACTTACACAAAGAGGTGTGAATGTAGTGGGTGGCTATGCGTTTTGTGTCATGAGGAGGAGGACTACCATCACCTTTTTTTGGAATGCGACTTTGCATTTTACATCTGGACAAAGTGTTTAGTTTTCCTTTTCCTGGATTTGCATTGGGGTGATTTCATAGTAGATCAATATAACTTTTGGTGTTTACCTGGCTCTAGATGATTCACATAATAGTTATCTCTTTGCGTTGCTAGATTTTGCATACACTTGGATTCTATGGCATGAGCGTAACTCCAATAAATTTAAATGCAAGATGAAAGCTCCTAACAGTATCATTTACTCCAACCTTAATTTTGTTTATGACTGGGCAAGCATGGCAAGGAAGAGGCACGTTGAGAGCATTGTGGACAGGGTGCGCAAGCGTGTGAGGCACATCACCGGACCCGATGCTTGACGAAGATGACTACTGGGTTTAGTTTATGTCTTTTTGCTTTCAATAAAATGTAATGTGATGCTATGAAGTTTATGCTTTCTTTTGTTGTTAGGCTGTATGTATATATGTATGTATTAATCGCTGCTATGTCACGATAGCCTGTTTTTTGGTTGTAAATATGATGTAAACACATGACTTGCTACTTTATGGTACTTAATATATTAAGGTAATCATGCTGGTTCACTACCTTTTCCTTCAAAAAAAGAGTCACAACTCTCTAAATCATTTCTCTTGATGGAATATCTTCAAGGTTAGTTACAACTCTTTGTATATTATAAATACAGACTTGATTAACTGATTAAACCACCGAATTCATTCTAACTTATTTGATCTTACTCAAAAGCTCTCTATCTCTGAAAAGCGCACTATTTCCAATATTATCTTCCATAATCTTTCACAAGCTTCATGTTTATCACCAAGGAAAGACTATAGGAAGGGTGTACTATATATTGACATATCCGTGTTAACGAGAACACAAATAAGTCATCAATTATTCTGTATTAAGGAAGACCTCTTTAGCAGTTGAGGCAAGAAATCCCGTTCGACTGTTCGGGTAATTGTGAACCTATTCCTCCGGATGAAGAGAGGGTTTTAGTGATAGTGAAATACCAGAAGTGAGTCTGGGACTAGACGTAGGACAGTGGTACGAACCAGTATAAATTGACTGTCTGATATCTACTTACTACTCAGCTATATATATTTCATCTTATACTCCATTCTACACGATCCTAGCGCCATATAGCCTCTTTCAGGGGTACTATGCCGTCTACGATTGATACATTTATATATGAATTGATTTTGATACTATATACTTATTGTAATATCAAATTGATTTGTTTTAAACGTACTAAGCATGTTTGGCTATTATAAGGTAAAACTCTATCCTCCGGCTTGCATTGCATTGTGTGGTAGGACATGAGTCTTATAATAGCTTCATCTTTCTAAAAAAAAAACATCGTGTTGTTTGTTTTATGCACTGGTATTCTTAGGAGAAATACCGTTCCATGTTATACGGCGTGGTCCCTTGATTTATCAAATTTTAATATAAAGTTTTAAATAACTGTTTTGAGTTCTCACACCAGTCCCATGACTGACCTAGATTTTATTGTTTTAACCTAAACTCTGGGTGCCCTAATTTCCATAAGGGTAGCCAATAGTTTTGGTTTTGCAGATTTCTATCTTACAGGATCTTGGTTTACAGCTGGAGCTATATTAGGAAAGCTTTGTATCCGTGTATTTCTTTCAGTTGTATTTGTTAATGTATTTCCGCATTGCACTATATTAATTTTCCGCAGCTTTGTAATTTAATCTCTGATATTTTTCTGATGTATATTATTTATTTATCTCTTTCAGTTGTGTTATGTATTATTTTTCCACTTCTATGTAATGTATATTAAATCTCTGATATTTTCCATTATATAATAATTATTCATACTCTGATTTATCTTATACTCTGATGTAATTGTTGTAATAGCAATGAAGTGTTCTATTGTTTGCGTTCTGATTTGTTGTGTTCTCAACTCAATGCGAGCTTTCCGATAAGGGAAGTTTGGGTCGTTCCAGACTTGGTATCAGAACTTTAGTTTTAGAAAGCTAGAGAACAAGACACATTATAACCGAACGAAAGTATTCACCAGAGATTGGATTAGGAGTATCCAAGGAGTATGACTCGTTAGAGATGGGGTCAGTAGTATCCCTGAATGAGTTTTAAAGAGTGTTATTTTTAAAATAAAAATGGAAACAAATTTTATTCTGAAAATTTAAACCTTATTATACGTACTTGAGTATTTTAAATTTATTTTGGACTATTGGGTATATAGAGATTTTAATATACGTCTGATCCACATGTATACGAAGTCTCAAATATACTGGATGGATATAACATCACACTCTAGTAGCTCGGGGATAATTCCGGTGATGCCGGGCATCATCAGTATTTCTGTTCGAGTTTCGAAAGTGGGATGTCTATATATTTCCAATTGGCTGGTGTGAGAACCAAAACTTAGTTAGAGTTTATTGTTTGTGATTTGGCATTAAAAATTTGATTTTTGAGTATATATTAAAGTTATATATTTGAAAAGTTAATCAAGTAATTGATTACTAGTTGTGTTGTGTGATTATTAGTTTAACTAATAAAAATATTGGAATGATAATTGATTAAACCAATATGTAAATGAAAGGTTAGTTTAGCCAAACCGAATCAAATATTGCACTAAATTGAAAATTGATTGAAATTGCATATATGTACATGTGTATATAATGAACAGGTCATAGCATGGAAGCTAAAATGAGGAATAAAATTGTATGCCGGACAAATAGGTACATGTTTACTATTTTCTTGGGTTTTGATGATTTTATGAGCGGCTTGGCTTTTTTTTTCTTTTGGATTGATGAGGTCCCTATGAGGCTAGTTGCGGTTTTAAAGGTCTCCCTGTATAAAGGAGGTTGTGGCAAAAAAATTCGAAAATTTAGGGTGTTAGCCACATTTTTGAGAAATCTGAAAATTCTTAGAAACTAAAAAGTTGAAGAATGAAAGCCAAAATGAAAGTTGGGTTGTTTAGTTAAATAACTTTCAGCTCCATTCCTTTTCGCGGACGAAAATATTTTAAGTGGGGAGATCGTAATAACCCGTATTTTCAGAACCAATTTACAATTTTTATTTTAGCTATTTTAGTGGATTTTGAATATTTAAAATGATTTATTTTAAATAATAACGACTAAAAATTTATTTAATTCGAAGTTAGAACGTATAAATTTATATTTATTATAAATAGAGCCGGAAATGGCATGGTAGTTTGAAAATTCGATTTTAAATTTCAATTGAATGTATAAAGTTCAAAATATATCGGATTTCAGTAAAACCAGAAATATTTGAAGCTGTTTAAATATATCTTTCTAATGAATGCGAAAAATTGAGATTTCATAATATAAATTGTAACCAGTTTAAAATTTAAAATAGTCGCTATGGAATTTACATATATTTTATATAATATATAGCCCTTAAAAATAACCATTTTGCAAACGACCTCTTTTTTCGATGAAACCACTTTTGTTGGATCCGTAACGTCAAATTATTGCTAATTCCAATTTCCATAATTTTGGGAATTAATATGTGAGTGTGGTGAATTTAAACGTGTAATTTTAGTTTGAATTTAATCGACTGAGAAATGACCATTTTTCAAACGGTCCCCAAATTCGATGAAATTAGTTTTGTTAGGACCGTATCATCAAAACATAGCTAGATTTATTTTTCTGTAATTTTAAGAGTCAGTATATGGCTCCGGTAAATCAAAATGTACATTGAAATAAATTTTGAACGTTATATTAATTTATATTTTAATTTTGATGAAAACTGATCGATACAGTCGATTTGGCTTATGGGACAATCCTATTGTGTTTGAAATGGGGGTAATTAGCTAGGACGACAGTCATTGGGTTCGAAGGAAAAATTCACTTTTTGGAATTAAATAAAATATAATTTACTATAAAACCCCACCCTCTTTGCTCAGAACACTAGCCGCCTATTAGAAAAAGAAAAAAAAAACTGCGATCCTTTCCCAGAACCCATCGCCCTCTCCCAAACCACCATCACACGCCACCGTCAGCCCACCTCCGGCCATCGTAGCTCCGCCACGCCTCCTTCTGCTCTGACGCCACCCTCTCCTCTCTCTCTCTCTTCCCTTTTTCCACTCCAAACCGATGCCCCAGCCGCTGTGACCCCTGCCTCCGCTGCTCCAACCACAGTGCCACCCCAACCGCCTCAAACATCTGCGCCCCCAGACCATCCACCACCACTGTGGGCCCCCTCCGATAAAAAATTCGATTTTTAATAATTCCCAGTATTACATTAAACCCCCTGAAAATCTTCAGCCAAATTCTTCCAAACAATGCCCCTATGGCCAAAACTCCATAGTGTCAAAATCGAATAACACGATTTTCTCTTTAATTTGAGTATATAGAAGCCGTATTTTGGATTGCGGAGTTGTTCAGAAAACGTGTCCAAAATCTACTGTCCAAATACTATCTTTTCGCAAATTCTGGCGAATTGGAGCATTTTCAGAAGAAAGACCATTAGGCGAAAGTTGTCCGGAATGGCGCATTTAAGCTAAAAAAAGGATCGTGTGAAGATTGAAGCTCGTTTGAAAATTCTGTAACCAGAACAGCAATTCAGAGCATTAGAAAACAACGGTGGAGTGGATACCAATGTGAGAACACTTACTCACTCAAATTATTTTACAGTTAAAAATATTTTAGGTTGCAGACGGGGCTTAGTGGCCCCCGACACTACTTATTTAAGCGGACCATGTTTGTTTGTTGGTTTGGATTGAATTGTGGTGTGATTGACAGTATTGTGGTGAAAAGGATTGTATTGTGATTTTGATTTGATTGATTATTGTGTATGGTGCGAGCCAGTATCAGGAGAGGGGTAACGCTGGACATTACTTCGGTTCTAATATCGCGCCATTATAATGCCGAGATTTTATAAAATAAATATTTATTCATTAAAAATATAATTTTTAAGATGTATATGAACTATATAAAATAGTCAAGTTTTAAAATAGATATTTTATCATTAAAAATATAATTTTTAACGTATATATGAATGGCATAAAATTCTCTTGAAACGAAAATAAATGTTCATTTAAAATTGGATGATTTGTTTATGCACACCCATTTAACTGATATTGATTGGGACGATAAATTTTACACATCGCCCAACTGCACAAATAAAAATCAGAGTTAGTTGATTGAAACCCCACACAGGTATTGGGATGATATTTGACGTACAATAATCCCAATTGTGTAGTTGTATGTCAATCAATTAGTTGATAAACTGTTGTAAGCGCTAATTATTTATATTTAATGCTCATGTAGTTGTGTACTGCACTCTGGATGATGGTTGATTGTGTACCATTATTATTGTGAACATGTGATGTATGAAATCCATATAAATAGCATTATATGGTAATTGACTGTGTCTGATTCCAATTCAGGAATAACGAATATTTTAAACTAATATTCAGTAAAGGATTAAAATGTGAATTTGATGTCTGATTTTGGATGGACACGAAAATGTTGAAATGTGTGAAGCCTTATTGATTAGATATGCGCTATTTTGACACGAACAATTTTTATATTGATTTTATTCATTTTTATAATGAATATCGAAAAGGAAATGATTTCAAAATCTGATATTTTGAAAATACTATCATTTAAATATTATAATGATAAGGAGTATTCAATTTTGATTTAAAATTGAAATGAAAGCAGGAATCGTTTTAAAACGAATTTATAAAATACATTTTGAACAATATATATATGTTAATGGCTTGAATAGAACGCGCGACACTACAACCGTTCACGAATTTTGACCATTGACTTCAAATTGACACTACGGGAGATCCGACCGTCGAATTCCCCTAAAACCAGAACCTTCGGTTCGTACCGAAAGGAGATTTCCAATGAATATAGGAGATTTAAATCTGAACGGTTGGATTTGGAATTATGTCCAAATCAAATTTGAAAAAGGTCGCTATGAATGTAGTTCGGTGGCCGTTATTGGAAACCGACTGTACGGGCCTTAATAAAATTGTTAAAAATATTAATAATTTATGTAAAATCATAATAAGTGATTTGGATGAAAAATTCCAAATTTGTAAAGATAAAAATATATTTTTATCAAAATGAACTGGTTATTAACTAGAAAGATAATCCAACATTTTGAAATAAATAAATTGGATTTGTGAATGGTTTTAATCTAACCAGAATTTCTCAATGTATGAATTGGAATGGATTTGAATATAAACCATCTTCGGAAGATTTCGATATTGGATTCCATGACGATAAAGATATTTTAGAGGAATTTGGAAAATAGTTATATATCGTTATTCCCCATACGATATGTGTTGGTTTCAGAATTTGATATTGAATGTAAGCCGATATAATTTCTGGTTAGAGCCTTATATTTAATATCGAATTAGATTTTGAGTTTGTCGTGAATGGTGTCTTCAGTAACACTGTTCTTAAACCCCTTGTGAATAGAATAAATCTGTTAATTAAGATTACTAGAGTTTCCAATTATATTTAGTAACTGGAATAAAATGGAATGTAAATTGGGTTTATTTTGAACTGTGTTTTTAACGACATTTGTTCTTTAACCCGATTGACAATGATATGTGATTTGGAATATATAAATCGTTTATTAAGATTTAATGGAAAATTTCCAAAGTAAAGTTTTCCAATTTAATATAATAAATTTGAATGGAATTCGATTTGGTAATAATCGAAATGAACTTTTGTGGAGGAAGACTGTTAATATATATGGAATTTAAAAGGATTTGTCATTATTCCATTTATATTATGTGACAACCCCAAACTTCCACGAGGTGAAAGTAAGAGTAATCATTTGGAATACAACAAAAATACAATAATACATATCACAAATACAAAATAGCATAGGAAATTCATAGAGTAACAACATCATAGCAGCGGAAATATAATGTCATCAATCCACAGAAAATCCACAGTCACAGAATTCTACATTATTACATCAAATTCGCAGAAAAGAGATAAGTTCCCACTCCAACTCAAACACGTGGAATAAACCAAGTTTCATGTCTGAAATAAAAAGAAAGAGAAAAATGTAAGAGCAGCGAATGATAAGTCTTCAACCTCCTAGTCATCACCTCTCCACAAGCAATTCCAAGAGAAATAATAACCAGCTCCAAGGAAAGGCTCCAAGCGAAAGATAACCTGTTTACTTGGCTGCCCGTGTAGAAAGGAGGGCACCCGAGTTTGCAAAAAGGTGAAACAAACTACAGGTCAGTCGTGGGACTGGTGTGAGAATTCTTATCTAGTTTATCACTATTAATAGGGCAAATCCAAAGACCACGCCGCTAATGCGGAACGGGTTTACCCTAATGGATTGCCGTGCATAAAAGTGTCAGAATAAATGATAAGTAAATCGTACAACAACGCTATGCTTTTTAGAAAAATGGAATCACCATAAGACCCAGGTCCCATCACACAATGCAACACACACCAGAGGATAGGGTTTTACCTTATAGTGATTAAACATGATAAATACGGCAAATACGAGTTTAATATTATTATTAATATGTTAAAACATTTCAAAGTAAATGTAGAAATCCTAGGAAGAATAGTATCCCATACTACTATGCCTCCATACTAGTAATACAATTAAATTCGTAGGGTCGTATTTGGATTTTGATTTCCATCATGAGTCAAGGCTACGGAGGAGCTCCTACCGATTCGAGACACTCTAGCTAATGTATCAGGATTCCCCGTAGTGAACCCTTGGATCCTGCAGGGCCGGTCCGCCATACGAGTTGCGGATTAGTTATTCCTGAACACATGTTTCCCAGTCCTATAGGACCTATCCGAGGCGCCTCATTCCATCATCCACATAAGTAAAATGTCAGGGCTGGTAGGTCACTGACACCACTCTAGCTAGAAAGAAACGTGTTGCTCTCCCTGCGTTCCCTTCTCCCGTTTTAGACTCCGCCGGTGTGTGAGGCTCGCGAAGTAACGTTGTACACAAAGCTATGCCTAAACAGGCTATGCTTTGATCGTCCCACAAGGCCTGCTTTTCAACAAAACCTTGATCATATGCACCTTAGCGTGCCACATCATCACCCATACCATACTACCAACCCTTTGCCGAAATATATGAACGGGTGTTAAGCAAGCGAATAAATTCCCCGCCACCAAACATCCATACCTTCGACAAAAGATCAATAACGTGATATTTGATAGAGTATGATGTCAGACACACAATCCATTTAATAGCTTATGCTCTGGGTCTGAGCGAAAGCCTAACCCGTTCAATCAACATGTTCGTTCGGGCAATGACCATGACCTTGAATTGGGAGCAAATCAATTCAAAGCCTCAATCGCTGTCCTCCCGAGGGGAAGACTGACAGTCTTCATTCGTCATCTTCTACTTCAAACCTTAACGTCGTTTGATTATTCGGAATGAGATTAACTTGGCCTTTCCAAATAATCTTCGTATATAGATATATATAGTGAAAATTCTTCCTTATCGTTATCTTTAATTTATGACGATTTCTTCCTATTTTTATTTAATTAAGAATAATTTAATCCTTAATTAACAACAATTCAGGTCAATGTCGATTCTGGTGCTGTTTTCAATCAATTTTGATTTTCACATATCTCGAAATCTAACCCTTGGATTTTGACATAGTATATATCGTTGGAAAGATTTTTCCAAGGCGGTCCTCCCGGTTTCAGTTTCAAGAAAATCCGACGGTCGGATCTTCTTGTATAGTCGTTTAAAGATATGATTTTAAAACGCGAACTACCGCGTTCGATTCGTTTAATTTTAATTATATATATATATAAATATATATATATATATCGTTCGACTCATCATTCTTACATACACCTTCCTTATTCTCTTATCTTTTCTCTTCTTTACTTACATGAAAATGTAATTTATAATTAGATGATGAATTATCCCTTTTTATTTTATTTTTATTTTATACTTTTATAATTTACATTAAAATGTAAATTATAATACATTGTTCAATTCATTTCTTTTCATCTTTCAATTACATTATAATCCTATTCACATATAAAATGTTCATTCATTTTTCAAGTGCATTCCTAATTTTAATTACATTTAAAATGTAATTTGATTTTGCGATGTAATTTTCATTCCAATTACATATAAAAATGTAATCTTTATTCACATGTCGCATTCTGGTTTTATTTATATAAAATAAAATGTAACTTTCCTCTTTGTCACCTTCTTATTTTATTTACATTAAATAAAATGTAAATATTCATTCTTGGTATGAATTCCTATATATATTACATAAATTAAAATATCATCTTTTTCCTACGGTGTAATGAGTATTTAATTTACATTAAAAATAGTGTAAATTTACATGCGGTGAAATTTCCCCTTATATATCGCATAAACCAAAAATGTAATCTTTTTCCTATGATAAAGATTACCTTTTTATTTACATTAAACATAAGGTGAACTTATCCCATGGTGAAATTTCTTTTATATTAACATTAAAAATAATGTTCATTTCCTACGGTGTAAATCCACTTTATAATATTAATATTTAAAATGTTAATGACATCCTACGGTTGAATTTTTATAATATTAACATTAAAAATGTTAATGACAGCCTACGGTTGAATTTTTATAATATTAACATTAAAAATGTTAATGACATCCTACGGTTGAGTTTTTATAATATTAACATTAAAAATGTTAATGACATCCTACGGTTGAATTTTTATAATATTAACATTAAAAATGTTAATGACATCCTACGGTTGAATTTTTATAATATTAACATTAAAAATGTTAATGACATCCTACGGTTGAATTTTTATAATATTAACATTAAAAATATTAATGACATCCTACGGTTGAATTTTTATAATATTAACATTAAAAATGTTAATGACATCCTATGGTTGAATTTATATAATATTAACATTAAAAATGTTAATGACATCCTATGGTTGAATTTTTATAATATTAACATTAAAAATGTTAATTTACACATGCGGTGAAATTACTTATTATTACACTAAGAATAATGTTAAATTTTCATGCATTGCAAAATACTTATTATTAATATCAAAAAGATAATATTAATTCCTCATACGATGTAAATTTCTTATTTTAATTTTACATAATAAAATGTAAATTCCACCACAAGTCGCATTCTTATTTTATTTGCATCAAATAAAATGTAAATTTTCATCACATAACAACATCATCCCAAATATACAACAAGTCCCAAATCTAACAACTAGCATCAAGGTAATTACGAGGTGATGTTATAACTTGGCATATGTAAAATCAACACGGCATGATTAAACACATAATTAACTTTAATTAATTATTAATTCAGATTTAAACCTCAAAATTTCATATCTAATCTCATGCAATTCAGATTCAACATCATACGGAGTGAACAGTTCAAATCCATGTTCTAAACATCACATCTTATTAGATCTACTTATTAATAATCATAGAAATAATGATTAAATAAATCAAATTAAATTAAAAATAAATTCTCACAGTGGTCTGGTCTGAGAAGAAGATTCGGGCTCGATCCGATTCAGTGTTCGTATTCAATTTGATTTCAGATCTGAAATGATTCGAATACAAATTCATATGAAAAATCAAAATACGACTTTTAACAACTGTCGCAGCGACGCCTCTAGGCGTGACAAAATCTGAAATAGATTCATACCTTAAGCTTTGAATTTGTTCAAATTTTTTATTTCAGTTTTCTCGATCTGTAGTCAATTGTTTTGGGCACCGTTTGTTGGAGGAGGACCGGGACAGAGAGGCGCAGGTTCGGCCAGAGGGTGGGGGCGTTCGGCGGCGCCGTGTGGGGTCCAGTGGGGCGCGACCGACGGCCGTTCGTGGGGTTGGGGCGGCTTCGACAGGGCACGGTTCAAGGTGATTTTGGTCGGAGATCGTAGAGCTCGGAAAGAGCTTCGAAACGGGTACTCGTATAAATGTTTTCGTTGAGAGGGGAGGGAGAAATCGAAGCTCAAAGATTCGAGCTGTTATGGGTTTCGGCGGTGGAAATAACGGAGGAAGAAGATGTATTGTATACGGCCGTATTTATACTAGTATTTTAGGGTTTTTTTATTTATTTAATTAATTCTAAAAATTAGTGTTTTCCCATACGATCTCCAAACGAAGCTCAACGACTGTCGAACTTAATGTTTTGATATCTTCTGAACGCGATGGCGCTATTGCCAATGTCTAATTATGAAGTTATAGTCATGTTTCTTTTATTTTTAAAATAAATCATTTAATTTAAATTCGAACGTACTTGTTAATTCCATCAGGGCCACCTACTAGCTCAGAAAAATCCAGAAAAATTATTTTTGGCTTTCTTATGTCAATACGGTCCTAACAAAATTTATTTCACCTCATTCTGAGACTGTTTGAAAAATGGCTATTTTTCAGTCAATTAATTTTGACTGAAATTGACAAAACACAGATTCTTTTGCCACGCTTACATGCTAGCTTAAAAAATCATGAAAATTGAAACCTAGCAATAATTTTACATTCCGGACCCAACAAAAGTGGTTTCGTTGAATTCTGAGGTCGTATGCAAAATGCCAATTTTCAAGGGCGATATATTTTCTATAGCGACCCTTCTGAAAATTCATTTGGCCATAACTTTTGATTTCTGCTATGAAACTTTGATTTTTCGGATTCGTTAGAAAGATACTCATTAACAGATTTAGATATTTTCGTTTCAACAAAATCAGGTTTATTCTGCACCCTGGGTAATTAGTCAAAGTTCAAGTTTGACTTTTCAAACCACTCTCCTATTTCTAATTCTTTTTGTAATATACTTGTATTAACTTTGCTCAAAGAAAAATCCCATTCATAATTATTTGAAATAATTTATTTTAAATGTCTAAACACCCCCAAAATCTCCTAAAATGAAAATTTTAAATTGGCCCCAAATTCCGGGTTGTTACATATTATTAGTCGGATACAGAAATGAATATCGATTATATATTGATCTGTTTCTCGTGAAGATTCCATAATTAATCGAATGTGATTTTGGGTTTATCGTGAACTATGTTTTAAATGACATTGGTTCTTTAACCTAGTTAAAGACAGGATTAGGAGGAAGGCTGTTAATATATATGGAATTTAAAAGGATTTGTCGTTATTCCATTTATATTATTAGTCGGATACAGAAATGGATATCGATTATATATTGATCTGTTTCTCGTGAAGATTCCATAATTAATGGAATGTGATTTTGGGTTTATCGTGAACTATGTTTTAAATGACATTGGTTCTTTAACCTAGTTAAAGACAAGATTACATGTCTAGCATTGTATTTCGAACTATATTAGTGATCACTGCTAAATATATATCTGTTTGGTTGTAGAGAATTTATTCTCTTGCTTAACACCCTTCTCTGAGGCGTATGAACTTAGAGGTTATATATTGGTAGAAATCAGTGGTACGATGTAGATTGTCAATGTGGCATGCTTGTGTTTCCAAATTTAAATAATCATTAAATAATGATTGTTGGGAGATTAAAACTAAGAGAAGTTTTACGGAATCTTTAATTATATTGAAATGAGAATGTGATAATTTAAATTATCAAATTTGGGAAATGATCGAGAATGGAGTACCACCCGTTTTGCTCCAGGCGATAGTTAAATCTTTAATTAGATTTGAACGTGAAATGGTAATTAAATTTGCCGATAGCACCGTGGTGTTAGATATGGAGTATTACCAATTTAGCTCCATGGGATGAATAGGTTGGGATTGGAATTAATAAATAAATGATTACTTCAGTAAGGCTCGATAAACCCGACTAGTTGATAAACCTTAATTTGGTTTAGAATTGATATCCAAAGGAAGATTAAAGTATAAATTTAAAAGAATTTATATTTGATAAAATTAATGGGGACCTTTCCCAAAGATATGAATATTTGAATAAAAGAATATTTTGAATTGGAATGAGGCGTATGATGTATTTTTATAGCACTTGATTATTGATTATAAAATATGCAGGTTATTCGGAAAGACCGGGTTTATCCCATTCTGAATAACTGATACGAAGGCTAAAAGTCAACGATGAAGAAGTGGTTGAAGACCGAAGTTCTTCACATCGTATGGATGATTACTGATGTCTTGATTGAGTTGTACACCCTAGACAAGGTAATAAGTGGTGATCATCCAGATGTACTTGGAAATCAACCGGATATGCGAGGACCTTTCTCCTGAATTGGACATATGGGACGAGGAACAAGGTGCCGCTGGTTTCATTCAGACCTAGAACGGACTTGTAAATGGATGTGTGTCTAACATTGGATTTCGTTCTGTACTGATTGATTTCTATTAAATATATATCTGTTTGATGGCGGAGAATTTATTCTCTTGCTTAACACCCTTCTCTGAGATGTACAAGCTTAGAGGTGATATATTTATAAACGTCAGTTGTATGGCATGAAATGTCAGTGTGGCATGCTAAGATGCAAATGATCAAGGCTTTTGTTGAAAAGCAGAGTCTTGTGGTTGATGATCAAAGCACGGCTTTAAATAACAGTAATTGGTGTATAGCATTAATTCGCGAGCCTCACATCTCGGTATGAGTCAAAAACTGGATGAGCATAGTAGGGAGGACACGACGTTTCTTTCTAGCTATGGGTGGTGTCATGGTATGGAGCCCAAACATTTATTTATTTTTACCTATGTGGATGATGGATTGCAAGCACCCCATATACTGGTCCCTAGTAGCCAAGTGATAGGTCTTAAAGGATCGGGAAACATGTGTTCAGGAATATTAATCCACAAAAGTAAGGGTGGACCGACCCTGCTGCTAACCAGGGTTCACTGTGGGGGACCTGAGGCTTTTGCTAGAGTGTCTCGAAGCCGATGAGGATGATCACTTGCCTAGACTCATGGATGGAATCCAATTTCCAATATGTGACATTTTGGTTTTAATTGCAGAACTAGTATAGTGACATAGTAGGATGTGATACTATGTCGTCTATGATTGATACATTTATATATGAAGTGATTTTAACACTATATACTTATAGTAATATCAAAATGATTTATTTTAAATGTACCAAGCATGTTTGGCTATTATAAGGTAAAACTCTATCCTCCGGCTTGCGTTGCATTGTGTGATGGGACCTGAGTCTTATAATAGCTTCATTTTTCCAAAAAGCATTGCACTGTTTGTTTTATGCACTGGTATTCTTGGGAGAAAACTTGTTCCGTGTTATACGATGTGGTCCCTTGATTTATCAAATTTTAATGTAAAGTTTTAAATAACTGTTTTGAGTTCTCACACTAGTCACATCACTGACCTGGAGTTTATTGTTTTAACCTAAACTCTAGGTGCCCTATTTTCCACACGGACAGCTTGTAGTTTTGGTTTTACAGATTTCTATTTTACAGGATCCTGGTTTACAGCTGGATCCATATTCGAAAGCTTTGTATCCATGTATTTCGTTCAGTTGTATTTGTTAATGTAATTTCGCTATGCACTGTATTAATTTTCCGCTGCTTTGTAATTTAACCTCTGATATTTTTCTGATGTATATTATTTATTTATCTCTTTCATTTGTGTTATGTATTATTTTTCTGCTGCTACGTAATGTATTTTAAATCTTTGATATTTTCCATTGTGTAATAATTATTCATACTATGATTTATCTTGTACTTTGATGTAATTGGAGTAACATCAATGAAGTGTTCTATTGTTTGCATTCTGATTTGTCGTGTTCTCAACTCAATCCAGGCTTTCCTGATAGGGAAAGTTTGGGTCATTTCTGTTTCCCATTTAATTTTATGCTGAGAATCACCCCAAAAGAAATTTGAGCACATGGTATGCAGTTTTCCTATTATGTGTGCAGGAAGCTGATACATGAATAACCAATACAAGACTATAGGAGTTACCACAAACAAAATCAATTCAGCTCTCCCTGCGAAACTTAAGAAATTAACATCCCAAACTATATTCTCTGCTAAACTTTATGTAATAATGATTGGCAATGATTATGATGTACACAGTTTGATGATATAGGTACACCTAGATATCTCAAAGGCAATTGATCTACCTAAAGGCTTAAAACGGATGAAATTTCACTTTTATTCCTTGCATAAGAAATAAAATAAATTTTAGTTTTAAGAATGCTTACTGTAAGTCCACTGAATTTCCCCGATCTATCAAATATATCCCTCAAAGTTCTAGCACAAATGGGTAGGCATTTCCCAAATATTACTAAATCGTCAGCATAAAGTAGGTGAGTTACCATAGGCTCGTAACTATTAACAAGTATAAACTTGTGTAGTAATAGTGCTTCATTCTTAAAAAATGTAAAAAACTCCACTGCCATTGTAAAAAGATACAAAGATAAAGGATCTCCTTGATGTAATCCCCTATTCGAAGCAATAAACCCTTTTGGAACTCCTCGAATTAATATTGAAAAGTTTTGAGTATTTATACATCTAAAGACCAGATTTATAAAATGCACAGGCAAGCCCATTTTCAATATAATATGACATATGAATCTCCTATCCGTCATGTCATAAGCCTTATGAAGATATACCTTTATGCAAAATTTATTAACCCCTACTTCTTGAAATCTCTAAGCAACTCATGAGCCAATAATATATTGTCACCAATAAAGCGAGAAGGAATAAAAAAACATTGGTTAGAGGAAATTAAATGAGGCAAATACCACTTAATCCAATTATAATTTTTTTACTAAAAATCTTGTAATAAAGATAACAACATGCTATTAGATGGTAGTGGGCAATTTCAGATGGCCTATCCACTTTAGGAATTAGTGTGATAAACATGCGATTAATCCTTTTTGGTAGTTTAGAAGAAGTGAACATGTCTTGCATGGCTGCTAATAAGTTCATCTTAATATATTCCCAATGCAATTTAAAAAAAATAGAACTAAATCCTTCTGGACCTGGGCTAGAATCTATGTGAACTGAATCTACAGCTACCTTTACCTCTTCTAATGATATTGGTTGTAATAATACCTGTTGACCTTGTGAGTTAATCCTGACGATGGATTGAAAAGATGGATTGTAGCGACCCGAACTTCCCCGGCCTTCGAAGAGATGAGAAAGAACGAATTACTGTGAGGACAAGACAAATCAGAACGCAGACGGAAGAACATTTCATTGTTATTACAACAATTCCATCAGATACAAGAATATACAGAGTATAAATGAATAAATTACATTCGATAAATACCAGAGATTACAATAAATTACGTAGCAGCGGAAAATAATACAAAGCACAACGGAAGGTGATATACGGATACAGAGCTTTCCTGATATCATTCCAGCTGTAAACCAGGATCCTGTGAATATAAATCTGCAAAACCAAAACTACTAGCTGCCTGTGTCGAAAATAGGGGCACCCAGAGTTTAGGTTAAAACAATAAACTCCAGGTCAGTCATGTGACTGGTGTGAGAAATAAAACAGTTATTAAAACTTTATTTTAAAAGAGAGTAATTCAAGGGACCACGTCGTATAACACAGAACGAGTTTCCTCCCAAGAATACCAGTGCATATAACAAAACAGTGCAACGCTTTTTGGAAAAATGAAGCTATTATAAGACCCAGGTCCCATCACACAATGCAACGCAAGCCGGAGGATAGGGTTATCCCTTATAATAGCCAAACATGCTTGGTACGTTTAAAACAAATCATTTGATACTATTATTAGTGTATAATGTCAAAACATTTTCAATCATAAATATCAATCCTAGGCGGCATGGGTACCATCTATCATGTCGCCATACTAGGCTCTACAAATAAAGCCGAAATATCTCGTATTGGAAATTGGATTTCCGTCATGAGTCGAGGCAAGGGGCAAGTTCCGCTCCGTTTCGAGACAATCTAGCAAATGCTCAGGACTACACACTCTGGGCAGCCACTTGGATCGGTTGGGCCAGTCCTCTCTTACATTTGAGGATTAATTATTCCTGAACACACGTTTCCCGATCCTTACAGACCTATAATCGAGGCGCCTCATTCCAACAACCACATAGGTGAAAAGTATATAAATGTCAGGGCTGGTAAGTCACTGACACCACCAAAGCTAGAAAGAAACGTCGTGTTCTCCCAACGGTCCGTATCCCGTTTTTAACTCATACCGAGGTGTGAGGCTCGCGAATCCATGCTAAACACAAAGCTATGACACGTAGGCCGTGCTTTGATCATCAACCACAAGACTTTGCTTTTCAACAGAAGCATTGGTCCATGCAACTCAGTGTGCCACACAGGCAATTCATGCCATGCAATTGATATCTATCGATATATAACCTCTAAGCTCGTACGTCTCAGAGAAGGGCGTTAAGCAAGAGAATAAATTCTCCGCCGCCAAACACATATATATTTAACAGAAATCAATCAACACAGAATAAAATCCAATGTCGGACACACAATCCATTTACAAGTTCGTTCTAGGTCTGAACGAAACCGGAGGCACTTTCCTTGCATATCCATCGATCTCCAAGTACGTCTGGACGACCACGAACTGATTCCCTCATCTTGGGTGTACAGTCCAATCAAGATCATCAGTAATCATCCAAATGATGTGAAGACTTCCGGTCTTCGACCACCGTCTTCATCTTCGACATATCGTCGAATCAGTTATTCAGAATGGGTATAAACCCGGCCTTTCCGAACAACCCGCGTATATTAAAAACAAATGTTACACAAACACAACTTACGCCTCATTCCAATTCATTAGTCACTAACCGTAAATCAGCAAGAGAACAATTTCCCAAATATTAACCCCGAAGGCCGAAACCAACATCAGATCAATACCCAGGAAACCATTCTTCTTAAATAACCTACATCCAGTTTCTAAATTTCAATTCTTATGGAAAGGTTCCCATTCATTTTATCCAAGATAAATTCTTTAAAATTTATCCTTTAATCTTCCTTTGGATATCATTTCAAACCAAATTATGGTTTTCCAAACTAGTCGGGATTAGCGAACCACACCGAAGTAATTATTTATTTTATTTCCCAATCCCAACCTATTTATCCCATGAAGCAAAACTGGTAATACTCCATATCTAACACCACGGTGTTATTGGTAAAATTAATTACCATTTCACGTTCAAATCTAATTAAAGATTTAACTATCGCTTTGGAGCAAAACTGGTGATACTCCATTCTCGCTCATTTTTTCAAATTTGATAATTTAGATTATCAATCCCCATTTCAATCTAATTGCTGATTCATCAAAACTCCTTTTACTGGGTTAAAGAACTAATGTCATTTAAAACACAGTTCACGACAAACCCAAATCACATTCTATTTATTATCGGGTTAAAGAACAAATGTTATTTAAAACACCGTTCACGATAAACCCACAAATCAATTCTGTTTAAAACCCATTTCAAATCCAATTTATTTATTTAAAAATAAACGGATTTAATTTTAGTTCAAAACTAGTTCATTTCGATAAAAATCTATTTTTATCTTTTCAAATATGGAGTTTTTCATCCCAATTTTTCCCAAATCATTTCTTATGATTTTACACAAATTACTACTATTTTTAATAATTTTATCAAGGTCCGTACAGTCGATTTCCATCAACGGCCATCGAACTGCACTTACAACGACCTTTTCCAAATTTGATTTGGACGTATCTCCAAATCCAACCGTTAGATTTCAAATTTCTAATATTCATTAGAAAGCTCTTTTTGATACGAACTCAACGGTTCCGGTTTTAGGAGAATCCGACGGTCGGATCTACCGTAATGTCCGTTCGAAGCCTATGGTCGAAATTCACGAACTGCCGCAGCGCGGCGCGTTATATTCAGGCCATTATATTTTATATATAATATATATTTCGTCGATTTCTATTTAAACCGAATTTTATAAATAGTTTTAAATTTGTTTCAAAAACAATTTCGACTTCCATTTCAATTTCAAATCAAAATTGAATTTTTCCTTATAAATTCGTTTTAAAATTCATTTCAATTCAATTCTAATTCGTTTTATATTCAATTCAATTCAAATTCGTTTTCTATTCAATTCAATTCGAATTCATTTTCTATTCAAATCAAATTCAATTCGTTTTCTATTCAATTCAATTCGAATTCGTTTTCTATTCAAATCAAATTCAATTCATTTTCCATTCAATTCATTTCAAATTCGTTTTCTATTCAATTCAAATTCGTTTTCTATTCGATTCAATTCGAATTCGTTTTCTATTCAATTCTATTCAAATTCGTTTTCTATTCAATTCAATTCAAAAATGAATATAATCGATATAAATATCGTTCTCGTCAAAATAGCGCATCTCTAATCAACATGGCTTTATATATTTCAATAATTCCATTATTCTATTCAACAAATGAATATTTATTCTATTCAATACGTGAATCTATATTTTTGTCAACACGTGACTAATCTCAACGAATGAGTACTGTCCACGTGTGACTATTTTTGTTATTCAATATATTTTATAAAAATTATGGTATCTATCGTTTGATTTAAATCACACTCCAACCGTAAATTAGTAAGAGAACGATTCCCTAAATATTAACCCCGAAGGCCGAAACTAACATCAGATCAACATCCAGGAGACCACTCATCTTATCTATTTTCCAGTTAGTTTCTAATTTTCTATATGACAAAGATGTAAATTTTATTGTTAAAATATTTCGTTCAACACATGACTAATCTCAACGGATGAGTACAGTCAACACATGAACCTTTATTTTATAATGTTCTTTATTTTCCCGATAGGAATGAGGCCCAATCAATTACCATATAAAGTAAATTATATGGATTCCATACGACAAATGTATATAATAGCAACGATAAATAATCAACCATCATCCAAAGTGCACTCCACTGTATAAGCATCCAATATAGATATCTAATGCTTATAACAGCCTGTCAATCAATCGATCGACATACAACTAATTATTGGGATTAGTGTATGCTGTATTTTATCCCAATACCCGTGTGGGGTTTCAAACAATCAAACACAGATTTTATTTTTGCAGTTGGACGATGTGTAAAATTTATCATCCCAATCAATATCAGTCAAATCAGTGTATATAAACAAATCGACCGATTTGTTTATAAATATTTATTTACTCACATTCACGTTAAAAATTATATTTTTAACGATAATTAATTTATTTCAACACATTAATTTATATTATCGATTTCACATCAACAACACAAACAAATTTCACAACACATCAATCAAACAAACAAGCCATCCATGGTCTGTGGATGACGGGTGTCAGGTGCTACTAAGCACCGTCTGCATCCTAGTATATATATATAAATAGAAAAAGAAATTTAGAGTGAGAAGTTCTCACCGACTAGCAAATCCAAACGCCTCGACTCTTCCTATGTAGAAATCTTCGTCGTTCTCGCCTTTTGCCACTTTCGTTGCTCGTAGCCACTACATATATAAAAATCATATTTTTATATTGTTGTCATGTATATAAAAATTCTATTTTTATAATTACTTCATATGGATAAAAAATTCTATTTTTTCAAAGCTACTATATAGATAAAAATTCTATTTTTACATCGCTACTATATAGATAAAAATTCTATTTTTACATCGCTACTATATCGATAAAAAATCTATTTTTGCATCGCTACTATATAGATAAAAAATTTATTTTTACATCGCTACTATATAGATAAAAATTCAATTTTTACATCGCTACTATATAGATATAGATAAAAATTCTATTTTTACATCGCTACTATATAGATAAAAATTCTATTTTCCAATATGAAGATTTCGCCTTTTCTATTTCATCACTATAAAAATCACATCTTTATTTGGTTTTCAAACGAATAAAAATCACATCTTTATTTGGTTTTCAAACGAATAAAAATCAAATGAAAATCAGTTTTTAAAATCAAATAAAATCAGTTTTTCTATAATACATAAATAACAACAAATAAAAAGGATTATAAAACTCACCTCAATTTGGGTTTTCTGCGAAGGGGGGGAGGGTTTGGACGCGAGCTGCTGGCCGGAGGGGCGGCGTCGGCTATGGCGTCGGCGAGGAGGAGGTCGGGGAAGAAGAGGGGGGTGCAGTGGGGGAACCTCTAGCGCGGGCGGCGCAGGTGGAATCGCGACATGGGAGGGTTTCTCGCGAGTGGGAGGTTCTAGGGCTAAGGCGGCGTGCAAATCGAAGGGAAAGGGGGGGCTGAGGTGGCGATCGACGCCTGAGGGGAGGGGGCGCGACCGGCGCGGTGGTTGGAGGGTGGGTGGCGGCGTCGATTTGCAAGGAGGGGTCGGGTTTTTTTTTTCTTTTTTTTATTTACTGACGGGAGGAAAGAATGTGAGAGGAGAGAGAGTTATCCAATATATATAAATATATATTTTATATTATATTTTATTCCTAACAGTTGACTTTTTCATACGACCTCTAAACGAGGCCCACTGCCTATCGTCCATAGCTAATTACCCCCATTCCAAACACAATTGGATATGTATCGTAAGATGATTCAACCATTTCGATCAGTTTCCGTTAAAATCAACATATAACTCTATGTATTGAATTTGAACGCGCATTCCAATTTACTGGGGTCACATACTAACCCGAAAAATTACAGAAAAATATTTTCTAGCTTCGTATTGATGATACGGTCCTAACAAAACTAGTTTCGTCGAATTCTGAGGCCGTTGGAAAAATGGCCATTTTTCAGTCGATTAAAATCAACTAAAACTGGTCAAACACGTTTTCCTTTGCCACGCCCACATATTGATTCGAAAAATTATGAAATTTGGAATCTAGCAATAACTTGACATCACGGACCCAACAAAAGTGGTTTCATCGAGATCCGAGGTCGTTTGCAAAATTTCCATTTTTAAGGGCCTGAATTCCATAGCGACTATTCAGAATTCTCAACTGGACATATCTTTTGATTCCCGCTATGAAATTTCGATTTTTCGGATTCGTTGGAAAGATATTCTCAATTAGATTCGAATGTTTTTGGTTTCACTAAAATCCGGTTTATTTTGCACCCGGTACATCAAATTGAAGTTTGAAATCGAATTATCGAACTACCGCGCCATTTTCAATTCCTTTTATAATTATATATAATTATTTATATTCTAACGACGACGTATATAAATATATACGTTCGATTTATATTCAAAACAAATTTTTCGTCGATATTATTTAAAATAATCTATTTTAAATGTTCAAAATTCGCTAAAATTTCCAAAATAAAAATTTTAAACTGGTTCAGAATTTCCGGGTTATTACAATCTCCCCCACTTAAAAAATTTCATCCCCGAAAAGGAACAAAGCCGAAATTGGTTTGATTAATCAGCTCTACGTTCGATTTGGCTTCCATTCTCCAACTTTTCAGTTTCTGAGAATTTTCAAATTTTCAAAAATTTGGCTAACACCCTAAATTTTCGAAAAATTTCACCAAAACCTCCCCTACACCGGGAGCCACGGGAAAATACCGAAATTGCCATATAGGCCTTCTGATCTTAAAAAGAAAAAGAAAAAGCCAAGCGGCTAGCCAATAGGCTCATAAAATCATCATCACCCAAACAAAACAGTAAATTATATAGTAAACATGTACCTATTTGTCGGGCAAACAAATTTTATTCTTTGCTCTAGCCTCCTTGCTATGACCTGTTCAATGTAATTATATGTATACGCAAGCAAATGCGACCAATTTTCAATACAATACAATATTTGATTCTATTAGGCATAACGGTTCAAAATTCAATTAGGCAAACAATAATCAAACAACACAAACATCAATCAATTAGTGAATTAGAGTTTCAAATTCATAATTTTGGTACATATACAAAAATCATGTTTTTGATGCCAAATCACAACAATAAATCTATCTATATAAGTTTTGGTTCTCACACCAGTCTAATGGAAATATATAGATATCACACCTTCGAAACACGAAAATAAATGCTGATGATGTTTCGAACCATCATCAGAACATCTCCGGGCTACTAGAGTGTAATTCTATATCTATCCAGTACATTAAAACTTCGAATATACGTTCATGACGCATATATGCAAAATATGTATATACTGGATTGTCCAAATTCAAAGTAAATAAATATTCAAATACGTGTAAAACGATTTAAATTTCAAAACAAGTTTGGTTTTCATTTGAAAAATATACTCTTCACACTCGTTCTAGGATACTACTGATCCTATCTCTAATGAGTCATTCTAATAGGATATTACTAATCCAATATCTGATGAATTCTTTCGTATGGTTCTAATGTGCCTTGTTCTCGAGCTCTGTAAACCAAAGCTCTGATACCAACTGTAGCGACCGGAACTTCCCCGGTCTCCAAAGAGATGAGAAAGAACGAATTAATGTGAGGACAAGAAAAATCAGAACGCAGACGGAAGAACATTTCATTGTTATTACAACAATTCCATCAGATACAAGAATATATAGAGTATAAATGAATAAATTACATTCGATAAATACCAGAGATTACAATAAATTACATAGCAGCGGAAAATAATACAAAGCACAACTGAAGGTGATATACGGATTTTCCGGATATCATTCCAGCTGTAAACCAGGATCCTGTGAATATAAATCTGCAAAACCAAAACTACTAGTTGCCCGTGTCGAAAATAGGGGCACCCAGAGTTTAGGTTAAAACAATAAACTCCAGGTCAGTCATGTGACTGGTGTGAGAACTAAAACAGTTATTAAAACTTTATTTTAAAAGAGAGTAATTCAAGGGACCACGCCCTATAACACGGAACGGGTTTCCTTCCAAGAATACCAGTGCATATAACAAAACATCGCAATGCTTTTTGGAAAAACGAAGCTATTATAAGACCTAGGTCCCATCACACAATGCAACGCAAGCCGGAGGATATGGTTTTCCCTTATAATAGCCAAACATGCTTGGTACGTTTAAAACAAATCATTTGATACTATTATTAGTGTATAGTGTCAAAACATTTTCAATCACAAATATCAATCCTAGGCGGCATGGGTACCATCTATCATGTCGCCATACTAGGCTCTACAAATAAAACCGAAATATCTCGTATTGGAAATTGGATTTCCGTCATGAGTCGAGGCAAGGGGCAAGCTCCTCTCGCTTCGAGACACTCTAGAAAATGCTCAGGACTACACACTCTGGGCAGCCACTTGGATCGGTTGGGCCGGTCCTCTCTTACGTTTGAGGATTAATTATTCCTGAACACACGTTTCCCGGTCCTTACAGACCTATAATCGAGGCGCCTCATTCCAAAAACCACATAGGTGAAAAGGATATAAATGTCAGGGCTGGTAAGTCACTGACACCACCAAAGCTAGAAAGAAACGTCGTGTTCTCCCAACGGTCCGTATCCCGTTTTTAACTCATACCGAGGTGTGAGGCTCGCGAATCCACGCTAAACACAAAGCTATGACACGTAGGCTGTGCTTTGATCATCAACCACAAGACTTTGCTTTTCAACAGAAGCCTTGATCCATGCAACTCAGCGTGCCACACAGGCAATTCATGCCATGCGATGGATATCTATCGATATATAACCTCTAAGCTCGTACGTCTCAGAGAAGGGCGTTAAGCAAGAGAATAAATTCTCCGCCGCCAAACAGATGTATATTTAACAGAAATCAATCAACACAGAATAAAATCCAATGTCGGACACACAATCCATTTACAAGTTCGTTCTGGGTCTGAACGAAACCGGAGGCACTTTCCTCGCATATCCATCGATCTCCAAGTACGTCTGGACGATCACCAACTGATTCCCTCATCTTGGGTGTACAGCCCAATCAAGATCATCAGTAATCATCCAAACGATGTGAAGACTTCCAGTCTTCGACCACCGTCTTCATCTTCGACATATCGTCGAATCGGTTATTCAGAATGGGTATAAACCCGGCCTTTCCGAACAACCCGCGTATATTAAAAACAAATGTTACACAAACACAACATATGCCTCATTCCAATTCATTATTCACTAACCGTAAATCAGCAAGAGAACAATTTCCCAAATATTAACCCCGAAGGCCGAAACCAACATCAGATCAATACCCAGGAAACCATTCTTCTTAACTAACCTACAACTAGTTTCTAAATTTCAATTCTTATGGAAAGGTTCCCATTAATTTTATCCAAGATAAATTCTTTAAAATTTATCCTTTATTCTTCCTTTGGATATCATTTCAAACCAAATTATGGTTTTCCAAACTAGTTGGGATTAGTGAACCATACCGAAGTAATTATTTATTTTATTTCCCAATCCCAGCCCATTTATCCCATGAAGCAAAACTGGTAATACTCCATATCTAACACCACGGTGTTATCGGTAAAATTAATTACTATTTCACGTTCAAATCTAATTAAAGATTTAAATATCGCTTTGGAGCAAAACTGGTGATACTCCATTCTCGCTCATTTTTCCAAATTTGATAATTTAGATTATCAATCCCCATTTCAATCTAATTTCAGATTCATCAAAACACATTTTACTGGGTTAAAGAACTAATGTCATTTAAAACACAGTTCATGACAAACCCAAATCACATTCTATTTATTATCGGGTTAAAGAACAAATGTTATTTAAAACACCGTTCACGATAAACCCACAAATCAATTCTGTTTAAAACCCATTTCAAATCCAATTTATTTATTTAAAAATAAACGGGTTTAATTTTAGTTCAAAACTAGTTCATTTCGATAAAAATCTATTTTTATCTTTTCAAATATGGAGTTTTTCATCCCAATTTTTCCCAAATCATTTCTTATGATTTTACACAAATTATTACTATTTTTAATAATTTTATCAAGGTTCGTACAGTCGATTTCCATCAACGGCCATCGAGCTGCACTTACAACGACTTTTTCCAAATTTGATTTGGATATATCTCCAAATCCAAACGTTAGATTTCAAATTTCTAATATTCGTTAGAAAGCTCTTTTCGATACGAACCCAACAGTTCCGGTTTTAGGAGAATCCGACGGTCGGATCTCCCGTAATGTCCGTTCGAAGCCAATGGTCGAAATTCGCGAACTACCGCAGCGCGGCGCATTCTATTCAGACCATTATATTATATATATATATAATATATATTTCGTCGATTTCTATTTAAACCGAATTTTATAAATAGTTTTAAATTCGTTTCAAAAACAATTTCGACTTCCATTTCAATTTCAAATCAAAATTGAATTTTTCCTTATAAATTCGTTTTAAAATTCATTTCAATTCATTTCTAATTCGTTATATATTCAATTCAATTCAAATTCGTTTTCTATTCAATTCAATTCGAATTCGTTTTCTATTCAAATCAAATTCAATTCGTTTTCTATTCAATTCAATTCGAATTCGTTTTCTATTCAAATCAAATTCAATTCGTTTTCTATTCAATTCAATTCAAATTCATTTTCTATTCAATTCAATTCAAATTCATTTTCTATTCGATTAAATTCGAATTCATTTTCTATTCAATTCAATTCAAATTCATTTTCTATTCAATTCAATTCAAAAACAAATATAATCGATATAAATATCGTTCGCGTCAAAATAGCGCATCTCTAATCAACACGGGTTTATATATTTCAATAATTCTGTTATTCTATTCAACAAATGAATATTTATTCTATTCAATACGTGAATCTATATTTTTGTCAACACATGACTAATCTCAACGAATGAGTACTGTCCATGTGTGACTATTTTTGTTATTCCATATATTTTATAAAAATTATGGTATCTATCGTTTGATTTAAATAAGACTCCAACCGTAAATTAGTAAGAGAACGACTCCCTAATTATTAACCCCGAAGGCCGAAACCAACATCAGATCAACATCTAGGAGACCACTCATCTTATCTATTTTCCAGTTAGTTTCTAATTTTCTATATGATAAAGATTTAAATTTTATTGTTAAAATATTTCGGTCAACACATGACTAATCTCAACGGATGAGTACAGTCAACACATGAACCTTTATTTTATAATGTTCTTTATTTTCCCGATTGGAATGAGGCCCAATCAATTACCATATAAAGTTAATTATATGAATTCCATACGACAAATGTATATAATAGCAACGATAAATAATCAACCATCATCCAAAGTGCACTCCACTGTGTAAACATCCAATATAGATATCTAACGCTTGTAACAGTCTGTCAATCAATCGATCGACATACAACTAATTATTTGGATTAGTGTATGCTGTATTTTATCCCAATACCCGTGTGGGGTTTCAAACAATCAAACACAGATTTTATTTGTGCAGTTGGGCGATGTTTAAAATTTATCATCCCAATCAATATAAGTTAAATCAGTGTATGTAAACAAATCGGCCGATTTGTTTATAAATATTTATTTACTCACATTCACGTTAAAAATTATATTTTTAACGATAATTAATTTATTTCAACACATTAATTTATATTATCGATTTCACATCAACAACACAAACAAATTTCACAATACATCAATCAAACAAACAAGCCATCCATGGTCTGTGGATGACGGGTGTCAGGTGCTACTAAGCACCGTCTGCATCCTAGTATATATATATATATAACTAGAAAAAGAAATTTAGAGTGAGAAGTTCTCACCGACTAGCTAATCCAAACGCCTCGACTCTTCCTATGTAGAAATCTTCGTGGTTCTCGCCGTTTGCCACTTCCGTTGCTCGTAGCCACTACATATATAAAAATCATATTTTTATATTGTTGTCACGTATATAAAAATTCTATTTTTATAATTACTTCATATGGATAAAAAATTCTATTTTTACAACGCTACTATATAGATAAAAATTCTATTTTTACATCGCTACTATATAGATAAAAATTCTATTTTTACATCGCTACTATATAGATAAAAATTCTATTTTTACATCGCTGCTATATAGATAAAAATTCTATTTTTACATCGCTACTATATAGATAAAAATTCTATTTTCCAATATGAAGATTTCGCCTTTTCTATTTCATCACTATAAAAATCACATCTTTAATTGGTTTTCAAACGAATAAAAATCACATCTTTATTTGGTTTTCAAACGAATAAAAATCAAATGAAAATCAGTTTTTAAAATCAAATAAAATCAGTTTTTCTATAATACATAAATAACAACAAATAAAAAGGATTATAAAACTCACCTCGATTTGGGTTTTCTGCGGAAGGGGGGGGGGGGGGGTTGGACGCGAGCTGCTGGCCGGAGGGGCGGCGTCGGCTGTGGCGTCGGCGAGGAGGAGGTCGGGGAAGAAGAGGGGGGTGCGGTGGGGGAACCGCTAGCGCGGGCGGTGCAGGTGGAATCGCGACATGGGGGGTATCTCGCGAGTGGGAGGGTCTAGGGCTAAGGCGGCGTGGAAATCGAAGGGAAGGGGGGCTGAGGTGGCGATCGACGCCTGAAGGGGGGCGCGACCGACGCGGTAGTCGGAGGGTGGGTGGTGGCGTCGATTTGCAAGGAGGGGTCGGGTTTTTTTTCTTTTTTTTATTTACTGACGGGAGGAAAGAATGTGAGAGGAGAGAGAGTTATCCAATATATATAAATATATATTTTATATTATATTTTATTCCTAACAGTTAACTTTTTCATACGACCTCTAAACGAGGCCCACCGCCTGTCGTCCATAGCTTATTACCCCCATTCCAAACACAATGGGATATGTACCGTAAGCTGATTCGACCAATTCGATCAGTTTCCGTTAAAATCAACATATAACTCTATATATTTAATATGAACGCGCATTCCAATTTACTGGGGTCACATACTAACCAGAAAAATTACAGAAAAATATTTTCTAGCTTCGTATTGACGATACGGTCCTAACAAAACTAGTTTCGTCGAATTCTGAGACCGTTGGAAAAATGGCCATTTTTCAGTCGGTTAAAATCAACTGAAACTGGTCAAACGCGTTTTCCTTTGCCACGCCCACATATTGATTCGAAAAATTATGAAATTTGGAATCTAGCAATAACTTGACATCACGGACCCAACAAAAGTGGTCTCATCGAAATCCGAGGTCGTTTGCAAAATTTCCATTTTTAAGGGCCTGAATTCCATAATGACTATTCAGAATTTTCAACTGGACATATCTTTTGATTCCCGCTACGAAATTTCGATTTTTCGGATTCGTTGGAAAGATATTCTCAATTAGATTCGAATGTTTTTGGTTTCACTAAAATCCGGTTTATTTTGCACCCGGTACATCAAATTGAAGTTTGAAATCGAATTATCGAACTACCGCGCCATTTTCAATTCCTTTTATAATTATATATAATTATTTATATTCTAATGACGACATATATAAATATATACGTTCGATTTATATTCAAAACAAATTTTTCGTCGATATTATTTAAAATAATCTATTATAAATGTTCAAAATTCGCTAAAATTGCCAAAATAAAAATTTTAAACTGGTTCAGAATTTCCGGGTTATTACATGGAAACTCTTATCCAAAAGCTCCATTATAGTGTAGAGTAATATTGAATTGCTTCCTCAGCTATCTTTTCTGGTTTATATACCAATTCTTTATTATTATTAATCAAAGCATTCAGGTTGTTTACATGTCCTCGATGACATCTTTGAACGAATTTTTTTAAAATTTTTGTCACCATATTGAAGCCAAGAGACTTTTGCCTTCTGCTTATAACTCCAGTATTTGATATGCCTTTGAATATCTAACACACTTTTCGCTTCAAGCATTCTTTCATATAAAATGATATTCTCTGGATCTTCATCACTGGCTAACTCCCTCTTCTTAAAAATTGCTTCAGCTTCCATAAGAAGTTCATTTTCTTTAGGTCTAACCCTATTCCTGTTTTTAAGTTCCAATTTACATGCCTTTAACTTTTGCAAAAAAATATAACTTGGAAACCCCCCATCCACTTACTTAAAGACCTCTCTTTACACATTCTTCATATCATTCTTTAACGTGCCATTCGTTAGAATACCTGAAAGGGAAGCCTTTAGTTGTAGAGGAAACTATAAGCTCCAACAAAAGAGGATTATGATCACTTGATTGCTGAGAGAATGACAGAGCTATCATATCTGTAAATTTCTAAAGACAAGTATGATTGACGAAGATTTTATCAATAAAGTTTGCCATTCCCCTTCGGCGCCATGTGTAATTGAATCCTACTGCTTTTATTTCAATTAGTCCAGATTGAGCCAAGGAATTATTTAAAGCTCTTATGTACTGGAGTGGTACCGGGAGTCCTCCCTTTTTATCCAAGTGTGATGTCGAATTATTGAAATCTCTGTTTGAAACCATTCGCAGCTTATATTATTTGATTCTTGAATAATATGTTGCCATAAACTCTGCCTTTCATAAAAGCTATTGCTAGCATAAACCATAGAAAGAAACAAAGAGAAACCCTCAGCATTTTGAGCATGAACTATGACGTGTTGCTTTGATGAAAAAAATCAAGTCAATTGCCCAAACATCACACATCCAGGGTAATAAATGTTTTCCATAGAATTTAGCATCATTACATGATAAAAACTTCCAATTATTAGGTACTAATCTCCTAATTACTTCCATATTAGTACTATTTAGTTTACTTTCAACGAAACCTGTAATAATAGGTCAGGTTTTAGTCAAAAGGGATATTACTCCTTGCATACGCTTAGGTGTATTCATCCCTCTGACATTCCTAGATTCATTTGATTGCTAAATTTTTCCTAGAAGGAGCTGGGATTTCTACCTTAATTTTGCCTTTCAAAGCTTATAAATAATCCAGCTTCTTTGTAATACCCTCTGAAACATCAACTTGATTTTCCTCTTGATTATCCTCTGAAAAAATATCTGCAACTATGTTCAGATCATCAGGCAGGATATTATGAGGTAATTCATCATTTAAGAAATTAAGTTCGACTTCAATATGACTATGATTTTCCCCACAATCACTTTGTTCAACGACATCTGAACAACTAGCTTCTGTATCCTGATTTTTAGTCCAAACCGGCTTCTTATAAACTTCATGGATAATAGATTTATGTCCAAACAATTTACATTGATCACATATGAACGGAACAAGTTCATATTCAACCATGATTTCCTTTTGAATACCATTATGCATTAGAATAGGAATTTTATCAAACAGCTTTGAGTCAATATCTATACCAACTAAGATTCTAGCAAACTTTGTAATTTTCTTACTCTAAGTTCTCTCATCTACATGAACCGGTTCCACCATAAAGCTTGTTATCATTGAAAATGCTTTATTCGTCCGCATTTCCATATCTAGATTTAACAACTTTATCCAGATCTGCACCCTATTAGCTCAAAAATTTTCGAATTCATATTGTGAAATCATTTGAATACCATTAATAATCTTCCAAAATATGAATAAGTTGAGGTTTTCAACACAGCCAAACAATCTCCTTCCACTTCAAACTGAACTATGTAATGAAAATCTAGAGTAATATAAACTAGAAAATTACCTTTTAGATGCCAAACCTTTGAAATATAATCTTTTAATTTGATCACTACTAGGTAGAAATGTACTGGATGTAAAATAATAGAGTTAATCCATGAATCGGCCGATGCTTTAAATGCGTTCTCTGAAAGGTATACATAATTCTCCGAAGGTTTGACATATACGAGCAATAAGAAATCTTCCTCAATTGATTATGAAGATTGATTTTCGTCATCTAGATCTAAGATAGGAGTATTCGAATTAGGATTTGGATTAGAATCTGATGGATTGATAGATGGTTTTGGCGGGAGATTCGATGAGGAATCACTCAACAAGTCCGCCATTTTTAAAAGGAAAAAGGTTATAGAATATATATATATATATATATGTATGTATGTATGTATGTATGTATGTATATCGGAAGCTATATGGGCTCCATATCATTTCAAATCTCATTCAGATTTCCACTTATGTTATCGTGAATTGTACAAACTACTACCTCTATTTTTGCTATTTAATTCGATCAACCATATGCCATATACACATAGTCATTTGTACAAAAAAGAAACAAAGTTATAGATGAGTTTGAAAAGAAGTGTCTATTTAGCTTAACAAAAAGGAAATATTCTTGTTAACCAATTATTTAAACAAAGGTTAAACTTTTTAGAGTTGTGTGTTTTATTTCATTTTAGAAATTTTGATAAATCTACAACTTTTACATGTATTTACAAAAATTTATGATTGAAGGGAAACACACTTCAGGTTATTAACCAAATACTTCGATAGAAAATTCCAGTTTAACATTACATATAATTGATATCTCGATACTTAGTTGTCATATTTGCAACTCCAACTGCATCAGTGGAATTATGATTTTATGCAAGACATGTAAATCACACATAAGTCAATAATAACAAACTCAACTGGTCATTTTTGAAACATTAAAATTTCAAAATAGGAAATAAATAGTCATAACGTATAATGAAAATATTTCTATAACAAAGGTTATTTTGTTTCCGTTCAGTAACATAAAAGGGTAGGTTTTCTTAATCTGTCCTCCCTGAGTTTTCCATCATGGTAACTTTTCTTACATCTAATACACAAAACCTTACTTTTTGACACACATTTGGTTGATTTCAAAATTAAGACATGCATGGGATAACAAGGCAAAAACATTTTTTTTTGAAATTGTACCTTTATGATCTATTCCAAAATACTTTTAAAAAGTACTTTTCATTGACAACTATCTTAAAACTACCTAGGCTAATTTTTCCTAACTCGGCACTTGTTTTCCATTGATTTAGTTGTTTTGGCAAATTATATGTCGAATTGTTTCAAAGAAAAGAGTAAGATTAAGTAGGTTAAAATTTCCAATTAATTAAAGTTGATCATTTGCAACATAGTTTTATTTATATATTTGAGAAGGACTATTCAAATATCTTATAGCATTTTTATATTATGTGTCAAGATGCTACCAAACATAAATTATTAGCAGCTAAATTCATTTATTTCATTCAATTCCAAATAAAATGGAATTTTTAATATTAAAATTTACAATTCAATCAAATTATAAATTTCAAAATTATTTAAAAATTCAGGTTGTTACAATCTCCCCTACTCAAATCTTTTCGTCCTCGAAAAGGAGATGTTGTCAAAATCATACTTATGTATATAACAAAAGTATTCTTCATTATACAAATTTTACTAAGTTTGGAACAAAATAAATTATACGATTTTTAATTCGAAAATTCGTCCTTACATAATTAATCAAATTCATTTGTTATAAATCTATTTATTAAATTCACAATCTTTATTTCAAACACTTTTTATTGAAGTTCAAATTTTCTTACAACAACAACTTAAATTATTTATAACATTAAATTTTGAAAATATGATTCCCGTGTTTGAACGTAACTTTTGAAATTAGAAATAAGTATTTTATTAGAAATACAAAGTTGTTGTATTTCTCAAGACATTTAAAAATTTTCTTTCTTAGTTTATTGTGTTTATGTTATATAAATTTACTTTCATGTTATTGATTTGTTATTGAACATTTGAAAATAACTGATAACTCGAAGTTTAACAGGTTCATTGTCGTTCTTACAGATGTTGGGAATACGCTGGCAAGGCGCATGACTAAAATATCTAAGTAATAAATATACTTGTTTCAACTCCCAGTGAAAATACTTAAAACATTTAAAATAGAAACGGAAAATACATTCCCTCCGTGGATTGAGGTTACTCGGCGGTTACACTACCATCCCGGTAGCATCGCGCGTAACCATTGGTATCACACCCCTCGAATTTCGCCATGTTTGTTGCCATAGATTGCATTTACATGGTGGTTACGCCATTGTCCCAGTGGAGTCCCTTGTACTGTATGCGTCACACCCCTCGAATTTCGTTATTGTGTATAGATCGTAGTTACACTGTAGTTACGCCATATCCTAGTGGAATCGCTTGTAACTGTAGGCTTTGCACCACCCGAATTACGTTAGAACAGATAAGTAATAATAATCAACGTGATCCGACCAATTGGGATTCCAATATCAATGGATACTCCAATCAACGGAGCACCAACATAGCTACGATTTTCAATTTTCAATTTTCAATTTTCAATGGAAGGCACTTCCCATATCTTCATTCGGAAAACATACATACTAAATATATATAGTACTTCATTTCATGCTTCGCATATAACGCACTTACATAAGTATCAATTTACATAAGATTTTCTTTTCAAATCATGTTTTTCCATCATATCATTCTCATATAAATTCTATTATATAAGACAATTATTTCAATCAATTATCTTCCAAATCAGTGGTTTTCGAATTAATATCATACTTATATAAGTCATATAAGTTTCAAATATTTCAAATCATAATATTTATAAGTCGATAAATCATCAATTTTTTTTATTTCAATATCAATTTAGTTTTGATTTCACAACTGATTTGAATATTCAATATCATTTCAAATCTAGTTCACATTGAAAATCAACTCATTATTAAAACATCACTTTCGGTTTGGGTTACATATCATGAATATCATTATGTAATTGAATCTTTGCATTCAATCATTTCAGACTAAATTGCTCGGATCAGAATTAAATATTTCTATTTCAAAATAATTAAGTACAAAATAGTTTAACTAAAATAACAGGCCTGAAATAAAATAGGTTTGAAACGACATATTGTTATTGCTTATGAGGCTTAAACAGAATCAAACACAGAATCCATAATAAATTTCTTGCAGTGGAATAATTTTTTATGCAAAATATCAGAGTTATACAATAATTTATGTAGCGGAAAAATACATAGCTTTTACACAAAATAAATTTTAAAGCAAATTTGTCAAATCTATGTGCATGCATCTTCACGTGTCTCAAACTTTGCAAACTGAAATCTTTAGATCTTCAACACTCGGACCCGAGCATTTCATGCAAAATACAAAACGCTCGAGTCAGGATTAACTTTATTCAAGTAAATTAATGTTAATAAAACACTAAAATATAATATTTATATTCAATGTTCATATTCAGTTATTGAATCTCTAAGTTTAGCTTCAATTGATCAAGTATTCATGATATTATAGAAAAATTCACAAAGGTAAAAACAACATGAGTTCCAAGTTTCAATACAGGCTTGGCATAAACATACAACGAGTACTACAACCAAAATTTCTTTCAAGTGCATAGGTGGCAAGTAGGCCAAGCAATTAATCTCAAGTATTTATCTTTTATTTGTGCATAGCCCATAAAGGAAGTAGTGCATATAGTTTCATGGTATGCAGTAAAGTCACCTTTCATGTTTCAGACATGTTAGAATAAGAATATTAACATGATATGGTTCAAATTTCGTAGGCAACAAGTGTACACAGCACGGTTCACCATTCAAGTTGCAAACATATACATTAGCATTATTTTTCCATAGTAGTAGGATGAATTAGACAGTTCCAGTATTTATAATAAATCAGTTAACGAGGTGAAATTCACATGCAACAACCCAAATTATTATATGACACAATCACGCAATAGCCACAAGGCAGCCAGACTAACTACAAAAATTAGCTATTATATTCTTAATTTATATCGAAATCAAATTACTTGAAATAAAGTACTTAGTAAACTAATAACTCACCTTGGTGCAGTCCTAACTTGGATGTGAATGGAGACGGCAGTGGCAAATCTAACTTGTAAAAACAAAGGCGGTGGAACAGAGGAAGCGAATTTGAGGAATGGTGAAGGCCATTTTTTATATTGTCATAAGCATTGGATCTGAACTTAGAAAAAGAAAGAGGAGACTGATGAAGGTAGAAAAAAAATTAGGTTTAGTTTTTTTTTATGGAGAGGAGAAAGAAGATCAAATTTTATATAGATAATTACAAAGAGGAGAAAAGAATGAGGAATGAAATTGAGAAATGTACGATATTTATTTCTCACTGGGGTTTCTTCACATACGGTAAGTTACGAAGGAAATTAGTTAGCCGACTAGGCATGAGGTGTCGGTCGAATTAATATTTATTTCCCATTTAAATTTTAAAAGTTAATCACAAAGAGAATAAATTAGTGTATGTAAATCAGGCATCCACAAATTCTAAAATGGAAAAATGGCATTTCCCTCTGTCGACTCCTTGTTTCTTCGTATTCCAACCTTTTCACCATGTCTTTCATTCTCGTCCCAATCTCTTCCCCAACCTCCATCATTCTTTATTCTTTCAATTCTCAGATGCCTAAGAACAAGAAACTAAAGCAACTTACTCTAGAGCATCACTAGATCTGGATTCAAATTCTCAGATCTAACCCTAACATCTCCTTTAGATCATGGTAGCGCCTCCCAGTTCCGAGATCTTGCTACTAGTTTAACCGCGACCGCATCTGCAAATCCACTATCGCGTCTTAATGATGTAACCCCCTCTCGTGTATCTCTATTGCTTGTTGGTAGAAAAGAAGTAGGCAGATGGAATGAAATTAACATCAGCACCAATTTTGATCCGGTCTCTAAGCTAAACCCAACAGGTAACATAACTGATAAATCCTGCCTATGTTTTGTTGTTGATGGGTTCGAGGCAGTCAAGGATATAGATGCTATGAAAATCTCGAATTTAGCCAAATCTTTTGTGAGTAGCATTGTGTTGCCAAAAACCCTGTTGTGTTAGCTATGGTCGATTCCGGTTATAAGTCAGGAATTGACATTGTAAATGTAGTGGCTGGTTTGACTAATAGGTCTGTATTACTGCAGGACATGTTTGTGGATGGTATCACAGAGGAAACTTTTTTTGTGCCTCCCAATATAGTAGATTTCTGAAAACCCTCCCATGCTTCATCTGCCTTGTCTGATGCTCGATATAATGCCTCAATGAATCTTGTGCCTCCCCTCTGTTTTCCGGGATCCACTCTTATGCCTGTGCTTCGCACAAAACCCATTCCTGATAAAAGTAGCATGCAAAATGAGAAAACTACAGTGCCGAACCCAGAAATTCCACCTTCCACTACATATGATAAGCCCACAAATATGCAGACTAATCCTAGTTACTCCTCATTCTTTACCTCCCTACCTCGATGTGCCGGAGCTTACACTCCCAGAGTCTTTTCCTCATCCTCAGATAACCCCATTTCTCCTCCTGACATTGTTCAAGAGGGAGCCAACTATTGGAAAGACCACTTAGTTGGTCTCTTCCTTGATTATGAAGTTTCGTACCTTGATGTTCGTGACCAATGTCAAAAGGCTTAAAGCTTGAGAGGTGGGTTACGTGTTAATGTTGTGAATGGGATATAATACTTTAAATTTTTGATAATGCACGAGAGAAGGAAGGTGTTGGAGTCGGATCCGGCGATTACTGGAGGAAAAACTTTTATCGTTACATCTTGGAGTGCAATGGTTGAGAGAGCAAGAGAGCATGTACCATCCATTCCATTATCGGCTATCTTTACCAGAATTCCCTCAGACCTTCAAATTCTTCTTGGTTTGAATTGGTTCGCTAGTAGAATTTGGAATTTTAAATGTTTCGATGCGAACACAGAGTCAAGGAAAAATCTCATTTTTGTTAAATCTTTGATTGAAATTACACCAACAAAGCCATTACCTAAAAAGCTCAAAGTATCTATAGAAGGCTATGATTTCTATGTTGATGTACAACATTCATGAAAACTAGAGATATACAAAAATATCACTGCTTTGGATATCTTCTAGAAACTTGTAAGCTTGTAGGTCCTTCTAAGGTACGTTCTCCTCTCATGAAGTCTCCTCCTAGTATTTAGGTTCAAAAAACAAGCTAGAAGAAAAACTAGATAAAAAAACCAAGTATAGAAAAAGAAATGAAGGGTACTGATACTGTCTGTGATGATGATTTAAAGGAAAATGAAGTTGTATCATCTGATGGTGAAACTATAAATGATGGAATACACTGGATATCTGGTGAGAGATCGTAGGCCCATGAAGCTTCTGGAATGAGATATGATCCATATGAAAATGACTACTAAAAATATGTAACTGACATTGAGGAGGATGCTAGAAGATTGGAATATCAAGGTAGTGGAAGATAGTTTTAAGCTCATTCAAGAGGGTGATCTAGGTGAGAAGAACAAGAAACTTTTCCATGATTTTACTTAGGATTGGGTGTTTGAGTTTCGCAGTCCTAACCCATGCTTTATCCCTAACCTTGTTGTACTGTTTTCTGCATATGTCAATGTTATTGGTAGTGATAGTGATTCCTCCAGTTATTCCGCCCTTTTGGGGGGATTAACTATTAGGTCCATGAAAGTAGTTGAAACTCCTAGTTGCTCTCTTGGTCTTTATAGATATAGTGTTCTGGCACTTCAAACCAGATTGAGTTCCGTGCCTATGCAGAACTTCACTTCTTTCTTTGCACTTCTAATAAAAGTGGTACGACCACTATGAAACCGACTTACCTTGCCAAAAAAGAAAGAAAGAGAATAAATGGAAAGAAATGAATGTAAGATTAATTGTTTGACGTGAATTTTAGAATGTTTGTGATTTTCAAATTTCAAAACACATAATATTAATATCATAATTTAGTTAACATATTCAATTGAACTGATAAGAATAAGGAAGAGAAAATGGTTAGAAATATACACTGATAATGTTAAATGTTTTGCGAGTATTTTTTATACGTGAAAGATCGGATCTTGATAGAAGCTTTAATGAGGAGGAAATATAATATATAGCAAAGCGAGAGTATAAGGAAAGAAAAAATCTTTAAATCGATGAATTAAAGTTAGCATAAATTATGTAGCCCATAAATGCAAACATGAATTCAAAATGGTTTCCTCGTTTCCTAAAATTACGCACTAAAGAATATGACAACCGTTTAACATGCATTTAAACTTAAATTTATTACCTTGTTTCATAAGTATTGGATTCCACAAAGCAAAATTCTATTATAAATTATTTTATGTAAAGGTCTCAAGTGGCCATGCATACAATACGTTATTGTTGACGTCAAAAGTTAGTCACTTGTGACAGTCAACCCCCAATCATGCGTAAAACACACGAACAAAAATCACAAAATATGGTAAGTAAGTAAAAATGGGACACGCAAGACTTTTATAGTGGTTCATCAAACATGATGTTTACATCCACTTTATATATATATTGATTTGCTTTTGATTACAATTACAATCTGTTTTCTATTTGAAGAAAGTGGGAGATGAGAAAAACTGAACACAAAATCCTTGTCTTTGAGTGGAATAAGAGTTGGCTATTTTTGGAACTAGTTGTAGAATTTGAATTTGAGAGGGGAAGTTCTTCCCAAAAGTCCAAGTTGAAGAAGATCCTATTTTTTTATTCTTGGCATGGAGGTATTTATAGATGAAGAGGTGGGCTAATTGAGATGCAACGTGGCCGGCCTCTTCGGCGGAGCTCGGACACATGGAGCTTGATCATTTGTAATAGTTGTGGCAGTGGGACCTGGTCCACTGCTGATTAATAGTATCCTCGAGAATTGTGGCTTGCGTGGCACACGAGATAAGGTGTATCAAAAGAAGAGCTTTGGCCGGAAGTGGTTGACCGCCTTTAATGCCTTGAGAATCGGGCTAAGCAATGAATAATTCATTTAGATAATTCCATGTAGATCCAAAGATATCTGATCGATCTGATCTTTAAGGGAATGGTTGACTCAGCCGGTTTGGTAGAGCGAATATATTGGGGCATGAGATGCCGCTGCTCGAGGGAAACCGGCTCGGGCCAAACCTTATTTGAGCTTTCTGAAGTCGATGTTGTTTTGTGAATCGTTTGACATTGGGCTTCGATCTATTGAACCGTGATGAATTTTACCAAAAAGTTGGTCAACACTTTTCCACTCAGAATACATCTTTCTTGGTAAAGGAAATGTGTTTTGAATATTATGCCGAAGCTCAATGCCTGGGTAGCGGTGGTTGCATCGAACCATGTTAGGGTTAGAAATCCAACGATCCTGATAGTTGTATTAAGGCCAGAAATCCGATGACCGGTGCACACTGTATTGGGGCCGGAAAACCGACAACCACCAAGGACCGTACTAAGGCCGAGAGTGCTACGAAAGTAGTCTTTGTCGCAAAATCCGATACCTGTAAAGATGGTATGCCATTCTCGGTTTAGAGATGGCTATGAGCTTAGTTGGGCGAGTGTTAACCATAGTCGGCTTTATAGAGTTGGCGAGCGGTAATGACACTTGGTTTATAGAGGTGGCGAGTATTACCTATATATGAATTGCAGAGATAGCGAGTATTATCGGTACTCGGCTTTTGGAGGTGGCGAGTATTATCCATACTCGGCTTATGGAAGTGGCGAAAATTATCCATACTAGGGTTTAGCAAGTGTTAACCATGCTCGGCTTACATAAGCTTATCTATACTCGGCTAATGGAGTCAGACGGATATGGTGATGGGTGAGTGACATTTAACTGTTTGTCGTACTCCTGTCGATAACCTGCGAAGTTTTGGCGTGTGGAGAGTGCACTCGACTTAGGGAAGGGGCAAGTATATTACATACTCGGCTTAGAGAAATCTGACCATACTCAGCTCGGGGAGTAGGCTTAGACATGGTAGCAGGCATTGACCATGTCTTAAACGCGGTGGCTCATTACTGACCATATTCGGGTTGGCGAGCGTCAGTCACGCTTGGCTTAAGTTATTCAAACATAATCCGCGTTTGCAAAAGAAAGTTTATTGGTGCTATAAAGCTATTACAAGGGAATGAAAATAAATTCTAAATGGATTATAACTGAATCCAGAGCCCTCCTAGGAGCTAAATCCTACCCCCGTACGTGTTTACTTCATCACACCCATATTATTGAAAGAAACAAAAATACATTAAGAATAAATCTAAATTTTATTTAATTGATGATGGTGTCACGGTTGCTGGGCTCAGGGTTCTTTTTATTTCTATGAGCTCGAGGACCGGCCAGAGGAGCTTAGGTAGAAGATTGTGGCGGCATGGCCGGCGTGGTTTTCTTGATGTACTCAGGAATTTCCCACCGTCTGACCCTATCCTTGATGAGATCGCACAAGTGCCTACATTCACTAGTGTTGTGACTCGCAATGTTGTCAAATATGCAGCGCTTTCCAGAGTCGAGCTCTTGCTCGTTGGCCCTCTTCAAAGAGGTTTTGTGAAGGGCAGAGATCCTCGTACGTCAACGTAGATGTCGAGCAAGGAGGATTTCAGCTCGGTGTATTGATCGTACTTGTTCTCTCTCTGAGGCCGTACGTTACGTTCATTTTTTTCGAGACATTTCCTCTTCCTTTATTCTGGCCATTAGTGTTGGATGGTCCTCCATTTTTGGTGGTAAGCACCTCGAGGCTCTTCACCTAAATGCTAGCGTCTTCTTGTCTTAGGAACCGCTCGGCCTAGGCATAGAAATCTTTGAAATATTAGGGAGGGTTTCTGGTTAATGAGATCCTGAACTATGACTGGTTCAGAACACCTGCAATGGAGGCCAGTAGCACCATCGATGGCTCGGGTCGATCGACTGATGCTATGGCCACGTTGAATCTTTCAGGGATGGACTGGAGGGTTTCGCCGGGTCGTAGTTTGATTGAGGTGAGGAACATTATGCTTTTTGGTCAGTAGATGTGAACTCTGAATTGCTCGAGTGACCAGCATGTTCTAGTTGTTGATCGACTCAGTTCTTAGCTGACAGAACCACATGCCGGCTATGTCATTGAGGAAGAGGGAAGCACTTGGCCATGACATGTGCCAATGCAGAGAATACTTCCATGTGACGCATGTACCACATGAGACGAATAGTTGGGTCGGTCTGGCCGTTGTAGGGCTTTATGTCCGGGAACTTGAAGTCCGGAGGATTGCGGGAGTTTTCGATTTCCCTAGTGTATGGGCTGCAGTGGATATCATCTATATCCTGTTGGGAAGAAGTTCCCCAGTGAAGCGTTTGATAATGCTTGCAACCTGGCTTCCATGGAATGACCCAGACTTCCCCTATCCCTGAAGAGACGGAGAAGCCCGGATTGTTTTGAGAACGCGACGCATCAGAACATAGACATGAGAATATTTCATTGCTATTACAACAATTTACATCAGAATACAAGATATCATAGTTCAAATAAATAATATACAACAGAAAAATAATATCAGAGATTAAAATACATAGCAGCGAAAATAAAAATGTATATATAAAATGCGTAGCAGAAATACATCAACTAGCACAATTGGAAGAAATACACGGATACAAAGCTTTCCGAATGTAGCTCCAGCTGTAAATCCAGGATCCTGTTAAATAGAATTCTACAAAACCAAAACTACTAACTGCCCATGTAGAAAATATGGGCACCCAGAGTTTAGATAGAAACAATAAACTCCGAGTCAGTTATGGGACTGGTGTGAGAACTTAAAACAGTTATTAAACTTTACTTTAAAATAGGGTAATTCATGAGACCACGAGGTACGTCACGGAACGGGATTACCCTCATAAATACCAGCTCCTAAACATTAACCAATAATAGACATATGGATCTACTGTGAATCAAACAACATGCAATCCCTCAATCTACCCATTTAGACTTAAACCCAAATTTAGATTTTTTTTGAAACCCAGTTCACTTTACAAAAATTATTTCTTTGGACTTTATTTCCAAATTCTTATTTTAAATCATTTGAAATACATAACTGGCTTTTATATCAAAGTAGATTTCACTTCGGGATCTCAAACCAAAATCTTAGGAAATATGAATTACAAAACATAAAAATGCATACAAACAAGTTTGCAACCAAATATCGGGCTCCCCTCAGACAAGGAAAAGGTTACGTACCTTACCAACTCAATATATATGTGCACCTCCGATGATGGAGCAGGCTACACTGACGATGCACCTCCCATGCCCTCGGGGAAAATACACCGTCCATCTCACCCATACTTTTAGTCATCCGGGTTACCCGAATCTTTAGCCACATACTAAATCGTTTCATGTCCCGAAGTGGGAAAACTCATTTCACAACATAATAATCACAAGTACTTTCCAAACTTTAGTACTTTACATTAGCAATTCACACATATGATCAGTCATTATTAATCACATAACCTTTGAGCTCGTACGTCTCAAAGAAGGGTGTTAAGAAAGAGAATAAATTCTCCACCACCAAACAGATATATCATCAATAGCAACTAATCGGTTATGTGATGAACTACAATGTTAAACACATAATACATTTCGAAATCATTTCGACAACATCGGGTTTATCCCTGGAAATCCTTTCTGTTTTATAAAACATTTTTATAAAACTTTCCCTTCCAAAATCGGGAACACGCTTCTTTTCACTTAAATAAACCTCTTTTCAAAATCGTTCATTAATTTTGAAATAAGCAACGTCGCTAACACCTCTTAGTCAAATCATGAAGTGTTTCACTGAGTGTTAGCATACAAATAATTCTACCTAACCCAATGCTAAATGTAAAATCATATCTTCCTCATAAACTGGTCGAACACTATCCAATACAACAATCAATCACAATCAATATCAACAACCAAGTATATTTGGTTTATACTACATCTCATGTTTTGATAAGTTTAATTACCATTCATTCATTCAAATCTAATTAAAGATTTACGAAAACTCCTCTTAGTTTCAATCTCTTAAATTCATTACTTAATGACTGTTCAACTTTTAGGAAAATTCATCTTTCCTTTAACTGGGTTTAAGAATCAATGTCCTTTAAAATAAATTTCACGATAAACCCAAAATCATCTTCCACCAAAATGTAATCTTCACGGAAATCATAACAGTATATAATCGAAATAAATATCCGTATCAAACGAACACTATAAATGGAATAACAACAAGGCCTTTTAAATTCCATAAATTGTAATGGTCTTCATTCACAGAAGCTCATCTCGATTGTTACCAAATCGAATTCCATTCAATTCCAATTTAATATTTTAAATTGGAAAGATTTACTTTGGAAAATTCCCATTAAATCTTAGAATAAAGATTTATAAATTCCAGATCATATCTTCACCGTTAATCGGATTTAAGAACTAATATTGTTTAAAACATTGTTCACAATCATGCCAAAATCAACTTCCATTTAATTCCAATTATATTTATTAATTCGAAAACTCCTCTAAATCTTAATTAAAAGATTTATTTTATTCCCAACTCGGTTTAAGAATAGTGTTATTAAAGACGCCATTCATGACAAACCCAAAATCCAATTTGATATTAAATACAAGGCTCTGAATAGAACTTATATCGACTTATATTCAATATTAAATTCAGAAACTAACAGATATCGTATGGGAAATAACGATCTCTATATCTTCAAAAATCCTCAACAATATCCGTATAATCAGGGAATCCACTAGCGAAATATTCCGAAGATTATTTTCATTTAAATCCTTTCCAATTCATGCTCTGGAAAACTCTGGTTATTTCAAAATCCATTTTCAGTCTAATTTGTTATTCTAGTTATTAACTAGTTCATTTCGATAAAAATATATTTTTATCTTTAAAACTTTGAATTTTTCATTCAAAATCTTTTCAATCAGTTACTATGATTCCACAAATTTTTTCCATATTTTTCATAATTTTATTAAGACCCGTACAGTCGGTTTCCAATAGCGGCCATCGAACTGCATCCATAGCGACCTTTTTAGAAATTGATTTGGATATGATTTAAAATCCGACCATTCAAATTTAAATCACTTTAACTCATTGGAAAGATCTTTTCGATATGAACCCAATAGTTCCATATTTTGGAGAATCTGACGGTCGGATCTCCGTTACTTCATTTTGAAGTTAATGGTTGAAATTCGCTAACGGTCGCTGCGCGACACGTTCTATTCAAGCCATTAAATATATATAATATATTTCATCGATTTCAATTTAAAACGTATGTTATAAAATGCTTATAAATTCATTTTAAAATGATTTCAACTTCATTTTCAATTTCAAATCAAAATTGAATGTTCTATGTCATTATAATTTTATACAATGCATACATATGTTAAAAATTATATTTTTAACAATCCAATAAATATTCCATTACATGACAATTTTATACAATGCATATATATGTTAAAAAATATATTTTTAAACAATCCAATAATTATTCCATTACATGACAATTTAATATATCTCATATATATGTTAATCATCACAATCACAATACACAAATCACCAAATCATCCATATAAATAAATACTCAACAACCAAATGCCATTTACTGCCCCATGGGTGTTCATCCGCGGAGTATGAAATGCGAGTGTCGCTAATATCCATAAATCGCTTCAAATTTCAATGATTTGCGTGAGTTCGTGTATTGAGCTCCAGCAATGTCACATACAACAGATAAAAATCAATACTGGCGTATTATTTCAGTTATAAAATAAATAACTGTAAAAATATTTTAGTGAGAGAATTCTCACATTGGTTTCCACTTTATCATTCTTTATTTCTGGATTTCTATCTCCAAACTAAATTAAATGACAATTTAATTTAGTTAGAAATCCAACTTGCTATGTTTTCATTCTGGTCAGTTCCATGTTGTAGAGTTCGTTGATATGATCGCAATGCAACTGAAATCATCGGATTTCGATCTCATGTGAAAAAGATACGCATTTTATTACATTATGTAATTAAATAAATAATTAACTTAATTAAATTTAATTAAATTCTCTAGTTACGTAATAATCCATTGTTTAACTGATTCCATCGTTCCACGTAAATAAAACCCGACATCGCAGAAACATGCCGCTTCCGCCTCTGCGCGCCGCTTGAAGCCTCGTTACTCAGATCAACTACACCACGTTGCTCGCCCATGCACCGCCGTCCACCCCCGCGAGAAAGGTTGAACTCGAGCTCCCCTAGGAGCTCCAAAATCGGTGCGAAAGATTTGGTTTTCAAGAGGAAATCTGATCATCAGAGATCGAGATTTATGATCATAGCCATTGGATTCGTAGCTCTTAGTGAGCTTAATAGTTTTGTGCTGAAGATTTTTGGAATTAATTTGAGGATTGAATGGAAATTGGAGAAGAATGGGGGAGGTCCTGATCGTCGATTTCTTTATGAGCGGCTGCTCGTTTAGTTGACCACGGCTGAGAATAAGATAGGGTTTTTGTAACAACCCGGAAAATTTGAACCAATTTAAAATTTTTAATTTGGCTATTTTAGTGGATTTTGAATATTTAAAATAAATTATTTTAAATAATAACGGCCCAAAAGTCTATTTGAATCGATGTTGGAAAATAAATATATTTATTTTAATTATAAAACAAAGCCTGAAATGGCGTGGTAGTTTGAAAATTTGAATTCAAACTTTGACTGACTGTGTCGATGCAAAATAAAATGGATTTTAGTGAAACCAAAAATATTTAAACTGTTTATGAATATCTTTCTAACGAATCTAAAAAATAGAAATTTCATAGCGGGAATCAAAAGTTATGGCCGAATGAATTTTTAGAAAGGTCGCTATGGAGTTTATATAGCCCTTGAAATTAGCCTTTTTGCAAACGACCTCCGTTTTCGACGAAACCACTTTTGTTGGATCCGAGATGTCAAATTATTGCTAGATTCCTAATTCCATAATTTTGGGAGTTAATATGTGAGCGTGACAAAGGAAAATGTGATTGGTTAATTTCAGACAATTGGGATCGACCAGAAAATGGCCATTTTTCAAACGGTCTCCAAATTTGACGAAATCAATTTTGTTGGGACTGTATCATTAAAACATAGCTAGATTTATTTGTAAAGGCCTAAAAATCCATACCAATTTGAGCTGACTAATATCCTATATATTCAACTCAAAGTGCACGAAAATTCAGATCATTAATAGAAAGAAGTTAGAGGATGAGAAAGATAAGATAGAATTAATAGAATAGAAGAAGAAGAACATCAGAATCTAAACCGAATCAGAGTAAACACGAATCTCACAGCAGAACGAATAATATATATTATATTACACTTTGAAATACAAATCTGAATTTTTATATACATGCCATATCAGAGTATAACACTCATACATCACTGCGGAAATAATCTCTAATAACTAGTGGTGAAGCTTCCTGCTTTGAGCTCCTCAAGTGAATCTGCAAAATCCTAAAACACTTGACTGCCCGTACAAATTTGGGTACCTAAGAGTTTAGGGAAAACAAACAATAATAAACTCTGGGTCAGTCATGGGACTGGTGTGAGTAAACTCCAACCATATTGTTTAACTTTGAAAACCCTTTTGAAAGAAAGGGTAATAGTAAGACCAACCCACACATAAACATGGACGGTTCTTACCTTACTATAACCAAAACATTTTTGATATCAAAATCCAGTGATATTATAATAATGTCTAATCAAATAGATAACCAAATAGTAGAACGCTTGCATCTCTCGCTATACACACATAGTATAAAATCAAAAATCGCAGGGCGCTTATTGGAGATTGGATTCCAACTCTGACAAGGTATGGGACCACCTCTCGATCAGTGTACTCTAGAGGGGATACACTGGGGTTCAACAAGAACGTCTTCCAACCCGGCCCACACATTGTGTTCGAAATGGTGGTATTTAGCTAGGGGCGACAGTCGTTGGGTTTGGATTGGAGTTTATGAGGTAAAGGGTATTATTGGATTTAATAAAATATATAAATTAAAAAGGGAGGCCAATCGGATTCATTCTCTCTCCCCGCTTAAAACGCGTAACCCTCTCAAACCCGATGGCGGCAGAAGCTCCCGCTTCTCTCCTCTTTTTCCCTCCAATCACTCAATCAAATCGCCAGCTTCAGTTAAGGATTTTGTAGAGTTTCATATCCTCGTTAAATCCATACAAATTTTGGTGATTTCCATTCAGCATTGGAGGAGAACCACCAGCTCAAAGTCGTCCCGTTCATCGTCGTCGATCTCCATAGCCGCCGCCGCGAGTTAGGCCCCGCCATCACGGTTTCGCGCGCCTTTCCCTCCTCTTCGCCGCTGCGAAGTTTGATCATCTTTAAAGTTCACGGTTTGGACAGAAATCCAAAACCTACGTCCGAACGATATTAGCGAGGTAGCGGTTTTAATTTATTTAACTGTTTATAACAGTTTAAAAGCGCTGCTAATTCGGTTAGTTTATAAAAATCATATCTTTTTCGTTTGTGGTTTAAATCCAGTGAAACAGGAGATATCGGACTCGTGTGGACGTCTTCTACATTCAGAAGAGACTGGATATTTTTCTGAGCCTTCTACAATTTTTGGAGGAGTGGAACCCAATGTGAGATTTCTGAATTATAAACGATATGGAATGACAATGTATAAATTATATAATTGATGTATGAGTTATATAAGCATTGTACACCTCATGTATAAGTATTGTATAAGTTGTATATGCGATGCGTAAGTTATATATGCATTGTAAAAATCATACATGCATTGAATGGAATTGAATGAATTGAAATAAAATCGAAATATATTTATATACGTATATCCATATATATATATATATATATATATATATATATATATATATATATTCCCCTCGTCCACAGACCATGGACGATATATATTAGTTGTGATTTGTTTGGATTTGGTTGATGTGAAATTTGGTTGATATATACGAATGGTTGAAATGATTAATTGTGGTTGAAATCCCAACAAGATTAGTATATAGGAAAATTCGTCTACGTACAAATTAGATTGTTGAAATCCCCATTGTCAAAAGCTGTGAGGCTTTAAGGTTGAGCGAGGAGCCGTACTCGGGACGGTGCCGGTTTTAACTACCCTGTCGTTATGCTGTCGAAATTTTCTGAAATATTCCTATGTTTGATTTATATTCATGTATTGAAATATATCCAGGTGTTGGAAAATATTCATGTATGAAATAAAAATGGTTTGAACGTTAAAAATAACATTTTTATCAAATGTATGAAATAAAAATGGTTTGAACGTTAAAAATAACATTTTTATCAAATGTATGAAATAAAAATGGTTTGAATGGTAAAAATAACATTTTTATAGAATATACGAAATAAAATAGTTTGAGCGATAAAAATAACATTTTTATTATGTGTATGAAGTATATAAAATAATCGTGTTTGAAATAAATTGTTTAAACCATAAAATTCATATTTTTATATTATATAAGAATCACTAAAAATCTTCATTTTTAAAATAAATTGTTTTTAACAATAAAAATCACATTTTTATCTATATATGAAGTGTTAAAGATAGTCATATGTTGAAATGAATATTTGTTGGCTAAAAATATTAATTTATCAAATATAAGGAATGAATATGGTTTGGTAATCGAAGAACGGTGTATATTTTTATATATATATATAATTAAAATAAATTGAATAACGAAGCTGTAGTTCGTATTTTGAAACCGTGATTTAAAACGACTATTGTGGGAAATCCGACCGTCGGATTTCCTCGAAATCGAAACCGTTGGGTTCGCTTTGGGAATATCTTTCTAATGACAAAGATCCAACGGTTGGATTGTCTGGAATGTTTAATTCAAAACTGAGTGAAAACAGCGCCAGAATGGATTTTATATATATATATATATATATATATATATATATATATATGTGTGTGTGTGTGTGTGTGTGTGTGTAATTAAAATAAATCGAATAACGACGCTGCAGTTTGTATTTTGGAATCATAACTTTGAACGATTGTACCGGGAGATCCGACCGTCGGATTTTCCCAAAACTGAAACAGTTGGATTCGTTTTGAAAAGATCTTTCCAATGATATAAAATTTGTAAAGATTCAATGGTGAGATTTTAAGATATGTGTAAATCAAATTTGGAGAAAAACAACGCCTTGGCCGCGTTATGGCCTGTAGCATCGTTTGAATAAATTGGCTATATTTAAATAAATAAAAATAGCGATAAATAGTGATAAAATATTATAAACGATATGGAATGGAAATAAACCGAATTTACTCGGTTTATAGAATATTTGATGGTCGAATGTATTTAACGTGAAAAATTACATTAATGAACTGAATTATGGATGTTAGATAATTTAACCGTTGAAATGGATTGATTTGAAATTCTAAATATATGTGAATTATTTGAAAAGGCTGAGTTAATTTTCATTTCAAATAATTGGTCAACGTTTAGAAGTCAAAGATATGAAGATGGTGCAAGACCGAGGATCTTCACATCGAATGGATGGCTACTGATACCTTTGAAGGGAGTTGCTGCCGTGAAGGGGTTACAGTGGTGGTTGTTTGGACGTACTTGTTGATCGTTCGGATGTGCGAGGGCCTCTCTCCTATATTGGACAAACGGGAGAGGAATAAGGTGCCTTCGGTTTCGTTCATACCAAGAGCGGACTTGTAAATGGATGTGTATCTGACGTTGTAGATTGACAACGTGGCATACAGAGATGCTGTGATCAAAGCTTTTGTTGAAAAGCAGAGCTTTGTGGTTGATGATCAAAGAAGGGCTTGAATAGCTAGCTTTGTGTTTAGCGTTGATTCGCGAGACTCGCATCCGGGTATGGACCAGAAATGGGAGAGGACATTAGGGAGGACCTGCATTTTTTTCTAGCTAGGAGTGGTGTTTTGGGTTTTACACGCCCAAGCATTTTACTTATGTGGATGATGGATAGCGAGGCGCCTCGGTTATATCGGTCACACCTAGGCCGATGGTTTGGTCGGTATATGACCAATTTACACCCCATAAGGTGGGGAAACGCAGTGTTCAGGCATTTTAATCCATTCCATGTGGACCGGCCTTGACGATCCAAGGCTTGCCTGCGTGCTTGCCTGAGACATGGTAGGCTAGATTGTCTCGAAGCGGTAAGACAATCCCTTGCCTTGGTTCATGACGGAAATCCAATTTCCAAATACGACATCGTGCGGTTTTGATTGTATACCTATATATGGCGACATGATATATGGTACCTATGCCGTCTATGGTTGATACTTATGTTTGAAATTGTTTTTGAAACATATAAACACTAGTAATAATATAAAATGCTTTTGTTTTATTCGTATCAAGTATATTTTGGTCATTATAAGGTAAAACTCTATCCTCCGGTTTGCGTTGCATTGTGTGATGGGAACTGAGTCTTATAATGGCTTCATTTTTGTAAAAAGCATTGCGAAGGTTAAATGATTTACTTGTTTTTAGCACTGGCAATCCAATGGAGTTAACCCATTCCACGTTAGCGGCGTGGTCCTGTGATTGGCCTTATTATTAAAATAAGTTAAGTAGATTTCTCATACCAGTCCCATGACTGACTCGTAGTTTGTTTCACTTGCAAACTCGGGTGCCCTATTTTCTGCACGGGCAGCCTTGTATTCAGGTTTTAGCAGGCTCTTTCTGGATAACTATGGAGCTAAAGATGGATTATATCATTTCTCTCTTTTTATGTTGTTCAGCTCCTGTTGTACATATTATGTTTTAATACCGCTGTAAACATTTTATGTAAAGCTGAACTGTATTTTGTACTAAGTATGATCCTGTATACTGTGTAACTCTGATGATTATGTTTATCCTGTGTATTTTGTTGTACATTATTCTGGTGTATTTATTTATTTCTGTTCTACTTTTATATGTTTATGTGTTATATTCCAAAGATTACCCTTGCCACCGTGGAACGGGGTTTGGGGTCGTCGCAGTTTTGACCAATTTATTATATATATAATAATATTTTATTCGTAAATTAACCTGTTTAATGCCACGAACTCCAAACGAGCCCCAATGACTGTGGCCCCCTACCAAATACCCTCATTCCAAACACAATGGATTATGTTTCGTAAGCCAATTCGACTATTTCGATTAGTTTTCATCAAAATTAAAATATAAATTAATATATTGAATTAAAATGTACATTTTAATTTACCGAGGCCATATACTGACTCCAAAATTACAGAAAAATTAATCTAGCTATGTTTTAACGATACGGTCCTAACAAAACTAATTTCGTTGAATTTGGAGGCAAATTGGAAAATGGCCTTTTTCCAGTCGATTAAATTCAAACTGAAATTTCAAAACACATTTTAATTTAATGTGCTCACGTATTAATTCCAAAAATTATGAAATTTTAAACCTTACAATAATTTGACACTCCGGATCTAACAAAAGTGATTTCATCAAAAAACGGAGGTCTTTTCCAAAATGGCTATTTTTCAGGGCTATGTAATATATTAAAAAATATATAAATTCCATAATGACTATTCTGAATTTTAAACTGGACATAACTTTGAATTTATAAAGTGAAATCTCAGTTTCTTACATTTGTTAGAAAATTATAGTTCAAAATATTCCAAAATTTCTTGTTTTACCGAAATCCGTTTTATTTTGAATTCTGTACATTCAATTGAAATTGAAAATCGAATTTTCAAAGTACCGCGCCATTTCCAATTTCTTTTATAATTAAAATAAATTCATACTTTCTAACTTCAATTTAAATAAATTTTAAATCATTTTTATTTAAAATAAATCATTTTAAATTCTCAAAATCCATTGAATCAACTAAAATTAAAAAAATTCAATTGGTTCAGAAATTCCGGGTTGTTAGTATCTCCCACACTTAAAATCTTTTTGTCCTCGTAAAGGAACAGAGCTAAAAGTTTTTTAACTAACCAACCCAACTTTCATTCTAGCTTGAATTCTTCAACTTTTCAGTTTCTAAGAACTTTCTAATTTCTCAAAAATTTGGCTAACACCCTAAATTTTCGAAAAATTTCGCCATAACTTCCTTTGTACGGGGAGGGTTTGAAAATTTTATTGGGCCGTATTAAGCACCCAATAAATAAGTAAATAGCATACACAATTTTTATGACCTATCTATACCTAAGGGAGACGTGTAAAATGGTCGAAATCTCATACCTTGCCCCGTGGTGGAAATAAAATAATCCATGTGCCTTAATTAAAAACAAGAGAGACGTGAATTTTTGTCATCTCCAAACCTGTGTAGGGTTTTTATTAAATCTTGCCCTAAGCACCGTAACATGTATTTTATTAAGTCCATAATCAGTCTTCTGTTCAACCTGTAATTCAGTCACCATCATACAAGTATCTCGCCCATATGGAAATCCAAACCTCGTCATATAAGTACCAAATGATTATATGGAATATAATAGGATATGATGTCTTTATGAAGTATGCCGTGCGGTGTTGTTTATAATTTATTTGTTGCTATCCTATGGCGTATGTTTATAATCTCACATAGAACAACCATCACAACGCATCCAAAAACACTCACAGTAGTTTATATAATAATAAAATTGTACAACCAACTCATTAAGGTGCACTTGTTTGTCGGGCACGCAATTTATTTCTTTACTCAACGTGAAGCCATTAACCTGCTCAGCATGTGTGTGTGTGTATATATATGCATATGTATGCAGTTTTAATCAATTTTCAATTTAATTCAATAATAAATTTGATTTGGCTAAATTTTACCTTTCATTTCATGTTGGTTTTATTGTTCGAATATTTTTATTAATCAAACTAATAATCATACATCACAACCAGCAATCAATTAATTGGTTAAAATTCCAAAAAAAAAATATCTTCTATATATACTCAAAAATAATATTTTCACACCAATTCATAAACAATTAACCCTATCTATGTTTTGGTACTCACACCAGTCAATTGGAAATATATAGATATCCACTTTCGAAACTCGAACATAGATATTGATGATGATGCATCATCATTAGAATTATCCCCGGGTGACTAGAGTGGGATTCTATATCTATCAAGTATATTTGAGACTTCAAATATACGTTCGTGAGACGTATATGAAAAATCTTCATATACTAGACAGTCCAAATTCAATATAAAATAAAATTCTCAAATATGAATAATAGATATAAAATTTCAAAACTAAATTTGTTTTTGTAAATTTTACTTTTTAAACTCACTCTAGGGTATTACTAACCCTATCTCTAACGAGTCATTCTTATAGGATATTACTGATCTTATCTCTAATGAATTCTTTCGTTCAGTTCTAATATGCCATGTTCTTTAGCTTTGTAAAACAAAGCTCTAATACCACGATGAAATGACCTAGACTTCCCCGATCCCCGAAGAGACAGAGGAGCCCAGATTGTTTTGAGCACACGACGCATCAGAACACAAACACGAGAACATTTCGTTGCTATTATGTAATGACCCGGATTTTTGGCGACTTTGGTTATCGACATAAACATGATGTCGACTAACCAAACATCGAAAAATCCCGGTAATTAGTGAAAGAAATTAGAGGGCGAGAATAGATAAGATAGAAACTTAGAATAGAAGAAGAAAAAGAAGAACTTACATCATCAGAGTAACACGAATATCACAGCGGAACGAATAACATATAATATATAACAAAAATTTTAAGTAAAACAGTTATATATATATACAATAGCACTTTATCAGAATACAACACTTACAACAACAGCGGAAAAACAATAGCTATAATATCTTGAAACCTCCTGCTCCAAGCTCTCCAAATATATCTGTAAATCCCGACTACTTGACTGCCCATACAAATTTAGGAACCCAAGAGTTTAGGGAAAACAACAAAGTAAACTCCGGGTCAGTCATGGGATTGGTGTGAGTAAAAAAGTTTTAACACAGTTATACAAGTATATGATATCTCATAAGACCACACCGTGAATACGGAACGGGTTTTCCCTTATGAGAATCCAACATCTTTGACAAAGCCATATCAAACTGATATTATAATAATGTCTAAGTACAAATAGATATCAATCTAGCAGAAACTCTTTCATCTCATGTTCTACATATATAGTATACAATCAAAGTCGCAAGCATGTATTGGATAATGGATTTCCAACTATGACAAGGTATGGAACCACATTCTGCTAGTGTACCTCTAGAGAGGAATACACTGGGTTCAACAAGAACATCGTGCAACCCGGCCACACATGACCGACCACTCATTTCGCTTGAGTGTATCGAATGTATATCACCAACGGTTGGGATCAGCAACCGTTTCCCGAATGGGACAACATCAACAATAGATTTTTAGAAGTAAATGAAACTCTAGATCAGGTGATTATACACCCTAATAGGTGCGACCTACATAGCTATTGTGACGATCCCAAAACCCCGTGACACGGTGTTAAGGATAATCATTGGAATATAACACATTAATCATCATTAGCAGATCACAGATAATAGCATAAACAGAGAATAGAATAATTTACACACATATGACAGCGGAATCATATAGAAATCATCACATCAGAGAAGCACAGTACAGGATACAACTTAGTGCATAATCATACATAGTCAGTCACCATCGCCTGAGGCGGAATCATACATAAAGAGTACACAAAATAATATCAGTCTACATCGCCAATGGCGGAATCATAATATAGATACAATAACGGCGGAGAAAATCCAAGTCAGCACGGTGTAGTCAAGCCTCGCCATGAGCCAAAAGGTGCGTCAGAAACCTGTAACTAGGCTGCCCGTGTGAAAATGAGGGCACCCGAGTTTGCAAGGTGAAACAAACTACGAGTCAGTCATGGGACTGGTATGAGAAATCTACTTAACTTATTAACAACAATAATAAGGCAAATCAAAGGACCATGCCACTTTCGCGGAACGGGTTTACTCCAATGAGTGCTAGTGCATGAAATAAAGTAAATTATTAAATCATCGCAATGATTTTTATAAAATGAAGCCATTATAAGACTCAGGTCCCATCACACAATGCAACGTAAACCGAAGGATAAAGTTTTACCTTATAATGGCCAAAAATGCTTCATACGTATAAAACAAAAGTGTTTGATATTATTACTAGTGCATATATGTTTCAAAAGCAAATTCAATCATAAATATCAATCCTAGACGGCATGGGTACCATATATCATGTCGCCATACTAGTAATACAATCACATTTGCATATTTCATATTGGAAATTGGATTCCTTCATGAGTCGAGGCAAGGGGTAAGCTCCTCTCCGATCCGAGACACACTAGCAAATGTCCCAGGACCCCACTATGATCCTTGGATCTTCAGGGCCGGTACTCTCTTACTTTTGAGGATTGGCAATTCCTGAACACACGTTTCCCGGTCCTTACAGACCTATATCGAGGCGCCTCGCATTCCAACAACCACTCAGGTGAAAAATATATATAATGTCAGGGCTGGTAGGTCACTGACACCACCTTAGCTAGAAAGAAACGTCGTGCTCTCCCTGCAGTCACTCTCCCGTTTTTGACTCATACCGAGGTGTGAGGCTCACAAATTCACGTTATACACAAAGCTACGTCACACAGACCATGCTTTGATCATCAACCACAAGACTTTGCTTTGCAACAGAAGCCCTGATCATATGCCACTTAGGCGTGCCACAAAGGCAATCCACTCCATGCGACTGATTTCTATCAATACATAGCCTCTAAGCTCGTACGTCTCCGAGAAGGGCGTTAAGCAAGAGAATAAATTCTTCGCCGCCAAACAGATATATATTTAACAGAGATCAATCAACACAGAACAAAATCCAATGTCAGACACACAGTCCATTTACAAGTCCGTTCTGGGTCTGAACGAAGCCGGAGGCGCCAATTCCTCGCATATCCGTATATTCAACAATATGTTTGGATGGCTACTACTTCAGTTCCTTCATGGTAGCTACTCCAATCAAGAGCATCGGTAGCGCCCATCCATCCAATATGAAGATCGTCGGTCTTCAACCGTCTTCGATTCTTCGACTTCTCAACGTCGATCGTTTATTTGAAATGAGACGAACTCGGCCTTTTCAAATAATCCACGTATACTCATATTTTCAAATCCATTTATCACATGGTTGGACTATTCAACATTCACATTTCAGTTCTTTAGTTATGATTTTCATGTTAAATACATTCAACCATCACATATCAAGCAAACACAACGAAATTGGTTTATTTCCACTTTATATCGTCTATAGTATTTTATAACGATATATCACCATTTTTAATTAATTTTAAACGGCCATATTTAATTAAATGACGTTTCAGGTCGTGTCGATGCACTAGCGCTGTTTTTCCCTAATTTTGTTTTACACATATCTGAAAATCTAACCGTTGGATCTTCACAAATTTTATATCATTAGGAAGGTCATTTCAAAACGAATCCAACGGTTTCAATTTTAGGAAAAATCCGACGGTCAGATCTTCCACACTAGCCATTTGAAATTACGATTTCAATTTACGAACTGCAGTGTCGTTATTCGATTTAATTTAATTATAATTATATATTTAAATATAATCATTCTGGCGCTGTTTTTCTTCAAATTTGAATTAAACATTCCAGACAATCCAACCGTTGGATCTTCACAAAGTTGGTGCCTTTGGAAAGATATTTCCAAGGCGAACCCAATAGTTGCAGTTTCGGGAAAATCCAATGGCCGGTTTTCCCGCACTAGTCGTTTGAAATCACGGTTTCAGAACACGAACTGCACAGCCACGTTTCATTTTAATTTTATTTATATTTATATAAATATAGTTCGTTCAAAAATTCCTATATCGTTTTCACTTCAATTATTTCACTAATGCCTTTAAGTTTTGGAAAATTTCGCCATAACCTCCTTTGTACGGGAGGGGCTGGGAAAATTCCCAAATAGCCACACAGGCGTCTCATGTCAAAAAGAAAAAGAAAAAGCCAAGCGGCTAGCCAACTGGCTCATAAAATCATCACCCAAACAAAACAGTAAATGTGTACCTATTTGTCGGGCACAAAATTTTATTCTTCTCTAGCCCCTTTGCTATAACATGTTCAATAAATATGCATGTACATATATACAATTTTTATCACTTATCATTTTCCATTCAACTTCATATTTGATTTACTTTGGTTTAAAAACACCATTCATTCTAATGTGGCATGCATAGGCCAAAATCATATCCTTAGCTAATTAATGTATATTTTAACTCATGCACATTTATTTGAACAAGTGGCTATTTTTAACACTTCACATTTCAAAGATGATAATTTTGGCGAACTAAAATAGATTTCAACACATGACTATTTTATTTAGTTCCTATGCATGTTAAAAATAATATTTCATCACCAATATATATTTCAACGTCTGCGTATCTCTAACATATCACATATATGATAAAAATGATATTTTTTTCATTTAAAATATTTATACGACAAACGGATGTTTTCAACACTTCATAGTTTCAATAAAAATGTAATTTTTATTGTTCAATCTTTTTATTCAACACATGAACTGTAACGACCCAGAAAATCTGAACCAATTTAAAATTTTTAAATTGGCTAAAATAATGGATTTTAAATATTTAAAATAAATATTTTAAATAATGGCGATGAAAACCAAGTTTGAATCGACAATTGAAAACGAATATAATTAATTATAATTATATATAGAATTGAAAATGGCGCGGTAGTTCGATAATTCGATTTCAAAATTCAATTGAATATACCGGGTGCAAAACAATCCGGATTTTAGTGAAACCAAAAATATTTAAATCTGTTAGTGAATATCTTTCTAACGAATCCGACCAATCGAAATTTGATAGCGGGAATCAAAAGATATGTCCAGTTGAAAATTCTGAATAGTCGCTATGGAATTCAGGCCCTTAAAAATGGACATTTTGCAAATGACCTCGGATTTCGACGAAACCACTTTTGTTAGGTCCGTAGTGTCAAGTTATTGTTAGGTTTCAAATTTCATAATTTTTCGAATCAATATGTGAGCGTGGCAAAGGAAAACGCGTTTGACCAGTTTCTGTTGAATTTAATCGACTGGAAATTGGCCATTTTTCAAACGGTCTCAGAATTCGACGAAACTAGTTTTGTTAGGACCGTATCGTCAATACGAAGCTAGAAAATATTTTTCTGGAATTTTTCTAGTTAGTATGTGACCCCGGTAATTTGAAATGTGCATTTAAAATTCAATATAATGATTTAAATGAAAATTCAAAAGGAAACTGATTGTAGCGATCAAATCAGCTTGCGATACATATCCCATTGTGTTCGGAATGGGGGTTAAACGCTATGGACGACAAGAGGTGGGCCTCGTTTTGAGGTCGTATGTAAAAGTCAACCCTTTTGCAAATTTAAATAATAAAATAATAAAAAAAAAAATTAATTTCCCTCCCCCCCCCTTTTATCTTCGTTCTGGCCCCCCCTTCATTTCGATTTATACAGAAAAAAAAAAAAAAAAGAAACCCTACGCCTATCGAGCAGCCGCCCCCCCCCCCCTCGCACGATCGACGCCGACGTAGACCTCGCCCCCCTTCCCTCGATCGAAGACCCAATCGCCCCGAAGACGTCGACGCCTGCCTCCCAGTTCGAGCCCCGAAGACGTCGAGCGCAACCCCCGAAGCAGCGACGCCTTGTCGCCGACGAAGACGAGCATCGCTCCCCCCCCCCTTCGCAGCTACTTCGGTGAGCATTTTCCCTTTTTTTTTATTTTCTTTTTTATTTATTCTGTAAAACTGAGATTTTTTTTTTAAGTTAAAACTGAAATTTTTAAAAGATAAAAACTGAAATTTTTAAAAGTTTAAAACTGAGATTCTTTAAAGTTAAAACTGAAATTTTTAAAAGTTTAAAACTGAGATTTTTAAAAGATAAAAACTGAATTTTTTTAAAGATAAAACTGAATTTTTAAAAGTAGTTTAAAACTGAAATTTTTAAAAGCATAAAACTGTTTTTTTTTAAGAAAGTAAAAACAGATTTTTAAAAAGGAATTTAAAAACTGATTTTAAAATGATTTATAAACTAGAAGGAGATTAGGAATTTAAAAGTAAAAATCATATTTTTAAATATTGAAAGTCAAAGTAAAAATCATATTTTTAAATATTGAAAGTCAAAGTAAAAATCATATTTTTAAATATTGAAAGTCAAAGTAAAAATCATATTTTTATATATTGAATAGCATAGTAAAAATTCGATTTTTACATGTGTAGAGAATACGGGCGAAAGCGACAAAAAGGCGAAGATTTTTCTATTAAGAAGAGTCAAGAAGTTGGATAGCTATTGGTGAGATTTCTGATTTAAAATTTATATATATATGTGTGAAATAAAAATGAATTGCTATATATAAATATATATATATATACGCCCCTCGTCCACAAACCATGGACGATATTTATTGATTGAAATTGTTGTGATAATTGGTTGATAGCGATTGATTGTTTGGGATTGTTTGTGATTGATATTGGTTGATTGTGGTTGAAAAATACCCATTTGTGGTTGTGAAATATTTGGTTGAAACCACATAGGATTAGTTTGTGGAAATGAAATAAATATATACATGCCGCCTGCGTGCGAACTAGATGCATGATTCCCATTGTCAAAAACCGCGAGGTTTTAAGGTAGAGCGAGGAGCCGTACTAGGGACGGTGCCGGTGTAACTACCCTGCCGTTATGCTGCCGAAATTTTGAATAATATTCTTGTGTTTGAATTATTTTCATATGCTAAAACTATAGAAAACATTCATGTGTTGAATTGATATTCATTCGTTGTTTAGAAATTCATGTGTTGAATGCTATTCATATTTTGAAATAAATTGTTCGATAATAAAAATCACATTTTTATCTATATATAAAAACTATAGAAAACATTCATGTGTTGAATTGATATTCATTCGTTGTTTAGAAATTCATGTGTTGAATGCTATTCATATTTTGAAATAAATTGTTCGATAATAAAAATCACATTTTTATCTATATATAAAAACTATAGAAAACATTCATGTGTTGAATTGATATTCATTCGTTGTTTAGAAATTCATGTGTTGAATGGTATTCATATTTTGAAATAAATTGTTCGATAATAAAAATCACATTTTTATCTATATATAGAAACTATAGAAAACATTCATGTGTTGAATTGATATTCATTCGTTGTTTAGAAATTCATGTGTTGAATGGTATTCATATTTTGAAATAAATTGTTTGATAATAAAAATCACCTTTTATCGACTATATGAACTATATAGAAAAGTAGTGTTTTGAAATGAACTGTTTTACAATAAAAATCACATTTTTATTGTATGCATAAAATCGTTGAAATGAGAAGTGTTAAAAATAGCCACTTGTTCAAAATAAACATATATGAGTTGAAATATTCATTAATTAGCTAATGAAATGATTTGCACCTATTTATGTAACATTAGAATGAATGGTGTTTTTAAACCAAATAGAAATCGAATATGAAGTTGAATAGAAAATGAAAAATGATATGGACTGTATATATATGTACATGCATATTCATTGAATAGGTTATAGCAAAGGGGCTAGAGAAGAGGAATAAAATTTTGGGCCCGACAAATAGGTACACATTTACTGATTTGTTTGGGTGATGATTTTGAGCCTGTTGGCTAGCCGCTTGGCTTTTTCTTTTTCTTTTTGAGATTAGAAGGACCGGGACGCTATTTGCGATTTCCCGACGCTCCCGGTGCAGGGGAGGTAATGGCGAAATTTTTCCAAAATTTAAGGTGTTAGAAAAAATTTTGAAGTGAAAACGATATTGAAATTGTTGAAAGAACTATATTTATATAAATATATAAATATAAATAAAATTAAAACGAAACGAAGCCGTGCAGTTCGTATTTTGAAACCCTGATTTCAAACGACTAGTACGGGAAATCCGACCATTGGATTTTCCCGAAATCTCAACCGTCGGGTTCGCCTTGGAATAATCTTTCCAACGGCACCAACCTTGTAAAAATCCAACGGTTGGATTGTCTGGAATGTTTAATTCAAATCTGAAGAAAAACAGCGCCAGAAGCGATTATATTTATATATATATATAAATATAATTATATATTTAATCGAATAACGACGCTGCAGTTCGTATTTTGAAATCGAAACTTCAAACGATTGTACCGGGAGATCCGACCGTCGGATTTTCCCGAAACTGGAACCGTTGGATTCGTTTTGAAAAGACCTTTCTAATGATGTAAATTTTGTGAAGATCCAACGGTTAGATTTTCAGATATGTGTAAATCAAATCTGAAGAAAAACAGCGCCACGGCCGCCTTATGGCCCGAAACGTCGTTTTGAATAAAATGGCTATTTTAAAATAAATAAAAATAGCGATAAATAGTTATAAGATATCATAAGCGATATGGAATGGAAATAAACTGAATTTGCTTGATTTATGTGATATTTGATGGTTGAATGTGTTTGGTGTGAAAAATTACATTAAAGAACAAAATCGGTGTTGTCGAATAATTTAACCATTGAAATAAATCGAATTGAAATTCTAAATATACGTGAATTATTTGAGAAGGCCGAGTTAATTCTCATTTCAAATAATTGACCGACGATTGAAAGTCGAAGATAAAGACGGTGGTCGAAGACCGGAGATCTTCACCTCGTTTGGATGGTAACCGAGGTCCTGATTAGGAGGCATCCCGAAATACGGATAATGAGTGGTGATCGTCCAGACGTACGTGGTGATCGAAGGGTTTGCGAGGTATTTAGTGCCTCCGGTTTCGTTCAGACCCAGAACGGACTTGTAAATGGACTGTGTGTCCGACATTGGAATTTGTTCTGTGTGATTGATAGCCATCAGTTGCACGGTATGAATTGCCTGTGTGGCATGCTAAGATGCAGTGATCAGGGCTTCTGTTGAAAAGCAAAGTCTTGTGGTGATGATCAAAGCATCGCCTGTGTGGCGTAGCTTTGTGTATAACGTGAATTCGCGAGTCTCACACCCCGGTATGAACCAGAAACGGGAGCAGGACCTCAGGGGGGACGTGCGTTTTCTTTCTAGCTAGGGTGGTGTCAGTGACCTACCAGCCCTGACATTTATATACTTTTCACCTATGTGGTTGTTGCTGTTGCGAGACGCCTCGGTTTGATCGGACGATCCGGGTCCGATGGAGTCATTCGTTGGCTCATTTACACCCCAAAGGGTGGAGAAACGCATTGTTCAGGCATTATAATCCACTTCGTGTGGACCGGCCCTGACGATCCAAGGTACGGTTGCGGCTGTACCTGAGGGGCGGGCTAGAGCGTCTCGAATTCGGTAAGGACTATCTTTTGCCTTGGTTCATGACGGAAATCCAATTTCCAAATACGTGATCGTGCGGTTTTGATTGTATATATATATGGCGACATGATATATGGTACCCATGCCGTCTATGATTGATAGTTATGATTTGAAATTGTTTTCAAAACATATAAACACTAGCAATAATATCAAATGCCTTTGTTTTATTCGTATCAAGCATATCTTGGCCGTTATAAGGTAAAAACTCTATCCTCCGGTTTGCGTTGCATTGTGTGATGGGAACTGAGTCTTATAACGACTTCATTTTTATAAAAAGCATAGCGATGTTTAAAAGAAAGATTTGTTTTAAAGCACTGGCAATCCAATGGAGTAAACCCGTTCCACGAAAGTGGCGTGGTCTTGTGATTAGCCAACTATATATGTGTTGAGTAGATTTCTCATACCAGTCCCATGACTGACTCGTAGTTTGTTTCACTCTCAAACTCGGGTGCCCCTTTTTCTGCACGGGCAGCCTTGTATTCAGGTTTAGCTGGTTCTTTCTGGATAGCTGGAGCGGAAGATGGATTCTATCATTTATTTCTTTTTATGCTGTTCAGCTCCTATTGTACATATTTTGTTTATTTCCGCTGTAGACATTTATGTATAGCTGAACTGTATTTGTACTAAGTAAGATCCTGTATACTGTGTAACTCTGATGATTACTTTTATCCAGTATATTTTGTTGTTCATTCTGGTGTATTTATTTAATTCTGTTCTGCTATTATATGTTTCTGTGTTATATTCCAAAGATAACCTTGTTTCCGTGAGAACGGGAATTCGGGTCGTCTCAACGTGGTATCAGAGCTTTGGTTAAGCTTAGTTCTGGAATATAACATTTGAACGAACTCGTCAGAAATAGAACCAGTAGTGTTCTAGGACGGGTAACTCTATACAGATAGGATCAGCAATATCCTAGTATGAGTAGCAGAATAAAATTACACCTCGATAGACACATTTACATTCAAGTATTTGTCTCTATATTTTGAAATATCTTTTCTGTTGACCTGACACTTGATCTGCTATTTGCAGAAGAACTAGAAAATGAGTGCCAGAAACAGAAGAAGTAATACTAACCCGGATATTGAAGCTCTATTCATGAAGTATAGAAATCTGGGTGGAAAGCCGTTCTCGGGCGAAGAATCTATTATGAGAACCCAAGCTTGGATTCGTTCGGTTGAGAAAATATTCGAAGCATTAAAGCTTAGGGATGACCAGAAAAGATTACTGGCCTCCTGGGCACTCGAAGATGAAGCTTTGTTCTGGTGGGATTCTGTTGTTAAGGATAATCCAGAAGGTGATATCACTTGGGACAGATTCAAAGTGATTTTCTTAGAAAGATTTACTCCTCCCGAAGCAACCGAGAGATTATGTGATGAATTTTCTTATCTAATACAAGGTGATATGACCATTCCCGAATATCATAAGAAATTCAATGAACTTTCTCACTTTGCCCCACATCTAATTCAAAATCCGAAGAGGAAAAATCTGAGATTTATTCACGGGCTTCAAAGGAAATACCAGAATAAAGTATTGGGGCATGTGAAGCTTCCTTTTTCAGAAATGATATACATGGCTTATCAGTATGAAGATCTCCATAAGAAAGGAATGTTGCGCGACGAAGAAGAAGTCTATTCTAGTGACAAAACAGAGTCAGAAACTGATATTCCAGAGGCAAGTACAATGCCTGAGGTCAGTAAGAAGCCCAGTGCCAAGAGAAAAAGGGCTAAATATAAGAAGGAACCCGTAACAACCGCCATGTGCTCAAGCTGCAATAGAAAAGGACATTTGGCGATAAATTGCAAATCTTGGAACGAACAAAGAAAGAGTGGATCTAAACCCAAGAAGGTTTTTCAAGGAAAGAAAAGGTGCAACCAATGTCATCGGTTTGGTCATGTAAAGCAAGATTGCCGGCTGTTGAAAACGACCAAAGAAGCTCAGGTAAATGAAGTAGCAGAAACTTCTGGGCCCTCAGCTATTCAAGAAAGACCAGATGTTTTAGAGGGCACGCTAACTGTCAAAGACATCCCGGTTAAAGTACTATTTGACACCGGCGCATCGCGAAGTTTCATAGCAAAAGATGCAGCTAAGAAACTGGATTTGAATTTGAAAAAGCTCAAGGAACCAATGACTGTCCAGAATCCGGTTGGGGGTTCCATTGATCTCAGTTGGATTTGTGGAGTGCCGGTTTCTTTCTCTCGTTATCGGTTTCCTACCATCGCAGTCGTCATGAATTTTAAAGAGTTTGATCTTATCTTGGGGTTAGACTGGTTGACCAAATATGAAGCTGAAGTTAAATGCGCCGACAGAGTCGTAAAGGCGAGGATTAAATCAGGCGATTATATAACCATTCCCTGTGAAGGTCAGAATGCTAATAGGAAAGACTTCTGGGCAGCTTTGAATGTTTCTCCAGCCCAAATTGAAAATGTTCCTGAAGTCGCAGAGAATATTCCTGACCTCATCAAAGACATTCCGGTCGTTAAAAACTATGCGGATGTGTTCGAAGAAGTTGTTCGCTTACCTCCGCAGAGAGAAATAGATTTCAAGATTGCTTTGATTCCCAATGCAAGGCCGGTAGTTCACGCTATTCGAAGAATGTCCTTGAAAGAGAAAGAGGAATTAGACAATCAAACAAGACAGCTAGTATGGAAAGGTCTGATCAGGCCTAGTTTCTCTGATTGGGGTGCAGCAGTGGTGTATGTCCCAAAATCTGACGGTACTCTACGTCTATGTGTGGATTATCGTGATTTAAACAAACAGACAATAAAGAACAAATATCCATTGCCGCGGATTGATGATTTGTTGGATCGATTAAATGGAGCACAAGTATTCTCAAGAATGGACCTAGCTACAGGCTTCCATCAACTTCGAATTGCCGAAGAGTGTGTTCAAATGACAGCATTCAGAGGCCCCGACCTATTCTACGAGTGGTTAGTAATGCCGTTCGGCTTATGTAACGCTCCAGCTTACTTCGTCGATCTGATGAACAGAGTATTCATAGGAGTATTGAATAAATTTGTTCTGGTTTTTATTGATGATATTCTAATCTTCTCTAAATCAAAGGCCGAACATGAAAAGCATCTGAAACAAGTGTTAGAAATTCTCAGACGGAATGTATTAAAAGCCAAGTTTTCCAAATGTATCTTCTGGCAAGATGAAGTAAAATTTCTGGGCCATGTTGTATCGAAAGAAGGAATTGCTGTGGACCCAAGCAAAATCACAGCTATTCAGAATTGGAAACAGCCCAGTACTCCCACTGAAGTCCGCAGTTTTCTCGGATTGGCTAGCTATTACCGGAAGTTCGTTAAAGACTTTTCGAAGATATCTGGTCACTTAACGAAGCTTACAAAGAAGCATTCTAAATTTAAATGGACTCAAGAGAGTGAGGAGGCTTTCGAAGAGCTAAAGTTAAGATTGACGACAGCTCCAGTGTTAACCATCATTGATGGCAACCAAGATCTAAAAGTCTGGACTGATGCGTCTAGAGAAGGCCTTGGAGCAGTGTTAATGCAAAGAGGCCAAGTGATTGCTTATGCTAGCCGTCAACTGAAGCCGCATGAGAAAAACTATGTAACTCATGATCTTGAGTTATTGGCTATCATATTCTCTTTGAAAATCTGGAGACACTATCTTCTGGGCGAGAGATTTGAGCTGTTTACAGATCACCAGTCGTTAAAGTATCTGTTCACTCAGAAGGACTTAAATCTGAGACAGCAACGTTGGCTGGAGTTTCTTGCAGCATATGACTTCGAAATTATATATACTCCAGGAAAAGCCAATGTCGTGGCCGATGCGTTAAGCAGAAAGAATGTAATGATCGCCAGTTTTATTATCATGACTTCATTGCTAGATAAGATATCTGCTCTTCAGGAGGATGATCACTTCATTCAGAAGATCAGAGGGATAATTCAACAAGGCGAGCCCTCGAGTTTTCAAGTAGACAATGATGGGATTTTAAGGCTCAAAGGTCGAATCTGTGTCCCTAACATTCCTGAACTTCGAAAGGAAGTACTGGATGAATGCCACAAGTCAAAACTCAGTATCCATCCGGGAGTAAGCAAAATGTATAATGACATCAAACGCACATTCTGGTGGAAGTCGATGAAAAGGGACATTTCTTTATATGTCAGCCGATGCCCTACTTGCCAACTAGTTAAGAGCGACCAACAGAAATTGGCTGGACTATTGCAACCACTAGAAGTTCCTGGCTGGAAGTGGGAACATATTTCTATGGATTTCATTGATGGTCTGTCCAGGACCAGAAAAGGAAATGACAGTATTTGGGTGATCGTAGATCGTTTCACGAAGACCGCCCATTTTATACCTGTCAAATCAAATAGAACCGCTCAGAGTCTGGCGCAGATATACTTCAGGGAAATAGTTAGACTACATGGAGTGCCACTCAGTATAGTCAGTGATAGGGATACAATATTCACTAGCAAATTCTGGGAAGCATTTCAAGTCGAGCTGGGAACGAAGTTAAACCTAAGCACCGCTTATCATCCTCAGACAGACGGTCAGACTGAGAGGGTGAATCGCATTTTAGAAGATCTATTGCGGGCTTGTATTCTAGACTTCGGTGGATCATGGGAAGACCATCTGCATTTGGCTGAATTCTCTTATAACAACAGCTACCAGGCGAGTCTGACAATGTCGCCATTCGAAGCATTGTATGGTAGACCGTGCCGATCTCCTGCTTGTTGGGTCGAGCCTGGAAATAGACTTGTGTTGGGCCCCGATATGATTCGAGAAGCGGCCGACAAAGTCGATTTTATTAAGAAGCGATTACTCGCCGCTCAAAGCCGACAAAAGAGCTATGCCGATAAAAGAAGAAGAGATATATCCTTTGAAGTTAGCGACTATGTATATTTGAAAGTATCGCCGATGAGAGGAGTTATCCGGTTCGGTAAAACGGGAAAGTTAGCACCCAAATTCATTGGTCCGTTTCCTATTCTGGAACGGATCGGAACTCTCGCTTATAGGGTCAAACTGCCTGACTGGTTGTCTGGAGTGCATGATGTATTTCATATATCTCAACTTCGAAAGCACGTTCATGATCCAGACTTGATCGTGGAAGAAGCAGCTCAGCAGGATATTGAAATTACTCCAGAATTAGCCGTGAGGCGAGAGCCGCTAAAGATTATCGGCAAAGAAACCAAAGAGCTGAGAAACAAGAAGGTTCACTTAGTCAAAGTGCAATGGAGTGGAGATCCGCGCGATTGTACTTGGGAAACTGAGGAGAGCATTCAGAAAGCTTATCCTAGATGCCGAGTAGATATCTCTGATTGACTCCGGTGCAAGGTACATTTACCCTACTTTGCATTACCATTCAATTCTCTATTCTGTTGTCATTTCCTTTTCATGGATGTGCACTATTTATTCTATACTCTGAATGATTTATAAAAGAATATAGGAGTTGATTAGTATATTTTTAAAAGGTTAAAAACAATTAGATTGGTTGTTGCGTTGTGTGATTGTAGATTTATCAAACCACTTCTCGACTTTATTCCTTTTCGGGGACGAAAAGTTTTAAGTGGGGGAGATTGTAACGACCCAGAAAATCTGAACCAATTTAAAATTTTTAAATTGGCTAAAATAATGGATTTTAAATATTTAAAATAAATATTTTAAATAATGGCGATGAAAACCGAGTTTGAATCGACAATTGAAAACGAATATAATTAATTATAATTATATATAGAATTGAAAATGGCGCGGTAGTTCGATAATTCGATTTCAAACTTCAATTGAATATACCGGGTGCAAAACAATCCGGATTTTAGTGAAACCAAAAATATTTAAATTTGTTAGTGAATATCTTTCTAACGAATCCGACCAATCGAAATTTGATAGCGGGAATCAAAAGATATGTCCAGTTGAAAATTCTGAATAGTCGCTATGGAATTCAGGCCCTTAAAAATGGACATTTTGCAAATGACCTCGGATTTCGACGAAACCACTTTTGTTAGGTCCGTAGTGTCAAGTTATTGTTAGGTTTCAAATTTCATAATTTTTCGAATCAATATGTGAGCGTGGCAAAGGAAAACGCGTTTGACCAGTTTCTGTTGAATTTAATCGACTGGAAATTGGCCATTTTTCAAACGGTCTCAGAATTCGACGAAACTAGTTTTGTTAGGACCGTATCGTCAATACGAAGCTAGAAAATATTTTTCTGGAATTTTTCTAGTTAGTATGTGACCCCGGTAATTTGAAATGTGCATTTAAAATTCAATATAATGATTTAAATGAAAATTCAAAAGGAAACTGATTGTAACGATCAAATCAGCTTGTGATACATATCCCATTGTGTTCGGAATGGGGGTTAAACGCTATGGACGACAGGAGGTGGGCCTCGTTTCGAGGTCGTATGTAAAAGTCAACCCTTTTGCAAATTTAAATAATAAAATAATAAAAAAAAATAATTTTTAATTTCCCTCACCCCCTTTTATCTTCGTTCTGGCCCCCCCCTTCATTTCGATTTATACAGAAAAAAAAAAAAAAAAAAAAGAAACCCTACGCCTATCGAGCAGCCGCCCCCCCCCCCCTCGCACGATCGACGCCGACGTAGACCTCGCCCCCCTTCCCTCGATCGAAGACCCAATCGCCCCGAAGACGTCGACGCCTGCCTCCCAGTTCGAGCCCCGAAGACGTCGAGCGCAACCCCCGAAGCAGCGACGCCTTGCCGCCTTGCCGCCGACGAAGACGAGCATCGCTCCCCCCCCTTCGCAGCTACTTCGGTGAGCATTTTCCCTTTTTTTTATTTTTTTTTATTTTCTTTTTTATTTATTCTGTAAAACTGAGATTTTTTTTTAAGTTAAAACTGAAATTTTTAAAAGATAAAAACTGAAATTTTTAAAAGTTTAAAACTGAGATTCTTTAAAGTTAAAACTGAAATTTTTAAAAGTTTAAAACTGAGATTTTTAAAAGATAAAAACTGAATTTTTTTAAAGATAAAACTGAATTTTTAAAAGTAGTTTAAAACTGAAATTTTTAAAAGCATAAAATTGTTTTTTTTAAGAAAGTAAAAACAGATTTTTAAAAAGGAATTTAAAAACTGATTTTAAAATGATTTATAAACTAGAAGGAGATTAGGAATTTAAAAGTAAAAATCATATTTTTAAATATTGAAAGTCAAAGTAAAAATCATATTTTTAAATATTGAAAGTCAAAGTAAAAATCATATTTTTAAATATTGAAAGTCAAAGTAAAAATCATATTTTTATATATTGAATAGCATAGTAAAAATTCGATTTTTACATGTGTAGAGAATACAGGCGAAAGCGACAAAAAGGCGAAGATTTTTCTATTAAGAAGAGTCAAGAAGTTGGATAGCTATTGGTGAGATTTCTGATTTAAAATTTATATATATATGTGTGAAGTAAAAATGAATTGCTATATATAAATATATATATATATATATACGCCCCTCGTCCACAAACCATGGACGATATTTATTGATTGAAATTGTTGTGATAATTGGTTGATAGCGATTGATTGTTTGGGATTGTTTGTGATTGATATTGGTTGATTGTGGTTGAAAAATACCCATTTGTGGTTGTGAAATATTTGGTTGAAACCACATAGGATTAGTTTGTGGAAATGAAATAAATATATACATGCCGCCTGCGTGCGAACTAGATGCATGATTCCCATTGTCAAAAACCGCGAGGTTTTAAGGTAGAGCGAGGAGCCGTACTAGGGACGGTGCCGGTGTAACTACCCTGCCGTTATGCTGCCGAAATTTTGAATAATATTCTTGTGTTTGAATTATTTTCATATGCTAAAACTATAGAAAACATTCATGTGTTGAATTGATATTCATTCGTTGTTTAGAAATTCATGTGTTGAATGCTATTCATATTTTGAAATAAATTGTTCGATAATAAAAATCACATTTTTATCTATATATAAAAACTATAGAAAACATTCATGTGTTGAATTGATATTCATTCGTTGTTTAGAAATTCATGTGTTGAATGCTATTCATATTTTGAAATAAATTGTTCGATAATAAAAATCACATTTTTATCTATATATAAAAACTATAGAAAACATTCATGTGTTGAATTGATATTCATTCGTTGTTTAGAAATTCATGTGTTGAATGGTATTCATATTTTGAAATAAATTGTTCGATAATAAAAATCACATTTTTATCTATATATAGAAACTATAGAAAACATTCATGTGTTGAATTGATATTCATTCGTTGTTTAGAAATTCATGTGTTGAATGGTATTCATATTTTGAAATAAATTGTTTGATAATAAAAATCACCTTTTATCGACTATATGAACTATATAGAAAAGTAGTGTTTTGAAATGAACTGTTTTACAATAAAAATCACATTTTTATTGTATGCATAAAATCGTTGAAATGAGAAGTGTTAAAAATAGCCACTTGTTCAAAATAAACATATATGAGTTGAAATATTCATTAATTAGCTAATGAAATGATTTGCACCTATTTATGTAACATTAGAATGAATGGTGTTTTTAAACCAAATAGAAATCGAATATGAAGTTGAATAGAAAATGAAAAATGATATGGACTGTATATATATGTACATGCATATTCATTGAACAGGTTATAGCAAAGGGGCTAGAGAAGAGGAATAAAATTTTGTGCCCGACAAATAGGTACACATTTACTGATTTGTTTGGGTGATTATTTTGAGCCTGTTGGCTAGCCGCTTGGCTTTTTCTTTTTCTTTTTGAGATTAGAAGGACCGGGACGCTATTTGCGATTTCCCGACGCTCCTGGTGCAGGGGAGGTTATGGCGAAATTTTTCCAAAATTTAAGGTGTTAGAAATTTTTTTGAAGTGAAAACGATATTGAAATTGTTGAAAGAACTATATTTATATAAATATATAAATATAAATAAAATTAAAACGAAACGAAGCCATGCAGTTCGTATTTTGAAACCGTGATTTCAAACGACTAGTACGGGAAATCCGACCATTGGATTTTCCCGAAATCTCAACCGTCGGGTTCGCCTTGGAATAATCTTTCCAACGGCACCAACCTTGTAAAAATCCAACGGTTGGATTGTCTGGAATGTTTAATTCAAATCTGAAGAAAAACAGCGCCAGAAGCGATTATATATATATATATATATATATATAAATATAATTATATATTTAATCGAATAACGACGCTGCAGTTCGTATTTTGAAATCGAAACTTCAAACGATTGTACCGGGAGATCCGACCGTCGGATTTTCCCGAAACTGGAACCGTTGGATTCGTTTTGAAAAGACCTTTCTAATGATGTAAATTTTGTGAAGATCCAACGGTTAGATTTTCAGATATGTGTAAATCAAATCTGAAGAAAAACAGCGCCACGGCCGCCTTATGGCCCGAAACGTCGTTTTGAATAAAATGGCTATTTTAAAATAAATAAAAATAGCGATAAATAGTTATAAGATATCATAAGCGATATGGAATGGAAATAAACTGAATTTGCTTGATTTATGTGATATTTGATGGTTGAATGTGTTTGGTGTGAAAAATTACATTAAAGAACAAAATCGGTGTTGTCGAATAATTTAACCATTGAAATAAATCGAATTGAAATTCTAAATATACGTGAATTATTTGAGAAGGCCGAGTTAATTCTCATTTCAAATAATTGACCGACGATTGAAAGTCGAAGATAAAGACGGTGGTCGAAGACCGGAGATCTTCACCTCGTTTGGATGGTAACCGAGGTCCTGATTGGGAGGCATCCCGAAATACGGATAATGAGTGGTGATCGTCCAGACGTACGTGGTGATCGAAGGGTTTGCGAGGTATTTAGTGCCTCCGGTTTCGTTCAGACCCAGAACGGACTTGTAAATGGACTGTGTGTCCGACATTGGAATTTGTTCTGTGTGATTGATAGCCATCAGTTGCACGGTATGAATTGCCTGTGTGGCATGCTAAGATGCAGTGATCAGGGCTTCTGTTGAAAAGCAAAGTCTTGCGGTGATGATCAAAGCATCGCCTGTGTGGCGTAGCTTTGTGTATAACGTGAATTCGCGAGTCTCACACCCCGGTATGAACCAGAAACGGGAGCAGGACCTCAGGGGGGACGTGCGTTTTCTTTCTAGCTAGGGTGGTGTCAGTGACCTACCAGCCCTGACATTTATATACTTTTCACCTATGTGGTTGTTGCTGTTGGGAGGCGCCTCGGTTTGATCGGACGATCCGGGTCCGATGGAGTCATTCGTTGGCTCATTTACACCCCAAAGGGTGGAGAAACGCATTGTTCAGGCATTATAATCCACTTCGTGTGGACCGGCCCTGACGATCCAAGGTACGGTTGCGGCTGTACCTGAGGGGCGGGCTAGAGCGTCTCGAATTCGGTAAGGACTGTCTTTTGCCTTGGTTCATGACGGAAATCCAATTTCCAAATACGTGATCGTGCGGTTTTGATTGTATATATATATGGCGACATGATATATGGTACCCATGCCGTCTATGATTGATAGTTATGATTTGAAATTGTTTTCAAAACATATAAACACTAGCAATAATATCAAATGCCTTTGTTTTATTCGTATCAAGCATATCTTGGCCGTTATAAGGTAAAAACTCTATCCTCCGGTTTGCGTTGCATTGTGTGATGGGAACTGAGTCTTATAACGGCTTCATTTTTATAAAAAGCATAGCGATGTTTAAAAGAAAGATTTGTTTTAAAGCACTGGCAATCCAATGGAGTAAACCCGTTCCACGAAAGTGGCGTGGTCTTGTGATTAGCCAACTATATATGTGTTGAGTAGATTTCTCATACCAGTCCCATGACTGACTCGTAGTTTGTTTCACTCTCAAACTCGGGTGCCCCTTTTTCTGCACGGGCAACCTTGTATTCAGGTTTAGCTGGTTCTTTCTGGATAGCTGGAGCGGAAGATGGATTCTATCATTTATTTCTTTTTATGCTGTTCAGCTCCTATTGTACATATTTTGTTTATTTCCGCTGTAGACATTTATGTATAGCTGAACTGTATTTGTACTAAGTAAGATCCTGTATACTGTGTAACTCTGATGATTACTTTTATCCAGTATATTTTGTTGTTCATTCTGGTGTATTTATTTAATTCTGTTCTGCTATTATATGTTTCTGTGTTATATTCCAAAGATAACCTTGTTTCCGTGAGAACGGGAATTCGGGTCGTCTCATGAACTTTTTCACTACACACACTTTTCAACACATGAGCATTTCCACATATGGATATTTTATTTATGTTGTTCATATTAGAAAGTTGAAATTTTTATTGTTGAAACTATTTATATATATAAGGCAAATATTTTTCATACTTCATATATATTATAAAAATGTGATTTTTATTGGTTAAACACTTCATTCACTCACAAATGAATTTAATTTTCACACAACACTTTTCAACACATGAACATTTCCACACATGGATAGAGTTTCAACATATGACTTTAATTTCAACGTATGAAAATAATTTCAACATATGAAAATTATTCTAACACATAAAGATTATTCAAAATTTCGGCAGCATAACGGCAAGATAGTTAAAACCGGCACCGTCCCTAGTACGGCTCCTCGCTCTACCTTAAAACCTCGCAGTTTTTGACAATGGGGATTCATGCATCTAATTCGCACGCAGGCAACATATTTATTTTTTATTTCCACAAATATTTCTAATTCATTTCAACCAACAATGGGTATTTTTCAACCACAACCAAATAATATCAACCACAAACAATTATTCAACCATTCGTATTTTTCATCCAATATTTCACACCAATTCACAACAATAAATATCGTCCATGGTTTGTGGACGAGGGGAGTATATATATATATATATATATATATATATATATATATATATAATATTTCACTTGCATTTCAACACATATATCAATTATGCAATGCGTGTAAAATTCATACTTCACTTATATAGCTTGCACTACGCATGTACATGAGGTATACAACAAGTATGTAATTTATATTTCGCTAATATAATTTATACACGACATTTTCCATTCAAATTCTTTTAATTTAGATTTCTCACTTTGATTTTCGGAGTGCTAAAAATCGTAGATGACTCAGAAAAATCCGCGGTTTCTTCTATTGGGTAGAGAGCTTCCTTGCGGTCCCGATGTTTCCTGTTTCATCGAATTTCGTCAACACACCAAAAAGATATGATTTTTCAAAGTGTAAACATCAAAAAGGACTCACCTTTCACGATGGTTCAAAACTAGGTTTGCGGTTTTCGCGAGAACCGAGGCACGAGGGGACGATCGGCGGGTTGGACGTGGAAGAGGGAAGAGAGGGCTTCCTGACGGTGGTGGTTTGGTGGCGTTCGGTGGTCGGAATCGTCGGCGGTGGCGCTGGGAAGGTCGGGGCTTTGGAGCCTCGATTCAGGCGGAGGAGGGGTCAGGGGTGGTCGAGCTGGGGTCGGATCTGACGAGGGGGCGAAGGCGAAGCGAACGGCGGTGGTGGCGGAGGCTGGAAGCGACGGCGATCGGGCCTGGAAGGGGGGACGGGTTTCGCCGTTGGTTTTGGGGTTTTTTTTAAAAAAAATAATGAATGGAGAAATATGATTGGTTGGTGGTTTTAATAAATTTTTAAATAGTGTTTTCTCAAACGAACTCCTTTTTAAACCCAACGACTGTTGCTCCTAGCTAAATACTCCCATTCCGGACACAATGGGATATGTTTTGTAGGCCAATTCAACTGTTACAGTCAGTTATTTTTCAAATTAAAGTATAAAACATTTAATTTTTAACTCTGAACGTACATTTCAATTTGCCAGGGCCACAAACTGATTCGAAAAATTCCAGAAAAATAAATCTAGCTATGTTTTGACACTACGGTCCCAACAAAACTAGTTTCGTCGATTTCTGAGATCGTTTGAAAAATGGCCATTTTCTGGTTGATCCAATTTAACAGAAATTGACCAAACGCATTTTATTTTTCCATGCTCACATACTAGCTTCAAAAATTATGAAATTTGAAACCTAGCAATAGTTTGACATCTCGGACCCAACAAAAGTGGTTTCGTCGAATTTCGAGGTCGTATGCAAAATATCTATTTTCCAAGGCTATATATTCTATATAGCGACCATTCTGAAAATTCATTCAGCCATAACTTTTGATTCCCGTTATGAAACTTCGATTTTTCAGATTCGTTAGAAAGGTATTGACTAACAGATTTAAATATTTTTGGTTTCACTAAAATCCGTTATATTCTCCACCCTGCACAGTAAGTCAAAGTTTGAATTCAAATTTTCAAACTGACTCACTATTTCTAATTCACTATTTTATTGAAATATTCTATTTCAATTGTTCAAATTCCTTTGAAATGACCAAATTACAAAATTTTAATTGGCCCGTATTTTCCGGGTTATTACAATCTCCCCCACTTAAAACTTTTCGTCCTCGAAAAGGAAACAACAGTAAAGTAGGAAACAAAATGTAAAAGCAAAGTATTGTAAAGGTACCTTGCACCGGAGTTAGTCAGGGATATCCACTCTGCATTTGGGGTAAGCTTGCTTAATGCTTTCCTCCGTCTCCCAAGTACAGTCTCTAGGATCACTGCTCCACTGCACTTTAACTAAATGAAACTTTTTTGCTTCTTAGTACTCTAGTTTCTTTGCCAACAATCTTTAATGGCTCCCTTCTGAGCATTAATTCTGGAGTTATGTCTACATCCTGTTGCGCTGCTTCTTCTACAACAAGATCCGGATCATGCACATGTCTTCTTCTAAGTTGTGATATGTGAAATACATCATGCACTCCAGGAAAGCAATCTGGCAATTGAACCCTATAATCAAGAGTTCCAATTCGTTCGAGTATAGGAAAGGGACCAATAAATCTCGGTGCCAACTTCCCAGTTTTGCCAAATCTAATTACTCCTCTCATCGGAGAAACTTTCAAATAAACATGATCGCCAACAGCAAAGGTCAAATCTCTCCTTCTAGAATCTGCATAACTTTTCTGTCGGCTTTGCGCGGTTCTCAATCGCTTTTTGATGAAGTCGACTTTATCAGATGCTTCTCTAATCATATCGGGTCCTAACACAGGTCTATTGTCAACTTCTACCCAACATGCTGGAGATCGGCAGGGTCTGCCATATAATGCTTCAAATGGAGACATTCCCAAACTTGCTTGATAGCTATTGTTATATGAGAATTCTGCCAAATACAAATGATCTTCCCATGATCCACCAAAATCAATTATACAAGCCCGCAATAAATCTTCTAGAATTCTATTCACCTGCTCAGTTTGGCCATCTGTTTGGGGGTGATAAGCGGTGCTCATATTCAGTTTCGTTCCCAATTCTGTCTGGAAAGCCTCCCAGAATTTGCTAGTAAATAGGGGATCTCTATCACTGACTATGCTGATGGGAATTCCATGCAGCTTAACGATTTCTTTGAAATATATCTGTTCTAGACTTTGAGCGGTTCTATTGGATCTGACAGGTATAAAATGGGCAGTCTTCGTGAAGCGATCTACGATTACCCAAATGTTGTCATTACCTTTCCTGGTTCGCGGCAAGCCATCTATGAAATCCATGGAAATCTGTTCCCATTTCCAGCCTGGGACTTCCAACGGTTGCAACAGTCCAACTAGTTTCTATTGGTCGCTCTTGACCAATTGACAAGTAGGAAATCTGCTAACATACAAAGAAATATCCCTTTTCATTGCCTTCCACCAGAAAGTGCGTTTGATATCGTTGTACATTTTACTCACACCAGGATGGATGCAAAATTTGGATTTATGGCATTCGTCTAACACATCTCTTTTGAGCTCAGGGATGTTGGGAACACATATTCTCCCATTCAGTCTCAGAACTTCTTCTTTATCTACTTGAAAACTAGAGGGCTCTCCCCTCCGGATTCTCCCTTTGATCTTTTGAATGAAATAATCATTCCTCTGGAGAGCACATATCTTATCGATCAAGTTAGGGGCAATTATAAGATTTGCAATGATTGCGATTTTTCTACTAAGCGCATCCGCTGCAACGTTAGCCTTCCCCGGCGTATACAGGATATCAAGATCATACGCTGCAAGAAATTCTAGCCAACGCTGCTGTCTCAAATTCAGATCTTTCTGGGTGTATAAATACTTCAATGATTGATGATCTGTGTACAGTATAAATTTCTCACCCAATAAATAATGCCTCCATATTTTCAATGCAAAAACGATGACTAGCAACTAAAGATCATGAGTCACATAATTCTTCTCATGCGGTTTCAGTTGGCGGCTTGCATAAGCGACTACTTGGCCTCTTTGCATTAACACTGCACCAAGACCTCTAATAGAAGCATCTGTCCAAACCGTTAAATCCTGATTGCCATCAATAATGGTTAACACTGGAGCAGTGGTCAGTTTCGATTTCAATTCTTGGAAAGCTTCTTCATAGTCGGAAGTCCACTTAAATTTCTCATGCTTCTTAGTGAGCTTCGTTAACGGACCTGATACCTTCGAAAAACCTTAATGAACTTTCGATAATAACTACCCAACCCCATAAAATTTCTAACTTCTGTGGGAGTAGTGGGTTGTTTCCAGTCTTGAATCGCTGTTATTTTGCTTGGGTCAACAGAAATCCCTTTCTCTGACACGACATGGCCAAGAAATTTCACTTCTTCTTGCCAGAAGACACATTTAGAGAATTTGGCTTTGAAGATGTTCTTCCTTAGAATCTCCAATACTTGTTCTAGGTGTTTTTCATGCTCGGGTTTTGATTTGGAGTAGATTAAAATATCATCGATGAAGACGAGGACAAATTTATTCAGAACTCCCCTGAACACTCTATTCATTAGATCGACAAAGTATGCTGGAGCGTTGCATAGGCCAAACGGCATTACTAACCATTCATAAAATATGTCTGGACCTCTGAAAGCTGTCAAAGGAACACACTCTTTTGCTATTCTCAATTGATGAAAACCTGTAGCTAGGTCCATTGGGGAAAATACTTTCGCCCCATTCAATTGGTCTAGCAAATCATCGATGCGGGGTAATGGATACTTATTTTTGAGCATCTGTTTGTTGAGGTCTCGGTAATCAACACATAATCGAAGAGTACCGTCTGACTTTGGGACGAACACAACAGCTGCACCCCAATTAGAAAAACTAGGTCTGATTAGACCCTTCCATAGCAGTTGACGAGTTTGATCGCCTAATTCTTCTTTTTCCTTCGCAGTCATTCTGCGAATTGGATGTACCACTGGTCTGGCATTGGGAATTAGATCGATTCGGAATTCTATTTCTCTTTATGGGGGTAAGTTTTCAACTTCTTCAAACACATCCGCATAGTTTCTAACAATTGGAATCTTTTCTATGGAAGTGGAGATAAGTTTTAATGCCGACCAAAATTCTTTTCTAATTGGATTCGAACCATGACAGGGTACCATAATATATCCAAGCTTCGTTCGAATTTTAACGATTCTTTCTACACAATTTACCTCAGCTTCGTATTTTGTTAACCAATCTAGCCCGAGAATGATATCGAATTCGGGAAAATCCATAACAATTAAATCAAAGGGAAACTTGTAGGAAGAATAAGAGACTGGCACTCTACAATATGAACCGAGAGTAATATGACCACATATTGGGTTATGAACTTCCACTGATTCCTTGAGCTTTCGCTGTTTTAACTTTAATTTGTGCACTGTGGTTTTAGCAATAAAACTACGCGACACACCCGTGTCAAACAATACAGAAACAGGAATATTTTTAATTGTAAGGGTACCTCCCAAAACATCGGGTTTGCCTGCTCCATCGATAGCAGCTGGCGGGCTTGACCCGTCATAGACGTGAGCTACTATAGCTTTCTTCAGCAAAGGACAGTCTTTGACTAGATGATCGGTCTTGCGACAGTTGAAGCACGAGCGAGGGTTCTGGGAGCCTTGGCTCGAACCTTGAGAATTGGTTTTCTGCCTTTTCGGAGCTGTGCAGACATTTGAATAGTGCCCCGGCTTGCCACAGTTAAAGCAGTTTCCTCTTGGCCGCTTGCCAATCTGAGGGTTTGAAGATGCTGCTTGGCTTGACTCAGCTTGATTCGCAGCAGGTTTGCGTTTGTTCCCAGCTTGGCTTCTAGCGCGATCATGCTCCAGATGCCTATGGTCAAGGTCTTCGTAGTTGCATGTCATTTCCACCAGTTCGTTGAATTCCAGCATGACATGGACCATGGCTCTATCATGATACTGTCGCCTTAGCCCAAGGATAAACCTCTTATTTTTGGACTTTGCAGTGGCGACGAGCTCCGGAGCATAGGGCGACAAAAGTGTAAATTTATTTAGATAATCCTGCACGGAAAGATCCCCCTGCTGGAGGTTGGCGAAGTCATCATGCATTCGCTCCAGTGCTTGTTCTGGGACATATTTCTCCTTGAAGAGTTCTTTGAATCCATCCCATGTTCTTCCAGCTTCTCTATTTCCGGCGGTGAGAGATTCCCGCCATAGTTCAGCTTGTTCTTGCATAAGCCAGGCGCCCATAATAGCTTTATCTTCATCTCCAAGCCTTAGGCCTTCAGGAATTTTCTCGCATGTTTTGAGCCATGCAAGGGCCTCTATTACGGTGCCAGTTCCCGAGAAGGTCTTGCCTCCTAAATTTTTGTATCTCTTGGCTACACGGTCTAGCTCGAAGTATTGAGCGGCCGGAGGTTGTATAAAGGTCCTTCTTGAGCTGGGACTTCTCCCCTTCCTTGGCATCGGCCGGAACGGCCTCCTCTAGCGGTTGCTGCTCTGGTAGCCATTTGTCAAATTCTGTATAAGCAAGGAAAGAGTCAGCTAACATAAATGATATTTTATTTCATGATTAAGCAGAAAATTTACGGAAAGATAACGATGGACTGATCAAATTGTTTTTGCTATTCTGCTCGGCTCATTCAAGGACTTTACTAGTCTTATCTCTAACGAGCGACTCGCCTTAGAATACTACTGATTCTATTTTAACGAAGTGTTTAATGTGTTAGACTCCAGAACTAAGGTTAACCAAAGCTCCGATACCAGCTGTGATGATCTCAAAACCCTGTGACACGGTGTTAGGGATAATCATTGGAATATAAAACATTAATCATCATTAGCAGATCACAGATAATAACATAAACAGAGAATAGAATAATTTACACACATATGACAGCGGAATCATATAGATATCATCACATCAGAGAAGCACAGTACATGATACAACTTAGTGCATAATGATACATAGTCAGTCACCATCGCCTGAGGTGGAATCATACATAAAGAGTACACAAAATAATATCAGTCTACATCGCCAATGGCGGAATCATAATATAGATAAAATAACGGCGGAGAAAATCCAAGTCAGCACGGTGTAGTCAAGCCTCGCCATGAGCCAAAAGGTGCGTCATAAACCTGTAACTAGGCTGCCCGTGTGAAAATGAGGGCACCCGAGTTTGCAAGGTGAAACAAACTACGAGTCAGTCATGGGACTGGTATGAGAAATCTACTTAACTTATTAACAACAATAATAAGGCAAATCAAAGGACCACGCCACTTTCGCGAAACGGGTTTACTACAATGAGTGCTAGTGCATGAAATAAAGTAAATTATTAAATCATCGCAATGCTTTTTATAAAATGAAACCATTATAAGACTCAGGTCCCATCACACAATGCAACGTAAACCGGAGGATAGAGTTTTACCTTATAATGGCCAAAAATGCTTCATACGTATAAAACAAAAGTGTTTGATATTATTACTAGTGCATATATGTTTCAAAAGCAAATTCAATCATAAATATCAATCCTAGACGGCATGGGTACCATATATCATGTTGCATTACTAGTAATACAATCACATTCGCATATTTCGTATTGGAAATTGGATTCCTTCATGAGTTAAGGCAAGGGGCAAGCTCCTCTCCGATTCGAGACACTCTAGCAAATGTCCCAGGACCCCACTATGATCCTTGGATCTTCAGGGTCGGTCCTCTCTTACTTTTGAGGATTGGCAATTCCTGAACACACGTTTCCCAGTCCTTACAGACCTATATCGAGGCGCCTCGCATTCCAACAACCACTCAGGTGAAAAGTATATATAATGTCAGGGCTGGTAGGTCACTGCCACCAACTTAGCTAGAAAGAAACGTCGTGCTCTCCCTGCAGTCACTCTCCCGTTTTTGACTCATACCGAGGTGTGAGGCTCGCAAATTCACGTTATACACAAAGCTACGTCACACAGACCATGCTTTGATCATCAACCACAAGACTTTGCTTTGCAACAGAAGCCCTGATCATATGCCACTTAGGCGTGCCACACAGGCAATCCACAACATGCGACTGATTTCTATCAATACATATCCTCTGAGCTCGTACGTCTCAGAGAAGGGCGTTAAGAAAGAGAATAAATTCTCTGCCGCTAAACATATATATATTTAACAGAGATCAATCAACACAGAACAAAATCCAATGTCAGACACACAGTCCATTTACAAGTCCGTTCTGGGTCTGAACGAAGCCGGAGGCGCCAATTCCTCGCATATCCGTACAATTAACAATATGTTTGGACGACTACTACTTCAGTTCCTTCATGGTAGCTACTCCAATCACGAGCATCGGTAGCGCCCATCCATCCAATGTGAAGATCGTCGGTCTTCAACCGTCTTCGATTCTTCGACTTCTCAACGTCGATCGATTATTTGAAATGAGATGAACTCGGCCTTTTCAAATATTCCACGTATACTCAGATTTTCAAATCCATTTATCACATGGTTGGACTATTCAACATTCACATTTCAGTTCTTTAGTTATGATTTTCATGTTAAATACATTCAACCATCACATATCAAGCAAACACAACAAAATTGGTTTATTTCCACTCTATATCTTCTATAGTATTTTATAACGATATATCACCATTTTTAATTAATATAAAACGGCCATATTTAATTAAACGATGTTTCAGGTCGTGTCGATGCAGCGCTGTTTTTCCCTAATTTTGTTTTACACATATCTGAAAATCTAACCGTTGGATCTTCACAAATTTTATATCATTAGGAAGGTCATTTCAAAACGAATCCAACGGTTCCAGTTTTTGGAAAATCCGACGGTCGGATCTTCCACACTAGCCATTTGAAATTACGATTTCAATTTACGAACTGCAGCATCGTTATTCGAATTAATTTAATTATAATTATATATATATAAATATAATCGTCCTGGCGCAGTTTTTCTTCAAATTTGAATTAAACATTCCAGACAATCCAACCGTTGGATCTTCACAAAGTTGGTGCCGTTGGAAAGATATTTCCAAGGCGAACCCAACGGTTGCGGTTTCGGGAAAATCCCATGGTCGGATTTCTCGCACTAGTCGTTTGAAATCACGGTTTCAAAACACGAACTGCACGGCCATGTTTCGTTTTAATTTTATTTATATTTATATAAATATAGTTCATTCAAAAATTCCTATATCGTTTTCACTTCAATTATTTTACTAATGCCTTTCAGTTTTGGAAAATTTCTCCATAACCTCCTTTGTACGGGAGGGGCTGGGAAAATTCCCAAATAGCCACACGGGCGTCTCATGTCAAAAAGAAAAAGAAAAAGCCAAGAGGCTAGCCAACAGGCTTATAAAATCATCACCCAAACAAAACTATAAATGTGAACTTATTTGTCGGGCACAAAATTTTATTCCTCTTCTCTAGCTCCTTTGCTATAACCTGTTCAATAAATATGCATGTACATATATACAATTTTTATCACTTATCATTTTCCATTCAACTTCATATTTGATTTACTTTGGTTTAAAAACACCATTCATTCTAATGTGGCATGCATAGGCCAAAATTGTATCATTAGCTCATTAATGTATATTTCAACTCATGCACATTTAATTGAACAAGTGGCTATTTTTAACACTTCACATTTCAAAGATGATTATTTTGGCGAACTAAAATAGATTTCAACACATGACTATTTTATTTAGTTCCTATGCATGTTAAAAATAATATTTCATCACCAATATCTATTTTAACGTCCGCGTATCTCTAACATATCACATATATGATAAAAATGATATTTTTATCATTTAAAATATTTATTCGACAAACGGATGTTTTCAACACTTCATAGTTTCAATAAAATGTAATTTTTATTGTTCAATCTTTTTATTCAACACATGAACTTTTTCACTACACACACTTTCCAACACATGAGCATTTCCACATATGGATATTTTATTTATGTTGTTCATATTAGAAAGATGAAATTTTTATTGTTGAAACTATTTATATATATATAAGGCGAATATTTTTCATACTTCATATATATTATAAAAATGTGATTTTTATTGTTTAAACACTTCATTCATTCACAAATGAATTTAATTTTCACACAACACTTTTCAACACATGAACATTTCCACACATGGATATAGTTTCAACATATGACTTTAATTTCAACGTATGAAAATAATTTCAACATATGAAAATTATTCTAACACATAAAGATTATTCAAAATTTCGGCAGCATAACGGCAGGGTAGTTAAAACCGGCACCGTCCCTAGTACGGCTCCTCGCTCTACCTTAAAACCTCCCGGTTTTTGACAATGGGGATTCATGCTTCTAATTCGCACGCAGGCGGCATGTTTATTTTTTATTTCCACAAATAATTCCAATTCATTTCAACCACCAATGGGTATTTTTCAACCACAACCAAATAATATCAACCACAAACAATTATTCAACCATTCGTATTTTTCATCCAATATTTCACAACAATTCACAACAATAAATATCGTCCGTGGTTTGTGGACGAGGGGAGTGTATATATATAATATTTCACTTGCATTTCAACACATATATCAATTATTCTATGCATGTAAAATTCATACTTCGCTTATATAGCTTACACTACGCATGTACATGAGGTATACAATATGTATGTAATTTATATTTCGCTAATATAATTTATACACGACATTTTCCATTCAAATTCTTTTAATTTAGATTTCTCACTTTGGTTTTCGGAGTGCTAAAAATCGTAGATGACTTAGAAAAATTCGCGGCTTCTTCTATTGGGTAGAGAGCTTCCTTGCGGTCCCGATGTTTCCTGTTTCATCGAATTTCGTCAACACACCAAAAAGATATGATTTTTCAAAGTGTAAACATCAAAAAGGACTCATCTTTCACGATGGTTCAAAATTAGGTTTGCGGTTTTCGCGAGAACCGAGGCACGAGGGGACGATCGACGGGTTGGACGAGGAAGTGGGAAGAGAGGGCTTCCTGTCGGTGGTGGTTTAGTGGCGTTCGGTGGTCAGGATCGTCGGCGGCGGCGCTGCGAAGGTCGGGGCTTTGGAGCCTCGATTCAGGCGGAGGAAGGGTCGGGGGTGGTCGAGCTGGGGTCGGATCTGACGAGGGGGCGAAGGCGAAGCGAACGACGGTGGTGGCGGAGGCTGGATGCGGCGGTAGCGGCGGCGATCGGGCCTGGAAGGGGGGGACGGGTTTCGCCGTTGGTTTTGGGGTTTTTGTTTTTTTTTTTATTTTTATTTTTAAAATAATGAATGGAGAAATATGATTGGTCGGTGGTTTTAATAAATTTTTAAATAGTGTTTCTCAAACGAACTCCTTTTTAAACCCAACAACTGTCGCCCCTAGCTAAATACCCCCAGTCCCATCAAAACTAGTTTCGTCGAATTCTGAGATCGTTTGAAAAATGGCCATTTTCTGGTCGATCCAATTTAACAAAAATTGACCAAACGCATTATCTTTTGCCATGCTCACATACTAGCTTCAAAAATTATGAAATTTGAAACCTAGCAATAGTTTGACATCCCGGACCCAACAAAAGTGGTTTCGTCGAATTCCGAGGTCGTATGCAAAATATCTATTTTCCAGGGCTATATATTCTATATAGCGACCATTCTGAAAATTCATTCGGCCATAACTTTTGATTCCCGTTATGAAACTTCGATTTTTCAGATTCGTTAGAAAGGTATTGACTAACAGATTTAAATATTTTTGGTTTCACTAAAATCCGTTATATTTTCCACCCTTCACAGTCAGTCAAAGTTTGAATTCAAATTTTCAAACTGACTCACTATTTCTAATTCACTATTTTATTGAAATATTCTATTTCAATTGTTCAAATTCCTTTGAAATGACCAAATTAAAAATTTTAAATTGGCCCGTATTTTCCGGGTTATTACAGCCATGCTACCTGCCCGATTTCTGTCATTTACCGGTTGATGAGGCTAGAAGCTGCGCTTTATCATCACATTAGATTCACTTCGAATGCCACATTGTCAGATCCGTCGAAAATCACTAATTGACGTCTACAGCAGTACATTACGTGTTAGCTAAAGAAGTTTCCTTCTCTGCTTTCACTCTTGGTACGGTTGAAGAAATCAATGTACGTGACCTTTCTAGAAATACTCTGTCAGACATTCATCCATACAAGTTATCCTCATTCACTTAGAATGTCACATCGTCATAGCCGCCAAATCACAAATTGATTTCCTCAAAAATACAACGGGTATACAGCTAAGAGAAACGAATTCCTCCGCCACCAACGTATATACGTTTGAAGAGATCAACTTACGCGATCCATTGGATATACTCTGTCAGACCTTCGTCCATACAAGTTGTCCTGGGACTGGACAAACCGAAGGCACTATTCAGTATATCCATCTTAGTCACTGTTATCTAAGACTTATACAACAACCCTTGCATTTTACTCCGTCTTCAATTATTTTTGGCATAAATGATTCGCAACGCTTATGCCAATACAGAGTGTTTCTCTGGATGATAATCCAACCGGTCTCTCCATATTAACAACGTTAAAATGGTCAAAACTTCGACAGTCTGTGATTTAACTATCAAAGAAAACAAGTGCGCAAACAACGATATTATTTCCAGATGGAAATTATATCGAACAAACATCATTTAACATTTATCCTTTAGTTCATTTTTCATCTCCTGTTTCCCTATATTCAACATTTGCTATTTTCTAATGTTTTAGAAAATATATTTATTAACACTGGAAACATTCCATTCCTTGTTTTCTGTATTAGAAAACATTTCTGATTCTTGTTTTGGAAAACATTTCCAAAACTCCTACGTTTGGATTAAGCAGATGGTTTAGATAAAACATCGCTATACCAACTCAAAACATTTCCTTTAATTACTAAATTCACTTTACCATCCTTTACTGCCGAACCATACCCATTCCTTAGTTAAAACGAAGCAAATCAAATTGGGGTAGAACTACCTCTCAGACCTTAACTGAACAACACTACTAACCTTGAAAAAGGCAAAGTTCACTTTATATTTCTTTAACTAACTTCCTTACTTAACCTTTCTTTCGAATAATTATATTCGATTAATTCTTTTCAATTTACTCTATTCACTTAACTCCTGTCGAATAAGCTAGATTTGATAACTCCTCTAACTCTATTCGAATAAACTATATTCGATTAACTCCTCTAACTCTATTCGAATACTCCTATTTAGTTAACTTAACTCGATTGCTTAATCTTGATAACTCAACTTGATAACCTAACTTGATTATCTTAACTTGATAACTTAATCTTGATAACTCAACTTGATAACCTAACTTGATTATCTTAACTTGATAACTCAAATTGACTAACTTAACGCGCTAACTCAATTTGAATAACTTAACTTGATTATCTTAACTTGATAACTCAAATTGACTAACTTAACGTGCTTACTCAATTTGAATAACTTAACTTGATTATCTTAACTTGATAACTCAAATTGACTGATTCGACTTGGCTAACCCACTTGATTAACTCGACTTGGCAAACCCACTTTGTTAACTCATTTGACTAGGTTCGACTAACTCTTTTACAATGGTTCGACTAACTCATTTGATTAGGTCCGTCTAAATCTTTTGACTTGGTTCGACTAACTCTTTTACCATGGTTCGACTAACTCTACTCGTTTAACTTGACTAACCCGATTCGACGAGCCGTATTTGTTTAACTCGACTAAATTTTGAATACCATATTCGATTTACTAACTTTCGAATATCATATTTGATTTATTCGTTTCGAATAACTAAATTCGATTAACTCCTTCGAATACTAAATTTGATTAACTCCACTTCAAATAACTAATTCGATTATCTCCTTTCGAATAACACTATCCGATTAACCCCCTTTGATTTAACTCTTATTCAAATAACTTATATTCGAATAACTCTATTCGATTTGACTCTAGTCGAATGACCCAAATCGATTTAACTCTTTTTGTTTAACCCTAATCGATTTACTCATTTGTTTAACTCTTTCTTTTATTATCTCTTGTCAAATTTTCCTTTTTATAACCCTATTTATTTTTCCAAATGAATATTCCTTTATTCTATTTATTTACTAAATAAATATTCCTCATTTATAATATCCTTCTAATATTATAAATACTTTAGATCTCAAACTATTTCCTTTTATAAAATCGGTTGATTTTATAAAATTCCTTTATTCTATTTATTCACTAAATAAAAATTCCTTTATCCTATTTATTTAAAAAAATAAATATCTCCTTTTAATTCTATTTATTCTAACAAATAAATATTTCTATTATTCTATTTGTAAATGTTTCCACAAATATATCCTTTTATTTCCTATTTGTAAATGTCTTACAAATATTCCTCCTCCTATTTGTTTTACAAATAATTTCCTTTATTATTTGTTTAACAAATATATTTCCTTTTAATTTGATAATCAAATATAATTCTTTTATCAAAATCCTTTTTCTTATATATAAAATCCAGTGACTTCATATAAATAAATCATTTTCAAAATATACTTTTGAAAATCTCCCTTCTACATTCTGGTATTTCTTATGGTATTTAACACGCCATATAACAACGATAAATATCGTCCAAACACATATAATCAACGTCAGATTATATATCACATTATATTTCACAATATATAAATTACAGTAAAATAAATGTTAAGGAATCCAGTTGGATTCCTCCAACCTGTTTCCCTGCATCAAAGACGTAAGACAATATAATTAACATCTATTTCACTTCACTGTGAAATATTATGATAAACAGAATCGACATATAAATATTTAACGGTTTATATATATATATATACATATATATATAATTTATATTAACTGACTAGCAGTTCAATCAAACAGTCAACACACAGTCAAACATACAATATTTAACAGTTCTAAGAATACGTTGTAAAAATAGAACTGTTCAGAGTTGGTGAGTTTTACTCACATTGTTCGTAATCGTTAAATAACGATTTACGAATGTTGATTCGGTTCAGTCATTTTATTCTGTCATAAACCCAGACAAACCCCAAAGATTGAAATGACGTGTTCCCTTTCATGGCCCATGATTCTACAATTCCAATGCGGCCTATCGCCCATCGATCTTTATTAACAATCGGCCCATCTACTCAAAAGAAGCCCACTCCAAATCCTATCTGTCCTTCCCGAAACAAGCAAACCCAATACTCAGTATTCCCACTCCCGTCTTCTAAAATCAGCGAAAACTAGACACGCCATTATCAACTCCTGCTACTCCTTCAACCATCAGTTAATATCTATTCACAAATTTGCAAATTCACTTCACCATTTCAATTTGTTGTAGGTCTGGCCATCCACCTTTCGCAATTTCCCATCAGGCAATACAGACCCAACAGTACTTCGCCTCCCCTCTATTCTCGCATCTGCTCCTTTACCCCAACACCTTCTTTCAATTCATACCATATAAAGTGCAACTCGACCCCAGATTTCCACCTCGTCCTCCTGTAGATACGGACGAACAAATCCCACCATTTAACTCCAGTATTCTCTCCGTCGCGCCCTCCTATAGGTACTTCCACAAGTCACTGATACACACACAAGTCCCGCCATTGAACTTCTTGCTCAAAGCTCCATCCTATTACCCAAAAGAACGAGCCCATTGCCACCATTTTTGCTCGCACTTTTATGTTTTTGTTTTGGGTTTTGTTTTGCTGTTTATAGAATTATTGGCGGCTTGAGTTGGAAATTAGGTTAGTGTAAATGTAGAAGTATATTTATAGGTTTTTTTTACTTTAGTTCATTCTTTGTTGTGAAGGAAAAAGTGGACAAACCATGTACCATTCATTTTCTAAGGCTTCAAATAGGATACGTAGTTGTCTGTAGGTTAGGTTAAATGTGTGGTGTAAGACAAGAGAGGGTGCGTGGCTTAATTCTTGACCAAGGAGAAATGAAGATATTTGTTTTACATTTTTGGTGACCCTTCTACATGAAATTATGTTCTCATCCGGACGGCCAACAACAAAAATAAAAATACTGTTGAAATGAGCAAGGTGCCACGATTCCAAAAATGTAGTAATACCGGTAGATTAACTCATATTGTGAAATCCCAAAATCGTTGATTAAGGGTGCAAAATACTCCAAATAAAAAGTTGCTTATTTAATTAATTAAAAATTACAGTAAAATTCTAAAAATTAAATTATCACTACATCTCAAAAGAATCTTGTCTAAATTCGAAACCGATATCTAGTTATATCGAATAAACCGTTACGGTCAATAGACGATTCTATAACGACTATTTAAAAATTTGATTTGAACACAAATCAAAATCTACACGACGAAATCCCGATTTTTCTCTTCCACTAGAAAGATATACTCCACCAGCTCCACATGTTTCTTGTTTCATAGAAATCCGGTTTAAAACGAATCCTGTACATTCAGTTGAAGTTCGAATCGCCAATTTACGAACTGTGTAACAACCCAAGAATTTTGGCACTAAGAATATAAATTAAATTTAAGTTTAGCGTTGAAATAAATATTTATATTTGGAATTTGTCTATTTTGGACGATATTAAATAAACGATTTTCGTGAATTTAAATAATGTGAAAACAAGATTTTATACGTAGTGATATTGTTTTAAAATATGATTTAGTTAGATTTTTGGTTGACAATATACGATTTGTTAACTTTTGGAAAGGCGGAAAAACAATTAGATTAAAATTAAAAGGGAAAAGATATTAATTTATAAAATGGAGAAAATTTTAATCGAGAATATGTTTGAACCAATGTCCGTTTGCAAACAGATCGTCATTGGTCCGAATGGCTCAACGGTTGGTGAATTAGCCATTGTAAACAATCAGAATTGGAATATAAATTTTGATTAAATAACCGGTTAAATTGTCATTTAGTTTCTGAACATGCAGTCTTAAAACATTTTTTTTTTTTGAATTTTACTGAAATTTTTAATTTGAAAAAAAATAATAAGTACGTATCATTGTAACGTATTTTAGGGTAATCATGGTCCTTTAGACACATTTCGGAATCCGTTAACCGGTTTAATTTATTCTTGTTCATCATTATATATGACCATATTTTATTTCGTTGTCGTTTGTAATCAATATATATAGGTACGTATGCTTAAACATTGTTTTGCTTACGTTTGTTTTTCCATGGTACGTTTAAATTTGTAGCATCCATAGCGTATGAAAAAAAACATCCCGTAAATCACCTTTTGTTGCTTCCAGCACGTGTAGGAAAAAAAAGTATATTGTATTGAGACACTTGTCCCTTGGCATGTGAACCTTTTTCCACGTGTTCCCTCTCCACCGAAATTTTTCTTTATACTGTAGACTCTCCTCCCAGTATCTTCCTCACCATGTCATATTTTATCCTCTCGAAAGAAAATAACAACTCAAGCTTCCCCTCCTTCTCTTTACTGATTAAAGCTTGAGGCCCTTCCCTTCTAAAAGAAACCATCTCTCTTGATTCTCGCCTCAGACAAACCTTTCTCCACTTTTCCACTCTATCGCCCCATTTTTCCTTCCCTTACCACATTCTGTTCTTTATCTCCCATCACAATGCGCACAACTTTGGCCTCTCCTCCCCAAACTTCACCGCCTTCCACAAGTCCACTGCCAAGCCCTACCACCACCCCATCACCCGTTTGGCAACCCACTACCCTCACCACTAATAATGTTCAACCCTTCCTTCCCTGTAAGCACACTTTAGCGCCACCAAAGGCCGCATCACCCTCCCCATCAAAGCCATACAGACTTCCTTTCCCACTTGAAAAAAATTCGCCAACTCTTTATTTAGGACCAGCCACACCATATTTTCCCCTTCCACCCAACTACGTTTGGCCTCTCCTTTCCCCTAGCATCAGCTTGCAGCCTTTCCTTGTCTTCCACCGGTATGCGCAGGTTTTATAAAAAAAAAGATAATGAAACCAATGGAAGCTCCAAGCAGCCGGTGGAGTTGAGTGTGTGGTGAGAGGGAGCGCATGCATGCCGTTGGATTCCCAAAGAGTGTATGGGTATGAAAGCCTCTATATGCCAGTGTAGTGGGAAAAAAAAAGAAGGACCGGAAAGAAGAAGTTATATGGGTACGAAACAATGAAGATTTATGTATGGATTTTTGGGGCAGAGAATGATGCGAATAAGGACATGTATGAGAACATCTCAACATGACAGCCTGGCTTGCATGCACATTGGGCTGAGATTGGGCTATTCGGCTTGCATACACTGCAGATGGAAATGGGTGAGAACACTTATTTTAAATTATTATTATTTTTATGTAGGAACATTAATGATTAAAATAGGTAAATGATTGATTTCTGATAAATGGTTGCTACTATGGTGATGTTTGAATGTGTGCGTATGAAGTTGAAACACTGAACACTTGTGCACAATTGGATGGTTGTTTATTTGTTGCAATGTTAATAGATAAATTCATGTTCCTATGGTTTTAGTTTGGTTGTATCACACACCTTGCAGTTGTGGACTTATATGGGTAGTCAAGTAAAAATCTCCTTTCTATAACAAATTTATTATTTTTATACTAATAATAATTGGAAATTTTGGTTTGAACTTAAGTTTCAAATAATTTGTAAATCTATGTATGCACAATATAAGTCCTTCGTGAAAGAAATGTTTTCGGAAATGTTTTTCTATTTAAATTTGGATTTTTCAAAGTTAAGCAAGTTTTTGAAATTAAATGAAGAAGTGACTTTGAGCTACACGGGTTTATGTATACATTTGATTTCAATTATCTTTATAATCATTATCCGTAAGTCCCGATAAAAGAAATAAATAAGTTGAAATATTTTGTTTAGCTTAAAAAAAAAGGGGTTTGGAAATATTTTCAAAGATTATGAGATATTAACATTTGAATTTAGTTTGAAGGAATGATTTGAGTCAGATTTGGTTTATTAAAATATTTGGCTTGAAACTTGATAGGAGAATAATATGATATATGTATTCAGTTTTAGCTTGCGTAAATCATTCTAACGATAATGGTAAGAAATTGAACGAGATTTGAAATATATTTTTTTGAATTTCGATTTCACTTGAATATTTCGAAATGATGATTTGAAGTAAATAGATCTTGGAACTCGGATGTAAATATAAAAATATTGTTGGAATATGGTTTTAAAGTTATGAAAAAATTGAGTTATGTGGGAAGAAATAAGACAATTTATATTAAACGTTATATAGTTTGAATTGAACGCGTCGCATAACGATAGTTCATTTTTATCGATTTTATTTTTAAACAACCATAACTTGAACGTTTAAATCGGATTTAAATGAACAAGAAGGTTGGATTTCTATTATCAATAACTTTGAATAGAAAAGTGATTTTTAGATTTCCGATGTATGGCTTTCAAGTTATGATTTGGAAGAGTTGCTATATTTACAGCTTGGCAATCATAATAAGAAACTGATTAGAATGAATCATAAGTTATTGAAAATTTAGGAAATTTGTTAAATCATATTAAGATGATTTGAGTTGAAAGAAAGGAGTTTGAATAAATTTTCAATCTATAATTATTCTCTAATGCTTTAAGAATGCTTTTACATTTCATTGGAAATGGTTTGATTTTGAGGTTTAAATCGTGAACTATAATTTAAAAACCGGAAAGGGTTTGTGAATTATTTTGGAAGGTTTTAAAAGAATTTTGAAAAGAATAACTATCGTAAAGAAGTTATGTTTAATTTAAGGTTGATAAATGAATGTTAGTTTGGTAAAGAAGAACTAAGATTGTAATGTGATTTGAAATAAATCCAACCTTAATGTGGAATAAATTGATCACAATTTGGAAGGACATTTGTATTGAAAACCCTTATGGTCCATAGCTATTGTTTAAATAAGCTTATTACTTGGGAAGACCGAGATCGGATCTCAGTCCGAAAACCATTCCAAGTAATAATACGACGCATGAATCAAATTCAAGACTTGGAATCGACGAATGAAGACCGTGGTTCTTTCCATCGAACGGACGGATTGCTGATTGGTTTCTTTACTGATAGCTACAGTAGAGTGATGCCCTTATTATCGAAGTGGCAGGAAGTCCGAACGTATGGGGAGAATTTTCGGATTTTGTTCCGTTCAGACCCAGGACGGACTTGTACGGATTGTGTGTCTGACATTGTAATTGACGACAAAACACTGATTTCCATTGATATGTATCTGGTTTGTGACATATGAGCTCGAAGTGGTTATGTATGGATGGAAATCAGTGGTCATGGTGTGAATGGATAATGTGACATACTTAAGAGATGAAATGAGCTTGTACGATCAGGGCATTGCTTTTCTAGGCATGCTTTGTGTATGACGTGACATCGACAAACCTCACACCCCGGATGATGAGAAACTGGCGGTTAGGTTGTGTATATGAATTAATGATGACCGCTGCAGCAGTGGGAAACCACTTTTGACTTATGGAATAGGGTATGTTCGGGGGGCCGTGTCTGGTCGAAAACCGTTGATCTGCCTCGTGATTTGTATTGGTGTCCGCGTCTGGATGAAAAACCCGTGATTACATTTCGTTTGTATTCCGATTTATCTTTCGTGCCAGGAATCATCAAGTTGGAAACCCAAATCTCCAATACGTGCCACACGGTTTTGTTTGTATATCTACATATATGGCGACATAATAGGATGGGGTATTATGCCGTCTAGGATTAATACATTTATTTGCGAAATGGTTTTCTTCCACACTATATATAATAATATGAAAAAGGGATTTTCCGTATGAAAGCATGTTTGGTTATCATAAGATAAACCTCGCCCATCTAGTGTGCGCTTGCATTGTGTGATGTGGGACGAGCTTATGATAGCTTCATTTTAAAAATATCATTTCGTATTTATATGCACGGGTGTTCACATGGAGCAAAAGCCCGTTGCGCGATAGCGGCGTGGTCCGGTGAATGTCCCAACTTTAAAATAAATCCTAAAAACAACTGTTTTATGTTCTCACACCAGTCCCATGACTGACCTGGAGTTTATTGTTCCTTCCTAAACTCTGGGTGCCCATTAATTTTACACGGGCAGCTAGTAGTTTAGTTTTGCAGTTATAGATCATTGGAGCAAGATTCGAAGCGCTTTCTGGATTGGAGTTCACGCTAGAGTTTGAAGCTTCCGCTTTATCATTTTGATATTCCGCTGAGAATATATTTTCTTTCTTCGGCTGTATACGTTTATGTTGTAACTCTGATATTCATGTAACTCTGATGTAATATTGAATTATTCAATGAAAGGTTCTGTTATTTTGTTCAATGTATGTATGTACCCATAACAATTCGTCTCTCTGAACGGTTTAAGTTGGTTTAATTACCGGCAAGAACCGGGCAAAAAGGCGGGTCGTTACAGTTGGTATCAGAGCTTTGGTTATACAAAGATTTGGGTACGACATATTTTGAAGAAAGGATAGGACTCATCAAGAGTTATAATATCTCATTAGAGATAGGGTTAGAAATGCCCTAGGATGAGATTTTGGAATATCCCATTGAGAGAGCATATTTTGAAATCTATATAAATTATTTTGAAACTAGTAAATCGTTTGGAAATGATAAGTTGTTTGAAATATATTTTGAAATATAATTGAAATAAAGGGTTTTGAGTATTATATTCGACGTCGCGACTGAACTATCAAGTATGTAAGGATTTTGAATATACGTCTGATCAACGTATATGCAAAGTCCGATATATACTAGACAGATATAGAATCACACTCTAGTCATTTGGAAATAAACTCTGGGATGAGCGCGCCATCGCTGATATTTATTTTCAAGTTTCCGAAGTGTGATGACTATATAATTCCAGTTTAAACGTCGAGAAATACTTAAACTATTTCGATGTGTTGGAAATATTAGTGGAATTTAATATATGGTAGATAAGCTAAAAACATACTTAAGCTGGATAATAAGTCATAAGCAGCCTATCGATAGCGGGAAAGGAGGTATGTTTAGGAATAAAAGTTCGTTAGAAGAATTGGGAAATGAATCTTGAAAGCGCATGCAAGTAAGCTTATTTGTAAATCATATATGTTAATTTTATCACTTAGTTTTAATAAAAGTAATTGATCAAGTTATAACATATGTTTGAATATAAATTTTAGGATCTAATGAGTGTAATCAGAGAAGATGTCACATGCCTCGATGAGTGTTAAGCAATAGAGTCGAACTTATACCTAGCATGAATTGTAAATGATAAAATGCAAGTTAAACTATTTTTCTCGAAAGTATATTTCGTCCATCAAACTCCCCTTAAGAAATTTGAAAGAAATTTTGACTTAAATTAAGTATTTGGTTAAAAAGATGATTTAAAATTGTAACAAATATCTAGGTGGGAAGAAACTTGCTTTTCCCCAATTGAAACTGTATGAACAATCCAAATAGCAAATATTAAAGAGTAATCTCTTACAATACAATGGAAAATGAAATTTGAAGTAGGATTTACTCAAGAGAAAGTTAATGGAAAAAAAAACCCCGAGTACCCATGAATAAATAACTTATAATTGTATCTATAGGTGCGCTCGACTTTCCTAGCTTGGCCTAAGTTAGTTCCATTGTTTAATTTGAACCATTGTGTAGCGTCGTTCATTCCTTTCTCCTTAAGCTTGGTCTAATACCTTGACTCAAATCATCGTACTTTTGAACTACCTATACTCGTATCGTTGGGTTCACTTGACTTTCTTGTGTTGGTCCTATTTAAGAATTTGAACCAAACTTATTTGATCTTGAGTAGTTCATCTTTTGGATATAGGCGTGTTTGATTTAGGCCATTATACCTTTTGATGTTCATCTAATATTAAGTTTTGACTTGAGCATGTGGAATTTGACTCGATCCATATACCTGTTTGTGCCGTTTGTCAAATAAAACCAAGACTGAGTTCAGCCAAGATAACTTTGATTTATCCCAGATATTAGGTTAACGGAACTTAAACAAATGAGGTTTGCATAGAAATTGGAAGAGTTTGAAATATGGAATTCAAATTATGCATGGAAAATGGATTTTGGAAGATGAATTTTAAGGATTGGTTCTAATATTTTTGAAACTTATTCTAATGTTTTGAATAATGATAGTTTGAAACATACACGTCATAAATCAGAGTGCGCAGTGGAAGCATGATGGTATATTTGAATAAGAAATGTTCCAAGAATTTTCTAACTATAGGAAATGGTAATCTTTTCAAACACATTTTTGATATTTGAAATAAGAATGAATATTAAGCTTATAGTATGGTGTAAACGATGATTGAATGAGTAGGTTTGAAAAGGAAAAAGAGAGTTCAACTATATGAATCATAAAGAGATTTCTAAGATTTCAAAATATGAAACCTAAAGTTGTATACTTGGAAGTGGAAAATTCTATTGAACGATTTTAGTTTTCCAACCAATTGGATGTGATGAATGGCTTATAAAAGAAATTTCGACGACTTGAATCTCGATATTTTGAAAATATTTAGAAATACCAAAATTTGGTTGAAAATTTTGGTTTACAACTTTGGAATATGAAGTGATTTGGCTTGTTCGAGTAACCATGACTAAAACTGGGTTGGATGAAAGATTAGATTTTGTGCGATGGGTGATACTCAGTTGCCCTGTCATGAGGATGAACTTTTCGAACTAATAACATATAGAGTTCATCATAGTGTATTTGAAAATTTTGAAGCAAATTGGTTTTGGAGATCCCGAAGGGGAGTATGATTTTCTATATGAGAGGAATTAGTGTATTTCAACGGTTTGAAATGGAAAATGGGATTCCAAGTCCGTGAGATCATCTTGAGTTTTCAAAAAATTGAAATTTATAGGTAAGATTTATTTTACTTATGTAAGTTTTACGAACTCTCCTTTTCGAGGACGAAAAGCCTTAAGTGGGGGAGATTGTAACAACCCAAGAATTTTGGCACTAAGAATATAAATTAAATTTAAGTTTAGCGTTGAAATAAATATTTATATTTGGAATTTGTCTATTTTGGACGATATTAAATAAACGATTTTCGTGAATTTAAATAATGTGAAAACAAGATTTTATACGTAGTGATATTGTTTTAAAATATGATTTAGTTAGATTTTTGGTTGACAATATACGATTTGTTAACTTTTGGAAAGGCGGAAAAACAATTAGATTAAAATTAAAAGGGAAAAGATATTAATTTATAAAATGGAGAAAATTTTAATCGAGAATATGTTTGAACCAATGTCCGTTTGCAAAACAGATCGTCATTGGTCCGAATGGCTCAACGGTTGGTGAATTAGCCATTGTAAACAATCAGAATTGGAATATAAGTTTTGATTAAATAACCGGTTAAATTGTCATTTAGTTTCTGAACATGCAGTCTTAAAACTTTTTTTTTTTTTTTTGAATTTTACTGAAATTTTTAATTTGAAAAAAAATAATAAGTACGTATCATTGTAACGTATTTTAGGGTAATCATGGTCCTTTAGACACATTTCGGAATCCGTTAACCGGTTTAATTTATTCTTGTTCATCATTATATATGACCATATTTTATTTCGTTGTCGTTCGTAATCAATATATATAGGTACGTATGCTTAAACATTGTTTTGCTTACGTTTGTTTTTCCATGGTACGTTTAAATTTGTAGCATCCATAGCGTATGAAAAAAAAACATCCCGTAAATCACCTTTTGTTGCTTCCAGCACGTGTAGAAAAAAAAAGTATATTGTATTGAGACACTTGTCCCTTGGCATGTGAACCTTTTTCCACGTGTTCCCTCTCCACCGAAATTTTTCTTTATACTGTAGACTCTCCTCCAAGTATCTTCCTCACCATGTCATATTTTATCCTCTCGAAAGAAAATAACAACTCAAGCTTCCCCTCCTTCTCTTTACTGATTAAAGCTTGAGGCCCTTCCCTTCTAAAAGAAACCATCTCTCTTGATTCTCGCCTCAGACAAACCTTTCTCCACTTTTCCACTCTATCGCCCCATTTTTCCTTCCCTTACCACATTCTGTTCTTTATCTCCCATCACAATGCGCACAACTTTGGCCTCTCCTCCCCAAACTTCACCGCCTTCCACAAGTCCACTGCCAAGCCCTACCACCACCCCATCACCCGTTTGGCAACCCACTACCCTCACCACTAATAATGTTCAACCCTTCCTTCCCTGTAAGCACACTTTAGCGCCACCAAAGGCCGCATCACCCTCCCCATCAAAGCCATACAGACTTCCTTTCCCACTTGAAAAAAATTCGCCAACTCTTTATTTAGGACCAGCCACACCATATTTTCCCCTTCCACCCAACTACGTTTGGCCTCTCCTTTCCCCTAGCATCAGCTTGCAGCCTTTCCTTGTCTTCCACCTGTATGCGCAGGTTTTATAAAAAAAAAGATAATGAAACCAATGGAAGCTCCAAGCAGCCGGTGGAGTTGAGTGTGTGGTGAGAGGGAACGCATGCATGCCGTTGGGTTCCCAAAGAGTGTATGGGTATGAAAGCCTCTATATGCCAGTGTAGTGGAAAAAAAAAGAAGGACCGGAAAGAAGAAGTTATATGGGTACGAAACAATGAAGATTTATGTATGGATTTTTGGGGCAGAGAATGATGCGAATAAGGACATGTATGAGAACATCTCAACATGACAGCCTGGCTTGCATGCACATTGGGCTGAGATTGGGCTATTCGGCTTGCATACACTGCAGATGGAAATGGGTGAGAACACTTATTTTAAATTATTATTATTTTTATGTAGGAACATTAATGATTAAAATAGGTAAATGATTGATTTCTGATAAATGGTTGCTACTATGGTGATGTTTGAATGTGTGCGTATGAAGTTGAAACACTAAACACTTGTGCACAATTGGATGGTTGTTTATTTGTTGCAATGTTAATAGATAAATTCATGTTCCTATGGTTTTAGTTTGGTTGTATCACACACCTTGCAGTTGTGGACTTATATGGGTAGTCAAGTAAAAATCTCCTTTCTATAACAAATTTATTATTTTTATACTAATAATAATTGGAAATTTTGGTTTGAACTTAAGTTTCAAATAATTTGTAAATCTATGTATGCACAATATAAGTCCTTCGTGAAAGAAATGTTTTCGGAAATGTTTTTCTATTTAAATTTGGATTTTTCAAAGTTAAGCAAGTTTTTGAAATTAAATGAAGAAGTGACTTTGAGCTACACGGGTTTATGTATACATTTGATTTCAATTATCTTTATAATCATTATCCGTAAGTCCCGATAAAAGAAATAAATAAGTTGAAATATTTTGTTTAGCTTCAAAAAAAAGGGGTTTGGAAATATTTTCAAAGATTATGAGATATTAACATTTGAATTTAGTTTGAAGGAATGATTTGAGTCAGATTTGGTTTATTAAAATATTTGGCTTGAAACTTGATAGGAGAATAATATGATATATGTATTCAGTTTTAGCTTGCGTAAATCATTCTAACGATAATGGTAAGAAATTGAACGAGATTTGAAATATATTTTTTTGAATTTCGATTTCGCTTGAATATTTCGAAATGATGATTTGAAGTAAATAGATCTTGGAACTCGGATGTAAATATAAAAATATTGTTGGAATATGGTTTTAAAGTTATGAAAAAATTGAGTTATGTGGGAAGAAATAAGACAATTTATATTAAACGTTATATAGTTTGAATTGAACGCGTCGCATAACGATAGTTCATTTTTATCGATTTTATTTTTAAACAACCATAACTTGAACGTTTAAATCGGATTTAAATGAACAAGAAGGTTGGATTTCTATTATCAATAACTTTGAATAGAAAAGTGATTTTTAGATTTCCGATGTATGGCTTTCAAGTTATGATTTGGAAGAGTTGCTATATTTACAGCTTGGCAATCATAATAAGAAACTGATTAGAATGAATCATAAGTTATTGAAAATTTAGGAAATTTGTTAAATCATATTAAGATGATTTGAGTTGAAAGAAAGGAGTTTGAATAAATTTTCAATCTATAATTATTCTCTAATGCTTTAAGAATGCTTTTACATTTCATTGGAAATGGTTTGATTTTGAGGTTTAAATCGTGAACTATAATTTAAAAACCGGAAAGGGTTTGTGAATTATTTTGGAAGGTTTTAAAAGAATTTTGAAAAGAATAACTATCGTAAAGAAGTTATGTTTAATTTAAGGTTGATAAATGAATGTTAGTTTGGTAAAGAAGAACTAAGATTGTAATGTGATTTGAAATAAATCCAACCTTAATGTGGAATAAATTGATCACAATTTGGAAGGACATTTGTATTGAAAACCCTTATGGTCCATAGCTATTGTTTAAATAAGCTTATTACTTGGGAAGACCGAGATCGGATCTCAGTCCGAAAACCATTCCAAGTAATAATACGACGCATGAATCAAATTCAAGACTTGGAATCGACGAATGAAGACCGTGGTTCTTTCCATCGAACGGACGGATTGCTGATTGGTTTCTTTACTGATAGCTACAGTAGAGTGATGCCCTTATTATCGAAGTGGCAGGAAGTCCGAACGTATGGGGAGAATTTTCGGATTTTGTTCCGTTCAGACCCAGGACGGACTTGTACGGATTGTGTGTCTGACATTGTAATTGACGACAAAACACTGATTTCCATTGATATGTATCTGGTTTGTGACATATGAGCTCGAAGTGGTTATGTATGGATGGAAATCAGTGGTCATGGTGTGAATGGATAATGTGACATACTTAAGAGATGAAATGAGATTGTACGATCAGGGCATTGCTTTTCTAGGCATGCTTTGTGTATGACGTGACATCGACAAACCTCACACCCCGGATGATGAGAAACTGGCGGTTAGGTTGTGTATATGAATTAATGATGACCGCTGCAGCAGTGGGAAACCACTTTTGACTTATGGAATAGGGTATGTTCGGGGGGCCGTGTCTGGTCGAAAACCGTTGATCTGCCTCGTGATTTGTATTGGTGTCCGCGTCTGGATGAAAAACCCGTGATTACATTTCGTTTGTATTCCGATTTATCTTTCGTGCCAGGAATCATCAAGTTGGAAACCCAAATCTCCAATACGTGCCACACGGTTTTGTTTGTATATCTACATATATGGCGACATAATAGGATGGGGTATTATGCCGTCTAGGATTAATACATTTATTTGCGAAATGGTTTTCTTCCACACTATATATAATAATATGAAAAAGGGATTTTCCGTATGAAAGCATGTTTGGTTATCATAAGATAAACCTCGCCCATCTAGTGTGCGCTTGCATTGTGTGATGTGGGACGAGCTTATGATAGCTTCATTTTAAAAATATCATTTCGTATTTATATGCACGGGTGTTCACATGGAGCAAAAGCCCGTTGCGCGATAGCGGCGTGGTCCGGTGAATGTCCCAACTTTAAAATAAATCCTAAAAACAACTGTTTTATGTTCTCACACCAGTCCCATGACTGACCTGGAGTTTATTGTTCCTTCCTAAACTCTGAGTGCCCATTAATTTTACACGGGCAGCTAGTAGTTTAGTTTTGCAGTTATAGATCATTGGAGCAAGATTCAAAGCGCTTTCTGGATTGGAGTTCACGCTAGAGTTTGAAGCTTCCGCTTTATCATTTTGATATTCCGCTGAGAATATATTTTCTTTCTTCCGCTGTATACGTTTATGTTGTAACTCTGATATTCATGTAACTCTGATGTAATATTGAATTATTCAATGAAAGGTTCTGTTATTTTGTTCAATGTATGTATGTACCCATAACAATTCGTCTCTCTGAACGGTTTAAGTTGGTTTAATTACCGGCAAGAACCGGGCAAAAAGGCGGGTCGTTACAAACTGCAGTGCCATTTCAAGCTCGATTTTAATTATATTAAAATTCTACGTTCAAACTATCGTTTGAATAATATATTCGTTATTCAAATTCAATTCTAACCTCTGAATTAAATCTAAGGGACGACCCCATTCACAGAATATTGTGATTTCCAATATTTTTGATTATTTCTGCATTAAATATATTATTCTATTATTTAATTTAATTAAATATTCACTATAATTTAATTAACGACGATTTAATTTCCTAAATCACTATTTATATAATTAAATAAATTAATTATAATACCTCTGCCAATGCGGGTCATTACATTCTTCCCCACTTAAAATAATTTCATCCTCGAAATTGCTAAGTTAGAGGACGACCCATCTATTGGAATTCCTAAGATCTGTTTACCCTTTATTTCTAATTTCAACTGAACCAATTAATATCGACTAAAATATTAATTCATTCCGACTAACTAAAATTTTCAAAAATTCTGAAAATTTTCTAACACTTTAAATTTTTGGAAAATTTCTCCATAACCTCCTTTGTACAGCCCTATCGGTAAAACCACAACTCGCCTCTCTAGGCCTTCCTCAACCCAAAAGAAAATCAAACAGCCAAGCGGCTTGCCAATTCGGCTCATAAACCTCATGCTTATATCAAATATAAACCTGTACCGTTTTGTCGGGTATATCAACTCTATCACTTTACCTGTCATCAATTCAATATATGCCAATGCAATTCCAACTTGATCTCAAATCAATTTATCTTTAACACCACCATTCGCTTATACCTAAGTCGAATTTCATTTCAAACTCAAGCACTATTCTTGATTTCAAATCCATAACTCACCAGTCCAATATAATTCCAGGTTATCTCAAATCAAGTCTAATTCTACTTGACCTCAATCTATTTCAATACGATTTTCACTTACTGGCTTTTAATTCAATCCCAATTCTATTGGATTTTACAAATTTTACTTTAATTTGTTTAAATTCAAACAACCTCTTCTTCCTGGAAGTTTTTAAACAGTTTACCTCTTTCAAAAATCAAATTTTCCTTTTTGAAATTCAACTGAGCCCATAATCAATATTCCATTAGTTAAATCACTTCTCTATTTCTTTATCAATATTTGTTAACCAAATATTTTCAATAACCATATTGTCCTTTTATGTTATTTGGAAAACATTTCCGAATATCGCCTTCCTTTATTTTCTAAACTTTTAGAAAATATATGCTATTTATAATTGGAAAATATTCCAATTACTTATTTTCTTTTTTCGATCTCGTTTATTTCTATACTTAGGAAATATTCATTATTCTATTTCCAAGTTTACACTTATTTAGGTTAAAACGGATGTTGTGTAAAACATCGTTACGACAACCCAAATACTATATTCAACTAACTCTTATTCAACATTGATCTTCGAGCCTGAAATCTTACTATTTATTTGTTAATAATGAAATCAATCAAGTTGGGGTATAACTACCTCTCAGACCTTGACTGAATAACATTTATAACGTCAAAACAGATATGACTACTTACTCGAATAACAATACCATACAACTACTTATTCACTTTTAAACACATATACACTTTCTCTTTCTATTCTTACTAGATTTTATTCTTAGTCTTCCTTTTTTATTTTACTATTCTATTTCTAAGTTCGTTTATATATCGATACGTTGATTTCTAACTATCAAATTATCTTAAAAATATTCTAACTCCTTAAATTCTCGGAAAAATTCGCCATAACCTCCTTTGTATCGGGAGCATCGGGATATTTCAAATAGCCACCCATGGCCCTCACCAATCCAAAAGAAAAAGAAAAGGCCAAGCGGCTTGCTGATACAGTGCATAAAATCTCATATATGAATTAAATAGGTACCTTTTTGTCGAGCATTCTATTTATATACCTTCATACCTTATCCATACCTATCTCATGTATATTTATATCTGCCCAATCTACTTTAACTATATCTGATCGTTTTAACTCAATTCGTTAATTAATTTGTTAATTAACTCTTTAGTCTATTTCACTTCTATTTATCCAAATTTATTTCACTTCTATTATTCAAATTCTATATTGAAATTCAACACAACTTGTTTTTCCAAAATAAATTCAAAAGAAAAATCTTTGGTAGCAATCCGTCACTTAGCAACTTGAAAATGAGCACTGATGATGTCGCGATTCATCATCAGGGTTATTTCCCAGTTATCAAGTGAGTTCAATACTATATTACTTTCAAAACCATTTTTAAACACTTCTATTTTGAATTAGTTCAAAATATCATATGCAATGCTTTAAACACATTTAAAATCTCCCAGGATTTTAAAATTCTCATATCTTAATTCAAATCCACTTCAAACACTTAGTCCTATTTCCAGAATTTTAACTCAATTTCTGGTTCAAATTCAGATTAAATTCATTTCGTAACACCTATACGAATTTTGATTGGTTATATATATATATATATATGTAACCATTTTACTTTTATAATCTTACTCGATTATAATAACAACCAATATATCCAATATATTATAATTTTGATATATATATGTCTTTTCTATATCAAGATATACCTTGGGTAAACTTATTTTAATTTACCCTCTTTTCAAAACATATCGTGTCGGTTCATCGTATTTAAGTGTTTAGTAACTCCTACCGATACAGTGGATCAAACTGCTCGACCAGAATCCATAAACAACTTAACCAATAAATCTCCACAATATAAAACAAATTTTTATGTCAAATACAAATACGTTCACGCGTATATATACACTCAACTCAATCTGGGGTATTACTAACCCCATCTCTACCGAGTCACGCCACAGACCCAAGGTAATTCTTAACTTAAGCTCTAATACCAACTATAATGACCCGGATTTTTGGCGACTTTAGTTATCGACATAAACACGATGTCGACTAACCAAACATCGAAAAATCTCGGTAATTAGTGAAAGAAATTAGAGGGTGAAAATAGATAAGATAGAAACATAGAATAGAAGAAGAAAAAGAAGAACTTACATCATCAAAGTAACACGAATCTCACAGCGGAACGAATAACATATAATATATAACAAAACTTTTAGGTAAAACAGTTATATATATATACAATAGCACTTTATCTGAATACAGCACTTACAACAACAGTGGAAAAACAATAGCTATAATATCTTGAAACCTCCTGCTCCAAGCTCTCCAAGTATATCTGTAAATCCCGACTACTTGACTGCCCATACAAATTTAGGCACCCAAGAGTTTAGGGAAAACAACAAAGTAAACTCCGGGTCAGTCATCGGACTGGTGTGAGTAAAAAAGTTTTAACACAGTTATACAGGTATATGATATCTCATAAGACCACGCCGTGAATACGGAACGGGTTTTCCCTTATGAGAATCCAACATCTTTGACAAAGCCATATCAAACTGATATTATAATAATGTCTAAGTGCAAATAGATATCAATCTAGCAGAAACGCTTTCATCTCACGTTCTACATATATAGTATACAATCAAAGTCGCAAGCACGTATTGGATAATGGATTTCCAACTATGACAAGGTATCGAACCACCTTCTGCTAGTGTACCTCTAGAGAGGAATACACTGGGTTCAACAAGAACATCTTGCAACCCGACCACACATGACCGACCACTCATTTCGCTTGAGTGCATCAAATGTATATCACCAACGGTTGGGATCAGCAACCGTTTCCCGAATGGGACAACATCAACAATAGATTTTTAGAAGTAAATGAAACTCTAGATCAGGTGATTACACACCCTAATAGGTGCGACCTACATAGCCATGCTACCTGCCCGATTTCTATCATTTACCGGTTGATGAGGCTAGAAGCTACGCTTTATCATCACATCAGATTCACTTCGAATGCCACATTATCAGATCCATCGAAAATCACTAATTGACGTCTACAATAGTACATTACGTGTTAGCTAAAGAAGTTTCCTTTTCCGCTTTCACTCTTGGTACGGTTGAAGAAATCAATGTACGTGACCTTTCTGGAAATACTCTGTCAGACATTCATCCATACAAGTTATCCTCATTCACTAAGAATGTCACATCGTCATACCCGCCAAATCACAAATTGATTTCCTAAAAAATACAATGGGTATACAGCTAAGAGAAACGAATTCCTCCGTCACCAACGTATATACGTTTGAAGAGATCAACTTACGCAATCCATTGGATATACTCTGTTAGACCTTCGTCCATACAAGTTGTCCTGGGACTGGACAAACCGAAGGCACTATTCAATATATCCATCTTAGTCACTGTTATCTAAGACTTATACAACAGCCCTTGCATTTTACTCCGTCTTCAATTATCTTTGGCATAAATGATTTGCAACGCTTATGCCAATACAGAGTGGTTCTCTGGATGATAATCCAACAGGTCTCTCCATATTAACAACGTTAAAATGGTCAAAACTTCGATAGTCTGTGATTTAACTACCAAAGAAAACAAGTGTGCAAACAACGATATTATTTCCAGATGGAAATTATATCGAACAAACATCATTTAAAATTTATCCTTTAGTTCATTTTTCATCTCCTGTTTCCCTATATTCAACATTTGCTACTTTCTAATGTTTTAGAAAATATATTTATTAACACTGGAAATATTCCATTCTTGTTTTCTATATTAGAAAACATTTCTGATTCTTGTTTTGGAAAACATTTCCAAAACTCCTACGTTTGGATTAAGCAGATGGTTTAGATAAAACATCGCTATACCAACTCAAAACATTTCCTTTAATTACTAAATTCACTTTACCATCCTTTACTGCCGAACCATACCCATTCCTTAGTTAAAACGAAGCCAATCAAGTTGTGGTAAAACTACCTCTCAGACATTAACTGAACAACACTTCTAACCTTGAAAAAGGCAAAGTTCACTTTATATTTCTTTAACTAACTTCCTTACTTAACCTTTCTTTCGAATAATTATATTTGATTAACTCTTTTCAATTTACTCTATTCACTTAACTCCTGTCGAATAAACTAGATTTGATAAATCTTCTAACTCTATTCGAATAAACTATATTCGATTAACTCCTCTAACTCTATTCGAATACTCCTATTTAGTTAACTTAACTCGATTGCTTAATCTTGATAACTCAACTTGATAACCTAACTTGATTATCTTAACTTGATAACTTAATCTTGATAACTCAACTTGATAACCTAACTTGATTATCTTAACTTGATAACTCAAATTGACTAACTTAACGCGCTAACTCAATTTGAATAACTTAACTTGATTATCTTAACTTGATAACTCAAATTGACTAACTTAACGCGCTAACTCAATTTGAATAACTTAACTTGATTATCTTACTTGATAACTCAAATTGACTGTTTCGACTTGGCTAACCCACTTGATTAACTCGACTTGGCAAACCCACTTTGTTAACTCATTTGACTAGGTTCGACTAACTCTTTTACAATGGTTCGACTAACTCATTTGATTAGGTCCGACTAACTCTTTTGACTTGGTTCGACTAACTCTTTTACCATGGTTCGACTAACTCTACCCGTTTAACTCGACTAACCCGACTCGATTAGCCATATTTGTTTAACTCGACTAAATTTTGAATACCATATTCGATTTACTAACTTTCGAATACCATATTCGATTTATTTGTTTTGAATAAGTAAATTCGATTAACTCCTTCGAATACTAAATTCGATTAACTCCACTTCGAATAACTAATTCGATTATCTCCTTTCGTATAACACTATCCAGTTAACCCCCTTTGATTTAACTCTTATTCAGATAACTTATATTCGAATAACTCTATTGGATTTGACTCTAGTTGAATGACCCAAATCGATTTAACTCTATTTGTTTAACCCTAATCGATTTACTCATTTGTTTAACTCTTTCTTTTATTAACTCCTGTCAAATTTTCCTTTTTATAAACCTATTTATTTTTCCAAATGAATATTCCTTTATTCTATTTATTTACTAAATAAATATTCCTCTTTTATAATATCCTTCTGATATTATAAATACTTTAAATCTCAAACTATTTCCTTTTATAAAATCGGTTGATTTTATAAAATTCCTTTATTCTATTTATTCACTAAATAAAAATTCCTTTATCCTATTTATTTAAACAAATAAATATCTCCTTTTAATTCTATTTATTCTAACAAATAAATATTTCCATTCTTCTATTTGTAAATGTTTCCACAAATATTTCCTTTGATTTCCTATTTGTAAATGTCTTACAAATATTCCTCCTCCTATTTGTTTTACAAATATTTTCCTTTATTATTTGTTTAACAAACATATTTCCTTTTAATTTGGTAATCAAATATAATTCTTTTATCAAAATCCTTTTTCTTATATATAAAATCCAGTGATTTTATATAAATAAATCATTATCAAAATATACTTTTGAAAATCTCCTTTCTATGGTTTTTCTTATGGTATTTAACACGCCATATAACAACGATAAATATCATCCAAACACATATAATCAACATCAGATTATATATCACATTATATATCACAATATATGAATCACATTAAAATAAATGTTGAGAAATGCAGTTGGATTCCTCCAACCTGTTTCCCTACATCACAGATGTTAGACAATATAATTAACATCTATTTCACTTCACTGTGAAATATTCTGATAAACAGAATCGACATATAAATATTTAACGGTTTATATATATATATACATATATATATAATATCTATTAACTGACTAGCAGTTCAATCAAACAGTCAACACATAGTCAAACATACAATATTTAACAGTTCTAAGAATACGTCGTAAAAATAGAACTGTTCAGAGTTGGTGAGTTTTACTCACATTGTTCGTAATCGTTACATAACGATTTACGAATGTTGATTCGGTTCAGTCATTTTATTCTGTCGTAAATCCGGACAAACCCCAAAGATTGAAATGACGCGTTCCCTTTCATGGCCCATGATTCTACAATTCCAATGCGGCCTATCGCCCATCGATCTTTATTAACAATCGACCCATCTGCTCAAAAGAAGCCCGCTCCAAATCCTATCCGTTCTTCCCGAAACAAGCAAACCCAATACTCAGTATTCCCACTCCCGTCTTCTACAATCAGCGAAAACTAGAGACGCCATTATCAACTCCTGTTACTCCTTCAACCATCAGTTAATATATATTCACAAATTTGCAAATTCACTTCACCATTTCAATTTGTTGTAGGTCTTGCCATCCACCTTTCGCAATTTCCCATCAGGAAATATGGACCCAACAATACTTCGCCTCCCCCTCTATTCTCGCATCGGCTCCTTTACCCCCAACACCTTCTTTCAATTCATACCATATAAAGTGCAACTCGACCCCAGATTTCCATCTCGTCCTCCTGTAGATACGGACAAACAAATCCCACCATTTAACACCAGTATTATCTCCGTCGCGCCCTCCTGTAGGTACTTCCACAAGTCACTGATTCACACAAAAATCCCGCCATTGAACTTCTTGCTCAAAGCTTAGGTAGAAACAATAAACTCCGAGTCAGTCATGGAACTGGGTGAGAACTTAAAACAGTTATTAAACTTTACTTTAAAATAGGGTAATTCACGGGACCGCACGTATGTCATGGAACGGATTTACCCCCATGAATACTAGCGCCTAAACAATAACCAATAATAGACATATGGATCTACAATGCATCAAACAACATGCAATCCCACAATCTACCCATTTAGGCTTAAACCCCAAATTTAATTTTTTTCGAAATCCAATTCACTTTACCGAAATGATTCCTTTGGACTTTATTCCAGAATTCTTATTTCAAATCATTTGAAATACATATCTAGCTTTTATATCAAAGTAGGTTTCACTTCGGGATCTCAAACCAAAATCTTTGGAAATACGAATTCCAAAACATAACAATGCAAACAAAAAAGTATGCAACCAAATATCGGGCTCCCCTCGGATAGGGCAAAGGGTACGTACCTTACTAACTCGATATATATGTGCACCTCTCACGATGGATCAGGCTACACTGACGATGCACCTCCCATGCCCTCGGGGAAAATACACCGCCCATCTCACCCATACTTTTAGTCGTCCGGGTTACCCGAATCTTTAGCCACATACTAAATTGTTTCATGTCCCGAAGTGGGGAAAATCATTTCACAATATAATAATCACAAGTACTTTCCAAAATATAGTACTTTACATTAGCAATTCACACATATGATCAGTCATTATTAATCACATAACCTTTGAGCTCGTACATCTCAAAGAAAGGTGTTAAGCAAGAGAATAAATTCTCCGCCACCAAACAGATATATCATCAATAGCAACTAATCGGTTATGTGATGAACTACAATGTTAAACACATAATACATTTTGAAAACATTTCGACAACATCGGGTTTAGCCCTCGAAATCCTTTCTGTTTTATAAAACATTTTTATTGAACATTCCCTCCAAAATCGGGAACACGCTTCTTTTCACTTAAATAAACCTCTTTTCAAAATCGTTCATTAATTTTGAAATAAACAACATCGCTAACATCTCATAGTCAAATCGTGAAGTGTTTCACAAGGTGTTAGCATACAAATAATTCTACCCAACCTAATGCTAAATGTAAAATCATACCTTGCTCATAAACTGGTCGAGCACAATCCAATTAATGATTTATTAAAACACTTCTTAGTTTCAGTCTCTGAAATTCATTACTTAATAATTGTTCAACTTTTAGGAGAATTAATCCTGCCTTTAACTGGGTTAAAGAGTCAATGTCCTTTAAAACAAAGTTCACGATAAACCCAAAATCATCTTCCATAAAAATGGAATCTTCACGGAAATTATAACAGTATATAATTGATATAAACTTCCATATCAAACTAATACTATAATTGGAATAGCGGCAAGGCCTTTTAAATTCCATAAATAATAACGGTCTTCATTCATATGAGCTCATCTCGATTGTTACCAAATCGAATTCCATTCAATTCCAGTTTAATATTTTAAATTGGAAAACTTTACTTTGGAAAATTCCCATTAAATCTTAGAATAAATATTTATAAATTCCAAATCATATCTTCACTGTTAATCGGGTTTAAGAACTAATGTTGTTCAAAACATTGTTCACAATCAACCCAAAATAAACTTCAATTTAATTTCAGTTATATTTATTAATTGGAAAACTCCTCTAAATCTTAATTAAAAGATTTATTCTACTCTCAACTGGTTTTAAGAACAATGTTATTAAAGACGCCATTCTCGACAAACCCAAAATCCAACTTGATATTAAATACAAGGCTCTGAACAGAAATTATATCGACTTATATTCAATATCAAATTCTAAAACTAACGGATATCGTATGGGGAATAACGATATCTATGACCTCCAAATTCCTCAGCAATATCCGTATAATCACGAAATCCACTATGGAAATATTCCAAAGATTATTTCCATTCAAATCTTTTCCAATTCATACTTTGGAAAATTTTGGTTATTTCAAAACCCATTTTCAATCCAATTTATTATTCTAGTTATTAACTAGTTCATTTCGATAAAAATATTTTTTTTATCTTTTCAAACATTGAATTTTTCATACAAAATCTTTCCGAATCAGTTATTATGATTTTACATAATTTTTCCATATTTTTAATAATTTTATTAATGCCGGTATAGTCGGTTTCCAATAACGGCCACCGAACTGCATCCATAACGACCTTTTCTAAAATTGATTTGGACATAAAAATCTAACCGTTCAAATTTAAATCTCTTATACTCATTGGAAAGATCTTTTCAATACGAACTCAACGGTTTTGGTTTTAGGAGAATCGACGGTCGAACCTCCTGTTACTTTAATTTGAAGTCAACGATTCAAATTCGTGAACGGTCACTGCCCGACGCGTTATATTCAAGCCACTAAATATAAAGTATTTCTCGATTTCCATTTAAAACATATTTTATAAAATGTTTGTACATTCATTTTAAAATGATTTCAACTTCATTTTCAATTTTAAATCAAAATTGAATGTTCTATGTCATTATAATTTTATACAGTGCATATATATGTTAAAAATTATATTTTTAACAATACAATAATTATTCCATTACATTACAATTTTATACAGTGCATACATATGTTAAAAATTATATTTTTAAACAATCCAATAATTATTCCATTAAATGACAATTTTATATATCTCATATATATGTTAATCATCACAATCACAATACACAAATCACCTAATCATCCATATAAATAAATACTCAATAACCCAATGGCATTTATGGCACCATAAGTGTTCGTCCGTAGAGTATGAAATGTGAGTGTCGTTAATATCCATACATCGCTTCTAATTTCAATGATTTGTGTGAGTTCGTGTGTTGAACTACAAAAATGTCATACACAAATGATAAAAATAAATTGTGACGACCCAAGCTTCCCAGTAAAGGTAAGCCTAGATTGCTTTGAGAACAATACACATCAGGACACAAACTAAAGAACATTTTATTGCTGATTACAACAATTACATCAGAGTACAAGAATATAACAGAGTATGAATACTTATTACACAATAGAAATACAATAATATCAGAGATTTAAATTACATTTAAATAACAGCGAAAAAATAATAAAAGTATACAACTGAAAGGAATACACAGATACAGAGCTTTCCGAATATCGCCTCATCTGTAAACCAGGATCCTGTAAATATATCTGCAAAAAGCTATTCGACTGCCCGTGTGGAAAATATGGGCACCCGAGTTTGCCAGTGAAACAAACTACAGGTCAGTCATGGGACTGGTATGAGAAATCTTAACTTATCTGATATATATGGCTAATCACAGGACCACGCCGCTAACGCGGAACGGGTTTACTCCATTGGATTGCCAATGCCTAAATTAAAGTAAATCGTTAAACAACGCAATGCCTTTTTAGAAAAATGAAACCATTATAAGACCCAAGTCCCATCACACAATGCAACGCAAACCGCAGGATAGGGTTTTACCTTATAATGGTCAAAAGATGCTTGATACGATAAAATGGATTTAATATTAGTGTGTATATCTATGGGTATATATATATATCTAAAAAACAATTTCAATCATAATGTATTAATCATAGATGGCATAGTACCCCATCCTACTATGTCGCCATACTAGTTCTACATTCAAAACCGCAAGGTCGTATTGGAAATTGGATTTCCATCATGAGTCGAGGCTAGGGGCAAGCTCCTCTCCGATTCGAGACACTCTAGCAAATGCCTCAGGATCACACCTATGGGCAACCCTTGGATCTTCAGGGCCGGTCCCCGCCTATCGGCAGTGGATTGGTTATGCCTGAACACACGCTTCCCGGTCCTTTTGGACCTATAGTATGACCACTAACGGCCTATAAAAATCCGAGGCGCCTCAAAATCCATCATCCACATAAGTAAAATGTCAGCCAGTTTAAGCACTGACGCTACCCCTAGCTAGAAAGAAACGTGTGCACTCCCTGTAGTCCTAATCCCGTTTTTGACTCATACCGGGGTGTGAGGCTCGCAAAGTCACGATATACACAAAGCTATGCTGTAATAGGCTATACTTTGATCATCCCACAAGGCCCTGCTTTTCAACAAAAGCCTTGATCAATTGCATCTTGGCGTGCCACATTGACAATTCACACTATGCGATCAATCACTATTAATATATACCAAGTTGTTAAGTAGAGAATAAATCCTCCACCAATAAACAGACATACATTAACATAAATTGATTTAATTCACATGGAATGAAATCCAATGTCAAACACGCATCCATTTACTAGCTTATGCTCTGGGTCTGAGCGAAAACCAAATCCGAACAATCAGCAATAGTCCGGACGGCCACCACTGAAGCCCCTTCAAGGTAGCTACTCCCATCATGGGTCTCAGTAGCAACACATCGATCTGATGTGAAGATCATCGGTCTTCAACCACCATCTTCATCTTCGACTCTTCATCGTCGTAGTAATTATTCAGAATGGGTTAAACCCGGTCTTTCCGAATAACTTGTGTGTTTTTATAATTAAAAATCAAGTACTATAAAAACACATCCAACGCCTCATTCCAATTCAGAATATTCTTCTAATAAAATATTCGTATTATTCTATCAAAGATAAATCTTTTAAGTTTATTCTTAAATCTTTCTTTTAAAGATTTATTAAAACCCAATTTGGTTTAAAATATCAAAAATCATTATCCAATGATTAATTAAATTTAAGTAATTAATCTCATCTTTAACTGGGTTAAAGAACTAATGTCATTCAAAACATAGTTCACTGTAAACCCTAAATCTTCTTCCATAAGATATGGAATTTCCACAGAAATCAATTCAATAAATAATCGTTATAAATTTCTGTATCCGACTAATAATATAGATGGAATAACATCAAAGCCTCTTAAATTCCATATGTAGTATCAGTCTTCTTTTACAGAAGCTTATTTCGGTTATTATTAATTCGAATTCCATTCAATTCCAATTAAATATATTAAATTGGAAAACTTTATCTTTGGAAAATTCCCCTTTTAATCTAAATAAAAGATTTATAAATTCCAAATCATATTTTCACTGCCAGTTGGGTTAAAGAACAAATGTCGCTTAAAAACACAGTTCACAACAAACCCAACTCACATCTCATCTTATTTCAATTATTAAATATAATTGAAAACTTTTAATAATCTTAATTAAAAGATTATTCTTTTCATACGGGGTTTAAGAACAGTGTTATTTAAGACACTATTCACGACAAACCCAAAATCCAATTTATTTAATTTAATTTCAATTAAATATTAACCAATTGGAAAACTTCATTAAATCCAAATTTAGTGATTTATTCTAGTTAATAACTAGTTCATTTCAATAAAAATATATATTCTAAAATATATTCTTTTTCTAAGATATTTTCTAAAATATTCTTTTTCTAGAATATTCTTTATTGGAATGTGACTCAATCAACAACCATATATTGCATGTAATCAATACTCATGATAAATAATTATCAAACATCCAAATAATAACCAAAGTGGATTCTACACTAAATATCGGGACTAGTGTAGATCAAATATCATCTCAACATCCGTGTGGGGTTTCATTCAATAATCAAATAATAAATTATTTGTGCACTTGGGCGATGTGGAAAAATTATCATCTCAATCACATAAATAAGTCAGATAACTTGTAAATGGAAGTGTAATATTCAATTTGAATATACTAAACATTATATTTTACACATCAACATTTCAATTTCACAGACATATATATTTCAGTTCTTTTCATTCTGAACAAATGACAATAAAAATCTAATCTTCTATTTCAATTCTTTTTATTGAAAACAAATGACAAATAAAATCTAGTCTTTTTAATTCAATTCTTTATATTGTTAACAAATGATAATAATAATCTTAACTCTTATTTATTGACCAAAATGTATATTTTTGGTCTAATTCATTTTTAAATGACAAAATGAATATTTTACTTCATCTTTTTAAAATGACAAAAATATCTCTTTTATTCTAAAGTGACAAAAATTGTAATTTTGTCCAATTCCCTTTAATGTAAAAAATATGATCATTTTGTCAAATCTTTGTCAATGTACAAAATATGATAGTTTTGTCTAAACTTTTAAATGTAACAAAATATAATAATTTTATCTAGTCTTTTAAAGTAAACAAAAATGTTATTTTTGTCTTCATTCTTTTAAAGTAAACAAAAATGCTAATTTCTTTAATCCTTTTTAATGATCAAAATGTAATCTTTCTTCTTAATGAACAAAAATGATTTTTTTTTTAAATAACCAAAAATGAAAATTTTGGTGTAATCTTTTTAAATAACCAAAGATGAATATTTTGGTGTAATCTTTTTAATATAAAAAAGGGTTCATTTTTATTCACTAATCAAGTTTCGACAAAAAATGTTATTCTTATTCAATAAACATGTTTTGACCAAAATGTATATACTTATTCACTAAACATGTTTTGACCAAAATGTATATTCTTATTCACTAAACTTGTTTTGACCAAAATGTATATTCTTATTCACTAAACATGTTTTGACCAAAATGTATATTCTTATTCACTAAACATGTTTTAACCAAAATGTATATTCTATTTCTATTATCAGGTTTTCAAAAAATGTGATTTTCATTTCTATAATCATGTTTGACAAAAATATGATTTTCATTTCTGTAATCATGTTTGACAAAAATATGATTTTCATTTCTATAATAATATTTGACAAAAAAAATATGATTTTCATTTCTATAATCATATTTGACAAAAATATGATTTTCATTTCTTATAAATGATAAAATGTGTATTTCTACTTCATTTTTTTTTAATGTGACAAAAATTGTCCATTACTAATACGTTCTTTTTAATGTTTAAAAATGTACATTTTTAACTCATTCTTTTTAATGTATAAAAATATACATTTTCAACTCATTCTTTTTAATGTATAAAAATATAAATTTTCTTATTCATTCTTTTAAATGTATATAAACAGACATTTTTATCTCACAAACATGTTTAATACAAAAAAATGTTATTTTATTTCACTAATCATGTTTTGACCAAAAAATGTATATTTTTGTTTAACTCTTTTTAATGTAAACAAATCTATATATTAATCTACTTCTTTTCAATGTAACAAAAATGTCCTTTTCTAATTCTTTCTTTTTAATGTACAAAATATGAACATTTTGTCTAATTCTTTTTATGTAAACAAAATATGATCATTTTGTTTAACATTTTCTAATTCACAAAAATGTTTATTTTTATATCCATAATCATGTTTGACAAAAATGATATTTTGTTCCATTAACACATTTTTACATAAAAATGATATTTCATTCCATTAACATATTTTTACATAAAAATGATATTTTATTCCACTAACATATTTTTACATAAAAATGACAATTCATCAAAATAGTGTTCCTTATTAACAATAAAGGTGAGATTTTTATTGTTAATCTAATTTTAAACAGACCATGTTCTATGTATCTAAATAGAAGATGAAACACACATGAACTATATATATTTTCAAATAAAGGAATCTCTATTATAGATCCGGATCTAACACACATGAGCATCAACAATCAACAACTTTCAGTCGCGAACATCACAGATCAGACTTGATAATCATACATACAAGGGTTTTCAAATAGCGAATAATAATTAAATTTTAGTTAATTATTAAAATAGAAATCTCACATCGCTTTTAATTTCTGAACAGTTCAGATCTGTATTTTCCGCAATTCCTGATTTGCTCCTTTTCAGATCCGATCAGTTCCATGTTGTAGTGTTCTTGAATACGATTCCAACGGATCAAAAATCGCTGAATTCTGATTTCGAATGAAGAAGATACCTAATTTTAAACATTGGATAGTTTTAATCAAAAAATTAACTAAAATTAACACACTTTAATAACGTTTAAAAACGTTATCCATCACTTGACCTTTCTTCCTCCCCGTATCTCACTTCTGAAAACAAACCCATCCACGTCAGAAACAGGAACCGCCACTGATCATCGCCAGGACCGCCGTCCTCGGATCTAAACCTGCAACGCCTTCGACCTTCGAACCACCTTCCTCGGCACCGATTCCTGGCCAACTCGCACGCACGTGGCCCCCTCAACCTCCACCCAAACGCAACGCCTTCTAGGCCATTTTCCCATCGCCCACGGCCACCAGAGCCGATCACCACCGTTGGCTATCTGGTCCTTGTTTAGTTTTTCAATTTGGTGATCTGAGTTTTGATTTTTATAAAGAGGATTGGAAGTTATTTGGATTTATATTTCGGAGCTTCCTGGCCATCGGTGGAAGAACATGGCGGCTGTGTTCAAATGGGATTAGGGTTTTACTGTGTATTAGACTGTACAGTATACCATGGTGTTTATACTGTATTTTAATTATATTTAATTAATTTATTTTCAAAAATACATGCTTATCGATACGAACTCCAAATTAAACCCAACGAGTGTCGCCCCCAGCTAATAAACCCAATCCCGGACACAATGGAATATGTTTCGCACCCCAATTTGGCTGTTACGATATATTTTTCTTTAATTTAAAATATAAAACAATATATATTAAATTTTAATGTACATTTTAAATTACTGAGGCCACATACGGACTCTAAAAATTACAGAAAAATTATATCTAGTTATGTTTTGACGATACGATCCTAGCAAGACTAATTTCGTCAAATTCTGAGACCGTTTGAAAAATGGCCATTTTCAATTCGATTAAAATTGACAGAAACTGACAAAACACATTTTCTTTTGCCACAATCACATATTAATTCGAAAAATTATGAAAAATTAAACATAGCAATAATTTGACATTCCGGTTCCAACAAAAGTGGTTTCGTCGAAAACCGAGGTCGTTTGAAAAATGGCTATTTTTAAGGGCTATATATTATATTAAAATATATATATTCTCTACAGCGACTTTTCTAAATTTTAAACTGGCCATAACTTATAACTTTTAAAGTGAAATTTCAATTTTTCAGATTCGTTAGAAAGATATGATTAAACAGATTTAAATATTTCTTGTTTCGTTCAATTCTGATTTAAAATGAATCCTGTACATAAAGTCAAAGTTCAAATTTAAATTTTCAAACTGCAGCGCTGTTTTAAACTCCTTTTATAATTAAATTAAATGTATTCGTTTTAAAATAAATTTTTAGTTGTTATTATTTAAAATAAATTATTTTAAATATTTAAAATCCAACAAAATTTCTAAAAATAAAAATTTTAAATTGGCTCCAAAATTCCGGGTTGTTACAATCTCCCCCACTTAAAATCTTTTCGTCCTCGAAAAGGAACGTAGCTAAAAGTTGTTTAATTAACTAACTTAACTAAATTTTATTTATTGGTTTCCATATTTTTATTAGTTAAATTAATAATCAAACATCACAAGCAGCAATCAATTAGGTGATTAACTTTTCAAATATATATAACTTTCATATATAGTCAAAAATCATATTTTTTAGTGCAAATCACAGCAATATATTTTAACTAAGTGTTGGTTCTCATACCAGTAAATGGAAATATATAGAAATCCCACTTTTGAAACTCGAAAATCAATACTGATAATGCTGCAGCATTATCAGAATTATCCCCGGGCAACTAGAGTGTGATTATATATCTATCCAGTATATTAAAACTTCGAATATCCGTTAATTACTCGTATATTCGATATCTTTATATACTCGATTGTCCACACTAAAATATAATAATATACTCAAATACGTATTTTAAGATAAAAAATTTCAAAACTAAATTTGTTTTTACTTTTATTTTTAAAGAAAGTAATACTCTTCCCACTCGTTCTAGGATACTACTGATCCCATCTCTAACGAGTTATTCTTATTGGATATTACTAATCCAATCTTTGATGAATTCTTTCGTTCAGTTCTAATGTACCTTGTTCTCGAGCTCTGTAAACCTAAGCTCTGATACCAAATGTTGCGACCTAAACTTCCCAGTAAAGGAAAGCCTAGATTGCTTTGAGAACAATACACATTAGGACACAAACTAAAGAACATTTTATTGCTGATTACAACAATTACATCATAGCACAAGAATATAACAGAGTATGAATACTTATTACACAATAGAAATACAATAATATCAGAGATTTAAATTACATTTAAATAGCAGTGGAAAAATAATACAAATATACAAATGAAAGGAATACACGGATATAGAGCTTTCCGAATATCGCCTCAGCTGTAAACCAAGATCCTGTAAATATATCTGCAAAAAGCTGCTCGACTGCCCATGTGGAAAATATGGGCACCCGAGTTTAACAGTGAAACAAACTACAGGTCAGTCATGGGACTGGTATGAGAAATCCTAACTTAACTTATCTAATAAATATGGCTAATCACAGGACCACGCCGCTAACGCCAAACGAGTTTACTCCATTGGATTGCCAATGCCTAAATTAAAGTAAATCTTTAAACAACGCAATGCCTTTTTAGAAAAATGAAACCATTATAAGACCCAAGTCCCATCACACAATGCAACACAAACCGGAGGATAGGGTTTTACCTTATAATGGTCAAAAGATGCTTGATACGATAAAATAGATTTAATATTAGTGTGTATATCTATGGGTATATATATATTTCAAAAAAAAATTCAATCATAATGTATTAATCATAGACGGCATAGTACCCCATCCTACTATGTCGCCATACTAGTTCTACATTCAAAACCGCAAGGTCGTATTGGAAATTGGATTTCATCATGAGTCGAGGCTAGGGGCAAGCTCCTCTCCGATTCGAGACACTCTAGCAAATGCCTTAGGATCACACCTATGGGCAACCCTTTGATCTTCAGGGACGGTCCCCGCCTATCGGCAGTGGATTGGTTATGCCTGAACACACGCTTCCCAGTCCCTTTGGACCTATAGTATGACCATTAACTGCCTATAAAAATCTGAGGCGCCTCAAAATTCATCATCCACATAAGTAAAATGTCAACCAGTTTAAGCACTGACACTACCCCTAGCTAGAAAGAAACGTGTGCACTCCCTGCAGTCCTAATCCCGTTTTTGACTCATACCGGGGTGTGGGGCTCGCGAAGTCACGATATACACAAAGCTATGCCGTAATAGGCTATACTTTGATCATCCCACAAGGCCCTGCTTTTCAACAAAAGCCTTGATCAATTGCATCCTGGCATGCCACATTGACAAATTCACGCCATGCGATCAATCATTATTAATATATACCAGGGTGTTAAGTAGAGAATAAATCCTCCACCACCAAACAGACATACATTAACAGAAATCGATTTAATTCTCATGGAACGAAATCTAATGTCAGACACGCGTCCATTTACTAGCTTATACTCTGGGTCTGAGCGAAAACCAAATCCGAACAATCAACAATAGTCCGGACGGCCACCACTGAAGCCCCTTCAAGGTAGCTACTCCCATCATGGGTCTCAGTAGCAACACATCGATCTGATGTGAAGATCATCGGTCTTCAACCACCGTCTTCATCTTCGACTCTTCATCGTCGTTGTAATTATTCGGAATGGGTTAAACCCGGTCTTTCCGAATAACTTGCGTATTTTTATAATTAAAAATCAAGTACTATAAAAACACATCCAACGCCTCATTCCAATTCAGAATATTCTTCTAATAGAATATTCGTATTATTCTATCAAAGATAAATCTTTTAAGTTTATTCTTAAATCTTTCTTTTAAAGATTTATTAAAAACCCAATTTGGTTTAAAATATCAATAATCATTATCCAATGATTAATTAAATTTAAGAAATTTATCTCATCTTTAACTGGGTTAAAGAACTAGTGTCATTGAAAACATAGTTCACTGTAACCCAAAATATTCTTCCATAATATATGGAATTTCCACAGAAATCAATTCAATAAATAATCGTTATAAATTTCTGTATCTGACTAATAATATAGATGGAATAACGGCAAAGCCTCTTAAATTCCATATGTAGTGTCAGTCTTCTTTTACAAAAGCTTATTTCGGTTATTATTAATTCGAATTCCGTTCAATTCCAATTTAATATATTAAATTGGAAAACTTTACCTTTGGAAAATTCCCCTTTTAGTCTAAATAAAAGATTTATAAATTCGAAATCACATTTTCACTGTCAGTTGGGTTAAAGAACAAATGTCGCTTAAAAACACAGTTCACAACAAATCCAACTCACATCTCATCTTATTTCAATTATTAAATATAAATGAGAACTTTTAATAATCTTAATTAAAAGATTATTCTTTTCATACGGGGTTTAAGAACAGTGTTATTTAAGACACTATTCACGACAAACCCAAAATCCAATTTATTTAATTTAATTTCAATTAAATAATTTGTCTAGTCTTTTAAAGTAAACAAAAATGTTATTTTTGTCTTCATTCTTTTAAAGTAAACAAAAATGCTAATTTCTTTAATCCTTTTTAATGATCAAAATGTAATCTTTCTTCTTAATGAACAAAAATGATTATTTTGTTTAAATAACCAAAAATGAATATTTTGGTGTAATCTTTTTAAATAACCAAAAATGAATATTTTGGTGTAATCTTTTTAATATAAAAAAAAGGTTCATTTTTATTCACTAATCAAGTTTTGACAAAAAATGTTATTCTTATTCACTAAACATGTTTTGACCAAAATGTATATTCTTATTCACTAAACATGTTTTGACCAAAATGTATATTCTTTGACCAAAATGTATATTCTTTTTCACTAAACTTGTTTTGACCAAAATGTATATTCTATTTCTATAATCAGGTTTTCAAAAAATGTGATTTTCATTTCTATAATCATGTTTGACAAAAATATGATTTTCATTTCTATTGACGTCAAAAGTTGATCACTAATGACGGCCAACCCCTAATCGCGTGAGCAACACACGATATAAGATAAAAAATTCAGAAAGCAATAAGAAAAAAGGGAAGAGCACACACAGAATTTTAATTGTGGTTCGGCAAAGTCAGTGCCTACGTCCACTTTATATGTCATATATCTTTTTTGGATTACAAATACAATGCTTTTTCTAATTGAAGAAGTGAAAGAGAATGATGATGGAGAAGAGTAATGGTGAAAAGCTTATGGAAGCTATCTTTGCCAAAGAAAAACCGATCTCTTTCTTCTTTAGGTTAAGAGGTATTTATAGGTAAAAATAATGGCTTGGGCTACTGCAATATTATCCGGTCATTTCGGGATAACTCGGACACGTGGCTTCCGATGATTGGCCGGACTTTCGGCTGCTGATGGATTCAAATGTTCATAAATAGTGCCCTCGGATTCTGTGGCAGACGTGGTGTCCACTGGAAGGCATATCAAAGGTTGAGCTTTGTCCGGATATGGTTTGACCGTATCCATTGCCTCAAAAGTCGGGATATTCGGTGATGGTAGGCGGTTTCCAAGCTATTCCGAGATAATCGGCCAAGGCGAGATAATCGGTCAAGGCGAGATATCTGGAAGGAAGATCTTCAGCTTGAGAGTGCGACCCTTTGAAGGAGCGGGCTTTCTTCTGTTCGTGCGGGAGATTGGTCGACTGGTGACTTAGGCAACCTTATTATCTTGCGGTGCTTTCTGTAGCTCGGTTAGTCGCGCTTTGGGCTTCGGTTCAGCCCGTTGGGACTCTTGCCAAAAAGAGGGCTAACACTTTACCCCTCAGAATATATCTTCATCGGTAGAGGGAGGTGTGTTCTGAAACCTGAGCCGGAGCATAAACGCTCGATTTGCGATGGTTATGCAAAACCATATTGAGGCCAGAAAACCGACGGTCCCGATACTGTATTAAAGCCAGGAATCCGACGACCGTTCTAGGTCATATTAAGGCTAGAAAACCGACGGTTATCGGAGATCCGTATTAAGGCCGATGCGGTAACTATCTTGTGCATAAGGATTCCTGTGAATATAAAACAAAACAGAGTTTGGGTCAAGCATTTTAGTTCACTTGGCTTAGAGGATGGCAGACATTATCCATGTCTGGCTTGGTGGCGAGTATTAACCATACTCGGCTTGGTGGCGAACGCTAATCTGGTTCGGTTTACGAAAGTGGCGAGCATTAAACATACCTGGCGTGGTGGCGAACGCTAACCTGGTTCGGCTTACGAAAGTGGCGAGTATTAAACATGCTCGGCTTATTGCAAGTGTTTTTTAATGCTAAACTCATTTTAGGTTAGTATTTTCTGCGAGTTATAAGTATTTCATGAGGAAGAGTATGCTTAAAACAGAGTCTCCCTTGTCTAAAGGGGTTTAAGCGGATGGTAAGCGTTCGTGCTAACCATGTGGTATATACAAAGAAGGGGCGGGCAATTCCCATGCCCGGCTTAGAGATCTTTATACAATTCACGTATGCTAAAGGAAATTCATAACAAGAAACAAAGAAATTCAAAGAGGGCCACCTTCAATCCCGGAACATGTCTTAGAGCTAAGTCCTAACTCTATATACGGGTACATCGAGGTGCCTTTATTACTAAAAAGAAATGCATTAAGAGAAAACAAATTCTAATTTATAATAATGCCACGGGTGCTAGTCTCAGGGTCCTTTCCATTTCGAGGAGCTCGCGGACCAGCCTGAGGAGCTTGGGCAGAGGATCGCGGTGGCATGGCCGAGGCATGAATTTTAACATATTCAGCGAGTTCCCCTTTTCTGATCCGTCCTTCGATGAGGTCGCGCAGATGTCGGCAGTCATTTGTATTATGTCCAGCTACGTTGTGGAATATACAATGCCTGCCAAAGTCGAGTTCCATCTGGGTCGGCTCTCGTCGAGGCGGTTTTGGAGTGGGAAAGGACTCGCGCATATCGAGATAGATATCGGCAAGGGGGAATTGAGCTCAGTGTAGCGATCATATTTGTTTTCACTCCGAGGCCGAACATGGCGCTCGTTGTTCTCTGGAGCTTTTCCTCTTCCTTTATTCTGGTCGTTGCCCTCGAATGGACCTTGTTGTTTGGCTACCATAACTTCAAGGCTCTCCATTTCCAAGCTGGCATCTTCTTGTCGGAGGAATCGCTCGGCTTCAGAATAAAAGTCATCGATGTCCTTGGGAGGATCTCGAGTTAGAGAGATGGAGAATTTCGATCGATTTTGAACTCCTGCGATGGCAGCCATAAGTACCATTGATGGCTCGGGCCGATCAACTGATGCTATGGCCGCGTTGAATCTTTCGATGAAGGATCTTAGCGTCTCTCCAGATTACTGTTTGATGGTAGACAGGAACATGACACTTTTCAGTTGAGAGATGTGCACACGGAATTGCTCGATGAAACGGGTGGCCAGGGTGTTCCATCTGCTGATCGACTCTGTTGTGAGCTTCCGAAACCACATACCGACTATATCTGTGAGAAAGAGAGGGAAGAACTTAGCCATGAAACCGGTCGATGCGCCAAGTACGTCCGTATGTCGCATGTATCGCATGAGATGAATGGTCGGGTCAGTGCGACCATTGTATGGCTCGATAGCCGGAAACCTGAAGTCTGGAGGATTCCGAGAATTTCTGATTTCTCTGGTGAAGGGGCTGCGATTGACATTGTCTATGTCTTGCTGCGAAGAATTGCCCCGAGTGAAGCGTCGGACGATGCTTGCGAGCTGATTCCCATCTCCGAGGAGTCGTTGCCATGAACTCAATTCCGCATCCTGAGGGAGTTCTGCTTGAGGATCCGACAAAAGCATGCTCGGAAGGGTGGCCGCTGGCTGGGCTCGACTGCCGAGACTTGAGTGAAGGTGTGAGGGAAGGTGAGATCTGGCGACTGGTTCTGGGGAGAATGGACCCTCTGGAACCAAATGAGTTTTGTGTCGACCCATTCCCAGTCCCGAGGGTCCTGGCCGATCTAGCATAGCATGTGATGTTCGGAGCCCAGGATTGCCCCCGTTTGAAGGAAATTTAGGAGGGTCTACGGTAACATTCTCTTCCGCTGTTGCGAGGGTCGGTGCAGCGGGCTGGTTGTCCTTGTTCGAAGGGAAGGCTGCGCAAGCTCTTGGTTGAAGGGGAAGAGTGGTTAGACTGGTCTGTGGTAAGATCCCGGGTTGTAATGGGCATGGCATTGATGCTGAGGGATCCGCTGGTAGCTCGATTGATCTGACAGGTCGAGATGTTCCAAGGAGCGGAGGAATATTTTCCAGACGACCTAGATCATGATCGCCCGCCTCCTAAGATTCTGCTGCCATAACTGCGCTGGTCGCTGGAAGCGATACTCATGGCTGTGAAGCATTGGTTGGTGGGGCCAAACCAGGATGAAATAAAGGTGTAGGCTAGTCAGTGGCCTAATTCTGTGCAGACCGAAGATCAGTATTCGCTCCAGCTTCATTTGGTGGAGGAATTGATGTTGAAGCGTTAAACCCCACACCCAGTCGATCGAGAAGGTGCTCCATCGACTGTTGTTGTTGTTCGAGGAGTTTGCCCTGAGATGCCATGCGATCTCGGAACTCGGTCATAATTTTATCCAGGTCGTCCCGGGTAAGAAATTGAAGCTGATCGTCATGAGAGGAAGCTTCGTGAATTACTTCCGCAGCATCTGTCTCGGCTGCGTTGGTGCCCGAGGGAAGAGAGGATGTTGCATCTTTCTTTCGTTTGTTCGCCATGATCTGAAACAAGCAGAGGCTCGATGGCCGTATCGGTGCGCTTCCCCTACCTGGCACGCCAAAGTGTTGAGGACAAAAGTTGGTCACTAATGACGGCCTACCACCAAACGCGTGAGCAACACACGATATAAGATAAAAAATGCAGAAAGCAATAAGAAAAAAGGGAAGAGCACACGCAGAATTTTTATAGTGGTTCGGCAAAGTCAGTGCCTACGTCCACTTTATATGTCATATATCTTTTTTGGATTACAAATACAATGCTTTTTCTAATTGAAGAAGAGAAAGAGAATGATGATGGAGAAGAGTAATGGTGAAAAGCTTATGGAAGCTATCTTTGCCAAAGAAAAACCGATCTCTTTCCTCTTTAGGTTTAGAGGTATTTATAGGTGAAAATAATGGCTTGGGCTGCTACAATATTATCTGGCCATTTCGGGAATGCTCGGACACGTGGCTTCCAATTATTGGCCAGACTTTCGGCTGCTGATGGATTCAAATGTTCATAAATAGTGCCCTTGGATTCTGTGGAAGACGTGGCGTCCACTGGAAGGCATATCAAAAGTTGAGCTTTGTCCGGATATGGTTTGACCGTATCCATTGCCTCAAAAGTCGGGATATTCGGTGACGGTAGGCGGTTTCCAAACTATTCCGTGATAATCGGCCAAGGCGAGATAATCGGTCAAGGCGAGATAATCGGTCAAGGCGAGATATCTGGAAGGAAACTCTTCAGCTTGAGAGCGCGACCATTTGAAGGAGCGGGCCTTCTTCTGTTCGTGCGGGAGATAGGTCGACTGGTGACTTAGGCGACCTTATTATCTTGTGGTGCATTCTGTAGCTCGGTTAGTCGCGCTTTGGGCTTTGGTTCAGCCCGTTGGGACTCTTGCCAAAAAGAGGGCTAACACTTTGCCCCTCAGAATATATCTTCATCAGTAGAGGGAGGTGTGTTCTGAAACCTGAGCCGGAGCACAAACGCTCGATTTGCGATGGTTATGCCAAACCATATTGAGGCCAGAAAACCGACGGTCCCGATGCTGTATTAAAGCCAGAAATCTGACGACCGTTCTAGGTCGTATTAAGGCTAGAAAACCGATAGTTATCGGGGATCCGTATTAAGGCCTATGCGGCAACTATCTTGTGCATAAGGATTCCTGTGAATATAAAACAAAACAGAGTTTGGGTCGAGCATTTTAGTTCACTTGGCTTAGAGGATGGCAGACGTTATCCATGTATGGCTTGGTGGCGAGTATTAACCATATCGGCTTGGTGGCGAACGCTAATCTAGTTCAGTTTACGAAAGTGGCGAGCATTAAGCATACTCGGCTTGGTGGTGAATGCTAACCTGGTTCGGCTTACGAAAGTGGCGAGCATTAAACATACTCGGCTTAGTGCAAGTGTTTTTTTTATGCTCAACTCATTTTAGGTTAGTATTTTCTGCGAGTTATAAGTATTTCATCAGGAAGAGTATGCTTAAAACAGAGTCTCCCTTGTCTAAAGGGGTTTAAGCGGATGGTAAGCGTTCGTGCTAACCATGTGGTATATATAAAGAAGGGGCGGGCAATTCCCATGCCCGGCTTAGAGATCTTTAGACAATTCACGTATGCTGAAGGAAATTCATAACAAGAAACAAAGAAATTCAAAGAGGGCCACCATCAATCCCGGAACATGTCTTAGAGCTAAGTCCTAACTCTATATACGGGTACATCGAGTTGCCATTATTACTAAAAAGAAATGCATTAGGAGAAAACAAATTCTAATTTATAATAATGCCGCGGGTGCTAGTCTCAGGGTCCCTTCCATTTCGAGGAGCTCGCGGACCAGCCTGAGGAGCTTGGGAAGAGGATCGCGGTGGCATGGCCGAGGCGCGATTTTTAACATATTCAGCGAGTTCCCCTTTTCTGATCCGTCCTTCGATGAGGTCGCGCAGATGTCGGCAGTCATTTGTATTATGTCCAGCTACGTTGTGGAATATACAATGCCTGCAAGAGTCGAGTTCCATCTGGGCTGGCTCTCGTCGAGGCGGTTTTGGAGTGGGAAAGGACTCGCGCATATCGAGATAGATATCGAGAAAGGGGGAATTGAGCTCAGTGTAGCGATCATATATGTTTTCACTCCGAGGTCGAACATGGCGCTCGTTGTTCTCTAGAGCTTTTCCTCTTCCTTTATTTTGGTCGTTGCCCTCGAACGGACCTTGTTGTTTGGATACCAGAACTTCAAGTCTCTCCATTTCCAGGATGGCATCTTCTTGTCGGAGGAATCACTCGGCTTCAGAATAAAAGTCATCGATGTCCTTGGGAGGATCTCGAGTTAGAGAGATGGAGAATTTCGATCGATTTTGAACTCCTGCGATGGCGGCCATAAGTACCATTGATGGCTCGGGTCGATAAACTGATGCTACGGCCGCGTTGAATCTTTCGAGGAAGGATCTTAGCGTCTCTCCGGATCGCTGTTTGATGGTAGACAAGAACATGACACTTTTTGGTCGAGAGATGTGCACTCGGAATTGCTCGATGAAATGGGTTACCAGGGTGTTCCAGCTGCTGATCGACACTGTTGTGAGCTGCCGAAACCACTTACCGGCTATATCTGTGAGAAAGAGAGGGAAGCACTTAGCCATGAAACTGGTCGATGCGCCAAGTACTTCCATATGTCGCATGTATCGTATGAGATGAGTGGTCGGGTCAGTGCGACCGTTTTATGGCTCGATAGCCGGAAACCTGAAGTCTGGAGGATTCCGAGAATTTCTGATTTCTCTGTTGAAGGGGCTGCGATTGACATTGTCTATGTCTTGCTGCGAAGAATTGCCCCGAGTGAAGCGTCGGACGATGCTTGCGAGCTGGCTCCCATCTCCGAGGAGTCGTTGCCATGAACTCAATTCCGCATCCTGAGGGAGTTCTGCTTGAGGATCCGACAAAAGCATGCTCGAAAGGGTGGCCGCTGGCTGGGCTCGACCGCAGAGACTTGAGTGAAGGTGTGAGGGAAGGTGAGATCTAGCGACTGGTTCTAGGGAGAATGGCCCCTCTGGAACCAGATGAGTTGTGTGTCGACCCATTCCCAGTCCCGAGGGCCCTGGCCGATCTAGCATAGCATGTGATGTTCGGAGCCCAGGATTGTCCCCGTTTGAAGCGAAGTTAGGATGGTCTACGGTAACATTCTCTTCCACTGTTGCGAGGGTCGGTGCAGCGGGTTGGTTGTCCTCGTTCGAAGGGAAGGCTGCACCAGCTCTTGGTTGAAGGGGAAGAGTGGTTAGACTGGTCTGTGGTAAGATCCCGGGTTGTAATGGGCATGGCACTGATGCTGAGGGACCCGGTGGTAGCTCGACTGATCTGACAGGTCGAGATGTTCCAAGGAGCGGAGGAATATTTGCCAGACGACCTAGATCATGATCGCCCGCCTCCTGAGATTCTGCTACCATAACTGCGCTGGTCGCTGGAAGCGATAATCCTGGCTGTGAAGCATTGGTTGGTGGGACCAAACCAGGATGAAATAAAGGTGTAGGCCGATCAGTGGCCTGATTCTGTGCAGACCGAAGATCAGTCATCGCTCCAGCTTCGTTTGGTGGAGGAATTGATGTTGAAGCATTAAACCCCACACCCAGTCGATCGAGAAGGTGCTCCATCGACTGTTGTTGTTGTTCGAGGAGTTTGCCCTGAGATGCCATGCGATCTCGGAACTCGGTCATAATTTTATCCAGGTCGTCCCGGGTAAGAAATTGAGGCTGATCGTCATGAGAGGAAGCTTCGTGACTTACTTCCGCAGCATCTGTCTCGGCTGCGTTGGTGCCCGAGGGACGAGAGGATGTTGCATCTTTCTTTCGTTTGTTCGCCATGATCTGAAACAAGCAGAGGCTCGATGGCCGTATCGGTGCTCTTTCCCTACCTGGCGCGCCAAAGTGTTGACGTCAAAAGTTGGTCACTAATGACGGCCAACCCCCAATCGCGTGAGCAACACACGATATAAGATAAAAAATTCAGAAAGCAATACAAAAAAAGGGAAGAGCACAAACAGAAATTTTATAGTGGTTCGGGAAAGTCAGTGCCTACGTCCACTTTATATGTCATATATCTTTTTTAGATTACAAATACAATGCTTTTTCTAATTGAAGAAGAGAAAGAGAATGATGATGGAGAAGAATAATGGTGAAAAGCTTATGGAAGCTATCTTTTCCAAAGAAAAACCGATCTCTTTCCTCTTTAGGTTTAGAGGTATTTATAGGTGAAAATAATGGCTTGGGTTGCTGCAATATTATCCGACCATTTCGGGAAAGCTCGGACACGTGGCTTTCGATGATTGGTCGGACTTTCGGCTGCTGATGGATTCAAATGTTCATAAATAGTGCCCTCGGATTCTGTGGCAGACGTGGCGTCCACTGGAAGGCATATCAAAAGTTGAGCTTTGTCCGGATATGTTTTGACCGTATCCATTGCCTCAAAAGTCGGGATATTCGGTGACGGTAGGCGGTTTCCAAACTATTCCGAGATAATCGGCCAAGGCGAGATAATCGGTCAAGGCGAGATAATCGGTCAAGGCGAGATATCTGGAAGGAAAATCTTCAGCTTGAGAGTGCGACCCTTTGAAGGAGCGGGCCTTCTTCTGTTCGTGTGGGAGATAGGTCGACGGGTGACTTAGGCGACCTTATTATCTTGTGGTGCTTTCTGTAGCTCGGTTAGTCGCGCTTTGGGCTTCGGTTCAGCCCGTTGGGACTCTAGCCAAAAAGAGGGCTAACAATTTCTATAATCATGTTTGACAAAAATATGATTTTCATTTCTATAATCATATTTGACAAAAAATATGATTTTCATTTCTATAATCATATTTGATAAAAATATGATTTTCATTTCTTATAAATGATAAAATGTGTATTTCTACTTCATTTTTTTTAGTGTGATAAAATTTTTCCATTACTAATACGTTCTTCTTAATGTCTAAAAATGTACATTTTTAACTCATTCTTTTTAATGTATACAAATATACATTTTTAACTCATTCTTTTTAATATCTAAAAATATACATTTTCTTATTCATTCTTTTAAATGTATATAAATAGACATTTTTATCTCACTAACATGTTTAATACAAATTTTTTATTTTATTTTATTTCACTAATCATGTTTTGACCAAAAAATGTATATTTTAGTTTAACTCTTTTTAATGTAAACAAAACTATATATTGATCTACTTCTTTTCAATGTAACAAAAATGTCCGTTTCTAATTCTTTCTTTTTAATGTACAAAATATGAACATTTTGGCCAATTCTTTTTATGTAAACAAAATATGATCATTTTGTTTAAAATTTTCTAATTCACAAAAATGTTTATTTTTATATCCATAATCATGTTTGACAAAAATGATATTTTGTTCCATTAACACATTTTTACATAAAAATGATATTTCATTCCATTAACATATTTTTACATAAAAATGATATTTTATTCCATTAACATATTTTTACATAAAAATGATAATTCATCAAAATAGTGTTCCTTGTTAACAATAAAGGTGAGATTTTTATTGTTAATCTAATTTTAAACAGACCATGTTCTATGTATCTAAATAGAAGATGAAACACACATAAACTATATATTCAAATAAAGGAATCTCTATTATAGATCATGATCTAACACACATTAGCATCAACAATCAACAAATTTCAGTCGTGAACATCACAGATTAGACTTGATAATCGTAAATACAAGGGTTTTCAAATAGCGAATAATAATTAATTTTTAATTAATTATTAAAATAGAAATCTCACATCGCTTTTAATTTCTGAACAGTTCAGATCTGAATTTTCCCCAATTCCTGATTTTCTCCTTTTCAGATCCGATCAGTGCCATGTTGTAGTGTCCTTGAATACGATTCCAATGGTTCAAAAATCGCTGAATTCCGATTTCGTACGAAGAAGATACCTAATTTTAAACATTGGATAGTTTTAATCAAAAAATTAACTAAAATTAACACACTTTAATAACGTTTAAAAACGTTAACCATCGCTTAACCTTTCTTCCTCCTCATATCTCACTTCTGAAAACAAACCCATCCACGTCAGAAACAGGAACCGCGACCGATCATCGCCAGGACCGCCGCGCTCGGATCTGAACCCGCCACGCGTTCGACCTTCGAACCACCTTCCTCGGCACCGATTCCTGGCCAACTCGCACGCATGTGGCCCCCTTAACCTCCACCCAAACGCAATGCCTTCTAGGCCATTTTCCCATCGCCCACGGCCACCAGAGCTGATAACCGCCGTTGGCTATCTAGTCCTTGTTTAGTTCTTCAATTTGGTGATTTGAGTTTTGACTTTTATAAAGAGGATTGGAAGTTATTTGGATTTGTATTTCGGAGCTTCCTGGCCATCGGTGGAAGAACATGGCAGCTGTGTTCAAATGGGATTAGGGATTTACTGTGTATTAGATTGTACCGTATACCATGGTATTTATACCGTATTTTAATTATATTTGACTAATTTATTTTCAAAAATACATGCTTATCGATACGAACTCCAAATTAAACCCAAAGAGTGTCGCCCCCAGCTAATAACCCCCATCCCGGACACAATGAAATATGTTTCGTAACCCAGTTTGGCTATTACGATACATTTTTCTTTAATTTAAAATATAAAACACTATATATTAAATTTAAACGTACATTTTAAATTACCGAGGCCACATACGGACTCTAAAAATTACAGAAAAATTATATCTAGTTATTTTTTGACGATACGGTCCTAACAAGACTAATTTCGTCAAATTCTAAGACCATTTGAAAAATGGCCATTTTCAAGTCGATTATAATTGACTAAACTGACAAAACACATTTTCTTTTTCCACGCTCACATATTAATTCGAATAATTAAACCTAGCAATAATTTGACATTCCCGTTCCAACAAAAGTGGTTTCGTCGAAAACCGAGGTCGTTTGAAAAATGGCTATTTTTAAGGGCTATATATTATATTAAAAAATATATATTCTCTACAGCGACTTTTCTAAATTTTAAACTGGCCATAACTTACAACTTTTTAAGTGAAATTTCAATTTTCCAAATTCAGTAGAAAGAAATGATTAAACAGATTTAAATATTTCTTGTTTTGTTCAATTCTGATTTAAAATGAATCCTGTACATTCAGTCAAAGTTCAAATTCAAATTTTCAAACTGCAGCGCTGTTTTAAACTCCTTTTATAATTAAATTAAATTTATTCGTTTTAAAATAAATTTTTAGTCCTTATTATTTAAAATAAATTATTTTAAATAAATTATTTTAAATATTTAAAATCCATTAAAATTTCTAAAAATAAAAATTTTAAATTGGCTCCAAAATTCCGGGTTGTTGCATCAATACGGGCATATTATTTCAGTTATAAAATAAATAACTGTAAAAATATTTTAGTGAGAGAGTTCTCACATTGGTTTCCACTCCATCATTCTTTATTTCTAAATTTTTGTCTCCAAACTAAATTAAACGACCATTTAATTTAGTTCAAAATCCAACTTGCTCTACTTTCATTCTGGTTAGTTCCATGTTGTAGAGTTTGTTGATACGATTGCAATGCAACTGAAATCGTCGAATTTTGATCTCGTATGAAAAAGATATGCATTTTAATACATTATGTAATTAAATAAATAAATAACTTAATTAAATTAAGTTCTCTGATTACCTAATAATCCATCGTTTAGCTGATTCCATCGTTCCAGGTAAATAGAACCCAACATCGCAGAAACACGCCGCCTCCACCTCGAAACGTGTGTTGCCTGAAGCCTCGTTACCCAGATCAACTACACCACATAGCTCGCCCACGCACCGCCGTCCACCCCCGTGAGTAAGGTCGAACTCGATCTCCCTTAGGTGCTCAAAAATCGGTGCGAAAGATTTGGTTTCCAAGAGGAAATCCGATCATCCGAGATCGAGATTTCTAATCATGGCCATTGGATTCATAACTCTCAGTCAGCTTAATAGTTTTGTGTTGAAGAATTTTGGAATTGATGTGAGGATTGAATGGAAATTAGAGAAGAAAAGGGGAGGTCTTTATCGTTGATTTTGTAACAACCCGGAAAATACGAGCCAATTTAAAATTGGTTATTTCAAAGGAATTTGAACAATTGAAATAGAATATTTCAATAAAATAGTGAATTAGAAATAGTGAGTCAGTTTGAAAATTTGAATTCAAATTTAACTGGCTACACCGGGTGCAAAATATAATGGATTTTAGTGAAACCAAAAATATTTAAATCTGTTAATGAATATCTTTCTAACAAATCTGAAAAATCGAAGTTTCATAGCGGGAATCAAAAGTTATGGCCAAATGAATTTTTAGAAAGGTCATATATAGCCCTTGAAAATAGACATTTTGCAAACGACCTCGGAATTCGACGTAACCACTTTTGTTGGGTCCAGGATGTCAAACTATTGCTAGGTTTCAATTTTCATAATTTTTGAAGCTAGTATGTGAGTGTGGAAAAAGAAAATGTGTTTGGTCAATTTCTGTTAAATAGGATCGACCAGAAAAGGGTCATTTTACAAACGATCTCAGAATTCGACGAAACTAGTTTTGTTGGGATCGTAGCATCAAAACATAGCTAGATTTATTTTTCTGAAATTTTTTGAATCAGTTTGTGGCCCTGGCAAATTGAAATGTACATTCAAATTGAATATAAAATGTTTATACATTAATTTGAGGAATAACTGACTGTAACAGTCAAATTGGCCTACGAAACATATCCCATTGTGTCCAGTATGGGGGTATTTAGCTGGGGGCGACAATCGATGGGGTTTGAATTGGTGTCCGTGTGGAGAAATAGTATTTTAAAATATAATAAAACAATCGGCCAATAGGAAATTTCATTTCATAATTTAAAAATAAAAAAAACCCAAAAACCCGTCAGCTCCAGGTCGCGAAGGGCGGAAGTGCTCCAGATCTTCCCGGCTTGATTTCTCTCTCGTTTCTCAATGAAATCACTTGATTCTTGATTCATTTTAAAGCTCAAGATCTCCTCTTCAAATCAATATAGAGTTTGGAATTTTTTCTGGCCTGTGGAGCTCGAATCGAGCTTGAGAACGACTGGCGTTTGGACCGCCATCGGCGACGCCAGGGACCATCGAACTGGCCCACTCCCCCACGCGCGCGAAGCTCTCTCCTCCCCCTTCGACACTACACCGCCCGATCCTCACCTCGTTGCACGGATTTGCCGCAAAACTGAAACCTAGTTTTGAACCATCGTGAAAGGTGAGTCCTTTATCACATATGAACTTTGAAAAATCATATCTTTATGGTATGTTGATGAAATTCGATGAAACAGGAAACATCGGGACCGCAAGGAGGCTCTCTACCACATAGAAGAGACCGCGGATTTTTCTGAGCCATCTATGATTTTTAGCACTCCGAAAACCAATGTGAGAAATCTAAATTAAATGAAATTGAATGGAAAATGTCATGTATAAGTTATACAAGCGAAGTATAAATTATACACGTGTTGTATACCTCATGTACATGCGTTGAGTAAGTTATATGAGCGAAGTATGAATTATACATGCATAGTTTAAATGATATATGTGTTGAAATGCAAGTGAAATATAGAAATAATATATATATATATATAATCCCCTCGTCCACAAACCATGGACGATATTTATTGTTGTGAATTGCTGTGAAATATTAGATGAAAAATGCGAATGGTTGAATGATTGTTTGTGGTTGATATTGATTGGTTGTGGTTGAAAAATACCCATTGGTGATTGAAATAAATTGGAAATAATTGTGGAAATGAAAAAAAAACATGCCGCTTGCATGCGATTTAGATGCATGAATCCCCATTGTCAAAAACCGCGAGGTTTTAAGGTAGAGCGAGGAGCCGTACTCGGGACGGTGCCGGTTTTAACTACCCTGCTGTTATGCTGCCGAAATTTTGAATAATATTCATGTGTTAGAATTATTTTCATATGTTGAAATTATTTTCATACGATGAAATTAAAAGTCATGTGTTGAAACTATATCCATGTGTGGAAATGCTCATGTGTTGAGAAGTGATGTGTGAAAAATTAAATTCATGTGTGAATGAATAAAGTGTATAAACAATAAAAATCACATTTTTATAATATATATGAAGTATGCAAAATATTCGCCTTATATATAAATAGTTTCAACAATAAAAATTTCATCTTTCTTATATGAACAAAATATATAAAATATCCATGTGTGGAAATGCTCATGTGTTGAGAAGTGTGTGTGTTGGAAAAGTTCATGTGTTGAATAAAAAGATCGAACAATAAAAACTACATTTTTATTGAAATTATGAAGTGTTAAAAACATTCCTGTGTTGAATAAATATTTTAAATGATAAAAATACCATTTTTATCATATATGTGATTTGCTAAAAATATGCGAGCGTTGAAATAAATATTTGTGAAAGAAATATTATCTTTAACATACATAGGAACTAAATAAAATAGTCATGTGTTGGAATATATTTTAGTTCACCAAAATTATCATTTTTGAAATGTGAAGTGTTAAAAATAACCACTTGTTCAAATAAATATGCCTGAGTTGAAATATTCATTAATTAGCAAATGATATGATTTTTCCCTACGTATGCAACATTAGATTGAATAGTGTTTTATAAACCAAATTGAATTAAATATGAAGTTGAATGGAAAATGATAAGTGATAAGAATTGCATACATGTACATGCATATTTATTGAGCAGGTTATAGCAAAGAGGCTAGAGAAGAAGAATAAAATTTTGTGCCCGACAAATAGGTACACGTTTGCTGTTTTGTTGGGGTGATGATTTTATGAGCCTATTAGCTAGCCGCTTGGCTTTTTCATTTTCTTTTTGAGATGAGACGCCCGTGTGCCTATTTGGGAATTTTCCCAGCCCCTCCCATACAAAGGAGGTTATGGCGAAATTTTCCAAAATTTAAAGGCGTTAGTGAAATATTTGAAGTGAAAACGATATAGGAATTTTTGAATGAACTATATTTATATAAATATATAAATATAAATAGAATTAAAACGAATCGTGGTCGTGCAGTTCGTGTTTTGAAACCATGATTTCAAATGACTTGTGCGGGGAATCCGACCGTTGGATTTTCCCGAAACCGCAACCGTTGGGTTTGCCTTGGAAATATCTTTCCAACGGCACCAACTTTGTAAAGATCCGGCGGTTGGATTATCTAGAATGTTTAATTCAAATCTGAAGAAAAACAGCGCCAAAAACGATTATATATATATATATATATATATATATATATAATTAAATTAAATCGAATAACGATGCTGCAGTTCGTAATTTGAAATCGTAACTTCAAACGACTAGTGTGGAAGATCCGACCGTCGGATTTTCCCAAAACTAAAACCGTTGGATTTGTTTTGAAATGATCTTCCTAATGATATAAAATTTGTGAAGATCCAACGGTTAGATTTTCAGATATGTGTAAAACAAATTTAGTGAAAAACAGCGCCAGTGCCTCGGCACGACCTGAAACGTCGTGTAATTAAATATGGTCGTTTTAAATTAAAAAAAATGGCGATATATTGTAACAACCCGAAAATCTGGGCCAGTTTAAAATTTTTATTTTGGCAATTTTAGCGAATTTTGAATATTTAAAATAGATTATTTTAAACAATATCGACGAGAAATTTAGTTTGAATATAATTCGACGTATATATTATATACGTCGTCGTTAGAATATATTATAATTATATATAATTATAAAAGGAATTGAAAATGGCGCGGTAGTTCGAAAATTCGATTTCTAATTTCAAATGAATATACAGAATTCAATATAAGTCAGAATTGAACTAAACAAGAAATATTTGAATCTGTATAACTATATCTTTGTAACGAAGTTAACAAACTGAGATTTCATCTTAGAAATGATAAGATATGTCCAGTTGAAAATTAGAAATAGTCGCTGTGGAATTTATATATATTTTTATATATATAAGGCCCTTAAAAATAGCAATTTTGCAAACGACCTCGGATTTCGACGAAACCAGTTTTGTGGGGTCCGTGATGTTAAACTATTGCTAGGTTTCAAATTTCATAATTTTTAGAATCAATATGTGAGCGTGGCAAAGGAAAACGCGTTTGACCATTTCAGTTGATTTTAATCGACTGGAAATTGGCCATTTTTCATACGGTCTCAGAATTCGACGAAACTAGTTTTGTTCGGACCGTATCGTCAATATGAAGCTAGAAAATATTTTTCTGGAATTTTTCGAGTTAGTATGTGGCCCCGGTAATTTGAAATGTACGTTTAAAATTCAAAATAAGGATTTAAATGAAAATTCAACAGAAACTGATTGTAACGATCAAACCAGCTTACGATACATATCCCATTGTGTTCGGAATGGGGGTAAAACGCTATGGGCGACAGGCGGTGGGCCTCGTTACGAGGTCATATGTAAAAGTCAACTATTAGCAAATAAAATAATAAAAAAAAATTAAAAAAAAAATAAAATAATATCTCTTCCTCCCTCCTTTTAGTTTCTGGCCCCTACCCCCATTCAGATTCATTTCAATAGGAAAAAAAAAAAAAAAAAAAAAACCGCGATGGCGGAAACCACCATCGCCGACGCCCCCCAGTGGAACGACGCCTCCGATCGAAGCCCCCCCCCTTCGCTGGAGATCGACGCCCCCCAGTGGAACGATGCCTCCAGCCTCGACACCCCCCCCCTCGATGCGAAGACCGCGAGACCACCGGAGCAGCCACCGCCCTACCACACTCGCGACGCAGCACCCCCCTGACCGTGCGACCGCCTCAACCACCAACCCTGACCCCTCTTCCTCCGTCTACACCACCGCAGAGCACAGCCCCCCCCCGCTGTAAGTTAATTTAAGTTTTTTTTATTTTATTTTTCGTTAAACCTAATTTCGATTTTAGGTATAAAACAAATTTCGATTTTTGGTAAAAAAACTGATTTTAACAGTATTAAAACTAATTTTAATTAAGTATAAAAACTAAATTTTAATTAAGTGTAAAAACTGATTTTATTTTATTTTTAAAAACTGAAAACTTATTTGCATTTTAAAACTGAAATTAATGTTTTATGAAAAAGATTTGATTTTAAAAAGGGCGTGATTTTTATATATTGAACTTTGAACTAAAAATTCGATTTTTATATATTGAATAGCGAACTAAAAATTCGATTTTTATATATTGAATAGCGAACTAAAAATTCGATTTTTATATATTGAACTTTGAAATAAAAATTCGATTTTTATATATTGAATAGCGAACTAAAAATTCGATTTTTATATATTGAACTTTGAAATAAAAATTCGATTTTTATATATTGAACTTTGAAATAAAAAAAACTGATTTTTATATATTGAACTTTGAAATAAAAATTCGATTTTTATATATTGGACTTTGAACTAAAAATTCGATTTTTATATATTGAACTTTGAAATAAAAATTCGATTTTTTATATATTGAATAGCGAACTGAAAATTCGATTTCTATATATTGAGTAGCGAACAAAAAATTCGATTTTTATATATTGAACTTTGAAATAAAAATTCGATTTTTATATATTGAATAGCGAACTGAAAATTCGATTTCTATATATTGAGTAGCGAACAAAAAATTCGATTTTTATATATTGAACTTTGAAATAAAAATTCGATTTTTATATACTGAATAGCGAAGTAAAAATTCGATTTTTACATATGTAGTGGCTACGGGCAACGAAGATGACGAAGGTGCGATAGCGATGAAGTTTTCTATCAGTGAAGTGCCGTGGAGCTAGGATAGCTATAGGTGAGAACTTCTCACTCAAATTCTACTTTTCTAGTTATATATATATATACTAGGATGCAGACGGTGCTTATTAGAAGCACCCGACACCCGTCCACAGACCATGGACTTGTTTGTTTGACTGTTTGGTGATTGATTGCGATATTGGTTTGAATGTGATTTGTGGTGTGAAAAATCGAATCGATAAATTGGTTAGGATTAGACGTGCGCCGTTATAAGGCGGGGGAGTAAGGCTAGGTTAGACCCTTACTCCAAGTTTTGTGGTTTGCAAAATGGAATTGATTTGATTGATGTGTGAATGGCGTGGGCCTTCACTAGACCGGGGATAAGGCTAGGCCTCGTCCCGTTTCTAGTATCGTGCCGTTATGCCGCCGAAATTTTCTAAAATATGTTAGAAAAATAAAAATATCATTTTATTGAATAAATGAATTGAATAGAAATTCATAGATTGAAATAAAATGTTTTATCGTTAAAAATATAAATTTTAACGTGAATAGGAAAATAGTGAAGTGAACAAGATAAAATATTCATTTACAAACCGGACGGTTTGTTTTATGTACACCTATTTGAATGACAATTGATTGGGACGATAAATTTCACACATCGCCCAACAGCACAAATAAAATAGGTGTTTGATTGTTTGAAACCCCACACGGGTGTTGGGATGAAATTTGAAGTTCACTCATCCTGATTGATTAAATATGTCGATCGATTGATTGACAAGCTGCTATAAGCGTTAAATGTCTATATTTGATGCTTATACAGTGTAGTGCACTTTGGTTGATGGTTGATTATTCATCATTGTTGATATATACATGTGTTGTAGAAAATCCATATAATTAACATTATATGGTAATTGATTGGGCCTCATTCCAGTTTCGAAAAAAAAAGAAATATTTGAAAAAGAAATATTTGAAATAGAAATATTTGAAATAGAAATATTTGAAATAGAAATATTTGAAATAGAAATATTTGAAATAGAAATATTTGAAATAGAATAAATGAAAATAGAAATATGTGAAGCCGTGAGGATTAGATTGACGCCATTTTGACGTGAACGATATTTATATCGATTTTATTCATTTTAAAATGAATATTGAAAAGTGATTTCGAAATCGAATATTTTGAAATGAATTGAATTGAAAACGATTTCGAGATGAATTGAATTGAAAACGAATTCGAATTGAATTGAAAGCGAAGGAAATAAATTCAAATTGAATTGAAATTTGAATTGAATAGAAATGGATTTTAAAACGAATTTATAAAGAAGAATTCAATTTTGATTTGAATTGAAATGGAAGTTGAAAATGTTTTTTTGACCGAATTCAAAACTATTTATATAATTCGTTTTAAATAAAAATCGACGAAGTATATATTATATATATTATATATATAATATAATGGCCTGAATAGAACGCGCCGCGCCGCGGCAGTTCGTGAATTTCGACCATTTATTTCAAACGGACATTGCGGGAGATCCGACCGTCGGATTCTCCTAAAACCGGAACCGTTGGGTTCGTATCGAAAAGAGCTTTCTAATGAATGTTAGAAATTTGAAATCTAACGGTTGGATTTGGAGATACGTCCAAATCAAATTCGAAAAAGGTCGCTGTAAGTGCAGTTCGATGGCCGTTAATGGAAATCGACTGTACGGGCCTTGATAAAATTATTAAAAATAGTAATAATTTGTGTAAAATCATAAGAAATGATTTGTGAAAGTTTGGGATGAAAAACTCCATATTTGAAAAGATAAAAATAGATTTTTATCGAAATGAACTAGTTTTGAACTAGAATTATAATTCTATTTATTTTTAAATAAATAAATTGAATTTGAAATGGTTTTGAAAATAATCAAAATTTCCAATGATTGCATTGGAGTGGATTTGAATCGAAATTGTCTTCGGAATATTTCGATGTTGGAATTCGTGATATTACAGGTGTTGTTATGGAAATTTGAAAGATATATATTTGTATCGTTATTTCCAATACGACATTTGTTAGTCGTAGAATTCGATATTGAATATAAGCCGATATATTTTCTATTCAGAGCCTTGTATTGAATATCGAATGTGATTTGGGTTTGTCGTGAATGGTGTCTTCACTAACACTGTTCTTGAACCCAGTTGAGAAAAGATTAAATCTTTTTATTTAGATTTAATGAAGTGTACCAATTAAATGATATTTAATTGGAATTGAATTGATATTGATTTTTGGGTTTATCGTGAACAGTGTTTTAAATAACACTTGTTCTTTAACCCGATAATTAATGAATGTGATTTGGGTTTGTCGTGAATGGTGTCTTCACCAACACTGTTCTTGAACCCAGCTGAGAAAAGATTAAATCTTTTTATTTAGATTTAATGAAGTGTACCAATTAAATGATATTTAATTGGAATTGAATTGATATTGATTTTTGGGTTTATCGTGAACAGTGTTTTAAATAACACTTGTTCTTTAACCCGATAATTAATGAATGTGATTTGGGTTTGTCGTGAATGGTGTCTTCACTAACACTGTTCTTGAACCCAGCTGAGAAAAGATTAAATCTTTTTATTTAGATTTAATGAAGTGTACCAATTAAATGATATTTAATTGGAATTGAATTGATATTGATTTTTGGGTTTATCGTGAACAGTGTTTTAAATAACACTTGTTCTTTAACCCGATAATTAATGAATGTGATTTGGGTTTGTCGTGAATGGTGTCTTCACTAACACTGTTCTTGAACCCAGCTGAGAAAAGATTAAATCTTTTGATTTAGATTTAATGAAGTGTACCAATTAAATGATATTTAATTGGAATTGAATGGATATTGATTTTTGGGTTTATCGTGAACAGTGTTTTAAATAACACTTGTTCTTTAACCCGATAATTAATGGGATGTGACTTTGGGTTTATCGTGAACCGTGTTTTAAATGACACTGATTCTTTAACCCAGTCACAGATTAAAACTAAGTGGAGTTTTAATGAATCTTTAATTAGATTGAAAAGATCGAGAATGGAGTATCACCAGTTTTGCTCCAGACGATAGTTAAATCTTTAATTAGATTTGAACGTGAAATTTAGAAACTAACTGTCGGTTTGCCAAGCAGAATGGTTTTCTGGATATTGATCTGATGTTGGTTTCGGCCTTCGGGGTTAATATTTGGGGAATTATTCTCTTGATTAATTTATGGTTAGTGACTGATGAATTGGAATGAGGCGTATGTTGTGTTTGTGTAACACTTATTTAAATATACGCGAGTTATTCGGAAAGACCGGGTTTATCCCATTCTGAATAACTGATACGACGATAAGTCGAAGATGAAGACGATGGTCGAAGACCGGAGGTCTTCACGTCGTTTGGGTGATAACTGATGATCTTGATTGGGCTGTACACCCAAGAAGATGGAAACAGTTAGTGATCGTCCAGACGTACTTGGAGATCGATGGATATGCGGGGTACTAGGTGCCTCCGGTTTCGTTCAGACCCAGGACGGACTTGTAAATGGACTGTGTGTCTGACATCGGATTTCATTCTGTGTGACTGATATCGGTTGCATAGGATGGTTTGCCTGTGTGGCATGCTAAGATGCAAATGATCAAGGCTTCTGTTGAAAAGCAAAGTCTTGTGGTGATGATCAAAGCACGGCCTTCGTGGCGTAGCTTTGTGTAACGTTTACCTCGCGTGTTTCACACCCGGTATGAACCAAAAACGGGAGACGGACCTCATGGAGGACTTGCGTTTCTTTCTAGCTAGAAGTGGCGTCAGTGGTTTTACACGCCCTGATGAGTTTGACTTATGTGGTTGTTGCTGTTGCGAGGCGCCTCGGTTATATCGGTTTCGGCCGATGCATTCTGGTCGGCTGACGGACCAGACTTACACCCCATAGGGTGGGGAAACGTAGTGTTCAGGCATTTTAATCCACATCGGTGGACCGGCCCTGACGATCCAAAGGCTTGACAGAGTACTTGCCTGAGGGGCGGGCTAGAGCGTCTCGAATCGGTTGAGGACTATCTTTTGCCTCGGTTCATAGACGGAAATCCAATTTCCAAATACGTGCCATTTGCGGTTTTATTTGTAAACCTATTTATGGCGACATAGTGGCATGGGACGCTCATGTCGCCTATGATTGATACTTATGATTCGAAGTTGTTTTATACACTATGCACTTATATTAGTATCAAATGATTTGTTTTAAACGTATCAAGCATTCTTTGGTTGTTATAAGGGAAAACCCTATCCTCGACTGCGTTGCATTGTGTGATGGGACCTGGGTCTTATAACAGCTCCATTTTTCTTTATTTAGCATTGCGCTGTTGTTTTATGCACTGGTATTCTTGGGAGGAAACCCGTTCCGTGTTATACGGCGTGGTCCCTTGATTTACCTATCTTTAAAAATAAAGATTAATAACTGTTTTAGTTCTCACACCAGTCACATGACTGACCTGGAGTTTATTGTTTTAACCTAAACTCTGGGTTCCCTTATTTTCGACACGGGCAGCTAGTAGTTTTGGTTTTGCAGATTTATATTCACAGGATCCTGGTTTACAGCTGGAATGATATCCGGAAAGCTTTGTATCCGTATATCTCTTCTAGTTGTGTATTTCATTATTTTCCGCTGCGATGTATTTAAATGTAATTTAAATCTCTGATATTTCTGTGTAATATTCATTTATACTCTGTATATTCTTGTAATCTGGTGCATTGTTGTAATATACAGTGAAATGTTCTTCTGTATGCGTTCTGTTGTGGTTTGTTCTCGAACTATCCGACGCTTTCCTTTACGGGGAAGTTGCGGGTCTTCACAGTTGGTATCAGAGCTTTGGTTTACAAAGCTAGAGAACAAGGCACATTGGAATCATACGAAAGAATTCATCAGATATTGGATTAGTAATATCCAATGGGAATGACTCGTTAGAGATGGGATCAGTAGTATCCTAGAACGAGTGTGAAGAGTATATTTTTAAAATGAAAACAAAGTTTAGTTTTGAAAATCTAAATCAATTATCCGTATTTGATTATTTATTTGTATGAATATGGACAATCTAATATATAATGGTTTTGTATATACGCGTCATGAACGTATATTCGAAATTTTAATATATTGGATAGATATAGAATCACATTCTAGACACCCGGAGATGGTTCTGATGATTGATCGATCATCATCCGAATTTATGTTCGAGTTTCGAAGGTGCGATTTTCTATATATTTCCATTAGGCTGGTGTGAGAACCAAATCTAAAATAGATAGGGCTTATCGTTGTGATTTGGCATCAAAAATTTGATTTTTGTATATGTATCAAAATTATGAATTTGAAACGTTAAATTCACTAATTGATTGATGTTTGTGTTGTTTGTTTAATTGTTTGATAATTTTGAACCGTTTAGCCTAATTATATCAAATATTGAACGATATTGAAAATTGGTCGCATCTGCTTGCATATACATATATATCATTGAACAGGTCATAGCAAGGAGGCTAGAGCCGAAGAATAAAATTTGTTTGCCCGACAAATAGGTACATGTTTACTACATAATTTACTGTTTTGTTTGGGTGATGATGATTTTGTGAGCCTATTGGCTAGCCGCTTGGCTTTTTCTTTTTCTTTTTGAGATCTGAAGGACCGGGGAAGCTATTTGAAATTCCCCGATGCTCCCGGTGCAGGGGAGGTTATGGCGAAATTTTTCAAAAATTTAGGGTGTTAGCCAAATTTTTGAAATTTTGGAAATTCTCAGAAACTAAAGAGTTGGAGAATGGAAACCAGATCGAACGTAGAGCTGAATAATCAAACCACTTTCGACTTTGTTCCTTTTCGGGGACGAAAAGTTTTAAGTGGGGGAGATTGTAACAACCCGAAAATCTGGGCCAGTTTAAAAATTTTATTTTGGCAATTTTAGCGAATTTTGAATATTTAAAATAGATTATTTTAAACAATATCGACGAGAAATTTAGTTTGAATATAATTCGACGTATATATTATATACGTCGTCGTTAGAATATATTATAATTATATATAATTATAAAAGGAATTGAAAATGGCGCGGTAGTTCGAAAATTCGATTTCTAATTTCAAATGAATATACAGAATTCAATATAAGTCAGAATTGAACGAAACAAGAAATATTTGAATCTGTATAACTATATCTTTGTAACGAAGTTAACAAACTGAGATTTCATCTTAGAAATGATAAGATATGTCCAGTTGAAAATTAGAAATAGTCGCTGTGGAATTTATATATATTTTTATATATATAAGGCCCTTAAAAATAGCAATTTTGCAAACGACCTCGGATTTCGACGAAACCAGTTTTGTTGGGTCCGTGATGTTAAACTATTGCTAGGTTTCAAATTTCATAATTTTTAGAATCAATATGTGAGCGTGGCAAAGGAAAACGCGTTTGACCATTTCAGTTGATTTTAATCGACTGGAAATTGGCCATTTTTCATACGGTCTCAGAATTCGACGAAACTAGTTTTGTTCGGACCGTATCGTCAATATGAAGCTAGAAAATATTTTTCTGGAATTTTTCGAGTTAGTATGTGGCCCCGGTAATTTGAAATGTACGTTTAAAATTCAAAATAAGGATTTAAATGAAAATTCAACAGAAACTGATTGTAACGATCAAACCAGCTTACGATACATATCCCATTGTGTTCGGAATGGGGGTAAAACGCTATGGGCGACAGGCGGTGGGCCTCGTTACGAGGTCATATGTAAAAGTCAACTATTAGCAAATGAAATAATAAAAAAAAAATTAAAAAAAAAATAAAATAATATCTCTTCCTCCCTCCTTTTAGTTTCTGGCCCCTACCCCCATTCAGATTCATTTCAATAGGAAAAAAAAAAAAAAAAAAAAAACCGCGATGGCGGAAACCACCATCGCCGACGCCCCCCAGTGGAACGACGCCTCCGATCGAAGCCCCCCCCTTCGCTGGAGATCGACGCCCCCCAGTGGAACGATGCCTCCAGCCTCGACACCCCCCCCTCGATGCGAAGACCGCGAGACCACCGGAGCAGCCACCGCCCTACCACACTCGCGACGCAGCACCCCCCTGACCGTGCGACCGCCTCAACCACCAACCCTGACCCCTCTTCCTCCGTCTACACCACCGCAGAGCACAGCCCCCCCCCCCCCCCCCCCCGCTGTAAGTTAATTTAAGTTTTTTTTATTTTATTTTTCGTTAAACCTAATTTCGATTTTAGGTATAAAACAAATTTCGATTTTTGGTAAAAAAACTGATTTTAACAGTATTAAAACTAATTTTAATTAAGTATAAAAACTAAATTTTAATTAAGTGTAAAAACTGATTTTATTTTATTTTTAAAAACTGAAAACTTATTTGCATTTTAAAACTGAAATTAATGTTTTATGAAAAAGATTTGATTTTAAAAAGGGCGTGATTTTTATATATTGAACTTTGAACTAAAAATTCGATTTTTATATATTGAATAGCGAACTAAAAATTCGATTTTTATATATTGAATAGCGAACTAAAAATTCGATTTTTATATATTGAACTTTGAAATAAAAATTCGATTTTTATATATTGAATAGCGAACTAAAAATTCGATTTTTATATATTGAACTTTGAAATAAAAATTCGATTTTTATATATTGAACTTTGAAATAAAAAAAACTGATTTTTATATATTGAACTTTGAAATAAAAATTCGATTTTTATATATTGGACTTTGAACTAAAAATTCGATTTTTATATATTGAACTTTGAAATAAAAATTCGATTTTTTATATATTGAATAGCGAACTGAAAATTCGATTTCTATATATTGAGTAGCGAACAAAAAATTCGATTTTTATATATTGAACTTTGAAATAAAAATTCGATTTTTATATATTGAATAGCGAACTGAAAATTCGATTTCTATATATTGAGTAGCGAACAAAAAATTCGATTTTTATATATTGAACTTTGAAATAAAAATTCGATTTTTATATACTGAATAGCGAAGTAAAAATTCGATTTTTACATATGTAGTGGCTACGGGCAACGAAGATGACGAAGGTGCGATAGCGATGAAGTTTTCTATCAGTGAAGTGCCGTGGAGCTAGGATAGCTATAGGTGAGAACTTCTCACTCAAATTCTACTTTTCTAGTTATATATATATATACTAGGATGCAGACGGTGCTTATTAGAAGCACCCGACACCCGTCCACAGACCATGGACTTGTTTGTTTGACTGTTTGGTGATTGATTGCGATATTGGTTTGAATGTGATTTGTGGTGTGAAAAATCGAATCGATAAATTGGTTAGGATTAGACGTGCGCCGTTATAAGGCGGGGGAGTAAGGCTAGGTTAGACCCTTACTCCAAGTTTTGTGGTTTGCAAAATGGAATTGATTTGATTGATGTGTGAATGGCGTGGGCCTTCACTAGACCGGGGATAAGGCTAGGCCTCGTCCCGTTTCTAGTATCGTGCCGTTATGCCGACGAAATTTTCTAAAATATGTTAGAAAAATAAAAATATCATTTTATTGAATAAATGAATTGAATAGAAATTCATAGATTGAAATAAAATGTTTTATCGTTAAAAATATAAATTTTAACGTGAATAGGAAAATAGTGAAGTGAACAAGATAAAATATTCATTTACAAACCGGACGGTTTGTTTTATGTACACCTATTTGAATGACAATTGATTGGGACGATAAATTTCACACATCGCCCAACAGCACAAATAAAATAGGTGTTTGATTGTTTGAAACCCCACACGGGTGTTGGGATGAAATTTGAAGTTCACTCATCCTGATTGATTAAATATGTCGATCGATTGATTGACAAGCTGCTATAAGCGTTAAATGTCTATATTTGATGCTTATACAGTGTAGTGCACTTTGGTTGATGGTTGATTATTCATCATTGTTGATATATACATGTGTTGTAGAAAATCCATATAATTAACATTATATGGTAATTGATTGGGCCTCATTCCAGTTTCGAAAAAAAAAGAAATATTTGAAAAAGAAATATTTGAAATAGAAATATTTGAAATAGAAATATTTGAAATAGAAATATTTGAAATAGAAATATTTGAAATAGAAATATTTGAAATAGAATATTTGAAAATAGAAATATGTGAAGCCGTGAGGATTAGATTGACGCCATTTTGACGTGAACGATATTTATATCGATTTTATTCATTTTAAAATGAATATTGAAAAGTGATTTCGAAATCGAATATTTTGAAATGAATTGAATTGAAAACGATTTCGAGATGAATTGAATTGAAAACGAATTCGAATTGAATTGAAAGCGAAGGAAATAAATTCAAATTGAATTGAAATTTGAATTGAATAGAAATGGATTTTAAAACGAATTTATAAAGAAGAATTCAATTTTGATTTGAATTGAAATGGAAGTTGAAAATGTTTTTTTGACCGAATTCAAAACTATTTATATAATTCGTTTTAAATAAAAATCGACGAAGTATATATTATATATATTATATATATAATATAATGGCCTGAATAGAACGCGCCGCGCCGCGGCAGTTCGTGAATTTCGACCATTTATTTCAAACGGACATTGCGGGAGATCCGACCGTCGGATTCTCCTAAAACCGGAACCGTTGGGTTCGTATCGAAAAGAGCTTTCTAATGAATGTTAGAAATTTGAAATCTAACGGTTGGATTTGGAGATACGTCCAAATCAAATTCGAAAAAGGTCGCTGTAAGTGCAGTTCGATGGCCGTTAATGGAAATCGACTGTACGGGCCTTGATAAAATTATTAAAAATAGTAATAATTTGTGTAAAATCATAAGAAATGATTTGTGAAAGTTTGGGATGAAAAACTCCATATTTGAAAAGATAAAAATAGATTTTTATCGAAATGAACTAGTTTTGAACTAGAATTATAATTCTATTTATTTTTAAATAAATAAATTGAATTTGAAATGGTTTTGAAAATAATCAAAATTTCCAATGATTGCATTGGAGTGGATTTGAATCGAAATTGTCTTCGGAATATTTCGATGTTGGAATTCGTGATATTACAGGTGTTGTTATGGAAATTTGAAAGATATATATTTGTATCGTTATTTCCAATACGACATTTGTTAGTCGTAGAATTCGATATTGAATATAAGCCGATATATTTTCTATTCAGAGCCTTGTATTGAATATCGAATGTGATTTGGGTTTGTCGTGAATGGTGTCTTCACTAACACTGTTCTTGAACCCAGTTGAGAAAAGATTAAATCTTTTTATTTAGATTTAATGAAGTGTACCAATTAAATGATATTTAATTGGAATTGAATTGATATTGATTTTTGGGTTTATCGTGAACAGTGTTTTAAATAACACTTGTTCTTTAACCCGATAATTAATGAATGTGATTTGGGTTTGTCGTGAATGGTGTCTTCACCAACACTGTTCTTGAACCCAGCTGAGAAAAGATTAAATCTTTTTATTTAGATTTAATGAAGTGTACCAATTAAATGATATTTAATTGGAATTGAATTGATATTGATTTTTGGGTTTATCGTGAACAGTGTTTTAAATAACACTTGTTCTTTAACCCGATAATTAATGAATGTGATTTGGGTTTGTCGTGAATGGTGTCTTCACTAACACTGTTCTTGAACCCAGCTGAGAAAAGATTAAATCTTTTTATTTAGATTTAATGAAGTGTACCAATTAAATGATATTTAATTGGAATTGAATTGATATTGATTTTTGGGTTTATCGTGAACAGTGTTTTAAATAACACTTGTTCTTTAACCCGATAATTAATGAATGTGATTTGGGTTTGTCGTGAATGGTGTCTTCACTAACACTGTTCTTGAACCCAGCTGAGAAAAGATTAAATCTTTTGATTTAGATTTAATGAAGTGTACCAATTAAATGATATTTAATTGGAATTGAATGGATATTGATTTTTGGGTTTATCGTGAACAGTGTTTTAAATAACACTTGTTCTTTAACCCGATAATTAATGGGATGTGACTTTGGGTTTATCGTGAACCGTGTTTTAAATGACACTGATTCTTTAACCCAGTCACAGATTAAAACTAAGTGGAGTTTTAATGAATCTTTAATTAGATTGAAAAGATCGAGAATGGAGTATCACCAGTTTTGCTCCAGACGATAGTTAAATCTTTAATTAGATTTGAACGTGAAATTTAGAAACTAACTGTCGGTTTGCCAAGCAGAATGGTTTTCTGGATATTGATCTGATGTTGGTTTCGGCCTTCGGGGTTAATATTTGGGGAATTATTCTCTTGATTAATTTATGGTTAGTGACTGATGAATTGGAATGAGGCGTATGTTGTGTTTGTGTAACACTTATTTAAATATACGCGAGTTATTCGGAAAGACCGGGTTTATCCCATTCTGAATAACTGATACGACGATAAGTCGAAGATGAAGACGATGGTCGAAGACCGGAGGTCTTCACGTCGTTTGGGTGATAACTGATGATCTTGATTGGGCTGTACACCCAAGAAGATGGAAACAGTTAGTGATCGTCCAGACGTACTTGGAGATCGATGGATATGCGGGGTACTAGGTGCCTCCGGTTTCGTTCAGACCCAGGACGGACTTGTAAATGGACTGTGTGTCTGACATCGGATTTCATTCTGTGTGACTGATATCGGTTGCATAGGATGGTTTGCCTGTGTGGCATGCTAAGATGCAAATGATCAAGGCTTCTGTTGAAAAGCAAAGTCTTGTGGTGATGATCAAAGCACGGCCTTCGTGGCGTAGCTTTGTGTAACGTTTACCTCGCGTGTTTCACACCCGGTATGAACCAAAAACGGGAGACGGACCTCAGGGAGGACTTGCGTTTCTTTCTAGCTAGAAGTGGCGTCAGTGGTTTTACACGCCCTGACGAGTTTGACTTATGTGGTTGTTGCTGTTGCGAGGCGCCTCGGTTATATCGGTTTCGGCCGATGCATTCTGGTCGGCTGACGGACCAGACTTACACCCCATAGGGTGGGGAAACGTAGTGTTCAGGCATTTTAATCCACATCGGTGGACCGGCCCTGACGATCCAAAGGCTTGACAGAGTACTTGCCTGAGGGGCGGGCTAGAGCGTCTCGAATCGGTTGAGGACTATCTTTTGCCTCGGTTCATAGACGGAAATCCAATTTCCAAATACGTGCCATTTGCGGTTTTATTTGTAAACCTATTTATGGCGACATAGTGGCATGGGACGCTCATGTCGCCTATGATTGATACTTATGATTCGAAGTTGTTTTATACACTATGCACTTATATTAGTATCAAATGATTTGTTTTAAACGTATCAAGCATTCTTTGGTTGTTATAAGGGAAAACCCTATCCTCGACTGCGTTGCATTGTGTGATGGGACCTGGGTCTTATAACAGCTCCATTTTTCTTTATTTAGCATTGCGCTGTTGTTTTATGCACTGGTATTCTTGGGAGGAAACCCGTTCCGTGTTATACGGCGTGGTCCCTTGATTTACCTATCTTTAAAAATAAAGATTAATAACTGTTTTAGTTCTCACACCAGTCACATGACTGACCTGGAGTTTATTGTTTTAACCTAAACTCTGGGTGCCCTTATTTTCGACACGGGCAGCTAGTAGTTTTGGTTTTGCAGATTTATATTCACAGGATCCTGGTTTACAGCTGGAATGATATCCGGAAAGCTTTGTATCCGTATATCTCTTCTAGTTGTGTATTTCATTATTTTCCGCTGCGATGTATTTAAATGTAATTTAAATCTCTGATATTTCTGTGTAATATTCATTTATACTCTGTATATTCTTGTAATCTGGTGCATTGTTGTAATATACAGTGAAATGTTCTTCTGTATGCGTTCTGTTGTGGTTTGTTCTCGAACTATCCGACGCTTTCCTTTACGGGGAAGTTGCGGGTCTTCACATATATCGTTATAAAATACTATAGACGATATAAAGTGGAAATAAACCAATTTTGTTGTGTTTGCTTGATATGTGATGGTTGAATGTGTTTAACATGAAAATTATACTACGGAACTGAAATGTGAATGTTGAATAGTTTAATCATGTGAAAAATTGATTTGAAAATCTAAATATACGTGGGTTATTTGAATAGGCCGAGTTCATTCTCATTTCAAATAATCGATCGACGTTGAGAAGTCGAAGAGTCGAAGATGGTTGAAGACCGACGATCTTCACATTGGATGGATGGGCGTTACTGATGCTCGTGATTGGAGTAGCTACCTTGAAGGAGCTGAAGTAGTAGCCGTCCGGATGTATTGTTGATTGTGTGGATATGGGAGGAATTGGTGCCACCTGTTTCGTTCAAACCCAGAACGAACTTGTAAATGGAATGTGTGTCTGACATTGGATTTTGTTCTGTGCTGATTGATCTCTGTTAAGTATATATCTTTTTGGCGGTGGAGAATTTATTCTCTTGCTTAACGCCCTTCTCTGAGACGTACGAGCTCAGAGGTTATATATCGATAGAAATCAGTCGCATGGAGTGGATTGCCTGTGTGGCACGCCTAAGTGGCATATGATCAAGGCTTTTGTTGCAAAGCAAAGTCTTGTGGTTGATGATCAAAGCATGGTTTGTGTGACGTAGCTTTGTGTATAACGTGGATTCGCGAGCCTCACACCCCGGTATGAGTCAAAAACGGGAGACGGACCGCTGGGAGAGCACGACGTTTCTTTCTAGCTATGGTGGTGTCAGTGACCTACCAGCCCTGACATTTATATCTTCTTTTCACCTGTGTGGTTGTTGGAATGCGAGGTGCCTCGATTATAGGTCTGTAAGGACCGGGAAACGTGTGTTCAGGAATTGCTTATCCTCAAAAGTAAGAGAGGACCGGCCCAGCCGATTCCAAGGACCGTTGTGTGCGATCCTAGGACATTTGCTAGAGTGTCTCAAACGGAGAGGAGCTTGCCCCTTGCCTCGACGCATGATGGAATCCAATTTCCAATACGAAATTCCGGATGTGATTGTATTACTAGTATGGCAACATAGTGGTATGGGTTATTTATGTCGTCTATGATTGATTTGAAATCTCTTTTTAAACATACATGCACTAGTAATAATATCAAACACTTTCGTTTTATACGTATGAAGCATTTTTGGCCATTATAAGGTAAAACTATATCCTTTGGCTTGCGTTGCATTGTGTGATGGGACCTGAGTCTTATAATGGCTTCATTTTATAAAAAGCATTGCGATGATTTAATCATTTACTTTATTTCATGCACTAGCACTCATTGGAGTAAACCCGTTCCGCGAAAGTGGCGTGGTCCTTTGATTTGCCTTATTATTGTTGTTTAATAAGTTAAGTAGATTTCTCATACCAGTCCCATGACTGACTCGTAGTATGTTTCACTTTGCAAACTCGGGTGCCCTCATTTTTAAACGGGCAGCCTAATCACAGGTATCTGGTGCACTTTTGGCTCATGGCGAGGCTTGACTACACCGTGCTGACTATGACTTTTTTTGCCATTATTGTATATGTATTATGATTCCGCCACTGGCGATGTAGACTGATGTTTAGTTTGTGTACTCTTTATGTATGATTCCGCCTCTGGCGATGATGACTGATTATGTATTATTATGCACTAATTTGTATCCTGCACTGTGCACTCTGATGTGGTGATATCTATATGATTCCGCTGTCATATGTGTGTAAATTATTCTATTTAATGTTTATGCTATTATCTGTGAACTGCTAATGATGATTAATGTGTTATATTCCAATGATTATTCTTAACACCGTGTCACGGGGTTTCGAGATCGTCACAGCTGGTATAAGTGCTTTGGTTAACCTTAGTTCTGGAGTCTAACACAATAAACACTTCGTCAAAATAGAATTAGTAGTATTCTAAGGCGAGTAGCTCATTAGAGATAGGACTAGTAATGTCCTAGAATGAGCCAAGCAGAATAGCAAAAACCATTTGATCAGTCCATCATTATCTTTCCTTAAGTTTTCTGCTTAACCATACGATAAAATTATCATTTCTGTAGGCTGACTCTTTTCTTGCTTGTACAGAACTTAAATAATGGCTACCCGAGCAGGCGCTGCTAGAGGAGGCCGAGCTGGCCATGGCAGAGGACGAGGAGAAGTCCCATTTTAGGAAGGACCCTTGATACAACCCCCAGACGCTCAACAATTCGAGATGGACCGCGTGGCTAAGAGGTACAAGAACCTAGGAGGAAAAACCTTCTCTGGAACTGGCACAATAATAGAGGCCCTTGCATGGCTGAAAACATGCGAGAAGATACTAGAAGGCCTAAGGCTCGGTGATCAAGATAAAGCTTTTATGGGCGCTTGGCTCCTACAAGAAGAAGCTGAACTATGGTGGGAAGCTCTCAACGCCGGGAATAGAAATGCTGGTAGAACCTGGACGGATTCAAAGAACTATTCAAAGAGAAGTATGTCCCAGAGAAAGCCCTTGAGCGCATGCACGACGACTTCGCAAACCTCCAGCAGGGGGATCTCTCAGTGCAAGATTATCTAAATAAGTTTACACAATTGTCCCGCTATGCTCCAGATCTCGTCGCCACTGCAAAGTCCAAGAATAAGAGGTTCATCCTCGGGCTGAAGCAACAGTACCATGATAGAGCCATGGCCCACATCAAGCTAAGGTTTAATGAATTGGTGGAAATGGCGTCCAACTACGAATACCTGGATCAAAGACACCTGGAACAGGATCGTGCTAAAAGCCAAGCCGGAAATAAACACAAGCCCGCTATGAATCAAGCGGAGTCAAGCCAAGTGGCATCCTCGAAACCACAGACTGGCAGGCCGCCAAAAGGAAGCTGCTATAATTGTGGCAAGGTGGGGCACTACTCCAATGTTTGCACAGCCCCGTAGAAGCAGAAGACAAATTCTCAAGGTTTAAGCCAAGGCTCTCAGAACCCTCGCTCCTGCTTTAATTGCCGCAAGACAGATCATCTTGTCAAAGACTGTCCTTTGCTTAAAAAGGCCGTAGTAGCTTACGTATATGACGGGACGAACCCGCCGGCTGCTTCCGATGGAGCAGGTAAACCCGATGTTTTGGGAGGTACCCTTACAATTAAAAATATTCCTGTTTCTTTATTGTTTGATGTAGGTGCATCACGTAGTTTTATTGCTAGTAACACAGTTCACAAATTAAAGTTAAAACAAAGGAAGCTGAAAGAATCGGTTGAAGTACATAATCCGATAGGGGGTTCTATTATTCTCAGTTCGTGTTGTAAAGTGCCTACTTCTTTCTTCCGATACCAGTTTCCTTTCAATCTAGTCGTTATGGACTTTCCCGAATTCGATATCATTCTCGGGCTTGATTGGTTAACGAAGTACGAAGCTGAAGTGAAGTGTGCAGAAAGGATAGTAAAAATTCGAATGAAGCTTGGACATATATTTATACCATGTCACGGTTCGAATCCCGATAGAAAGGAATTTTGGTCGGCGTTAGAAGTTATCCCCACTTCCTTAGAAAAGATTCCTGTTGTTAAAAACTATGCGGATGTGTTTGAAGAAGTCGAAAACTTACCTCCGCGAAGAGAAATAGAATTCAAAATTGATCTAATTCCCAATAAGAGTCCAATAATGCATCCAATTCGCAGAATGACTCTAAAGGAAAAAGAAGAATTAGGTGATCAAACTCGCCAACTGTTGTGGAAGGGTCTGATCAGACCTAGCTTTTCTAATTGGGGTGCAGCTGTAGTGTTTGTCCCAAAGTCAAATGGTACTCTTCGATTGTGTGTTGATTACCGAGACCTCAACAAACAGACACTCAAAAACAAATACCCATTACCCTGCATCGATGATCTGCTAGACCAATTGAATGGGGCGAGAGTATTTACCCGAATGGACCTAGCTACGGATTTTCATCAATTGAGAATTGCAGAGGAGTGTGTTCCTTTGACAGCTTTCATAGGTCCAGACATATTTTATGAATGGTTAGTAATGCCATTCGGCCTATGCAATGCTCCAGCATACTTTGTCGATCTAATGAATAGAGTGTTCAAGGGAGTTCTGAATAAATTTGTCCTCGTATTCATCGATGATATTTTAATCTACTCCAAATCAAAACCCGAGCATGAAAAACACTTAGAACAAGTATTGGAGATTCTAAGAAAGAACATCTTCAAAGCCAAATTCTCTAAATGTGTCTTCTGGCAAGAAGAAGTGAAGTTCCTTGGCCACGTCGTGTCAAAGAAAGGGATTTCTGTCGATCCGTGCAAAATAAAAGCAATTCAAGACTGGAAAAAACCCACTACACCCACAGAGGTTAGAAGTTTTATAGGGTTGGCTAGTTATTATCGAAAGTTCGTTAAGGATTTTTCGAAGATATCCGGTCCGTTAACGAAGCTCACGAAGAAGCATGAGAAATTTAAGTGGACTTCCGACTGTGAAGAAGCTTCCAGGAATTGAAATCGAAACTAACAACTGCTCTAGTGTTAACCATTATCGATGGCAATCAGGATTTGACAGTTTGGACAGATGCTTCTATTAGAGGTCTTAGTGCAGTGTTAATGTAAAGAGGCCAAGTAGTCGCTTATGCAAGCCGCCAACTGAAACCACATGAGAAGAATTATGTTACTCATGATCTTGGGTGGCTACCTATCGTTTTTGCTTTGAAAATCTGGAGGCATTATTTATTGGGCAAGAAATTTGTACTGTACACAGATCATCAATCATTGAAGTATTTATACACCCAGAAAGATTTGAATTTGAGACAGCAGCGTTCGCTAGAATTTCTTGCAGCGTATGATCTAGATATCCTGTATACGCCGGGAAAGGCTAACGTTGTAGCGGATGCACTTAGTAGAAAAACCGCAACCATTGCCAATCTTATAATTACTCCAGGATTGATTGATAAAATATCTGTTCTTCAGAAAAACGACAATTTTGTAAAGGAGATGATAAAAAGGATTCGAAGGGGCGAAGGTTCCAGTTTCCAAGTAGATAGTGAGGGAGTTCTGAGATTGAATAGAAGAATATGTGTTCCCGACATCCCTGGGCTCAAAAGAGAGGTGCTAGATGTATGCCATAAATCCAAACTTTGCATTCATCCCGGGGTAAGTAAAATGTACAATGATATCAAACACACTTTCTGGTGGAAGGCAATGAAAAGGGATATTTTTTTGTATGTTAGCAGATGCCCTACTTGTCAATTAGTCAAGAGCGACCAACAGACGCTAGCTGGATTGTTGCAACCATTGGAAGTCCTAGGATTGAAATGGGAACAGATTTCCATGGATTTCATAGATGGTTTGCCGCGAACCAGAAAAGGTAATGACATCATTTGGGTAATCGTAGATCGCTTCATGAAGACTGCCCATTTCATACCTGTCAGATCCAACAGAACCGCTCAAAATCTAGCACAAATATATTTCAAAGAAATTGTTAAGCTGCATGGAATTCCCATCAGCATAGTCAGTGATAGAGACCCAATATTTGCTAGCAAATTCTGGGAGGTATTCCAGACAGAATTGGGAACGAGACTGAATATGAGCACCGCTTATCACCCTCAAACATATGGCCAAACTAAGCGTGTGAATAGAATTCTAGAAGATTTACTACGAGCTTGTATAATTGATTTTGGCGGGTCATGGGAAGATCACTTCGGCAGAATTCTCATATAACAATAGCTATCAAGCAAGTTTGGGAATGTCGCCATTTGAAGCATTATACGGTAAACCGTGCAGTTCTCCAGCGTGTTGGGTAGAACCTGGCAACAGACTAGTGTTAGGACCCGATATGATTAGAGAAGCGTATGATAAAGTCGACTTCATCAAAAAGCGATTGAGAACCGCGCAAAGCCGACAGAAAAGTTATGCATATTCTAGAAGAAGAGATTTGACATTTGCGGTTGGTGACCATGTTTATTTGAAAGTTTATCCGAAGAGAGGGGTAATCAGATTTGGCAAAACTGGGAAGCTGGCACCAAGATTTGTTGTCCCTTTCCTATACTTAAACGAATTGGAACTCTTGCTTATAGGGTTCATGTAACGACCCTGAAAATCTGAACCAATTTAAAAATTTTAAATTGGCTAAAATAATGGATTTTAAATATTTAAAATATTTAAAATAAATATTTTAAATAATGTCGATGAAAACTGAGTTTGAATCGACAATTGAAAACGAATATAATTAATTATAATTATAAACAAGGCCTGAAATGGCGCTGTAGTTTCAAAAATTGAATTCAAACTTTGTCGGACTATATCGGGTGCAAAATAATCCGGATTTTAGTGAAACCAAAAACATTAGGATCTAATTGATGATATCTTTCCAATGAATCTGACAAATCGAAATTTGATAGCGGGAATCAAAAGATAAGTCCAGTTGAAAATTCTGAATAGTCGCTATGGAATTCAGCCCCTTAAAAATGGACATTTTGCAAACGACCTCGGATTTCGACGAAACCACTTTTGTTGGGTCCGGGATGTGAAGTTATTGCTAGGTTTCAAATTTCATAATTTTTCGAATCAATATGTGAGCGTGGCAAAGGAAAACGCGTTTGACCAGTTTCAGTTGATTTTAATCGACCGGAAATTGGCCATTTTTCAAACGGTCTCAGAATTCGACGAAACTAGTTTTGTTAGGACCGTATCGTCAATACGAAGCTAGAAAATATTTTTCTGGAATTTTTAGAGTTAGTATGTGACCCCGGTAATTTGAAATGTATGTTTAAAATTCAATATAGTGATTTAAATGTAAATTCAACGGAAACTGATTGTAACGAGCAAATCAGCTTGCGATACATATCCCATTGTGTTCGGAATGAGGGTGAAACGCTATGGACGACAGGCGGTGGACCTCGTTTCGAGGTCGTGGGTAAAGGTCAACTTTATGCAATTAAATTAATTAATAAAAATATATATATATATCTCCCTCCCTCCTCTTTCTGCCCCCCCCCCCCCCCCCCGAGTTCAGTAAACAGAAAAAAAAAAAGGAGCAGCAGCAGCCGCCCGCCTTCACCGTCGACCATACCTCCACCACGCCCCTCCGATCGTCTCCCCCCTCTCTCCTTCTCCCCCGTTCACCTCTCCTCCCTGTTTGAACCAAAATCGCGACGCCCAATTCGCGAGCCGCCCCACCCCCTCGAAGCCAGCTCCGCCCTGACGACCTCCTGCCGCCGAGCCTGACGACCCCCTTCTTCGCAGATAACAGTAAGTGTTGTTATTTTATTTTTATTTTAACTCTTTAAATTCTGATTTTAATTCTTTAAATACTGATTTTTTTAAAAGGGTTTAATTCTGTTTTTTTTAGGTTTAATTCTTATTTTTTTTAACAGGTTATAATTGATTTTTAAAAGGTTGTAAATACTGATTTTTTTTAAAAGGTTTAAAAACTGATTTTTAAAACGTTTAAAACTGATTTTTAAAAGGTTTAAAAACTGATTTTTAAAACGTTTAAAACTGGTTTTTAAAAGGTTTAAAACTGATTTTTAAAAGGTTTAAAAACTGATTTTATTTTAAGAAATAAAACGAAAAAGATTTGAATTTAAAAAGAAAAAGATTTGAACTTTAAAAAGAAAAAGATTTGAACTTTAAAAAGAAAAAGATTTGAACTTGGATAGAAAAGATCATATTTTTAAAATAGAAAAAACAGAATTTTTATTAAGTAGAAGAAGTAAGATATGATTTTTATATTTTTAAAGTAATAAAAATATAATTTTTACATCATAGGAATATTAAAAATATAATCTTTATTTTTGAAAAGGCGGAATCTATATTTTTGAAATGCAATTTTTATAATATTGAATAACGAAGTAAAAATTCGATTTTTACATATGTAGAGAATACGGGCAACGAAAGCGACAAAAGGCGAGATTGGCGAAGATTTCTCTAAGCGAAGTGTCGTGAAGTTGGATAGCTATTTGTGAGAATTTCTCACTCTTCAATTTCTTTTTCTAGCTATATATATATGTGTGAAATTAAAGTGAATTGCTATATATATATATATATATATATATATATATATATATATATATATATATATATATATACGCCCCTCGTCCACAAACCATAGACGATATTTATTGATTGAAATTGTTGTGAAAATTGATTGATAGCGAATGATTGTTTGGGATTGTTTGTGGTTGATATTGGTTGATTGTGGTTGAAAAATACCCATTTGTGATTGAGAAATATTTGATTGAAACCACATAGGATTAGTTTGTGGAAATGAAATAAATATATACATGCCGCCTGCGTGCGAACTAGATGCATGATCCCCATTGTCAAAAACCGCGAGGTTTTAAGGTAGAGCGAGGAGCCGTACTAGGGACGGTCCCGGTTTTAACTACCCTGTCGTTATGCTACCGAAATTTTGAATAATATTCGTGTGTTTGAATTATTTTCATATGCTTAAACTATATTTATTCATTGAATAGAAAACCTTCATGTGTTGAATTGATATTCATTCGTTGATTAGAAATTCATGTGTTGAATGGTATTCATATTTTGAAATAAATTGTTTGATAATAAAAATCACCTTTTATCTATATATAGAAACTATAGAAAACATTCATGTGTTGAATTGATATTCATTCGTTGATTAGAAATTCATTTGTTGAATGGTATTCATATTTTGAAATAAATTGTTTGATAATAGAAATCACCTTTTATCTATATATAGAAACTATAGAAAACATTCATGTGTTGAATTGATATTCATTCGTTGATTAGAAATTCATGTGTTGAATGGTATTCATATTTTGAAATAAATTGTTTGATAATAAAAATCACCTTTTATCTATATATAGAAACTATAGAAAACATTCATGTGTTGAATTGATATTCATTCGTTGATTAGAAATTCATGTGTTGAATGGTATTCATATTTTGAAATAAATTGTTTGATAATAAAAATCACCTTTTATCTATATATAGAAACTATAGAAAACATTCATGTGTTGAATTGATATTCATTCGTTGATTAGAAATTCACGTGTTGAATGGTACTCATATTTTGAAATAAATTGTTTGATAATAAAAATCACCTTTTATCTATATATAGAAACTATAGAAAACATTCATGTGTTGAATTGATATTCATTCGTTGATTAGAAATTCACGTGTTGAATGGTACTCATATTTTGAAATAAATTGTTTGATAATAAAAATCACCTTTTATCTATATATAAAATCCTATTTTTGTCACCTATATGAACTATATAGAAGAATAGTGTTTTGAAATGAATTGTTTTACAATAAAAATCACATTTTTATTGTATGCATAAATCGTTGAAATGTGAAGTGTTAAAAATAGCCACTTGTTCAAAATAAACATATATGAGTTGAAATATTCATTAATTAGCTAATGAAATGATTTGCACCTATTTATGTAACATTAGAATGAATGGTGTTTTTAAACCAAATAGAAATAAAATATGAAGTTGAATAGAAAATGATAAATGATAAAAACTGTATATATATGTACATGCATATTCATTGAACAGGTTATAGCAAAGGGGCTAGAGAAGAGGAATAAAATTTTGTGCCCGACAAATAGGTACACATTTACTGTTTTGTTTGGGTGAAGATTTTATGAGCCTGTTGGCTAGCCGCTTGGCTTTTTCTTTTTCTTTTTGAGATTAGAAGGACCGGGAAAGCTATTTGCGATTTCTCGATGCTCCCGGTGCAGGGGAGGTTATGGCGAAATTTTCCAAAAATTTAAGGCATTAGTGAAATATTTGAAGTGAAAACGATATTGAAATTGTTGAATGAACTATATTTATATAATTATATAAATATAAATAAAATTAAAACGAAACGTAGTCGTGCAGTTCGTGTTTTGAAACCGTGTTTTCAAACAACTAGTACGGGAAATCCGACCATTGGATTTTCCCGAAACCTCAACCGTCGGGTTCGCCTTGGAAATATCTTCCCAACGGCACCAACCTTGCAAAAATCCAACGGTTGGATTGTCTGGAATGTTTAATTGAAATCTGAAGAAAAACAGCGCCAGAAGCGATTATATTTATATATATATAAATATAATTATATATTTAATTGAATAACGACGCTGCAGTTCGTATTTTGAAATCGAAAGTTCAAACGATTTACCGGGAGATCCGACCGTCGGATTTTCCCGAAACTGGAACCGTTGGATTCGTTTTGAAAAGACCTTTCTAATGATGTAAATTTTGTGAAGATCCAACGGTTAGATTTTCAGATATGTGTAAATCAAATCTGAAGAAAAACAGCGCCACGGCCGCTTTATGGCCCGAAGCGTCGTTTTGAATAAATTAGCTATTTTAAAATAAATAAAAATAGCGATAAATAGTTATAAAATATCATAAGCGATATGGAATGGAAATAAACTGAATTTGCTTGATTTATGTGGCTTTTGATGGTTGAATGTGTTTGGTGTGAAAATTACAGTAAAGAACAAAATTGGTGTTGTCGAATAATTTAACCATTGAAATAAATTGATTTGAAATTCTAAATATACGTGAATTATTTGAAAAGGCCGAGTTAATTCTCATTTCAAATGATTGACCGACGATTGAAAGTCGAAGATGAAGATGATGGTCGAAGACCGGAGATCTTCACCTCGTTTGGAAGGTAACCGAGGTCCTGATTGGGAGGCATCCCGAAATATGGATAATGAGTGGTGATCGTCCAGACGTACGTGGTGATCGATGGGTTTGCGAGGTATTTAGTGCCTCCGGTTTCGTTCAGACCCAGAACGGACTTGTAAATGGACTGTGTGTCTGACATTGGAGTTTGTTCTGTGTTGATTGATTTCTGTTAAATATACATCTGTTTGGCGGCGGAGAATTTATTCTTTTGCTTAACGCCCTTCTCTGAGACGCACGAGCTCATAGGTTGTATATCGATGGACACCAGTCGCATGGCATGAATTGCCTGTGTGGCATGCTAAGATGCAGTGATCAGGGCTTCTGTTGAAAAGCAAAGTCTTGTGGTGATGATCAAAGCACCGCCTGTGTGGCGTAGCTTTGTGTATAACGTGAATTCGCGAGCCTCACACCCCGGTATGAACCTAAAACGGGAGAGGGCATCAGGGAGGGCCTGCGTTTCTTCCTAGCTAAGGTGGTGTCAGTGACCTACCAGCCCTGACATTTATATACTTTTCACCTATGTGGTTGTTGCTGTTGCGAGGCGCCTCGGTTTGATCGGACGATCCGGGTCCGATGGAGTCATTCGTTGGCTCATTTACGCCCCAAAGGGCGGGGAAACGCAGTGTTCAGGCATTTTAATCCACATCGGTGGACCGGCCCTGACGATCCTAAGGCTTGACAGAGTACTTGCCTGAGGCTCGGGCTAGGCAGTCTCGAATTCGGTAAGGACTATCTTTTGCCTTGGTTCATGACGGAAATCCAATTTCCAAATACGACATCGTGCGGTTTTGATTGTATATATATATGGCGACATGATATATGGTACCCATGCCGTCTATGATTGATAGTTATGATTTGAAATTATTTTAAAAACATATAAACACTAGCAATAATATCAAATGCCTTTGTTTTTATTCATATCAAGCATATTTTGGCCGTTATAAGGTAAAACTCTATCCTCCGGTTTGCGTTGCATTGTGTGATGGGAACTGAGTCTTATAATGGCTTCATTTTTGTCAAAAGCATAGCGATGTTTAAAAGAAAGATTTGTTTTAAAGCACTGGCAATCCAATGGAGTAAACCCGTTCCACGAAAGTGGCGTGGTCCTGTGATTAGCCAATTATATATGTGTTGAGTGGATTTCTCATACCAGTCCCATGACTGACTCGTAGTTTGTTTCACTTTCAAACTCGGGTGCCCCTTTTTCTACACGGGCAGCCTTGTATTCAGGTTTAGCTGGTTCTTTTTCTGGATAGCTGGAGCTGAAGATGGATTCTATCATTTATTTCTTTTTATGTTGTTCAGCTCCTATTGTACATATTTTGTTTATTTCCGCTGTAGACATTTATGTATAGCTGAACTGTATTGTACTAAGTAAGATCCTGTATACTGTGTAACTCTGATGATTACTTTTATCCAGTATATTCTATTGTTCATTATCTGGTGTATTTATTTAATTTTGTTCTGCTATTATCTGTTTTTGTGTTATATTCCAAAGATAACCCTTGTTTCCGTCAGAACGGGATTTTGGGTCGTCTCAACGTGGTATCAGAGCTTTGGTTAAGCTTAGTTCTGGAATATAACATTTGAACGAACTCGTCAGAAATAGAACCAGTAGTGTTCTAGGACGGGCAACTCAATACAGATAGGATTAGTAATATCCTAGTGTGAGTAAAGCAGGATGAAATTACACCTTGATAGACACATTTACATTTGAAGTATGTGTTTCTATATTTTAAAATACCTTTTCTGTGACCTGACACTTGATCTGCCATTTGCAGAAGTACTAGAAAATGAGTGTCAGAAGCAGAAGGAATGCAGAACCGGATATTGAGGCCCTATTAATCAAATATCGAAATATGGGTGGAATACCGTTCTCTGGTGAAGAATCTATTATGAAGACACAAGCTTGAATTCGTTCGGCTGGGAAAATCTTTGAAGCATTAAAGCTTAGTGATGACCAGAAAAGATTACTGGCCTCCTGGGCATTTAAAGATGAAGCTTTGTTCTGGTGGGATTCGGTTATAGAGAATAATCCAGAAGGTGATATCACCTGGGATAGATTCAAAGTGATTTTCCTGGAAAGATTTACTCCTCCCGAAGCGACTGAGTGCCTTTGTGACGAATTTTCTTATCTAATACAAGGTGACATGACAATTCCCGAATATCATAAGAAATTCAACGAACTTTCTCATTTTGCGCCTCATCTGATTAAAGACCCAAAGAGGAAAAATCTGAGATTTATTCATGGCCTTCAAAGGAAATACCAGAATAAAGTATTGGGGCATGTGAAGCTTCCTTTTTCTGAAATGATATACATGGCTTATCAGTACGAAGATCTCGACAGGAAAGGCATGTTGCACGAAAAGGAAGAAGTCAGTTCTAGCGATAGGGTTGAATCAGAAACTGATCGTCCTGAGGCCAGTACAAAGTCTGATGTCAGTAAGAAGCCCAGTGCCAAGAGGAAAAGGGCCAAAGCTGAGAAGAAACCTGTAACAGCCGCCACATGCTCTAACTGCAATAAACAGGGCCATTTGTCCAGAAAATGTAAATCTTTAAAGAAGCAGAAGAAGAATGAATCTGAATCCACTAAGAAAAGGAACCCACATGGTGAAAGGACATGCCATGAGTGTCATCAAGTAGGTCATATTTCACGGGAGTGCCAACTCTCAAAGGAACCTAAAGCAATACATGTAAATGAAGTGGTAGAAGTACCTGCCTCCCCGTCTGCTCAGGAAAGGTCTGATGTTTTAGAAGGCACGCTCAATGTCAAAAACATTCCGGTTAAAGTACTGTTTGACACAGGCGTGTCGCGAAGCTTTATTGCAAAGAGTGCAGTCAAGAAGTTGGATTTGAATTTGAAGAAGCTCAAAGAGCCAATGACTGTCCGAAATCCAGTTGGAGGTCCCATCAATCTCAGTTGGGTTTGTGCCGTACCCGTCTCTTTTTCTTGCTATAAATTCCCTATTATCTCTGTCGTCATGAATTTTGATGAATTCGATCTTATTCTGGGATTGGATTGGTTAACCAAATATGAAGCAGAGGTTAGATGCGCCGAGAGAGTTGTTAGAGCTAAGATTAAATCAGGGAGTTATATAACCATACCGTGTGAAGGTCAGGGTGCTAATAGAAAAGACTTCTGGGCAGCTCTAAATGTTTCTCCAGCCCAAATTGAAAATGTTCCTGAAGTCACAGAGAATATTCCGGACCTCATCAAAGACATTCCTGCCGTCAAGAATTATGCGGATGTGTTCGAAGAAGTTGTTCGCTTACCTCCGCAGAGAGAAATAGATTTCAAGATTGCTTTAATTCCTAATGCAAGGCCGGTAGTTCACGCTATTCGAAGAATGTCCTTGAAAGAGAAGGAGGAATTAGACAATCAAACAAGACAGCTAGTATGGAAAGGTCTGATCAGGCCTAGTTTCTCTGATTGGGGTGGAGCAGTGGTGTTTGTCCCAAAATCTGACGGTACTCTACGTCTATATGTGGATTATCGTGATTTGAACAAGCAGACAATAAAGAACAAATATCCATTGCCCCGAATTGATGATTTGTTGGATCGATTAAATGGCGCACAAGTATTCTCAAGGATGGACCTAGCTACAAGTTTCCATCAACTTCGAATTGCCGAAGAATGTGTTCCAATGACAGCATTCAGAGGTCCCGACTTATTCTACGAGTGGTTAGTAATGCCGTTCGGCTTATGTAACGCTCCTGCTTACTTCGTCGATCTGATGAACAGAGTATTCAGAGGAGTTTTGAATAAATTTGTTCTGGTTTTCATTGATGATATTCTAATCTTCTCTAAATCAAAGGCCGAACATGAAAAGCATCTGGAACAGGTTCTAGAAATTCTGAGACGGAATGTATTGAAAGCAAAATTTTCCAAATGTATCTTCTGGCAAGATGAAGTAAAATTTCTAGGCCACGTCGTATCGAAAGAAGGAATTGCTGTGGATCCAAGTAAAATCACAGCTATTCGGAACTGGAAACAGCCTAGTACTCCCACTGAAGTCCGCAGTTTTCTCGGATTGGCTAGCTATTACCGGAAGTTCGTTAAAGACTTTTCGAAGATATCTGGTCACTTAACGAAGCTTACAAAGAAGCATTCTAAATTCAAGTGGACTCCAAAAAGTGAGGAGGCTTTTGAGGAGCTAAAGTTAAGGTTGACAACTGCTCCATTGTTAACCATCATCGATGGCAACCAGGATCTAAAAGTCTGGACTGATGCTTCTAGAGAAGGCCTTGGCGCAGTGTTAATGCAAAGGGGTCAAGTGATTGCCTATGCTAGCCGTCAACTGAAGCCGCATGAGAAGAACTACGTAACTCATGATCTTGAGTTATTGGCTATAGTGTTCGCTTTGAAAATCTGGAGACACTATCTTCTGGGTGAGAGATTTGAACTGTTTACAGATCACCAGTCGTTAAAGTATCTGTTCACCCAGAAAGACTTGAATTTGAGGCAGCAACGTTGGCTGGAGTTTCTTGCAGCATATGACTTTGAAATTATATATACTCCAGGAAAAGCCAATGTCGTGGCCGATGCATTAAGCCGAAAGAATGAAATGATCGCCAGTTTTCTTATCACGACTTCATTGCTAGATAAGATATCTGCTCTTCAGGAGGATGATCACTTCATTCAGAAGATCAGAGGGATAATTCAACAAGGCGAACCCTCGAGTTTTCAAGTAGACAATGATGGGATTTTAAGGCTCAAAGGTCGAATCTGTGTCCCTAACATTCCTGAGCTTCGAAAGGAAGTACTGGATGAATGCCACAATTCAAAACTCAGTATCCATCCAGGAGTAAGTAAAATGTATAATGACATCAAACGCACTTTCTGGTGGAAGTCGATGAAAAGGGACATTTCTTTATATGTCAGTCGATGCCCTACTTGCCAGCTAGTCAAAAGCGACCAACAGAAATTGGCTGGATTATTACAACCGCTAGAAGTTCCTGACTGAAAGTGGGAACATATTTCTATGGATTTCATTGATGGTTTGCCCAGAACCAGAAAAGGAAATGACAGTATTTGGGTGATCGTAGATCGCTTCACGAAGACCGCCCATTTCATACCTGTCAGATCAAACAGAACTGCTCAGAGTCTGGCGCAGATTTACTTCAGGGAAATAGTTAGACTACATGGAGTGCCGCTCAGCATAGTCAGTGATAGAGATACAATATTCACTAGCAAATTCTGGGAAGCATTTCAAGTCGAGCTGGGAACAAAGTTAAACTTGAGCACCGCTTATCATCCTCAGACAGACGGTCAGACTGAGAGGGTGAATCACATTTTAGAAGATCTATTGCGGGCTTGTGTTCTAGATTTCGGTGGATCATGGGAAGACCATCTGCATTTGGCTGAATTCTCTTATAACAACAGCTACCAGGCGAGTCTGACAATGTCGCCATTCGAAGCATTGTATGGTAGACCGTGCCGATCTCCTTCTTGTTGGGTCGAGCCAGGAAATAGACTTGTGTTGGGTCCGGATATGATTCGAGAAGCTGCCGACAAAGTCGATTTTATTAAGAAGCGATTACTCGCGGCTCAAAGCCGACAAAAGAGCTATGCCGATGAAGAAGAAGAGATATATCCTTTGAAGTTGGCGACTATGTATATTTGAAAGTATCGCCGATGAGAGGAGTTATCCGGTTCGGTAAAACTGGAAAGTTGGCACCCAAATTCATTGGTCCGTTTCCTATTCTGGAACGGATTGGGATTCTCGCATATAAAGTTAAATTGCCAGACTGGTTGCCTGGAGTGCATGATGTATTTCATATATCTCAACTTCGAAAGCACGTTCATGATCCAGACTTGATCGTGGAAGAAGCAGCTCAGCAGGATATTGAAATAACCCCAGAATTAGCTGTGAGGCGAGAGCCGCTAAAGATAATAGGCAAAGAAACCAAAGAGCTGAGGAACAAGAAGGTTCGCTTAGTCAAAGTGCAATGGAGTGGAGATTCACGAGATTGTACTTGGGAAACTGAGGAGAGCATTCAAAAGGCTTATCCTAGATGCCGAGTAGATATCTCTGATTGACTCCGGTGCAAGGTACATTTAACCTACTTTGCATTACCATTCAATTCTCTACTCTATTGTTATTTTCTTTTCATAGATGTGCACTTTTAATTATATAGTCTGAAGGATTTTAAAAGGGGTATAAAATTTGATTAGTATATTTTTGAAGGTTAAAAACAATTGGATTGGTTGTTGTGTTGTGTGATTGTAGATTTATCAAACCACTTTCGACTTTATCCCTTTTCTGGGACGAAAAGTTTAAAGTGGGGGAGATTGTAACGACCCTGAAAATCTGAACCAATTTAAAATTTTTAAATTGGCTAAAATAATGGATTTTAAATATTTAAAATAAATATTTTAAATAATGTCGATGAAAACTGAGTTTGAATCGACAATTGAAAACGAATATAATTAATTATAATTATAAACAAGGCCTGAAATGGCGCTGTAGTTTCAAAAATTGAATTCAAACTTTGTCGGACTATATCGGGTGCAAAATAATCCGGATTTTAGTGAAACCAAAAACATTAGGATCTAATTGATGAAATCTTTCCAACGAATCTGATAAATCGAAATTTGATAGCGGGAATCAAAAGATATGTCCAGTTGAAAATTCTGAAGAGTCGCTATGGAATTCAGGCCCTTAAAAATGGACATTTTGCAAACGACCTCGGATTTCGACGAAACCACTTTTGTTGGGTCTGGGGTGTGAAGTTATTGCTAGGTTTCAAATTTCATAATTTTTCGAATCAATATGTGAGCGTGGCAAAGGAAAACGCGTTTGACCAGTTTCAGTTGATTTTAATCGACTGGAAATTGGCCATTTTTCAAACGGTCTCAGAATTCGACGAAACTAGTTTTGTTAGGACCGTATCGTCAATACGAAGCTAGAAAATATTTTTCTGGAATTTTTAGAGTTAGTATGTGACCCCGGTAATTTGAAATGTACGTTTAAAATTCAATATAGTGATTTAAATGTAAATTCAACGGAAACTGATTGTAACGAGCAAATCAGCTTGCGATACATATCCCATTGTGTTCGGAATGAGGGTGAAACACTATGGACGACAGGCGGTGGACCTCGTTTCGAGGTCGTGGGTAAAGGTCAACTTTATGCAATTAAATTAATTAATATATATATATATATATATATCTCCCTCCCTCCTCTTTCTGCCCCCCCCCCCCCCCCGATTTCAGTAAACAGAAAAAAAAAAAAGAAAGGAGCAGCAGCAGCCGCCCGCCTTCACCGTCGACCATACCTCCACCACGCCCCTCCGATCGTCTCCCCCCCTCTCTCCTTCTCCCCCGTTCACCTCTCCTCCCTGTTCGAACCAAAATCGCGACGCCCAATTCGCGAGCCGCCCCACCCCCTCGAAGCCAGCTCCGCCCTGACGACCTCCTGCCGCCGAGCCTGACGACCCCCCTTCTTCGCAGATAACAGTAAGTGTTGTTATTTTATTTTTATTTTAACTCTTTAAATTCTGATTTTAATTCTTTAAATACTGATTTTTTTAAAAGGGTTTAATTCTGTTTTTTTTTTTAGGTTTAATTCTGATTTTTTTAACAGAGTATAATTGATTTTTAAAAGGTTGTAAATACTGATTTTTTTTAAAAGGTTTAAAAACTAATTTTTAAAACGTTTAAAACTGATTTTTAAAAGGTTTAAAAACTGATTTTTAAAACGTTTAAAACTGATTTTTAAAAGGTTTAAAACTGATTTTTAAAAGGTTTAAAAACTGATTTTATTTTAAGATATAAAAAGAAAAAGATTTGAACTTTAAAAAGAAAAAGATTTGAACTTTAAAAAGAAAAAGATTTGAACTTTAAAAAGAAAAAGATTTGAACTTGGATAGAAAAGATCATATTTTTAAAATAGAAAAGACGGAAATTTTATTAAGTAGAAGAAGTAAGATATGATTTTTATATTTTTAAAGTAATAAAAATATAATTTTTACATCATAGGAATATTAAAAATATAATCTTTATTTTTGAAAAGGCGGAATCTATATTTTTGAAATGCAATTTTTATAATATTGAATAACGAAGTAAAAATTCGATTTTTACATATGTAGAGAATACGGGCAACGGAAGCGACAAAAGGCGAGATTGGCGAAGATTTCTCTAAGCGAAGTGTCGTGAAGTTGGATAGCTATTTGTGAGAGTTTCTCACTCTTCAATTTCTTTTTCTAGCTATATATATATATGTGTGAAATTAAAGTGAATTGCTATATATAAATATGTATATATATACGCCCCTCGTCCACAAACCATGGACGATATTTATTGATTGAAATTGTTGTGAAAATTGATTGATAGCGAATGATTGTTTGGGATTGTTTGTGGTTGATATTGGTTGATTGTGGTTGAAAAATACCCATTTGTGATTGAGAAATATTTGATTGAAACCACATAGGATTAGTTTGTGGAAATGAAATAAATATATACATGCCGCCTGCGTGCGAACTAGATGCATGATCCCCATTGTCGAAAACCGCGAGGTTTTAAGGTAGAGCGAGGAGCCGTACTACGGACGGTCCCGGTTTTAACTACCCTGCCGTTATGCTGCCGAAATTTTGAATAATATTCGTGTGTTTGAATTATTTTCATATGCTTAAACTATATTTATTCATTGAATAGAAAACCTTCATGTGTTGAATTGATATTCATTCGTTGATTAGAAATTCATGTGTTGAATGGTATTCATATTTTAAAATAAATTGTTTGATAATAAAAATCACCTTTTATCTATATATAGAAACTATAGAAAACATTCATGTGTTGAATTGATATTCATTCGTTGATTAGAAATTCATGTGTTGAATGGTATTCATATTTTGAAATAAATTGTTTGATAATAAAAATCACCTTTTATCTATATATAGAAACTATAGAAAACATTCATGTGTTGAATTGATATTCATTCGTTGATTAGAAATTCATGTGTTGAATGGTATTCATATTTTGAAATAAATTGTTTGATAATAAAAATCACCTTTTATCTATATATAGAAACTATAGAAAACATTCATGTGTTGAATTGATATTCATTCGTTGATTAGAAATTCATGTGTTGAATGGTATTCATATTTTGAAATAAATTGTTTGATAATAAAAATCACCTTTTATCTATATATAGAAACTATAGAAAACATTCATGTGTTGAATTGATATTCATTCGTTGATTAGAAATTCATGTGTTGAATGGTATTCATATTTTGAAATAAATGGTTTGATAATAAAAATCACCTTTTATCTATATATAAAATCCTATTTTTGTCACCTATATGGACTATATAGAAGAATAGTGTTTTGAAATGAATTGTTTTACAATAAAAATCACATTTTTATTGTATGCATAAATCGTTGAAATGTGAAGTGTTAAAAATAGCCACTTGTTCAAAATAAACATATATGAGTTGAAATATTCATTAATTAGCTAATGAAATGATTTGCACCTATTTATGTAACATTAGAATGAATGGTGTTTTTAAACCAAATAGAAATCAAATATGAAGTTGAATAGAAAATGATAAATGATAAGAACTGTATATATATGTACATGCATATTCATTGAATAGGTTATAGCAAAGGGACTAGAGAAGAGGAATAAAATTTTGTGCCCGACAAATAGGTACACATTTACTGTTTTGTTTGGGTGAAGATTTTATGAGCCTGTTGGCTAGCCGCTTGGCTTTTTCTTTTTCTTTTTGAGATTAGAAGGACCGGGAAAGCTATTTGCGATTTCCCGATGCTCCCGGTGCAGGGGAGGTTATGGCGAAATTTTCCAAAAATTTAAGGCGTTAGTGAAATATTTGAAGTGAAAACGATATTGAAATTGTTGAATGAACTATATTTATATAATTATATAAATATAAATAAAATTAAAACGAAACGTAGTCGTGCAGTTCGTGTTTTGAAACCGTGTTTTCAAACAACTAGTATGGGAAATCCGACCATTGGATTTTCCCGAAACCTCAACCTTCGGGTTCGCCTTGGAAATATCTTCCCAACGGCACCAACCTTGCAAAAATCCAACGGTTGGATTGTCTGGAATGTTTAATTCAAATCTGAAGAAAAACAGCGCCAGAAGCGATTATATTTATATATATATATATAAATATAATTATATATTTAATTGAATAACGACGCTGCAGTTCGTATTTTGAAATCGAAAGTTCAAACGATTTATCGGGAGATCCGACCGTCGGATTTTCCCGAAACTGGAACCGTTGGATTCGTTTTGAAAAGACCTTTCTAATGATGTAAATTTTGTGAAGATCCAACGGTTAGATTTTCAGATATGTGTAAATCAAATCTGAAGAAAAACAGCGCCACGGCCGCTTTATGGCCCGAAGCGTCGTTTTGAATAAATTAGCTATTTTAAAAAAAATAAAAATAGCGATAAATAGTTATAAAATATCATAAGCGATATGGAATGGAAATAAACTGAATTTGCTTGATTTATGTGGCTTTTGATGGTTGAATGTGTTTGGTGTGAAAATTACAGTAAAGAACAAAATTGGTGTTGTCGAATAATTTAACCATTGAAATAAATTGATTTGAAATTCTAAATATACGTGAATTATTTGAAAAGGCCGAGTTAATTCTCATTTCAAATGATTGACCGACGATTGAAAGTCGAAGATGAAGACGATGGTCGAAGACCGAAGATCTTCACCTCGTTTGGATGGTAACCGAGGTCCTGATTGGGAGGCATCCCGAAATATGGATAATGAGTGGTGATCGTCCAGACGTACGTGGTGATCGAAGGGTTTGCGAGGTATTTAGCGCCTCCGGTTTCGTTCAGACCCAGAACGGACTTGTAAATGGACTGTGTGTCTGACATTGGAGTTTGTTCTGTGTTGATTGATTTCTGTTAAATATACATCTGTTTGGCGGCGGAGAATTTATTCTTTTGCTTAACGCCCTTCTCTGAGACGCACGAGCTCAGAGGTTGTATATCGATGGACACCAGTCGCATGGCATGAATTGCCTGTGTGGCATGCTAAGATGCAGTGATCAGGGCTTCTGTTGAAAAGCAAAGTCTTGTGGTGATGATCAAAGCACCGCCTGTGTGGCGTAGCTTTGTGTATAACGTGAATTCGCGAGCCTCACACCCCGGTATGAACCTAAAACGGGAGAGGACCTCAGGGAGGGCCTGCGTTTCTTCCTAGCTAGGGTGGTGTCAGTGACCTACCAGCCCTAACATTTATATACTTTTCACCTATGTGGTTGTTGCTGTTGCGAGGCGCCTCGGTTTGATCGGACGATCCGGGTCCGATGGAGTCATTCGTTGGCTCATTTACGCCCCAAAGGGCGGGGAAACGCAGTGTTCAGGCATTTTAATCCACATCGGTGGACCGGCCCTGACGATCCTAAGGCTTGACAGAGTACTTGCCTGAGGCTCGGGCTAGGAAGTCTCGAATTCGGTAAGGACTATCTTTTGCCTTGGTTCATGACGGAAATCCAATTTCCAAATACGACATCGTGCGGTTTTGATTGTATATATATATGGCGACATGATATATGGTACCCATGCCGTCTATGATTGATAGTTATGATTTGAAATTGTTTTAAAAACATATAAACACTAGCAATAATATCAAATGCCTTTGTTTTTATTCGTATCAAGCATATTTTGGCCGTTATAAGGTAAAACTCTATCCTCCGGTTTGCGTTGCATTGTGTGATGGGAACTGAGTCTTATAATGGCTTCATTTTTGTCAAAAGCATAGCGATGTTTAAAATAAAGATTTGTTTTAAAGCACTGGCAATCCAATGGAGTAAACCCGTTCCACGAAAGTGGCGTGGTCCTGTGATTAGCCAATTATATATGTGTTGAGTGGATTTCTCATACCAGTCCCATGACTGACTCGTAGTTTGTTTCACTTTCAAACTCGGGTGCCCCTTTTTCTACATGGGCAGCCTTGTATTCAGGTTTGGCTGGTTCTTTTTCTGGATAACTGGAGCTGAAGATGGATTCTATCATTTATTTCTTTTTATGCTGTTCAGCTCCTATTGTACATATTTTGTTTATTTCCGCTGTAGACATTTATGTATAGCTGAACTGTATTGTACTAAGTAAGATCCTGTATACTGTGTAACTCTGATGATTACTTTTATCCAGTATATTCTATTGTTCATTATCTGGTGTATTCATTTAATTTTGTTCTGCTATTATCTGTTTTTGTGTTATATTCCAAAGATAACCCTTGTTTCCATCAGAACGGGATTTTGGGTCGTCTCGGTTCAATTACCAGATTGGTTGCCTGGAGTGCATGATGTGTTTCACGTATCTCAACTTACAAGACATGTGCATGATCCGGATCTTGTTGTAGAAGAAGCAGGGCAACAGGACTTGGAAATAACTCCAGAATTAGCAGTCAGAAGAGAGACATTAAAGATTGTTGGCAAAGAAACTGGAGAGCTAAGAAGCAAAAAGGTTCATTTAGTTAAAGTGCAGTGGAGTAGTGATCCTAGAGACTGTACTTGGGAGACTGAGGAAAGCATTAAGCAAGCTTACCCCAAATGCAGAGTGGACATCTCTGACTAACTCTGGTGCAAGGTACCTTTACAATACTTTGCATTTACATTTTGTTTCCTACTTTACTGTTGTTTCCTTTTCGGGGACGAAAAGTTTTAAGTGGGGGAGATTGTAACAACCCGGAAAATACGATCCAATTTAAAAATTTTAAAATTGGTTATTTCAAAGGAATTTGAACAATTGAAATAAAATATTTCAATAAAATAGTGAATTAGAAATAGCGAGTCAGATTGAAAATTTGAATTCAAACTTTAACTGGCTGCACCGGGTGCAAAATATAACGGATTTTAGTGAAACCAAAAATATTTAAATCTGTTAATGAATATCTTTCTAACGAATCTGAAAAATCGAAGTTTCATAGCGGGAATCAAAAGTTATGGCCAAATGAATTTCAGAAAGGTCGCTATACAGAATATATAGCCCTTGAAAATAGACATTTTGCAAACGACCTCGGAATTCGACGAAACCACTTTTGTTGGGTCCAGGATGTCAAACTATTGCTAGGTTTCAAATTTCATAATTTTTGAAGCTAGTATGTGAGCGCGGCAAAAGAAAATGTGTTTGGTCAATTTCTGTTAAATAGGATCGACCAGAAAAGGGCCATTTTTCAAACGATCTCAGAATTCGACGAAACTAGTTTTGTTGGGACCGTAGAGTCAAAACATAGATAGATTTATTTTTATGGAATTTTTCGAATCAGTTTGTGGCCCTGGCAAATTGAAATGTACGTTCAAATTGAATATAAAATGTTTATACTTTAATTTGAGGAATAACTGACTGTAACAGTCGAATTGGCCTACGAAACATATCTGATTGTGTCCAGGATGGGGGTATTTAGCTAGGGGCGACAGTCGTTGGGTTTGAATTGGTGTCCGTGTGGAGAAATAGTATTTTAAAATATAATAAAACCATCGGCCAATAGGAAATTTTATTTCATAATTTAAAAATAAAAAAAACCAAAAACCAATCAACTCCAGGTCGCGAACGGCGGAAGTGCTCCAGATTTTCCCGGCTTGATTTCTCTCTCGTTTCTCAATGAAATCACTTTATTCTTGATTCATTTTAAAGCTCTAGATCTCCTCTTCAAATCAATATAGAGTTTGGAATTTTTCGTGGCCTGTGGAGCTCGAATCGAGCTCGAGAACGACCGACGTTTGGACCGTTGCCGGCGACGCAAGGGACCATCGAACTGACCTACTCCCCCATACACGCGAACCTCTCTCCTCCCCCTTCGACGCTGCACCGCCCGATCCTCACCTCGTTGCACGGATTTGCCGCAAATCTGAAACCTAGTTTTGAACCATCGTGAAAGGTGAGTCCTTTATCACATTTGAACTTTGAAAAATCATATCTTTATGGTGTGTTGACGAAATTCGATGAAACAGGAAACATCGGGACCGCAAGGAGGCTCTCTACCACATAGAAGAGACCGCGGATTTTTCTGAGCCATCTACGATTTTTAGCACTCCGAAAACCAATGTAAGAAATCTAAATTAAATGAAATTGAATGGAAAATGTCATGTATAAATTATACAAGCGAAGTATAAATTATACACGTGTTGTATACCTCATGTACATGCGTTGTGTAAGCTATATGAGCGAAGTATGAATTATACATGCATAGTATAAATGATATGTGTGTTGAAATGCAAGTGAAATATAGAAATAATATATATATATATATACTCCCCTCGTCCACAAACCATGAACGATATTTATTATTGTGAATTGGTGTGAAATATTAGATGAAAAATGCGAATGGTTGAATGATTGTTGTGGTTGATTGGTTGTTGTTGAAAAATACCCATTGGTTATTGAAATAAATTGGAAATAATTGTGGAAATGAAAATAAAACATGCCGCCTGCGTGCGAATTAGATTCGTGAATCCCCATTGTCAAAAACCGCGAGGTTTTAAGGTAGAGCGAGGAGCCGTACTCGGGACGGTGCCAGTTTTAACTACTCTGCCGTTATGCTGCCGAAATTTTGAATAATAGTCATGTGTTAAAATTATTTTCATATGTTGAAATTATTTTCATACGATGAAATTAAAAGTCATGTGTTGAAACTATATCCATGTATGGAAATGCTCCTGTGTTGAGAAGTGATGTGTGAAAAATTAAATTCATGTGTGAATGAATAAAGTGTATAAACAATAGAAATCACATTTTTATAATATATATGAAGTATGTAAAATATTCGCCTTATATATAAATAGTTTCAACAATAAATTTTTTATCTTTCTTATATGAACAAAATATATAAAATATGCATGTGTGGAAATGCTCATGTGTTGAGAAGTGTGTGTTGGAAAATTCATGTATTGAATAAAAAGATCGAACAATAAAAACTACATTTTTATTGAAATTATGAAGTGTTAAAAAAATTCATGTGTTGAATAAATATTTTAAATGATAAAAATACCATTTTTATCATATATGTGATTTGCTAAAAATATGCGAGCGTTGAAATAAATATTTGTGAAAGAAATATTATCTTTAAAATGTATAGGAACTAAATAAAATAGTCATGTGTTGAAATATATTTTAGTTCGCCAAAATTATCATTTTTGAAATGTGAAGTGTTAAAAATAACCACTTGTTCAAATAAATATGCATGAGTTGAAATATTCATTAATTAGCTAATGATATGATTTTTGCCTACGTATGCAACATTAGATTGAATGGTGTTTTTTAAACCAAATTGAATTAAATATGAAGTTGAATGGAAAATGATAAGTGATAAGAATTGCATATATGTACATGCATATTTATTGAGCAGGTTATAGCAAAGAGGCTAGAGAAGAAGAATAAAATTTTGTGCCCGACAAATAGGTACACGTTTACTATTTTGTTTGGGTGATGATTTTATGAGCCTATTGACTAGCCGCTTGGCTTTTTCTTTTTCTTTTTGAGATGAGATGCCCGTGTGGCTATTTGGGAATTTTCCCAGCCCCTCCCGTACAAAGGAGGTTATGGCGAAATTTTCCAAAATTTAAAGGCGTTAGTGAAATATTTGAAGTGAAAATGATATAGGAATTTTTGAATGAACTATATTTATATAAATATATAAATAAAATTAAAACAAATCGTGGCCGTGCAGTTCATGTTTTGAAATCGTGATTTCAAATGAATAGTGCGGGGAATCCGACCATTGGATTTTCCCGAAACCGCAACCGTTGGGTTCGCCTTGGAAATATCTTTCCAACGGCACCAACTTTGTAAAGATCCGACGGTTGGATTGTCTGGAATGTTTAATTCAAATCTAAAGAAAAACAGCGCCAGAAACGATTATATATATATAAATATAATTAAATTAAATCGAATAATAACGCTGCAGTTCGTAATTTGAAATCGTAACTTCAAACGACTAGTATGGAAGATCCGTCCGTCGGATTTTCCCAAAACTGAAACCGTTGGATTTGTTTTGAAATGATCTTCCTAATGATATAAAATTTGTGAAGATCCAACGGTTAGATTTTCAGATATGTGTAAAACAAATTTAGTGAAAAACAGCGTCAATGCCTCGGCACGACCTGAAACGTCGTTTAACTAAATATGGTCGTTTTAAATAAAAAGAAATGGCGATATATCGTTATAAAATACTATAAACAATATAGAGTGGAAATAAACCAATTTTGTTGTGTTTGCTTGATATGTGATGGTTGAATGTGTTTAACATGAAAATTATACTACGGAACTGAAATGTGAATGTTGAATAGTTCAACCATGTGAAAAATTGATTTGAAAATTTAAATATACGTGGGTTATTTGAAAAAGCCGAGTTCATTCTCATTTCAAATAATCGATCGACGTTGAGAAGTCGAAGAGTAGAAGACGGTTGAAGACCGACGATCTTCACATTGGATGGATGGGTGCTACTAATGCTCGTGATTGGAGTAGCTACCTTGAAGGAGCTGAAGTAGTAGCCGTCCGGACGTATTGTTGATTGTGCGGATATGCGAGGAATTGGTGCCTCCGGTTTCGTTCAATCCCAGAACGAACTTGTAAATGGACTGTGTCTGACATTGGATTTTGTTCTGTGCTGATTGATCTCTGTTAAATATATATATGTTTGGCGGTGGAGAATTTATTCTCTTGCTTAACGCCCTTCTCTGAGACGTACGAGCTCAGAGGTTATATATCGATAGAAATCAGTCGCATGGAGTGGATTGCCTGTGTGGCACGCCTAAGTGGCATATGATCAAGGCTTTTGTAGCAAAGTAAAGTCTTGTGGTTGATGATCAAAGCATGGTCTGTGTGACGTAGCTTTGTGTATAACGTGGATTCGCGAGCCTCACACCCCAGTATGAGTCAAAAATGGGAGACTGACCGCTGAGAGAGCACGACGTTTCTTTCTAGCTATGGTGGTGTCAGTGACCTACCAGCCCTGACATTTATATCTTCTTTTCACCTGTGTGGTTGTTGGAATGCGAGGCGCCTCGATTATAGGTCTGTAAGGACCGGGAAACGTGTGTTCAGGAATTGCTAATCCTCAAAAGTAAGAGAGGACCGGCCTAGCCGATTCCAAGGACCGCTGTGTATGATCCTGGGACATTTGCTAGAGTGTCTCGAACAGAGAGGAGCTTGCCCCTTGCCTCGACTCATGATGGAATCCAATTTCCAATACGAAATTCCGGATGTGATTGTATTACTAGTATGGCGACATAGTGGTAAGGGTCATTTATGCCGCCTATGATTGATATTTATGATTGAAATCGCTTTTGAAACATATATGCACTAGTAATAATATCAAACACTTTCGTTTTATATGTATGAAGCATTTTTGGCCATTATAAGGTAAAACTCTATCCTTTGGCTTGCGTTGCATTGTGTGATGGGACCTGAGTCTTATACTGGCTTCATTTTATGAAAAGCATTGCAATGATTTAATCATTTACTTTATTTCATGCACTAGCACTCATTGGAGTAAACCCGTTCCGCGAAAGTGGCGTGGTCCTTTGATTTGCCTTATTATTGTTGTTTAATAAGTTAAATAGATTTCTCATACCAGTCCCATGACTGACTCGTAGTTTGTTTCACTTTGCAAACTCGGGTGCCCTCATTTTTACACGGGCTGCCTAGCTACAGGTATCTGGTGTACTTTTGGCAAATGGCGAGGCTTGACTACACCGTGCTGACTATGACTTTTTCCGCCATTATTGTATATGTATTATGATTCCGCCACTGGCGATGTAGACTGATGTTTAGTTTGTGTACTCTTTATGTATGATTCCGCCTCTGGCGATGATGACTGATTATGTATTATTATGCACTAAGTTGTATCCTGCACTGTGCTCTCTGATGTGGTGATATCTATATGATTCCGCTATCATATGTGTGTAAATTATTCTATTTCATGTTTTTGCTATTATCTGTGATCTGCTAATGATGATTAATATGTTATATTCCAATGATTATCCTTAACATTGTGTCACGGTGTTTTGGGATCGTCACAGCTTTCGTTTGGAGCGGCTGCTCGTTGGGTTGACCACGGCTGAGAATAAGAGAGGTTTTTGACCAATTTATTATATATATAAAAATACTGTAATATTTTATTTGTAAATTAACCTGTTTAATGCCAAATACCCCCATTCCGAACACAATGGATTATGTTTCTTAAGCTAATTCGACTATTTCGATTAGTTTCCATCAAAATCAAAATATAAATTAATATATTGAATTTAAACATACATTTTAATTTATCGAGGCCACATACTGACTCCAAAATTACAGAAAAATTAATCTAGCTATGTTTTAACGAAGCAGTCCTAACAAAACTAATTTCGTCAAATTTGGAGGCCGTTTGAAAAAATGGCCTTTTTCTAGTCGATTAAATTCAAACTAAAATTTCAGAACACAATTAAATTTACTGTGCTTACATGTTAATTCCAAAAATTATAAAATTTTAAACCTAACAATAATTTGATGTTCCAGATCCAGCAAAAGTGATTTCACTGAAAATGGAGATTGTTTGCAAAATGGCTATTTTTAAAGGCTATATATTATATTAAAAAAAAAATCCATAGCGACTATTCTGAATTCTAAACTGGACATAACTTTCAATTTATAAAGTGAAATCTCAGTTTCTTATATTCGTTAGAAAATTACAGTTCAAAATATTCCAATGTTTCTTGTTTTACTGAAATCCGATTTATTTTGAATTCTATACATTCAATTGAAATTTAAAATCGAATTTTCAAACTACCAAATATCTAGAAAAAGTACAGTTCAAAATTACAGTCCCATATCATGAAGTTGGAAAAAGTATCTTTGTACTTAAGGTGCTTTCTCGTGAAGGTGTTGGGATCTTGGGCACCCAAATATGTAATTCGTTGTGAGGAGGGAGGCCATGCATCACTATCCACACGCGCACGTCCTGTCGTCGTCGTCCGTCCGACCGAACCAATCCGGGTCGGGAGCGGGTTTCGGGTTTCTAATCCAATAATATATTTTTGGACCAAATATATAGACAGTAACGGGTCACGCCTGTTACAGACCCGAAAACAATTTAGGCAGGGATTTCTAACGTACGTTATAAAATAGCATGGCAGTTCAAAACGAAGGGATGCGACGCTTTTCAAACAGATATAAGCATTGCAAAATGTTCATTACGTTTTGATGAAAGGCCATCTCTCCGTTATTATAAATACCAACATCCAGAAAGTGTTTCAAATTACTTTCTGAATCATCTTCTTCCTCCATTGATCTGCAACATTAGAAAAGCGTTTCAAAAATTATGCAATTGTAACGCCTCCAAAGTGTTTCCAATATCATATAACAACCCACCTTTTTAGGCGGTTATAACTCAATAATAAACCATACATGTTTGATTCAAACCATTCAAAAAGATTGATTATTAATGGGTTTGTTCTAAAGAAATATTATTCAGAAGAATAAGTACATAATCTCGCAGTAGAAGGATTAAAATGTAATAACAAAATATCATAAGTACATAAAACGGTTCATGAAGCTGTTACATTTGATTTCACTTATACACACAATACATAATGAAACAAATTACCATACGAGATAAGCAATACTCATATAATAATAATTAGGGCCTTCAGCTCCACCGTAGTCTTCTGAACCTAATATCTTCGCAAAATTGAAATACTCGGTCTGACCCGAGCGTTCCATAAAAACACAAAACACTCGAGTCAGGATTAATATTCTCATGCATATAAAATTAACTAAAATGAAATACTTAGGTGACATGTGCAATTAATTTAACAAAATATATTCTCAAAATCCTGACATCATATTTCATTTTATTAATTGGTTTATTTTACATCTCAACTTCACTATCATTTCCAAAACTTGACTTAATATTCAATTTCAAAATTCAAATCCTAATTATATGTCATATATTGGTTTTGACGTCAATCTCAAATTTCATATTTCAAGAAGATTCATTTCCAAGCTTCAATTTAATTTAGATTTCGTATCACACGTATTTCATTTAATATTTGTTCGGTTGTTGGACTCAATTACACAGATTGGAAATAATCTCCATTGAACCAATTCAATTGCTAACTAGTAAATTTCGATATATATATATATATATATATATATATATATATACATATGTTTATTTATATATATACAATTGTCTAAATTAAATAGTTAATAATATTTAAATATAAATAATTATAAATTAGAAAGGAAATTTAATATAAATATTTCTATTAAAATAATTATAAATAGATAGTTAAGGGTAAAACATTTTAATTAAAATAACTTTTTAAGTAAATTATATAAATATAATATAAAATATTTTAGATTTAAAATAATTATAAAAATAAATAGCTAAAATTTAGTAGAATATAAAATATTTTAATTTAAAATAATTATGCATAAAAGATTTTATTAATTTGTAAAATAAAGTAGTTATTATGAAGAACTATTAATTTATGCTATTGAAAATAATCAAATCCAATCCGATTCAATTCGATTAATATCGAACTTTCCAAATCCAACTTAATATTAAGTTACGTTCAAAATTAAAACTCAATTTATTTATTCCATCACTAAAGTTCAAACTAATAAAATTAAATCTTTAAATTTAATAATTTTATTTAGAATCACTTTATCAATTACAAATCAATCAAACCCTAAAACTCAAATCGAATTAGGCATTCATCAATTTAAAATCATTTTTTTAAATCAAACAAGTTTAAATCATATTTTTAACTTGACTTTCGTTAAATCAATTAAATCAAAATAGATTTATTTCAAAATTGAATAAGTTAAATCAAATTTAAATTTTATACACTTTCGTTTTACAAATTAACAGCTTTAACTCATGAATTTAAATCTTTCCATTTAATTAAATCTAAATAACCCAATAAATTCAATTCTTTAAGTTTGAATTTAACCTTTAAATCAACGAATTTAAATTTAAATTAAATATCAAGTTGGATCACTATATCTAAAATTACATTCAATCTTTTTGCAAAATCATTTCCTTTTTTAGAACATAAAATTACAAGCTTAATTTCTAAGTTCAAACATAAGTTCAAATTTAAAATTTCAACCTAAATTTCTAAATCTTTTAATTTAATCGAAAATCTAGGTATACCTCATTAACCCATATTATAATTTTCCATAAAATTTCATACAACGTCAACAACTTGCCACTATGATAGCAAGGGTGATAAATGATCAAAACAACAAACCTACACCAATCACCATAATTGCAATACATAAATCAAATACAACTATTACATCAAATTATCAATAGTTTTTTTAGGGTAAATTGTTAATAATTATTTCAGGTAAATTTCGACTATCATTTCATATGATTTAATCAGCAAATCAGGAATTTGTCAACTAATAATACAAATCATTATCTACTAACAATTCATAAAATTATGACTAAAAACCTAACGATTAAGAATAATGAATCAACAGTTAACCAATAAAATAATTTTAAACTAACTATTCAACGGGTTTTCAGCCAAACAAGCACAAAATAAAACTAATATCATTATCATTTCATATGATGTCAATTTTCTAGCATATAAATATTAACCGTGAGAGCGATGCTCACCTTGCGTAGCTTAAAGATGGCGATGGGTTAAAGACAAAAGGACATGAGATACAAATCACAACTTTGACACGATGCGAACTTGGACATGCACTTACGCACTGGCATGGCGACAATAAAACTTGGTCAGCAATGAATGTACCAAGGTAACATTAGACAATGACACATGCAGGAGGCTGCGACGATCTCAACTAAATCAACAAAGCCTCATAGGTTCTTCACCCATTCTTATATATATAGAAAAAATGCATGGTGAGATGGTACGATGGCCGGTGGTTGGCTATTGTTGGGGATTGGACTAGTTTGAGGTGGCTGTTGGGATTGGTGCAAGCTGTCATAGGAGGCTGGGCAGTTGGTTGGGTAGGAAAGGAGAGCAGTGTGCATGCTGACGTGGGCAAGACAAGATGGGCAAAGGTTCGGGTGTTGGGTCTAAGGGAAGGCCGAGTGGGGCAGATCACAATGGATATGGGTTTCGATGATGGAGGGTAGGGTGCGATGGAGAAGTGCAGCTTAACATTATATGCTTCCTCAATTCTTTTTTTTTATACTGGAAATGGAGGTTGAGGCAGATGGGTTTGCAGTGTAGAAATGAAAAGGTAGGCATGGGTATATTGAATAAAAAGGGAAGATTTGCTTGCCTAAAACAACGCATACATGAAAATCGGTAGGGGATAGGTCTACTAATTTGACATTCAACGTTATATTATTTTAAAATTTAAAATTTGTATTCGTGGGTAAATACCATCTTATTTCTGTTTTTTTACATTTTGTAATTTTTTTCGTCAAATTAATATGTACACTGTAAGGTCTAGAATTGAGTATGTGTGCAGCTTGAAGGAACGCATATAGGATATCATATATGAAGCGCATGCACATTGGAAGGTGTATACATATATTTCTTTTATATTTATATTTATATGCTATATTATAGCACATTTTGGTTAAAAAAAATTGAATTCATATATACATATAGCGAGTGGATGGCAAATAAACTAGGTTGTCCAATATGTGAATGCATGCATGGCAAGTTAGCAAAAGAAAGAGTATGACATGTTTGATTAAAATAAGTATATGGAACGTGCATGTAAAAAGAAAAGAAAAAAAATTGAAATGGTTCTTGTTGCATGCGTAGGTTCCAACATGGATAAAACATGAAGGGGAATGTGCTTAGATTTAGAAGAAAGAAGGGAATGTAAAGTGGCTTATATGTATATATTTTATGTTATTTTATCGAAAAAATCGTGTATACGATCATCCGAATGTTTGAATTTCACAAAACAAAAAATGATGTTCTCTTCATAATACAGGCTAGTTAAAATTCACTCAAATTCCAACAACATTTCATTCATAGCGATTTATTAAATGTTTAATTAAATTTGCGCGAACGGAACAAACTTTTGCGGGTTTTTTTATGAAATTCGTTCCTCCATTATATTTAGTTAGTCGCATCTCAAAATATTTAATTTCATATATTTTTATTCACATTTTAAATTATTATTATTTATGGTATATCGGTTACTGTTACCGCAAATTAGTCGTTAAAAATTGATTTAATCCGAGCAAACGAACTTTGATGTTTTCGACTCATAATTGTTTATATATCTTCTATATAAATATAATAAATCTTAAGAATCAATGCTTCATTATAAATCGATTTCATGTTTTAGTTCTCAAATAAATACATTCTAAATTAAATTTGTTGTTTAATTCTTATTTTCAGATAAAACGTGCGTTATATATCGTTGATACTCAGCTTCGTGATAAATTCTTATTAAACATCGTACTGACCCGTTCATTATTATTAATTATTGCGTTTAATCATTTATTAAGTTTTGAAAAATTAAGGATTCATTAGTTAAATTTCATTTTAAAATCATTTTAAATCCAATAACTAAATTTAATTCAATAACTTAATTAGTCGAAATTTATGGGGTGTTTGTGATGACCCCAATTTATAACTCAAAGTAATATTGTTTCACAAGTAAATTTATTTATATATGTATGAGATAAGTGAATAAATTGTGCATGGTTAAATTATGAATAAATATGCATGTTTGTTTGGGGTGTGCAACATGTAAAATTGGTTTGAGCATTAAAAGAGTTAATATAGCATAGGGGTAGAATGGGAAATAGCAAGGAATGAAACCCTAGCTAGCACCATACACGCCCACCATCATGGATACCACCAACGCTTGGGACGAATCAGTTGGCAGCTCTGGAACGATGGGTCGGCAGCAAAGAGGACACTACTCACGGCCATGCTAACCACCACCTGCTCAGTCGACACTCATGCTCCGGGTACTCTCTTGCCTGTCTTTTTGTTATGTTCAACTAGCTGCATTTGGGAACTTCGTACTTTGATTCGTATGTTTATCTTTTGGTTGTGTTTTTTGGCTACATGTAAATTATCTTTGTTTGTAACTATTTACGCAACGTGCAACGAACGCCTGTGCATGCATACTTGCATGCATATTTACCACTATTCGTGCCATTGGTTAGGCCTATTGATCGAGTTATATTATCTATATAATATATGAACCGGGTGTGCAGATCCGCTCTACACAACCATTAAGCTAAAAAAGGGGGAGATGAAACCCTAACCGTGTTACTTAACAAATTAAAAAAAAATAGGCTACCCCGATTTCATTCTCGTTCAACGAATAAAACCAAATAAAATAGCCGAAGCCCACACAACTAAAATTTGGTCAAATCAGGAGCCATTGACTAGCATCAAAATGGAGATGGATTCGTGAGGGAGAACGACAGTGGATCTAGGTAGATCGAAAGCTGATTGGGATCTGAAGGGATATAAGTCGAGGATAAAGCTAGGTGAGTGTGTTTTACTTTTTATTTGGCATTAAGATATGTATGAGGCAACCTATTTTTATCTATATACTATAGCATTTTAGTGAGATGTATGCATGACACCTGAATGCAAAGTAATCTAATTCAGTAAGCTCCAGAGATTATGCTTGTTGAGTTATTGATTTAGTGAATAAATAGATCACCTAATATGAAAACCTAAATCTCTAGATTTAAATCATATTACTGAGAGATAGGGATTTGATGATGTAGGCAGCATGATTAGGGCGAGATCTATGCTTATGTCTATTTCTTAATTCCCTTTTTCCTTTAATACCACCTTGAAAATCTTGAAGTATGTTCGTATATATATATATATATATATATATATATATATATATATATATATATATATTACATATGGAAATATTCTGTTTTATAAGAGTTCCCTAGATCTAAACAAGTATTTAAACTAAAGTGTATGTGTATTAAATAGCATGAGAAGATGTAGTCTTAAGATATGTATGCTTGGGATTTTCCTAGATTAATAGGAATGTTTGCTATGCTTATTTCAATTGAATGTTTGAAAAGATATGATCTGACTAATGCTTGCAATTAGTGTATAATTCTATATTAAATGTGTTTGGTTGGAATTAGCATCATATATATATATATATATATATATATATATATATACACATATATAATTTGTGGGCTGGAACATGTATTGATTTTGGAGGATGCATGGGTAACGGCCAGGGAAGTAAGGGAAATTGCACCTAGTTTTAATGCATAGGGCATGTGCTAAGGGGAACAAGTTATTAAACCTAATATACGATTAGGTTAAGGGTCACTAGATGGTTAGGGTAACCAGGATTTACATTATTCTACTTGACCCTAGGGAGGAAGTCAAGTATGCACATGGCTTTGTCTAAGCCCTATAGGCCTTTGTGTGTTGGGGAAACACAGTGTGCATAAGAGTATTTAATGTAATCTGTCATGACCAAGAATGAAAGTGCTAATTCTAGTCCAAGGTGATTAGGTTGGCTTAGAGGTGAATTAAGTCATGAAAATAATGATAAAGGAGAGGGACTAGGAAATTGAATATTCAAATTCAATGATTGTATTGTGTTTGAATGCTTGGCTTTAATATGTATTATTTACTGTGTATACTTGATTGTCTTCAGATTCATGTATTGATTGCTTTGTTTAGTTACTTATAAAATCTAAAGCACAAGTTTTGGCATGTGATACTTGAGAAGTTACAAAAAGAGAATGGTTGTCAAGCATAAATGCAAATCTAATAAACACAAATGAAACTGGATTGTGTAGATAATGTTTGAATACATTGTTTCATTCATGTTTGAATGGATGACAGGCATTCAGATATACTTATAGCAACTGATACTTAATTCTGATAGAATTCTCACACCAAGTTGGACACATACATACTTGAGAATGAGTGTATGTGTGTGTGTGTATATATCTGAAAATGAAATGCCCAATAAAGTAGCACAATTTGACTGGATAATATGAACAAACATTAATATTATGAATATACATAGGTTATGTTTGTTAGAAATAGTTGCTTGTCGTTCCATGTAAATTGATCGAATCTTACATATACATATTTGTAAGCATACAACATGTTGCATATACCTATTTAACCCAGTATATTTTCCTTAAAACTGCACAATTGAGGAAAGAACCGTGCATTGAATTTAACATGTGCTAAGTTGAAACAAGTTGTCAATGATTTAAGAAATACAATCACACCATACATGTTAAGTCTGACCCTATTAATTGCATGTGCAATCTCCTGGGGTGTCTCATTCAAACGATGCAGTCCAGGAAGTTTGTATTATAGGTATGGATAGATGAATTTTCAGCTGGGATGAGAAAACTTAAGAGGGGCTGCTAAAAATGCTTAGTAGATTTTAAATTGTTGCAGTGTTGCATTCATTTGATGTTTATATTGATTTTGAAAAACTATGTATGATAGTTGGTGATTGACACAGCTGGTTTGTATGCACCAATATACTCAGAGATAAACGAATGGTAGAAATCTATTAGAAGGAAGATATTGTTTATGTGTATACTTTATGTATTAGATATAATTATGTAATTATACGTATTTGGCCCGAAGAGAGTGTCATGCTATATAATTAACATATGGATATGAACATACTTGAAGTAGCCAGAAACTTATTAGCTGTTATACGAATGTGATTTGCAGAAAAGCTTGAATGGTCATGACTGATATTTAATTTTCTTGAATTGAAGAGTTCGGATGAATGTAGCTTACTATTTTATGTACTGTAAAACTTCTGAAGTCTGAATATGTGTGTTAGATAGCTGAATATGAGACGAATGTATCATTTGTAAATGGATAATATGATTCATTGTGTTAAACTAAGTTATCATGTTATGTGTTAATTGAAGTGTGCATGGCATATAAACCAATGTATGCATGTGTTCACTCATCACCTATAAGGATTTGTGCTAAAGTAAACATGGTATTCAAATTAGTGAATGACCTTCTCAATTCGCTAAAATATGGCCACTATATAAAGTAGATGAAACTCAGCACGACAACGTAATAGATAAAATGTTGTCATATTGAGGTATATGCATGGTCTGAACTCGTCTATATCTATATTTGGTTGATTGAAGAATATTTATGTAATCAGTGTTTGGGCAACCAAAAACAGAACAAATATATAATGAGTACGCTATGCATAGTAGTATGAATGCTCAAGTTATATAAGAATGTGTTTAGTGTATATTTCTCAAAATGGGTTAATTATACAAGAAAAAGTATATGTTTAAAAATCTTTTGGGCTATGTAGTGATTAGTTTACATTAACTAATCAACCTGCTTTTACTTGTAACTGATACTCTGATTATCTAAGTAAAAGAGACTTATGTATCTTTATATGCATAAGTTGAATTTTAATTCAATACACTGATATTTTTATATTGGTTAAAGAAAGGATCTTGATTATGTATGATATAAGAAGAAGACGACCCTTTTTGTGTATATATTATAAATAAAAAAGATTTTAAAATTAGATAAAAAATTGGGGGAAGTTTCAGTTGGTGTCAAAGATGTGGTTATAAACCACACAGCTGAAGTAAATAAATTTTAATGATTGTCAAAAGGACATACTGATATAAAGTATGCGTAAATGTTGAGTGATTGGTTGAATCTATTTACTTATTCAAGTAATAAAGAAAATTAAAGGGACTGCATTAATTTTATCATAACTACCCTTTAAATATTTGTTGCAGGCCAAGAAATGGATGTTGCTTAATTGTGTTGTTTGGTTGTTATGATTGTTGAATGCATGAAAATAAAAGGTTATACTAATATAATAACTTTGAAAATGGCCTTAAGTTCTATGTAAAAACAGTCTTAACACTGTTATGATCTCACCTGAATGTTTGCTTCAATGCAGGATTGTAATTGACTTGGATGGATGGATTGAATATTTTCCAAATTTCTGATTATGAGCAATGCAAAGTTATAAATACAACAATATTGTATGATGAAAATGATAGGAATAATTTACAGGATTATTTAGATATTTGGCTGGGAAGCTTGAGATTAAGTAATTTGATGATTTATATTCAAGTGGTTGTAAGAATATAATTATTTTATATGGCCATAAGTCTTAAGAGAGGCAACCATTGCTGATTACATGTATTGTTTTTATTTTCAGTCATATTTATGGGATGAATATGCATATAAAAGTATGTTGTTTGTTGGACGGTAATATTGCCTTCTATGGGTGGTAATAACTTTTATGAAATAAAAGTTTTGAAGTATTAAATTCATATCTAAAAATGGATCTAAAGAGAAAAATTATTGGACTGATATATATACATATTGAACTTAATTAAACTATTTGTAAGATTAAGAATAGGAGTTAGGAAGCATGGGCCAGTAGGTCACAAGCTTATGTCTAATCCTATGTAAATAAAAAAATAAAAATAATGAATGATTAAAAAGACATGAACATAATGTAAATGCCCTAGGAATAAAACAACCTGGACATGGTTGTGATGTGATTATGATTGAATGATTATTCATGTTGGCTGCTTGACTGGGTGAATTATTGCTCTTTGCACACACAACATTAATGTATATATTTTTTGACATGCACATGATCATAGGGCAAAAAGGGATTTGGCTGTTAACCCAAGAATGGATGGGTCGGAAGGTTCTTAAATAGGTGTTAAAAGTGAAATAGAATAGAGAGATTAACACTTAGTTAAGCTTATGAGTCACTAAATGGCTAGGGTAACCATGATATACATTGATGTACTTGTTTCTGGAGAGGAAGCCAATTATACACATGGCTTTACCAAGCCCAATGGACCTTTGTGTGTTTCGGAAACAAAATGGTACATATGTATTCAATGTAGGAAGGAATTAGAATAAAAAAATCTGGAAGGGATAATCCAAAAAACTATATTAAGAAATACTTAGCAGACGTCATAGGGGAGATGGCATGGGATGCATCATATGATCAGTGTTGACACATTTTTTGGCAAAAATTGTCACAACTCAATATCAAGAATCATACTCGGATACCGATCCAGCTACCCATCCTCAGGATTGACCTTTGGAACGATTGACTATGGTTCGACCCGAACTGATCTCACGACAAGCAAGATCTCATTCCTCAGATTTGGCATAAAACTCTGAAGTCAAACCAACCAGGATCGAGTCACTTCTGGAAGGCCGGATCAAGCCTGGGATGTTGGACCTGATTCTAAAATATCAAGCCGAATTATACGTTACAAGACGATGTCCTATTCCCAAGGCTGGTCAGCTTTATCTCGCACTTTTTCATGCACCAGATCTCGAATATGCCATGGTTCTCGAGGAGAACTATTCGTTAGCACAAGAATAGGCCCCGCCCCCTACAATTACTTTTTTGGATCAAGCAACATGTGGCTGACCCCGAAGTGGATTATTGCACATAACGTTCCAGCCGGTTCAATTTCTTGCCTATAAATACATCATTTTATAAAATTGATAGCATCTTAGATTTTCTACACAAAAGCTCATGGTTGGCACTCCAAAAATAGCGTACCGAAAACTTCAACATCATAACACAAGGATTTTGCGTATAAACCACTTCTTTCTCTATTTTCTTTCAAAGCAATTGTAGCTTGTAATCGACAATATAAACAGAGATTATAAAGTGGACATAGGCTTGGTTGAAGCTAAACCACTATATAATTGTGTTGCGCCCCTTATCTTTACTCACTTGCATTCTGTAATTGTGTTTGTGTGTGGATTACACACTTTCGGTGTTGCGCCCCTTATCTTTACTCACTTGCATTCTGTAATTGTGTTTGTGTGTGGATTACACACTTTCGGGGTTGACTGTCACTAAACCAACTTTTAACGTCAACACTTTGGCGCGTCAGGTAGGGGGCGAAACCAACAGCAACCACTTTTGGTAGTTCCTAAAGAAGTAATGGCAAAATGGAAGAAGGACGCAACACCTTCCCATGCTCAACCGTAACCTACTGTTCCAGCAGACACAACAGTGGAGGCAAGCCAAGAGGCTTCCTCCCATGAAGAACCATCCCAATACTTGACTAGGGATGAGATGGATGGAGTTCTCACCAAACTCAAAGCTCAAACGGCACATCAATATGAACTTCTTGCAAAGTAGCAGGAAATGATGAATGATTTCCTTGCTCGGATGGAAGGAAGACCGAGCAACCAAGCATCACTTCCTACACCAAGCGAAGCTGGGGCAACAACTAACCTTCAAGTTGATGAAATCCAAGCCCCAGATAGATCTACTGCTCTGCATCCACCAGAGGCTGGGGACCACCTCCACCCATCACTCATGGGCCGAAACGAACTGGCCCCAAGAATTCAAGGCATGCTTCCACCCTATCTCGGGATTCTCACTAATGTCCACGGTGCGGAATTAGATTCATGGCAGCAACTTCTCGGGGATGGAAATCAGATCGCTAACATCATTATGCGCCTTACTAAAGGCGCCTCTTCTCAGCAATACATGGACAACGTTCATCACAGTCCTTTCACACGGGAAATAAAGAATTCCCGAAATCCACCTGACTACAAGCTTCAGGTCCTAGAACCATACAACAGGAGGGCCGATCTTACCATACATCTCATGCGCTATATGCGCCACATGGAAGAACTGTCAGTATCAATCAATGTCATGGCCAAGTGCTTTCCTCTCTTCCTAACCGATTCGTTGGCATGTGTTTTCGACAGCTAACAACTGAATTGATCAACAACTGGAATATGTTGGTTACCCGCTTCATCGAACAGTTCAGAGATCACATCTCTCAACCGAAGAGCATCATATTCCTAACCTCCATTAAGCAACGGTCCAGCGAGACCCTTTGCACCTTTGTAGAAATATTCAATGTGGCTGTAGCATCGTTCGATCGACCCGAGCCATCGATGGTGCTTATGACCGCCATGGCTGGTGTCTTAGATCGAGTGGATTTCAAGATTTCCCTTACTAGAGATCCTTCAAAGGGCATTGGAGATTTCTACTCTGAAGCAAATCGATTCTTTTGGTAAGGGGATGCTAATATCAATATGGAAAATCTTGAGGTACTTGCTACAAAGGATGGAGGAACCTCCATTGCTGCCCAGGACAAAGAAAATGGGAAAGCCTAGGAAAAGAATGACAGGAATGTGCGGTTTCGAAGATAACCTAAGTATGATTGATACGTCGAGCTCAATTCCACACTACTGGACATATAACTCGATACGCGAGGATCTCTTCCTTTCCCCAGGCCTCCCAGGAGGGAGTTGACCCAAATAGAAAGAGAATCAGGAAAGCACTGCATGTATAATGATATGGCGGGTCATGGTACCAATGATTATAGGCACTCGCATGTTCTCATCGAAGAATGGGTTAGATGTGGAGAGCTAACCGAGTATGTCAAGAAATATGTGTCAACTGCACCGCCTAGCTACCCTCTCATACTCCTCGGAATGGAAAGGACCCCGAGAACAGCAATTGCAGCATCATTATCAAATGATCTAGATTAGATCATTTTGGATACCCCCCATTTCTTAGGATATAAGAAATTCATTTCTTTTATTTTAAAATAAACGGTTATGTTGAAGTACAAACGTACGGGGTTAGGATTTAATCGTAAGGTGCGTTCTGGATTCGACTATAGTCCTTTAGGATTTGTTTCGGTATTGTAATAATTAATTGTCGCAATAAGATTTATCTCTCGAACATAGACTATGTTTGATTAATGTAAGTACTTTTCTAGGATGTGACAAAGTCCTCGATCTAAAAACCAAGCACGATTTATGCTCATCCTTAAGGTATGGCTTGTACCTAGGCACACAGCTCACTCGTTAGGACTTGAGAACAAACTTTTCCCCTATAAAAAAAACATGGTTTATGCTCCACCATCTGATATAGATTATACTGTGAGTATGGTTCATACTTATCCTTCAACTAACGGTATGGTTAATACCTATTCTTAAACTTTACCTACTAGGACATGGAAAACTCGATTCCTTTTTCTAAACGAGTATAATTTATGCTCGAACTCCAGGGTATGGTTGATACCCTACCTTGAACATATGGGTATGGTTTATACCCCTCTTTAAACATGTGGGTACGGTTTATACCCCACTTTAAACATCTTGGTACACCCCCATTTTAAACTTCTGGGTATGGTTTATACCTCTCCTTGTCTTATCCGATATGGTTTATACCCCTCTTTGGATTTCCATGTATGGCTTATACCTTATGAATCAAGCTACCTTGTCAGGATTTGACAAGAAAACTTGATCACAATCAAAGTATGGTTTATGCTCCCAACAAACACCCAAGCATGACTTATACTTGAAAATATCGAACGACAACGTCAGGATTTGACATGTCTACCTTAAGATCTTTGCAGGTATTAATTAACTTGGCCAGATCCAGTCCTTTCGGTTTCTCCATGATCGATCTGGTGCGATTAGTTGGATTTATGGTATTCTCAAATTCTCAGCCTTAATACGATCCTCGGTGATTGTCCGTTTTTGTCCTTAATACGATTCTAAATGGTCATCGGTTTTCTGGCCTTAATACATCATCAGTGATCGTCGATTTCCTGACCTATTTCATAATATGGTTCGGTATAACCATGGCTTTCTGGAGTTCTGTGCGTTGGATTTCTGTTCATCATTCTCTGGAAGATTCAGAACACATCTTCCTTTACCAAAAAAATATATTCTAAAGGACAAAATGTTGACCAGCTTTTTTGGAAAATGTCGTCACAACTCAAGATCAAGACTCATACTCGGATACCGATCCAGTAACCCATCCTTAAGATCGTCCTCCACTTTGGAACGATCGACTATGGTTCGACCCAAACCAATCTCATGACAAGCAAAGATGTACTTTCTCAGATTTTGCATAAAACCCTGAAGTCAAACCAATTGATCAATCGAGTGTCTCTTGGAAGGCCAGATCAGTCCTGGAATATTGGACCAATTCTAAAATATCGGGCATAATTATACGTTACAAGATGAAGTCCTACTTCTAAGGCTACAGAATTGGTTAGCTTTATCTCGCACTACTTTTCATGTATCAGATCTCGAGCTCTACATATTCCACGATTCTCGAGAAGAACTATTCATCAGCAGGACAATAGGACCCGCTGCCTATAATTTCTTTTGTGGGTCAAGAAACACATTGTTGACCCCAAAGCAGATTATTGTCACATAACATTCTAGTCGGTTCGACTTCTTGCCTATAAAAACATCATTTCCAGAAATAAATAACATTTTGGATTTTTTACACAAAATCTCATGGTTGCACTCGAAAAATACCCTATCAAACACTTCAACTTCATAACACGTGTTTTGTGTATAAACCACTTCTTTCTCTTCTTTCTTTCAAAGAAACTATAACCTGTAATCGACAGTATAAACAAAGATTATAAAGTGGACATAGGCTTGGTTGAAGCTAAACCACTATAAAAATTGTGTTGTGCCCCTTATGTTTACTTACTTGCTTGCATTTTGTGATTGTGTTTATGTGTGGATTATGCACTTTGGAGGTTTGTTGTCACTAGACCAACTTTCGACGTCAATAATCAGTTATTGTTTGTTTGCTATTTTTGTGCTATTGTGGATGCTGGGAAAAGGTGGAACATGTGAATGTAAATTTGTTAATAGATTGATGGCTAGGATACCTAGTATAAATGGGCGATTGTTTAATTTATGTGTTGTGGCAATCACTGGTTTGCAGAGAAGATTCGTATTGTATATGTAACATAAATAAAAGAAACCCATGTTTATTCAGGTTGAAACCAGTAGAGTAAAGCAAGTAAAATGCTTGAATAACATTTATGTTATAAGCTGAGTTATTAATCTGGTATGATTAGACAATTGAGTAATATGATAGGGTCAGGTTAAAGGACCTAAAATATATATGAGCACCTACTCAGTTTAACTATGATAATATCTGAATGTATGTGCATATTAACCTGTTGACGATTTATACATCAAATGTGTTTATGCTAATTCAGGCGTTGAGTAATTCATTGTTATGCTGGACTAAATGCTTGTGTTATCTAAGGTGTTGAATTATTTGTTGGACATACTTGAATGAACTATCTAGTATGCTGATAGTTTAAATAAAAATGCCCTAGTATATGAAGATTCAAGCATGTTCAATAATATAGCAATTTTTTTTTTATGAAACTGGTGTTGATCATGGGTAAGTTATGTGTTAATAATCCTAAATGATGGAAGAGATTAGCTAAGATTACTAGCATATATATATACACACACACTCTTATCCAGTTTAATGTTGAGGACACCTATTTATGTAAGAAAAAATAATTGAAAATATGTTAAACCATTAGCATTAAAGTGTATGGGTTGAAAACAATCTCTAGAATGACTTGAATTGTATGAGTCAAAAGGCAAAGAAGATATTTTGAAAATATATATATATATATATATATATATTGTATGAAATGCCTATGTGTTATATGCTAAGACAAGCCTAAATATAAATGTGTTAATGTTACTTAAGGTAAGAAATAAGGCTAGCTGATTTTAACCATTATGTATGAAGTGTAGGCATGAGGTACATAGCAAGGCCGGACACATAATTGATTAGTAAAGTATTTCAGTAATAGGATACATTCATTTGAATTAAATACATGCTAATATAAGATACAAGTTATCCTTTAATACCCTGAAAATGTCACATTTCTTGTTTTGATTTCTTTTAAAGGGAAATATCTGGGTTTGGAAAGAATTGACTTTGGAAAAAAAACCAATGAATGCTTGTTTTGTAAGTAAATATACTTAAAAGTTAACTTCTTCCTTTTGAGAAGCTACATGCATTTTTTTATATTTTTATTTCCATAACTTGAGTACTAAAGGCTGGAAATTTTATTTTAATTTATAGTGGATATTGAGAATAAAAATGTACTAATTTGAGGAAGATATAAGATGGTTGAAAAAAAGAAGCAAGAAATGGGATCTAGATTTTTATATGGCCTAACCCTATAAGTGTTTATGTCAAACAAATTTGGGTAAGTCTTATACACTTAGATATAAAAGGAAGGGTCAATGGGGCTAGTTTGGTCAAAGTATTATTGCCTTATATATGTATTTATGAGAAAATGCATGCATATAACATGCATATTCACATAAAATCAAGAATACAAGTCATGCCCTCACATACCAAGGGAAAATTAAAAAGAGATGATTGCTGTAAGAATTTGCAGGAACTGTAACACCCTGTATTTTTTAAGATAATAAAATAAATATAACTTAATTAAATATTCAGAATTAAGTAAAACGGACTACCACTACAAGAAAAATACCCTATTGCAACTAGCTATTTGCAACGGGCGACAAATGACAGTTGCTATAAATGATATTTAGCAACAGACCTAATATAACAGCTGCAATAGATGAGAATTAGCAACAGGCCTTTTCTTTCTGTTGCGAAAAACATATTTTTAGCAACTGCACTTTCCTTCCTGTTGCAAAAACATACCTTTAGCAACTATGCTTTTATAACAGTTGCAACAAACATATTATTTGCAACTGCACTTCCAAGCCTGTTGCAAAAAATATATCTTTAGCAACTGTTTTCGCCACTTGCAATAGTGGTATCTTTTAACAACTGATAAAGCCAGTTGCGAAAAACATACTTTAAAAAAAAACTTCCACCATTGAGGAACATAATTAATATTAAATTCAAAAGTACGAAGCAATAAGTAATATTTAGTTATAATATAACAATTATTAAATAATTAATATTAATTATCTAATAATTAGTAATTATTTTAAATAACTAAAAGTAATAATTAATAACTAAGACTAATATTTAATAATTGTATATGATAGTTAATGTTAATAGGTTTTTATTACTTACTATTTAATAATTATAATTAATAATTATATAAAATACTCAATAATTTAAATAATTTTAAACTTATAACTAAAATAAAACTATGAACTATCCATAAAATTTTAATTTTATATTAAATTAATATTTAAATTGATATAAAATTATAAATTATTATTAAATATTAAATTCTTTATAAAAAATTAATATTATAGATAAATAATGACATTGTTTAGTAAAAAGATATAAAAAATATAATAGTTCGTTATCAATAATTAGTAAATTATAGTTAACAATTTATAGTTGTTTCTTAAAGTTGTAAATTTGAATCTATAATTGTTTCTGTATTAACTAATATTGCTAATAAATATTCAACAACTATTTTAAAAAAACTATAATAAATATATTCAAAAAATGTGTTACCTTTAAGTATCTTCAAAAAATCACTTGCATCACGTTTATTTGACATTTTTTTGGTTTCATACGCCAAAATTTTACTCCTTCTGCACAAATTTTGGCGGCGCACAAATTTTGGCTCCATCCGCCAAAATTTCACTACTTTTGGCTCCATCCACACAATTTTTTTTGCTCCATCCGCTAAATTTTTAGTCCCTCTGTTCTCTTCCTTTTTCCTAAAATAAACCTAGATCTGAGCGGTCTCCAAAATAAAAGTGGCTCCCTCCCATTCTAACGTAGCCCGTCGCGTACTCCTCGGCCCTCTCACTTCCGCCTCTCGACCTGCTTGTCTGCGAACTCCCGATAGCGGGGGTTGGGGAGGTCGATTTTTATTGGAGTGGGTCAGTGAAAAGGACCTTTGAGTACGAAATGTTGAAGCTTGCGAAGTGGAGCAGCCCCGTTGTTTCAGTTGATGGAACAGTGAATCATGGAGGTAGATAGAGCTCTAAATTCTCAACCATGGTAGTGGTGTTTCGTCTGTAGATGGAAATTTGAACAAGGAAGAAGGATCAGTTTTAATGATAAGGTATTAATTTAATTGAGTATGTTATTATAGTATTTAAAGTGAATTAAAAATCAATTATTTTATGATTTCAGTAACTTCTCTATACAAGATCCGATTAAGTTGATTTTTTCCACCGTTGTGCTTATTATGATGAAGCTACGAAGTGGATTGAGATTGGTTAAATTTGGATCTTGTGGAGTTTTCAGCAAATTTCAACCAATGATTGAAATTTAGACTAAGTCGAGTCAAAATGTGTAATACACAGGTGATCTTCGCTGTATTTACTCCATCTCTCATGTTCGCAAGCTTAGCAAAATCTGTTACTTATGAAGACATCATATCATGGTGAATATTCATAAACTAGTAGCTTAAAAAGGAGCAAATCTATGAATATTAATTTACACATTATTCATAAATCTAATGTTAGGTGGTTTATGCCTGTAAATATTGCACTAACGTTTTTGGCTGGGGGAGTTCTCGGATGGATAGTAGTTAAAATTTTGAAACCGGAGAAGCAGCTTGAAGGCCTAATCCTTGCTTCATGTTCTGCAGGTTGATACTTTTTTTTTTTTTGTTATCATTTAAATTTACGATCTGTTTTATGATTTATTCAAGTGTCTTTGCTTCTATAAGTTCACGGTACAACCAAAGTTGCTTTCGACATATAACAACAAAAGTTTGGTTTAGAAGTTTCACCCTTTTCTTATGATCTTCAACCTGATTCGATAATTGCATTTCGCAATTTCGATGAAGAATCAAGAGGACAAGCTGTTTGGGAATCAGATCAAGGTGCTTCATCAATACCAAATGGATCTTTGAATAATCTTGCATCTTTGTATACTCCTTCATTTGCACTAATGTTCCTGGGAGCCTTTGAAAAGGTAGTTGAATTCTCAAACTTCTGTTCCATTCCAATATAATTTCAGGAGGCCTACATATGAAAATCGCAGCATATAAGTTGCTTCCCAGGTTTTAAGGCGTATCTATGTACTTCACTAATAGTGTGCATGATTCCTTACCTACTGATTCTCTGTTATTGGTTATATAATTCTCCTTCCCTTAATTATACTGTGACCTTTGGGTTAGGTTTAATCTTTGTTACTTTGATTTGCCATTTTGCACTATTAAAACAGGCAAAGGTAGAAGCTTCATTGGTGGATAAATGGTTGATGGTCAACATGTAGTCAACTGATGAGTTCACCTCTCAGATGGTTGAATTATCAGTTCGTTGAAATCTTTATCATTGTGCTATATTTGTGAAAAATGTGTTTCAAATAAATTCTTGTTTTTCATTTGAAGCTTAACCGAGATACATGGGCAAATGAAGTCAAGGCACACAGACTATTCGTACAAATTTCATATTTTGGCAGGTTGATACATAATATAGCTTGTTTCACTTGGAAAATTCATGTACCTTGTACAGGTATCTAAGAATATAAAAACAAGAAATATTAATTTTGAGTAAATATTAACTGAAACATATTCATACATGGAGTGCAGTTTAACAGATCTTATTGTTAAACAAAGTACTGGTTTTGATACAAAAACTGTGCTATACCGCATGGGTGAAAGCTTCTACTTTATGTTCATTTTATATGTAGTCTATGATTTGCCTTTATTCAATGTTATCTCCTTTCCTTTTTGCTGTTTCTTCCTTTCATAATGTTGGATGTGATAGGAACAGAAGATAAGAATAATAGCAGAACCTTCTGTAGTAGTCGTCTTTTGGAAATAGTTCATTAAATCATTTGACCAATAAATGGGATCTGCCTATATCTAAGAGGCCAAAACACTTTTTATTTTCTCCTTCAAAAGTTGTTTTTTTTCTTTTTTAGAAATGTACATCATTATATTTTCTTTTTTCTTTTTTTTTTAGTTTAATGCACTGTTAGTATTCTACTTTTGTCATGGGATTTCTGCAGGAAATCTACTTTTGATCATTGTTCCAGCAGTTTGCAAAGAACCGAGTAAATCATTTGGTGATAGTGAAGTTTGCAGTGTCAATAGTTTATCCTACATCTCATTCTCCTTCGTGGTAAATTCCTTTATTCATCTTCATTTTGTTTTAACCATTTGATGCTTATGAGTTTCCTTCTAAAAAAATAACTAAATGAGTTTGTGAATGTGTACCTTGGAGGTTTATTCATATGGACATATGCATATGGTCAAATAAAAAATCAGGTAAAATATACCACAGTCAACTTGCAAAATGCAACAGAGGCATAAACAATGATTCAATTGTAAGTTCAGGTTTAAATTCTATCAAGAAAAACATACGACACCTTCTTATTTTTTCTCTTTTCATTTTCCGAAAAATCCATATTGTTCCTTTATTATTCGAAAAGGACCTAAGCAGAGGTAAATTAAACTGCTTTGGTAAATTATATGAAACTGTATATATAACATGGTAATTTATATAAACTTCAAATTATTGAAATTATAATAATAAGTTATTACCATGATTTTCATATAATATATTTATTAACATGCTTCTAGATCCCTTATCATTGTAATTTATGTTAACTTCATATATCATGTAGTTCACATAAGTGGCTGATTTTCTTCCCTAAAATAATTGATTTTATTTACTGCATATATCATGTAGTTCATATAATATATTGAAATATGAAATAGTAGTACTGTAGTAGTATAGTTCTTTAACTTGAAAAGATTCTTGGCATAACTCATTGGTACATACAATGTAATTTGCATTCTTTTCATGTTTCTATGTTCAGTTTTAAGCATGGTGTGCATGCCTTTTATGTTGCTTGCTTGGTGGACACTTCATTTTCCTTTTGCCTTTGCAGGTTATGATATTCGGACGTGATTATGTATTACTAACACATGGTAGTACATTTTAAGTGATCTTATAAATTTCATTGTGTATAATTTGTAATCTTGAAGAGAAATGTTAATACATATTTGTAACTATCTTTGTCAATGTATTGGTTTTGCTTGAATTTACTGGTATTGTAATAAAATTTGAACATTTGTAAATATTTAATGAAATATTTTAGAATAGTTTTATCTTTGAGTTGGTATTTAAATTGTATGTATTTTAATTTATGAAATCATGATTTTATAATAGTTGAAATTACAAAACATTTTGTAAAAGATTCACTGGCAGTAGCCAAAAACAGTTGTGAAAAATTCTTTTGCAACGGACATAAAATTGTATAAGACTATTTTGCAACTGTCATTTGTTGTTGCAAAAGGATCAGTTGCAACAGCAAAAGCCTGTTGCAAAAAAGTATACAGCAACTACTTATTGCAAAGGGAAAAATCTATTGCATATTTTTGGCAACTTCGGCTATACCAACAGGCGTCGGCCTGATGCAATTGGTCTACTGCAACAGATATTGTCTGTTGCGAAAAGTGTTTTTTGTTGTAGTGTACGCCATTCATCCGTCTCGAAATTCTGGTCAAGATCGACACTTGGTTGGCGTAAATCGAACAATGTATGAAGAAGTTATTAAGGTTCAAAATTTTTATATGCGCAATAAGAATATATATATAATAGGTTCAGAAATTCAAAAATAGGCCAAGAAATTCGAAAATCGCTTCAAAATTCAAAATTTTAGAAGGTGGCAGATTTCCCATCCAGAGGGGTCGACCCCTTCAAGGGTGGGTCGGGGTCGACCCACTCAAAGGTGGGTCAACCCACCTACGGCAGATTTTGGCAGATTAGGTTATGTGATATTTTAACGATTCAGATGGATTTTGGGCAAATCTGAGGGTCCATATTGCTCCATACACCTATAAATAGGACCCTAGACCTAACCCTAAGCCTCATAATTCGATGGCTATGCCGGAACGCAGCCATGACATTCTCTCTCTCCCCCCTTCTCAAATCTATTCTGAAAATTAAAATGTTAGCCTAGGAGAATTATGAATTCAGATCTGGAAGAGGGAATCAACATTAATAAAAAGATTATTGAATCATAGAAGCAAGGTAAACTTCTAAGAACCAATCTATTTAAATTCTTTCTCTTTTCCTCGTTATAGGACTTGACCAAACATCTCACGACACGAGCTGACGAGACAACCGCGCACGCGCATTAGTAGAATAGCGCAGGAATACCCAAAGGATCTATGTGTTGGCTTTACTAGGTAGTCTGCATGTCCTGCTAAAGAATGAAATGAGTGAAGCCTAAAACGAAGTCAGAGGGGAAAAGGGGAAACCATGGATGATAAAACGGATTGGATCCAAGATTTGGAGAAAGCATGAAAGGTGATGGGTTTAGAATATACTTTTGAATAATAGTACCTCTATCGTTTGGCATTCCCCATAATGAACATATTGGAAGGTTTAATTTGATGAAATGCATTACTGCGCGAAAATGGATAATATGTTCAATTAGTTAATATGTTGAGATGAACATTTACTTGAATGTTTAAGAAAAATGAGTACTGTTGTATAGATCCATTTTATGAACCTATGAATTGGGTAAATGATACAGTATTGGGGAACTCCATGTTATTTTAAATAAAGTTAACTACATGTAGAAAGACATGCGGCATATATTGGGATTTGGGGCATAATTTGAAATGGGATTTTGGAATATAACATATATTACATTTTGAGACTTTAATTTGGAGGCACAGTCTGATATGAACATAAATGGTTGAAAATTCATACATAAGACTAGTTGAAATATTGGAAATGTTTATATGTTACAGACTTGTTAAAAATATTGGTAGTAACTACCCCTGTTCATATCACATATTGATTTGTTCCATTTATGTACCAGAGCCCTTACCTGTGTGAATTAGAATGATTGTATGATTATATACATAGAATTCAATAAATGAAGATGAATATGCCTAGGATTACAATTAGAAATTGTAACTGCACTTATAGCACCAGGTTAGGTTGCATTAGTGGTGGAAGTCTGCCCGGGCCTGACCGGTATATACAGCAGCCACTAATGTTGAACCAAATGTGAGAGGCCTAAGTGAAAAATTAAAAACATGTAATGGTGATAAGACACGAGGTTAGGTCAACTTGTGGTAGAAGTCTGCCCAGACCGGCCCGACAAGTCTAGCGTCCACAAGTGTAGGCTTAATGCAAGAGGTCTGGTGCTTATATGTATGTATGTATATGTTTGTATGTATGTATGTATATAACAAGATATGAATAAATGGAAATTATGGTAATTAAATTTCTAACTTAGAAAATAAGAAAGGAAGGTAATGAACTGAGTTAGTGTGATAGGAAGGAAAAGTAATGTATTTCCCTAAATGACCTACTTCTAAGAACATAGTTGCAAGTTAGCCACAGTAACTAAAGTAAGAAGAGTAAAGAAATTACTTGCTACCACGGATTTAGATGGGAATACGTTATGAAAATAAATCACCGGTTTCTTCTATCAAACTGATAAGGGGCATTAAGTGTTTTCATTAATTAAAATAAGGAATATATATTACAGTGAATGAAGGACACTGGAATACAACAGTAAAAGAAAATGGTTTAAAAAGGGGAACGATAATCACCTATTATAAATAAATAACATTAATAAAAATGTTGTAAAATAGGTAGACTTGTGAACAAATAAGGATTATAAATTAGTTTATAATAAACTAATAAGGAAATTGGATAACGAGTAAAATGAGATAAGGGACACTTAATTATAAATTAAGTAAGATGGGGAAAGCCGGAAACCCGTTGGGAAAAGGGGGAAAATATATGGAATATAAGAAGTTGTATTTAATTATAAATTAAGTAATCTGTAAGCTTGGAATTCTGAAACCCATTAATAAGAAGGTTTAGGCTTGTCCTAGGGACAAGAGCAAATTATAATATAGGTTACAATAAACGGGTAGAGAAACTTATTAATGGGATTTAGTTAATAGAACTAAGTTAATAAGTAAACAACGATAAGTTGTATTGACAATGTAAAATGGAATTGTGATTAAATGAAAAAGGATGAGGAAAACTTATGAAATGAAATAAGTTATATTTAATCATAAATGGTAAGTGACATGTTAATTAGAAAACATGTGAATTAGATATACTTAATTACATATTAAGTAAAACATGTTAATGTAATGATGAAATAAAACAAGAAGATAAAAAGGGGTTGTGGATTACAGACCTTGGGCCACAATTTAGAGAATAACATGTTGTGGGCTTATTAATAAACTTAAGTGGATCAAGTTATATGACTGAAATTAATAAGCAAGAGAAACTTGGTAATTTGAATAAGAATTCAATATGAACTGGAATAACCAAGTTAACTGGAAACCTGGTCAGGTGAGACAAGTGCGTAAAAGAATGTTTATACATAGGGTCTAATAACATATTAAATTGAGGTGCTTAGACCAGTCCGTACGGTTGCAGGTGAATAACCCAACTGGGTAGATCATCAAGGTGTTACAAGGCACGAGGAGAGCACACATTCATCTGATTGTTCTAACGGCTCCAAAGAACTGGAAGGGGAAGCATGTGACTTCCTGAGGTATGTAAGGTGCTCCTAGTAGTCCTCTGTGTGGTGACAGAATTCTTAGGCTATGCTCGCAGAGGTTGGGTCTGCGCGTAACTACTAGGTGGGTGGGCCTTGACTACAGATTTAGCTGTAGTCAGAATGCTGTGACGAGGTGACACTAGGGTAGTTCGGCGGTTGCCCACGAGGAGGCAGAGAGTCATGACCAACAAGGATAGTAGGCCATCGGATACCCGTCATTGGCAGTCAGTGGGATGTGGAAAGACTTGAGCTAAACCCAAGATACCATTTCATACTTCACTATCGGGGTAAGGGGTTGAGGGGAGACACCACATGGATGTTTAGACTGTTTGTGTAGGGGCAGTCTCTTAGCTTTAGTAGTCTTTACTAGTTGAGGGAAGGGCCGAGGTGGGGCTATAACCACCACGAAAACAGACCCTAGGTATATCTGTATATATAGTGTAACACCCCACGTCCATTAATGTCACTCACAAAGGGAATGCATCAATGTCCATGAAGCGTTATTGTTTGTATAGAATAAATAAATTACAAGAATAAATAAATAAAACAACCTAGCGGAAGATAAAACTTATTTTATTTCATCATAACTCAAAACGAGTTTACATACATAGTTTCCAAAACCATTACAACAGGATCAGTTGTCATTTCCAAAAACTTCAAAGTACATAAAGAAGCAAACACTTAAATAACATAAATGCATAAATCCCCACTGAGCATAAGAAAAGTCATAAAGATGAGAGAGTCCCAAGCGATACATCGAGTCCCAAGCGATACATCTACCTACTTCAAGCAACTGAAAGAAATCGACACTAAGCTGTAGTATTCCCTCCTTGCAAACCTGAGGGGGGGGGGAAGGAAGAAAAGGGGGTCAGACACAAAGTCTGGCGAGTGCGATAACTTTAACAATACAATTATCAAAATAACTAGGCAAAGGCATAAGCTGGAAAATAAGGAAATGACTGTGAACAATTGGGTATGACAAGGAAATAAGACGAACAAAGATAACATCAAAGGCGCCCCTAATCATTATAAGATAATTACTACACTGTACCACCACTAGTCACCCTAAAGGTTTATCCCGCCTACAAAACTTAATAGTGATAATGGTAGTTTAGTGTACCCCTAGCTACCTTCAATGGTGCTATCTGCCCCTATCTCCACTAGGTGTACCCACTACCCCCATTCGATCGGCTCCCTAATTCGTATATACCCGTGCTGGCCCCACTGTGGGGTGTATCACTCCCCAAAGTGGCAACCCGATACAACCAAATATGCACGGCTTATATCTACACGATGCAACAACCTCTTACCTACCAACCCGGGCCCACACACGCATACGAACCTGTTGGACTTGCGTTGCCACCGCTGACCCATTTTGACCTCTTACAATCAAATCCAATATGCGTGTCCCGTCCTCGACTTGGGTCGAGCCCACAAATATACTTAATGGGTTACTGGTTTGAAAAGGGCCCCCATGCATGACACAAGCTTTCCACCAATGCTTTGTCCCCTCTAAGGGTTTTCCCCACTTAACCCCATTCTTAATCATGTCTTTTACATGTTTTAATCTAGGTTAAGTGCATCTAATCGTATTTCAGAATGTCACCCAAGGCACCCACTAAATTCCACATGCCACCCAAGGCACCCACTTAAACCCCTCATGTCCCACTACATGTTTGTCTGGTTAAGTGTTTTTTAATTCATTAAGATCGTAACCTTGTAAAGACCTCTCATATTAAACTGGCATTTGTGGCAGTTGGATTTGTCGGGCGGGTCTGGGCAGTCTTACCCCACAAATGAGCCTAACCTCGTGTCTTTACAATGCATTTAATTTATGCCTAAGACCTTCCACATTTGACTGGCATTTGTGGCAACTGGATTTGTCGGGCGGGTCCGGGCAGTCTTACACCACAAAAGAGTTTAACCTCGTGTCTTAGGCGATTAATTACACCTAATTAATCATCCCCAATTTGAATTAATATCCCTATTCAAATTGCCAATCAATTACAAATTTAACTATGTCCATAATTGACTCAGTTATGTCCATCTATTTATGGTATATAAAATTATACCAATTAACATCACATGTAAGGCATTTATGCCAATTCTCAATATTAAATCTTTTAATATTATCCCATTGCCCCACGTTGTATGTTCATTCGTTTAATGTAAAATATACGTTTGACTCGAATAGTCTAACTTATGGAATAAAGAGAAAACATTACAACATGCATAGAATAAAAACTAGATCTAAACATAAGGGGTGAACTTGCATGTGTGAATAAGGTTTTTCCATCTAAAACTTGCATAGGCCAAAGTTACAAACTTGCATAAACTATGGATTCCATAGATCTAATCATAAGGTGTAAACTTGCATAGGCAATAGTCACAAACTTGCATAAACTATGGATGTCATAGATCTAATCATAAGGTGTAAACTTGCATAGGCAATAGTCACAAACTTGCATAAACTATGGATGTCATAGATTTAATCATAAGGGGTAAACTTGCATATGTGATTTATACAACATAGACTATGATGTAAACTTGCATCTAACTCACATATGTCATAGCCTAATCTTAGAACCAATTTACACATAAAATAGATGTCATGATACATGTAAGGTTGTATAAGATTCTCACTAACTTGCATATGATTCATGTCTAAATTAACATCTAAACTTGCATACATACATATGATTTAACATATGAATTAGTTCCAATAACATAACCAAACTAGCATACAAAACATCATTATGAATTGATTGTACGTAAGCCAATCATAGATTTACAACATAGATGATAACATCACAGCTTTACCACATAGATAATAACATCATAGAATTTACAACATAGATGATAACATCATAGAATTTACAACATAGATAATAACACACGGTCAATGATTCACAACATAACTATATAATCCAAATCATAGCTCAATCCAATTAAATTGTTAATTATCTTATTAAAGAAATCGAACTCACAAAAAGAAGGTCTTGCGTACTGCAATCTAAGTTCTGAAATTGATTTAGCTCGCCTTTGTAGTAGATTCGTTATTGTTTAGATTAGAGTTGAATAGAACTGAATTGATTAGCTTTGATTTCCCTCTAGTTGGTGGCGGCTACTCTAGGTTACAAGATGACAGCATGACGGCCATGATTCAAATTTTTATTTGATTTTAGGGTTTGAGTCTACCCATGTTTATATAGAATTTCAATTTAATTGTAGCCGTCGGATGATCTTAGGGTAAATCAAAACCACTTAGTCAGGATAGGGTGACACCTCAGCCCTAATGACTCAGCAAGTAGTCAGAAAGGACTCAACAATGAGTCACAGTATGGATCATATTGCACCAGAAAGCTGTGCAGGCTTTCTCCTCAGCCTGGGCGCACTCGGCAGGTGCGCCAGTGCCACTTTTGTACTGGCGCACTTCCCAAGTGTGCCAGTGCAAATATTTATATATATATTCCAATTCTTCTGCCGAACTTTGTTCGTCCATATCTCCTTCATCCGGTATCCGTTTCCCGTAAACTCGGCTCTATCTCAACCAGAATTCTGAGAAGAACACAATGGCGCAACTCGTTCCCCTTAATTCTCATATCTGAGATTAATTATTCTTGAATTTAGTTAATTCGATTACCCAAAAATTTGGGGTGTTACATAGAGGCTCCTTAAAGACGAGCCTGTACAGATATGAAAAATTTCCCGACCGAGTTCTGTGTTTCTTGTATCGCCCTGCCACGGAACTCGGTGCACATTAGAGGACGTCCAATTGAGGCATCGAGCTACAATTGAAGGTACGTATGGTGGACAGTCTAGATACATGCATGTCGGCTCTAGGTGTTTTATCGTAGACTTGAGGGCATTACTCCGGTATGGCGTCTGATTTGAACAAAGGTGGCAGTCAGTACATTTACGTAACATAGTAATGATAGGTATATGTGGAACGTAATATTGTTATCCGTACATCACTACGACGTAGGATGAGGGACTGCATATATTTCGATGGTGTTACGTTGGAGACCATGCGAGTGGGGTACCATGGGGTGTACCATAATATGGGGGGTAGCTACATATATATTGTATTAGAGATTAATCCACTGAGAAGTAAATGGGTGCGATGTATGTGTAAGCCTTGGGTGATGTTAACCCAAGTAACCTAATAAATAAGAAAATATGGTTGAACGTTATATGTAGGATTATCCAAAGTGTATAGTTTAGATCCAGTCACCGGAACTTGTGTTATGACCCCTTCCTCATAAGATACTCGCAGGTTATATTTGTGGCAGAGACATGAGACATTATAGCTTTGAATACTGGTTAGGCAACATTATTAATACAGTAAGGCTATACTTTGATTTATAATATATTTTATCCATTCCGCTGTGAGATATTTTTTGAGCTCGGACGTATTTTATGTCTCTGCCTTTTCTGCAGGATACCAGAGCACAACAACTTGAGTTTCGATAGACTGGAGTTTTTGGAAAAACATCTGGTCTGTCGAAATTAGGGTTGTCACAGGAACCACCTAGAGTAATATATTTTATTAAGAGAAAAATGCATTTTCATGATGATCAAATGCTTCAAGTTTTAAGTAGAAATTGTATGACCTAGATTTTTGTAAAAGACAAGGTTACAAGTACTCTTGTAACAAGTTTTACGATGTGACCAGAGAGTCACAAAGATATATATATATTCATGTACTGGCATATAATTTGAGTTACACAACAATTAAATAAACATATATATTTGTGTATGTGTTTTGCTGTGATATCGAAAGCATTTTTATAATTCAGTTTAAATAATTTATGCTATAAATAGCTGTATGAATGTCCCTCTTCGATAAAATGCATGGGTATGTATGGATGTATGTAAATTGATTGCCTAAAAAAATTGCAATGCACTGTTTGATTTTTAATCATATGCCCTGAGTTTGTACTGGAACTGAACCTAAAAGTAGGTTATATAATTGTCTTGGTTTGGCATGAATTCAGTGCTTAAAGATAAGTGAAAATGTGTTATGTTTCTATTTAAAATATATATAAGTACATGTATGAATGTGTAAAAGGGGGCTGACTTGAGAATGGTTTGAATCAGTTTCGGAAACTAGTTGGCTTTCTAAAGCAAGAATATGGGGGCTTTTCGGTTTACATGTATGCATTTCTGATTTTGGATGATAATGCAACTTGGATTAAAGCTCTTTTGTTCTAAAATGTTGATATAATTCTATGGTTGATGTTCCTTAAAAAAATTGTTGAATGATCTATATGCCAGTTTACATTGGTGTGAACTGCTGTTTGTATCAATTTTAAGATGTCGAAAAAGTATTTAATTAAGAAGTAGAACTGAAAATTTAAGGGAGCTTAGCATTAAATTATGAATGCACATGAAAACTAGTTTTGCATGCTGATTGATTTTGGATAGATACTTAATATAAGTACGAATAAATTAAGGGACACAATTTCTAATAGGAGGGGTGTATGTGATGACCCAAATTTATAACTCTAAATAATATTGTCTCACAAGTATATTTATTTATATATGTATGAGTTAAGTGAATAAATTGTGCATGGTTAAATTGTGAATAAATATACATCTTTGTTTGTATTGTGCAACCTATTAAATTGGTTCTAACATTTAAAGAGTTAATATAACATAGAGGTAGAATAGGAAATTGCAGGGGATGAAACCCTAGCCGTGTCACTCAACAAATTAAAAAAAAAAAATAAACCACCCCGATTTCATTATCATTCAGTGAATAAAGCCAAATAAAAATAGTCAAAGCCCCCACAACTAAAATGATGGAAAATTGAGACCCAACGACTCGCATTAAAATGGAAATGGATTCATGAGGGAGAAAGGCAGTGGATCTAGAGAGATCGAAAGCTAATCGAGATCTGAAGGGATAGAAATCGAGGATAAAGCTCAGTGAGTGTGTTTTACTTTTGATATATATGAGGCAGCCTGTTTATCTATCTATATATTGTAGCATATTAATGAGATGTATACATGACACCTGAGTGCAAAGTAATTTGATTCAGCAAGCTCCAAAGATTATGTCTGCTGAGTTATTGATTCTTTGAATAAATAGATCACATGATATGAAAGCCTAAAACTCTAGATGTAAATCACATGACTGAGAGGTAGGGATTTGATGAAGTAGGCAGCATGATCAGAGGGAGATCTATGCTTATGTCTATTTGTTAATTCCCTTTTTCCTTTAATACCACCCCGAAAATCTTAGAGTATGTTCGTGTGTGTATATATATATATATATATATATAAATTAAATATGGAAAGATTCTGTTTTATAAGAGTTCCTTAGATCTAAACAAGTATTTAGATTAATGTGTATGTGTTATAAATAGCATGAGAAAATGCAGTCTTAAAGATATGTATGCTTGGGATTTTCCTAGATTAATTGGAATGTTTGCTATGCTTACTTAAATTGAATGGATGAAAAGATATAATCTGACCAATGCTTGCACCGAGTGTATACTTCTATATTAAAAGTGTTTGTTGGATTTGTCATCATATATATATATATATACATGATAAATTATGGGCTAGAATGTGTATTGACTGGGCATAATGCATAGGTGATGGCCAAGGAAGTAAAGGAAATAGCATCTAGTCTTAGTGCATATGACATGTGCTAAGGGAAAAAAATTATGAAACCCAATATATAATCAGGTTTAGGGTCACTAGATGGTTACGGTAACCAGGATTTACAATATTCTACTTGACCTCGGGGAGAAAGTCAAGTATAAACATGGCCTTGTCTAAGCCCTGTAGTGTAATAACCCGGAAATCTGGGCCAATTTAAAATTTTTATTTTGGCAATTTTATCGAATTTTGGATATTTAAAATGAATTATTTTAAATGATATCGACGAGAAATTTATTTTGAATATAATTCAAACGTATATATTATATACGTCGTCGTTGAAATATAAATAATTATATATAATTATTTAAGGAATTGAAAATGGCGCGGTAGTTCGATAATTCGATTTCAAAATTCAAATGAATGTACCGGGTGCAAACTAAACCAGATTTCAGTGAAACCAAAAATATTTGAATCTAATTGATAATATCTTTCCAACGAATCCGAAAAATTGAAATTTCATAGCGGAAATCAAAAGATATGTCCAGTTGAAAATTCTAAATAGTCGCTATGGAATTCAGGCCCTTAAAAATGGAAATTTTGCAAACGACCTTGGATTTCGACGAAACTACTTCTGTTGGATCCGCGATGTAAAGTTATTGCAAGATTTCAATTTTCGTAATTTTTCGAATCAATATGTGAGCGTGGCAAAGGAAAACGCGTTTGACCAGTTTCAGTTGATTTTAATCGACTGGAAAATGGCCATTTTCATACGGTCTCAGAATTTGACGAAACTAGTTTTGTTAGGACCGTATCGTCAATACGAAGCTAGAAAATATTTTTATGGAATTTTTAGTGTTCGTATGTGACCCCGGTAAATTGAAATGTGCATTCAAATTCAATATATAGAGTTATATGTTGATTTTAACGGAAACTAGTCGAAACAACTGAATCAGCTTACGATACATATACCATTGTGTTCGGAATGGGGGTAATTAGCTATGGACGACAGGCGGTGGGTTCGATTTCGAGTTCGGGTCGTTCCATCGTGGTATCAGAGCTTTGGTTTACAAAGCTCAGAGAACAAGACACATTAGAACCATACGAAAGAATTCATCAGATATTGGATTAGTAATATCCAATGGGAATGACTCGTTAGAGATGGGATCAGTAGTATCCTAGAACGAGTGTGAAGAGTATATTTTTGAAAATGAAAACAAATTTTGTTTTGAAAATTTAAATCAATTATTCGTATTTGATTATTTATTTTAAATGAATTTGGGCAATCCAGTATATAAAGATTTTGTATATATGTCTTGCAAACGTGTGTTCGAAGTTTTAATATACTGGATAGATATAGAATCACACTCTAGTGCTCGGGGATAATTCTGGTGACGGGGCACCATTGCCAGTATTTATTTTCGAGTTTCGAAAGTGAGATTTCTATATATTTCCAATTGACTGGTGTGAGAACCGAAACTAGATAGGGCTTATTGTTGTGATTTGGCATTAAAAATCTGATTTTTTTTTACGATATATCAAAGTTATAAATTTGAAATGATAATTCACTAATTGATTGATGTTTGTGTTGTTTGTTTATTTGTTTGGTAAATTTGAACCATTACGTCTAATTGTATCAAATAGTAAGTTGTATTGAAAATTAGTCACATTTGCTTGCATATACATGTACTTACATTGAACAGGTCATAGCAAGGAGGCTAGAGCAGAGAATAAAATTGTTTGCCCGACAAATAGGTACATGTTTACTATAATTTATTGTTTTGTTTGGATGATGATGATTTTATGAGCCGCTTGGCTTTTTCTTTTTCTTTTTGAGATCAGAAGGCCTGTATGGCAATTTCGGGATTTTCCCGTGGCTCCCGGTGCACGGGAGGTTACGGCAAAAAAATTCGAAAATTTAGGGTGTTAGCCAAATTTTTGAAAAATTTGAAAAGTTCTTAGAAACTGAAAAGTTGAAGAACTTAAGCCGTAATCAATACATTGAAAGTTGAGTTGATTTGTGAAACAACTTTCGGCTTCGTTCCTTTTCGGGGATGAAAAGTTTTAAGTGGGGGAGATTGTAATAACCCGGAAATCTGGGCCAATTTAAAATTTTTATTTTGGCAATTTTAGCGAATTTTGGATATTTAAAATGAATTATTTTAAATGATATCGACGAGAAATTTATTTTGAATAGAATTCAAATGTATATATTATATACGTCGTCGTTAAAATATAAATAATTATATATAATTATTTAAGGAATTGAAAATGGCACGGTAGTTCGATAATTCGATTTCAAAATTCAAATGAATGTACCGGGTGCAAAATAAACCGGATTTTAGTGAAACCAAAAATATTAGAATCTAATTGATAATATCTTTCCAACGAATCCGAAAAATTGAAATTTCATAGCGGGTTTCAAAAGATATGTCCAGTTGAAAATTCTGAATAGTCGCTATGGAATTCAGGCCCTTAAAAATGGAAATTTTGCAAACGACCTCGGATTTCGACGAAACCACTTCTGTTGGATCCGCGATGTAAAGTTATTGCTATATTTCAATTTTCATAATTTTTCGAATCAATATGTGAGCGTGGCAAAGGAAAACGTGTTTGACCAGTTTTAGTTGATTTTAATCGACTGGAAAATGGCCATTTTCATACGGTCTCAGAATTTGACGAAACTAGTTTTGTTAGGATCGTATCGTCAATACGAAGCTAGAAAATATTTTTATGGAATTTTTAGACTTCGTATGTGACCCCGGTAAATTGAAATGCGCGTTCAAATTCAATATATAGAGTTATATGTTGATTTTAACGGAAACTGTTCGAAACAGCTGAACCAGCTTACGATACATATACCATTGTGTTCGGAATGGGGGTAATTAGCTATGGACGACAGGCGGTGGGTTCGATTTCGAGTTCGGGTCGTTTCATCTAGGCCTTCGTGTGTAAGGGAAACATAGTGTGCAAAAGAGAGGTTAATGTAATGTGTCATGATTAAGAACGAAAGTGCTAATTCTAGTCCAAGGTGATTAGGTTCGCTTAGAGGTGAATTAGGTCATGAAAATATTGATAAAGGGGAGGGACTAAGGAATTGGATGTTTAGATTCAATGATAATATTGTGTCTGAATGCTTGGCTTCAATATGTATGATTTACTGTGTATACTTGATTGTCTTCAAATTCATGTACGGCTTGCTTTGTTTACTTACTTATAAAATCTAAAGCACAATTTTTGGCATGCAATACTTGATTATTTATCAAAAAGAGAACGGTTGTCAAGTATAAATGAAAATCTAATAAACACGTATGAAACTGGATCGTGTAGATAATATTTGAATACATTCTTTCATTCATGTTTGAATGTATGGCAAACATCCAGATATACTTATAGTAACTGATACTTAATTCCAATAGAATTCTGATACGAAGTTGGACACATACATATTTAATAATTCGTGTCTCTATATACATACATACATACATACATACATACATATATATATATGTGTGTGTGTGTGTGTGTGTGTGTGTGTGCGTGTGTGTGTGTGTGTACAAGTGCGAACCTGTGCTTCGCACACGGGCTCGAGTTATATTTTTGTTATATTCCTTCAATTTTTGTTCATTAGTTTTGGAATATTACTTCGATAGATTTAATTTGTGATGATATTAAAATGTACCTATACTATGCATATAGCACAGTTCTTGTAAAAAAATTCAGTAATGATAATTTATAAAATGTATACTATTGTGGACCGCAAGTAAACATGAAAAAAGTTAAGTCAACAACAATGATATTTGGTGGTGAAATGGTCGTTAGCTACTTCTATGAAACACTATATGGTATGTATTTTTATATTTTCTACGTTCAAATGCATCTCATTTACGTGTGTTGATGTCAAGTCCTTCCAAAGAACTACACTTAAATCCTATGTATTTAAATAGAGAGTTTGCTGTATTGTTTTATTAACATGCTTTTTAGAACTTTTAGTTATATGGAGATGGAAGCCCGTGTTTATCGATTGTATATTTTAAACTTTCGATTTATAGAATACGACAAAGATATCGTTGATGGTTCTTCTTAAATAATCTCAGATCATCTAAAGTATAATTAATATTTTAAACCAGGGTGGCTTTACACAACAAATGATAATATTAGCTATAAGTTGTTTCTAAATCGGTAAACGTTACATTTTTGGACATGCAAATTAATTTATTTTCTAATATAAGAGGATATAAGTAAGATATAATTTTAGTATTATTTTTAAATATACGCATTGACAGTCTTCTAAACCTGAAATAGACCAATTGTGCTTAGTAAAATAATGTTTAAATTTGGTTCAAAGAAATAAGATTCTAAAATAGAGCTATTTTTAGATTATCATGTCCGCTTGACAAACAACACCATCACGACATAACTTAATGTGGTCATCCACTCAACAGGTAACCAATCTAATTGTTTTGTCAATAGAATGCGTGTTTTCATCATAAGGAAAAACGGTTTAATTTTAATTTTACTCTTTGAATTATTTTTCTTTTCAATTGTTTTATTTTATAAAAAATTGTTCTGCATTTCTTTTATGTTTTGTTCATTTATGTTGTGTTCATTTTTGCATCTTTTGTTTTTCATCTAGTTTCTTAAAAAAGGTTTTTCATTTCTTTGTGCTTGTTTTCATTAAAAGAAAAAAAAATGTGTTGTGTGTTCGTCGTCCATTTCATTTTTGTGCATTTTGTTGTCTTTATGGTGCATCTTGTTGTCTTTATTTCAAATAATTCAAAAAAAAAAAATTGTCCACATTTTGTTTTCAATTCATTAGAACATCCTGCTTCTCCATGATTATTCTTCTTTTCTGTTTTTGTGTTTTCACATAGATTGGATTGAACACGCTACATTCACTTTAGCCCTTTTCCACAATTTTAGTTTACTTCACTATTTCATTTGCTGTTTTTTCTTATTTTGTGTGACTAGTCTCAACACTATAAACCGTGTTCTCAACCATACCATAAACCCTATCCAACACTATAAACATTTTGCTTCAGTTCAGTCTGTGTTTTTGTTTCATTTCAGTTATTAAAAAAAAAAACAAATTTCACAACTCTGTTTTTCCAAGTTGTTGTACATTTTCACTGCCTTTTCATTGTTACAGTACAACACAACCTCTCACTACAAACCACTTCCTAACACTCTCGACAGCACCTCCGCACCTACTCATCAGCAACAATATCCACCCCTACAATGCCCCTCTACCACCAACCACTGCATGAAGCTACTTCACCAAGCCAAATAGCCTTAGTCCCCAACACACCTAACTCCAACAACACCCTCTAACCATCACCGCTGCCTTCTGCAACTCCTCTACCTCACTGCCTATACATCACCACAAAAAAAAAAAAAAAAAAAAAAGGCAACCTTCAAGAACCATCACTACTCCTAATCAATTCACTGTACCGCAACCAAGACAAACATCAGACCAAACCGCAAACATCTCCCTATACCTAACACCCAAAATCCACCACCTTACTTATGCAATCTCCATAACAGCAGGCGTACATCCCAGACAACTGAATTTGTTGCTCATCCAAGTTCAAGTACAACACACCTCGCACCACCACCCCTTAAAATTGCCTCCATCTCAAATCGATGTACCGCAAATTGCAACATACCAGAACCTGCAAAAAAAAAAAAAAAAAAAAGAATTGTAACGACCCAGAAAATCTGAACCAAATTTTTTTTTTTAAATTGGCTAAAATAATGGATTTTCAATATTTAAAATAAATATTTTAAATAATGACGATGAAAACTGAGTTTGAATCGACAATTGAAAGCGAATATAATTAATTATAATTATAAACAAGGCCTGAAATGGCATGGCAGTTTCAAAAATTGAATTCAAACTTTGTCGGATTATACCGGATGCAAAACAAAACGGATTTTAGTGAAACCAAAAATATTTAAATCTGTTAGTGAATACCTTTCCAACGAATCTGACAAATCGAAATTTGATAGCGGGAATCAAAAGATATGTCCAGTTGAAAATTCTGAATAGTCGCTATGGAATTCAGGCCCTTAAAAATGGACATTTTGCATTCGACCTCGGATTTCGACGAAACCACTTTTGTTGGATCCGCAGTGTCAAGTTATTGCTAGGTTTCAAATTTCATAATGTTTCGAATCAATATGTGAACGTGGCAAAGGAAAACGCGTTTGACCAGTTTTAGTTGATTTTAATCGACTGGAAAATGGCCATTTTGCAAACGACCTCAGAATTCGACGAAACTAGTTTTGTTAGGACCGTATCGTCGATACGAAGCTAGAAAATATTTTTCTGGAATTTTTCGAGTTCGTATGTGGCCCCACTAAGTTGAAATGTGCGTTTGAATTGAATATGTAAAGAATTACACTTTAAATTCAACGGAAACTGATTCAAACGATTGAATCAGCTGACGATACATATCTCATTGTGTTCAAAATGGGGGTTATACGCTAGGGAAGACAGTCGTTGGGCTAGGTTTGGGGTTCGATAGAAAAAGCACTTTATGGAAATTAATTAAAAATATAATTATTTATAAAGGGGGCCCCTTTCTCTTCTTCATCAAGTCAACGACCCCCCCCCCCCCTTTTTCTTCAATTCAGACGAGAATTTAAAAGGAAAAAAAAAACCTAAATCTAAAATCACGCTCCACCATTCGACCCGCCGCCACGCATCTCCATCCTCCCCTCTACTCCGACGCCTCAGGCGTCCTCCGTGCTCTATGACGCGAGTGTCAAACTCGAACCATCGCTCCAAGAAGTCACCGTTCCCAGGCGAATTCCGAGGTTGAAGGGTGATCGAGCTAGAGGTGCTTGGTGGCCGGAAGGAGCTCGCGCAAAGGCGGACCTCGTAGCAGCGCCTGATTTCCGTCCGAAGCTTCGAACTGCTCTAGATGAAGTTGAACTGAAAACGTGAGTAAATGCAGGGGAGGTAACGGCCTAATTTCTTTGATTAAGGAATGTTAATTACAGGTTAATTCTATTAAATTTATTTATTTAGTTATGTTATTAATTTAGTATATTAAAAGAATTTAAAAACTGTTTATTTTAAAAAAAAGGTTAAAACAGATTTTTCTAAAGATTTAAAACTGATTTTAAAAGCATTTAAAAACTGATTTTATTTTAATAAGTAAATTCTGATTTTTTTTGTAAAAAGAAAAACTGATTTTAAATAGATTTAAAAACTGATTTTAAACAGGTTATAAAAACTGATTTTTAAAAGAAGTTAAAAACTGATTTTTTAAGAGTTTAAAACTGATTTGATTTTAAAACTTTAAAAGGAAAAAGGTTTAAACTTTAAATAGAAAAAGGTTTAATCTTTTAAAAGAAAAAGGTTTAATCTTTTAAAAGAAAAAGATTTGAACTTTTAAAAGAAAAAGATTTGAACTTTGAAAAGAAAACGATTTGAACTTTGAAAAGAAAAAGATTTGAACTTGGAAAAAATAAAGATCATATTTTTTTTAAAAGAGAAAAGACGGAAATTTTATTAAGTAGAAGGAGTAAGATATGATTTTTGTATTTTTAAAGTAATAAAAATATAATCTTTACATCATAGGAATATTAAAATATAACCTTTATTTTTGAAAAGGCGGAATATATATTTTTGAAATGCAGTTTTTATATATTGAATAACATAGTAAAAATTCGATTTTTACATATGTAGAGAATACGGGCAACAAAGCGACAGAAAGAGAGATTGGCGAAGAAGAGTCGTAGTAGTTGGATAGCTATTGGTGAGATTTCGGATTTAAAAATATATATATATGTGTGTGAAATGAAAGTAAATTGCTATATATATATATATATATATATATATATATATATACGCCTCTCGTCCACAAACCATGGACGATATTTATTGGTTGAAATTGTTGTGAAAATTGATTGATAGCGAATGGTTGTTTGGGATTGTTTGTGATTGATATTGGTTGATTGTGGTTGAAAAATACCCATTTGTGGTTGTGAAATATTTGGTTGAAACCACATAGGATTAGTTTGTGGAAATGAAATAAATATATACATGCTGCCTGCGTGCGAACTAGATGCATGATCCCCATTGTCAAAAACCGCGAGGTTTTAAGGTAGAGCGAGGAGCCGTACTAGGGACGGTCCCGGTTTAACTACCCTGCCGTTATGCTGCCGAAATTTTGAATAATATTCGTGTGTTTGAATTATTTTCAATTGCTTAAACTATATTTATTCATTGAATAGAAAACATTCATGTGTTGAATTGATATTCATTCGTTGATTAGAAATTCATGTGTTGAATGGTATTCATATTTTGAAATAAATTGTTTGATAATAAAAATCACATTTTTATCTAAATATAAAAACTATAGAAAACATTCATGTGTTGAATTGATATTCATTCGTTGATTAGAAATTCATGTGTTGAATGGTATTCATATTTTGAAATAAATTGTTTGATAATAAAAATCACATTTTTATCTATATATAAAAACTATAGAAAACATTCATGTGTTGAATTGATATTCATTCGTTGATTAGAAATTCATGTGTTGAATGGTATTCATATTTTGAAATAAATTGTTTGATGATAAAAATCCTATTTTATCACCAACTTGAACTATATAGAAAAATAGTGTTTTGAAATGAATTGTCTTACAATAAAAATCACATTTTTATTATATGCATAAATCGTTGAAGTGTGAAGTGTTAAAAATAGCCACCTGTTCAAAATAAACATATATGGGTTGAAATATTCATTAATTAGCTAATGAAATGATTTGCACCTATTTATGTAACATTAGAAGGAATGGTGTTTTTAAACCAAATAGAAATCAAATATGAAGTCGAATAGAAAATGATAAATGATAAGAACTGTGTATATATGTACATGCATATTCATTGAACAGGTTATAGCAAAGGGGCTAGAGAAGAGGAATAAAATTTTGTGCCCGACAAATAGGTACACATTTACTGTTTTGTTTGGGTGATGATTTTATGAGCCTGTTGGCTAGCCGCTTGGCTTTTTCTTTTTCTTTTTGAGATTAGAAGGACCAGGAACGCTATTTGCGATTTCCTGATGCTCCCGGTGCAGGGGAGGTTATGGCGAAATTTTCCAAAATTTGAAGGTGTTAGAAAAATATTTGAAGTGAAAACGATATGGAAATCATTGAATGAACTATATTTATATAAATATAAATAAAATTAAAACGAAACGAGGCCGTGCAGTTCGTATTTTGAAATCGTGATTTCAAACGACTAGTGCGGGGAATCCGACCATTGGATTTTCCCGAAACCTCAACCGTCGGGATCGCCTTGGAAATATCTTCCCAACGGCACCAACCTTGTAAAAATCCAACGGTTGGATTGTCTGGAATGTTTAATTCAAATCTGAAGAAAAACAGCGCCAGAAGCGATTATATTTATATATATATAAATATAATTATATATTTAATCGAATAACGACGCTGCAGTTCGTATTTTGAAATCGAAACTTCAAACGATTGTACCGGGAGATCCGACCGTCGGAATTTCCCGAAACTGGAACCGTTGGATTCGTTTTGAAAAGACCTTTCTAATGATGTAAATTTTGCGAAGATCCAACGGTTAGATTTTCAGATATATGTAAATCAAATCTGAAGAAAAACAGCGCCGCGGCCGCCTTTTGGCCCGAAGCGTCGTTTTGAATAAAATAGCTATTTTAAAATAAATAAAAATAGCGATAAATAGTTATAAAATATCATAAGCAATATGGAATGGAAATAAACTGAATTTGCTTGATTTATGTGGCTTTTGATGGTTGAATGTGTTTGGTGTGAAAATTACATTTAAGAACAATATTGGTGTTGTCGAATAATTTAACCATTGAAATAAATCGATTTGAAATTCTAAATATACGTGAATTATTTGAAAAGGCCGAGTTAATTCTCATTTCGAATAATTGACCGATGATTGAAATTCGAAGATGAAGACGGTGGTCGAAGACCGGAGATCTTCACCTCGTTTGGATGGTAACCGAGGTCCTGATTGGGAGGCATCCCGAAATATGGATAATGAGTGGTGATCGTCCAGAAGTACGTGGTGATCGATGGGATTGCGAGGTATTTAGTGCCTCCGGTTTCATTCAGACCCAGAACGGACTTGTAAATTGACTGCGTGTCTGACATTGGATTTTATTCTATGTTGATTGATCTCTATTAAATATACATCTGTTTGGCGGCGGAGAATTTATCCTTTCGCTTAACGCCCTTCTCTGAGACGTACGAGCTCAGAGGTTGTATATCGATGGACATCAATCGCATGGCGTGAATTGCCTGTGTGGCATGCTAAGATGCAGTGATCAGGGCTTCTGTTGAAAAGCAAAGTCTTGTGGTGATGATCAAAGCACCGCCTGTGTGGCGTAGCTTTGTGTATAACGTGAATTCGCGAGCCTCACACCCCGGTATGAACCTAAAACGGGAGAAGGACCTCAGGGAGGGCATGCGTTTCTTTCTAGCTAGGGTGGTGTCAGTGACCAACCAGCCCTGACATTTATATACTTTTCACCTATGTGGTTGTTGCTGTTGCGAGGCGCCTCGGTTTGGTCGGACGATCAGGGTCCGATGGAGTCATTCGTTGGCTCATTTACGCCCCAAAGGGCGGGGAAACGTATTGTTCAGGCACTATAATCCACATCGGTGGACCGGCCCTGTCGCTCCAAGGGGCAGTTGCGGCTGTTCCGGTGGCTCGGGCTAGAGAGTCACGAATTCGGTAAGGACTATCTTTTGCCTTGGTTCATGACGGAAATCCAATTTCCAAATACGACATCGTGCGGTTTTGATTGTATACCTATATATGGCGACATAGTGGTATGGGGCATTAATGCCGTCTATGATTGATAGTTATGATTTGAAATTGTTTTCAAAACATATAAACACTAGCAATAATATCAAATGCCTTTGTTTTACTCGTATCAAGCATATTTGGCCGTTATAAGGTAAAAACTCTATCCTCCGGTCTGCGTTGCATTGTGTGATGGGAACTGAGTCTTATAACGGCTTCATTTTTATAAAAAAAACATAGCGATGTTTAAAAGAAAGATTTGTTTTAAAGCACGGGCAATCCAATGGAGTAAACCCGTTCCACGAAAGTGGCGTGGTCCTGTGATTAGCCAATTATATATGTGTTGAGTGGATTTCTCATACCAGTCCCATGACTGACTCGTAGTTTGTTTCACTTTCAAACTCGGGTGCCCCTTTTTCTACACGGGCAGCCTTGTATTCAGGTTTAGCTGGTTCTTTTTCTGGATAGCTGGAGCTGAAGATGGATTCTATCATTTATTTCTTTTTATGCTGTTCAGCTCCTATTGTACATATTTTGTTTATTTCCGCTGTAGACATTTATGTATAGCTGAACTGTATTTGTACTAAGTAAGATCCTGTATACTGTGTAACTCTGATGATTACTTTTATCCAGTATATTCTATTGTTCATATTCTGGTGTATTTATTTAATTCTGTTCTGCTATTATCTGTTTCTGTGTTATATTCCAAAGATAGCCCTGTTTCCGTCTGAACGGGAATTCGGGTCGTCTCAACGTGGTATCAGAGCTTTGGTTAAGCTTAGTTCTGGAATATAACATTTGAATGAACTCGTCAGAAATAGAACCAGTAGTGTTCTAGGACGGGTAACTCTATACAGATAGGATAAGCAATATCCTAGTATGAGTAAAGCAGAATGAAATTACACCTCGATACACATTTACACTTGAAGTATATGTTTCTATGTTTGAAATTTTTCTTTTCTGTGACCTGACACTTGATTTGCCATTTGCAGAAGTACTAGAAAATGAGTGTCAGAAACAGAAGGAATGCAGAACCGGATAATGAGGCCCTATTAATCAAATATCGAAATATGGGTGGAATACCATTCTCTGGTGAAGAATCTATTATGAAGACGCAAGCTTGGATTCGTTCGGCTGAGAAAATCTTCGAAGCATTAAAGCTGAGGGATGACCAGAAACGATTACTGGCTTCCTGGGCACTTAAAGATGAAGCTTTGTTTTGGTGGGATTCAGTTATTGAAAATAATCCAGAAGGTGATATCACCTGGGGCAGATTCAAAGTGATTTTCTTAGAAAGATTTACTCCTCCCGAAGCAACTGAGCGATTATGCGATGAATTTTCTTATCTGATACAAGGAGACATGACAATTCCCGAATATCATAAGAAATTCAATGAACTTTCTCACTTTGCTCCTCATCTAATTCAAGACCCAAAGAGGAAAAATCTGAGATTTATTCACGGGCTTCAAAGGAAATACCGGAATAAAGTATTGGGGCATGTGAAGCTTCCTTTCTCAGAAATGATTTATATGGCTTATCAATACGAAGATCTAGACAAGAAAGGAATGTTGCGCGACGAAGAAGAAGTTTATTGTAGTGACATAGCAGAGTCGGAAACTGATATTCCTGAGGCAAGTACAATGTCTGAGATCAGTAAGAAGGCCAGTACCAAGAGAAAAAGGGCCAAATCAGAGAAGAAACTAGTAACGACAACTGTATGCTCTAACTGCAATAAGCAAGGACATCTCTCGATAAGTTGCCGATCTCTAAAGAAACAAAGAAAGGAAGGATCTGAGTCTATTAAGAAGTTTCAAGAGACTAGAGAATGCAGCATTTGCCATCGGTTTGGCCATGTAAAACAGGATTGCCGGCTGTTAAAGGCAACCAAGGGGGCTCAAATAAATGAAGTAGCAGAAACCTCGGCACCCTCAGATGATCAGGGAAGATCTGATGTTTTAGAAGGCATGCTCAATGTCAAAAACATTCCAGTTAAAGTACTGTTTGACACAGGCGCGTCGCGAAGCTTTATTGCAAAGAGTGCAGTCAAGAAACTGGACTTGAATTTGAAGAAGCTCAAAGAGCCAATGACTGTCCAAAATCCAGTGGGAGGTTCCATCAATCTCAGTTGGATTTGTGCAGTACCTGTCTCTTTTTCTTGTTATAAATTCCCTATTATCTCTATCATCATGAATTTTAATGAATTCGATCTTATTCTGGGATTGGATTGGCTAACTAGATATGAAGCTGAAGTTAAATGCGCCGAGAGAGTGGTTAAAGCAAAGGCCCAATCGGGGAATTATATAACCATACCATGTGAAGGCCCGACTTCAAATAGAAAAGATTTCTGGTCAGCTCTCGATGTTTCTCCAGCTCAAATAGAAAAGATCCCTGAGGTCGTAGAGAATATTCCTGACCTCATCAAAGACATTCCTGTCGTTAAGAACTATGCGGATGTGTTCGAAGAAGTTGTTCGCTTACCTCCGCAGAGAGAAATAGATTTCAAAATTGCTTTAATTCCAAATGCAAGGCCGGTAGTTCACGCTATTCGAAGAATGTCCTTGAAAGAGAAGGAGGAAATTAGACAATCAAACACGACAGCTAGTATGGAAAGGTCTGATCAGGCCTAGTTTCTCTGATTGGGGTGCAGCAGTGGTATTTGTCCCAAAATCTGACGGTACTCTACGGCTATGCGTGGACTATCGTGATCTGAACATGCAGACAATAAAGAACAAGTATCCATTGCCGCGGATTGATGATTTGTTGGATCGATTAAATGGAGCACAAGTATTTTCACGAATGGACCTAGCTACAGGATTCCATCAACTTCGAATTGCCGAAGAGTGTGTTCCAATGACAGCGTTCAGAGGTCCTGACTTATTCTACGAGTGGTTAGTAATGCCGTTCGGCTTATGTAACGCTCCAGCTTACTTCGTCGATCTAATGAATAGAGTGTTCAGAGGAGTTTTGAATAAGTTTGTTCTGGTTTTCATTGACGATATTCTAATCTTCTCTAAATCTAAGGCCGAACATGAAAAACATCTGGAACAGGTTCTAGAAATCCTCAGAAGGAATGTATTGAAAGCCAAGTTTTCCAAATGTATATTCTGGCAAGATGAAGTGAAATTTCTGGGCCATGTCGTATCGAAAGATGGAATCGCTGTGGATCCAAGCAAAATCACAGCTATTCAGAATTGGAAACAGCCCAGTACTCCCACTGAAGTCCGCAGTTTTCTCGGATTGGCTAGCTATTACTGAAAGTTCGTTAAAGACTTTTCGAAGATATCTGGTCACTTAACGAAGCTTACAAAGAAGCATTCTAAATTCAAATGGACTCAAGAGAGTGAGGAGGCTTTCGAAGAGCTGAAGTTGAGATTAACGACAACTCCAGTGTTAACCATCATCGATGGCAACCAAGATTTAAAAGTCTGGACTGATGCTTCTAGAGAAGGCCTTGGGGCAGTGTTAATGCAAAGGGGTCAAGTGATTGCTTATGCTAGCCGTCAACTGAAACCACACGAGAAAAACTATGTAACTCATGATCTTGAGTTATTGGCTATCATATTCTCTTTGAAGATCTGGAGACACTATCTTCTGGGCGAGAGATTTGAACTATTTACAGATCACCAGTCGTTAAAGTATCTGTTCACTCAGAAGGACTTAAATTTGAGGCAGCAGCGTTGGCTGGAGTTTCTTGCAGCATACGACTTTGAAATTATATATACTCCAGGGAAAGCCAATGTCGTGGCCGATGCGCTGAGCAGAAAGAATGTAATGATCGCCAGCTTTATTATCACGACATCCTTGATTGACAAAATATCTATTCTTCAGAAGGAGGATAACTTTATAAAAGATATGATCAAAAGGATTCAGAAAGGCGAACCCTCATGTTTTCAAATAGATAACGACGAGACCTTGAGGTTGAAAGGAAGGATTTGTGTTCCTAACATCCCAGAGTTAAAAAGGGAAGTGTTAGACGAGTGTCACAAGTCCAAGCTGAGTATCCATCCTGGCGTGGCCAAAATGTATAACGATCTTAAACGAACATTCTGGTGGAAGGCTTTGAAAAGGGACGTTTCAATATACGTTAGCCGATGCCCTACTTGCCAGCTAGTCAAGAGTGACCAACAGAAATTAGCTGGATTATTACAACCGCTGGAAGTTCCTGGCTGGAAGTGGGAGCATATCTCCATGGATTTCATTGATGGTTTGCCCAAAACCAGAAAAGGAAATGACAGTATTTGGGTGATCGTAGATCGCTTCACAAAGACCGCCCATTTCATACCTGTCAGATCAAACAGAACCGCTCAGAGTCTGGCGCAGATTTACGTCAGGCAAATAGTTAGACTACATGGAGTGCCGCTCAGTATAGTCAGTGATAGAGATACAATATTCACTAGCAAATTCTGGGAAGCATTTCAGGTCGAGCTGGGAACGAAGTTAAACTTGAGCACCGCTTATCATCCTCAGACGGACGGTCAGACTGAGAGGGTGAATCGCATTTTAGAAGATCTATTGCGGGCTTGTGTTCTAGATTTCGGTGGATCATGGGAAGACCATCTGCATTTGGATGAATTCTCTTATAACAACTGCTACCAGGCGAGTCTGACAATGTCGCCATTCGAAGCATTGTATGGTAGACCGTGCCGATCTCCTGCTTGTTGGGTCGAGCCTGGAAATAGACTTGTGTTGGGTCCGGATATGATTCGAGAAGCTGCCGACAAAGTCGATTTTATTAAGAAGCGATTACTCGCCGCTCAAAGCCGACAAAAGAGCTATGCCGATAGAAGAAGAAGAGATATATCCCTTGAAGTTGGCGATTATGTATATTTGAAAGTATCGCCGATGAGAGGAGTTATCCGGTTCGGTAAAACTGGAAAGTTAGCACCCAAATTCATTGGACCGTTTCCTATTCTGGAACGGATCGGGACTCTCGCATATAAAGTTAAATTGCCAGACTGGTTGCCTGGAGTGCATGATGTATTTCATATATCTCAACTTCGAAAGCACGTTCATGATCCAGACTTGATCGTGGAAGAAGCAGCTCAGCAGGATATTGAAATTACTCCAGAATTGGCCGTGAGACGTGAGCCGCTAAAGATTATCGGCAAAGAAACCAAAGAACTGAGGAACAAGAAGGTTCGCTTAGTCAAAGTGCAATGGAGTGGAGATCCGCGAGATTGTACTTGGGAAACTGAGGAGAGCATTCAGAACGCTTATCCTAGATGCCGAGTAGATATCTCTGATTGACTCCGGTGCAAGGTACATTTGCCCTACTTTGCATTACCATTCAATTCTCTACTCTATTGTTATTTTCTTTTCATAGATGTGCACTTTTAATTCTATAGTCTGAATGATTTTTAAGGAGTATGAAAGTAAGTTAGTATATTTTTGAAAGGTTAAAAACAATTGGATTGGTTGTTGTGTTGTGTGATTGTAGATTTATCAAACCACTTTCGACTTTATTCCTTTTCGGGGATGAAAAGTTTTAAGTGGGGGAGATTGTAACGACCTAGAAAATCTGAACCAATTTAAATTTTTTTAAATTGGCTAAAATAATGGATTTTCAATATTTAAAATAAATATTTTAAATAATGGCGATGAAAACTGAGTTTGAATCGACAATTGAAAGCGAATATAATTAATTATAATTATAAACAAGGCCTGAAATGGCGTGGCAGTTTCAAAAATTGAATTCAAACTTTGTCGGATTATACCGGATGCAAAACAAAACGGATTTTAGTGAAACCAAAAATATTTAAATCTGTTAGTGAATACCTTTCCAACAAATCTGACAAATCGAAATTTGATAGCGGGAATCAAAAGATATGTCCAGTTGAAAATTCTGAATAGTCGCTATGGAATTCAGGCCCTTAAAAATGGACATTTTGCATTCGACCTCGGATTTCGACGAAACCACTTTTGTTGGATCCGCAGTGTCAAGTTATTGCTAGGTTTCAAATTTCATAATGTTTCGAATCAATATGTGAGCGTGGCAAAGGAAAACGCGTTTGACCAGTTTTAGTTGATTTTAATCGACTGGAAAATGGCCATTTTGCAAACGATCTCAGAATTCGACGAAACTAGTTTTGTTAGGACCGTATCGTCGATACGAAGCTAGAAAATATTTTTCTGGAATTTTTCGAGTTCGTATGTGGCCCCACTAAGTTGAAATGTGCGTTTGAATTGAATATGTAAAGAATTACACTTTAAATTCAACGGAAACTGATTCAAACGATTGAATCAGCTGACGATACATATCCCATTGTGTTCAAAATGGGGGTTATACGCCAGGGAAGACAGTCGTTGGGCTAGGTTTGGGGTTCGATAGAAAAAGCACTTTATGGAAATTAATTAAAAATATAATTATTTATAAAGGGGGCCCCTTTCTCTTCTTCATCAAGTCAACGACCCCCCCTTTTTCTTCAATTCAGACGAGAATTTAAAAGGAAAAAAAAACCTAAATCTAAAATCACGCTCCACCATTCGACCCGCTGCCACGCATCTCCATCCTCCCCTCTACTCCGACGCCTCAGGCGTCCTCCGTGCTCTATGACGCGAGTGTCAAACTCGAACCATCGCTCCAAGAAGTCACCGTTCCCAGGCGAATTCCGAGGTTGAAGGGTGATCGAGCTAGAGGTGCTTGGTGGCCGGAAGGAGCTCGCGCAAAGGCGGACCTCGTAGCAGGGCCTGATTTCCGTCCGAAGCTTCGAACTGCTCTGGATGAAGTTGAACTGAAAACGTGAGTAAATGTAGGGGAGGTAACGGCCTAATTTCTTTGATTAAGGAATGTTAATTACAGGTTAATTCTATTAAATTTATTTATTTAGTTATGTTATTAATTTAGTATATTAAAAGAATTTAAAAACTGTTTATTTTAAAAAAAAGGTTAAAATAGATTTTTCTAAAGATTTAAAACTGATTTTAAAAGCATTTAAAAACTGATTTTATTTTAATAAGTAAATTCTGATTTTTTTTGTAAAAAGAAAAACTGATTTTAAATAGATTTAAAAACTGATTTTAAACAGGTTATAAAAACTGATTTTTAAAAGAAGTTAAAAACTGATTTTTTAAGAGTTTAAAACTGATTTGATTTTAAAACTTTAAAAGGAAAAAGGTTTAAACTTTAAATAGAAAAAGGTTTAATCTTTTAAAAGAAAAAGGTTTAATCTTTTAAAAGAAAAAGATTTGAACTTTTAAAAGAAAAAGATTTGAACTTTGAAAAGAAAAAGATTTGAACTTTGAAAAGAAAAAGATTTGAACTTGGAAAAAATAAAGATCATATTTTTTTTAAAAGAGAAAAGACGGAAATTTTATTAAGTAGAAGGAGTAAGATATGATTTTTTTATTTTTAAAGTAATAAAAATATAATCTTTACATCATAGGAATATTAAAATATAACCTTTATTTTTGAAAAGGCGGAATATATATTTTTGAAATGCAGTTTTTATATATTGAATAACATAGTAAAAATTCGATTTTTACATATGTAGAGAATACGGGCAACAAAGCGACAGAAAGAGAGATTGGCGAAGAAGAGTCGTAGTAGTTGGATAGCTATTGGTGAGATTTCTGATTTAAAAATATATATATATGTGTGAAATGAAAGTAAATTGCTATATATATATATATATATATATATATATATATATATATATATATATATATATACGCCCCTCGTCCACAAACCATGGACGATATTTATTGGTTGAAATTGTTGTGAAAATTGATTGATGGCGAATGGTTGTTTGGGATTGTTTGTGATTGATATTGGTTGATTGTGGTTGAAAAATACCCATTTGTGGTTGTGAAATATTTGGTTGAAACCACATAGGATTAGTTTGTGGAAATGAAATAAATATATACATGCCGCCTACGTGCGAACTAGATGCATGTTCCCCATTGTCAAAAACCGCGAGGTTTTAAGGTAGAGCGAGGAGCCGTACTAGGGACGGTCCCGGTTTAACTACCCTGCCGTTATGCTACCGAAATTTTGAATAATATTCGTGTGTTTGAATTATTTTCAATTGCTTAAACTATATTTATTCATTGAATAGAAAACATTCATGTGTTGAATTGATATTCATTCGTTGATTAGAAATTCATGTGTTGAATGGTATTCATATTTTGAAATAAATTGTTTGATAATAAAAATCACATTTTTATCTAAATATAAAAACTATAGAAAACATTCATGTGTTGAATTGATATTCATTCGTTGATTAGAAATTCATGTGTTGAATGGTATTCATATTTTGAAATAAATTGTTTGATAATAAAAATCACATTTTTATCTATATATAAAAAATATAGAAAACATTCATGTGTTGAATTGATATTCATTCGTTGATTAGAAATTCATGTGTTGAATGGTATTCATATTTTGAAATAAATTGTTTGATGATAAAAATCCTATTTTATCACCAACTTGAACTATATAGAAAAATAGTGTTTTGAAATGAATTGTCTTACAATAAAAATCACATTTTTATTGTATGCATAAATCGTTGAAGTGTGAAGTGTTAAAAATAGCCACCTGTTCAAAATAAACATATATGAGTTGAAATATTCATTAATTAGCTAATGAAATGATTTTCACCTATTTATGTAACATTAGAAGGAATGGTGTTTTTAAACCAAATAGAAATCAAATATGAAGTCGAATAGAAAATGATAAATGATAAGAACTGTGTATATATGTACATGCATATTCATTGAACAGGTTATAGCAAAGGGGCTAGAGAAGAGGAATAAAATTTTGTGCCCGACAAATAGGTACACATTTACTGTTTTGTTTGGGTGATGATTTTATGAGCCTGTTGGCTAGCCGCTTGGCTTTTTCTTTTTCTTTTCGAGATTAGAAGGACCGGGAACGCTATTTGCGATTTCCCGATGCTCCCGGTGCAGGGGAGGTTATGGCGAAATTTTCCAAAATTTTAAGGTGTTAGAAAAATATTTGAAGTGAAAACGATATGGAAATCATTGAATGAACTATATTTATATAAATATATAAATATATAAATATAAATAAAATTAAAACGAAACGAGGCCGTGCAGTTCGTATTTTGAAACCGTGATTTCAAACGACTAGTGCGGGGAATCCGACCATTGGATTTTCTCGAAACCTCAACCGTCGGGTTCGCCTTGGAAATATCTTCCCAACGGCACCAACCTTGTAAAAATCCAACGGTTGGATTGTCTGGAATGTTTAATTCAAATCTGAAGAAAAACAGCGCCAGAAGCGATTATATTTATATATATATATAAATATAATTATATATTTAATCGAATAACGACGCTGCAGTTCGTATTTTGAAATCGAAACTTCAAACGATTGTACCGGGAGATCCGACCGTCGGAATTTCCCGAAACTGGAACCGTTGGATTCGTTTTGAAAAGACCTTTCTAATGATGTAAATTTTGCGAAGATCCAACGGTTAGATTTTCAGATATATGTAAATCAAATCTGAAGAAAAACAGCGCCACGGCCGCCTTATGGCCCGAAGCGTCGTTTTGAATAAAATAGCTATTTTAAAATAAATAAAAATAGCGATAAATAGTTATAAAATATCATAAGCGATATGGAATGGAAATAAACTGAATTTGCTTGATTTATGTGGCTTTTGATGGTTGAATGTGTTTGGTGTGAAAATTACATTTAAGAACAATATTGGTGTTGTCGAATAATTTAACCATTGAAATAAATCGATTTGAAATTCTAAATATACGTGAATTATTTGAAAAGGCCGAGTTAATTCTCATTTCGAATAATTGACCGACGATTGAAATTCGAAGATGAAGACGGTGGTCGAAGACCGGAGATCTTCACCTCGTTTGGATGGTAACCGAGGTCCTAATTGGGAGGCATCCCGAAATATGGATAATGAGTGGTGATCGTCCAGACGTACGTGGTGATCGATGGGTTTGCGAGGTATTTAGTGCCTCCGGTTTCGTTCAGACCCAGAACGGACTTGTAAATGGACTGTGTGTCTAACATTGGATTTTATTCTATGTTGATTGATCTCTATTAAATATACATCTGTTTGGCGGCGGAGAATTTATTCTTTCGCTTAACGCCCTTCTCTGAGACGTATGAGCTCAGAGGTTGTATATCGATGGACATCAATCGCATGGCGTGAATTGCCTGTGTGGCATGCTAAGATGCAGCGATCAGGGCTTCTGTTGAAAAGCAAAGTCTTGTGGTGATGATCAAAGCACCGCCTGTGTGGCGTAGCTTTATTTATAACGTGAATTCGCGAGCCTCACACCCCGGTATGAACCTAAAACGGGAGAAGGACCTCAGGGAGGGCATGCGTTTCTTTCTAGCTAGGGTGGTGTCAGTGACCTACCAGCCCTGACATTTATATACTTTTCACCTATGTGGTTGTTGCTGTTGCGAGGCGCCTCGGTTTGGTCGGACGATCCGGGTCCGATGGAGTCATTCGTTGGCTCATTTACGCCCCAAAGGGCGGGGAAACATATTGTTCAGGCACTATAATCCACATCGGTGGACCGGCCCTGTCGCTCCAAGGGGCAGTTGCGGCTGTTCCGGTGGCTCGGGCTAGAGAGTCACGAATTCGGTAAGGACTATCTTTTGCCTTGGTTCATGACGGAAATCCAATTTCCAAATACGACATCGTGCGGTTTTGATTGTATACCTATATATGGCGACATAGTGGTATGGGGCAATAATGCCGTCTATGATTGATAGTTATGATTTGAAATTGTTTTCAAAACATATAAACACTAGCAATAATATCAAATGCCTTTGTTTTACTCGTATCAAGCATATTTGGCTGTTATAAGGTAAAAACTCTATCCTCCGGTCTGCGTTGCATTGTGTGATGGGAACTGAGTCTTATAACGGCTTCATTTTTATAAAAAAAACATAGCGATGTTTAAAAGAAAGATTTGTTTTAAAGCACGGGCAATCCAATGGAGTAAACTCGTTCCACGAAAGTGGCGTGGTCCTGTGATTAGCCAATTATATATGTGTTGAGTGGATTTCTCATACCAGTCCCATGACAGACTCGTAGTTTGTTTCACTTTCAAACTCGGGTGCCCCTTTTTCTACACGGGCAGCCTTGTATTCAGGTTTAGCTGGTTCTTTTTCTGGATAGCTGGAGCTGAAGATGGATTCTATCATTTATTTCTTTTTATGCTGTTCAGCTCCTATTGTACATATTTTGTTTATTTCCGCTGTAGACATTTATGTATAGCTGAACTGTATTTGTACTAAGTAAGATCCTGTATACTGTGTAACTCTGATGATTACTTTTATCCAGTATATTCTATTGTTCATATTCTGGTGTATTTATTTAATTCTGTTCTGCTATTATCTGTTTCTGTGTTATATTCCAAAGATAGCCCTGTTTCCGTCTGAACGGGAATTCGGGTCGTCTGAAGAAACCTCAGGTAATGACTCAAACGCTGATTATCATAGTCTATCTTTTACATAGGGGGGGCTCGCAAAGTGAACCAAAAATAAGTATACTTACGTAAGTAATACAATAAATACATAACATTCCTGAGCGTTTCGATTTAGACCTTCATCCTTCAAAGTGAAAAATTCTCCATTCAATGACGATGAACTAAATTAAAGCTATCTTTGCATCTGACAGTGCCTCTTATGCACATAATACATGTGACAGGGTGCAACCCAATTGATTATATGGTAAAATGGTTTGCAATAGGAAAGAAAACATAAACGTATTTTTATCATGATCAGTGAATCCCTAAAGATAAATAATACATAGTGTGGTTTAATAAGCAATAAAAATGAATTGATATTAGAAGAAAATAAGCCTAAGTAAAGAAATGCATATAAGTCACCAAAAATCATTTACAAACCTCAAATCTTAGGAATCAAACTCATCCTTGAATCAATCATTTGAACTCATCAGACTGATAAATTAATAAGGTAAATGATTGCCTCCTATTAATACTTATGAAATTTGAGGTGAGCAGTTTTGAGTTGATGAAATGGCCACTTCTATCAAAGTTATCTATGATTATTTTTGAATACATGCCATATTTATAAATTATATAAACACCTCAATCCACCTTCCAAATCATATACGAACTACTTTTTTCTTTTCTTTTTTACCCTAACACCTGTAAAATGATATCAAAATCCCCACACACTCACTCTCACATACACACATATATATACACACACACATGTGTGTGTGTATGTACATGTATATTGGTGGGAATCATATGTGAAATTATCCTCCCAAAATGCTAATCTTCATTTCAGTGTAATTTTCTCAAAAATAGTACAAATACCTATGGTGTTATTTCTATATTTGGAATATTATTGTATTATGGAACACATAAATCAATTTGAAAAAAAAGGCATATAGACATTTTAAAGATTCTTAATTGCATCAATTGTCAAAATAATGTGTTTATTATCTCTAAGATTATGAATAATAGCAGATGATTTAAAAAATTCATCAAAATAAAAGTAGGAAGTAGTATGTCAAAAAAAATTAATTTAAAGTTTTTCATGCACAATATTCACAAATTAAAAAAACGTTAAGACTTTATATTTTTCAGTTATAAGTTAATATCGGAGGATGCAAAAAGGTTAATTAAAGAAAGAAGGCTTAGAAGAAAACTATACCTTTTATGTGAAAAGATTCTCTGAAGTTAATGTAATATCCTTTCAAGTATTTGTATTAATAATGAACTTTCATGGCCCTATTTGATCTAGAACTTTTTCAATTAAGGTCGAGTGAAAATACACCATTGTAGTGATATAGAGATCGATTTGAAAGAATTATTACATCACAAACTGAACATACAAAATTTAATTATTTTGGTTGGTAGCTTATTATTTTACTTCAACCATAACCAATTTTGTGAAGTCTCAAACTACCCCTCATCTCTCGTCATGATAATGCTATATATGTTTTGGTTGGTAGCTTATTATTTTACTTCAACCATAACCAATTTTGTGAAGTCTCAAACTACCTCTCATCTCTCATCATGATAATGCTATATATGTTTATTAAACAATAGTGAAACACATGATGAGCTGGAACTCTATCTTATGCTTCTGTATAGTGATGAGTTTAAGGTTAAAAAACAACAAAAATGCATCGAGCAAGCCTGCTGGAACATCCATTTATTATTTGACAACAAAAAACAGCAACTAAGCTATCACTTACCCTTAGACAACAAAAACAACAGCCCAGGTATTAATTTTTTTATCATAACTATCTTATTTTTAATATATGTACTCCTTAATGCACTTATTAATAATGATCCTATTTTCACAGTAAAAGCTTTTATAACTTAATTAACATGAAATTGAACATTATTACCCAAACCGTAAACAGGATAACATTTCAAATTTGAAACCTTGATACAAAATTATTTGTTAAATGAATCAAAATAATAATTTCAAACAATAGAGCATCTTTAACCATGGTTTATCTTTGGAAGAACTGATCAAAATTGTATTATTAGACCAAACAACCAAGAAATTGATATTAAATATGTAGAAATGATTTACATTAAATTCCCAACCTATAAGTCCAATTTGCTTAATTCCCTTAACATATGGCAATAAATAAAAAAATAAAATAAAATTACTCCTTAGTCCCAATTATATTTCTTAATTGAAATAATTTAACGTGACACAAATAATAATAAAAATGGTAATAACCAACTTGACCAACTCTTTGCATTGTAGATATTTTGACCAATATTTATTTATTTTGACCAACCATGAAATAAGATTAACCATAATGAAAAATTCGAATTAAGAGAAATGCTTACCAATAAGAGAAGAAGTGCTAGCCTTAGATGAATAGTTGTAGCGGAACATGTAATGGGACATCAATGCAAATATGAACATAGAGATCTGACATCCGTTGTAGAATTCCAACTCGAGCACCATTTTACTGCTTAGCTGATAGTGAGAGCACCCTTCTAGGCAGTGTTGACGTGTTCAATGCAAACAATGGCATACAACATGAAATATTTTAGGTAACATCATTTCATATTATTTTTCTAAAGAGAAATTGTGAGTGACGTGTAACAATTTTTTGCATGCTAAAATAACTTTGTAGTACAGTGCAAATTCAACATCTATATATGCAAGGTTACAATTATGAATTTATCTTATCATGGTTTTCTTGCAGTATTTATTGTAATATGGAAGTATGCTTTGTATTATGCATGAATTGACCCAGGACTATGGGATATTTTAGGTTTTGGAATGTTTGCTTTACGGTGCACCACGTGGAGTAAGCCACCCTGGTAAATGTTGAAAGACTACTTAGACAATTTTCATGCTCTTGCCTGAACTACTCAAAATTAAGAAAAATGAATTTGAGCATACGATAGTTCATATTTTTGTAATAAGACGTCCATTTTTTACAATGATTTTAGTAGACATGCTGCATGCAATTCAATGCAAAATAAGTCAATGCTTGATTATCCATACACATATATTTGCACTAAACTAATTTAATACTGTCAACATATGCCATATGGCAGCGCCAAAATAAATGTTCATAATACTTAATCATGTGAGCCAAAAATTGTAATAGTTGTATTTTCAAACATGTTTACCGAGCATTCAATCTATTTCATATTCTAAAGCAACATTACCTCCATGCTATCCATTTTCGCACCCAAACACATGCAAGTGCAGGTGTGGGCATTAATATACAGTTACTGAAGCTTGTATGAATCAGTGATGTAAATCACAATCAACAGCAAGACTACACCTAAGTAGTGTGAATGACAGTAAGCTGTTTGAGAGAATTGGTTTGAACAATACATTGAGACTGAATCTCTCCAACATCGAAATACCTTAATCGTTGAATGGACTTCATTAAATAGGAAAATAAACGATCCATCACAAATGAAGAAACCTCATAATTTGAAAAATCAATGAACCAAAATTTCACATTCCGTAAGGGTAGAACATTATCGGCTTTTGAATTACCAAACACATTCAAAAAACAAACTAAGAAACAGTCAAGGTATGTGTAATGTGGTTTATCTGCTAAGAAATTTGCAAAACATATACAAATTCTACTGGAGATTGTTATTGTAAACATAATTAAGGTACCAAATTATTGAACCAAGCAACTTGAATTTAACTTTTAAATTACGGCATGGCTTATGGAAAAAAAATGATCTAGTATGAAATTCATTTATCGCCAAAGATGCAGCTGATTCCCTAAAATAACAGAAGATGTCTATGTATGTAGAGTTAAAAATAAATTTTGTAAAGTAAAAACGGGGTAAACTTGACAGACAAACACAATTTTATTCCCAACACCAGTTGTAGTTTTGAAACGACCCAAAATCCCCTTTACGGGAAATCACGGATTGAGTTGAGAACAAGCCACAAAGGAACGCAGACGGAAGAACATTTTATTGTTAATTACAACAATTCATCAGATTACAAGAATATACAGAGAATAAATGAATAAATATTACACAGAAAATATCAAAGATTACAATACATTACATAGCAGCGGAAAATAATACAATACACAACTAGAAGAGATATGCGGATACAAAGCTTTCCGGATATCGTTCCAGCTGTAAACCAGGATCCTGTGAATATAAATCTACAAAGCCAAAACTACTAGCTGCCCGCATCAAAATAAGGGCACCAAGAGTTTAGGTTAAAACAATAAACTCCAGGTCAGTCATGGGACTGGTGTGAGAACTAAAACAGTTATTAATCTTTATTTTAAAGTTAGGTAAATCAAGGGACCACGCCGTATAACACGGAACGGGTTTCCTCCCAAGAATACCAGTGCATATAACAATAGCGCAATGCTAAATAAAGAAAAATGAAGCTATTATAAGACCCAGGTCCTATCACACAATGCAACGCAAGACGGAGGATAGGGTTTTACCTTATAATAGCCAAAGCATGCTTGATATGTTAAAACAAATCATTTGATACTATTATAAGTGTATAGTGTCAAAACAATTTCAATCATAGACGGCATGGGTACCATATATCATGTCGCCATACTAGGCTCTACAATCAAAACCGCAAATGTCACATATTGGAAGTTGGGTTTCCATCTGTGAACCGAGGCAAAAAATAGTCCTCTACCGATTCGAGACGCTCTAGCCTGTGTCTCAGGATCAGAGCTCGAGTGACTCTTAGGAGCCACAGGGCCGGTCCACCGATGTGGATTAAAATGACAGAACACTGCGTTTCCCCACCCTTTGGGGTGTCAATGAGTCCAGTGACTCCATCGGTCCCGGATCGACTGATATATCCGAGGTGCCTCGCAACAGCAACAACCACATAAGTCAAACTCGTCAGGGCGTGTAAAACCACTAACGCCACTTCTAGCTAGAAGGAAATGCATGCCCTCCCTGGATCCTTCTCCAGTTTTTGGTTCACAACTGGGGCGTGAGGCTCGCGAATCAATGCTACACAAAGCTATGCCACACAGGCCGTGCTTTGATCATCCACCACAAGACTCTGCTTTTCAACAGAAGCCTCGATCAATTTCCACTTAGGCATGCCACACAGGCAATTCACTCCATGTGATTGATATCCATCAATATATAACCCCTGAGCTCGTACGTCTCAGAGAAGGGCGTTAAGCAAGAGAATAAATTCTCAGCCACCAACCAGATATATATTTAATAGAAATCAATCGCACAGAATAAAATCCTATGTCAGACACACAGTCCATTTACAAGTTCGTTCTGGGTCTGAACAAAACCGGAGGCACCTAGTACCCCGCATATCCATCGATCTCCAAATACGTCTGAACGATCACTAACTGATTCCCTCCTCTTGGGTGTACGACCCAATCAAGATCATCAGTAATTATCCAAACGACGTGAAGACCTCCGGTCTTCAACCACCGTCTTCATCTTCAACACCACATCGAATTAGTTATTCAGAATGGGATAAACCCGGTCTTTCTGAATAACTTTCGTATATAATAAAAAAGTGTTACACAAACACAACATACACCTCATTCCAATTCAGAATATTCTTTTATTCAAATATTCTTATACTTTGGGAAAGCTTCCCATTAATTTTATCAAAGATAAATTCTTTAAGTTTATTCTTTAATCTTCTTTGAATATCAATTCAAACTATTTGGGATTAACGAACCACACCGAAGTAATTATTTATTTTATTTCCCAATCCCAACCTATTTATCCCATGAAGTAAAACTGGTAATACTTCATATCTAACACCACTGTGTTCTCGGTAGATTCAGTTACCATTTCACGTTCAAATCTGATTAAAGATTTAACTACCTCTTGGAGTAAAACTGGTGATACTCCATTCTCGATCTTTTCAATCTAGTTAAAGATTCATTAAAACTCCACTTAGTTTTAATCTTTGACTGGGTTAAAGAATCAGTGTCCTTTAAAACACTGTTCACGATAAACCCAAAATCACTTTCAAATTCAATTCCAATTAAATATCATTTACTTGGTAGACTTCATTAAATATAAATAGAAAGATTTAATCTTTTTCTCAACTGGGCTTAAGAACAGTGTTAATGAAGACACCGTTCACGACAAACCCAAATCACATTTGATATTAAATACAAGGCTCTGAATAAAAAATATATCGGCTTATATTCAATATCAAATTCCACGACCAACAAATATCGTATTGGAAATAACGATATAAATATATCTTTCAAATTTCCATAACGCTATCTGTATATTCACGAAATCCAACATCAAAATATTCCAAAGACAATTTCGATTCAAATCCATTCCAATTAAATTATTGGAAATTCTAGTTAATTTTAAAACCCTTTTCAAATTCAATTTATTTATTTAAGAATAAAAAGAATTATAATTCTAGTTCAAAACCCGTTCATTTCAATAAAAATCTATTTTTATCTTTTCAAATATGGAGTTCTTCATCACAATTCTTCCCAAATCATTTCTTATGATTTTACACAAATTATTACTATTTTTAATAATTTTATCAAGGTCCGTACATTCGATTTCCATCAACAGCCATCGAACTGCACTTACATCGACCTTTTCCAAATTTAATTTGGACATAATTCCAAATCCAACCGTTAGATTTCTAATTTCTAATATTCGTTAGAAAGCTCTTTTCGATACGAACCCAATGGTTCCGGTTTTAGAAGAATCCGACGGTCGGATCTCTCGCAATATCCATTCGAAGTCAATGGTCGAAATTCACGGACTACTACTGCGCGGCGCGTTCAGTTAGGCCATTATATTATATATATATAATATATACTTCATCGATTTCCTTTTAAAACGTATTTTATAAATCATTTTAAATTCGTTTTCGAAACGATTTCAACTTTATTTCAAATTCAAATCAAAATTGAATTTTTCCTTATAAATTTGTTTAAAATTCATTTCAAATTGATTTCAATTCAAATCGATTTTTAATTCAATTTCAGTTCGTTTTCAATTCAACTCAATTTCAATTTTAATTCATTTCAATTCAATTTCAATTTAATTTCAATTCGAATTCTTTTCTATTCAAAATATCAGATTTTGAAATCACTTTCGATATTAATTATAAAATGAATAACATCGATATAAATATAGTTCACGTCAAAATGGCGTCGATCTAATTAACACGGCTTCATAAATTTATATTTTCAAATATTCTATTTCAAATATTTCTTTTTCAAATATTTCTATTCAAATATTTCCTTTTCAAAACTGGAATGAGGCCCAATCAATTACCATTGATTTTACTTCTATGGATTTACATACCACGCATGTATACATCGACAATGACAAATAATCAACCATCATCCAAAGTGCACTCTACACTGAATAAGCATCAAATATAAATATTTAACGCTTATAACAGTCTGTCAATCAATCGATCGACATACAACTAATTATTAGGATAAGTGTACGTCATATATCATCCCAATACCCGTGTGGGGTTTCAAACAATCAAACACAGATTTTATTTGTGCAGTTGGGCGATGTGTAAAATTTATCATCCCAATCAATATCAGTCAAATGTGTGTATATAAATAAATCCTCCGATTTGTTTATTTTTATTTCATTTCATATACACGTTAAAAATTCTATTTTTAACTATAAAATATTTTCCACTATAAAATATTTTATTTCAACTATATAATTATTTTATTTCATTTCACATCACAACATACAATCAACTACACATCACAATCAAACAAACAAGCATACAAGCCGTCCATGGTCTGTGGGTGTCGGGTGGTACTAAACACCGTCTGCATCCTAGTATATATTTTAACTAGAAAATTAAATTAAAAGTGAGAAGTTCTCACCAAAGCTAAATCCAACGCCACGAGTCTTCATAGGTAGGAAATCTTCGCTTTTTCGTCTTTTGTCACTTTCGTTGCCTGTATCCACTACATATATAAAAATCACATTTTTATATTCTCTCTACTTCACGATAAAATAAATTTCAGATTTTTATTTCACTTCATATATTTACAACGCTTCTTTCTATATAAAAATTATATTTTTATATTTCTACTTTGATAAAAACCATATTTTTAATATCTCTACTTTATGAAAATCATATTTTTAATATGCCACTAGTATAAAAATTATATCTTTATTTTTTACATCATGTAAAAATTATATTTTTATTATTTCTTTTGCATAATAAAAATCATATCCTTAAACTGATCTTTCCCATATAAAAATCCTATTTTTATCTAATCTATAATATTTCTTTTATACGATGAAAAATCATATTTTCTATAACGATGCTTACATATATATAAATTATATGTATAAATATATTTTCAAAACATTATATATACAAAGATCATATTTTGACCTTTCTAAAAATGTTATGTTTTCAATGTTAAAAATATTATCTTTTCATCTCATCTTCATATCTTGGTATAATTAAAAATCAAATATTTTTATATTGAAAAATCATATCTCTATACAATTAAAAATCTTAACTTTTTATAAATAAAAAACGTTACATTTATAATCTTATTCAATTATAAAATCAAATCTTTTTCTTTTTCAAAATCAAACCTTTTATAAAGTACAAATCAGACCAAATGAAATGCTAGTTCCTCATTCAAAAATCAAAGCCTTTATATTATAAAGATTAAGGCTTTTCTATTATAAAAATTCATGCTTTTAATTTTATACAGACATCATAACTTCACATTCTTTTTATTCAAACAAAGATTTCATTTATATATATATATATATATATTTATAAACAGATTTCAAACAATGTTATTTAAATTAAATTAGTTAAACTTTATATACACAAAACAAATCAGATTTTATATATATAAATAAGAAAATATTAAAAAAAAACTTACTGTAATCGAGGGAGGAGGGGTCTTTTGCGCGCTGGCGTCGGTCTGCGGAGGTGGGGGGCGTCTGTCACCACGGCGGCGGGCTCCAGGGCATTGGCGGCGGCTCTGGTGTACGGGCGGTGGAGCTAAATCGAGGGGGGAGTGTTTCGGTTGTTAGAAGAACGGAGGAAGAAGGAGATGGGGGAAGAAGGGGGAGGCGGCGCCTGAGCGGGAGGAGCTTCGACGAGGGGCGGCGGACGAGGTCGGAGGGCTGAGCGATTTCGATTGTGGGTTTTTTCTTCTTTTTAGTTTGTCTGAAAGAGAACGTGGGGGAGGGAGAGATAAAGAGGGTGACGGGTTGACTTTGGTTTATTTATATATTTAATTATTTTTACTTTCAAAAAGCAACTTTTAATTTCGACCTCGAAATCGAATCCATCACCTATCGCCCATAGCTAATTACCCTCATTCCGAACACAATGGGATATGTATCGTAAGCTGATTCGACCATTTGGATCAATTTTCGTCAAAATCAACATGTAACTCTATATATTGAATTTGAACACGCAATTCAAATTACCGAGGCCACATACTAACTCGAAAAATTCCAGAAAAATATTTTCTTGCTTCGTATTGACGACATGGTCCTAACAAAACCAGTTTCGTCGAATTCTGAGACCGTTTAAAAAATAGCCATTTTCGAGTCGATTAAAATCAACTGAAACTGGCCAAACGCGTTTTCCTTTGCCACGCTCACATCTTGATTCGAAAAATTATGAAATTTGAAACCTAGCAATAATTTGACATCCCAGATCCAACAAAAGTGGTTTCGTCGAAATCCAAGGTCGTTTGCAAAATGGCCATTTTCAAGGGCCCGAATTCAATGGTGACTATTCTAAATTTTCAACTGGGCATATATTTTGATTCCCACTATGAAATTTCGATTTTTCGGATTCGTTGGAAAGATATTCTCAAATAGATTCTAATATTTTTGTTTTCACTAAAATACGGTTTATTTTGAGTCCCGTACATTCATTTGAACTTTGAAATCGAATTATCGAACTACCGCGCCATTTTCAATTCCTTTTATATATATATAAATAAATATTTATGTTCTAACGACGATCTATATAAAATATACGTTCGAATTCCATTCAAAATAAATTTCTCGTCGTTTTTATATAAAATAATCTATTTTAAATAATCAAAATTAGGTAAAACTGCCAAAATAAAAATTTTTAATTGGCCCAGATTTCGGGTTATTACAATCTCCCCCCACTTAAAACTTTTCGTCCCCGAAAAGGAACGAAGTCGAAAGTTGTTTAACAAATCAACTCAACTTTTGTTATTTTCATTATGGCTTAATTCATTCAGCTTTTCAGTTTCTAAGAACTTTTCAAAATTTTCAAAAATTTGGCTAACACCCTAAATTTTCGAAAAATTTCGCCATAACCTCCCCTACACCGGGAAAATCCCGAAATTGCCATACAGGCCCTCTGATCTCGAAAAGAAAAAGAAAAAGCCAAGCGGCTAGCCAATCGGCCCATAAAATCATCATCACCCAAACAAAACAGTAAATTGTGCTAAACACGTACCTATTTGTCAGGCAAACAATTTTATTCTTCTGCTCTAGCCTCCTTGCTATGACCTGTTCAATGTAAGTACATGCACATGCATGCAAATGCGATAAATTTTCAATACAATTCACTATTTGATTCAATTTGGTTATAGGTTCAACATTTTAATTAATCAACCAATAATCAAACAACACAATCAACAATCAATTAGTTGATTAGCTTTTAAAATTTATAACTTTTATACATAGTCAAAAATCTGATCTTTAATGCCAAATCACAACAATAGGCCCTATCTAATTTTGGTTCTCACACCAGTCAATAGGAAATATATAGATATCACACCTTCGAAACTCGAATACCAATTCTGATGATGTCTAGACTACCATCAGAATCGTCTCCGGGCGACTAGAGCGTGATTCTATATCTATCTAGTATATTAAAACTTCGAATACACGCGAATCAGACGTATACGCAAAATCTTTATATACTGGACCGTCCAAATCAATATAAATAATCAAATACGAATAATTGATTTAAATTTCAAAACAAGGTTTGTTTTCATTTTCAAAAATATACTCTTCACACTCGTTCAAGGATACTACTGATCCCATTTCTAACGAGTCATTCCCATTGGATATTACTAATCCAATATCTGATGAATTCTTTCGTATGGTTCTAAGGTGTCTTGTTCTCTGAGCTTTGTAAACCAAAGCTCTGATACCACGATGAAATGACCCAAAATCCCCCTTATGGGAAATCACGGATTGAGTTGAGAACAAGCCACAAAGGAACGCAGACGGAAGAACATTTCATTGTTAATTACAACAATTCATCAGATTACAAGAATATACAAAGTATAAATGAATAAATATTACATAGAAAATATCAAAGATTACAATACATTACATAGCAGCGGATAATAATATAATACACAAATAGAATAGATATGCGGATACAAAGCTTTCCGGATATCGTTCCAGCAGTAAACCAGGATCCTATGAATATAAATCTGCAAAGCCAAAACGACTAGCTGCCCACGTCAAAATAAGGGCACCCAGAGTTAAGGTTAAAACAATAAACTCCAGGTCAGTCATGGGACTGGTGTGAGAACTAAAACAGTTATTAATCTTTATTTTAAAGTTAGGTAAATCAAGGGACCACGCCATATATCACGGAACGGGTTTCCTCCCAAGAATACCAGTGCATATAACAACAGTGCAATGCTAAATAAAGAAAAATGAAGCTATTATAAGACCCAGGTCCTATCACACAATGCAACGCAAGACGGAGGATAGGGTTTTACCTTATAATAGCCAAAGCATGCTTGATACGTTAAAACAAATCAATTGATACTATTATAAGTGTATAGTGTCAAAACAATTTCAATCATAAATATCAATCATAGACGGCATGGGTACCATATATCATGTCGCCATACTAGGCTCTACAATCAAAACCGCAAATGTCATGTATTGGAAGTTGGGTTTCCATCTGTGAACCAAGGCAAAAGATAGTCCTCTACCGATTCGAGACGCTCTAGCCCGTGTCTTAGGATCACAGCTCGAGTGACCCTTAGGAGCCACAGGGCCGTTCCACCGATGTGGATTAAAATGCCTGAACACTGCGTTCCCCCACCCTTTGGGGTGTCAATGAGTCCAATGACTCCATCGGTACTGGATCGACCGATATATCCGAGGCGCTTTGCAACAGCAACAACCACATAAGTCAAACTCGTCAGGGCGTGTAAAACCACTGACGCCACTTCTAGCTAGAAGGAAACGCATGCCCTCCCTGGATCCTTCTCCCGTTTTTGGTTCACAACCGGGGCGTGAGGCTAGCGAATCAATGCTACACAAAGCTATGCCACACAGGCCGTGCTTTGATCATCCACCACAAGACTCTGCTTTTCAACAGAAGCCTCGATCAATTTCCACTTAGGCATGCCACACAGGCAATTCACTCCATGCGATTGATATCCATCAATATATAACCCTTGAACTCGTACGTCTTAGAGAAGGGCGTTAAGTAAGAGAATAAATTCTCCGCCGCCAAACAGATATATATTTAATAGAAATCAATCGCACAGAATAAAATCCTATGTCAGACACACAGTCCATTTACAAGTTCGTTCTGGGTCTGAACGAAACCGGAGGCACCTAGTACCCCGCATATCCATCGATCTCCAAATACGTCTGAACGATCACTAACTGATTCCCTCCTCTTGGGTGTACGGCCCAATCAAGATCATCAGTAATTATCCAAATGACGTGAAGACCTCCGGTCTTCAACCACCGTCTTCATCTTCAACACCACATCGAATTAGTTATTCAGAATGGGATAAAGCCGGTCTTTCTGAATAACTCGCGTATATAATAAACAAGTGTTACACAAACATAGCATACGCATCATTCCAATTCAGAATATTCTTTTATTCAAATATTCTTATACTTTGGGAAAGGTTCCTATTAATTTTATCAAAGATAAATTTTTTAAATTTATTCTTTAATCTTCTTTGAATATCAATTCAAACTAGTCGGGATTAACAAACCACACCGAAGTAATTATTTATTTTATTTCCCAATCCCAACCTATTTATCCCATGAAGTAAAACTGGTAATACTTCATATCTAATACCACTGTGTTATCGGTAGATTCAATTACCATTTCACGTTCAAATCTGATTAAAGATTTAACTACCGCATGGAGTAAAACTGGTGATACTCCATTCTCGATCTTTTCAATCTAGTTAAAGATTCATTAAAACTCCACTTAGTTTTAATCTTCGACTGGGTTAAAGAATCAGTGTCCTTTAAAACACTGTTCACGGTAAACCCAAAATCACTTTCAAATTCAATTCCAATTAAATATCATTTGATTGGTACACTTCATTAAATCTAAATAGAAAGATTTAATATTTTTCTCAACTGGGCTTAAGAACAGTGTTAATGAAGACACCATTCAGGACAAACCCAAATCACATTTGATATTGAATACAAGGCTCTGAATAAAAAATACATCGGCTTATATTCAATATCAAATTCCACGACCAACAAATATCGTAATGGAAATAACGATATAAATATATCTTTCAAATTTCCATAACGCTATCTGTATAATCACGAAATCCAACATCAAAATATTCCAAAGACAATTTCGATACAAATCCATTCCAATTCAATTATTAGAAATTCTGGTTACTTTTAAAACCCTTTTCAAATTCAGTTTATTTACTTAAAAATAAAAAGAATTATAATTCTAGTCCAAAACCCGTTCATTTCGATAAAAATCTATTTTTATCTTTTCAAATATAGAGTTCTTCATCCCAATTCTTCCCAAATCATTTCTTATGATTTTACACAAATTATTACTATTTTTAATAATTTTATCAAGGTCCGTACAGTCGATTTCCATCAACGGCCATCGAACCGCACTTACAGCGACCTTTTCCAAAATTTGATTTGGACATAATTCCAAATCCAACCATTAGATTTATAATTTCTAATATTCGTTAGAAAGCTCTTTTCGATACAAACCCAACGGTTCCGATTTTAGAAGAATCCGACGGTCGGATCTCCCGCAATATCCATTCGAAGTCAATGGTCGAAATTCGCGAACTACCGCAGCGCGGTGCGTTCAATTCAGGCCATTATATTATATATATTATATATATAATATATACTTCGTCGATTTCCTTTTAAAACATATTTTATAAATCGTTTTAAATTCATTTTCGAAATGATTTCAACTTCATTTCAAATTCAAATCAAAATTGAATTTTTCCTTATAAATTCGTTGTAAATTCATTTCAAATTGATTTCAATTCAAATCGATTTTTAATTCAATTTCAGTTCGTTTTCAATTCAACTCAATTTCAATTCGAATTCATTCCTATTCAATTTCAATTCGAATTCTTTTCTATTCAAAATATCAGATTTTGAAATCACTTTAGATATTCATTATAAAATGAATAACATCGATATAAATATCGTTCACGTCAAAATGGCGTCGATCTAATCAACACGGCTTCATAAATTTCTATTTTCAAATATTCTATTTCAAATATTTCTTTTTCAAATATTTCTATTCAAATATTTCCTTTTCAAAACTGGAATGAGGCCTAATCAATTACCATAGATTTTACTTCTATGGATTTACATACCACGCATGTATTCATCGACAATGACAAATAATCAACCATCATCCAAAGTGCACTCTACACTGAATAAGCATCAAATTTAAATATTTAACGCTTATAACAGTCTGTCAATCAATCGATCGACATACAACTAATTATTGGGATTAGTGTACGTCATATATCATCCCAATACCCGTGTGGGGTTTCAAACAATCAAACACAGATTTTATTTGTGCAGTTGGGCGATGTGTAAAATTTTTCGTCCCAATCAATATCAATCAAATGTGTGTATATAAACAAATCCTCCGATTTGTTTATTTTTATTTCATTTCATATACACGTTAAAAATTCTATTTTTAACTATAAAATATTTTCCACTATAAAATATTTTATTTCAACTATATAATTATTTTATTTCATTTCATATCATAGCACACAATAAACTACACATCACAATCAAATAAACAAGCATACAAGCCGTCCATGGTCTGAGGACGACGGGTGTCGGGTGCTACTAAACACCGTCTGCATCCTAGTATATATTTTAACTAGAAAATTAAATTAAAAGTGAGAAGTTCTCACCAAAGCTAAATCCAACGCCACGACTTTTCATAGGTAGGAAATCTTCTCCTTTTCGTCTTTTGTCACTTTCGTTGCCCGTATCGACTACATATATAAAAATCACATTTTTATATTTTCTCTACTTCACGATAAAATAAAGTTCAGATTTTTATTTCACTTCATATATTTACAATGCTTCTTTCTATATAAAAATTATATTTTTATATTTCTACTTTGATAAAAACCATATATTTAGTATCTCTACTTTATGAAAATCATATTTTTAATATGCCACTAGTATAAAAATTATATCTTTATTCTTTACATCATGTAAAAATTATATTTTTATTCTTTCTTTTGCATAATAAAAATCATATCCTTAAACTGATCTTTCACATGTAAAAATCCTATTTTTATCTAATCTATAATATTTCTTTTATACGATGAAAAATCATATTTTCTATAACGATGCTTACATATATATAAATTATATATATAAATATACTTTCAAAACATTATATATACAAAGATCATATTTTGACCTTTCTAAAAATGTTATGTTTTCAATGTTAAAAATATTATCTTTTCATCTCATCTTCATATCTTGGTATAACTAAAAATCAAATATTATTGAAAAATCATATCTCTATACAATTAAAAATCTTAACTTTTTATAAATAAAAAACGTTACCTTTATAATCTTATTCAATTATAAAATCAAATCTTTTTCTTTTTCAAAATCAAACCTTTTGTAAAGTACAAATCAGACCAAATGAAATACTAGTTCCTCATTCAAAAATCAAAGCCTTTATATTATAAAGATGAAGGCTTTTCTATTTTAAAAATTCATGCTTTTAATTTTATACAGACATCATAGCTTCACATTCTTTTTATTCAAATAAAGATTTCGTTTATATATATATATATTAAGCAGATTTCAAACAATGTTATTTAAATTAAATTAGTTAAACTTTATATACACAAAACAAATCGGATTATATATATAAATAAGAAAATATAAAAAAAACTTACTATAATCGAGGGAGGAGGGGTCTTTTGCGCGCTGGCGTCGGTCTTCGGAGGTGGGGGGCGTCTGTCACCACGGCGGCGGGCTCCAGGACATTGGTGGCGGCCCTGGTGTACGGGCGGTGGAGCTAAATCGAGGGGGGAGTGTTTCATTTGTTAGAAGAACGGAGGAAGAAGGAGATGGGGGAAGAAGGGGGAGGCGGCGCCTGAGGGTGTGGAGCTTCGACGAGGGGCGGCGGACGAGGTCGTAGGGCTGAGCGATTTCGATCGTGGTTTTTTTTCGTTTTAGTTTGTCTGAAAGAGAATGTGGGGGACAGAGAGATAAAGAGGGTGAAGGGTTGACTTTGGTTTATTTATATATTTAATTATTTTTAATTTCAAAAAGCAACTTTTAATTTCGACCTCGAAATCGAACCCATCGCCTACCGCCCATAGCTAATTACCCCCATTCCGAACACAATGGGATATGTATCGTAAGCAGATTCGATCGTTTCGATCAATTTTTGTCAAAATCAACATATAACTCTATCTATTGAATTTGAATGCGCATTTCAAATTACCGGGGCCACATACTAACTCGAAAAATTCCTAAAAAATATTTTCTAGCTTCGTATTGACGATATGGTCCTAACAAAACAAGTTTCGTCGAATTCTGAGACCGTTTGAAAAATTGCCATTTTCCAGTCGATTAAAATCAACTGAAACTGGCCAAACGCGTTTTCCTTTGCCACGCTCACATCTTGATTCGAAAAATTATGAAATTTGAAACCTAGCAATAATTTGACATCCCAGATCCAATAAAAGTGGTTTCGTCGAAATCCGAGGTCGTTTGCAAAATGGCCATTTTTAAGGGCCCGAATTCCATGGCGACTATTCTGAATTTTCAACTGGGCATATATTTGGATTTCCGCTATGAAATTTCGATTTTTCGGATTAGTTGCAAAGATATTCTCAAATAGATTCTAATATTTTTTTCCACTAAAATCCGGTTCATTTTGAGTCCCGTACATTCATTTGAACTTTGAAATCGAATTATCGAACTACCGCGCCATTTTCAATTCCTTTTATATATATAAATAAATATTTATATTCTAACGACGATCTATATAAAATATACGTTCGAATTCCATTCAAAATAAATTTCTCGTCGTTTTTATTTAAAATAATCTATTTTAAATAATCAAAATTACCTAAAACTGCCAAAATAAAAATTTTAAATTGGCCCAGATTTCGGGTTATTACAAGTTTTAGATAATGAAGAAAGCTTTGGAGATCTGAAATGAAAAAATATATTTAAGTTTAATTGAGTTTATAGGAATTTATAAAAATGAATATACATTGAGTTTATAGGAAAATAATAATGGAAAATGATTAATTTCCTCTACGCTAATGACATATTGTCAAGGTTCAATTGATCAGACTTTAATATTTGTATATAAGCTCGACTTAGGTTTTCATATATTAATATGGATATACCTGTTTTTGATTGTATAGTTAGAATTGTTGGTTTATCCATCAAAAATAAGGTTGAAAAAAAAACGTAATTAGTCATACTACATCATGCATATTGTAAATAAGGTGGTCTATTTATTCCCACAATATGCTAAAATATTTAAAGAGAATAATAAATAAGTGAGTTAGCACATCATCTTTTTACAGTGCCATACATTAATTCCAAATGAACAAAGGGTGTTGCATTAATCAAGTTCAATTTTATAAGATGTCTCACTTTCAGAGATAGTCAGTCAATGACTTTTGTTTTAAATTTTATTACAACAATGCATTTTGAAACGAAAAACCGATGAATGCACACATGTACTCATATATTAGCACAAGTTACATTTTACTATGCTTTGAATGAACTTTTGTATCAAAACAAAGCTAATATGTAAAAATACTAAATGGTCCAATAATGGAACCATAATTACATGAGCCTGCGAGTGAGCATTATGTGGGACAATGCATCGAAATCTGTATTCAAAATTTTAATTAAAAATATCGATAAGTCAAATTATATAATTTAATCAAAGACAATACTTATGTTTTTCTTATGTGGAGGTGTTTACAGAACATGAAGGACTCAGGCATCATATAAAATATTACTGAACTTTCTTACCACTCACAAACCTTAGATACATAAAAAAGACTGCATCAAAGCATAGAAAAATAAAACAATTATTGAAAGCAACACTTATGGGCAGTAAGTGCAAACATTGAGCAGTAGAATAAAGAAGGATCGACGAAATCACAGAAATTGATTAAGATAGAAAAAAATTCAAATGGATACCGATAAAAGTAGAAAAATCTTTTTAAAGGTATTTATTGAAGAAATGTTTCATATATTTATGTGTAATTTAACATGTTATCTACAAATTTATTATAAGATGCACAATGAATATTCACTTCTTAAAATCTTATATGATGTAAACCTATGCATCTGGCGTATCATATAGTTCAAAAGTTGATTTTCTGGATATTATCAAATGATTATGCAATCAAATAAATTATTAGATATATGAACCATAAGTTCACCATTAGCTGAAAATAATTTTGGGGAAAAAACTATAAATGATATCAAATCAATATGAGGTAAATTTGGGAAAGAAATTTGAAGTTGCAAATAAATACAAAGGGAGATTGGAAAATGAGAAGCTGGACACTGCTTGTTGAAGTGGAACATAACCAGAACCCCATGCTATGTACATGGATAACAATAAAATTTTCAGTGGTTGCTAAATTAAGTAAATGGATGATACTGATGTAATAAACATGGATTTTTTTTACTACAGCATTGTGGAAATTCTCAGAAAATGGATAGTCGATGGTTAGGCAATGGAGTAAATGAAAAAGAAAGTCATTTTTATACAATCAAAAATTATGTTAATAACATTCTATTATGTCACTCGGCCTAAGCATAGTTCGGAGTATTAATTGATTAACTTTTTTTTGGTATAGTGTTTTTAAGATAAAATTATCATTTTTTGTTAGCATAATATAGCACAGTAATCGGTTAAAAATAAAAATAACAAATACACTCAAGTACTTAAGTAAATTTCATTTTGGTTACATAATTTTTTTGATTTCTTAAGTAGTTACCCTCAGTAGAATAGCAAATGTATTGATGAAGAAATATATAATGGATATGTAAATCCATCAGTATGTACTGTTCCCCTAGACTAACTTTGCAAACTTTTTCCTCTAATCTGAAAGATATTATAAGCAAAAAGAAAGATAATAAACAAATTGTAATGGTACCAAATTCATCCTAGAAACGCTGAATGAAACGACCCGAATTTCCGTACTCTTTGAGTCGACTAATAAGACCACACGACCAACCCAAATTGCACAGGAAAACGAATCATTTTTAGAAAGGAGTTGGAAGATGAGAAATAGAAGGAAAGAAATTTTAGAATAGAAGAAAAGTGAAGATCAAAAACTCACAGCGGAACGAATAAAATATATTAGATAACATAAACTTTGAAACACAAATCAGTATTTGTATATACATACCATTATCAGAGCACAACAGCTATTTCGGGAACAGTTATAAACTCCTGTTTCCAGATACAACATCTATAGCTAACTGGTGCTCCTGCTTCGAGCTCCTCCAAGTTAATCTGAAAAATCCCGACTACTTGACTGCCCGTACAAATTTGGGCACCCAAGAGTTTAGGGGAAACAAACAAAATAAACTCTAGGTCAGTCATGGGACTGGTGTGAGTAAACTCCAACCATTTGTTTAACTTTCAAAAATTCATTCGAAAGAAATGATAATCGTAAGACCGATCCACACATAAACACGGTTGGTTTTTACCTTACGATAACCCAAAACATTTTGATATCAAAATCTGGTGATATTATAATAATGTCTGCAACAAATAAATATAAATCTAGAGGAACGTTTGCATCTCACGCTCCATATATAATATAAAATCAAAAACCGTTGGGCGCTTATTGGAGATTGGATTTCCAACATGACAAGGTATGGGACCATCTGCTGATAGTGTATCTCTAGAGGCGAATACACTGGGTTCAACAAGAACATCTTGCAAGCCGGCCCACACATGACCGACCACTCATTTCACTTGAGTATATCGAATGTATATCACCAACGGTTGGGATCAGCAACCGTTCCCCGAAAGGGACAACATCGATAGATTAAAGAAGCAATTGGAGTTTCTCTAGATAGGTGATTATACATCCTCATGGGAGCGACCCACTAGCCATTCTGCCTACCCGATTTTTGTTATTTCCCGGTTGTGAGGCTTGAGGTCATTATGTATCTTTTAGAACACCTGACCACCATTCACTTTGAATGCCACATCGTCATACCCGCCAAATCACAAATTGATTTCCCCAAAAATATTACGGGTATAAAGCTAAGAAAAACGAATTACTCCGCTACCAAACGTAAATACGTTTGAAGAGATCAACTTACGCGATCCGTTAGATATACTCTGTCAGACATTCGTCCATTCACGTTGTCTTGGGACTGGACAAACCGAAGGCACTATTCTATAAACAAGATAGCCCTTGCATAACTCCGTCTTCAATTTTCTTCATCATATTCGATCGCAACGCTAACGTCCATACAGAGTGGTTTTCAGATACGGGATCTGATCCCGGTCTCTCCGTATTGACGACGGAAAAATGGTCAAAAACTTCGATAGTCGGCGATTTAACTATCAAAGAAAAATAAGTGTACAACCAACGATCTTATTCCCAGGTAGGAATTCGATCGATCAATCATCAATCAACATTGGCCCCTTTAAATCAATTCCTTATTATCATTTACAATTCTCATTTCCCACCTTTTGTATTCTTTTGAAAAATATTTTGAATATTATAACTCCTTTATTCGAGAAAATATCTCTTATTCTAGTAATAAAAACATTTCAAAATCCTTTAAATTAGTGCGATGTTATGAAACATCGTTATTATAACTCAAACCATTAATCATTTATTAGCTAACCATATTGCTAACCAATCTTCACTATCGAACCTTGACTATTTCTCCATCAATCATGAAATTGATCAAGTTGGGGTATAATTAACTCTCGGACCTTAATTGAACAACATTCTTAACTTCGAAATAGTCAAAGCTCATAACTTCAAACAAAATATTGCTTACGCGACTTTCAGATTCATTCTAAGAATCCACTTCCTTTACGGAAAAACTTCGATTATAACGGTAGTGTTATAATCGCTGTTTCCAAATATTTGAGTTATAAAACATTACTTTTAACAACAGCGTTACAATCGTTGTGTAGTATTATACAACATTTATTATGACAATAGCATTAAGGTCGCTGTTTAGATTTACAGACATTTATTATAACGGCAGCGTTAAAATCGCTGTTTAGATTTGCAAAACATTTATTATAACAATAGCGTTAAAATCGCTGTTTAGATTTGCAAAACATTTATTATAAAAACAGCGTTAAAAATTGCTGCAAAACATTTACTATAACAACAGCGTTAAAAATCGCTGTTTAAATAAAACCTATCGTTTTCAATTCTCCCTTTCTCATTTAAACTTCTATTTGCAAAATATCGACTTTAATCCATCGTTCACTTAAATCGTGAATAACACTTCCTTTTATATAATCAATTTTTTTGACCTCCTTCCTTCCTTTGAATTTAAAATCCAATTTTCCTTTATTAACTTCTAATGATAGAATCATTTACAAAAATTGTTTTTATTATATCCATTTATAATCTCGTTTAGAATTTCGTTTAAAATCTCTAAGTGTTAAACAATTTACAAATATCAGTTTCAAACCCATTTCCACTTTATATAAATTCAAACTTGACTTTATATTTTCAATTTAACCCAAGATGAATAATTTACTAGATTTATAAATGCCGTTATAATTACTTCTTGTTTTATTCATTTGAAACAAGTTTCTATTCCAAGTCCAGTCATAGTTAAATTTTATATTGGAAATAAATTGACTTTTCAAATCCCAATTTCTCTTTTTCCACATTCGAAAATGTTTACGGTATCTAAAATACCAAAATTCCTAGGGCCAGGGTAATTCAAACATCATGGATCCTATAACACATCATATAGTACAATAGATAAAACAGTAATATAAATGTTGAGGAATCCAGTTGGATCCGTCCAACCTATTTCCTTGCAACCACAGATGTTAATCAACATTAATTAATAACAGAAATAATTATCGATCAACTATATAACCATATCAACCATTCAACCAATTTTCTCAACCATTCATTCAAACAACTATCACACAATATAAAATTACTAGAAATAAATTAAAAACTCGTTTATATAAAAATATAAATGAGGCAAAGTTTGTGAGTTTACTCACCTTGTTTTGTAGTGGACGATTCTGCTTTTTATTTTGTTTACAATCAAACAAGCGTTTGATTTCATCACAAAATTCTAACAGCTCGGCTCTCAGCCATAATAGTTCCGCACCATAAATTTTGTCGCTACGGTTCCAATGGCTTTCTACTCGTCAGATTCTGTTTATGAACGAATGATATAAGACATTTACAAATCCTTATTTAAATTAAAATACTTATCTAACTTAATGATGATCATTAGGGCTAATTACCATTTTAATAAATTAAACTTGTTGATTGCTTCGATAATCCCTTCTTCCCCATTCAAGTTCTTTCCACTTATTCTGATATTTTCCCACTACGCTTTAAACAAAATACCCATCTATATCTTTCCCTCGTTTATTTTAAACATCATTTCCGCTCCCGCTGACTGTAATTTCAAACTTCCTCCACTCCTTCATTCCACCGTAAATCAGTATAGCCTTACTAATGAACTACACAACTCATACTCCATCAACCCACTACTATCATATCCAATCACCTTGAATCTAATCTAAATCCAAATGGCCAAGCACTGTACCTATCACCGTCATGCATATAATTGATATGCATGATATACGATAGTTTTTAGAAAGGGATAATGCTACAAGGAATTACCATAATAGTAAGTGATCATCCTAGTCACTTAGCCGCAATTTGCATTAATGTGGTCTTTCCAGTGCTAGTTTCACCAATCAAAAGAATTGGCTCGTTGTACATAACAGAACAAGCAGTCCTCTCAGATTCATTTCTTCACCATAACCCACCAATCTCCACAAATCGATCCATTCTTTCTTCCTGATTTAAACACTACTCGAGTGTTGTTCTATACCATCACCAATTCCTTCCCAATGATTTAAACCTCCCCCATAACCCAAACTAAAGAACTCGCAACCCTCATAAATTTCGTTTTCATCCTTGTTTTAAAAATCGATATCTCCTGCTTTGAAACTTTTCCTCACTAATGTCCTGCTTCTGTCCGCCCAAACCCTTTCAACACTTCACCCTTCATCCATTTTAATCAAATTCAAAGTAAAAATCCCAACTTTGGTCTTTTAAACATCCACCGACTATCCTACTGGAACCCCTTTTCTTCTCCTCAATAAAAACTTTACAACTCCAACACAATAAAATGAAATACGGTTCAACACAACAGATCGCGACAACTGTTGAGAACACGCTATAGGAAATAACAGATCGACACAAACCTTCCCAAAATGGCACCCAACTCCGTCCAACCGTGCGCCACTCCCTTTGATCACAATGCCTACACCCCACGCCTCTCAGTTTTGCTCTAGTTGACAATAAACCGAAGCCCTAGGCCTTTACTCGCAGAAACAAGCACCGGTGAACAGAAAATCGCACCTTCTAAAAACGGATGCAAAAATGACGAGCTGCTATGGAGAGCTCAGGGATTTGAGTTTTTTGGTTTTGGAGGATTTTTATTTGATTTTATTTGATTTAGAAAGGGACTGATTGGTTTCATTTACTGGAGGAAATACTAGTATGAATAGAGAATTTGAAAGTGAATTGAAGTCAGTATTTAAAAGATTAAATGTCATGGTAACCATGGAAATAACCGCTTGGTACTCACGGTATTGAAATAGATTGGTACGCACGGAGATGAAAAACGTGGAGAGCACGCTGACAGTAGATTGGCCGCCACGCTTTTCTTTATTTAATTAGCTTTCCTATTTCTTTTTTTCTTAAATAAACAAGGTCAGTCTTTTATGATGGCAGTCGACCCTTGATCAAAAATCTAGGTTGTATTTCGTATGTAATTTGTACTCCCATATCGGTTTGATTTTTCATAACAAAAAGGGAAAGTCCATTTAGGATGCGAAAGGAAATATTAGTGTAATTTAGAAGATAGGATAGAACAAATGATAAAACAACTATATATATAAATTTAGGAAAGATACAGATACTCCATTATGTACTATTTCGTTTATATTCGAGCCTCAAACGACAAAAGTAAAAATACCAATATGTTCCAAAATACGATACGCTTCCAGAAATATAATAATATCGGTAGTTTAACTTATATTATGAAACCCTAAAATATGGATATAGGGTGCAAAATACTCCAAATAAAAACTTGCATATTTAATTAAGTAAAAATTACAGTAAAATTCTAAAAATTAAATTATAACTACGCCTCAAAAGAACCTTGCCCAAATTCGAGACCGTTATTTAAATATATTTAAATAACCGTTATGCCTTATATACGATTCTACAGTGACTTTCTAAAAATTTAATTTGGACGTAACTTACAATCTATAAAACGAAATCCATTAGAAAGACACAGTTCAATAGATTTAAACTTTTCTTGGTTCAAACAAATCCGACTTATTTTGGATCCTGTATATTCAGTTGAAGTTTAAATCGTAAATTACGAACTACCGCGACTATTTCGAGCTCGTTTATAATTATATTACAAATTATACGTTTAAATATCGTTTTTATTAAATAAATTCCTATATATAATTCAAATAAAATATTTAAACCAATTTAAATATTCATAATTCAACGGTTGAAAATCCGGGTCGTTACCCTGAAGTACCAATTATAAAAATATATGTGTGTTCATGCATGTATTCATCAGATTTTCTACAATTTCCTTTAACTATTCAAGGTTTGTGATTTAAGACTCTTAACTTAGATATGAAATGGTCTTATATTCATTTATTTTTGCAATTATCAATTCCTATATATATACATACGTACATGTACACTATTTCTATCCTATTTTAATAAAACAAACATTTAGAATTAACATTCAACTTCAAAAGGTATTGTTAATAGCAAGTCTTTTTTTAAATTATTTTCCAATAAACTGGTCCTTACAACAATGCAATAATTCATAACCATCATGATTCATGAATAATAAAAGAAAAGTTTTTCCGTCACAACTTTGGTAAGTATGAATTAACAAAGCAAAATCCAAATGAGTCAGATAAAGTTTTCAAGAATATTTAAAAAAGCGTGATTGTGAGCCTTTGTAATGACCCGCATTGGCAGAAGTATTAGAATTAATTTATTTAATTGTATAAATGGTAGGTTAGTGAATTACATGGGCGTTGAATAAAAAAATGGTGAATACTTAATTAAAATAATAATTTAAAATAATATATTAAATTCTGAAATAATCAGAATTGGCTGAAATGGCGATATGGTGTGAATCGGATCATCTGTGATATTTAATTCAGCTTGGAATTGAATTTAAATAACGAATATATTCAATCGTCGACAGTTGAACGTATAGTTTATAATAATTATAAACGAGCTCGGAATGGCGCTGCAGTTCGTTATTTGGCAATTCGAACTTCAACTGAATGTACAGGATTCGTTTTAAATCGGATTTCTGTGAAACAAGAAACGTGTGGAGCTGGTGGAGTATATCTTTCTAATGGAAGAGAAAAATGGGGATTTCGTCGTGTAGATTTTGATTTATGTCCAAATCAAATTTTAAAATAGTCGCTATGGAATCGTTTATCGACCGTAATGGTTTATTCGATATAACTAGAGATCGGGATTGAATTTAGACAAGGTTCTTTTGGGACATAGTGATAATTTAATTTTTAGAATTTTATGGAAATTTTTAATTAATTAAATAAGCAACTTTTTATTGGGAGTATTTAGCACCCTGAATCAACATTCTGGGGTTTCACAATATGAGTTAATCTACCGGTATTATTATATTTTTGGGATCGTGGCACATTACTCATCTTAACGGTATTTTTATTTCTGTCTATAGTGGCTCGTAAAACAACGAAATTTGGTATAACAGAGATCGCAGAACTTAGTTCGGGAAAAAACAAAAAGGAAATGTATTTTCCCTGATCAAAGCTAAAGCCACGTTTCATTTCCTATATAACGCAAGTTCTGTTGGCCTCAAATCAAACTTGTGTTACTCTCGGAACCACAAAACAAATGGAAAACAAAACATAAAAATCATATATAATATCCTACCCTAAACATTTTGATCTACTCTTATTTCTCTCTGTGGCAAAAGTCGGCCGCCAATCTTGTTTCCGTTTTCAGCTGAAAACGAGAGAGGGAATCATCCTCAGAAATTCAAATAAAACAATTCATTCCTCTTCTGAAAGACGCAAGCATCCACAATACGCAGGGGGCAGAAACTCGTGAGGTTTGGGTTCATTTTTGTCGGGTGATTGTGAAAATCTGGACTTGGCCGAGCTGTCGTGAGGATTGGGTCTCGTGAACGATCTATAGGGGCGTTGGAAATGTTCGGGTAATCGAAGGTGGAAGTCAGGTGCTAGTTTGAACTGTGTAGAGAACGGACTGAAGATGATAATGGGGTGGTGGGTGCTGTAAGGTGCGGTAGTGGTATGATTGAATTGCCTGGTGGTTGGAGGTGAAACTATGAAGTATAGGAAGGACGTGGTGATTGGGTACAACACAGGGACATGCAATTTCAAATGGTACACGTGAGGGGTGATCATTGTGTTGAGTGCGGATGAATGGAGGGGGATCTGGGATGCATGCGCATGTGAGTAGGAGTGAAACTATATGATCCAAGTGCCATTTGAAATGTTTAAACAAAGAAGAAGCACAGTAGCTGTAGCATGAGGACAGGGGATTGTTTACCGAGAAAGGAGGATACTATTCCTCACGGTCAGATTTTCAAGTGGAAGCATGGGCCAAAATGTACGGTAAAAGCCCAATTTCAAAATATAATGTAGTTAATTTAATTTAAATAAGGTATTGGAATTCGTAAATTAAACATATATCTCAATAACTTTATCATCCGATATCAGAATCCGACGAAATCAGTCAAATGGGATCGTATGGACGACGACTACCAAATGAGACTGACTGGAAATGGATTGGGACTCGTCTGAATTTACGGCGAATTAAATTGTTTGATTCAAATCAAATAATAGTTTATCGTTCTTTAGCGATGAACTGCAAATGTGAGTAAATCTCACTAACTCTGAACAGTTTATAATTTCATGTTGTATTTTTAGAACTGTTAGATATTGGCTGATTGACTGTGTGTTGACCGTTTGATTGAACTGCCAGTCAGTTAGCTAAATTTCTATATTGATTCTGTTTAACAGAATATATCATATAGAACTGAAAAGTGATGTTATCTATATTGTTTAACATCTGTGATGCAGGGAAACAGGTTGGAGGAATCCGACTGGATTCCTCAACATTTATTTTACTGTTTTTCATATATTGTGATATATGATGTGTTATATAATCTATTTTGGATTATGGGTGTTGGAATGATGTTGATCATTGTTATTCGATATTGTAAATATCATAAAAGACCCTGGGATGTAAAAAGAAGTATTTCAATGTATAATGAAATAAAGGAATTTTATAAAGTCACAGGATTTTATAAAAGGAATTATTTATAAAACGAACACGGTTTTATAAAAGGGATATTTATTTAGAAAATAAATAGAAATAGAAAAGGAATATTTATTTAGAAAATAAATAGAAGTTATAAATAGGATATATTTGTAACGGTAAGTAAACGTTATAAATAGGAAATATTTGTAACGGTAAGTAAACGTTATAAATAGGAAATATTTGTAACGGTAAATAGAAGTTATAAATAGGAAATATTTGTAACGGTAAATAGAAGTTATAAATAGGATATATTTGTAACGGTAAGTAAACGTTATAAAAAGGAAATAGTTGTAACGGAAAACGTAGTTTATAAAAAGAAGTTAATCGATGTTAGTTAATCGATTAGAGAGAAAGTTAAAAAGAAGTTAATCGATGTTAGTTAATCGATTAGAGAATAAAGTTAAAAAGAAGTTAATCGATGTTAGTTAATCGATTAGAGAGAAAGTTAAAAAGAAGTTAATCGATGTTAGTTAATCGATTAGAGAATAAAGTTGAAAGGAGATAATCGATGTTAGTTTAATCGATTAGAGTTAAAGCAAATAAGTTAATCGAATATAGTTATTCGAATAGAAAGTAAAAGGAATTATCGAATATAGTTTATTCGAAAGGAGTTAAGCGAAATGAGTAAATCAATAGCGTTAGTCCAATAGAGTTAATTGATAAGGGTTAAGCGAATAGAGTTAAGTGAAAAGAGTCAATCGAATATAGCTATTCGAAGAGGGTTAAGTAAGAAAGATAGTAAAAGGAATATAAAGTGAACTTTGTCTATTTCAAAGTCAGAAATGTTGTTCAGTTAAGGTCTGAGAGGTAGTTCTACCCCAACTTGATTGGCTTCGTTTTAACTAAGGAATAGTTAAGGCTCGGCAGTAAAGGAAATGGTTTGAATTGGCATCGCGATAGTTTGTTTAAACATCTGTCTAAGTCCAATGAAGAAGCTTTGGAAATGTTTTCCAAAGAAGAAACCAGAAATGTTTTCTAATAAAGAAAACAAGAAATGGAAATGTTTTCCATTGTTAATAACGTATATTTTCCAAATTTAGAAAATAAGAAATGTTGAATGTAGGGAAACAGGAGATAAAAAAATGAACTAAGGATATAAATGTTAAATGATGTTTGATCGATATAATTTCCATTTGGAAATAATATCGTTGTTTGCACACTTGTTTTTATTCGATAGTTAAATCACATACTATCGAAGTTTGACCATTTTAACGTTGTTATTATGGAGAGACCGGTTGGATTATTATCCAAAGAACCACTCTGTATTGGCATAAGCGTTGCGAATCATATATGCCAAAGGAAATTGAAGACGGAATTATGCAAGGGCTATCCTGTTTACAGAATAGTGCATTCGGTTCATCCTGTTCCTGGATGACTTGTATGGACGGATGTCTGACAGAGTATTTTCAGATGATCACGTATATTGATTTCTCCAACTTTACCAAGAGTGGAAGCGAAGAAGGAAACTTCTTTTAGCTAACACATAATGTATGGTTGAGGACGTCAATCGGTGATTTGATGGATTTGATGATGTGACATTCAAAGTGAATCTGGTATGATGATAAAGCGTAGCTTCTAGCCTCATCATCCGGTAAATGACAGAAATCGGGCAGGCAGCATGGCTAAGTCGGTCGCACCGAAGTAGGGTGTATAATCACCTGATCTAGAGTTTCATTTATTTCCAAAAATCTACTGTTGATGCTGTCCCATTCGGGAAACGGTTGCTGATCCCAACTGTTGGTGATATACATTCGATAACTCAAGCGAAATGAGTGGTCGGTCATGTGTGGCCGGGTTGCAAGATGTTCTTGTTGAACCCAGTGTATTCCTCTCTAGAGGTACACGAGCGAAAGGTGGTTCCATACCTTGTCATAGTTGGACACCCATTACCCAATACGTGCTTGCAGTTTTAATTGTATACTATATATGTAGAACGTGAGATGAAAGCGTTTCTACTAGATGATTATATATATTGTGGTTGATAGACATTATTATAATATCAAAAGGTTTTTGATATAAAGATATTTTGGATTCTCATAAGGGAAAATCCCGTTCCGTTATGCGGCGTGGTCTTATGAGATATCGTTTACTTGTTCAACTGTTTTTAACTGTTTTACTCATACCAGTCCCATGACTGACCCGGAGTTTACTTTGTTGTTTTCCCTAAACTCTTGGGTGCCTAAATTTGTACGGGCGGTCAAGTAGTCGGGATTTTACAGATATACTGGAAGAGCTGGAGCAGGAGGCTTCAGGATCATATAGCTATAGTTATTTCTGCTGTGTTGTAAGTGCTGTACTTTGATAATGATGTATATTCAAATACAGATGTATATTTCAAAGTTATGTTACATATATTATATGTTATTCGTTCCGTTGTGAGATTCGTGTTACTCTGATGTTGTGTTCTTCTTCTTCTATTCTAATTTTCTACCTTATCTTTCCTCACCCTCTAATTTCTTTCATTAATTACCAGGATTTTTCGACGTTTTGGTTATCGACATCGTGCTTATGTCGATAACCAAAGTCGCCGAAAATCCGGGTCATTACAGTTGGTATCAGAGCTTAAGTTAAGAATTACTTGGCTCTGTGGCGTGACTCGGTAGAGATAGGGTTAGCAATACCCTAGATTGAGTTTGAGTGTATATATACGAGTGAACGTATTTGTAGATGATATAAAATTTTGTTTTATATTGTGGAGATTCATTGGTTGGGTTGTTTATGAGTTCTGATCGATCAGTTTGATCCACTGTATCGGTCGGAGTTACTAAACACTCGAATACGATGAACCATCATGGTATGTTTTGAAAAGAGGGTAAATGAAAATAGTTTACCTAACGTATATTTTGAATATATTGGATATATTGGTTGTTATTATAATCGAGTAAGATTATAAATTAAATGGTTATGTAAATAACCAATCAGAATTCATATAAGTGAAATACGTGAAATCAGATGAGTTAAATCAGAGATTTTAAGCTAGAAATTGAATTAAAATTCTGGAAAATTGGATAAGTGTTTGTAAATGGATTTGGTTTAAAAATAAGGAAAATTTAAGATCCTGGGAGATTTTAAATTGTTTTACAAGCAGTGTGAATTATATTTTGAAATGAATTTCAAAGTGGAAATGTTTAGAAATGGTTTTATAGTATTGAACTCACTTCGATCGCTGGAAAATAGATTCTGATGATGACAGCTGCATCATCAGTATTCATTTTCGAGTTGTAAGTGACGAATTACTACCAAAGATACTGTTTTGAATTTGTTTTGAGAAATACAAGTGGTGTTGAATTTCAAAATAGAATTTGAATATATAGAATTTGAATTTTGAAATAGATTTGAAATATTAACTTGTTTAAAAGAAATAAAACGAGAATTTCCTTTATAAACGAAGTTTATAAATAGTTCTTTTATAAACGAAGTTTATAAAATGAAGTGAAAAGAATTATCATTGGATAATTCAGAAATAAAAAAAATACAAGTATGAAATTGAAAGGGGAACCTATTTTCCAAAGGTAGTAATATCGATTTCAAAAGGAATTGAAATCGAGACTTATGTGAAGAATGAATAAAGAAAGTTTGAAAAGGAATTTGAAGAAAGGAAGTTCAAACATAGGATTTGAATATAGAAAATTCAAAGGGGATTTGAATAAAGAGAATTCAAATAGAAATTGAATATACAAATTCAAAGGGAGTTTGAATATATGAAATTCAATGGGATTGAAATAGAGTTTGAATATAGAAATTCAAATAGAATTGAAACGAAATCGAAAATATGGAATTTGAATAAGAGAATTGATATGAAATTTGAGTATAGGAAATTCAAATAGAATTGAAATGGAATTCAATTAGTTGGTAAAAAAGTTAAAATATATTTGAACCTGTTATACTCAAATATGAAGGTGAAATGGGCAAACCAGTAATTTGAAAATCACTTAACGAACTAAGTTAAAACAATTGGATTAAGTTGGAATGTATTAGAAATGTATGGATATACATGAGATAGGTATGGAAAAGGTATGAAGGTATATAAATAGAATGCTCGACAAAAGGTATGTATTTAATTCATATATGAGATTTTATGCGCCGTATTGGCTAGCCGCTTGGCTTTTCCCTTTTCTTTTTGAATAGAGAGGCCTGTGTGGCAGTCTGGGGATTTTCCCGATGCTCCCGATACAAAGGAGGTTATGGCGAATTTTTCCGGGAATTTAAGGAGTTAGAATATTTTTAAGATAATTTGATAATTAGAAATCAACGTATCGATATATATGGAAGTCGATTAGGAAACGAACTTAAAAATAGAATAGTAAAATCAAAAAGGAAGACTAGGAATAAAATCTAGTAAGAATAGAAAGAGAAAGTGTATATGTGTTTAAAAGTGAATAATTAGTTGTATGGTATTGATTATTCGAGTAAGTAGTCATATCTGTTTTGACGTTATAAATGTTATTCAGTCAAGGTCTGAGAGGTAGTTATACCCCAACTTGATTGATTTCATTATTAACAAATAAATAGTAAGATTTTAGGCTCGAAGATCAATGTTGAATAAGAGTTAGTTGAATATAGTATTTGGGTTGTCGTAACAATGTTTTACACAACATCCGTTTTAACCCAAATAAGTGTAAGCTCGGAAATAGATGTTAAATATTTCCTAAGTATAGGAAAAACGAGATCGGAAAGGAGATAATTAATTGGAATATTTTCCAATTTTAAATAGCATGTATTTTCTAAAGTTTAGAAAATAAAGGAAGGCGATATTCGGAAATATTTTCCAAATAACATAAAAAGGCCAATATGGTTATCGCAAATATTTGGTTAACAAATACTAATAAAGAAATAGAGAAGTGATTTAACTAATGGAATATTGATTATGGGCTCAGTGACAAGTTCAAAAGGAGAATTTGATTTTTTTTGAAAGAGTAAACTGTTTAAGAACTCCCAGGGAAAGACTGTTTGAATTAAAAACAAATTTAATAGAAATTTGTGAAAGCAAAATTGAAATAAAGTAAAGCCAGTAAAGTGGTAACTAAGGTTGAATTAGAATGTTATCAAGACAAATTGGATTGTGAGATTCAAATTTGAAGTGTAATGTGATAATCAAGTTAAGGGTTGGGAATCGAGAAGAAAACTCGAGTTGAAAAGAAAATTTGGCTTGGTAAAAAGGTGAATGGTTGTGTTGGAGATGAAAGTGATTTCAGAAATTGATTGGGATAAAATTGGTATATGCTGAGTTGATAGCATATGGAAGTGATAGAGTTGATAGGCCCGACAAAAAGGTACCAGTTTATATTATATATGAGTTTGGTGATTTTGATGAGCCGAATTGGCAAGCCGCTTGGGTATTTGATTTTCTTTTTGGGTTGGAAAGGGCCCAGAGAGGCGAGTTGGAGTTTGACCTATTGACCAGTACAAAGGAGGTGCTGGCGAAATCTTTCAAAGAGTTAAGGCGTTAGAAAATTTTCATGATTTTTGAAAATTTTCGTTGATAAGAATTAATTAATAATTTAATTGAAATTAAATTTGTTCAGTTGAAACTGAAGTTAAGAAGTGAACAAATATGTTCTATCTAGTCAATAGGGTTGTCCTCTACCTTTTACCAATTTCGAGGACGAAATTATTTTAAGTGGGGAAGATTGTAATGACTCGCATTGGCAGAAGTATTAGAATTAATTATTTAATTGTATAAATGGTAGGTTAGTGAATTACATGGGCGTTGAATAAAAAAATGGTGAATACTTAATTAAAATAATAATTTAAAATAATATATTAAATTCTGAAATAATCAGAATTGGCTGAAATGGCGATATGGTGTGAACCGGATCATCTGTGATATTTAATTCAGCTTGGAATTGAATTTAAATAACGAATATGTTCAATCATCGACAGTTGAACGTATAGTTTATAATAATTATAAACGAGCTCGGAATGGCACTGCAGTTCGTTATTTGGCAATTCGAACTTCAACTGAATGTACAGGATTCGTTTTAAATCGGATTTCTGTGAAACAAGAAACGTGTGGAGATGGTGGAGTATATCTTTCTAATGGAAGAGAAAAATGGGGATTTCGTCGTGTAGATTTTGATTTATGTCCAAATCAAATTTTAAAATAGTCGCTATGGAATCGTTTATCGACCGTAATGGTTTATTCGATATAACTAGAGATCGGGATTGAATTTAGACAAGGTTCTTTTGGGACATAGTGATAATTTAATTTTTAGAATTTTATGGAAATTTTTAATTAATTAAATAAGCAACCTTTTGTTGGGAGTATTTAGCACCCTGAATCAACATTCTGGGGTTTCACAATATGAGTTAATCTACCGGTATTATTATATTTTTGGGATCGTGGCACGTTACTCATCTTAACGGTATTTTTATTTCTGTCTATAGTGGCTCGTAAAACAACGAAATTTGGTATAACAGAGATCGCAGAACTTAGTTCGGGAAAAAACAAAAAGGAAATGTATTTTCCCTGATCAAAGCTAAAGCCACGTTTCATTTCCTGTATAACGCAAGTTCTGTTGGCCTCAAATCAAACTTGTGTTACTCTCGGAACCACAAAACAAATGGAAAACAAAACATAAAAATCATATATAATATCCTACCCTAAACATTTCGATCTACTCTTATTTCTCTTTGTGACAAAAGTCGGCCGCCAATCTTGTTTCCGTTTTCAGCTGAAAACGAGAGAGGGAATCATCCTTAAAAATTCAAATAAAACAATTCATTCCTCTTCTGAAAGACGCAAGCATCCACAATACGCAGGGGGCAGAAACTCGTGAGGTTTGGGTTCATTTTTGTCGGGTGATAGTGAAAATCTGGACTTGGCCGAGCTGTCGTGAGGATTGGGTCTCGTGAACGATCTATAGGGGCGCTGGAAAAGTTCGGGTAATCGAAGGTGGAAGTCAGGTGCTAGTTTGAACTGTGTAGAGAACGGACTGAAGATGATAATGGGGTGGTGGGTGCTGTAAAGTGCGGTTGTGGTATGATTGAATTGCCTGGTGGTTGGAGGTGAAACTATGAAGTATAGGAAGGACGTGGTGATTGGGTACAACACAGGAACATGCAATTTCAAATGGTATACGTGAGGGGTGATCATTGTGTTGAGTGCGGATGTATGGAGGGGGATCTGGGATGCATGCGCATGTGAGTAGGAGTGAAACTATATGATCCAAGTGCCATTTGAAATGTTTAAACAAAGAAGAAGCACAGTAGCTGTAGCATGAGGACAGGGGATTGTTTACCGAGAAAGGAGGATACTATTCCTCACGGTCAGATTTTCAAGTGGAAGCATGGGCCAAAATGTACGGTGAAAGCCCAATTTCAAAATATAATGTAGTTAATTTAATTTAAATAAGGTATTGGAATTCGTAAATTAAACATATATCTCAATAACTTTATCATCCGATATTAGAATCCGACGAAATCAGTCAAATGGGATCGTATGGACGACGACTACCAAATGAGACTGACTGGAAATGGATTGAGACTCGTCTGAATTTACGGCGAATTAAATTGTTTGATTCAAATCAAATAACAGTTTATCGTTCTTTAGCGATGAACTGCAAATGTGAGTAAATCTCACTAACTCTGAACAGTTTATAATTTCATGTTGTATTTTTAGAACTGTTAGATATTGGCTGATTGACTGTGTGTTGACCGTTTGATTGAACTGCCAGTCAGTTAGCTAAATTTCTATATTGATTCTGTTTAACAGAATATATCATATAGAACTGAAAAGTGATGTTATCTATATTGTTTAACATCTGTAATGCAGGGAAACAGGTTGGAGGAATCCGACTGGATTCCTCAACATTTATTTTACTGTTTTTCATATATTGTGATATATGATGTGTTATATAATCTATTTTGGATTATGGGTGTTGGAATGATGTCGATCATTGTTATTCGATATTGTAAATATCATAAAAGACCCTGGGATGTAAAAAGAAGTATTTCAATGTATATTGAAATAAAGGAATTTTATAAAATCACAAGATTTTATAAAAGGAATTATTTATAAAACGAACACGGTTTTATAAAAGGGATATTTATTTAGAAAATAAATAGAAATAGAAAAGGAATATTTATTTAGAAAATAAATAGAAGTTATAAATAGGATATATTTGTAACGGTAAGTAAACGTTATAAATAGGAAATTTTTGTAACGGTAAGTAAACGTTATAAATAGGAAATATTTGTAACGGTAAATAGAAGTTATAAATAGGAAATATTTGTAACGGTAAATAGAAGTTATAAATAGGATATATTTGTAACGGTAAGTAAACGTTATAAAAAGGAAATAGTTGTAACGGAAAACGTAGTTTATAAAAAGAAGTTAATCGATGTTAGTTAATCGATTAGAGAGAAAGTTAAAAAGAAGTTAATCGATGTTAGTTAATCGATTAGAGAATAAAGTTAAAAAGAAGTTAATCGATGTTAGTTAATCGATTAGAGTGAAAGTTAAAAAGAAGTTAATCGATGTTAGTTAATCGATTAGAGAATAAAGTTGAAAGGAGATAATCGATGTTAGTTTAATCGATTTGAGTTAAAGCAAATAAGTTAATCGAATATAGTTATTCGAATAGAAAGTAAAAGGAATTATCGAATATAGTTTATTCGAAAGAAGTTAAGTGAAATGAGTAAATCAATAGCGTTAGTCCAATAGAGTTAATTGATAAGGGTTAAGCAAATAGAGTTAAGTGAAAAGAGTCAATCGAATATAGCTATTCGAAGAGGGTTAAGTAAGGAAGATAGTAAAAGGAATATAAAGTGAACTTTGTCTATTTCAAAGTCAGAAATGTTGTTCAGTTAAGGTCTGAGAGGTAGTTCTACCCCAACTTGATTGGCTTCGTTTTAACTAAGGAATAGTTAAGGCTCGGCAGTAAAGGAAATGGTTTGAATTGGCATCGCGATGGTTTGTTTAAACATCTGTCTAAGTCCAATGAAGAAGCTTTGGAAATGTTTTCCAAAGAAGAAACCAGAAATGTTTTCTAATAAAGAAAACAAGAAATGGAAATGTTTTCCATTGTTAATAACATATATTTTCCAAATTTAGAAAATAAGAAATGTTGAATGTAGGGAAACAGGAGATAAAAAAATGAACTAAGGATATAAATGTTAAATGATGTTTGATCGATATAATTTCCATTTGGAAATAATATCGTTGTTTGCACACTTGTTTTTATTCGATAGTTAAATCACATACTATCGAAGTTTGACCATTTTAACGTTGTTAATATGGAGAGACCGGTTGGATTATTATCCAAAGAACCACTATGTATTGGCATAAGCGTTGCGAATCATATATGCCAAAGGAAATTGAAGACGGAGTTGTGGAAGGGCTATCATGTTTACAGAATAGTGCATTCGGTTCATCCTATTCCTGGATGACTTGTATGGACGGATGTCTGACAGAGTATTTCCAGACGATCACGTATATTGATTTCTCCAACTGTACCAAGAGTGGAAGCGAAGAAGGAAACTTCATTTAGCTAACACATAATGTATGGTTGAGGACGTCAATCGGTGATTTGATGGATTTGATGATGTGACATTCAAAGTGAATCTGGTATGATGATAAAGTGTAGCTTCTAGCCTCATCATCCGGTAAATGACAGAAATCGGGCAGGCAGCATGGCTAAGTCGGTCGCACCGAAGTAGGGTGTATAATCACCTGATCTAGAGTTTCATTTATTTCCAAAAATCTATTGTTGATGCTGTCCCATTCGGGAAGCGGTTGCTGATCCCAACTGTTGGTGATATACATTCGATACACTCAAGCGAAATGAGTGGTCGGTCATGTGTGGCCGGGTTGCAAGATGTTCTTGTTGAACCCAGTGTATTCCTCTCTGGAGGTACACGAGCGAAAGGTGGTTCCATACCTTGTCATAGTTGGAAACCCATTACCCAATACGTGCTTGCGGTTTTGATTGTATACTATATATGTAGAACGTGAGATGAAAGCGTTTCTACTAGATGATTATATATATTGTGGTTGATAGACATTATTATAATATCAAAAGGTTTTTGATATAAAGATATTTTGGATTCTCATACGGGAAAATCCCGTTCCGTTATGCGGCGTGGTCTTATGAGATATCGTTTACTTGTTCAACTGTTTTTAACTGTTTTACTCATACCAGTCCCATGACTGACCCGGAGTTTACTTTGTTGTTTTCCCTAAACTCTTGGGTGCCTAAATTTGTACGGGCAGTCAAGTAGTCGGGATTTTACAGATATACTGGAAGAGCTGGAGCAGGAGGCTTCAGGATTATATAGTTATTTCTGCTGTGTTGTAAGTGTTGTACTTTGATAATGATGTATATTCAAATACAGATGTATATTTCAAAGTTATGTTACATATATTATATGTTATTCGTTCCGCTGTGAGATTCGTGTTACTCTGATGTTGTGTTCTTCTTCTTCTATTCTAATTTTCTACCTTATCTTTCCTCACCCTCTAATTTCTTTCATTAATTACCAGGATTTTTCGACGTTTTGGTTATCGACATCGTGCTTATGTCGATAACCAAAGTCGCCGAAAATCCGGGTCATTACAGCCTTAAACTCAGAAAAAATTAGCAGTAAAGGGCATGCAGGAGACAAAATTATCTCTTATAATAGATCTGTGATTAAAAGAGAATATAGAACACCCACTAATGAATATGAGTAAAACTTTGTATCAGCGACTTATCTTCAAATCTATTACCAACATTTGAACATAAATAAGATGTGCATCACAAATCGAGTTTAAATTTGGATATGCTATATGATTCGATAAAATTTATGAGGGTAAAAATATAGTGGGTTTCTCTGATTATACCAATGAAAATGAAGTGAAGAAAACCTAAAGTCTACCAAACTGCAGCTTATATAGGTATTTATAAAAAAATTGAGTTAAACTAAGGCTTCATATTTGAAGCTGAATCGTCATGGCTTGGGTCTACCAAGTAATATCTAAATGGAACAATAGTAAAGAAGCTCTCATGTTCAAAATAGCAATAGAATAAATATAAACTTGTTTAAGCACCAATTATAATATTTATTGTCTCCAGCACGTATATGCATTACGCACACATTTCAGACAATACTTCAAGTAATTAATAAAATGTTAATATGAATTCCAATTTCAAATAGGTTTTTTAATGTACTAGTATTAAAGAAAATGTAATAAAAATTATCTTTAAGAATACAAACAGAAGTAGACAATGATAAATATTTATCCTAATATACATCAAAATTTCAAATTAAAAGGTCATGTGAAATCTTCATAAATTAATAAAAAAAGATGGTAGAAGGTTAATTTAGAAAACAAAGGTTTCAAGATAAGTGCACCTTTAAGTAGAAAATATGAACTATTATGCAAGGAGGAAAAGCTTCAAGTATTAGAATGTAACCAATGGTGTTTAATGTTCCTTTGAAATTTCTTATAAATATGTTGTAGCTTAGAAGCTTATCCTATCTTGACATGTACTCTACAACATACCGCAATAACTCAACGGGCCAGTTGGAAGAATTTTTTTTCATTTATCATAACAGTTTGTGCAGATTAATCACTTTCTATTATAATGTCATCTGAAAATCATTGGAGGCTACCACTTCGCATGCCAAAAGCAACAACAAACCAAATATCGCTGATATATACTATTTTTTATATAAACAAGATTTTTTACCATTTTATTTATGTTAATTTAGGAAGCTATATGTTGAGGTAAAAGCACTATTCGAAAATGAACCCAATTGCATAATCTTACTTTGTCAACCACAACTGTACACAGGAAGTGACTAAAGAAAAATTCTAGCAAAACTAAGTTCAGTGATGTGTAATAATCTAGATTGTGTGAAACAGCAGATTAGGAATTTTACCTCAATAAAGGCAAAGCGTAACTGAGACAATCCACTAAATCGCTAGATTATCGCATAAGTGCAGTTGGCGGAAGGGCAAAACTACCGTTTCAATTTGCGGGAGGCAAAGAAGGAAAACTGTTGAGGTAGACCATAGACAGCGGCAGTAGGAAGTGGTAAGAGAAACATGAGCAGGGACACTACTTGTCTCGAAGCCGACCAATTTGATTGTAAATGGAAATTAGGATTAGCAAAGGGATTTACATTAAAAATAAGATTCCATAAATAACTTGAACATCAGTTGGTCATTTATTTGGGCCAATGTCATGCACCAAGCCTTTTTTTCTCTTTTAAATACATATCTAACAACAGCTTAATATTATGTGATCAAAAAACCTAAATTGTGAACCCTAATCAAATAACCTAACGAAGCGAACAAATTTGTTTCTGAGAACAGAAACCAACAGCCCTCATCGAAGAGGATATGAAAATAAAAGAAACCTAACTAATCTAAACCTAGCGCAGAAAATAAGCAGTAAATAGGTGCTTACATTGGAAGAAGAGCTAGCAAGTTCACAGTGGTGGAGCCGGATCCGCTGGGAGCAATTCTAATTGCCGTCGAGTTAGGGTTAGTTTGGAGGGAGAAAGTAACATCAAAAGCTGAAGGAAAAGAGGGAAGAATTGGATAATTTAGCGCCAGTAGTGTTGAGAGGTAGATTGTTCAAGCGGAAGGAGCAATGATTTTTCTGCTATAGGCAACAAAAATTCAAGTAGGGTTTCTATTTGCTGAAAGAGAGGAGAAGGAAAGCTGAAGAGAAATCGTGGTGGGAACGAACAGAGCAGGAAAAATTTTTGAACGCACAGGGAGGAAAAGTGATTCGAAATGGAAACGAAGAAAAGAGATTAGATCAAAAAAGAGAAGAGCAACGATTTTTCTGCTGTTGATATATGTATGTATGTATGTATGTATGTGTGTGTGTGTATATATATATATATATATAAGAAAATGAAATGCCCAATAAAGTAGCATAGTTTGGTTGGATAATATGAATAGACATTAATGTTATGAATATATATAGGTTATGTCTATTAGAAACAGATGCTTGCCATTCCCTGTAAATTGACTGAATCTAACATATACATATTGATAAGCATGCGACATGTTGAATTTACCTATTTAAACCTAGTATATTATGCTTATTGAATCATTTCCTTAAAACTGCACAATAAACGAAAGATCTGGGCATTGAATTTAACACATGCTAAGTAGAAACAAGTTGCCAAATGATTTAAGAAATACACTCACACCAGACTTGTTAAGTCTGACCTTATTGATTGCCCATGCAATGTCCTGGGGTATCTCATTCAAAAGAGGCTGTCCAGAAAATTTTTATTACAGGTATGGATGGATGAATTTTCAACTGGGATGAGAAAACTTAAGAGGGGATGTTAAAAATGCTTAGTATATGTTAAATTGTTGCAATGTTGCTTACATCTGAAGTTTATATTGATTCTAAAAAACAATGTATGATAAATGGTGATTGACGTAGCTAGTTTGTATATACAAATATACTTAGTATTGATAAATAAATGGCAAAAATATGTTAGAAGGACGATATTGTTTATGTGTATATTTTGTGCATTAGATATAATTTTATCATTATACATATTTGGGGAGAAGAGGGTGTCATACCATATAATTAATATATGGATATGACATATACTCAAAGTAGCCAGAAATGTATTGGTTGTTATACGAATGTGAGTTGCAGAAAAGCTTGAGCGGCCATGACTGATGTTTGCTTCTCTTGAACTGCAGAGTTTGGATGAATGTAGCTTACTACTTTAAGTACCATAAAACTTATGAAGTCCGAATATGTGTTTTAGATTGCGGAATATTAGATGAATTTATCGTTTATAAGTGGATAATATAATTCATTGAGTTAAACTAAGCTATCATGTTATGTGTTAATTGAAGTGTGCATGGCATATAAATTAATGTATGCACGTGTTCACTCATCACCTATAAGGCTTTGTGCTAAAGTAATCATGGTATTCAAATTAATGAATGCACATGTCAATTCGTTGAAATATGGCCACTGTATAAAATAGCTGAAACTCAGCATGACATTGTAATAGATAAAATGCTTTCGTGTTGAGGTATATGCATGGTCTGAACCCGTCTGTATCTATATTTGGTTGATTGAAGAATATTTGTGTAATCAGTGTTTGGGCAACCAAAATAAGAACAAATATATAATGAGTAGACTATGCACAGTAATCTGAATGCTCAAGTTGTATAAGAATGCGTTTAATGTATATTTTTCAATATGGGTTAATTACACAAGAAAAAGTATACGTTTAAAAATCTTTTGGGCTATGTAGTGATTAGTTTACATCAACTAATTAACCTGCTTTTACTTTTAACTGATACTCTGATTAACTATGTAAAAAGAGACTTATGTATCTTCATATGCATAAGTTGAATTTTAATCTAATATACTGATATTTTTATGTTGGTTAAAGAAAGGATCCTGATTGTGAATGATACAAGAAGAAGACGACCCTATTTGTGTATATATTATAAATAAAAACGATTTTAATATTTGATAAAAATTTGGGGGTCGTTTCAATGTTACATTTCCCCCACTCAAAACTTTTCGTCCATGAAAAGGAACGAAATAGGAAACTAGTAATTAAATGTTATACCGTTCATATGCATATCAAATTCATTTGTTTGTTTTAGACACAAAATTTTGCATCTAATTAGTATTGGTAACCTGATCCCTCTAGTGCAGACTTTTGATTCGACTCTTGATTAGAAACTTCTATTCTCCTTGCATAGCAATAAACTATGATAGAAAATTTTATATCCATATCAAAAATTCTTATTAGAAATTCATCGTCAAGAATCGAGTGAACAATTCTATTAAGAATTAAAATTATATATTCAAAACTGAAACATTAATGTTATGCGAATAGAACGACTTACATTTGATTATGTATTTATTCCCTTAATTCTTTCTATTTTGAGGATAAAATTTTAGTATTTTGATATATATTAAAGCCATGAACTTGAAAAACATTGAAACCTCTTTCTTAGTTTATTACATGGAAGTGATATAATGTTAAATTTTCGTGTTATTGATTTATTATTTAAATTCAAAATATTTTTATAACTCGAAATCTTAACAAGTTTATTTTTTTCTTACAAAATTTAGGCATACATTGATCAGGCGCACAAATAACATCTCCAAGTACTCAATAGGCTTGTTTTAACTTCCAGATAGAAATGCTTAAAACTTTTGAAAATAGATATGGAAAGGACATTCCCTCGTGGATCGTAATTATGCAGTGGTTACACAATTATCTCAGTGGTTACACAATTATTCCAGTGGAATTAGTTGTAATCGTAGGCATCACACCCCTTGAATTACTCCATGGTTGCTGTATAGATCACGGTTACTCAGCTATTATGCCACTATCCCAATGGAATCACTTGTAACCGTAGGCATCTCTCCCCTCGAATTTCGCTATGGTTATACATCGCAATTACGCAGCGCTACTATCCTAATGGAATGGCTTGTAACTGTATGCATCTCGCCTCTCGAATTACGCTATGAAAACATCAAGTGAGTATAATAAATTAAAATGACCCTACCGAGCGGGATTCCCATACGTGTTCCTACCGAGTAGGACCCTGATTTCTGATGGACACCTTCGTCAGGTGGAGTTCCAACGCAGCGCGTATAGAGTAGGTTCGCGATTTCCGATGGACAATCTACGCAGAGTTCCAATGTAAACCTACAGAATAGAATAGCGATTTTTGATAGAAAGTACTTTCCATATCTTCGATTTTAAATCATATATACTATAGATAGTAGTTCATTTCACTCCCAATATATCGTATTTATATAAAATTCCATTTACATAAGATTTCCTAAATCATATTTTACATATCATTCTTATATAAATTCCACTATATAAGATTATCATATCAAATCGATTATCTTTCTAGTCAATATTCTTTGATTTAACTTCATTCTTACATAAATCATTTATACAAGTTTCCAAACTTATCAAAACATTTAGAGAAAATCAGAATTGTCCATTTCAATGTCAGTTTAGCTTAAAGTTCACATATGACTTTGAAAAACATTTACTTAGATTGGATATAATTTAGATTCAACTCTTTCGAAGTTTCGAATCAATTGTTTAGAAACTTTTCTTTCTTATCAAGTCATAATTATACCAAATCAATATTTCTTCCAAACCATTATTTTTGGGACGACCTGAAAAGTTTCGATCCTGATTATCGATACTAATACATATCCTGTATCATATATCGACTAATAAAACATCAGAAATTAACATATAGTTAATAGAAAGAAGTTAGAGGATGAGAAATAGATAGAAAGAAAGTTAGAATAGAAGAAAAAGGAGAACTGAATACAGCAGAATCAGAGTATAGTGAGTCTCACTGCGGAACTGGATAAAATATATTATATAACCTCTTAAAATACAAAACTGTATTTTCTTACATACATCATCAGAGTAAAACTCATACATAACACAACGGAAATAAACTCGATATATTTAATGCTGAAGACCCTGCTCCAAGCTCGTTCAAGTGAATCTCCTGAAACCACTTGACTGCCCGTACAAATTTAGGCACCCAAGAGTTTAGGGAAAACATAGAAAAATAAACTCTGAGTCAGTCATGGGACTGGTGTGAGTAAACGATTTTAAACAGCTTGATTTTAAAGTTCAAAAATCTTTTCGAAAGAAAGGATAATCGTAATACCAAATCCACATATAAAAACGGACGGTTTTTACCTTATGACAACCCAAAACATTTTTGAAATCATGTATATCGTCTAATATTATGATTGTGTCTAAATACAAATAAATATCAATCTAGCGGAACGCTTGCATCTCACGCTCCATATATATAGCATACAATCAAAACCGCTGGTGCTTATTGGAGATTGGATTCCAACTATGACAAGGAATGGAACCACCGGCCGATAGTGTATCTCTAGAGGCGAATACACTGGGTTCAACAAGAACGTCTTGCATTCCGGCCCATACATGATCGACCACTCATTTCGCTTGAGTGTATCAAATGTATATCACTAACGGTTGGGATCAGCAACCTTTTCCTGAAAGGGACAGCATCGATAGATTAAAGAAGCAAACAGGAATTTCTCTAGATATGTGATTATACACCCTAATGGGAGTGACCCACATAGCCATGTTGCTTGCTCGATTTTTGTCATTTCCTAGTTGATAAGGCTTGAGGTTAGAATTTACCATTAGAACATGTTGTTACCATTTACTTTGAATGCCACATTGTCAGATCCGTTAAATCACTAGTTGACGTCCACAAACATACTCTGGATGTAAAAGAAGGGTCATTCTTTGCCACCAACTTGGTATATTGGTAAAAATCAACGTATATGCCTTTTAGGAAATACACTGTCAGATATTCGTCCGTACAAGTCATCCAGGAACAGGATGCACCGAAGGCACTGTCTTGCTGCATCCAATATTGGAATCACCCCATGGATCAGTAGCGAACAGTCCTTGCAAATTCGAATATTTCAATCACGACAGAATCACATGTCAAAATACTCTGGTGGACCAGACCAGAGAAATTCAACGAGTAGTTCTTCCAGTCATGAAGATCATCGGTCTTCAATGCATTATCTTTATATGCATGTAAGTTAGTCGTGAACGCACAGTTGGTTCAAAGTGGTTTTGGGTCCAGCTCCAATCCCGGTCTCTTCGAACTAATGTATAGGGAATATTTCTTTGATAGTCGGTGTTTTAACTATCAAATTCAAACATTGTGATCAAGTAAAACTTGTTCAAATTATTTCAGATCATATATAAAATTGATTCTATAGATTAAAACTTTTTCCAATAGATTATATATATATATGTATATTAATACCGTAGATTAAATCTTGATGATGTCTATTCTATAACTACGAAATAATTCAACAGCTTTTCGTTCCTTCCCTTTCTGTTCTTGTTTATTTATTTCTTTCTTATTTACTTGTATTATCAGAATTGATTCTATTAACCGCATAAATTTCCAGGTTCATTGTGGTCAAATTATTTACGCACATTTTTTTACTATAATATGGGCCTAAGCCCAACCTATGATACACGCAAGGAACAAGACCTGCACATATCACAAAGAAAACATTGCCACTTTCAGTTTTTATCCAGGCAAATTAAACCTAACATTTCTCCCTTGTTCAATTGTCACGCATGCACAAATGCCCACCCATGCAAACAATAAAAGTTGCACCATTATCCTTCCCTGTCTGTCATATTACACTCTCCAGTACCAAAATCTCATTCCTTATTTATTCTTAGTATTTAATGGTCCATTCCATCCGCGTCTACTTCCTAACCCAAAGATGCCAAGCCATTTCCCACTTTATATGAACCTGCTGCTTCCTATAACTTCTACACAAAAATCAGTACGTCATGCCTTGCTTATTACAAAAAGAATGAAAGCAAGCTCGTATGTACCACAGCCTCCAGGAAACAATACACCCTTCTAGAAATGCTCTCCCTCCCTGTTGTGCATGCTTGTGCACGTGTAAGTGCATACTCGATCTCCAACAGCGATGGACAACCTGAACTCACCCGCAAACTCGCCTTTACCACATTGACACCATCGGTTACCCTATCGGTCTTGTATCCTATTATCTTTATAATATAAAACTGGGGTAGCTGAACAAAATGGCCAAGGCCCAACATGGTATGTAACACTGCTTTTTCTTCCTATTGCTTCTTACCTTTCTTCTATACATTGACTGTTTCATGCGTTACCATTCTTTTCCTTCTCATCCCTTTTATCTTTGGTTTTCTTCTTACTTTCGTTTAATTCTTTTTATATAAATCATTTTCTTCAGTAACACCAAACTGCTGATACTATATTTCTTCTCAATTCCTGTGTCTTCTTACCCATTCAAGTACTTCTTATGAACTCTTAAAAAAAGGAGAAGAACACCACTAATTTCTCTCTCTTTAATTCTATAATGCGAGAAATTAAGAGGAGAGCAAAGGTTGTTGCAAACACATGATGAGAATGGAGCAATGTAATAAAATTCCAAAAAGTAATTTTGGAAATTTCCCCATGTACCAATTCTTCCTGTTGCATCATTTACCCACACACCCAACTCGTCCAGTTTTCCATTTAAACATTCCATGCAACCCCTATTTTCTTTGCGTAAGCGTGTATGTATGTATGTATGTATGTATATACAAGTTAGCAATATCAACAGATGTACTTCATTTTGATCAAATATACCCTCACAGCTGCACTTCAATCCATCTCACGTTCAAGCTCTCTTTCCCTTAAGGTATGCAATAAATGACAGTTGCAAACACATTACTTATCAGTTCAGTCCTTAACTTCATTATGGTTTAATATCTGAGTACTATCTGAGTTTAAGTGTTTGTTTGATTCAAATGTTGGATAATGTTGACTAAATGCATATTTCCGAGCTTATCACACAATTGTAGTTGAGTTTAAGTGTTTATTAAATTTTCAGGCGGTATTATCCAAAGAATATTAATAGGTTTCAATCATTAATATAATTCATATGTATCTATGCAGTCATAGGTAAACATAACAATCTTTATGAAAACAAAAACAGGGTAGAAAGGAATTTACTCACATAAAATCTGTGTACTGTTCTATTTTTAGTTAGTATGAAAACTTAATCATACATTTGTAACAACCCGGAAAGTAAGAAACAATTTAAATTTTTTAATTTGGATATTCTAATGAATTTAGAATATTTAAAATAATTTATTTCAAATAATAATGACTAAAAATATATTTGAATCTGTAACGTCCCAGATTTTTCGGCCATTTAAATTAGAACATTTAAATTCGTTTATATATTGTATTGGAAATATAATGGACTTTTAATTGAATTTATTTACTTAAAATTGGAGTTCGAATATATATATATATATATTTATAAATTAATTAAAACGAGGTCGAAACGACGCGGTAGTTCGTAATTTTCGTGTAACGACCCGTATTTTTATGGTATATAAATAATTTTTTAAATTATTTAAATAACGGTTTGGTTATTTAAAATGACCAGAATTAAATTATAGTGAATATTTAATTAAAATAAATAATATAATAATAATGTATTTAATTTCTGAAATAGTCAGAAATAGCGGAATTCACAAAATGGTATGAATTGGATCGTCTATGATATTTAATTCAGTTTAAAATTGAATTAGAATGACGAATATATTATTTGAATGGCAGTTTTAACGTATGATTATAATATAATTAAAATCGAGCTCGAAATGGCACGGTAGTTCGCTATTTGGCGATTTGAACTTCAACTGAATGTACAGGATTCGTTTTAAATCGGATTTCTATGAAACAAGAAATGTCAGGAGCTGGTGAAGTATATTTTTCTAACGGAAGAGAAAAATCGGGATTTCATCGTGTAGATTTTGATATTTGTCCAATTCAAATTTTAGAAAAGTCACTGTGGAATTCCTTTATAATTTATATCTATTTATTTATATTTTAAAATAGATTTTTAAATATAGATCGAATATCGATATAATTGGGAATTTTGAAATATCGAGTTACAAATCCAGATAGGTATATTTTGAAGCTGTATGATAGTGTATGTGAATATATACGATAATATTAATTTATTAATATTAAATTTAAATGTTTTTGAATATATTTATATATTTAAATGGTTTATTTTGAGCTTTAAAAATAGCCAGTTTCGCAAATGACCTCTGTTTTCATTGAAACTAATTTTGTTGGATTCATAATATTAAATTATTATTAGATTTCAATTTTCATGATTTTTGAAGTCAGTGTGTGGCCGTACCGATTTTTAGTGTGAGATATAGTTGATATTTTGACGGTTAAAAATATGCTGTGTGGGCAAACGAAGTCGGAATTCGACGAAACCAGTTTCATTGGGACCGTAATGTCGAACTGTAGTTGCATGTCCAGTTTCGTAATTTTTGGGTATCGTGTGTGACCACAGAGATTTATAAGGACAATATCCGACAGCGTTGTATTAAATACAAATTAAATAATCGAATAAAAAAATAATAAACCACCTCTATAAATACCCTACACCTCCCAAAACTCTAAACAAATATTTTTTCCACGGTCAAATTACGAGCCGCCACTTCTGGAAAAAAAACGTGAAGAAAGCAACTTCTAAAATCAAAATAAATTACTAAAGTCGAAAGAGGGGTTTATTTAGAATTATGGGAGGATTCTCTTCAACTGGAAGTACCTTTGGAAGGGCTCGATCGTATTTTTGATCGCTGAAAATTTCCAGAGATAGTCGGTGGTGATTAGGGTTCATGTATTTGGGGGATAGGAGCTTCAATCGAAGATTTGGGTAGTGGTTTTGGATTCGTGATGTCGATTAGCACGGTGTGGAGGATTTAGGGTGTATTCGGTTTTGATTGGGATCGATGAGTCCCTGTAGCCGTCGGGGCAGGCTGTCGAAAGCAACATGGAGGGATGGCTCGAGTTGCTTATGATTGGTATGAGTAGAGGAGAATGGTGATGAGAAACAGTGGGTGGTCTCATTGAAGTCAGATGAGGGGGACGAGATCGATGAAGGAGCGGCAATGTCTGGTTGAAGTTGTAGGAGGGGAATCAGAAACGAGAAGGAAGACGGGCTTAAAAGGGGTAGAGTGGGCGGTTTTTGGCTTAAGGATTTTCGTTGGGCTGAAGTTCTCTAAGGTTAAGGCCCGAAAAGTTTTAAATAGGAATTTAGATTTTTAGTTTTTAAAATAGTATATAAACTTCAAGTTTTAATATCTATTACACATGTTATAAGAAATTCGCAAAATAAGATCCGATAGGATCGTATGGACAGACACTACACGACAGAACTGACTGGAAGTCCATTGGAGCTCGTTACAATTTATAACAAAATAAATTGTCCGTCTGAATCAAGCGATGGTTATCGTTATTAACGATGACCATCCAAGGTGAGTAAAACTCACTAACTCTTCTCAGTTATATTTTTATAATGTATTTTTATAACTGATAAGTGATGGTTGTTTACAGTGTGTTGGTTGTTTGGTTCAACTGCTAGTCAGTTGATTGAAAATATAAATAACGATATAAATATAAATCGTTAGTCAAATATTGATTCTGTTTAGCAGAATATTTCATAGTAAAATGAAATTGATGTTAATTTTATTGTTTAACATCTGTGGATGCAGGGAAACAGGTCGGAGGGGCCCAACTAGGTTTTTCAACAATTATTTTACTGTTTTTCATATATTTTGTTATATGATGTGACATGAAATCTGTTGTTGATTTTGCATGGTTGAATGATACCGATCATTGTTATATGGTATGTTAAATACCATAAGAATACTGGAATGTTAAAAAAGAAAATTTTCAATGATATATTGAAAAAGAAATATTTGTAAACTATTACGAATAGAATTGAAAAGGGATATTTTTTTTGAAATAAATAGAATAGAAAGAGGAAATATGTGTAAAACGAATAGAAAGGGAATAGTTAGATTATCAAAGGGATTACTTATAAAATCAATAGATTTCATAAAAAGGAATACTTTACAAATAAATTGAATTATGAAAAAGGGATTCATTTTGTATATAAATAGATTATAAAAGGAAATACTTGAAAAGTGACTAGAATTGTATAAAAAGAGAATTTTATATTTGAAAGGTTTAGACCCGTGCTTCGCACATGGGTATAACATGATATGGATTTAAAGCAAAGATTTTAAATAGAATCTATTATAACTGATAGATTGAGAAGATTAATTTATAAATAATATTTATAAATTTAATTAAAATATTTATCTTTTGATAAATGAAATATATAAGTCGAACTTATATAGAGAAGTAGAAATCGGTTTTAACACCGATATTTTATAGAATATGAATTCGGCATTTGTAAAGGGATATTTAAATGAGATTTTAAGTGTTAGAAGTAAAAAGGAGATTTTGTACAAATAATTTTGTAAATAGAAATATAAATAGAAATTGAAAATGAGATATTGTTTTTAAATATGAAATTAAACTGAATAGATTATATAAAGGAAACAATATGCACATTCGATATAAATCATGAAAATAAGCAAAGATTTTGCAAATAAAAACATGTGTAAAGGAAATTGGGGTTTGAAACAGGAATTCAAACAGTAATGAAATTCCGGATGGTTAAGAAATAAAGAACTGGTTTGGAAATGAAACAAGTGTTGTGATTTATAAACAAAGTTTATGAATGAACTAAATTATAATTGTCAGTGGATAATTGAGATGGCGAATTCAACAGTGAATGTAAAATGGGAAATTCAGTGTTGTTTTAAAAAGGGAATGATGAAATCCATTTCGATATTCGAAATGTAAAAAGGATTAAGAAAAATCCGTAACAATTTGTAATTAGAATTAAACTACGCCAAATTTTTTAAAAGTAATTTATTTGAAGAAATTATATATTGAATATGTGACAACAAGGAATTTCGCTCAATCCGAATCAGTCGCTAGACCGATCTAGACCGTTCGAAACGCTTAATTGTTTTGAGAACACGACAAAATAGAACGCAAACGGAAGAACATTTCATTGATTATTACAACAATTCCATCAAAATACAAGAATATACAGAGTATGAATAAATATTACACAGAAAATATCATAGATTTAAACTACATTTAAATACATCACAGCGGAAATAATACAAAACACAACTAGAAGAGATATATTGTAACACCCCACGTCCATTAATGTCACTCACAAATGGAATGCATTAACTTCCATGGAGGTTTTAAGTGAATATAGAACAGAAAAATTACAACAAGACAGATAATAAGTAGTACTTGGAAATCTAAAACTTTATTTCATTGCAGCGGAAATTAAACATGTTTGTTACATCATAAAACCATAAATCAGAGTCAAGTACAATATCCATCTTGATAAAACAAAATACATAACCCCATTACATAAATAGCCATTAAAGAAGATAACAAGCTGGACATTACTTCAGCGGTCCAAGCTTTCCAAAAGAGAGAGATAAAGCAGTCCAATCAAACTCCGCTAGAGCTGGGCCCACCCTGAGGACCTGGAGGGGGAAAAGATAGAAATGGAGGGGGTCAGACATAAAGTCTGGCGAGTATGATAATTCTAACAATACTATTATCAGAATAACTAGACTAAGGCATAAGCTGGAAAACAAGGAAATGTCTATGAACTATTGGGTATGGAAGAGCGGATAAAGATAACGTTAAAGGCACACCTAATACTAACGAATAATTACTACACCGCACCACACCAGTCACCCTAAAGGTTGATCCCACTTGCTTCACTTAGAAATTTTATAAATAACTTCGTATACCCCTAGCTGACTACATAGGTGTCGCTTGCCCCTATCTCCGCTAGGTGTACCCCCACTACCCACTTGCGATCGGCTCCCTACTCGTAGATACCCGTGTTAGCCCCACAGTGGGGTGTATCACTCCCCTAAAGTGGCAACCTGATACAACTTAAGGATGCACAGCTTATACCTACACGATGCAACAACGTCTTACCTACCAGCCCGGGTCCACACACGCATATGAAACCCGTTGGACTTGCGTTGCCACCGCTAACCCGTTTGGCCTCTTATAGTCAAGCCCTGTATGCGTGTCCCGTCCTCGACTTGGGTCGAGCCCACAAAGATGCGTTTGGGTTACTGGTTGAAATGGGCCCCCACAATCTATCCACCTAAGCTTGTCCCCACTAATATATCCCATTTAACCCTCTTAGTCATGTTCATTTACATGTGTGTTTGGTTAAGTATTGCTAATCATATTTCAAATGCCACTAAAGGCACCCACTAGATTCCTCATGTCACCTAAGGCACCTACTTAACCCCCATGTCCCACTTCACATGTTTATCTGGTTAAGTATTTCTTAATTCATTCAGGCCATAACCCCATAAAGACCTCTCACATTAGACTGGCATTTATGGCAGCTGGATTCGCCGGGCGGGTCCGGGCAGTCTTACATCATAAAAGAGTCTAACCTCGTGTCTTTACAACTGTTATGCTTTAATTTGGGCCTAGGACCTCTCACATTGGGCTGACATTTGTGACTACTGGATTTGTCGGGCGGGTCCGGGCACTTTTACGTCACAAATGAGTCCAACCTCGTGTCCTAAGCATTGATTAACACTTATAATCTTTTACCCCAGTTTTAAATATATCCCTATTCAAATCATTAATTGATTCCAATTTTAATGATGTCCATAATTGACTCAATTATGGCCATCCACTTATGGTATGCAAAATCATATCAATTGCACCCCAATTTCTTAATATTAAATCCTTAATATTACCCCTACCCCACGTTATACATTCGCTTATTCAACGCAAAATATACGTTAGACTCGAATAGTCTAACTCATAGCACAAAGATAAATTATCACAACATATAGAAAAATAAAATAGATCTAATCATAATAGGGGTGAAACTTGCATAAAACTACACATGTCATGGATCTAAAGGTGTCAACTTGTTTGGTTAAATGTCACAACATACATAATATGGTTTATGCAACATAATGATGGTGTGAACTAGCATCTAACACATAGAACTCACACATGTCATAGCAAAATTCTAGATCTAAATAGATGTCATAATTCTAGATCTAAATAGATGTCATAATTCTAGATCTAAATAGATGTCATAGGATATGTGAGATTATACATACTAATCAATCTAAACTTGCATAGGTACATGTGATTTATCATGTGAATCATCATAGCCCAAACATATATATAATCAACATCATGATTTGATCAAGCATAAGCTAACTATAAATAATAACATCATGACTTTGTAACATCGCAACTTAGCATAGAAACTTGCAACATATATAATATCATCATAGCATGATTTACAACATATAGGATATCATCATCACATAACATAGGATTTACAACATACATGATAGCATAAGGTTTACAACAACATATATGACAATTCACATCATTTCTTATGATCCATATCACATCTTAATCTAATTAGTTTGCTAATAATCTTATTAAGATCATCATACTCACAATTAGAGAAGAAAGAGAGTCTTGATTTGCTTTAGAGTTGAGTAGAATTAGAGTTTTGATTAGCTTTCTTCCTTCTTAGTTGGCAGCGGCTACACTGAGTTCCATGGTGATGGCATGACGGCGGCTATTCTATTTTTCATGTGAATTTAGAATGAGAGACTACCTAGGTATATATAGAGTTTAGGATTTATTTATACCGTCAGATCAACTCAGAACTAACCTGAACCGTTAAATTAGCCAACTCAGCCCTAAAGACACATCAGCAACTCAAGATTGGGCTCAGCCAAAACCTGGCAGACTGGACCAGGTCGACTGCGCAGTCGACCTGGTCCATGGGGTGTCGACTGCCCTGTCGACTCCCCAGTCGACCTGGGCGCTGGGCGCGAAATTTCCCGCCTAGCCTGTTTGACTTCGAATTTGAAATTTAAATTTTCTGAAATCTGTTTTGAATTTTCTGGAACTTCCGATGGCCATATCTCCTTCATACGAAGTCCAAATCACACAAACTCAGACTCTATTTCAACCAGAATTCCGAGACGAGCACAATGTTGCAACCCGTTTCCCACAATTCTCACGTCTGAGATTAGTTATTCTTTAATTTGTGAATATTAATATTAACGGAATTACGGGGTGTTACATTCTCCCCTCCTTAAAGGATTTCGACCCCTAAATCTTCAAGTCAAGAAGAATGTATATCCTAACATCCAATCGTCCATCTACTCAACCATCAAACACAGGATCCATTGTCCTTATAAACTTCTAATGCTTTTATGTTTAAATGCACAGTGTGTGTATATGTCCATATCTAATGCAAAATCAGGCGGTCCACTGATTCAGTTGACCTCCTTAATGCAAATCATGATAGTGTCATGCGTCCATTATGTATGCAAAAGTTCCTTAATGCTACATATTATCTTTATATGCGTGCACAATCATCATCTGAATGCAGCATCCATATTAAAAAAAATCCTCATACATCCATTTTTATAAATACATCCATATATATGCAATATGTAATATGAAGTGACTGAGCCGATCTAGTGCCTAATAGTGTGTGTATATGCGTCCACGAGCAACCACTAGTAAACACTTGCATCCACTTTGCATCCATCATACATAACATGTCTCAAACACATGTTTCAACCATAGGATATTCCTAACTAAAGATCAAAGATACTAGCGAGAGGACATACTAAAGATAAGATAAGTACAAGCTGAGCGATAAAGGATAAATTAAAATACATACCCTAAAAAAGAAAAGGGTACAACGAACGCATCTTCGCTTCTGTCTCCCAAGTAGCTTTGCTCTCATCATCTCCCCATTGAACTATGACTGGTCTGACCTCTCGATTTCTCAGCTTCTTAATCTCTGACCCAAGAATGGGCATAGGAGCTCGTCGAATCGTCGCATCATGCTCTATCTCCACCTCTCTAAGCAAGCTCGGCTCTACTACTTCCGCGGTCTCGTGCAAGCACTTCCTCAAATGTGACACATGGAATACGTCGTGTACACCACTAAGTATCTCAGGCAACTCCACTCTCGTGTCCTATGCATTGATTAACACTTATAATCTTTTACCCCAGTTTTAAATATATCCCTATTCAAATCATTAATTAATTCCAATTTTAATGATGTCCATAATTGACTCAATTATGGCCATCCACTTACGGTATGCAAAATCATATCAATTGCACCCCAATTTCTTAATATTAAGTCTTTAATATTACCCCTACCCCACGTTATACGTTCGCTTATTCAACGCAAAATATACGTTAGACTCGAATAGTCTAACTCATAGCACAAAGAAAATTATCACAACATATAGACAAATAAAATAGATCTAATCATAATAGGGGTGAAACTTGCACAAAACTACACATGTCATGGATCTAAAGGTGTCAACTTGTTTGGTAAAATATCACCACTTATATAATATGATCATAACCCAAATTCATGTATAAACTTGCATATGTCGTTTATGCAACATAATGATGGTGTGAACTAGCATCTAACACATAGAACTCATGCATGTCATAGCATAATTCTAGGTCTAAAATAGATGTCATGGCATTTGTTCATAATCTTCACTAATCAATCTAAACTTGCATACATGATTTGTCATATAAATCAACATAGCCCAAATAATATCAACATTATGATTTGATTAACATGAACTAATTAGCATAGATAATAACATCATGACTTTATAACATGTATGATTTATCACAACTTAGCATAGAAGATTACAACCTATACAATATCATCATAGCATGATTTACAACATATAGGATATCATCATCACATAACATAGGATTTACAACATATATGATAGCATAAGGTCTACAACAACATATATTAAAATTCACATCATTTTCTTATGATCCATATCACATCTTAATCTAATTAGTTTTCTAATAATCTTGTTAAGATCATCATACTCAAAATTAGAGAAGAAAGAGAGTCTTGATTTGCTTTAGAGTTGAGTAGAATTAGGGTTTTGATTAGCTTTCTTCCTTCTTAGCTGGCGGCGGCTACACTGAGTTCCACGGCGATGGCATGACGGCGGCAATTCTATTTTTCATGTGAGTTTAGGGTGAGAGACTACCTAGGTATATATAGAGTTTAGGAATTATTTAGGCCATCAGATCAACTCAGAACTAACCTGAACCGTTTAATTTGCCAACTCAGCCCTAAAGACACATCAGCAGCTCAAGATTGGGCTCAGTCAAACCCTAGCCGACTGGACCAGGTCGACACCCAGGTCGACTGCGCAGTCGACCTGGTCCCTGGGGTGTCGACTGCCCAGTCGACTGCCCAGTTGACCTGGGTGCTGGGCGGGAAATTTCCCGCTTAGCCTGTTTGACTTCGAATTCTGAATTTTCTGAAATCTGTTTTGAATTTTCTGAAACTTCCGATGGCCGTAACTTCTTCATACGAAGTCCAAATCATGCAAACTCGGACTCTATTTCAACCAGAATTCCGAGACGAACACAATGGCGCAACCCGTTTCCCACAATTCTCACGTCTGAGATTAGTTATTCTTTAATTTGTGAATATTAATATTAATAGAATTACGGGGGTGTTACATTCTCCCCTCCTTAAAGGATTTCGACATTGAAATCTTCAAGTCAGGAAGAATGTATATCCTAACATCCAATAGTCCATCTACTCAACTATCAAACATAGGCATCCATTGTCCTTATAGACTTCTAATGCTTTCATGTTTAAATGCACAGTATGTGTGTATGTCCGTATCTAATGCAAAATCAGGCGGTCCACTGATTCAGTTGACCTCCTTAATGCAAATCATGATAGTACCATGCGTCCATTATGTATGCGAAAGAACCCTATCGATACATATTATTTCTACATGTGTGCACAACCATCATCTGAATGCAACATCCATATGATAAAAAAAATCCTCATACATCCATTTTACTAAATACATCCATATATACGCAATATGCAATATGAAGTGGCTGAGCCTATCTAGTGCCTAATAGTGTGTGTATATGCGTCTACGAGCAACCACTAGCAAACACTTGCATCCACTTTGCATCCATCATACATAACATGTCTCAAACACATGTTTCAACCATAGGATTATCCTAACTAAAGGTCAAAGATACTAGCGAGAGGACATACTAAAGATAAGATAAGTACAAGCTAAGCGATAAAGGAGAAATTAAAAGATATACCCTCAAAAAGAAAAGGGTACAACGAACACATCTTCGCTTCTGTCTCCCAAGTAGCGTTTCTCTCATCATCTCCCCATTGCACTATGACTAGTCTGACCTCTCGATTTCTCAGCTTCTTAATCTCTGACCCAAGAATGCGCGTAGGAGCTCGTCGAATCGTCGCATCACGCTCTATCTCCACCTCTCTAAGCAAGCTCGGCTCTACCACTTCCGCGGTCTCGTGCAAGCACTTCCTCAAATGTGACACATGGAATACGTCGTGTACACCACTAAGTCTCTCAGGAAACGCCACTCTATACGCCATTTGTCCAATCTTCTCCTTAATAGGAAACGGCCCTACGAACCTTGGTGCTAATTTCCCAACGGACCCAAAGCGAACGACGTTTCGTAATGGAGACACTTTGACAAAGACCATGTCCCCAACCTCAAACTCAATATCTGTCCTCCTTTTGTCTGCATAAGATTTCTGCCTATCTTGCGCCGTCTTCATCATCCTTCAAATCAAGTCGATCTTTTCCGAAGTCTCTCTAATCATATCGGGCCCCAGTAAGATCTTGTCCGTAGATACCCACCAACATGTAGGTGAACGACAAGGTCGTCCATAAAGAGCTTCGAAAGGTGCCATGCCAATGCTAGATTGAAAGTTGTTATTATATGCGAACTCTACCAACGGAAGATGCTCTTCCCATGTACCCCCAAAGTCTAGGATACATAGCCTCAAAAGATCCTCTAGAATGCGATTCACCCTCTCAGTCTGGCCGTCCGTCTGAGGATGATACGCGGTGCTAAAACATAACTGAGTCCATACCCCTTCTTATAAGCTCCTCCAAAATTCACTATTGAAGATAGGATCGCGGTCGCTTACTATGCTATAAGGAACACCATGCAAATGAACTATCTCTCGAACGTATACAGAAGCTAACCATGGAGCAGTCCTCTTACTCTTCACGGGAATGAAATGGGCGCTCTTAGTAAGTCTGTCTACTATAACCCAAATCCCCGTATTACCCTTCCTTGATCTTGGTAATCCATCCACAAAGTCCATCGAGACACTTTCCCACTTCCATAGTGGAACCTCCAATGGGTGAAGCAACCCACCGGGTTTCTTTTGCTCCGCTTTTACTTGTTGGCACACCAAGCATCTAGCAACATACTCGGCCACATCCCTCTTCATACCGGCCCAAAAGAAAACTCGCTTCATGTCTTTGTACATCTTGTCCCCGCCGGGATGAATGGTCATCTTCGAACGATGTGCATCATTAAGAATAGTCTTCCTCAAGTCCTCGTCTCGTGGTACACAAAGTCTACTATCCCTACGTAACCAACCCTTATCATCTAGGGTATACCTACGGAGATGGCTTGACGACTCCCCTTTTTTGAGCTTTTCTACTAACTCAACCAACTGTGGGTCGTCTCGCTGTGCCTCACCAATCCGTCCCAAAAGTGTAGGTCTGACCTCTAAGGATGCTAGCAAACCAGGTACAAAGTCAATGGAAGGTGTAAAGTCAAACGTAGAAATGAACTCTAAACTTCGCCGCTCAACAAACAAAGGACTTAAGGATAATCTTTTTCTACTTAAGGCATCGGCCGCTACGTTACCCTTGCCAGGGGTATATGCTATCTCGAAGTCGTAGGATGCTAAGAACTCCATCCACCTTTGCTGCCTTAAGTTCAAGTCCTTCTGAGAGAACAAGTATTTTAGCGATTTGTGGTCAGTGAACAATTCGAATTTCTCGTCAAGAAGATAATGACGCCAAGACTTAAGCGCGAAAACAATAATGGCCAACTCTAGGTCATGTGTAGGGTAATTTTTCTCATGCGCTCTCAACTGTCTTCCTCCATAGGCTATTACCCTCCCCTCTTGCATTAGGACTGCGCCTAGTCCTGTCCCACAAGCGTCAGTATAAACGTTAAATGGCTTACTCCCATCTGGCAATACCAAGACTGGGGGATGTGGTCAAAGCTCTCTTTAAACGTTGGAACGCATCATCACAATCTACGTCCCATGTGAAAACTAGGTTCTTTTTCGTCAGGCGTGTCAATGGAGCTGAAATCTTTGCGAAGTCTTTGATAAACTTCCTACAGTAGCTAGCCAACCCCAAGAAACTCCTTACTTAGGTATCATTTTTAGGGACCTTCCAATCTTGGATGGCCACCACCTTCGCGGGATCCACAGCTATCCCTTCTTTGGAAACCACGTGCCCTAAGAATCACACTTCCTCTCTCCAGAAGTGACACTTAGTAAATTTAGCTTTAAGGTTATGCGCTCGTAGAGTCTCCAACACTTCCCTAAGATATAGGGCATGCTCTTCTTCATTCTTAGAAAAGATCAAGATGTCGTCTACAAAGACCACCACGAATTTATTGAGGTACTCCCTAAACACCCTACTCATCAAATCAACAAAGTATGAGGGGGCGTTTGTCAAACCGAAGGGCATCACTAGCCATTCATAGAAACCGTCCGGAGTCCTAAAGGCAGTCTTGTCAATACTATCCTCAGCCACTCTCAACTGATGGAAACCAGTGGCTAAGTCCAACTGCGAAAACACTGAGGCGCCAACTAACTGATCGAAGAGATCGTCAATCCTCGGTAGTGGGTGTCTATTCTTCTTAGTAATCTTATTAAGTTCTCTATAGTCCACACAAAGTCCAGGGGACCCATCCGCCTTCGTGGCAAATACTACTTGAGCACCCCACTCTGATATACTTCGTCTTATGAACCCCTTCTCAAGCAACTCCTTAACTTGCTTATTGAATTCCCTCCTTTCACGAGGAGCCATGTGGCGTACTGGCAAAGATACTGGTTTTGCATTATCCACAAGATATATTCGAAAATCTATCTCCTGCTTCAGAGGCAAGCCCTTCACCTCCTCAAACACATCCGAGTATTCTCGGACCACTCTAACAGATCGTAGATTCTCCACAGACGCGTCAAGCGATTCTAGATAACTTAGCATAACGGAATTTATGTGATTACAAAAGATTTCGAGAGTGTTTCCAAGGCGAGTCATGAGCCTAACTACTCTCCTTTCACAATCAAAAACGGCCCCATTTCTGGATAACCAATCCATTCCTAAAATTAGCCCATAGCCCGTGAAGCCCAAAAAATAAGCATCACATCTAAACTCAATGCTAAGTATAGAAATTTTTAAATCCAAACACATTATGGACAAATAAGCTGAGCCCCCAATTGGATTCGAAACAACTAAGAGACCCTCTACTAAACTGGTGTTTAAGTGTAGTGATTCAACTAATGATGTAGAGATAAACGAATGCGATGCGCCCGAATCGAATAAGGTAAGGACAGGATGATCAAACAGAAAAACTAAGCTTTCAACAGAAATGGTTCTACCTCGTTCTTGCAGAGGTGGGGCCGCGAGAGCCTGAACTTGTCCCCTTGCCTGCCCCGGTGCCAGAAGAGCCTGCACCTGTCCTCCCGAGGTAGACCCTGCCCTCTGCCCCTTCTTTGGGCAGTCCTTCACTAGATGTCCCGCTTCGCCACAGTGAAAACAGCCAGTCTTCTTTTTCTTTATGCAATCCTTGCTGAGATGGCCTGGTGTCCCATAGTTACAGCATCTTTTCTTTCCTTTGCCATTATTGTCTTTACCACCCTTCTTGTTTTGTTGTTGTGGTTTCTTTTGATCCCCTTTCTTCTCGGGTGCCTTATTAGCATTAGCGCCTTTCTCCTCGTGCATGAGTGCCATGTCTACTAGCTTCTCAAAGGTGGCCCCCATAGGGATATGGGTCATAGCCAACCCCTGCAATGGCTCATTCAATCCATTAACGAACCTCAGAGCCTTCTTCTCCGGCGTGTTCACTAAGTCCAAGACAAACCTTGCTAACTGATTAAATTTGTTGACATATTCTTTCACTGATAGATTTCCCTGCTTCAATGTCAAGAACCTTTCCATGTATAGATTCTCTTCTGCCCTTGAGAGAAACTTTGCCTCAAACCTACGTCTGAAATCCGCCCAAGAATCAATAGGATGCTCCCCATTAGTGACCTCCCACCAAAATGAGGCCTCTCCCTTCATTAACTAGGTTGCTAATTTGACTTTCCTCCCTTCTTCTACTTCAAAGATTTCTAGCAATTCTTCCACCTCCTTAAGCCAATCTCTAGCTTCCACAAACGTTTCTGACCCTTGAAAAGGTTTTCCACCCATAGCCTTAAATTCCTTGCACGTCTTTGCAAAAGTATCAACGCGAGGAGGAGGAGGAGGAGGAGCGGGTGCAACTGGTGGAGGAACATTGGCTGGACCTGCAGCGGCCCTAGCCTCTAATAACCTCCTACACCATCCTGGTATCGTTACACCGTCCGGAAGGTTAAAATCTTCAGCCATGCTGAAACTAAAAGGGAAAGATTCAAAAATGGAGAATTCGAAAGATAAAGATATATGGCTATTGGGGATTATGTTTTACATAAAAACTTTCCTCTTTAAATTACTCATCAAGACATGTTTTTGAAAACACTTCTTCCAAAAATACTTTAGAAAAATAGTTTTTTTTCCAAAAAAATTATCTGTTCTGGTAACCTCGCTCTGATACCACGTGTAACACCCCCCGTCCATTAATGTCACTCACAAAGGGAATGCATTAACTTCCATGGAGGTTTTAAGTGAATATAGAACAAAAAAATTACAACAAGAAAGATAATAAGTAGTACTTGGAAATCTAAAACTTTATTTCATTGCAGCGGAAATTAAACATGTTTGTTACATCATGAAACCATAAATTAGAGTCAAGTACAATATCCATCTTGATAAAACAAAATACATAACCCCATTACATAAATAGCCATTAAAGAAGATAACAAGCTGGACATTACTTCAGCGGTCCAAGCTTTCCAAAAGAGAGAGATAAAGCAATCCAATCAAACACCGCTAGAGCTGGTCCCACCCTGAGGACCCGGAGGGGGAAAAAGATAGAAATGGAGGGGGTCAGACATAAAGTCTGGCGAGTATGATAATTCTAACAATACTATTATCAGAACAACTAGACTAAGGCATAAGCTGGAAAACAAGGAAATGTCTATGAACTATTGGATATGGAAGAGCGGATAAAGATAACGTTAAAGGTACACCTAATACTAACGAATAATTACTACACCGCACCACACCAGTCACCCTAAAGGTTAATCCCACTTGCTTCACTTAGAAATTTTATAAATAAATTCATGTACCCCTAGCTGACTACATAGGTGCTGCCTGCCCCTATCTCCGCTAGGTGTACCCCACTACCCACTTGCGATAGGCTCCCTACTCGTAGATACCCGTGCTAGCCCCACAGTGGGGTGTATCACTCCCCTAAAGTGGCAACCCGATACAACTTGAGGATGCATGGCTTATACCTACACGATGCAACAACGTCTTACCTACCAGCCCGGGTCCACACATGCATATGAAACCCGTTGGACTTGTGCTGCCACAGCTAACCCATTTGGCCTCTTATAGTCAAGCCTAGTATGCGTGTCCCGTCCTCGACTTGGGTCGATCCCACAAAGATACGTTTGGGTTACTGGTTAAAATGGCCCCCCACAAGCTATCCACCTAAGCTTGTCCCCACTTATATATCCTACTTAACCCTCTTAGTCATGTTCATTTACATGTGTGTTTAGTTAAGTCTTACTAATCGTATTTCAAATGCCACTAAAGGCACCCACTAGTTTCCTCATGCCACCCAAGGCACCTACTTAACCCCCATGTCCCACTTCACATGTTTATCTGGTTAAGTATTTCTTAATTCATTCAGGCCATAACCCCATAAAGACCTCTCACATTAGACTGGCATTTATGGCAGCTGGATTCGCCGGACGGGTCCGGGCAGTCTTACACCATAAAAGAGTCTAACCTCGTGTCTTTACAACTGTTATGCTTTTAATTTGGGCCTAGGACCTCTCACATTGGGCTGACATTTGTGACTACTGGATTTGCCGGGCAGGTCCGGGCACTTTTACGTCACAAACGAGTCCAACCTCGTGTCCTAAGCATTGATTAACACTTATAATCTTTTACCCCAGTTTTAAATATATCCCTATTCAAATCATTAATTAATTCCAATTTTAATGATATCCATAATTGACTCAATTATGGCCATCCACTTATGATATGCAAAATCATATCAATTGCACCCCAATTTCTTAATATTAAATCCTTAATATTACCCCTAACCCACGTTATACATTCGCTTATTCAACGCAAAATATACGTTAGACTCGAATAGTCTAATTCATAGCACAAAGATAAATTATCACAACATATAGACAAATAAGATAGATCTAATCATAATAGGGGTGAAACTTGCATAAAACTACACATGTCATGGATCTAAAGGTGTCAACTTGTTTGGTTAAATGTCACAACTTACATAATATGGTTTATGCAACATAATGATGGTGTGAACTAGCACCTAACACATAGAACTCACACATGTCATAGCATAATTCTAGATCTAAATAGATGTCATAATTCTAGATCTAAATAGATGTCATAGGATATGTGAGATTATACATACTAATCAATCTAAACTTGCATAGGTACATGTGATTTATCATGTGAATCATCATAGCCCAAATATATATATAATCAACATCATGATTTGATCAAGCATAAGCTAACTATAAATAATAACATCATGACTTTGTAACATCGCAACTTAGCATAGAAACTTGCAACATATATAATATCATCATAGCATGATTTACAACATATAGGATATCATCATCACATAACATAGGATTTACAACATACATGATAGCATAAGGTTTAAAACAACATATATGACAATTCACATCATTTTCTTATGATCCATATCACATCTTAATCTAATTAGTTTGCTAATAATCTTGTTAAGATCATCATACTCACAATTAGAGAAGAAAGAGAGTCTTGATTTGCTTTAGAGTTGAGTAGAATTAGAGTTTTGATTAGCTTTCTTCCATCTTAGTTGGCGGCGGCTACACTGAGTTCCATGGCGATGGCATGACGGCGGCTATTCTATTTTTCATGTGAATTTAGAGTGAGAGACTAACTAGGTATATATAGAGTTTAGGATTTATTTAGACCGTCAGATCAACTCAGAACTAACCTGAACCGTTATATTAGCCAACTCAGCCCTAAAGACACATCAGCAGCTCAAGATTGGGCTCAGCCAAAACCTGGCCGACTGGACCAGGTCGACACCCAGGTCGACTGCGCAGTCGACCTGGTCCCTGGGGTGTCGACTCCCCAGTCGACCTGGGTGCTGGTTGGGAAATTTCCCTCCTAGCCTATTTGACTTCGAATTTGAAATTTAAATTTTCTGAAATCTATTTTGAATTTTTTGAAACTTCCGATGGCCTTATCTCCTTCATACGAAGTCCAAATCACGCAACCTCAGACTCTATTTCAACCAGAATTCCGAGACGAACACAATGGTGCAACTCGTTTCCCACAATTCTCACGTCTGAGATTAGTTATTCTTTAATTTGTGAATATTAATATTAACAGAATTACAGAGTGTTACATATACGGATACAGAGCTTTCCGGATATCATTCCAGCTGTAAACCAGGTTCCTGTGAATATAAATCTACAAAAAAAAAACTACTAGCTGCCCGTGTGGAAAATAGGGGCACCTAGAGTTTAGGTTAAAACAATAAACTCCAGGTCAGTCATGTGACTAGTGTGAGAACTAAAAGAGTTATTAATCATTATTTTAAACTTAGGTAAATCAAGGGACCACGCCGTATAACACGGAACGAGTTTCCTCCCAAGAATACCAGTGCATAAAACAACAACGCAATGCTAAATAAAGAACAATGAAGCTATTATAAGACCCAGGTCCCATCGCACAATGCAACGCAAGCCGGAGGATAGGGTTTTTACCTTATAATAGCCAAGAATGCTTGATACGTTTAAAACAAATCATTTATTATTACTATAAGTGTATAGTGTATAAAAACAACTTCAAATCATAAGTATCAATCATAGACGGCATAAGCACCCCATCCCACCATGTCGCTATACTAGGCTCTACAATCAAAACCACACATGTCACATATTGGAAGTTGGAATTCCATCTGTGAACCAAGGCAAAAGATAGTCCTCACCGGCTTTGAGACTCTCTAGCCCGAGCCTCAGGGTCAGAGCGCATAAATGATTCAACGAATGACTCCATCGGACCCGGATCGTCCGATCTAACCGAGGCGCCTCGCAACAGCAACAACCACATAAGTCAAACTCGTCAGGGCACGTAAAACCATTGACGCCACTTCTAAATAGAAAGAAAAGCATGTCCTCCCTGAGGTCCTTCTCCCGTTTTTGGTTCAGAACCGGGGTGCGAGGCTCACGGATCAACGCTACACAAAGCTATGCCACACAGGCCGTGCTTTGATCATCAACCACAAGACTTTGCTTTTCAACAGAAGCCTTGATCCATTGCCACTTAGGCATGCCACACAGGAAATTCATTCCGAGCGATGGATAGCCATCAATATATAACCCCTGAGCTCGTATGTCTCAGAGAAGGGCGTTAAGCAAGAGAATAAATTCTTTGCTGCAAAACAGATATATATTTAATAGAAATCAATCACACAAACTGAAATCCAGTGTCATACACACAGTTCGTTTACAAGTTCATTCTAGGTTTGAACGAAACCGGAGGCACCTAGTACCCCGCATATCCATCGATCTCCAAGTACGTCTGGACGATCGCCAACTGATTCTCTCCTCTTGGGTGTACGGCCCAATCAAGATCATCAGTAATTATCCAAACGACGTGAAGACCTCCGGTCTTCAACCACCGTCTTCATCTTCGACACCACGTCGAATCAGTTATTCAGAATGGGATAAGCCCGGTCTTTCTGAATAACTCGCGTATATAATAAACAAGTGTTACTCAAACACAACATATGCCTCATTCCAATTCAAAATATTCTTTTATTCAAATATTCTTATACTTTGGTTAATGTTCCCATTAATTTTATCAAAGATAAATTCTTTAAATTTATTCTTTAATCTTCTTTGAATATCAATTCAAGCTTGTCGGGAATAGCGAACCACACCGAAGTAATCGTTTATTTTATTTCTCAATCCCAACCTATTCATCCCATGAAGTAAAACCGGTCATACTTCATATCTAACACCACGGTGTTATCGGTAAATTCAATTACCATTTCACGTTCAAATCTAATTAAAGATTTAACTATCGCCTGGAGCAAAACTGGTGATACTCCATTCTCGACCATTCCAATCTAATTAAAGATCCATTAAAACTCCACTTAGTTTTATTCTTTAACTGGGTTAAAGAATCAGTGTCATTTAAAACACGGTTCACGATAAACCCAAAATCACATTCCATTAATTATCGGGTTAAAGAACAAGTGTTATTTAAAACACTGTTCACGATAAACCCAAAAATCAATACCAATTCAATTCCAGTTAAATATTATTTAATTGGTACACTTCATTAAATCTAAATAAAAAGATTTAATCTTTTTCTCAACTGGGCTTAAGAACATTGTTAATGAAGACACCATTCACGACAAATCCAAATCACATTTGATATTAAATACAAGGCTCTGAATTGAAAATATATCGGCTTATATTCAATATCAAATTCTATGACCAACAAATATCGTATTGGAAATAACGATATAAATATATCTTTCAAATTCCCATAACAACACCTGTATCATCACGAAATCCATCATCGAAATATTCCAAAGACAATTTCGATTCAAATCCATTCCAATTCAATTATTGGAAATTCTGGTTACTTTTAAAAACCTATCAAATTCAATTTATTTATTTAAAAATAAATGGAATTATAATTCTAGTTCAAAACTAATTCATTTCGATAAAAATCTATTTTTATCTTTTCAAATATAGAATTTTTCACCCTAATTCTTCACAAATCATTTCTTATGATTTTACACAAATTATTACTATTTTTAATAATTTTATCAAGGCCCGTACAGCCGATTTCCATCAACGGCCATGGAACTGCACTTACAGCGACCTTTTCCCAAATTTGATTTAGACCTAATCCCAAATCCAACCGTTAGATTTCTAATATTCGTTAGAAAGCTCTTTTTGGTACGAACCCAATGGTTCTAGTTTTAGGAGAATCCGACGGTCGAATCTCCCGCGATATCCATTCGAAGTCAATGGTCGAAATTCATGAACTATTGCAGCGCGACGCGTTCTATTCAGGCCATTATAATATATATAATATATACTTCAACGATTTCCTTTTAAAACGTATTTTATAAATCGTTTTAAATTCGTTTTCGAAACGATTTCAACTTCATTTTCAAATTCAAATCAAGATTGAAATTTTCAATATAAATTCGTTTTAAATTCATCTCAAATTGATATCAATTTAAATCGATTTTTATTTCAATTTCAGTTCGTTCTTAATTCAATTCAATTTCAATTCGAATTCATTTCTATTCAATTTCAATTCGAATTCAATTCCGTTCAATTTCAATTCGAATTCGTTTTCAATTCAAATCCAATTTTATTCAATTTCAATTCGAATTCATTTTCAATTTCAACTCGAATTCAATTCTATTCAATTTCAATTCGAATTCATTTTCAATTCGAATCCAATTCTATTCAATTTCAATTCGAATTCATTTTCAATTCGAATTCATTTTCAAAATATTCGATTTTGAAATCCCTTTTCAATATTCATTATAAAAACGAGTATAATCGATATAAATATCGCTTGTGTCAAAATGTCGTCAATCTAATCAACACGGCTTCATATATTTCTATTTTCAAATATCCTATTTCAAATATTTCTTTTTCAAATATCTCTATTTTCAAATATTCTATTTCAAATATTTCTTTTCAAAACTGGAATGAGGCCCAATCAATTACCACGGATTCTATTTCTATGGATTTTCATACAACGCATGTATATATCAACAATGACAAATAATCAACCATCATCCAAAGTGCATTCTACACTGTATAAGCATCAAATAAAAACATTCAACGCTTATAACAGTTTGTCAATCAATCGATCGACATACAACTAATTATTGGGATTAGTGTACAGCATATATCACTCCAATACCCATGTGGGGTTTTCAAACAATCAAACATAGATTTTATTTGTGTAGTTGGGCGATGTGTAAAATTTATCGTCCCAATCTATATCAGTCAAATGTGTGTATATAAACAAATCATCTGATTCGTTTATAAATATTTATTTTATATGCACGTTAAAAATTATATTTTTAAATATAAAATATTTTCCACTATAAAATATTTCATTTCATTTCACATCACATCACACAATCAACTACACATCAAAATCAAACAAACAAGTATACAAGCCGTCCATGGTCTGTGGAAGACTGGTGTCGGGTGCTACTAAGCACCGTGTGCATCCTAGTATATAATTTAAACTAGAAAAGAAGATTTAAGGTGAGAAGTTCTCACAGAGGCCTCCACTCCGCCGTGCTTTGCTTTTGAGCTGTTGAACTGTCTGAATTAGCTTCAACTTCCTATGCAGTTCTTTTCACGCTATTCAAATAAAAATTATATTTTTATCACTTCATTCTAATAAATAAAAATCATATTTTTATTTCTACTTCATTTATTTTTACAATGCTTCTTTCTATATAAAAATTATATTTTTATATTTCTACTTCTTATATAAAGATCGAATTTTTATTTCATCGCAATGAAAATCACATTTTTATTTCAATACAGAAATAATAAAAATCATATTTTTATTTTGCTACCTATATAAAAATAATATTTTTACATTCTCTATTATATAAAAATCATATTTTTATATTATTAAAAATCATATCTTTTTATAAATTAAAAATAGCCTTTCTATAAAGAAAAATCACGCCTTTGATTATATCAAAATCACATCTTCTTCATTTCAAAAACAACTTCTCTTTCATTTCAAAAATCACTTCTTGTTTCACTTCTTAGATAAAAGATCATATTTTTATTACTCTAATTAAATAAAAATAAAGTAAAAATAACCATAAACACTCACCTTGGCGGTGGCAGAGTGTATCGACGGTGGTGGAGCGTGTGTTGGTGGTCGCTGCGGTCGGATCTGGAAGGGAAGCGACGGTGGTCCGATGTGGGAGGCGTCGCAGTCGAGGATGAGGGCAGGGGGTCGCGGTGTCTACACGGCGGCGCAAGGAGGGTGGCGGTTGGCGTCTGCGTCGAGGGGAGTGGAGGAGGGGGCTTCGATTGGGCGCAGTCGGTTGAAGAACGAAGGGAAGAAGAAGAAAAGAACGAAGAGGAGGACGAAGAGGAAGTGGAGGGGCTAGGCGGTCGGCGCCGTTACCTAGGGTGGCCACGATGGAAGTGGCGGAGGCGGTCCCCCCCCACCCCCCCGTCGCCCCTTCCTTTCTCTTTTTTTAATTTTTCTTTCAGTTATGACGAAAGGGGGGTGTAAGAGAAAAGGAGGTTTGACTTTTTTATTTAATTAAAATTTTAAATTCCCAAAAAGGGTTTTTTTTAATTCGAACCCCAGTCAAGGCCCAATGACTGTCGTCCATAGCTAATTACCCCCATTCCGAACACAATGGGATATGTATCATAGGCTAATTCGATCGTTTCGACCAGTTTTCGTCAAAATCAACATATAAATCTATGTATTGAATTTGAACGCACATTTCAATATACCGGGGCCACATATTAACTCTAAAAATTCAAAAAAAAAATTTCTAACTTCGTATTGACGATACGGTCCTAACAAAACTAGTTTCGTCGATTTCTGAGACCGTTTGAAAAATGGTCATTTTCCTGTTGATTAAAATCAACTAAAACTGGTCAAACGCGTTTTCCTTCGCCACGCTCACATATTGATTCGAAAAATTATGAAATTTGAAACCTAACAATAACTTGACATCACAGATCCAACAAAAGTGGTTTCGTCGAAATCCGAGGTCGTTTGCAAAATTTCCATTTTTAAGGGCCTGAATTCCATAGCGACTATTCAAAATTTTCAACTGGGCGTATCTTTTTATTCCCGCTATGAAATTTCGATTTGTCAGATTCATTGGAAAGATATTCTCAATTAGATTGTATTATTTTTAGTTTCACTAAAATCCAGTTTATTTTGCACCCGGTACATTCAATTGAAATTTGAAATTGAATTATCGAACTACCGCGCCATTTTCAATTCCTTTTATAATTATATATAATTATTAGTTTCTAACGACGACGTATATAAATATATACGTTCTATTTCTATTCAAAATAAATTTCTCATCGATATTATTTAAAATAATTCATTTTAAATATTCAAAATTCATCAAAATTGCCAAAATAAAAATTTTAAATTGGCTCGCATTTCCAGGTTGTTACAATCTCCCCCACTTAAAACTTTTCGTCCCAGAAAAGGAACGAAGCCGAAAGTTGTTTAACTAATCAACTCAACTTCCTTTATTTTCTTTACGGCTTAAGTTCTTCAACTTCTCAGGTTCTAAGAACTTTTCCAGTTTTTCAAAATTTAGGCTAACACCCTAAATTTCCGAAAAATTACGCCATAACCTCCCCTGCACCGGGGACTTCGGGATATTTCATATAGCCTCCCATGGCCTTCTTCAATCCAAAAGAAAAGGAAAAAGCCAAGCGGCTAGCCAATCGACTCATAAAACATCATCACCCAAACAAAACAGTAAACTATGGTAAACATGTACCTATTTGTCGGGCAAACAATTTTTTTCTCTGCTCTAGCCTCCTTGCTATGACCTGTTCAATGTAAGTACATGTATATGCATGCATTTGTAATTATTTTCAATACACTCACTATTTGGTTCAATTAGGCTAAATGGTTCAAAATTATCAAACAAATAAACAAACAACACAACCACCAATCAATTAGTGAATTATCATTACAAATTGATAGCTTTGATACATAGTCAAAAATCACATTTTTGATACCAAATCCCAACAATAAGCCCTATCTAGTTTTGGTTCTCACACCAGTCTATGGAAATATATAAATATCACACTTTCGTCACTCGAGGATAAATTCTGACGACGAGTACTCAACCATCAGAATCATCTTCGGGTCACTAGAGTATGATTCTATATCTATCCAGTATGTTAAAACTTCGAATACACGTGGATCAGATGTATATGCAACGTCTTTATATACTGGATTGTCCAAGACAATATAAAAATAATATTCAAATACGTATAAAACGATTTAAATTTCAAAACAAAATTTGTTTTCATTTTCAAAAATATACTCTTCACACTCGTTCTAGGGTACTACTGATCCCATCTCTAATGAGTCATTCTCATTGGATATTACTAATCCAATATCTGATGAATTACTTCGTATGGTTCTAATGTGTCTTGTTCTCTGAGCTTTGTAAACCAAAGCTCTGATACCAAATGTGACAACAAGGAATTTCGCTCGATCCGAATCAGTCGCAAAACCGATCTAGACCGTTCGAAACGCCTGATTGTTTTGAGAACATGACAAAATAGAATGCAGACGGAAGAACATTTCATTGCTTATTACAACAATTCCATCAGAATACATGAATATACAGAGTATGAATAAATATTACACAGAAAATATCAAAGATTTAAACTACATTAAAATACATCGTAGCGGAAATAATACAAAACACAACTAGAAGAGATATACGGATACAGAGCTTTCCGGATATCATTCCAGTTGTAAACCAGGTTCCTGTGAATATAAATCTGCAAAACCAAAACTACTAGCTACCCATGTGGAAAATAGGGGCACCCAGAGTTTAGGTTGAAACAATAAACTCCTGGTCAGTCATGTGACTGGTGTGAGAACTAAAACAATTATTAATCTTTATTTTAAAGTTAGGTAAATCAAGGGACCACGCCGTATAATACGGAGCGGGTTTCCTCCCAAGAATCCCAGTGCATTAAACAACAGCACAATGCTAAATAAAGAACAATGAAGCTGTTATAAGACCCAGGTCCCAGCACACAATGCAATGCAAGCCGGAGGATAGGGTTTTTACCTTATAATAGCCAAGAATGCTTAATACATTTAAAATAAATCATTTATTATTACTGTAAGTGTATAGTGTATAAAACAACCTAAAATCATAACTATCAATCGTAGACGGCATAAGCGCCCCATCCCACTATGTCGCCATACTAGGCTCTACAATCAAAACCGCACATGTCACGTATTGGAAGTTGGATTTCCATCTGTGAACCAAGGCAAAATATAGTCCTCGCCGGCTTTGAGACTCTCTAGCCCGAGCCTTAGGGTCAGAGCGCATCGACCCTTGGATCGTCAGGGCCGGTCCACCGATGTGGATTAAAATGCCTGAACACTGTGTTTCCCCACCCTTTGGGGCGTAAATGAGCCAACGAATGACTCCATCGGACCCGGATCGTCCGATCTAACCGAGGCGCCTCGTAACAGCAACAACCACATAAGTCAAACTCGTCAGGGCGTGTAAAACCACTGACGCCACTTCTAACTAGAAAGAAACGCATGTCGTCCCTGAGGTCCTTCTCACGTTTTTGGTTCACAACCGGGGTGTGAGGCTCGCGGATCAACGCTACACAAAGCTATGCCACACAGGCCGTGCTTTGATCATCAACTACAAGATTTGCTTTTCAACAGAAGCCTTGATCCATTGTCGCTTAGGCATTCCACATAGGCAATTCATTCCATGCGATGGATATCCATCAATATATAACCCCTGAGCTCGTATGACTCAGAGAAGGGCGTTAAGCAAGAGAATAAATTCTTTGCTGCAAAACAGATATATATTTAATAGAAATCAATCACACAAACTGAAATCTAGTGTCATACACACAGTCCGTTTACAAGTTCGTTCTAGGTTTGAACGAAACCGGAGGCACCTAGTACCCCGCATATCCATCGATCTCCAAGTACGTCTGGACGATCACCAACTGATTCTCTCTTCTTGGGTGTACGGCCCAATCAAGATCATCAGTAATTATCCAAACGACGTGAAGACCTCCGGTCTTCAACCACCGTCTTCCTCTTCGACACCACGTCGAATCGGTTATTCAGAATGGGATAAACCCGGTCTTTTTGAATAACTCGCATATATAATAAATAAGTATTACACAAACACAACATACGCCTCATTCCAATTCAAAATATTCTTTTATTCAAATATTCTTATACTTTGGGAAATGTTCCCATTAATTTTATCAAAGATAAATTCATTAAATTTATTCTTTAATCTTCTTTGAATATCAATTCAAACAAGTCGGGATTAGCGAACCGCACCGAAGTAATCATTTATTTTATTTCTCAATCCCAACCTATTCATCCCATGAAGTAAAACTGGTCATATTTCATATCTAACGCACGGTGTTATCGGTAAATTCAATTACCATTTCATGTTCAAATCTAATTAAAGATTTAACTATCGCTAGGAGCAAAACTGGTGATACTCCATTCTCGACCATTCCAATCTAATTAAAGATTCATTAAAACTCCACTTAGTTTTAATATTTAACTGGGTTAAAGAATCAGTGTCATTTAAAACAAGGTTCATGATAAACCCAAAATCACATTCCATTAATTATCGGGTTAAAGAACATGTGTTATTTAAAACACTGTTCACGATAAACCTAAAAATCAATACCAATTCAATTCCAATTAAATATTTTTTAATTGGTACACTTCCTTAAATCTAAATAAAAAGATTTAATCTTTTTCTCAACTAGGCTTAAGAACAGTGTTAATGAAGACACCATTCACGACAAACCCAAATCACATTTGATATTAAATACAAGGCTCTGAATAGAAAATATATCGGCTTATATTCAATATCAAATTCTACGACCAACAAATATTGTATTGGAAATAACAATATAAATATATCTTTCAAATTCCCATAACAACACCTGTATCATCACGAAATCCAACATTGAAATATTCCAAAGACAATTTCGATTCAAATCCATTCCAATTCAATTATTGGAAATTCTGGTTACTTTTAAAACCCTTTCAAATTCAATTTATTTATTTAAAAATAAATAGAATTATAATTCTAGTTCAAAACGAGTTCATTTCGCTAAAAATCTATTTTTATCTTTTCAAATATGGAATTTTTCACCCCAATTCTTCACAAATCATTTCTTATGATTTTACACAAATTATTACTATTTTTAATAATTTTATCAAGGCCTGTACAGTCGATTTCCATCAACGGCCATCGAACTGCACTTACAACGACCTTTTCCCAAATTTGATTTGGACCTAATTCCAAATCCAACATTTAGATTTCTAATTTCTAATATTTGTTAGAAAGCTCTTTTCGGTACGAACCAACCAGTTCTAGTTTTAGAAGAATCCGACGGTTGGATCTCTCGCATTATCCATTCGAAGTCAATGGTCGAAATTCACGAACTACTGCAGCGCGGCGCGTTCTATTCAGGCCATTATAATATATATAATATATATAATATATACTTCATCGATTTCCTTTTAAAATGTATTTTATAAATCGTTTTAAATTCGTTTTCGAAACGATTTCAACTTCATTTTCAAATTCAAATCAAGATTGAATTTTTCAATATAAATTCGTTTTAAATTCATCTCAAATTGATTTCAATTTAAATCGATTTTTAATTCAATTTCAGTTCGTTCTCAATTCAATTCAATTTCAATTCGAATTCATTTCTATTCAATTTCATTTCGAATTCAATTCTGTTCAATTTCAATTCGATTTCGTTTTCAATTTGAATCCAATTCTATTCAATTTCAATTCGAATTCATTTTCAATTTCAATTCGAATTCAATTCTATTCAATTTCAATTCGAATTCATTTTCAATTCGAATCCAATTCTATTCAATTTCAATTCGAATTCATTTTCAATTCGAATCCAATTCTATTCAATTTCAATTCGAATTCATTTTCAAAATATTCGATTCTGAAATCCCTTTTCAATATTCATTATAAAAACGAGTATAATCGATATAAATATCGTTTGCATCAAAATGTCGTCAATCTAATCAACACAGCTTCATATATTTCTATTTTCAAATATTCTATTTCAAATATTTCTTTTTCAAATATTTCTATTTTCAAATATTCTATTTCAAATATTTCTTTTCAATACTGGAATGAGGCCCAATCAATTACCATGGATTCTATTTCTATGGATTTTCATACAACGCATGTATATATCAACAATGACAAATAATCAACCATCATCCAAAGTGTATAATACACTGTATAAGCATCAAATAAAAACATTCAACGCTTATAACAGTCTGTCAATCAATCGATCGACATACAACTAATTATTGGGATTAGTGTACGTCATATATCACCCCAATACCCATGTGGGGTTTTCAAACTATCAAACACAGATTTTATTTGTGCAGTTGGGCAATGTGTAAAATTTATCGTCCCTATCAATATCAGTCAAATGTGTGTATATAAACAAATCGTCCGATTCGTTTATAAATATTTATTTTATATACACTTTAAAAATTATATTTTTAAATATAAAATATTTTCCACCATAAAATATTTCATTTCATTTCACATCACATCACACAATCAACTACACATCAAAATCAAACAAACAAGCATACAAGCCGTCCATGGTCTGTGGACGACTGGTGTCGGGTGCTACTAAGCACCGTGTGCATCCTAGTATATAATTTAAACTAGAAAAGAAAATTTAAGGTGAGAAGTTCTCACAGAGGGCTCCACTCCGCCGTGCTTTGCTTTTGAGCTGCTGAACTGTTTGAATTAGCTTGAAATTCCTATGTAGTTCTTTTCACGCTATTCAAATAAAAATTATATTTTTATCACTTCATTCTAATAAATAAAAATCATATTTTTATTTCTACTTCATTTATTTTTACAACGCTTCTTTCTATATAAAAATTATATTTTTATATTCCTACTTCTTATATAAAGATCGAATTTTTATTTCATCGCAATGAAAATCACATTTTTATTTCAATATAGATATAATAAAAATCAAAATTTTATTTTGCTACCTATATAAAAATAATATTTTTACATTCTCTATTATATAAAAATCATATTTTTATATTATTAAAAATCATATCTTTTTATAAATTAAAAATAGCCTTTCTATAAAGAAAAATCACGCCTTTGATTATATCAAAATCACATCTTCTTCATTTCAAAAACCACTTCTCTTTCACTTCAAAAATCACTTCTGGTTTCACTTCTTAGATAAAAGATCATATTTTTATTACTCTAAATAATAATCATATTTTTATTAAATAAAAATAAAGTAAAAATAACCATAAACACTCAACTTGGCTGTGGCAGAGTGTATCGACGATGGTGGAGCGGGTGTTGGTGGTTGCTGCAGTCGGATCTGGAAGGGAAGCGACGGTGGTCCGATGTGGGAGGCATCGCAGTCGAGGATGAGGGCAAGGGGGTCGCGGCGTCTACACGGCAGTGCAAGGACGGCAGCGGTTGGCGTCTACGTCGAGGTGAGTGGAGGAGGGGGCTTCGATTGGGCGCGGTCGGTTGTAGAACGAAGGGAAGGAGAAGAATAGAAAGAAGAGGAGGACGGAGAGGAAGTGGAGGGGCAAGGCGGTCGGCGCCGCCACCTGGGGGGCCGCGATGGAAGCGGCGGCGGCGGTTCCCCCCCCCCCCCCCTCCCCGTCGCCCCTTCCTTTCTCTTTTTTTTTATTTTTCTTTCAGTTATAAACGAAAGTGGGGGTAAGAGAAAAGGAGTTGTAACAACCCGGAATTTTAGGGCCAGTTTAAAATTTTTAATTTAGAAATTTTAATGGATTTTAATGTTTAAAATAATTTATTTTAAATAATAACGACTATAAATTTATTTTAAAACAAATAAATCTAATTTAATTATAAAAGGAGTTTAAAACAGCGCCGCAGTTTGAAAATGTGAATTTAAACTTTGACTGGCTATACAGGATTCATTTTAAATCAGAATTGAGCAAAACAAGAAATATTTGAATCGGTTTAATCATATCTTTCCAAAGAATCTGAAAAACTGAAATTTCACTTTGAAAATATAAAGTTATGTCCAGTTTAAAATATAGAAAAGTCGTTGTAGAATTAATATATATTTTAATTAAAAATATAGCCCTTAAAAATAGCCATTTTGCAAACAACCTCGATTTTCAACGAAACCACTTTTGTTGGAACCGGAATGTCAAATTATTGCTAAGTTTCAATTTTCATAATTTTTCGAATCAATATGTGAGCGTGGCAAAGGAAAATGTGTTTTGTCAATGTCAGTCAAATTTAATCGACGTGAAAATGGCCATTTTTCAAACGGTCTCAGAATTCGACGAAATTTGTCTCGTTAGGACCGTATCGTCAAAACATAACTAGAAATAATTTTTCTGTAATTTTTCGAGTCAATATGTGGCCCCGGTAATTTAAAATGTACGTTTGAATTTAATAATTAAATGATTTATAATTTAATTTAAAGAAAAATATATCGTAACAGCCGAATTGGGTTACGAGGCATATTCCATTGCGTTCAGAATGGGGGTATTTGCCTAGGAACGACACTCGTTGGGTTCGATTTGGTGTTCGTATTGATGAACATGAATTTTTGAATCAATTAAACAAATAAAATAGGAAAATACGCCTAGAAATACTGTATAAATACAGTACAATACCAAACCCTAATTAGAACTATTCCAGCCGCCGTATGCTTTAAATCAATGGACGAAATTGTCAACCCTTCATCCCTTAATTTCTTTTAATCTACTCAGAATTAATTCACAAATCTAAAACCGAATCGAAGAGAAACTCTTGCTCTACTATTCTATACGGCGATGATCAAATTCCATTGTGAAACTCGTTCGGATTTGTGGCCTTAAGCGGCCGACTTCATGCCGTCTTCTGGCACAGGTGGGCCCATCGAGTTCAACCAGGGCTGGGGCGTGGGAAGGACGTCAGTCGGCGGTCGGAGTGGTGTGACCTGATCGGATTCCTGTGCCTTGGAGTTTTGTCTGTTAATTTTAAAGATTAAATATGGATTTAAATATTGAGTTGATAATATAGATCGATTTTTATATGAAGTTATCGATTTAATAATCGTATGTGCGCGTAGGGGGGTTTCAAAGTCGACGTTGGGTTCCTTGAAACGATAGTAACGATGATGAAGAAAGGGGGTTAGGAGGGGTTAATCAAAGGTTAATTAACCTTAATTATATTTAAATAATAAATAAATTATTCTAGGTTTAAAATGGTGTAACTTTTTCATATTAGATCGAAATTTAACAAAATAAGTTGTGTTGCGATCGTATTGAAGAACACTACAACATGAAGTGGTCTAGATCTGAAACAAAGCAAACCAAAATTCAGGGAAAAATTCAGATCTGAATAGCAATGTGAGAAATTCTATTTCTTTTCTTTTATATAATTAAATTTTCTTAATCATGAAATGTATCTAGAATGGATGTTGTTCTGTGGATCTTCATATGTGATTTGGTTGATGATGACTGAGTTATTAGATTTGTTAATTAACGATTATGTTAATTAAATGTGTCGATTCAAAAAGATTAACCATGGTATTGATTAAAGGATTGTTAAGACAAATATATCATATATGTAAACTGAAATAATTGAAATAAATATGTCAGGGTGTTATTATAAAATTGTTGTAAGCAATTTTATCATTTTTGTTATAATGAAATAGATCGAACAAAATCTCACATTTTTGTTTATTTAAACAGATTAGACTAAATCATCATATTTTTGTCAAACTTGATTATTGAATAGAAATGAACATTTTTGTGTTAAACTTGATTAGTGAATAGAAATTAACATTTTTATGTTAAACTTGATTAGTGAATAGAAATTAACATTTTTGTGTTAAGCCTGATTAGTGGATAGAAATTTACATTTTTGTGTTAAACTTGATTATTAAAGTAAATTCACACTTTTGGTTAAAACTTGATTTTGACAAATAAAAATTACTTTTTATTTGTCATTAGGAATGTAAATTTGTTATACAAACAAAATCATGTTTTGATTACATAAGAAAGATTTGAACAAAATCATGTTTTGATTACATAAGAAAGATTTGAACAAAATCATGTTTTGATTACATAAGAAAGATTTGAACAAAAATCATGTTTTGATTACGTAAGAAAGATTTGAACAAAATTATCAGTTTGGTCATTTTAAAAAGAATGATATAAAAAGAGTCATTTTTATACTTTTAAAAAGAATGATATAAGAAGAGCCATTTTTATACTTTTAAAAGAATGATATGAAAAGAGGCATTTTTGTTTATTTAAAAGAATTAAACAAAAATTTACATTTTTGTTTATTAAAAGGAATTAAAACAAAATCCTCATTTTGTTACATTGAAAAGAATAAACAAGATTATCATATTTTGTTACATTGAAAAGAATAAACAAGATTATCATATTTTGCTAAAACTTGTTTTGTGAAAGAAAAATAGCATTTTTGTTATGAATTGTCCTGTAAGAGGAAATTAACATTTTATTATCAAATGTTACATTAGAGTAAATTAACATTTTATTATCAAATGTTACATTAAAAAAATTTATTAGAAAATGTAATGATAATAAAGTATACATTTTTGGTTAAATTGTTTACATAGAATAAAACTAGCATTTTTGGTTAAAATGTTTACATGAAATAAAAATACATTTTTGTCACATATAAAGGAATGAGTTCCAAAGGATCATTTTTGTTACATATAAAGGAATGAGTTCAAAAGGATCAATTTTTGTCACATATAAAAGAATGAATTTGAAAGGATCACTTTTGTCACAGGAAAAAGAATGAATGAATTAGAAATGATTATTCTTGTTACATTAAAAAGAAAGATTTGAAATGTATATTTTTATACATTAAAGAAGAAAATATTCATTTTTATGTTAAACATGTTAGCGGAGAAAATATTCATTTTTATGTTAAAACATGTTAGCGAAGCAGAATATATATTTCTGTTAGAAAATGTAAATTAGAATAAAAAGGACATTTTTGTTAGAAAATGTTTATTACAATGAAAGTTATTTTTTTTATTTGCATTCCTTGTTGCAAATAAAACTAGAAATGAAAAGTCACATTTTTATTTGCATTCCTTATTACAAATAAAACATGCATAAAATGTCGCATTGTAATTTTGATACATTTTTGTCATAAAATGTCATATGAAAATTTTGCTACAAAAATAATAGTAATAGAATTTACATTTTATTGTAAGAAGTAAAAACAACCATGTCATTCATATGTGTGAAATATATGTCTACAATGGTGAAGTGTTAAACATATTACAGATAATGTTAGAATATTCAAATTGAATATTACACTTCCATTTACAGGTCATCCGACTTGTTTATGTGATTGGGACGATAATTTTTACACACCGCCCAAGTGCACAAATAATTTAGTATTTGATTTTTGGATGAAATCCCACACGGTTGTTGGGATGATATTTGATCTACACTAGTCCCAATATTTAGCGTAGAATCCACTTTGGTTGATTAATTGGATGTTTGATAATTATTTATCATGCTTGTTGATTTCATGCAATATATGGTTGTTGAATGAGTCACATTCCAATAAAGAATATTCTAGAAAAAGAATATTTTAGAAAATATCTAAATATATATATATATATTAGAAAAAGAATATATTTTAGAAAAATGTATTTATTTGATATGGACTAGTTATTAACTAATCATTAAATTTAGATTTAATGTAGTTTTCCAATTTGTCAATAAATTTAATTGAAATTAAATTAAATAAATGTGATTTTGGGTTTGTCGTGAATAGTGTCTTAAATAACACTGTTCTTAAACCCCGTATGAAAAGAATAATATTTTAATTTAGATTATTACAGTTTTCAATTATATTTAGTAATTGAAATAAGATGAAATGTGAGTTGGGTTTATTGTGAACTGTGTTTTTAAGCGACATTTGTTCTTTAATCCAACTGACAGTGAAAATACGATTTGGAAATTGTAAATCTTTTATTTAGATTTAAATGAAAATTTTCCAAAGGTAAAATTTTCCAATTAAATAAATTAAATTGGAATTGAATGGAATTCGAATTAATCATAACCGAGATAAGCTTCTGTAAAAGAAGGTCGATACTAGATATGAAATTTAAGAGGCTTTGCCGTTATTCCATTTATATTATTGCTCGGATACAGAAATTTATAACGAGTATATATTAATTTGATTTCTGTGAAGATTCCATATTTTATGGAAGATGATTTTGGGTTTACCGTGAACTATGTTCTAAATGACATTAGTTGTTTTAACCCAGTTAAGAATAAGATTAATTTCTTGAATTTAAATAATCATTGAACAATGATTTTTGATACCTAAAACCAAGTTGTGTTTTAATAAATCTTTAAAAAGAAAGAGTTAAGAATAAAGTTACAGAATTTATCTTTGAAAAGATAATGCGAATATTTTATTAGAAGAATAATTCTGAATTGGAATGAGACGTTGGGTGTGCTTTTATAGTACTTGATTTTTATTATAAAATATGTGAGTTATTCGGAAAGACCGAGTTTAACCCATTCCGAATAATTACTACGACGACGAAGAGTCGAAGATGAAGACGGTGTTTGAAGACCGACGATCTTCACATCGAATGGATGTGTTGCTACAGAGACCCTTGATGGGAGTAGCTACTTTGAAGGGGCTTCAGTGGTGGCCTTCCAGACTATTGTTGATTGTTCGGATTTGGTTTTCGCTCAGACCCAGAGCATAAGCTAGTAAATGGATGCATGTCTGACATTGGATTTCGTTCCATGTGAATTAAATTGATTTTTATTAATGTATATATGATTGGTGGTGGAGAATTTATTCTCTGCTTAACACCCTGATATATATTGATAGTGATTGATCGCATGGCGTGAATTGTCAATGTGGCACACCAAGATGCAATTGATCAAGGCTTTTGTTGAAAAGCAGGGCCTTGTGGGATGATCAAAGTATAGCCTATTATGGCACAGCTTTGTGTATAGCGTGACTTCGCGAGCCTCACACCCCGGTATGAGTCAAAAACGGGATATGGACCATAGGGAGTGCACACGTTTCTTTCTAACTAAGGGTAGTGTCAGTGCTTAAACTGGCTGGCATTTTACTTATGTGGATGATGGATTTTGAGGCGCCTCGGATTTTTATAGGCCGTTAGTGGTCATACTATAGGTTCAAAGGAACCGGGAAACGTGTGTTCAGGAATAACCAATCCACTGCTGATAGGTGGGGACCGGCCCTACCGCTCCAACGGTTGCCCATAGGTGTGATCCTGAGGCATTTGCTAGAGTGTCTCGAATCGGAGAGGAGCTTGCCCCTAGCCTCAACTCATGATGGAAATCCAATTTCCAATACGACCTTGCGGTTTTGATTGTAGAACTAGTATGGCGACATAGTATGATGGGGTACTATGCCGTCTATGATTGATACATTATGATTGAAATGTTTATTATATATACCCATATATACACACACTAGTATTAAATCCGTTTTATCGTATCAAGCATCTCTTGACCATTATAAGGTTAAACCCTATCCTCCGGTTTGCGTTGCATTGTATGATGGGACTTGGGTCTTATAATGGTTTCATTTTTCTAAAAAGCATTGCGTTGTTTAACGATTTACTTTAATTTATGCACTGGCAATCCAATGGAGTAAACCCGTTCCACGTTAGCGGCGTGGTCTTGTGATTAGCCTTATTAGATTTCTCATACCAGTCCCATGACTGACCTGTAGTTTGTTTCACTGGCAAACTCGGGTGCCCATATTTTCCACACGGGCAGTCGAGTAGCTTTTTGCAGATATATTTACAGGATCTTGTCTTACAGCTGAAGCAGTATTCGGAAAGCTCTGTATCCGTGTATTCCTTTCAGTTGTATATTTGTATTATTTTTTCGCTGCTATTTAAATGTAATTTAAAAATCTGATATTATTGTATTCCTATTATGTAATAAGTATTCATACTCTGTTACAATCTTGTACTCTGATGGAATTGTTGTAATCAGCAATAAAATGTTCTTCAGTTTGTGTTCTGATGTGTGTTGTTCTCAAAGCAATCCATGCTTTCCTTTACGGGGAAGTTTGGGTCGTTTCAGGAGGTTTGACTTTTTTATTTAATTAAAATTTTAAATTCCCAAAAAGGGTACTTTTTAATTCGAACCCCAATCAAGGCCCAATGACTGTCGTCCATAGCTAATTACCCCCATTCCAAACACAATGGGATATGTATCGTAGGCTAATTCGATCATTTCGATCAGTTTTCATCAAAATCAACATATAAATCTATATATTGAGTTTGAACGCACATTTCAATCTACCGGGGCCACATATAAACTCTAAAAATTCAAAAAAAAAAAATTCCTAACTTCGTATTGATGATACGGTCCTAACAAAACTAGTTTCGTCGAATTCTGAGATCGTTTGAAAAATGGCCATTTTCCAGTCGATTAAAATCAACTAAAACTGGTCAAACGCGTTTTCCTTCGCCACGCTCACATATTGATTCGAAAAATTATGAAATTTGAAACCTAGCAATAACTTGACATCACAGATCCAACAAAAGTGGTTTCGTCGAAATCCGAGGTCGTTTGCAAAATTTCCATTTTTAAGGGCTTGAATTCCATAGCGACTATTCAGAATTTTCAAGTGGGCGTATCTTTTGATTCCCGGTATGAAATTTCGATTTGTTGGATTCGTTGGAAAGATATTCTCAGTTAGATTCTATTATTTTTGGTTTCACTAAAATCCGGTTTATTTTGCACCCGTTACATTCAATTGAAATTTGAAATCGAATTATCGAACTTCCACGCCTTTTTCAATTCCTTTTATAATTATATATAATTATTTATTTCTAACGACGACGTATATAAATATATACGTTCTATTTCTACTCAAAGTAAATTTCTCGTTGATATTATTTAAAATAATTCATTTTAAATATTCAAAATTCATCAAAATTGCCAAAATACAAATTTTAAATTGGCTCGCATTTCCAGGTTGTTACAGAATAAAACAAGATTTAACAAGGAAATTAGTATTCGATTGGAAACTGATATTTGATTATCGAATGCAGTGATTCAAAGGAAAGAATTATTGAATATGGTTTATTCGAAGAGAGATTATCGAATATAGTTTATTCGAAGGAAAGGATTATCAAATATACGTTATTCGAACAGAGAAATCGAATATAGTTTATTCGAAAGAGAGTTATCAAATAGTGATTATTCGAGAGTGAATTATACGTTGGAATTCGATTATATCAAATTAAGGAAAGTGATATTTACTTTCCATTTCAAATCAAGTTTTACTTATTTGTTAATAAATTAGTTGTTTGTTTATTTACCCAAATTACGATATAAAGGTTATATTTAAGTTATTTCATTTCGAAAGCCTGGGATTATAATACTATTGTTATAACAAAAAGATTTCGGTAAAAGAATAGGATTCGTAAGTAGAATCCGAGAGTTACGTAAGGAAGTTTATTAAAAAGTTAAAAAGGGTGAACTTTGTCTATTCCGAGGTTGGAAATGTTGTTCAGTTAAGGTCTGAGAGGTAATTATGCCCCAACTTGATTGACTTCGTCTTTAACTAAGGAGTAGTTAAGGTTCGAGAGTTAAAATTGGTTAAGTGGATTTGGTTAATGAGTGAAATGGTTTGAATAGGCAAAGCGATGTTTTATTTAAACATCAGCTTAAATCCGATGAAGAAGTATGGGAATGTTTTCCAAATAAGGATCAGAAATGTTTTATAGTATAAGAAATGGGAGCAAATATGGAAACGCTTTCCAAAGTAAATAAAGTATATTTTATAAATTTAGAAATAAGAATTTACGAATATATCGAAAGGGAAAATGAATAAATTAATGATAATTTAATTTAAAAAAAAGATGAATGTTGAATGTTGAATGTTGATTGATCGATAGAATTTCCATCTGGAAATAATATCGTTGATTGTACACCTATTTTTCTTTGATAGTTAAATCACCGACTATCGAAGTTTATGGCCATTTTTCCGTCGTCAATACGGAGAGATCGGGATTAGATATATTATCTGAAAACCACTCTATATGGACGTTAGCGTGTGATCAATTATAATGATGATCATTGAAGATGCAGTTATACAAGGGCTATCCTGTTTACAGAATAGTGCCTTTGGTTTGTCCAGTCCCAAGACAATGTGAATGGATGAATGTTTGACAAAGTATATCTAATGGATCGCGTAAGTTGATCTCTTCAAATGTTCTTATGTTTGGTGGTGGAGGAATTCGTTTCTCTTAGCTTTATACCTGTGGTATTTTTGGGGAAATCAATTTGTGATTTGGCGGGTATGACAATGTGGCATTCAAAGTAAATGAATGTATGATCTGTCAAAAGATACATTATGACCTCAAGCCTCATCAACCGGGAAATGACAGAAATTGGGCTGGCAGCATGGCTAAGTGGGTCGCTCCCATTAGGGTGTATATCACCTATCTAGAGAAAATCCATTTCATTCTTTTATCTATGTTCGATGCTGTCCCTTTTTGGGAAACGGTGGGTAGCTCCCAACCGTTGGTGGTATACATTCGATACACTCAAGCGAAATGAGTGGTCGGTCATGTGTGGGCCGGGTTGCAAGACGTTCTTGATGAATCCAGTATATTCGTCTCTAGAGATACACTATCGGCAAGTGGTCCCATACCTTGTCATATTTGGAATCCAATCTCCAATAAGCGCCCACGGTTTTGTTTGTATACTATTCATGTGGATCGTGAGATGCAAGCGTTCTGCTAATTTGTTAATTACCTGTGATTAGACATTATTATAATATCAAAAAAGTATTGATTTCCAAAATTGTTTTGGGTTATCGTAAGGAAAAAGCCATCTGTGTTTATGCGTGGATTTGTTATAACCCGAAAATCTGGGCCAGTTTAAAATTTTTATTTTGGCAATTTAGCGAATTTTGAATATTTAAAATAGATAATTTTAAATAATATCGATGAGAAATTTATTTAGAATATAATTCGACGTATATATTATATACATCGTCGTTAGAATATAAATAATTATATATAATTATAAATAGAATTGAAAATGGCGCGGTAGTTCGATAATTCGATTTTAAACATCAATTGAACATACCGGGTGTAAAACAATCCGGATTTTAGTGAAACCAAAAACATTAGGATCTATTTGATGATATCTTTCCAACGAATCCGAAAAATCAAAATTTCATAGCGGGAATCAAAAGATATGTCCAGTTGAAAATTCTGAATAGTCGCTATGGAATTCAGGCCCTTAAAAATGGAAATTTTGCAAATGACCTCGGATTTCGACGAAACCACTTTTGTTGGGTCCGTGATGTCAATTTATTGTTAGATTTCAAATTTCATAATTTTTCGAATCAATATGTGAGCGTGGCAAAGGAAAACGCGTTTGACCAGTTACAGTTGATTTTAATCAACTGGAAATTGGCCATTTTTCAAACGGCCTCAGAATTCAATGAAACTAGTTTTGTTAGGACCGTATCGTCAATACGAAGCTAGAAAATATTTTTCTGGAATTTTTCTAGTTAGTATGTGACCCCGGTAATTTGAAATGTACGTTTAAAATTCAATATAGTGATTTAAATGTAAATTCAAGGGAAACTGATCGTAACAATCGAAACAGCTTGCGATACATATCCCATTGTGTTCGGAATGGGGGTAATCAGCTAGAGGCGACAATCCTTGGGCTCGATTTGGGGTTCAGACGAAAAGTCAACTTTTAAAGGAAGGAAAAAAATTTAATTAATTAAATAATATAATTATATATTAGCTCACACCTCTCCCTCTCTCTCTTCTGTTAAATCTGAACGAAAAAAAAAAAAGAAGGTGAATCGCGGAAACCCGCGATGCTCAGCCCCGTCGACGCCGCCAGGGACCGGCGCCCCACCGCCGATGAACTCGCGAACCCCTTCCCCTCCGCCTCTCCTCCCTTCCTCTCCGCCTGAAACAAACGCAGCCTCTCTTCTCCCTTAAAACCCGTCGCCACCCCCCCCCCCCGACCACTGCTGGCTCCAACGCCGAGACCCCCTCTGCCTCCTCCAGCCTCGCGCAACAACTTCGACCCCCCCCCCCCCCTTCGCTGATAAAAAAAACCCTGTAAGTTCTAATATTTGTTTTTATTTATTTAATTATTATTTTTTACTTTCTATGTAGTTAGTTTTATAAGTCTAGAGAAAAAAAATCTGTTTTTCTTTATATATAAAATTCTGATTTTCTTGTATGTTCTTTGAAATGAATTTCTATGTTTGCTTTGAAATGATTTTTAAGTTATACAAAAAAACATAATTTCTTACATAAGAAAAAATAGGATTTTTAGATAGGAAAAAATATATATATAATTTCTTACATAAGAATAATTGGATTTTTCTACATGTGATGGCAAGATAAAAATACGATCTCTGCTTACAAAAAAAGTGTGATTTTCATTACAAGAAAAGATATAGTTTTCATTTTTATTTAATAGAAAAGTTAAAAATATAATTTTTATAATATAGAAAGGTTAAAAATATAATTTTTATACTAGTGGCATATTAAAGTTATGATTTTTATATAGGTATGATAGCAAAGATATGATTTTTATTCAAGTAGAGTAATAAAAGTATAATCTTTATTAGAAGTAGAGCGAAGTAAAAATTCGATTTTTATATATTGAACATCGAAGTAAAAATATGATTTTTATATATTGAATAACATAGTAAAAATATGATTTTTATATATGGAATAACATAGTAAAAATTCGATTTTTATATACTGAATAGCGTAGTGAAAATTCAATTTTTATATATATAGTGGCTACGGGCAACAAAAGTGATAAGAGACGAGAACAGTGAAGATTTCCTGCATTGGAAGTGCCGTGGAGGTTGGATAGCTATTGGTGAGAACTTCTCACCTTTCAATTTAAATTTTCTAGTTATATATATATACTAGGATGCAGACGGTGTTTAGTAGCACCCGACACCCGTCATCCACAGACCATGGATGGCTTGTTTGTTAAATTGTTTGGTTGTGTAGTTAGTTAGAATAATTGGTTTGAATTGAATTGTTGGGTGAAATGAGATTGATTTGATTGATGTGTGAATGACGTGGGCCTTCACTAGACCGGGGATAAGGCTAGGCCTCGTCCCGTTTCTAGTATCGTGCCGTTATGTCGCCGAAATTTTCTAAAATGAGTTAGAAAAATAAAAATATCATTTTATTGTGTAAATGAACAATAGAAATTCATGTGTTGGAATAAAATGTTTTATCGTTAAAAATATAATTTTAACGTGAATATGAATAAATGAATATTTATAAACAAATCGGCTGGTTTGTTTATGTACACCTATTTGAAGGACTTTGATTGGGTCGATAAATTTTACACATCGCCCAACTGCACGAATAAAATCTGTGTTTGTTGATTTGAAACCCCACACGGGTGTTGGGATGAAATTTGAAGTTCACTCATCCGGATTGATTAAATATGTCGATCGATAGATTGACAAGCTGTTATAAGCGTTAGATATCTATATTTGATGCTTATACAGTGTAGTGCACTTTGGTTGATGGTTGATTATTTTTCAATGCTTTTATATACATGTGTTGTATGGAATCCATATAATTAACTTTATATGGTAATTGATTGGGCCTCATTCCAATTTGAAAAATAAAGAATAATATAAAATAAAGGTTCATGTGTTGACAGTACTCACCCGTTGAGATTAGTCATGTGTTGAACGAATTATATTTGAAATAGAAATATTTGAAATAGAATATTTGAAAATAGGAATATATGAAGCCGTGTTGATTAGATTGACGCCATTTTGACGTGAACGATATTTATATCGATTTTATTCACTCTATAATGAATATCGAAAATGATTTCAAAAATCTGATATATCAAATTGAATAGAATTGAATTCGAATTGAAAATGAATAGAAATGATTTCGAATTGAATTGAATATAAAACGAATTCGAAGTGAATTGAATTTAAAACGGATTCGTATTGAATTGAATTGAAAAGAAAATGAATTCAAATCGAATTAAAATCGAAATTGAATTGAAATCAATTTGAAATGAATATAAAACGAATTTATATTGGAATATTCAATTTTGATTTGAAATTGAACATGAAGTTGAAACCGTTTTGAAAATGAATTTAAAACGATTTATAAAGCACGTTTTGAATTGAAATCGATGAAGTATATATTATATATATTATATATATAATATAATGGCCTGAATAGGACGCGCCGCGCCGCGGCAGTTCGCGAATTTCGACCATTAACTTCGAACGAATATTACGGGAGATCCGACCATCGGATTCTCCTAAAACCAGAACCGTTGGGTTCGTATCGAAAAGAGCTTTCTAACGAATATTAGAAATTTGAAATCTAACGGTTGGATTTGGAGATACGTCCAAATCAAATTCGAAAAAGGTCGTTGTAAGTGCAGTTCGATGGCCGTCGATGGAAATCGACTGTACGGGCCTTGATAAAATCATTAAAAATATCAATAATTTGTGTAAAATCATAAGAAATGATTTAGAAAGAATTGGGATGAAAAACTCCATATTTGAAAAGATAAAAATAGATTTTTATCGAAATGAACTAGTTTTGAACTAGAATATAATTCTATTTATTTTTAAATAAATAAATTGAATTTGAAATGGTTTTGAAAATAACCAGAATTTCCAATGATTGCATTGGAATGGGTTTGAATCGAAATTGTCTTCGGAATATTTCGATGTTGGATTTCGTGATTATACAGATGTTGTTATGGAAATTTGAAAGATATAAATATATATATCGTTATTTCCAATATGATAATTGTTGGTCGTAGAATTTGATATTGAATATAAGCCGATATATTTTCTATTCAGAGCCTTGTATTTAATATCAAATGTGATTTTGGTTTGTCGTGAATGGTGTCTTCATTAACACTGTTCTTGAACCCAGTTGAGAAAAGATTAAATCTTTTATTCAGATTTAATGGAGTGTACCAATTAAATAATATTTAATTGGAATCGCATTAGTATTGATTTTTGGGTTTATCGTGAACAGTGTTTTAAATAACACTTGTTCTTTAACCCGATAATTAATGGAAGGTGATTTTGGGTTTACCGTGACCGTGTTTTAAATGACACTGATTCTTTAACCCAGTCAAAGATTAAAACTAAGTGGAGTTTTAATGAATCTCTAATTAGATTGAAATGATCGAGAATGGAGTATCACCAGTTTTGCTCCAGGCGATAGTTAAATCTTTAATTAGATTTGAACGTGAAATGGTAATTGAATTTACCGATAACACCGTGGCGTTAGATATGAAGTAGGACCAGTTTTACTTCATGGGATTAATAGGTTGGGATTGGGAAATAAAATAAATGACTACTTCGGTGTGGTTCGCTAATCCCGACTAGTTTGAATTGATATTCAAAGGAGATTAAAGAATAAATTCAAGAAATTTATCTTGGATAAAATTAATGGGAACCTTTCCCTATGAATGTGAAATTTAGAAACTAACTGTCGGTTAGCTTAGCAGAATGGTTTTCTGGATATTGATCTGATGTTGGTTTCGTCCTTCGGGGTTAATATTTAGGGAATTGTTCTCTTGTTAATTTACGGTTAGTGACTGATGAATTGGAATAAGGCGTATGTTGTGTTTGTGTAACACTTATCTAAAATATACGCGAGTTATTCGGGAAGACCGGGTTTATCCCATTCTGAATAACTGATACGACGATAAGTCGAAGATGAAGACGGTGGTCGAAGACCGGAAGTCTTCATGTCGTTTGGGTGATTACTTATGATCTTGATTGGGCTGCACACCCAAGAAGATGGAAACAGTTGGTAATCGTCCAGACGTACTTGGAGATCGATGGATATGCGGGGTACTAGGTGCCTCCGGTTTCGTTCAGACCCAGAACGGACTTGTAAATGGACTGTGTGTCTGACATTGGATTTTAGTCTGTGTGATTGATTTCTATTAAATATATATCTGTTTGGCGGCGGAGAATTTATTCTCTTGCTTAATGCCCTTCTCTGAGACATACGAACTCAGGGGTTATATACTGATGGATATCAAACGCATGGAGTGAATTGCCTGTGTGGCACGCCTAAGTGGCAATTGATCAAGCCTTCTGTTGAAAAGCAAAGTCTTGTGGTGATGATCAAAGCACAGCCTGTGTGGCACAGCTTTTTGTAACGTGGATTCGCGAGTTTCACACCAGGTATGAACCAAAAACGGGAGAAGGACCTCAGGGAGGGCCTGCGTTTCTTCCTAGCTAGAAGTGGCGTCAGTGGTTTTACACGCCCTGACGAGTTTGACTTATGTGGTTGTTGCTGTTGCGAGGCGCCTCGGTTTGATCGGACGATCCGGGTCCGATGGAGTCATTTAGTTGGCTCACTTACGCCCCATAGGGCGGGGAAACGCAATGTTCAGGCATTTTAATCCACATCGGTGGACCGGCCCTGACGATCCAAGGGCCCACCTGAGTCTGGGTCCTGAGGCTCGGGCTAGGCAGTCTCGAATCGGTTGAGGACTATCTTTTGCCTCGGTTCATAGATGGAAATCCAATTTCCAAATACGTGACATTTGCGGTTTTAATTGTAGAACTAGTATGGCGACATGATATATGGTACCCATGCCGCCTATGATTGATACTTATGATTTGAAGTTGTTTTATACACTATGCACTTATAATAGTATCAAATGATTTGTTTTAAACGTATCAAGCATTCTTTGGCTGTTATAAGGGAAAACCCTATCCCCCGGCTTGCGTTGCATTGTGTGATAGGACCTGGGTCTTATAACAGCTTCATTTTTCTTTATTTAGCATTGCGCTGTTGTTTTATGCACTGGTATTCCTGGGAGGAAACCCGTTCCGTGTTATACGGCGTGGTCCCTTGATTTACCTAATTTTAAAATAAAGATTAATAACTGTTTTAGTTCTCACACCAGTCACATGACTGACCTGGAGTTTATTGTTTTAACCTAAACTCTGGGTGCCCCTATTTTGACACGGGCAGCTAGTAGTTTTGGTTTTGCAGATTTATATTCACAGGATCCTGGTTTACAGCTGGAACGATATCCGGAAAGCTTTGTATCCGTATATCTACTTCTAGTTGTGTATTGTATTATTTTCCGCTGCGATGTATTTAAATGTAATTTAAATCTCTGATATTTCTGTGTAATATTCATTTATACTCTGTATATTCTTGTATTTTGATGCATTGTTGTAATATACAATGAAATGTTCTTCTGTATGCATTCTGTTGTGGCTTGTTCTCGAACTATCCGATGCTTTCCTTTACGGGGAAGTTACGGGGTTTTCACAGTTGGTATCAGAGCCTTGGTTTACAAAGCTCGGAGAACAAGGCACCTTAGAACCATACGAAAGAATTCATCAGATATTGGATTGGTAATATCCAACGGGAATGACTCGTTAGAGATGGGATCAGTAGTATCCTAGAACGAGTGTGAAGAGTATATTTTTCAAATGAAAACAAAATTTGTTTTGAAAATTTAAATCAACTATTCGTATTTAATTATTTGTTTATATTGATTTTGGACAATTCAGTATATAAAGAATTTGCATATACGCCTTGCAAACGTATATTCAAAGTTTTAATATATTGGATACATATAGCATCACACTCTAGTCGCCCGAAGATGATATTGATGATAGCAATCGCATCATCAACATTTATGTTCGAGTTTCGAAGGTGTGATTTTCTATATATTTCCATTAGACTGGTGTGAGAACCAAAACTAATATAGCTAGAATACATTGTTGTGATTTGGCATCAAAACATGATTTTCTTTATATATATCAAAATTATGAATTTGAAACGTTAATCCACTAATTGATTGATGTTTGTGTTGTTTGTTTAGTTGTTGGTTAAATTTTGAACCATTATGTCTAATAGAATCAAATATTGAATTATATTGAAAATTGGTCGCATTTCCTAGCATATACATGTACTTACATTGAACAGGTCATAGCAAGGAGGCTAGAGCAGAGAATAAAATTTGTTTGCCCGACAAATAGGTACGTGTTTACTACATAATTTACTGTTTTGTTTGGGTGATGATGATTTTATGAGCCTATTGGCTAGCCGCTTGGCTTTTTCTTTTTCTTTTTGAGATTAGAAGGACCGGGGAAGCTATTTGAAATTCCCCGATGCTCCCGTTGCAGGGGAGGTTATGGCGAAATTTTTCGAAAATTTAGGGTGTTAGCCAAATTTTTGAAAAATTTGAAAATTCTTAGAAACTGAAAAGTTGGAGAATGAAAGCCAGATCGAACGTAGCGTTGATTGATCAAACCACTTTCGACTTTGTTCCTTTTCGGGGACGAAAAGTTTTAAGTGGGGGAGATTGTAATAACCCGAAAATCTGGGCCAGTTTAAAATTTTTATTTTGGCAATTTTAGCGAATTTTGAATATTTAAAATAGATAATTTTAAATAATATCGACGAGAAATTTATTTAGAATATAATTCGACGTATATATTATATACGTCGTCGTTAGAATATAAATAATTATATATAATTATAAATAGAATTGAAAATGACGCGGTAGTTCGATAATTCGATTTTAAACTTCAATTGAACATACCGGGTGTAAAACAATCCGGATTTTAGTGAAACAAAAAACATTAGGATCTATTTGATGATATCTTTCCAACGAATCCGAAAAATCAAAATTTCATAGCGGGAATCAAAAAATATGTCCAGTTGAAAATTCTGAATAATCGCTATGGAATTCAGGCCCTTAAAAATGGAAATTTTGCAAACGACCTCGGATTTCGACGAAACCACTTTTGTTGGGTCTGTGATGTCAAATTATTGTTAGGTTTCAAATTTCATAATTTTTCGAATCAATATGTGAGCGTGGCAAAGGAAAACGCGTTTGACCAGTTACAGTTGATTTTAATCAACTGGAAATTGGCCATTTTTCAAACGGCCTCAGAATTCAACGAAACTAGTTTTGTTAGGACCGTATCGTCAATACGAAGCTAGAAAATATTTTTCTGGAATTTTTCTAGTTAGTATGTGACCCCGGTAATTTGAAATGTACGTTTAAAATTCAATATAGTGATTTAAATGTAAATTCAAGGGAAACTGATCGTAACAATCGAAACAGCTTGCGATACATATCCCATTGTGTCCGGAATGGGGGTAATCAGCTAGAGGCGATAGTCGTTGGGCTCGATTTGGGGTTCAGACGAAAAGTCAGCTTTTAAAGGAAGGAAAAAAATTTAATTAATTAAATAATATAATTATATATTAGCTCACACCTCTCCCTCTCTCTCTTCTGTTAAATCTGAAAGAAAAAAAAGAAGAAGGTGAATCGCGGAAACCCGCGATGCTCAGCCCCGTCGATGCCGCCAGGGACCGGCGCCCCACCGCCGATGAACTCGCGAACCCCTTCCCCTCCGCCTCTCCTCCCTTCCTCTCCGCCTGAAACAAACGCAGCCTCTCTTCTCCCTTAAAACCCGTCGCCACCCCCCCTGGCCACTGCTGGCTCCAACGCCGAGACCCCCTCCGCCTCCTCCAGCTTCACGCAACAACTTTGACCCCCCCCCCCCCCCCTTCGCTGATAAAAAAAACCTGTAAGTTCTAATATTTCTTTTTATTTATTTAATTATTTTTGTTTACTTTCTATGTAGTTAGTTTTATAAGTCTAGAGAAAAAAATTCTGTTTTTCTTTATATATAAAATTCTGATTTTCTTGTATGTTCTTTGAAATGAATTTCTATGTTTGCTTTGAAATGATTTTTAAGTTATACAAAAAAATATAATTTCTTACATAAGAAAAAATAGGATTTTTAGATAGGAAAAAAATAACATAATTTCTTACATAAGAAGAATTGGATTTTTCTACATGTGATGGCAAGATAAAAATACGATCTCTGCTTACAAAAAAAGTGTGATTTTCATTACAAGAAAAGATATAGTTTTCATTTTTATTTAATAGAAAAGTTAAAAATATAATTTTTATAATATAGAAAGGTTAAAAATATAATTTTTATACTAGTGGCATATTAAAGTTATGATTTTTATATAGGTATGATAGCAAAGATATGATTTTTATTCAAGTAGAGTAATAAAAGTATAATCTTTATTAGAAGTAGAGCGAAGTAAAAATTCGATTTTTATATATTGAACATCGAAGTAAAAATATGATTTTTATATATTGAATAACATAGTAAAAATATGATTTTTATATATGGAATAACATAGTAAAAATTCGATTTTTATATACTGAATAGCATAGTGAAAATTCAATTTATATATATATAGTGGCTACGGGCAACAAAAGTTATAAGAGACGAGAACAGTGAAGATTTCCTGCATTGGAAGTGCCGTGGAGGTTGGATAGCTATTGGTGAGAACTTCTCACCTTTCAATTTAAATTTTCTAGTTATATATATATACTAGGATGCAGACGGTGTTTAGTAGCACCCGACACCCGTCATCCACAGACCATGGATGGCTTGTTTGTTAAATTGTTTGGTTGTGTAGTTAGTTAGAATAATTGGTTTGAATTGAATTGTTGGGTGAAATGAGATTGATTTGATTGATGTGTGAATGGCGTGGGCCTTCACTAGACCGGGGATAAGGCTAGGCCTCATCCCGTTTCTAGTATCGTGCCGTTATGCCGCCGAAATTTTCTAAAATGAGTTAGAAAAATAAAAATATCATTTTATTGTGTAAATGAACAATAGAAATTCATGTGTTGGAATAAAATGTTTTATCGTTAAAAATATAATTTTAACGTGAATATGAATAAATGAATATTTATAAACAAATCGGCCGGTTCGTTTATGTACACCTATTTGAAGCACTTTGATTGGGTCGATAAATTTTACACATCGCCCAACTGCACGAATAAAATCTGTGTTTGTTGATTTGAAACCCCACACGGGTGTTGGGATGAAATTTGAAGTTCACTCATCCGGATTGATTAAATATGTCGATCGATAGATTGACAGGCTGTTATAAGCGTTAGATATCTATATTTGATGCTTATACAGTGTAGTGCACTTTGGTTGATGGTTGATTATTTTTCAATGCTATTATATACATGTTTTGTATGGAATCCATATAATTAACTTTATATGGTAATTGATTGGGCCACATTCCAATTTGAAAAATAAAGAATAATATAAAATAAAGGTTCATGTGTTGACAGTACTCACCCGTTGAGATTAGTCATGTGTTGAACGAATTATATTTGAAATAGAAATATTTGAAATAGAATATTTGAAAATAGGAATATATGAAGCCGTGTTGATTAGATTGACGTCATTTTGACGTGAACGATATTTATATCGATATTATTCATTCTATAATGAATATCGAAAATGATTTCAAAAATATGATATATCAAATTGAATAGAATTGAATTCGAATTGAAAATGATTAGAAATGATTTCGAATTGAATTGAATATAAAACGAATTCGAAGTGAATTGAATTTAAAATGGATTCGTATTGAATTGAATTGAAAAGAAAATGAATTCATATCGAATTAAAATCGAAATTGAATTGAAATCAATTTGAAATGAATATAAAACGAATTTATATTGGAATATTCAATTTTGATTTGAAATTGAACATGAAGTTGAAACCGTTTTGAAAATGAATTTAAAACGATTTATAAAGCACGTTTTGAATTGAAATCGATGAAGTATATATTATATATATTATATATATAATATAATGGCCTGAATAGGACGCGCCGCGCCGCGGCAGTTCGCGAATTTCGACCATTAAATTCGAACGAATATTACGAGAGATCCGACCGTCGGATTCTCCTAAAACTGGAACCGTTGGGTTCGTATCGAAAAGAGCTTTCTAACGAATATTAGAAATTTGAAATCTAACGGTTGGATTTGGAGATATGTCCAAATCAAATTCGAAAAAGGTCGTTGTAAGTGCAGTTCGATGGCCGTTGATGGAAATCGACTGTACGGGCCTTGATAAAATCATTAAAAATATCAATAATTTGTGTAAAATCATAAGAAATGATTTAGAAAGAATTGGGATGAAAAACTCCATATTTGAAAAGATAAAAATAGATTTTTATCGAAATGAACTAGTTTTGAACTAGAATTATAATTCTATTTATTTTTAAATAAATAAATTGAATTTGAAATGGTTTTGAAAATAACCAGAATTTCCAATGATTGCATTGGAATGGGTTTGAATCGAAATTGTCTTCGGAATATTTCGATGTTGGATTTCGTGATTATACAGATGTTGTTATGGAAATTTGAAAGATATAGATATATATATCGTTATTTCCAATACGATATTTGTTGGTTGTAGAATTTGATATTGAATATAAGCTGATATATTTTCTATTCAGAGCCTTGTATTTAATATCAAATGTGATTTGGGTTTGTCATGAATGGTGTCTTCATTAACACTGTTCTTGAACCCAGTTGAGAAAAGATCAAATCTTTTATTCAGATTTAATGAAGTGTACCAATTAAATAATATTTAATTGGAATCGCATTAGTATTGATTTTTGGGTTTATCGTGAACAGTGTTTTAAATAACACTTGTTCTTTAACCCGATAATTAATGGAAGGTGATTTTGGGTTTACCATTAACCGTGTTTTAAATGACACTGATTCTTTAACCCAGTCAAAGATTAAAACTAAGTGGAGTTTTAATGAATCTCTAATTAGATTGAAATGATCGAGAATGGAGTATCACCAGTTTTGCTCCAGGCGATAGTTAAATCTTTAATTAGATTTGAACGTGAAATGGTAATTGAATTTACCGATAACACCGTGGTGTTAGATATGAAGTAGGACCAGTTTTACTTCATGGGATTAATAGGTTGGGATTGGGAAATAAAATAAATGACTACTTCGGTGTGGTTTGCTAATCCCGACTAGTTCGAATTGATATTCAAAGGAGATTAAAGAATAAATTCAAGAAATTTATCTTGGATAAAATTAATGGGAACCTTTCCCTATGAATGTGAAATTTAGAAACTAACTGTCGGTTAGCTAAGCAGAGTGGTTTTCTGGATATTGATCTGATGTTGGTTTCGGCCTTCGGGGTTAATATTTGGGGAATTGTTCTCTTGTTAATTTACGGTTAGTGACTGATGAATTGGAATGAGGCGTATGTTGTGTTTGTGTAACACTTATCTAAAATATACGCGAGTTATTCGGGAAGACCGGGTTTATCCCATTCTGAATAACTGATACGACGATAAGTCGAAGATGAAGACGGTGGTCGAAGACCGGAAGTCTTCATGTCGTTTGGGTGATTACTGATGATCTTGATTGGGCTGTACACCCAAGTAGATGGAAACAGTTGGTGATCGTCCAGACGTACTTGGAGATCGATGGATATGCGGGGTACTAGGTGCCTCCGGTTTCGTTCAGACCCAGAACGGACTTGTAAATGGACTGTGTGTCTGACATTGGATTTTAGTCTGTGTGCTTGATTTCTATTAAATATATATCTGTTTGGCGGCGGAGAATTTATTCTCTTGCTTAACGCCCTTCTCTGAGACGTACGAGCTCAGGGGTTATATACTGATGGATATCAAACGCATGGAGTGAATTGCCTGTGTGGAACGCCTTAGTGGCAATTGATCAAGCCTTATGTTGAAAAGCAAAGTCTTGTGGTGATGATCAAAGCACAGCCTGTGTGGCACAGCTTTGTGTAACGTGGATTCGCGAGTTTCACACCCGGTATGAACCAAAAACAGGAGAAGGACCTCAGGGAGGGCCTGCGTTTCTTCCTAGCTAGAAGTGGCGTCAGTGGTTTTACACGCCCTGACGAGTTTGACTTATGTGGTTGTTGCTGTTGCGAGGCGCCTCGGTTTGATCGGAAGATCTGGGTCCGATGGAGTCATTTAGTTGGCTCACTTACGCCCCATAGGGCGGGGAAACGCAGTGTTCAGGCATTTTAATCCACATCGGTGGACCGGCCCTGACGATCCAAGGGCCCACCTGAGTCTGGGTTCTGAGGCTCGGGCTAGGCAGTCTCGAATCGGTTGAGGACTATCTTTTGCCTCGGTTCATAGATGGAAATCCAATTTCCAAATACGTGACATTTGCGGTTTTAATTGTAGAACAAGTATGGCGACATGATATATGGTACCCATGCCGCCTATGATTGATACTTATGATTTGAAGTTGTTTTATACACTATGCACTTATAATAGTATCAAATGATTTGTTTTAAACGTATCAAGCATTCTTTGGCTGTTATAAGGGAAAACCTTATCCCCCGGCTTGCGTTGCATTGTGTGATAGGACCTGGGTCTTATAACAGCTTCATTTATCTTTATTTAGCATTGCGCTGTTGTTTTATGCACTGGTATTCCTGGGAGGAAACCCGTTCCGTGTTATACGGCGTGGTCCCTTGATTTACCTAATTTTAAAATAAAGATTAATAACTGTTTTAGTTCTCACACCAGTCACATGACTGACTTGGAGTTTATTGTTTTAACCTAAACTCTGGGTGCCCCTATTTTGACACGGGCAGCTAGTAGTTTTGGTTTTGCAGATTTATATTCACAGGATCCTGGTTTACAGCTGGAACGATATCCGGAAAGCTTTGTATCCGTATATCTACTTCTAGTTGTGTATTGTATTATTTTCCGCTGCGATGTATTTAAATGTAATTTAAATCTCTGATATTTCTGTGTAATATTCATTTATACTCTGTATATTCTTGTATTCTGATGCATTGTTGTAATATACAATGAAATGTTCTTCTGCATGCATTCTGTTGTGGCTTGTTCTCGAACTATCCGACGCTTTCCTTTACGAGGAAGTTACGGGGTTTTCACAGGATTGGTCTTACGATTATCTCTTCTTTGAAAATGTTTTTGAAAAGTTAAACCAAATGCTTTGAGTTTACTTACACCAGTCCCATGACTGACCCAGAGTTTATTTTATTTTGTTTTCCCTAAACTCTTGGGTGCCCAAATTTGTACGAGCAGTCAAGTAGTCGGGATTTACAGATACACTAGGTGGAGGTTGGAGCAGGAGGCTTCAGTAGCATTTTATAGCTATTGTTTATTTCCGCTGTGATGTAAGCGTTGTACCCTAATATACAAGTACATATTTGTGTTTCAAATATTATTTTGTATACTGTATTTTATTCGTTTCGCTTTGAGATTCGTGTAACTCTGATGTTGTTTCGTTTTTCTTCTTCTTCTATTCTAATTTTATATCTTATCTATTCTCACCCTCTAATTTCTTTTTATTAATGATCAGGTATTTCCGATATCTGAATAGTTAACATGGTAGTTTTGTGTTGATTTACGGAGTCAAAAATCCCAGTTCGTTACAATGGTATCAGAGCTGAAGGTTAAGTGATTACCTTGGCTCTGTGGCGTGACTCAGTAGAGATGGGGTTAGTAATACCCTAGATTGAGTTTGAGTGTTTATATACGAGTGAACATATTTGTGGATTATATAAAAATTGTTTTATATTTTGGAGATTTATTGGTTGAGTAGTTTGTGAAATCTGATCGATCAGTTAGATCCACTGTACCGGTAGGAGTTTCTAAACACTCGAATATGATGAACCGACACAGTATGTTTTGAAAGAGGGTGAATGAAATAATTTTACCCAAAATATATTTTGATATAAAAGAATCTTGGAATTATTATCATATATTGGATGTGTTGGTTGATTATAATTGAAATGGTTATATAAATAACCAATTTGAGTTCGTATAATTTAAAAGCAGATTAATTAAATATGAATTAAATAGAATTGGAATTAAAATTCTGAAAACTTGGAGAAGTGTTTATAAGTGGATTTGAGTTAAGTTTAAGAAAATTTTAAAATCATGGGAGATTTTAAATTGTTTACAAGTGTCGTGAATGAAATTTTGAAAATATTTCAAAACGAAGGTGTTTAAACATGATTTTGAAAGTGATATAGTATTGAACTCACTTCGATAGCTGGGAAATAACTCTGGTGGTGTTGGCCACATCATCAGTGTTCATTTTCGAGTTGTAAGTGGCGGATTACTACCAAAGAGATTGTTTTTGAATTGTTTTGAGAAAAAGGAGGTTGTTTTGAATCCTAAAAAGGAATATTTGATTTTTTAAAGAGCTAAACTATTTTAAAACTCCCATTAGAGATAGTATGAATTAAAAACAAATTTAAAGAAATTTGTGAAAGCAAATATGAATTGAATTGAAACCAATTAACTGTAAATTGAATTGGATATAATATATCAAATAGAATCAGATTTTGAATTGTGAGATAGGAATCTGAAATGGTATTAAATTGATAAGTTAGGAGCTGGAATCAAGAATGGAACTTCGGTTTGAAATGGAATTTGGCTTAGATATGTGAATGATTTGGTTTTGAGAATAAACTTGGAATTTTGTTTGGGAATGCATGTGTATATGCTGACAGGGTAGCAGATGGAAAGGATATAATGATATGCCCGACAAAAAGGTACATGTTTAAGTTTCCATATGAGGTTATTATGTGCCGATTTAGCAAGCCACTTGGCTATTTGATTTTCTTTTGGATTGGAGAAGCCCTAGAGAGGTGAGATGGGGTTTGAACTATTGACCAGTACAAAGGAGGTGCTGGCGAAATTTTCCGGAAATTTAGAGTGCTAGAAAATTTTCAGGATTTTAGAAAATTATCGTTGATAAGAATTAATTAATATTTTAATTGAAATAAATTAATTCAGTAGAAACTGAAATTTAAAAAAAATAAAGAATAATTTTAAACCAATCAATAGGGTTTGTTCCCTACCTTAGCAATTTCTAGGACGAAATTATTTTAAAGGGGGAAGAATGTAACGATCCATACTTTTACGGTATATAAATAATTTATTTAATTATTAAAATAATGGTTTGGTTATTTAAAATGACCAGAATTAAATTATAGTGAATATTTAATTAAAATAAATAATATAATAATAATATATTTAATATCTGAAATAGTTAGAAATAGTGGAATTCACAAAATGGCATGAATTGGATCATCTGTGATATTTAACTCAGTTTAAATTTGAATTAGAATGACGAATATATTATTTGAACGGCAGTTTGAACGTATAATTATAATATAATTAAAATCGAGCTTGAAATGGCGCGGTAGTTCGCTATTTGGCGATTTGATTAACGATTTATAACTATATCGTTATTTATATTTTCAATCAACTGACTAGCAGTTCAACCAAACAGCCAACACACAGCAAACAACCATCATTTAAACAAAGATTTTGAAAATAAGCAAAGATTTTGAAAATAAAAACATGTGTAAAGGAAATTGGGGTTTGAAACAGGAATTCAAACAGTAATGAAATTCCGAATGGTTAGGAAATAAAGAACTGGTTTAAAAATGAAACAAGTGTTGTGATTTATAAATAAAGTTTATGAATGAACTAAAATATAATTGTCAGTGGATAATTGAGATGGCGAATTCAACAGTGAATGTAAAATGGGAAATTCGGAGTTGTTTTAAAAAGGAAATAATGAAATCCATTTCGATATTCGAAATGTAAAAAGGATTAAAAAAAAATCCATAAAGATTTGTAATTAGAATTAAACTACGCCAGATGTTTTAAAAGTAATTTATTTGAAGAAATTGTATATTGAATAAAACAAGATTTGACAAGGAAATTAGTATTCGGTTGGAAACCGATATTTGATTATCGAATGTAGTAATTCAAAGGAGAGAATTATCAAATATGGTTAATTCGAAAAGAAATTATCGAATATAGTTTATCTGAAGGAAAGGATTATCGAATATTAGTTATTCGAATAGAGAAATCGAATATAGTTTATTCGAAAGAGAGTTATCGAATAGTGATTATTCGAAAGTGGATTATACGTTGGAATTCGACTATATCAAATTAAGGAAAGTGATATCTACTTTCCGTTTCAAATAAGGTTTTACTTATTTGTTAATAAATAAGTTGTTTGTTTATTTACCCAAATTAAGATATAAAGGTTATACTTAAGTTATTTCATTTCGAAAGCCTAGGATTATAACACTGCTGTTATAATAAAAAGATTCCGGTAAAAGAAGTGGATTCGTAAGTAGAATTCGAGAGTTACGTAAGGAAGTTTATTAAAAAATTAAAAAGGGTGAACTTTGTCCATTCCGAGGTTGGAAATGTTGTTCAGTTAAGGCCTGAGAGGTAATTATACCCCAACTTGACTGACTTCGTCTTTAACTAAGGAGTAGTTAAGGTTTGAGAGTTAAAATTGGTTAAGTGGATTTGGTTAATGAGTGAAATGGTTTGAATAGGCAAATTGATGTTTTATTTAAACATCAGCTTAAATCCGATGAAGAAGTTTGGGATTGTTTTCCAAATAAGGATCAGAAATGTTTTATAGTATAAGAAATGGAAGCAAATATGGAAATGCTTTCCAAAGTAAATAAAGTATATTTTCTAAATTTAGAAATAAGAATTTACGAATATATCGAAAGGGAAAATGAATAAATTAATGAATTTTTTTTTTTAAAAAAAGATGAATGTTGATTGATCGATAGAATTTCCATCTAGAAATAATATCGCTGGTTGTACACCTATTTTTCTTTGATAGTTAAATCACTGGTTATCGAAGTTTTTGGCCACTTTTCCGTCGTCAATATGGAGAGACCGGGATCAGATATATTATCTGAAAAGTACTCTGTATGGACGTTAGCATGCGATCAATTATAATATAGATCATTGAAGATGGAGTTGTGCAAGGGCTATCCTGTTTACAGAATAGTGCCTTTGGTTTGTCCAGTCCCAGGACAACGTGAATGGACGAATGTTTGACAAAGTATATCTAACAGATCACCTAAGTTGATCTCTTCAAACGTACTTATGTTTGGTGGCGGAGGAATTCGTTTCTCTTAGCTTTATACCCGTGGTATTTTTGGGGAAATCAATTTGTGATTTGGCGGGTATGACAATGTGGCATTCAAAGTAAATGAATGTATGATCTATCAAAAGATGCGTTATGACCTCAAGCCTCATCAGCCGGGAAATGACAAAAATCGAGCTGGTAGCATGGCTAAGTGGGTCGCTCCCATTAGGGTGTATATCACCTATCTAGAGAAAATCCATTTCATTCTTTTATCTATATTCGATGTTGTCCCTTTTCGGGAAACGGTGGGTAGCAGCCAACCGTTGGTGGTATACATTCGATACACTCAAGCGAAATGAGTGGTCAGTCATGTGTGGGCCGAGTTGCAAGACGTTCTTGATGAACCCAATGTATTCATCTCTAGAGATACACTATCGGCAGGTGGTCCCATACCTTGTCATAGTTGGAATCCAATCTCCAATAAGCACCCACGGTTTTGTTTGTGTACTATATATGTGGAACGTGAGATGCAAGCGTTCTGCTAGTTTGTTAATTACCTGTGATTAGACATTATTTAATATCAGAAAAGTATTGATTTCCAAAATTGTTTTGGGTTATCGTAAGGAAAAAGCCATCCGTGTTTATGTGTGGATTGGTCTTATGATTATCTCTTCTTTGGAAAGGATTCTGAAAAGTTAAACCAAATGCTTTGAGTTTACTCACACCAATCCAATGACTGACCCAGATTTTATTTTGTTTTGTTTTCCCTAAACTCTAGGGTGCCCAAATTTGTACGGGCAGTCAAGTAGTCGGGATTTACAGATACACTAGGTGGAGGTTGGAGCAGGAGGCTTCAGCAACATTTTATAGCTATTATTTATTTCCGCTGTGATGTAAGTGTTGTACCTTAATATACAAGTACAGATTTGTGTTTCAAATATTATTTTGTATACTGTATTTTATTCGTTCCGCTATGAGATTCGTGTAACTCTGATGTTGTTTTGTTTTTTCTTCTTCTTCTATTCTAATTTTCTATCTTATCTATTCTCACCCTCTAATTTCTGCCTATTAATGATCAGCTATTTCCGATATCTGAATAGTCAACATGGTATTTTTATGTTGATTTTCGGTGTCGAAAATCCCAGTTCATTACACTTCGATTTGAACTTGAACTAAATATACAGGATCCGATATAAGTCGGATTTCTGTGAAACAAGAAACATTTGAACCGATTTGATTATATTTTTCTATTGGAAGAGAAAAATTGAGATTTCAGCTTGTAGATTTCAAGTTACGTCCAATTCAAATTTTCAAATAGTCGCTATGGAATCGTTTTAATTTATAACGATTTAATTATTTATATTAAAGATTTTATATAAATGGTGTAACACCCCACCTCCACTAGGGTCACTCACAAAGGGAATGCACTAGCTTTGGTGGAGCATTATCTAGGTAAACATACACAGAAATATCACAAGACAGAACATATAAAACAGCGGAAGAAGAACCAAATTTCATTGATTTAAAATCTAGAAAGGTCTAAAGCCTTTTACATCAAAATGCCATTAAATGCATTACATCGAAATCTGTCTTGCAATAGTAAAGAAGCATAAAACCATAGTCATAAATCATTCCCCAAGTAAAACAGTAAAGCAAGCCATCGCCAAGAGAAATCCAAGCAGTACATGAAAGAGCCTTGGAGCTTGGTAAGATCCGAACTAAGCTGTATTCCCACCCTGCGAACCGGGGGGGGGGGACGGAAGAAAAAGAGGCGAAACAAAACGGGTCAGTCATAAAGACCGAGTAAGTCCAAGTGACTTCAGCATAAAAACAAGTAAAGATAACATGGCATGAATAAACTGGAATTAAACATAAGCATGATGACAAGATAAGCTACAGGCACGATAACTAAGAATAACATCATAGGATTTCTGTCATGTATAACACTGTAAGGTTCCCATTCAAGATGAACTAAGTATAGTTTCGCAAGATTTCTATCAAGCATTGCAAGATTTCTCTGCTTTACCATAAAAATGATATCTATTTGCTCTGCACCACCTAACTAGTGTCCCTACTAGTAATCTATATAAAATGATAAAATCATAACGTGATCCCGATCCCGAAATTAAGGTTGCTTTCACGTGTACATCTATTATTTATTACCTAGATCTATTCTAGGGTCTTCTATCGAGCGCTTCCTAGATTCAACTAGGATTTATGCCACCTAGGTCCAACCTAGGGATTATGCTACATATTGAATGCTTCTCGGATTTAGGGTTTATGCCACCTAGGTCCAACCTAGGGATTATGCTACCTATGTGTGTCATACGGCCCCCAATGATTGTAGATACCTATGCTGGTCCCACCATGGGGTGTATCAAGACCCATGGTGGCAGCCTGATGCAATTCTAGAAGGCATAGGTTATAATACTGGTGCCCCAGTGCCCTGTTTGTCTGCTCTGAAGTGTGTGCATGCCCGCACTCCGTAAGAACCTACACTGTTGCACCCACCGCCGTCGCTTTGACCGCTTACAATCAGCCCAGTAATCGTGCCCCACCCTGCCTAGTTTCAGGGTACCGTTGATACCTGATTTGGGTTACTGCTGAAATGGGTTCCCGTTACTATGGTTTCCTACTGGTTAAGTGTGTGGGCCTATATATACAGATATTAACCAACTTCATGTGATGTACTTAACCCACCAATTCAAGCGTGATTATTAATGTTTAAGTTTGTGGGCCTATATTTACTAATATTACCCACCAACCCGATATGTACTTAACCCTCTCCGTCCATTATGTTAAGTTGGTTAAGTATTTTCTCTTGTTTTACTTAACCCTACCACACATCATGTTATATCGGTTAAGTGTTGTTCCTTGTGTTACTTAACCCTACCGCAAGACTTGTTATACTGGCTAAGTGTTCTCCCTTGTGTTAACTTAACCCCACCGCATGTCATGTCATATTGGTTAAGTGTACATTGACTTAGCCCACCTACTTATCATGTTGTGACGGTTAAGTGTTACCCTCTATTATTACTTAACCTTACCATGCATCACGTTATGTTGGTTAAGTGCATGTTAACTTAACCCCCTCCACTAGTCATATTATAATCGTTAAGTGTTACCCTCGTGTGTTTACTTAACCCAACCATGCATCAGGTTATACCGATTGGGTGTTATCAACCTATTCAAGTTAGCCCAACCCATCCGCTAGTCATGTTATAACGGTCAAGTGTCATTAGCCTAGCTATGTTACTTAACCCACCCATTGGTCTGATTAACAGTTATGTTGGTTAAGCCCATATTTATAAGTTTTACATGCTCTTAACTCATACCGGTTAGGTCCATATACACATGTCAAATTTCCGTGTCATCCCACCTAACCCTCTAACCATACCCACGTCTTATTATGGAATGTATTCCTTAATTCATTCATTATGACGAACGAATCATGACCTCTCACATTAGACAGTGCATTTTGTGGCCACTGGATTTGCCGGGCGGTTCCGGGCATATTTACATCACAAACTGGGCCTAACCTCGTGTCATAAAACGTTACGCCTACAATTCGACCTTCGACCTCTCACATTAGACTGACACTTCGTGGCTACTGGATTTGCCGGCGGTTCCGGGAAAATTTACACCACAAACTGAGTCTAACCTCGTGTCAAAGGTTCATTAATGGTTGTATTCCCCCAAAACCCCAATATCAGTTCATGTGTTTAACATATAGAAATGTTCATGTTCGTGTTCAACTCAATTATCCAATACACAGTCATTTTCATGTTTCAAATTCCCAACTTTACATATTAATAAACATATGCCCAATTTCCAAATTTACATGCCAATTTATATATATATATATATATATATATATATATATATATATATATATATATATATATGGGTATATATACCCAATTCTAGTCAGTTTACATATGTCCAACTCTTGCCTATTTACATGTATGTCAAGTTTATGCTATTTCACCCATATCGAGTTCTAGCCAAAATTGCATGTATCATACCGAACTAAACCCAAATCATGATTCATGATGTAGTTATCCCAAAATGTAATCTTTTTATTGCAACACACGCTAACTACCCAAGTCCATAATACATATTTATGCCAATTATCAAATTTACAGTCGCTTTTATATTCAAATCCCCAATTTTACATATGCCCAATCGTAAGCCTAATCTTTTGATTTAATTTACATAGGCCCGAACTCGTGGTTTAATTTACATGCCAAATTACATACATGTTATATATACCAAATCTCATGTTACATTACATAGATCCTATTTGTGCCAAATTCCATGTATATAATATTTATTCAAATTTGTTCATAACAAGATTATACCTAAATTTACAGATCAAGCCCAAACTTGCAAATACAATGATAATATCCAATTTCATGTTGCCAATTATTACATCATATTCATATAGGAAATGATCCCATAACTCCCCCGTATACATATCGTACGCAAATCGCGATTTTAGGCCAAGGTCCGAAATTGACCAAGGTTCATGAAAAGAAAATAAATTGGGGGAGATAGAAATTGAATAAAAATGAGATCAGAGGAAAACATCATCATAGTCATAAATATTACAACTTGATGATAACGTCATTGCAAATCAAGAAAACTGCTGAATAGATCATAAACTTGTCATGAACATAAAGATAGACAAGTCCCAAAACAAAAGATTCAAGGAGCAACAGAAATAGATCAAAATCGATAAACATACTTAAATCCAATTCCACTTTATTCCATGGCCACATCATAATTAAACATTTAGATCTGAAAATAATTAGAACTTACAGAGCATGGCTAATGAATTAAGAACTAAAATTGTCGTAGAACGTTGCAGAGACATTGATTTATCATCTTGAATTGTTGTAGAATTGCTGTAGAAGCTTTAATCTCTAGTTTGAATCTAGTTTGGAGGCTAAGAGAAAAGTTTAGAGAGCGGTGGCCATGATCAAGAGGAAGTCCAGCAGTATTTTGGTGTCATATGAATTATTGTATGAATTAGGTTAGGCCTTAGGATGTTTATATAGGTGTAGGAACTAGTTTAGGCCCTTAGATTAACCCTAGAATCAATCCGGACCATCAAAACATGTCTCAGGCTTCAAAAATGAGTTCTGTGTCAAAACAGGCCAACCAGGTCGACCTGTAAGGGGGGAGGTCGACACTATGGTCGACCTGGGGGTAGGTCGACCCTATGGTCAACCCTATGGTTGACCTGGGGGGGGGGGGGTAGGTCGACCCCCTCGTCTAGTGCTGCCAGAAAACTGCTGAAACTTGTACATGCCATAACTTCTTCATCCGGACTGCGATTTTCGAAAACTCGGACTCTAGCTATTTCATGTAAAATTTCGAGATGAACGCAATGGCGTAACCCGTTTCCCCTAATTCTGACTTTAAAATTTAATTCTGCCTTGATTTCTTGTTTTAACATGTTATAAAAATATGGGTTGTTACAAATGGAATATTATTTTACGCTAGAATTTCAATATTGAAGTTTTGAATTATATACTATTTGAAATTGAAGCTGTTATTTTAATTATTACAATTATATTAATTTAACATCGTTGAAATTAGTTGTTCGTATTTAATGTATGTATATGGTATGTAACACTAAATCTCATCTGCTACTAAAAATAACAATAACACGGTGAAGATAGTACAGTGGACGGTTATAAATAACATTAACACTGTGAAGATAGTCATTTGGTATGTAACACTGATTTATTAGAATTGCATTACATATTATTATGAGTATATTTCAATATGCTAGTACAACATAAAACTCAAATTTAGCAATTATTACATCTTTTGTTTGATAGAAGGATAATAACTGTCACCCTTTTTGTCTTAAATAATATATTCCCAAGCAAATATCAGATAATGGAAGCATTGCTATGTTGCCCTTGGGCCCGCTATTGGTCCTAGGAATGCTTACATTTCTTGTGCTCACTTCAGGTTCGGCTTGTATTTTTGTTTTGAAAACAAACCCCAGTTATTATAGTTATAACAAATAATGAATAAATCAATGAAGTGTTCTCAAGAGCTCACTGTTGAAAGTTTTAACTGAGAAGTCTCACCATCAGTTGTTGCTCCCACAAAAAAAAACTAAAAAGAAAAAGATCAATGTTATAAAACAAAAATATGTATATATTTAAATCATCAAGTCTATACAGCTAATAAAGAAAAGAACATGAACAACAAAAAGAATAGCACATGTGTCAACTAAGAACGGCTACTCAAATAGCCCAAACAGCTAGTGATTAGCATAAGGAATAGCTGAAAATAGCTATCTATATATTCACTGATACACAGCTATAGAAGGATGGGAAAGAACAGCTAAGGAAGAAAGATAATCAAAAATATGTATATATATTATACAACAAATCTGGAACAGTTATAGGAATTCAAATAAATAGCTAAAGAACAAGTGTACGGACGGCTCAAAAACAGTACATGCACAACTAAGAGGAATTGATAGATTTATATGTTTATATACACCAAATCTATAAAAAATCAAATAACCTATAAAGAAAATCTAATATATAGTTCCAAAAATCTCTAAATCAAATCTTTACCAAATCGAACAGCCTTTATATATACAAGAAATTTCACATTTAAATCACTATTTCCATATATTTAAAAATGGAAATAAAATCTGCAACATACAGATCTAAATATCTCTAATTTGAATAAACAGATATATAGCCTCACATTCACCTAACCTACTCGAATACAAGGTCTATCAAATTCCCATTCGAACAGGACAATATCACGCACCATCAAACTGCCATCAACCCATACAATAACAAAAAGAAATATGCAAAAAACGATGAAAACAAATGGCTTAACCTAGAGTAGCTGAACCAACCTAGATAAGGACAGATGGACAATGTTCTTATCTAAACCAAACCACCACTATATATATATATACACACTATATATATATATATGGGTCACGCAGTGGTGTTTCATACATCCCAGAACCACACAAATGAACATAGCAGAAAGTAAAACCATTCGAAACCATTGGAGAAATCAAAACAAGATTATACGGCAATTCAAAATTTAATTAAAACACTTATCTGCAACGTAAACCCAAGCGCTTTAGAACTGTACGGTTTTCGATGGATTTTCTGATGTCTTTGTTCGAACCGAGGATTTTGGGCACGGGAAATCTTCGATAGAGGCCTCGATTTGCTTGCTGATGAACTGTATTGGGTCTGAATGGATACGGAGGATGATCGACGAAGCATGGTGACGGGTTGAAGGATGGATCGAAGTGGAGAAGCGCGTAGAGGTGGCTGCATGAGGGAGTGGTGACATAGTAACTCCGACATTGCGGAAGGTGGAGGGAAGATCGGAGGGTGGTTGAGTAAGGGGGGTTGCGATGCCATTAATCTCTGTTTTACTAAAGAAGAAAGGGGGATTAGGGTTTTCAATTTCGGCTTTGGGGATTGAAATTGTTGAGGCGGCTACTGAATGAGGAAAGGGGGATCGGTGGTAGGGTTTTGATTAAGGTGGAGTGGGTTTGGGTTTTGGGTCGGCTGTTGAAAGGTAAGGCCCATCTTTAAATTTTAAAAGAAAATCCATTTTTAAAATTTTAGTTATAAATTTCGTAATGTGATTTCTGGCACATACGATATCAGATTTACGCACGGTCAGTTTCGTTGGGACCGTAGAGACCAGCACTTCGAGATGGAGCAAGTCTAGGCCAGATCAGAAGCAACTGGAAATTTTATTCGAATTAAACGACAGTTTAATTTTACTAAAAATCAGATATTTATTGACGGATTTAAATCAAGGTGAGTTAAGCTCACTCAGCTCTTCCCATTTATATTTTATATAAATTGGGTTTTTATTTTTGCTTGTTTTGGTTGTTAGTGATTGACTGTTTGTTAATTATATAATTATTGTGGATTTAATTACTGGAAATTAAACGATCGTTTAATTTCATAAGAAATACCAATCGTTTTAATTTGAATAAGGGAGTTTCCCTTGATTGGTCACATTTATAAACGTGCTTGAATTGTTTAAATTGTTTGAATTGGCCGTTAATTGATTGATTTTTATTGTTGATGGTTGAACCGTATTTCAACATTTACTCTGATATGAACTAATGGATAGTATTGGTTGGGAAATTGGCATCACCTAGCCTAGAAATGAATCGATTTTTAAAATATAGATTTTATCGACTGTGAATCAACAGTATTGAAGTTATAAATATATTTTAACGAAAATAGGTTTTGAAAGTTATTACTTTACATGAAAGTTATTTAAAAGGAAATAAATATTAATTATTTAATAAAGTTTATAAGTAATTATGAAATTGTTTTATAAAAAAAATTCTTATGTTGATAAGAATTATAAGCCAAGAGCAAGAGATAACCTAGCGGTTAATTATTTGATTAATCACGTATAAGGAACGATTAAACTGATTTATTTAATTTAATTATATTTTAATTAATTTAAAGAAGGAATTAACTGAAATTGGTTAGAAGGGTAATCGTGTTTTGTGTTGACTGAGTCGACCATTTAAACCAAGTTAGACTTTTAAATTAGTGAAATAACTTAATAATTTGTTAATCTTAGTAAGATTTTAAAAAGGAAATTTATTATTTATTCTAGTAAATAAGGAAGTTAATTGAATTTGAAATGATTAATGTTGAAGTAAATGATTTGTTATAATTTAAGTAATCGCTACTTAAATGAAATACATTTAAAGTAACTAATATAGTCGAGTGTTGAGAAGAGGCTAGGAATGAGTTTTATTATTTGAGCTCGAGCCTTATAATGAAGCAATGAAGAGGTCTAAGTGAATACATAGCCTAAATGAAAAGCTTTACTTAACGTTTGAATTTAGTAAAGAAGATGAAGATGTAAAGGGTTTAGGTTAAACCTAGATTCATAAACATATTTACAAAAAGAATGTGAGTTTAAAACGCCATTTTAAATTGGAAATACTTAGTAATGGTATTAAGTTAAATCAATGGAATTGAAAGGAGATTTCCTGAAAGAAAAAGGGAATTGGGAAAAAGGGATTTAGATTTGGGTTTGGTAAAAGAGGTTGGAAAAGGATTTGTAATAATCATCCAGTTTAGGAAACGAACTTATTTAAATAAGTCAAGAGTTAATAAAAATGATGTTTAGTAAACAATTATTTAATTAACGAATTAAGCAATATTAATTATATTTAAGAATAACTATAAGGCTATATTTTAAATAAACAAGATATGTGGGATGTGTCTTGATATTAAATTGAATATCTGTTCTTGAATTACAACTCTTATATATCTGAAGATAAGAACGTTGTTGATCAAGGTCTGAGAGGTAATTAAAATACCCCAACTTGAACGACTTCGGGACTATCCAAGGGTGACACTAGTTGGTAATGGCAAGAATGTATGTTAAGATTTCCAAAGTAATGGAAATAATATGAGATGACATTTTTCCCTAGTAACGGAATTTAAAAGGAGAGTGAGCGATAATTTCGATGAGTAAAGGGATGAGATATAAAATGGTTTTGTGAATATTAGTATATTAAAGTAATAGGTGAAATAGTTTCCCAATATTTAAATATTCAAGTTTCATTTATTTTAATTAAAAAGCCAAGTGATGTTGAGAACTAAACCAGTAAATTTGTTTTATTTTACTTCATGGATGTTTACTTTATAGTTAAATAACCGACTATCAGGTCTGGCCTTTACGATTGCTGGTATGGAAAGACCGGGATCGAATATATATTCGAAAACCATTCCAACCAACAAATACGAAAAATATAGAAGAGATCAAACTACGATTGAGATGGAGCATTTGAAGACCATAAGATCTTCATAAAGCGGAAGAACCACTTAAAATCTCTTATTCGACCTGGAGATATACTGGGGTTCTGTCGTGGTTGGAATCTATGGATTGCAAGGACTACTCGCTACTGATCCATGGGGTGATTCCTATATTGGATGCAGCAGAAGAGTACTTTCGGTTCATCCTGTTCCTGGATGACTTGTATGGACGAATGTCTGACAGGGTACTTCCTGAAACCACATACGTTGATTTTTACAAATATATCAAGCGGTGGCAAAGAGGGGCCCTTCTTTTATACCCAGAGTATATTTGTGGACGTCAATTAGTGACTTGACGGATCTGACGATGTGGCATTCAAAGTGAATGATGGCCAGGTGTTCAAAAGATTATAACCTCAAGCCTCACAACCAGGAAATAACAGAAATCGGGCAGGCAGCATGGCTATGTGGGTCGCTCCCATTAGGTTGTATAATCACCTATCTAGAGAAAATCCATTTCATTCTTTAATCTATTTCGATGTTGTCCCTTTTCGAGAAAAGGTGGTTTGAGCCCAACCGTTGGTGATATACATTCGATATACTCAAGCGAAATGAGTGGTCGGTCATGTGAGGGTCGGGTTACAAGTCATTCTTGTTGAACCCACTGTATTCGCCTCTAGAGATACACTATCGGCTGGTGGCCCCATACCTTGTCATAGTTAGAATCCAATCTCCAATAAGCGCCCACGGTTTTTGATTGCATACTATGTATGTGGAGCGTGGGATGCAAGCGTTCCACTAGATTGATATTTATTTGTGTTTAGACATTATTATAATATTAGAAAAGATATTGATTTCGAAAACTGTTTGGGTTATCGTAAGCTAAAAACCGTCTGTATTTATGTGTGGATTTGGTCTTACGATTATCCTTTTCTTTCGAAAGGATTTTAATTTTAAAATCAAGTTGTGCGATACCCTTAATACTATGCGAGTTTTTCTCACTCTGGTTCACCAGACTGACCCAGTGTTTTGTAAATGCTCGGGTTAGCCCGGGGTGTACAGGTCCAGGTTATCGAATATTGCGAAGTCCAAAGACAAGCTGAAGGTTTTCATATGTATGATATTATACGATCACTATTCCGCTGTGTAATGTATATGGGAAGGATATTAAAATTATCCAGATATGTGTTGTACTCTGATATTGTAAGTATTTTCAAAAGCTCTCAATAAAGATTTATTTATGAATTTAATTTTGTTCCACTACGATGTTAGACTCTGATTATGTTGTATTGGTTCTTCTTCTTCTATTCCAACTTTATTTCTTTCTTATCTCACCCTCTAATTTCTTTCTTTAAACGTTCCAGTGTTTTCGGTGTTTGGAAGGTCGGCATGAGTTACGGTAAAGGTATTTATGTCGATTTTTGGGGCCGAAAATCCTTGCGTCGTTACAGAATAGAAGTTAGAACGAATAAATTTATTTTAATTATATAACGAGTATGAAATGGCACGGCAGTTTGAAAATTTAACTTTTAACTTTGACTGAATGTACAGAATTCAAAATAAACATGATTTTAGTAAAACCAAAAATATTTAATTCTATTTGAAAATATCTTTCCAACGAATCTGAAAAATCGAAATTTCATAGCGGGAATCAAAAGTTATGGCTAGTTGAATACTCAGAATAGTCGTTATAAATATAACCCTTAAAAATAGACATTTTGCAAACGATCTCCGTTTTTCAATGAAACCACTTTGGTTGGATCTAGAATGCCAAAATATTGCTAGGTTTAAAATTCCATAATTTTTGGAATTAATATGTGAGCGTGGCAATGGAAAATGCGTTTGGTAATTTTAGTTTGAAGTGGATCGGCCAGAAAAAGTCCGTTTGTCAGACGGTCTCGAAATTTGATGAAATTAATTTTGTTGGGACGGTATCATCCTAACATTGCTAGATTTATTTTTTGGGGATTTTTGGAATCAGTATGTGGCCCCGGCAAATTAAAATGTACGTTCAAATCCATATTTGATGTTTTATATTTTAATTTGAAGAATAACTGACTGAAACGGTCGAATGGGCTTACGAAACATATTCCATTGTGTCCAGAATTAGGGATTTAGCTAGGGGCGACACTCGTTGGGTTTGATTTGGAGTTTGGAGGATAAAATGAGAATTTTGGGAATTAAAGAAATTAAAAATAATTTAAATATATTATGGTCAATAAGAAATTCCCGTTCACTTTCTCATTCCAGAAGAAAAACCGCGTAACCCGTATATCGAGCGGTGGAAATTGCTCACTCCTCTCCTCAATCTCTCCTAATCCACGCTGTAAAATCAAATGATCCTTCAGGGGTTTTTGTTGATCTCCTCTCCAGCTTCGAATCCATATAACCTTCACCTTCCATCGTTCCGAATTTTGCAAGAATCACCTTCGCTAACTCTCGCCGTTCAAGCCGCCGATTCTCCTCCACCATGCGTTCGAGTTGGCCGTGCTTCTAGGGGGTGATGCACCTCTCCAAGCCCGTCAACACGGCAAAGGCCGATTGCGTTCAAGTGCTTCAAATTTTGCGGAAAATTAAAACCTAGATTCGAACATACTATGGAGGTAACGGCTGTGTTTTAATTAAACTGATTATAATGCTTAAAAGTGTTGCAAAGTGAAATAATCAAATAAAAACCATATCTTTAACATATGTTGTCGAAATCCATTGAAACCGTAGACATTGGACTCGTGACGACGTCTTCACCATTTTAGAAGAGACTGGAGAATTTTTGGAGCTTTCTATAATTTTAAAAGGATTAGAACCCCATGTGAGCAATCTGAATTCAAATTGGAATGAATAAACGCTGTATAAATTATATAAGCGATGTATAAATTATCACTACAAGAAAAAGCACAAATAGTGAAATATTTTTAGCAGCGGAAAATTCCATCGCAAATTAGCGACGGATTTTCATGGAATCTTTAAGGGGTAATTTCTAGGATTTTTTATTTTAACTTGTTTTAAAATATTACCGTCGAGTTCTGATTTTCGTCGCTAAACCATAGCAAATTGTAACGGTCTAGCATCATCATTTTTTCGTTGCTGAATTCCGTTGTAGTTTGAGGCAGTTTACTGTCATGTATTTTTTGATGCTATTTTACAGCAAGTTTTCAAGGGATTTGCAAGGAACTGGTATGTGTATTCTTCTTAAAATGTTTTACTTTTATGTTTTTAATAAGTAATTGATAAGTAAAATTAATAATTAACGTGAATAATAATATACTAATAACAAAAAATTACTATTAGTAGTAAATAAAGTTCAATGGTTAGTATTGATTAGTTAATAATTACTAAATAATTAAGAGGTAATAATAATCAATAAAATAGATTATTAAGTAATCTTTAATAATCAATGATTAATAAGCAATTTTTAATAATTAAGAAGTAAAATTTATTATCTAGTATCGAAAATTCAATAATTATAATTGATAATTATGTGTAATATGTATTAATTAAAATAATTAAAACTTTTGTATTTTCTACAATAAATATAAAGTATAAATGTAAACTTTTGAAATTTCCATAATTTTGAAATAAATATAAAATTTTGTAAAATATTCAAAATTTAAAAATAAGAAATTTTATAAATATTAAAGTTCCGAAATTCAAATAATGCAAACATTACAATACAAATTAGTATTTCCATGCCCATTATTTATAGCCTTTCACACGTAACTACCTTCTCATACACATAGTAAGTGTTTAATATATATGTTTTCAATTACGTTGAATTAGTTCATAATTACGCACTAAACATTGCGTATTTTTTAAGAATTGATTTTTCCTTAACATATTTTTAATAACTCAATCATATAAAAAATAATTACATATTACCTTGCAAATTATTACTTATATGCGTATTTACAGCTATCGTCTTTGGGGCATTCACTTGAACCTGAACATATATAAAAATTTATTTGCTTCAAACGCAACGGATGCCACAATGCAGGTCCCACAAAAAGACTTCTGGTTGAATGCATGAACATGGGTCATTTGAAAAACTAAATAGTTACAAATGTTTTGTTAATTTCTAAAATTAATGATTTTTGCAAATGAGACTCGTTTGAGATGCGATTTTTTGCATTGCAATCACGTCAAAACTCTCTACATAACTAAGTAAGTTTGAACTGAATCCAATTTTTTTATAGTTTTCATTTTGTTTTTTTAATTTTGCAAATTATTAATATGTATTATTTATTATGAACAAGTAAATATTTAAAAAATTATATATTATTCAAATTAAAAATTATAGCCTCATAAGAAAAACAAAGATTGACGAGGACAAATATTTGCTTTTATTAAGGCAATTTACATTTCGCCTTACAAATTCAAGCCTCCCTCCTAATTTCCATTACGCTCGCCTCTGTTTTTAAAACCCTAAATCAAACTCCAACTACAACAAATACATTTTTTTTTACAATGTTTAAATGTGAAAAACCACCGCTTAAACCAAATTTGTTATATTTACTTATAATCAATATTTTTTTTGTTAATAGTATATTATAGTTAAATAGGGATGATTAGTAAATTATGTAAATTACTGAAATATATTACTTTCATAGAATAGAGAATTTTATATCATAACTAATTTGATGTGGGCAAGATTTATTTTGGATCCAAGCCAAAAAAAAAATTCTCCAAACCAAATTTTCATGCTAATCTTATGCATAAACGTGACCGCACTCCAAAACAAATTCCACCAAAGGCTTCTACAATCAAACCCTTAATTCAGCAAATCTGAAGCTGTTGCCGCCTCCATCATCTTCCCTCGTTCATCCCAATTTCTTCCAACGATAACAATAGTAGCTCCGCCTGACAACATATCCGTCGCCTGTCTTCCTTCCTAGCTTCAAACTAATTTCTTTTGTCTCTGCGTTGCTGCTACTTCTTCATTTCCCAATTGAAACAGTGACCTTTTTTGCTTAAAGCCATAGTTGAAACTTCCACTTCATCATTAACATCTTTCTCTTCCATACAGCAATTCTATCTTCCACGCAACAGAACCAAATCACAATTTGGCAATTATTAATTGACCAAGAGAATCGGCAGTGGAATCCTCAACACTTTATTCAAATCCAACAACAGCATCTCGCATTTGAAGCATCTGAAATTTAAGTCCAACCAAGTTATGCTGGTCGATTAACATACATGGGCAAGAACAAGAAGATCCGACGTTGCAGCCTGGTTCATGCATCAGTAGCTTGGTAATTATTATTTCTGAACCTTAAAATTTTAATGTCTTTCTTTGTAAGCTCCATTCAAATTGTCCATGGTATCTGCTTGTAATTGGACATTCGATCATTATGCTCGCTCCAAATATGCCACATTGCTAGCACCTGACACATAGATGCTACTGATTTTCTTGATTTGTCTAATGAATGTCGATTAGAAAAACCCTACAAGTATTGTACCATGCTAGCCGATGAACTTTGTCCGAAGTGGTTAGCTTGTTGAGAACAACAAAATAGGTGCAAATAGACATTTCAGGAAGACAACTGCTATCCTAGTACTGTTTATGCCAGTTAACTACTGCCCTGCGAGTCCCAATAGTGTTCCATGCTCATCGTAGAGAGAACCTGCCATTAGTCATCGGCAACCACCACCAATGATCCTCAGCTTTTTCTTTATGAATGGTGACCTTTTCTATATTTTTGCATATACTAACCGGATAGTAGAGAGAACCTGCCATTAGTCATCGGCAACCACCACCAATGATCCTTAGCTTTATATTTATGAATTTTTATATAGTTTTGGATATACTAACCAGATAGTAGAGAGAACATGCCATTAGTCATGGGAAACCACAACCAATGATCCTCAACTTTAACTTTATGAATGGTGACATTTTCTATAGTTTTGCATATATAACCGACAAAATAGAATTCTAGAAACAACACTTAGAATTCTAGAAGCAGCAATTAGAATGGTGACCTTTTTATTACGGTAGCTGAAGTTATTTTGATATCTTTTGTTTCACATCATCATCCATTAAAATTAGTGTGGTGGTGGTTGGCTTATAGTTTTATTAAGATCCTGTGATTTATGAATACAAAAATTAAAGACCTATTGAAACACCCCACCTCCGTTAAGATCACTCGCAAAGGGAATGCCTTAAATTCGGTGGAGCGTTATAGGAAAAATACACAGATAATTTACAAGATATATATACATATATATTTAAGCAGCGGAAAAGAAACTAACTTTATTTCAAAGGTTGTTCATAACAAAACATTTTAGCAAACTGTTTCAAACCAACTTCTATATCATTACATCATAATCTCTGTCTTGATTATTACATAAAGAAGCATAAAAAAACTGCATAAATCCCCAAGTAGTAGTGTATCCAAAGCCATATCCAAAGAAAAGAAGTTCCAAGCTATACATCACAGAGTCTTCAAGCTTGGAAAGATGAACGGTCCAAATTAAGCTAAGCTATTCCCCCCTGGGTACCTGAGGGGGAACGAAAGAAAAGAGCACAAATGAAAATGGGTCAAACATAAGTCTGTCCAGTGATTATTCAGCATGTAAACTGATAAGAGAACCATGACTTGAATGAGTTGGACACAGGACAATAATAAGGAAATAAGGTAACATAGGGTAAGGTAAGCTAAACAGGACAAGGTAAACAAGGCAAGATAAACTAAACATACTATCGTACTCTTATCCATATTCTCTGCACCTACTAGATATTTTAGCCATTATCGTGAGTTCAAAACCCCAGTGATCCCTTTTCATTGATCAGCTCCTACTCGCACACGTATACCACTTGTGTCAGACGGCCCCGCTCGTTTGTAGATACCTGTGATGGTCCCACCATGGGGTGTATCAAATCCTATGGTGGCAATCAAACACGATTCAAGATGCACAATGTATAACTAATGTTGCCCAGTGCCTGCTTTTTCCACTTCGGAGTACGTGCATGCCCGTACTCCGTCGGAACCTATACTGATGCACCAACCGCCTTCGTTTTAACCACTTATAATCAGCCTAGTAATCGTGCTCCACCCTGCCTCGATCAGGGTACCATGATACATCTATGTGGGTTACTATTGAAATGGGTCCCTGTTACTAGGGTTTCCTAGTCAACATGTTAAATTGGTTAAGTGTCCAAGTTAACCTAACCCCACCCATCAGTTTAGTTAACATGTTGCATTGGTTAAGTGTTGCCTTAATTAACTTAACCCTACCATTCCTGACTTGGCTTTAATTCATTTGTTAAAGCACCAACCACTTACATTAGGCAGGTATTGTTGCGGTTACTGGATGCACCTATCGGATCCAAGCAGTTTTACATTGCAACTCAGTCTAACCTCGGGTTCCTTTGGGCTCGATGCACTAACCTCCCACGTTAGATATATATTGTTTCGGTTGCTGGATGTGTCGGGCGGTTCCGGGTAGTCTTACACCGTAACTCAATCTAACCTCGGGTTAGGCATATTCTTCTTTTCTAAATTTACATATTTACTTCTTTATATTTACATGTAAATTATTGTCATTCAAGTCAAGCCCCACTTTCCTTTTTAAATGAAGTTCATAATTTTAGGTATAAAAATTTATACCACTTTAGGCCATAAAACATTTTCATGTTCATGAGCCAAATATGCCAATTATATATAATTTCACATTTTCCCCCAACGTTACCCCCGTTAAACGTTCGCATGAGTCCAATAAAATGTTAGGCTCGATACATAGCCTAACTTACACACAAAAGGAAAAAAGAGGAACATGTAACAATTCCAACATCATAAAAAAATGGATTTAACTATACATGTACCATACGAACTTGGCATAGAACAATATACATTTAATTATGAACTTGCAAATTTAGATCTACTTAACATGAATCATGAAATAGGGATTTTTACATAGAACTACATAAACTTGACATTAGGCATGTAATTGTGAACTTCGCAAATTAGTTGGATCTAATCTAACATGAACCTAATCATATTAGCATGTAGTTTTTGCCATATATGTGAACATGGTTGAACTTGCAATAACATAGCAAAATTCCCAAATTTATCATAAAACATATAGGTGTCATTACCAAATCATGCGGCATAAAATGTCATCGTCTAATTATGCAACATAGTATGTCATCACCAATTTACACAATACGATATCCATCGCCAAATTTTACAATATGGAATGTCATCGCCAAATTACATAAGATGATATCCATCGCCAAATTATACAATATGGTATGTCATCACCAAATTACATAATATGATATGCCATAGCCAACTTATAATATGTCATCGCCAATTTATGTCATCGCCAAAGTATACAACATACGGATCAAAAGCATTTTAACTATTATCATCAACTTACATACAAAAGATCACAACTTAGCATGATAAGAATCATAGTATCAATCAATTTCGGTTTTAACAAAATGGATAGGCATAGATTTACATTAGGCGATGTTCTATATCCAGTTATCAATTCACAATTCTAATATCGTTTAGGTCTAAATGATAACTGGACTCACAAAAAGGAGGCTAGTCTTGAGTTCTGGAATCTGTATTCTGAATTTTAATAGCTCGCCTTTGTTGTAGACGTTGAATTCTCTTAGTTAAATTAGATTTGATTTGCAATTCCTACTTGCCTTCTAGTTGAATGAGAATGGTGGCTACTCTAGGCCAAGCACTGACAGCATGACGGTCTTAGGAATATTTTTTGTGTGGCTTTAGGGTTTAGATTTAGGTTGCTTATATAGATGTTCAATTTAATAGGAGCCGTCAGATTAACCTAGAGCAGATCAAAGCCATTCAAACCTACGAGAACCAACCAGAATGTGCCACACAAGCCCTAATGACACAGAAATTCATCACAGAAGAAAACACGTCAGATTTTAGATCTGACCCGAGGGGGAGGTCGACCCCCTAGTCGACCTCCTGGTCGACCCGGCCTTGGGCGGGAAATTTCCCGCCCAGCTGCTTCTACTTCAGATTTTGAATTTTGAATTTTTAAACTATATTCTGAACTGTTTTTTAAATTCTTGAATCTTCTGAAGGTCACAACTCTTTCATACGGAATCCGATTTATGCAAACCCGGACTCTATCTCAAGCAGAATTCCGAGCCGAACGCAGTGGCGTAACCCATTTCCCTTAATTCTTAAATTTGAAATGAAATTATTCTTTAAGTCATAATTTTATTGTTTACCGAAAATATGGGGTGTTACGTTCTCCCCTCCTTAAAGGATTTCGTCCCCGAAATCTTCAAGTCAAGAAGAACGTATATCGTACCATCCAATCGTCCATCTACTCAACCATCAAACACAAGCGTCGATTGTGCTTAAAATACTTCTAACGCTTCATGATCATATGCATAATGTGTGTACATGCCCTTATCTAATGCAAAATCAGGCGGTCCACTGATTCAGTTGACCTCCTTAATGCAAGTCATGTCGATGTCATGCGTCCATAATGTATGCAATCTTCCCTAATCATACTTTCTACATGAGTGAAAAATCATTCATACAAATGCAACATCCATTTGATAACACATCAAGCTTCAATCATATACAAGTACATATATGCATATGCAATATGAAAGTGACTGAGCCGATCTAATACCTAATGTGTGTGTATATGCATCCACGAGAAACCACTAGCAATCACTTACAACCACATGCAACCATCAACCATAACATGTTTCAAATACATGTTTACATCCATTAGTTTCTACCTAAGGATTTTGAACAGCACTGAGGAAAAATACTAAAAAGATAGATACGAGCATGAATAAATTTAAGGAAAAAGATATCAAAGATGTACCCTCAAAAAGAAAAGGGTAGGCGGCGCGTATCTTGGCCTCAGTCTCCTAAGTCGCGTCTTCCTCAACGTCACTCCATTGAACTTTTACAAGTTTGACTTCGCGGTTGTGTAGCTTTTTGACTTCTATACCCAAGATACGAGTTGGAACTCTTCTCACAGTCGCCTCTTGTTCTACTTCTACGTCCTCTAATATGCTTGGTTCCACCACTTTCGCAGATTTATGTAGGCACTTTCGTAAGTGAGATATGTGAAAGACATTATAAAATCCAGCCAATCTTTCGGGCAGCTCTACTCTGTAAGCTATCTTCCCAATCCTTTCGATGATAGGAAACAGCCCTACAAATCTTGGTGCCAACTTTCTTGCGGATCTGAAGCAAACGAAGTTCCTCAACAGAAATACTTTAAGGAAAACCCTGTCCCTAACTTCAAACTCAAGGTCGGTCCTTCTCTTGTCTGCGTAGGACTTCTGTCTATCTTAGGCAGTCTTCATTGTTTTTCGTATCAAGTCCACTTTCTCTGAAGTTTCTCTAATCACATTTGGTCCAAGTATGAGCTTATCTGTAGACTCCCACCAACAAGTTGGTAATCGGCATGGTCTTCCATATAAAGCTTCGAAGGGTGCCATGCCTATGGTGGTTTGGTAGCTATTGTTGTAGGTATACTCCACCAAAGGAAGATGATCCTCCCATGTTCTTCCTTAGTCAAGAATGCATAATCTCAAGAGGTCTTATAATACTCTATTCACCCTTTCCGTCCGACCATCTGTTTGGGGGTGATAGGTCGTGCTTAAGCATAGCTGTATGCCTACCGCCTCTTGCAAGCTCTTCCAAAACTCGCTTGTAAAGACGGGATCTCAGTCGCTAACAATACTGGAGGGTATCCCATGGAGTCGAACTATCTCTTTAAGGTAAATGGATGCTAGAGATGAGGCAGTCCTCCTACTTTTAACGGGTATAAAGTGAGCGCTTTTTTTGAGCCTGTCCACTATTACCCAAATACTGGTATTGGCCCTTCTTGATCTAGGCAGCCCATCAATAAAGTCCATTGAAATGCTATCCCATTTCCACTATGGGACCTCTAGAGGATGAAGCAAACCACCATGCTTTTATTGCTTCGCCTTGACTTGCTGGCATACTAAACACTTCGAGACGAATTCAGTTACATTCCTCTTCATGCCATCCCAAAAGAAAACCCTTTTTACGTCTCTATACATCTTGTCTCCACCGGGGTGTATGGTCAATTTGGAATGGTGCGCCTCTTCGAGAACCTTCTTCACCAAATCACTTGCTTGTGGGATGCATAGCCTTCCATCCCGCCTTAACCAACCCTTATCGTTGATGGAGTATCTATTGAGGTGACTAGAAGTCTCACCCCTAATTAGTTTGTCCATCACATCAACTAGCTAAGGGTCTTCACGTTGTGTGGTTCCTATTGAATCCAAAAGAGTAGGCCGCACTCTAACGATGCTAATAACCCAGTCACAAGATCGCTAGAAGTTCTAAAGTCAAAATTAGCTATGTACTCCAAGCTCTGCCTTTCAACAAAGAGAGGGCTTAAGGTCAGCTTTTTTCTACTCAAGGCGTCTACTATTATATTGCCCTTGCCAGGGGTATAGGAAATCTCGAAATCGTTGGATGCCAAGAATTCCATCCACCTTTGTTGCCTCAAGTTAAGATATTTCTATGAGAAAAGGTACTTCAATGATTTATGGTCAGTATACAATTCAAATTTCTCACCTAGGAGATAATGGCGCTAAGACTTAAGCGCAAAGACGATGGCAGCCAACTCTAGATCATGGGTTGGGTAGTTTTTCTCATGTACTTTCAACTGCCTGCCTCCATAAGCTACAACCTTCCCATCTTGCATTAAGACAACACCTAGTCCCGTACCACATGCATCTGTGTATGCGGTAAACATCTTGCTCCTATCCGGCAATGTCAGAACTGGGGCTATTGTTAGAGCTCTCTTTAATCGTTGGATAGCAATATCGCAATCCAAATCCCAATTGAAAGATAGGTTCTTCTTCATCAACTTTGTAAGCGGAGCTAAGATTTTTGCAAAGTCTTTGATGAACTTTCGGTAAAATCCCGCTAGCCCGAGGAAGCTCCGGACCTCGGTCGCATTCCGTGGAACCTTCCAATCTTGCACTGTAACTACTTTTGCGGGTCCACGGCTAACCCTTTCTTGGATACCACATGTCCAAGAAATCTTACTTCCTCTCTCCAGAAGTGGCATTTGGAGAATTTGGCTTTCAACTGATGTGCTCGAAGAGTATCCATGACTTCTTTTAAATGCTGAGCATGCTCTTCCTCACTCTTTGAGAAAATCAAAATGTCATCTACGAAGACCACTACAAATTTATTAAGGAACTCCCTGAACACCCTGCTCATCAAATACAGAAGTAAACGATTGCGTTTTTCAGGCCAAAAGGCATGACAACCCACTCGAAGAAACCATCTGGAGTTCAGAACGCGGTCTTATCAATGCTGTCTTCAGCTACTCTCATCTGATGAAACCCGGTAGCTAAATCTAGTTGGGAGAAAACCGATGCACCTACAAGCTGATCGAACAAGTCATCTATTCTTGGAAGTGGGTGCCTATTCTTCTTGGTCAGCTTATTTAACTCCCTATAACCAATGCATAGGCGAAGCGAACCGTCCGTTTTAGTTGCGAACATGACTAGAGCACCCCATTCAGAAATACTCCGCCTTATAAACCCTTTCTCAAGCAACTCTTTAACTTGCTTGCATAGTTCTTTCCTCTCCCTTGGAGCCATGTGTCTCACGGGTAAAGCGACGGGTTTTACATTATCAACGAGGTATATGAGGAAGTCTATCTCCCGCTTCGGAGGTAACCCTTTAACCTCTTCAAAGACATCCGAGTATTCACGGACTACTCTAACAGACTGCAAATCCTCAATAGATGCATCAAGAGATTCTAGATAGCTAAGCATAACAGAGTTCATGGGATTTCAAGAAATTTCGAGAGTGTTACCGAAGCAAGTCATGAGTCTAACCACTCTCCTTTCACAATCTAGGATGGCACCATTACTGGATAGCCAATCCATGCCTAGAATTAACCTATAGCCCGTGAAGCCCAAAACACATGCATTGCATCTAAACCCCACACTTAGTATAGAAATTTCCAAATCCAAACAAATCATCGACAAATAAGTTGAGCCCCCAATTGGATTTGAAACAACGAAGGGATCCTCTACCAAACTGGTGTCTAGGTGCAGAGATTCAACTAAAGCAGTAGATATAAAAGAGTGCGATGCGCCAGAATCAAAGAGTGTACGAACAGGATGATCAAAAAGATAAACTAAACTCTCAACAGAAACATTTCTACCTCGTTCTTGCGGAGGCGCCATGAGAGTGTGAACCTGCCCTTCCGAAGTAGATCCAGCTCTCTGCCCTTGCCCTTGCTTTCTTGGGTTGTCCCTAGCCATGTGTCATGCCTAGCCGCAATGGAAACAGCTTCTACCTCGTTCTTGCAAAAGCGCAATGAGAGTGTGAACCTGCCCTTCCGAAGTAGATCCAGCTCTCTGCCCTTGCCCTTGCTCTCTTGTGTTGTCCCTAGCCATGTGTCATGCCTAGCCACAATGGAAACAGCCGCCCATCTTCCTTTTCTTCTTCCTGCTGTCCTTAACCAGATGTCCAGGAATGCCAAAAATTACACTTCCTCTTGTCACAGGTTTTGTTGTCCTTCCCACCCTTCTTGGAATTTGTCTTCTTACTCTGTGATCCTTCCTCTTTCTTATCTTGAGATGCTTCCACCTTTGTCTCCTTCTTGCCAACCTTGTCTTCTTCTTGTAACAGTGCCATGTCCACCAGTCTCTCATAAGTTGCACCCATAGGTATATGGGACATAGCTACACTGTGCAGTGGCCCATTCAATCCTTTAGCAAAGCGGAGAGCCTTCTTATGTGGAGTGTTCACTAACTCCAGTCCGAACCTAGGCAGTTGATTGAATTGGCTAACGTATTTCTTGATCGACATACTTCCATGTTTGAGAGCTAAGAACTTCTCCATCTATTGGCTTCGTTCAGCTTGTGAGAGGAATTTCATTTCAAACCTCATCCTAAAATCCATCCAAGTTTCAGTTGGTCTTTCAGCGTTAGTTACTTCCCACCAATAGGAAGCTTCGTCTTTGAGCAACCATACCGCCAACTGTATCTTTTGCCTATCATCCACTTCGAAGATATCGAACAAATCTTCAGTTTCTTTGAGCCAGTTTCTTGGTTACACGAAGGATTCATTTCCATTGAAGTTCTTTCCACCCATGGCTCGAAAGTCCCTACATATTTTTGAGAAAGCATTTGCACGAGGAAGAGGAGGAGGAACTGCAGCAGCTGGGGGAGGAGGAACGTCTGCTGGGCCTGTGGCATTAGCCCTAGCCTCTAGGTACCTTCTGAACCAACAAGGTATCGGCACACCCTATGGAAGGTTAAGATCCCCAGACATGCTGAAACGAAAAAGGAAAGATCCAAAAAAAAGGATAGAAAGATAGTGCATATGGCTTTAGGGGATTATGCCTTTTTAAAATAAAACACCTTTTTCTTGAAAATTGCTTCTTTAGACTTCTTTTTGAAAAAAAGTTTTTCAAAAATTTTATCTGATCTAGTAAACCTTTGCTCTGATACCAAGTGAAACACCCCACCTCCGTTAAGGTCACTCGCAAAGGGAATGCCTTATCTTCGGTGGAGCGTTATAGGTAAAAGATAGATAATTTACAAGACAGATATATATATAAGAAGCAGAGAAGAAACAAACTTTATTTCAATGGTTGTTCATAACAAAACATTTCAGCAAACTGTTTCAAACCAACTTCCAAATCATTACATCATAATCTCTGTCTTGATTATTACATAAAGAAGCATAAAACAAAATAAAACTGCATAAATCCCCAAGTAGTAGTGTATCCAAAGTCATAACCAAAGATAAGAAGTTCCAAGTTATACATCACAGAGTCTTCAAGCTTGGAAACATGAACCGTCCAAATTAAGCTGAGTTATTCCCTCCCTGGGTACCTGAGGGGGGAGGACGGAAGAAAAGAGAGCGAAAGAAAATGGGTCAGACATAAGTCTAGTAAGTCTAGTGATTATTCAGCATGTAAACTGATAAGAGAACCATGAATTGAATAAGCTGGAAACAGGACAATAATAAGGAAATAAGGTAACATAGGGTAAGGTAAGATAACAGGACAAGATAAACAAGACAAGATAAACTAATCATACTATCGCACTCATGTCCATATTCCCTGCACCTACTAGATATTTTAACCATTATCGTGAGTTCAAAACCCCAGTGATCCATTTTCATTGATCGACTCCTACTCGCACGCGTCTACCACTTGTGTCATACGGCCCCGCTCGTTTGTAGATACTTGTGCTAGTCCCACCATGGGTTGTGTCAAATCCTATGGTGGCAACCCGACATGATTCAAGATGCACAGTGTATAACTACTGATGCCTAGTGCATGCTTTTTCCACTTCGGAGTACATGCACGCCCATACTCCGTTGGAACCTACACTGACGCACCAACCGCCGTCATTCTGACCGCTTATAATCAGCCCAGTAATCGTGCCCCACCCTGCCTAGTTCATGGTACCATGATACATATATGTGGGTTACTGCTGAAATGGGCCCCTGTTACTAGGGTTTCCTAGTCAACATGTTAAATTGGTTAAGTGTCCAATTTAACCTAACCCCACCCATCAGTTTAGTTAACATGTTGCATTGGTTAAGTGTTGCCTTAATTAATTTAACCCTACCATTCATGCTTTAATTCATTTATTAAAGCACCCACCACTCACATTAGACAGGTATTGTGGCGGTTACTAGATGTGCTGGTCGGGTCCTGGCAGTTTTACACCGCAACTCAGTCTAACCTTGGGTACCTTTGGGCTCGATGCACTAACCTCCCACATTAGATATATATTGTTATGGTTGTTGGATGTGCTGGGCGGTTCCGGGCAGTCTTACACCGGAACTCAATCTAACATCGGGTTAGGCATATTCGTCTTTTCCAAATTTACATATTTACTTCTTTATATTTACATGTAAATTATTGTCATTCAAGTCAAGCCTCACTTTCCTTTTTAAATCAAGTTCATAATTTTAGGTATAAAAATTTATACCACTTTATGCCATAAAAAAATTTCATGTTCATGAGCCAAATATGCCAATTATATATAATTTCATATTTTCCCCCCAACGTTACCCCCGTTAAACGTTCGCATGAGTCACATAAAATGTTAGGCTTGGTACATAGCCTAACTTATACACAAAAGGGAAAAAGAGGAACATGTAACAATTCCAACATCATAAAAATATGGATTTAACTATACATGTATCATATGAACTTGGCATAGAACAATATACATTTAATTATGAACTTGCAAATTTAGATCTACTTAACATGAATCATGAAATAGGGGTTTTTACACAGAACTACATAAACTTAACATTAGGCATGTAATTGTGAACTTCGCAAATTAGTTGGATCTAATCTAATATGAACCTAATTATATTAGCATGTAGTTTTTGCCATATATGTGAACATGGTTGAACTTGCAATAACATAGCAAAATTCCCAAATTTATCATAAAACATATAGGTGTCATTACCAAATCATACGGCATAAAATGTCATTGTCTAATTATGCAACATAGTATGTCATCACCAATTTACACAATATGATATCTATCGCCAAATTTTACAATATGGAATGTCATCGCTAAATTACATAATATGATATCCATCGCCAAATTATACAATATGGTATGTCATCACCAAATTACACAATATAATAGGCCATCGCCAAATAATAATATGTCATCGCCAAAGTATACAACATATGGATCTAAAGCATTTAACTATTATCATCAACTTACATACAACACGATCACAACTTAGCATGATAAGAATCATAGTCTCAATCAATTTCAGTTTTAACAAAATGGATAGGCATAGATTTACATTAGGCGATATTCTATATCCAGTTAATTAGTTACAATTCTAAAATCGTTTAGGTCTAATTGATAACTGGACTTACAAAAAGGAGGCTAGTCTTGAGTACTGGGATCGGTATTCTGAATTTGAATAGCTCTTCTTTGTTGTAGACGTTGAATTCTCTTAGTGGAATTAGATTTGATCTGCAATTCCTACTTGCCTTCTTGTTGATTGAGAATGGTGGCTACTCTAGGCCAAGCACTGACAGCATGACGGTCTTAGGATATAATTTTTTGTGTGGCTTTAAGGTTTAGATTTAGGTTGTGTATATAGATGTTTAATTTAACAGGAGCCGTCAAATTGACCTAGAGCAAATCAAATCCATTCAAACCCAAGAGAACCAACCAGAACGTGCCACGCAAGCCCTAATGACACAGAAATTTGTCATAGGTGAAAACATGTCAGATTTTAGATCTGACCCGAGGGGGAGGTCGACCCCCAGGTCGACCCGTATAGGCGAAGGTCAACCCCCTAGTCGACCTTCTGGTCGATCTGGCCTTGGGCGGGAAGTTTCCCTCCCAGCCCGCTTCTACTTCAGATTTTGAATTTTGAATTTCTAGACTATATTCTGAACTGTTTATTTAAATTCTTGAATCTTCTAAAGGTCATAAGTCCTTCATACAGAATCCGATTTATGCAAACTTGGACTCCATCTCAAGAAGAATTCCGAGGCAAACGGAATGGCATAACCCTTTTCGATTAATTCTTACATTTGAAATTAATTATTCTTTAATTCATAAATTAATGTTTATCGAAAATACGGGGTGTTACACCTTTGTTTTCCATAGTAATACTTGTTAGATATTGGTTATAATTTTCTTCCTACAAGTCTATTTCTCTTAAAACAACCGAGTTCATTTGATTTATGCTAACGTGAAAATCGAATTGTTAAATGCAATTGAGAGAGAAGGAAAAATGAAGTGTTTATTATAGTCAAATATCTTACTATATTCATACATATGCATGTATCATTGATGGATAGGAGGCAGATAATTTAGGTGGAAAGTTACAGAAAACAATTTAGCTTTCGATCCATTAATATAGCTCAATTCATTAGAGATATTTATACATGTGTTTCGGATAGTGATTATTTGTATAACGTTCAATTATAAAGACTGAGACTTTTTATTGTTCTTTTAGTTATTTGGGTTTTCAAGCTGACATTAATTATTTCACATTACATTTCACTGTAGTTTGGTATTTTAATAAAAGATAGTATACTATAGAAGTGGGTGAACATATTGAAAGATGCAATCAATTTTACTGAGTTCATGTCGATGTTGTGAATTGATGATGGATATGTTATGGTAAGAAAACAAAGTACGAATGAGATTTTACTTTACATGTTACTGCTACCACTACAATAGTATGTTACGTGTTATTTACTTACTATGAATATCACTATCAATGGATTTATTGATGCTTATCATATAATTAAAAATTCATGCAATAAAGGCCATTAGTCTATACTGTATATGCAAAAATAAAGTATTCATGGTGCAAACTATTTGGGTCAACTTTTGGTGATCTGTAATGGTATGCATTATTTACGATCTATTAGAGTTGGAATATTAATGCCTATGCATATTGTTAGTTGTGTAAAATTTGAGCATTCTAACGTTAAAATCTTTTGGAATTTGATGTATATTCTCATAAGTAATGGTATTAAATGATGTAATTTAGGGTATATGCAGAAAAAGGCATCATATGCAAAAGAATTAAGGAGAACTTTGCAATATCATTGAAGGGAATCATTGGAAAACATAAACAGTAAATGACTCCGTTCAATTTTAATATTCCGTCATTGAAGGTACCATGTATTAATTGCATTTTTATGTTAGATTATTCTCATATGATAATTAATGTGGAAGAATTGCCATTTCATTAGTATATCATCTCCTGGAATTTTCTACGTTGTTTGAATCTGACATGGTTGTTTTTATTGCTTGCAACTAAGTGCACAACTCTGTTTGCAACTAAGTGCACAACTGTTCATCCAGTTTTCAAAGAAATCATTTGTTGGATATATTTCTTCTCTGAATATGGGAAATGAATGGATGTATTTCTGTTGGTCTATGGTGTCTTGAGAAATTGAGATGGGGTGATTATTTGAATTGATTTCCTTGCTACGAAACAAATAAAACATTATGACAATTGGACATAAGCATAACTATTAGGCTACTTATCATTTCCTTTATAAAATTCTATATTACCAGTGCATGTTAATGTTATATATATATAGAAAGGTAAAAGTCCACTATTGTGAGCTGTTAACTGACAACTGTAGTTTTTCTTATAATTCATATGAATCACGTTCAACTAACCGATGTGAAATGTAAAAATCCTTTAATATTCTTATAGTTTAATATTCATTTCCCGTGTAAAACCATGTTAATATTATAATTTTTACAAACAAACACTTCACTCACTTATCTATTTTCACAAAATCATTTCAGTTCTTATATATTTTAAGAAACACACACACTTAGTATATATTAATGCACTATCACTCACTTAGCTTATTCTTTAATTACTCATGCAGTTAACCAAATCCACTTATGCAAACTATGCTTACTACACACAGCGCTATCACTCAAAACTCACTGACACACAGACGGATCAACGCACACACCTATATGTCACACTCACGAGCAGATCTGCATACTAAATCACCGTCTATTACATAGACTACCTATACAACATGCTCATGCATTTGTACACTAAACAAACGCAGTTACAACCATTGCATCAAAACTCAATAGCTATGATTTATCCAACTCAAAAATATATGCACTTGCACACATATTTCACTCACATGGATGACATAAAAAATGGAAATACACCCTTTAAATTTAATTTTTGCATGCAACTATGACTTCAACTAGTCCTGCATATGAAAATGCGTGCATCCATTTTAAGACATACACAATCATTTATACACAAGTACGGTGCATAAACGAAAAGTACAGGGCCTAACAGCTCATTTTTTTGAATTTGGCTAAGATGATTGAATTTGAGTCGATTTTAATTAAAGTATCTTGAGGATCAAAAATCTCCATTTGCTCAACTGAATTGTTGATAAATTAGATAGCAACTCCTTCAAAAAATTTCATGTTTGTTGTCCAGGTATCTGAATGACAACTATAAGCATATGTTAGCATCTCAAACTGGTTTGACTAAGACTTAGGTGAACGTCTATGATTTTCCTACCACATTTTTTCCCTTAAACCTTACTGGTCCCCTTTATATCATGATTTTTTTTAATCAAATTATTTGTAAGGAGAATGAGCATGATAGATGTATAACCTGAACTTCATTATTAAGCTAGAGAAGAATTCATGGTGCTAACTCATGATAGTGATATCTTTCTAGAGCTTAGAAGAATTTAGTGTTATGTAGCTTTGTCTTCCTTGATTTAAGTGTACTTGTTTATAGTTAGAGGTTGCATGAGAATATCATATACCATTTCAATTGATGAGAGACTTCTTTGTAGAAATAATTTATGTTTGTTTAGCTTTCCCTGTCCTTTCCCATGTTTGGGCTTTAAGTCCTTATTTCACGTGAGAATATAGGGAATTTTTTATGACCTTTGGGATGCTTGCATTTGCATTCAACATATTTGGTTTGCAGTTGCATCAATCATTTTTAATACATAGTCTAATAACTAATTTTCATAAGTAATTCTAAAGATGTTTCATGTAACTCATTTTTAATGATACGAATTTGATCTACTTCGGAACTTCTGAAATGTGTACGACAAACCTTCCCTATCATTGTAAATAGTTACCGACATATTCCTTAACAACCCATAACACAACAGACCTCTGATTTATATTCCAGTTAGTGTTCTCTGTGTTTGTTTGAACAGATAATAAGCGAGCACCTGTTAAGCAAAAAAACCATAGAGTTATGGATGATATCAGAGAAAACATAAGAGAACTAAAGTACTACAAAGAATACATATTCAAAAATCACACCAAGTCCAGGCGATGATATGTGTGATTTGGAGTTGGGGATATAAAGTTGCTACTGAAATGACATTGACTACGTTTTAATGAGAACATGCAGGCTTGAGCTTTTGACCCAGTAAGCTTTTAATCAGAATATTCGTTCATTTCACTTCATTTTTTGGATGTGTATCCTGCCTTGTACAGGAAAAATTTTGTGTTCAAGTTTGCACTTCCAGGCAAAATAACATAGCTGAAATGAATAAGCTTGCTGTAGTTGTTCCATACTACATTGATCTTATCAGACGCTACAAAATAAGCTTTCAGGCACGGTCCAAAACTGAAGCAGCAAGAGTGAAGTTGGCGCAAGAGGCCTATCAGGATCTACAATGTGCAAGGCAGGAAGCAAGATCACGAATCAAAAAGCAACTTCTTTGGATGGTAATAGAGTAGTCTCTTGTAATTTTATGTTGTAATGTTAGGTGGTTATCGATCAAACTGCTTTTGTTTAAATGTATACCAGTAGTGTATGCTTGGAATATACCGAACGAAGAAATAAAGCATAACTGCAAATTTATTTTTGTATTTTTGAATATGCTATTTATTTCGATGTTCATAGTTGATTCATATTAGTTCGATAAATATACATGCATGTATTTATGTGTGTATGTGTGTGTATATATTTGTATATATATAGGTATGTATGTATGTACATATATAAATATATATAATATATATTTGCAGATTAGAAGGGGAACAGCGACAGATTACTAATAGATGATGATAGTTTAAATATTTACATAAATTAAAATCCGTCACTAATCCCTTGGCAATTGGTAAGGGTTTACCAACGCCTTTTACAAATTATAATTTATTATAAATTACTTATCCATCGGTAAACAGTCTGTAAATAAATTAAAATTTAATTAATAAATAAAATTATATTTTTATTATATAAATAGTATAATGACAGAAAACTATAGGAAAATTCGCGCTAAATTCTGCCGCTAAAATTTGACACAATTACCGTCATGCTTTTTACCGACAATAATGTTATATAGGATATCCGTCACTAAGACCAATTTAGCGATGTATTTCACCGCTGCTATTTGCAGTTTTTCTTGTAGTGTATATACACGTTGTATATCTCATATATGAGTGCTTTATAAATTATATAAGCGGTGTATAAATTGTACATGCATTGTATAAATCATACATGCGTTGAATGGAATTGAATGAATGGAAATGGAAATAGAATTATTTATATATATATATATATATACTCCCCCTCGTCCACAGACCATGGACGATATAAACTGATTGTGTTATGAATGATTGATTGTGGTTGAGAATGATTGATTGTAGTTGCAACAAATTTGGTTATGTTTGTGGTATATTCATTATATTGTGGAAATCATTGAAATGAAAGTATTGTAATGCTGGAAGGCCTAGGATAGTAGAGGAGCCGTGCTGGACACGGTGCCGGTGCTAAATACCCTACCGTTGTAATGTTGAAATTTTCTGAAATATTCATGTGTCTAAAATATTCATGTTTGAAACAAATTGTTTGAACGATAATTTTATTATATGTATGAAGTATAAAAAATATTCATGTTTAAAATAAATTGTTTTAACGATAAAAATAATATTTTTATTGTATATATGAGTCACTAAAAATATTCATGTTTGAAATAAATTGTTTGAACGATAAAAATAACATTTTTATTATATGTATGAATTATATAAAATATTCATGTTTAAAATAAATTGTTTAAACGATAAAAATAACATTTTTATTGTGTATATGAATCACTAAAAATATTCATGTTTGAAATAAATTGTTTGAACGATAAAAATCACATTTTTATTGGATGTATGAACCTTTAAAAATATACAACGTTTGAAATAAATATTTGTTGATTTAAAATAATATTTTCAACATGTATAAACTATTAAAAATAACCGAAGGTAGAAATAACTATTTGTTGATTGAAAACAATATTTTTAACATGTATATGAACTATTAAAAATAACCAAATGTTGAAATAAATATTGGTTGATCGAAAATAATATGTTTAACATGTATATGAAATTTAAAATCATCATGTATAGAAATAAATATTGGTTAGCTAAAAATATTATTATTAGCTTAGATATGCACATATATACATGTACTGAACAGGAAAATGGACTTGTTGTTGAGTAAAGAATTTATTTGTGTGCCCGATAAATAGGTAAACCTTAATGAGTTCGCTGCACAATTTTATTTATATATCAACTCCTGTGAATGCCATTGGATGCGGTGTGCTGGTTATTCTGTGTGAGATTATAAACAACACCGTAGAATAGTAACATTTAATTTTGAAATACACTACATGGCATACCTCGTGAGGGTAGCATACTTTATCATATACCACATAAGCATTTGGGGCTTATGAGACGAGGTTGGAATTACCATACAAGCGAGACGCTTGTATGAAGATGATTGTATTTCAGGTTGAACCGAAGACGAACTATTGATTTCATAGCATATCATATTCCATATAAGCATTTGGAGCTTGTATGACGTGGTTGAGATTACCATATGAGCGAGATGTTCGTATGGCGTTGATTGAATTACAGGTTGAACTGAGGACTGATATGGACAAAATAAATATAACACTAAATTTCCAGATTAAATAAAAACCCCACACGGGTGTAGATTTGACAATAATCACGTCTCTCTAGTTATTAGATATGGCACATGGATTATTTATTTTCCAACACCGGACGAGGTAACGAGATTTATCTCTGGAGTAATTTTACACACTCCCTTGAGCATAGATAGGACATTAAAAATTGTGTGTGCTTATACTGGATCTATTGGGTACCTAGTACGACCCAATAAATTTCCAAACCCCTCCCCATACAAAATAAGTTATAGTAGAAAATTTCAAAATTTAAGGGCGTTAGACAAATTTTTGAAGTGAAAACGGTTTGGAAATCGTCGAATGAATTATATATATATATATTAAAATAAAATGAATCACGCAGCAACAGTTTGTGTTTTGGAATCGTGATTTTAAACGATTATACTGAGAAATCCGACCAACGAATTTCCCCGAAACTGAAAACGTTGGGTTCGCTTTGAAAATATCTTTCTAAAGATATAAAATTTGTTGAGATCCAACGGTTAGATTTTGTGAAATATTTAGATCAAATTTGGATGAGAGCAGCGCCAGGGCCATCGAATGACCTGAAACGTCGTTCGATGGAAAAGGACTATTTATGATAAAATAAAAATAGTGAAAAATCATTTTAAAATATTTTAAACGATACGGAATGGAGATAAACTAATTTTACTTGGTTTTTCAGATATTTTGATGGTTGGATGTATTTAACATGAAAATTATACCAATGAAATGAAATGTTGATGTCGATTAGTTTAACCATAGAAAGAATTGATTTGAATTCTATACATGTGTGAATTATTTGAAAAGGCCGAGTTAATTCTCATTTCAAATAATTGATCGACGATGAAAAAGTCGAAGGATGAAGACGGTAGTTGAAGACCGGAGATCTTCACATTGTTTGGATGATTACTGATGTCTTGATTGGGAGGCATCCCAAGACAAGGTAATAAGTGGTGATCATCCAGACGTCTTGGAAATCGACCGAATATGCAAGGGCCTCTCTCCTGTATTGGACATACATGACGAGGAATAAGATGCCTCCGGTTTCGTTCAGACCCAAAACGAACTTGTAAATGGATGTGTGTCTGACATTGGTTTTTATTCTGTGCTGATTGATTTCTATTAAATATATATCTGCTTAGTGGCAGAGAATTTATTCTCTTGCTTAACACCCTTCTCTAAGACGTACGAGCTTAGAGGTTATATATCGATTGACATCAATTGCATGGCGTGGAATGTCAATATGGCATGTTGAGATGCACTAATCAAGGCTTTTGTTGAAAAGCAGAGCCTTGTGGTTGATGATCAAAGCCCAGCTTTAATATAGCATAACTTTGTGTATGACGTTAATTCGAAAGCCTCACACCCCGGGTATGAACCAGAAACGAGAGAGGACTTCAGGAAGGATCCTTCTAGCTAGGAGTGGTGTTATGATATGGAGCCCAGACATTTTTACTTACGTGGATGATGGAAAGCGAGGCTCCTCAGTTATATCGGTCACTACGGTGCCGGTGGATGGTTTGGTCGATATATGACCAGTTTACGCCCCATAGGGTGGGGAAATGTATTGTTTAGGCATTTTAATCCACTTCGGGTGGACCGGCCCTGACGATCCAAGGGACGACTTGAGTCTGGGTCCTGAGGCTCGGGCTAGACAGTCTCAAAGTCGGTAAGGACGATCCCTTGCCTTGGCTCATGGCGGAAATCCAATTTCCAATACAACATTGTGCGGTTTTGATTGTAAGCCTATATACGGTGACATAGTAGACGGTAGCTATGTCGTCTATGATTGATACATTATGATTGAAATTGTTTTTAAAATATATATGCACTAGTAATAATATCAAATGATTTTGATTTATACGTATCAAACATATTATGGCCATTATAAGGTAAAACACTATCCTCCAGCTTGCGTTGCATTGTGTGATGGGACGTGAGTCTTATAATGGCTTCATTTTCTATAAAAATCATTGCGTTGTTTAAATGATTTACTTTATTTATGCACTGGCAATCCAGTGGAGTTAACTCGTTCCGCGTTAGCGTCGTGGTCCTATATTGACCTTACTGTTAAATAGGTTAAGTAAGATTTCTCATACCAGTCCCATGACTGACTCGTTGTTTGTTTCACTTGCAAACTCGGGTGCCCTAATTTTCTACACAGGCAGCTTTGTATTGAAATTTTAGCAGGCTCACTTTGTATAGCTATCGAGCTGAAGATGGATTCTATCATTTCTATTATGCTGTTCAAACTTTGTTATGTATATTTTGTTTGATTTCGCTGTAGACATTTTGTCTAAAGTTGAAACTGTATTTTGTACTAAGTATGATCCTATTATACTGTGTAACTCTGATGATTATATTTGTTCCAGTGTAATTTTTTGTACATTATCTGGTGTAATGATATATTTCTGTTCTGCTGTTATTGTTTATGTGTTATATTCCAAAGATTATCCTTGCTTCCGTGGCACGGGAGTTTAGTGTCATCACATCTGGTATCAGAGCTTTGGTTAATCTTAGTTCCGGAATATAACATATTGATGAACTCGTCAGAAATAGAATTTGTAGAACTCTAGGGTGAGTAACTCATTACAAATAGGATCAGTAATATCCTAGAATGTGTATAGCAGAATAAAATACACCCTAATAGATGCATATACATTTAAATATATGTCTCTATGCTTTACAATATCTTTTCTGTTGGCCTGACTCTTTGTCTGTTATTTGCAGACATAGTAGAAAATGAGTGGCAGAAGCAGAAGAAGTAATTTTATGGTTCAGCAATCTAATGAGCCAATCGTACTCCCATAGCCAGAATCAAATATAGAAGCTCTATTAAAGAAGTATTGAAATCGGGGTGGATTGCCATTCTTGGGCAAAGAATCCATTATTGTAACACAAGCATGGATGCGTTCTACTGAGAGAATTTTAGAAGGTTTAAAGTTAAGAGATGACCAGAAAAGACAACTGGCATCTTGGGCACTCAAAGACGAAGCTTTAATCTGGTGGGAAACAGTTACTAAGAATAATCCAGAAGGTAATATTACCTAGGATAGACTTAAATAAATTTTTAATGAAAGATTTATTCCTCCAGAAGCAACTGAGCAGCTATACGATGAGTTCTACTATCTGAAACAAGGAGATATGACCATTCAGGAGTATCAGGATAAATTCAGCAGACTTTCTCATTTTGCCCCGAAGCTAATTGAAAATCCTTTAAAGAAGAATTTAAGGTTTATTAACTAGCTTCAAAGAAGGTACAAAAATTGCGTAACTGCATATGTGAAACTTCCTTTTTCTGAAATGATATACATGGCTTATCGCTATGAGGATCTTGATAAGCAAGGTCTTTTGGAGGGCGAAGAGGAAGTCAGTTCTAGCAACAAAAGGAAGTTTGAAACTGATAGCCCAGAGACAAGTACGTAGCCTGAGGTCAGTAAGAGGCCTAAAGCCAATAAGAAAAGGACAGAGACAGTTGCATGCGTTAACTGCAATCAGAAAGGTCATTTGTCCAGAAAATGTAAATCTTTAAAAATGCAGAAGAGGGATGGATCTAAATCCAATCGGAAGCAAAAGAAGAAAGGATTCAAACCCGATAATAAATTTCAAGAGAGCAGAGGATGCCAAAAGTGCCACCAGGCTAGTCATATTACGAAAAATTCCCAGCTATCAAAGAAGTCTGAAATAGTACATGTAAATGAAGTGGTAGAAGTTTCAGCACCCTCAGCCAGTGAAGTAAGGCCAGATGTTTTGGAACGCACGCTTACTATCAAAGATATTCTAGTTAAAGTGCCACCAGGCTAGTCATATTGCGAAAAATTGCCAGCTATCAAAGAAGTCTGAAACAGTACATGTAAATGAAGTGGTAGAAGTTCCAGCACCCTCAGCTGGTCAAGTAAGGCCAGATGTTTTGGAACGCACGCTTACTGTCAAAGATTTTCTAGTTAAAGTGATGTTTGATATAAGCGCATCACAAAGCTTTATTGCAAATAATGTGGTTAAGAAGCTGGATTTAAAATTGAAAAATCTCAAAGAACCCATCACTGTCCATAACCCGGTTCGGGGTTCCCTCAATCTTATTTGGATTTGTAGGGTGTCTGTCTCTTTTTCCAGTTATCGGTTCCCTACCATCTCGATCATCATGAATTTTAACGAATTCGATCTTATTTTAGGATTGGATTGGTTAACCAAATATGAGCTGAGGTTAAATGAGCCGAGATAGTTGTTAAGGAAAAGACTAAATCAGGGGAGTATATAACCATACCATGTGAAGGTCCGAATTCGGATAGAAAAGACTTTTTGTCAGCTCTTGATGTTTCTCCTGCTCAAATAGAAAATATCCCTGTCGTCACAGAAAATATTCCTGTCATCGAAAATTATGCGGATGTGTTTGAAGAAGTGGATAGGTTACCTCCGCGTAGTGAAATTGATTTCAGAATCGATCTAATTCCGAATGCAAGGCCAGTGGTGCACCCCATTCGGAGAATGGCATTAAAGGAGAAAGAAGAATTGGGGGACCAGACTTGACAATTACTATGGAAAGGTCTGATCAGGCCTAGATTCTCTAATAGGGGAGCAGCAGTGGTGTTTGTCCCAAAGTAAGACGGTACTCTCAGACTATGCGTGGATTATCGTGACTTGAACAAGCAGACATTAAAGAATAAATATCCATTGCCGCGAATTGATGATTTGTTAGATCGTTTGAACGGAGCGCAAGTATTTTCAAGGATGGACCTAGCGGCAGGTTTCCATCAGCTGCGAATTGCCAAAGAATGTGTTCGTTTGACAGCATTCAGAGCTCTAAGCTCTAAATTTGTTCTATGAGTGGTTAGCAGTGTCGTTCGGCTTATGTAACGCTCTAGCTTATTTTGTCGATCTAATGAACAGGGTACTTAGATAAGTCTTGAAAAAATTCGTACTGGTTTTCATTGATGACATACTAATCTTCTCTAAGTTATATAGCGAGCACACTAAACATTTGGAACAAGTTTTGGAAATTCTCAGGAAGAATGTTTTAAAAGCTAAATTTTCTAAATGTATATTCTGGCAAGAAGAAGTCAAGTTCCTTAGTCACGTTGTATCAAAGGAAGGAATTTCAGTTGATCCAAGTAAAATTTCAGCTATTCAAGGTTGAAAGCAGCCTATTACACCCACAGAAGTCAGAAGTTTCCTTGTATTGGCTAGTTATTATCGTAAATTCATTAAGGATTTTTTTAAGCTATCTAGTCCATTAACGCAGCTTACCAAGAAGCTCGCTAGATTTAATTGGACTCCAGAATGTGAGGCGGCTTTCCAAAAGCTGACATTAAGGTTGACAACTGCTCAAGTGTTAACTATTATTAGTAGTAATCAAGATTTGACAATCTATATAGATGCTTCTATTGAAGGTGCTGGTGCGGTATTAATGCAAAGAGGCCAAGTAGTTGCTTATGCTAGCCGTCAGTTGAAACCGCATGAGAAGAAATATGCGACTCATGATCTTGAGTTGTTAGCCATCGTGTTTGCTTTGAAAATCTGGAGGCATTATCTATTGGGTGAAAATTTCGAATTATATACAGATTACAAGTCGTTACAGTATTTGTTCACCCAGAAGGTTTTAAATCTGAGACAACAACGTTGGCTAGAATTTCTTGCAGTGTACGATCTATATATATTGTATACTCTAGGGTAAGCCAATGTTATAGCTGATGTGCTTAGCAGAAAGAACTTAATTATCGCCAATCTTATTATCACACCTTCATTGATTGATAAGATATCTTCTCTTCAAAAAGACGATGAATTTATTCAGAGGATTAGCAAGAGAATCAAGGAAGGTGAACCCTCGAGTTTCTAGATTGATAACAAGGGAATTTTGAGGTTAAAGGGCCGATTTGCATCCCGAATATTTCTGACGTTCGAAGAGAAGTAATGGATGAATGTCACAAGTCTAAGTTTAGTATCCATCTAGGAGTGAGTAAGATGTATAATGATCTCAAACGCACATTCTGGTGAAGTGAAATGAAAAGAGACATTTCAATATATGTTGGCCGGTGTTCTACTTGCCAACAAGTTAAAAGCGATCAACAGAAACTCGTTGGACTGTAACAACCATTGGAGATTCCGAATTGGAAGTGGGAGCAAATTTTCATGGATTTCATAGATGGTTTGCCCAGAACGAAGAAAGGAAATGACAGTATATGTGTGATCGCAGATCGTTTCATGAAGACAGCCCATTTTATACCTATCAGATCAAATGGAACGGCTCAGAACCTATCGCATATTTATTTCAAAGTGATCGTTAGATTACATGGGGTTCCCAGTAGTATTGTTAGTGATTGTGATCTGATATTCGCTAGTAAATTCTAGGAAGCATTCCAGGCAGAGCTGGGAAAAAAGTTAAACCTTAGCACTGCGTATCATCCTCAAACAGATGGCCAAACTGAGTGGGTGAATCGTATACTAGAAGATTTATTGTGGGTATGTATTATTGATTTTGGTGGATCATGGAAAGATCACTTGCATTTGGCAGAGTTCTCATATAATAACAGCTACCAAGCGAGCTTGGGAATGTCACCATCCGAAGCACTGTATGGTCGACCATGTAGAGCTCCCGCATGGTGGGTAGAATCATGAAATCAATTAGTATTAGGTCCCGACATGATTCGTGAAGCTTAGGATAAATTCGATTTCATTAAGATGTTACTAAAAACAGCTCAGAGCCAATAGAAGAGTTATGCAGATTCTAGAAGAAGATATTTGGCATTCGCTGTTGGTGACAATGTATATCTGAGAGTTTCTCCGACGAGAGGAGTAGTCAGATTCGGGAAAACAGGGAAGTTGGCGCCTAGATTTATTGTTCCATTTCCTATACTTAAGAGGATTGGAACTCTTGCTTATAGGGTTCAATTACCTGACTGGTTGCCAGGAGTACATGATGTATTTCACGTATCTCAACTTCGAAAGCATGTGCATTGTAGCAACACGGAAAATCAGAACCAATTTAAATTTTTTATTTTGGTTATTTCAATGAATTTTGAATAGTTAAAATAATTTATTTTAAATAATAATGATTTAAAATTTATTTAAATTGAAGTTAAAACGAATATGTTTATTTTTACTTTAAAAAGAGTTAGAAATAGTACGGTAGTTTGAAAATTTCAATCTGAACTTTGACTGAAAGTACAGGATTCAAAATAAATCAGATTTTACTGAAACCAAAAATATTTAAATCTGTTTAAAAATATCTTTCCAACGAATCCGAAAAATCAAAATTTCATAGAGGGATTAAAAAGTTATGGCCAGTAGAATATTCAAAATAGTCGCTACGAAATATAATATAATATATAGCCTGTATAAATGGCCACTATACAAACGACCTCCATTTTCGAGGAAACTATTTTTGTCGGATCTGGAATGTCAGATTATGGATAAGTTTAATTTTCCATAATTTTTGGAATTAATATATGAGCATAGTAAATTAAACTGTGTTTGATAATTTCTGTTGTATTTTATCAACCGTTGAGAAGGCAGGCCATTTTTCAAACGGTCTCCAAATTCGACGAAATTAATTTTGTTAGGACCGTATCGTCAAAACATAGCTAGATTTATTTTTGGGGAATTTTCGGAGTCCGTTTGTGGCCCCGGTAAATTTAAATGTACGATAGAATTAAATAAATAAACGATTTGAATTTTAAATTAAAGAAAACAAGCAGAAAACAGTCTTTTAGGCTGAGGAGACTGAGCCCATTGTGTCTGGAACGGGGGAAATTGGGTAGGAACATCTTTTGTTGGGCTAAATTTGGAGATTTTAAGAATTAATGGGCTAAAACCAAAAATTAAGAGAATTTATAATTATTATATTATAAATATCTAATTTCCAAACCCAAATTCCCATTAGCAGTAGTCGTCGCCCCCTTGATACCAATGGCCAGAAACATTCTCTTCTTCTTTCACTAATTTCTTTTAATCCGCTCTATAAAACTTCCTGCCCATTTAGAGTTTATTGTAGAGATTGATTCACTCTTCAATTCCATATGGGGTTGATAGAAACCATTGTGTATTCACAACAAACTAGCACCCCGAACCCGCGCCGTTTGAACGGCCGCCATCCCTCCTAGTCACGTGCGAGTTGGACGCGGTGGGGCCCCTGGTGTGCGCCGGTCCCCTCTCCGGCATGGTGGGGCCCCCTTGGTGAGAGTCACTCCCCTCTCCGGCGTGGTGGTCTTCGATTGTGACGAAGCTCTGTAATTTGTTCGGAAACTCCAACCCTATGTTCGAGCAAATTGGGTCAAGGCGCGCCCTAGTTCTAATAGAGGAAGAAGCGGGTAATATTTAAATTAAATTATTTAATTAATTTATTTTCAAATTTTATCTATCTAAATAAATTCATAACTAATGCACACGAACTCGGAATTGAATAATTTCAGATCCCTTACGATCGTGAGTCCGAGATCTACAATTTTGGACTGATTAGAACTGATTCGAAGCAGATCAAATTTTGGACAAAAATTCGATTCTGAATTATTCAGAATTAAAACGACTATGATAAATTCTATTTCTTTTTATATAATTAAAATTCCTTAATCATGATTCGTATCTAGAATTGATGTTGTTAAATCATACGCTGTAATATTCTGTGGATTGTCATATGTGATTTAATCTGTGATGGATGTGTTATGTAGATCTGTTCAATTGGTGATATTGTGTTATAATAGAATTGGTGAAAAAAAACATGTCTACATTAAAAATTCACATTTTTAATGTAATGTAAGAAAATAGAAAAATGTTCATGTTTTTAAAATAACAACATGTCTACATTAAAAATTCACATTTTTATTGTAATGTAAGAAAATAGAAAAATGTTCATGTTATAAAATAAAAACATGTCTACATTAAAAATTCACATTTTTAATGTAATGTAAGGAAATAGAAAAATGTTCATGTTTATAAAATATAAACGTGTCTACATTAAAAATTCACATTTTAATGTAATGTAAGAAAATAGAAAAATGTTCATGTTTTAAAATTAAAACGTGTCTACATTAAAAATTCACATTTTTAATGTAATGTAAGAAAATAGAAAAATGTTCACGTTTTTAAAATAAAAATATGTCTACATTAAAAATTCACATTTTTAATGTAATGTAAGAAAATAGAAAAATGTTCATGTTTAAAATAAAAACATTTCTACATCAAAAATTCACAGTTTTAATGTAATGTAAGAAAATAGTTAAATGTTCATGTTTTAAAATAAAAACATGTCTACATTAAAAATTCACATTTTTAATGTAATGTAAAAAAATAGAAAAATGTTCATGTTTTAAAATAAAAACATGTCTGCATTAAAAATTCACATTTTTAATGTAATGTAAGAAAACAGAAATATGTTCATGCTTTAAAATAAAAACATGTCTACATTAAAAATTCACATTTTTAATGAAACGTAAGAAACTAGGAAAAATGGAATTTTCAACAAAAGTTAAAATAACATTATATTGACGATGCATATATTAGAATTTATATGCAAAGTTAAAATATCATTTTATTGACGATGCATATTTTAGAATTGATATGCAATGTTAAGATATCATTTTATTGACAATGCATATATTAGAATTTATATGCAAAGTTAAAATATCATTTTATTGACAATGCATATATTAGAATTTATATGCAAAGTTAAAATTTCATTTTATTGACGATGCATATATTAGAATTTATATGTAAAGTTAAAATATCATTCTATTGACAATGCATATATTAGAATTTATATGCAAAGTTAAGATATCATTTTATTAACAATGCATATATTAGAATTCATATGCAAAGTTAAAATATAATTTGTATTGAAAATGCATATATTAGAATTTATATGCAAAGTCAAAGAATCATTTTTATTGACAATGCATATATTAGAATTTGTATGCAAAGTTAAAATATCATTTTTTTGACAATACATGCATTAAAATTTGTATGAATTATTTTTATTGTCAAAACAAGCATTAAAACTATATAAAAATAAAATATTCATTTTTATTTGTTAAAGTTAAAAATAGAAAGACAAATAAAAGTTAGCTTTTATTTGTCATTATCTCAATTGTCATGTAAAAAAATATATTTTATTTTACATTATGAACATGTAGATACGATATTCCAATAAAACATTCTTTTATTTGGTGTGTTAAATACGCTAGTGGAATCATCAAATGGTTTATATTTATATATAGTTTTTTATATATAAATATAAATTAAAATTAAATGAATCACGCGCGATAGTTCGCATTTCGAAATCGTAACTTTAAACGATTATACCGAAAGATCCGACTGTCTGATTTTCCCAAAACTGGAACCGTTAGGACCGCTTTGGGAATATCTTCCTAATGATATAAATTTTGTTAAAATCCAACGGTTAGATTCCGAGATATGTGTAAATCAAATTTTGATAAAAACATGGCTAGGGCCGCCTATTGACCCGAAGCGTCGATGAATTAAATTAAGCTATTTTTATGTAAATAAAAATAGCGATAAATCATTATAAAATAATATTAACGATATGAAATGATTTAAATTATATATATGCGAGAATTATTTGAAAAGGCCGAGTTAAATCTCATTTCAAATAATTATACAACGATTTAAATCGAAGATATTTAAGACAGTGGTTGAAGACCTGCGATCTTCACATCGAATGGATAACTACTGGTGCGTGGCATTGGTTAGCTACTAGTAAAGGGTTAAAGTGGTAGTTATTCGGACGTACTTGTTGATTGTCTGTATGAGCGAGCACCTCTCTTCCATATTGGACATACAAGATGAGGAATAAGGTGTCTCCGGTTTCGTTCAGACCCAGAACGGACTTGTAGATGGATGTGTGTATGACATTGGATTTCATTCCTTGTAAATTGATTTCTATTTAATAAATATCTGATTGGTGGCGGAGAATTTATTCTCTTGCTTAACACCCTTCTCTGAGACGCACGAGCTCAGAGGTTATATATTAGTAGTTCTCGATCGCATGCCATGGATTGTCAATGGGGCATGCTAAGATGCAAAGGATCGAGGCTTTTGTTGAAAAGCAAAGCCTATGGTTGATGTTCAAAGCACAACCTATTTTGGCATATCATTGTGTATAGCGTTACCTCGCGAGCCTCACGCCCTGGTGAGAATCAGAAACAGGACAAGGAAACGCAGGGAGTGCACACGTTTCTTTCTAGCTAGAAATGGTATCAGGGTTTTGCAAGACCTAACATTTTACTTATGTGGTTGATGGATTATGAGGTACCTCGGATTTATTAGTCGATAGTGACCAAATTATAGGTTCAATAGGATCGGGAAGCGTGTGTTCAGGCATAACTAATCCACTAAAGTATTTGTGGACCGGCCATGCAGGATCCAATGGTTTCCAGTAGGTGTAATCCTAGGACATTGCTAGAGTTTCTTGAATCGGCAAGGAGATCGTCCCTAGCCTTGACTCATGATGGAAACCCAATTTCCAATACGACATTACGGTTTTGATTGTAAACCTATATATGGCAACATGGTAGGATGGGGTACTATGCTATCTAGGATTGATACATTTACTTTGAAGTATTTTTAAACTGATTAGACACCAATAATAATATACGTATCAAGCATGTTTGATCATTATAAGGTAAAACTCTATCCTCCGGTTTGTGTTGCATTGTGTGATGGGACTTGAGTCTTATAATGATTTCATTTTTCTAAAAAACATTGCGTGAAACACCCCACCTCCGTTAAGGTCACACACAGAGAGAATGCCTTAACTTCAGTAAAGCATTATAGGTAAAGGATGCAAATAAATTACAGGACAGACAAGATAAAGCAGCGGAAAATAAAGTCATTTTATAAGCAATGTGGTTCAGTCAAGCTTTTACAACTATAATCTTAATTATACTTAAAAGTAATACATAAAACTTCTGTCTTGATTCCAAAACTTCAAGTATAAAAGAAGCATAAAAATAACAATGATATTCCCCAATAAAGCATGAACCAGCTATAGCAGTGGAAGGGAGAGTCCAAAGCAATACATCGAAAGCTTGGAAAGAAAACTGAGCTAAGTGGTAACATTTCCTCCCTATGAACCGAGGGGCGGAACGGAAAAAAAAGTGGCGAAACATACTAGGTCAGACATAAGTCTGATAATTCTAGTGACTTTCAGTATGTAAACAGGTAAAAGTAGCATGACATGAATAAAATGAATATAAGGCAATACTGTGGTAATAGGGATAACAAGATAACATAAGATTAGCAAAAGATATGACAAGGCAAGATAAACTAAATGCGCTTCTACCCTTTTCTTCGTTATACCCTGTTATTTTGATTTCTATATCTCTGCACCCCTAACTAGTGTCCTAACTAGAAATCTGTATAATATGATAACATAATCTCAATCCCTACAATTGTGGTAGCCTTTAGGTGTACACCTAGCGTGAGGATCTTACCTAAATCAGCCTAATTGCCATGAAGATGTTAGATGTACCCTTACTACCCTATCGATCGGCTCCCTACTTATATTAATTTTCCTTGTGTCTGTGTCAATCGGCCCTCTCTTGCGTGTAGATACCCTGCGCTGGTCCCACCATAAGGTGTATCAATACTTATGATAGCAGCCCGACACGATTCAAGATGCACAGTGTATAACTACTAGTACCCAGTGCCTGCTTTTTCCCACTTCGGACTACGTGCACACCTGTAATACGTCGGAACCTACACTGACGTACCCCCTGCTGCTACTTTGACCGCTTATAATCAGCCTAGTAATCATGCCCCACACTGCCAAGTTCAGGGTACCATGATACATCTATGTGAGTTACTGCTGAAATGGGTCCTCGTTACTAGGGTTTCCTACTGGTTAAGTTTGTGGGCCTATATATACAAATATTACCCACCTACAGAGATGTACTTAACCCTCCCACTGATTCAAGCATGTTTATTTAATGGTTAAGTTTGTGGGCCTATATATACTAATATTACCCACAAACCCGATATGTACTTAACCCTCCCACTGATTCAAGCATGTTTATTTGATGGTTAAGTTTGTGGTCCTATATTTACTAATATTACCCACCAACCCAATATGTACTTAACCCTCCCACACATTAGGCCATATTGGTTAAGTGTTGTCCATTCATGTTAACTTAACCCACCCACTCATTATGTCATGTTGGTTAAGTGTTTCTTATTAACTTAACCCTTCTCACTCATCATGTTGGATTGGTTAAGTGTTTCCTATTAACTTAACCCTGTTCTTTCATCATGTTATATTGGTTAAGTATTTCCCATTTACTTAACCCTATTCGTTCATCAAGTTATATTGGTTAAGTATCTCTTATTAACTTAACCCCACACATTCATCATGTTGCATTGGTTAAGTGTCATCAATCAAATTCAAGTTAACTTAACCCACCCACTTGTCATGTTACGCTGGTTAAGTGTTGTCTTCTTGTGTTAACTTAACCCTACCACAAATCATGTTATATTAGTTAAGTGTTGTCCCCTCGTGTTAACTTAACCCTCCCCATTCATCATGCTAAATTGGTTAAGTGTTTCTCCCTTGTTTTAACTTAACCCTACCACATATCATGTTATATTGGTTAAGTGTTGCCTTCTTGTGTTAACTTAACCCTACTCATTCATCATGTTATATCGGTTAAGTGTTGTCCTCTCGTGTTAACTTAACCTTTCCCATTCATCATGTTATATTAGTTAAGTGTTGCTCTCTTGTTTTAACTTAACCCTACCACACATCATGTTATATTAGCCTATCTTGTTTATTAGCATTAATTCATTCATTAACGCCTTAACCTCTCACATTAGGACTGTTGTTTGTGGTTTCTGGATGTGTCGGGCGGTTCCGGCAGACTTCTACAGCAAACTCATTCTAACCTCGGGTTTTTGGGCTAAATACGCTAACCTCTCACATTAGATCTGTTTTGTTGCAGTTACTGGATGTGTCGGGCGGTTCTGGGCAGTTTTACACTGCAACTCAATCTAACCTCGGGTTAGGCATGTTTATCTTTTAGCATATTTACCATACATGTCCAAGTCTAGATTTTATATGCTAATCATCCCAAATTCACAAAACTTGTCATGTTCCAATTCTCAAGTTATACCCAACAAAGATAATTGCAAGTTATGCCCCACAAATTTAATTACAAGTTATAATTCAAAGTAGGATACACCCAATCTTCCCAAATTTGCAATAATAATCATGCCCAAAAATTACAATATTCATTATACTTGGCTTCCCAGCCAATAGTTAGGCCCAATCTAGATTTAATATTCCAATTTACATTTTCCCCCAATCTAGGGTTAATGTTTCAAGTTACCCCAAATTCGGAACAATAACAATCATGCCCAAAACTTGATTTATATGCAAACTAACCCATCGTGCAGTTATAACGATAATAATGCCCAGTATCAATTACAAGTTATACCCAATTCTCAGTTACAAGTTATGCCCAAATCTCAATTACAAGTTATGCCCAAATCTCAATTACAAGTTACGCCCAATAGTACACAAAAATAGATTAGGCCTAATTTCCCCGCATTCCAATCGTATATATATAACAAGCTTTCGTCTAGGTTCGAGACAACCTAGATCCATAATAAAAGGGGATGAAGAGGAAACATAAAAGATTAGGCATAAAATAGCCATACGACGCTAGATTTGATAATTGCAATATCAGGGACATAAAAGAAGTATAGATCTGAATAAAATTACATCGCAGGCATAAATCTGATTGATTATATTTGAATAACTTCGCAGGCACAAATCGGATAAAATTGATTTGAATAACATCGCAGGCATAGATCTGATAAAATTGATAGGATAAATTTGAAAGGATTATCTCATAATCAGGTATAGCTTGGATACATATTACTACATGCCAAGAATTTCAGTTAAGAATTCACATCTGAAAGTAACTTGAACTTACGAAACAAAGGACAAATCTTGTTTTCTGGGATTTGTTTTCTGAAACTGAAAAGCTAACCTTTGATGTAGATTATCGATTCTCTAATTTAGATTTGATTTGTAGCTTCTAACTTGATTTCTAGTTTTAGGGAAGACTGGAGGCTACACTAGTTTGGCCATGGATAGCATGATGGCTCCTTGAAATTAAATTGTGTGGTTTAGGGTTGAGGGTTGGGGTTGTTTATATAGAAGTTTAAATTAATGTAAGCTGTTAGATCAACCTAGGAGAAATCGGAACCATCTAGACCAATTAGAGCTATCCAGAAAACGCCACCTATGCCCTAGTGACTCAGCAACAAGTCAGGAATCATCACTGTTCGAATATGGCTGAGGGGGTCGACCCCTACAGGGAGGTCGACACCCCTCTTGGGTGGGTCGACACCTATGTTGACCCCTCTGGGGGAGTCGACCCCTATGGGCGGGAATTTTCCTGCCCAGCTAATTCTCGAAATTTAGAAATTCGAACTAGTTTCTGAATTAATTATTATTTATATTTAATTTTCTGATTAAACTAGAAATCTTCTGAACTCCACAACTTCTTCATATGAAGTCCGATTCACGCAAACTCAGACTCTATCTCAAGCAGAATTCTGAGACGAACACAATGGAGCAACCCATTTCCCTTAATTCTCACTTTCAAATTTAATATTCATAGAAAATACTGGGTGTTACATTCTCCCCTCCTTAAAGGATTTCGCCCCCAAAATCTTCATGTCAAGAAGAATGTATATCCTACCATCCAATCGTCTATCTACTCAACCATCAAACATAGGCATCCATTGTCCTTAAAACGACTTCTAATGCTTTTGTGACTGTATGCATAATGTGTATATATCCTTATCTAATGCAAAATCAGGTGGTCTACTGATTCAGTTGACCTCCTTAATGTGAATCATGTTAGTGCCATGAGTCCATTATGTATGCAATCATTCCTAATCATACCTCCACATGAGTGCATAATCATTCATACAAATGTGACATCCATATGTTAACACATCAAGTTTCAATCCATATACAAATACATATATGCATATGCAATGTGAAAGTGACTGAGCCGATCAAGTACCTAATGTTTGTGTATATGTATCCATGAGCAACCACTAGCAACCATCAATTATAACATGTTTCAAACACATGTTTACATCCATTGGCTTCTACCTAAGGATTGAGGATAGGACCGAGTGGATATACTTAAAAGATAAAGAGTAGCATGTAAATAAACTTTACATAAAAAGAGGAATCAAGGATATACCTTCAAAAAGCGTATGATGCGTGTATCTAGCCTTCAGTCTTCGAAGTCGCATCTTCTTGAGCTTCACTCCATTGTGCCGTGACTGTCTTAACTTAACGATTGCATAGCTTCTTAATTTCTGTTTCCAAAACGTGAGTTGGAACTCATTTCACTGTTGCCTCTCGTCCCACCTCTCCTCCTTCTAATATACTCGGCACTACCACTTCTGCTGTGTCATGCTAACATTTCCTCAAAAGGTTTTCCAAAATCCTATTCACCCTTCTGGTCAAAGGATGACAAGAGGTGCTTAACATAACTCTGTACCTACCGCCTTTTTCATATGACTTTTCCTTCTTTCATTGAGAACTGCTCCAAGCCAGGTTCTACAAGCACCGGTATATACTATGAACGGTTTGCTCCTAACTAGCAAAGTCAAGACTACGGCTGAAATCTTCACAAAGTCCTTAACAAACCTCCTATAGCAGCCTGCCAACCCTAGAAAACTTCTTACTTCCGTTGCTTTTCTATGAACCTTCAAACCTTGGATTTCCACTACCTTTTGCAGGATCCACTGCTATCCCTTCCTTAGAGACCATATGTCCTAAGAACATCACTTCTTTCCTCCAAAAATGACAATTGGAGAACTTAGCCTTAAGCTGATGCGCTTGGAGGGTATTCGAGACTTACCTTAGATACAAAGCATGTTCTTCCCCACTCTTAGAGAAAACCAAAATATTATCTATGCAAAACCGAAGTGAGCCATTCGCCTTTGTAGCGAAAACAACTGGAGCACCCCATTTAGAAGTACTTTTCCTTATGAACCCTTTCTCAAGTAACTCTTTTACTTGTTTACTGAGCCCTTCCTTTCCCTTGGAGTCATGTGTCGTACAGGTAATGCAACTGGCTTTGCATTATCAACTAGATATACGCGGAAGTTTATCTCGCGTTTTAGGGGACAAACACCTAGCCTAATCAAAAACATTTGCGTACTCATGGACTACTCTAACGGAGAGAAAATCGTTGATAGATGCATAAAGTGATTCTAGGTAGCTAAGACAAACTAATCCCTTAGGAACGCACGAAATCTTGAGGGTATTCCCGAGGCAAGTCAAAAGTCTAACTACCCTCCTTTCATAATTACTAGCTAACCAATCCATGCCTAGAATCAACCCATAGCCCATGAAACCAAAAACATAAGCATTACACTTAAACTCAATACTTAACATAGCTATTCTCAAATCCTTACAAACGAAAGATAAATAAGCCGAACCACCAATTGTATTTGAGAGAGTAGTGGGATCTTCTATTATACAAGTACTAAGGTGCAGAGACTCAACTATGGAAGAAGATATAAACGAATGTGAAGCGCCAGAATCAAATAAAGTTCTAATGGGATGGTTGAAAAGAAAAATCTAAACTTTCAACAGAAACGTTCCTACCTCTCTTAGGTACACTAGCAGCGAGAGCATGCAATTGCCCTCTAGAAGATTATGTCCTTCTCCCTTGTCCTTGTCCTTCGGGCAATCCTTGATATAATGCTCTGCTTCATCATACAGAAAACAACCTTCTGTCTTCTTCTTCCTAAAATTAAATGTCCCGCTATACCATAGAAAAGACACTTCCTCTTGTCGCGGGATCTATTATTTCTTCCACCCTTCTCATATTCCAATCCCTTGTTTGTGATTCTTCCACTTTGGCCTCTTTCATTTTACCTACTTTGTGAACCATGTTGACAAGTCTCTCAAACGTTGCCTCCATCGCATGGAAAACCCTACAAATCTTGGAAGAGAATTAGCCGCAGGTGAAACTACTACGACTATGGATGGAGTTTGGGAACTTCTTCACCCTTTGACAGGTGTCGTAGTCTCATTAAGCCTATGGAACCATGCCGCGGTGAGGTTACCTCCCAGAAAGCCAGGAGCCCAGGATACTTAGGAAAGAAGGAAACAAGGATTCAAACAGAGGATCAAAAGATAGTGCATATGGCTTTAGGGAATATGCCTTTAAAACAAAACCTTTCTATTGAAAATGCTTCTTTTAAGACCGTTTTGAAAATAATTTTTCAAATCTTTTATCTGATCCGGTAACCTTCAGCTCTGATACCAAGTGAAGCATCCCACCTCCGTTAAGGTCACACACAAAGGGAATGCCTTAACTTTAGTGAAGCATTATAGGTAAAAGATGCAGATAAATTACAAGACAGACAAGATAAAGCAGTGGAAAATAAAGTCATTTTATAAACAATGTGGCTCAGTCAAGCTTTTACAAATATTGTCTCAATCATACTTAAAAGTAATACATAAAACTTCTATCTTGATTCAAAAACTTCCAAGTATAAAAGAAGGATAAAAATAACAATGATATTCCCCAATAAAGCATGAACCAACCATAGCAGTGGAACAGAGAGTCCAAAGCAATACATCGACTATCTTCGATCTTTGAAAGAAAACTGAGATAAGAGGTAACATTTCCTCCCTATGAACCTTGGGGGGGAAACGGAAGAAAAGAGGTGAAACAAACTAGGTCAAACATAAGTCTGGTAAGTCCAGTGACTTTCAGCATGTAAACAGGTAAAAGTAACATAACATGAATAAACTGAATATAAGGCTATACTGTGGTAATAGGGATAACAAGATAACATAAGATTAGCACAAGATATGACAAGGCAAGATAAACTAAATGTGCTCCTACCCTTTTCTCTGCTTCGCTATTACGCTGTTATTCTGATTTCTACACTACAACAAAAATGCCATATTACAACTTTAATTTTACAACTGTGCGAGAAGCACAGTTGTAATAAATGCTTTTTTACAACTGTGCAAAACGCACTGTTGTAATAAATGTTTTTTACAACTGTGAAAAAATCACCGTTGTAATAAACATATATATCACAACTTTTCTTTTTTGTCTGTTGTAATAACTAATATATACTAATTAATTTCTGATAATTAATAGTTAAATTAGAAAGTTGTTTAAACTTATTTTTTGTAACTCTTTTTTCTATTTCTTTCATTAGAGACCTATTAAATATTAATAACAACTTATATTTAAAAATTAGTAATATTAACATTTAAGAATAATTCATATTCAATAATAAATTTACAAATTAATACCAATTACTATTAATTACTATTAAATTAGATAAAACCCGCTTAATTGATGATTAATAAATAATAGTTACCTTTTAAAATTTACTATTAAATATTTATTAGTATATAATCAATAATATTTACATAATAATTAACTTTTAATAGTTGGAATTCAATTATAACTTTGAAGAAATAGGTAATAATTAATAATAACTATTATTAATCAGTAATATTTTATATTTTAGTAAAAGTCAATTCTCAAGAAATTCATATTATATTTATATTTAATATAAAATTTTATTATTAAGTCTAAATTATAATTTTTAATTCTCTAAATTTTGGTGAAATTTTAATTGTAACCGATGGAAAACTGATGCAAAACAATGAAACTTAAGGGCGGTAAAACTGAAAATTTGGCTCTCTTGTAGTTCGCGTCTTGTATTTCTAGTAGCTTCTATAGGCTGACCTCTCCACTTCTCGTCTGTATGTTAAAATCAAAATCCCCAATTCCTCCTTTTATCGCGAATCATGGTTCCATCGTCCCCTTTTTGCTTCAGCACTTACCCAAAATTTTAAGTTTTCCCAATTTTTTTAACCTAAAAATCAAATTGTAGTCTGCCGATCCTCTTTGGGTCTTCCGCCATCTCCATTCCAGGCAGTCGCGCACCCATCTGTAGCATGCAATCCGCTTCCTTCCTGGCAAGCTCCGCCTCCACTGCCAAATCCAAACCACTTTTTGCACCGTTCCCTCTTCAATCGAAGCCATGCCACCGGTTCCGATCGACGCCGTAGCTCTCTCCATCAACCTGAAGCTCCACCGCGTTTGCTAGTTTGCATTGCTCGAACCTGCTGTGCCGTGAAGTAGCGAAAATCCATTCCTTTTGTTCCTACTTGCCGCTGCGATGGTAAGTTTCGATTAGTCTTTATTTTAAGTAAGATAATTTCATAAGAATTAGAATAAAATAGTTGATTGATTTTTCATTATGTGTTGAATTCAGTTTGTGTCGTGACTTACAGAGTGAATTTTGGCATACCTGTGTTGCCTGTATGTTTGGATTTTGAATCCCTTTTGGTGTTGTGATTACTATAAACAAATTTGCAAGAGCTTATGACATATTTGTACTAAAAGTTGGGTTATATAATTAAGTTACGTAATTGAGCATATGACTTATCATTTACTCTTCCGAAATCTACCAAGCATGCTATCCTTATTCACCTCAATGTACGGAAGTGGCTTGTAACGTGATGAATGAGCTTTTCTATTTATTTAGATATTGTATGTTGTCTTATCGCTGCTAGACGCTAGATAATGAACGAATGAGTTTGTTGACTCCACAATTTATGGTGTCACCAAACACTATCCACTGATTGGTGGAATTCATGGAACCCCGTATGGGGTCTCCCTCTATCCACCAATCGGTGGAGTCACATTGTCGACAAACTCCTACACACAATGAACCATACACAAACAAACGCTGCGATAACATACCAATGACATCATAAGCGTTTATGTGTCACCAGTAAATGCACAAAAGAAATGAAATACAGATCATTGAGTCAAACGGGTGTATCTGGTCTTAGATATACCTGTAAAATCTTCTAGATATGTCACATAAGAGTGCGCACATCTGCATTCAAAGAAATTCAAAAATCAAAGAAGTAAACAATTTATAAGGGATGTCTATACAGACAAGAAATTTTATGTAGTTCTATCTGTTGGAAAATATTTTCAACCAATTAAAGACAACTGATTGAAAATATTTCAATTGACTGATCATGCATATTTTACTGAACATTCATATTTTTGAAAAGCATGTACTTTGTTGTTCATATTTGGTGGACTTTCTTTTATAATTAGTCGATTGATTACTGTAACATCATAAATTTACTAGATATTATTTATAATATTTAATTAAGTAAAATAAATAAATAATGTTAGAAAGTAGGGAGAATGATACTTGATGAACCAAATAGGTTGAGGGGCAATTAACTAATTAGATTAATTGGTACTGGCAGTAGAAAGGAGGAACCGAGGAAAGTAAAATGAAAATACCTACACTTAAACCCATATCCTTTCATCCCTAGTTAGACCAAAGCTTGGTCAATTCTCATCTTCTGTCAATCACCCAACATAAGTGATATTCAAATAACAATCATGGAATATAAACGCAAATCCGGATAATAGACAAGGGCGGATCAAGGAATTGACAAAGGAGTGGGTTGATTTTTATATTTTAATTTTAACTTTTTATGTGTAGTGTTTTAAACATTTTTCCTCCTGTAAGACACATTAACAAGCATGTCAGTCGTTATGTCCCTAAATGTTTCAATTTCATTCCAAACCTGATGTATAGTTCAAAATATTTATCCTTTATTAATGATGAAATTAACTGGCTCTCTTTTGATGGTTGACTTGACTAATTATTGTTTCCATATCAGAGCTGATGGTAAAATTGAACTTGGATTTAATATTCCATCTTCCTTTGTGAATGGAAGTTCAAAAAAAAAACTGAATTAGAGGCAATATATTAAATGTATGCCCAACTTAAGTGTAAGTATCTTAGCAAAATCGGTATGCAGGTTTTTCCGTGTAGTGCAGTAGCTGTAAATTTATTTGTATTGTTTTCTTCTTTGTTTGATTTCATTATTTGCTTGAAATTTGAAATTTTATTTGTACTGCTAGCAATTTTCGAACTTAAATGTATGTATTGTTTTGTGATAAGTTTCTTTTGCCAAAGAGAGCTATGGGTTTACTTAGGTGACGATCGGTGGGATTATTTATATGCATTTGGTAGCGTTTTCTTTCCATGCATGTACATGATATTTAAGTCGTATAATATGCTAAGTATTGATACTCTTGCATTTGTGAATATTACAGGTTACTGCATATGCACTATTTTCGGCTTTGTTGGCGGCAATTCCAAATACAAACACCATGCGGGAATCAACGGATGATGTGTTTATGGACACGGTGTCAGCTTCCTTTAGCATGGCTTTTTCGCAATTGCTGCCATGGCTTTTTCTTCACATATCAAATTATTGTATTTGGTTTTACCTTATCAAATTATTTATTGCTTATCATTTTCTATATGTATGCTACGTCCATGACTCCTTTGTGTATTTCTATGCTTTATGTAACATTCGATTGTTGAAACCAAATGGCCGACATTGTTTATTTTTATAGGCCTCTTTCTAATGCAAGTCTTTTTAATGCAGGTGTGAAACCAAGTGACCGATTTGGGGCTACAGGCTTCGGACGTTTGATGGAGTGGATCGTTTCTGAATTAAGATCCGGATCGAGATCTTGAGAGTAGTTGGGAATTATTTATGGATGGATGGTCGTCAGACACGTTGATTCTTTTGGCTACCTCTTTCAGCATATTTCCAGTCTAATTTTCTCACTCGGTACTCAGGGAAAACTATATGCTCATTTACGGATGGATTGTCGTCCTCCACGTAGGGTATGCTTATGTATCTTTTGTGGACAAAACTTCTTTCTTATGTATATTTTGTGTTAGATCGATGTATGTATTTTGAAACGGTTATGTTTTTTGTGACTGGTTTAGTTGGTGATGTACTATACGTATGTTGATCGAATATTATGTTAATTAATATATATGAATGATTCCGTATAGTTATATTTGTTGCATTGAAATATGAATCATATTATTATTAGTATATATGAATTCTTTATATTAGTAAGGTGTTTATAAGTTACAAAAGCAAATAAAGTTGTAATAAAACATTTTACAACAGTGTGAAAAAGTTGTAATATTATGGAAGTCACAATGGTAACCACCAGTTGTCATACATATGCTCTGACGTTATAACATAATATGCAACAACGGGGAATAAAAGTTGTAGTAAAAATTATTACAACGGTGAGTAACAGTTGTAATATATCCTAATTCACAACGGTGTTGCAACGGTGCAGAAATGTTGTAATAGATATAAGTGTATTACAACTTCTTAATACACGACGGTGGCTCCGCCGTTGTAAAAACTTTTTACAACGTTTTTACACCGTTGTAATATGGTATATTTGTTGTAGTGCAATATCTCTGCACCCCTAACTAGTGTCCCAACTAGAAATCTGTATAAAATGATAATATGATAACATAATCCCAATCCCCGCAATTGTGATAGCATTCAGGTGTACACCTAGTGTGAGGATCGTACCTCAATCAGCCTAATTTCCATGAAAATGTTAGATGCACCCTTACTACCATATCGATCGGCTCCCTACTTATATTAATTTTCCTTATGTCTATGTCAATCGGCTCTCTCTTGCGTGTAGATACCCTGTGTTGGTCCCACCATAAGTTGTGTCAATCCTTATGATAACAACCTGACACGATTCAAGATGCACAGTGTATAACTGCTGGTACCCAGTGCCTTCTTTTTCCAACTTCAGAGTACGTGCATGCCCGTAATCTGTCGGAACCTACACTGGTGTACCCCTTGCCGCTATTTTGACCGCTCACAGTCAGCCCAGTAATCGTGCCCCACCCTGCCTAGTTCAGGGTACCATGATACATCTATGTGCGTTACTGCTGAAATGGGTCCCCATTACTAGGGTTTCCTACTGGTTAAGTTTGTGGGCCTATATATGCAAATATTACCCACCTACATGAGATGTACTTAACCCTCCCACTAATTCAAACATGTTTATTTAACGGTTAAGTTTGTGGGCACATATATACTAATATTACCCACCAACCCAATATGTACTTAACCCTCCCACTGATTCAAGCATGTTTATCTAATGGTTAAGTTTGTGGGCCTATATTTACTAATATTACCCACCAACCCCATATGTACTTAACTCTCCCACACGTTATGCCATATTGGTTAAGTGTTGTCCATTCATGTTAACTTAACCCACCCACTCATCATGTCATGCTGGTTAAGTGTTTCTTATTAACTTAACCCTTCTCACGCATCAAGTTGTATTGGGTAAGTGTTTCCTATTAACTTAACCTTGTTCTTTCATCATGTTATATTGGCTAAGTGTAACAACCCGAATTTTAATAACATGTTAAAACAAGAAATCAAGGTATAATTAATTTATAAAATGAGAAACAAGGGAAACGGGTTGCGCCAATGCGTTCGTCTCGGAATTATACATGAAATCGAGCCCAATTTTTCGAAAATCGGAGTCCGATTGAAGAATTTATGGCCTGTAGAAGATTCAGCAAATTTCAGGCAGCACAGGACCAGGCAGGTCGACCTGGGGGTCGACCTGGGGGTCAGGTCAACCATTTGGTCGACCTTAGGGTCGACCTACCCCCAAGGTCGACCATGTGGTCGACCTCCCCTCTTACAGGTCGACCTGGTCGGCCTGTTTTAACCCAGAACCCATTTTTGAAGCTTGAGACGTGTTTAAATGATCCGGATTGATTCTAGGGTTAATCTAAGGGCCTAAACTAGTTGCTACCCCTATAAATACATCCTAAGACCAAGCCTAACTCATACAAATCATTCTTACACTGCTATGCTGCTAATTTACCCCTTAAACCATGGCGCCGCGTCCAAATTAAAGCTTAAGCATTCAAACTCGATTCAAATCAAAGATCAACGCATCTACAACAATTCAAGAGAACAGACCAGCGATACCGCAACGTTCTACGAAAAATTTCTAGACTTGACTTCTGCGTCTAAATTTCTTAGACTACGATCTGTAAGTTCCAGTTACTTTTAGATAAAAACTATAAATCTAATATGGGCATGTTAAATTGGAATTGATTTATGTATGATTCATATCTATTTTTGTTTTCTTCTTGGATCTTGACTATTCGGGATATTTCCTATGACGTTGAAACTATTGTTAATGGCATAAGACTATGACTATGCCTATGACTATGAACATAAGACTATGACTACGCCTATGACTGTGAACATAAGACCATGACTATGCCCATGACTGTGAACATAAGACTATGCCTATGACTGTGACGGTGAACATAAGACTATGCCTATGACTATGACGGTGAACATAAGACTATGCCTATGCCTATGACTGTGAATATGAGACTATTACCGATAATTATGACAAGGACAATTTGGCTAATCACCAATGAGGTTATTGCCTAGGATTATAACTATGAAATTGGATTTAAGCTTGATTTTCTATTCAGACCTATTTTCTTTATTTGTCTTGATTTTGGGGATTTTTTTCTATTTAAGTTAGATCTATCCGTGTTCTTGAATCTAGATTATTATTCAAACCTTTTTCATGTTCATAATGTTATGCCTGTGATGTTTTAATCAATTTATTCAGTTAGGTCATGCCTTGGAAATAAATTGATAATAGAGCAACGTTTTTTATGTTGATTTATGCTTGTGGTTCTATTTTATCATCATGTTGAATTGGGAATTAATGAATAAGTCCATTTATATATATATGAACTTGGAGTATAACCCGTGATGACAAGTTGTGTAGTTTATCATGTTATGCAAGTTTTAGGTTGTGAAATCATACCACATATGTGACCAAATGTTAGACCTACCTGTTTAAGTGTATATGTTAAACCTATGTCATGTTTTAAGTTCACACTTATTCATATGTTCGTGATTGATTTGCAAGTTCACATATATGTAAGTTGATTTAGTCTATGTTGCAAATTCACATATATGCATGTTGGTTTAGTCTACGTTGAAAGTTCACATCTATGATATTCATGTTGATTGTTTTGCAAGTACACACCTATGGTGTTCATATTGACTATGCCAAGAATTCCAAGTTTACACCTATGTCATGTAAATGAATTTCTTTAAGCAAATTTTGTGTACGTTAAATTAAGCTATGTTTTTAGCCTAATATTATGCCAAAAATCATGCGGACGGAAAATTATGCTAAGATTGTTAGCCTAATATTTAGACGGAGTAACGTTGGGAAAAATGGGTAAATATAGAAAACTTGGTATGAAACTCGCCATGAAACTTGACATGAACATTATTATAACTTGAATCTGGATATGTACATTAAACTTACCTAGAACTTGTCACGAACTTGATATGAAATTTGAACATGGACGTGACACTAGAATGAACTTGAAAATGGCCAACTCGAGGTTGGGTTGAGTTTGCAGTGTAATTCTGCCCGTAATCGCCCGGCAAATCCAGTTACTGCAAACAATAGGGTCCAATGTGGGTAGTTGGTCATATCGCGCTTGAAACCCGAGGTCAGAACGAGTTGTGGTGTAAATCTGCTTGGAACCGCCCGGCGTATCCAGTGACCACAATAATAGGTCTGATGTGAGAGGTTGGGGTGCCTTAATGAATTAATGCCACATGAAAGGGTTAAGTCATGAACATGAAAGACAACACTTAACCAACTTGACACATGATTCGTAGGGCTATGTCATGAACGTGAACGACAACATTTAGCCAATTTGACATGACACGTAGGCGGGTTAAGTCGCGAACTTGAATGATAACACTTAACCAACTTGACATGCTAGACTGAAAAGTGTTATCTCAAGAATTTAAATGACAACACTTAACCTATTGGACGAAAACCCTAGTTACGCGGTCCATTTCAGCAGTAACCCACTAGATGTATCATTGTATCCAAGAACTAGGTAGGGTGTGGCATGATTACAGGGCTGATTGTAAGCGACCAGAACGACGACTGTGTTGGTGCGCCAGTGTAGATTCAGGCGAGCTATGGTCGTGCACGTGGTCCGGTGTTGAAAAAGCAGGCATTGGGCATCAGTAGGTTTATCTGTGCATGCTTGATTCGTGTCGGTGGTTGGCATCATAGGGCTTGATACACCCTATGGTGGACCTAGCACAGGTGACTACATTCGTGATAGGGCTGTATGACACAGACACATGACGGGCTAGAACTTGTAGGGAGCCGATCAACTAGTGGATCGTTTCGTTGGACCTAGAAATGGGTCATTTCATGATATTGGGCCAAGGGATTATTTCATGATTTATATAAGACATGGGTTTGGGATTCTAGTACAGTTGATGCAGCGAACCTTGAATATGTGATGCTATACTTGATTTATCATGTTATCTTTGTCTATCTTTCCCATCTTGACAGCATCCTTATGTTTACTTTCAGTCTATACATGTCATGTTACCTTTATCTGTTTTTATGCTGAAAGTCACTTGGACTTACCAGTCTTTATGACTGACCCGTTTTCTTTCGCCTCTTTGTCTTCCGTTTCCCCCCACCCCTCCCTAGGTTCTCAGGGAGGAAACTCTAGCACATAGCTTGGATTTCACTTGCTTTCGGTTCAGCTCATGTACGGTTTGATCTTGAGCTATGATATGGCTGCATTTCTGCTACCTTTGGGGGATTAGGCTCCTTTTGTTGTTTCAAGTTTATGCTTCTTTATTTATGCAAGACAGAATTTATTGTGATGGAAAATAATGGCCTTGGCTATTTGATGTAAAAGGTTTTGACTCTTTTTGAAAGTAATGAAATTTCGCTTTTGAATCTTCCGTTGTTTTATTTATGTTCTGTCTTGTAATAATTCTGTGATTGTTTACCTCGATAACACTCCTCCAAAACTAGTGCATTCCCTTTGTGAGTGACCCCAGCGGAGGTGGGGTGTTACATTTGGTATCAGAGCAGAAGGTTACCAGACTGGGCAAAAGTTTTAAAACCTTCTAAAACTCTTTTCAAAACCGTTTACAAAGAAGCATTTTTCAAGAAAAGTGTAGTTTTATTTAAAGTCTATTCCCCAAAAGCCATTAGCACTATCCTTTGTTTCCTCGTTTGAATCTCTTTTCCTTTCTTTTTTCCAACTGTAGTCGCAGTAGTTTTACCTGCGGCTAATCTTCTTTCTAGCTTCGTAGAGGGTTTTCCGTACGATGGAGATAGTTTCCGTGAGGCTTGTTAACCTGTTACATAGGGAAGGTATGAGTGATAAGTTAAGGCGGATGAGTCTCAAAACGAGAAGAAAGACTTCCAGAAGGGAGGCGAGAACAACGATAACAATAATAACAAGTCACGTGATAAGAGGAAGTGCAACTTCTGTGGCATAGTTGGGCATGTTATCAAGGATTGTAAAAGAAGGAAGAAGAAGATAGGTGCGTGCTTTCAATGTGGTAAGCTTGGACACATCAGCAAGAACTTCCCTAAGAAGCAAGGGCAAGCCCCGCAAGCAGGACCTTCTGGAGGTACATCTTTAACTTCTTCTCCTATATGCTTTGTCTTATCTTGCTTCTCTTCTCAATCCTATCTTGAGAACCTTAGGTAGATCCCTTTTGGATGTAAACATGTGATTGAAACATGTTATGATTGATGTTTGCAAATGGTTGCAAGTGGTTGCTCGTGGTTGCATAACACACATTAGGCACTAGATTGGCTCAGACACATTTTCATATTGCATATGCATGAGTGTTTATACTTGTTTATGGATGAAATTGAATGTGTTATCATGTGGATGTTGCATATGGATGGATGTTTGTGCAAACATATAGTGTTTATATGACTAGGACTGTTTGCATACATGTTGGATTCATGACACTAAACATATTTTGCATTAGGAAGATCAATCAGGCCTGATCATTTGCATTGGATAAGGAACATATACACACACTTTCTGCATACGTTCATACAGCATTAGAAATCTCTTAAGGACAATGGATGCCTGTGATTGATGATTGAGTAGATGGATGATTGGATGGTAGGACACATTCTTCTTAACTTGAATATTTCGGGGACGAAATCCTTTAAGGAGGGGAGAATGTAACAACCCGAACTTTAATAACATGTTAAAACAAGAAATCAAGGTATAATTAATTTTTAAATTGAGAATTAAGGGAAATGGGTTGTGCCAATGCGTTCATCTCGGAATTCTACATGAAATCGAGCCCAAGTTTTCGAAAAACGGAGTCCGGATGAAGAAGTTATGGCCTGTAGAAGATTCAGCAAATTTCAAGCAGCACAGGATCAGGCAGGTCGACCTGGGGGTCGACTTGGGGGTCAGGTCGACCATGTGGTCGACCTTAGGGTCGACCATGTGGTCGACCTCCCCCCATACAGGTCAGCCTGTTTTGACCCATAACCCATTTTTGAAGCCTGAGACGTGTTTTGATGGTCCGGATTGATTCTAGGCTAATCTAAGGGCCTAAACTAGTTGCTACCCCTATAAATACATCCTAAGACCAAGCCTAACTCATACAAATCATTCTTACACTGCTATGCTGCTAATTTACCCCTTGAACCATGGCCGCCGCCTCCAAATTAAAGCTTAAGCATTCAAACTCGTTTCAAATCAAAGATCAACGTTTCTACAACAATTCAAGAGAATAGATTAGCGACACCGCAACGTTCTACGACAAATTTCTAGACTTGACTTCTACATCTAAATTTCTTAGACTACGATCTATAAGTTCCAGTTACTTTTAGATAAAAACTATAAATCTAATATGGGCATGTTAAATTGGAATTGATTTATGTATGATTCATATCTATTCTTGTTTTCTTCTTGGATCTTGACTATTGGGAATATTTCCTCCGACGTTAAAACTATTGTTAATGGCATAAGACTATGACTATGCCTACGACTGTGATCATGAGACTATGACTATGCCTATGACTGTGAACATAAGACCATGACTATGCATATGACTGTGAACATAATACTATGCCTATGACTATGACGGTGAACATAAGACTATGCCTATGACTATGACGGTGAACATAGGACTATGCCTATGCCTATGACTGTGAATATAAGACTATTGCCTATAACTATGACAAGGACGATTGTGGTTAATCACCTATGAGGTTATTGCCTAGTATTATGACTATGAAATTAGATCTAAGCTTGATTTTCTATTCGGACCTATTTTATATATTTGTCTTGATTTTGGGGATCTTTTACTATTTAAGTTAGATCTATCCATGTTCTTGAATCTAGATTATTATTCAAACCTTTTTCATGTTCATAATGTTATACCTGCGATGTTTTAATCAATTTATTCAGTTAGGTCATGCCTTGGAAATAAATTGATAATAGAGCAACGTTTTTTATGTTGATCTATGCATGTGGTTCTATTTTATCATCATGTTGAATTGGGAATTAATGAATAAGTCCATTCATATATATATGAACTTGGAGTATAACCCGTGATGAAAAGTTGTGTAGTTTATCATGTTATGCAAGTTTTAGGTTGTGAAATCATACCACATATGTGACCAAATGTTAGATCTACCTGTTTATGTGTATATGTTAAATCTATGTCATGTTTTAAGTTCACACTTATTAATATGTTCGTGATTGATTTGCAAGTTCACATATATGTAAGTTGATTTAGTCTATGTTGCAAATTCACATATATGTATGTTGGTTTAGTCTATGTTGCAAGTTCACACCTATGATATTCATGTTGATTGTTTTGCAAGTACACACCTATGGTGTTCATATTGACTATGCCAAGAATGCCGAGTTTACACCTATGTCATGTTAATGAATTTCTTTATGCAAATTTGTGTATTTTAAATAGGCTAAGGTTTTAGCCTAATATTATGCCAAAAATCATGCGGACGGAAAATTAGGCTAAGATTGTTAGCCTAATATTTAGACGGGGTAACGTTGGGAAAATGGGTAATTATAGGAAACTTGGTATGAAACTCGCCATGAATCTTGACATGAACATTGTTATAACTTGAATCTGGATATGGACATGAAACTTGCCTTGAAATTGTCACCAATTTGATATGAAATTTGAACATGGACGTGACACTAGAATGAACTTGAAAATTGCCAACTCGAGATTGGGTTGAGTTTGCAGTGTAATTCTGCCCGGAATCGCCCGACAAATCCAGTTACTGCAAACAATAGGATCCAATGTGGGTAGTTGGTCATATCACGCTTGAAACCCGATGTCAGACTGAGTTGTGGTGTAAATTTGCCCAGAACCGCCCGGCATATCCAGTGACCACAATAATAGGTCTGATGTGAGAGGTTGTGGTGCATTAATGAATTAATGCCACATGATAGGGTTAAGTCATGAACATGAATGACAACACTTAACCAACTTGACACAAGATTCGTAGGGCTAAGTCATGAACTTGAACAACAACACTTAGCCAATTTGACATGACACGTAGGCGGGTTAAATCGCGAACTTGAATGATAACACTTAACCAACTTGACATGCTAGACTGAAAAGGGTTAACTCAAGAATTTAAATGACAACACTTAACCTATTGGATGAAAACCCTAGTTACGCGGTCCATTTCAGCAGTAACCCACTAGATGTATCATGGTACCCTGGAACTAGGTAGGGTGTGGCATGATTACTGGGCTAATTGTAAGCGACCAGAATGATGACTGTGTTGGTGCGCCAGTGTAGGTTCAGGCGGGCTATGGTCGTGCACGTGTTCCGGAGTTGAAAAAGCAGGCATTGGGCATCAGTAGGTTTATCTGTGCATGCTTGATTTGTGTGGGTGGTTGGCATCATAGGGCTTGATACACCCTATGGTGGACTTAGCACAGATGACTACATTCGTGATAGGGCCGTATGACACAGACACATGACGAGCTAGAACTTGTTGGGAGCCGATCGACTAGTGGATCGTTTCGTTGGACCTAGAAATGGGTCATTTCATGATATTGGGCCAAGGGATTATTTCATGATTTATATAAGACATGGGTTTGGGATTCTAGTACAGTTGATGCAGCGAACCTTGAATATGTGATGCTATACTTGATTTATCTTGTTATCTTAGTCTATCTTGACCATCTTGACAGCATCCTTATGTTTACTTTCAGTTTATACATGTCATGTTACCTTTATCTGTTTTTATGCTGAAAGTCACTTGGACTTACTAGTCTTTATGACTGACCCGTTTTCTTTCGCCTCTTTTTCTTCCGTTCCCCCCCCCCCAGGTTCTCACGGAGGAAACTCTAGCATTTAGCTTGGATTTCACTTGCTTTCGGTTCAGCTCATGTACGGTTTGATCTTGAGCTATGCTATGGCTGCATTTCTGCTACCTTTGGGGGATTAAGCTCCTTTTGTTGTTTCAAGTTTATGCTTCTTTATTTATGCAAGACAGGATTTATTGTAATGGGAAATAATGACCTTGGCTATTTGATGTAAAAGGTTTTCACTCTTTTTGGAAGTAATGAAATTTAGCTTTTGAATCTTCCGTTGTTTTATTTGTGTTTGTCTTATAATAATTCTGTGATTATTTACCTCGATAACGCTCCTCCAAAACTAGTGCATTCCCTTTGTAAGTGACCCTAGCGGAGGTGGGGTGTTACATTTGGTATCAGAGCAGAAGGTTACCAGACTGGGCAAAAGTTTTAAAACCTTCTAAAACTCTTTTCAAAACCATTTACAAAGAAGCATTTTTGAAGAAAAGTCTAGTTTTATTTAAAGGCTATTCCTCAAAAGCCATTAGCACTATCCATTGTTTCCTCGTTTGAATCTCTTTTCCTTTCTTTTCTCCAACTGCAGTCGCAGTAGTTTTACCTGCGGCTAATCTTCTTTCTAGCTTCATAGAGGGTTTTCCGTACGATGGAGATAGTTTCCGTAAGGCTTGTTAACATGTTACATAGGGAAGGTATGAGTGATAAGTTAAGGCGGATGAGTCTCAGAACGAGAAGAAAGACTTCCGGAAGGGAGGCAAGAACAACGATAACAATAATAACAAGTCACGTGATAAGAGGAAGTGCAACTTCTGTGGTATAGTTGGGCATGTTATCAAGGATTGTAAAAGAAGGAAGAAGAAGATAGGTGCGTGCTTTCAATGTGGTAAGCCTTGACACATCAGTGAGAACTGCCCTAAGAAGCAAGGGCAAGCCCCGCAAGCAGGACCTTATGGGGGTACATCTTTAACTTCTTCTCCTAGATGCTTTGTTTTATCATGCTTCTCTTCTCAATCCTATCTTGAGAACCTTAAGTAGATCCCTTTTGGATGTAAACATGTGATTGAAACATGTTATGGTTGATGTTTGCAAATGGTTGCAAGTGGTTGCTCGTGGTTGCATAACAAACATTAGGCACTAGATTGGCTCAGACACATTTTCATATTGCATATGTGTAACACCCCATAACTCTATTAATGTTAATATTCACAAATTAAACAATAAATAATCTCAGACGTGAGAATAGTGGGAAACGGGTTGTGCCATTGTGTTCGTCTTGGAATTCTGGTTGAAATAGAGTCCGAGTTTGCGTGATTTGGACTTCGTATGAAGTAGTTATGGCCATCGGAAGTTTCAGAAAATTCAAAACAGATTTCAGAAAATTTAAAATTCAAAATTCGAAGTCAAACAGGCTAGGCGGGGAATTTCCCGCCCAGCACCCAGGTCGACTGGGGAGTCAACTGGGCAGTCGACACCCTAGGGACCAGGTCGACTGTGCAGTCGACCTAGGTGTCGACCTGGTCCAGTCAGCTAGGGTTTGACTGAGCCCAATCTTGAGCTGCTGATTTGTCTTTAGGGCTGAGTTGGAAAATTAAACGGTTCAGGTTAGTTCTGAGTTGATCTGACGGCCTAAATAAATCCTAAACTCTATATATACCTAGGTAGTCTCTCACTCTAAACTCACATGAAAAATAGAATAGCCGCCGTCATGCCATCGCCATGGAACTCAGTGTAGCCGCCGCCAACTAAGAAGGAAGAAAGCTAATCAAAACCCTGATTCTACTCAACTCTAAAGCAAATCAAGACTCTCTTTCTTCTCTAATTGTGAGTATGATGATCTTAACAAGATTATTAGCAAACTAATTAGATTAAGATGTGATATGGATCATAAGAAAATGATGTGAATTTTCATATATGTTGTTGTAGACCTTATGCTATCATATATGTTGTAAATCCTATGTTATGTGATGATGATATCCTATATGTTGTAAATCATGCTATGATGATATTGTATAGGTTGTAATCTTCTATGCTAAGTTGTGATAAATCATACATGTTATAAAGTCATGATGTTATTATCTATGCTAATTAGTTCATGTTAATCAAATCATAATATTGATATTATTTGGGCTATGTTGATCTATATGACAAATCATGTATGAAAGTTTAGATTGATTAGTGAAGATTATGAACATATGCCATGACATCTATTTTAGACCTAGAATTATGCTATGACATGTGTGAGTTCTATGTGTTAGATGCTAGTTCACACCATCATTATGTTGCATAAACCACATATGCAAGTTTATACATGAATTTGGGTTATGATCATATTATATAAGTGGTGATATTTTACCAAACAAGTTGACACCTTCAGATCCATGACATGTTTAGTTTTATGCAAGTTTCACCACTATTATGATTAGATCTATTTTATTTGTCTATATGTTGTGATAATTTATCTTTGTGCTATGAGTTAGACTATTCGATTCTAACGTATATTTTGCGTTGAATAAGCGAACGTATAACGTGGGGTAGGGGTAATATTAAAGACTTAATATTAAGAAATTGGGGTGCAATTGATATGATTTTGCATACCGTAAGTGGATGGCCATAATTGAGTCAATTATGGACATCATTAAAATTGGAAGTAATTAATGATTTGAATAGGGATATATTTAAAACTGGGGTAAAAGATTATAAGTGTTAATCAATGCTTAGGACATGAGGTTGGAATCGTTTGTTGCGTAAACCTGCCCGGACCCGACCGGCAAATCCAGTAGTCACAAATGTCAGCCCAATGTGAGAGGTCCTAGGCCTAAATTAAAGCATAACAGTTGTAAAGACACGAGGTTAGACTCTTTTATGGTGTAAGACTGCCCGGACCCGCCCGACAAATCCAGCTGCCATAAATGCCAGTCTAATGAAAGATGAAGCACCCCACCTCCGTTAGGGTCACTCTCAAAGGGAATGCCCAAATTTTGGTGGAGGTTTATAATTATAAGTCACAGATACACAAGACAGATAAAAAAACACAAATTTTTGAACAGCGGAAAACAACAGCAATTTTATTTCATTAAAATACGTGTTACACAAACCATGCCATAATTTCTCTTACAATACTTCCAAAAAACATAACATCATCATAACTGTCTTGATTACATTATTTAAAGAAGCATAAAAACATAAGTAAACTGCATAAGTCCCATGATTGTTGTCCAAAGCCATAGTCCAAAACGAAAATGATCCAAGCAATACATTCTTTCTCTTCAAGCTGGATGTGAAAACTGGTCAAGCTGCGGTATTCCCTCCCTGTGGACCTGGGGGGGGGGGGGACGAAAGAAAAGTAGAGTCAGACATAAAGCCTGAGTAAGTCTAGGACTATTCAGTCTATGAATAAAGAATTGGGCATGATAAGTATAAACTGGAAATGGGAAAGTACTATAAACTAGGTTAAGTTGTCTAGAGTCGAATGTACTATCGTACCCCATATTAATCTCTGTACCCATATAAACTAGTTCCCAACAGGCACCCCATAATCAGGGTGAAGTGATCCATTTCTGATGATCGACTCCTACTCGCATAGTTACATGTGTCTTACGGCCCCCGTTGTTGTAGTTACCTATGCTGGTCCCACCATGGGGTGTATCAAGTCCCATGGTGGCGGCCCGACACAATTCTAGAATGCACAGGTATATTACTGGTGCCCAGTGCCTTATTTTTCTACGCCGGAGTGTGTGCACGCCCGCACCCCGTTAGAACCTACACTGCTGCACCACCGACGTCGATTTGACCTCTTACAGTCAGCCCAGTAATCGTGCCCCACCCTGCCTAGTTCAGGGTATCCTGATACACCTTGTAGGGTTACTGCTGAAAAGGGTCCCCCGCTACTAGGTTTTCTATTTCTAGACAACATGCTAAGTTGGTTAAGTGTTTTGTAAACCTAACCCCCAATCAGTCTGTATAGTTTAGCATGTTCCATTTTGATTAAGTATTAATTCAATTAACTTAATCCTATCAATCCTGACTCAGCCTTAATTGTCTTATTAAAGCCTCGACCTCTCACATTAGACAGGTATTGTTGTGGCTGCATGTTGCCGGTTGGGTCCGGGCAGTCTTACGCCACAACTCAGTCTAACCTCGGGTCTTTATTGGGCTTCGTGTTTAACCACCCACATTGGATAGGTATTGTTGTGACTACTGGACAGCCGGGCGGTTCTGGGCAGGTTTACATCACAACTCAATCCAACCTCGGGTTAAACACATCGTATTTTCTAAATTTACATATTTCGTCTCTTTTCTTTTTATATGTAAATATTTGCGGCCCATTATTCAAATTCATCTTTATTGGGTAAAATTAATTTACACCACTTAATTGTTTTTCATGGTCGTTGGCATGCGTCAAATATGCCAACACATATGTTTTATATTTTAACCCAAACGTCATTACCCCCGCTTTATACGTTCGCTACAATATAACATATGTTGGGTTTAACATTTAAACCCAACTTAGCCACATGTAAGAGGGGAGGTTTAGAACATGGTGTTTGTATATTCTAAGTAACATAAAAGGGGGAATGTGAGCGCATGAACTTGCAACATAACGATCTAATTAACATGAATTAGGCACTTGTGAACTTGCATTGTAATAGCATATAATCATGGCATAAACATACCTAAACATGAATCATGGTTTTTAATCTATTCATAGAATCATGGCATAACCATACCTAAACATGAATCATGGTTTTTAATCTATCCATAGAATCATGACATAAACATACCTAAACACGAATCATGGTTCTTAATCTATTCATATAAACTTGCAAGTGGAATGTAAATCTAACTTAATTATGTGACACATATATTATCATATGATTTTGATAACAACATAGGCCTAAAACATGTTTTTCAATTAGGCATAACAACAAACATAGTTTAGTCATGTTCATAGAATTAATACAAGTTCACAAAGATGCTTGCTTTTGTCACTACTAAAAAAGTATGGTTTTACACTTGAACCATGATGCCAATTCCAACATAACTTCATATGAATCATAATACTCAAATGGATCCAATTACACTAAAGATTACCATAAAATTTTACATCATGTTGGCATAATAATAAATCATATACTTGCATGAATCTCAAATAAACTACCACAAACATATAGTCGTTAACTTTCAACATGAATCATATACTTGCAATTATCCAATAGGTGTTGTAATAAACTACCACAAACATGTAGTTGTTAACTTTCAACATGAATCACATACTTGCCAATATCCAATCGTTATACCACAACATCCCAAATCGATTAGAATCATAGCAACATACAAATATGCATTATTATCACCACAATCAAGTACAATTCTATTTCTCATTTTACACAAATCAAAATGCAATTATTTATTCACATCGGAATAGCACTCTACTTACAACGTATGACGAATCTTCAATTCAGGAATCTGAATTCTGAATTTGGAGATGCTATCCTTTGTTGGAGGCATTGTTTTGATTTAGTTGTCATTGCTTTAAGCTTTTGAATTGTCTCCTAATCGTCTCTCAATTTTGACGGCTACTCCTTGTCTCTCCTAAGCAGCATGACGGTCTCATTCTCATTTTTATTTGTACGAATTAGGGTGAGACTTAGGTCCTTTTTATAGAGTTTGTGAATTGATTAGGACTGTCGATGGAGCTTGGATTAATATTAGCCGTTCATTTGAAGGAGAGACCAATCAGGAGCTGACACCTAGCCCTAGTGACAAGGCAAGGCTCAGAAATTCGGCCAAGCACAGACTAGGCTAGCCAGGAGGGGCCGGGTTCGACCTGGCTCAGGGGCCAGGTCGACTACCCAGTCGACCCCCAGGTCGACTACATAGTCGACTTGGGTGCCCCAGGTCGACTACTCAGTCGACCTGGGTGGCCCAGGTTGACTACCCAGTCGACCTGGGTACCTTGGGCGGGAAAATTCCCGCCCTGGCCTATCTGGCCCGATTTTTGAAATTTGATTTTGTTTTCTAAGCTATTTCTGTCTGTTTGAATTTTAAACTGAATTCTGAAACTTCCGGAGGCCATATCTTCTTCATACGGAGTCCGTTTTACGCAAACTCGGACTCTATCTCAAGCAGAATTCCGAGACGAACGCAATGGCATATCCCGTTTCCCTTAATTCTTTGATTTGAAATTAGTTATACTTTAATTTGTGAATTTCACTGTTATAGAATACACGGGGTGTTACATTCTCCCCCACTTAAAAGGATTTCGTCCCCGAAATCTTCAAGTTCAGGAAGAATGTACATCCTAGCATCCAAACATCCACCTACTCATCCGTCAAACACAAGCATCCATTGTCCTTAAAAGACTTCTAATGCTTCATGATCATATGCGAAGTGTGTGTACATGTACTTATCTAATGCAAAATCAGTCGGTCTACTGATTCAGTTGACCTCCTTAATGCAAATTACGTAAGTGTCATGAATCTGTTATGTATGCAAATTCTCCTATTCATGATTCTACATGAGTGCACAATCATTCATATAAATGCAACATCCATATGATAACACATTAAACTTCAACCATATATGAATATAAATACATATATGCATATGCAATATGAAGTGACTGAGCCGATCTAAAACCTAAATTGTGTGTGTATATGAAACCACGAGCAATCACTTGCAACCATCAACCATAACATGTTTCAATCACATGTTTTCATCCAAAGAGTTTCTTCCTAAAAGATAAGGTCGAGGAGATATACCTAAAAAGATAGATAAAAGCGCAACTTAAGGAAAAAGAAAGATCAAAGATGTACCCTCGAAAAGAAAAGGGTAGGCTGCACGTATTCTAGCCTCAGTTTCCTAAGTTGCATCTCCCTCGGCGTCGCTCCACTGAACTTTGACGAGCTTGACTTCGCGGTTGCGTAGCTTTTTCACTTCCGTTCCTAATATGCGGGTTGGAACTTTCCTCACGGTTGCTTCGCGTTCCACTTCAGCTTCTTCTAGGATATTTGGCTCTACCACTTCAGCAGGTTCATGTAGACATTTTTGGAGGTGCGAAACGTGAAAGACGTTGTGAACTCCGGCCAACTTTTTGGGTAGCTCTAATCTATAGGCCATTTTCCCAATTTACTCCATAATAGGAAACGGTCCTACGAACCTTGGTGCTAGCTTTCCTATGGTTCCAAAACGAACAATGTTCCTTAATAGAGATACATTAAGAAAAACTCTGTCCCCAACCTCAAATTCAAGGTCGGTCCTCCTCTTGTCGGCGTAGGATTTTTGTCTGTCTTGGGCTGTCTTCATCCTTCTTCGTATTAAGTCTACTTTCTCTGAAGTCTCTCGGATCATATTTGGTCCAAGTATGAGCTTGTTAGTAGACTCCGACCAACAAGTGGGCGATCGGCACGGTCTTCCATATAAAGCTTCGGAGGGCGCCATTCCGATGGTGGATTGGTAGCTGTTGTTGTAGGAAAATTCCACCAAAGGAAGATGGTCTTCCCACGTCCCTCCGAAGTCAAGGACGCACAGTCTTAAAAGGTCCTCCAAAACTCTGTTCACTCTTTCTGTCTGGCCGTCGGTTTGGGGATGATAGGCTGTGCTCAAGCATAACTGTGTGCCTACCGCTTCTTGCAGACTCCGCCGAAACTCACTTGTGAAGATAGGGTCTCGGTCACTAACAATGCTGGAGGGTATTCCATGGAGTCGAACAATTTCCTTGAGGTAAAGAGATGCTAGGGATGAGGCAGTTCTTTTCTCTTGACAGGTAAAAAGTGGGCGCTTTTAGTAAGCCTATCCACTATTACCCAAATGCTAGTGTTGCCTCTTCTAGACCTAGGCAGCCCATCAATGAAGTCCATTGAGATGCTATCCCACTTCCACTGCGGGACCTCTAGAGGATGGAGCAGACCGCTAGGCTTCTTCTGCTCTGCCTTAACCTACTGGCAAATCACACACTTAGAAACGAAATCAGCCACGTCTTTCTTCATTCCGCTCCAGAAGAAAGTTCTCTTTATGTCCTTGTACATTTTATCTCCGCCTAAGTGTATCGTCATCTTGGAGTGATGTGCTTCCTCGAGAATCTTCTTTACTAAATCCTTTGTCTGTGGGACGCATAGTCTTCCGTCTCGCCTTAGCCAACCCTTATCGTCGATGGAGTATCTGCTGAGGTGACTTGAAGTCTCACCCCTAATTAGCCTATCAATCGTCTCCACAAGCTGAGGGTCTTCGCGTTGTGCTGTCCCTATTGAGTCCACTAAAGTCGGGAGTACTTCGAGAGATGCTAGCAAGCCCGGTACAAAATCGGAGGAGCACCTAAAGTCAAAGCTGGCTATAAACTCTAGGCTTTGTCTTTCAACAAACAGCGGGCTTAGGGTCAGTTTCTTTCGGCTCAGGCGTCTGCCACTACGTTGCCTTTGCCCGGAGTGTAGGAGATCTCGAAATCGTACGAGGCAAGAAACTCCATCCATCTCTGTTGCCTCAAGTTAAGGTCCTTCTGCGAGAAAAGATATTTCAATGATTTATGGTCAGTGTAAAGTTCGAACTTCTCACCTAGGAGATAGTGTCGCCAAGACTTGAGTGCAAAGACAATGGCAACTAACTCAAGATCGTGGGTCGGGTAGTTCTTTTCATGAACTTTCAATTGTCTCCCGCCATAAGCAACTACCCTTCCTTCTTGCATTAAGACAGCGCCCAGCCCTGTCCTACATGCGTCTGTATAAACTTTGAACATCTTGCTTCCATCTGGCAACGTCAAAACTGGGGCTGTTGTAAGAGCCCTTTTTAGTCATTGGAAAGCAAACTCGCAATCCAAGTCCCAATTGAACACTGGGTTCTTCTTTGTCAGCCTTGTGAGAGGAGCTGAGATTTTTGCAAAGTCTCTGATGAATTTCCGATAGAAGCCTGCTAGCCCGAGAAAGCTTCGGACTTCTGTTGTGTTCTTTGGTGTCTTCCAGTCCTGCATCGCTACTACCTTAGCAGGGTCCACAGCTAACCCTTCTTTGGATACTATGTGCCCAAGAAACCTTACTTTCTCTCTCCAAAAGTGGCATTTGGAGAATTTGGCTTTTAGCTGATGGACTCGCAGAGTTTCCATGATTGCCCTTAGGTGCTGAGCATGTTCCTCTTCACTTTTTGAGAAGATCAAGATATCATCTACGAAAACCACTACGAACTTGTTGAGGAATTCTCTGAACACCCTACTCATCAGGTCCACGAAGTAAGTGGGTGCGTTTGTCAAGCCAAAAGGCATGACAAGCCATTCAAAGAAGTCGTCTGGGGTTTTGAATGCCATTTTATCGATGCTATCTTCAGCCACCCTTAGCTGATGAAAACCAGTTGCCAAATCGAGTTGGGAGAAAACAGACACTCCTACAAGCTGATCAAACAGATCGTCAATTCTGGGGAGAGGGTGCCTATTCTTTTTCGTTAGCTTGTTGAGCTCCCTATAGTCAACACACAGACGGAGTGAACCATCCGCCTTTGTGGCGAACACCACTAGAGCGCCCCATTCTGAAATGCTCCTCCTAATGAACCCCTTCTCTAGAAGCTCTTTAATATGTTTACTGAGCTCCTTCCTTTCCCGTGGAGTAACTGGCAACGCAACGGGCTTTGCATTATCTACAAGATATATGCGGAAGTCTATCTCCCGCTTCGGAGGCAGCCCTTCACCTCTTCGAAGACATCCGGATATTCCCGGACCACTCTAACCGATTGCAAACTTTCAACAGAAGCATCTAGCGATTCAAGATAACTAAGCATAACCGCATACGAGGGATTACAAGTAATTTCCAGAGTGTTACCGAGTTGGGTCAGAAGCCTAACCACGCTTTTCTCACAATCCAGGATGGCACCATTACTGGATAGCCAATCCATGCCCAAAATCAAACCATATCCCGAAAAGCCCAAAACAAAGGCACTACATCTAAATTCTACGCTTAGAATAGAAATTTTCAATCCCACATAGATCATAGACAAATGAGCTGGGACCCCAATTGGATTTGAAACAGTTAAGGGGTCCTCTACCATACTAGTTTCTAGGTGCAGAGATTCTACTAAAGCAAATGAGATAAAGGAGTGTGATGCGCCAGAATCAAATAAAGTGCGAACTGGGTGATCATAAAGATAAACTACACTTTCTACAGAAGTATTTATACCTCGCTGTTGCAGAGGCGGTGCTTCTAGCGCATGAACCTGTGCCCCTGAGGTGGATCCAGCATTCTGCCCCTGCCTTCGCTTCTTTGGGCAATCCTTAGCCATGTGGCCAGTTTCACCGCAAGAAAAGCACCCACCATTCAACTTGGCCTTCTTTTTTCGGCAATCTTTCACTAAGTGCCCCACTTTTCCACAGAAATTACACTTCCTCTTCTCTTTGTTGTCTTTCCCGCCCTTCTTAAAGTCTGTCTTCTTAGGCTGTAAACCCTCTTTCTTCCCTTGAGAGCTTTCTGCCTTTGTCTCCTTCTTGCCTTTATCCTCTTCGTTCAGCAATGCCATTTGCATCAACCTTTCATACGTAGCTCCCATGGGTATATGGGTCATGGCCAAACTGTGTAATGGCTCATTCAATCCTTTGACAAAGCGGAGAGCTTTCTTGTGCGAAGTGTTGACTAGGTCCAGTCCGAACCTAGCCAGCTGATCGAACTGGTTAACATACTCTTTGACTGTCATATTCCCTTGCTTAAGAAATAAGAATTTTTCCAACAGAAGACTCCTATCAGCTTCTGAGAGAAATTTTAACACCCCGTATTTCTGTTAACACTAAAGTTACAAATTTAATAATAAATGTGTAAAGAGGAGATGTATCTAATGTGCATACAAATTTAATAATAAATGTGTAAAGGGGAGATGTATCTAATGTGCATACAAATTTAATAATAAATGTGTAAAGGGGGGATGTATCTAATGTGCATACAAATTTAATAATAAATGTGTAAAGGAGGGATGTATCTAATGTGCATACAAATTTAATAATAAATGTTAATAATGTACATTAAGAAGGTAATTGTGAACATAATTGGCTTCTCTTTAGAACGAATGGCTTTGATTAACCTGGGCTTCATCGACGGCTCAAATTAACTTGCAATCCTATATAAACAGCCCCCTAGTCTCCTTCTCTTTGCACCATTCTTCTCTAACCTTATGCTGCACAAATTCTTGGTGGACATGGCTTCTTCTTCTTCCTCTAAATCTAAATAAATTAATTAAAATAAAATATAAATCAAGACGAGGATATCTTGCTCAAGTCTTTCAAGAGAAGATTCAAAACAAGTTAGGATTCAAGTAAAGATTCAACGGCTTCAAGCAACGCTATCTTTCTATTCTTTTCTAGATCCAATAAATGTAAGTCAGTTACTTTTTAGATTTGAATGCCTTTTCTATTTGTGACATGAAATTAAAAGAATATAAGAAATATGCCTTATCATTTCATTGAATCTGTGCTTGTTTATGACTTTGGATCTGATTCTTGATTACGGCCTAGAACACATTGTGACTAAATTGCCAATGCTTAAGATTATGACTATGGAACTATGGCCTTTGAAACCATAAGCCTTTGACTATGAACATAAGCCTTTGACTATGAACATAAGCCTTTGACAAGGAGCATAAACCAATGCCTATGACTATGACAAGGACAATAGTGGATAATTACCTATGATTCATGAACATGATATTATTGCCTAGGATTATGACTGTGAGATTGGATCTAAACTTGATTCTATATTCAATTTATTCTTAATTATCCTTGGATCTTGATTATGGGAATTTATCTATTAAGTAAGATCTACCCATATACTTGAACCTATGTTATTTGTTCAACCCTTTTTATGTCATAATATTATCAGATCCATAGGCCTTCGATGCTTTAATCAATTTATTCAGTGTAATTTGTTAGATCTATGATTAGTGAATTATCATCTTCTGCCAGTCATTAAGTCTATCTTTTCATGGCATTTTGGTTCATTCCCTTTTTATCCACGAATCTAGATTTATCTATAATCTAGGATGAAATCACGATTACACGAACGATGGGAATACGATTTGGGCAAATCATAAATTTGACTTAAACATGGCTGTAAACTTGGAAATTGGCATAATAGGGAACATGAACATAATTATGATTGACATAATTTAGAACATGTATTATGGCATGTTGATTAGAACGCAAATTTGAAAATTTGACATGAATTATGGAATATGTAATTTGACATATTAAATTTAGTATTGGCAAGTAAGCTAAGTTTTAGGCGTAAACGGTAAACTAGAATAATAATTCTAGTCTTGCCATAAACTGTAAATTAGGATGTTAAATCAGAATTGGGTCAATTAAAGTTAATTTGGCATAATAAGTATATTAGCACAAATTTTGAATTTAGTCATAATTGTGAGTAATTGTCATGTTTAGAATAATCATGGTTAGTGACACTTAATTTGGTATAATTTACATACCAAAAACAATAAATATGATATATAGGGAAAATGGGCCATAATAATAAATGTTGACAATGTACATTGAAAGAGTAATAATGGAATAAGTAAATTAGGGAAAATTTACTTTTAGAATTTATCCTAAATGAGAAAAGTAAATTTAGACAATACGAACATGCTTAACCCGAGGTTGGATTGAGTTGTGATGTAAACCTGCCCGGACCCGCCCGGCTGTCCAGTGATCACAACAATACCTATCCAATGTGGGCGGTTAAGGCATTGAGCCCGATAAAGGCCCGAGGTTAGACTGAGCTGAGGCATAAGACTGCCCGGAACCAACCGGCATACCGGCAGCCACAACAATACCTGTCTAATGTGAGTGGCTGGTGCTTTAATAAGACAATTAAAGTTAAGCTAGAATGGGAGGGTTAAGTCCATAAGAACACTTAACCAACTTAACACAGTTAAGCTAGGATGGGAGGGTTAAGTCCATAGGAACACTTAACCAACTTAACACTGTTAAGTTAGAACGATAGGGTTAAGTTAACTAGAACACTTAACCAACTCAACATGGTAACAAGACAAGATTTGTAGGGGTTAAGTAACTAAGAAAAACACTTAGCCAATTTAATATGTTAACCAGACTAGAAAGTGGGGGTTAAGTAAATTCAATACACTTAGCTAATTTAACATGCTAACTAGACTAGAGGTTGGGGTTAAGTAAATTTAATACACTTAGCCAATTTAATATGTTAGCTGGACTAGACCGTAGGGTTAAGTAAGCTTGAACACTTAGCCATTAGAGTGCGATAAATGAATAGGGTTAAGTTAAAAACATGAAGGGACAATACTTAACCATTAGAACATGTTAATCAAACCAATGTTAGGGTTAAGTTAACTAAGGGAACACTTAACCGTTATAACATGTTAGTTAAAACAGATAGGCAAGGTTAAGTTAAAAAGAAACACTTAACCAATACAAGATGAATGGGTAGGGTTAAGTAAATACTTAACCAATATAACTTGATGCTGGTAGGGTTAAGTCAACGTGAATTACTGGTAAATCTTAACCAGTTTAATATGACAAAGGAATGGGTAAAGTTAACTTGAATTGACTAATGACACTTAACCAATCCAACTTGACGAGAAAGAGGACTAAGTAGTAAACCTTAGTTAAAAAGGGCTAAGTAGTAAACCTTAGTTAAGAAAACGATGATTCAATACACTAAGTGGTAAACCTTAGTTAGAAAAACTAAGTAGTAATCCTTAGTATAACACGAAGAGGAGCGAACGTCCATCTGATCTTAAAGAAGGCTCCAACGAATTGGGTTACGAAGCCCGAGGCTTCGAGGGGACGTAAGGGTACTCTTGGTATCCCTCTGTGAGAATGCAGATGATCCGCCTGGGCTCACAGAGGTTAAGGTCTGCGTGAGAAGAACCAAGGGTATGCCTTGGTTGCAATATATGGCAACCTAAAGACTAGGATGGACCAGCGTGATTCGGCGAGACCAGTAGCCCTGTGATAGCGACTCATCGTCTACCTACCATCTTGAGTCTGTCGAGATACGTAAATTGGAAAGGCGGAGAACTCCAAAAGACCATATACTTGCTATCTAGTTTTGGGTGAGGATGGCCATAGGTCAGTGGGGCATAGAGGGCCTGCGTATAGTTCTCATTTTTCAAGGTGTGCCTTTCATTAGTTGAGGGGGGGTCGAGTGGGACCATAGCCACTGGAAAAACAGACCTTAGCATCTACATCGGCAGATATCTGAAAGCTTCCGACCGAGTTTCGTGTTTCTAGAGCAGCCCTGCCACGGGACTCAGGTTGCACATTTCAGGACATATGCATCTAGACAACGATAAACGATTCACGACACATACGTGGGGAAAGTCTAGGAACATATACCGCTCTAGGTAGTGTGTCCTAGACTAGGGGCGTCATTCGACAGGTAGCGTAATCCCTAGTTGGACCTAGGTGGCATACACCCTGAATCTGTGAAGCATTAGATAAGTCGCGTAAACCCGAGTGGAATCTAGGAAGCACTTTGAAATAAAACCCTAGATTAGATCTAGGTAATAAATAATAAATGTACGCCTAAAGGCAACCACAATTACTGGGATTGGGATCGCGTTATCATTTTAGACAGATTACTTGTTGGGACACTAGATAGGTGGTGCAGAGACATAGAAACCATAAAAAATAGGTTAATAGCGAAGCGGAGAAAGTATTAAAGCATATCCAGTTTATCTTGTCTTAGCATATCTTGTGTTAATCTTATCCTATCTTGTTGGCCCTATCATCATGGTATTGTCTTGTATTCAGTTAATTCATGTCGTTTTGTTTTTCCTTATTCACATGCTAGAAGTAACTGAACTTACCAGACTTTATGTCTGACCCAGTTTTCTTTCATCTTCTTTTCTTCCGTCCCCCCCCCCCCCCCCGGTAGTTAAGGAGGGAATAGTATAGCTCAGGTTAGATTGGAACGTCACTCTTCCCAAGCTCGAAGATTCTTTGACAAGTGCTTTGGACTCTCGTTTTCTGCTGCTATGGCTGGCTTATGCTACATTTGGGAACATAAATGTTAATTTATGCTTCTTTATTTTGTAAGACAGATGATACTCTGATATTGGAAAACAATTGCTGTACAAACTATTTCATCAATAAAGTAAAGTTTTATTTTCCGTTGTTTTAATTTTGTCTGTCTTGTAATTTATCTGCATCTTTTACCCTAAATGCTCCACAGAACTTAGTGCATTCCCTTTGTGAGTGACACTAAAGGATGTGGGGGTGTTACACTTGGTATCAGAGCTGAAGGTTACCGGATCAGATAAAAGATATGAAAAAAATTATTATTTTCAAACCGTTTTAAAAGAAGCATTTTCAAAAGAAAAGTTTTGTTTCAAAGGCATATTCCCCAAAAGCCATACGCAATATCTTCTGATTCTCTGTTTGAATTCTTGTCCCCTTATTTCTTGAGTCTCTGGGGCTCCTGGCTTTCTGGGAGGTAACCTCATCGAAGGGCGAAGTAGTGCCCGACTTCCATTTATAACCGTAGTAGTTTCACATGCGGCTTGTTTTCTTTCAAGCTTAGTAGGGTTTTCTGTATGATGGGGGCAGCTTTCGAGAGATTTGTCAACATGATTACACACGAAAGAGGATGAGGAGTTTGGCTAAGGAGCATAACCCAAGGATGAGGAATTCATGGATGTAGACTTGGCTCACGAAGGAGGAAGGGATTATAAAACCTAAGACTAGAGGAAGTATCTTTACTATGGCAGAATAGGGCATATAATTAAGAACAAAGGACGAGATTTTCAGAAGGGCAAGTACATGCTTTCACCACTAAGCGTACCTAGGAGAAAGGTAGTAAAGTTCTGTTGGAAGAGTCTAGCTTTTCTGTTTGTACTCTTTCTTTTGGTTTTAACACTTCACATTTGTTCATATTTGCTTCCATAGTTGATTCTCTGCACCTTAGTACTTGTATAGTAAAAGATCCCAACTAGTGCTCAAGTGTTTGGTTGTTTTTGCTTAGATCATCTCACGTAGATCATCCAAATTCGGAGGAGACATTCCTCAGGTGCTTGTCTGATATTGGTTTAGGCCTTTGGGGCTTGTACTTGAGGGATGTTGAGTTCGACTAGGATGGTTTGCTTGAGAGATGAATACTTGTGGCAGGCGCTCTATATAGAGAAGGACTAACCTTAAGAGAGGTAAAAAGTACGTAGTGACCTTTTGACCCTCATAGTTATGGCATGATAGATAAGCTAAGAGGAGAGACCTCTGATCATCCTAGTATATACACTCAGTATCATGGTTGACATTTGTTTTTTTTTGGAAATGGAGGTCAAGAAACTTCGCAATCGTGAAGTTGAATCTGTTAAGGTACAGTTGAGTAAAGCTCAAGAAGACGTGATACGGGAGATTGAAGAGAAGGCATACGCGCCTCATACCCTTTTTCTTAAGGGTACATCCTTGATTCCTTTTTTTAGGAATTCTATGCATACTAGTTTCTAGCTTTTAAGGTATATCCTCTAGGACGTATCATCGATCCTTAGGTAGAAACCCTTTTGGATGTAAACATGTATTTGAAACATGTTATGGTTGATGGTTGCGAATGGTTGCTAGTGGTTGCTTGTGAATGCATATACACACGTATTAGGCACTAGATCAGCTCAGTTGCCTTCATATTTCATTTACATATATGTATTTGTTTATGAATTGAACTTAATGTGTTATCATATGGATGTCGCATTTGAGTGACTGATTGTGCACTCATATAAAAATAATATGTATCGTTAGGATTTGCATACATATTGGACGCATGGCACTGACATGACTTGCATTAAGGAGGTCAACTGAATCAGTAGACCGCCTGATTTTGCATTAGATAAAGACATGTACACACACTATGCATATGAACATACAAGCATTAGAAGTCTTTAAGGACAATGGATGCTCGTGTTTGATGGTTGAGTAGATGGATGATTGGATGGTAGGATTTACATTCTTCTTGACTTGAAGATTTCGGGGTCGAAATCCTTTTAGGAGGGGAGAGTGTAACACCCTGTATTTCTGTTAACACTAAAGTTACAAATTTAATAATAAATGTGTAAATAGGAGATGTATCTAATGTGCATACAAATTTAATAATAAATGTGTAAAGGGGAGATGTATCTAATGTGTATACAAATTTAATAATAAATGTGTAAAGGGGGGATGTATCTAATGTGCATACAAATTTAATAATAAATGTGTAAAGGGGGAATGTATCTAATGTGCATACAAATTTAATAATAAATGTTAATAATGTACATTAAGAAGGTAATTGTGAACATAATTGGCTTCTCTTTAGAACGAATGGCTTTGATTAACCTTGGCTTCATCGACGGCTCAAATTAACTTGCAATCCTATATAAACAGCCCCCTAGTCTCCTTCTCTTTGCACCATTCTTCTCTAACCTTATGCTGCACAAATTCTTGATGGACATGGCTTCTTCTTCTTCTTCCTCTAAATATAAATAAATAAATTGAAATAAAATATAAATCAAGACGAGGATATCTTGCTCAAGTCTTTCAAGAGAAGATTCAAAACAAGTTAGGATTCAGGTAAAGATTCAACGGCTTCAAGCAACGCTATCTTTCTATTCTTTTCTAGATCCAATCAATGTAAGTCGATTACTTTTTAGATTTGAACGCCTTTTCTATTTGTAACATGAAATTAAAAGAATATAAGAAATATGCCTTATCATTTCATTGAATCTGTGCTTGTTTATGACTTTGGATCTGATTCTTGATTATGGCCTAGAACACATTGCGACTAAATTGCCAATGCTTAAGATTATGACTATGGAACTGTGGCCTTTGAAACCATAAGCCTTTGACTATGAACATAAGCCTTTGACTATGAACATAAGCCTTTAACTATGAACATAAGCCTTTGACTAGGAGCATAAACCAATGCCTATGACTATGACAAGGACAATAGTGGATAATTACCTATGATTCATGAACATGATATTATTGCCTAAGATTATGACTGTGAGATTGGATCTAAACTTGATTATATATTCAGTTTATTCTTAATTATCCTTGGATCTTGATTATGGGAATTGATCTATTAAGTTAGATCTACCCATATACTTGAACCTATGTTATTTGTTCAACCCTTTTTATGTCATAATATTATCAGATATATAGGCCTTTGATTCTTTAATCAATTTATTCAGTGTAATTTTTTAGATCTATGATTAGTGAATTATCATCTTCTGCCAGTCATTATGTCTATCTTTTCATGGCATTTTGTTTCATTCCCTTTTTATCCACGAATCTAGATTTATCTATAATCTAGGATGAAATCACGATTACACGAACGTTGGGAATACGATTTGGGCAAATCATAAATTTGACTTAAACATGGTTGTAAACTTGGAAATTGGCATAATAAGGAACATGAACATAATTATGATTGACATAATTTAGAACATGTATTATGGCATGTTTATTAGAACGCAAATTTGAAAATTTGACATGAATTATGGAATATGTAATTTGACATATTAAATTTAATATTGGCAAGTAAGCTAAGTTTTAGGCGTAAACGGTAAACTAGAATAATAATTCTAGTCTTGCAATAAACTGTAAATTAGGATGTTAAATCAGAATTGGGTCAATTAAAGTTAATTTGGCATAATAAGTATATTAGCACAAATTTTGAATTTAGTCATAATTGTGAGTAATTGTCATGTTTAGAATAATCATGGTTAGTGACACTTAATTTGGTATAATTTACATACCAAAAACTATAAATATGATATATAGGGAAAATGGGCCATAATAATAAATGTTGACAATGCACATTGAAAGAGTAATAATGGAATAAGTAAATTAGGGAAAATTTACTTATAGAATTTATCCTAAATGAGAAAAGTAAATTTAGACAATACGAATATGCTTAACCCGAGGTTGGATTGAGTTGTGATGTAAACCTGCCCGGACCCGCCCGGCTGTCCAGTGATCACAACAATACCTATCCAATGTGGGAGGTTAAGGCATTGAGCCCGATAAAGGCCCGAGGTTAGACTGAGTTGTGGCGTAAGACCGCCCAGAACCAACCGGCATACCGGCAGCCACAACAATACCTGTTTAATGTGAATGGCTGGTGCTTTAATAAGACAATTAAAGTTAAGCTAGAATGGGAGGGTTAAATCCATAAGAACACTTAACCAACTTAACACAGTTAAGCTAGAATGGGAGGGTTAAGTCCATAGGAACACTTAACCAACTTAACACAGTTAAGTTAGAACGATAGGGTTAACTTAACTAGAACACTTAACCAACTCAACATGGTAACAAGACAAGATTTGTAAGGGTTAAGTAACTAAAAAACACTTAGCCAATTTAATATGTTAACCAGACTAGAAAGTGGGGGTTAAGTAAATTCAATACACTTAGCCAATTTAACATGCTAACTAGACTAGAGGTTGGGGTTAAGTAAATTTAATACACTTAGCCAATTTAATATGTTAGCTGGACTAGACCGTAGGGTTAAGTAAGCTTGAACACTTAACCATTAGAGTGTGATAAATGAATAGGGTTAAGTTAAAAACATGAAGGGACAATACTTAACCATTAGAACATGTTAATCAAACCAATGTTAGGGTTAAGTTAACTAAGGGAACACTTAACCGTTATAACATGTTAGTTAAAACAGATAGGCAAGGTTAAGTTAAAAAGGAACACTTAACCAATACAAGATGAATGGGTAGGGTTAAGTAAATACTTAACCAATATAACTTGATGCTGGTAGGGTTAAGTCAACGTGAATTACTGATAAACCTTAATCGGTTTAATATGACAAAGGAATGGGTTAAGTTAACTTGAATTGACTAATGACACTTAACCAATCCAACTTGACGAGAAAGAGGACTAAGTAGTAAAACTTAGTTAAAAAGGGCTAAGTAGTAAACCTTAGTTCAGAAAACGATGATTCCATACATTAAGTGGTAAACCTTAGTTAGAAAAACTAAGTAGTAATCCTTAGTATAACACGAAGAGGAGCGAACGTCCATCTGATCTTAAAGAAGGCTCCAACGAATTGGGTTACGAAGCCCGAGGCTTCGAGGGGACGTAAGAGTACTCTTGGTATCCCTCTATGAGAATGCAGGTGATCTGCCTGGGCTCACAGAGGTTAAGGTTTGCGTGAGAAGAACCAAGGGTATGCCTTGGTTGCAATATATGGCAACCTAAAGACTAGGATGGACCAGCGTGATTCGGCGAGACCAGTAGCCCTGTGATAGCGACTCGTCGTCTACCTACCATCTTGAGTCAGTCCAGATACGTAAAACGGAAAGGCGGAGAACTCCAAAAGACCATATACTTACTATCTAGTTATGGGTGAGGATGGCCATAGGTTAGTGGGCATAGAGGGCCTGTGTATAGTTCTCATTTTTCAAGGTGTGCCTTTCATTTGTTGAGGGAGGGGTCGTGTGGGACCATAGCCACTAGAAAAACAGACCTTAGCATCTGCATCGGCAAATATCTCAAAGCTTCCGACCGAGTTCCGTGTTTCTAGAGCAGCCCTACCACGGGACTCGGGTCGCACATTTCAGGACATGTGCAACTAGACAGCGATAAACGATTCGCGACACATACGTGGGGAAAGTCTAGGAACATATACCGCTCTAGGTAATGTGTCCTAGGCTAGGGGCATCGTTCGACAGGTAGCGTAATCCCTAGTTGGACCTAGATGGCATAAACCCTGAATCTGTGAAGCATTAGATAAGTCGCGTAAACCCGAGTGCAATCTAGGAAGCACTTTGATATAAAACCCTAGATTAGATCTAGGTAATAAATAATAAATGTACGCCTAAAGGCAACCACAATTACTGGGATTGGGATCGCGTTATCATTTTAGACAGATTACTAGTTAGGACACTAGATAGGTGGTGCAGAGACATAGAAACCATAATAACAGGTTAATAGCGAAGCGGAGAAAGTATTAAAGCATATCCAGTTTATCTTGTCTTAGCCTATCTTGTGTTAATCTTATCCTATCTTGTTGGCCCTATCATCATGGTATTGTCTTGTATTCAGTTAATTCATGTCGTTTTGTTTTTCTTTGTTCACATGCTAGAAATAACTGAACTTACCAGACTTTATGTCTGACCTAGTTTTCTTTCGTCTTCTGTCCCCCCCACCCCCCCACCCCCCCGTAGGAAAGGAGGGAATAGTATAGTTCAGGTTAGATTAGACCGTCACTCTTCCCAAGCTCGAAGATTCTTTGACAAGTGCTTTGGACTCTCTTTTTATGCTGCTATGGCTGGCTTATGCTACATTGGGGAATATAAATGTTATTTTATGCTTTTTATTTTGTAAGACAGATGATACTCTAATATTGGAAAACAATTGTTGTACAAACTATTTCATCAATAAAGTAAAGTTTTATTTTCCGTTGTTTTAATTTTGTCTGTCTTGTAATTTATCTGCATCTTTTACCCTAAATGCTCCACAGAACTTAGTGCATTCCCTTTGTGAGTGACACTAAAGGATGTGGGGTGTTATAGAAATTTAGCCTCAAACCTTGCCCTAAAGTCCTCCCATGTTTCTACTGGCCTTCCTGCATTGGTAACTTCCCAACAGTAGGAAGCCTCACCTTTAAGTAGCCATACTGCCAGTTGTACCTTCTGCCTATCTTCTACCTCAAAGATGACGAATAAGTCCTCGGTTTTCTTCAGCCAATTCCTGGCTACCACGAAGGACTCGGTTCCATGAAAGTCCTTTCCTCCCTTAGATTTAAAATCTTTACATATCTTAGCAAAAGTATTACCCCACGGAGGAGGTGGAGGAAGAGGTGCTGCTGCCGCTGGATGATTTCCTGCAGCTGGGGGAGGAGGAACGGTAGGACCTGGCTGAGTGGCCCTCGCTTCTAAGAATCGTCTGAACCAACCAGGTATTGGTATACCCTCTGGCAAGTTAAGTTCTTCGAACATGCTGAAACAAAAAGGGTAGATTCAAAACGAAGGATAAAAGATAGTACCTATGGCTTTGGGGGACTATGCCTTTTTAAAATAAAATAATATTTTATCTTTAAAAATGCTTCTTTAAATTTTCTTTTTGGAAATGAATTTTCAAAACTTTTTATCTTATCTGGTTAACCTATGCTTTGATACCAAATGAAACACCCCACCACCGTTATGGTCACTCTCAAAGGGAATGCCCTAATTTTGGTGGAGGTTTATAAGTATAAGTCACAGATACACAAGACAGATTAAAAAAACGCATATTTTTGAACAGCGGAAAACAACAACAACTTTTATTTCATTAAAATGCGTGTTACACAAACCATGCCATAATTTGTCTTACAATACTTCCAAAAAACATAACATCCTCATAACTGTCTTGATTACATTATTTAAAGAAGCATAAAAACATAAGTAAACTGCATAAGTCCCATGATTGTTGTCCAAAGCCATAGTCCAAAACGAAAATGATCCAAGCAATACATTCTTTCTCTTCAAGCTGGATGTGAAAACTGGTCAAGCTGCGGTATTCCCTCCCTGTGGACCTTGGGGGGGAACGAAAGAAAAGAAGACGAAAGAAAAATAGAGTCAGACATAAAGCCTGAGTAAGTCTAGGACTATTCAGTCTATGAATAAAGAATTGGGCATGATAAGTATAAACTGGAAATGGGAAAGTACTATAAACTAGGTTAAGTTGTCTAGAGTCGAATGTACTATCATATCCCATATTAATCTCTGTACCCATATAAACTAGTTCCCAACAGGCACCCCATAATCAGGGTGAAGTGATCCATTTCTGATGATCGGCTCCTGCTCGCATAGTTACATGTGTCTTATGGCCCCCATTGTTGTAGTTACCTATGCTGGTCCCACTATGGGGTGTATCAAGTCCCATGGTGGCGGCCCGACACAATTCTAGAATGCACAGGTATACTACTGGTGCCCAGTGCCTTATTTTTCTATGCCGGAGTGTGTGCACGCCCGCACCCCGTTAGAACCTACACTGCTGCACCACCGCCGTCGATTTGACCTCTTACAGTCAGCCCAGTAATCGTGCCCCACCCTGCCTAGTTCAGGATATCCTGATACACCTTGTAGGGTTACTGCTGAAAAGGGTCCCCCGCTACTAGGTTTTCTATTTCTAGACAACATGTTAAGCTGGTTAAGTGTTTTGTAAACCTAACCCCCAATCAGTCTGTATAGTTTAGCATGTTCCATTTTGATTAAGTATTAATTCAATTAACTTTATCCTATCAATCCTGACTCAGCCTTAATTGTAATATTAAAGCCTCGACCTCTCACATTAGACAAGTATTTTTGTGGTTGCCTGTTGCCGGTTGGGTCCGGGCAGTCTTACACCACAACTCAGTCTAACCTCGGGTCTTTATTGGACTCCGTGTTTAACCACCCACATTGGATAGGTATTGTTGTGACTACTGGACAGTCGGGCAGTTCCGGGCAGGTTTACATCACAACTCAATCCAACCTCGGGTTAAACACATCGTATTTTCTAAATTTACATATTTCATCTCTTTTCTTTTTATATGTAAATATTTGCGGCCCATTATTCAAATTCATCTTTATTGGGTAAAATTAATTTACACCACTTAATTGTTTTTCAAGGTCGTTGGCATGCGTCAAACATGCCAACACTTATGTTTTATATTTTAACCCAAACGTCATTACCCCCGCTTTATACGTTCGCTACAATATAACATATGTTGGGTTTCACATTTAAACCCAACTTAGCCACATGAAAAATGGGAGGCTTAGAACATGGTGTTTATATATTCTAACTAACATAAAAGGGGGAATGTGACTGCATGAATGTGCAACATAACGATCTAATTAACATGAATTAGGCACTTGTGAACTTGCATTGTAATAGCATATAATCATGGCATAAACATACCTAAACATGAATCATGGTTTTTAATCTATTCATAGAATCATGGCATAACCATACCTAAACATGAATCATGGTTTTTAATCTATCCATAGAATCATGACATAAACATACCTAAACATGAATCATGGTTCTTAATCTATTCATGTAAACTTGCAAGTGGAATGTAAATCTAACTTAATTATGTGACACATATATTATCATATGATTTTGATAACAACATAGGCCTAAAACATGTTTTTCAATTAGGCATAACAACAAACATAGTTTAGTCATGTTCATAGAATTAATACAAGTTCACAAAGATGCTTGCTTTTGTCACTACTACAAAAGTATGGTTTTACACTTGAACCATGATGCCAATTCCAACATAACTTCATATGAATCATAATACTCAAATGGATCCAATTACACTAAAGATGACCATAAAATTTTACATCATGTTGGCATAATAATAAATCATATACTTGCATGAATCTCAAATAAACTACCACAAACATATAGTCGTTAACTTTCAACATGAAACATATACTTGCAATTATCCAATAGGTGTTGTAATAAACTACCACAAACATGTAGTTGTTAATTTTAAACATGAATCACATACTTGCCAATATCCAATCGTTATACCACAACATCCCAAATCGATTAGAATCATAGCAACATACAAAAATGAATTATTATCACCACAATCAAGTACAATTCTATTTCTCATTTTACACAAATCAAAACGCAATTATTTATTCACATCAGAATAGCACTCTACTTACAACGTATGACGAATCTTCAATTCAGGAATCTGAATTCTGAATTTGGAGATGCTATCCTTTGTTGTAGGCGTTGTTTTGATTTAGTTGTCATTGCTTTAAGATTCTGAATTGTCTCTTAATCGTTTCTCAATTTTGACGGCTACTCCTTGTCTCTCCTCAGCAATATGACGGTCTCATTCTCATTTTTATTTATATGAATTAGGGTGAGTCTTAGGTCCTTTCTATAGTGTTTGTGAATTGATTAGGACCGTCGATGGAGCTTGGATTAATATTAGCCGTTCATTTGAAGGAGAGACCAATCAGGAGCTGACACCTAGCCCAAGTGACAAGGCAAGGCTCAGAAATTCGGCCAAGCACAGATTAGGCCAGCCAGGAGGGGCTGGGTTCAACCTGGCTCAGGGGCCAGGTCGACTACCCAGTCGACCCCCAGGTCGACTACATAGTCGACCTGGGTGGCACAGGTCGACTACCCAGTCGACCTGGATACCTTGGGCGGGAAAATTCCCGCCCTGGCCAATCTGGCCCGATTTTTGAAATTTGAATTTTTTTTCTGAGCTATTTCTGTCTGTTTGAATTTTAAACTAAATTCTGAAACTTCCGGAGGCCATATCTTCTTCATACGGAGTCCGTTTTACGCAAACTCAGACTCTATCTCAAGCAGAATTCCGAGACAAACGCAATGGCGTATCCCGTTTCCCTTAATTCTTTGATTTGAAATTAGTTATACTTTAATTTGTGAATTTCACTGTTATAGAATACACGGGGTGTTACATGAGATGTCTTTATAATGTTAAGGCCTTAATGAATTAAGAAATACTTAACCAGATAAACATGTAAGGTGGGATACGGGGGTTAAGTAGGTGCCTTGGGTGGCATGAGGAATCTAGTGGGTGCCTTTAGAGGCATTTGAAATATGATTAGTAAGACTTAACCAAACACGCATGTCAATGAACATGACTAAGAAGAGGGTTAAGTGGGATATACTAGTGGGGACAAGCTTAGGTGGATAGCTTGTGGGGGGCCATTTCAACCAGTAACCCAAACGTATCTTTGTGGGCTCGACCCAAGTCGAGGACGGGACACGCATACTGGGCTTGACTATAAGAGGCCAAACCGGTTAGCGGTGGCAACGCAAGTCCAATGGGTTTCATATGCGTGTGTGGACCCGGGCTGGTAGGTAATACGTTGTTGCATCGTGTAGGTATAAGCCGAGCATTCTCAAGTTGTATCGGGTTGCCACTTTAGGGGAGTGATACACCCCACTATGGGGCCAGAACGGGTATCTACGAGTAGGGAGCCGATCGAAAGTGGGTAGTGGGGTACACCTAGCGGAGATAGGGGCAGGCAGCACGTATGTAGTCAACTAGGGGTACACGAAGCTATTTATATAAAATTTCTAAGTGAAGCAAGTGGGATCAACCTTTAGGGTGACTGGTGTGGTGCAGTGTAGTAATTATTCGTTAGTAATTAGGTGTGCCTTTAACGTTATCTTTATCTGCTTTTCCATACCCAATAGTTCATAGACATTTCCTTGATTTCCAGCTTATGCCTTAGTCTAGTTATTTTGATAATAGTATTGTTAGAATTATCATACTCGCTAGACTTTATGTCTGATCCCCTCCATTTCTATCTTTTTCCCCACCAGGTCCTCAGGGTGGGCCCAGCTCTAGCGGAGTTTGATTGGATTGCTTTATCTCTCTTTGGAAAGCTTGGACCACTGAAGTAAAGTCCAGCTTGTTATCTTTTTTAATGGCTATTTATGTAATGGGATTATGTATTTTGTTTTATCAAGATGGATATTGTACTTGACTCTGATTTATGGTTTTATGATGTAACAAACATGTTTAATTTCCGTTGCAATAAAATGAAGTTTTAGATTTCCAAGTACTACTTATTTCTGTCTTGTTGTAATTTTTCTGTTCTATATTCACTTAAAACCTCCATCGAAGTTAATGCATTCCCTTTGTGAGTGACATTAATGGACTTGGGGTGTTACACGTGGTATCATTGCTTAAGGTTACCTGAACTGATAAATTTTTTAGAAATACTATTTTTCTAAAGTATTTTTGGAAGAAGTATTTTCAAAAACATGTCTTGATGAGTAATTTAAAGAGGAAAGTTTTTATGAAAAACATAATCCCCAATAGCCATATATCTTTATCTTTCGAATTCTCCATTTTGAATCTTTCCTTTTTCGTTTCAGCATGGCTGAAGATTTTAACCTTCCGGATGGTGTAACGATACCAGGATGGTATAGGAGGTTATTAGAGGCTAGGACCGCTGCAGGTCCAGCCAACGTTCCTCCACCACCAGTTGCACCAGCTCCTCCTCCTCCTCCTCGCGCTGATACTTTTGCAAAGACATGCAAGGAATTTAAGGCTATGGGTGGAAAACCTTTTCAAGGGTCAGAAACGTTTGTGGAAGCTAGAGATTGGCTTAAGGAGGTGGAAGAATTGCTAGAAATCTTTGAAGTAGAAGAAGGGAGGAAAGTCAAATTAGCATCTTGGTTAATGAAGGGAGAGGCCTCGTTTTGGTGGGAGGTCACTAATGGGGAGCGTCCTGTTGATTCTTGGGCGGATTTCAAACGCAGGTTTGAGGCGAAGTTTCTCTCACGGGCGGAAGAAAATCTATATATGGAAAGGTTCTTGACATTAAAGCAAGGAAGCTCATTAGTGAAAGAAGATGTCAACAAATTTAATCAGTTAGCAAGGTTTGGCTTGGACTTAGTGAACACGCCGGAGAAGAAGGCTCTGAGGTTCGTTAATGGCTTGAATGAACCATTGCAGGGGTTGGTTATGACCCACATCCCTATGGGGGCCACCTTTTGAGAAGCTAGTAGACATGGCACTCATGCACGAGGAGAAAGGCGCTAAAGCTAATAAGGCACCCGAGAAAAAGGGGATTAGAAGAAACCACAACAGCAAAACAAGAAGGGTGGTAAAGACAATAATGGCAAAGGAAAGAAAAGATTCTTTAACTATGGGACACCAGGCCATCTCAGCAAGGATTGCAGAAAGAAAAAGAAGACTGGCCGTTTTCACTGTGGTGAAGTGGGACATCTAGTGAAGGACTGCCCGAAGAAGGGGCCGAGGGCAGGGTCTACCTCGGGAGGACAGGTGCAGGCTCTTATGGCACCAGGGCAGGCAAGGGGACAAGTTCAGGCTCTTGCGGTCCCACCGCTGCAGGAACGAGGTAGAACCATTTATGTTGAATGCTTAGTTTTTCTGTTTGATCATCCTGTCCGTACCTTATTCGATTCGGGCGCATCGCATTCGTTTATCTCTACATCATTAGTTGAATCACTGCACTTAAACACCAGTTTAGTAGAGGATCCCTTAGTTGTTTCGAATCCAATTGGGGGCTCATCTTATTTGTCCATGATGTGTTTGGATTTGAAAATTTCTATACTTAGCGTTGACTTTAGATGCGATGCTTATGTTTTGGGCTTCACGGGCTGTGGGCTAATTTTAGGAATGGATTGGTTATCCAGAAATGGGGCTGTTCTTGATTGTGAAAGGAGAGTAGTTAGGCTCATGACTCCCCTTGGCAACACTCTCGAAATCTTTTGTAATCCCATAAATTCCGTTATGCTAAGTTATTTAGAATCGCTTGACGCGTCTATGGAGAATCTACGATCTGTTAGAGTGGTCCGAGAATACTCAGATGTGTTTGAGGAGGTGAAGGGCTTGCCTCCAAAGCAGGAGATAGATTTTCGAATATATCTTATGGATAATGCGAAACCAGTATCTTTGCCAGTACGCAACATGGCTCCTCGTGAAAGGAGGGAACTCAATAAGCAAGTGAAGGAGTTGCTTGTGAAGGGGTTCATAAGACGAAGTATATCGGAGTGGGGTGCTCCAGTAGTATTTGCCACGAAGGCGGATGGGTCCCTTAGACTTTGTGTGGACTATAGAGAACTTAATAAGCTTACCAAGAAGAAAAGACACACACTGCCGAGGATTGACGATCTCTTCGATTAGTTAGTTGGTGCCTCAGTGTTTTCGCAGTTGGACTTAGCCACTGGTTTCTATAGTTGAGAGTGGCTGAGGATAGCATTGACAAGACCGCCTTTAGGACTCCGGACGGTTTCTATGAATGGCTAGTGATGCCCTTCAGTTTGACAAACGCCCCCGCATAGTTTGTTGATTTGATGAGTAGGGTGTTTAGGGAGTACCTTAATAAATTCGTGGTGGTCTTTGTAGACGACATCTTGATCTTTTCTAAGAATGAAGAAGAGCATGCCCTACATGAAGTGTTGGAGACTCTACGAGCGCATAAACTTAAAGCTAAATTTACTAAGTGTCACTTCTGGAGAGAGGAAGTGCGATTCTTAGGGCACGTGGTTTCCAAAGAAGGGATAGCTGTGGATCCCGCGAAGGTGGTAGCCATCCAAGATTGGAAGGTCCCTAAAAATGCTACCGAAGTAAGGAGTTTCTTGGGGTTGGCTGGCTACTATAGGAAGTTTATCAAAGACTTCGCAAAAATATCAGCTTCATTAACACGCCTGACGAAGAAGAACCTAATCTTCGCATGGGACGTAGATTATGATGATGCGTTCCAACGTTTAAAGAGAGCTTTGACCTCAGCTCCAGTCTTAGTTCTGCCAGATGGGAGTAAGCCATTTACTGTTTATACCGATGCTTGTGGGACAAGTCTAGGCGCCGTCTTAATGCAAGAGGGAAGGGTAATAGCCTATGGGGGAACGCAGTTAAGGGTTCATGAGAAAAATTACCCTACACATGACCTAGAGTTAGCCGCAATTGTTTTCGCGCTTAAGTCTTGGCGCCATTATCTTCTTGGCGAGAAATTCGAATTATTCACTGACCACAAATCTTTAAAATACTTATTCTCTCAGAAGGACTTGAATTTAAGACAGCAAAGGTGGATGGAGTTCTTAGCGTCCTACGATTTTGAAATAGCATATACCCCTGGCAAGGGTAACGTGGTAGCAGAAGCCTTAAGTAGGAAAAGGCTGTCCTTGAGTCCGTTGTTTGTTGAGCGGCGAAACTTAGAATTCATCTATATGTTTGACTTTAGACCTTCCGTTGACTTTGTATCCGGTTTTCTAGCATCCTTAGAGGTTAGACCTACGCTTTTGGGACGGATTGATGAGGCACAGCGAGACGACCCACAGTTGGTTGAGTTAGTAGAAAAGCTCAAAAGAGGGGAGTCATCAAGCCACCTCCGTAGGTATAACCTAGATGATAAGGGTTGGTTACGTAGGGATAGTAGACTTTGTGTACCTCGAGACGAAGGTTTGAGGAAGGCTATTCTAGACGAAGCACATCATTCGAAGATGACCATTCACCCCGGCGGGGACAATACGTACAAAGACATGAAGCGAGTTTTCTTTTGTGCTGGTATGAAGAAGGATGTGGCCGAGTATGTCGCTAGATGCTTGGTGTGCCAACAAGTAAAAGCGGAGCAAAAGAAACCCGGTGGGTTGCTTCACCCATTAGAGGTTCCACTAAGGAAGTGGGAAAGTGTCTCGACGGACTTTGTGGATGGATTACCAAGATCAAGGAAGGGTAATACGGGGATTTGGGTTATAGTAGACAGACTTACTAAGAGCGCCCATTTCATTCCCGTGAAGAGTAAGAGGACTACTCCATGGTTAGCTTCTGTATACGTTCAAGAGATAGTTCGTTTGCATGGTGTTCCTTCTAGCATAGTAAGCGACCGCGATCCTATTTTCACTAGCGAATTTTGGAAGAGCATACAAGAGGTGGTAGGGACTCAGTTATGTTTGAGCACCGCATATCATCCTCAGACGGACGGCCAGACTGAGAGGGTGAATCGCATTCTAGAGGATCTTTTGAGGCTATGTATCCTAGACTTTGGGGGTTATATGGGAAGAGCATCTTCCGTTGGTAGAGTTCGCATATAATAACAGCTTTCAATCTAGCATTGGCATGGTACCTTTCGAAGCTCTTTATGGACGACCTTGTCGTTCACCTACATGTTGGTGGGAATCTACGGATAAGATCTTGCTTGGGCCCGATATGATTAGAGAGACTTCGGAAAAGATTGATTTGATCCGAAGAAGGATGAAGATGGCGCAAGATAGACAGAAATCTTATGCGGACAAGAGGAGGTCAGATCTTGAGTTTGAGGTTGGGGACATGGTCTTTGTCAAAGTGTCTCCATTACGAAACGTCGTTCGCTTTGGGTCCGTTGGGAAATTAGCACCAAGGTTCGTAGGGCCGTTTCCTATTAAGGAGAAGATTGGACAAATGGCGTATAGAGTGGCGTTTCCTGAGAGACTTAGTGGTGTACACGACGTATTCCATGTGTCACATTTGAGGAAGTGCTTGCACGAGACCGCGGAAGTGGTAGAGCCGAGCTTGCTTAGAGAGGTGGAGATAGAGCGTGATGCGACGATTCGACGAGCTCCTACGCGCATTCTTGGGTCAGAGATTAAGAAGCTGAGAAATCGAGAGGTCAGACTAGTCATAGTGCAATGGGGAGATGATGAGAGAAACGCTACTTGGGAGACAGAAGCGAAGATGTGTTCGTTGTACCCTTTTCTTTTTGAGGGTATATCTTTTAATTTCTCCTTTATCGCTTAGCTTGTACTTATCTTATCTTTAGTATGTCCTCTCGCTAGTATCTTTGACCTTTAGTTAGGATAATCCTATGGTTGAAACATGTGTTTGAGACATGTTATGTATGATGGATGCAAAGTGGATGCAAGTGTTTGCTAGTGGTTGCTCGTAGACGCATATACACACACTATTAGGCACTAGATAGGCTCAGCCACTTCATATTGCATATTGCGTATATATGGATGTATTTAGTAAAATGGATGTATGAGGATTTTTTTTATCATATGGATGTTGCATTCAGATGATGGTTGTGCACACATGTAGAAATAATATGTATCGATAGGGTTCTTTCGCATACATAATGGACGCATGGTACTATCATGATTTGCATTAAGGAGGTCAACTGAATCAGTGGACCGCCTGATTTTGCATTAGATACGGACATACACACATACTGTGCATTTAAACATGAAAGCATTAGAAGTCTATAAGGACAATGGATGCCTATGTTTGATAGTTGAGTAGATGGACTATTGGATGTTAGGATATACATTCTTCCTGACTTGAAGATTTCAATGTCGAAATCCTTTAAGGAGGGGAGAATGTAACACCCCGTAATTCTATTAATATTAATATTCACAAATTAAAGAATAACTAATCTCAGACGTGAGAATTGTGGGAAACGGGTTGCGCCATTGTGTTCGTCTCGGAATTCTGGTTGAAATAGAGTCCGAGTTTGCATGATTTGGACTTCGTATGAAGAAGTTACGGCCATCGGAAGTTTCAGAAAATTCAAAACAGATTTCAGAAAATTCAGAATTCGAAGTCAAACAGGCTAAGCGGGAAATTTCCCGCCCAGCACCCAGGTCAACTGGGCAGTCGACTGGGCAGTCGACACCCCAGGGACCAGGTCGACTGCGCAGTCGACCTGGGTGTCGACCTGGTCCAGTCGGCTAGGGTTTGACTGAGCCCAATCTTGAGCTGCTGATGTGTCTTTAGGGCTGAGTTGGCAAATTAAACGGTTCAGGTTAGTTCTGAGTTGATCTGATGGCCTAAATAATTCCTAAACTCTATATATACCTAGGTAGTCTCTCACCCTAAACTCACATGAAAAATAGAATAGCCGCCGTCATGCCATCGCCGTGGAACTCAGTGTAGCCGCCGCCAGCTAAGAAGGAAGAAAGCTAATCAAAACCCTAATTCTACTCAACTCTAAAGCAAATCAAGACTCTCTTTCTTCTCTAATTTTGAGTATGATGATCTTAACAAGATTATTAGAAAACTAATTAGATTAAGATGTGATATGGATCATAAGAAAATGATGTGAATTTTAATATATGTTGTTGTAGACCTTATGCTATCATATATGTTGTAAATCCTATGTTATGTGATGATGATATCCTATATGTTGTAAATCATGCTATGATGATATTGTATAGGTTGTAATCTTCTATGCTAAGTTGTGATAAATCATACATGTTATAAAGTCATGATGTTATTATCTATGCTAATTAGTTCATGTTAATCAAATCATAATGTTGATATTATTTGGGCTATGTTGATTTATATGACAAATCATGTATGCAAGTTTAGATTGATTAGTGAAGATTATGAACAAATGCCATGACATCTATTTTAGACCTAGAATTATGCTATGACATGCATGAGTTCTATGTGTTAGATGCTAGTTCACACCATCATTATGTTGCATAAACGACATATGCAAGTTTATACATGAATTTGGGTTATGATCATATTATATAAGTGGTGATATTTTACCAAACAAGTTGACACCTTTAGATCCATGACATGTGTAGTTTTGTGCAAGTTTCACCCCTATTATGATTAGATCTATTTTATTTGTCTATATGTTGTGATAATTTTCTTTGTGCTATGAGTTAGACTATTCGAGTCTAACGTATATTTTGCGTTGAATAAGCGAACGTATAACGTGGGGTAGGGGTAATATTAAAGACTTAATATTAAGAAATTGGGGTGCAATTGATATGATTTTGCATACCGTAAGTGGATGGCCATAATTGAGTCAATTATGGACATCATTAAAATTGGAATTAATTAATGATTTGAATAGGGATATATTTAAAACTGGGGTAAAAGATTATAAGTGTTAATCAATGCATAGGACACGAGGTTGGACTCGTTTGTGACGTAAACCTGCCCGGACCCGACCGGCAAATCCAGTAGTCACAAATGTCAGCCCAATGTGAGAGGTCCTAGGCCCAAATTAAAGCATAACAGTTGTAAAGACACGAGGTTAGACTCTTTTGTGGTGTAAGATTGCCCGGACCCGCCCGGCAAATCCAGCTGCCATAAATGCCAGTCTAATGTGAGAGGTCTTTATAAGGTTATGGCCTTAATGAATTAAGAAATACTTAACCAGATAAACATGTAAGGTGGGACATGGGGGTTGAGTAGGTGCCTTGGGTGGCATGAGGAATCTAGTGGGTGCCTTTAGTGGCATTTGAAATACGATTAGTAAGACTTAACCAAACACACATGTAAATGAACACGACTAAGAAGAGGGTTAAGTGGGATATACTAGTGGGGACAAGCTTAAGTGGATAGCTTGTGGGGGCCCATTTCAACCAGTAACCCAAACGTATCTTTATGGTCTTGACCCAAGTCGAGGACGGGACACGCATAGTGGGCTTGACTATAAGAGGCCAAACGGGTTAGCGGTGGCAACGCAAGTCCAACGGGTTTTGTAACAACCCGAAATTTAACAACATGTTAAATCAAGAATCAAGGCAGAATTAAATTATAAAATCTGAATCAGATAAAACGGGCTGTGCCATTGCGTTCGTCTTGGAAAAATACGCGAAATAGAGTCTGAAATTTCGTAAATCGGAGTCCGTATGGCCGAGATATGGCCTTTGGAAGTTTGACGAAAAAATCGAAAACGAAAACAGATTCAAATTTCAGAATTCAGAAGAGGCGGGAAAATTTCCCGCCAGACCAGGGGAGGTCGACTTGGGAGTCGACCCCCTGCCCACCAGGTCGACTGGGGAGTCGACCCCAAGGTCGACCTGGGGGTCGACCTGCCTGGTCGGACCCAGGCAGCCTGGTGCACCTGTTTTGCTGTTTGGCTCGGTTTTGGAGGCTTGTGACGATTTTTGAGGGCTTGAATCTATCCTAGGGTTAATCTAACGGCCTAAACTACTCCTAATCTCTATAAAAAGACCCTAAACCCCTCATAATTCACTCATGCCACGAAGTGCTGCCCAAATCTCCATTGATCTTGGCCTCCATCTCCAACTTCAAGAGCCTATGCATTCAAACAAGATCTGAATCAAAGGTGCTAGCTTGCTACATCAAATCAAGGGGGTGGATCAACGTTGCTATGGAGATTTCATGACGGTTCTTCATCAAAGGAGCCACCTCTCTTCGACAAAATGATTCATGCTCCTAGTCCTCTTGCCACGCTATGTAAGTTCTAGCTACTTCGAGATGTTAACGGTAGTTTAATGATGGCATGGGATAAAATGCAGTTAAACATAAGTGCTATAACCTATGTGAACCTAGTTTTGCCTCTTACCTTGAATATATGACTTGGAACTATGTTTTAGCGACTATAGCATGTCACTCATGTTATGTTTAGCCTAGTCTATCATGAAAGATTGAACCTTTAACTTGTGAATGTGGGCATAAGACCTTAGAACCACTTTGGGCTTGTGAAATATGTGCATGAACATAATTTGGGGCTTATGCAAGTATATGAACCCGAAAACCCCTTATGATAATATGCAAGTTTGTGGCCAATCACCTTTTTATGTTATGCATGCTTGTGGCCAATCCCTTTTTATGTTATGCATGCTCGCCAATCCCTATATGATCATTCATGTTTTAAGGCCAAACCCCTTATGATACCATGCATGTTTGGAGCCAAACCCTTTTGTGGCATCGTGCATGTTTTGGGGTCTACATGTAGCCATAGTACATCTACTATGTTGACACGCTTTTACTCAAGTGAAAACACGATTTTGGGGTAGTTAGATAAACATGAACATGACGTGAAATCTTGACTTGAATACGACATGAAAACTTGACTTGAGGTTACATGTGAACACGACATGTAAGTTGAACCAAAATGGGGGCATGATACGTGGGTAAACATGGGACTTGAAATTAGACACGTATGGGTTGTAAGTGTAATATAACACTAGTCCAAACATGAAAGTGGCCAACTCGAGGTTGGGTTGAGTTTGTAGCATAAATCTACCCGGACCCGCCCGGCTTAACTAGTGGCTACAAACAATAGGATCCAATGTGAGAAGTTGGTCATGTCGCGCTTAAGACCCGAGGTTAGACTAGGTTGTGGTGTAAAACTACCCGGACCTGCCCAGCTTAACTAGTAACCACAACAAGGTCTAATGTGAGAGGTTGAGAGTGCATTAATTAAATTAATGCCACATGATAAGGTTAAGTAAATTTGACTAATGACACTTAACCGATATGACACAAATGGGTAGGTTAAGTGGGACCGGGCTTGATTTCTTAAATGACACTTAACCATACAAGATGATTAGGGGATGGGGTTAAGTAATTTACACTTAACTAATCCGACTTGGTAATTAGATGGGGTTAAGTAATTAAGGCTTAACTAATCTAAACACGGTAATTAGATGGGGTTAAGTAACTAAGGCTTAACTAATCTAAACACGGTAATTAGATGGGGTTAAGTAATTAAGACTTAACTAATCTAAACACGGTAATTAGATGGGGTTAAGTAACCTATACATAACTAATCTAAACATGGGAATTCGAGGGGGTTAAGTTAAACACTTAACCAATCTAAACATGATAATTTAATGGGGTTTATTAACTTATACTTAACCAATTATACGTGATGATTTGATGAGGTTAAGTAACCTACACTTAACCAATCTAATATGTGGACCTGGTAGGGTTAAGTCACAAGACCTTTTAAATTAGGCTTAACCATTGTAATACGATTAGTGGATGGGGTTAAGTTAACCTATACTTAACCAATTCGACTCGATAATCTGATGGGATTAAGATAATCTATGCTTAATCAATCTAATATGATAATCTGATAGGGTTAAGACAAATAAATACTTAACCAATTTGACTTGATAGGGTTAAGTCATGAGCTTCTTGGTACACTTAACTAACTTGTAGGGCTAAGCCTTGAACTTGAGTACTTAGCCAATCTTGTCATGATTCGTAGGCGGGTTAAGTCATGAACTTGGATAACAATACTTAACCTATTTGACAAAACCCTAGCTCAGGGGACTAGGTTGGAAATCGTAGTTAACAAGGATAGTGGAAAGAGGGGCTAAGTGGTAAACCTTAGTTAACGGTAACTAAGTAATAATTCTTAGCTAAGGACATGGACTAGTTCATAAAGAGATGAGTAACCTGGTACGGTAGGTCATCGCTTAGTATACGAGGAGGAGCAAGTTATCTGACTTGGATAAAAGCTCCAGCGAACTGGGTGACGAAGCGAAAGCTTCGGGGAACGTGAGGGTACTCTCGGTATCCCTCTGTGAGGTGGCGAGTGGTACATGAAACCCGGCCTCAGTGGGGTTAAGGTCTGCGGTAAAAGAGCCAAGAGTATGCCTTGGTTGCTATGCGAGCGACCTAAAGACTGGGATGGATTAGCGTGGAGTCGACGATACTTGATTTTGCCCCTGGATAGCATGTCGCCGACTACCTACCATCTTTAGTCAATCGTGTACGTACGGAAAGGCAGGGAACTCCCAAAAGACCATATACTAGCTATCGAGTTATGGGTGAGGTTGGCTATCTGGAAATGGGCATCGATGGGCCGTAGTGTAGTTCTCATACATGATTTTTCTTGGGTTGCCTTTCAGTAGTTGAGGGAGGGGTCACGTGGGACCATAGCCACGGGTACAAAAACAGACCTTGATATCTGCAATAGCAGACGACTTAAAGCTCCCGACCAAGTTCCGTATTTCTTGATTTGCCCTGACACGGAACTCGGATGGCACATTGAGGAACATGTGCGTCTAGACATGGAAAACGATTCACGATACATACGCGGGATAAGGGGCGCGGTTGACGGGTAGCATAATCCCTAGTGGTCCTAGGTGGCTGAACCCAAACCGAGACACGGAAACGTTCATTAGGTAGCATAATCCCTAGTGGTCCTAGGCGGCATAAATCCTAAGTGAACGCGCGATAGTTCATGGTAAGGAAACATAACTAGATCAAGGGTAGCAGTCCAAAATAACCTCAAGGATAAAACGTTTACATGGAAAGCCCGTATGGCCTACGGCAAAGGACTGAACTTATACATGGAAAGAGACATACGAGTTGGGAAAACCTACATATGTTATATATTAGCTTGACATGGACCATTACATGACATTAGGCAAGGGACATTCATGGTTAACACATGACGCGCGTTGGGATACTAGTACGAGAGGTGCAGAGCAAATATACATGTTAGGACCATGAGAAATATGCATGATAGATACCGTGGGACGTATACAGGATAGATACCTTGGGATATTGTACTTGATAGAAACCGGACGATATGATGCCTTGACTTATCATGACATCGTAGTTTATCATGATATCTTAGTTTACCTTGCTACAGTAGTTCAGCCTATTTTAGTTTATCTATCTTGTAGTCATCCTTATGTTTACTCTCAGTTTATGCATGTCATGTTACCTTTACCTGTTTTAATACTGGAAGTAGATAGGACTTACCAGTCTTTATGACTGACCCCGTTTTCTTTCGCCTCTTGTCTTCCGTTCCCCCCCCCCCCCAGGTTTTCAGGGAGGAAACACTGTTATCTAGTTCGGACTTCTTCTGCTTGAAGGTCATCAAGCATGGCTTGGACTTTTTTTGGCTATGGCTACTTTACTGTTTTACTTGGGGAATAATTTATGAAATGGTTTTATGCTTCTTTATTACAAGACAGGTTTTGATGTATTCTGATGTAAAAGGCTTTGGACCTTATTTTATAAGGTAATGAAATTTGTTTTACTTCCGCTGTTTTATATATATATATATATATGTTCTGTCTTGTAATATTTTTGTGCATGTTTACCTCGATAATGCTTCACCAAACCTAGTGCATTCCCTTTGTGAGTGACCCTAGCGGAGGTGGGGTGTTACATTTGGTATCAGAGCAGAAGGTTACCAGACTGGGCAAAAAAATTTAAAACCTTCTGAAAACTATTTGAAAAACCGTTTACAAAGAAGCATTTTTCAAGAAAAGTTTGTTTTAAAAAGGTTATTCCCCAAAGGCCATTAGCATTATCCTTTGATTCCTTGATTGAATCTCCTTTCCTTTCTTTCCTCCATCTGTGGTCACAGTAGTTCTAACTGTGACTAATCTTTGTCTAGCCACGTAGGTGTTTTCCATACGATGGAGGTGGTTCTCGAGAGACCTGGTGCCGTGGTACAAGGAAGGATAATAAGAGTAAGGATAAAGGACGCGAGCTTAAGGATAAGCAACTTGTTGGTATGGCTTAGTCCATCAAGGAGGACAAGAACAAGATCATCGGAGAGAGCAATTGTACGCTCCCATTTCTAGGGTACCTAAAAGGGATGGTACTGTTTCTGGTAAAGGTTTAGTCGTTCTATCATCCCGTCCAAACTTTGTCTTGATCATCGTATCATTTAAGTCTGCTTGGATAGTTGAGTCTCTGCACCTTAGTACTAGCATGATAAAGGATCCCAGTTTTGTCCCCAAAAATCTAGTTGGAGAGTTGGTCCATTTCTCCATGACTTGTTTGGATTTGAGAATGACATGTCTCGGCTACGGATGGATTCTAGGGATAAAGTGGTCACCCAATAAGGGGGTGCCATTCTCGGTTTTGAAAAGAGGGTAGTTAAACTCTTAGCTTGCCTTGGTAATACCCTCGAAGTCTCGTGTAACCTTTTGGGTTCTGTCATGGTTAGTTACCTAGAATCTCTTGATGCATTTATCGGAGATCTCTGATCCAATCGAGTAACGTCCGCCAATAACACGGATGGTTCATTCCATTTGAGCATGGGTTATAGGAACCACCCTAGTAAGTGCACGTGGTAACATGGATTGGCATTGGTAAACGAGATCCAGAATTCACTAGTGAATTTTGGAGAGCTTGCATGAGTACGTAGATATGGTTGAGCCAAGTATACTAGGGAAAGAATAAATGAAAGTGGAACGAGAGGCGACAGTGAAAAGAGTTCCGACTCATACCTTGGAAATAGGAATCAAGGAACTACGAAATCATGAAGTCAAAGGCAGTCAAGGCACACTGGAATTAGGCTCAAGGAAATGCGGCTTAGACGCGTGCATCGTGTCTCTTTGTAAGAGTATATCGTTGATCCCTAGTTCTCCTGTAGAGCTTACTTACATGCTATCGCTTGGTGGATATCCTCTCAGTCCTGTTTCTGTTACAAACCCCGTAAGGAGTTTGTCTTGTTTATCTCCTCGATCTTATCTTGGGAACCTTAGGTAGAACTCTATGGATGTAACATGTATTTGAAACATGTTATGATTGATATGGTTGCAAATGGTTGCAAGTGGTTGCTTGTGGATGCGCGAATACACATTAGATACTAGATTGACGCGGTCACGTTTCATGTTGCATATGCACGAGTATTTATACTTGTTCATGGATGAAATTGAATGTGTTATCATGCGGATGTTGCATATGAATGAATGTTTGTGCATGCATATAGTACTTATATGACTAGGACTATTTGCATACATGTTGGACTCATGGCACTAAACATATTTTGCATTAGAAAGATCATTCAGGCCTGATCATTAGCATTAGCTAGGGAGCATATACACGCACGTTTTGCATATGTTCATATGGCATTAGAAATCGTCTAAGGACAATGGTTGCCTGTGGATGATGTTTTGAGTAGATGGATGATGGATGGTAGGATACGTTCTTCCTAACTTAGAGATTTCGGGGACGAAATCCTTAAAGGAGGGGAGAATGTAACAACCCGAAATTTAACAACATTTTAAATCAAGAATCAAGGCAGAATTAAATTATAAAATCTAAATCAGATAAAACAGGCTGTGTCATTGCGTTCGTCTCGGAAAAATACGCGAAATAGAGTCCGAAATTTCGTAAATCGGAGTCCGTATGGCCGAGATATGGCCTTCGGAAGTTTCATGAAAAAATCGAAAATGAAAACAGATTCAAATTTCAGAATTCAGTAGAGGCGGGAAAATTTCCGGCCAGACCAGGGGTGGTCGACTGGGGAGTCGACCCCCTGCCCACCAGGTCGACTGGGGAGTCGACCCCAGGGTCGACCTGGGGGTTTACCTGCCTGGTCGGACCCAGGCAGCCTGGTGCACCTGTTTTGCTGTTTGGCTCGGTTTTGGAGGCTTGTGACGATTTTTGAGGGCTTGGATCTATCCTAGGGTTAATCTAATGGCCTAAACTACTCCTAATCTCTATAAAAAGACCCTAAGCCAACCCTAAACCCCTCATAATTCACTCATGCCACGAAGTGCTGCCCAAATCTCCATTGATCATGGCCTCCATCTCCAACTTCAAGAGCCTATGCATTCAAACAAGATCTGAATCAAAGGTGCTAGCTTGCTACATCAAATCAAGGGGGTGGATCAACGTTGCTATGGTGATTTCATGACGGTTCTTCATCAAAGGATCCACCTCTCTTCGTCAAAATGATTCATGCTTCTAGTCCTCTTGCCACGCTATGTAAGTTCTAGCTACTTCGAGATGTTAACGGTAGTTTAATGATGGCATGGGATAAAATGCGGTTAAACATAAGTGCTATAACCTATGTGAACCTAGTTTTGCCTCTTACCTTGAATATATGACTTGGAACTATGTTTTAGCGACTATAGCATGTCACTCATGTTATGTTTAGCCTAGTCTATCATGAAAGATTGAACCTTAAACTTGTGAATGTGGGCATAAGACCTTAGAACCACTTTGGGCTTGTGAAATATGTGCATGAACATAATTTGGGGCTTACGTAAGTATATGAACCCGAAAACCCCTTATGATAATATGCAAGTTTGTGGCCAATCACCTTTTTATGTTATGCATGCTTGTGGCCAATCCCCTTTTATGTTATGCATGCTCGCCAATCCCTATATGATCATTCATGTTTTAAGGCCAAACCCCCTTATGATACCATGCATGTTTGGAGCCAATCCCTTTTGTGGCATCGTGCATGTTTTGGGGTCTACATGTAGCCATAGTACATCTACTATGTTGACTTGCATTTACTCAAGTGAAAACACGATTTTGGGGTAGTTAGATAAACATGACGCGAAATCTTGACTTGAATACGACATGAAAACTTGACTTGAGGTTACATGTGAACACGACATGTAAGTTGAACCAAAATGGGGGCATGATACGTAGGTAAACATGGGACTTGAAATTAGACACGTATGGGTTGTAAGTGTAATATAACACTAGTCCAAACATGAAAGTGGCCAACTCGAGGTTGGGTTGAGTTTGTAGCATAAATCTACCCGGACCCGCCCGGCTTAACTAGTGGCTACAAACAATAGGATCCAATGTGAGAAGTTGGTCATGTCGCGCTTAAGACCCGAGGTTAGACTAGGTTGTGGTGTAAAACTACCCGGACCCGCCCGGCTTAACTAGTAACCACAACAAGGTCTAATGTGAGAGGTTGAGAGTGCATTAATTAAATTAATGCCACATGATAAGGTTAAGTAAATTTGACTAATGACACTTAACCGATATGACATAAATGGGTAGGTTAAGTGGGACCGGGCTTGATTTCTTAAATGACACTTAACCATACAAGATGATTAGGGGATGGGGTTAAGTAATTTGCACTTAACTAATCCGACTTGGTAATTAGATGGGGTTAAGTAATTAAGGCTTAACTAATCTAAACACGGTAATTAGATGAGGTTAAGTAACTAAGGCTTAACTAATCTAAACACGGTAATTAGATGGGGTTAAGTAATTAAGACTTAACTAATCTAAACACGGTAATTAGATGGGATTAAGTAACCTATACTTAACTAATCTAAACATGGGAATTCGAGGGGGTTAAGTTAAACACTTAACCAATCTAAACATGATAATTTAATGGGGTTAAGTAACTTATACTTAACCAATTATACGTGATGATTTGATGAGGTTAAGTAACCTACATTTAACCAATCTAATATGTGGACCTGGTAGGGTTAAGTCACAAGACCTTTTAAATTAGGCTTAACCATTGTAATACGATTAGTGGATGGGGTTAAGTTAACCTATACTTAACCAATTCGACTCGATAATCTGATGGGATTAAGATAATCTATGCTTAATCAATCTAACATGATAATCTGATAGGGTTAAGACAAATAAATAATTAACCAATTTGACTTGACAGGGTTAAGTCATGAGCTTCTTGGTACACTTAACCAACTTGTAGGGCTAAGCCTTGAACTTGAGTACTTAACCAATCTTGACATGATTCGTAGGCGGGTTAAGTCATGAACTTGGATAACAATACTTAACCCATTTGACAAAACCCTTGCTCAGGGGACTAGGTTGGAAATCGTAGTTAACAAGGATAGTGGAAAGAGGGGCTAAGTGGTAAACCTTAGTTAACGGTAACTAAGTAATAATTCTTAGCTAAGGACAAGAACTAGTTCATAAAGAGATGAGTAACCTGGTACGGTAGGTCATCGCTTAGTGTACGAGGAGGAGCAAGTTATCTGACTTGGATAAAAGCTCCAGCGAACTGGGTGACGAAGCGAAAGCTTCGGGGAACGTGAGGGTACTCTTGGTATCCCTCTGTGAGGTGGCGAGTGGTCCATGAAACCCGGCCTCACAGGGGTTAAGGTCTGCGGTAGAAGAGCCAAGAGTATGCCTTGGTTGCTATGCGAGCGACCTAAAGACTGGGATGGATTAGCGTGGAGTCGACGATACTTGATTTTGCCCCGGGATAGCATGTCGCCGACTACCTACCATCTTTAGTCAATCGTGTACGTACGGAAAGGCAGGGAACTCCCAAAAGACCATATACTAGCTATCGAGTTATGGGTGAGGTTGGCTATCTGGAAATGGGCATCGATGGGCCGTAGTGTAGTTCTGATACATGATTTTTCTTGGGTTGCCTTTCAGTAGTTGAGGGAGGGGTCACGTGGGACCATAGCCACGGGTACAAAAACAGACCTTGATATCTGCAACAGCAGACGACTTAAAGCTCCCGACCGAGTTCCGTATTTCTTGATTTGCCCTGACACGAAACTCGGATGGCACATTGAGGAACATGTGCGTCTAGACATGGAAAACGATTCACGATACATACGCGGTATAAGGGGCGCAGTTGACGGGTAGCATAATCCCTAGTGGTCCTAGGTGGCTGAACCCAAACCGAGACACGGAAACGTTCATTAGGTAGCATAATCCCTAGTGGTCCTAGGCGGCATAAATCCTAAGTGAACGTGCGATAGTTCATGGTAAGGAAACATAACTAGATCAAGGGTAGCAGTCCAAAATAACCTCAAGGATAAAACGTTTACATGGAAAGCCCGTATGGCCTACGGCAAAGGACTGAACTTATACATGGAAAGAGACATACGAGTTGGGAAAACCTACATATGTTATATATTAGCTTGACATGGACCATTACATGACATTGGGCAAGGGACATTCATGGTTAACACATGACGCGGGTTGGGATACTAGTACGAGAGGTGCAGAGCAAATATACATGTTAGGACCATGAGAAATATGCATGATAGATACCGTGGGACGTATACAGGATAGATACCTTGGGATATTGTGCTTGATAGAAACCGGACGATATGATGCCTTGACTTATCATGACACCGTAGTTTATCATGATATCTTAGTTTACCTTGCTACAGTAGTTCAGCCTATTTTAGTTTATCTATCTTGTAGTCATCCTTATGTTTACTCTCAGTTTATGCATGTCATGTTACCTTTACCTGTTTTTATACTAGAAGTAGATAGGACTTACCAGTCTTTATGACTGACCCCGTTTTCTTTCGCCTCTTGTCTTCCGTCCCCCCCCCCCCCCCCCAGGTTTTCAGGGAGGAAACACTGTTATCTAGTTCGGACTTCTTCTGCTTGAAGGTCATCACGCATGGCTTGGACTTTTCTTGGCTATGGCTACTTTACTGTTTTACTTGGGGAATAATTTATGAAATGGTTTTATGCTTCTTTATTACAAGACAGGTTTTGATGTATTCTGATGTAAAAGGCTTTAGACTTTATTTTATAAGGTAATGAAATTTGTTTTACTTCCGCTGTTTTATATATATATATATATATATGTTCTGTCTTGTAATATTTCTGTGCATGTTTACCTCGATAATGCTTCACCAAACCTAGTGCATTCCCTTTGTGAGTGACCCTGGCGGAGGTGGGGTGTTACAGGTTTCATATGCGTTTGTGGACCCAGGCTGGTAGGTAAGACGTTGTTGCATCGTGTAGGTATAAGCCGTGCATTCTCAAGTTGTATCGGGTTGCCACTTTAGGGGAGTGATACACCCAACTGTGGGGCCAGCACGGGTATTTACGAGTAGGGAGCCGATCGAAAGTGGGTAGTGGGGTACACCTAGCGGAGATAGGGGCAGGCGGCACCTATGTAGTCAGCTAGGGGTACACGAAGCTATTTATATAAAATTTCTAAGTGAAGCAAGTGGGATCAACCTTTAGGGTGACCGGTGTGGTGCAGTGTAGTAATTATTCGTTAGTAATTAGGTGTGCCTTTAACGTTATCTTTATCTTCTTTTCCATACCCAATAGTTCATAGACATTTCCTTGATTTCCAGCTTATGCCTTAGTCTAGTTATTTTGATAATAGTATTGTTAGAATTATCATACTCGCCAGACTTTATGTCTGACCCCCTCCATTTCTATCTTTTTCCCCACCAGGTCCTCAGGGTGGGCCCAACTCTAGTGAAGTTTGATTGGATTGCTTTTTCTCTCTTTGGAAAGCTTGTACCACTGAAGTAAAGTCCAGCTTGTTATCTTCTTTAATGGCTATTTATGTAATGGGATTATGTATTTTGTTTTATCAAGATGGATATTGTACTTGACTCTGATTTATGGTTTTATGATGTAACAAACATGTTTAATTTCCGCTGCAATAAAATGAAGTTTTAGATTTCCAAGTATTACTTATTATCTGTCTTGTTGTAATTTTTCTGTTCTATATTCACTTAAAACCTCCATGGAAGTTAATGCATTCCCTTTGTGAGTGACACTAATGGACTTGGGGTGTTACAATATGCATGAGTGTTTATACTTGTTTATGGATGAAATTGAAAGTGTTATCATGTGGATGTTGCATATGGATGGATGTTTGTGCACACATATTGTGTTTATGTGACTAGGACTATTTGCATACATGTTGGATTCATGACACTAAACATATTTTGCATTAGGAAGATCAATCGGGCCTGATCATTTGCATTAGATAAGGAACATATACACACACTTTCTGCATATATTCATACAACATTAGAAATCTCTTAAGGACAATGGATGCCTGTGATTGATGATTGAGTAGATGGATGATTGGATGGTAGGACACATTCTTCTTAACTTGAAGATTTCGGGGATGAAATCCTTTAAGGAGGGGAGAATGTAACAACCCGAATTTTAATAACATGTTAAAACAAGAAATCAAGGTATTATTAATTTTTAAAGTGAGAATCAAGGGAAACAGGTTGCGCCAATGCGTTCGTCTCGGAATTCTACATGAAATCAAGCCCAAGTTTTCGAAAATCGGAGTCCGGATGAAGAAGTTATGGCCTGTAGAAGATTCAGCAAATTTCAGGCAGCACTGGACCAGGCAGGTCGAACTGGGGGTCGACTTGGGGGTCAGGTCGACCATGTGGTCGACCTCCCCCCCTACAGGTCAGCCTGTTTTGACCTAGAACCCATTTTTGAAGCCTGAGACGTATTTTGATGGTCCGGATTGATTCTAGGTTAATCTAAGGGCCTAAACTAGTTGCTACCCCTATAAATACATCCTAAGACCAAGCCTAACTCATACAAATCATTCTTACACTGCTATGTTGCTAATTTACCCCTTGAACCATGGCCACCGCCTCCAAATTAAAGCTTAAGCATTCAAACTCGATTCAAATCAAAGATCAACGCTTCTACAACAATTCAAGAGGATAGATCAGCGACACCGCAACGTTCTACGACAAATTTCTAGACTTGACTTCTGCATCTAAATTTCTTAGACCACGATCTGTAAGTTCCAGTTACTTTTAGATAAAAACTATAAATCTAATATGGGCATGTTAAATTGGAATTGATTTATGTATGATTCATATCTATTCTTGTTTTCTTCTTGGATCTTGACTATTGGGAGTATTTCCTCCGACGTTGAAACTATTGTTAATGGCATAAGACTATGACTATGCTTATGACTGTGAATATGAGACTATGACTATGCCTATGACTGTGAACATAAGACCATGACTATTCCTATGACTGTGAACATAAGGCTATGCCTATGACTATGATGGTGAACATAAGACTATGCCTATGACTATGACGGTGAACATAAGACTATGCCTATGCATATGACTGTGAATATAAGAATATTGCCTATAACTATGACAAGGACGATTATGGCTAATCACCTATGAGGTTATTGCCTAGGATTATGACTATGAAATTGGATCTAAGCTTGATTTTCTATTCAGACCAATTTTCTTTGTTTTTCTTGATTTTGGGGATTTTTTTCTATTTAAGTTAGATCTATCTGTGTTCTTGAATCTAGATTATTATTCAAACCTTTTTCATGTTCATAATGTTATTCCTGCGATGTTTTAATCAATTTATTCAGTTAGGTCATGCCTTGGAAATAAATTGATAATAAAGCAATGTTTATTATGTTGATCTATGCTTGTGGTTCTATTTTATCATCATGTTGAATTGGGAATTAATGAATAAGTCCATTCATATATATATGAACTTGGAGTATAACCCATGATGACAAGTTGTGTAGTTTATCATGTTATGCAAGTTTTAGGTTGTGAAATCATACCACATATGTGACCAAATGTTAGATCTATCTGTTTATGTGTATATGTTAAACCTATGCCATGTTTCAAGTACACACTTATTCATATGTTCGTGATTAATTTGCAAGTTCACATATATGTAAGTTGATTTAGTCTATGTTGCAAATTCACATATATGTATGTTGGTTTAGTCTACGTTGCAAGTTCACACCTATGATATTCATGTTGATTGTTTTGCAAATACACACCTATGGTGTTCATATTGACTATGCCAAGAATGCCAAGTTTACATCTATGTCATGTTAATGAATTTCTTTATGCAAATTTTGTATACGTTAAATTAGGCTAAGTTTTTAGCCTAATATTATGCCAAAAATCATGCGGACGGAAAATTAGGCTAAGATTGTTAGCCTAATATTTAGACGAGGTAACGTTTGGAAAAATGGGTAATTATAGGAAACTTGGTATGCAACTCGCCATGAAACTTGACATGAACATTGTTATAACTTGAATTTGGATATGGCCATGAAACTTGCCCTGAACTTGTCACGAACTTGATATGAAATTTGAACATGGACGTGACACTAGAATGAACTTGAAAATGGCCAACTTGAGGTTGGGTTGAGTTTGCAGTGTAATTCTTCCCGGAACCGCCCGGCAAATCCAGTTACTGCAAACAATAGGATTCAATATGGATAGTTGGTCATATCGCACTTGAAACTCGAGGTCAGACTGAGTTATGGTGTAAATATGCCCAGAACTGCCCGGCATATCCAGTGACCACAACAATAGGTCTGATGTGAGAGGTTGGGGTGCATTAATGAATTAATGCCACATGATAGGGTTAAGTCATGAACATGAAAGACAACACTTAACCAACTTGACACATGATTCGTAGGGCTAAGTCATGAACTTGAACGAAAACACTTAGCCAATTTGACATGACACGTAGGCGGGTTAAGTCACGATCTTGAATGATAAAACTTAACCAACTTGACATGCTAGACTGATAATGGTTAAGTCACGAATTTAAACAAGTGTGTAGCCCGTGCTATGCATACGGGCAGTCGAGTTGCAAAGAAAGTTGAAGTTATAAAGTTATTTATCCAATTTTTTACAATTTTCACTAGCGCAGTTTAACATATTCTTACTGGCTGTATTTTGTATTTTAGCGGAATACACCATAATTTACCAGAAGTTAACTTATTTGTCGTAACTACTCAATCCAACTTCAAACTTGTAGGTTGAAGAATGGACCTTTTACATCTTATGTTTATATTATAATTCATGATAAGAATATTAAAACAGAGTTTACTGAAGCATCGCTGTCTAATAAGACATGAGATTATATGACGTAATAGTTGGAAGGTACTTATCACTTCCACTTGTAGTTCATATCACTTGACCATGAGTAAATGTTTAAGAATGCAAATTCAGTGAAAGAAGTTGAATGGCACATAAAAAAGCATATTTTACAGTGAAACCAATAAGTTTTTAGTGTTTAGAAGCTAGCCAATCATTAACCTTTTCAAAGATACTACATTACATGAATATTGTGTTAGACGAATATTGTTTTTGAAATCGGAATATAATTTTACATGAGTTAACATCAATAAAATTCGTACAATAATGATTACAAATGGGCAAACATAATGAAGTATCCAAAGCATATGCAATATTCAAATCGATGATCAAAATTTAAGAATATTAAGATAGTGAACTTCATGGTATAATTAACATGCTTACCAAATGCCACGCTACACAATAGTTTCTCTTAGAAAAAAAAAAGTTTACCAAATGGTTCCAATCTTATTTTATAACGTTAACTGCGGATGATAATTAATTTGGACTGAAATTGGTGTAGGAAAAACCCTATCATGTTGATTACTCCTGCATGCGACTCAAAATGTTAAACAATATAAGTAATTGTTCTTTCTACCTCTTGTTTTCTCTACTTCAGGAACTGTTTCATACACTTTAAATAGAAAGAATATTTCCTACCTAGACATACCTATTATGTTTTATTGATTATTCTAAAAATGTGTGTATAAGTTTGTTATTATAGAATTGTAGATAACTTATAACTAATCAATTTGTAAAACTTTCTCATGCTAATTAATGTACCTAATGTCTATGTATTTGCATATTGTTTAAAGGAACTTCCATAAAATCATCCTCCACAATTTTAAAATAAAGAGCGAAAATTTATATAAAAAAATACAATGTTGATAAAATGTCACATATTATTAATTTTTGCGATAGCGAAAATATCAACAAATATTTGCATACAACTCCACAAATATTACAGAAAATTTGTAAATAATTGAAGTTTCTCAACTATAATTATTTGGGTAGAATGCAGAGTTCTCCGCTAGTATTTGCATTGATTCAAGAAAAATTCAAAAGATTTGTTTTTATTAAAAAATGCGATTAATTTTAAGAATAATTTTTTTGTAAAAGAAAATATGTTAACTTAAATGAAGAATAATGATATAATTTAAATCATTTATGACAATAAATCGAGGTTCAATCAAATGTTTACCTAACTTAAACTGCTATTTGCGGATAGAGAACCACCTATTGAAATATTATGTTAATGCTAGTTTGAGAACCGTTATCAAATAATTAGTGTAAAAGGGTACAAAAGGCTGATGTTCTCTTCACAAAAGCTAGGAAAGGAGTTTATTAAGTGTACGTTAAATAAATATTTTCTTTTATTGGAAATATTGATTGGCATATGAAGTAAGAGCGTCTGGTTTAAGTTTAAAAATACGACCATGCAGGTGAGTGATTAGCATGCGTTTGATTATGCAGCTACTAAACCATTTTCTTTTTTTAAACAACATACTCCTCCATCACCGCATGTTGATTATATGGTAAGTATTGGTAATTGTGAAAGTTTAATACATATATGAAATGAATTTGAAAACCTGTAAGTATGCTCAAATAAGTCAAGAATGCTGAATAAAAATAAGATTGTTAACGGTCACAATATTGCCCACTAAAACCCCTAAGAAATTAGGAAAATACTGTCTTATGTTTGAACCTTTGTTGGTCTCCCCTACTGATGCAATTTACTAAAACCCCTGGGAAATAAGGAAAATACTGTCTTATGTTTGAACCTTTGTTGGTCTCCCCTACTGATGCAATTTACTAACAAAACGGTAACCATTTATTGTCATACAGAAGGTACATAAAAATACAACAGCACATCAATTCTCATGCAATTTTCCTTGCATTATTAGAAATACAAAAATCAAAAGTATGCCGAAAAATTGATCTACCATTAGCTTTAAAGATCCAAAAAACCTCCAAGGCATACTCTAACATAAGCAGATCCTTCTAGCTCTTTGTATATATGAATGCGCATTGGAGCTCGCAAGTACTTGCAAATATCATCGACTATCCCTCTCCTCCCTTTGTTTTATTCTATAAAAACCTCCCAGAGCATTTAAGGTCAACAATTTCTACAACTGCAACAAATGATTAAAAGCTGTGTTCAACGATGGACACTTCATAACTTTTAGTTCTCCTAAATTTGCTAGATCAGGACAGTATGAACATGCCATCTCATTTCAGATTCCTTCCAACAAATTATATTACTTGTAGACATCAATATCCTCCATAAAATGATAGGAGATTGAGATGCTTCTACAACATCAAAAAAAATGGCGAGTAAGAAATAATCAACTTGTAGAGGATAAGAAACATATAGTGGGTCTGGGCACAAAAATAGGAATGTAATAAAATAGAAATAATGAAATAAATACTTCCAGCCATGAGAAAATATCTATGAACTCGTAGAAAAAGAAAGAGGTGAGAAACACTAAAATCTTCGGCCAGAAATAAATTTAAAGTTGAATAGTAAGTATCTCAGAAGTTGAGTCAGTGAAAAATTAATTTTATATCAAAAGATTGAAGATAGAAGTGTTGTATCTTCTTTTTCATTGACAACTTATTAGCATATATTAGATTGGTTCCTATGCGTTAATTGTCCACTGACATTGGTTTTTATTCTCTCATATTAAAAATAAAGCCATGGTCTTTACTTTTTGTTCATATAGATTTAACAGACATGGCATTAATTTTGTAACTGTCACCATACAAATTCATGTCATCCATGAATACACACACACACAGACACACATATTGTATGACAAATTACATTAATTTGTCATTAACATGAAGATTAAACGTATGATGCTAAACATATTAAGTAAATAAAATTTTCTTTTTCTTTGAGAAAGAACCAAATATGAAATCTGACTACCTATATTTTTCAAGCAAAGCAAAACATAAAAATTTAAACCTTGATTACTCAAAATGAAAAACCTAGGACTATTTTATAATCGAACCAATTGATCATGCTTTCTGGCGGCACAGGTGAAAGCACCTGCACCTCGTGTGATCTATTTACAGCGTAAATTTTGGTTTCGTCTGTTCTTTCTTTTATGTCTACTCACCAAAAATGCAAATAGATTGAACTTCCCAGTGACTCGTCACACCGAAAATGGTATATCTTGTGTTTTCAAAAGTCAATATAGCTCCACTTTGACAAAACATGGAGTAAATAGCAAATCATATACTTCTATGCAGTTACAGTTCCACATAAAGTAACCATTCTTTTATTAATTTAAGCCATCATCCCAATAAAACAAAATAAAACGATTCATTAATTGTGTGCACACAAACAGTGATGGCTATGAAATAACACATCTGTATATATGATCAAAATCAAATATTTTGTTTCTTTTGCTTGCAGGAGTAGAAAACTATTCTGCAACTGTTAAACAAATGTAACAATATGCAAAAGATTCATGTTTGGATCCTACGTACGTAGTGTTATCATGTAAAATTCATATGGGAAAGTAAGTATATGTACCTATCCGTTTTGTCACCCTTACCAAAGCACGGACATGGTTTTCATAGTATTTCTGATAGAAGCTCTCTATTTCTTGAGCACCAAATTTTTTTCCGACTTGGTGTATTATCATCATTTAGCTTCACATGGTAGAGAATGTAGATTGAGGTGCTCGATTAAGCAATGAAGTCGGAAATATAATTTATAGAGTAGGTACACTCAAGAAGAAGTAGAGAAGATGAACATGCGATTTGGTGCGACAGTGGCATCGTTCGATCAATGAGTTCGTTGGGATGGTAGGATTTTGGGATGGTAGGATTTTGGGATGGCGATTGCAATGTAGAGGTGGCCAATTTTGCATCCAGGATTATTTGTGAAGAATGTGTCACGTCCATTTTCTCAAATAATTATAAAATACGAAATTTTCAGATCCACCAGTTTGAGGAGAAATGTAAAAACGAACGGAGGAAAAAATGGATTACTAAATTATAGTAAATCTGAAATTTGTAGTACTGCAATTGATAAATTACGCACAAAATTGGTGTTATAGTGTAATATTGTGATAATAGAAATAATCAAATGTTGACTAATCTGCTTACACTCAGCTCCACCCAGAACCATTCTCATTGACTCCACTACAACCATTTTCAATGTCGTTTTCCCTAAAAAAACATTTCATGATCCATTCATCAACATTTTGTCAGAATACAAACCTAGACCACCATAAAAGGTTGATTTTGGCTTATACTTATTAGTTTATACAATTTTTACATGAAGAAGCCAAATTATTTCTAGAACAGTTTGCAATTAAATGTTTAACTCTCCAATACTTTCATTACAAAGTGTGGACAAAAAGGCATGAGAAATTGTTATTGCCATCTAGTTAATACTGTGCTTGTGTAACTATCAGATCCTAACTGTGATCAGTTATAAAGACCTATACCTTTTTTCTCTAGATTACGGCTTTAAGTAAATGTTCTCATTCATATAGACCATATTTAGAGTATCCCTTTATAGTTCACCTTTTTTCGACATCATCGTGTCGTTTTCAAAGCATATTAAGAAAAGAGATATGCAAGTAAGCTATCTGTGTCATGACACAATTTTAGGCTAAGATGCTCATTTCCTAATTGAATCCATATAACTTAGACGGTGAACCATTAGCAACTTTTGTGTCATGAAAGTAGAAGGTTTTTACTAATACATAAATCGTTTAGTTGATACAAAGGTATAAAATGGTTAAAACTAAAATTTAGAATCTTTTATCCATGTACTTCATGGGACAGATTAACTGCCAGTAAATCATTGAACTTGCCGAATTACAACTAAAATGAAATAGACAGATCGATCACTATGGGAAACTTATTTGTCAACATTGTCCAACTATCATGGGTGACAGTAGGAATGAGAATATTTATAAGTTTTTTTACCTTATATATTACAATTGGACATGCACCCAAAAATATTATATTATAGAATAAAAGGCAATACATAATAAATAAGAACTTCAAGTACTTTTGTTTTATAGCATGAATTGCAATACATAATAAATATGAACTACCAATTCTACATGACAAAGCTCAACTGTCATGCACGGCCAAAGTACCTGGTAGTAATAGGGTACCAATATACTATCATTTAATTATCAAGCATGCAAAAATACCAGTAAAACAATTTGTATTTCTTCGTAATCATAATTTCTGAATAAGACCAGTAAAACATGCGTACTTCTTTCCAGTGCCAGTTCTGAATATGTGAGACATGGTCTTACTAAAGCATATTCTTCAATTATATTATGCTCATAATCTACCAAGTTACATATGAAATCATTTTCATACTCAAGTTATGCTAAACAGCTATAACTTATAAATTACCAGGCTGTAAACGGTTGAGTGTTTCGTTCAAATGAATATACTATAGCTTATAAATTATTATGAAATTTCAAATTACTATAAATGTTTCGTTCAAATGTTTTCGGGTTTTCATGCTATAATAACTTAGTAGAACAACCTTTCTAGATTCACTATATTTGGTGTAAAAGTTCTCAGAATTTCTGACCACCTTCTTCTACAGCACTTGAATCCCCAATCAAAAAGTTATTACTCTGATTGAATTCAATAACCTAAATGTGAAACTTAATTAACATATATGTTGGTACCACAGAAACAACAATACTAAAAATTATTACAGTTCTAACATCATTCAAAGAATGCTTCTATATAAAATATTATTTTTCATACCTAACAATGGGATTAACCTCAAATGCACAGATCCAACATAGCAATAATGGAGAAAAGTCGTAAAACGTAATAGAACTGAAAAATCGGTGAGTAGAGCGTACTTGCAATTGTGATTATCAGATTACAAAAAATTGGGTTTTTAAATCGAGAGAGAAGAGTGCAGAGGGGAGGAAGAGGAAGTGGCCATAGAGGAAGGAAAAATGGGATCGAATAGCAAAATAACTAACAGTAAATCGTGGATGGTGCGGACCTTGAACATGCAGAAAATGTGAACTGTATGGTTGGAAAACATGGAAAATATTAAATGAAGATCTGGAATCTTGTAAATAACACGTGTAAGAATTTTAGATAACTGGTTTCTTCTTTCCTGTATAAGTTATAGACAGATGCTGGGTCGAAAATTACAGAGATTGAATAAAAAGGAAGGTGATTATTCAAAGAAGAAAGCAGTTGGTGATAAAATTTGAAACAAAATTTATGAAGTCTAATGAACTATACTAACTTAAATTTGCAATACAACTTCTCGAAATGTCAGTTTTCTCCTGCCCTCTCCTCTTCAGTCCTGAACGTTGGTTGTTAACAAATTCAAATTTCTCAAGTGGATCGGTTCTATTTTGCCTCTTGTTTTCCCAAAACTTTACTGTTTCTAATAATAAAAAAAACTTCACTACTAATTGGTTCTTTATACATTCATCAGTTAGTTCAACATTATGGATTATATTCCCTACGATTTCATCTAACTACTATGTGGATGGTTTTTAGTTCGTCCAACAAATAAAATAAATAAATATAGGTGCTTCTAATTTTCAAAGTTTTTTCATTCCAGTCTTCACATCTTTGTGAAAATAGATAAAATCGTATGAATGATCTAGTTACCAAAATAACAAAACTATGTGTTCGAATAATGAAATCAAGGGAGCGCAGCACAGATTTGAAAGAATAAGTAATCGATTTAAGTTTTAGTACAGATCCTAGGAGGTATGTGCTCAAATATGCAAAAATTCTCAATTCTGGCAGTAATATAAACAAATTACTGACCGACTTCGAGTAAATCCCTAATTCGAGCAATAAATTACAACAAATAACTGATGTAATTCGAGTAAATCCCTAATTCGAGCGATAAATAACAAATAACCGAACTAATTCGACTAAATACCTAATTCTAGCGATAAATATCAACAAATTGCTGACCTAATTTGAGTATATCCCCAATTCGGCTTCATGAAACAACCGAACGACAACTCCACTGTATAGTATTTTGGTGTAAGTTTAGTCGATAGGAAAAGAAAGAAAGAGGGCAGTAGTGTTTTTCAAGCATAGTGAATGAAGTGGAAAGATAAAAAAGAAATACGGCTTCGAGATTCTAAATGACAGTTTCGGGAGACAATAATTTCGAAGTAATATAAAGTGTTGAGAAGAAGCGCAATTTAAGAAAGGACACGTGTCAACATCGGAATGATCTGGTTTCTCCTTTCTAGTATAAGTAATAGATGACAACACTTAACCTATTGGACGAAAAACTTAGTTACGCGGTCCATTTCAGCAGTAACCCACTAGATGTATCATGGTACCCTGTAACTAGGCAGGGTGAGGCACGATTACTGGGCTGATTGTAAGCGACCAGAACGATGGCTGTGTTGGTGCGCCAGTGTAGGTTCAGGTGGGCTATGGTCGTGCACGTGTTCCAGAGTTGAAAAAGCAGGCATTGCGCATCAGTAGGTTTATCTCTGCATGCTTGATTCGTGTCGGTGGTTGGCATCATAGGGCTTGATACACCCTATAGTGGACCTAGCACAGGTGACTACATTTGTGATAGGGCCGTATGACACAGACACATGACGAGCTAGAACTTGTAGGGAGCCAATCGACTAGTGGATCGTTTCGTTGGACCTAGAAATGGGTCATTTCATGATATTAGGCCAAGGGATTATTTCATGATTTATATAAGACATGGGTTTGGGATTCTAGTACAGTTGATGCAACGAACCTTGAATATGTAATGCTGTACTCTATTTATACTTGATTTATCATGTTATCTTAGTCTATCTTGCCCATCTTGATAGCATCCTTATGTTTACTTTCAGTTTATACATGTCATGTTACCTTTATCTGTTTTTATGCTGAAAGTCACTCGGACTTACCAGTCTTTGTGACTGACCCATTTACTTTCGCCCCTTTTTCTTCCGTTCCCCCCCCCCCTCCCCCCCCCCCCTGTTTCTCAGGGAGGAAACTCTAGCACTTAGCTTGGATTTCACTTGCTTTCGGTTCAGCTCATGTACGGTTTGATCTTGAGCTATGCGATGGCTGCATTTATGCTACCTTTGGGGAATTAAGCTCCTTTTGTTGTTTCAAGTTTATGCTTTTTTATTTATGCAAGACAGAATTTATTGTAATGGAAAATAATGACATTGGCTATTTGATGTAAAAGGTTTTGACTCTTTTTGAAAGTAATGAAATTTAGCTTTTGAATCTTCCGCTGTTTTATTTATGTTCTGTCTTGTAATAATTCTGTGATTGTTTACCTCGATAACGCTCCTCCAAAACTAGTGCATTCCCATTGTGAGTGACCCTAGCGGAGGTGGGGTGTTACACTAAGTATTTCCCATTTACTTAACCCTATTCGTTCCTCAAGTTATATTTGTTAAGTATCTCTTATTAACTTAACCCCACGCGTTCATCATGTTGCATTGGTTAAGTATCATCAATCAAATTCAGGTTAACTTAACCCACTCACTTGTCATGTTACGCTGGTTAAGTGTTGTCTTCTTGTGTTAACTTAACCCTTCCACAAATCATGTTATATTGGTTAAGTGTTGTCCACTCGTGTTAACTTAACCCTTCCCATTCATCATGTTATATTGGTTAAGTGTTGCTCTCTAGTTTTAACTTAACCTACCGCACATCATGTTATATTGGTTAAGTGTTGCCTTCTTGTATTAACTTAACCCTACTCATTCATCATGTTATATCGGTTAAGTGTTGTCCTCTCATGTTAACTTAACCTTTCTCATTCATCATGTTATATTGGTTAAGTGTTGCGCTCTTGTTTTAACTTAACCCTACCACACATCATGTTATATTAGTCTGTCTTGTTTATTAGTATTAATTCATTCATTAACGCCTTAACCTCTCACATTAGAACTGTTGTTTTCGGTTGCCGGATGTGCCGGGCGGTTCCGGGAAGACTTCTACCGCAAACTCATTCTAACCTCGGGTTTTTGGGCTAAATACGCTAACCTCTCACGTTAGATCTGTGTTGTTGCAGTTACTGGATGTGTCGGGTGGTTCCGGGCAGTTTTACACCGCAACTCAATCTAACCTCGGGTTAGGCATGTTTATCTTTTAGCATATTTACCATACATGTCCATATCTTGATTTTATATGCTAATTATCCCAAATTCACAAAATTAGTCATGTTCTAATTCTCAAGTTATACCCAACAAAGCTAATTGCAAGTTATGCCCCCACAAATTTAATTACAAGTTATAGCTCAAAGTAGGTTACATCCAATCTTCCCAAATTTGCAATAATAATCATGCCCCAAAATTACAATATTCATTATACTTGGCGTCCCAGCCAATAGTTAGGCCCAATCTAGATTTAATATTCCAATTTACATTTTTTCCCCAATCTAGGTTTAATGTTTCAAGTTACTCCAAATTCGGAACAATAACAATTATGCCCAAAACTTGATTTATATGCAAATTAACCCATCTTGCAGTTATAACGATAATAATGCCCAATATCAATTACAAGTTATACCCAAATATCAATTACAAGTTATTCCCAAATCTCAATTACAAGTTATGCCCAAACCTCAATTACAAGTTATGCCCAATAGTACAAAAATATATATAAGGCCCAATTTCCCCATATTCTAATCATATATACAACAAGCTTTCGTCTAGGTTCAAGACAACCTAGATCCATAATAAAAGGGGAAGAAGAGGAAACATAAAAGATTAGGCATAAAATATCCATACGATGCTAGATTTGATAATAGCAATATCAGGAACATAAGAGAAGTATAGATCTGAATAAAATTACATCGCAGGCATAAATTTGATATATTAGATTTGAATAACATCGCAGGCACAAATCTGATAAAATAGATTTGAATAACATCGCAGGCACAGATCTGATAAAATAGATAGGATAAATCTGATAGGATTATCTCATAATCAGGTATAACTTGGATTCATATTATTACATTCCAAGAATTTCAATTATGAACTCACATCTGAAAGTAACTTGAACTTACGAAACAAAGGACAAATCTTGTTTTCTGGGATCTGTTTTCTGAAACTGAAAAGCTATCCTTTGATGTAGACTATCGATTCTCTAATTTAGATTTGATTCGTAGCTTCTAACTTGTTTTCTAGTTTTAGGGAAGACGGGAGGCTACACAAGTTTGGCCATGGGGAGCATGAAGGCTCCTTGAAATGAAACTGTCTGGTTTAGAGTTGAGGGTTAGGGTTGTTTATATAGAAGTTTAAATTAATGTAAGCCGTTAGATCAACCTAGGAGAAATCGGAACCATCCAGACCAATTAGAGCTATCCAGAAACCGCCATCTATGCCCTAGTGACTCAGCAACAAGTCAGGAATCGTCACTGTTCGGATCTAGCTGAGGGGGTCGACCCCTACAGTGGGGAGTCGACACCCCGGTCGACACCCTTCTTAGGTGGTAGACACCTATGTCGGCCCCCCTAGGGGAAGTCGATCCCTATGGGCGGGAATTTTCCCGCCCAGCTGATTCTCGGAATTTTGAAATTCGAACTACTTTCTGAATTAATTATTATTTATATTTAATTTTCTGATTAAACTAGAAATCTTCTGAACTCCATAACTTCTTCGTACGGAGTCTGATTCACGCAAACTCGGACTCTCAAGCAGAATTCCGAGATGAACGCAATGGCGCAACCCGTTTCCCTTAATTCCCACTTTTAAATTTACTATTCACAGAAAATATAGAGTGTTACATTGCCTTGTTTTGAATATAAGTTTATTAAACTTATGCACTGGCAATCCAATGGAGTAAACCCGTTCCGCGTTGGCGGCGTGGTCCTGTGATTAGCCATATTGTTAGATATGTTAGGAAAGATTTATCATACCAGTCCCATGACTGACTCGTAGTTTGGTTCACTTTGCAAACTCGGGGGCCCTCTTTTTTACATGGGAAGCAAAGTGACAGGTCCAGGTATTTATGCACATATGCTAGATTGGAGCATGCTTATGGGCTGAAGATGAAGATCATTTTTATCTTTCTATTTATGCTTTGAAACATTTAGACATCCTTTGTTTATGATGTACTTGATGGAGTTTGAAACTTATTTCTGTTTGCTAAGTCTTCTATTTGCTAAGTTGTATCCTGTAACTGTGCCACTCTGATGTCTTTGATGTTGTGATGTTGATGACATTCCTATTTCCGTTGCAATGATTTATGTGTTATGAAGTTATGTGAGATCTCCTATTGCTGTAATTATGTCATATTCCAATGATTATCTTTACTTTCGTACTATGGATGTTTAGGGTCATCACAGTTGGTATCAGAGCTAATTTGGAGTATAACATATTTAAAACAATTCATCTAGATAGATTCAGCAGTATTGTAAGGCGAGTAGCTCATTAGAGATAGGATTTGTAATGTCCTAGAATGATCATAGCGGAATAGCACATATTAATCAGTCATTACATCATTACCATCTTTCCAAATGTCTCATGTTTTAACCTTTCCTTTAAAATTATCATTTCTGTTAGTCTAACTCTTTCCTTGATGGTACAGAGCTAACCGAAAATGAGCACTAGAATGAAAGCAAGAGCTTGAAGCAGAGGTGGGGCCAGAGGACCAGTAAGAGATGAGACCCCACTGCTCAGAGGCGGCCCACTCCCGAGGCTGTGACACCACCACCTCCACCCCCACAGCCTTTTGACCTGGACATGGTGGCCAAGAAGTTCAGGAATTTTGGGGTGTGTCATTTACAGGGCGAGAGACAGTAATAGAAGCGCAGGCATGGCTCAAAAATTACGATAAGATATCTGGAGGCCTGGAATTAGAAGACCACTACAAGCGTTTTTTGACATCGTGGATATTGAAAGATGAGGCTGAAAATTGGTTGGATACTGTCATAATTGGAAATAATGAGGCCGACATGTCTTAGGCGAAATTCAAGGAAATCTTCAACGAGAAGTTTATTCCTCCGCAAGAAGTAGAGCATCTCCACGATCAATTTGCCAACTTGCAGCAAGGAGATATGACTGTTTTAGAGTACATGCGGAAGTTTGAAGAGCTCTCACGTTATGCTCCTGGATTAATTCAGGACCCAGTCCAGAAGAACAAAAGATTCATTAATGGCCTCTCCAGGAAATATTTGAACAGAGTCACAGCACACCTTAAGCTCCCATTTAATGTGGTGATCGAGATGGCTTGTCGATATGAGGACAATAACAGAAGTTCGCGGCAAGATCTAGAGAAGAATTAGAATAATAACAAAAGGAAGTAAGCTGACAAGAAACCAGTGGCGAGCAATTCTTTTGCCGCCAAGCCTCAAGGAAGTAAAAGGGACAAATCCAAGGTGAGGTGCTTTAATTGCCAGAAGATGGGGCACTTTGACTACGAATGTCGAGCTTCAAAGAAACCGAGGAGGAATGAGTCTGGACCCAGTCAGAATCGTGGTCAGGATCCTCGGAATACTCAGAAGTGATTTAACTGCCATAAGACGGTGCACTTAATCAGAAATTGTCCCCTGTTGAAGAAATCTGAGGTGGCTCATGTATACGATGGAGCGGCTGCACTAGCTTTTTCCGAAGGAGCTGGTAACCCAATGTTTTGGAGGTACTCTTACTATTAAGAACATTCCTATTACAGTATTGTTTGACACTGGTGCATCACGAAGTTTCATATATAGTGACACGATTAAAAAGTTAAAACTGAAACCAAGAAAACTTAAATAATTGATTAGAGCCCATAGTCCGATAGGAGGTTCACTTATTCTCGATCAGTATTCTAAATTGCCTATTTCTTATTCCTACTTCCAGTTCCGTTTTAATTTGATCATCATGAATTTCTTCAGGTATGATATCAAAATTGGAATGGATTGGCTAACAAAGTATGAGGCTGAGGTACTATGCACTGAAAGAATAGACAAAATTAAAACCAAATTCGGAGATATTATTGCTGTACCATGCCACGGCTCAGCCACAGATAGGAAAGAATTCTGGTCTTCCCTAGAAGTTACTCCTTCTTCTATTGAGGATATTCCTGTCGTCAGAGATTATGCGGATGTGTTCGAAGAAGTTGAGAGCTTACCACCGCGCAGAGAAATTGACTTCAGGATTGACTTGGTTTTGAATGCAAGACCAGTTGTGCATCCTATACGGAGAATGATGCTGAAATAAAAAGAGGAGCTGAGCAATCAAACTAAACAGCTTTTGTGGAAGGATCTGATCGGGCCTAGCTTCTCAAATTGGGATGCAGCAGTGGTTTTTGTCCCAAAGTCAGATGGTACTCTCAGGCTATGTGTGGACTACCATGACCTCAATAAGCAAACGCCGAAAAATAAATATCCATTGCCGCGTATTGATGATCTGTTGGACCGCTTGAATGGAGCGCAAGTATTCTCTAGGATGGACCTAGCTACAGGCTTCCATCAATTGCGCATTGCCAAAGAATGTGTTCCTTTGATAGCTTTCAGAGGTCCAGACTTATTCTATGAACGGCTAGTAATGTCATTCGGCTTATGTAACACTCTAGGCTGCTTTGTCGATCTGATGAACAGAGTATTCCGGGATGTCTTAAATAAATTCGTGTTGGTTTTCATCGATGACATCTTAATCTTTTCTAAATCCACTACTGAGCATGAAAAGCATCTGAAAGAAGTTCTGGAAATCTTGAAAAATAATGTGTTCCAAGCCAAATTCTCAAAATGCATATTCTAGCATGAAGAAGTGAAATTCCTCGGTCATGTTGTATCAAAGAAAGGCATTTCAATAGACCCAGGAAAGATCTCAGCCATCCAAGATTGGAAGCAGCCTAGCACTCCTACAGAAGTCAGAAGTTTAATAGTATTGGCTGGCTATTATCGGAAATTCATTAAAGATTTTTTGAAACTATCTTGTCCATTGACGAAATTGACTAAGAAGCATACAAAGTTTATTTGGACACCCGAATGTGAGGCAGCTTTCCAAGAGCTGAAATTGAGGTTGACCACTGCTCCCGTGTTAACCGTTATTGATGGCAATCAAGATTTGAAAGTCTGGACAGATGCTTCTATTGAATGTATTGGTGCGGTGCTAATGCAGAGAGACAAATTAGTTGCATATGCTAGCCGTCAGTTGAAACCGCATGAGAAAAGATACCCCACTTATGATCTTGAGTTGATGGCCATCGTATTTGCTTTAAAGATATGGCGGCACTATCTCTTGGGTGAGAAGTTCGAATTATATACTGATCATATATCCTTGAAGTATCTGTTCACCCAAAGAGATTTGAATTTGAGGCAGCAACGTTGGTTAGAATTTCTTGCAGCCTATGATATGGACATCCTATATACTCCAGGGAAAGTAAATGTTGTAGTTGATGCGCTCAACAGGAAGAACGTGGCCAGCACCAATCTTATCATCGCCAGTCTTATCATTACGCCTACATTAATTGATAAGGTCTCTGCTCTTCAGAAAGATGATAAATTTATTCAGATGATTAGCGAGCGAGTACGAAAGGGCGAAGCGTCAAGCTTCCAAATAGACAGCAAGGGGACCCTTAGATTGCAAGGGCGAATCTGTGTGCTAGATATTCCTGAGCTAAAAAGAGAAGTTATGGAAGAATGTCACAAATCTAAACTTAGCATCCATCTAGGAGTAAACAAGATGTATCACGATCTTAAGTGCACATTTTGGTGGAAGGCGATGAAGAGAGACATTTCTATATATGTTGCTAGATGTCCCACTTGCCAGCAAGTCAAAAGCTATCAACAGAAGCTTGCAGGGTTGTTGCAACCGCTAGAGGTTCCAAGTTGGAAGTGGGACCAAATTTCTATGGACTTTATTGATGGCTTGCCCCGAACTAGAAAAGGGAATGATAGTATATGGGGTGATTGTGGATCGTTTCACGAAAACTACCCATTTTATCCTTATCAGATCTAATAGAATAGCTCAAAGTCTGGCGCAGCTTTATTTCAGAGAGATTGTCAGACTACATGGAGTCCCCAGTAGCATTGTTAGTGACCGTGATCCGATATTTGCCAGTAAGTTCTGGGAGACATTCCAAGAAGAGCTAGGGGCAAAGTTGAATCTGAGCACCGTGTATCATCCTCAGACAGATGGCCAAAGTGAGAGGGTGAACCACATATTAGAAGACTTGTTGCGAGCATGCATTCTTGATTTTGGTGGGTCATGGGAAGACCACTTGCACTTGGTTGAGTTATCTTATAATAACAGTTACCAAGCAAGCTTGCAGATGTCGCCACTTGAAGCATTATATGGTATGCCATGCAGATCTCCCGCATGTTAGGTGGAACCAGGCAATCGATTAGTATTGGGTCCCGACATGATTCGTGAAGCATCAAATAAAGTTGATTTTATCCAAAAGCGCTTACTGACTGCTCAGAGCCGACAAAAGAGCTATGCGGACTCACGAAGAAGGGATTTAGAATTCTCTGTTGGTGATTATGTATACTTGAGGGTTTCCGCACTAAGAGGTGTAATTCGATTTGGGAAGACTGGGACGTTGGCACCGAGATTCATTTTTCCGTTTCCTATTCTCGAAAGGATTGGAACTCTCGCTTATAAAGTGTAGTTGCCTGACTGGTTACCAGGGGTGCATGATGTATTCCACGTATCCCAACTCCGGAAGCATGTACATGATCCAAACTTGATTGTGGAGGAAGCAGCACAACAAGATTTGGAGATTACCCCGAGCTTAGTAGTAAGGAGGGAGCTAGTTAAAATTGTTGGCAAAGAGACCTGATTAGCACAGAAATATGTTTATTTTTTATGCTTATATCTTATCTTTATTGTATATAAATAAATGGTACTTTGGGTATTTTGTGTGTTTTTTACAGGTCACTGATTAATTGTCTCCTTCATTAAATAAAAGACCACTGATAAGAAAAAGAAGTTACTTTTCCATCTCAACAAGTTTTCAGTCACAAAGGAAGCCGTAGCACATTGGTTAAGGCATGAAAATCTGTACAGAAAGACCTAGGTTCGATTCCCATCAAACTCTCTTTTTGCTGAAGAATGGAACGCGTTCACACTGCCTCCCTTGCTTTGAAGAATTTATGGATTAGTGATTTATGGTGTATATATATTCATATGTATGAATATATGATATACACTAATAAATATTTCAAGAATTGGAAGTATTCTTCATAGATAAATCAAAGGGAATCTTTCATTTTTACTCTCCATAAAGATGAAGATTTGATTAGATAGATGCCAATCAATTTACCAATCAACTTCAAATCTCTTCGAAAATGCCAATCAATTTGCCACATGACCAATCAAAAGAGGAAAGCTGCATGGAATATTTCAAGTTTATCTTATCTCTTTTATTTATGAATATATTATTTTCAAGAGGTTGAGTCATGAACCATTAGAGGATTAGGGTTTTTCAGTTCACCTATATAAGCACATGTATATCCATTATTCTGTATCCTATTTTCTCTTCTTCTCCATTAATAAAGTTCCTAGTTCTCTTTTATTTTTCTGCATTTTTCTTTTTCTTAGCAATTGGTGTTGTCTTCACAATTAGTTTTGGTAGAACACCAATTGTATTTTACATTTTTTTTATTAGCGATTAGTCGTTTGATTAGTTTCAACGACAATCCTAACTTTACTTTTTGTTGTTCTTCTTTTCCTGCAATTTTAATTTCTGAATTTTATTTCTGTTTTGCATTTTAATTTCCAATTGATAATTGTGATTTGATCATCGGTTCAATTAGATTTGTTCTGAATCGGATCGCAGTTTCTATTTCGTTTGCTTTCAAAACCAACCTCAAAGATTTGTCTAACTCGCCCAAGAGATTATTTAAATAATTTGATTTAATTTGCCTCTCTGTGTTCGACCTGTATGCTACACACCTGTGCGCTTGCAGAATTTAATTTAAATGTCGCGCTTTTCTGATTCATAGATTAGCGACGATCAAGTTTTTGGCACCGTTGCCGGGGAGGCAATAATTGAATTTTATTATTTATTTCATGTCTGATTCGTGTTAGTTTTTATTTTATTTTATTTTTTTATTTTTCTTTTTCTTCTTACTCTAATCACTAAACCAAGAGAAAAAAAGATTCTTGCCATTTTTTTTTCCTTTAATTTCTTTTTCGTTTTTCAATTGTTTCCATCCCTTCTTTATTGCTTTCCTGTTTTCTCTACATTTGTTGCCATTCTATTTCTTCTTTTCTTTGACAAGAAAGAAAGAAAAAAACTTGCTTTTTTTTCATATTTCCTTCCTTTTTCTCATCCCTTTCCAATCAATACATTCATTTTCTTCCTTTTACAAATTTTTTTAAAAAAAAAGGTCAAAATTTTGCATTTCCTTTTTTTTTCTCTCTGTTTAGCAGCCTGCCAAAATTTCCTACCATAGCCATCGCCCACTTTTCTCCATACCATTCACCACTTTCAATCCATTAAAACTCTGCCACCACAATTTCCATCAACCCTTTAACCTCGTTCAACTCAAACTTTCCCTCACCAAATTACACAGACCACCAGTGAACCACCAAATCCGTCTTCACCACATCCTCAACCACCCTCCTTCATCACAATCCGTCACTCAAACTTCATAAACTCAGTTCTGCCAACCCTTTTTACCATCACAAACCATCACAGTTTTCTATTCCCACCGTCACCTTTCATCTACCGTTCATCACCAATCAACAAACGCCACTTCCATTGAAACGCCACTTCAGTCCCTGACTCCATCGTACTAATTCATAAAAAAACCAGTCATACCACATCCACTGTTACACGCTCATCAATTCGTCTGGCCGAAATCCACAACAGCTCAACCTTCAACACTGCTCTCTGTCGAAAACCATAAACCATACTCACTGCACCATCTTCCCCTTAACCTCAATTGCCAAAACCCATGTCTCCTTTCATAACCAGCCAACACTTCATCTTCCCTTCAAACCCCTCGCCTCCCAGTTCACAACGCATAAATCCGAACACAGCAGACTCGGCCTCACCAAATCCTCCACCTTACCAAACAAAGACCAGATCTAATCACTACCCAAAATCTTTCCCTGCCAACTCCTAAACCCGAAATCCACCTGGGATCAACCAACTACTTCTTCACCATTCACAAATCCCATACCATCCTCCAACAAGTCTTCACCCACGTCTCCTCTTCAACCGATCATCACATCAAAAAAAAAAAAAATCCGATACTCCTTTTTAGCAAACACGATCTGATGTCAAAACATCCTCACCGCAATTCCCAAATCACATAACCACCCTCGAACTGCCGCAAGCCACCATCTCCAATCCAATTCTCGGCAACCTCCCCCTTCTTCGGCAAACACAACAACCATATCCAGACCCTCATCTTCACACCAGAACTTCCGATACCATCCTTCACAAAAATCACGAGTTCTTCCTATAAACATCATTCCACCGATCACCTTCCAGACCATCAACCGCCGCTCAAATCACCCAGCAAACTGTAGTGGATCCAACACCACTCACACGCAAAAACCAGATCAGGATCCCCAAGCTTCAACCCCAAATATAAATCGAATCTTAAATCCGAAATCCGAACTCCATTTCCCCACTCGTGATTTGTTTTCAAATAAGGAAGGGAAGGCGGCATTACATTGTTTTCAGGGTATTTGGAGTTTTCTCAGAAAGGGGGATCGTGATTTAATTAACTTGTTGGATCCATTTTTGTTAACCAGGAGCTTGTGTGTTTTATAAACAAAAGAAAATGAGAGGGTGCTGGTCTTGGGTAAACAAAAAAAGGGGCGTGGGATCTGATTTTTATTCGGTTTCATTATTTATTTGTGGGTTTGATTGTTAGATAGACAAAAGAAGATTGTGCTTTTTGTTTGTTTATAGGATTGGTGTGATATATATATATATATATATATATATATATATATATATATTCCTCAAACTTATTGAAGGTCGTTTCTTCTGTTGAGCTAGAGGGGTCTGGTTTTGCTTAATCGTTTGTTGGGATTGTTCTTGTTTTTACTTGAGCTTTCACACTTTTTATTTACTCCTTCTAATTTCAATTTTGCCGCATCATTTCGAAAAAAAAAGGAGGACTCAATCAAGATGAAGTGAAATAGAGTTCGAACAACAAATACAAGAATTCAAAGGTCGTCGGATTTGCAAATATTTGGGTTGAATTGTCACCGCTTCTGAATTTTTTCTCTGGACGGACCGCTATACCCCCACTGTAAAATTTTCTAAACTCTACTGGTGCTCTGGTGCTTTGAAAAATATAGAAATTATTTGTAAAAATATTCTGCAGGGGCAGCGGCTTGCTTGCAAAATATTTTAATTTTCTGTTATTATTCTGTGACTGTTCTGTGTCTGATATTTCTGAATCTGTTTGTGTGGAACGAATTTCCATAATTAAAATCATCGCTCTCGTCATAAAAATTGATTTGATTTGCAAAGTAATATAATTGAAAAGTGGTGTTTTGTGAAGTTGACTGTCTCGTATAATTGGATCGCGGATATATAGTAGTTCAATTTATTGAACTTTTAGCAAAAGAGGTTGCATACTACCCGTAAAACATTGGTCGTATCCCTTAGTATTTATACTATACGTGAACGACCATAAGACCCTCTTCCCCTTCTAATTGAGTCGGTTAATTAATAAAGCACCACTAAGTCTTTTATACTATTTTGAACTAAGAAATTTCTATCTTACCTTGAGTTCATTCAAATGTCTAATTCAGAAAAATCTCTGAGGGAAATGTGGGATAATAATCGGAGTAGACGTCCTCTTGAAGAGTATGAGTATGAAATACAACTCATGAAGCAAGATTTTCCAAAATTTCGTGAGGCCAATGTCAACGATTTTCAATATTTTCAAAATGACCAACAATTTCAAAATCAGGATTATAATCGAAATGATGATTTCAATTCAAATTTTAATAGTTTCGATTATGGGCCACATCCGTATCAAAATAGTTTTGAATTCCAATATAGCTTTGATCCACACCAATATGGGGTTGGAAACCAATTCGAAAATAATTTTGGAAATGATTTTCAAATCGATCATAATTTTGAAAATTACAACCCATATACACATCTTGAGATTAACCAAAATTGCAATTTTCCTTCGAATTTCAAAAGTTTTGGTTACGAACCTAATTTTCAAAATCAAAATGATTTCCAGTATCAATGTCAATTTTCTGAAAACTCAGATAATTTTGAGAATCAAGAAATCCAAAACGAGAGCTCTCAAATCAACGATCGTCTTAACATTCTTAGAGAGAGGGAAGAAAGACTAAATAAAAAGGCTGATGAACTTCTTTGTTTATTAACATCTTTGAAAGAACAACGAGAGCAACAAAATCAAATTCAAACAAGTGATGAATCAGAAAACAATCCATTCTTTGTTGATATTGAAAATTTTCAGATTACAACTTTGGAAATTGAAAATGACGATCTAAATGAAGTTGTTCAAAATTCAAGAAATGATCTGGACTTCGATTCTTTTCAGGAAAAAGATTTAAGTTTAAATTTTGATCTTCCTCTTTCAGGCTATGAGAAACCTTAAATTCTAGAAATTGAACAAAATGAAAATGTTGAATTTTTCAAAAACTCACAATTGGGGAAGGATTTCAGTGAACATGAATTTTTTGGATTGTACGAGGATGAGTTGCCAAATGAGGAAGAAGTATATTCAAGTCACAAGTTCGAAAATTTTAACTTTGAGGAAATTTCAAACGAACATGAAATTGTCAGTATAAAAAATACCTTGTCAATAGAGAAAGGTGATCACATACTCTTGAACAACACTCAGATTTAAAATTTCACTGAATTTATATATGATCACAAATTTTTGAAAAATTACACTGACAAATTTGTTGAACACATGAACTATTTTTGGAATGCTAGCTTTGTTGAAAAACTTCATGTTAGGACGACCCAGGATATTTATCAACTAGACTATAAATCTAGGTTTAAAGATGATTTGGTTTTCAAAAACTCTTGCTTGTTAGAAAACATGCCTAGACACAGTGGGAATGGGACTCATCGGGCTAGAACCAAGTGTGGGGGGAAAAGTTGGTGGAACTCTTTGCATCGCATACATCGCAAACACATATATCATTGTACATATGATTTTCATTCGCATATAGTGGCTAAACTCCATTTCATTCTTCAAATAATTTTGCATCTCATTCACCTTTGGGTACAATCTTTCAAATTTAGGAAACGTTCACAGTATGGACACTGTTTAATTCTAGTGTGGGGGGAGTCTGCATTTCGCTCATTTTCGTTTTTTCTTTATTTTTCTATCTTTTCATTTTCAGCCATTTAAATAGGACCATCATGCATTTAGAACATACTAACATGCCATTTTTTTTTGAAACATGACTCATTTTAGATTGATACAACAAAATAAGTTAAGGATTGTTAATCAGTTGATAGTATTTTTTTTCTCTCAGCTAAGATCGAATGTGAAATATAATGAAAAGTTTAATTTTGAGGGATAATAGTGTAACCGGTACATAGGTGATGGCCATGAAATCTATTATATATTGTAGACTTTGTTTAAATAAGTGGAGGACTTAAAAGGCTTATGTTGGCTTTTCGAATCTTTAAAACTAAGTTGTGTTAAGTTGAATTCGCGTCACTCTCTTTTGTGCTTATATTTTCAATAATAATAGTAGTAATCCAAGGGTATCCAACATTGCTTGTATATCAAGCGTTGGTGTGCAAACCCGCCAAGCTCTATCCGACGTGTTGTTGACAAAGTCAACGTTTGAATATCTTGGTCTCATTTTATGAGATTGGACACCTAAGGATTACCGACACGTTGTTGACAAAGTCAAAGTCGTCCTGCACAATCCGCCAAGCTCTTTACCCACTCTCCGTTAGTCCGCGAGGCAGTGCATGGGTGGTAAACCTTGGTCTTCTGAGTTAGGTGTATGTACTTAATCATAAATTTTAAAATTTTATAGAATAAAGAATAAGCGATGATACCCAAACACTTCTTGACCTTATTGATTTGACTAGCCATACATGAGAAAATAATAATACCACTTTGCAAACTATGCCAAGCAAAATAAGAATTTATTTCATGGCTGCACTATGTTATCGACCGAACTAACTGGCCAAACTGGAATTTAACATTTGAAAACTTGACTTATATTGAAAATTTGTGACAAGTTGAGGTATCTAAAATAAAATCAACTGATTAGAAATTATTAACTTAATTTGTTGTACCACTTTCCTGAAACAAGTCGTGTTGTCATTCTTGTTTTCTTTGTTTTTTGTATATAAATTGCATTCATTAAATCCACACATACTGCATTTGGATTTTGTGGGTAGTATCCGCTGAAAACCATCACGAGACACTACTCGTCCTACTAGGGACACCTAGAGGTTTAACGGCTTGTTGCATACGCTCAATGCAATCATGTTTCCTACGAAAGTGTGACCTATCTAGCTTGGTTTTTTTCATTTCTTGTTTTACTCGAGGACGAGTAAAAGATAAGTGTGGGGGTATTTGATTAGCGTAGAAATGTGTTTATTTTTTATGCTTATATCTTATCTTTATTGCATATAAATAAATGGTACTTTGGGTATTTTGTGTTTTTTTTTACAGGTCATTGATTAATTGTCTCCTTCATTAAATAAAAGACCACTGATAAGAAAAAGAAGCTACTTTCCCATCTCAACAAGTTTTCAATCACAAAGGAAGCCGTAGCACATTGTTTAAGGCATGGAAATCTGTACAGAAAGACCTGGGTTCGTTTCCCATCAAACTCTCTTTTTGCTGAAGAATGGAACGCGTTCACACTGCCTCCCTTGCTTTGAAGAATTTATGGATTAGTGATTTATGGTGTATATATATATATTCATCTGTATGAATATATGATATACACTAATAAATATTTCAAGAATTGGAAGTATTCTTCATAGATAAATCAAAGGGAATCTCTCATTTTTACTCTCCATAAAGATGAATATTTGATTAGATACATGCCAATCAATTTACCAATCAACTTCAAATCTCTTGGAAAATGCCAATCAATTTGCCACATGACCAATCAAAAGAGGAAAGCTGCATGGAATATTTCAAGTTTATCTTATCTCTTTTATTTATGAATATATTATTTTCAAGAGGTTGAGTCATGGCCCATTAGAGGATTAGGGTTTTTCAGTTCACCTATATAAGCACATGTATATCCGTTATTCTGCATCCTATTTTCTCTTCTTCTCCATTAATAAAGTTCCTAGTTCTCTTTTATTTTTCTGCATTTTTCTTTTTCTTAGCAATTGGTGTTGTCTTCACAATTAGTTTTGGTAGAACACCAATTGTATTTTACATTTTTTTATTAGCGATTAGTCATTTGATTAGTTTCAACGACAATCCTAACTTTACTTTTTGTTGTTCTTCTTTTCCTGCAATTTTAATTTTTGCATTTTATTTCTGTTTTGCATTTTAATTTCCAATTGATAATTGTGATTTGATCATCGGTTCAATTAGATTTGTTCTGAATCAGATCGCAGTTTCAATTTCGTTTGCTTTCAAAACCAACCTCAAAGATTTGTCTAACTCGCCCAAGAGATTATTTAAATAAATTGATTTAATTTGCCTCCCTGTGTTCGACCTGTATGCTACACACCTGTGCGCTTGCAGAATTTAATTTAAATGTCGCGCTTTTCTGATTCATAGATTAGCGACGATCAAGACCCGAGTTCTGAGGAACAAGAGGATCCACTTAGTCAAAGTGCAATGGAGTGGGGATCCTAGAGACTGTACATAGGAGACTGAGGATAGCATCAAATGGACTTATCCAAAGTGCAGAGTGGACATCTCTGAGTAACTCTTGTGTTGAGGTACATTTACAATACTTTGCATTTTCCGTTTTGTTTCCTACTTTACTATTGTTTCTTTTTTGGGGACGAAAAGCTTTTCAGTGGGGGAGATTGTAACAACCCGGAAAATCAGAACCAATTTAAATTTTTTATTTTGGCTATTTCAATGAATTTTGAATAGTTAAAATAATTTATTTTAAATAATAACGATTTAAAAATTTATTCAAATTGAAGTTAGAACGAATATATTTATTTTAATTTCAAAAGAAGTTAGAAATAGCACGGTAGTTTGAAAATTTGAATCTGAACTTTGACTGAATGTACAGGATTCAAAATAAATTGGATTTTTGTGAAACTAAAAATATTTAAATCTGTTTAAAAATATCAAAATTTCATAGCACGAATAAAAAGTTATGGCCAGTTGAATATTCAGAATAGTCGCTATGGAATATAATATAATATATAGCCCATATGAATGGCCATTGTACAAACAACCTCCTTTTTTTACAAAACCATTTTTGTCAGATCCGGAATGTCAAATTATGGCTAAAATTAATTTTCCATAATTTTTTGAATTAATATGTGAGCGTAGTAAATTAAACTGTGTTCGATAATTTCTATTGAATTTTATTGACTGTTAAAAAGGCCATTTTTCAAACGGTCTCCAAATTCGATGAAGTTAATTTTATTAGGATCATTTTGTCAAAACATAGCTAGATTTATTTTTCAGGAATTTTCGGAGTCCGTTGTTGTGACGGCAAGGAATTTCGCTAGGTCCGAACCAGTCGCTAAACCGACCCAGACCGTTCGAAACGCCCCATCGTTTGAGAACACGACAAAACAGAACGCAAACAGAAGAACATTTCACTGTATATTACAACAATGCATCAGATTACAAGAATATACCGAGTATAAATGAATATTACACAGAAATATCAGAGATTTAAATTACATTTAAATACATAGCAGCGGAAAATAATACAATACACAACTAGAAGAGATATACGGATACAAAGCTTTCCGGATATCGTTCCAGCTGTGAACCAGGATCCTGTGAATATAAATCTGCAAAACCAAAACTACTAGCTGCCCGTGTCAAAATAAGGGCACCCAGAGTTTAGGTTAAAACAATAAACTCCAGGTCAGTCATGTGACTGGTGTGAGAACTAAAACAGTTATTAATCTTTATTTTAAAGTTAGGTACATCAAGGGACCACGCCGTATAACACGGAACGGGTTTCCTCCCAACAATACCAGTGCATAAAACAAACAGCGCAATGCTAAATAAAGAAAAATGAAGCTGTTATAAGACCCAGGTCCCATCACACAATGCAACGCAGCCGAGGATAGGGTTTTCCCTTATAACAGCCAAAGAATGCTTGATACGTTTAAAACAAATCATTTGATACTATTATAAGTGCACAGTGTATAAAACAACTTCAAATCATAAGTATCAATCATAGGCGGCATGAGCGCCCCATCCCACTATGTCGCCATACTAGGCTCTACAAATAAAACCGCAAAGTCACGTATTTGGAAATTGGATTTCCATCTATGAACCGAGGCAAAAGATAGTCCTCAACAGATTCGAGACAATCTAGCCCATGTCTCAGGATCAGAGCTCGAGTGACCCTTGGAGCGACAGGGCCGGTCCACCGATGTGGATTAAAATGCCTGAACACTACGTTTCCCCGCCCTTTGGGGCGTAAATGAGCCAACTAAATGACTCCATCGGTTCGAGAACGACCGATCAATCCGAGGCGCCTCGCAACAGCAACAACCACATAAGTCAAACTCGTCAGGGCGTGTAAAACCACTGACGCCACTTTTTATCTAGAAGGAAACGCATGCCCTCCCTGAGGTCCGTCTCCCGTTTTTGGTTCATACCGGGTGTGAAACTCGCGAGGTAAACGTTACACAAAGCTACGCCACAAAGGCCGTGCTTTGATCATCACCACAAGACTTTGCTTTTCAACAGAAGCCTCGATCAATTGCCACTTAGGCATGCCACACAGGCAATTCACTCCATGCGTTTGATATCCATCAATATACTCGTACGTCTCAGAGAAGGGCGTTAAGCAAGAGAATAAATTCTCCGCCGCCAAACAGATATATATTTAATAGAGATCAATCACACGGACTAAAATCCAATGTCAGACACACAGTCCATTTACAAGTCCGTTCTGGGTCTGAACGAAACCGGAGGCACCTAGTACCCCGCATATCCATCGATCTCCAAGTACGTCTGGACGATCACCAACTGTTTCCATCTTCTTGGGTGTACAGCCCAATCAAGATCATCAGTAATCACCCAAACGACGTGAAGACTTCCGGTCTTCGACCACCGTCTTCATCTTCGACTTATCGTCGCATCAGTTATTCAGAATGGGATAAACCCGGTCTTTCCGAATAACTCGCGTATATTTTAAATAAGTGTTACACAAACACAACATACGCCTCATTCCAATTCATCAGTCACTTACCGTAAATTAATCAAGAGAATAATTCCCCAAATATTAACCCCGAAGGCCGAAACCAACATCAGATCAATATCCAGAAAACCATTCTGCTTAGCTAACCGACAGTTAGTTTCAAATTTCACATTCATAGGGAAAGGTTCCCATTAATTTTATCAAAGATAAATTCTTGAATTTATTCTTTAATCTATTTTGAATATCAATTCAAAACTAGTCGGGATTAGCGAACCTTACCGAAGTAATCATTTGTTTTAATTTCCCAATCCCAACCTATTCATCCCATGAAGTAAAACTGGTAGTACTTCATATCTAACACCACGGTGTTATCGGTAAATTCAATTACCATTTCACGTTCAAATCTAATTAAAGATTTAACTATCGCCTGGAGCAAAACTGGTGATACTCCATTCTCGATCTTTTCAATCTAATTAAAGATTCATTAAAACTCCACTTAGTTTTAATCTTTAACTGGGTTAAAGAATCTGTGTCATTTAAAACACGGTTCACGATAAACCCAAAGTCACATTCATTAATTATCGGGTTAAAGAACGAGTGTTATTTAAAACACTGTCCACGATAAACCCAAAAATCAATATCGATTCAATTCCAATTAAATATTATTTAATTGGTACACTTCATTAAATCTAAATAAAAAGATTTAATCTTTTCTCAACTGGGTTCAAGAACAGTGTTAGTGAAGACACCATTCACGACAAACCCAAATCACATTCGATATTCAATACAAGGCTCTGAATAGAAAATATACCGGCTTATATTCAATATCGAATTCTACGACTAACAAATGTCGTATTGGAAATAACGATATACATATATATCTTTAAAATTTCCATAACAACACCTGTATAATCACGAATTCCAACATCGAAATATTCCGAAGACAATTTCGATTCAAATCCACTCCAATGCAATCATTGGAATTTTGGTTACTTTGAAAACCCTTTTCGAATTCAATTTATTTATTTAAAAATAAATAGAATTATAATTCTAGTTCAAAACTAGTTCATTTCGATAAAAATCTGTTTTTATCTTTTCAAATATGGAGTTTTTCATCCCAATTCTTTCTAAATCATTTCTTTTGATTTTACACAAATTATTACTATTTTTAATAATTTTATCAAGGCCCGTACAGTCGATTTCCAACAATGGCCATCGAACTGCACTTACAGCGACCTTTTTCGAATTTGATTTGGACGTAACTCCAAATCCAACCGTTAGATTTCAAATTTCTAACATTCATTAGAAAGCTCTTTTCGATACGAACCCAACGGTTCCGGTTTTAGGAGAATCCGACGGTCGGATCTCCCGCAATGTCCGTTTGAAATAAATGGTCGAAATTCACTAACTGCCGCGGCGCGGCGCGTTCTATTCAGGCCATTATATTATATATATAATATATATAATATATATTTCGTCGATTTCTATTTAAAACGATTTATATGAATAGTTTTAAAATTCGTTTCAAAAGCAATTTCAACTTCCATTTCAATTCAATTCAAAATTGAATTCTTCTTTATAAATTCGTTTTAAAATTCATTTCTATTCAATTCAAATTTCAATTCAATTTGAATTCATATTCAATTCAATTCATTTCGAAATCGTTTTCAATTCAATTCATTTCGAAATCGTTTTCAATTCAATTCATTTCGAAATCGTTTTCAATTCAATTCATTTCGAAATCATTTCCAATTCAATTCATTTCGAAATCGTTTTCAATTCAATTCATTTCGAAATCGTTTCCAATTCAATTCATTTCGAAATCGTTTTCAATTCAATTCATTTCGAAATCGTTTCCAATTCAATTCATTTCGAAATCGTTTCCAATTCAATTCATTTCGAAATCGTTTTCAATTCAATTCATTTCGAAATCGTTTTCAATTCAATTCATTTCGAAATCGTTATAAAATCGATATAAATATCGTTCACGTCAAAATGGCGTCAATCTAATCAACACGGCTTCATATATTGATAATTTCAAATATTCCATTTCGAACATTTCTATTTCAAATATTTCTATTTCAAATATTTCTATTTCAAATATTTCTATTTTAAAACTGGAATGAGGCCCAATCAATTACCATATAAAGTTAATTATATGGATTTTCATACAACACATGTATAATAGCCTTGAAAAATAATCAACCATCAACCAAAGTGCACTACACTGTATAAGCATCAAATATAGATATCTAACGCTTATAACAGCCTGTCAATCAATCGATCGACATATTTAATCAATCAGGATGAGTGGACTTCAAATTTCATCCCAACACCCGTGTGGGGTTTCAAGCAATCAAACACAGATTTTATTTGTGCAGTTGGGCGATGTGTAAAATTTATCGTCCCAATCAATATCAGTCAAATCAGTGTACATAAACAAACCGTCTGGTTTGTAAATGAATATTTTATTTTATTCACATTCACGTTAAAACTATATTTTTAACGATAAAATATTTTATTCCAACATATGAATTTCTATTCAGTTCATTCTTTAAATAAAATGATGTTTTTAGTTTTCTAACATATTTTAGAAAATTTCGGCGGCATAACGGCACGATACTAGAAACGGGACAAGGCCTAGCCTTATCCCCGGTCTAGTGAAGGCCCACGCCATTCACACATCAATCAAATTCACCAAACAACCAAATTCAAATCACATCATATAACTAATCTATGCAACCAAACAAACAAGTCCATGGTCTGTGGACGATTGTGTCGGGTGCTACTAAGCACCGTCTGCATCCTAGTATATATATATATAATTAGAAAAGAAATTGAAAGGTGAGAAATTCTCACATATAGCTATCCTAGCTCCACGGCTCTTCATTTGCAGAAGTCTTCGTCGTTTCGCCTTTTTGTCACCTTCGTTGCCCGTAGCCACTACATATAAAAATCATATTTTTATTTCGAAGTTCAATATATAAAAATCTTATTTTTATTTCGAAGTTCAATATATAAAAATCGAATTTTTATTTCAAAGTTCAATATATAAAAATCGAATTTTTATTTCGAAGTTCAATATATAAAAATCTTATTTTTATTTCGAAGTTCAATATATAAAAATCGAATTTTTATTTCAAAGTTCAATATATAAAAATCGAATTTTTATTTTGCTATTCTATATATAAAAATTGAATTTTTACTTCGAAGTTCAACATATAAAAATCATATTTTTATTTCGAAGTTCTACATATAAAAATTCTATTTAAAAAAAAACATAGATTCCGCCTTTTCCATTTCAAAGATCAAATCTTTTCTTTTTCTTTTTAAAGTTTAAATCTTTTACTTTTCAAAAATTCAAATCTTTTAAAACCCTTTTTTTTTTAAATTTGTTTTAACGTTTAAACAAACCAGTTTTAAAGTTCAAATCTTTTTTTCTTAAATTAAAATCAGGTTTTAAATTCTTTTCTTTTTAAATCAGTTTTAATCTTCTTTATAAAAATTCAGTTTTTATACTTTATAAAAATTCAGTTTTTATACTTTAAAAAAATTCAGTTTTTATACTTTATAAAAATTCAGTTTTTATACTTTAAAAAAAATTCAGTTTTTATACTATAAAAAAAAAACAGTTTTCAAAACCTGTTTAAAAAAAATCAATTTTTAATTCCTAAAAATCGAAATCAGTTTTAAACTCTAAAATAAAAATAAAACTAAAAGTAAAATAAAAATACTTACTGCATTTTGGTTTTCGTGGAGATGGGGGATGGTTGAGGACGATGGGGTGGTCGGCGGCCTTCTAGTGGCTACGGGAGGAGGGCGGCGGTCAGCAGGAGCGGCGCGGCTTCGGTTTGGGCATGACGAGGAGGTGCGGCAGGAGGAGGAGCAGCTCGAGGTGGGAAAGAAGAAGGAGAGGGGCGGAGGAGGAGATCGGCGAGGGGGGCGTGAGGCTAGGCGGCGCGGCTAGCACGGAGGAGGGCGGCGTGATTTAGAATTAGGTTTTCCTTCTTTTTTTTTTTTTTTTTGGTTTGATTCTGTTAAATGAAGTCGGGGGGGGGGGGGGGGGGGGGGCAGGAAGATGACGGGGAGAGGGAATTAAAATATTTTTTTTTTTTATTTAATTATTTCATAAGGTTGACTTTTACCCACGACCTCGAAACGAGGCCCACCGCCTGTCGTCCATAGCGTTTAACCCCCATCCCGAACACAATGGGATATGTATCGCAAGCTGATTTGATCGTTACGATCAGTTTCCTTTGAATTTTCATTTAAATCCTTATATTGAATTTTAAACGTACATTTCAAATTACCGGGGTCACATACTAACTAGAAAAATTCCAGAAAAATATTTTCTAGCTTCGTATTGACGATACGGTCCTAACAAAACTAGTTTCGTCGAATTCTGAGACCGTTTGAAAAATGGCCAATTTCCAGTCGATTAAAATCAACTGAAACCGGTCAAACGCGTTTTCCTTTGCCACGCTCACATATTGATTCGAAAAATTATGAAATTTGGAATCTAGCAATAACTCGACACTACAGACCCAACAAAACTGGTTTCGTCGGAATCCGAGGTCGTTTGCAAAATTGCTATTTTTAAGGGCCTTATATATATAAAAATATATATAAATTCCACAGCGACTATTTCTAATTTTAAACTGAACATATCTTATCATTTCTAAGATGAAATCTCGATTTCCCGGATTCGTTGGAAAGATATTATCAATTAGATCCTATCATTTTTGGTTTCACTAAAATCCGGATTGTTTTGCACCCGGTACATTCAATTGAAGTTTGAAATCGAATTATCGAACTACCGCGCCATTTTCAATTCTATTTATAATTATATATAAATATTTATATTCTAACGACGACGTATATAATATATACGTTCTAATTATATTCAAAATAAATTTCTCGTCGATATTATTTAAAATAATTCATTTTAAATATTCAAAATTCGCTAAATTTGCCAATTTAAAAATTTCAAACTGGCTCACATTTTCCGGGTTGTTACAATCTCCCCCACTTAAAACTTTTCGTCCCCGAAAAGGAACAAAGTCGAAAGTGGTTTGATTAATCAACTCTACGCTCAATCTGGCTTCCATTCTCCAACTTTTCAGTTTCTGAGAATTTTCAAATTTTCAAAAATTTGGCTAACACCCTAAATTTTCGAAAAATTTCGCCATAACCTCCCCTGCACCGGGAGCATCGGGGAATTTCAAATAGCTTCCCCGGTCCTTCAGATCTCAAAAAGAAAAAGAAAAAGCCAAGCGGCTAGCCAATAGGCTCACAAAATCATCATCACCCAAACAAAACAGGAAATTATGTAGTAAACATGTACCTATTTGTCGGGCAAACAAATTTTATTCTCTGACTCTAGCCTCCTTGCTATGACCTGTTCAATGATATATATGCATATGCAAGCAAATGCAACCAATTCTCAACATAATTCATTATTTGATGCTACTAGGCATAATGGTTCAGAATTAGCAAACAAATAGGCAAACAACACAAACATCAATCAATTTATGAATTAGAGTTTCAAATTCATAATTTTGATACATATACAAAAATCATGTTTTGATGCCAAATCACAACAATAAGCCCTATCTAATTTTGGTTCTCACACCAGTCAATAGGAAATATATAGAAATCTCACCTTCGAAACACGAAAATAAATTCTAATGATGACGCGTCAATCATTAGAATCATGTCCGAGGGACTAGAGTGTGATTCTATATCTATCCAATATATCAAAACTTCGAATACACGCTAGCTAGGCGCATACGCAAAATCTTTATATTTTGGATTGTCCTAATCAATATAAAATAAATAATCAATTACGAATAATTGATTTAAATTTTCAAAACAAAATTTGTTTTCATTTTCAAAAATATACTCTTCACACTCGTTCTAGGATACTACTGATCCCATCTCTAACGAGTCATTCTCATTGGATATTACTAATCCAATATCTGATGAATTCTTTCGTACGGTTCTAATGTGTCTTGTTCTCTGAGCTTTGTAAACCAAAGCTCTGATACCAACTGTGACGGCAAGGAATTTCGCTCGGTCCGAACCAGTCGCTAAACCGACCCAGACCGTTCGAAACGCCCCATCGTTTGAGAACACGACAAAACAGAACGCAAACAGAAGAACATTTCACTGTATATTACAACAATGCATCAGATTACAAGAATATACCGAGTATAAATGAATATTACACAGAAATATCAGAGATTTAAATTACATTTAAATACATAGCAGCGGAAAATAATACAATACACAACTAGAAGAGATATACGGATACAAAGCTTTCCGGATATCGTTCCAGCTGTGAACCAGGATCCTGTGAATATAAATCTGCAAAACCAAAACTACTAGCTGCCCGTGTCAAAATAAGGGCACCCAGAGTTTAGGTTAAAACAATAAACTCCAGGTCAGTCATGTGACTGGTGTGAGAACTAAAACAGTTATTAATCTTTATTTTAAAGTTAGGTACATCAAGGGACCACGCCGTATAACACGGAACGGGTTTCCTCCCAAGAATACCAGTGCATAAAACAAACAGCGCAATGCTAAATAAAGAAAAATGAAGCTGTTATAAGACCCAGGTCCCATCACACAATGCAACGCAGCCGAGGATAGGGTTTTCCCTTATAACAGCCAAAGAATGCTTGATACGTTTAAAACAAATCATTTGATACTATTATAAGTGCACAGTGTATAAAACAACTTCAAATCATAAGTATCAATCATAGGCGGCATGAGCGCCCCATCCCACTATGTCGCCATACTAGGCTCTACAAATAAAACCGCAAAGTCACGTATTTGGAAATTGGATTTCCATCTATGAACCGAGGCAAAAGATAGTCCTCAACTGATTCGAGACAATCTAGCCCATGTCTCAGGATCAGAGCTCGAGTGACCCTTGGAGCGACAGGGCCGGTCCACCGATGTGGATTAAAATGCCTGAACACTACGTTTCCCCGCCCTTTGGGGCGTAAATGAGCCAACTAAATGACTCCATCGGTTCGAGAACGACCGATCAATCCGAGGCGCCTCGCAACAGCAACAACCACATAAGTCAAACTCGTCAGGGCGTGTAAAACCACTGACGCCACTTTTTATCTAGAAGGAAACGCATGCCCTCCCTGAGGTCCGTCTCCCGTTTTTGGTTCATACCGGGTGCGAAACTCGCGAGGTAAACGTTACACAAAGCTACGCCACAAAGGCCGTGCTTTGATCATCACCACAAGACTTTGCTTTTCAACAGAAGCCTCGATCAATTGCCACTTAGGCATGCCACACAGGCAATTCACTCCATGCATTTGATATCCATCAATATATAACCTCTGAGCTCGTACGTCTCAGAGAAGGGCGTTAAGCAAGAGAATAAATTCTCCGCCGCCAAACAGATATATATTTAATAGAGATCAATCACACGGACTAAAATCCAATGTCAGACACACAGTCCATTTACAAGTCCGTTCTGGGTCTGAACGAAACCGGAGGCACCTAGTACCCCGCATATCCATCGATCTCCAAGTACGTCTGGACGATCACCAACTGTTTCCATCTTCTTGGGTGTACAGCCCAATCAAGATCATCAGTAATCACCCAAACGACGTGAAGACTTCCGGTCTTCGACCACCGTCTTCATCTTCGACTTATCGTCGCATCAGTTATTCAGAATGGGATAAACCCGGTCTTTCCGAATAACTCGCGTATATTTTAAATAAGTGTTACACAAACACAACATACGCCTCATTCCAATTCATCAGTCACTAACCGTAAATTAATCAAGAGAATAATTCCCCAAATATTAACCCCGAAGGCCGAAACCAACATCAGATCAATATCCAGAAAACCATTCTGCTTAGCTAACCGACAGTTAGTTTCAAATTTCACATTCATAGGGAAAGGTTCCCATTAATTTTATCAAAGATAAATTCTTGAATTTATTCTTTAATCTATTTTGAATATCAATTCAAAACTAGTCGGGATTAGCAAACCTTACCGAAGTAATCATTTGTTTTAATTTCCCAATCCCAACCTATTCATCCCATGAAGTAAAACTGGTAGTACTTCATATCTAACACCACGGTATTATCGGTAAATTCAATTACCATTTCACGTTCAAATCTAATTAAAGATTTAACTATCGCCTGGAGCAAAACTGGTGATACTCCATTCTCGATCTTTTCAATCTAATTAAAGATTCATTAAAACTCCACTTAGTTTTAATCTTTAACTGGGTTAAAGAATCTGTGTCATTTAAAACACGGTTCACGATAAACCCAAAGTCACATTCATTAATTATCGGGTTAAAGAACGAGTGTTATTTAAAACACTGTCCACGATAAACCCAAAAATCAATATCGATTCAATTCCAATTAAATATTATTTAATTGGTACACTTCATTAAATCTAAATAAAAAGATTTAATCTTTTCTCAACTGGGTTCAAGAACAGTGTTAGTGAAGACACCATTCACGACAAACCCAAATCACATTCGATATTCAATACAAGGCTCTGAATAGAAAATATACCGGCTTATATTCAATATCGAATTCTACGACTAACAAATGTCGTATTGGAAATAACGATATACATATATATCTTTCAAATTTCCATAACAACACCTGTATAATCACGAATTCCAACATCGAAATATTCCGAAGACAATTTCGATTCAAATCCACTCCAATGCAATCATTGGAATTTTGGTTACTTTGAAAACCCTTTTCGAATTCAATTTATTTATTTAAAAATAAATAGAATTATAATTCTAGTTCAAAACTAGTTCATTTCGATAAAAATCTGTTTTTATCTTTTCAAATATGGAGTTTTTCATCCCAATTCTTTCTAAATCATTTCTTATGATTTTACACAAATTATTACTATTTTTAATAATTTTATCAAGGCCCGTACAGTCGATTTCCAACAATGGCCATCGAACTGCACTTACAGCGACCTTTTTCGAATTTGATTTGGACGTAACTCCAAATCCAAACGTTAGATTTCAAATTTCTAACATTCATTAGAAAGCTCTTTTCGATACGAACCCAACGGTTCCGGTTTTAGGAGAATCCGACGGTCGGATCTCCCGCAATGTCCGTTTGAAATAAATGGTCGAAATTCACTAACTGCCGCGGCGCGACGCGTTCTATTCAGGCCATTATATTATATATATAATATATATAATATATATTTCGTCGATTTCTATTTAAAACGATTTATATGAATAGTTTTAAAATTCGTTTCAAAAGCAATTTCAACTTCCATTTCAATTCAATTCAAAATTGAATTCTTCTTTATAAATTCGTTTTAAAATTCATTTCTATTCAATTCAAATTTCAATTCAATTTGAATTCATATTCAATTCAATTCATTTCGAAATCGTTTTCAATTCAATTCATTTCGAAATCGTTTTCAATTCAATTCATTTCGAAATCGTTTTCAATTCAATTCATTTCGAAATCGTTTTCAATTCAATTCATTTCGAAATCGTTTCCAATTCAATTCATTTCGAAATCGTTTTCAATTCAATTCATTTCGAAATCGTTTCCAATTCAATTCATTTCGAAATCGTTTTCAATTCAATTCATTTCGAAATCGTTTTCAATTCAATTCATTTCGAAATCGTTTCCAATTCAATTCATTTCGAAATCGTTTCCAATTCAATTCATTTCGAAATCGTTTTCAATTCAATTCATTTCGAAATCGTTTTCAATTCAATTCATTTCGAAATCGTTTTCAATTCAATTCATTTCGAAATCGTTATAAAATCGATATAAATATCGTTCACGTCAAAATGGCGTCAATCTAATCAACACGGCTTCATATATTGATAATTTCAAATATTCCATTTCGAACATTTCTATTTCAAATATTTCTATTTCAAATATTTCTATTTCAAATATTTCTATTTTAAAACTGGAATGAGGCCCAATCAATTACCATATAAAGTTAATTATATGGATTTTCATACAACACATGTATAATAGCCTTGAAAAATAATCAACCATCAACCAAAGTGCACTACACTGTATAAGCATCAAATATAGATATCTAACGCTTATAACAGCCTGTCAATCAATCGATCGACATATTTAATCAATCAGGATGAGTGGACTTCAAATTTCATCCCAACACCCGTGTGGGGTTTCAAGCAATCAAACACAGATTTTATTTGTGCAGTTGGGCGATGTGTAAAATTTATCGTCCCAATCAATATCAGTCAAATCAGTGTACATAAACAAACCGTCTGGTTTGTAAATGAATATTTTATTTTATTCACATTCACGTTAAAACTATATTTTTAACGATAAAATATTTTATTCCAACATATGAATTTCTATTCAGTTCATTCTTTAAATAAAATGATGTTTTTATTTTTCTAACATATTTTAGAAAATTTCGGCGGCATAACGGCACGATACTAGAAACGGGACAAGGCCTAGCCTTATCCCCGGTCTAGTGAAGGCCCACGCCATTCACACATCAATCAAATTCACCAAACAACCAAATTCAAATCACATCATATAACTAATCTATGCAACCAAACAAACAAGTCCATGGTCTGTGGACGATTGTGTCGGGTGCTACTAAGCACCGTCTGCATCCTAGTATATATATATAATTAGAAAAGAAATTGAAAGGTGAGAAATTCTCACATATAGCTATCCTAGCTCCACGGCTCTTCATTTGCAGAAGTCTTCGTCGTTTCGCCTTTTTGTCACCTTCGTTGCCCGTAGCCACTACATATAAAAATCATATTTTTATTTCGAAGTTCAATATATAAAAATCTTATTTTTATTTCGAAGTTCAATATATAAAAATCGAATTTTTATTTCAAAGTTCAATATATAAAAATCGAATTTTTATTTCGAAGTTCAATATATAAAAATCTTATTTTTATTTCGAAGTTCAATATATAAAAATCGAATTTTTATTTCAAAGTTCAATATATAAAAATCGAATTTTTATTTTGCTATTCTATATACAAAAATCGAATTTTTACTTCGAAGTTCAACATATAAAAATCATATTTTTATTTCGAAGTTCTACATATAAAAATTCTATTTAAAAAAAAACATAGATTCCGCCTTTTCCATTTCAAAGATCAAATCTTTTCTTTTTCTTTTTAAAGTTTAAATCTTTTACTTTTCAAAAATTCAAATCTTTTAAAACCCTTTTTTTTTTAAATCTGTTTTAACGTTTAAACAAACCAGTTTTAAAGTTCAAATCTTTTTTTCTTAAATTAAAATCAGGTTTTAAATTCTTTTCTTTTTAAATCAGTTTTAATCTTCTTTATAAAAATTCAGTTTTTATACTTTATAAAAATTCAGTTTTTATACTTTAAAAAAATTCAGTTTTTATACTTTATAAAAATTCAGTTTTTATACTTTAAAAAAAATTCAGTTTTTATACTATAAAAAAAAAACAGTTTTCAAAACCTGTTTAAAAAAAAAAATCAATTTTTAATTCCTAAAAATCGAAATCAGTTTTAAACTCTAAAATAAAAATAAAAATAAAAATAAAATAAAAATACTTACTGCATTTTGGTTTTCGTGGAGATGGGGGATGGTTGAGGACGATGGGGTGGTCGGCGGCCTTCTGGTGGCTACGGGAGGAGGGCGGCGGTCAGCAGGGGCGGCGCGGCTTCGGTTTGGGCACGACGAGGAGGTGCGGCAGGAGGAGGAGCAGCTCGAGGTGGGAAAGAAGAAGGAGATGGGCGGAGGAGGAGATCGGCGAGGGGGGCGTGAGGCTAGGCGGCGCGGCTAGCACGGAGGAGGGCGGCGTGATTTAGAATTAGGTTTTCCTTCTTTTTTTTTTTTTTTTTTTGTTTGATTCTGTTAAATGAAGTCGGGGGGGGGGGGGGGGCAGGAAGATGACGGGGAGAGGGAATTAAAATAGTGAATATTAGGCTCACGTCCCTATTTTGAAACTTAATTAGGCTCACATCCGGTCATAAACTTAATATAAATTACGTCCCTATTTTCAAAACTTATAAAATAATAATATAAAAAAAATAAAAAAATTCGTAAATTAGTAATAAAATAAATTATGCATTATACAAAAAATTCAGTTCAAAAAACAACAAAAATAATGTTAGAAAGAAGAAAACAGCAAAAAAACAGAAAAAACTACAGTTAAATGCATAATATTATGCACCTTTTTGATTTTATTGCATGCATATATGCAATTATTGCAGTTCTTCCAGCGGATAGATTTAACAGAATTTTTCAGTTCATTTTTATTTGCATCCAAATGTGCAAATTTCTCAAAAAAATGCACACATGTGTGCAACATTTTTATAGGATAAAAAGTAGGAACCTAATTTAAAAAAAAAAAGATTTGAAAAATTTAAACCCGCCCCTTATTTTATTACTTCCGCCTTTTTTTAATTTTTTTTTTAAAAAGTGCGTTCATTCATAAAAAAAAAATTCTAAAATATGGAAATAATTTCAGGATTCTACGGAAATAAAAAAAAATAGTTGCATACATTAATGCAACTATTACTGATAATTGCATATATGTATGCAACTTTTCCGTAAGCTGGTCGGTTTGAAAATTTGAAACTAAACCTGCACAAATGTGTACAAATATTGGGTATATTTGCACACATGTAAGCTTGTTTTTGTATGAATAAAAATCAACGAAGATGTATGTAGTGAAAAATATGCACGGATGTATGCAGGAAAGTGATATATGTGCATACTATTATGCATTTAACTGGAAATTTCGTTTTTTTTTTGTTTTTTTGATTTTTGACGCCTTCTTTGATGGTTTTTTGTTCTGATTTTTTTAGTGTTTACATGTTTTATTTAAATACGAATTTACTTGATTTTTTTATATTTTTTTAATATTTTTTTGATGACTTTTCAGAAAATAGGGACCTAATTTACAATAAGTTTATGACCGGTTTTTTTTTATATTTTGAAACTTAATAGGGACCTCTAAAAAACGCACCCATTAAAATATATATATATATATATATTTTTATTTAATTATTTCATAAGGTTGAATTTTACCCACGACCTCGAAACGAGGCCCACCGCCTGTCGTCCATAGCGTTTAACCCCCATCCCGAACACAATGGGATATGTATCGCAAGCTGATTTGATCGTTACGATCAGTTTCCTTTGAATTTTCATTTAAATCCTTATATTGAATTTTAAACGTACATTTCAAATTACCGGGGTCACATACTAACTAGAAAAATTCCAGAAAAATATTTTCTAGCTTCGTATTGACGATACGGTCCTAACAAAACTAGTTTCGTCGAATTCTGAGACCGTTTGAAAAATGGCCAATTTCCAGTCGATTAAAATCAACTAAAACCGGTCAAACGCGTTTTCCTTTGCCACGCTCACATATTGATTCGAAAAATTATGAAATTTGGAATCTAGCAATAACTCGACACTGCGGACCCAACAAAACTGGTTTCGTCGGAATCCGAGGTCGTTTGCAAAATTGCTATTTTTAAGGGCCTTATATATATAAAAATATATATAAATTCCACAGCGACTATTTCTAATTTTAAACTGAACATATCTTATCATTTCTAAGATGAAATCTCGATTTCCCGGATTCGTTGGAAAGATATTATCAATTAGATCCTATCATTTTTGGTTTCACTAAAATCCGGATTGTTTTGCACCCGGTACATTCAATTGAAGTTTGAAATCGAATTATCGAACTACCGCGCCATTTTCAATTCTATTTATAATTATATATAAATATTTATATTCTAACGACGATGTATATAATATATACGTTCTAATTATATTCAAAATAAATTTCTCGTCGATATTATTTAAAATAATTCATTTTAAATATTCAAAATTCGCTAAATTTGCCAATTTAAAAATTTCAAACTGGCTCGCATTTTCCGGGTTGTTACAGTTGTGGCCCCGGTAAATTTAAATGTATGATAGAATTAAATAAATAAAGGATTTAAATTTTAAATTAAATAAAACAGGCTGAAAACGATCTTTTGGGCTGACGGGACCTAGTCAATTGTGTCCGAAACAGGGGAAATTGGGTAGGAACAGCTTTTTCAGGCTGAAATTGCAGCTGTAAAGAATTAATGGGCTAAAACCAAAAATTAAGAGAATTTATTATTATTATTATATTATAAATATCTAATTTCCAAACCCTAATTCCCATTAGCAGTAGCCGCTGCCCCCCGATACAAATGGCCAGATACACTCTCTTCTTCTTTCACTAATTTCTTCCAATCCGCTCTATAAAACTTCCTGCCCATTTAGAGTCTATTGTAGAGATTGATTCATTCTTCAATTCCATACGGGGTTGATCAGAAACCATTGTGATTCGCGGTGAACTAGCCCCCCAAACCCGCGCCGTTTGAACCGCCGGCATCCCTCCTAGCGCGTGCGAGTTGGACGTGGTGGGGGGGCCCCAGTGCGCGCCACTCCCCTCTTCGGCGTGGTGGTCTCCGATTGTGACGAAGCTCTGTAATTTGGTCGGAAACTCCAACCCTAGGATCGAACAAATTGGGTTAAAGTGCGGCCTAGTTCTGATAGAGGAAGAAGAGGGCAATATTTAAGTTAAATTATTTAATTAATTTATTTTCAAATATTATCGATCAAAATAAATTCATAACTAATGCATACGAACTTGAAATTGAAAATTTTCAGATCCGTTACGATCGTGAGTCCGAGATCTACACTTCTGGACTGATTAAAACTGATTCAGAGCAGATCAAATTTTGGACATAAATTTGATACTGAATTATTCATAATTAAAACGACTGCGAGAAATTCTATTTCATTTTCTTTTTTATATTATTAAAATTCCTTAATCATGATTCGTATCTAGAACTGATGTGGTTAAATGATATGCTGTAATATTCTGTGGATTGTCATACGTGATTTGATCTGTGATGGATGTGTTATGTAGATCTGTTAATTTGGTGATATTGTGTTATAATAAAATTGGTAAAAAAAATGTCTACATTAAAAATTCACATTTTTAGTGTAATATAGAAAAATGTTCATGTTTTAAAAATAAAAACATGTCTACATTAAAAATTCACATTTTTAATGTAATGTAAGAAAATAGAAAAATGTTCATGTTTTAAAATAAAAACATTCTACATTAAAAATTCACATTTTTAATGTAATGTAAGAAAATAGAAAAATGTTCATGTTTTTAAAATAAAAACATGTCTACATTAAAAATTCACATTTTAATGTAATGTAAGAAAATAGATAAATGTTCATGTTTTAAAATAAAAACATGTCTACAATAAAAATTCATATTTTTAATGTAATGTAAGAAAATAGAAAAATGTTTTAAAATAAAAACATGTCTATAATAAAAATTCACATTTTTAATGTAATGTAAGAAAATAGAAAAATGTTCATGTTTTAAAAATAAAAACATGTCTTCATTAAAAATTCACATTTTTAATGCAATGTAAGAAAATAGAAAAATGTTCATGTTTTTAAAATAAAAACATGTCTACATTAAAAAATCATATTTTTAATGTAATGTAAGAAAATAGAAAAATGTTCATGTTTTTAAATAAAAACATGTCTACATTAAAAATTCACATTTTTAATGTAATGTACGAAAATAGAAAAATGTCATGTTTTAAAATAAAAACATGTCTACATTAATAAATCACATTTTTAATGTAACGTAAGAAAATAGAAAAATGTTCATGTTTTAAAATAAAAACATATCTACATTAAAAATTCACATTTTTAATGTAATGTAAGAAACTAGGAAAAAAGGAATTTTCAACAAAAGTTAAAATAACATTATACTAATGATGCATATATTAGAATTTATATGCAAAGTTAAAATATCATTATATTGACGATGCATATATTAGAATTTATATGCAAAGTTAAAATATCATTTTACTGACGATGCATATATTAGAATTTATATGCAAAGTTAAGATATCATTTTATTGACAATGCGTATATTAGAATTTATATGCAAAGTTAAAATATCATTTTATTGACAATGCATATATTAGAATTTATACGCAAAGTTATATCATTTTATTGACGATGCATATATTAGAATTTATATGCAAAATTGAAATATCATTTTATTGACAATGCACATATTAGAATTTATATGCAAAGTTAAGATATCATTTTATTGATAATGCATATATTAGAATTTATATGCAAAGTTAAAATATCATTTGTATTGACAATGCATATATTAGAATTTATATGCAAAGTCAAAGAATCATTTTTTATTGACAATGCATATACTTGAATTTGTATGCAAAGTTAAAATATCATTTTTATTGAAAATACATGCATTAGAATTTGTATGAATTATTTTTATTGTCAAAATAAGCATTGTAACTGTATACAAATAAAATATTCCTTTTTATTTGTTAAAATTAAAAATAGAAAGACAAATAAAAGTTAGCTTTTTATTTGTCATTATCTCAATTGTCATGTAAATAAAATATATTTTATTTTACATTATGAACATGTAGATATGATATGCCAATAAAACATTCTTTTATTTGGTGTGTTAAATACGTTAGTGGAATCGTCAAATGGTTTATATTTATATATAGTTATATATATATATATATATTAAAATTAAACGAATCACGCGCGATATTTCGCATTTTGATATCGTAACTTTAAACGATTATCCTGGAAGATCCGACCGTCAGATTTACCCAAAACTGGAACCACTAGGACCGCTTTGGGAAGATCTTCCTAATGATATAAATTTTGTTAAAATCCAATGGTTAGATTTCGAGATATGTGTAAATCAAATTTTGATAAAAACAGTGCTAGGGCTGCCTATTGACCCGAAGCGTCGTTGAATTAAATTAAGCTATTTTTATATAAATAAAAATAGCGATAAATTGTTATAAAATAATATTAATGATATGAATGATTTAAAGTACATATATGCGAGAATTATTTGAAAAGACCGAGTTCAATCTCATTTCAAATAACTATACGATGATTTGAATCAACGATAATGTAACGACCTGCATTCTACGCATCGGAAGATCGTAGAATATTTATTTCTTTTTCTTAGTAAGTCGTATGGTCGTGTACTTTTGGGAAACGACTAGTAGGGTCATTTCCCATGTTCATGATTTTTGTCGATTTTTAAATGACCATTTTACCCCTAGTTATCACTGTTTTGGCCATAACTTTTGACTGGAAAGGAATTTTGACCTGAAACCACTTCAATTGGCTCCGGATGATGGTTTCTCTTTCCGTAGAGTGGTCACATTAGCCAAACGGACTCACCGTTTGGGAGATATGGCTGAAACAAGGTTCAGATGGTGAAAAACAGCTTAATTGGGCTTAAACGGGTGATTAGCAGCTAGGCCCAAGGGGAATTTCGGGTTTAGGGAGATATAGGTGCTGATTAGGGTTAGAAAACATTTCTTTAGACATTTTCCAGCCGCCACTTTCATTCCTCTTAACCTAGTCATGGCCTCCACTCTCTAAATCTCTCTAAAACACCCAAAAATCACCTTCTAATTGAAGATTAGGCTTAGCAAACATTAAATTAAGAAGAAAAAGCACCAAAGCAAGGTTGGAGCTGCTGTATAAGATTGGGAACAGCGCCAAATCAGAGAATATTTCAGTTTTGGGGTTCTAGTTGTGGCAAAGGTGAGTGATAGCATCATTTTGACACTAATTACGGTTAATTAAGGGTAATTAGTGGAGATTAGCGAATTTATACGTAAATAAATTTGGAAAAATTCTTAAAATTCTAAAATAATGTTTTAAGGCTCTGTTAGAAATTTGGGTTAATTTCGATGTGTTTTGTTAATCGTATGCTTAAAACATGATTAAGAGGGATTATAGGAAAATGTGAGGTTTTGGCCACTTTTGATCCATTTTGATTCATTTAAATTATTGTTTGTTGCTTGTGGTTGCTGTTATATGTTGCTATGACTCTTTGGTATGTTTTATGATTGATTAGAATGGTTAGATTGGTCGAAAACGCCGTCGTATGGCGCAAAACACTCGCTAGAAAAGCTGCAGGAAATGCTACAGAGATCCGGATCGGATCGGGTAGGGGATCGGATCGGGTAGGGGTCGGATCGGACACGTCTGAACCGGATCGGGGCGTGGTATTTTCTGGGGCATGACGTGAAGAGGCGACAAGGAAGGCCTGATCGGATCGGAGGGGCGTAGCGTGGGATCGGAAGAGACAAGGAGGACTGAAGTGGAAGAAAGTGGAGCATGGATACCATATTCCGAACCGAACCGAATACCCGAACCGAACTGATGCTGACGAGACGGAGACGGAGACATTCAAGCTATGGGGTATCCGAACCGAACCGCTTCAGAATCACCGAACCGAACCGCATAAGGGAGAGCACCGAACCGCATGAGGGAGAAGGACCCGAACCCAGAAGAAGGTGGCACTCCGAACCGAACCGGGGAAACGTATCCGAACCGAACCGAGCATGGGGAACCGAACGTGTACTTTTACTACTTCGTGATGACTCTTCTGAAGACCCACTCCAATTCGATCAAAACCCGAGATGCAAAGGAAGTCCAGATGAGAAGTTAGAGCTCAAGATTTAGATGGGAATCAATGAGTTCGCTTCATGGTTGGGCTTTGCTGCGGGACGCGTGCCAAGGAGTTATCGACGTCTATAGCTTTGGACCACTATGGTAGGAGGTACGAAGGCGGATTCAGGGCCATTATGGCATCGGTAGAACCAAGGGCTACGACCAATGAAGTGGGTCATTGAAATGTTTGGTCATGACTCCAAGTGTTTGGCTTGGTCATAGCAGGGTTTCTACAAGTCGGGATTCGTCGTTGCCTCAGTTTTGTCTAGTGTTCCAAAGTGGTAGATGTCGTACGCTTTACGCACTGAGTGAGAGATGTGAGGATGGTTGCTATGGATGATTTGTTTGCTATCATTGTGACATGCACACCCCACCCCCGTATTCTTACACTATTTATTATGGCACCTTGGAGTATTGTACGGTATGTGGTACTAACTCTTTGGTTGCAGGTCCAGGTTCAGGTATGGTTTAGTATACCTGTTATTACTCTGTTTAGATGCTTATCGCTCATACCAGGCTTTATGTCTGACCCAGAGTTTTATGTCTCTTCTTATTACTCTGGGTGCTCACACGAGCAGACTAGAGACAGGTTAGCTGGTGGTGCACGGGTAGATGATCCGGAGACGAGCAGGAGGCTTCCACGTAATATATGTAGTATTCTCCCTGTATTGTTGAAGATCACTGCTTGGGCATTGGTGGTGTATCTTCTACTTTAGTTTTCTTTTGATTAGAGACAGAAAATTTGGAAAGTTGTAATAAGCTGTATTTGGATTTCCGCTGCTCTGATGTTGACATTGATTATTAGTTATCAGCTTATACACTGTCTCACCTGTTTTATGTCAAGTATGTTATTATTATATTTTATTCCATGCGCTGTGAGACATTCTACAGGTTCCTTGATTAGTTCATTCCCTTCTTTCCTTTCTTCTGACGACCGTTCCGTGCCAGTTGGACATGTGTACAGCGCACTTTCGGAGGAAATGCAGGCTGGTGCGGGGCGGGCCGTCACACTTGGTATCAGAGCTCTAGGTTGCGTAGTTAACCTAGGGAAGTTATCAGGGAGAGATAATATACGTATACGAGAGAGCGTATTTGTGGTTATTTTGGTTTTCAAAAGCTATATATATACTATTAGTAGTATAAGGATGAAGTCGTACTGCACTAGCACCACTATGGAGTCGTTAATCATTTCCTTTTTCAGATTGATGATGAGCCGATATGTTAGAGGTACCGGTAGGGGAGCTAATAATGGGAATGCTGCTGACATGAGGACGATGTTTACTGACCTCATGAGAGAGATGCTTAGAGATGTACGGAGGGCAGCTCCCAATGGTGGAAATGGTGGTGGTCCAATAGTGCAGGCGCCAAGAGTCGACTTCGCCAAGCTGAATAAGGATTATACTAGCCTTGGTGGGAAGCCGTTCCACGGAACGGAGTCGGCCACAGATGTTCAGGATTGGTTGGATAGTTGCGAACGTATCTTCGAGGATTTGGGTATCGAGGATGCGATGAAGAGAAAGCTAGCGTCCCGTCAGCTGCAAGGGCGGGCAATGAATTGGTGGAATGCTATAAAGGCAGCTACTCCCGAAGATCAGATTACTTGGGAGCAGTTTAAAGCTCGCTTTAGCGAGAAGTTCATTCCAGCTGCTCAGAAGTCAGTGCTGTTTAAGAAATTCTTGGAGCTCAAGCAGAATGGCAGAGCTGTCTCGGAGTACATTGCTGAATTCGACACTTTGTCAAAGTATGGGTTATCTCTTATTGATACTGCCGAGAAAAAGAATGAGAAATTCATAACTGGGTTAGATCAGTACTTAGGGGAAAGGCTTATTAACCACATCGACGAGACGTTTGAGTCGATTGTGGGGAAAGCATTAAGATCAGAGAGTCTCTACCCTAAGCCGAAGACTGAGGTTGCATCCGCAGATGAGCCAAAGCCACAAGTAAGTGGTGGAGGCAAGGGTGGTTCCCAGAATAAAAGAAAGCAGAGTCAGACTAAGGATGGCCAGAAGAAAAAGAATAAACAAGATGTTGAGTGCTTCAGCTGTGGTAAGAAGGGCCATTATGCTAGTAATTGTCGGGCCAAGCCAGCGGATAGGAAGTGCTTCAACTGTGGCCAAATGGGACATCACAAGGACAAGTGTCCGCAACCCCCTAAAGAAAAGCAATTGGTGAAAGCATACGCCCTTAATGCTATTCCTTCTTCGTCGAATGCCCCAACTGCGGCGGAGAAGGGAAAGAATGTCGTCATTCAAGGTATGCTTTCTGTTTATGATGTTCCTGTTAGAGTTTTGTTTGATACCGGAGCTTCCAGTTCTTTCATATCTAGTGACCTGGTAGATAGGTTGGGATTGGAGCCCGAGATTGTCGATAGACCTTTAGTAGTGACGAACCCGATTGGTGGTTCTACTAGCCTTAGCATGATTTGTCGTAATGTGGTCTTATCGAGTCATGGATGCATGTTTGTTTGTGATTGCTTTGTTTTGGGCTTTACTGGGTTTGGCATTATTTTGGGAGTAGATTGGCTCAGAAGATACGGGGTGGTGGTAAACTGTGAGGGCTTTTTGGTGACAGCTAGAGCGGATGATGGGCGGAGGATAGTGTTTGGTGGTCTACCCAGTGAGGGGGTATTGGCTAGTTTTCTAAACTCCCTCGACATTCCACATAGTGAGTTGTCAGGTTTGCCCGTGGTTGGCCAGTATCCGGATGTTTTCGAAGAAGTGACCGGACTTCCACCACACCGAGAGATTGAGTTCCGTATTGATTTGGTAAAAGATGCCAGACCTATAGTGATGCCACTTCGTCATATGGCACCAAGGGAGCAGCGAGATCTCGAGGTGCAAGTCAGCGATCTTTTGAAGAAGGGATTTATCAGAAGGAGTGTCTCTGAATGGGGAGCACCAGTTGTGTTTGCTACCAAGGCGGATGGTTCCCTTCGTTTGTGTGTAGACTATCGCGAGTTGAACAAGGTGACGAGGAAGAATAAGTATCCTCTCCCGCGGATAGATGATTTGTTCGATCAGTTGAGTGGCGCGAGAGTGTTCTCCCAGTTGGATCTCGCGACAGGTTTTCATCAGCTTAGAGTGGAAGCTGAGAGTATAGCTAAAACGGCATTTCGAACGCCGTCTGGATTTTATGAATGGTTGGTTATGCCATTTGGGCTGACTAATGCCCCGGCATATTTTGTGGATCTTATGAATAGGGTGTTCAGAGATCAGTTGAATAAGTCTGTTCTTGTGTTCGTGGATGATATTTTGGTTTACTCAAGGAACGAGGAAGAACACAAGGAACATTTGAGGACAGTGATGGAGGTGTTGAGGAAACACCAATTGAAAGCAAAGTTTTCTAAGTGTCACTTCTGGAAGAGGGAAGTGAGGTTCTTGGGCCATGTTGTATCAGAGAATGGTATTGCCGTGGACCCGGCAAAGGTGGCTACGGTACAGGATTGGCCTACGCCCAAGAATGCAACAGATGTAAGAAGTTTCTTGGGGTTAGCGGGATATTATCGTAAGTTTATCCAAGGTTTCTCCAAGATAGCAGCACCATTGACCCAGTTAACTAAGAAGAATCAAGCTTTTGTCTGGGATGGAAGGTGCGAGAATGCATTCAAGAGTTTAAAGGATAAGTTGACAAGCGCACCGGTGTTAGTCATTCCTAAGGGGGATGAAGAGATGACGGTATACACGGATGCCTGTGGTACCGGACTGGGTGTTGTATTGATGCAAGGCGGTAGGGTTATAGCTTATGCAAGTCGGCAATTGAAACCGCACGAGAGAAGATACCCTACCCATGATTTAGAATTGGCAGCGATCGTGTTCGCGTTAAAGATGTGGAGACACTATCTCTTGGGAGAAAGATTTGAGCTGTTTACAGATCATAAGTCGTTAAAGTATCTCTTCTCTCAGAAAGACCTGAATCTCCGTCAGCAGAGATGGTTAGAGTTCCTAGCTTCCTATGATTTTGACATTGCATACACACCAGGAAAGGGCAATGCGGTGGCTGATGCATTGAGTAGAAGACATGCCAGCTTAGGGGCTATGTTCCTTGAATGGAAGCAACTGGAGTTTATCGCGGGGTTTGATTTCAGACCAAAGTGCGAATTGGATCCAGGAATGTTAGCAAGTTTGACGATCAGACCCACTTTGATTGAGCGGATCGGCTCTAGTCAGAGGGACGATCCTAACCTATTGGAAATCATCTCCAAGTTAGAGATGGGTATCGATGAGGAGATGAACAAGTTTGGGCTTGATCGAGATAGATGGCTTAGAAAGAATGGAAAGCTTGTTGTACCCAATGTCAATGGATTGAGGGATGAAGTGCTTAGAGAGTGTCATCACTCAAAGCTAACTATACACCCCGGTGGTAACAAGATGTATCGAGATATGAAGCAGACTTACTACTGGGAAGGAATGAAAAGAGACATTGGGAAGTTTATATCCAAGTGCATGAATTGCCAGCTAGTTAAAGCCGAGCAAAAGAAGCCTAGTGGGTTGTTACAGCCCTTAGAAATTCCCGAATGGAAATGGGAGCAAGTCTCGATGGATTTCATCGATGGTTTACCAAGGACTAGATCGGGACATGATAGCATTTGGGTGATTGTGGACCGATTGACTAAAAGTGCAAGATTTATACCGGTCAAGTCGACCAGAACGGCAGCTAAGTTAGCAGAATTGTATATGAAGTGGGTAGTGAGATTTCATGGAGTACCCAAAAGCATTGTGAGCGACCGAGACCCGTTGTTCACTAGTGGGTTTTGGAAGAGCTTACAAGAGGCTCTAGGGTCAGAGTTACATCTCAGTACCGCATATCATCCTCAGACCGACGGTCAGACGGAGAGGGTGAACCGTATTCTGGAAGATCTCTTGAGAGCATGTATATTGGATTTTGGTGGATCGTGGGATGACCATTTGCATCTAGTAGAGTTTGCATATAATAATAGCTACCAATCCAATATCGGTATGGCTCCGTTTGAAGCTTTGTACGGGAGACCGTGTAACTCACCATCATGTTGGATAGAGACTGGCGAGAAGTTTATGCTTGGACCAGATGTGGTGAGGGAAACTTCAGATAAGATCAAGACCATTCAACAACGAATGAAGGCTGCCCAAGATAGGCAGAAGAGTTATGCCGATAAGAGGAGAAGAGACTTAAAATTCTCCGTTGGTGACTTGGTGTTTGTCAAGATTTCTCCGTTGAAGAGCGTAATACGATTTGGTAGGAGAGGAAAGTTGGCACCAAGATTCGTTGGCCCATTTCCTGTTCTTGAACTAGTCGGGAATTTGGCATATAGAATTGACTTACCAGACAAGATGGCGGGAGTTCACAACGTATTTCATGTTTCCCAGTTAAGGAAGTTTGTGCACGACCCTAATGTGGCTATTTCACCTGATCAGTTGGACGATATCGAGGTTGAACCTGAGGCGGTTGGGAACCGTAGGCCTATGCGTATCGTTGGGAACGATACGAAGCAACTTCGAAGGAAGGCGGTGAAATTAGTCAAAGTCCAGTGGGGTGAGGATGAGGAAGACTGTACTTGGGAAACAGAGGAGGACATAAGGAAGAAGTATCCAGAACTCTTTGCCTGGTAAGATTTAATTAGCGATTTAGTTTTCCGCATGCTAGGTTATGTTTGTTTTGCTTGTTTTGCATGTTTGGTTGCTGTGAATGATTGTTAGGCATGCGGGATTCATTGTTTGTTTCTTTGTTAAGGAATTTCGGGGGCGAAATTTCTTAAGGGGGGGGGGGGGGGGGAGAATGTAACGACCTGCATTCTACGCATCGGAAGATCGTAGAATATTTATTTCTTTTTCTTAGTAAGTCGTATGGTCGTGTACTTTTGGGAAACGACTAGTAGGGTCATTTCCCATGTTCATGATTTTTGTCGATTTTTAAATGACCATTTTACCCCTAGTTATCACTGTTTTGGCCATAACTTTTGACTGGAAAGGAATTTTGACCTGAAACCACTTCCATTGGCTCCGGATGATGGTTTCTCTTTCCGTAGAGTGGTCACATTAGCCAAACGGACTCACCGTTTGGGAGATATGGCTGAAACAAGGTTCAGATGGTGAAAAACAGCTTAATTGGGCTTAAACGGGTGATTAGCAGCTAGGCCCAAGGGGAATTTCGGGTTTAGGGAGATATAGGTGCTGATTAGGGTTAGAAAACATTTCTTTAGACATTTTCCAGCCGCCACTTTCATTCCTCTTAACCTAGTCATGGCCTCCACTCTCTAAATCTCTCTAAAACACCCAAAAATCACCTTCTAATTGAAGATTAGGCTTAGCAAACATTAAATTAAGAAGAAAAAGCACCAAAGCAAGGTTGGAGCTGCTGTATAAGATTGGGAACAGCGCCAAATCAGAGAATATTTCAGTTTTGGGGTTCTAGTTGTGGCAAAGGTGAGTGATAGCATCATTTTGACACTAATTACGGTTAATTAAGGGTAATTAGTGGAGATTAGCGAATTTATACGTAAATAAATTCTGGAAAAATTCTTAAAATTCTAAAATAATGTTTTAAGGCTCTGTTAGAAATTTGGGTTAATTTCGATGTGTTTTGTTAATCGTATGCTTAAAACATGATTAAGAGGGATTATAGGAAAATGTGAGGTTTTGGCCACTTTTGATCCATTTTGATTCATTTAAATTGTTGTTTGTTGCTTGTGGTTGCTGTTATATGTTGCTATGACTCTTTGGTATGTTTTATGATTGATTAGAATGGTTAGATTGGTCGAAAACGCCGTCGTATGGCGCAAAACACTCGCTAGAAAAGCTGCAGGAAATGCTACAGAGATCCAGATCGGATCGGGTAGGGGATCGGATCGGGTAGGGGTCGGATCGGACACGTCTGAACCGGATCGGGGCGTGGTATTTTCTGGGGCATGACGTGAAGAGGCGACAAGGAAGGCCTGATCGGATCGGAGGGGCGTAGCGTGGGATCGGAAGAGACAAGGAGGACTGAAGTGGAAGAAAGTGGAGCATGGATACCATATTCCGAAACGAACCGAATACCCGAACCGAACTGATGCTGACGAGACGGAGACGGAGACATTCAAGCTATGGGGTATCCGAACCGAACCGCTTCAGAATCACCGAACCGAACCGCATAAGGGAGAGCACCGAACCGCATGAGGGAGAAGGACCCGAACCCAGAAGAAGGTGGCACTCCGAACCGAGCCGGGGAAACGTATCCGAACCGAACCGAGCATGGGGAACCGAACGTGTACTTTTACTACTTCGTGATGACTCTTCTGAAGACCCACTCCAATTCGATCAAAACCCGAGATGCAAAGGAAGTCCAGATGAGAAGTTAGAGCTCAAGATTTAGATGGGAATCAATGAGTTCGCTTCATGGTTGGGCTTTGCTGCGGGACGCGTGCCAAGGAGTTATCGACGTCTATAGCTTTGGACCACTATGGTAGGAGGTACGAAGGCGGATTCAGGGCCATTATGGCATCGGTAGAACCAAGGGCTACGACCAATGAAGTGGGTCATTGAAATGTTTGGTCATGACTCCAAGTGTTTGGCTTGGTCATAGCAGGGTTTCTACAAGTCGGGATTCGTCGTTGCCTCAGTTTTGTCTAGTGTTCCAAAGTGGTAGATGTCGTACGCTTTACGCACTGAGTGAGAGATGTGAGGATGGTTGCTATGGATGATTTGTTTGCTATCATTGTGACATGCACACCCCACCCCCGTATTCTTACACTATTTATTATGGCACCTTGGAGTATTGTACGGTATGTGGTACTAACTCTTTGGTTGCAGGTCCAGGTTCAGGTATGGTTTAGTATACCTGTTAATACTCTGTTTAGATGCTTATCGCTCATACCAGGCTTTATGTCTGACCCAGAGTTTTATGTCTCTTCTTATTACTCTGGGTGCTCACACGAGCAGACTAGAGACAGGTTAGCTGGTGGTGCACGGGTAGATGATCCGGAGACGAGCAGGAGGCTTCCACGTAATATATGTAGTATTCTCCCTGTATTGTTGAAGATCACTGCTTGGGCATTGGTGGTGTATCTTCTACTTTAGTTTTCTTTTGATTAGAGACAGAAAATTTGGAAAGTTGTAATAAGCTGTATTTGGATTTCCGCTGCTCTGATGTTGACATTGATTATTAGTTATCAGCTTATACACTGTCTCACCTGTTTTATGTCAAGTATGTTATTATTATATTTTATTCCATGCGCTGTGAGACATTCTACAGGTTCCTTGATTAGTTCATTCCCTTCTTTCCTTTCTTCTGACGACCGTTCCGTGCCAGTTGGACATGTGTACAGCGCACTTTCGGAGGAAATGCAGGCTGGTGCGGGGCGGGCCGTCACAGATAATGAAGACAGTGATTGAAGACCGACGATCTTCACATCGAGTGGATAACTACTGATGCGTGGCATTGGTTAGCTCCCAGTAAAGGGTTAAAGTGGTTGTTATCCAGACGTACTTGTTGATTGTCTGGATAAGCGAGCACCTCTCTTCCGTATTGGACATACGGGAAGAGGAATAAGGTGTCTCCAGTTTCGTTCAGACCTAGAACAGACTTGTAAATAGACGTGTGTCACATATTGGATTTCATTCCATGTAAATTGATTTCTATTTAATATATATATATCTGATTGATGGTAGAGAATTTATTCTCTTGCTTAACACCCTTCTCTGAGACGCAGGAGCTCAGAGGTTATATACCAGTTTTGTCGATCACATGGCGTGGATTGTCAATGTGGCATGCCAAGATGCAAAAGATCGAGGCTTTTGTTGAAAAGTAGAGCCTTGTGGTTGATGATCAAAGCATAGCCTATTTCGGCATAGCTTTGTGTATAACGTTACCTCGCGAGCCTCACACCCCGGTGAGAGTCAGAAACGGGACAAGGGAACGCAGGGAGTGCACACGTTTCTTTCTAGCTAGAAGTGATATCATGGTTTTGCAAGCCCTGACATTTTACTTATGTGGTTGATGGATTATGAGGTACCTTGGATTTATTGATCGATAGTGACCAAATTATAGGTTCAATAGGATCGGGAAGCGTGTGTTCAGGCATAACTGATCCACTAAAGTATTTGTGGACTGGCGCTGCAGGATCCAAGGGTTGCCCATAGGTGTGATCCTGGGACATTGCTAGAGTATCTCGAATCGATAAGGAGATCGTCCCTAGCCTTGACTCATGATGGAAACCCAATTTCCAATACGACATTACAGTTTTGATTGTAAACCTATATATGGAGACATAGTAGGATGGTACTATGCCGTCTAGGATTGATACATTTACTTTGAAGTATTTTTAAACTGATTAGACACTAATAATAATATTAAAATATTATTTTTTGCGTATCAGGCATGTTTGATCATTATAAGGTAAAACTCTATCCTTCGGTTTGCGTTGCATTGTGTGATAGGACTTGAGTCTTATAATGATTTCATTTTTCTAAAAAAACATTGCCTTGTTTTGAATAAAAATTTATTAAACTTATGCACTGACAATCCAATGTAGTAAACCCGTTCCGCGTTGGCGGCGTAGTACTGTGATTAGCCATATTGTTAGATAAGTTAGGAAAGATTTCTCATACCAATCCGACGACTGATTCGTAGTTTGTTTCACTCTGCAAACACAGGTGTCCTTTTTTCACATGGGCAGCCAAGTGACAGCTTTAGGTATTTATGCATATATGATTGATTGGAGCATACTTATGGGTTGAAGATGAAGATCATTTTTATCTTTCTATTTATGCTTTAAGACATTTAGACATCCTTTATTTATGATGTACTTGATGCATTTTGAGACTTATTTCTGTTTGTTGAGATTTCTATTTGCTAAGTTATATCCTGTAGTTGTGCCACTTTGATGTCTTTGATGTTGTGATGTTGATGACATTTATATTTCCGCTGCAATGATTTATGTGTTATGATGTTATCTGAGATATGCTATTTTTGTAATTATGTTATATTCCAATTATTATCCTTTCTTTCGTACTACAGAAGTTTGGGGTCATTACATGCATGATCCAGATCTAGTTGTAGAAGAAGCAGCGTAGAGGATTTGGATATTACCCCAGAACTAGCCGTGAGAAGAGATCCATTGAAGATTATTGGCAAAGAAACCAAAGAGCTAAGGAACAAGAGGGTTCATTTAGTCAAAGTGCAGTGGAGCGATGATCCTAGAGACTGTACATGGGAGACAAAAGATAGCATTAAACAAGCTTATCCCAAGTGCAGAGTGGCCATCTCTGATTAGCTTGGGTGCGAGGTACATTTGCAGCATATTCTATTTTCCGTTTTGTTTCCTACTTTACTGTTGTTTCTTTTTCGGGGACGAAAAGTTTTAAGTGGGGGAGATTGTAACAACCCGGAAAATTAGAACCAACTTAAAATTTTTAATTTGGCTATTTTAATGAATTTAGAATATTTAAAATAATTTATTTTAAATAATAACGACTAAAAATTTATTTGAATCGAAGTTAGAATGAATAAATTTATTTTAATTATATAACGAGACTGAAATGGCGCGGTAGTTTGATAATTTAACTTTGAACTTTGACTGAATGTACAGGATTAAAAATAAACCAGATATAAGTAAAACCAAAAATATTTAAATCTGTTCAAAAATATCTTTCTATCGAATCTGAAAAATCGAAATTTCATAGCGGGGATCAAAAGTTATGGCAAGTTGAATATTCAGAACAGTCGCCATGGAATAAATATAGCCCTTAAAAATAAGCATTTTGCAAACGATCTCCGTTTTTGACGAAACAACTTTGGTTGGATCCGAAATGTCAAATTATTGCTAGTTTTAAAATTCCACAATTTTTGGAATTAATATGTGAGTGTGGCAAAGGAAAACGCGTTTGGTAATTTCAGTTTGAATTGGATCGATCAAAAAAAGTCCATTTTTCTAATGACCTCCAAATTCATTGAAATTAATTTTGTTGGGACCGTATCGTCCTAACATAGCTAGATTTATTTAATGGGGATTTTTGGAATCAGTATGTGGCCTCGGTAAATTAAAATGTACGTTCAAATCCATATTTGAACGTTTTATATTTTAATTTGAAGAATAACTGACTGAAACAGTCGAATACGCTTATGGAACATGTTCCGTTGTGTCCGGAATTAGTGTATTTAGCTAGGGGCGACACTTGTTGGGTTTGATTTGGAGCCAGGAGGATAAAACGAGAATTTGGGAATTAAAGAAATTAAAAATAATTTAAATATATTATGGCCAATAAGAAATTCCCGTTCACTTTCTCGTTGCAGAAGAAAAACCACGTAACCCTTATATCGAGCAGCGGAAATTGCTCACTCCTTCTCTCCTCAATATCTCCTAATTCACGCAGTAAAACCAAATGGTCCTTCAGGGGTTTTGTAGATCTCCTCTCCAGCTTCGAATCCATATAACCTTCACCTGTCATCGTTCTGAATTTCGCGAGAATCACTTTTGCAAACTCCCGTCGTTCAAGCCGCCGATTCTCCTCCACCGTGCGTTCGAGTTGGTCGTGCTTCCAAGGGGTGGTGCGCCTCTCCTAGCCCATCAACATGGCTCAGGCCAATCACGTTCAAGTGCTTCAAATTTTGCGCAAAATCAAAACCTAGATTCGAACAAACTATGGAGGTAACGATTGTATTTTAATTAAACTGATTATAACACTTAGAAGTGTTGCAAAGTGAATTAATCGAATAAAAATCATATCTTTAACATATGTTGTCAAAATCCAGTGAAACCAGAGACATTGGACTCGTGACGACGTCTTGTACATTCTAGAAGAGACCGGAGAATTTTTGGAGCTTTCTGCAATTTTAGAAGGAGTGGAACCCAATGTGAGCAATCTAAATTCAAATTGGAATGTATACGCACTGTATAAATTATATAAGCGATGTATAAATTATATACGCGTTGTATATCTCATATATGAGCGTTGTATAAATTATATAAGCGATGTATAAATTGTACATGTGTTGTATAAATCATATATGCGTTGAATGGAATTGAAATGAATGGAAACGAAAATAAATATATTTATATACATATATATATATACCCCCTCGTCCACAGACCATGGACAATATAAATTGATTGTGTTGTGAATGATTGATTGTGGTTGATAATGATTGATTGTAGTTGCAACAAATTTGGTTGTGTTTGTGGTATATTCATTGTATTGTGAAAATGAATGATATTGTGGAAATCAAAGAAATGTAAGTATTGTAATGCTGGAAGGCCTAGGATAGCAGAGGAGCCGTGCTGGACACGGTGCCGGTGCTAAATAACCCGCCGTTGTAATGCTGAAATTTTATGAAATATTCTTGTTTGAAATAAATTGTTTGAACGATAAAAAATAACATTTTTATTATATGTATGAAGTATATAAAATATTCGTGTTTAAAATAAATTGTTTAAATAATAAAAATAACATTTTTATTGTATATATGAATCACTAAAAATATTCATGTTTGAAATAAATTGTTTGAATGATAAGAATAACATTTTTATTATATGTATGAAGTATATAAAATATTCATGTTTAAATAAATTGTTTAAACAATAAAAATAACATTTTTATTGTATATATGAATCACTAAAAATATTCATGTTTGAAATAAATTGTTTGAACGATAAAAATCACATTTTTATTGGATGTAATAATGTATGAACCTTTAAAAATAACCAAAGGTTGAAATAAATATTTATTAATAGAAAATAATATTTTAACATGTATATAAACTGTTAAAAATAACCAAAGGTTGAAATAAATATTTGTCGATTGGAAATAATATTTTTGACATGTATATGAACTATTAAAAATAACCAAAGGTTGAAATAAATATTGGTTGATTGAAAATAATATTTTTAACATGTATATGAAGTGTTAAAAATCATCATGTATAGAAATAAATATTGGTTAGCTAAGAATATTAGTTTTAGTTTAGATATGAACATATATACATGTATTGAACAGAAAAATTGATTTGTTGTTGAGTAAAGAATTTATATGCATGCCCGACAAATAGGTAAACCTTAATAAGTTGGCTGCGCAATTTTATTTATATATCAACTCCTGTGAAGGCCATTGGATGCGGTGTGTTGATTATTCTGTGTGGGATTATAAACAACACCATAGAATAGTAACAATTAATTTTGAACTACATTGCATGGTATACTTCGTGATGGTAGCATACTCTATCATATTACACATAAGCATTTGGGGCTTATGTGACGAGGTTGAATTGCCATACAAGCGAGACGCTTGTATGGAGATGACTGTATTTCAAGTTGAACCGAATACGAGTTATTGATTTCATAGCATATCATATTCCATACATGCATTTGGAGCTTATATGACGAGGTTGAGATTACCATACGAGCGAGATGATCGTATGGCGTTGATTGAATTACAGGTTGAACTGAGGACTGATATAGACAAAATAAATATAACGGTAAATTGCCAGATTAAATAAAAACCTCACATGGGTGTAGAGTTGACAATAATCACATCTCTTTAATTATCAGATATGACACATGGATTATTTATTTTCCAACACTGGACGAGGTGACGAGATTTATCTCTGGCGTAATTTTACACACTCCCTCGGGCATAGATAGGACACTAAAAATTGTGTATGCATATACTGGATTTATTGGGTACCTAATACGGCCTAATAAATTTCCAAACCTCTCCCCGTACAAAGGAGGTTATGGCAAAAAAAATCAAAATTTAAAGACATTACCAAATTTTTGAAGTGAAAACGGTTTGGAAATCGTCGAATGAATTATATATATATATATATATATATATATATATATATATTGAAATAAAACGAATCGCGCAGCTGTAGTTTGTATTTTGGAATCGTGATTCTAAACGATTATACTGAGAAATCCGACCAACGGATTTCCCCGAAACTGAAACCGTTGGCTTCTCATTGAAAATATCTTTCCAAGACGATATAAAATTTGTTGAGATCCAATGGTTAGATTGTGTGAAATGTTTAAATCAAATTTGGACGAGAGCAGCGCCAGGGCCATCGAATAACCTAAAACGTCGTTCGATGGAAATGGACTATTTTTAGAAAAATAAAAATTGTGAAAAATCATTTTAAAATATTTTAAATGATGTGGAATGGAGATAAACCGATTTTACTTGGTTTATCAGATATTTTGATGGTTGGATGTATTTTACATGAAAATTATACTAATAAACTGAAATGTGGATGTCGAATAGTTTAACCATAGAAAGAATTGATTTGAATTCTATACATGCGTGAATTATTTGAAAAGGCCAAGTTAATTCTCATTTCAAATATTTGATCAACAATGAAAAAGTCGGAGGATGAAGATGGTTGTTGAAGGCTGGAGATATTCGCATCATTTGGATGATTACTGATGTCTTGATTGGGAGGCATCCCAAGACAAGGTAATAAGTGGTGATCGTCCAGACGTACTTGGAGATCGACCGGATATGCGAGGGCCTCTCTCCTGTGTTAGACATACGAGACGAGGAATAAGGTGCCTCCAGTTTCGTTCAGACCCAGAATGAACTTTTAAATGGATGTGTGTTTGACATTGGATTTTATTCTGTGCTGATTGATTTCTATTAAATATATATCTGTTTGGTGGCGGAGAATTTATTCTCTTGCTTAACACCCTTCTCTAAGACGTACGAGCTTAGAGGTTATATATCGATAGACATCAAACGCATGGCGTGAAATGTCAATGTGGCATGCTGAGATGTAGTGATCAAGGCTTTTATTGAAAAGCAGAGCCTTGTGGTTGATGATCAAAGCATGGTTTTAATATAGCATAGCTTTGTGTATGGCGTTAATTCGCGAGCCTCACACCCCGGGTATGAACCTGAAATGGGTGAGGACTTCAGGGAGGGCATGTGTTTCCTTCTAGCTAGGAGTGGTGTCATGGTATGGAGCCCAGACATTTTACTTATATGGATGATGGAAAGCGAGGCGCTTCGGCTATATCGGTCACTACGGTGCCGATGGATGGTTTGGTCGATATATGACCAGTTTACGCCGCATAGGGCAGGGAAACGTATTGTTTAGGCATTTTAATCCACTTCGGGTGGACCGTCCTTGACGATCCAAGGGCCCACCTGAGTCTGGGTCCTGAGGCTCGGGCTAGACAGTCTTAAAGTCGGTAAGGGCGATCCCTTGCCTTGGTTCATGGCGGAAATTTAATTGACATTGTGCGGTTTTGATTGTAAGCCTATATACGGCGACATAGTAGATGGTAGCAATGCCATCTATGATTGATAAATTATGACTGAAATTGTTTTTGAAACATATATGCACTAGTAATAATATCAAATGATTTTGATTTATATGTATCAAGCATATTTTGGCAATTATAAGGTAAAACTCTATCCTCCGGCTTGAGTTGCATTGTGTGATGGGACCTGAGTCTTATAATGGCTTCATTTTCTACAAAAAGCATTGCGTTGTTTAAATGATTTACTTTATTTATGCACTGACAATCCAATGGAGTAAACCCGTTCCACATTAGCGGCGTGGTCCTTTGATTGACCTTATTATTAAATAGGTTAAGTAAGATTTCTCATACCAGTCCCATGAGTGACTCATAGTTTGTTTCACTTGCAAACTTGGGTGCCCCTATTTTCTACATGAGCAGCCTTGTATTCAGGTTTTAGCAGGCTTATTTTAGATAGCTATGGAGATGAAGATGGATTCTATCGTTTCTATTATGCTGTTCAGACTTTGTTATGTATATTTTATTTGATTCCGCTGCAGAAATTTTATATAAAGCTGATACTGTATTTTGTACTAAGTATGATCCTATTATACAGTGTAACTCTGATGGTTATATTTGTTCCAGTGTAATCTGCTGTACATTGTGACGGCCTGCCCCGCACCAGCCGACATTTCCAATGAAAGTGCATTGTGCCGATGTCCAATCAGCACAGGACGGTCGTCAAAGAAAGGAAAGAAGGGAATTTGAACTAACAAGGAACCTACAGAATGTCACACAGTGCATGGAATAAAATATAATAATAATATATTTGACATAAAATAGATGAGACAGTGCATAAGCTGAAAACTAAACCATCATAGCAGCGGAAAATCCAAAATACAGTTTATGTTCCACATCATCATTATTACAACTTTTCAAACTGTCTCTAGAGCAAAAGAAGGGAAAGATACACTGGTAATGCCCAAAGTAGTGACCAGCAGCGACACAGGGAGAATATATATATATATATATATATATCATATGTGGAAGCCTCATGCTCGTCTCCGGCACAGCTACTTGTGCATAATCAAGTGAGTTGTCTCTAGTCTGCCCGTTTAAGAGCGCCTAGAGTAATAAGAAGAGACATAAAACTCTGGGTCAGACAGAAGTATGGTATGAGCGATAAGCACCAAAACAGAACAATAACAGGTATACTAAACCATACCTGAACCGGGAACTGCAACCAAAGAGTTAGCACAACAAGAAGTACAGTACTCTAAGGTGACACTTACATATGGTGTAAAGATACTGTGGAGGGGGTGTGCACATCATAGTGATGTCAAACAATCAAGCATAACAACCATCCTCACATCTTTCACTCGGTGCGTAAAGCATACGATACCCACCGCTTTGACCACCCAAATCCTTTGCTATGATCACTCTGCCTCATGGAGTCACAGTGACTCCACTGTACTGATACATAGCCACTAATCAATTGCTATGTCCACTCTGCCCCATGGAGTCATAACAACTCCACTGCACTGGCTCATAGCCTTGCCACGATCACTTTGCCCTATGGAGTAATAACTACCCCACTGCACTGATACGTAGCCTAACATCTGTCTCGGTGGTGAATCAAAACTGTAGATGTCGATAACCCCTTTGCACATGTCCCACAGCAAAGCCCAACTCATGAAGTCAACTCGTCGGTTCCCAATTGGATCCTGAGTTCTACTTCCTATTTGGACTAACTTTGCATCTCGGGTTTTGGTCTCCTCCGGATCGGTTCGGAAATAAGCTTCCATTAGGTTCTACATTCTTTCCACCTTCGGTTCGGGTCGGATACTTCCTCTGGTTCATGGACTATGGTTCTCACCAGCTCGACTCGTGACTACCTACTTCGGCTCGGTTTGTGCCTCACAACTTCCCCGGGTCAAATCGTGATGCTCCAAACTAGTCGCAGTGCCACACTGGTTCAGTTCGGAGTAGCGGGTCGGTTGGGATATGCAGGCATGGTTCATGGTCCATCAAGTGGTTCATGGCACACTCCAGGGAGCGGGTCCGTTCGGAGGACTCTAGATGCCAGCGGGTCGGGTCGTGGAATGCTCGATGAGCGGGTCGGTTCGTGCTGCCTTCCACCGATCTGATCCGATTCAGGTCTAATTCCTGCAACTTTTTCCAGCGACTGTTTTACGCCATACAACGGCGTTCTCAACCAATCTAACTTTTATAATCAATCACAAAGCATACCATATAGTCATAGCAACATATATAATCATGCACCAACACCAAAACAACAATATGACAAGTTTAAACGGATCAAACGTACCCAAAACCCTTGTTTTCCCCTTAATCCCTCCTAATCATGTTTAAGCATACAGTTAGCAAAACTTGTCCAAATCAGCCCAAATTTCTAACAGAGGCCTAAATTAATATTTTAGAATTTTACAAATTTTTCTAGATTTTTTTGAGTTATAATTTCAGTAATTGTCACTAATCACCCCTAATTAGCTGTAATTAGTGAAAAACAATGCAAATCACTCACCTTAGCCACAATCAAACTATAGATCTGAAATATTCTCTGTTTTGGGGCGTTTTCCTATACAATACAGTAGCTCCAACTCTGATTTGATGTTGATTAGTCCTTGATTTGACGTAGCTTGGCTTAATCTTCAATTAAGAGCGATTTGGGATGAAATTAGAAGGCGGAGGCCACAGCTAGGGTTAGAAAAATGTTTTAGGCTGCTGAAAAATTAAATAAAGTTCGTTTTCCTACCATTCTCAGCCTCCCCATAACCCTAATCCCGAAATGGGTTATGAGCCCTCTTGCTAATCACCTTAATTAGGCCCGGTTAAGCTGTCTTTCACCTTCTAAACCTTGTTTCAGCTATATCTCCCAAATGGTGAGTCCATTTGGCTAATGTGACCACTCTACGGAAAGGTAAACAATCATACGGATCTAATGGAAGTGGTTTTAGGTCAAAACTCCTTACCAATCAAAAGTTATGGCTGAAACAAGATCAGTTAGGGGCAAAACAGTCATTTAAAAATCGGCAAAAATCATGAACATGGGAAATGACTCCAATAGTTGTCTCCCAAAGTTACATGGCTATATGACTTCGCATGAGAAAGAAATAAATATTCTACAATCCCCTGATGCGTAGAATGCAGGTCATTACATTCTACCCCCCCCCCCCTAAGAAATTTCGCCCCCGAAATTCCTTAACTAAGAAACAAGTAAAAGGATCCCGCATGCCTACCAACCATTCACAACAATCAAACATATAAAACAACAAACAAGTCTATCCTAGCATGCGGAAAACTAAATTGCAATTAAAATCTTACCAGGAAAAGAGTTCTGGATATGTCTTCGTAATGCTCTCCTCTGTCTTCCAAGTACAGTCATTCTCATTCTCGCCCTACTGAACTTTGACTAGATCCACCGCTTTCCTTCGAAGTTTCTTCGTATCGTGCTCGAGAATACGAATCGGCTTGCGGTTCCCAACTGCCTCGGGTTCTACTTCGATATCATCCAACTGATCAGGTGAAATACTCGCATCGGGGTCGTGCACGAATTTCCTTAACTAGGAAACATGAAATACGTTATGAACTCCTGCCATCTTCTCTGGTAATTCAACTTTATATGCTGAATTCTCAACTTGCTTGAGGATTGGGAATGGACCAACAAATCTTGGTGTTAACTTGCCTCTCCTACCAAATCGTATCACGCTCTTTAATGGAGAAATCTTGACAAAAACTAAGTCGCCAATGGAGAATTTTAAATTTCTTCTCCTCTTATTAGCACAACTCTTCTGCCTCTCCTGGGCAGCCTTCATTCATTGTCGGATAACTTTTATCTTATCTGAGGTTTCCTTATCATATCTGTCCCAAGCACAAATTTCTCACCGGTTTCTAACCAGCATGACGGTAAGTTGCATGGTCTTCCGTACAAAGCTTCATATGGAGCCATACCAATACTGGATTGATAACTATTATTATATGCAAACTCTACTAGATGCAAATGGTCATCCCATGATCCACCAAAATCCAATATGCAAGCTCTCAAGTGATCCTCTAATACTCCATTAACCCTCTCTGTCTGACCGTCGGTTTGAGGATGGTACGCGGTATTGAGATATAATTCTGACCTTAGAGCCTTCTATAAGCTCTTCCAAAGCCCACTAGTAAATAACGGGTCTCGGTCACTCACAATGCTTTTTGGTACTCCATGAAATATCACTACCCACTTCATATACAGTTCTGCTAACTTAGCTGTTGTTCTATTCGACTTGACGGGTATAAACCTTCCACTCTTAGTCAATCGGTCCACAATCACCCAAATGTTATCATGGCTTGATCTAGTTCTTGGTAACCCATCAATGAAATCCATTGAGATTTGTTCCCATTTCCATTCTGGAACTTCTAATGGTTGCAATAAACCACTAGGTTTCTTTTGCTCAGCTTTAACCAACTGGCAGTTCATGCATTTGGATATAAACCTCCCAAAGTTTCTTTTCATCCCTTCCCAATAGTAGGTCTGCTTCATGTCTCGATACATTTTGTTACCACCGGGATGTATAGTCAGTTTTGAGTGATGACATTCTCTAAGCACTTCATCTCTCAATCCATCGACATTGGGCCCAACTAGTATACCATTCTTTCTAAACCATCCATCTCGATCAAGCCCACACTTGTTCATCTCTTCGTCGATTCCCATCTCTAACTTTGAGATGATTTCCAATAGGTTAGGATCGTCCCTCTGACTAGAACCAATCCGCTCAATCAATGTGGGTCTGATCGTCAAACTTGTAAATACTTCTAGATCTGATTCGCACTTTGGTCTGAAATCATACCCAGCAATGTACTCTAGTTGCTTCCACTCAAGAAACATAGCCCCTAAACTGACATGTCTTCTACTCAATGCATTAGCTACCGCATTGCCCTTTCCCAGTGAATATGCGATATCGAAATCGTAAGAAGCAAAGAATTCTAACCATCTTTGTTGTCGGAGATTTAGATCATTCTGAGAGAAAAGATACTTTAATGATTTATGATCAGTAAACAACTTGAATCTTTCTCCCAAGAGATAATGTCTCCAAATCTTTAGTGCGAACACGATCGATGCCAATTCCAAATCATGGTTGGATATCTTTTCTCATGCAGATTTAGTTGCTGACTAGCATAAGCTACAACCCTACCTCCTTGCATCAATACAGCACCTAGTCCGGTACCACATGCATCTTTGTATACCGCCATCCCTTCATTCCCCTTAGGAATGACTAACACTGGTGCACATGCCAACTTTTCCTTTAGGCTCTTAAATGCATTCTCGCACTTTTCGTCCCAGACGAAAGCTTGATTTTTCTTTGTCAACTGAGTCAATGGTGCCGCTATCTTGGAGAAGTCTTGGATAAACTTACGATAATATCCAGCCAACCCCAAGAAATTTCTTACATTTGTTGCATTCTTGGGCGTAGACCAATCTTGTCCCGTAGCCACCTTTGCAGGGTCCACGGCAATACCATTCTCTGAAACAACATGGCCCAAGAATCTCACTTCCCTCCTCCAGAAGTGACACTTAGAGAACTTTGCTTTCAATTGGTGTTTTCTCAACACCTCCATCACTATCCTCAAATATTCCTTGTGTTCTTCCTCTATCCTCGAATAAACTAAGATATCATCCACGAACACAAGAACAAACTTATTCAGTTGATCCCTGAATACCTTATTCATAAGATCCACAAAATATGTTGGTGCATTGGTCAACCCGAATGGCATGACCAACTACTCAAAGAATCCAGACGGCGTCCGAAAGGCCATCTTAGCTATACTCTCGGCTTCCACCCTAACCTGATGGAAACCTGTCGCGAGATCCAACTGGAAGGACACTCTCGCGCCACTCAACTGATCAAACAAATCATCTATTCACGGTTGAGGATACGTGCCATACGACGAAGTGGCATCACTATAGGTCTGGCATCTTTCACTAAATCAATACGGAACTCAATCTCTCGGTGTGGTGGAAGTCCGGTCACTTCCTCGAAGACCTCCGAATATTGGCATGCCATGGGCAAATCTAACAACTCATCATGCGGGATGTCGAGGGAATTTAGAAAACTAGCCATTACCCCATCACTAGGTAGACCACCAAACACTACCCTCCGCCCATCATCCGCTCTAACTGTCACCAAAAAGCCCTCATAGTCTACCACCACCCCGTACCTTTGGAGCTAATCGACTCCCAAAATAATGCCAAACCCGGTAAAGCCCAAAACAAAGCAATCACAAACAAACATGCATCCATGACTCGATAAGACCACATTACGATAAATAATGCTAAGGCTAGTTGAACCACCAATCGAGTTCGTCACCGCTAAAGGTCTATCGACTATCTCTGGTTCCAATCCCAACCTATCTACCAGGTCACTAGATATGAAGGAACGGGAAGATCCGGAATCAAACAATACTCGAATAGGAACATCATAAACAGAAAGCATACCTTAAATGATGACATTCTTTCCTTTCTCCGTCACGGTTGGGGCATTCGACAAAGAAGGAACAACATTAAGAGCATATGCTTTCACAATCTATTCCTCTTTAGGGGGTGGCGGACATTTATCCTTGTGATGTCCCACTTGGCCGCAGTTGAAGCACTTCCTGTCCACAGGCTTTGCTCGACATTCTTTAGCATAATGGCCTCCCTGCCACAGCTAAAGCACTCAACATCTTTCTTATTCTTTTTCTTCTGGCCATCCTTGGTCTGATTCCGCTTTCTCTTATTATGAGAACCATTCTTGCCTCCTTCGCTCGCTTGCGGCCTTGGCTCTTCTGCAGATGCAACCTTAGTCTTCGACTTAGGGTATAGACTCTCTGATCTCAAAGCTTTTCTCACAATCAATTCAAACATCTCATCGATGTGATTAATAAGCCTTTCCCCCAAGTACTGATCTAAGCCTGTCATGAACTTCTCATTCTTCTTCTCGGGAGTTTCAATAAGAAACAATCCATACTTCGATAAAGTATCGAACTCAGAAATATACTCCGAGACTGCCCCACCCTTCTGCTTAAGCTCCAGAAATTTCCTAAACAATTCTGACTTCTGGACAGCTGGGATGAACTTATCGCTAAAGCGGGTCCTGAACTGATCCCAAGTAACTTGGTCCTCGGGGGTAGCTGCCGTAATAACATTCCACCAATTCATCGCCCGTCCTCGCAGCTGACGGGATGCTAGCCTTCTTTTCGTCGCATCCTCGATATCCAAGTCTTCGAAGATACGCTCACAGCTATCCAACCAATCCTAAACTTCTACAGCTGATTCTGTTCAGTGGAACGACTTCCCACCAAGACTAGTGTAATCCTTGCAAAGCTTGGCGAAATTGGCTTTAGGCGCCTGCACCGCTGCACCACCACCATTTGCAGCATTAGGAACTGCTCCTTGCACATTTATAAGCATCTCCCTCATGAAGTCAGTGAACATCGCCCTCATATCAGGAGCATTCTCATTATTAGCTCCTCTACCAGTACCCCTAGTATATCGGCCCATCGTTCAATCTGTAAGGAGAAAATGATTAACCATCTCTTTGTGGTGCCAGTGCAGTGCGACTTCATCCTTAAATATACTAATAGTGTTTATATATATAGCTTTTGAAAACCAAAATATCACAAATACACGCTCTCATATACGTACTATGTCTCTCTGGTGGCTTCCCTAGGTTAACTACGCGATCTAGAGCTCTGATACAAAATGTGACGGCCCGCCCCGCACCAGCCGACATTTCTAATGAAAGTGCGTTGTGCCGATGTCCAACCAGCACAGGACGGTCGTCAAAGAAAGGAAAGAATGGAATGTGAACTAACAAGGAACCTGTAGAATGTCTCACAGTGCATGAAATAAAATATAATAATAACATATTTGACATAAAACAGGTGAGATGGTTCATAAGCTGAAAACTAAACCATCATAGCAGCGGAAAATCCAAAATACAGCTTATGTTCCACATCATCATTATTACAACTTTTCAAACTATCTCTAGAGAAAAAGAAGGGAAAGGTACACTATTAATGCCCAAAGTAGTGACCAGCAGCGACACAGAGATAATATATATATATATATATATATATATATATATCATACGTGGAAGCCTCCTGCTCGTATCTGGCACAGCTACCCGTGCATAATCACTGACCTGTCTCTAGTATTCCTGTTTAAGAGCACCTAGAGTAATAAGAAGAGACAGAAAACTCTAGGTCATACAAAAGTCTGGTATGATCGATAAGCAGCAAAATAGAACAATAACAGGTATACTAAACCATACCTAAACCTGGACCTGCAACCAAAGAGTTAGCACAACAAGGTGTACAATACTCTAAGTTGACACTAACATATGGTGTAAAGAAACTGGGGAGGGGGTGTGCACATCATAGTGATGTCAAACAATCAAGCATAACAACCATCCTCACATCTCTCACTCGATGGGTAAAGCATACGATACCCACCGCTTTGGCCACCCAAATCCTTTGCTATGATCACTCTGCCCCATGGAGTCACAGTGACTCCACTGCACTGATCCATAGCCACTAATCCTTCGCTATGTCCACTCTGCCCCATGGAGTCATAACAACTTCACTGCACCGGCTCATAGCCTTGCTATGATCATTCTGCCCCATGGAGTAATAACTACCCCACTGCACTGATACGTAGCCTAACATCCGTCTCGGTGGTGAATCAAAGTTGTAGACGTCGATAACCCCTTTGCACACGTCCCACAGCAAAGCCCAACTCATGAATTCAACTTTTTGGTTCCCAACTGGATCCTGAGTTCTACTTCCTATTTGGACTACCTTTGCATCTCGGGTTTTGGTCTCCTCCGGATCGGTTCGGAAAGAAGCTTCCATTCGGTTCTACATTCTTTCCACCTTCGGTTCGGGTCGGATACTTCCTCTGGTTCATGGACTATGGTGCTCACCAGCTCGACTTGTGACTACCTGCTTCGGATCGGTTCGTGCCTCACAACATCCCCGGGTCATATCGTGATGCTCCAAGCTAGTCGCAGTGCCACACTGGTTCGGTTCGGAGTAGCGGGTCGGTTGGGATATCCAGGCATGGTTCATGGTCCATCAAGCGGTTTGTGGCACACTCCAGGGGGCGGGTCGGTTCGGAGGTATCCAGATGCCAGTGGGTCGGGTTGTGGAATGCTCCAAGAGCAGGTCGGTTCGTGCTCCCTTCCACCGATCTGATCCGGTTCGGGTCAAATTCCTGCAACTTTTCGAGCGACTGTTTTACGCCATACGACGGCGTTCTCAACCAATCTAACTTTTCTAATCAATCACAAAGCATACCATACAGTCATAGCAACATATTTAATCATCCACAAACACCAAAACAACAATATGACAAGTTTAAACGGATCAAACGTACCCAAAACCCATGTTTTCCCCTTAATCCCTCCTAATCATGTTTAAGCATACAGTTAACAAAACTTGTCCAAATTAGCCCAAATTTCTAACAGAGGCCTAAATTAATATTTTAGAATTTTATAAATTTTTCCGGATTTTTCTGAGTTATAATTTCGCTAATTATCATTAATCACCCCTAATTAGCCGTAATTAGTGAAAAACAATGCAAATCACTCACCTTAGCCACAATCAAACTATAGATCTGAAATATTCTCTGTTTTGGGGCGTTTTCCTATGCAACACAGTAGCTCCAACTCTAATTTGTTGTTGATTAGCCCTTGATTTGACGTAGCTTGGCTTGATCTTCAATTAGAAAGCAATTAGGAGCGATTTGGGATGAAATTAGAAGGTGGACGCCATGGCTAGGGTTAGGGAAATATTTTAGGCATTTGAAAAATGAAATAAAATTCGTTTTCCTACTATTCTCAGCCTCCCCATAACCCTAATCCCGAAATGGGTTATGGACCCTCTTGCTAATCACCCTAATTAGACCCGGTTAAGCTGTTTTTCACCTTCTAAACCTTGTTTCAGCCATATTTCCCAACCGGTTAGTCCGTTTGGCTAACGTGACCACTCTACGGAAAGGTAAACCATCATCCAAATCTAATAGAAGTTGTTTTAGGTCAAAAATCCTTACCAATCAAAAGTTATGGCCAAAACAAGATCATTTAGGGGTAAAACGGTCATTTAAAAGTCGGCAAAAATCATGAACATGGGACAATAGTCGTCTCCCAAAGTTACATGGCTATACGACTTTGCATGAGAAAGAAAGAAATATTCTACGATCCTCTGATGTGTAGAATGTGGGTCGTTACATATATTATCTGGTGTAATGATATATTTCTTTTCTGCTATTATTGTTTATGTGTTATATTCCAAAGATTATCTTTGCTTCCGTGGCACGGGAGTATAGGGTCATCACAACATTCATATAAACATATATATGTACTTATGGAAATCAGTAAGCAAGGAAAATTTACTCACTAACTATATATGTATATAATAACTAGGAGAAAATGTGAAGTTCATTCAAAAAAATGTTCATTGCCTTGCCATTTATTCATTCTCTGTTCTACTTTTGCTCCCAGGTATTCAAAAAAATCCTATATGTATATAATAAATTATTTACTTTATGTAAATCCTATATTTACAAGAGGTTTAAACCAAATTAAAATACAACAAAATGATAAGACATCAATTACTTGTTTTATGTACACATATGCATTTATCGCAGAATTGTAAACCATCAACATGTTTATTTATTTGGAATTTCCCCGATATTTTCCAAATATATAAATCTTAATTGTATTTAATTAAATCAATCACCAGTATAATCCATACATTATAGATTATGAAATTAGTCTGAAAACTAGGTCATTACAATTTTGCTCAAAATATTTCTTAAAACAAAATTCACTTAAACCTTTCAAAACAAATTTTATACTTACATAATTTAAATTTCATTCGCTTCACTTTTCATATATTCAATAGCTTGAGATTTGTATTAAATTTCACTTAGCATAACTTTTAAATCTCCATTAAAAAAGGTTAGGTTATGGGGAAAAATCAAATTTCTAGTCAACAATTTAAAATCAATGTTTAAACATGTCTTCGAGATGTAAAAATTAAATTATCCCAATACATAGAACAATGTTATTCAACCAAAATTCGAAAATCAATTTATGGATCTTTTTTCCAATCATTTGAAATATATACATCTTTACACACTGAATCCCATTTCAAAGATTTAATCAAATTCATTCATTAACATAAACAAATAGCAAGTCACATTAGTGGCGACCCTCACTCTCTGTTTCTTTAGAAAACATTACGAAATTCATTTGAAACATTTCTATGATATAAAAATAGCATTGTTTTTAGAATATTAGAAATAAAATTTGAAATTTCCATAATCAAATTCTCGAATTCTACTCGGATAATATCTTTAGTGATAAATAGAATTTTAGCTCATCTTCTCATAAATATTTACCTCTCAGTAGAATTAAAAAAATTCAAACCGTACATTAATTCAATGCCTTATTAACACATTTGGTTAAATCTAATTCACATACTAAATCATATTTCGATCTCCAATTTCACTTTATTTTACATTTCAAAATTTCAAATCTTGAGTATATAATCATAATGAGCAAAAATTAAGATATTTAGAATAGTTATTGCCTCATTTTGTTATTTCCGATAGGTTTAAATTAACAGCACTTTTATTTAACAAAATTCAAGTTTAATATACACAAATATTATTATATAATGACTTTATTTAATTCAAAAACTATAGATTATAGTAATCATACAAAATTTAAAAATATATCTAAAAAAATACAAGTACTCTCTCTCAATACACTAAACTCATTCTAGTGTACTACTGACCTTATTTCTAATGAGTATATCGCAAAGGCTAAGGTCTATTGCTAAACCAAAGCTCTAATACCATAGTAACAACCCACCTTTTTGGATGGTTATAAATCAGCAATGAACCATACATGTCCGATTTAAACATTTCAAAAGGATATATTACTAATGGGTTTGTTCTAAAGAAATAAAATTCAGAAGAACAAGTACAGAATCTCGTACCGGAAGGATTAAAATATAACAACAAAATATCATAAGTACATAAAACGGTTCATGAAGCTGTTACATTTGATTTCATTCATACACACAATAAAGAATGATATAAATTACCATACGAGATATGCAATACTCATATAATAACAACTAGGGTCTTCAGCTCCACCAATGTCTTCTGAACCCAATATCTTCGCTAAACTAAAATACTCAGTCTGACCCGAGCGTTCCATGCAAAACACAGAACACTCGAGTTAGGATTAATATTCTTATGCATATAAAATCAACTAAAATGAAATATTTATGTGACATGTACAAGTAATTTAACATAAGATATTCTCAAGATCCTGACATCATATTTCATTTTATTAATTGGTTTATTTCACATCTCAACTTCACTATCATTTCCAAAACTCGACCTAATATTCAATTTTAAACTTCAGAGCCCAATTCTATGTCATATATTGGTTTTAACGTCATTCTCAAATTTCATATTTCAAGAAGATTCATTTCCAAGCTTCAATTCAATTTAGATTTCATATCATACGTATCTTGTAATCGCTTCTTTCTCCATTTTCTTTCAATCAAAGCAACTGTAACTTGTAATCGATAGTGTAAACAGAGATTATAAAGTGGATGTAGGCTTGGTTGATGCTGAATTACTATAAAATTGTTGCATGTACCCTATATTTACTTGTTTTCCTTGCATTTTGTGTTTGTGATTGTGTGTGGATTACACACTTTGGGGGTTGATTATCATTAGACCAACTTTTGACGTCAACACTTTGGCGCGCCAGGTAGGGGGTTCGAACCTTTAGTATTCAGCAATTTCTAAGCTTGGGAATTTGAATAGTTGCTTGCTAAAGAGACAATGGTGAAGCGGAAGAAGGATGTAACACCTTCCCACGCACAAATCGCTGACCCAGTGATGCAACAATGGAGGCAAGCCTAGAGGCCTCCTTTCATGAAGAACTGTCCCAATACTGAACTAGGGACGAGATGGATAGAGTTCTTGCTGAACTCAGAGCACAGATGGCACACCATGATGGACTCCTCAAAATGGTTGTACGAAATGATAAACAACTTCTTCGCTCGGTTGGAAGGAAGGTCAAGCAACCAATTATCACTTCCTACACTAAGCAAAGCTGGGGCAAAAGCTAATGATCAGCTTGATAAAATCCAAGCCCCAGATCGGTCTACTGCCCTATCACCGCCTGGGCCAACTTCATTTCCCGAATGACCGATTCTTAGGTCAAATTGATCGATGCAACCTCCGGATCGACCAGAGCCTGGTCCGATGCAACCTTTGGTGTCGTCCGACATTTTTACCGTAAACTGGACTTATGCCGCATCCTACCCAGCCTTACCAGCATGCCGATCCAAATAGGGCTGAGGGCAGCAACCCTCCTTCTCTCCAAGACTACTATACCATACAGGTTCCTAACAAGACGAAGGGAAACACTACTGAAAACCATTATGATATTGCCCCGAGTGGGGCAATGCTGAACCTCGAACTGATAATGCTTACCCTAGTCGGTCCAATTCTACTGGCATGTATATGGTTCGGCCCAATATGCGTGCCGACCAAAGGACCCTGGTCAATCCCAAACTAACAGCAGAGGCTAGGGAAAACCTTCACCCATCACTCGTGGGCCACACTAAATTGGCCCCAATAGCTCAAGGCACGCTCCCAGCATGTATTGCAACCCTCGCTAAAGCCACCGGTGCAGAATTGGATTCGTGGCAACGGCTTCTCAAGGATGGGAATCAGGTCGCCGGCGTCATTAAGCGCTTCACCAAAGGTGCTACTTCTCAATAAGATATGGATAACATCCATCGTAGTCCTTTCACATTGGAGATTAGAAATTCCCGCAATCCCGGACTTCAAGCTCCCAGTCTTAGTACTTTATGACGGTAGAAAGGATCCCATGATACATCTCATGCGCTACATGTGCCACACGGAAGTATTGTCATCATCGGTCAATGTCATGGCCAAGTACTTCCTCCCGTACTTAACAGTATCGCTGCCATGTGGTTTCGACAACTAACAACTAAATCGATCAACAACTAGAACATGTTAGTCACCCGCTTCATCGAACAGTTCAGATTTCACATATCTCGACCTAAGAGTGTGATGTTCCTCATACCCATCAAGCAACGGTCCGATGAGACTCTACGCTCCTCCTAGAAAGATTCTACACAGCTGTAGCATCAGTCGATCAACTTGAACCATCGACGGTGCTCATGGCCGCCATGGCCTGTGTCTTGGATCGAACAGATTTCAAGATCTCTCTCCATAGGGATCCTCCCAGAGACATTGGAGACTTATACTTCGAAGAAGACAAATTCCTCAGGCAAGAGGATGCTAATATTGAAATGGAAAATCTCGAGGCACTTGCTATGAAGGATGGAGGACCATCCACTGCTGGCCAAAACAAAGGAATGAGGAAGGCCTTGGAAAAGAACGATAGGAATGTGCGGTTCCAAAGAGAGCCCAAATGTGATAGCTATGCCAAACTCAATTCCTCATTATTGGACATATACCTCGATATTCGAGTAACACTCCCTTTTCCCAAGCCTACCAAGAGGAAGCCGAACAAAAGAGATCGTGAATCAGGAAAGCACTGCATGTTTCATGATATGACATGTCATGGTATTAATGACTGTCGACACTTGCATGATCTCATCGAAGAACGGGTTAGACGTGGAGAGCTACCCGAGTACATTAAGAAATCTGCGCCTTCCGCACCACCCCTGCTACCCTCCATTCTCCTCTGAATGGATCATATACTCCTCGGAACGGGAGGGATCTAGAGTCGAGAAATCGCGACATCATCAACAACTGATCTGGATTAGATCGTTGTGGATGCACCCCATTTGTTAGGATATAAGAAACACATTATTTTAAGATAAAGTGACTATGTTGAAGTACACACATACAAGGTTAGGATTTGTTCCCAAGGCATGCTCTGGATTCAACTATAGACCCATCATAATTTATTTTTGTATTGTAATAATTGTTAGCAGCAATAAGATTTATTCCTCAGACGTGGATTGTGTTTGACGAACATAAATACTTTGCCAGGATGTCGCAGAGTTCTCAATCTAAAACCGAGCATGGCTTATGCTCCTCCCTAAGGTATGGTTGATACCTGGTCATACGATTCACTCGTCATGATGTGATAAACCTAACTTTCCCTCAAACCGATTATGGCTTATACCCTATTTAAGTTATGGATGATACCTACACTAAAACCCTATCTTCCAGGATGTGGCAAGTTTAGCCCTATTTCTATGTGAGTATGGATAACACTCTAACCAAACCTTGTCATGACTTGACAAGTAAATACTACCAAATCTCGAGTATGGATTATACTCAATCTCTTTAGAAAAATCACTCCCCAAGCATGGTTGATGCTCAATTCTAGCCTCCCAAGTTTGGTTTATACCTGAAAAATTGAATTGACTTACCAAATCATGGCAAGCTAACTCAATTGCTACTCGAGTATGGTGTATACTAGACCCCCAAGTATGGCTTATGCCTGGCAAATCAAAAAAAACCAAACCCTACTTGAATATGATTTAAACTCCAATAGATATATAAGCATGGTTTATGCTCTGAGTAGTCCAAAATTATTATCAGGATTTGGCATGTCTACTTCTCCTTTTGTGCAAGAACAAATTATGTTCGTAGCTGGGTGGACTTAGTAACTAGTTCTCTCCCTTGGACTTAACACGATCATTAGCAATCGTCGTTTTTCTGGCCGTCTTATAATATAGTTCAGCATAACCTTGGCTTTCTAGATTTCTATGTATTGGATCTGTGCATCGTTTCCTCGAAGATCCAGAACATACCTTCCTTTACCAAGAAAGATATGTTCTGGGGGGAAGTGCTGACCAACTTTTTGGCGAAAGCGTCACAACTCAAATGGATCAAGATTCACTTTCGAAAATTGTAGAATAGCTCTTTTCCTCTATAGGATCGACCCTTATTTGGATCAGTTAGCAGGGGATTGACCCAAACCATCATAGCTGAAGGCGAAGATATTCTTCGAGTCCAGTCTAGACTTCCAAAATCAAGGCAATCGATCGAACAAGATCGATCTTATTGGAGAATAGAGTTTTGATGACAACAACCTTACTTCAATATTAATTGATTATAAATATATACTAACATCTTTATTTAGAATTATGTACATATACATGATTTCTAGACAGGAATTAATACTGAAGACTGTACAGTTAAAGAGCTTTTAGAGATTCAGAATTTAGAGATGATTCAAGACTCATGAGTAATCAAGATTTCAAGAGTTCAAGATAAATATAGTAATAGAGTCTAGTTTATGTAAGACTCTAAATAGCACTCTGGGTTCAAGTTCAAATTCAAATTCAAATTCAAATTTCTAATTTTCAAATTTCAAATTCTATTTTCAAATTATATCTTTAATCTTTATTAAGTTTCTCTATTTTACTTTTATTTTTAAACTGAAGTTTTTATAGTTTATAAGTTTTATATATTTATACTTTTATATACTTTATATAGTTTTAAATTTTATAATTTTATATATATGTTTATATAGTTTATACTTATGATTTCAAATGATTTTCTACTTTATAATATCAATTTGTAACACTTTGTTTTAATTCAAGAACTTCCAGAATTATATATATACATATTAAAACACTTCAAAAATGCTCAAATTTCAATTTTCGAATAGCATATGTCGACATACATATGTTGATATGTCGACATATAAATGTCATATTTTTTATTTTGAAAGGAAGTGTATTTTCACTATTTGTAACATTCCAGAAACGTTGCAACCTTTCAAATCTTATAAATAGGGGCTGATTTCGAATTTTTTTTCATCGTTTTTCTTCTCCATCTTCATCCCATTTCTTTACACCATAATTATTTCTTATTTTTATGATTTCTACACTTATACTCTGACGAATTCAGTTCTATTTACATAAAACTTCTTCTCTTTTCACTCTATACTCATTACTCTCTGAATCAAAGTGTGATTGAAGAGTTATAGGGCTATTGTAATTGTTTGGTAAGTGTTTGGAAAAATGCGTTTCTTTGTAGCCTTGAAATAAAGGAACCAGAGCGGTGTTAACCTTTTATCCGTGAAATCAAGGGGAATATCCTTGATTAAAGGAATCAGTGGTAATCTTGTAGCCATCAAATCAAGAGTGTTGGAATCAGTGTTAACCTTGAAGCCTTGAAATATGGGTCTGTACTTGGATATTGATATAGTAACAAAACTCTTCTCAATCTAGCGTTGCGTGGGACTGGACGTAGGAGTAATCCGAACCAGTATAAAATCTAGTGAGTTCTTTCCTTTTTTGCATTTTATTTTGTTTATCTTTGTGTTTGTGTTTGATTCTGTGTTTGTGTTTGTTTCTATGGTGTGTGATTCATATAGTAGATCATATAAGTTTTAGATTTTGTTTAATTTCTCAAAAACACTATTCGGCCCCCTCTAGTGTTAGTTTTTCCTTAACGATCCATTCCGCAATCTCTAATAATTGGTATCATAGAAAGGTCTTTCAAAAGTTCATAATTTGATTTTTTGAAAATATTAAATGGAAAATTTTGAAATGATTTATAACACTAGTTTAAACTCATAATCTGATTTTTGAAATTTGATTTTTAAAATTTAATTTTTTTTTAAATTTTGATATATGGATATGTTACAAAACCATCATGATATTATTGTTTAAAATTGTAGATTAGTTATTTTGAAAATTCATTTGATTATTCTGAAAAGTTATCTGATTATTTAAAAAGTTGTGTAATTTTATAGGAAAAGATGTGTTATATGGCTATTGGATATTCAAACTCTGAAAAAAGGGGTGACGTGGCCATTGAAAATTCAAATTCTGAAATGGTGTGTTACATGGCTATTGAGAATTCAAAATTCTTGTGAACACATGGTAGAAATCAAAAAGAGGAGAAGAGTAGTGACTATTGGTGAAAAGACATCAAGAAGAAATGGATATATAATGTAAATCAGCAAGAAATGGTACCAGATCAATTTATATCCCTGGATTTTCATCTACAACTTATCTTCATATTGTAATTCTTTCATTTGCTTTGTAATGCCTCATTTTCATGAGATTCCGTCAAACAAGTAATGATCAAATGAAGTTTTGGTGAGTAACGAGAGAAGGAAACCAAAACTATCGACGATTATCTTCATATTGCATCCACAGTTAGACTATTTTGTTCCAAATCTTTTTTCCAAATTTTAGTTCTAATTCTCGCGGTCGTTTATATAGGTATATCATAAAATTGTGATAAAAGTTAACTGAGATATGGAGATTCTAAGTTAATTAACAAAACAGAAAAACTGGTACGGGATTTTCGATTTTTCTCTTATTGTTTCGACTTACTGCACCCCAATACCATCCAAATTCATCCTCAAACTTTCACTAGATCATAGTCCTTGCATTTCTCTTTGATTTGCCGCTTATTTCATCCAAATCCGTTAAGAAACGAAGAAGTTACGCCTCTTGAAAGTTTGATTGAAAAAAAAATGAAGAGAAGAAGAGAACAGATTGTGCAGAGACATGACTTTTGGGCCTACATATAATGGCTGAAGTGTGTTTTTATTCAAATCCAAAATTCAAATTCAAAATTTTGGCACCAAGTTGGTTGAACTACTAAATCTTCAATATCTTCCTCATATGGTGTTCAAATTAAGCAAATGAATATACTATCTTGATCAGAAAAACGAAACCGCCGTAATAAAGCAGATTTCATTGTACAATTCTAAAAGGTAAGAATGTGTGGTTCATAACAATGGAAGGACAAAAAAATGGAGGATTGCAAAAAGAGGTACGCCTTACAATATTTTCATAATTATCATTACATTTAGGAATATACATCTATGCATATAGTTAGGTATAGAAATTTATTTCTTTCATAATTTTAGATAATCTAGTTCGTATGTCGATGAACCATAGAATACTCATCAATATACCAATCTAATTGAGATATTTTCTTATTCTAATTTTAAAATTCCTTACTGTTTGATTTAGGATTTAGAAAACTGAAAAGAGATCTTTTCAATATTAAAATGTTAGTTCAAACTTTAGTTGTCGAATTTGATCATCTACTTATGCATTTCAAAAATTATATATTGAAAGTATATATATAGTACATAGGTATGTTAATATGATTAAAATAATTTTAATTTTTTCAAATATTTTATATTATTATAAAATATAAATTTATATATCTTTTATATGTATTCTTTCTTAATAAGATTTATAAAACTTGTATATTTAACTTAATATTTTATAAAAAGTTTATATATATACTTACATAATTTTTATTTCTTAAAAGTATAGTTAAAGTATAAGAAGTTGTAGATTTATAGCTTACTTTCTATTATAAATAATTTTATAACAATAGATTTCTTTAATGTTTTAACATATAAATGATTCTTTAGCAAATTAATATATTTTGATTTCTAAAGTTTAAATTTAATTGATTTGTATCAAAAGATAAATAATAAATTAACTTTTAAGTGCATCTAAAACCAATTTTTATATGTACAATTATGAATATATGTTTTTTTTAAAATAATTTACTTTATATGATATAATTATATATTATCTTTAAAGAAGATCTTCAATATTCACTATATTATTAAAAAAGCACCCTACTAAGATTATTTAACTCCACATAACTTTGTTTGATTCAAATAATTTGTAATATATATGTATATGCATAATAGTTAGATAGTACTTTAAATATCTTTTACAAACATACATACCATCATCAAATTATTATTACTATAATATCATTACACATCTTATTTCTTATCATACATCATTATTTTGAATTACAGTGCATCTCAAATTAAAATCATTCACATCACAAGTTGCATATCATTCAATATATCATCTCATATTGCTTTACAATTGAAATATAGTTCTTCTTGAATTATAGTCAACACATTGCTTTACATGTTAACTTTAACTCCATATATAACAAGTATAACATATAGGGAATTGTTGTTTTAGAAATACATAGGATTATTAAACACATAACATATTTAATTTAACTTGTTTGGCTTAATTGAATTGATTGGATTGATTAACTTGTTTAGTTTGTTTGACTTGAATAACTTGATTGACTTACTTGACATGGCTAAACTTCATTGGCGGTTGATAGGTTTGTTAGAAATATACTTATGTATTTTTCGTTAATAGGAGTTCTATAGGATCATAGAATAAATAGACATGTATTTTCTGCTTCGATTAATGGTTTAGATTGTTTGAATTGCTTGTTTGTTTGAATTATTTGTTTGAAATGCTTATTTGAATGATTTGTTTGAATTGATTATAAATATTGATTGGTTTGCTTAATTTATTGTTCTTTTAGTTAGTTTATTAGACTAGCATAGTCATAATTTAGGGAGAGTTATAGAAATTTGTAGATATAAGGATAATTATAGATTATGGGGGAGTTATAGATTTACGGGGAGTTATATACAGAATTAGGATGTTATATAGGAATGAATTTAGGGGGAGTATGTAATAACCCGGAAATCTAAGCCAATTTAAAATTTTTATTTTGGCAATTTTAATGAATTTTGAATATTTAAAATGAATTATTTTAAATAATAACAACTAGAAATTTATGTTGAATAGAATTAGAACGTATATATTTATATAGCTCGTCGTTAGAATATAAATATTTTATTTTAAATATAAAAGGAATTGAAAATGGTGCGGTAGTTTGAAATTTCGATTTCGAAATTCAAATGAATGTACCGGATTCAAAATAAACCGGATTTTGGCGAAACCAAAAACACTATGATCTATATGAGAATGTCTTACCAACGAATCCGAAAAATCAAAATTACATAGCGGGGATAAAAAGTTACGTCCAGTTAAAGATTCAGAGTAGTCACTATGGAATTTTGGGCTCTTCAAAATGGAAATTTTGCAATCGACCTTTGTTTTTGATGAAACCACTTTTGTTGGATCCGGGATGTTGAATTATTGCTAGTTCCAAAATTCATAATTTTTGAAAGCAATATATGAGCGTGGCGAAGTAAAACGTGTTTTAACAGTTTCAGTCAATTTTGATTGACCAGAAAATGGCCATTTTTCAAACGTTCTCGGAATTTGATGAAATTAGTTTTGTTAGGACTGTATCGTCAATACGAAGCTAGAAAATATTTTTCGGGAAATTTTAGGGACTGTATGTGGTCCCGGTAAATTGGAATGTACGTTTAAAATTGAATATATAGATTTATATTTTGATTTTGACGAAAACTGATTGTAACGGCCGAATTGGCTTACGCATCATATCCCATTGTGTTTAGAATGGGGGTAACTAGTTAGGGACGACAGTCGGTGGGTTTCGTTTAGAGGTCGAAATAAAAAGTTGCTTTTTGAGGTAATAAAAATAAAATAAAATAATTATATTAAACTACACTCCCTCCCTCTCCACTCAGTCAAACTAAGTCAAAATAATAAATTATAAATTAAAAAAACCCGATGTTCCAAACCCGCTACTCTCCCTCCCCTGCGATTTCCGCCTCTACCAGCCGCCCAGACCGCCGCCGCTTGCTTCGCCCCCCCCCCCTCTCCACCTCGTCGGACCCCCTTCTCTCTCCTCCTCACTTTCCCTTCTCTTTCCTCCCCCAATCCGAACGCAATGACCCCAAACCCCCACCGCGCCTGACCGCCACCTCCCAGGCCCACCACTGCAGGCCACGCTCCACCTCCGCCAGATCCGACCTGCACCTCCGACGACGAACAGCACTCCCCCCCCCCCCCGTTCCTCCAATTGATGTAAGTTCCTTTATTATTTAACGTAATTTAATTTTCATAGTTAAGAAAAATTTGATTTTTAGGATCTTTATCATGTAAAGTTTTGATTTTTACGAACATGTTAACGATAATAAAAATACGATTTTTATTATGTATAACATATAAAAATGTGATCTTTTATATGTGTATAACTTTAGAATATAAAATTATAACTTTATATATATAGTAGAATAAAGATATGATTTTTATATAGTAGAAATAATAAAAATATGATTTTTATTATATGAACACCGGTATAAAAATAGAATTTTTATCTATATAGTAGCAATATAAAAATGTGATTTTTATAATAGATTAGATTTTTAACATTAAAAAGATTAGATTTTTAACATAAAAAAAGATTGGATTTTTAACGCTAAAAAAAAGGTCGTATTTTTAACTTTGAAAAGATTTCATTTTTAACACTGAAAAGATTAGATTTTTATATAAGAAGTAGTGAAGTAAAAATATGATTTTTACTTAAATAACTTCGTTATAAAAATGTGATTTTTATATATCAAGGAAAAGGATAAAAAACTGATTTTTATTATATATGTAGCGTTGAAACAAAAAAGTGATTCTAACAGCATTGATATCAAAATGTGATTTTTATATATGTAGCGAATACGAACGACGAAAGTGATAAAAGGCGGGCATGGCAAAGATTTTCTACATATGAAGAGTCGTGGCATTTGTTTTAGCTAATAGGTGAGAACTCCTCACATTTAATTTATTTCTAGTTTGAAATATATACTAGGATGCAGACGGTGCTTAGCAGCACCCGACACCCGTTGTCCACAGACCATGGACGACTTGTTTGATTTTGTTGTGTGGTGAAAATTGATTGTGATGTGGAATGAATGGAAATATATTCACGTGTTGAAATAAATATTTTATAGTTAAAAATATAATTTTTAACGTGTATATAAAATAAATATTTATAAACAAATCGAACGATTTGTTTATGTACACCCATTTGACTGATAATTGATTGGGACGATAAATTTTACACATCGCCCAACTGCACAAATAAAAATCTGTGTTTGTTGATTTGAAACCCCACACGGGTATTGGGATGATATTTGACGTACATTAATCCCGATTGTTTAGTTGTATGTCAATCGATGGGTTGATAGGCTGTGTAAGCATTAATTATTTATATTAAATGCTTATGTAGTTGTGTGGTGCACTCTGGATGATGGTTGATTATTTATCGTTGCTATTATATACATGTGTTGTATGGAATCCATATAATTAACATTATACGGTAATTGATTGAGCCTCATTCCAATTTGGAAAATAAGGAATATTATAAAAGAAAATTCATGCGTTGAATAGAAAGAAAATTCATGTGTTGAATAGAAAGAAAATTCATGTGTTGAATAAGAATAAATATTCATGTGTTGAATAAAAATATATATTCATGTGTTGAAGAAAATATTCATTTGTTGAATAGAATAACGAAGTTATTGAAATTTATAAAGCCGGGTTGATTAGTTGGCGCCATTTTGATGCGAACGATAATTATATCGATTTTATTCATTTTTATAATGAATGTCGAAAAGGAATTGATTTCAAAAATCGAACGTTTTGAAAATACTATCATTTATATATCGATGATATGGAATATTCAATTTTGATTTGAAATTGAATATGAAGTTGAGATCGTTTTGAAAACGAATTTAAAACGATTTAAAAAATATGTTTTAAAAGGAAATCGATGAAATATATATAATATTATATATATTTATATATAATGGCCTGAATAGAACGCGCCGCGCTGCGGCAGTTCGCGAATTTCGACCATTGACTTCGAACGGATATTACGGGAGATCCGACCGTCGGATTCTCCTAAACCCGGAACCTTGGGTTCGTATCGAAAAGAGCTTTCTAATGAACATTAGAGATTTGAAATCTAACGGTTGGATTTGGAATTTTGTCCAAATCAAATTTGGAAAAGCTCGCTGTAAGTGCAGTTCGATGGCCGTCGATGGAATTCGACTGTACGGGCCTTGATAAAATTATTAAAAATAATAATAATTTGTGTGAAACCATAAGAAATGATTTGTGAAGAATTGAGATGAAAAATTACAAATTTGAAAAGATAAAAATAGATTTTTATCGAAATGAACTAGTTTTGGACTAGAATTATAATCCCATTTATTTTTAAAATTAATAAAAAGGATTTGAAATGGTTTTGAAAGTAACCATAATTTCCAATAACTGAATTGGAATGTATTAGAATTGAAATTGTCTTTGGAGTATTTCGATGTTGGATTTTGTGATTATACAGATATTGTGAAGGAAATTTGAAAGATATATTTATGTCGTTATTTCCAATACGATGTTTGTTGGTCGTAGAATTTGATATTGAATATAAGCCGATATATTTTCTATTCAGAGCCTTGTATTTAATATCAAATGGGTGTTGGGTTTGTCGCGAATGGTGTCTTCATTAACACTGTTCTTAAAACCAGTTGTGAAAAAGATTAAATCTTTTTATTTAGATTTAATGAAGTGTACCAATTAAATGGTATTTAATTGGAATTGAATTTGAATTGATTTTTGGGTTTATCATGAATGGTGTTTTAAATAACACTTGTTCTTTAACCCGATAATTAATAGAATGTGATTTTGGGTTATCGTGAACGGTATCTTCAATAATTTACGGTTAGTGACTAACTAAAGTTAAGAAAATCAGAAACTAACTGAAGATTAGTTAAGTTGAATGGTTTCTTGAGTATTGATTTGATGTTGGTTTCGGCCTTCGGGGTTAATATTTGGGGAGCTGTTCTCTTACTAATTTACGGTTAGTGACTGATGAATTGGAATGAGGCGTATCTTGTGTTTGTGTAACACTTGTTTATTATATACGTGAGTTATTCACAAAGACCGGGTTTATCCCATTCTGAATAACTGATTCGATGATGTGTCGAGGATGAAGATGGTGGTCGAAGACCGTAGGTCTTCACATCGTTTGGGTGATTACTGATGATCTTGAGTGGGTTGTACACCCAAGAGGAGGGAATCAGTTGATGATCGTCTAGACGTACTTGGAGATCGATGGATATGCGAGGTACAAGGTGCCTCCGGTTTCGTTCAGACCCAGAACGAACTTGTAAATGGACTGTGTGTCTGACATTGGATTTTATTCTGTGTGATTGACTACTATTAAATATATATCTGTTTGGCGGCGGAGAATTTATTCTCTTTCTTAACACCCTTCTCTGAGCCGTACGAGCTCAGGGGTTATATATTGATGGATATCAAACGCATGGAGTGAATTGCCTGTGTGGCATGCCTAAGTGGCAAATGATCAAGGCTTTTGTTGAAAAGCAGAGGCTTGTGGTTGATGATCAAAGCACGGCCTGTGTGGCATAGCTTTGTGTAGCATTGATTCGCGAGCCTCACACCCCGGTAGTGAACCAGAAATGGGAGAGGACCTCGGGGAGGGCATGCGTTTCCTTCTAGCTTGGGTGGTGTCAGTGACCTACCAGCCCTGACATTTATATTATTTTCACCTGTGTGGTTGTTGGATTGCGAGGCACCTCGGATAGATCGGTGACTGTGTGGAGCCGATGGAGTCATTTGGCTCATTTATGCCCCTAAGGGCGGGGAAACGCAGTGTTCAGGCATTTTAATCCACATCGGTGGACCGACCCTGACGATCCAAGGACTTGACTGAGTACTTGTCCTGGGGCTCGGTCTAAAGAGTCTTGAATCGGTGAGGACTATCTTTTGCCTCAGTTCACAGCGGAAATCCAATTTCCAATACGTGACTTTGCGGTTTTGATTGTAAACCTATATATGGCGACATAGTGGTATGGGGCACTTATGCCGTCTATGATTGAAATTGTTTTGACACTATACACTTACAGTAATAATAAAACATGAAATTTAGTGTACCAAGCATTCTTGGCTATTATAAGGTAAAAACCTTATTCTCCGGCTTGTGTTGCATTGTGTGATGGGACCTGGGTCTTATAATAGCTTCATTGTTCTTTATTTAGCATTGTGTTGTTGTTTTATGCACTGGTATTCTTGGGAGGAAACCCGTTCCGTGTTATACGGCGTGGTCCCTTGATTTACCTAACTTTAAAATAAAGATTGATAACTGTTTTAGTTCTCACACCAGTCACATGATTGACCTAGAGTTTATTGTTTTAACCTAAACTCTGGGTGCCCTTATTTTGACATGGGCAGCTAGTAGTTTTGGGTTTACAGATTTATATTCACTGGATCCTGATTTACAGCTGGAACAATACTCGGAAAGCTCTGTATCCGTGTATTACTTCTAGTTGTGTTTTGTATTATTTTTCGCTGCAATGTATTTAAATGTAATTTAAATCTCTGATATTTTCTGTGTAATATTTATTCATACTCTGTATATTCTTGTATTCTGATGTAATTGTTGTAATAAATAATGAAATATTCTTCTGTTTGTGTTTTGTTCTGTCTCATCCTCAAAGTGTTTGCGCTTTCCTTACCGGGGAAGTTACGGGTCCTTACAGTTGGTATCAGAGCTGTGGTTTACAGAGCTTGAGAACAATACACATTAGAACCAAACGAAAGAATTCATTAGAAATTGGATTAGTAATATCCAATAAGAGTGACTCGTTAGAGATGGGATCAGTAGTATCCTAGAACGAGTGTGAAGACTATATTTTTAAAATGAAAATAAGTTTTGTTTTGAAATTTAAATTGTTTTATATGTATTTGAATATTTATTTTAAATTAATTTGGACAATCCAATATATAAAGCTTTTGCATATACGCCTTGCAAACGTGTATTCGAAATTTTAATGTATTGGATAGTTATAGAATCACACTCTAGTTGCCCGAGGATAATTCTGGTGATAGGGCACCATCGCTAGTATTTATTTTCGAGTTTCGAAAGTGAGATTTCTATATATTTCCAATTGACTGGTGTGAGAACCAAAGCTAGATAGGGTTTATCGTTGTGATTTGGCATCAAAAACATGATATTCTGTAAATATATCAAAATTATGAGTTTGAAACGTTAATTCACTAATTGATTGATGGTTGTGTTGTTTGATTATTCCTTTAAACCATTATGTGAATAAATGGTGAATTTAGGCCAAATTGAACCAAATATTGAACTGTATTGAAAATTGATTGCAAATGCATACATGTACATATATATGTGTGAACAGGTAATAGCAAGGAGGATAGAGCGGAAGAATAAAATTGTTTGCCCGACAAAAAGGTACATGTTTATTGTATTTCTTGGGTTTTTGTTGATTTTATGAGCCGATTGGCTAGCTGTTTGGCTGTTTCTTTTTCTTTTTTGATTTGATGAGGGCCATGGGAGGTAATTTGAAATATCCCAAAGCTTCCGGTGCAGGGGAGGTTATGGCGAAATTTTTCAAAAAATTAGGGTGCTAGCCAAATTTTTGAAAAAAATGAAAAGTTCTTAGAAACTGTAAAGTTGAAGAACTTAAGCCATAAGTAAAAGAATGAAAGTTGAGTTGGTTTGTAAAACAACTTTCAGCTTCGTTCCTTTTCGAGGATGAAAAGTTTTAAGTGGGGGAGATTGTAATAACCCAGAAATCTGAGCCAATTAAATTTTTTTATTTTGGCAATTTTAATGAATTTTGAATATTTAAAATGAATTATTTTAAATAATAATGACAAGAAATTTATTTTGAATAGAATTAGAATATATATATTTATATAGCTTGTCGTTAGAATATAAATATTTTATTTTAAATATAAAAGGATTGAAAATGGCGCGGTAGTTTGAAATTTCGATTACGAAATTCAAATGAATGTACCGGATTCAAAATAAACCGGATTTTGGTGAAACCAAAAACATTAGAATCTATTTGAGAATGTCTTTCCAATATATCCGAAAAATCAAAATTTCATAGCGGGAATAAAAAGTTATGTCCAGTTGAAGATTCAGAATAGTCGCTATGGAATTTTGGGTTCTTAAAAATGGAAATTTTGCAAACGACCTTCGTTTTCGACAAAAACATTTTTGTTGGATCTAGGATGTCGAATTATTGCTAGGTTCCAAAATTCATAATTTTTGAAAGCAATATGTGAGCGTGGCGAAGTAAAATGTGTTTTAACAGTTTTAGTCAATTTTGAGCGACCAGAAAATGGCCATTTTTCAAACGGTCTCGGAATTTGACAAAATTAGTTTTGTTAGAACCATATCAGCAATACGAAGCTAGAAAATATTTTTCGGGAAATTTTAGAGTCCGTATGTGGCCCCGGTAAATTGAAATGTACATTTAAAATTGAATATATAGATTTATATTTTGATTTTGACGAAAACTGATTGTAACAGCCAAATTGGCTTACACAGCATATCCCATTGTGTTCAAAATGGGGGTAATTAGCTGGGACGACAGTCGGTGGGTTTCGTTTAGAGGTCGAAATAAAAAGTTGCTTTTTGAGGAAATAAAAATAAAATAAATTAATTATATTAAACTACACTCCCACTCTCTCCACTCAATCAAACTAGGTCAAAATAAAAAAAACCGATGTTCAAAACCCGCTACCCTCCCTCCCCTGCGATTTCCGCCTCTGCCAGCCTCCCAGACCACCACCGCTTGCTTCGTCCCCCCCTCTCCACCTCGTCGGACCCCCTTCCCTCTCCTCCTCACTTTCCCTTCTCTTTCCTCCCCCAATCCGAACGCAATGACCCCAAACCCCCACTGGGCCTGACCGCCACCGCCCAGGCCCACCACCGCAGGCCGCGCTCCACCTCCGCCAGATCCGACCTGCACCTCCCCCGACGAACAGCAATCCCCCCGTTCCTCCAATTGATGTAAGTTCCTTTATTATTTAACGTAATTTAATTTTCATAGTTAAGAAAATTTTGATTTTTAGGATCTTTATCATGTAAAGTTTTGATTTTTACGAACATGTTAACGATAATAAAAATACGATTTTTATTATGTATAACATATAAAAGTGTGATCTTTTATATGTGTATAACTTTAGAATATAAAAATATAACTTTATATATATAGTAGAATAAAGATATGATTTTTATATAGTAGAAATAATAAAAATATGATTTTTATTATATGAACACCGGTATAAAAACAGAATTTTTATCTATATAGTAGCAATATAAAAATGTGATTTTATAATAGATTAGATTTTTAACATTAAAAAGATTAGGTTTTTAACATTAGAAAGATTAGATTTTTAACATTACAAAGATTAGATTTTTAACCAAAAAAAAGATTGGATTTTTAACGCTAAAAAAAGGTCGTATTTTTAACTTTGAAAAGATTTCATTTTTAACACTGAAAAGATTAGATTTTTATATAAGAAGTAGTGAAGTAAAAATATGATTTTTATTTAAATAACTTCGTTATAAAAATGTGTTTTTTATATATCAAGGAAAAGGATAAAAATCTGATTTTCATTATATATCTAGCGTTGAAACAAGTGATTCTAATAGCATTGATATAAAAATGTGATTTTTATATATGTAGCGAATACGAACGACGAAAGTGACAAAAGGCGGGCACGACAAAGATTTTCTACATATGAAGAGTCGTGGCGTTTGGTTTAGCTAATAGGTGAGAACTCCTCACCTTTAATTTATTTCTAGTTTGAAATATATACTAGGATGCAGACGGTGCTTAGCAGCACTCGACACTCGTTGTCCACAGACCACGGACGACTTGTTTGATTTTGTTGTATGGTGAAAATTGATTGTGATGTGGAATGAATGGAAATATATTCAGGTGTTGAAATAAATATTTTATAGTTAAAAATATAATTTTCAATGTGTATATAAAATAAATATTTATAAACAAATCGAACGATTTGTTTATGTACGCCCATTTGACTGATAATTGTTTGGGACGATAAATTTTACACATCGCCCAACTGCACAAATAAAAATCTATATTTGTTGATTTGAAACCCCACACGGGTATTGGGATGATATTTGACGTACACTAATCCCGATTTTTTAGTTGTATGTCAATCGATGGGTTGACAGGCTGTGTAAGCATTAATAATTTATATTTAATGCTTATGTAGTTGTGTGGTGCACTCTGGATGATGGTCGATTATTTATCGTTGCTATTATATACATGTGTTGTATGGAATCCATATAATTAACATTATATGGTAATTGATTAGGCCTCATTCCAATTTGGAAAATAAGGAATATTATAAAAGAAAATTCATGTGTTGAATAGAAAGAAAATTCATGTGTTGAATAGAAAGAAAATTCATGTGTTGAATAGAATGAATATTCATGTGTTGAATAAGAATTAATATTCATGTGTTGAATAAAAATATATATTCATGTGTTGAAGAAAATATTCATTTGTTGAATAGAATAACGAAGTTATTGAAATATATAAAGCCGGGTTGATTAGATATGCGCCATTTTGATGCAAACGATAATTATATCGATTTTATTCATTTTTATAATGAATATCAAAAAGGAATTGATTTCAAAATCAAACGTTTTGAAAATACTATCAATTATATATCGATGATATGGAATATTCAATTTTGATTTGAAATTGAATATGAAGTTGAGATCGTTTTGAAAACGAATTTAAAATGATTTATAAAATACGTTTTAAAAAGAAATCGACAAAATATATATAATATTATATATATATAATGGCCTGAATAGAACGCACCGCGCTGCGGCAGTTCGCGAATTTCGACCATTGACTTCGAATGGATATTACGGGAGATCCGACCGTCAGATTCTCCTAAAACCGGAACCGTTGGGTTCATATCGAAAAGAGCTTTCTAACGAATATTAGAGATTTGAAATCTAATGGTTGGATTTCGAATTATGTCCAAATCAAATTTGGAAAAGGTCGCTGTAAGTGCAGTTCGATGGCCGTTGATGGAATTCGATTGTACGGGCCTTGATAAAATTATTAAAAATAATAATAATTTGTGTGAAATCATAAGAAATGATTTGTGAAGAATTGAGATGAAAAATTACAAATTTGAAAAGATAAAAATAGATTTTTATCGAAATGAACTAGTTTTGGACTAGAATTAAAATCCCATTTATTTTTAAAATTAATAAAGAGGATTTGAAATGGTTTTGAAAGTAACCAGAATTTCCAATAATTGAATTGGAATGGATTAGAATCGAAATTGTCTTTGGAGTATTTTGATGTTGGATTTTGTGATTATACAGATATTGTGATGGAAATTTGAAGGATATATTTATATCGTTATTTCCAATACGATATTTGTTGGTCGTAGAATTTGATATTGAATATAAGACGATGTATTTTCTATTCAGAGCCTTGTATTTAATATCAAATGTGAGTTGGGTTTGTCGTGAATGGTGTCTTCATTAATACTGTTCTTAAACCCAGTTGAGAAAAAGATTAAATCTTTTTATTTAGATTTAATGAAGTGTACCAATTAAATGGTATTTAATTGGAATTGATTTTTGGGTTTATCGTGAATGGTGTTTTAAATAACACTTGTTCTTTAACCCGATAATTTATGGAATGTGATTTTGGGTTTTCGTGTATGGTATCTTCAATAATACTGTTCTTAGACCCAACGGAGTTAAGAAAATCCGAAACTAACTGAAGATTAGTTAAGTTGAATGGTTTCTTGGGTATTGATCTGATGTTGGTTTCGACCTTCGGGGTTAATATTTGGGGAGTTGTTCTCTTACTAATTTACAGTTAGTGACTAATGAATTGGAATGAGGCGTATGTTGTGTTTTTGTAACACTTGTTTATTATATAAGCGAGTTATTCACAACGATCGGGTTATCCCATTCCGAATAACTGATTCGACGATGTGTCGAGGATGAAGATGGTGGTCGAAGACCGGAGGTCTTCACATCGTTTGGGTGATTACTGATGATCTTGATTGGGCTGTACACCCAAGAGGAGGGAATTAGTTGGTGATCGTCCAGAGGTACTTGGAGATCAATGGATATGCGAGGTACAAGGCGCCTCTGGTTTTGTTCAGACCCAGAACGAACTTGTAAATGGACTGTGTGTCTGACATTGGATTTTATTCTGTGTGATTGATTTCTATTAAATATATGTCTGTTTGGCGGTGGAGAATTTATTCTCTTGCTTAACGCCCTTCTCTGAGACGTACGAGCTCAGGGGCTATATATTGATGGATATCAATCGCATGGAGTGAATTGCCTGTGTGGCATGCCTAAGTGGAAAATGATCAAGGCTTTTGATGAAAAGCAGACTCTTGTGGTTGATGATCAAAGCATGGCCTGTGTGGCATAGCTTTGTGTAGCATTGATTCGCGAGCCTCACACCCTGGTTGTGAACTAGAAACGGGAGAGGACCTCAGGGAGGGTATGCGTTTCCTTCTAGCTAGGGCGGTGTCGGTGACCTACCAGCCCCGACATATATATTATTTTCACATGTGTCGTTGTTGGATTGCGAGGAGCCTCAGATAGATCGGTGAATGTGTGGAGCCGACGGAGTCATTTGGCTCATTTACGCCCCAAAGGGCCGGGAAACGAAGTGTTCAGGCATTTTAATCCACATCGGTGGACCGACCCTGACGATCCAAGGGCTTGACTGAGTACATGTCCTGAGACTCGGGCTAGAGAGTCTCGAATCGGTGAGGACTATCTTTTGCCTCGGTTCTCAGACGGAAATCCAATTTCCAATATGTGACTTTGCGGTTTTGATTGTAAACCTATATATGGCATCATAGTGGTATGGGGCACTTATGTCGTCTATGATAGATACTTATGACTGAAATTGTTTTGACACTACACACTTACAGTAATAATAAAACATGAAATTTAGCGTACCAAGCATTCTTGGCTATTATAAGGTAAAAACCCTATCCTCCGGCTTGCATTACATTGTGTGACGGGACCTGGGTCTTATAATAGCTTCATTGTTCTTTATTTAGCATTGCGCTGTTGTTTTATGCACTGGTATTCTTCGGAGGAAACTCGTTCCGTGTTATACGGCGTGGTACCTTTATTTACCTAACTTTAAAATAAAGATTAATAATTGTTTTAGTTCTCACACCAATCACATAACTAACCTGGAGTTTATTGTTTTAACCTAAACTCTGGGTGCCCTTATTTTGACATGGGAAGCTAGTAGTTTTGGGTTTGCAGATTTGTATTCACAGGATCCTGATTTACAGCTGGAACGATACTCGGAAAGCTCTGTATCCGTGTATTACTTCCAGTTGTGTTTTGTATTATTTTCCGCTGCGATGTATTTAAATGTAATTTAAATCTCTGATATTTTCTGTGTAATATTTATTACTCTGTATATTCTTGTATTCTGATGTAATTGTTGTAATAAACAATGAAATGTTCTTCTTTCTGTGTTCTAATTTTTCTTGTCCTCAACGTGTCCGCGCTTTCCTTACCGGGGAAGTTACGGGTCCTTACAAAGTACAACTTAGTTTATTCTAGTATAATCTACTATAGATATAACATAGTATTAGTACTTTAGTATATAATCAAATATTTTAATTATATGATATGTATAGAAAAACCAAAGGATTTAGGGGGAGTATTTTTAGAATTTCTTTTTGATAATGCCAAAGGGGGAGAAAATATAAAATATAGAATTTGTTTATAGGATTCATATAGACAGGGGGAGTATTAGAAGGAGCATCATCAACAGTTATGTATAGGTATGATATTTTATAAACTAGGGTTGTCATCATCAAAAAGGGAGAGATTGTTGGAGAATAGATTTTTGAAGACAACAACCTTACTTCAATATTAATTGATTATAAAATATATACTAACATCTTTATTTAGAATTATATACATATACCGGATTTATAGACAGGAATTAACACTGAAGACTGCACAGTTTAAGAGCCTCTAGAGATTCAAAATTCAGAGATGATTCAAGACTCATGAGTAATCAAGATTTCAAGAGTTCAAGATAAATATAGTAATAGAGTCTAATTTATGTAAGACTCTGAATAACACTCCAGGTTCAAATTCAAATTTCTGATTTTCAATTTCTGATTTTCAAATTTCAAATTCTATCTTCAGTTTTTATTAAGTTTCTCTATGTTACTTTTGTTTTTAAACTAAAGGTTTATAGTTTATACGTTTTATGAATTTATACTTTTATATTCTTTATATAGTTTTAAACTTTGTAAACATGTTTATATAGTTTATACTTATGATTTCAAATGATTTTCTACTTTATAATGTCCACTTATAACAATATGTTTTAGTTCAAAAATTATATATGTATATATATATATATATATTAAAACACTTCAAAAATGCTCAAATTTCAATTTTTGAATAGCATATGTCGACATATAATTGACATATTTTTTATTTTTAAAGGAAGTGTCTTTTCACTATTTGTAACATTCCAGAAGCGTTGCAACCTTTCAAATCTTATAAATAGGGGATGATTTCGAATTTTTTCATCATTCTTCTTCTCCATCTTCATCCCCTTTCTTTGCACCATTATTATTTCTTATTTTTATGATTTCTACACTTATACTTTGCCGAATTCAATTCTATTTACATAAAACTTCTTCTCTTCTCATCTATCCATTACTCTCTAAATCAAAGTGTTATTGAAGAGTTATAGGGCTATTGTAATTGTTTGGGAAGTGTTTAGGAAATAGGTGTTTCCTTATAGCCTTGAAATCAAGGAAATGGAGCGGTGTTAACCTTGTAGCCGTGAAATCAAGGGGAATATACTTGATCAAGGGAATCGGTGGTAATCTTGTAGCCATCAAATCAAGAGTGTTGGAATCGATGTTAATCTTCTAGCCGTGAAATCAAGGGGGTTATATTTGGATATTGATATAGTAATAAAACTATGTGCAATCCAACATTGAGTGGGACTGGACATAGGAGTAATCCGAACCCGTATAAAATCTGGAATGTTCTTTCCTTTTCTGCATTTTATTTTTGTTTATCTTTGTGTTTGTGTTTGATTCTGTGTTTATGATTGTTTCTGTGGTGTGCGATTCATATAGTAGATCGTATAAGTTTTAGATTTTGTTTAATTTCTCAAAAACACTATTCACCCCCTTGTAGTGTTAGTTTTGCCTTAACGATTTATTCCGCAATCCCTAATAGATCTGACAGTATCGGACCAAACTTTGCGCTACAAGACGAAGTCTTATTCCCAAGGCTACAGAATCGGTCGATAGAGGCTTGCTTTACTTTTTATGCACCAGATCTTAAGCTCCGCATATGCCGCAATTCTCGAGGAGAATTTTTCCTCAGCAGGAAACTAGGTCCCACCGCTACAACTACTTTTTTGGACTAAGTACCACGTAGCTGACCCCGGGTCGAGTGATGGCCACGTAACATTCTAATTGGCCCACCTTTCTGCTTATAAATACCCCATTTCCTGAAATGGAAAAGAAGTCGGATCTTCTCCTGAAAAGTTCCCGGTTGGCACTCCAAAAATATTCCATCGTGCACATTGATTCTTCAACTTCATAACACAAGGATTTTGTGTATAAATCACTTCTTTCTCTATTTTCTTAAAATCAAAGCAACTGTAACTTATAATCGACGGGATAAACATAGATTGTAAAGTGGATGTAGGCTTGGTTGAAGCAGAACCGTTTTAAAATTGTCGTGTGTCCCTTGTATTTACTTGTTTTCCTTGCATTTTGTGCTTGTGATTGGGTGTGGATTACGCACTTTGGGAGTTGATCGTCATTATACCAATTTTTGACGTTAACTAGTATAATGTCATAGTGAGAAAAACTGAATATTTACCGAATGGGTTCCAACAAAGCTGGCCACTATCACACCATGTTAACAAGCTCAGAATATATCCTCGCCCGCTAGCAAATGTTGCAAAAAACTAAAATCCAAGTAAGGTAGATTCCAATGTAATCTTAATACCACTAAAGTCAATAAATCCTCTCAACTACCAACCTAAATATAGAGCCTGAAACTAAAGCCAATTAAAAAAAAAGCTAATCCAAATCACTGTACATACAACAAATCTCTCTCCTACCACTTAACTCCATCAAAACCATTACAAACTTCACCCACTACCTGCAAAAGATGCTTCTTCCACATGAGATGCACCACGTAAAAACCAATGGTCAAAAAAAGGTTTAAATACCATAAAGATATCTGTCTCGACACCCGTCTATCACTTGACCTGAGATCCTTTCCTGATCATCTTGGATCTCTCGAGATCATCAACATGAAGATACCTGTCTGAAACATGATCAAAAGTTCATAAATCCAATGGCCCCTTAACCCAGTAAACTTCTTATCATGTCGAAGTACCCAAATTGGAACACTCTTCACTCTCAACATAATCTCCTCCACCAAAGTCTTGCTTTTACACCAAAATAGTACTAGAATAATTACCAGCAAATTTTCCTCTCTTTCTTGAAGCCATTGATGCGCAATCTAAACAAATCACATTGCTCTAATACCAATATGTTCTGCAAAAAACTGCATAAAATGCTCTGATACCAATTTATTTTGCAAAAAGGCTACATAGATGCGGAAGAACAATAAACAGGATCTAGATTTGCTAATCGAACATCAAACTAATCTGATAGAAATTATTCTATTACTACAAACAAACAGTAAATAACTATAAAGAAGGAAACAAGGACACGTAATATTTTTGCTGGTTACACTATCATCAATAAGATAGTGTATGTCCAGTCCAATGGAGAGTGATTTTATTTCACATAAGAGAGATATACAAGACATTACAAGTTAAGAGTCTATATAACCAAAACCTCAAATTAGGCTTAATAAGAACAGACACTCCATTTAAGGATCACTGGCACCATGCTAGGATGGGTTTACAATAAAGTTTAACCCTCATTATGTATCCAATGAAATATACATGAACCATCAATCAAATTACCAAGATATGGTAAGAAATAATATAGGCAAATTGCAGAGGGAACAAGTGGCACAAACATAGCGAGTAAATCAATCAATTCCTTTCCTTAGCATGGATGGAAGAAAATAATGTCTGCATTTATTTCTTTCCCATCTCATGCACATGCAATCAATAATTTATGCATTAAAAATGTTTACTTTTCATTTTGCATATTTGTTTCCACTTATTTGTGATTTTGTATCACCAAATTTAAGATATCCTTTATTAAATTTCGAAAAATTAAGGATTCATTACTTAATTATATTTTAAAATTGTTTTAAATCCAATAATTAAATTAAATTTGATTACTTATATGGTCGAAACTAACGGGATGTTACATTCCAAATCAAAAATATAACAGAATTAATATTCTTCTTCTCCTCTTCATTCTTATTATTTTCTTGCATCATTAGAATCAAATTAAGAGTGTTCTTGATCGGATCAAAGTCATACAAACTTTGAATCTGATTATGCTATTTTAAGGCTTCATTGAATCCTAAAAGTCAATAGTTTGGTAACCCGTTTGTACCTAGTGGGTTGAACTATTATTTGAAAGAATCTATTTCATAGATCCTCGAAATCTAAAGACAATCTCCTTCCTTCAATAGTCTTGTACCGCAAAATCCCCAACACGAGAATCTAATCATCAAACAGAAAAACAACAAACCCAGTCATGGTAGCATGATAGCATCAATCGGTAGCATAACTAACTTCCAAACTGACGAATTTGATCGATTTTGTTAGGTTATAATCGAACATCCTCACAAACAAATTTTGTTTCATTTTTATTTTGTTTTTGGGATTTAAAATTTTCGGTGCAAAACACTGATAAACATGGTGGAAAAATATTATTTGTGAGGAAAACAAAAAGTATTTATGGTGTTAAGCAAGTTGTGAGCATTTTGGATCATGATATATATATATATATATATATATATATATATATATATATATATATAGTGTTCATGGATACGCTTTTACATTTAGGCTTGAGTCGTTCTAGGTTGAAGGTTTTTTTATTTTTTTATTACTTTCAGTGCTTCATTTGACTAGAAAACAATTTTCTCACTTTTATTTCCATTTCATCTGTATAAGAAAAAAAAGCTTGTTCAGACCCGTTTTAGGCTTCAAAAAAAATCAAATAGAAGGTATCGCTTGTTGTGATGTTCTATGATTGTGCTTTGTACTAGAAAATAGCTATTTAAATAAATAATTTTACACGTTGTGGTATCGTATTCTTGACTCTTGTTTTAGTTTATTTGTTTTATTGGGTTTTTGTACTTTGCAGAAACAAAAATCTTTCGAATAAAATTCCTTATAAAATTATGTTGCGTTCTTTTCATCTTATTTTTGTTTTCTTAAAAGCAACACTTAAACTCACATAAGATAGGAAGTTCATTACCCTTCCTTGCATTTCATCATATAAAATCGGTTAAATAATAAATATTATACATTGAATTTAAGGATGATATGACCTCATCTAGGACAAATTTGTGTTATGACAACTCCATTTATTTTACAAAAACTCTTTCTTGATATCTAAGAAAATGGCAGACTCTCAATCTCTTATAATCATCATGAAGATTCACTGGTATCATAGTGAATGTTTCTTTGAAGGCATTTAAGCCTTTAACTGCATTGCCATAGTTATTCGTGGTGAGAGGTATTTCTCTAAGTTAAGCCAAGGTATCATGATATAATTTGGGTCAGAAGCTACAAAGGACAGAAAAATTCTAATTAAGTCATTACGTTCATTTAGTTGCATTGATTTCGTTTTTCTGTAATAAATTCAAAAAAAAAAAATCTTTCAAACATATTTAAATAAAATCATTTCCTTTTGTTCTCTTATTTTTGTTTCTCGCTTCCATATCTCCTTATCCTTTCTCACACATAAGTATTTGGACTCATGACACATGAGAAAACCATCTAATTTGAATTAACGGTCTTTTTCGAAAGGTAAATGAAAAACCTCATCGTACTCTCATGAACCAAATTTGTAACAACCCGCATTTTACATATCGGAAGATAGTAAAATATTTTTATTTAATTCCTGATGGTCTCATATTTTGATATGCTGGTTATGGGGATGTGAGACATGCCCATAAAATTTACCGATTTTGTTTGTGACCAATTTTACCTTGCCAGTCTTGTACAAGGCAATAACTTTTGACTAGGAACGAATCATGTGTTGAGATCAATTTCATTGGAAAGGAAATGATGTTTCTAATTCCGTAGAGCGGTCACATTCAACGGTTTAGGAGAAATTGTTGTTTTAGTGCTGCACAATTTCTGTACAGGTTTGGCTAGCCATTAATGGGCTAAATTGGTGTGTCTCATTAGTGGGCTGGTTGGAGGCTATAAATAGGTGGGTAGAGGTATGGAGAATATTTTTCTTTCTTCATTCCCTCATTTGGTTGAGCTCGTGATTCTCCTTGCTCAATCAAATACACCTTTCCTTCATTAAAATTCTAGATCTACGCAAGAATATTGAAGATATACATCAAGAGAAGCTAGATCTACATTGAGTGAAGGAAGATTGCATCAAATTAAGAGGTTTGAAAACCATTCTTCGTTGTCCGAATTGGGGAATTAGTGACTTCAAGTTATTTTGAAGATTTGGTGAGTGATAATCTTCTTTCGCACGGATTCAATCAATTATATGGGTAGTTTGATCTTATTTTCATCATTTACAAGTTGTTTTCACCTAGATCTGCATCATGGTAAGTATATTTTCATTTGAATCACCATAGGATCTAATTTAGCAACTTAAAATGGTAATTCTTATGTTAATTCATATGTATATGTAAGTTTAGATCCATTATTTTTTTTATTCTTCATTCTACCATGATTTGGTGAGTTTCATATGATTGTATGATGGAAAATTATCATGCATGTGTTGTTTAATGATTACATGAAGCATTGATGTTTGGATTGGTTGATTTAGATGAGTTGCGTGCGTTGAAATTATTGTTTGTTGATGAATTGAAGTCGGTTCATTTTGCATGGGTCATTGATTACATGGCATAAAGCTTGGGTCGAATGGCTTGTGCTCTAAGAAATGATGGGTCATCCTGAAGTTGGGTCGTCATGAAGTTAGGCCTCCAGAAGTTGAGTCATCCCGAAGTTCGTCTAGAATTAGGTTCTCTAGAAGTTGGGTCGTCCAGGAGATGGGTTATCTGAAAGTCGGGTCGTTTTTTATGGATCGGGAAAAATATACTCAGCGTTTAACAAACGCCGTGGATGGGAATTTAAATGTTGTAGTATGTTTTTCATAGCGGAAAGGCTGAAACGCTATGAATCAAATATTGACCAAATGATGTATGCTTTTGGCTCAATGGTGGTTGTGGCTTCGAAGTGAATTCAAGGAGTAATGTTTGAAGTGTTGTGAGGTGTTCATTGATCGATGAAATGCGATGAATTTGTAGACGACTCAAGATGATTTGAGCTCATGGATAATGGAGGCTCCAGATGATTTGAGCTTATGAATGGTCGCCAATGAAGACGACTAGAGATACTGAAGGCCAAGGAACTATCGTTGTTGTAGGTTCTAGCGAGCTTAAAGCAAGGGTATAATAGGGACGCCTAAAAGACTAGATGATTAGTCGACTACCCTAAGTTTCGATGAAAGGCCTAGATACATATTGATGAAAAAGGAATGGAGTTTTTGCTAGAACCGGGTTTACCGTTATCCATTGACAGACGACATGATGTTGAGTCAGTCATACGATTAATGATGGTTTCAAAGCAGGATTGGCGGTGATAGCCAAAGTCATGGATGTTGATTGGTTTGCTTGTATCGTCTTGTATAGGTTTTTTGATGTCGAAGAGACATCTCTTGGGTGCTTGTTTGATGCTGGATAGCCAAACTAGTTGCTATGTTTGTTGCTTATATCTAGTTATTTGTAAAGGCTATCACTACCGAATGTGGAGGAGACGGGTTGGGTTTCTTCTCTGTTGATGTTAGTAGATTAGTTGATTGATCTACCTATTTCTCATATACTTTATTGATGATGTTAGATAGTTGTTTTATCGCTCATTAAGACTGTTGTCTGGCTCAAGGTTTTATGCTTCCTCTAATTACCTTGGGATGTTCATCCAGTTTTTGGATGGGCAGACTGAGTAGCAGGCAACTAATGATACCTCATTGAGGACTATGCTGCTGAGCGGCGAAGAGCAGGAGGCTTTCGTATTAGCTTTCTACTACATATTGTTTTGTTAGTTTCCGCTATTTGATGTTTCTTCTGAGTGACTACAGTGAGGCGTCCTGTACATACTCTTATATCATAAACAAAAGTTGTATGGATATTTCATGATGATATGAAAATTTTAAGATTCTGCTCAATTCTGCTTCACTATTATTGCCTGTTGTATATGTTCTATTATATTTTATCCTTGCGCTGTGAGTTATACGATAAGTCCCGCTTTTGTTATCCTACACTGATGATTATCTATAACTGCATGGCATGTCTTTCAATGCGTTATTTCCCTTGTTAAGTGCAGGAGTTGTGAGCGGTCATCACAAAATTTTCCTCGATTGAGTTTATATCCCTTCTTATATCACTTTTCCAGCTCTAATAGATAATCACCTTGAAATCCATTCAAACCATATAAACCCACTTTTGAAATTGTGTTTTAAACTAATGATTCTTACATCTTTTTATTGAAATTCAAAAAGGTTTTTGCAGCCATTAAAACTTCAATGATTATGTAATGATGGAACTAAACCTTGGTCAATTCCATTCATACTTACCGAATATGCTGAAAATGGTTGTATGGATTGGCTTCAAATTCTATTTAAACATAGGATGAATTCGCAAATAAATTCTTAGACAAATTTTAGCTTATGGAAACAATCAAAATTTGAAATGAAATTGTGAACTTTCATTAATTCGAAATTGAATCTTTTAGAAAATAATTTTAGAGATTTAAAGAATCTTATTTTAGAGATAAAATATTATATACAATATTAGACAAAACTATCAACATATGCTTGATATATGTAGGTTTTGGTTTAAGCTACATGATTCCCTACTCTATGTATAAACAATTAGGCTTAGGTGTGCTCAAACAAACGAAAGTCATACTTCAACTCGTAGGTTGTTTAGTTAAGAAGATCAGAGGAAAAATTGAGAATGTATTCATTAGAGTCGAGCAATTCATATTAATTCTCATTCAATTTCATCGTCCTCGAAATACAACCTATGAATAATCAGATGGTTCAAATTCCTTGGATTTTAGGATGACTTTCTCATCCCCTTCAAATACCATAATCAATTATTGTAATGGTTCAATGAAAATTTCATTTAGTAACATGAACTCACATCTTAACACTTTAACATAAAAAGTCAATCGAATGAACCAATTGACCAAACTTTGAAGCCGGTGTCATTCACGAAAACTTAGATGATGAAATAATAAACCTTATCGAGAGCGATAATATAGTACAGGATACTATTTCAGGACATGTCTAATGAGATCGAGCACAAGCTTTCATTTGAATCTCTCATGGTTAAGTATGGATCTTGTTAATGATAAAAATCATCAACACCCTAAAAGAGGGTTATGGTTGTAGATCTTGGGTAATCTAGTTCTTCCAAGTTCGACTTAATTCGCCATTTCCTAGGTACAAATGTCCGAAGTTTGAAGATTAGTTACTCTTCTTTCGAGAGGTGAGTATCACGCTTACAATACTCAGGGAGCCAAAGTTATCTTGGGATAAGGGCATCATAAGTTGTTGTTAGTTGGAGCTAAAATGTTCATTGGGGACGATTCGACAATCTTTTCCAATTTAAGGGTTTGAATTCGAATTTGTTGTTGATAGAAAAATGCAATTGATTGCATGTGCTACGTATTTCCTTTCTTGATCAATTGATGTAGTACATGGATGATTACAAGAGAAATCCCTATTTTGATTGCTAAATTAGGGTTTTGTATCTTAAAATTGATTACAAGATTTTGGAATGAGGAAAATTCCAATCCCTCAAAATGAGACCCCTATGGTCTTATTTATAGAAAATTCAGACCCCTTTCGTATCAACTTCTTAATATTGGTCCAGGTCAATGCTTTCTGGTTTCCTTGTCGGCTTCAATACCTTGTTGCTTGTATGTATGGGTGTCATGTTTGTGCAATGGTATTATCACTAAGACTGTTGGTGTCGATAGCTCTCTTTGCTCCAACATATGCGTTACCGGCTATGCAATTGCACTTTATGAATTGGTTTCGGTCTCGTACTTCCAGCTTATATATCCGGTGTATATTTAGTTGCTTCCCATTCTTTTAGTTTGGTATCGGCCCTAATGACACTGGTTCTCACCATTCGGTCTTGGTTTCGTGCTCAGTGTACTCATTGAAACACCTCACCCTCCATTAAGGTCACTCACAAGGGACTGGCTTAACTTTGGTGGAGGTTTGTAAGTAAAAGTCACAGATAAAACACAAGACAGATATAAACACATATATATAAGCAGCGGAAACAAGCAGACTTTTATTTCATAAAATACTTGTTCATACAAAACATTTCCATAATTGTCTCATAACAACTTCCAAAACATTACAACATCATTTCTGTCTGGGTTATTAAATAAAGTAGCATAAAAAATGGTTAAAACTGCATAAATCCCCATGATTTTATCCAACCGCCATAGCCAAGGAGAGAGTCCAAACCGTACAACTACTATCTTGAAGCTTGCAAAGAGTCTGACTAAGCTGAGTTATTTCCTCCCTGTGGACCTGGGGGGGGGGGGGGAACGGAAGAAAAGAAGACGGAAGAAAATAAGGTCAGACATAAAGCCTAGTAAGTCTAGTGAATCTTCAGTATGAGAATAAGAATAAGGGCATGATAAGTATAAACTGGAAATAGGAGAGTGTCATAAACTAAGACAAAGCAGTTTGAATTGAATATACTATCGCACCCCACACTATATCTCTGTACCTACTTGTATTGTCAAAACTGGCACCCCATGCAGGAGGTGAAGTGATCCCCTTTTTCTAAAGATCGGCTCCTACTCGCATAATCATCTGTGTCTTACGGCCCCCAAATATTGTAGACACCTATGTTGGCCCCACCATGGGGTGTATCAAGTCCCATGGTGGCGACCCGACACAATCCTTAGAATGCATAGGTTATACTACTGGTGCCCCCAGTGCCATGTTTATCTGCTCCGAAGTGTGTGCACGCCCGCACTCCGTTAGAACCCACATTGTTGCACCCACCGCCGTCGCTTTTGACTGCTTACAATCATCCCAGTAATCGTGCTCCACCCTGCCTAGTTTCAGGGTACCATGATACCTAATTGGGTTGCTGCTGAAATGGGTCCCCGTTACTAGGGTTTTCTAGTCAAACATGTTAAGTGGTTAAGTGTCTGTATTTACCTAACCCCAGCCATCAATTTCATTAACATGTTGAATTGGTTAAGTGTTTTAGTTAACTTAACCCTACCATCCTGACAGTCTGTCCTTAGCTTTTTAAAGCACTGACCACTCACATTAGACAGGTATTGTTACGGTTACTGGATGTGTCGGTCGGTTCCGGGCAGATTTACACCATAACTCAGTCTAACCTCGGGTCCTTATTGGGCTCCATGCTTAACCACCCACATTGGATAGGTATTTTTGTGACTACTGGACAACCGGGCGGGTCCGGGCAGGTTTACATCACAACTCAATCCAACCTCGTGTTAAGCATATTCGTATTTTCTAAATTTACATATTTGTCTTTATTACTTGATATATGTAAATTTGTCAACAATTAAATGTTGTGCCCACTTTCCAGGTTTAAACTTTTTGGTATAAGAATTTATACCATTCAAATGCCATCAATTTTGGCATGTGACAAACATGCCAATTTCATATATTTTCTTACGTCAAGTTTTACCAATATTCCCAACATTACCCCGTTTAGATATTAGGCTAACAATCTTAGCCTAATTCTCGTTCGCATGGTTTTTAACATATAATATTAGGCTAAAAACTTAGCCTAATTTAGTGCACACAAATAGGCATAAGGGAATTCATAAACATAAACATGACATAGGTGTAAACTTGGCATTTTTGGCATAGTCAATATGAACATCATAGGTGTGAACTTGCAAAATAGTCAACATACATATATGTGAGTTTGCAACACAGACTAAATCATGGTTTCAACTTATCATGTGAACTTGCCTTGAAATAGGGATCTAACAAAATAGGTATCACATAAATTAGCATATGATTTAGACAACATAAGCCTAAACATGTTTTGGATATAGGCATAACATCGAACATCACTAGCATATGACAAGAATATGACATTTTCATAAGTATTTATAATTTTATGACAAGGGTATGAAATGGATCCAATCATATGTCTAATTACAACATGAAACACATATTAAAATGGATCTTGACATAGAACCAATTTTGGAACTTGCAACTTTCTTCAAACATACTAGCATGTATGTGAACATAATCATTCAGGCATAAAGGTTCTAGGATATATATACATGAAATCTTAATCACATATAACCTATATAATCACGTAAACATATAGGTGTCGATTACAATATGAGATATACAACTTGCATGTGATTCTACATGTACAATAGGATCAATATCAACTCAACTATACCACAAACATCACAATGCCACAATCATTTCAATATATAGATGTGAATTAACATCGTTGTTACATAATAACACAATTCCATTTCCATTTTACATCGAATCAAATCCAAACTTTTATTCACGTCGGAAAAATCACTATACTTACAACAAACGACGGTCTTGTTTTCTGATTTCTGAATTTGAATTGCTTTCCTATGGGTAGACTAACGTTGATTTGATTATTGTTTTAACTTTAATTTGGCTCGTCTCTAAGCTTTTCTACAAGTGGAGGCTCCTCCTAGTTTTCTCCCGATAGCATGGCGGCTCCGTCTCTAATTTCTTATGTGAATTTAGGTTAGAGTGTTGAGTTATATTTATAGAATTTCAGATTGATTTGAGCCGTCAGATGATCACAGACGAATCTAGATCATTCACTTCGAGAGGAGCCAACTAAAATGCGACATGTCAGCCTTAGTGACACATCCAAGCCTCAGAAATCGACCAGAACCCGACCAGGCCAGCCAAGGCCAAACCAGGTCGACTGGGCAGGTCGACCCCCAGGTCGACCCTATGGTCGACCTGGTCACCCAGGTCGACCCCCAGGTCGACCCCTAGGTCGACCTGGGTTCTGGGCGGGAATTTTCCTGCCCAGCCCAGTTTGGCTTTGAATTCGAAAAATGAACCGATTTTTGAACTGTTTGAATTTTAATTTGGATTATGAAACTTCAAGAGGTCATAACTCCTTCATACGGAGTCCGATTCACGCAAACTCGGACTCTATCTTAAGCAGAATTCCGAGACGAATGTAATGGAGTAACCTGTTTTCCTTAATTCTATCATCTAGAATTAATTATACTTTAATTTGTTAATTTACAGTTAATAGAAAATTCGGGGTGTTACATTCTCCCCTCCTTAAAGGATTTCGTCCTCGAAATCTTCAAGTCTAGGAGAACGTAAGTCCTAACATCCAATCGTTCATCTACTCAACCATCAAAAACAGGCGTCCATTGTCCTTTAAAGACTTCTAATGCTTTATGACCATATGCACAGTGTGTGTACATGTCCTTATCTAATGCAAAAATTAGGCGGTCTACTGATTCAGTTGACCCCCTTAATGCAAATCATGTAAGTGTCATGAATCCATATGTATGCAAATTTTCCCTACTCATAATTATACATGAGTGCGCAACCATTCATATAAATGCGACATCTATATGACAACATATGAATTTTCAACCACATACAAACATGAATACACATATGCATATGCAATATGAGGTGACTGAGCCGATCTAAATTCTAGGTTGTGTGTGTATATGCATCCACGAGCAACCACTAGCAATCACTTGCAACCACTTGCAGCCACCAACCGTAACATGTTTCAAATACATGTTTACATCCAAAGGGTTTCTACCTAAGGATAAAGGATAATATCGAGGAGATCATACCTAAAAAGATAGATACAAGCACAACTTTAAGGAAAAAGAGAGGTCAAGGATATACCCTAAAAAAGAAAAGGGTAGGTCGCGCGTATTCTGTCCTCAGTTTCCCAAGTTGCGTCTTCCTCGGCGTCGCTCCACTGAACTTTAATGAATTTGACTTCGCTGTTGCGTAGCTTTTTCACTTCAGTTCCTATGATTCGAGTTGGAACTCTCCTTATAGTTGCTTCGCGTTCTACCTCGACTTCTTCTAGCATGTTTGGCTCCACCACTTCCACGGATTCATGTAGACATTTTCGGAGATGAGAAACGTGAAAGACGTTGTGAATTCCAGCCAATCTTTCAGGCAGTTCTACTCTATAAACCATTTTCCCAATCTTCTCGATGATATGAAACGGTCCAACAAAACTTGGTGCTAGCTTTCCTGCGGATCCAAAGAGAACGACGTTCCTTAAAGGAGATACCTTAAGGAAAACCTTGTCCCCAACCTCAAACTCAAGGTCGGTTCTTCTTTTGTCGGCGTACGATTTCTGTCTGTCTTGGGCTGTCTTCATTCTCCTTCGTATCAAATCCACTTTCTCTGAAGTCTCTCGAATCATGTCCGGGCCAAGTATAAGTTTGTCAGTAGACTCCCGCCAACAAGTTGGTGATCGGCATGGTCTTCCATATAGAGCTTCGAAGGGCGCCATGCCGATAGTGGCTTGGTAACTGTTGTTGTAGGCGAATTCCACTAAAGGAAGATGATCCTCCCATGTCCCTCCAAAGTCAAGAACGCATAGTCTCAAAAGATCTTCTACCACTCTATTCACCCGTTCTGTCTGACCATCAGTTTGGGGGTGATAGGCCGTGCTCAAGCATAACTGTATGCCTATAGCTTCTTGCGGACTCTGCCAAAATTCGCTCGTAAAGATGGGATCTCTGTCACTCACTATACTGGAGGTTATTCCATGGAGTTGACTATTTCCTTGAGATAAAGAGAAGCTAGAGACGAGGCAGTTCTTCTACTCTTGATAGGTAAAAAGTGGGCGCTTTTAGTAAGCATGTCCACTATTACCCAAATGCTAGTATTTCCTCTTCTTGACCTAGGCAACCCGTCAATGAAGTCCATTGAAATGCTATCCCACTTCCATTGCGGGACTTCTAGAGATGAAGCAGTCCTCCAGACTTCTTCTGTTCTGCCTTGACCTGTTGGCATATCATGCACTTAGAAACGAAATCTTCCACGTCCTTCTTCATGCCGTCCCAAAAGAAAACTCTCTTTACGTCCTTGTACATCTTGTCCCCGCCTGGGTGTATTGTCATCTTGGAATGATGTGCTTCTTTGAGAACCTTCTTCACTAAATCCCAAGCTTGTGGGACGCACAGTCTTCCATCTCGCCTCAGCCAACCCTTATCATCGATGGAGTACCTACTGAGGTGACTGGAAGTTTCACCCCTAATTAGCTTATCAATTACATCCACAAGCTGAGGGTCTTCACATTGTGCGGCCCCTATTGAGTCTAAAAGAGTGGGCCGTACTTCGAGGAATGCCAATTAACCAGGTATAAAATCTGAGGAGGGCCGAAAGTCGAAACTGGCTATATACTCCAAGCTTTGCCTTTCCACAAAGAGAGGGATTATTGTTAGTTTCTTTCGGCTCAATGTGTCTGCCACTACGTTGCCTTTGCCGGGAGTATAGGAAATCTCAAAATCATATGAGGCAAGGAATTCCATCCATCCTTGCAGCCTTAAGTTAAGATCATTCTACGAGAAGAGATATTTCAACGATTTATGGTCAGTATATAATTCGAATTTCTCACCTAGGAGATCATGGCGCCAAGATTTAAGCGCAAAGATGATGGCGGCCAACTCAAGATCGTGGGTTGGGTAGTTCTTTTCATGAACTCTCAGTTGTCTTCCACCATAAGCTACTACCCTCCCTTCTTGCATCAGAACGACGCCTAGTCCCATGCTACAAGCATCCGTGTATACTGTGAACATATTGCTTCCATCTGGCAAAGTTAGAACTGGGGCTGTTGTGAGAGCCCTTTTTAGGCGTTGGAAGGCAATATCACAGTCTAAATCCCAAGCGAATGGCAGATTCTTCTTTGTTAGCCTTGTGAGTGGAGCTGAGATTTTTGCGAAATCCCTAATGAACTTTCGGTAAAAACCGGCTAGCCCAAGAAAGCTTCGGACCTCGGTTGCATTTCTTGGTGTCTTCCAATCTTGCACTGCCACCACTTTCGTGGGGTCCACAGCCAACCCCTCTTTGGATACTATGTGCCCCAGAAATCTTAATTCTTCTCTCCAAAAGTGGCACTTGGAGAATTTGGCTTTTAGCTGATGTGCACGGAGAGTATCCATGATTTCTTTTAGATGCCGAGCATGTTCTTCCTTATTCTTTGAGAAGATCAAAATATCGTCTACGAAGACCACCACGAACTTATTAAGGAATTCTCTAAACACTCTGCTCATTAGGTCCACGAAATAAGCGGGTGCATTTGTCAAACCGAAAGGCATGACAAGCCACTCGTAGAAACCGTCTAGGGTTTTGAATGCCGTTTTATCAATACTATCTTCAGCTACCCTTAGCTGATGGAACCCAGTAGCTAGATCAAGTTGGGAGAAGACCGACGCACCTACAAGCTGATCAAACAAATTGTCTATTCTGGGAAGAGGGTGTCTATTCTTTTTAGTTAGCTTGTTTAGTTCCCTATAGTCCACACAAAGACGTAGTGAACCATCTGCTTTGGTGGTGAACACCACTGGAGCACCCCATTCCGAGATACTTCTCCTTATAAACCCCTTCTCGAGAAGTTCCTTAACTTGCTTACTGAGCTCCTTTATCTCCCTTGGAGCCATGTGTCTAACAGGCAGAGCTACAGGCTTTGCATTATCAACAAGATATTTGCGGAAGTCTATTTCCTGCTTCGGAGGTAAGCCTTTCATCTCTTCAAAGACATCCGGATATTCCCGGTCCACTCTAACCGACTGCAAATTCTCAACAGAAGCGTCAAGCGACTCTAGATAACTAAACATAACAGCATTCAAGGGATTACAAGAAATTTCTAGAATGTTACCGAGCCGAGTCAAGAGTCTAACCACTCTTTTCTCACAATCAAGAATGGCACCATTACTGGATAACCAGTCCATGCCTAAGATCAGTCCATATCCTGAAGCCCAAAACAAAGGCACTACATCTAAATTCAACACTTAGAATAGAGATTTTCAAATCCAAGCAAACCATCGACAAATAAGCCGAGCCCCCAATTGGATGCGAAACAACCAAGGGATCTTCTACCATACTAGTGTCTAAGTGTAGAGACTCTACTAAAGCAGATGAAATAAAGGAGTGTGATGCACCAGAATCAAAGAGAGTGCGAATTGGATGATCATAAAGATAAACTAAGCTTTCTACAGAAATATTTCTACCTAGGGTTCTCAAGATAGGATTGAGAAGATAAGCAGGATAAAACAAAGCATCTAGGAGAAGAAGCTAAAGATGTACCCCCAGAAGGTCCTGCTTGCGGGCCTTGCCCTTGCTTCTTAGGGCAGTTCTTGCTGATATGTCCAGTATCACCACACTGAAAGCATGCTCCCATCTTCATATTCTTCTTTCTACAATCCTGGACTATATGCCTAACAATGCCACAGAAATAACATTTCCTTTTCTCACGTGTCTTGTTATTATTGTTGTGGTCCTTTCCCCCTTGACTATTATCCGTCTTCTTGTTCTGTGATTCTTCCGCTTGTTGTTTCACGTAGAGGAGGAGGAGTAAAAGCGTCTGTAGCAGGGGAGTAAGATCCCCAGACATGTTGAAACAAAAAGGGAAGTACTCAAGACAAAAGGATAGAGAGAGAGATAGTGTGTATGGCTTTGGGGAATTATGCCTTTTAAAAACAAGACTTTTTCTTGAAAAAGAATGCTTCTTTAAACTTCTTTTGAAAATAGTTTCAAAAACTTTTATCTAGTCCGGTAAAACTGTGCTCTGATACCAAGTGAAACACCCCGCCCTCCATTAAGGTCACTCACAAGGGACTGACTTAACTTTGGTGGAGGTTTGAAAGTAAATGTCACAAATAAAACACAAGACAGATATAAACACAAATATGTAAGCAGCGGAAACAAACAAACTTTTATTTCATAAAATACTTGTTCATACAAAACATTTCCATAATTGTCTCATAACAACTTCCAAAACATTACAGTATCATTTCTATCTTGGTTATTAAATAAAGAAGCATAAAACATGGTTAAAACTGCATAAATCCCCATGGTTGTATCCAACCGCCATAGCCAAGGAGAGAGAGTCCAAACCGTACATCTACTATCTTGAAGCTTGAAAAGAGTCTGACTAAGCTGAGTTGTTTCCTCCCTGTGGACCTGGGGGGAGGAGGGAATGGAAGAAAAGAAGACGAAAGAAAATAGGGCCAGACATAAAGCCTGGTAAGTCTAGTGACTCTTCAATATGAGAATAAGAATAAGGGCATGATAAGTATAAACTGGAAATAGGAGAGTGTCATAAACTAAGACAAAGCAGTTTGGATCGAATATACTATCGCACCCCACACTATATCTCTACACCTACTTGTATTGTCTTAACTAGCACCCCATGCAGGAGGTGAAGTGATCCCCTTTTTCTAAAGATCGGCTCCTACTCGCATAATCATCTGTGTCTTACGGCCCCCAAATATTGTAGACACCTATGCTGGCCCCACCATGGGGAGTATCAAGTCCCATGGTGGCGACCCGACACAATCCTTAGAATGCATAGGTTATACTACTGGTGCCCCCAGTGCCCTGTTTGTCTGCTCCGAAGTGTGTGCACGCCCGCACTCCGTTAGAACCTACACTGTTGCACCCACCGCCGTCGCTTTTGACCGCTTACAATCAACCTAGTAATCGTGCCCCAACCTGCCTAGTTTCAGGGTACCATGATACCTAATTGGGTTGCTGCTGAAATGGGTCCCCGTTACTAGGGTTTTCTAGTCAAACATGTTAAGTGGTTAAGTGTCTGTATTTACCTAACCCCACCCATCAATTTCATTAACATGTTGAATTGGTTAAGTATTTTAGTTAACTTAACCCTACCATCCTGACAGTCTGTCCTTGGCTTTTTAAAGCACTGACCACTCACATTAGACAGGTATTGTTACGGTTACTGGATGTGCCGGTCGGTTACGGGAAGATTTACTCCATAACTCAGTCTAACCTCGGTTCCTTATTAGGTTCCATGCTTAACCACCCACATTGGATAAGTATTGTTGTGACTACTGGACAGGCGGGCGGGTCCGGGCAGGTTTACATCACAACTCAATCCAGCCTCGTGTTAGGCATATTCGTATTTTTTAAATTTACATAATTGTCTTTATTACTTGATATACGTAAATTTGTCAACAATTAAATGTTGTGGCCCACTTTCCAAGTTTAACCTTTTTGGTATAAGAATTTATACCATTCAAGTGCCACCAATTTTGGCATGTGACAAACGTGCTAATTTCATATATTTTCTTATGTCAAATTTTACCAATATTCCCCACGTTACCCCGTTTAGATATTAGGCTAACAATCTTAGCCTAATTCTCGTTCGCATGGTTTTTAACATATAATATTAGGCTAAAAACTTAGCCTAATTTAGCACACACAAATAGGCATAAGGGAATTCATAAACATAAACATGACATAGGTGTAAACTTGGCATTTTTGGCATTGTCAATATGAATATCATAGGTGTGAACTTGCAAAATAGTCAACATACATATATGTGAGTTTGCAACATAGACTAAATCATGGGTTTCAACTTATCATGTGAACTTGCATTGAAATAGGGATCTAACAAAATAGGTATCACATAAATTAGCATATGATTTGGACAACATAAGCCTAAACATGTTTTGGATCTAGGCATAACATCGAACATCACTAGCATATGACAAGAATATGACATTTTCATAAGTATGTATAATTTTATGACAAGGGTATGATCTAGATCCAATCATATGTCTAATTACAACATGAAACACATATTAAAGTGGATCTTGACATGGATCCAATTTTGGAACTTGCAACTTTCTTCAAACATACTAGCATGTATGTAAACATAATCGTTTAGGCATAAAGGCTCTAGCATATACATACATGAAATCTTAATCACATACAACCTATATAATCACATAAACATATAGGTGTCGATAACAATATGAACTATACAACTTGCATGTGATTCTACATGTACAATAGGATCAATATCAACTCAACTATACCACAAACATCACAATACCACAATCATTTAAATACATAGATGTGAATTAACATCGTTGTTACATAATAACACAATTCCATTTCCATTTTACATCGAATCAAATCCAAACTTTTATTCACGTCGGAAAAATCACTATACTTACGACAAACGACGGTCTTGTTTTCTGATTTCTGATTTCTGAATTTGTATTGCTATCCTTTGGGTAGACTAACGTTGATTTGACTATTGTTTTAACTTTAATTTGGCTCGTCTCTAAGCTTTTCTACAAATGGAAGCTCCTCCTAGCTTTCTCCCGACAGCATGGTCGCTCCGTCTCTAATTTCTTAAGTGAATTTAGGTTAGCGTGTTGAGTTATATTTATAGAATTTCATATTGATTTGAGCCGTCAGATGATCACAGACAAATCTAGACCATTCACTTCGAGAGGAGCCAACCAAAATGCGACATGTCAACCCTAGTGACACAGCCAAGCCTCAGAAATCGACCAGAACTCGACCAGGCCAGCCAGGGCCAAACCAGGTCGACTGGGCAGGTCGACCCCCATGTTGACCCTATGGTCGACCCCCCAAGTCGACCTAGGTTCTGGGCGGGAATTTTCCCGCCCAGCCCAGTTTGGATCTGAATTCGAAATTTGAACCGATTTTTGAACTGTTTTGAATTTTAATTTGGATTCTGAAACTTCCGGAGGTCATAACTCCTTCATACGGAGTCCGATTCATGCAAACTCGAACTCTATCTTAGGAAGAATTCCGAGACAAACGCATTGGCGTAACCTGTTTCCCTTAATTCTGTCATCTAGAATTAATTATACTTTAATTTGTTAATTTACAGTTAATAGAAAATTCGGGGAGTTACACTCACTTTCGGTATCGTCTTCATGCTTCAACCTTGTTTCTCTTGGTATTGGTTTTATGTGTTTGCCTTCATTCTTCGGTGTCGACATCAAGCTAACTATTCAGCGCATGTTGGTGTCGATAACGTACTTCTATTGATTTCTTTTCTTGGTATCGATACCAAGCTATTTGTTCCCCTGTGTTGGTGCTGATAGCATTATTGTCTTAGTGTCATCTTCCCCGGTTCCCTCTATATTCTTGGTATTGACATCTTATTTCAATCTTACTATTTCATTATCGGTTTCATCATTATTGTTCCAAGCTTTCAATGTTTGCTCCACTTGTATTGGCTCCAATTCTTGGTGCCGGCTCTTCTCCTATCTTTTCCTTTTTGGTGTCGACTCCACTGTCTCTTCACCTCTTCATGTCTTTGCTTTGGTATCGATCGAACTTGTAACACCCCACATTTTTTTAATTGAATAAAATAAAATTTTAAGAGCTTCTAGAATTTGGTCACGGGATTAGCATAATTGCATCCATGGCGATTTTCTAGTCAATTTAGACCTATGGATTGTAGAAAATAAATTTAAAATGAAAGAGATACACTTAAATGAAATATTATAACAAATATGAAAAGGAGGTATAAGAAAAGAACAATGACCACTATTGTTTTTAGCCTTATTAACAAAAGCCTATGTAGTCCAGTTGGTAAGAGCATGTGGCTTCCAAGAGAGTGGTGCAAGTTCGATCTCCGCGGGCCCCATATTTTTATTTTAGAGAAACGGCTAAAATAATACATGTTCTAAAGGGAAAATACGTATAAACGCACATATAAGGAATATTATATATAAAAGTGGATATAAAAGTATATGTATATGTAAATATATGCATATATATATATGTGCAAATATATATATATATACACACATACACACACACAAAGGAGAAATTCAAAATAAACCTGCAATCAAATAAAATAGGTAAGAATTAAATAACGGCATAATGTCGTTTGAATTTTGAAAACGAAATAAAAATTGTGCATATATATATGTATATTCACAGACACGTGTAAAGTGGGCATTAGAAGTTTTGTATACATATAAGGACCTCATATATGAATATAATTCAAATCAATTCAAACTGAAACCATGCACAAAGAAGGAACAAACAGGGCTGGGTCGACCTAGGTGTCGACCCAAGGGGGGCTGGGTTGACCCTAGGGTCAACCCAAGGGTCGACACACCCTAGACTGGGCAGATTCATTTGACGAATCTAGACTATTTTTCAAACCACATTCGTTGCTGACTGAGCGTTGCATGTACAAGATCATAACCACTTTCTTGAACATCTATAAATAGGCTAGCAGAGCCTAGCCTAAATCTTATATTTTCTGAGAGGCTGTCTAGACTCTTCCATTCTTCTTCCTCCTCAAATCTCTTCAGAAAATAGAATAATTAGTCTTAGGCAATTCCGATTCATGATCTAGAGGAAAAGAATGTATATCTGCAAATGGGTGTCCAGAATTCTGATCGAAGTGAGGTAAATTCTTGGATCTGGTCAATTTAGATTTCTCTTCTTCCTTCCCTTTTCTTTTAGTTTGGGAATTGTGAGTCCATGGTTATTGTAATAACCCAGAAATCTGGGCCAGTTTAAAATTTTTATTTTGGCAATTTTAGCGAATTTTGATTATTTAAAATGAATTATTTTAAATAATATCGACGAAAAATTTATTTTGAATATAATTCGAACGTATAGATTCGTTTGAATCGTCGTTAGAATATAAATATTTATTTATATATAAAAAAGAAATTGAAAATGGCGCGGTAGTTCGATAATTCGATTTCAAACTTCAAATGAATGTACCGGGTGCAATATAAGTCGGATTTTAGTGAAACCAAAAATATTCGAATCTAATTGATAATATCTTCCCAACGAATCTGAAAAATCGAAATTTCATAGCGGGAATCAAAAGATATGTCTAGTTGAAAATTCTGAATAGTCGCTATGGAATTCAAGCCCTTAAAAATGGAAATTTTGCAACCGACCTCGGATTTCGACGAAACCACTTTTGTTGGATCCGTGGTGTCAAATTATTGCTAGATTCCAAATTTCATAATTTTTCGAATCAATATGTGGGCGTGGCAAAGGAAAACGCGCTTGACCAGTTTCAGTTGATTTTAATCGACTGGAAAATGGCCATTTTTCAAACAGTCTCAGAATTTGACGAAATCAGTTTTGTTAGGACCGTATCGTCAATATGAAGCTAGAAAATATTTTTCCGGAATTTTTCGAGTTAGTATGTGACCCTGGTAATTTGAAATGTGCGTTTAAATTGAATATATAAAGAATTATACTTTAAATTCAACGGAAACTGATCGAAACAGTCGGATCAACTTACGATACATATTCCATTGTGTTCGGAATGGGGGTAATTAGCTATGGACGACAGGCGGTGGACCTCGTTTAGAGGTCGTATGAAAAAGTCAACTTTTTGTAAATTAAATAATTAAAATAAAATTCCCCTTCCCTCTTCCTTTTAACTCCTCTGCCCCCCCCCCCCCCCCCCCGTTCAAAATCATTCGAAATAAAAAAAAGAAAAAAACCCGACAGCGTCGATCGCGCCCCCTATTGCCGCCACTCGGAGCCGCTCCGATGAGCGCTGCCGCCCACTCTCCTTCTTCTCCACCTCGTCCGCCTCCTTCTTCCCCAATCGCAGAAACCCCCCTGTATCGCGAGCCGCCGCCCCCTATCCCCTTCACCGACGCCCAGTCGTGACCGCCTCCCAACCCCTTGGCCTCGACGCACCCACCCACCCTGCCACCTTCGACCGACGCCCAGATCGAAAACCCCCCATCTCCTCTGAAAGCCACCAGCGCCTCCCCCCCCCTCCTTGCGAAGAAAACCCGTAAGTCTTTGTATACATTGATTTTATTTCATTTTTATGTTATTTTCAGTATTGAATGTGAATTTTTGGCTATAGAAAATCTGATTTTAAACATGAAAAGGTTAGGATTTTTAACAAGTAAAAGAAATGATTTTTGATTTTATAAAAATGAGATTTGTTAAAGAGTAAAAATATATAATTTTTATTATATATAGAGATTAAAAATATGATTTTTATATTATAAAGAAGGTAAAAATATAATTTTTATATTACAGAAAGGTTAAAAATTCGAATTTTATATATTGAATAGCGAAGTAAAAATTCGATTTTTATATATTGAATAGCGAAGTAAAAATTCGATTTTTATATATTGAATAGCGAAGTAAAAATTCGATTTTTATATATTGAATAGCGAAGTAAAAATTCGATTTTTGTATATTGAATAGCGAAGTAAAAATTCGATTTTTATATAGTGAATAGCAAAGTAAAAATTCGATTTTTACATATGTAGAGAATACGGGCAAAGAAAGTGACAAGAGGCATGAACGACGGAGATTTTCGACATAAGAAGAGTCATGGCGTTGGATTAGCAATTCTGTTAGAACTCCTCACCTTTTCTTTAATTTTCTAGTTAAAATATATACTAGGATGCAGACGGTGTTTAGTAGCACCCGACACCCGTCGTCCACAGACCATGGACGGCTTGTATGCTTGTTTGTTTGATTTTGATGTGTAGTTGATTGTGTGATGTGAAATGAAATAAAATATTTTATAGTGGAAAACATTTTATAGTTAAAAATAGAATTTTTAACGTGTATATGAAATGAAATAAAAATAAACAGATCGGACGATTTGTTTATATACACACATTGACTGATATTGATTGGGACGATAAATTTTACACATCGCCCAACTGCACAAATAAAATCTGTGTTTGATTGTTTGAAACCCCACACGGGTATTGGGATGATATATGACATACACTAATCCCAATAATTAGTTGTATGTCGATCGATTGATTGACAGACTGTTATGAGCGTTAAATATTTATATTTGATGCTTATACAGTGTAGAATGCACTTTGGATGATGGTTGATTATTCATCGTTGTTATTGTGTACATGTGGTGCAGAAAATCCATATAATTAACATTATATGGTAATTGATTGGGCTTCATTCCAGTTTTGAATAGAAATAGTTGAAAAAGAAATATTTGAATAGGAATATTTGAAAATGAAATATTTGAATAGAAAAAAAATTTGAAAAAGAAATATTTGAATAGGAATATTTGAAAAAGAAATATTCGAATAGAAAAAATTTGAAAAAAGAAATATTTGAAATGGAATATTTGAAAATAGAAATATATGAAGCCGTGTTGATTAGATTGACGCCATTTTGACGTGAATGATATTTATATCGATTTCATTCATTTTATAATGAATATCGAAAGTGATTTCAAAATCTGATATTTTGAAAAGAATTGAAATTCGAACTGAAACTGAATTGAAATGAATTCGAATTGAAATTGAATATAAGTGAATTCGAATTGAAATTGAAAATAAATGAATTCGAATTGAAATTGAATATAAGTGAATTCGAATTGAAATTGAAAATAAATGAATTCGAATTGAAATTGAATTGAAGTAAAAACGAACTGAAATTGAATTAGAAATCAATTTGAATTGAAATCGATTTGAAATGAATTTAAAACGAATTTATAAGGAAAATTTCAATTTTGATTTGAATTTGAAATGAAGTTGAAATCGTTTTGAAAACGAATTTAAAACGATTTATATAATACGTTTTAAAAGGAAATCGGCGAAGTATATATTATATATATATATAATATAATGGCCTGAATAGAACGCGCCGCGGCGCGGCAGTTTGCGAATTTCGACCATTGACTTCGAATGGATATTGCGGGAGATCCGACCGTCCAATTCTCCTAAAACCAGAACCATTGGGTTCGTATCGAAAAGAGCTTTCTAACGAATATTAGAAATTTGAAATCTAACGATTGGATTTGGAATTATGTCCAAATCAAATTTGGAAAAGGTCGTTGTAAGTGCAGTTCGATGGCCGTTGATGGAAATCGACTGTACGGGCCTTGATAAAATTATTAAAAATAGTAATAATTTGTGTAAAATCATAAGAAATGATATGTGAAGAATTGGGATGAAAAACTCCATATTTGAAAAGATAAAAATAGATTTTTATCGAAATGAACTAGTTTTGAACTAGAATAATAATAATTTATTTTTAAATAAATAAATTGGTTTTGAAATGGTTTTAAAAGAAACCAGAATTTCCAATAATTGAATTGGAATGGATTTGAATCGAAATTGTCTTTGGAATATTTCGATGTGGGATTTTATGATTATACAGATATTGTTATGGAAATTTGAAAGATATATATATCGTTATTTCCAATACGATATTTGTTGGTCGTAGAGTTTGATATTGAATATAAGCCGAGATATTTTCTATTCATAGCCTTGTATTTAATATCAAATGTGATTTGCGTTTGTCGTGAATGGTGTCTTGACTAACACTATTCTTGAACCCAGTTGAGAAAAGATTAAATTTTTTTACTTAGATTTAATGAAGTGTACCAATTAAATGATATTTAATTGGAATTGAATTGATATTGATTTTTGGGTTTATCGTGAACAGTGTTTTAAATAACACTTGTTCTTTAACCCGATAATTAATGGAATGTGATTTTGGGTTTATCGTGAACCGTGTTTTAAATGACACCGATTCTTTAACCCAGTTAACGATTAAAACTAAGTGGAGTTTTAATGAATCTTTAATTAAATTGACAAGATCGAGAATGGAGTATCACCAGTTCTTGTTGCTGGCCATGTGTGGGCTGGGGTACGCATGATAGGGGGTTCTCGCTTCGCGGTTTGGTGGCGAACGGGAGACTCTTACCCCTACATGTCCCTGTTAGAGGGTTGGTTAGGCAGTGGCCGGGAGGCTCGAGAGGGTCGCCGTAAAACAAGGGACTGGGGGACCATTGTGAGCCACGGTGGGTTTTACCTGCTGTACTGGAGGATGAAGGGATGGTTGCAAAGCCTACCGGATTTCGTCGGCTATCTTACAGTTGGTATCAGAGCGAGGTTTACAAAGCTCAGAGGACAAGACACATTAGAACCATACGAAAGAATTCATCAGAGATTGGATTAGTAATATCCAATGGGATTGACTCGTTAGAGATGGGATCAGTAGTATCCTAGAACGAGTGTGAAGAGTATATTTTTAAAAGGAAGACAATTTTTGTTTTGAAAATTTAAATCAATTATACGTATTTGATTATTTATTTAAATTGATTTGGACAATCCTGTATATATGGATTTTGCATATACGTCTGATCCGCGTGTATTTAATGTTTTAATATGCTGGATAGATATAGAATCACACTCTAGTCGCCCGGGGATAAAACTATTGATGACTATATAGCATCAGTAGTTTGTGTTCGAGTGACGAAAGTGGGATTTCTATATATTTCCAATTGACTAGTGTGAGAACCAAAATTAGATAGGGTTTATTGTTGTGATTTGGCATCAAAAACATGATTTTTGACTATATATCAAAGTTATGAATTTGAAATGATAATTCACTAATTGATTGATGGTTGTGTTGTTTGATTATTGTTTGATTAATTAAAATTTGAACCATTTAGTCAAATTGAACCAAATAGTGAATTGTATTGGAAATTTGTCGCATTTGCATGCATATACTTGTACTTACATTGAACAGGTCATAGCAAGGAGGCTAGAGCAGAGAATAAAATTTGTTTTCCCGACAAATAGGTACATGTTTACTATAATTTACTGTTTTGTTTGGGTGATGATGATTTTATGAGCCGATGGGCTAGCCGCTTGGCTTTTTCTTTTTCTTTTTGAGATCAGAGGGCCTATATGGCAATTTCGGGATTTTCCCGTGCTCCCGGTGCAGGGGAGGTTATGGCGAAATTTTTCGAAAATTTAGGGTGTTAGCCAAATTTCTGAAAAAATTTGAAAAGTTCTTAGAAACTGAAAAGTTGAAGAACTTAAGCCGTTGTGAAAACACTGGAAGTTGAGTTGATTTGTGAAACAACTTTCGGCATTATTCCTTTTCGGGGACGAAAAGTTTTAAGTGGGGGAGATTGTAATAACCCGGAAATCTGGGCCAGTTTAAAATTTTTATTTTGGCAATTTTAGCGAATTTTTATTATTTAAAATGAATTATTTTAAATAATATTGACGAAAAATTTATTTTGAATATAATTCGGACGTATAGATTTGTTTGAATCGTCGTTAGAATATAAATATTTATTTATATATAAAAAAGGAATTGAAAATGGCGCGGTAGTTCGATAATTCGATTTCAAACTTCAAATTAATGTACCGGGTGCAATATAAGCCGGATTTTAGTGAAACCAAAAATATTCGAATCTAATTGATAATATCTTCCCAACGAATCCAAAAAATCGAAATTTCATAGCGGGGTTCAAAAGATATGTCAAGTTGAAAATTCTGAATAGTCGCTATGGAATTCAGGCCCTTAAAAATGGAAATTTTGCAAACGACCTCGGATTTCGACGAAACCACTTTTGTTGGATCCGTGATGTCAAATTATTGCTAGATTCCAAATTTCATAATTTTTCGAATCAATATGTGGGCGTGGCAAAGGAAAACGCGTTTGACCAGTTTTAGTTGATTTTAATCGACTGCAAAATGGCCATTTTTCAAACAGTCTCAGAATTTGACGAAATTAGTTTTGTTATGACCGTATCGTCAATACGAAGCTAGAAAATATTTTTCAGGAATTTTTCGATTAGTATGTGACCATGGTAATTTGAAATGTGCGTTTAAATTGAATATATAAAGAATTATACTTTAAATTCAACGGAAACTGATCGAAACAGTTGGATCAGCTTACGATACATATTCCATTGTGTTCGGAATGGGGGTAATTAGCTATGGACGACAGGCGGTGGACCTCGTTTAGAGGTCGTATGAAAAAGTCAACTTTTTGTAAATTAAATAATTAAAATAATTAAAATAAAATTCCCCTTCCCTCTTCCTTTTAACTCCTCTGCCCCCCCCCCCCCCCGGTTCAAAATCATTCGGAAAAAAAAAACCTGACAGCGTCGATCGCGCCCCCCCCCCCTCGCCGCCAATCGGAGCCGCTCCGATGACCGCCGCCGCCTCCTCTCCTTCTTCTCCACCTCGTCCTCCTCCTTCTTCCCCAATCGCAGAAACCCCCCCCCCCGTATCGCGAGCCGCCGCCGCCCTCTCTCCCCTTCACCGACGCCCAGTCGTGACCGCCCCTCCCCCCTAGCCTCGACACACCCACCCCCTGCCACCTTCGACCGACGCCCAGATCGAGACACCCCATCTCTTCTGAAAGCCACCAGCGCCCCCCCCCCATGCGAAGAAAACCCGTAAGTCTTCGTATACATTGATTTTATTTCATTTTTATGTTATTTTTAGTATTGAATGTGAATTTTTGGCTATAGAAAATCTGATTTTAAACATGAAAAGATTAGGATTTTTAACAAGTAAAAGAAATGATTTTTGATTTTATAAAAATGAGATTTGTTAAAGAGTAAAAATAAATAATTTTTATTATATATAGAGATTAAAAATATGATTTTTATATTATAAAGAAGGTAAAAATATAATTTTTATATTACAGAAAGGTTAAAAATTCGATTTTTATATATTGAATAGCGAAGTAAAAATTCGATTTTTATATATTGAATAGCGAAGTAAAAATTCGATTTTTATATATTGAATAGCGAAGTAAAAATTCGATTTTTATATATTGAATAGCGAAGTAAAAATTCGATTTTTATATATTGAATAGCGAAGTAAAAATTCGATTTTTATATATTGAATAGCGAAGTAAAAATTTGATTTTTATATAGTGAATAGCGAAGTAAAAATTCGATTTTTACATATGTAGAGAATACGGGCAAAGAAAGTGACAAGAGGCAAGAACGGCGGAGATTTTCTACATAAGAAGAGTCGTGGCGTTGGATTAGCAATTCTGTGAGAACTCCTCACCTTTTCTTTAATTTTCTAGTTAAAATATATACTAGGATGCAGACGGTGTTTAGTAGCACCCGACACCCGTCGTCCACAGACCATGGACGGCTTGTTTGTTTGATTTTGATGTGTAGTTGATTGTGTGATGTGATGTGAAATGAAATAAAATATTTTATAATGGAAAATATTTTATAGTTAAAAATAGAATTTTTAACGTGTATATGAAATGAAATAAAAATAAACAGATCGGACGATTTGTTTATATACACACATTGACTGATATTGATTGGGACGATAAATTTTACACATCGCCCAACTATACAAATAAAATCTGTGTTTGATTGTTTGAAACCCCACACGGGTATTGGGATGATATATGACATACATTAATCCCAATAATTAGTTGTACGTCGATCGATTGATTGACAGACTGTTATGAGCATTAAATATTTATATTTGATGCTTATACAGTGTATAATGCACTTTGGATGATGGTTGATTATTCATCGTTGTTATTGTGTACATGTGGTGTAGAAAATCCATATAATTAACATTATATGGTAATTGATTGGGCTTCATTCCAGTTTTGAATAGAAATAGTTGAAAAGAAATATTTGAATAGGAATATTTGAAAAAGAAATATTTGGATAGAAAAAAAAATTGAAAAAGAAATATTTGAATAGGAATATTTGAAAAAGAAATATTCGAATAGAAAAAATTTGAAAAAGAAATATTTGAAATGGAATATTTGAAAATATAAATATATGAAGCCGTGATGATTAGATTGACGCCATTTTGACGTGAACGATATTATTATCGATTTCATTCATTTTATAATGAATATCGAAAGTGATTTCAAAATCTAATATTTTGAAAAGAATTGAAATTCGAACTGAAACTGAATAGAAATGAATTCGAATTGAAATTGAATATAAGTGAATTCGAATTGAAATTGAAAATAAATGAATTCGAATTGAAATTGAATATAAGTGAATTCGAATTGAAATTGAAAATAAATGAATTCGAATTGAAATTGAATTGAACTGAAAACGAACTGAAATTGAATTAGAAATCAATTTGAATTGAAATCAATTTGAAGTGAATTTAAAACGAATTTATAAGGAAAATTTCAATTTTGATTTGAATTTGAAATGAAGTTGAAATCGTTTTGAAAATGAATTTAAAACGATTTATATAATACATTTTAAAAGGAAATCGACGAAGTATATATTATATATATTATATATATATATAATATAATGGCCTGAATAGAACGCGCCGCGCCACGGCAGTTCGCGAATTTCGACCATTGACTTCGAATGGATATTGCGGGAGATCCGACCGTCGGATTCTCCTGAAACCGAATCCGTTGGGTTCGTATCGAAAAGAGCTTTCTAAAAATATTAGAAATTTGGAATCTAACGGTTGGATTTGGAATTATGTCCAAATCAAATTTGGAAAAGGTCGTTGTAAGTGCAGTTCGATGGCCGTTGATGGAAATCGACTGTACGGGCCTTGATAAAATTATTAAAAATAGTAATAATTTGTGTAAAATCATAAGAAATGATACGTGAAGAACTGGGATGAAAAACTCCATGTTTGAAAAGATAAAAATAGATTTTTATCGAAATGAACTTGTTTTGAACTAGAATAATAATTTATTTATTTTTAAATAAATAAATTGGTTTTGAAATGGTTTTATAAGAAACTAGAATTTCCAATAATTGAATTGGAATGGATTTGAATCGAAATTGTCTTTGGAATATTTCGATGTGGGATTTTATGATTATACAGATATTGTTATGGAAATTTGAAAGATATATATATCGTTATTTCCAATACGATATTTGTTGGTCGTAGAGTTTGATATTGAATATAAGCCGATATATTTTCTATTCAGAGCCTTGTATTTAATATCAAATGTGATTTGGGTTTGTCGTGAATGGTGTCTTGACTAACACTGTTCTTGAACCCAGTTGAGAAAAGATTAAATCTTTTTATTTAGATTTAATGAAGTGTACCAATTAAATGATATTTAATTGGAATTGAATTGATATTGATTTTTGGGTTTATCGTGAACAGTGTTTTGAATAACACTTGTTCTTTAACCCGATAATTAATGGAATGTGATTTTGGGTTTATTGTGAACCGTGTTTTAAATGACACCGATTCTTTAACCCAGTTAACGATTAAAACTAAGTGGGGTTTTAATGAATCTTTAATTAAATTGACAAGATTGAGAATGGAGTATCACTAGTTTTGCTCCAGGCGATAGTTAAATCTTTGATTAGATTTGAACATGAAATGGTAATTGAATTTACCGATAACACTGTGGTGTTAGATATGAAGTATTACCAGTTTTACTTCATGGGATGAATAGGTTGGGATTGGAAAATAAAATAAATGATTACTTCGGTGTGGTTCGCTAATCCCGACTAGTTTGAATTGATATTCAAAGGAGATTAAAGAATAAATTTAAAGAATTTATCTTTGATAAAATTAATGGGAACTTTTCCCGAAGTATAGGAATATTTGAATAAAAGAATATTCTGAATTGGAATGAGGCGTATGTTGTGTTTGTGTAACACTTATTTATATTATACGCGAGTTATTCAGAAAGACCGGGTTTATCCCATTCTGAATAACTGATTCGACGTGGTGTCGAAGATGAAGACGGTGGTCGAAGACCGGAGGTCTTCACGTCGTTTGGGTGATTACTGATGATCTTGATTGGGCTGTACACCCAAGAAGATGGAAACAGTTGGTGATCGTCCAGACGTACTTGGAGATCGATGGATATGCGAGGTACTAGGTGCCTCCGGTTTCGTTCAGACCCAGAACGGACTTGTAAATGGACTGTGTTTCTGACATTGGATTTTAGTCTGTGTGATTGATTTCTATTAAATATATATCTGTTTGGCGGCGGAGAATTTATTCTCTTGCTTAACGCCCTTCTCTGAGACGTATGAGCTCAGGGGTTATATACAGATGGATATCAAACGCATATAGTGAATTGCCTGTGTGGCATGCCTAAGATGCAAATGATCAAGGCTTCTGTTGAAAAGCAAAGTCTTGTGGTTGATGATCAAAGCACCGCCTGTGTGTCATAGCTTCGTGTAACGTGAATTCGCGAGCCTCACACCCTGGTTGTGAACCAGAAACGGGAGAGGACCTCAGGGAGGGCATGCGTTACCTTCTAGCTAGGGTGGTGTCAGTGACCTACTAGCCCTGACATTTATATACTTTTCACCTGTGTGGTTGTTGCTGTTGCGAGGCGCCTCGGTTAGATCGGACGATCCGGGTCCGATGGAGCCATTCGTTGGCTCATTTACGCACCAAAGGGCGGGGAAATGCAATGTTCAGGCATTTTAATCCACATCGGTGGACCGGCCCTGTCGCTCCAAGGGTCACTCGAGCTATGATCCTGAGGCTCGGGCTAGAGAATCTCGAATCGGTTGAGGACTATCTTTTGCCTCGGTTCATAGATTGAAATCCAATTTCCAAATACGTGACATTTGCGGTTTTAATTGTAGAACTAGTATGGCGACATGATATATGGTACCCATGCCGTATATGATTGATACTTATGATTTGAAGTTGTTTTATACACTATGCACTTATAGTAGTATCAAATGATTTGTTTTAAACGTACTAAGCATATTTGGTTATTATAAGGGAAAACTCTATCCCCCGGCTTGCGTTGCATTGTGTGATAGGACCTGGGTCTTATAATAGCTTCATTTTTCCAAAAGCATTGCGCTGTTTTGTTATATGCACTGGTATTCTTGGGAGGAAACCCGTTCCGTGTTGTACGGCGTGGTCCCTTGATATATCTGATTTAAAGTAAAGTTTTAAATAACTGTTTTAGTTCTCACACCAGTCCCATGACTGACCTGGAGTTTATTGTTTTAACCTAAACTCTGGGTGCCCTTATTTTGACACGGGTAGCTAGTAGTTTTGGTTTTGTAGATTTATATTCACAGGATCCTGGTTTACAGCTGGAATGATATCCGGAAAGCTTTGTATCCGTATATCTCCTTTAGTTGTATTTTGTATTATTTTCCGCTGCTATGTATTTAAATGTAATTTAAATCTCTGATATTTCGGTGTAATATTCATTTATACTCTGTATATTCTTGTATTCTGATGGTATTGTTGTAATTAACAATGAAATGTTCTTCCGTCCGCATTCTGATTTGTCTTGTCCTGACAGTAATTTGTGCTTTCTCATCTCTTCGGAGACCGGAGAAGTTCGGGTCGCTTCAGTTATTTAGGTTCTAAATTCAATTAGGTGAGTGGATTTAAGTTATACCTTTTTGATAATGGTATATCTATCGTTTGGCGTTCCCCATTAATATGTTTGATTAATCTGCTGAAATGTTTAACCTGCTGTAACCTGCTAAAATGTTTAATCTACTGAAATGATTAACATACTGAAATCTGTTGAAATTAGTACTGTTGTAGTTAAAACTGAATTGTATCCTTCGTATAAATGATGAAACTTGTGCAGTAATATAAGTTTGAAACCAGAACTGAGAACATTTTCTGCTGTATAAAGCCTATTTCCATTAATCACCTGTCTGAATTGGGAATTTCTGTGAACACTGTGATTATGAAATTTACAATGAACATGAATATTTATTTAAGAATATTATTGTGCCAAAAGATTGTAAATAAGAATTACAGTAAAATTTGGAAGAATGAATATGCCTAAATTTACAGTAAATAGAAAATTGTAATCGCACCTAGACACGAGGTTAAATTCAACTTGCGTAGAATTTGCCCGGAACCGCCCGGCAAATCCAGCATCCACAAGTGGTCAACTTAATATGAGAGGTCCGATGCATTAACATATATGTATATAACTGGAAAGAATTAAATGGCATTAGTTATAATTAATGGAAATAAACGAAGGTTACAACAGTATAAATATTGGAACGAACGGGGAATGATAATAACCTATTATGAATAAACATGAAGGGGAAAAGAAAAGATTATAGGTAGTTTTGTCCTAGGGACAAGTGGAAATTATAACTTAGGTTATAATAAACAATAGAGAAAATGAGATAACTTATGTAATGATATAAGCTGTACTCAATTATAAATTAAGTAATCTGTAAATCTGGAAACCTGAAACCTGTTGTTTGTAATAAGTAGAAAAAAGAAGAGAAAAATTATGAAATGCAATAAGTTGTACTTATTTATACATTAGTAATATGTAAACCTGAGAATTCGAATCCTGGTGATAAGAAGAATATGTTATCTGTAAACCTGAGAATCTAAAATCTACTAATGAGAGTAACATGTTAAAGGCTTATTAATGAACTTAAAAGGGTTAAATCATATAACTGAAATTAATAAGCAAGAGGAACTTGGTAACTTGAATAAGAAGTTGATATGGATTGAAATAACTATAACTAGAAATCTGATGAGGTAGAGTAAGCGCGTAATTAAATGATTAGGCATAAGGTATAATAGCACATCAACCTGAGGCGCTTGGACCAGTCCGTATGTCTGAAGGTGAATAACCCAACGGGGTAGAAAATCATGGTGTCATGAGGCACGAGGGGAGCGCACGTTCATCTGATTATTCTGTCTGATCTACCTGTTGTTAAACTGATATTCTACTGGCTCCGAACGACTGGAAGGGGAAGAACGTGACTTCCTAGGACGTGGAGGGTACTCCTAGTAGTCTTCTGTGCGGTGGCAGCTTTGAGGCTGTGCACGCAGGGGTTGGATCTGCGTGTTACCACCCAATGAGTATACCTTGACTGCCCCGATAGGGGCAGTCAGAAGGCTGTAGAGTGGCATAAGTGATTCGACGGTCTTGTTGCCAGCTACCTAGGTAGGTTACGACCATCACATTTGTTTGCCCTAGGCGGGTCTAACCATCTGATTAATAGTAATGTCAGGTAAAGGTCATCGACAGTCAGCATGATGTAGAATGATGGGGAGCTAAAACAACAAACCATTGACCTTTCACTATCAAGGCTTTGGTGGCGGGACAGGCCAATAAGGATGTTGGTTTTTGGGCCATGTCATTAGCTCTCATCTATTTGTCTTTCACTAGTTAATGGAGGGGTCTTGTGGGACCATAGCCACGGTGAAAATGCAGACCATAGCATGTATGTATACAGATATCTGAAAAAGCGACCAATCGAGTTATGTGTTCTTGATACATCTTGTTATGAAACTCAGTGCACAGTAGGTAATATATGCAGATACATGCATACCGTTTCCGGAGGGTGTATTATCGAGGTTGAGGCATCGAGTACGATTTACGATACACACGTAAGATAGTATGGATACATGCATGTCTGCTCCGAGTGGTGTATCGTAGACTATAGGGCATTACACTGTGATGGAATCTGATTCGATCGAATGGTTCAAAGGTGGTAGTCCATACACTTACGTAGCATGGAGATGGCGGTTCTCTGCGGAATGTAGCATTATTATACAGAGATCCGTACGTCGTTCCGGCTTAATATGAGGAACTTAGTATATTCCTGTGGTGTTACGGCAAAGGCCGTGCGAGTGGGGTACCATGGGGTGTACCTTATTATTGGAGCTAGTTACATATATACTGTATTAGGTTAATCTACTGGGGATTAGATGGGTACGACGTGTGTTTAAGCCTTGAGTGTTGTTAACCCAAGTAACCTAATAAATAAGAAAATGCAACTAAACGGTATATGTAGGGTTGTCCAAAATGTGTAGTTTAAGTCCAATCACCAGAACTTGTGTTCTGACCCTCTCCTCATAACACACTCGCAGGTTAGGTTTGTGGAAGAGATATGATAGCTTTGGATACTGGTTAGGCAGTATTATTACCTCAGTAAGGCTATATTTGATTTATTATATTTTATTCCATTCTGCTGTGAGATGTTTCCTGAGCTCTAATATATTCTTTATCTCTGTCTTTTCCGTAGGATACCATACAAGCCAACTCGAGTTTCGATAGATTGGAATTTTGAAAAAAAATCGGTCTGTCAAAGTTCAGGTTGTTACAGACCTCTCCCCAAGCTTCTATTTTGGTGTCGACTTTATTCGATATCCCTTCACTTGGTCTTGGTTGCGGTATCAGTTGTACAAGTTCTTGTAGTAACATTTGCCTCGTAGTGAAGGGGTATTCCTGACTTTTCAAGTCAACGGTTCAAACCTGTTTATAAATACTCGTTCCCTCTTTCTTTTGGTATTCTCTTCTATACAAATTATTTCTTTGCTCTTCTTCTTTAAACTCTTGACATCACGAGGAAGAAAAATATCGCAACTAATCCCACCAAAAGTTTCATCTTACCATCTGAACCTTCATCCTCGAAGAAGATTGGTATTGTTTAAAAACTCTCCTAGATCACTTCGTAGGAGGAAGTTGACACTACTCTTTCGGGTTTCTATATTTTTGGATTGGAAGCCATTCTTCCGTGTATGACTGACACAATCATGTTTCCTCCTTAAGGATATTTTGCCTATACCACCATCAATATCTGGCACAGAGGCTTTGTCCCTTTTCCAAATTTCATTGCTAGATTCCTGTGGTATTTGAACATTTCTCCCAGGTTGAGGATTGCTAGACTGTTTTGAGAGACTTTTGAAAGATAATGCCATATTAACAACTCTATTTTTTAGCAGAGGTTTGCTCGGACATCTTCACAAAAGATGCTTAGATGATCATGTCATCGATCTTCATCCAGGAGCTTGCTGGAATCTTCCTCGAGTTCATTCGATTCCTACACTACCTTCCTGTAACTCGAGAATCATTAGGAAAAAAATTACGTTATTAGTTTCAGATAATGAGATAAAAAAGAATATTAATTTTTTTTAGATGACAAAATTGGATTTAAGATTTATGAATTACGGTAAACCTTTCCATGACAAAGAGTTTGTAATCAGGGGTTTAAACTCCAGTTTAAATCTATAGCACGCGAAACTTATAATGTGTCCATTTGGTCCCCTATAACGAAAATTTAACAAATCTAAGACCTCTTTCCGCTAAGAGGAATAGGAAACCCAAGATTTTAATACGAGCATTTTCTCTCAGGAGGTTAATTCTTGAAAATGTAGTTCGCGCTTTAAGTGCTCCTTTGAGCTTTTGTTCCCTTCTGCGGAACGAGACGTAATCAAAGGCATGGCGTTCTCATCCTTATAGCAGAGGCAGGTCGTGCTTAGTCAAAACAAAGGCAGGACATGCTCAACTTTAGAGCACTTAAAGCGCGTCATGTTAACAATTTATGACTACTGCTAGCTGCCCATTCATTGATGTTGCTTAGTCCTTTTGATCTCATCTTATCTTATCATAAAGTAAACATTCACAAATTAATCTATAATAAGATAAGAAAACATTAAAAATGTCAATTACTATAGAAAATGTCATGAAAATAAATACTTCCTTTTATATGACATTAGAAATGTAGAACATTTATTTGCATGCAAATTCCAATCTTTAATTTGAAAAATAAATATGAATATTTATTTGCATGCAAATTCCAATCTTTAATATGACAAATAAATGTGAATATTTATTTGCATGCAAATTCCAATCTTTATCTTAACAACTAAAGTTATATTTTGTAAGATAAAAATATAATCTTTAATTGTTAAGATAAAGATTGGAATTTGCAGGCAAATAAATATTCACATTTATTTGTCATATTAAAGATTGGAAATTTCATGCACATAAATATTCACATTTATTTGTCATATTAAAGATTGGAATTTGCATGCAAATAAATTACCAACTGTGACGACCCCAAACTTCCGTATTTCGAAAGCAAGGATAATAATAGGAGTATAACATAATTACAACAATGGCAGATCTCAGATAATAGCATAATACATAAATCATTGCAACAGAAATAAGAATGTCATCACAACATAACATCAAAGACATCAGAGTACGCAGTTACAGGATACACTTAGCAAATAGAAGTCTCAACAAAAGAGAAATAAATCTCAACTCCATCAAATACATCAAAGAAAAATAAGGCTAAATGTCTCAAGTATCAATAAAAAGATAAAAAGGAAAATGTTCTTCATATTTTTCCATAAGCAAGCTCCAATCCAGAATGTATCCATACCTAAACCTGTCATTTGGATGCCCGTGCGGAAAGAGGGCACCCAAATTTGCAAAGTGAAACAAACTACGAGCTAGTCATGGGACTGGTATGAGAAATCTTTCTTAACTAACAATATGGCTAATCACAGAACCACGCCGATAACGCGGAACGGGTTTACACCATTGGGTGCATATGTTTAATAAATTTTATTTCAAAAACAACGCAATGCTTTTTTAGAAAATGAAATCGTTATAAGACTCAAGTCCCATCACACAATGCAACGCAAACCGGAGGATAGAGTTTTACCTTATAATGATAAAAAATGCTTGATAAGTGGAAAATAATGTTTAATATTATTATTAGTGTCTAATCAGTTTTAAAAATACTTCAAAGTAAATGTATCAATCCTAGACGGCATAGTACCCCATCCTTCTATGTCACCATATATAGGTTTACAATCAAAACCATAATGTCGTATTGGAAATTGGGTTTCCATCATGAGTCATTGTAATAACCCGGAAAATGCGAGCCAGTTTGAAATTTTTATTTTAGCGATTTTAACTGAATTTGAATATTTAAAACAGATTATTTTAAATAATATCGACGAAAACTTTATTTTGAATAGAATTCGGACGTATATATTATATACGTCGTCGTTAGAATATAAATAATTATATATAATTATATAATAGAATTGAAAATGGCGCGGTAGTTCGATAATTCGATTTCAAACTTCAATTGAATGTACTGGGTGCAATGCAATCCGGATTTTAGTGAAACCAAAAATAATAGGATCTAATTGGGAATATCTTCCCAACGAATCTGAAAAATTGAAATTTCATAGCGGGGGTCAAAAGATATGTCCAGTTGAAAATTCTGAATAGTCGCTATGGAATTCAGGCCCTTAAAAATGGACATTTTGCAAATGACCTCGGATTTCGACGAAACCAATTTTGTTGGGTCCGTGGTGTTAAACTATTACTAGATTTCAAATTTCATAATTTTTCGAACCAATATGTGAGCGTGGCAAAGGAAAACGCGTTTGACCAGTTTCAGTTGATTTTAATCGACTGGAAAATGGCCATTTTTCCAACGGTCTCAGAATTCGACGAAACTAGTTTTGTTAGGACCGTATCGTCAATACGAAGCTAGAAAATATTTTTTGGGAATTTTTAGAGTGAGTATGTAGCCCCGGTAAATTGAAATGCGCGTCCAAATTCAATATATATAGTTATATGTTGATTTTGACGAAAACTGATCGTAACGACCGAATCAGCTTACGATACATATCCCATTGTGTTCAGAATGGGGGTAGTTAGCTAGGAACGACAGTCAGTGGGTTTGATTTCGAGTTCAAAATAAAAAGATACTTTTGAAATTAAAAATAATAAAAATATATTATATAATAACCTCTCCTTTCCCTTAAAACCCCCTTCCCTCTTCATTATCGGTCAACGCCCAGATTGAATAAAAAAAAAGAAAAAAAAAAGATCCACGATCTAAATCCAGTCGCACCCCATCGTGAGCCACCGCATCGGAGCTTCGCCCAGGCCGGCCTCCACCGCGGCGTCGCCCCTCCGTTCATCTTGCACCCCCTCTCCTCGTGAAACCCTAGAACCGCCCACATCTCCGGCCACCGACAGTCTGCTGAATCGATACAACCCCCAAACCCCGACCCTCCGCCACCGTCTAAGCCTCCGCCTGACCCCAATACCCCCTCCGACCATCACCTCCAGTCGACGCCATCGTCGAGCACCGCCAGTAGCGACCCCTCCCACGATTCAAGGTGAGCCTTCATTTTATTTTGTTTTATTTTTATTTTTAGTTTCGGTAGTCAGGTTTGTAAATGATTTTTAAAGGGATGTCAAACTGATTTTTTTTAAAGCGTTAAAAACTGATTTTAAAAATGATTTTTAAAGGGATGTCAAACTGTTTTTTTTAAAGCGTTAAAAACTGATTTTTAAAAATGATTTAAAACTGATTTTCAAAAGAGTTTAAATTCTGATTTTTAGAAAAGTTTAAAACTGATTTTGAAATGATTTAATTTTGAAAAAGAAAAGATTTGAACTTTAAAAGGAAAAAGATTTGAACTTTAAAAGGAAAAAGATTTGAACTTTAAAAGGAAAAAGATTTGAACTTTAAAAGGAAAAATATTTGAGCTTTAAAATAGAGAAGATTTGAACTTTAAAAGGAAAAAGATTTGAGCTTTAAAATAGAGAAGATTTGAACTTTAAATAGAAAAAGATTTGAGCTTTAAAATAGAGAAGATTTGAACTTTAAATAGAAAAAGATTTGAGATTTAAAATAGAAAGGATTTGAACTGGGAAAGAAAAAAATAATAAAGATCATATTTTTAAAATAGAAAAGACGGAATTTTTATTAAGTAGAAGAAGTAAGTTATGATTTTTATATTTTTAAAGGAATAAAAATATAATTTTTACATCATAGAAATATTAAAAATATAATCTTTATTTTTGAAAAGGCGGAATCTATATTTTTGAGATGCAATCTGTATATATTGAATAGCGAAGTCAAAATTCGATTTTTATATATTGAATAACATAGTAAAAAATCGATTTTTACACATGTAGAGAATACGGGCAACGAAACGACAAAAGGCGAGATTGGCGAAGATTTCTATAAAGGAAGAGTCGTGTTATTGGGTAGCTATTGGTGAGAACTTCTCACTCAAAAATCTCTTTTTCTAGTTATATATATATACTAGGATGTAGACGGTGTTTAGTAGCACCCGACACCCGTCATCCACAGACCATGGATGGCTTGTTTGTTTAATTGTTTGGTTGTGTAGTTGGTTAGATTATTTGGTTTGAATTGAATTGTTTGGTGAAATGAAATTGATTTGATTGATGTGTGAATGGCGTGGGCCTTCACTAGACCGGGGATAAGGCTAGGCCTCGTCCCGTATCTAGTATCGTGCCGTTATGCCGCCGAAATTTTCTAAAATAAAAATATCATTTTATTTTATAAATGAACTGAATAGAAATTCATGTGTTGAAATAAAATATTTTATCGTTAAAAATATAATTTTTAACGTGAATGTGAATAAATGAATAGTTATAAACAAATCGGCCGATTTGTTTATATATACACTGATTTGACTGATATTGATGGGGTCGATAAATTTTACACATCGCCCAACTGCACAAATAAAATCTGTGTTTGATTGTTGAAACCCCACACGGGTGTTGGGATGAGAATTGGCGTACACTAATCCCAATAAATTAATTGTATGTTGATCGATTGGTCGACAGACTGTGTAAGCGTTGATTATATATTTGATGCTTATGCAGTTGTGTTGTGCACTTTGGATGAAGGTTGATTATTTATGGTTGCTATTATATACATGTGTTGTATGGAATCCATATAATTGACATTATATGGTAATTGATTGGGCCTCATTCCAATTGGGAAAATAAAGAATATTTTAAAATAAAGATTAACGTGTTGACGGTACTCATTTGTTGAGATTAGTCATGTGGTGAAAGAAATATAGATTCATGTGTTGAATAGAATGAATATTCATTTGTTGAAAAGAATAACGAAGTTATTGAAAATTATAAAGCCGTGTTGATTAGAGATGCGCTATTTTGACGCGAACGATATTGATATCGATTATATTCGTTTTTAAATAGAAATTGAATTCGAATAGAATTGAATAGAAATTGAATTCGAATAGAATTGAATAGAAATTGAATTCGAATAGAATTGAATAGAAATTGAATTCGAATAGAATTGAATTGAAAACGATTTCGAAATGAATTGAATTGAAAACGAACTGAAATTTAATTGAATTCGAATCGAAATTAAATTGAAATCAATTTGAATTGAAACGAATTTGAATTCGAATTAAATAAAATGGAAATGAATTCGAGTTGAATTGAAATCAAATCGATTTGAAATTGAATATAGAAGTTGAATTGTTTTTGAAACGAAATTAAAACGATTTATAAAATTCGTTTTAAATAGAAGTCGACGAAATATATATTATATATATTATATATATAATATAATGGCCTGAATAGAACGCGCCGCGCCGCGGCAGTTCGTGAATTTCGACCATTTATTTCAAACGGATATTACGGGAGATCCGACCGTCGGATTCTCCTAAAACCGGAACCGTTGGGTTCGTATCGAAAAGAGCTTTCCAATGAATATTAGAAATTTGAAATCTAACGGTTGGATTTGGAATTATGTCCAAATCAATTTCAGAAAAGGTCGCTGTAAGTGCAGTTCGATGGCCGTAGATGGAAATCGACTGTACGGGCCTTGATAAAATTATTAAAAATATCTATAATTTGCGAAAAATCATAATATGTGATTTGGAAAGAATTGGGCTGAAAAATTCCACGTTTGAAAGGAAAAAATATATATATTTTTTTCGAAATGAACTAGTTTTGAACTAGAATTAAAATCAATTTATTTTTGAAATAAATAAATTGAATTTGAAAGTGGTTTTAAAAATAATCAATATTACCAATAGGTGAAGTGGGAGTGGAGTTGAATCGAAATTATCTTCGGAATATTTCGATGTTGAATTTCGTGACTATACAGATATTGTTTTGGGGAATTTGAAAGATATGTTATATATCGTTATTTCCAATACGATATTTTTTGGTTTCAGAATTTGATATTGAATATAAGCCGATATATTTTCTATTCAGAGCCTTGTATATAATATCAAATGTGATTTGGGTTTATCGTGAATCGTGTTTTAGATGACATTGGTTCTTTAACCCAGTTAAAGGCAGGATGTTGATTTTTTGAAAAGATTAAAACTAAGAGGAGTTTTAATGAATCTTTAATTAGATTGAAAATGTGAATTGATAATTTAAATTATCAAATTTGAAAGGTGATCGAGAATGGAGTATCACCAGTTCTTGTTGCAGTCGTGATGGGGGGTTATCGCTTCGCGGTTTGGTGGCGAACGGGAGACTCTTACCCCCACATGTCCCTTGTGGTGGGGGTTGGTTAGGCAGTGGCCGGGAGACTCGAGAGGGTCGCCGTAAAACAAGTTACTGGGGGACCACTGTGAGCCGCGGTGGGTTTTACCTGCTGGAATGGAGGATGAAGGGATGGTTGCAAAGCCTACCGGATTTCACGTTGCCGTCACAGTTGGTATCAGAGCTCTGGTTTACAGAGCTAGAGAACGTGACACATTAGAACCAAACGAAAGAATTCATCAGATATTGGATTAGTAATATCCAATGAGAATGACTCGTTAGAGATAGGATCGGTAGTATCCTAGAACGAGTGTGAAGAGTATATTTTTAAAATGAAAACCATTTTTGTTTTGAAATTTAAATCATATCATACGTGTTTGACTATTTATTTTAAATTGATTTGGACAATCCAATATATAAAGATTTTGCATATGCGCCTTGCAAGCGTGTATTCGAGGTTTTAATATATTGGATAGATATAGAATCATACTCTAGTTGCCCGGGAATAATTCTGGTGATGGGGCCCCATCGCCAGTACTTGTTTTCGAGTTTTGAAAGTGAGATTTCTATATATTTCCAATCGACTGGTGTGAGAACAAAACTTAACTGAAATTTACTGTTTGTGACTTGACACTGAAATCTGATTTTTGAGTATATAAAAATCATATATATTTGACAATCTAATCAACAAATTGATTGATGGCTGTGATGTTTGTTTATTGATTCAACTAAAAATACTAGAATGATAAATGAGGTATAATCAAGATGATTATTAAGTGAAAAATAATGCAAACTCTCTTGACCAAAAATCCTAAAAATATTATATAGGATATGGACGACTATGGCTTATCTCATACTGAATTCTGGATGACCCCGAAACAAGCGAGGAGAGCTCACCAGAAAGCAGAAAAAGAACGTGAGTTGAACTTAGGAACGTACGTGGGTATTTATTGCCGCATATGCAGAAAAGAAGGACATTATGCCGTTCGGTGCCCTGAGCGAAAGAAAAGCAGGAAGAAAATGATGAGAATGGACATAGTGTGTTTCAAATGCAAAGAGACGGGGCATTTCGTACATAAGTGTCCGAAGATAAAGAAGAAACCCACCAATTTAGTAAAAGAAAAGAAGTGCTTTCAATGCAAAGAAGTAGGGCATCTAGCCCGAGATTGCCCGTTAAAGAAGGGTGATAAGAAATCCAAGGGAAAGGAGCTATCAACTTTAGAAATCATGCAAGAAGAAGGCACGACTTCCTAGAAAGTTGGGTTTTAATGTAATGAACTAGCGTTTTGGATATATGTATGTGTGTATGATGCTTGTATGAACGTAATTATGCTTTTTGTTTTAAAATGTATTAGTATTGTATAATATAACTAAGTAAGAAATTGTTGAACCAAGTTGAATTTAGCACCAAACATCGAACTGTATTGAAAATTTATCGCATTTGCTCGCATATACATATACTTACATTGAACAGGTCATAGCAAGGAGGCTAGAGCAGAGAATAAAATTTGTTTGCCCGACAAATAGGTACATGTTTACTACATAATTTACTGTTTTGTTTGGGTGATGATGATTTTATGAGCCTATTGGCTAGCCGCTTGGCTTTTTCTTTTTCTTTTTGAGATCTGAAGGACCGGGGAAGCTATTTGAAATTCCCCGATGCTCCAGGTGCAGGGGAGGTTATGGCAAAAATTTTCGAAAATTTAGGGTGTTAGCCAAATTTTTGAAAAATTTGAAAATTCTCAGAAACTGAAAAGTTAGAGAATGGAAGCCAGATCGAACGTAGAGTTGATTAATCAAACCACTTTCGACTTTGTTCCTTTTCGGGGACGAAAAGTTTTAAGTGGGGGAGATTGTAATAACCCGGAAAATGCGAGCCAGTTTGAAATTTTTATTTTAGCGATTTTAACTGAATTTGAATATTTAAAACAGATTATTTTAAATAATATCGACGAAAACTTTATTTTGAATAGAATTCAGACGTATATATTATAGACGTCGTCGTTAGAATATAAATAATTATATATAATTATATATTAGAATTGAAAATGGTGCGGTAGTTCGATAATTCGATTTCAAACTTCAATTGAATGTACCGGGTGCAATGCAATCCGGATTTTAGTGAAACCAAAAATAATAGGATCTAATTGGGAATATCTTCCCAACGAATCCGAAAAATTGAAATTTCATAGCGGGGGTCAAAAGATATGTCCAGTTGAAAATTCTGAATAGTCGCTATGGAATTCAGGCCCTTAAAAATGGACATTTTGCAAATGACCTCGGATTTCGACGAAACCAGTTTTGTTGGGTCCGTGGTGTTAAACTATTACTAGATTTCAAATTTCATAATTTTTCGAACCAATATGTGAGTGTGGCAAAGGAAAACGCGTTTGACCAGTTTCAGTTGATTTTAATCGACTGGAAATTGGCCATTTTTCCAACGGTCTCAGAATTCGACGAAACTAGTTTTGTTAGGACCGTATCGTCAATACGAAGCTAGAAAATATTTTTCGGGAATTTTTAGAGTGAGTATGTAGCCCCGGTAAATTGAAATGCGCGTTCAAATTCAATATATAGAGTTATATGTTGATTTTGACGAAAACTGATCGTAACGACCGAATCAGCTTACGATACATATCCCATTGTGTTCAGAATAGGGGTAGTTAGCTAGGAACGACAATCAGTGGGTTTGATTTCGAGTTCAAAATAAAAAGATACTTTTGAAATTAAAAATAATAAAAAAATATTATATAATAACCTCTCCTTTCCCTTAAAACCCCCTTCCCTCTTCATTATCGGTCAACGCCCAGATTGAATAAAAAAAAAGAAAAAAAAAAGATCCACGATCTAAATCCAGTCGCACCCCATCGTGAGCCACCGCATCGGAGCTCCGCCCAGGCCGGCCTCCACCGCGGCGTCGCCCCTCCGTTCATCTTGCACCCCCTCTCCTCGTGAAACCCTAGAACCGCCCACATCTCCGGCCACCGACAGTCTGCTGAATCGATACAACCCCCAAACCCCGACCCTCCGCCACCGTCCAAGCCTTCGCCTGACCCCAATACCCCCTACGACCATCACCTCCAGTCGACGCCATCGTCGAGCACCGCCAGTAGCGACCCCTCCCACGATTCAAGGTGAGCCTTCATTTTATTTTGTTTTATTTTTATTTTTAGTTTCGGTAGTCAGGTTTGTAAATGACTTTTAAAGGGATGTCAAACTGATTTTTTTTAAAGCGTTAAAAACTGATTTTAAAAATGATTTTTAAAGGGATGTCAAACTGATTTTTTTAAAGCGTTAAAAACTGATTTTTCAAAATGATTTAAAACTGATTTTCAAAAGCGTTTAAATTCTGATTTTTAGAAAAGTTTAAAACTGATTTTGAAATGATTTAATTTTGAAAAAGAAAAGATTTGAACTTTAAAAGGAAAAAGATTTGAACTTTAAAAGGAAAAAGATTTGAACTTTAAAAGGAAAAAGATTTGAACTTTAAAAGGAAAAAGATTTGAACTTTAAAAGGAAAAAGATTTGAACTTTAAAAGGAAAAATATTTGAGCTTTAAAATAGAGAAGATTTGAACTTTAAAAGGAAAAAGATTTGAGCTTTAAAATAGAGAAGATTTGAACTTTAAATAGAAAAAGATTTGAGCTTTAAAATAGAGAAGATTTGAACTTTAAATAGAAAAAGATTTGAGCTTTAAAATAGAAAGGATTTGAACTGGGAAAGAAAAAAATAATAAAGATCATATTTTTAAAATAGAAAAGACGGAATTTTTATTAAGTAGAAGAAGTAAGTTATGATTTTTATATTTTTAAAGGAATAAAAATATAATTTTTACATCATAGAAATATTAAAAATATAATCTTTATTTTTGAAAAGGCGGAATCTATATTTTTGAGATGCAATCTGTATATATTGAATAGCGAAGTCAAAATTCGATTTTTATATATTGAATAACATAGTAAAAATTCGATTTTTACACATGTAGAGAATACGGGCAACGAAGCGACAAAAGGCTAGATTGGCGAAGATTTCTATAAAGGAAGAGTCGTGTTATTGGGTAGCTATTGGTGAGAACTTCTCACTCAAAAATCTCTTTTTCTAGTTATATATATATACTAGGATGTAGACGGTGTTTAGTAGCACCCGACACCCGTCATCCACAGACCATGGATGGCTTGTTTGTTTAATTGTTTGGTTGTGTAGTTGGTTAGATTATTTGGTTTGAATTGAATTGTTTGGTGAAATGAAATTGATTTGATTGATGTGTGAATGGCGTGGGCCTTCACTAGACCGGGGATAAGGCTAGGCCTCGTCCCGTATCTAGTATCGTGCCGTTATGCCGCCGAAATTTTCTAAAATAAAAATATCATTTTATTTTATAAATGAACTGAATAGAAATTCATGTGTTGAAATAAAATATTTTATCGTTAAAAATATAATTTTTAACGTGAATGTGAATAAATGAATAGTTATAAACAAATCGGCAGATTTGTTTATATATACACTGATTTGACTGATATTGATGGGGTCGATAAATTTTACACATCGCCCAACTGCACAAATAAAATCTGTGTTTGATTGTTGAAACCCCACACGGGTGTTGGGATGAGAATTGGCGTACACTAATCCCAATAAATTAATTGTATGTTGATCGATTGGTCGACAGACTGTGTAAGCGTTGATTATATATATTTGATGCTTATGCAGTTGTGTTGTGCACTTTGGATGAGGGTTGATTATTTATGGTTGCTATTATATACATGTGTTGTATGGAATCCATATAATTGACATTATATGGTAATTGATTGGGCCTCATTCCAATTGGGAAAATAAAGAATATTTTAAAATAAAGATTAACGTGTTGACGGTACTCATTTGTTGAGATTAGTCATGTGGTGAAAGAAATATAGATTCATGTGTTGAATAGAATGAATATTCATTTGTTGAAAAGAATAACGAAGTTATTGAAAATCATAAAGCCGTGTTGATTAGAGATGCGCTATTTTGACGCGAACGATATTGATATCGATTATATTCGTTTTTAAATAGAAATTGAATTCGAATAGAATTGAATAGAAATTGAATTCGAATAGAATTGAATAGAAATTGAATTTGAATAGAATTGAATAGAAATTGAATTCGAATAGAATTGAATTGAAAACGATTTCGAAATGAATTGAATTGAAAACGAACTGAAATTTAATTGAATTCGAATCGAAATTAAATTGAAATCAATTTGAATTGAAACGAATTTGAATTCGAATTAAATAAAATGGAAATGAATTCGAGTTGAATTGAAATCAAATCGATTTGAAATTGAATATAGAAGTTGAATTGTTTTTGAAACGAAATTAAAACGATTTATAAAATTCGTTTTAAATAGAAGTCGACGAAATATATATTATATATATTATATATATAATATAATGGCCTGAATAGAACGCGCCGCGCCGCGGCAGTTCGTGAATTTCGACCATTTATTTCAAACGGATATTACGGGAGATCCGACCGTCAGATTCTCCTAAAACCGGAACCGTTGGGTTCGTATCGAAAAGAGCTTTCCAATGAATATTAGAAATTTGAAATCTAACGGTTGGATTTGGAATTATGTCCAAATCAATTTCAAAAAAGGTCGCTGTAAGTGCAGTTCGATGGCCGTAGATGGAAATCGACTATACGGGCCTTGATAAAATTATTAAAAATATCTATAATTTTTCGAAAAATCATAATATGTGATTTGGAAAGAATTGGGCTGAAAAATTCCACGTTTGAAAGGAAAAAATATATATATTTTTGTCGAAATGAACTAGTTTTGAACTAGAATTAAAATCAATTTATTTTTGAAATAAATAAATTGAATTTGAAAGTGGTTTTAAAAATAATCAATATTACCAGTAGGTGAAGTGGGAGTGGAGTTGAATCGAAATTATCTTCGGAATATTTCGATGTTGAATTTCATGACTATACAGATATTGTTTTTGGGAATTTGAAAGATATGTTATATATCGTTATTTCCAATACGATATTTGTTGGTTTCAGAATTTGATATTGAATATAAGCCGATATATTTTCTATTCAGAGCCTTGTATATAATATCAAATGTGATTTGGGTTTATCGTGAATCGTGTTTTAGATGACATTGGTTCTTTAACCCAGTTAAAGGCAGGATGTTGATTTTTTGAAAAGATTAAAACTAAGAGGAGTTTTAATGAATCTTTAATTAGATTGAAAATGTGAATTGATAATTTAAATTATCAAATTTGAAAGGTGATCGAGAATGGAGTATCACCAGTTTTGCTCCAAAGCGGTAGTTAAATCTGTAATTAGATTTGAACGTGAAATGGTAATTAATTTTACCGATAACACCGTGGTGTTAGATGTGGAGTATTACCAGTTTTCTCCATGGGATATATAGGTTGGGATTGAGAAATAAAATAAATAATTACTTCGGTGTGGCTCGTTAATCCCGACTAGCTTGAAATGTTGTCCATAGGAGGATTAAAGAATAAATTTAGAAGAATTTATCTTGGATAAAATTAATGGGAACATTTCCCTAAGAATGTGATTTTGTGAATAAAAGAATATTCTGAATTGGAATGAGGCGTTTGTTGTGTTTGTGTAACATTGTTTATTATATACGTGGGTTATTCAGAAAGGCCGGGTCTATACCCATTCTGAATAACCGATTCGACGATAAGTCGAAGAGGTTGAAGATGGTGCAAGACCGACGATCTTCACATCGAATGGATGGGTGCTACTGACGCTCACGATGGGAGTAACTACCTTGAAGGGGGCTGAAGTGGTAGCCGTCCGGACGTGCTTGGAGGTCGACGGATATGCGAGGAAAGTGCCTCCGGTTTCGTTCAGACCCAGAACGGACTTGTAAATGGATGGTGTGCCTGACATTGTATTCCTTTATATTGTATTCGTTGATCTCTGCTAAATATATATCTGTTTGGCGGCGGAGAATTTATTCTCTTGCTTAACGCCCTTCTCTGAGACATACGAGCTTAGAGGTTATATATTGGCAGAAATCAGTGGTACGATATGGATTGATAGTGTGGCATGCTGAGATGCAGTGATCCAGACTTTTGTTGAAAAGCAAAGTTTGGTGGATGATGATCAAAGCGCAGCTTTAATATAGCACGGCTTTGTGTATAGCGTTGATTCGCGAGCCTCACACCCCGGTATGGTGGTAAACTGATGGTTTGATCAGTATGCTTTTTCGTGGATGGGCACCTTCGTGGTGTCGTGGATTCGGTCGACCGAGATTGAGCTTAGTGCTCAGAGGGATAGGGTAAGCGGTGTTTTCTCTCGCCGGGACGTAAGCCGCAGTGATACTCGATTTCCCAAAAGTGCGGATGTGCATTACGGTGTTTTCTCTAGCCGAGACGTAAGCCGTTGAGATGGCACTACGCGATCGATCTTTCGAATCAGGAGCCACCATGATGGAAATCCAATTTCCAAATACCACATTTTGCGGTTTTGATTGTAGAGCCTAGTATTGGCGACATGATATATGGTACCCATGTCGTCTATGATTGATACATTTATATTTGAAGTTGTTTTCTTCACTTATAGTGATAATATAAGATGAAATTTCGCATATCAAGCATATTTGGCTATTATAAGGGAAAACCCTATCCTCCGGCTTGCGTTGCATTGTGTGATGGGATCTGGGTCTTATAATAGCTTCATTGTTCTTTATTTAGCATTGCGCTGTTTGTTTTCTGCACTGGTATTCTTGGGAGAAAACCCGTTCCGTGTTATACGGCGTGGTCCCTTGATTTACCTAACTCTAAAAACAAATATTAATAACTGTTTTAGTTCTCACACCAGTCACATGACTGACCTGGAGTTTATTGTTTTGAACCTAAACTCTGGGTGCCCCTATTTTCCACACGGGCAGCTAGTAGTTTTGGTTTTGCAGATTTATATTCACAGGATCCTGATTTACAGCTGGAACGATGTTCGGAAAGCTCTGTATCCGTGCATTATTTTCAGTTGTGTTTTATATTGTTTTTCCGCTGCTATGTAATTTATTGTAATCTCTGATATTTATCGAATGTAATTTATTCATTTATACTCTGTATATTCTTGTATTCTGATGGAATTGTTGTAATAAACAATGGAATGTTCTTCTGTTTGTGTTCTATTTTGTCGTGTTCTCAAACAATTAGGATCGAGCGAAATTCCTTGTTGTCACAGTCAAGGCAAGGGAAGATCTCCTTACCGATTCGAGACACTCTAGCAATAACCCCAAACTCACGTAGCACGAAAGTAAGGATAATCATTGGAATATAACACATAAACAATAACAGGAGAACAAAATATAGAATTACAGCAGAAAATGTATATCAAATTACACTGGAAATAATATCATCAGAGTTACACAGCATAATAGGATCATACTTAGTACATAATACAGTTTTCAACTTAATATAAAATGTCTGCAGCGAAATCAAACATAATATATTAAATGAAATCTGAACAGCATAGTAGGAATGTAAGATCCATCTTTAGCTCCATAGCTATCCAGAATGAGTCTACTAAAAACCTGTATACAAGGTTGCTCGTATGGAAAAGAAGGCACTCAAGTTTGCAAAGTGAAACAAACTACGAGTCAGTCATAGGACTGGTATGAGAAATCTAATCAACCAATTTAATAATAAGGCAAATCACAATACCACGCCGCTAACGCAGAACGGGTTTACTCCATTGGATTGCCAGTGCATAAATAAAGTAAATCGTTAAACAACGCAATGCTTTTTTGAAAAATGAAACCATTATAAGACTCATGCCCCATCACACAATGCAACGCAAACTGGAGGATAGAGTTTTACCTTATAATGGTCAAAAATGATTGATACGATAAAACAGGTTTGATATTATTATTACTGTATATATGTTTTCAAAAAACATTTCAATCATAATATATCAATCATAGACGGCATAACTACCATATACTTTGTCGCCATACTAGTAATACAATCAAAATCGTATGGTGTCATATAGGAAGTTGGATTTCCATCATGAACCAAGGCAAGGGATCTTCCTTACCGAATTTGAGACTCTCTAGCCCGAGCCTTAAGACTTAGTCGCAACTGTACCCGGAGCGCCAGGGTCGGTCCACAAATAATGTTAGTAGATTAGTAATGCCTGAACAATATGTCTCCCCGCCCTATGAGGCGTAAAATAGAGCCACTAGGGACTCAAATCTGAGGTACCTCGCTTTCCATCATCCATATAAGTAAAATATATCTGGGCTTGTAAAACACAGACACCACTTCTAGCTAGAAAGAAACGCATGTTCTCCTTGGGTCCTTCTCCCGTTTCTGGTTCATACCGGGTGTGAGGCTCGCGAAGTAACGCTATACACAAAGCTATGCTACAATATAGCTATGCTTTTATCATCAACCACAAGGCTCTGCTGTTCAACAATAAGCATTGATCATTTGCATCTTGGCATGCCACACTGACAATTCATGACATGCGATCGATAACCATCAATATATAACCTCTGAGCTCGTGCGTCTCAGAGAAGGGTGTTAAGCAAAAGAATAAATTCTCCGCCACCAATCAGATATATATTAAATAGAAATAAATTTACATGGAATGAAATCCAATGTCAGACACATATCCATTTACAAGTCAGTTCTGGGTCTGAACGAAACCGGAGACACCTTATTCTTCGTCCCATATGTCCAATACGGAAGAGAGGTTTCCGGACAATCAACAAGTGCGTCCGAACAACTACCACTGTAAACCTTTCTTGGGAGCAAATCAGTAAAGGGCATCAGTAGTCATCCATTCAATGTGAAGATCGTCGGTCTATAATACTGTCTTCAAATCTTCGACTTCCAATTGTCGTGTAATTATTTGAAATGAGAGTTAACTCGACCTTTTCAAATAATTTTCGAATATATATAATTTAAATCATTCTTTTCATTCCATATCATTAATAATATTTTATAACAATTTATCGCTATTTTTATTTGTTTAAAAATAGCGATTTTCAATTAAATGACGCTTCGGGTCATTACATGGCCCTGGCGCTGTTTTCATCAAAATTTGATTTACACTTTTCCCAAAAATATAACCGTTGGATCTTAGCGAATTTTAAATCGTTGGAAAGATCTTTCCAAAATGAACCCAACAGTTCCAGTTTTGGGAAAATATGACGGTCGGATCTTTCGGTATAATCATTTGAAGTTACGATTTCAAAACGCGAACTACAGCAGTGTGATTTGTTTATTTTAATTTATTTTTATATATAAATATAAATCGTTCGACAATATCAAACTATTTTCAATTCAACATTGATTTCTTTTATATATAAAATCATATATTACATTAAAAATGAAATCTTTAATGATAATACCATTCTCTTTGCACACTGAATCTTTTATATGATTCATATATATATATATATATATATATATATTACATGGAAATGAAATTTGTTTTATCATTCGTCAATAGAATTAAAATTGAGATCTTTTATTTCAATACAATATTACATTGAAAAATGTAATCTCTTATTTCAATATATGTTTACATTGAAAATGTAACATTCTATTTCAATATTTGTTTATATTGAAATGTAAACTTTCTATTTCAATATTTATTTATATTGAAATGTAAACTTTCTGTCTCAATATTTTATTTACAATGAAAATGTAAACTATTATTTTATTTACATTGAAAATGTAAACTTTAATCATTCTTTTATTTTTTTACATTGAAAATGTAAACTTCTATGTAATCTTTATTTACAGTGAAAAATGTAAATTTCTATGTAATTTTTATTTACATTGAAAAATGTAAATTTCTATGCAATTTTTATTTACATTGAAAAATGTAAATTTCTATTCTTAGCTTTGATTACATATAAAAATGTAATTTTTATACTTCATTCTTTGATTACACATAAAAATGTAATCTTTCTAAGGAAAGCTTTTATTTCATTTACAATGTAAATTTTATAGAAAAACATATTTTATGTAGAAATGGACATTTTTAATGTTCCATTCTCATTAAAAATGTAAATTCCAATGCCCCATACATTTTATTTAACAAATGTATTATTTTAAATATTTCATTTACACAAGAAAAATGTATACATCAATGCCCATACATTTTATTTGTCAAAGTATTATTTTTTAATGTAATATATACATAAAAATGTAAATGTCAATATTAATACATTTCTATTTCAAATATGCTCATTTTTAATGTTACATTACATTAAAAATGAAAATTTTAAAAGTAAATACATTTTATTTAGTAAGGGACTATTTTTAATCTTGCATTGCATTAAAATGTATTTTCAATATAAATACATTTCTACTTAATCAATGACTATTTTTAATGTTGGTTTACATTAAAAATATAAATTTTGAAGCAAAGACATTTTAATATAACAATGGTCATTTTTAATGGTTTGTTTACATTAAAAATGTAAATTTCAAAGAAAACACTTTTTGTTATTGCAATGAACATTTTTAAAAGGTTCATTTACATAAGAATGTAAAACTTAATGTAAACCATTATTATCATATCAATGTTCATTTTAATATAAAACACTTAAAATTCAAAATCTAATGTAAATATACTTTATATAATGTGGTATTTTGATGTTTTCATATACATTAAAATGCAAAATTCCAGTGTAAATACATTTCCTATAGTAATTGACGTTTAATGTTTGATTTACATTAAAAAGGTAAAATCCAATGCAAACACCTTTTCATTTAACAATGTCTTTTTTTCATTAAAAATGTATATACATTAAATAGTAAATGTTAATGTAAATTTTTTTTTACCTATCAATGTTTATTTTTAATGTTGACATACATTAAAAATATAAATTTAATCTCGATACATTTCTTTTATTTGATAAAAAAAATCTTTTTATGTTTCATATACATTAGAAATGATGTTTTCAATTTAAACACTTTATACATTAATGTTTTATGTTAATGTTTCACTTATGTTAAAAAGAAGATTTCCACTGTAGTACATTCCTGTATCAAAATGTTTATTTTAATGTTTCATATACATTAAAATGTATATCTAATGTAAATGCATTTCTACATTACAATGTTTTAGTTTTACTATTTTATTTACATTAAAAATGTAAATTTCAAATGTAAATACATTTTTATTTAACAAATGACTGTTTTTGATTTTCAACAAAACATGAATTTTTTATAGATATACAACGATCATTTTCCTATTCATATGTATGTATTAAAAATATAATTTTCATATTGTTCAAACAATTAATATATAATAACATGAATATTTATAACATAAGAATATTTCAGAAAATTTCGGCAGCATAACGGCAGGGTATTTAAAACCGGCACCGTCCCGATGTACGACTCCTCGCACTACCTTAGGCCTCACGGTGTTTATAAGGGGTTTAATTTTCTAATACATTTTTCTAGGCAGTTTAATGCCACAATATCAATCAATTTCAATTTTCAACCACAAACAAACACCAAAATTCAACCAATGACATACTACAAACCAATCAAGTCGTCCATGGTCTGTGGACGACGGGTGTTCGGAGTTTCTAAACTACTCCTGCATCCTAATATAATTTTATTTAAGTAATTCGAATTCAGAAATCTCACATTGCTATTTATTTATTCTAAAATTGTTGAATGCTCTAAAAATTCTGCGATCTCTTCTGAAATGTAGATCTCGTCATTGTGATTCCAACGCTTCCTGTTTTATCGAATTTCGTTATCATATGAGTAAGATACGATTTTCTAAAGGTTAACATCAAAATAAAAAATTAATTAAGGAATTAATTAAAAGGTTTAACCTTCTTCTTTTATCAGACAAGGCCGTCGGTTTTCAGTTTGTATTCGAACCTAGGTCAAGGTTTTGCAATTGATACAGGGCACAGGAGGGGGGTCGGCCACTGCCACGTCAAAGGGCTTGGGGTTGCGCGTCGGTGAGTGGGGGTGGAGCCCAGCTCGGTGGCGGCAGTTGATCATGGCGGCGTAGTGAAGAGCATAGGTTTCGAGGGCCAGAACTCCCTCTATACGCGACGAAAAATTCTGGGATTGGTATGGTTTGGAAGCTTGTGAAATTCTCTGCAAAAACCTCAACAGGCTTGATTGATTTCGTTGAGCGATTGAAGAGTTATTGATGAGGGAACAAAGGAGCAACAGCCGCCATTCATGAATAGGGTTTATGGGTTTCGTATTAGGGTTAATATTGTACTGTATACGCCTATTTATACAATACATATTTCTATTTTTATTTTATTTATTTAATTCATTTTAATTTCAATATACCCCCTTATCAATACAAACTCCAAATCAAACCCAACGAGTGTCGCCCTTACTCTAATACCCCTATTCCGGACATAATGGGATATGTCCCGTAAGACAAATCAATTGTTTCGATAGGTTTTTCTTTAAATTAAATATATATATGTATCAATATATTTTTAACTTAAACGGACATTTTAATTTACCAGGGCCACATACTAACTCCAAAAATTTCAAAAAAAAAATATCTAGCTTTGTTTTGTCGATACGGTCTTAACAAAGCTGATTTCATCGAATTTGGAGACCGTTTGAAAAATGGTCATTTTCTGGTTGATCAAAATTGACTAAAATTATCAAAACACATTTTCATTTGCCACGCTCACATATTAATCCCAAAAATCATGAAAATTGGAATCATGCAATAATTTGACATTCCGGATCCAACCAGGGGGGCTTCATCGAAAATGGAGGTCATTTGCAAAATGGCTATTTATACGGGCTATATATTATATTAAATTCCATAGCGACTATTCTAAATATTCCATTGACCATAATTTTTTATTCTCGCTATGAAATTTCAATTTTTCGGATTCTTGGAAAGATATTAATAAACAGATCCTAATATTTTTGGTTTCACTAAAATCCGATTTATTTTGCATCCTGTACAGTCAGTCAAAGTTCGAATTCAAATTTTCAAACTGCCGCGCTATTTCTAACTCCTTTTAAACTTAAAATAAATATATTCGTTCTAATTTCGATTTAAATAAATTTTTAATCATTATTATTTAAAATAAATTATTTCAACTATTCAATGTTCAATAAAATAGTCAAAATAAAATTTTTAAATTGGTTCTGATTTCCCGAGTTGTTACAATCTCCCCCACTTAAAATCTTTTCGTCCCCGAAAAGGAAACAACGCTAAAGTAGGAAACAAAATGTAAAATGTAAAATATTATAAATGTACCTTGCACTAGAGCTAGTCAAAGATATCCACTCTGTAATGGGGATAAGCATGTTTGATGCTATCTTCGGTCTCCCATGTGCAATCTCTAGGATCTCCACTCCACTACTATTTGACTAGATGAATTCTTTTGTTCCTCAGAACTCGGGTTTCTTTGCCAATGATCTTTACCGGCTCCCTTCTTACTACTAAGCTCAGAGTAATCTCCAAATCTTGCTGTGCAGGTTCCTCCACAATCAAGTCCGGATCATGTACATGTTTCTGAAGTTGAGACACATGGAATACATCATGTACCCCTGGCAACTAGTCAGGTAACTGAACCCTGTAAGCGAAAGTTCCAATTCTTTCTAGAATAGGGAATGGTCCAATGAATCTAGGAGCCAACTTTCCAGTCTTCCCAAAACGAACTACTCCTCTTAATGGAGAAACTCTCAAATACACATAATCGCCAAAAGCAAATTCTAAATCTCTTCTTCTTGAACCTGCACAACTTTTCTGTCGGCTCTGAGCTGTTAGTAATCGCTTCTTAATAAAATCAACTTTGTCCGAAGCTTCACGGATCATGTCAGGACCCAATACTAGACTATTGCCTAGTTCAACCTAACATGCGGGAGATCTACAAGGCCTACCATACAATGCTTCGAATGGCAACATTTGCAAGCTTGCTTGGTAACTATTATTATAAGAGAACTCGACCAAGTGCAAGTGATCTTCCCATGATTCACCAAAGTCAAGAATACATGCCCGCAACAAGTCTTCCAGCATACGGTTCACCCTCTCAGTCTGACCATCTGTTTGAGGATGATAACCGGTGCTCAGATTTAATGTTGTCCCCAAATCTTCTTGGAAAGCTTCCCAGAATTTACTAGCGAATATAGGTTCACGGTCACTAACAATGCTACTGGGAACTCCATGTATTCTGACAATTTCTTTGAAATAAATTTTCATCAAACTTTGAGTTGTTCTAGTTGATTTGACAGGAATAAAACAGGCAGACTTCATGAAACGGTCTACGATCACCTAAATATTATCATTACCTTTTCTGGTTCAGGGCAAGCCATCTATAAAATCCATGGAAATTTTATCCCATTTCTAACTTGGAACTTCTGGTGGTTGTAACAATCCGACGGGTTTTTGCTGATCACTCTTGACTTGTTGGCAAGTAGAACACTTGCTGACATAAATGGATATGTCTCTTTTCATAGATTTCTACCAGAATGTATGCTTGAGATCATGATACATCTTACTCACTCCTAGATGAATACAAAGCTTGGATTTATGACATTCATCCATTACTTCTCTTCTGAGCTCAGGAATATTTGGGACACAAATTCGGCCTTTTAACCTCATAACTCCCTTGCTATCAATTTGGAAGCTCGAGGGTTCGCCTTCCCGAACTATTTTACTAATTCTCTGTATAAATTCATCATCTTTCTGAAGAGCAGAGATTTTGTCAATCAAGGTAAGTGTAATGATGAGATTGGCGATGATAAGGTTGGCGACACTCGCATTCTTTCTACTAAGCACATCCGCCACAACATTGGCTTTCCCTAAAGTATATAAGATGTCCAGATCATAGGCCGTAAGAAATTCTACCCAATGTTGCTTCCCCAAATTCAAGTCCCTTTGGGCAAACAAATACTTCAAGGATTTATGATATGTATATAGTACGAACTTCTTACCCAAAAGATAGTGCCTCCATATTTTTAAAGCAAAGACAATAGCCATCAACTCAAGATCATGAGTGGGGTATTTCTTTTCATGCGGTTACAATTGACGGCTAGCATAAGCAACTACTTTGTCTCTTTGCATTAACACCGCACCAATACCTTCAATAGAAGCATCAGCCCAAACTTTCAAATCTTGATTGCCATCAATAATGGTCAACACAAGAGCAGTGGTCAACCTCAATTTCAGCTCTTGGAAAGCTGCCTCACATTCAGGTGTCCAATTAAACTTTGTGTGCTTCTTTGTGAGCTTCGTTAATGGACAAGATAGTTTTGAAAAATCCTTAACGAATTTCCGATAATAGCCAGCCAATCCTAGGAAACTTATAACTTCAGTAGGAGTGCTAGGCTGCTTCCAATCTCTAGTAGCTGTAATCTTATTGGGGTCCACTGAAATTCCTTCCTTCGACACTACATTACCGAGGAACTTCACTTCTTCTTGCCAGAACACACATTTAGAAAATTTGGCTTTTAATACATTCTTTCTTAGAATTTTCAAAACTTATTCCAAATGTTTTTCATGCTCGGCAGTTGATTTGGAGAAAATTAAGATGTCATCAATGAAAACCAGCACAAATTTGTTTAGGACATCGCGGAATACTCGATTCATCAAATCGACAAAATAAGCTGGAGCGTTGCATAAACCGAACGACATCACTAACCATTCACAAAATATGTTTGGACCTCTGAAAGTTGTCAAAGAAACACACTCTTCGGAAATACGCAGTTGATGGAAACCTGTAGCTAGGTACATTTTAGAGAACACTTTAGCTCCATTAAAACGATCCAATAAATCATCTATACGGGGCAATGGATATTTATTCTTGAGCGTCTACTTGTTGAGGTATCGGTAATCAACACATAATCTAAGAGTACCGTCTGACTTTGGAACAAACACTACTGCTGCTAGGGCCGTCAATTTCTAACACGACCCGAAACACGACTCGTAACCCACACCAGAAAAACCTGACCCAACCCATTTATAAATGTGTCAATTTCGGGTCAACCCGCTCTGACCTGTTAAATAAATAGGTTGACCCAACCCGACCCGTGAACCTATTTCTGACTCGTCATGACCCGTTTAATATAAAACATATTTTTATTACTCTACAATCTACAAAACGTGGGCCCAACCCAGTCCACTACCCATTTGCAGTTTTACCCTAATTTACCAATTACCAAGTCACTACTCATTCATTGATTCTAATTTCTGCGGTTCTACCTCTTGATTCACCCCTTCACGTTTTCATGTTTATTCCCACATTAACAACTTTTTACATTTTTATTCTCATCTTAGCTTGCACCAAGTGAATGACGACAACACCCTTCTTTTATGTTTTCATCTTTTATACAAATATTTTTCTTAACGGGTTACACGAATCAAACCCGAAACCCGAACGACTATAAATGGGTCAACCCGAAACCGACCCGTTTAATAAATGGGTTGAGCTGACACGACCCGAACTCAACCCAAACCCGACTTGACCCGACTCGAACCCAACCCAACCCATTGACAGCCCTAACTGCTGCTCCCCAATTCGAAAAGCTAGGCCTGATCAGACCTTCCCATAAAAGCTATTTAGTTTGATTGCTTAACTCTTCTTTCTCTTTCCATGTCATTCTCCGAATAGGATGCACGACTGGCCTTGCATTTGAAACTAGATCAATCCTAAAGTTGATTTCTCTTTGCGGAGGTAAGCTATCAACTTCTTCGAGCACATCCGCATAATTCTTAACAACAGGAATGTCTTCAGTAGGAGCAGGAGAAACATCAAGAGCAGACCAAAATTCTTTTCTATCTGAATTCGGTCCTATGCATGGTATCGTTATAAAATTGTTATACTTGGTCTTCGCCTTAACGATTCTTTCTGCACATTTAACCTCAGCCTCATATTTGGTTAACTAGTCTAGCCCAAAAATAATGTCAAATTCAGGGAAATCCATAATGGTCAAATTAAAAGAAAACCGGCAACGGAAAAAGGAAATAGGCACTCTACAATACACATCGAGGATAAGAGAACCTCCTATCGAGTTATGAACTCTAACTGATTCCTTAAGGTTCCTTAGCTTTAGTTTTATCTTCTTAACCATATTGGTTGAAATAAAACTTTGTGACGCACCCGTATCGAATAATACTTTAACAGGAATATTGTTGACAGTGAGAGTACCTTCCAAAACATCTGGCCTTTGCTGACTAGCCGAGGGTGTGGGGGTTTCTGCTACTTCATTAACTTGAGCTTCTTTGGTCGCTTTCAAAAGTTGGCAACCCCTACTTATATGACCTGTTTTATGGCAAATATTGCATTCCCTGGTCTTTAGAGACTTCATATTGGATTTAGGTCCATCGTTTCTTTGTTTCTTATTGCAATTTATCGACAAATGTCCTTGCTTATAATAGTTAGAGCATGTGGAAGTTGTTAACGGTTCTTTTTTAGATCTTGGCCTTTTCTTATTGACTTTCGGCTTCTTACTATCCTCAGGCTTTGTACTCGCCTCAGGGCTATCAGTTTCGAACTTTCTTTTGCTACTAGAACCGCCTTCCTCTTCATCTTCCCAACCATGTTGTTTATCATTATACTCATAGCGATAAGCCATTTGTATCATTTCAGAGAATGGGAGATTCATAAGAGCAAGTACTCTACCTTCGTATTTCTTTTGAAGTCCTTTGATAAATCTCAGATTCTTCCTTGTAGGATCTTGAATTAGTTCTGGAGCAAAGCAGAAAAGTTCACTGAATTTATTATAATATTATTGGATGGTCATATCTCCCTGTTTCAGATTGTAAAACACATCATATAGTCGCTCAGTTGCTACTGGAGGAATAAATCTTTCTTTGAACATTTCTTTGAATCTATCCCAGGTAATATTACCTTCTGGATTTTCCTCAGTAACAGTTTCCCACCAGATTAGAGCTTCGTCTTTGAGTGCCCAAGATGCCAGTAATCTCTCCTGATCATCTCTCAGTTTTAAGCCTTGAAAGATTCTCTCAACAGAGCGCATCCATGCCTATGTTTCAACCACGGATACTTTGCTCGAGAATTGTACTCCACCCAGATTTCGATATTTCATTACTAGAGCTTCTAGATCTAGCTTTGGTTGTGGGAGCACGATTGACACATTGGATTGTTGAACCATAGAATTACTTTTTCTGTTTCTGCCACTCATTTCTACTATGTCTGCAAATAGCAGACAAAGAAACAGAATAGATATTGTAAAGCATAGATACATATATTTAAATGTAAATGAATCTATGGGGGGGGTGTGTTTCATTCGGCCATACTTACTCTAGGACAGTACTAGTTCTATCTATAATGAGTTATTCGTTTTAGAATACTGTTGATTTAACTTCTGTCCAGTTTATTTATATGTTATATTCCCAGCTAAGTTTAACCTAAGCTCTGATATCAACTGTGATAACCCCAAACTCACGTAGTATGGAAGTAAGGATAATCATTGGAATATAACACAAACAATAACAGCAGAACAGAAATATAGAATTACAGCAGAAAATGTATATCAAATTACACTGGAAATAATATCATCAGAGTTACACATCATAATAGGATCATACTTAGTACATAATACAATTTTCAACTTAATATAAAATGTCTACAGCGGAATCAAACATAATATACTAAATGAAATATGAATAGCATCATAGGAATGGTAAGATCTGTCTTCAGCTCCATAGCTATCAAGAATGAGTCTGCTAAAAACCTGTATACAAGGTTGCCCGTGTGGAAAAGAGGGCACCTGAGTTTGCAAAGTGAAACAAACTATGAGTAAGTCATGGGACTGGTATGAGAAATCTAATTAACCTATTTAATAATAAGGCAAATCACAGGACCACACCGCTGACGCGGAACGGGTTTACTCCATTGGATTGCCAGTGCATAAATAAAGTAAATCGTTAAACAACACAATGCTTTTTAGAAAAATGAAACCATTATAATACTCATATCCCATCACACAATGCAACGCAAACTAGAGGATAGAGTTTTACCTTATAATGGCCAAAAATGCTTGATACGATAAAACAGGTTTGATATTATTATTAGTGTATATATGTTTTCAAAAAACATTTCAATCATAATATATCATTCATAGACGACATAGCTACCATATACTATGTCGCCATACTAGTAATACAATCAAAATTGTATGGTGTCGTATTGGAAGTTGGATTTTCATCATGAACCAAGGCAAGGGATCGTCCTTACCGAATTCGAGACTCTCTAGCCCGAGCCTCAAGACTCGGTCGCAACTGCACCCGGAGCACCAGGGCTGGTCCACAAATAATGTTAGTGGATTAGTAATGCCTGAACAATACGTCTCCTCGCCCTATGAGGCATAAAAAAGAGCCACTAGGGACTCAAATCCGAGGTACCTCGCTTTCCATCATCCGTATAAGTAAAAGATATCTGGGCTTGTAAAACCCAGACATCACTTCTAGCTAGAAAGAAACGTATGTTCTCCCTGGGGTCCTTCTCCCATTTCTGGTTCATACTGGGTGTGAGGCTCGCAAAGTAATGCTATACACAAAGCTATGCTACAATAAAGTTGTCCTTTGATCATCAACCACAAGTCTCTGCTTTTCAACAATAAGCTTTGATAATTTGCATCTTGGCATGCCACACTGACAATTCACGTCATGCGATCGATAATTATCAATATATAACCTCTGAGCTCATACGTCTCAGAGAAGGGTGTTAAGCAAAAGAATAAATTCTCCGCCACCAATCAGATATATATTAAATAGAAATCAATTTACATGGAATGAAATCCAGTGTCAGACACACATCCATTTACAAGTCCGTTCTGGGTCTGAACGAAACCGAAGACACCTTATTCCTCGTACCATGTGTCCAATACGAAAGAGAGGTTTCCGGACAATCAACAAGTACGTCCGGACAGCTACCGCTGTAACCCTTTCCTGGGAGCAAATCAGTACAGGGCATCAGTAGTCATCTATTTGACGTGAAGATCGTCGGTCTTCAATCACCGTCTTCAAATCCTCGACTTCCAATCGTCGTGTAATTATTTGAAATGAGAGTTAATTCGGTATTTTCAAATAATTTTCGAATATATATATATAATTTAAATTATTCTTTTCATTCCATATCGTTAATAATATTTTATGACGATTTATCGCTATATTTATTTATTTAAAAATAGAGATTTTCAATTAAACGACACTTTGGGTCATTACATGGCCCTTGCGTTGTTTTCATCAAAATTTGATTTACACTTTTATCAAAATCTAACCATTGGATCTTAGCGAATTTTATTTCGTTGGAAAGATCTTTCCAAAACGAACCCCAACGGTTCCAGTTTTGGGAAAATCCGACGGTCGGATCTTTTGGTATAATCGTTTGAAGTTACGATTTCAAAACACGAACTACAGCGGCCCGATATGTTTATTTTAATTTATTTTTATATATAAATATATAAACATAAATCGTTCGATGATATCAAACTATTTTCAATTCAACATTGATTTCTTTTATATATGAAATCATATATTACATTAAAAATGAAATCTTTAATGATAATACCATTCTCTTTGCACATTGACTGTTTTATATGATTCTTATATATATATATATATATATATATATATATATATATATATACATACATATATATATTACATGGAAATGAAATTTGTTTTATCATTCAACTATAAAATTAAAATTGAGATCTTTTATTTCAATACAATATTACATTGAAAATGTAATCTCTCATTTCAATATATGTTTACATCGAAAATGTAACTTTCTATTTCAATATTTATTTATATTGAAATGTAAACTTTCTGTAACACCCCGTGTATTCTATAGCAGTGAAATTCACAAATTAAAGTATAACTAATTTCAAATTAAAGAATTAAGGGAAATGGGATACGCCATTGCGTTCGTCTTGGAATTCTGCTTGAGATAGAGTCCGAGTTTGCATAAAACGGACTCCGTATGAAGAAGATATAGCCTCCAAAAGTTTCAGAATTTAGTTTAAAATTCAAACAGACCAAAACAGCTAAGAAAAACAAATTTAAAATTCAAAATCGGGCCGGATAGGCCAGGGCGGGAATTTTCCCGCCTAAGGCACCCAGGTCGACTGGGTAGTCGACCTGGGTCACCCGTGTCAACTGCCAAGTCGACACGGTGTCGACTGGCGTGTCGACCTGGCCCCTAAGCCAGGTCGAACCCAGCCCCCCTGGCTGGCCTGGTCTGTGTTTGGTCGATTTTCTGAGCCTTGCCTTGTCACTAGAGCTAGGTGTCAGCTCCTGGTGTGTCTCTCCTTCAAACGAACGGCTATTATTACACCAAGCTCCATCGACGGTCCTAATCAACTCACAAACTCTATAAAAAGGACCTAAGACTCACCCTAATTCACACAAACAAAAATGGAGATGAGACCGTCATGTTGCTGAGGAAAGACTAGGAATAGCCGTCAGAAATTGAGAGACAATTAGGAGATAATTCGAAAGCTAAAAGCAACGTCAATTAAATCAAAACAACGCCTACAACAAAGGATAGCATCTCCAAATTCAGAATTCAGATTCCTGAATTGAAGATTCGTCATACGTTGTAAGTAGAGTGCTATTCCGATATGAATAAATAATTGTGTTTTGATTTGTGTAAAGTGAGAAATGGAATTGTGGCGATAATAATATATATTTGTATGTTGCTTTGATTCTAAACAATTTGGAAATGTTATGGTATACGATTGGATATTTGCAAGTATGTGATTTATGTTGGAAGTTAACAACCATATGTTGTGGTATTTTATTTGGGATTCATACAAGTATATGATTTATGTTAACAACCATATGTTGTGGTATTTTAATTAGGATTCATACAAGTATATGATTCATGATTAACAACCATATGTTGTGGTATTTTATTTAGAATTCATGCAAGTATATGATTCACTATTATGCCAATATGATGTACATACTTTTATGATCACTTTTAGTGTGTAATTGGACTCGACTAAGTACTATGGTTTATATGAATCTATGTTGGAATTGGCAAATCATACTTTTGTATTAGAAACAAAAGTAAGCATTTTTATGAACATGACTAAACTATGTTTGGTGTTATGCCTAGTTGAAGCCATGTTTAGGCCAATGTTGTTATAAAAATCATATGGTGATATAGGTAACACATAAATTAAGTTTGATTTACATTCCATTTGCAAGTTTACATGAATAGATTAAAAACCATGATTCATGTTTAGGTATGTTTATGCTATGATCATATGAATAGAATGATTCATGTTTAAGTATGTTTATGCAATGATTATATGTTGTTACCATGCAAGTTCACATATGCCTAATTCATGTAAATTAGATCGTTATGTTGCAAGTTCATGCGTTCACACTCCCCTTTTTATGTCACTTAGAATATATAAACACCATGTTATAAGCCTCCCCTTTTTCATGTGGCTAAGTTGGGTTTAAATCTTAAACCCAAGATATGTTATATTTTAGTGAACGTATAAAACGGGGGTAATAACGATGGGGTTAAAACATAGAACATATGTGTGGCATGTTTGACGCATGCCAACAACCATGAAAAACAATTAAGTGGCATAAACAAATTTTAACCAATAAAGATGAATTTGAATAATGGGCCACAAATATTTACATATAAAAAGGAAAGAGACAAAGTATGTAAATGTAGAAAATACGATGTGTTTAACCCGAGGTTGGATTGAGTTGTGATGTAAACCTGCCCGGAACCGCCTGGCTGTCCAGTAGTCACAACAATACCTATCCAATGTGGGTGGTTAAACACGGAGCCCAATAAGGACCCGAGGTTAGACTGAGTTGTGGCGTAAGACTGCCCGGACCCAACCGGCAACAGGCAGCCACAACAATACTTGTCTAATGTGAGAGGTCAAGGCTTTAATAAGACAATTAAGGATGAGTCAGGATTTATAGGATTAAGTAAATTGAATTAATACTTAATCAAAATGGAACATGCTATACAGACTGATTTGGGGTTAGGTTTACAAAATACTTAACCAACTTAGCATGTTGGCTAGAAATAGAAAACCTAGTAGCGGGGGACCCTTTTCAGCAGTAACCCTACAAGGTGTATCAGGATACCCTGAACTAGGCAGGGTGGGGCACGATTACTGGGCTGACTGTAAGAGGTCAAATCGACGGCGGTGGTGCAGCAGTGTAGGTTCTAACGGGGTGCGGGCGTGCACACACTCCGGCGCAGAAAAATAAGGCACTGGGCACCAGTAGTATACCTGTGCATTCTAGAATTGTGTCGGGCCGCCACCATGGGACTTGATACACCCCATGGTGGGACCAGCATAGGTAACTACAACAACGGGGTCGTAAGACACATGTAACTATGCGAGTAGGAGCCGATCATTAGAAATGGGTCACTTCACCTTGATTATGGGGTGCTAGTTGGAAACTAGTTTATGGGGTTGCAGAGATTAATATGGGGTACGATAGTATATTCGACTCTAGACAACTTAACCTAGTTTATAGTGCTTTCCCATTTCCACTTTATACTTATCATGCCCCATTCTTTATTCATAGACTGAATAGTCTAAGACTTACTCAGGCTTTATGTCTGACTCTACTTTGCTTTCATCTTCTTTTCTTTCGTTCCCCCCCCCCCCCCCCCCGGTCCACAGGGAGGGAATACCGCAGCTTGACTAGTTTTCACATCCAGCTTGAAGAGAAAGAATGTATTGCTTGGATCTTTTTCGTTTTGGACTATGGCTTTGGACAACAATTATGGGACTTATGTAGCTTATTTATGTTTTCTTTATGCTTCTTTAAATAATGTAATCAAGACAGTTATGAAGATGTTATGTTTTTGGAAGTATTGTAAGACAAATTATGACATGGTTTGTGTAACACGTATTTTGTTGAAATAAAAGTTGTTGTTGTTTTCCGCTGTTCAAAAATATGTGTTCTTATATCTGTCTTGTATATCTGTGACTTATACTTATAAACCTCCACCAAAATTAGGGCAATCCCTTTGAGAGTGACCCTAACGGAGGTGGGGTGTTTCACTTGGTATCAGAGCATAGGTTTACCAGATAAGATAAAAGTTTTGAAAATTTATTTTCAAAGGAAAAATTAAAGAAGCATTTTTAAAAGATAAAATATTATATTTTAAAAAGGCAAAGTCCCCCAAAGCCATAGGTACTATCTTTTATCCTTCGTTTTGAATCTATCCTTTTTGTTTCAGCATGTCCGAAGAACTTAACTTGCCAGAGGTTATACCAATACCTGGTTGGTTTAGACGATTCTTAGAAGCAAGGGTCAATCAGCTAGGTCCCACTATTCCTCCTCCCCCAGCTGCAGGAAATCATCCAGCTGCAGTAGCACCTCTTCCTCCACCTCCTCCGCGGGGTAATACTTTTGCTAAGATATGTAAAGATTTCAAAGCTATGGGAGGGAAGGACTTTCATGGAACTGAGTCCTTTGTGGCAGCCAGGAATTGGCTAAAGGAAATTCGAGGACTTATTCGTCATCTTTGAGGTAGAAGATAGGCAGAAGTTACAACTGGCAGTATGGCTACTTAAAGGCAAGGCTTACTACTGGTGGAAAGTCACCAATGCAGAAAGACCAGTGGAAACATGGGAGGACTTTAGGGCATGGTTTGAGGCTAAATTTCTCTCAGACGCTGAAAGGAGTCTGCAGTTGGAAAAATTCTTATTTCTTAAGCAAGGGAATATGACAATCAAAGAGTATGTTAACCAGTTTGATTAGCTGGCTAGGTTCGGACTAGACCTAGTCAACACCCCGCACAAGAAGGCTCTCTGCTTTGTTAAGGGGTTGAATGAGCCATTACACAGTTTGGCCATGACCCATATATCCATGGGAGCTACGTATGAAAGGTTGGTGCAGATGGCATTTCTGAACGAAGAAGATAACGGCAAGAAGGAGACAAAGGCAGAAAACTCTCAAGGGAATAAAGAGGGTTTGCAACGTAAGAAGACAGACTTTAAGAAGGGCGGGAAAGACAACAAAGAAAAGAGGAAGTGTAATTTCTATGGCAAAGTGGGGCACTTAGTGAAAGATTGCCGGAAAAAGATGGCCAAGATGAATGGTGGGTGCTTTTCTTGCGGTGAGACAGGCCACATGGCTAAGGATTGTCCGAAGAAACGAGGACAGGGGCAGAGGGCTGGATCCACCTCAGGGGCACAGGTTCATGTGCTAGAGGCGCCACCTCTACAACAGCAAGGTATAAATACTTCTATAGAAAGTGTAGTTTATCTTTATTATCACCCAGTTCGCACTTTATTTGATTCTGGCGCATCACACTCCTTTATCTCGTCTGCTTTAGTAGAATCTCTGCACCTAGAAACTAGTATGGTACAGGACCCCTTAATTGTTTCAAATCCAATTGGGCCCAGCTTATTTATCTATGATCTGTGTGGGATTGAAAATTTATGTTCTAAGCGTAGAATTTAAATGTAGTGCCTTTGTTTTGGGCTTTTCGGGATATGGTTTGATTTTGGGCATGGATTGGCTATCCAGTAATGGGGCCATCCTTGATTGTGAGAAAAGGGTTGTTAGGCTCATGACCCAGCTCGGTAACACTTTGAAAATTACTTGTAATCCCTCGTATGCGGTTATGCTTAGTTATCTTGAATCGCTAGATGCCTCTGTCGACAATTTGCAATCGGTTATAGTGGTCCGGGAATATCCGGATGTCTTCGAAGAGGTGAAGGGCTTGCCTCCGAAGCGGGAGATAGACTTCCGCATATATCTTGTAGATAATGCAAAGCCCATTGCGTTGCCCGTTAGACACATGGCTCCACGGGAAAGGAAGGTGCTCAGTAAACAGATTAAAGAACTTCTAGAGAAGGGGTTCATTAGAAGGAGCATTTCAGAATGGGGCGCTCCAGTGGTGTTCGCTACAAAGGCGGATGGTTCACTCCGTCTATGTGTTGACTATAGGGAGCTCAACAAACTAACGAAAAAGAATAGGCACCCTCTCCCCAGAATTGACGATCTGTTTGATCAGCTTGTAGGAGCGTCTGTTTTCCCCCAACTCGATTTAGAGACCGGATTTCATCAGCTAAGAGTGGCTGAAGATAGCATCGATAAGACAACATTCAGAACCCCAGACGGCTTCTTTGAATGGCTTGTCATGCCTTTTGGCTTGACAAACGCACCCGCTTACTTCGTGGACCTGATGAGTAGGGTGTTCAGAGAATTTCTCAATAAGTTTGTAGTGGTCTTCGTAGACGATATCCTTATCTTCTCAAAGAGTGAAGAGGAACATGCTCAGCACTTAAGGGCAATCATGGAAACCCTGCGAGTCCATCAGCTAAAAGCCAAATTCTCCAAATGCCACTTTTGGAGAGAGGAAGTAAGATTTCTTGGGCACATAGTATCCAAGGAAGGATTAGCAGTAGACCCGGTGTAACACCCCACTCCCGCTATGGTCACTCACTAAGGGAATGCCATAGCATCGGTGGAGTATTTTAGTGAATATAGAACAGAAAAATTACAACAAGACAGATATAAATAGTACTTGAAATTTTAAAGCATCATCTCATAACAGCGGAAATAAACATGTCTGGTTACATCATAAAACCATGATAAAAGTCAAGTACAATATCCGTCAAAATAAAGAAGTACATAATCCCACTCTCTCATACAATAGCCAGAACAAAAGAAAAGATAACTGGATAACTGGAGCTTTACATCTATCCAAGCTCCTAAAGACTGGAACAGCAATCCGATCAAGCTCCACTACTGCTAGGATCCACCGTAGGACCTGAGGGTTGGGAAAAAGATAAAAACAACGGGGTCAGACATAAGTCTGAGCGAGTCCTATAACTTTAACAATACAATCATTAAAGTAACCAGAGAAGATATAAACTTGACCCACGGTAATGTCTGGGGATGAATGGCTACACTAAGCAGCTTGAATAACTTAGGATAAACTAAGATAACCGTAAGGACGCATCTACCCACCCAAGGATAATTACTAACTGCACCACACCAGTCATTCCTACTTAAAGGTTGATCCCTCCCAAGGACTTAGAAAATTTCCCCAGTAGTTTCTTGTACTCCTAGCCACTACATAGGTGCCGTCTGCCCCTATCTCCACTAGGTGTACTTAGTAATTTTACCCAGTAGTTTCGTGTACCCCTACATAGGTGCCGTCTGCCCCTATCTTTACTAGGTGTACCCACTACTCCCCAGCGATCGGCTCCCTACCGTAGATACCCGTGCTGGTCCCACAGTGGGGTGTATCATTCCCCTAAAGTGGCTACCTGATAATATCAACGGTGCACGGCTTTATATCTACACGATGCAACAACGGCTTATCTACCAGCCCGGGCCCACACACGCATATGAAACCCGTTGGACTTGCGTTGCCACCGCTAACCCGTTTTGGCCTCTTATAATCAAGCCCAATATGCGTGTCCCGTCACTCGACATGGGTCGAGCCCACAAAGATACGTTTGGGATATTGGTTGAAATGGGCCCCCACAAGCTACCCACCTAAGCTTGTCACTTATCTAGTGTATCCCACTTAACCCTTTAATCATGTTTAATTACATGTTTCACTTAGTTAAGTATTCTAATCGTATTTTCTATTGCCACCCAAGGAAACCCACTAGATTCCACATGCCACCCAAGGCACCCACTTAACCCCTCATGTTCCACTACATGCTAATATGGTTAAGTGTTTCTTAATTGATTAAGACTGTGATCTCCCATAAAGACCTCCCACATTAGACTGGCTGTTATGACCGCCTGGTTAAGCCGGTAGGGTCCGGGCAGTCTTACGTCATAACAGAGTCTAACCTCGTGTCTTTACTTTAACCACGTATTTAATTTATGGCTAAGACCTCTCACATTGGGCTAACATTTGTAGCAACTGGTTAAGCCGGTTGGGTCCGGGCAGTTTTACACTACAAATGAGTCCAACCTCGTGTCTTAGTCGATTAATTACACCTAATTAATCACCCCCATATTAATTATCCCTAATTAATATCAAGTTTTCCATAACATGGGTAGACCTAACTCAATAGGTAAATTCCCATGGGGTAGACCTAACTCAATAGGTAAATTCCCACTTATGGTAATTTATTTTTATGGTATGCTTAATCATACCCAATCATACTTTTATTAACATATTTACCAACCCCATCGTTCCCCACGTAAATCGTTCTCATGACATAGAAAAGGGGAAGATCCATTACAAATATCATGGGTTTAGCATATAACTTCGTCATGGGTTAAGAGGATGTCAACTTGCATATATGAGCACATATTAACCCAACTACATTTAACCCAAACTTGCATATTATCATACACATGATTTGCATAACATGTTGCATATGAGCTTGCATATTATCATACACATATCTTGCATAACATGTTGAACTTGCATATAAGCTTTCTCATAACTTGCATAACATGTTAAACATGCATTTAAGCATACACATAACTTGCATAAGCCTTCACATACTTGCATAAGCATTCACATACTTGCATAAACATTCACATACTTGCATAAACATGCATAACTTGCATATCATGTCATTTAAGCATATACATATCTTGCATAAGCATTCATATACTTGCATAAGCATGCATAACTTGCATATCATGTTAAACTTGCATTTTAAACATATACATAACTTGCATAAATCCACTTATTAAATATGCATAAACCCACTTGCTAAACATGCATAAACCAACTTATTAAGCATGCATAAACCAACTTATCAAACATGCATAAACCCACTTATTAATTATGCATAAACATGGGAAAACATAGAGTAACATATCATTACAAATGATTCAAACTCACTAATCCGCATTTAAGACCATAAGTCTCATTACACCCAATCTACTTACTTTAACAATTGATGTTAAAGTGATAGAAACTCACCAAACCCAAGATTAGCAACCTTATGAAGTGGAATTAGTTGCTAAATATGAAGATGGTGATGATTAGAGATTGATTAGAGAGTGATTAGCTTGCAACTTCCTTCATAAACTAGTGGAGGCTCTCTAAGATTTAATTTGGCGGCATGAGGCCATCATTTCTATTTTTAGTATGGATTAGGGTAGGTTTAGGGTGTATTTATAGATTAGGTGAGTGTTTTAGGCCCTTAGATTAACCCTAAATTAGATTAGGACCCTTAGATTTCGGCACCTTCCAGAAACCAGCCCTAAGACCAAGCCCAAACCCCAAACTGGTGCACCCAACCACAGAACTCTCTAGAAACTGTGCAGGTTTCTTGGCTCGGCACGGGCGCACTTCCCAAGTGCGCCAGTGTATCTTTGTACTGGCGCACTTCATAAGTGCGCCAGTGCATCTTTGTTCTGGCGCACTTCACAAGTGCGCCAGTGCATTTCTGGCTTGTTTCTGGTTTTTCTGCCTAACTTCGTTCGTCCATATCTCTTTCATACAGTACCCGTTTTACGCAAACTCGGACTCTATTTCGCGTATTTTTCCGAGACGAACGCAATGACGCAGCCCGTTTCCCCTAATTCCCACATCTGAGATTATTTATCCTGTAATTAGTGAATTTTAGTATTAACTAAAATTCGGGGTGTTACATTCTCCCCTCCTTAAAGGATTTCGTCCCCGAAATCTCTAAGCCAAGGAGAATGCATATCCTACCATCCAAACAACCATCTACTCAATCCATCAAACACGGGCATCCATTGTCCTTAAAACAGTTTCTAATGATGTATGAGCATATGCAAAAAGTGTGTGTATATGTTCCCTATCTAATGTATGAACATATGCAAACCATGATAGTGCCATGCATCCATTATGTATGCGAGAGAACCCTATCGACACATACAATATCTACATGAGTGCACAATCATTCACCAAAATGCATCATCCATATGATAACACAATCATTATACATCCATAAATATAGCTTCCTACACACAATTTTATGCAATATGCAATATGAAGTGATTGAGCCGATCTAGTGCCTAGAGTGTGTGTACATGCATCCACGAGCAACCACTAGCAACCACTTGCATACACTTACATCCATCAACCATAACATGTCTCAAACACATGTTTCAACCATAGGTTTACCCTATCTAAAGGTCAATTAGTACTAACGAGAGGATATACTAAAGATAAGATAAGTACTAGACAACGATAGAGGAGAAAGTAAAGACATACCCTCAAAAAGAAATGGGTACAATGAACGCATCTTCGCTTCCGTTTCCCAAGTTGCGTTGCTCTCATCTTCTCCCCATTGCACTTTGACTAGTTGAACCTCTCGATTCCTCAATTTCCTAGTCTCTGACCCAAGGATGCGAGTAGGAGCTCGTCGAATAGTCGCATCACGCTCTACTTCCACATCTCTAAGCAAGCTCGGCTCTCCCACCTCTGCGGTCTCATGTAAGCATTTCCTCAGATGTGATACATGGAATACATCATGAACACCACTAAGTCTGTCGGGCAACTCCACTCTATATGCCATCCGTCCGATCCTTTCCTTAATAGGAAACGGCCCTACGAACCTTGGTGCTAACTTCCCAACGGACCCAAAGCGAACCACATTTCGTAACAGAGACACTTTGACAAAGACCATGTCCCCAACTTCAAACTCAAGATCCGTCCTTCTCTTGTCCGCATAAGATTTTTGCCTATCCTGCGCTGCTTTCATCTTTCTTCGAATCAAGTCAATCTTCTCAGAAGTCTCCCTAATCATATCAGGCCCAAGCAAGATCTTATCCGTAGATTCCCATCAACATGTAGGTGATCGACAAGGCCTTCCATAGAGAGCTTCGAAAGGAGCCATACCAATACTGGACTGAAAGCTGTTATTATATGCGAACTCCACCAATGGAAGATGCTCTTCCCATGTACCTCCAAAATCTAAGATACAAAGCCTCAAAAGGTCTTCTAGAACACGATTCACCCTCTCAGTCTGGCCGTCTGTCTGAGGATGATATGCGGTGCTTAGACACAATTGAGTCCCCACTGCTTCTTGCAAACTTCTCCAGAATTCGCTAGTGAAGATAGGATCTCGATCACTCACTATGCTAGAGGGTACCCCATGCAATCGGACTATCTCTCAAAGATATACTGAAGCTAGCCATGGAGCGGTCCTCTTGCTCTTCACAGGTATGAAATGGGCGCTCTTAGTAAGTCTGTCTACCACCACCCAAATTCCTGTATTACCCTTCCTCGATCTGGGTAACCCGTCAATAAAATCCATCGAGACGCTATCCCACTTCCATTGCGGAACTTCCAATGGGTGAAGCAACCCTCCTGGTTTCTTTTGCTCCGCCTTCACTTGTTGGCACACCAAGCATCGAGCGACATACTCGGCCACATCTTTCTTCATACCGGCCCAGAAGAAAACCCTCTTCATGTCTTGGTACATCTTGTCCCCACCGGGATGAATAGTCATCCTAGAACGGTGTGCATCATCAAGAATAACCTTCCTCAAACCCTCGTCTTGCGGTACACAAAGTCTACCGTCTCTACGCAAGCACCCCCTATCGTCTAGGGTGTACCTACTCAAATGGCTGGACGACTCCCCCCTTATGAGCTTCTCCACCAACTCAACCAACTGTGGGTCGTCCCTCTGTGCTTCACCAATCCGCCCCAAAAAAGTAGGTCTAACTTCCAAGGAAGCTAGCAAACCGGGTACATAATCAACGGAAGGTCTGAAATCAAACATCGAGATAAATTCCAAGCTTCGTTGTTCCACGAACAATGGACTCAAGGACAACCTCTTTCTGCTCAAGGCGTCCGCCACCACGTTACCCTTGCCAGGGGTATACGCTATCTCGAAATCATAGGATGCTAAGAATTCCATCCACCTTTGCTGTCTAAGATTCAAATCCTTCTGAGAAAACAAGTACTTCAATGATTTGTGGTCAGTGAACAATTCGAATCTCTCACCAAGAAGATAATGGCGCCAAATCTTAAGCGCAAAAACAATAGCGGCCAACTCTAAATCATGGGTAGGGTAATTTTTCTCATGTGCCCTCAACTGCCTTCCACCATAGGCTATCACCCTTCCCTCTTGCATTAAGACTGCGCCCAGCCCTGTCCCACAAGCATCAGTATAGACAACAAATGGCTTGCTCCCATCTGGCAACACTAAAACTGGAGCAGTGGTTAAAGCTCTCTTTAACCGTCGGAATGCATCATCACAATCTACGTCCCATTTGAAAACAAGATTCTTCTTCGTTAAGCGGGTTAATGGGGCTGATTTCTTTGCGAAGTCTTTAATAAACTTCCTATAATACCCCGCCAACCCCAAGAAACTTCTTACTTCGGTAGCATTCTTCGGAACCTTCCAATCCTGAATCGATACTACCTTCGCGGGATCCACAGCTATCCCTTCCTTGGAGACCACGTGCCCTAAGAACCGCACCTCCTTCCTCCACAAGTGACATTTAGAGAATTTAGCCTTAAGGCTATGTGCTCGAAGAGTCTTTAATACCTCCCCAAGATGTAGGGCATGCTCTTCTTCACTCTTAGAAAATACTAAGATATCATCCACAAAGACCACCACGAATTTATTAAGGAACTCCCTGAACACCCTACTCATCAAATCAACAAAGTATGCAGGGGCGTTCGTCAACCCAAATGGCATCACCAGCCACTCATAGAAACCATCCGGAGTTCTAAAGGCAGTCTTGTCTATGCTATCCTCAGCCACCCTTAACTGATGAAACCCCGTGGCTAAGTCCAACTGAGAAAATACTGAAGCGCCAACCAACTGATCGAAAAGATCATCAATCCTCGGCAATGGGTGTCTATTCTTCTTTGTGAGCTTGTTGAGTTCTCTATAGTCTACACAAAGTCTGAGGGACCCATCCGCCTTTGTAGCAAATACTACTGGAGCACCCCACTACGATATACTCTGTCTTATGAACCCCTTCTCAAGCAACTCCCCTACTTGCTTATGGAGTTCCCTCCTCTCACGAGGAGCCATGTGGCGCACTGGTAAAGATACCGGTTTAGCATTATCCACCAGATATATTCGGAAGTCAATCTCCCGCTTCGGAGGTAAGCCCTTCACCTCCTCAAACACATCCGGATATTCCCGGACCACTCTAACAGATTGCAAACTCTCGACCGAAGCGTCAAGTGATTCAAGATAACTTAGCATAACAGAGTCCCTGGGATTACAAGAAATCTCGAGAGTGTTACCCAAGCGGGTCATGAGCCTAACAACTCTCCTTTCGCAATCAAGAACGGCACCATTACTGGATAACCAGTCCATGCCCAAAATCAACCCATAGCCCGTGAAGCCCAACACAAAAGCATCACTTCTAAACTCAATGCTAAGTATAGAAATCTTCAAACCCAAACATATCATGGACAAATAAGTGGAGCCCCCAATTGGGTTTGAAACAACCAAGGGATCATCTACCAGACTGGTGTCTAAGTGCAGTGACTCAACTAATGATGATGAGATAAACGAATGTGATGCGCCTGAATCAAACAATGTACGGACAGGATGATCAAATAGAAAGACCAGACTTTCAACGGAAATAGTTCTACCTCTCTCCTGAATCGGTGGAACCGCGAGAGCCTGTACTTGCCCCCTAGCCTGACTCGGTGCCATAAGAGCTTGCACCTGTGCTCCTGAGGTAGACCCCGTCCTTTGCCCCTTCTTAGGGCAATCCTTCACTAGATGCCCTGCTTCGCCACAGTGGAAGCAGCCAGTCTTCTTCTTCTTGCGACAATCCTTGCTTAGGTGGCCAGGTGTTCCACAATTGAAACACTTCTTCTTCTTGCCTTTGCCACCGTTGCCTTTCCCACCTTTGTTTTGTTGTTGTTGCTGAGGTCTCTTTTGATCTCCCTTCTTCTCGGGTGCCCTATTAGCATTGGGACCCTTCTCTTCTTCATACATGAGTGCCATGTCAACTAGCTTCTCAAAGGTGGCCCCCATAGGGATATGAGTCATAGCCAACCCATGCATCGGTTCATTCAAGCCTTTCACGAACCTCAAAGCCTTCTTCTCCGGTGTATTCACCATGTCTAGGCCAAACCTTGCCAATTGATTAAACTTGTTGACATATTCCTTCACCGAGAGATTTCCTTGCTTTAGAGTCAAGAATCTTTCCATATACAAGTTTTCCTCCGCCCTTGAGAGAAACTTTGCCACAAATCTTTGCCTAAAATCCGCCCAAGAATCAACGGGGCGTTCTCCATTAGTGACCTCCCACCAGAATGAGGCCTCTCCCTTCATTAACCAAGCAGCCAACTTGACTTTCTTTCCTTCTTCCATCTCAAAGATATCTATCAACTCTTCCACCTCCTTAAGCCAATCTCTAGCCTCCACAAAAGTTTCAGATCCTTGAAAAGGTTTCCCTCCCATAGCTTTAAATTCCTTGCAAGTCTTAGCAAAAGTATCCGTGCGAGGAGGAGGGGGAGGAGGAAGATCGGGTGCTACGGTTGGTGGAGGAACATTTGCTGGACCCGCAGTGGTGGCCCTAGCCTCCATCAATCTCCTATACCATGCTGGTACCGTCACACCCTCCGGAAAGTTAAGATTCTCGGCCATGCTGAAACGAAAAAGGAAAGATTCAAAACGGAGAATTCGAAGGATATAGATATGGCTATTGGGGATTATGCTTTTCCTTCAAAAACCTTTCTCTTTAAAGACATGTTTTTGAAAATATCTCTTCCAAAAGTGTTTTAGAAAAATAGTTTTCTAAAAAAAAAATTTATCTGTTCCGGTAACCTTTGCTCTGATACCACGTGTAACACCCCACTCCCGCTATGGTCACTCACTAAGGGAATGCCATAGCATCGGTGGAGTATTTTAGTGAATATAGAACAGAAAAATTACAACAAGACAGATATAAATAGTACTTGAAATTTTAAAGCATCATCTCATAACAGCGGAAATAAACATGTCTGGTTACATCATAAAACCATGATAAAAGTCAAGTACAATATCCGTCAAAATAAAGAAGTACATAATCCCACTCTCTCATACAATAGCCAGAACAAAAGAAAAGATAACTGGATAACTGGAGCTTTACATCTATCCAAGCTCCTAAAGACTGGAACAGCAATCCGATCAAGCTCCACTACTGCTAGGATCCACCGTAGGACCTGAGGGTTGGGAAAAAGATAAAAACAACGGGGTCAGACATAAGTCTGAGCGAGTCCTATAACTTTAACAATACAATCATTAAAGTAACCAGAGAAGATATAAACTTGACCCACGGTAATGTCTGGGGATGAATGGCTACACTAAGCAGCTTGAATAACTTAGGATAAACTAAGATAACCGTAAGGACGCATCTACCCACCCAAGGATAATTACTAACTGCACCACACCAGTCATTCCTACTTAAAGGTTGATCCCTCCCAAGGACTTAGAAAATTTCCCCAGTAGTTTCTTGTACTCCTAGCCACTACATAGGTGCCGTCTGCCCCTATCTCCACTAGGTGTACTTAGTAATTTTACCCAGTAGTTTCGTGTACCCCTACATAGGTGCCGTCTGCCCCTATCTTTACTAGGTGTACCCACTACTCCCCAGCGATCGGCTCCCTACCGTAGATACCCGTGCTGGTCCCACAGTGGGGTGTATCATTCCCCTAAAGTGGCTACCTGATAATATCAACGGTGCACGGCTTTATATCTACACGATGCAACAACGGCTTATCTACCAGCCCGGGCCCACACACTCATATGAAACCCGTTGGACTTGCGTTGCCACCGCTAACCCGTTTTGGCCTCTTATAATCAAGCCCAATATGCGTGTCCCGTCACTCGACATGGGTCGAGCCCACAAAGATACGTTTGGGATATTGGTTGAAATGGGCCCCCACAAGCTACCCACCTAAGCTTGTCACTTATCTAGTGTATCCCACTTAACCCTTTAATCATGTTTAATTACATGTTTCACTTGGTTAAGTATTCTAATCGTATTTTCTATTGCCACCCAAGGCAACCCACTAGATTCCACATGCCACCCAAGGCACCCACTTAACCCCTCATGTTCCACTACATGCTAATATGGTTAAGTGTTTCTTAATTGATTAAGACTGTGATCTCCCATAAAGACCTCCCACATTAGACTGGCTGTTATGACCGCCTGGTTAAGCCGGTAGGGTCCGGGCAGTCTTACGTTATAACAGAGTCTAACCTCGTGTCTTTACTTTAACCACGTATTTAATTTATGGCTAAGACCTCTCACATTGGGCTAACATTTGTAGCAACTGGTTAAGCCAGTTGGGTCCGGGCAGTTTTACACTACAAATGAGTCCAACCTCGTGTCTTAGTCGATTAATTACACCTAATTAATCACCCCCATATTAATTATCCCTAATTAATATCAAGTTTTCCATAACATGGGTAGACCTAACTCAATAGGTAAATTCCCATGGGGTAGACCTAACTCAATAGGTAAATTCCCACTTATGGTAATTTATTTTTATGGTATGCTTAATCATACCCAATCATACTTTTATTAACATATTTACCAACCCCATCGTTCCCCACATAAATCGTTCTCATGACATAGAAAAGGGGAAGATCCATTACAAATATCATGGGTTTAGCATATAACTTTGTCATGGGTTAAGAGGATGTCAACTTGCATATATGAGCACATATTAACCCAACTACATTTAACCCAAACTTGCATATTATCATACACATGATTTGCATAACATGTTGCATATGAGCTTGCATATTATCATACACATATCTTGCATAACATGTTGAACTTGCATATAAGCTTTCTCATAACTTGCATAACATGTTAAACATGCATTTAAGCATACACATAACTTGCATAAGCCTTCACATACTTGCATAAGCATTCACATACTTGCATAAGCATTCACATACTTGCATAAACATTCACATACTTGCATAAACATGCATAACTTGCATATCATGTCATTTAAGCATATACATATCTTGCATAAGCATTCATATACTTGCATAAGCATGCATAACTTGCATATCATGTTAAACTTGCATTTTAAACATATACATAACTTGCATAAATCCACTTATTAAATATGCATAAACCCACTTGCTAAACATGCATAAACCAACTTATTAAGCATGCATAAACCAACTTATCAAACATGCATAAACCCACTTATTAATTATGCATAAACATGGGAAAACATAGAGTAACATATCATTACAAATGATTCAAACTCACTAATCCGCATTTAAGACCATAAGTCTCATTACACCCAATCTACTTACTTTAACAATTGATGTTAAAGTGATAGAAACTCACCAAACCCAAGATTAGCAACCTTATGAAGTGGAATTAGTTGCTAAATATGAAGATGGTGATGATTAGAGATTGATTAGAGAGTGATTAGCTTGCAACTTCCTCATAAACTAGTGGAGGCTCTCTAAGATTTAATTTGGCGGCATGAGGCCATCATTTCTATTTTTAGTATGGATTAGGGTAGGTTTAGGGTGTATTTATAGATTAGGTGAGTGTTTTAGGCCCTTAGATTAACCCTAAATTAGATTAGGACCCTTAGATTTCGGCACCTTCCAGAAACCAGCCCTAAGACCAAGCCCAAACCCCAAACTGGTGCACCCAACCACAGAACTCTCTAGAAACTGTGCAGGTTTCTTGGCTCGGCACGGGCGCACTTCCCAAGTGCGCCAGTGTATCTTTGTACTGGCGCACTTCATAAGTGCGCCAGTGCATCTTTGTTCTGGCGCACTTCACAAGTGCGCCAGTGCATTTCTGGCTTGTTTCTGGTTTTTCTGCCTAACTTCGTTCGTCCATATCGCTTTCATACAGTACCCGTTTTACGCAAACTCGGACTCTATTTCGCGTATTTTTCCGAGACGAACGCAATGACGCAGCCCGTTTCCCCTAATTCCCACATCTGAGATTATTTATCCTGTAATTAGTGAATTTTAGTATTAACTAAAATTCGGGGTGTTACACCCGGCTAAGGTAGTAGCGGTGCAGGACTGGAAGACACCAAAGAACGCAACAAAAGTCCGAAGCTTTCTCGGGCTAGCAGGCTTCTATCGGAAATTCATCAGAGACTTTGCAAAGATATCAGCCCCGCTCACAAAGCTGACCAAGAAGAATCTAGTGTTCAATTGGGACTTGGATTGCGAGTTTGCTTTCCAATGACTAAAAAGGGCTCTTACAACAGCCCCAGTTCTGACGTTGCCAGATGGAAGCAATATGTTCACAGTCTATACAGATGCATGTGGGACAGGGCTAGGCGCTGTCTTAATGCAAGAAGGGAGGGTAGTAGCTTATGGCGGGAGACAGTTGAAAGTGCACGAGAAGAACTACCCGACCCACGATCTTGAGCTAGCCGCCATCGTCTTTGCACTTAAGTCTTGGCGACACTATCTCCTAGGTGAGAAGTTCGAACTTTACACTGACCATAAATCATTGAAATATCTTTTCTTGCAGAAAGATCTTAACTTGAGGCAACAGAGATGGATGGAGTTTCTTGCCTCGTACGATTTCGAGATCTCCTACACTCCGGGCAAAGGCAACGTAGTGGCAGACGCGTTGAGCCGAAAGAAACTAACCCTAAGCCTGTTGTTTGTTGAAAGACAAAGCCTAGAGTTTATAGCCAGCTTTGACTTTAGGCCCTCCTCCGATTTTATACCAGGCTTGCTAGCATCTCTCGAAGTACGCCCGACTTTAGTGGACTGAATAGGGACAGCACAACGCGAAGACCCTCAGCTTGTGGAGACGATTGATAGGCAAATTAGGGGTGAGACTTCAAGTCACCTCAACAGATACTCCATCGACGATAAGGGGTGGCTAAGGCGAGACAGAAGACTATGCGTCCCACAGACAAGGGATTTAGTAAAGACGGTTCTCGAGGAAGCACATCACTCCAAGATGACGATACACCCAGGCGGAGATAAAACGTACAAGGACATAAAGAGGACTTTCTTTTGGAACGGCATGAAGAAGGATGTGGCAGATTTCGTTTCTAAGTGTATGGTGTGCCAACAGGTTAAGGCAGAACAGAAAAAGCCTGGCGGTCTGCTCCATCCCCTAGAAGTCCCGCAGTGGAAGTGGGATAGTATCTCAATGGACTTCATTGATGGGCTGCCTAAGTCTAGAAGAGGCAATACTAGCATTTGGGTAATAGTGGATAGGCTTACTAAAAGCGCCCACTTCTTACCTGTCAAGAGTAAAAGAACTGCCTCATCCCTAGCATCTCCTTACCTCAAGGAAATTGTCCGACTCCATGGAATACCATCCAGCATTGTTAGTGACCAAGACCCTGTCTTCACAAGTGAGTTTTGGCGGAGTCTGCAAGAAGCGGTAGGCACACAGTTATGCTTAAGCACAGCCTATCATTCCCAAACCGACGGCCAGACAGAAAGAGTGAACAGAGTTTTGGAGGACCTTTTGAGACTGTGCGTCCTTGACTTCGGAGGGACGTGTGAAGACCATCTTCCTTTGGTGGAATTCGCCTATAACAACAGCTACCAAGCAACCATCGGAATGGCGCCCTTCGAAGCCTTATATGGAAGACCGTGCTGATCGCCCACTTGTTGGTGGGAGTCTACTGACAAGCTCAAACTTGGACCGGATATGATCCGAGAGACTTCAGAAAAAGTAGACTTAATACGAAGAAGGATGAAGACAGCCCAAGACAGACAAAAATCCTACGCCGACAAGAGGAGGACCGACATTGAATTTGAGGTTGGGGACAGAGTTTTTCTTAAGGTATCTCCGCTAAGGAATGTTGTTCGTTTTGGAACCACAGGAAAGCTAGCACCAAGGTTCGTAGGACCATTTCCTATTATTGAGAAAATTGGGAAAATGGCCTATAAATTAGAGCTACCCGAAAAACTGGCCGGAGTTCACAACGTTTTCCATGTTTCGCACCTCCGAAAATGCCTACATGAATCTGCCGAAGTGGTAGAGCCAAACATCCTAGAGGAAGCTGAAGTGGAACGTGAAGCAACCATGAGGAAAGTTCCAACCCGCATATTAGGAACGGAAGTGAAGAAGCTACGCAACCGCGAAGTCAAGCTCGTCAAAGTTCAGTGGAGCGACGCCGAAGGAGACACAACTTGGGAAACTGAAGCTAGAATACGCGCAGCCTACCCTTTTCTTTTCGAGGGTACATCTTTGATCTTTCTTTTTCCTTAAGTTGCTCTTTTATCTATCTTTGTATATCTCCTCGACCTTATCTTTTAGGTAGAAACTCTTTGGATGAAAACATGTAATTGAAACATGTTATGGATGATGGTTGCAAGTGGTTGCAAGTGATTGGTAGTGGTTGCTCGTGGTTTCATATACACACACAATTTAGGTTTTAGATCGGCTCAGTCACTTCATATTGCATATGCATATATATATATGTTTGCAATCGTATATGGTTGAAGTTTAATGTGTTGTCATATGGATGTTGCATTTGTATGAATGATTGTGCACTCATGTAGAATCATGAATAGGAAGATTTGCATACATAATGGATTCATGACACTTACATACCTTGCATTAAGGAGGTCAACTGAATCAGTAGACCGACTGATTTTGCATTAGATAAGTACATGTACACACACACTTCGCATATGATCATGAAGCATTAGAAGTCTGTTAAGGACAATGGATGCTCGTGTTTGATGAATGAGTGGATGGGTGTTTGGATGTTAGGATGTACATTCTTCCTGAACTTGAATATTTCGGGGACGAAATCCTTTTAAGTGGGGGAGAATGTAACACCCCGTGTATTCTATAGCAGTGAAATTCACAAATTAAAGTATAACTAATTTCAAATTAAATATTTAAGGGAAACGGGATATGCCATTGCGTTCGTCTCGGAATTCTGCTTGAGATAGAGTCCGGGTTTGCGTAAAACGGACTCCGTATGAAGAAGATATGGCCTCCGGAAGTTTCAGAATTCAGTTTAAAATTCAAACAGACCAAAACAGCTCAGAAAAACAAATTTAAAATTCAAAATCGGGTCGGATAGGCCAGGGCGGGAATTTTCCCGCCTAAGGCACCCAGGTCGACTGGGTAGTCGACCTGGGTCACCCAGGTCGACTGGGTAGTCGACCTGGGTCACCCGTGTCGACTGCCAAGTCGACACGGTGTCGACTGGCGTGTCGACCTGGCCCCTGAGCCAGGTCGAACCCAGCCCCCCTGGCTGGCCTGGTCTGTGTTTGGTCGATTTTCTGAGCCTTGCCTTGTCACAAGGGCTAGGTGTCAGCTCCTGGTTGGTCTCTCCTTCAAACGAACGGCTATTATTACACCAAGCTCCATCGACGGTCCTAATCAACTCACAAACTCTATAAAAAGGACCTAAGACTCACCCTAATTCACACAAACAAAAACGGAGATGAGACCGTCATGCTGCTGAGGAAAGACTAGGAATAGCCATCAGAAATTGAGAGACAATTAGGAGATAATTCGAAAGCTTAAAGCAACGTCAATTAAATCAAAACAACGCCTACAACAAAGGATAGCATCTCCAAATTCAGATTCCTGAATTGAAGATTCGTCATACGTTGTAAGTAGAGTGCTATTCCGATACGAAAAAATAATTGTGTTTTGATTTGCGTAAAGTGAGAAATGGAATTGTGGCGATAATAATCTATATTTGTATGTTGCTTTGATTCTAAACGATTTGGAAATGTTATGGTATACGATTGGATATTTGCAAGTATGTGATTTGTGTTGGAAGTTAACAACCATATGTTGTGGTATTTTATTTGGGATTCATACAAGTATATGATTTATGTTAACAACCATATGTTGTGGTATTTTAATTGGGATTCATACAAGTATATGATTCATGATTAACAACCATATGTTGTGGTATTTTATTTAGAATTCATGCAAGTATATGATTCACTATTATGCCAATATGATGTACATACTTTTATGACCACTTTTAGTGTGTAATTGGACTCGACTAAGTACTATGGTTTATATGAATCTATGTTGGAATTGGCAAATCATACTTTTGTATTAGAAACAAAAGTAAGCATTTTTATGAACATGACTAAACTATGTTTGGTGTTATGCCTAGTTGAAACCATGTTTTGGCCTATGTTGTTATAAAAATCATATGGTGATATATGTAACACATAAATTAAGTTAGATTTAAATTCCAATTGCAAGTTTACATGAATAGATTAAAAACCATGATTCATGTTTAGGTATGTTTATGCTATGATCATATGAATAGAATGATTCATGTTTAAGTATGTTTATGCCATGATTATATGTTGTTACCATGCAAGTTCACATATGCCTAATTCATGTAAATTAGATCGTTATGTTGCAAGTTCATGCGTTCACACTACCCTTTTTATGTCACTTAGAATAAATAAACACCATGTTATAAGCCTCTGGCTAAGTTGGGTTTAAATATTAAACCCAACATATGTTATATTTTAGTGAACATATAAAACGGGGGTAATAACGATGGGGTTAAAACATAGAACATATGTGTGGCATGTTTGACGCATGCCAACAACCATGAAGAACAATTAAGTGGCATAAACAAATTTTAACCAATAAAGATGAATTTGAATAATGGGCCGCAAATATTTACATATAAAAAGGAAAGAGACAAAATATGTAAATGTAGAAAATACGATGTGTTTAACCCGAGGTTGGATTGAGTTGTGATGTAAACCTGCCCGGAACCGCCCGGTTGTCCAGTAGTCACAACAATACCTATCCAATGTGGGTGGTTAAACACGGAGCCTAATAAGGACCCGAGGTTAGACTGAGTTGTGGCGTAAGACTGCCCGGACCCAACCGGCAACAGGCAGCCACAACAATACCAGTCTAATGTGAGAGGTCAAGGCTTTAATAAGACAATTAAGGATGAGTCAGGATTTATAGGATTAAGTAAATTGAATTAATACTTAATCAAAATGGAACATGCTATACAGAATGATTTGGGGTTAGGTTTACAAAACACTTAACCAACTTAGCATGTTGGCTAGAAATAGAAAACCTAGTAGCGGGGGACCCTTTTCAGCAGTAACCCTACAAGGTGTATAAGGATACCCTGAACTTGGCAGGGTGGGGCACGATTATTGGGCTGACTGTAAGAGGTCAAATCGACGGTGGTGGTGTAGCAGTGTAGGTTCTAACGGGGTGTGGGCGTGCACACACTCCGGCACAGAAAAATAAGGCACTGGGCACCAGTAGTATACCTGTGCATTCTAGAATTGTGTCGGGCCGCCACCATGGGACTTGATACACCCCATGGTGGGACCAGCATAGGTAACTACAACAACGGGGGCCGTAAGACACATGTAACTATGCGAGTAGGAGCCGATCATTAGAAATGGGTCACTTCACCCTGATTATGGGGTGCTAGTTGGAAACTAGTTTATGGGGATGCAGAGATTAATATGGGGTACGATAGTATATTCGACTCTAGACAACTTAACCTAGTTTATAGTGCTTTCCCATTTCCAGTTTATACTTATCATGCCCAATTCTGTATTCATAGACTAAATAGTCCTAGACTTGCTCAGGCTTTATGTCTGACTCTACTTTTCTTTCGTCCCCCCCCCCCCCCCAGGTCCACAGGGAGGGAATACCACAGCTTGACCAGTTTTCACATCCAGCTTGAAGAGAAAGAATGTATTACTTGGATCTTTTTCGTTTTGGACTATGGCTTTGGACAGCAATTATGGGACTTATGCAGCTTATTTATGTTTTCTTTATGCTTCTTTAAATAATGTAATCAAGACAGTTATGAAGATGTTATGTTTTTGGAAGTATTGTAAGACAAATCATGACATGGTTTGTGTAACACGTATTTTGTTGAAATAAAAGTTGTTGTTTTCCGCTGTTCAAAAATATGTGTTCTTATATCTGTCTTGTATATCTGTGACTTACACTTATAAACCTCCACCAAAATTAGGGCATTCCCTTTGAGAGTGACCCTAATGGAGGTGGGGTGTTTCACTTTCTATTTCAATATTTATTTATATTGAAATGTAAACTTTCTATCTCAATATTTTATTTACATTGAAAATGTAAACTTTATTTCAATATATTATTAACTTTGAAAATGTAAACTTCTAATCATTCTTTTATTTTTTACATTGAAAATGTAGACTTCTATGTAATCTTTATTTACAGTGAAAAATGTAAATTTCTATGTAATCTTTATTTACATTGAAAAATGTAAATTTCTATTATTTACTTTGATTACATATAAAAATGTTATTTTTATACTTCATTCTTTGATTACATATAAAAATGTTATCTTTCTAAGGAAATCTTTTATTTCATTTACAATGTAAATTTTATAGAAAAACATATTTTATATAGCAATGGACATTTTTATTGTTCCATTCTCGTTAAAAATGTAAATTCCAATGTCCCATACATTTCATTAAAAAATGTATTATTTTAAATATTTCATTTGCATAAAAAAATGTATATGTCAATGCCCATACATTTTATTTGTCAATGTAATATTTCTAATGTAATATATATATATATATATAAATGTAAATGTCAATGTTAATACGTTTCTATTTCAAATGTGTTCATTTTTAATGTTACATTACATTAAAATTGAAAATTTTCAAAGTAAATACATTTTATTTAGCAAGGGACTATTTTTAATCTTGCACTACATTAAAATGCATTTTCAATATAAATGCATTTCTACTTAGTCAATGACTATTTTTAATGTTGGGTTACATTAAAAATATAAATTTTAAAGCAAAGACATTTTAATATAACAATGGTCATTTTTAATGGTTTGTTTACATTAAAAATGTAAATTTCAAAGAAAACACTTTTTGTTATTCCAATGACCATTTTTAAAAGGGTCATTTACATAATAATGTAAAACTTAATGTAAACCATTATTATCATATCAATGTTCATTTTAATATAAAACATTTAAAATGCAAAATCTAATGTAAGTACACTTTATATAGTAATGTGGTATTTTGATGTTTTCATACACATTAAAATGCAAAATTCCAGTGTAAATACATTTTCTATAGTAATTGACATTTTTAATGTTTGATTTACATTAAAAAGGTAAAATCCAATGTAAACACCTTTTCATTTAACAATGTCTATTTTTCATTAAAAATGTATATACATTAATTTGTAAATGTCAATGTAAAAACAATTTTACCTATCAATGTTTATTTTTAATGTTGGCATACATTAAAAATATAAATTCCATCTCAATACATTTCTTTTATTACATAAAAAAAATATTTTTATGTTTCATATACATTAGAAATGATGTTTTCAATGTAAACACTTTATATATTAATGCTCTATGTTAATTGTAATGACCCATATCTTTAAGTATTTAATTTAATATTTAAATTTGTTTTAAATATTGATTTGAATTTTAAATGGTTTGAAATTAATTAATTTGAATAATTTATTTGTTTAAATAGTATGAATAATAATTTAATTTCAGAAATAGTCGAAAGTGGCTGAATTTGCGCTGTTATATGGTTTGGTAATGTAAGAGGATTTATTTATGTTCAGATTTAATTTTATTTATGATTTCGTTTATTAAGCGCTGTTTAAAAGTTTAAACTATAATTTAAAATATATAACGAACTGCAGCGGCGTGGCAGTTCGTAATATAACGTTTTGAATTTCAATTGGTTATACAGGATCCAATTTTAGTCGGATTTCTTCGAAACAAGAAATGCCTGAATCCATTTGGTAATAATTTTCTAATGAAGCAGAAAATCGAGGTTTCATAGTTTAGATTTTATTTTATGGCCAAATCAAATTTTCAAATAGTCGCTATGGAATTCGATTATATATTATAATGATTTATTTTATAGAAATAATGGGTTTTCAATTTATTTAATATCGTTTTGGCTTGGATTTCAACCAAGATTATTTTATTTGAAAATATAGGAAATTCTGCTTGGGTATGGCCAATTGTAATATTTTTATACTATTATATTGAAGTATTTTAAAATTGGTTTAGTTTAATTCAAATTGGACCTTTTAAAAGGGATTTTATTCAAACGATCTCCGTTTTCAACGAAACAAATTTGATTGAGACCGTAACCGCAAATTATTGTTATACTTCAAGTTTCACATCAAACGGAGTTATTTTGTGAGCGTGGAAAAATAAAATGTAAATAAATCGACCGTTTTGATTCGAACGAGCACCATTTTTGCAAACGAATTTGGAATTCGACGAAACAAGAGTCATTATGTGACGGCAAGGAATTTCGCTCGGTCCGAACCAGTCGCTAAACCGATCCAGGCCGTTCGAAACGCCCTATCGTTTGAGAACACGACAAAACAGAACACATACAGAAGAACATTTCATTGTATATAACAACAATGCATCAGATTACAAGAATATACAGAGTTTAAATGAATATTACACAGAAATATCAGAGATTTAAATTACATTTAAATACATAGCAGCGGAAAATAATACAATACACAACTAGAAGAGATATACGGACACAAAGCTTTCCGGATATCGTTCCAGCTGTAAACCAGGATCCTGTGAATATAAATCTGCAAAACCAAAACTACTAGCTGCCCATGTCGAAAATAAGGGCACCCAGAGTTTAGGTTAAAACAATAAACTCCAGGTCAGTCATGTGACTGGTGTGAGAACTAAAACAGTTATTATTCTTTATTTTTAAAGTTAGGTAAATCAAGGGACCACGCCGTATAACACGGAACGGGTTTCCTCCCAAGAATACCAGTGCATGAAACAAACAGCGCAATGCTAAATAAAGAAAAATGAAGCTGTTATAAGACCCAGGTCCTATCACACAATGCAAACGCAAGCCGGGGGATAGGGTTTTCCCTTATAACAGCCAAAGAATGCTGGATACGGTTGAAACAAATCATTTGATACTATAATAAGTGCATAGTGCATAAAACAACTTCAAATCATAAGTATCAATCATAGGCGGCATGAGCGCCCCATCCCACTATGTCGCCATATATAGGATTACAACTAAAACCGCAAATGTCACGTATTTGGAAATTGGTTTTCCATCTATGAACCGAGGCCAGGGATCGTCCTCAACCGCTTTTAGACAATCTAGCCCATGTCTAGGAACAGCCGCAACTGCCCCTTGGATCGTCAGGGCCGGTCCACACGAAGTGGATTATAATGCCTGAACAATGCGTCCCTCCGCCCTTTGGGGCGTAAATGAGCCAACGAATGACTCCATCGGTTCGAGAACGACCGATCAATCCGAGGCGCCTCGCAACAGCAACAACCACATAAGTCAAACTCGTCAGGGCGTGTAAAACCACTGACGCCACTTCTAGCTAGAAAGAAAACGCATGTCCCCCCTGAGGTCCGTCTCCCGTTTTTGGTTCATACCGGGTGTGAAACACGCGAGGTAAACGTTACACAAAGCTACGCCACAAAGGCCGTGCTTTGATCATCACCACAAGACTTTGCTTTTCAACAGAAGCCTTGATCATTTGCATCTTAGCATGCCACACAGGCAAACCATCCTATGCAACCGATATCAGTCACACAGAATGAAATCCGATGTCAGACACACAGTCCATTTACAAGTCCGTCCTGGGTCTGAACGAAACCGGAGGCACCTAGTACCCCGCATATCCATCGATCCCCAAGTACGTCTGGACGATCACTAACTGTTTCCATCTTCTTGGGTGTACAGCCCAATCAAGATCATCAGTTATCACCCAAACGACGTGAAGACCTCCGGTCTTCGACCATCGTCTTCATCTTCGACTTATCGTCGTATCAGTTATTCAGAATGGGATAAACCCGGTCTTTCCGAATAACTCGCGTATATTTTATAAAAGTGTTACACAAACACAACATACGCCTCATTCCAATTCATTAGTCACTAACCGTAAATTAATCAAGAGAATAATTCCCCAAATATTAACCCCGAAGGCCGAAACCAACATCAGATCAATATCCAGAAGACCATTCTACTTAGCTAACCGACAGTTAGTTTCTAAATTTCACGTTCAAATCTAATTAAAGATTTAACTATCGCCTGGAGCAAAACTGGTGATACTCCATTCTCGATCTTTTCAATCTAATTGAAGATTCATTAAAACTCCACTTAGTTTTAATCTGTGACTGGGTTAAAGAATCAGTGTCATTTAAAACACGGTTCACGATAAACCCAAAGTCACATCCCATTAATTATCGGGTTAAAGAACAAGTGTTATTTAAAAAACTGTTCACGATAAACCCAAAAATCAATATCCATTCAATTCCAATTAAATATTATTTAATTGGTACACTTCGTTAAATCTAAATAAAAAGATTTAATCTTTTCTCAACTGGGTTCAAGAACAGTGTTAGTGAAGACACCATTCACGACAAACCCAAATCACATTCATTAATTATCGGGTTAAAGAACAAGTGTTATTTAAAACACTGTTCACGATAAACCCAAAAATCAATATCAATTCAATTCCAATTAAATATTATTTAATTGGTACGCTTCATTAAATCTAAATAAAAAGATTTAATCATTTCTCAACTGGGTTCAAGAACAGTGTTAGTGAAGACACCATTCACGACAAACCCAAATCACATTCATTAATTATCGGGTTAAAGAACAAGTGTTATTTAAAACACTGTTCACGATAAACCCAAAAATCAATATCAATTCAATTCCAATTAAATATTATTTAATTGGTACACTTCATTAAATCTAAATAAAAAGATTTAATCTTTTCTCAACTGGGTTCAAGAACAGTGTTAGTGAAGACACCATTCACGACAAACCCAAATCACATTCGATATTCAATACAAGGCTCTGAATAGAAAATATATCGGCTTATATTCAATATCAAATTCTACGACTAACAAATGTCGTATTGGAAATAACGATATAAATATATATCTTTCAAATTTCCATATCAACATCTGTATAATCACGAATCCCAACATCGAAATATTCCGAAGACAATTTCGATTTAAATCCATTCCAATGCAATCATTGGACATTTTGGTTATTTTTAAAACCCTTTTCGAATTCAATTTATTTATTTAAAAATAAATAGAATTATAATTCTAGTTCAAAACTAGTTCATTTCGATAAAAATCTATTTTTATCTTTTCAAATATGGAGTTTTTCATCCCAATTCTTTACAAATCATTTCTTATGATTTTACACAAATTATTGCTATTTTTAATAATTTTATCAAGGCCCGTACAGTCGATTTCCATCAACGGCCATCGAACTGCACTTACAGCGACCTTTTTCGAATTTGATTTGGACGTATCTCCAAATCCAACCGTTAGATTTCAAATTTCTAACATTCGTTAGAAAGCTCTTTTCGATACGAACCCAACGGTTCCGGTTTTAGGAGAATCCGACGGTCGGATCTCCCGTAATGTCCGTTTGAAATAAATGGTCGAAATTCGCGAACTGCCGCGGCGCGGCGCGTTCTATTCAGGCCAATATATTATATATATATAATATATACTTCGTCGATTTCTATTTAAAACGAATTATATAAATAGTTTTGAATTCGTTTCAAAAATATTTTCAACTTCCTTTTCAATTCAAATCCCAATTGAATTCTTCTTTATAAATTCGTTTTAAAATTTCTTTCTATTCAATTCAAATTTCAATTCAATTTGAATTCATTTCAATTCGGTTTCAATTCCATTTGAATTCGTTTTCAATTCAATTCATTTCGAAATCGTTTTCAATTCAATTCATTTCGAAATCGTTTTCAATTCAATTCATTTCGAAATCGTTTTCAATTCAATTCATTTCGAAATCGTTTTCAATTCAATTCATTTCGAAACCGTTTTCAATCCACTTTGAATTCGTTTTCAATTCAATTCATTTCGAAATCGTTTTCAATTCAATTCATTTCGAAATCGTTTTCAATTCAATTCATTTCGAAACCGTTTTCAATTCAATTCATTTCGAAATCGTTTTCAATTCAATTCATTTCGAAATCGTTTTCAATTCAATTCATTTCGAAACTGTTTTCAATTCAATTTGAATTCGTTTTCAATTCATTTCGAAATCGTTTTCAATTCAATTCAAAATATTCGATTTCGAAATCACTTTTCAATATTCATTTTAAAATGAATAAAATCGATATAAATATCGTTCACGTCAAAATGGCGTCAATCTAATCAACACGGCTTCATAAATTTCTATTTTCAAATTTTCTTTATTTTTCAAATTGGAATGAGGCCCAATCAATTACCATATAAAATTAATTATATGGATTTCCATACAACACATGTATATAATAGCATGGAAAAATAATCAACCATCAACCAAAGTGCACTACACTGTATAAGCATCAAATATAGATATTCAACGCTTATAACAGCCTGTCAATCAATCGATCGACATATTTAATAAATCAGGATGAGTGAAATTCATATTTCATCCCAACACCCGTGTGGGGTTTCAAACAAACAAACACAGATTTTATTCGTGCAGTTGGGCGATGTGTAAAATTTATCGACCCAATCAATGTCCTTCAAATAGGTGTACATAAACAAACCGTCTGGTTTGTAAATGAATATTTATTTTATTCACTTTCACTATATTCATATTCACGTTAAAAATTATATTTTTAACGATAAAACATTTTATTCTATCATATGAATTTCTATTATTCATTTACACAAAAAATGATATTTTTATTTTCTAACATATTTTAGAAAATTTCGGCGGCATAACGGCACGATACTAGAAACGGGACGAGGCCTAGCCTTATCCCCGGTCTAGTGAAGGCCCACGCCATTCACACATCAATCAAATCAATTCGTTATGTAAACCACAAAATTTGGAGTAAGAGTCTAACCTAGCCTTACTCCTTCGCCTTATAACGGCGCACGTCTAATCCTAACCAATTTATCGATTCGATTTTTCACACCATAAATCACATTCAAACCAATATCGCAATCAATCACCAAACAGTCAAACAAACAAGTCCATGGTCTGTGGACGGTTGTGTCGGGTGCTACTAAGCACCGTCTGCATCCTAGTATATATATATATAACTAGAAAATAAATTGAAGAGTGAGAAATTCTCACATATAGCTATCCTAGCTCCACGGCTCTTCTTTTGCAGAAGTCTTCGTCGTTTCGCCTTTTTGTCACCTTCGTTGCTGCTTTCACTACATACGTAAAAATCACATTTTTACTTCGCTATTCAATATATAAAAATCGAATTTTTTACTTCGATGCTCAATATATAAAAATGCTATTTTTCTATCGAAGTTCAATATATAAAAATTCTATTTTTCTATCGAAGTTCAATATATAAAAATTCCATTTTTCTATCGAAGTTCAAAACATAAAAACTATATTTTTCTTTCGAAGTTCAAAACATAAAAACTATATTTTTCTTTCGAAGTTCAAAACATAAAAACTATATTTTTCTTTCGAAGTTCAAAACATAAAAACTATATTTTTCTTTCGAAGTTCAAAACATAAAAACTATATTTTTCTTTCGAAGTTCAAAACATAAAAACTATATTTTTCTTTCGAAGTTCAAAACATAAAAACTATATTTTTCTTTCGAAGTTCAAAACATAAAAACTATATTTTTCTTTCGAAGTTCAAAACATAAAAACTATATTTTTCTTTCGAAGTTCAAAACATAAAAACTATATTTTTCTTTCGAAGTTCAAAACATAAAAACTATATTTTTCTTTCGAAGTTCAAAACATAAAAACTATATTTTTCTTTCGAAGTTCAAAATATAAAAACTATATTTTTCTTTCGAAGTTCAAAATATAAAAACTATATTTTTCTTTCGAAGTTCAAAACATAAAAACTATATTTTTCTTTCGAAGTTCAAAACATAAAAACTATATTTTTCTTTCGAAGTTCAAAACATAAAAACTATATTTTTCTTTCGAAGTTCAAAACATAAAAACTATATTTTTCTTTCGAAGTTCAAAACATAAAAACTATATTTTTCTTTCGAAGTTCAAAATATAAAAACTCTATTTTTCTATCGAAGTTCAATATATAAAAATCGAATTTTTATTTCAATTAGAAATCAAGTCTTTTTCTATGAACTAGAAATCAAGTTTTTCTATAAGTTTTTATTAGCAAATCATATATTTTTATAACATAAAAATCTAATCTTTTCATGTGTTCAAAAATCCAATCTTTCTCAGTTTTAAACTAAACAAAAATCAGTTTTTCATATAACTAAAAATCAGTTTTTTTTTACTATAAACAAAAATCAGTTTTTACTACTTAAAAAAAACAGTTTTTACTATAAAACAAAATCAGTTTCATAAGCTTATAAATATATTCAAATTCAGTTTTTAAATATAATCAAATATAAAATAAATAAATTAAAAGGAAAGACTTACAGGGGGGTTTTACTGGCGGCAGCAGGCTTAGGGGGGGGGCTCGCGCTCTGGCTGGACGGTGGAGGACTGGGCGGAGGCACCTCGATTCTGGGGGTTTAGGGCTTGGAGGTTTCAGAAGGGGGTGCGGGTTCTCGAGGCGGGCGAGGAGGAAAGGGGGGGAAAAGAGAGAGGGTCGGCGAGAGGAGGAGGGGGGGAAGCGCCGTCGATCGGCAGTGGCGGTGGGGAGGCTGAACGGGGCTCGATTTGTTTTTTTTTTTTCTTTAATTCTGAATTTTTGAAGTCAACGGTAGGGGAGAGGGAGGTAGTTAAAGGGGAGGGTTATTTATTAATTTATTAATTTAATTTTAATATTAAATCCATAAAGCAACTTTTTCGTTCGGACTCGAAACGAAACCCGCCGACTGTTGTCCATAGCTAATTACCCCCATTCCGAACTCAATGGGATATGTACCGCAAGCTGATTTGATCGTTACAATCAGTTTCCTTTTGAATTTTCATTTAAATCACTATATTGAATTTTAAACGCACATTTCAAATTACCGGGGCCACATACTAACTAGAAAAATTCCCAAAAAATATTTTCTAGCTTCGTATTGACGATACGGTCCTAACAAAACTAGTTTCGTCGAATTCTGAGACCGTTGGAAAAATGGCCAATTTCCAGTCGATTAAAATCAACTGAAACTGGTCAAACGCGTTTTCCTTTGCCACGCTCACATATTGATTCGAAAAATTATGAAATTTGGAATCTAGCAATAACTTGACATCACGGACCCAACAAAACTGGTTTCGTCGAAATCCGAGGTCGTTTGCAAAATGTCCATTTTTAAGGGCTATATATTATTAAATATATATATAAATTCCATAGCGACTATTCTGAATTTTCAACTGGACGTATCTTATCATTTCTAAAGTGAAATCCTAGTTTGTTAACTTCGTTAGAAAGATCTTGTTCATCAGATTCAAATATTTCTTGTTTCGTCCAATTCTGACTTATAACGAATTCTGTATATTCAATTGAAATTAGAAATCGAATTTTCGAACTACCGCGCCATTTCAGGCTCGTTATATAATTAAAATAAATTTATTCGTTTTAACTTCGCCGAAAATAAATTTTCTCGTCGATATTATTTAAAATAATTCATTTTAAATAATCAAAACTCGCTATAATTGCCAAAATAAAAATTTTAAACTGGCCCGGATTTTCGGGTTGTTACAATCTCCCCCACTTAAAACTTTTCGTCCCCGAAAAGGAACAAAGTCGAAAGTGGTTTGATCAATTCAACTCTACGCTCGATCTGTATTCTATTCTCCAACCTTTCAGTTTCTGAGAATTTTCAAAATTTCAAAAATTTGGCTAACACCCTAAATTTTTGAAAAATTTCGCCATAACCTCCCCTGCAATGGGAGCATCGGGGAATTTCAAATAGCTTCCCCGGTCCTTCAGATCTCAAAAAGAAAAAGAAAAAGCCAAGCGGCTAGCCAATAGGCTCACAAAATCATCATCACCCAAACAAAACAGTAAATTATGTAGTAAACATGTACCTATTTGTCGGGCAAACAAATTTTATTCTCTGGCTCTAGCCTCCTTGCTATGACCTGCTCAATATAAGTATATGTATATGCAAGCAAATGCGACCAATTTTCAATATAATCCAATATTTGATTCAATTAGGCTAAATGGTTTAAAATTAGCAAACAAATGAACAAACAACACAAACATCAATCAATTAGTGAATTATCATTTGAAATTCATAACTTTTGGTACATATACTAAAAATCATGTTTTGATGCCAATTCACAACAATGTGTTCTATCTATATAATCTTTGGTTCTCACACCAGTCTAATGGAAATATATAGATATCACACCTTCGAAACACGAATATAAATACTGATGATGTGGCCACATCATCAGAATTATCCCCGGGTGTCTAGAATGTGACTCTATATCTATCCAGTATATTAAAACTTCGAATATACGTTTGCAAGGCGTATATGCAAATTCTTTATATACTGAATTGTTCAAAATCAATATAAACAAATAATCAAATACGAATAGTTGATTTAAATTTTCAAAACAAAATTTGTTTTCATTTGAAAAATATACTCTTCACACTCGTTCTAGGATACTACTGATCCCATCTCTAACGAGTCATTCTCGTTGGATATTACTAATCCAATATCTGATGAATTCTTTCGTATGGTTCTAATGTGCCTTGTTCTCTAAGCTTTGTAAACCAAAGCTCTGATACCAAATGTGACGGCAAGGAATTTCGCTCGGTCCGAACCAGTCGCTAAACCGATCCAGGCCGTTCGAAACGCCCTATCGTTTGAGAACACGACAAAACAGAACACATACAGAAGAACATTTCATTGTATATAACAACAATGCATCAGATTACAAGAATATACAGAGTTTAAATGAATATTACACAGAAATATCAGAGATTTAAATTACATTTAAATACATAGCAGCGGAAAATAATACAATACACAACTAGAAGAGATATACGGACACAAAGCTTTCCGGATATCGTTCCAGCTGTAAACCAGGATCCTGTGAATATAAATCTGCAAAACCAAAACTACTAGCTGCCCGTGTCGAAAATAAGGGCACCCAGAGTTTAGGTTAAAACAATAAACTCCAGGTCAGTCATGTGACTGGTGTGAGAACTAAAACAGTTATTATTCTTTATTTTTAAAGTTAGGTAAATCAAGGGACCACGCCGTATAACACGGAACGGGTTTCCTCCCAAGAATACCAGTGCATGAAACAAACAGCGCAATGCTAAATAAAGAAAAATGAAGCTGTTATAAGACCCAGGTCCTATCACACAATGCAAACGCAAGCCGGGGGATAGGGTTTTCCCTTATAACAGCCAAAGAATGCTGGATACGGTTGAAACAAATCATTTGATACTATAATAAGTGCATAGTGCATAAAACAACTTCAAATCATAAGTATCAATCATAGGCGGCATGAGCGCCCCATCCCACTATGTCGCCATATATAGGATTACAACTAAAACCGCAAATGTCACGTATTTGGAAATTGGTTTTCCATCTATGAACCGAGGCCATGGATCGTCCTCAACCGCTTTTAGACAATCTAGCCCATGTCTAGGAACAGCCGCAACTGCCCCTTGGATCGTCAGGGCCGGTCCACACGAAGTGGATTATAATGCCTGAACAATGCGTCCCTCCGCCCTTTGGAGCGTAAATGAGCCAACGAATGACTCCATCGGTTCGAGAACGACCGATCAATCCGAGGCGCCTCGCAACAGCAACAACCACATAAGTCAAACTCGTCAGGGCGTGTAAAACCACTGACGCCACTTCTAGCTAGAAAGAAAACGCATGTCCCCCCTGAGGTCCGTCTCCCGTTTTTGGTTCATACCGGGTGTGAAACACGCGAGGTAAACGTTACACAAAGCTACGCCACAAAGGCCGTGCTTTGATCATCACCACAAGACTTTGCTTTTCAACAGAAGCCTTGATCATTTGCATCTTAGCATGCCACACAGGCAAACCATCCTATGCAACCGATATCAGTCACACAGAATGAAATCCGATGTCAGACACACAGTCCATTTACAAGTCCGTCCTGGGTCTGAACGAAACCGGAGGCACCTAGTACCCCGCATATCCATCGATCCCCAAGTACGTCTGGACGATCACTAACTGTTTCCATCTTCTTGGGTGTACAGCCCAATCAAGATCATCAGTTATCACCCAAACGACGTGAAGACCTCCGGTCTTCGACCATCGTCTTCATCTTCGACTTATCGTCGTATCAGTTATTCAGAATGGGATAAACCCGGTCTTTCCGAATAACTCGCGTATATTTTATAAAAGTGTTACACAAACACAACATACGCCTCATTCCAATTCATTAGTCACTAACCGTAAATTAATCAAGAGAATAATTCCCCAAATATTAACCCCGAAGGCCGAAACCAACATCAGATCAATATCCAGAAGACCATTCTACTTAGCTAACCGACAGTTAGTTTCTAAATTTCACGTTCAAATCTAATTAAAGATTTAACTATCGCCTGGAGCAAAACTGGTGATACTCCATTCTCGATCTTTTCAATCGAATTGAAGATTCATTAAAACTCCACTTAGTTTTAATCTGTGACTGGGTTAAAGAATCAGTGTCATTTAAAACACGGTTCACGATAAACCCAAAGTCACATCCCATTAATTATCGGGTTAAAGAACAAGTGTTATTTAAAACACTGTTCACGATAAACCCAAAAATCAATATCCATTCAATTCCAATTAAATATTATTTAATTGGTACACTTCATTAAATCTAAATAAAAAGATTTAATCTTTTCTCAACTGGGTTCAAGAACAGTGTTAGTGAAGACACCATTCACGACAAACCCAAATCACATTCATTAATTATCGGGTTAAAGAACAAGTGTTATTTAAAACACTGTTCACGATAAACCCAAAAATCAATATCAATTCAATTCCAATTAAATATTATTTAATTGGTACGCTTCATTAAATCTAAATAAAAAGATTTAATCATTTCTCAACTGGGTTCAAGAACAGTGTTAGTGAAGACACCATTCACGACAAACCCAAATCACATTCATTAATTATCGGGTTAAAGAACAAGTGTTATTTAAAACACTGTTCACGATAAACCCAAAAATCAATATCAATTCAATTCCAATTAAATATTATTTAATTGGTACACTTCATTAAATCTAAATAAAAAGATTTAATCTTTTCTCAACTGGGTTCAAGAACAGTGTTAGTGAAGACACCATTCACGACAAACCCAAATCACATTCGATATTCAATACAAGGCTCTGAATAGAAAATATATCGGCTTATATTCAATATCAAATTCTACGACTAACAAATGTCGTATTGGAAATAACGATATAAATATATATCTTTCAAATTTCCATATCAACATCTGTATAATCACGAATCCCAACATCGAAATATTCCGAAGACAATTTCGATTTAAATCCATTCCAATGCAATCATTGGACATTTTGGTTATTTTTAAAACCCTTTTCGAATTCAATTTATTTATTTAAAAATAAATAGAATTATAATTCTAGTTCAAAACTAGTTCATTTCGATAAAAATCTATTTTTATCTTTTCAAATATGGAGTTTTTCATCCCAATTCTTTACAAATCATTTCTTATGATTTTACACAAATTATTGCTATTTTTAATAATTTTATCAAGGCCCGTACAGTCGATTTCCATCAACGGCCATCGAACTGCACTTACAGCGACCTTTTTCGAATTTGATTTGGACGTATCTCCAAATCCAACCGTTATATTTCAAATTTCTAACATTCGTTAGAAATCGCTTTTCGATACGAACCCAACGGTTCCGGTTTTAGGAGAATCCGACGGTCGGATCTCCCGTAATGTCCGTTTGAAATAAATGGTCGAAATTCGCGAACTGCCGCGGCGCGGCGCGTTCTATTCAGGCCATTATATTATATATATGATATATATAATATATACTTCGTCGATTTCTATTTAAAACGAATTATATAAATAGTTTTGAATTCGTTTCAAAAATATTTTCAACTTCCTTTTCAATTCAAATCCCAATTGAATTCTTCTTTATAAATTCGTTTTAAAATTTCTTTCTATTCAATTCAAATTTCAATTCAATTTGAATTCATTTCAATTCGGTTTCAATTCCATTTGAATTCGTTTTCAATTCAATTCATTTCGAAATCGTTTTCAATTCAATTCATTTCGAAATCGTTTTCAATTCAATTCATTTCGAAATCGTTTTCAATTCAATTCATTTCGAAATCGTTTTCAATTCAATTCATTTCGAAACCGTTTTCAATCCACTTTGAATTCGTTTTCAATTCAATTCATTTCGAAATCGTTTTCAATTCAATTCATTTCGAAATCGTTTTCAATTCAATTCATTTCGAAACCGTTTTCAATTCAATTCATTTCGAAATCGTTTTCAATTCAATTCATTTCGAAATCGTTTTCAATTCAATTCATTTCGAAACTGTTTTCAATTCAATTTGAATTCGTTTTCAATTCATTTCGAAATCGTTTTCAATTCAATTCAAAATATTCGATTTCGAAATCACTTTTCAATATTCATTTTAAAATGAATAAAATCGATATAAATATCGTTCACGTCAAAATGGCGTCAATCTAATCAACACGGCTTCATAAATTTCTATTTTCAAATTTTCTTTATTTTTCAAATTGGAATGAGGCCCAATCAATTACCATATAAAATTAATTATATGGATTTCCATACAACACATGTATATAATAGCATGGAAAAATAATCAACCATCAACCAAAGTGCACTACACTGTATAAGCATCAAATATAGATATTCAACGCTTATAACAGCCTGTCAATCAATCGATCGACATATTTAATAAATCAGGATGAGTGAAATTCATATTTCATCCCAACACCCGTGTGGGGTTTCAAACAAACAAACACAGATTTTATTCGTGCAGTTGGGTGATGTGTAAAATTTATCGACCCAATCAATGTCCTTCAAATAGGTGTACATAAACAAACCGTCTGGTTTGTAAATGAATATTTATTTTATTCACTTTCACTATATTCATATTCACGTTAAAAATTATATTTTTAACGATAAAACATTTTATTCTATCATATGAATTTCTATTATTCATTTACACAAAAAATGATATTTTTATTTTCTAACATATTTTAGAAAATTTCGGCGGCATAACGGCACGATACTAGAAACGGGACGAGGCCTAGCCTTATCCCCGGTCTAGTGAAGGCCCACGCCATTCACACATCAATCAAATCAATTCGTTATGTAAACCACAAAATTTGGAGTAAGAGTCTAACCTAGCCTTACTCCTTCGCCTTATAACGGCGCACGTCTAATCCTAACCAATTTATCGATTCGATTTTTCACACCACAAATCACATTCAAACCAATATCGCAATCAATCACCAAACAGTCAAACAAACAAGTCCATGGTCTGTGGACGGTTGTGTCGGGTGCTACTAAGCACCGTCTGCATCCTAGTATATATATATATAACTAGAAAATAAATTGAAGAGTGAGAAATTCTCACATATAGCTATCCTAGCTCCACGGCTCTTCTTTTGCAGAAGTCTTCGTCGTTTCGCCTTTTTGTCACCTTCGTTGCTGCTTTCACTACATACGTAAAAATCACATTTTTACTTCGCTATTCAATATATAAAAATCGAATTTTTACTTCGATGCTCAATATATAAAAATGCTATTTTTCTATCGAAGTTCAATATATAAAAATTCTATTTTTCTATCGAAGTTCAATATATAAAAATTCCATTTTTCTATCGAAGTTCAAAACATAAAAACTATATTTTTCTTTCGAAGTTCAAAACATAAAAACTATATTTTTCTTTCGAAGTTCAAAACATAAAAACTATATTTTTCTTTCGAAGTTCAAAACATAAAAACTATATTTTTCTTTCGAAGTTCAAAACATAAAAACTATATTTTTCTTTTGAAGTTCAAAACATAAAAACTATATTTTTCTTTCGAAGTTCAAAACATAAAAACTATATTTTTCTTTCGAAGTTCAAAACATAAAAACTATATTTTTCTTTCGAAGTTCAAAACATAAAAACTATATTTTTCTTTCGAAGTTCAAAACATAAAAACTATATTTTTCTTTCGAAGTTCAAAACATAAAAACTATATTTTTCTTTCGAAGTTCAAAACATAAAAACTATATTTTTCTTTCGAAGTTCAAAATATAAAAACTATATTTTTCTTTCGAAGTTCAAAATATAAAAACTATATTTTTCTTTCGAAGTTCAAAACATAAAAACTATATTTTTCTTTCGAAGTTCAAAACATAAAAACTATATTTTTCTTTCGAAGTTCGAAACATAAAAACTATATTTTTCTTTCGAAGTTCAAAACATAAAAACTATATTTTTCTTTCGAAGTTCAAAACATAAAAACTATATTTTTCTTTCGAAGTTCAAAATATAAAAACTCTATTTTTCTATCGAAGTTCAATATATAAAAATCGAATTTTTATTTCAATTAGAAATCAAGTCTTTTTCTATGAACTAGAAATCAAGTTTTTCTATAAGTTTTTATTAGCAAATCATATATTTTTATAACATAAAAATCTAATCTTTTCATGTGTTCAAAAATCCAATCTTTCTCAGTTTTATACTAAACAAAAATCAGTTTTTCATATAACTAAAAATCAGTTTTTTTTTACTATAAACAAAAATCAGTTTTTACTACTTAAAAAAAACAGTTTTTACTATAAAACAAAATCAGTTTCATAAGCTTATAAATATATTCAAATTCAGTTTTTAAATATAATCAAATATAAAATAAATAAATTAAAAGGAAAGACTTACAGGGGGGGTTTTACTGGCGGCAGCAGGCTTAGGGGGGGGGGGCTCGCGCTCTGGCTGGACGGTGGAGGACTGGGCGGAGGCGCCTCGATTCTGGGGGTTTAGGGCTTGGAGGTTTCAGAAGGGGGTGCGGGTTCTCGAGGCGGGCGAGGAGGAAAGGGGGGAAAAGAGAGAGGGTCGGCGAGAGGAGGAGGGGGGGAAGCGCCGTCGATCGGCAGTGGCGGTGGGGAGGCTGAACGGGGCTCGATTTGTTTTTTTTTTTTTCTTTAATTCTGAATTTTTGAAGTCAACGGTAGGGGAGAGGGAGGTAGTTAAAGGGGAGGGTTATTTATTAATTTATTAATTTAATTTTAATATTAAATCCATAAAGCAACTTTTTCGTTCGGACTCGAAACGAAACCCGCCGACTGTTGTCCATAGCTAATTACCCCCATTCCGAACTCAATGGGATATGTACCGCAAGCTGATTTGATCGTTACAATCAGTTTCCTTTTGAATTTTCATTTAAATCACTATATTGAATTTTAAACGCACATTTCAAATTACCGGGGCCACATACTAACTAGAAAAATTCCCGAAAAATATTTTCTAGCTTCGTATTGACGATACGGTCCTAACAAAACTAGTTTCGTCGAATTCTGAGACCGTTGGAAAAATGGCCAATTTCCAGTCGATTAAAATCAACTGAAACTGGTCAAACGCGTTTTCCTTTGCCACGCTCACATATTGATTCGAAAAATTATGAAATTTGGAATCTAGCAATAACTTGACATCACGGACCCAACAAAACTGGTTTCGTCGAAATCCGAGGTCGTTTGCAAAATGTCCATTTTTAAGGGCTATATATTATTAAATATATATATAAATTCCATAGCGACTATTCTGAATTTTCAACTGGACGTATCTTATCATTTCTAAAGTGAAATCCTAGTTTGTTAACTTCGTTAGAAAGATCTTGTTCATCAGATTCAAATATTTCTTGTTTCGTCCAATTCTGACTTATAACGAATTCTGTATATTCAATTGAAATTAGAAATCGAATTTTCGAACTACCGCGCCATTTCAGGCTCGTTATATAATTAAAATAAATTTATTCGTTTTAACTTCGCCGAAAATAAATTTTCTCGTCGATATTATTTAAAATAATTCATTTTAAATAATCAAAACTCGCTATAATTGCCAAAATAAAAATTTTAAACTGGCCCGGATTTTCGGGCTGTTACACATTAGGACCGTGATGAAGAATTATATGCTGTCGTCCATTCTCGTTACGATTGGAGTTCGTGTGTGAGCACGGTAACCAATAAACAGTGTTTGGAATTGCAATAGGTATGAATAAAAATCGTCGGTCACGTCAAATAAATATCTTCGGTCAAATCAGAAATAAAATAATTAAAATATTAAAATAATTGAATAAAAAATTATATTTTTACCTTATAAAATTACACTATCGTGACCTTTCTCCTTACCCAAAAGTCATTTCTGCTTTCCCGTTCTCAATCTTGCTTCAGACGAAGACTTCCATCAAAATACTCCCCCTTATAAATTCAATAACAATTCTAGAGAATCTTTATAAATTCAATGGATTATATGGGCCGGATGCTGCTTGGATATGCTTCAATTTCATGTGTATATTGAGTGGCGCGATCAACATTTGGGGTTCCATTCCTTTTTTTAGCAGCTAAGGTTTTTGGTCTCGATTCCGGCGAACTTAAGGGGAGAGGGTCGGATCTGGTTTAGGCGTAAGTAGGAGGAAGTCAGGGGGTCAGTTTGGTGGTAGTATGGTCGTCGCTGGTAGTGTAGGGTCGGAGAACAGAGGAGGTTTTCTGGTCGTATTTTCTGTGAAGTTGAGTTCGGTTTTTGACGCCGTGAGGGAGCTTTAGTTCACCGGAGTTGACGAGGCTTGGTTGTGGTGGAAGCTTGAGGGATGGCGGAAGTATCGGTGGCGAACTGGTGGGGTCTAGTGACTAGAGGACCATGGACGGGGGAGTTGAACGGAGGCGTTTCTATGGGTCAATTATCGGATCTGGGTACAGTTTGGCTTCGTGATTCGGAGCAAGGGGCATGGGAGGTTATGGCGACGCTCTGAGGTGGGATCTGGGATGGAGGCGGTAACGTTGGTGGCGAAGAGGCGGATTCCGGTGGGCCGTGCCAGTGAGTACGGCGGGAATGACGGGTTCAGCAAATAAGGGAGATCGGGTTTTTTCTGAGAACAAGGATTAACAGGGTAAATAAATTAAAGTTAATCATTTATTATTTAATCTAATGACTATAGGAGATGATTAAACTATTCCAATCTAAACTTAGTTTGAATGAAATTAGTTCGGCCTGTAGACTTTTAAATTACAGAGAATAATTGGATAATATTAGGTTGATAAAAAAAGGAAATATAATGATAATTAAATTTCAAGGAAGTTGTAACACCCCACCTCCGTTAAGGTCACTCGCCAAGGGAATACCTTAACTTTGGTGGAACGTTTTTAGCAGACAGATCAGAAATTTACAAGACATATAAAGTATTACTTGAAAATTTTATAACTTTATTACAACAGAAACAGAAATAAGTTTGGGTACATCTTTCAAAATCACAATATTGGATTTCAAGTACATAAATATCGGTCTTGTACAAAAGCCTTCAGAATGCATAGTTTTTAAAGCCATAATCCCCAATATAAACTGCAATGGAAAAATAGAGCCAAAGCCAAGCAATACTTCAAACACTTCAAGCAGAGAGAATCTGAATCAAGCTCCTATGTTTCCACCCTGAAAACCTGTGGGGGGGAACGGAAAGAAAAGAGGCGAAACAAACTAGGTCAGACATAAGTATGGCGAGTCCAGTGACTTTCAGCATATAAACAGATAATAATATCATGACATGTCAATAAAACTGGATGAAAGATAACCGTAACAGGAATAACAGGTTAACAGAAGAAACAAAATGATATAAGCTAAGCTTCTTACTTAGTTTTCACTCCTCTACACTAATACTAGTATAACAGGATTAGGTGTTACCCTAATGTATAAACTGAAACAGAATAATCTTTGTAGAAACAGAATGCTAGTAATGGGCCTTTACCACCCAAACAAACAGAAGGTGCAAAAGCAGAATACTAATAATGGGCCTTTACCACCCTAACAGACAGAAGGTATGGAAACAGAATACTAATAATGGGCCTTTACCACCCAACTAATGGGCCTTTACCACCCCAACAGACAGAAGGTACGGAAACAGAATCGGAAACAGAATCAGAGACGGAAACAGAATAATCCCTACGGAAACAGAATGTTAGAATTAGGTGTACACTAGCAATGGGCCTTTACCATCCCAACAGACGGTACCACGAAGAAACAGACAGGTGTTACCACCCAACAGAAACAGGTGGTACCAACAGAAACAGACAGAACTAAATGTACCCTAAGTCCTACTCCAAGCGATCGGCTCCCTAATATATAAATACCCTGTGTCGGCCCCACAGTAGGGTGTATCACTCCCTAAAGTGGCAACCTATTGGCACAGACTTATTTACAGATGTCACGGTGTCTTGCATTCTCAGAGCAGACCGGATCCATGCACGCACATGACCCGGTTGGAACGCACCATCAACACCCCTTGCCATTATCAGAATGAACTGCTTATAATTAGTTCAGTAAGCGTGCTTGGGCCCCTACATAGCGTGGGGTCAAAATTTTGATACCAGAAAGGGTTATTGACTAATATGGGTTCCACACAATAGATCACACAAGTAATTCCCATCCTAACCTTGTGTCCCCAGACTAACAGATTTCAGATTAACTTGTTTACATATTTCAGACAAAGTTCAGATTACTAGTTCACAGATCAAACAATCAAGTTAACAAGTTTTCCGATTAACAGATCAGATATACGGATTTAATAGACTTACTGATTGTCTAACTTTGTATTGGGCCTACAGATTCACGAAACGGGTTTATTAGATTTATCAGTCCAGTTGGTTTAACCCTATCCACCCAACACGTTTTTAAACACCACATTTCTCTTAAATTTGCATTAATTAAATATTAATTCATAGACCTCTCACATTAGGTCGGTAGCTTGTGGCCGTTGGATGCGCCGGGTGGTTCCGGGCAGACTTCAGCCACAAGCCATATCTAACCTCGTGTCTAAGCATATTTTAGTTATGCCTACGACCTCTCACATTAGACTGACAGTTTGCGGTTGCTGGTTAAGCTGGTTGGTTCCGGCCAGGCTTCTACTGCAAACAGAGTCTAACCTCGTGTCATAGCCAAATTATTCCAATACAGATTATACAGATATCAGACAAATTATATCCATTTAACAGATTAAACTTCTTTACATGTTACAGCAGATTAATCAAATTTCCATGTTTTACCCATTCTTATATCGAGCCTATGGATTTTCATACCCAAATTACAATTATTTAGCTTTCAACAGATTAGGCAATTCAACAGATAACAGATCTAGCAGATTAGGCGATTCAATAGATTTAGCAGATAACAGATTTAGCAGATTAGGCAATTCAACAGATTTAGAAGATAACAGATTTAGCAGATTAGGCAATTCAACAGATTTAGCAGATAACATATTTAGCAGATTAGGCAATTCAATAGATTAAACATTTCTAAAATTCTATTTACATATCTTGCCTAATCATAAATTAAGCCTAACCTTACATGCCTAAATCATGGTCATGATTCATAATACAACATATGCCCAAATTTTAGTTAAGCTTTGCACATTACAGAATATTCTCAAAAAGTCCCAAACAATATGAGTTATGCTAAATTATAGCCTATAATGTCAAATATCCAAAAACCCATATTAGGGCGCATTCACGTTAATAGTTATCCTATTTTAACAAAGATCTTTATTCCTAAGTCACAAATCCTTCTTTTCTTTTCAAGTCATAGACCGTGATATAAAATATGCCCCAAATCTAGATCTTAAATTTTAATTGTGTATTATGTCCTTAAAATCAGATCTTGCACTATAACATGCATTATATTCCAAATTCCAAGTCATATGCTATCATATAATTCTTCTTCCAAATCACAGTCTATCATACACAGTATGCACTTATTCCAGATCTTAATTCACAACATATGTTCTTTTCTCAAATCAGTCAAAGATCTGTCATGTCCAATTATGCATTATCCATTATTTGTCCCAAAATTTAGCGTTCGTGTGTTAATCGCTTATGAGATTTGGCGCAGGCTCGTGGTAGCCTGGCTATAAACAAAAAGGAAGAAAAGAGGGAACATATACAAAACGATTACAATAATATCAAGATAGATCCACAGAAAAGTATGCATAACCTCAGATCCAGATTCACAAAAATGTCAAGATAATTATTAAAATTCATATCTGAAAATAACTGTACTCACGATTGAAAAGGTAAGTCTTGATTTCTGTGATCTGTATTCTGACACTGAATAGTGCTCCTTTGGCGTAGACTATCGATTAGATTAGAAAATAGTTGTTCTCTTTTAACTCTATTCAGATTGGAAGAAGATGCACTAGTTCAGTTTTGATTCCAACAGAGTAGCGACACCATTTTTGTTTTTAATTAGAATAGAGGCAGAGTATAGGCAGAATGAAATTGTGTGGAGAGAAAGCTAGGTTTGGGGGTGTTTAAATAGCATAGGGGTCACGAATCTGGCCAGAATGGGCATCTAAATACAGAAAAATGCATCTGTCCACGGATTTGGAAATCGGGGGGAGGTCGACCCTAAAGTCGACCCAAGTGTCGACCTGTTTACCCAGGTCGACCTTAGTGTCGACCTGGGTCCTGGGCGGAAATTTTCCCGCCCAGCCCGGGTGTCTGTTTTGAATTTCAAAATCTGAAATTTGAATTTTGGGCTGGTTTTTATTAAAACTTCTGAAGGTCATATCTTCTTCATACGGAGTCCGATTTACGCAAACTTGGACTCTATTCCAAGCAGAATTTCGAGAAGAACGCAATTGCGTAACTCGTTTTCCTTTTATTCTGTTACAATTTAATTATTCTCTGGTTTGTCATTCTTATGTTTACAGAAAACACGGGGTGTTACATTCTCCCTTCGTTAAAGGATTTCATCCCCGAAATCTTCAAGTTAGGAAGAATGTGTCCTACCATCCAACCACCCATCTACTCAACCATCATCCAAAAGCATCCATTGTCCTTAGAAAACTTCTAATGTTGTATGAACATATGCAAAAGTGTGTGTATATGTTCCTTATCTAATGCAAAGATTAGGCGGTCTACTAATTCAGTTGACCTCCTTAATGCGAATTATGTCAGTGCCATGAGTCCAACATGTATTCAGTTTTCCTATTTGATACATATCATTTCTATTTGAGTGCACAACCATTCATTTATATGCAAAATGTAAAAACCCAGGTTTCGACAGACCGGATTTTCCAAAATCCAATCCATCGGACCCCGAGTTGGATGCTCTGGTATCCTGCAGAAAAGACAGAGAGAAAGAAACATGTCAGAGTTCGAAAAGCAGCTCACAGCGGAAGGAATAAAATATAATTTATTCAAAATAGCATTACCTTAATAATAATATTGCCAAGCCAGTAGTCAAGCAATACTATCTCTGTCATGAACCTAACCTGCGCATGTTGTGAGGAGGCGGTCAGAACATAAGTTCTGTGTGACTGGACTATAATAAACTCTTGTGTAACCCTACATATACCGTTCAGTTATAATTTCTTGTTTATTAGGTTATTCACAATATTAGCACCCAAGGCCAAACCCATGTCATTCTTGTCCAATTACTAGTAGACTTAACCTAATACATCCTATATGTAATTTTCCCCAACTCATATAATCCTTTCCATGTATACGTACAGTCCCTTGCCGTATATCGTACAGGCTTTATCACGTAATTCTATACTACTTCAACGTAGTGCCACCATTCTTGAAATCGTTTGGACTGCCACCCTCGATCTGGCTAGGTTTCCTTATCATGAACTATCAAGTGTTCAACTAGGATTTATGCCACCTAGGACCTTTAGGGATTATGCTACCTATTGAACGTTTTCTAGATTCGATTAGGGTTTATGCCACCTAGGACTACTAGGGATTATGCTACCTGTCGAACAGCTCCCTTTTCCCATGTATGTATCGCGAATCATTTCCGGTGTCTAGGTGCACATGTACACTATATGTGCGGCCTGAGTCCCGTGACAGGGCTAAATCAAGAAATACGGAACTCGGTCGGGAGCTCTAAGTTATCTGCCGATGCAGATGCTAAGGTCTGTTTTTCTACCAGTGGTTATTGTCCCACGTGACCCCTCCCTCAACTAATGAAAGGCAATCCAAGAAAATCAAGCACGAGAACTGTACTCCTGCCATCTATGCCCCACTTTCCTATTGGCCAGCCTCACCCACAACTAGATAACAAGTATATGGTCTGTTGGGAGTTCTCTGCCTTTCCGTATATGTACTACGATTGACTGAAGATGGTAGGTAGACGACGAGTGCTATCACAGGGCTAAACATGATATCGCCGCCTCACGCTGGTCCATCCTAGCCTTTAGGTTGCCTTATATTGCAACCAAGGCATACTCTTGGTTCTGCTACCGCAGACCTTAACCTCTGTGAGCCCAAGCGGATCATCTGCAACCTCACAGAGGGATACCAAGAGTACCCTCACATTCCCCGAAGCTACATGCTTCGTAACCCAGTCCGTTGGAGCCTTTCTCGAAATTAGATAAACGTTCGCTCCTCCTCGTCTGTTTGTTAAGCGATGATCTATCATATCGGGTTATTTATCTATTTATGGACTGGCTCAGTTTCCTTGACTAAGAATTATTACCTAGTTGTTCTTAACTAAGGTTTACCACTTAGTTTCATTTCCCGTTAATCTTGTTAACTAAGGTTTACCACTTAGTCCCCTTAACTAAGGATTACAACTTAGTTCCCGTTCTCGACCGTTTTCTTAACCAAGGTTTACTGCTTGGTTCCTATTAACTAAGGCTTGTTACTTAGTTATCATTCTCGTTGTTTTACTTAGTCAATTCCCATTACCTTAGACATCAGACCACATATTTTCGCTTTATAATTCAACTTGTTGACTAAGGTTTTCCCATGAATTCAAGCATAACTTAAGTTCTCTTTTATTCGGTGGTAGCGCATGGGTGTTTTCCCACAGTTCTTGCTTAGCTTACCCCATATTATAGGTTATCCCACCCTTCAGGTCTTACATTACATCTTAAGTCATAGTCTTTCTCTGTCCCTAGGACAGGTTTACCCCCTAATTAACCCTTCGACTATTTCAACTTCGATTTATAATAGGTAGTTAACATTCCCTATTTCCGTTTTTGGTTAAGTTTTGCTCATATGTTCGTGTCGACTTAACCCCATCTCCTTATAACGTTCACTCACAAATTTGGTTAAGTGTTGGCTTTGAATTCATGACTTAACCCTACGAATCATGTGCCATTAATTATTAATGCACCACAACCTCTCACATTAGACCTGTTGTTGTGGTCACTGGTTATGCCGGGCGGCTCCAGGAAGAATTACACCACAACTGAGTCTAACCTTGGGTTTCAAGCGCGATATGACTAACTTCTCACATTAGGACCTATTGTTTGCAACCACTGGTTAGGACGGGCAGTTCCGGGCAGGATTACATCGCAAACTCATCCTAACCTCGAGTTAGCCACGTTTCATGTTTGGTTCATGTCTATTCTAATTGGCATATGTCAAGTTCATAATCATGTCAAAAAAATATTAAGTTCATGTTATGCCAATTACCCAACTTACAAGCATGTTCTTATAAATGTCAACTACCAATTCATGCCATGTTCGTGCTCGTTTTAGATGTCAAGTTCATAAGCATACTCTAAATGTCATATTTCAAGTTTCATAATCTTGTCCCTATTTACATTACACAAAATTACTCAACCATATTCATGTTCAATGCATTTCAATAGTGCCAAAATTCGAGTATCAAGTTCAATCTAGATGTCAGGTGTCAATTCCCCAAATCCAAGCTTTACCTAAAAAACTCCAATTTATATTCATGCTTGTAATCCCATTAACAGGTTACGTCTATCATTAAATTCATAATTCATATTCATGTCAATTTCATGTTCAAGTTCTAGATGTAAACTTCATGTCAAATTCCAGATGTCGATTCATATCAAGTTTGTGTTCTTATCCAAATTCAAGTTATAATACAGGTTTTATTCTAGAGACATGTGCCCATTAACAAATCCATAAGTCAATTTCATGCTTAAATCAATGATGTCAATTCTACGCCAAACCCCAAATCATGTTCATGCGTATAATTCTAAATTTGATTTACGCATTCAGGTTTTGTCAATGTTATATTACGCCCAACCCTCTTTGTAATTTATAACCAAACCCTCAAGTTCATGTCATAGCCCAAAACCAAGCGTTCCCCTTTTTATTTCACAATAATCATTCCGTCGTATTCATTTCATAATAAAGCTAGGCTCGTGATAGCCTAGTCATAAAAAGATAAAAGAGGGATAATAAAAGAGGACATAATTGTAGGCATAATAATTAAAAGCGAACATATGACAATATTAAACATTACAGATCCAATTTCCATAATAATTTCATTTCGCGTTTACATAGGGAATGTTTGAACAATAAATCATAATTTTACACAAAAAGTGTATTATAACTCCACTCACAGTGTTTGTCATCTTCAAAATAGGAACGAGATTAATCTTCGAACTGATTTCCCCCTTTTTGTTGCTTTTGATTCATCTTTGATTGATTTCATGTCCAATTCAATTTATCTTTGATTTCATATGCGGCGTAGATTGCAGATCTGAATTCCTTCTCTTTGCGCAGTGATTTAGATCTAAGCCTCTTTTCTCTTTATTCATGGTTGTAGTAATTCTAGATCTCATTCTTTTTCATTTTAAGAATAGATGTTGTAGAGAAAAGAGAGAAGAATAGATCTAAGATTTATTTAGATCAATAGCTTGAGGAGGAAGAAGAAATCAAGTTAGAAGAGAGCCATGGCCTTGCCATGAATATTTGTGGAGTTTGCAATGAGCCTAGTGTGTTTATATAGGGGTTAGACCAACGTACCAGGCCCAAAAACTCATCTTGGTGCTCAAAAATGAACCTGGACAACTTCTGGGGCGAATTTCCCGCTTCTGGACCAAAATTCCCGCTCCAGGTCGCTACAGGTCGACCTCCCCAAGGGGGGGTGGGTACTATGGTCGACCTCCTCCTTGGGAGGTCGACCTGGGGGTCGACCTGGTCAATTTTTTTTTCTGTTCTGGTCTGGGCAGTTTTTTGATTTTTCGCTGAAACTTCGGGAGGTCATAACTCCTTCGTACGGACTCCGATATTCGAAAACTCGGACTCTATTTCATGTAAAATTTCGAGAGGAACGCAATGGTGATGTCCATTTTACTTAGTTCCTGGTATTTAAATTAAATATCCCTATTTTACTATCTTCTCCGTTACACACACTATTATCGAATTAATTTTTCTTCTCTTCCATGTATTGATTAATTCTCATTATACATCACCATTATTTACCTATATAAGCATATTTTCATAAATTTTATTTCATTTTTAATTATATTAAAAATGCGGGGTGTTCCCGCCCTTAAAGAATTTCGTCCCCGAAATTCGATAAGAGTAAAATAGATAATCCCTCGCAACATCCAATTAGTGTTCATCCAATTGTTGCAACATTGTGCATATGTGCAAAGTGAAGTACATTATAGTAAAGCATGTATGCCTAATTTGGATCCACCTATATGTATGCAAATTTTAAAAAACTTTTCAAAACATGATGCTCACATCCTAAGTATACTTGCGGTTCTATATGGATGCAATATTTTTGAAAAATCAAAACATTTTCAATTCAAATTTTCCTATACTCTTATAGAATAAGAGCATAGTTCATCCAATTTTCGCATCCAAAACCCTACCAACCATCTTTTAATTCGAGATTTAGAAAAATCTAATTTTCCAAATTCGATTTCTTATGCTACGAAAAGGTATAAAATGGAAAAATTCACATCCTCCGTTTTTCTTTTCTAATTGTACTTGGATTTTTATATAACTATTCTATTAAGATTTCCTATTTTCTTATCCATGCACAACCACGTAAGAAAATTTCTTTCTCGTATTTTCGACTTTATCTTGAAATAATTTCATATTTATTCATCTTTTTCTTGAGATTTTCATTTTCTTTCCCTGTCTTATTTTGTTGCTTTACTGAATTTATTGTTTTCTTGTTAGTTAGGCTATTCTTTAGCTTATTTGGCTTAGTCTAGTTTCTCATGTTTATATTATTTATTTATCTTTTCAAATAATCTTTTCCGTTTTCTAGTCAAACAGTATCCTACACGGCTACAACTATGGGCCAAGGATCTTAAGACTTTATTACCTCTGACAATCGTGAGTCCACCTAACAGGGTCTATATAATTGCTTGCCCTTCATCACCTAGTAGTCACTACTAGTCCATCTTGTGTATTACTAGCCTATCCTTTTCTTTTTCTCAAGCAACAATTCTAGGTCTCAATGCTTATGCATTCTACGGGAAATTTGTTTACCCAATTTTTTTTTTTAACAGTAATCAAAATTTAATAGAATAGAGATTTCAAAAACTCCTTTTTACAAAATACAACATTTTCCTTTCAAGATTTTCATATACGAGAACTAGTGAGCTATATATATATATGCTCCTTTTTATGAGAGAATTCTTTCAAAACAAGAAATCGTTGTTTTACATAGTATACCCCACTTTATTTTAAAACCCAATATGCACTTTTCAAACATCAAGATACTTTTAAGATCAAAAATCTGAAAATACCACAAACTCTTTTACAAATTCAAGTTCTTAAAAGTTTATTATTGGGTCAGACTCAAAGCGGGTTTTCCACTCAACTAGGCTTTCCTAGGTACTTTCACAAATTCAATTTTCTCGACTATATATATTCCTAATCCATTTTCACACTTTAACCTTTTTTTTTCTAATTTCTAAGGTTTTACTTCTAGACCCAGTACTCTGAGATACTAATATTTCAGTTTCTATTTCATGGGATACTTTCTAGCTCCAAGTCATATTGTACACTTTCCCAACCACCTAATGGTTTCAAAAATTTCTATGTCCATGCCTTTAGTGTACAAACCAATATTCCAAATCTTTACATGTCTAGTGGGCTACTATATGGATTTAGGTTTATATATATGATATATTTATATTTTAGAAAATACAAATACGTTCACTCATTATCGCCCTAAGATCACTAAACTGAAGCTCTGATACCAGATGTAACAACCCGGGTTTCGAGAGATCGAATTTTTCAAAATCCAATCCATCGGACCTCGAGTTGGGTGCTCTGGTATCCTGCAGAAAAGACAGAGAGAAAGAAACATGTCAGAGTTCGAAAAGCAGCTCACAGCGGAAGGAATAAAATATAATTTATTCAAAATAGCATTACCTTAATAATAATACAGCCAAGCCAGTAGTCAAGCAATACTACCTCTGTCATGAACCTAACCTGCGCATGTTGAGAGGAGGAGGTCAGAACATAAGTTCTGTGTGACTGGACTATAATAAACTCTTGTGTAACCCTACATATACCGTTCAGTTATAATTTCTTGTTTATTAGGTTATTCACAATATTAGCACCCAAGGCCAAATCCATGTCATTCTTGTCCAATTACTAGTAGACTTAACCTAATACATCCTATATGTAATTTTTCCCCAACTCGTATAATCCTTTCCATGTATATGTACAGTCCCTTGCCGTATATCGTATGGGCTTTATCACGTAATTCTATACAACTTCAACGTAGTGCCACCATTCTTGAAATCGTTTGGACTGCCACCCTCGATCTGGCTAGGTTTCCTTATCATGAACTATCGATTGTTCAACTAGGATTTATGACACCTAGGACCACTAGGGACTATGCTACTTATTAAACGTTTTCTAGATTCGATTAGGGTTTATGCCACCTAGGACTACTAGGGATTATGCTACCTGTCGAACAGCGCCCTTTTCCCACGTATGTATCGCGAATTGTTTCCGATGTCTAGGTGCACGTGTACACTATATGTGTGGCCCGAGTCCCGTGACAGGGCTAAATCAAGAAATACGGAACTCGGTCGGGAGCTTTAAGTTATCTGCCGATACAGATGCTAAGGTCTGTTTTTCTACCAGTGGTTATGGTCCCACGTGACCCCTCCCTCAACTAATGAAAGGCAATCCAAGAAAATCAAGCACGAGAACTGTACTCCTGCCACTTATGCCCCACTTTCCTATTGGCCAGCCTCACCCACAACTAGATAGCAAGTATATGGTCTGTTGGGAGTTCTCTGCCTTTCCGTATATGTACTACGATTGACTGAAGATGGTAGGTAGACGACGAGTGCTATCAAAGGGCTAAACAAGATATCGCCGCCTCACGCTGGTCCATCCTAGTCTTTAGGTTTCCTTATATTGCAACCAAGGCATACTCTTGGTTCTCCTACCGCAGACCTTAACCTCTGTGAGCCCAGGCGGATCATCTGCAACCTCACAGAGGGATACCAAGAGTACACTCACGTTCCCCGAAGCTACGTGCTTCGTAGCCCAGTCTGCTGGAGCCTTTCTCGAAATAAGATAAACGTTCGCTCCTCCTCGTGTGTTTGTTAAGCGATGATCTACCGTATCGTGTTATTCATCTATTTATGGACTGGCTTGGTTTCCTTGACTAAGAATTATTACCTAGTTGTTCTTAACTAAGGTTTACCACTTAGTTTCCTTTCTCGTTAATCTTGTTAACTAAGGTTTACCACTTAGTCCCCTTAACTAAGGATTACAACTTAGTTCCCGTTCTCGACCGTTTTCTTAACTAAGGTTTACTGCTTAGTTCCTATTAACTAAGGCTTGTTACTTAGTTATCATTCTCGTTGTTTTACTTAGTCAATTATCGTTACCTTAGACATCAGACCACATATTTTCGCTTTATAATTCAACTTGTTGACTATGGTTTTCCCATGAATTCAAGCATAACTTAAGTTCTCTTTTATTCGGTGATAGCACATGGGTGTTTTCCCATAGTTCTTGCTTAGCTTACCCCATATTATAGGTTATCCCACCCTTCAGGTCTTACATTACATCTTAAGTCATAGTCTTTCTCTGTCCCTAGGACAGGTTTACCCCCTAATTAACCCTTTGACTATTTAAACTTCGATTTATAATAGGTAGTTAACATTCCCTATTTCCGTTTTTGTATAAGTTTTGTTCATACGTTCGTGTCGACTTAACCCCATCTTCTTATAACGTTCATTCACAAATTTGGTTAAGTGTTGTCTTTGAATTCATGATTTTAACCCTACGAATCATGTGCCATTAATTATTAATGCACCACAACCTCTCACATTAGACCTGTTGTTGTGGTCACTAGTTATGTCGGGCGGTTCCGGGCAGAATTACACCACAACTCAGTCTAACCTCGGGTTTCAAGCACGATATGACTAACTTCTTACATTAGGACCTATTGTTTGCAACCACTGGTTAGGCCGGGCAGTTCCGGGCAGGATTACATCGCAAACTCAATCTAACCTCGAGTTAGCCACGTTTCATGTTTGCTTCATGTCTATTCTAATTGGCATATGTCAAGTTCATAATCATGTCAAAAAAATATTAAGTTCATGTTATGCCAATTACCCAACTTACAAGCATGTTCTTATAAATGTCAACTACCAATTCATGCCATGTTCGTGTTCGTTTTAGATGTCAAGTTCATAAGCATATTCTAAATGTCATATTTCAAGTTTCATAATCTTGTCCCTATTTACATTACACAAAATTACTCAACCATATTCATGTTCAATGCATTTCAATAGTGCCAAAATTCGATAATCAAGTTCAATCTAGATGTCAAGTGTCAATTCCCCAAATCCAAGCTTTACCTAAAAAAACCCAATTTATATTCATGCTTGTAATCCCATTAACAGGTTACGTCTATCATTAAATTCATAATTCATATTCATGTCAATTTCATGTTCAAGTTCTAGATGTAAACTTCATGTCAAATTCCAGATGTCGATTCATATCAAGTTTGTGTTCTTATCCAAATTCAAGTTATAATACAGGTTTTATTCTGGAGACATGTTCCCATTAACAAATCCATAAGTCAATTTCATGCTTAAATCAATGATGTCAATTCTACGCCAAACCCCAAATCATGTTCATGCGTATAATTCTAAATTTGATTTACGCATTCAGGTTTTGTCAATGTTATATTACGCCCAACCCTCTTTGTAATTTATAACCAAACCCTCAAGTTCATGTCATAGCCCAAAACCAAGCGTTCCCCTTTTTATTTCGCAATAATCATTCCGTTGTATTCATTTCATAATAAAGCTAGGCTCGTGATAGCCTAGTCATAAAAAGATAAAAGAGGGAGAATAAAAGAGGACATAATCGTAGGCATAATAATTAAAAGCGAACATATGACAATATTAAACATTACAGATCCAATTTCCACAATAATTTCATTTCGCGTTTACATAGGGAATGTTTGAACGATAAATCATAATTTTACACAAAAAGTGTATTATAACTCCACTCACAGTGTTTGTCATCTTCAAAATAGGAATGAGATTAATCTTCGAACTGATTTCGCCCTTTTTGTTGCTTTTGATTCATCTTTGATTGATTTCATGTCCAATTCAATTTATCTTTGATTTCATATACGGTGTAGGTTACAGATCTGAATTCCTTCTCTTTGCGCAGTGATTTAGATCTAAGCCTCTTTTCTTTTTATTCATGGTTGTAGTAATTCGAGATCTCATTCTTTTTAATTTTAAGAATAGATGTTGTAGAGAAAAGAGAGAAGAATAGATCTAAGATTTATTTAGATCAATAGCTTGAGGAGGAAGAAGAAATCAAGTTAGAAGAGAGCCATGGCCTTGCCATGAATTGTTGTGGAGTTTACAATGAGCCTAGGGTGTTTATACAGGTGTTAGACCAACGTACCAGGCCCAAAAACTCATCCAGGTGCTCAAAAATGAACCTGGATAGCTTCTAGGGCGAATTTCCCGCTTTTGGACCAAAATTCCTGCTCCAGGTCACTACACGTCGACCTCCCCAAGGGGGGGTCGACACTATGGTCGACCTCCTCCCTGGGAGGTCGACCTGGTCATTTTTTTCTGTTCTGGGCTGGGCTATTTTCTGATTTTTCGCTGAAACTTCGGGAGGTCATAACTCCTTCATACGGACTCCGATTTTCGAAAACTCGGACTCTATTTCATGTAAAATTTCGAGAGGAACGCAATGGTGATGTCCATTTTACTTAATTCCTGATATTTAAATTAAATATCCTTATTTTACTATCTTCTCCGTTACACACACTATTATCGAATTAATTTTTCTTCTCTTACATGTAATAATTAATTCTCATTATACATCACCATTATTTACCTATATAAGCATATTTTCATAAATTTTATTTCATTTTTAATTATATTAAAAATGCGGGGTGTTACACAACAACCACGTGCTAAGTCAACCACTTCGCATCCATAAAAAATTTAAAAATGCACACACATCCATATGTAGTATGAGAGTGTTTTTGAGCCGATCTAGTGCCTAGTGTGTGTATATGCATCCACGAGCAACCACTTGCAACCATCAAACATAACATGTCTCAAACACATGTTTACACCCATTAGTTTCTACCTATAGGTCGAAGATTCGATCGATAAGATAAAGCCGAGTGATAGAAGCAAGTACAATTAAAACAAAAGCTTAGTTCCCATTAGACATCGGTTTAAGAGAATAACCCCCTAAGTATCAATCCCGAAGACCGAAATCAACATCAGATTGACACTCAGAGAATCACCCCCCATTAAACAAATGTCCAACTGGAAATCTACTTCACGCTTCGAGTAAAAACCCCTAACCTTATCAGAAATATTCAGATACTTACAAACTATTGGTACAGATCAGATTACCAAATGATTCTTAGGAAACTAAGCATGATAAAAACCTAGAATGTATGTGTCATAGTTCAACTTGACGCCCAACACAGATACCCTCAAACCCCAACTTATCACAAACAGATGATTCATCACCCTTATGGGTTTGAGTCTACAGCGGGATCAGAAACAAGACTAGTATTAAAGTGCAGAGTTTCAATTACAGAATCAAAATGCTAGAATCAGAAAGAGTTTTAACTCCACAATCAGATAAGGAAATTAAACCTTCTACATAAATTTTCTTATTTCTTTCCTACCCACTAGCCTCGCGAGCATTCGCCTGCCCTCCAGAAGTGGGTCCTGCCCTCTGCCCTTGTCCCCGTTTCTTTGGGCAGTCCCTAGTTAAGTGCCTCATCTCTCCATAGTTAAAGCAAGTGCCCTTCCTCTTTCTGCAATCCTTGTTCAGATGGGTCGAGCTTCCACAAGTAAAACACTTCTTCTCCTTCTTATCTTCAGAATTCTCATCCTTCTTTTGTGTTTCCTTTTTGGCCCCGCCTTCTTGTTCTGTGATTCTTCAAGCTTTTCTTCTTTCTTCTCACTTTTGGTTTCCTCTTCATGCATTAATGCCATGTCAACTAATTTCTCGAAGTTAGCCCCCATAGGAATGTGGGACATTGCCAATCCGTGTAGCGGCTCATTCAAACCTTTAACAAACCTTAGTGCCTTCTTATGCGGTGTATTTACCAAATCTGAGCCGAATCTCGCCAACTGATTAAACTTGTTGACGTACTCTCTCACTGATAAATTCCCCTGCTTCAACGCCTAGAACCTCTCTACGTATAGACTCTCTTCCGCTCGTGAGAGAAATTTCATCTCGAACCTATGCCTAAAATCCATCCATCTCTCTACCAGACGCTCTCCATTTGTGACCTCCCACCAAAAAGAAGCTTCGTCCTTAAGCAACCATACTGCCAACTGTATCTTCTGCCTATCATCCACCTCGAAGATAACGAACAAATCCTCAGTTTCTTTGAGCCAGTTCCTTACCTCCACGAAGGATTCAGTTCCATTATAATTCTTCCCACCCATGGCTCGAAAGTCTCTACATATCTTCAGGAAAGTATTTACGCGCAGAGGAGGAGGAGGAGGAGGAACCGCTCCAGCTGGGGAAGGAGGGACGTCTGCTGGGCCCGCATCATTAGCCCTAGCTTCTAGGTACCTCCTGAACCATCCAGGTACCGGTATGCCCTTTGGAAGGTTAAGATCCCCAGACATGTTGAAACGAAAGAAAATGAAAGATTCAAAACAAAGAATAGAAAGATAGGCATATGGCTTTGGGGATTATGTTTTTCAAAATAAACTCTACTTTTGAAAATACTTCCTTTTTAAACCATTTTGAAAATAGTTTTCAAAATCTTTTTATTAAATTCGGTAACATTCAGCTCTGATACCAAGTGTAACACCCCACCTCTGTTAAGGTCACTCGCAAAGGGAATGCCTTAACTTTGGTGGAGCGTTTTTAGTAGACAGAACGGTAATTTACAAGACAAATAAAGTAGTATTTGAAAATTTTATAACTTTATTACAACAGAAACAGAAATAAGTTTGGTTACATCTTTCAAAATCACAATATCGGAATTCAAGTACAAAAATATCATTCTTGTACAAAAGCCTTCAGAATGCATAGTTTTTAAAGCCATAATCCCCAATGTAAACTGCCATGGAAAAATAGAGCCAAAGCCAAGCAATACTTCAAACACTTCAAGCAGAGAGAATCTAAATCAAGCTCCTATGTTTCCACCCTGAAAACCTGGGTAGGGGGGAAGGAAAGAAAAGAGGCGAAACAAACTAGGTCAGACATAAGTCTGGTGAGACCAAGGACTTTCAGCATATAAACAGATAATAATATCATGACATATCAATAAAACTGGATGAAAGATAACCGTAACAGGAATAGCAGGTTAACAGAAGAAACAGAATGATATAAGCTAAGCTAAGCTTCTTAATTAGTTTCCACTCCTGTGCACTAATACTAATATAACATGATTAGGTGTTACTCTAATGTCTAAATTAAAACAGAAACGGAAACAGAATAATCTCTACAGAAACGGAATGCTAGTAATGGGCCTTTACCACCCAAACAAACAGATGGTGCAGAAGCAGAATACAAATAATGGGCCTTTACCACCCTAACAGACAAAAGGTACGGAAATATAATACTAATAATGGACCTTTACCACCCAACTAATGGGCCTTTACCACCCCAACAGACAGAAGGTACGGAAACAGAATCGGAAACAGAATCAGAGACGGAAACAGAATAATCCCTACGGAAACAGAATGTTAGAATTAGGTGTACACTAGTAATGGGCCTTTACCACCCCAACAGACGGTACCACGCAGAAACAGACAAGTGTTCCACCCAACAGAAACAGGTGGTACTAACAGAAACAGACAGAACTAAGTGTACCCTAAGTCCTACCCCAAGCGATCGTCTCCCTAATACATAAATGCCCTGTGTCGGCCCCACAGTAGGGTGTATCACTCCCTAAAGTGGCAACCTATTGGCACAGACCTATTTACAGATGTCACGGTGTCTTACATCCTCCGAGCAGACCGGATCCATGCACGCTCATGACCCGGTTGGAACGCACCATCAACACCCCTCACCATTATCAGAATGAACCGCTTATAATTAGTTCAGTAAGCGTGCCCGGACCCCTACATAGCATGGGGTCAAAGTTTTGATACCAAAAAGGGTTACTGACTAATATGGGTTCCACACAACAGATGACACAAGTAATTCCCCTCCTAACCTTGTGTCCCCAGACTAACAGATTTCAGATTAACTTGTTTACAGATTTTAGACAGAGTTCAGATTACTAGTTCACAGACCAGACAATCAAGTTAACAAGTTTTCAGATTAACAGATCAGATGTACGGATTTAACAGACTTGCTGATTTTCTAACTTTGTATTGGGCCTACAGATTCACGAAACGGGTTTATTAGATTTATCATCCCAGTTGGTTTAACCCTGTCCACCCAACACGTTTTTAGACACCACATTTCTCTTAAATTTGCATTAATTAAATATTAATGCACAGACCTCTCACATTAGGTCAGTAGCTTGTGGCCGTTGGATGTGCCGGGCGGTTCCGGGCAGACTTCTGCCACAAGCCAGACCTAACCTCGCGTCTAAGCATATTTTAGTTATGCCTACGACCTCTCACATTAGACTGACAGTTTGTGGTTGCTGGTTAAGCCGGTTGGTTCCGGGCAGGCTTCTACCGCAAACAGAGTCTAACCTCGTGTCATAGCCAAATTATTCCAATACATATTATACAGATATCAGACTAATTATGTCCATTTAACAGATTAAACTTCTTTACAGGTTACATCAGATTAATAAATTTCCATGTTTTACCCAATCTTATATCGAGCCTACGGATTTTCATACCCAAATTACAATTATTTAGCTTTCAACAGATTAGGCAATTCTACAGATAACAGATCTAGCAGATTAGGCGATTCAACAGATCTAGCAGATAACAGATTTAGCAGATTAGGCAATTCAACAGATTTACAGATTTAGCAGATTAGACAATTCAACAGATTTAGCAGATTAGGCAATTGAAAATTTAACATTTCTAAAATTCTATTTACATATCTTGCATAATCATAAATTAAGCCTAACCTTACATGCCTAAAACATGGTCATAATTCATAAAACAACATATGCCCAAATTTTAGTTAAGCTTTGCACAGTACAGAATATTCTCAAAAAGCCCCAAGCAATATGAATTATGATAAATTATAGCCTATAATGTCAAATATCCAAAATCCCACATTTAAGGGCATTCACATTAATAGTTATCCTATTTTAACATAGATCTTTATTCCTAAGTAACAAATCCTTCTTTTCTTTTCAAGTCATAGATCGTGATATAAAATATGCCCTAAATCTAGATCCTAAATTTTAATCATGTATTAGGTCCTCAAAATCAGATCTTGCACTATAACATGCATTATATTCCAAATTCCAAGTCATATGCTATCATATAATTCTTCTTCCAAATCACAGTCTATCATACACGGTATGCACTGATTCCAGATCTTAATTTACAACCTATGTTCTTTTCTCAAACCAGTCAAAGACCAGTCATGTCCAATTATGCATTATCCATTATTTGTCCCAAAATTTAGTGTTCGTGCGTTAATCTCTTATGAGATTTGGTGCAGGCTCGTGGTAGCCTGGCTATAAACAAAAAGGAAGAAAAGAGGGAACAGATACAGAACAATTACAATAATATCAAGATAGATCCACAGAAAAGTATGCATAACCTCAGATCCAGATTCACAAAAATGTAAAGATAAATATTTAATTTCATATCCGAAAATAACTGTACTCACGATTGAAAAGGTAAGCCTTGATTTCTGGGATCTGTATTCTAACATTGAATAGCGCTCCTTTGGCATAGACTATCGATTAGATTAGAAAATAGTTGTTCTCTTTTAGCTCTATTCAGATTGGAAGAAAATGCACTAGTTCTAGTTTTGATTCCAATAGAGTAGCGATGCCATTTTTATTTTTAATTAGAATAGAGGCAGAGTATAGGCAGAATGAAATTGTGCGGAGAGAAATCTAGGTTTGGGGGTGTTTAAATAGCATAGGGGTCACAAATCTGGTCAGAACAGGCGTCTAAATGCAGAAAAATGCATCTGTCCATGGATCTGGAAATAGGGGGGAGGTCGACCCTAAGGTCGGCCCTAGTGTCGACATGTTTACCCAGGTCGACCCTAGTGTCGACCTGGGTCCTGGGCGGGAATTTTCCCGCCCAGCCCGGGTGTATGTTTTGAATTTCGAAATCCGAAATTTGAATTTCGGGCTGGTTTTTACTGAAACTTCCGAAGGCCGTATCTTCTTCATATGGAGTCCTATTTACGCAAACTTGGACTCTATTCCAAGCATAATTTTGAGACGAACGCAATGGTGTAACCCGTTTCCCTTAATTATTCTGTTACAATTTAATTATTCTCTAGTTTGTCATTCTTATGTTTACAGAAAATACGGGGTGTTGCAGAAGTCATTAGTTAAAGTAGATAATTTTAATTCATAGTAAATTTTGTAGTAAACATATCTATCTCGTATATGTACAAAATTCAGTAAAACGAGTGTCGATGGGTTCGTATCGACAGTGCCGACGTGTGCAAGCTGAAATGGAGTGATTCTGAGGCTATGGAAATTTTATGTAGTTTTAAACGTCAGTTTGAAACTATGTGAAACAATGCAACCTCGTCGGAAACTAAAATGGTGAGTTAACTCTCACACTTATGAAATACTACGGTGTGTTAAATCCATATCATTAATGTTTATCATTAATTGGTTGAATGGACGCTATGGATGTTATCGATGATTTTTATTTATTTAGTGGTTGATTGTTGTCTGCGTTGTACTATAATTCTGGTTTCATTTGTTAGTGATAAACAATCATTATAACTGTTGTGCAGGGAAGAACAGGTTGGAGGAATCCAACCGGATTCCTCAAATTAATAATATATTAGTTGTTGTTTTCATGAATTGTTTATCCCAATTTACATCACATCCTGTTTAGATTTCGATGATTGAATAAATATTGATTGTTGAATCTAAATTCAATAATTGCCATGTTTGAATCAATATGCTGTATTGATTAGGTAGTTGGCAGTAGGTGGTCTAAATCCATCATTTTGAAATAGTAATTCGTCGTTAGGCGAATTGATGTATTTTAAAATATAAAATTTAATTTTTCACTGAATCAAAATTTTAATTTTTAATCAAGTTATTTAAATCAAGAGTTTTTAAATAAGACAATATTTACGACTTTGGTTATAAAAGGAATGTTAAATAATTTATATGGTTTTATTTCATAAAGAAGTCGTATATTAACCGAAGGGAATAATATAGAATAATGGTTTCCATAGGAAAGATTAAACGAGGTTTTTATTTTAACGATTTGGTTAAAAGAGTTAATTAACTTTAAGTAAATGTATTTAAGATGATTATAAAATAGTTTGTTATTTATAAAATAAACTATTTTCATAATAATAATAACTAACCTATTAAAGATGAAGTAATATACTTTAGTTGATGAAAATAAAGTTATATAAGACATGTTAATAAAGGAAATTTTTAGCTAGAAGTTTGGTGATTGGGAAAGGAATTTACTTAATCAAAGATTTAGTAAAATAGGAACGATTGAAAAAGGGATTTTTCAAATGTATGAAATGATTTGTAAAACCATAATAAAATGGAAGTACTTATCGATTTAAGTAATGAAGTAAATAAAAGGTATCTATAATCAGAAATTCATAAACAAGTCATAAAAGAAATTTTGAGTTTAAAATAAAGATCCTAATCGAGTAGGAAATAAAAGAGAAGAATTACAAAACATGTAAATGGAAGTACTTATCGATTAGAGTGAAGAAGTGAATACAAGAATTTTGGTTATGAAATCCAACCATTTGTTTTTACGATGTTAAAAGGAGTTTGGATAGAGCATTAGTGAACAAATCCAGATCTATAAAGAAAAGGGGTTTGAAGTTTAAAACTGAGACAAGGGCTTTAAATAAACTTTTTACTTAAGAACCAAATTAAGTAAATGGCGCAATCGAAATGAATTTTGAAAAGGAAAAAAAAAGATAGTTAAGTGTTTTGAATAATAGAAATTGGAAAAGGGATTTATGGTTATGAATCCAAAGTTAGATTTTATAATGAAAATTTTTTAGCGAATGGATTAGTGTAATATAATCCAAGTTATAAATAGAATACGACATAGGAGTTCTGAAGCAAATGGTTGATTTTTGGGTAAATGATTCACTTAAAAATATATTAAGTAAAATGGTGATGATCGATTAAGATGTTCAAAAGAAAAGATATAGTTTATAAACCATAGTTTAAATAGGAAGTAAGATATGATCGATATTATAACAATGTGTGTTTTAAGTTGTGAACTTCTACCTACTCGAAGATAAGAATGTTGTCGATTAAGGTCTGAGAGGTAAATAAAATACCCCAACTTGACCGACTTCACTATTATCGAGGAAAGGTAATAGCTTGTAGTGGTAAAGGAGTTTGGAAAGGAGTTATTATTTTCGTAAAACATTTGCAATTCATTTGCAAGGTTTGAAATGAAATTTAATACAATAAGTTTTAAATTAAACAGCGTACATTAACATTGTTTAGTCCGAGTTGAGACATATAGTTTAACTATACCTATAGGCTATTCATATAACATTGTTTTCTAGAAAATAGAAAGAATAAAGTATATTTATTTAAAATAATAAGAAATTAGAATGGAAGGGGTATATTAATTTTGAAACAGAAATAAATATTTGAAATTTAAGAAGTTAAAACCATTGAGTTTTAATAAGAAAGCATGTGTCGTTTAACAGGGTTCTTACCGCATAAGAAGTGACAATGGGATTATATTATGGAATCAACGATATATTAATATATGGACATTACAGAATTGAAGAAATAAATGGTTGATGAAATTATAGCAATATTTTCAGAATTTAAGGAGAATAAAGCAAAGTGAGAATAAACGAGAGATATTGTTTCCAAATGGCGAAACAAAAGATGAATTGGCAAGATATTTAAATGGAATCGACTTTAAGGCGAGAAATGATTTTAAATGATTCGATAAGAGTTTTAATGAACGATTTTAAAAATGAGAACCTGAGCTGCCAATATACTTGACCATACTGGTTTGACATTGATAGTTAAAACACCGACTATCAATAAAATATTATTGGACCTTTTTAATGTGTTGTTTCAAAGAGACCGGGATTAGAACTAGACCCAAAACCACTTCGAATCAATTTGACATATGAAACCAACTTGTAAGGGATAAAGATGGAGCAATTTTGAAGACCATTGATATTCATAACGGAAGAACTACTTCTAATCTCTGGTCTGCAACCAAAGATATATTGTGGTTCTGTCGTGTTTGAAATCGACGGATTTGCAAGGACTACTCGCTACTGATCTATAGGGTGATTCCTTGGATGCGGTAGGAGGTACCTTCGGTTCATCCTGTTCCTGGATGACTTGTCTGGATGAGTGTTTGATAGAGTATTTCAAAAGGAATCACGTACGTTGATTTCCTCAAACGCATCACTGTTGATAGCCGAGAAGACACCTTCTCTTAGCTTAACGACTAGTGTACTTTTGTGGACGTCAATTAGTGAAATCTGGCGGATCTGACAATATGGCAGTCAAAATAAATGATGACCAGATGTTCTAAAGTAATTATAACCTCAAGCCTCATCAACCGAGAAATGACAAAAATCGGGTAGGCAGCATGGTTATGTGGGTCGCTCCCATTAGGGTGTATAATCACCTATCTAGAGAAATTCCTTTGCTTCTTTAATCTATTTCGATGTTGTCCCTTTTCGGGAAACGATGGGTAGCTCCTAACTGTTGGTGATATACATTCGATACACTCAAGTGAAATGAGTGGTCGGTCACGTATGGGTCGGGTTGCAAGACGTTCTTGTTGAACCCAGTGTGTTCACCTCTAGAGATACACTATCGGCAGGTGGTCCCATACCTTGTCATAGTTGGAAATCCAATCTCTAATAAGCACCCGCGATTTTGGTTTGTATAATATATATGTGGAGCGTGAGATGCAAGCGTTCCGCTAGATTGCTATTTATTTGTGAATTGATAGACACTATTATAATATCAAAATAGTATTGATTTTCAAACTGTTTTGGGTTATAGTAAGGTAAAAACCGTTTATGTTTATGTGTGGACTGGTCTTTCTATTATCCTTTTCTTTCAAAAGGATTTCTAAAGTTAAGCCGACTGTTTGATGTGAATTTACCACTGAAAGTATTTCAGACTGATCCGGGTGTTTTTGCTTTGCTTCAAAATGTGCTCGGGTCAGACCGAACATATTTGACAGGATAGTTCTCGCTTGGAGTTCCAGGAGCTAGAAGCAAAAGGCTCCACCATTAGTTATTTAAAGTTATTCCACTGTATCTGATTCATGTTGTACTCTGATGATTGGTATGTATACAAATTTTCATTGGTATAAAGATATGGTGTTATATTATATATTTTGTTCATTCCGCTGTGAGATTTTGATGTTCTTCTTCTTTCTTCTATTCTAATATTTCTTTCTCTCTCTCTCATCCTCTAATTTCTTTCTCTTAACATTCTGCTTTTCCATGTAATTTGGTTTGACAGTGGCAGTTAAATGTCAGCCTAATTGTACTAAAAAGTGGGACATTACATTAATGTTTCACTTACATAAAAAAGAAGATTTCCACTGTAGTACATTCCTATATCAAAATGTTGATTTTAATGTTTCATATACATTAAAATGTATATCTAATGTAAATGCATTTCTACATTACAATGTTTTATTTTTACTGTTTTATTTACATTAAAAGTGTAAATTTCAAATGTAAATACATTTTTATTTAACAAATCACTGTTTTTTATTTTCAACAAAACATGAATTTTATATTGACATACAACGATCATTTTCCTATTCATATGTATGTATTAAAAATATAATTTTCATATTGTTCTAACAACTAATATATAATAACATGAATATTTATAACACAAGAATATTTCAGAAAATTTCGGCAGCATAACGGCACGTAATTAAAACTGGCACCGTCCTGATGTACAGCTCCTCGCACTACCTTAGGCCTCGCGGCGTTTACAAGGGGTTTAATTTTATAATGCATTTTTCTAGGCAGCCTAATGCCACAATATCAATCAATTTCAATTTTCAACCACAAATAAACACCAAAATTCAACCAATGACATACCACAAATCATTCAAGTCGTCCATGGTCTATGGACGACGGGTGTCGGGAGTTTCTAAACTCTGCTTGCATCTTAATATAATTTTATTTAATTAATTCGAATTCAGAAATCTCACATTGTTGTTTATTTCTTCTAAAATTGTCGAATGCTCCAAAAATTCTGCGGTCTCTTTTGAAATGTAGATCTCGTCGTTGTGATTCCAGCGCTTCCTGTTTTATCGAATTTCGTTATCATATGAGTAAGATACAATTTTCTAAGGTTAACATCAAATTAAAAAGATTAATTAAGAAATTAATTAAAAGGTTTAACCTTCTTCTTCTTTTATCAGACAAGGCCGTTGGTTTTCAGTTCGTATTCGAACCAAGGTCAGGGTTTCGCGATCGATATAGGGCACGGGAGGGGGATCGGCCACTGCCATGTCAGAGGGCTTGGGGTCGCGCGTCGGTCGGTGGGGGTGGAGCCCAGTTCATGGTGGTAGTTGATCGTGGCGGCACAGTGAAGAGCACAGATTTCGAGGGCCAGAACTCCCTCGATACACGACGAAAAATTCTGAGATTGGTATGGTTTTGAAGCTTGTGAAATTCTCTGCAAAAACCTCAACAGGCTTAATTGATTTCGTTGAGCGATTGAAGAGTTATTGATGAGGGAACGAAGGAGCGACAGCCGCCATTCGCGAATAGGGTTTATGGGTTTCGTGTTAGGGTTAATACTGTACTGTATACGCGTATTTATACAATACGTATTTCTATTTTTATTTAATTCATTTTAATTTCAATATACCCCCTTATTAATACGAACTCCAAATCAAACCCAACGAGTGTCACCCCTAGCCTAATACCCCTATTCCAGATACAATGGGATATGTCCCGTAAGACAAATCAATTGTTTCGATAGGTTTTTCTTTAAATTAAATATATATCAATATATTTTTAATTTAAACGGACATTTTAATTTACCGCGGCCACATACTGACTCCAAAAATTTCAAATATATATATATATATATATGTAGCTTTGTTTGGACGATACGGTCTCGACAAAGCTGATTTCGTCGAATTTGGAGACCGTTTGAAAAATGGCCTTCTGGTCGATCGAAATTGACCGAAATTATCAAAACACATTTTCATTTGCCACGCTCACATATTAATTCCCAAAATCATGAAAATTGGAATCCTACAATAATTTGACATTCTGGATCCAACCAGGGGGGTTTCGTCGAAAACGGAGGTCGTTTGCAAAATGGCTATTTATATGGGCTATATATTATATTAAATTCCATAGCGACTATTCTAAATATTCAACTGACCATAACTTTTGATTTCTGCTATGAAATTTCAATTTTTCGGATTCGTTGGAAAGATATTATTAAACAGATTCTTATATTTTTGGTTTCACTAAAATCTGATTTATTTTGCATCCTGTACAGTCAGTCAAAGTTCGAATTCAAATTTTCAAACTGTCGCGCTACTATTAACTCCTTTTAAAATTAAAATAAATATATTCGTTCTAACTTCGATTTAAATAAAATTTTAATCGTTATTATTTAAAATAAATTATTTCAACTATTCATAATTCAATAAAATTGTCAAAATAAAAATTTTAAATTGGTTCTGATTTTCCGGGTCGTTACAAGAGTGGAGATTCAGGGTTAGATTGTTCTACTTCCATTTTCTTATCCATGATTACAATTCTTCCACTCTTAGCCTTTGTTCTTCAATTGCTCTTGGGTCAATGATGTATAATGTGGCAATTTCAGAAGATCCTTGTTGAGACATCTTATCCATGGTATAGCCCTTTAATGTCTAAACAACAGGGTTGAATAACTAGGGATATGGTAGGTTATCTAAAGGATCGGAGGTTTAAGCCCTCCTTCTAGCGCCAAAATGTTAACGATAAAAATCGCCAATACCCGAATGGAGGGTTATGGTTGTGGACCTTGGTGTATTCTAGTCCTTTCAAGATCGATTTAATTCACCGTTTCCTTGATATCAATGTACCAAGTTTGAAGATTAGTTACTCTTCCTTCAGGTGTTGAGTATCATGCTTACAATACTTAGGGAGACAAACTTATCATGGGATAAGAGCTTCATAGACAGTTGCCAGTTGGAGCTAAAATGTCCATTGGGGACGGTTCGGCTATCTTTTACAATTTAAGGGTTCGAATTCGAATTAGTAGTTGAAAGACAAATGCAATTGATTGCATGTGCTAAGTACTTCCTTTACTAATCAATTGATGGAGTACATGGATGATCACAAGAGAAATCCCCAATTTGATTTCTAAATTAGGGTTCTGTATCTTAGAATTGATGATTAACATAGAAATGTGTAATACCCCGCCTCCGCTAGGGTCACTCGCAAAGGAATGCACTAGCTTTAGAGGGGCATTATTGGTAAACATGCACAGAAATATCACAAGACAGAACATATATAAATAGCGGGAATAAAATCAAACCTTCATAACATGAATAAATAAGATCTAAAGCCTTTTACATCAGAGTACATCAAAACCTGTCTTGCAATAATAAAGAAGCATAAAGACTTTTTCATAAATTATTCCCCAAGAAAAACAGTAAAGTAGCCATAGCCAAGAGAAGTCCAAGCCATCCCTGATGACCCTCAAGCAGAAGAAGTCCGAACTAAGCAGCATTGTTTCCTCCCTGAAACCTGGGGGGGAAACGGAAGAAAAGAGGCGAAACAAAACGGGTCAGTCAAAAAGACTGAGTAAGTCCTATCTACTTCCAGTATAAAAACAGGTAAAGGTAACATGACATGCATAAACTGAAAGTAAACCTAAGGATAACTACAAGATAGATAAACCAGGGTAGCCGGTTGAACTACTGTGGCATGGTAAATTAAGGTATCATGATAAACTACGGTGTTATGATAAGTCAAGGTATCACATCGTCAGATTTCTATCGAGTGCATTATCCCAAGGTATCTACCCCGTCTAACATCCCACGTTATCTATTATGTATGTTCTTCCTAGTTCTAACATGCATATTTGCTCTGCACCCTCCGTACTAGTATCCCAGCCTTGTTATGTGTTAACCATGAATGTCCCTTACTCAAAGTCGTGTAATGGTTCATGTCAACCTAATATATCGCATATATAGGTTACTCAAATCATATGTTTCTTTCCATGTATATAAGTTCAGTCCTTTGCCGTACCTCGTACGGGCTTCCTCATGTCGTATTATCCTTGAAATCGTTTGGACTGTCACCCTTGTTCTAGCTAGGCTCTTCCATATGAATCATCGTTTGAACTACTAGGACTTACGCCACCTAGCACCACTAGGGATTACGCTTGCCTATTGCACGCTTTCGTATTTCGGTTTGGGTTAAACCACCTAGGCCACTAGGGATTACGCTAACCCTCAACCGCGCCCTTTTTCCCACGCATTCATCGTGAATCGTTTTTCTATAACTGTATGCACATGTATCACATCGTGCCATCCGAGTCCTGTCACAGGGCTAAACAAGAAATACAGGACTCGGTCGGGAGCTTTAGATTTATCTGCCGATGCAGATACTAAGGTCTGCTTTTCTACACGTGGCTATGGTCCCACGAGACCCCTCCCTCAACTAGTGAAAGGCAACACAAGAGAAAATCTTGCATGAGAACTACACTCCGGCCAGCCCACATCCTACGGCCTACCTCACCCATAATTAGATAGCAAATCATGGTCTGTTGGGTGTCCCCTGCCTTTCCGTACGTACACGCTTGACTCAAGATGGTAGATGATCGACGAACTTGCTATCTCGGGCACCTTATGTATTCGCCGACTCACTGCTATCCACCCCAGTCTTTAGGTCGCTCGCATAGCAACCAAGGCATATTCTTGGTTCTTCTACCGCAGACCTCAACCTCTCGTGAGCCTAGTATAATGACCTGGCAGCTCACAGAGGGATCCCAAGAATATCCTCATGTTCCCCGAAGCCGTTGCTTCGTTACCCAGTTCGTTGGAGCCTTTATCTAAATCAGATAGCCTGCTCCTACACGCATACTTAAACGTTGACCTAACGTATCGGGTTACTGATCTATCTAAGAAATGGTCCAAATTTCCTTGACTAAGAGTTATTACTTAGTTTCCCTTAACTAAGGTTTACCACTTAGCCTTATTTCCATAAATCCTTGTCAACTATTTTTTAGGGTTTATCTAATGGGTTAAGTGTCACTTAAGTTCATAACTTAGCCCGTCTACAAACCATGTCAAAATTGGCTAAGTATCCAAGTCCAAGACTTAACCCTACAAACCATGTGTCAGGTTGGCTAAGTACATTAAGCAATCCATAACTTAACCTCGTCTAATTATCATTTTAGATTGGTTAATTATATAAATTAACTTGACCTTGTCAAATTACCAAGTCAAATCGGTCAAGCGTATTCAAGTGATTCGTGACTTAGCCTTATCATGTTTTCACGTTAGATTGGTTAAGTATAGGTTAACTTAACCTCATCAAATTAACGAGTTAAATTTGTTAAGTCTATGTCACTTAACCACATCAAATCATCATGTATAATTGGTTAAGTATAAGTTGCTTAACCCCATTAAATTATCGCATTAAGTTGGTTAAGTATTGGTTACTTAACCTCATTGAATTACCAAGTTTAAATTGGTTAAGTGTTTAACTTAACCCCATCGAATTACCGTGTTTAGATTAGTTAAGTGTGGATTACTCAACCCCATCTAATTTCCGTGGTTAGGTTAGTTAAGTATCAATTACCCAACCCCGTCTAATTACCGTGTTTAGGTTAGTTAAGTCTTAATTACTTAACCTCATCTAATTACCAAGTCTGATTAGTTAAGTGTAAATTACTTAACCCCATCCCCTAATCATCTTGCATGGTTAAGTGTCATTAAGGAATCAAGTCCGGTCCCACTTAACCTACCTATTCGTGTCATATCGGTTAAGTGTCATTAGTCAAATTTACTTAACCTTATCCTGTGGCATTAATTTGATTAATGCACTCTTAACCTCTCACATTAGACCTTGTTGTGGTTACTAGTTAAGTCGGGCGGGTCCGGGTAGATTTACACCACAACCTAGTCTAACCTCGGGTCTTAAGCGCGACATGACCAACTTCTCACATTGGGTCCTATTGTTTGCAACTACTAGTTAGGCCGGTCGGTTCCGGGTAGTTTTACGTTGCAAACTCAACCCAACCTCGAGTTGGCCACACTTATATTATCTAAGTTCATCATGTTTCCAAAACATGTTACAAGTTTTCAAGCATTTGGGTAGACCTAACTTAATAGGTAAATTCCCAAAGGGTAGACCTAACTTAATAGGTAAATTCCCAAGCTCATGTTTTTATGCATACTTACATGTCATCTTCCATGTTATCTTTCAAGTCGTATTTTCAAGTATAAACACATGTCATATTCAAGTTAAGATTTTGCGACATGTTCATGTTTATCTAACTACCCAAAATCGTGTTTTCCCAACGCAAGCAAAGCGAGTCAATATAGTAAGGATACTATGTCACATATTGGTCTCAAAACATGCATGATGCCAAAAAGGGCTTGGCTTCCACATGCATAACATCATAAAGGGATTGGCCATAAACATGCATAGTGTCATAAGGTAATTTGGCCACAAACATGCATATTATCAAAAGGGATTTGGCTATAAACATGCACAACTTAAAAGAGGGGATTGGCCACGAGCATGCATAATCTCATAAAGGATTTGGCCTCAAACTTGCATGTTAGCATAAGGGGTTTGGGTTCATAAACATGCATAAGCCCCAAAATCTTGTCTTAGCCAATGTTTCACACATAAAGTGGTTCCTAAAGGTTCATGCTAGCATTTCATGCATAAAGATCCAAACTTGCAAGTTAAACTAGGTTATGCATAACATGAGAGGCATGATTAAGTCACTCACATGGCCTAAGATCATAAATATGAACACAAGAGGCATGGTAAGGTTCATATAGATTCGCATAATCATGTTTAGCCTCATTTTATCCCATGTCAACATTAAAAATACCGTTTTGATCCAAAAGTAGCTAGAACTTACATAGTTAGGCCTAGGGAAAGGAGCATGAATCATCTTGGCTAAGAAAGGTGCCTCCTTTGTTGAAGATCCTTCATGAAACTCGCATAGCAATGTTGATTTGGCCTTGATTTGGTGTAGCAAGCTTGCACCTTTTGATTTGAACTTGATTTGAGTGCATAGGCTCTAGGGATTTGAGATGGAGGCCATGACCAAAATTGATTTTGGCAGCACTTAGTTGCTAGGTTTAATTTTTAGGGATTTAGGTTAGGTTTAGGGTCTTTTTTATAGAGATTAGGATAGTTTTAGGCCCTTAGATTAACCCTAGGATAGATTAGGACCATCAGATCTCGGAAGCTTCCAGACCCAGCCCAAGAACAAGACCAGGTGAGACAAACAGGTGCGCCAGGCTATTTGCCCCGGCCACCCCCTGTCGACAGGCAAGTCGACAGGGCTGTCGACTTGGTCTGGGCCCAAGTCGACAGGCCTGTCGACAGCCCTGTCGACATGGCCTAGGCGGGAAACTCCCCGCCTAGCCCCAGATCTGATTTCCAAAACTGTTTCCGAAATTCAAATTTCCAGAAATCACCTTTGGGCCTTTAACGGGTCATACGGACTCCGATTCTCGAAAACTCGGACTCTATTTCGCGTATTTTTCCGAGATGAACGCAATGGCATATCCTGTTTCACTTGATTCAGAATTTAAAATTAAATTCTGCCTTGATTCTCGTTTTAACATGTTATCGAAAAATACGGGTTGTTACAAAATGTGTTTATTTTATGCTTGTATATTTTATCTTTTGTAAATAAATAAATGATACTTTGGTTACTTTTGTGTGTTTTTACAGGATGTCAAGAAATGCCTCCTTCGTTTCAAATTAAAGGCCAACTACAGATAAAAAGCTACTTCCCCGTATTAAAGTCATCTCAATTACAAAAGACGTTGTAGCTCACTGGTAATTGCATAGAGATTTGTACTGAGAGACCTGAGTTCGATCCCCGTCGAGCTCACTTTTTGCCAAAGAAACGGAACACGTTCACACTGGCCCTTTGCCATGAAGAATATTAATTAGTGTTATATTATATATATACATATTCATGTGTATGTATGATATTCACTAATAGACATTTCAGGAGTAGTCATGGAAATCACTTCAGAACATTCATTTTTCACTTTCCAATTGGAAGAATTTCTGATTGATTTATTGCCAAGAAAAGATCAATTTTGAAGATTTCATCCTTTGTTGCCTTGGGAGTTTGATGAGCATCCTTGTTTGGAATAATTAAACGCATGCAATCTAATTACCAATCAACTAGCCATACGGAGGATTTGGAAGATATTCCCCAAGATATGCATCAGATATTCTTAAAAGAATTATTTCCAAACAAACCTAGTCAAGGAAGGCAAGAGATATGATATTACTTCTTGAGAAAAGAGGGCCACTTAGTCATTGATTTGATTAGGATTTGGTCTACATCTCTATAAATATACATTATGTCCCATTGTAAACGCCATTCATTTTTCTATTCTGTATTCTCTTTTGTTCTAATAAAAGTCTTTTCTTTTCTAGTTTTATTGTTATCTTAATTTCATAACAATTTGTGTTATCTACCTAATTAGGTTTGGGTAGAATGCATATTGTTATTGTCTTTTACTACTGCTTATTAGCGATTCACTGTTGATTAGTTTCAACAGGAAGCCTCCTTTTAATTTCTGTTATTGTTTTAGTTGATATTCTCTTTTTCTAGTAATTGTTCCTTTTCTTTTCAATTGTTGAATTTGATACTGATTAGATTCAGAGTAATTTCAACAACATAAAAAAAACAACAACTCCAAGCTTCGTCTAACACGCCCAAGAAGAAATAAATAATAATTTTTAATTACACCTCCCTGTGTTCGACCTGTATGCTAAACACCTGTATGCTTGCAGTATTTAATTTAAAATTCGCGCTTTTCTGATTCATAGAAAAGCAGCGATCAATTGAGTACAAGATTTTGGAATGAGAAAAAGTCCCCTGAAATGTGAAAATTCCGGTCCTTCAAAATGTGACCCGTAGGATCTTATTTATAGATGATTTGGACCCACTTTCGTATCAACTTCTTGATATTGGTCAAGGTCAATGCTTTCTATTTAGGTGTCGGCTTCAATCCCTTATTTCTTGTACTTATGGGTGTCGCCTTTGTGCAATGGTATCGTCACCAAGCTTATTGGTGTCGATAGCTCTCTTTGTTCCAACATATGTGTTACCTTCCCTATACTTCCCTTTTGTAACAACCCGAAATTCTGGGCCAGTTTAAAATTTTTATTTTGGTAATTTTAGCGAATTTTGAACATTTAAAATGAATTATTTTAAATAATATCGACGAGAAATTTATTCTGAATAGAATCGAACGTATATATTATATACGTCGTCGTTAGAATATAAATAATTATATATAATTATAAAAGGAATTGAAAATGGCGCGGTAGTTCGATAATTCGATTTCAAACTTCAATTGAATGTACCGGGTGCAAAACAATCCAGATTTTAGTGAAACCAAAAACAATAGGATCTATTTGATAATATCTTTCCAACGAATCCGAAAAATCGAGATTTCATAGCGGGAATCAAAAGATATGTCCAGTTGAAAATTCTGAATAGTCGCTATGGAATTCAGGCCCTTAAAAATGGAAATTTTGCAAACGACCTCGGATTTCGACGAAACCACTTTTGTTGGTTTCGTGATGTCAAATTATTGCTAGATTCCAAATTTCATAATTTTTGAATCAATATGTGAGCGTGGCAAAGGAAAACGTGTTTGACCAGTTTCAGTTGATTTTAATCGACTGAAAAATGGCCATTTTTCCAACATTCTCAGAATCTAACGAAACTAGTTTTGTTAGGACCGTATCGTCAATACGAAGCTAGAAAATATTTTTCTGGAATTTTTCTGGTTAGTATGTGGCCCCGGTAAATTTAAATGCGCGTTCAAATTCAATATATAGAGTATATGTTGATTTTAACGGAAACTGATCGAAACGATCGAATCAGCTTACGATACATATCCCATTGTGTTCGGAATGGGGGTAATTAGCTATGGACGACAGGCGGTGGGCCTCGTTTAGAGGTCGAAAATAAAAGTTGCTTTTTGGTGGTGTAACAACCCGAGAATCTGGGCCAGTTTAAAATTTTTATTTTGGCGATTTTAGCGAATTTTGATTATTTAAAATGAATTATTTTAAATAATATAGACGAAAAATTTATTTTGAATAGAATTCGAACGAATATATTATATACGTCGTCGTTAGAATATAAATAATTATAAATAGAATTGAAAATGGCGCGGTAGTTCGATAATTCGATTTCAAACTTCAAATGAATGTACCGGGTGCAAAACAATCCGGATTTTAGTGAAACCAAAAACATTAGAGTCTAATTGTGAATATCTTTCAACCGAATCTGAAAAATCGAAGTTTCATAGCGGGAATCAAAAGATATGTCCAGTTGAAATTTCAGGATAGTCGCTATGGAATTTCGTCCCTTAAAAATGGCCATTTTGCAAGCGACCTCGGATTTCGACGAAACCACTTTTGTTGGGTCCGTGATGTCAAATTATTGCTAGGTTTCAAATTTCATAATTTTTCGATTCAATATGTGAGCGTGGTAAAGGAAAACGCATTTGACCAGTTTCAGTTGATTTTAATCGACTGGAAATTAGCCATTTTTCAAACGGTCTCAGAATTCGACGAAATTAGTTTTGTTAGGACCGTATCGTCAATACGAAGCTAGAAAAAAAAATCGGGAATTTTTAGAGTTAATATGTGGCCCCGGTAAGTTGAAATGCGCGTTAAAATCAAATTTGAACGTTATATTAATTCATATTGTAATTTTAACGGAAACTAATCGTAACGGCCGAATTGGCTCGCGAAACATATCCGATTGTGTCCGGAATGGGGGTACTTAGCTAGAGGCGACAGTCGTTGGGTCCGGTTTTGAGTTCGTATGTGAAAGCACATATTTCGGAATTAAAATATAAATAAAATAATAATAAAATCCTTTTGCATATACACCTCTCTCTTTCCTCCCTCAGTAAAATAAAATCGAACGAGATAAAAAAAAAGGGGGGAAAGCTATCGTCGATCTCCAGCTCGCCACCGGACCTCACGCCGCAGCGCCTCTGACCGGCCGCCCACCTCCCCATCGTACCGTCTGGACGCCGGAGCCCCCCCCCCCCCTTCATCGCCAGTCGCTACCCCTTTTTCCCCCCTAAATTCGAAAGCCACGAAGCCCTAGCGGCCGCACCACCTGAAGACCGACTCCATGACCACCAGAGGGGCCCACCGCCGCCGCGTCCCAGCAGGCCGCCACCCTCCGTCTCCGTTCGTAGCAGCGATCCCCCATATCTCCAGTTCGATCTGCAAGTTTCCACCCCTCTGGAGAACACAGTGAGTTTTATTATTCGATTTTAATTTCAGTGTTAAAATGAAAATAGCATTTTAAAAATCTGGTTATTTGTATATAGGAAAAGTTTATTTTTATTAGTGAAAGTTTATATTTTTAATTTATGAAAGATTTGAATTTGAATTTTATAAAAGATTAGATTTTTAAATCTTTGAAAGGAGAGATTTTATAAATGCGAAAAGTTGTGATTTTTAATAGCAAAAAGATAAGATTTCTAAAAGTAAAAAAGATTGGATTTTTAATGGCATAAAAATCCAATTTATATATATAAGTTAGAACGATAAAAATACGATTTTTCTATATGGAATAACGAAGTAAAAATATGATTTTTCAATATTGAATAATGAAGAAAAAATTCGATTTTTATATATTGAATAGCGAAGTAAAAATGTGATTTTTACATATGTAGTGAATACGGGCAACGAAAGTGACGAAAGGCGAGAACGGCGAAGATTCCTATAAATGAAGTGTCGTGAAGTTGGGATAGCTATTGGTGAGAATTTCTCACTCTTCAATTTCTTTTCTAGTTATATATATATACTAGGATGCAGACGGTGCTTAGTAGCACCCGACACAATCGTCCACAGACCATGGACTTGTTTGTTTGATTGCAAAAATTGGTTAGATTATTTGATTGAAATTTGAATTGGTTGGTGAAATGAAATTGATTTGATTGATGTGTGAATGGCGTGGGCCTTCACTAGACCGGGGATAAGGCTAGGCCTCGTCCCATTTCTAGTATCGTGCCGTTATGCCGCCGAAATTTTCTAAAAATAAGTTAGAAAAATAAAGATAACATTTTATTTAATAAATGAACTGAATAGAATATTCATAGGTTGAATAAAATAGTTTGATCGTTAAAAATATAATTTTTAACGTGAATGTGAATAAATAAATATTCATTTACAAACCGGACGGTTTGTTTATGTACACCTATTTGAAGGACATTGATTGGGACGATAAATTTTACACATCGCCCAACTGCACAAATAAAAATCTGTGTTTGATTTCTTGAAACCCCACACGGGTATTGGGATGATATTTGACATACACTAATCCCGATTGTTTAGTTGTATGTCGATCGATTGATTGACAGGCTATTATAAGCGTTGAATATTTATATTTGATGCTTATACAGTGTAGAATGCACTTTGGATGATGGTTGATTATTCATCGTTGTTGATATATACATGTGTTGTATGAAAATCCATATAATTAATTTTATATGGTGATTGATTGGGCCTCATTCCAGTTTTAAAATAGAAATATTCGAAATGGAATATTTGAAAATATCAATATATGACGCCGTGTTGATTAGATTGACGCCATTTTGACGTGAACGATATTTATATCGATTTTATTCATTTTAAAACGAATATTGAAAAGTGATTTCGAAATCGAATATTTTGAAATGAAATTTGATTTGAATTGAATGGAAAACGAATTGAATTCAAATTGAATAGAAAACCAAATTTGAATAAAATCGAATAGAAAACCAATTTGAATTGAATTGAATTGAAAATGAATTCGAATTGAATTGAAACCGAATTGAAATGAATTCGAATTGAATTGAAATTTGAATTGAATAGAAATGAATTGTAAAACGAATTTATAAGGAAGAATTCAATTTTGATTTGAATTGAAATGGAAGTTGAAAATGTTTTTGAAACGAATTCAAAACTATCTATATAATTCGTTTTAAATAGCAATCGACGAAATATATATTATATATATAATATATATAATATAATGGCCTGAATAGAACGCGCCGCGCCGCGGCAGTTCGCGAATTTCGACCATTTATTTCAAACAGACATTACGGGAGATCCGACCGTCGGATTCTCCTAAAACTGGAACCGTTGGGTTCGTATCGAAAGGGGCTTTCTAACGAATATTAGAAATTAGAAATCTAACGGTTGGATTTGGAATTATGTTCAAATCAAATTTGAAAAAGGTCGTTGTAAGTGCAGTTCGATGGCCGTTGATGGAAATCGACTGTACGTGCCTTGATAAATTTATTAAAAATAGTAATAATTTGTGTAAAATCATAAGAACTGATTTGGAAAAAATTGGGATGAAAAACTCCATATTTGAAAAGATAAAAATAGATTTTTATCGAAATGAACTAGTTTTGAACTAGATTTATAATTCTATTTATTTTTAAATAAATAAATTGAATTTGAAATGGTTTTGAAAATAACCAGAATTTCCATTTATTTCATTGGAATGGATTTGAATCGAAATTGTCTTTGGATTATTTCGATGTTGGATTTCGTGATGATACAAATTTTGTTATGGGAATTTGAAAGATATATATATATATATATCGTTATTTCCAACACGACATTTGTTAATCGTAGAATTTGATATTGAATATAAGCCGATATATTTTCTATTCAGAGCCTTGTATTGAATATCAAATGTGATTTGGGTTTGTCGTGAATGGTGTCTTCATTAACACTGTTCTTGAACCCAGTTGAGAAAAGATTAAATCTTTTTATTTAGATTTAATGAAGGGTACCAATTAAATAATATTTAATTGGAATTGAATCGATATTGATTTTTTTGGGTTTATCGTGGACAGTGTTTTAAATAACACTCGTTCTTTAACCCGATAATTAATGGAATGTGATTTTGGGTTTATCGTGAACTGTGTTTTAAATGACACTAATTCTTTAACCCAGTTAAAGATTAAAACTAAGTGGAGTTTTAATGAATCTTTAATTAGATTGAAATGATCGAGACTGGAGTATCACCAGTTTTGCTCCAGGCGATAGTTAAATCTTTAATTAGATTTGAACGTGAAATGGTAATTGAATTTACCAATAACACCGTGGTGTTAGATATGAAGTATTACCAGTTTTACTTCATGGGATGAATAGGTTGGGATTGGGAAATTAAAATAAATGATTACTTCGGTAAGGTTCGTTAATCCCGACTAGTTGAATCAAAATTCAAAAGAAGATTAAAGAATAAATTCAAGGAATTTATCTTTGATAAAAATAATGGGAACCTCTCCCTATGAATGTGAAACGTAGAAACTAACTGTCGGTTAGCCAAGCAGAATGGTTTTCTGGATATTGATCTGATGTTGGTTTCGGCCTTCGGGGTTAATATTTGGGGAATTATTCTCTTGATTAATTTACGGTTAGTGACTGATGAATTGGAATGAGGCGTATGTTGTGTTTGTGTAACACTTATTTAAAATATACGCGAGTTATTCGGAAAGACCGGGTTTATCCCATTCTGAATAACTGATACGACGATAAGTCGAAGATGAAGACGATGGTCTTCACGTCGTTTGGGTGATTACTGATGATCTTGATTGGGCTGTACACCCAAGAAGATGGAAACAGTTGGTGATCGTCCAGACGTACTTGGAGATCGATGGATATGAGGGGTACTAGGTGCCTTCGGTTTCGTTCAGACCCAGAACGAACTTGTAAATGGACTGTGTGTCTGACATTGGATTTTAGTCCGTGTGATTGATCTCTATTGAATATATATCTGTTTGGAGGCGGAGAATTTATTCTCTTTCTTAACGCCCTTCTTTGAGACGTACGAGCTCAGGGGTTATATATTGATGGATATCAAACGCATGGAGTGAATTGCCTGTGTGGCATGCCCTAAGTGGCAATTGATCGAGGCTTCTGTTGAAAAGCAAAGTCTTGTGGTGATGATCAAAGCACGGCCTTTGTGGCGTAGCTTTGTGTAACGTTTACTTCGCAAGTTTCGCACCCCGGTTGTGAACCAAAAACGGGAGAGGACCTCAGGGAGGGCATGCATTTCTTTCTAGCTAGGGTGGTGTCAGTGACCTTCCAGCCCTGACATTTATATACTTTTCACCTATGTGGTTGTTGCTGTTGCGAGGCGCCTCAGTTTGATCGGACGATCCGGGTCCGATGGAGTCATTCGTTGGCTCATTTACGCTCCAAAGGGCGGGGAAACGCATGTTCAGGCATTTTAATCCACATCGGTGGACCGGCCCTGACGATCCAAGGGCCCACCTGAGTCTGGGTCCTGAGGGGCAGGCTAGAGCGTCTCGAATCGGTTGAGGACTATCTTTTGCCTCGGTTCATAGATGGAAATCCAATTTCCAAATACGTGACTTTGCGATTTTGATTGTATAACCTATATATGGCGACATAGTGGTATGGGGCATTCATGCCGCCTATGATTGATACTTATGATTTGAAGTTGTTTTATACGCTAAGCACTTATAATAGTATCAAATGATTTCTTTTAAACGTATCAAGCATTCTTGGCTATTATAAGGTAAAAACCCTATCCCCCGGCTTGCGTTGCATTGTGTGATAGGACCTGGGTCTTATAATAGCTTCATTTTTCTTTATTTAGCATTGCGCTGTTGTTTTATGCACTGGTATTCTTGGGACGAAACCCGTTCCATGTTATACGGCGTGGTCCCTTGATTTACCTAACTTTAAAAATAAAGATTAATAACTGTTTTAGTTCTCACACCAGTCCCATGACTGACCTGGAGTTTATTGTTTTAACCTAAACTCTGGGTGCCCTTATTTTGACACGGGCAGCTAGTAGTTTTGGTTTTGCAGATTTATATTCACAGGATCCTGGTTTACAGCTGGAATGATATCCGGAAAGCTTTGTATCCGTATATCTCTTCTAGTTGTGTATTGTATTATTTTCCGCTGCAATGTATTTAAATGTAATTTAAATATCTGATATTTCTGTGTAATATTCTTTTATACTCTGTATATTCTTGTAATCTGATGCATTGTTGTGATATACAATGAAATGTTCTTCCGTCTGCGTTCTGTTTTGTCGTGTTCTCAAAACGATCAGGCGTTTCGAACGGTCTGGGTCGGTTTAACGACTGATTCGGATCGAGCGAAATTCCTTTTCGTCACAGTTGGTATCAGAGCTTTGGTTTACAGAGCTCGAGAACAAGACACATTAGAACCATACGAAAGAATTCATCAGATATTGGATTAGTAATATCCAATTAGAATGACTCGTTAGAGATGGGATCAGTAATATCCTAGGACGAGTGTGAAGAGTATATTTTTAAAATGAAAACAATTTTTGTTTTGAAAATCTAAATCAACTATTCGTATTTGATTATTTATTTCATATTGATTAGGACAGTCCAGTATATAAAGATTGTGCATATACGCCTTGCAAACATGTATTTGAAGTTTTAATATACTGGATAGATATAGAATCACACTCTAGTCGCCCGGAGATGATTCTGATGATAGTTCGAACATCATCAGAATTGGTATTCGTGTTTCGAAGGTGTGATATCTATATATTTCCTATTGACTGGTGTGAGAACCAAAATTAGATAGGGCCTATTGTTGTGATTTGGCATCAAAAATCTGATTTTTGACTATGTATCAAAATTATCAATTTGAAAAGCTAATCAACTAATTGATTGATGTTTGTGTTGTTTGTTTATTTGTTTGCTAATTTTTAGCCATTTAGCCTAATTGAATCACATATTGAATTATATTGGAAATTGGTCGCATTTGCTTGCATATACTAGTACTTACATTGAACAGGTCATAGCAAGGAGGCTAGAGCAGAGAATAACATTTGTTTGCCCGACAAATAGGTACATGTTTATTACATAATTTACTGTTTTGTTTGGGTGATGATGATTTTATGAGCCTATTGGCTAGCCGCTTGGCTTTTTCTTTTTCTTTTTGAGATCAGAAGGCCTGTATGGCAATTTCGGGATTTTCCCGTGGCTCCCAGTGCAGGGGAGGTTATGGCGAAATTTTTCGAAAATTTAGGGTGTTAGCCAAATTTTTGAAAATTTTGAAAATTTTCAGAAACTGAAAAGTTGGAGAATGGAAGCCAGATCGAGCGTAGAGTTGATTAATCAAACCACTTTCGACTTTGTTCCTTTTCGGGGACGAAAAGTTTTAAGTGGGGGAGATTGTAACAACCCGAGAATCTAGGCCAGTTTAAAATTTTTATTTTGGCGATTTTAACGAATTTTGATTATTTAAAATGAATTATTTTAAATAATATAGACGAGAAATTTATTTTGAATAGAATTTGAACGAATATATTATATACGTCGTCATTAGAATATAAATAATTATAAATAGAATTGAAAATGGCGCGGTAGTTCGATAATTCGATTTCAAACTTCAAATGAATGTACCTGGTGCAAAACAATCCGGATTTTAGTGAAACCAAAAACATTCGAATCTAATTGTGAATATCTTTCCAACGAATCCGAAAAATCGAAGTTTCATAGCGGGAATCAAAAGATATGTCCAGTTGAAATTTCAGGATAGTCGCTATGGAATTTCATCCCTTAAAAATGGCCATTTTGCAAGCGACCTCGGATTTCGACGAAACCACTTTTGTTGGGTCCGTGATGTCAAATTATTGCTAGGTTTCAAATTTCATAATTTTTCGATTCAATATGTGAGCGTGGTAAAGGAAAACACATTTGACCAGTTTCAGTTGATTTTAATCGACTGGAAATTAGCCATTTTTCAAACGGTCTCAGAATTCGACGAAATTAGTTTTGTTAGGACCGTATCGTCAATACGAAGCTAGAAAATATTTTTCGGGAATTTTTAGAGTTAATATGTGGCCCCGGTAAGTTGAAATGCGCGTTAAAATCAAATTTGAACGTTATATAAATTCATATTGTAATTTTAACGGAAACTAATCGTAACGGCCGAATTGGTTTGCGAAACATATCCCATTGTGTCCGGAATGGGGGTACTTAGCTAGAGGCGATAGTCGTTGGGTCCGGTTTTGAGTTCATATGTGAAAGCACATATTTCGGAATTAAAATATAAATAAAATAATAATAAAATCCTTTTGCATATACACCCCTCTCTTTCCTCCCTCAGTAAAATAAAATCGAACGAGATAAAAAAAAAGGGGGAAAGCCGTCGTCGATCTCCAGCTCGCCACCGGACCTCACGCCGCAGCGCCTCTGACCGGCCGCCCACCTCCCCATCGTACCGCCTGGACGCCGGAGCCCCCCCCCCCCTTCATCGCCAGTCGCTACCCCTTTTTCCCCCCTAAATTCAAAAGCCACGAAACCCTAGCAGCCGCACCACCTGAAGACCGACTCCGTGACCACCAGAGGGGCCCACCGCCGCAGCGTCCCAACAGGCCGCCACCCTCCGTCTCCGTTCGTAGCAGCGACCCCCCTATCTCCAGTTCGATCTGCAAGTTTCCACCCCTCTGGAGAACACAGTGAGTTTTATTATTCGATTTTAATTTCAGTTTTAAAATAAAAATAGCATTTTAAAAATCTGGTTATTTGTATATAGGAAAAGTATATTTTTATTAGTGAAAGTTTATATTTTTAATTTATGAAAGATTTGAATTTGAATTTTATAAAAGATTAGATTTTTAAATCTTTGAAAGGAGAGATTTTATAAATGCGAAAATTTGTGATTTTTAATAGCAAAAAGATAAGATTTCTAAAAGTGAAAAAGATTGGATTTTTAATGGCATAAAAATCCATTTTATATATATAAGTTAGAACGATAAAAATACGATTTTTCTATATGGAATAATGAAGTAAAAATACGATTTTTCTATATTGAATAATGAAGAAAAAATTCGATTTTTATATATTGAATAGCGAAGTAAAAATGTGATTTTTACATATGTAGTGAATACGGGCAACGAAAGTGACGAAAGGCGAGAACGGCGAAGATTCCTATAAATGAAGTGTCGTGAAGTTGGGATAGCTATTGGTGAGAATTTCTCACTCTTCAATTTCTTTTCTAGTTATATATATATACTAGGATGCAGACGGTGCTTAGTAGCACCCGACACAATCGTCCACAGACCATGGACTTGTTTGTTTGATTGCAAAAATTGGTTAGATTATTTGATTGAAATTTGAATTGTTTGGTGAAATGAAATTGATTTGATTGATGTGTGAATGGCGTGGGCCTTCACTAGACCGGGGATAAGGCTAGGCCTCGTCCCGTTTCTAGTATCGTGTCGTTATGCCGCCGAAATTTTCTAAAAATAAGTTAGAAAAATAAAGATAACATTTTATTTGATAAATGAACCGAATAGAATATTCATAGGTTGAATAAAATAGTTTGATCGTTAAAAATATAATTTTTAACGTGAATGTGAATAAATAAATATTCATTTACAAACCGGACGGTTTGTTTATGTACACCTATTTGAAGGACATTGATTGGGACGATAAATTTTACACATCGCCCAACTGCACAAATAAAAATCTGTGCTTGATTTCTTGAAACCCCACACGGGTATTGGGATGATATTTGACATACACTAATCCCGATTGTTTAGTTGTATGTCGATCGATTGATTGACAGGCTGTTATAAGCGTTGAATATTTATATTTGATGCTTATACAGTGTAGAATGCACTTTGGATGATGGTTGATTATTCATCGTTGTTGATATATACATGTGTTGTATGAAAATCCATATAATTAATTTTATATGGTGATTGATTGGGCCTCATTCCAGTTTTAAAATAGAAATATTCGAAATGGAATATTTGAAAATATCAATATATGAAGCCGTGTTGATTAGATTGACGCCATTTTGACGTGAACGATATTTATATCGATTTTATTCATTTTAAAACGAATATTGAAAAGTGATTTCGAAATCGAATATTTTGAAATGAAATTTGATTTGAATTGAATGGAAAACGAATTGAATTCAAATTGAATAGAAAACCAAATTTGAATTGAATCGAATAGAAAACCAATTTGAATTGAATTGAATTGAAAACGAATTCGAATTGAATTGAAACCGAATTGAAATGAATTCGAATTGAATTGAAATTTGAATTGAATAGAAATGAATTGTAAAACGAATTTATAAGGAAGAATTCAATTTTGATTTGAATTGAAATGGAAGTTGAAAATGTTTTTGAAACAAATTCAAAACTATCTATATAATTCGTTTTAAATAGCAATCGACGAAATATATATTATATATATAATATAATGGCCTGAATAGAATGCGCCGCGCCGCGGCAGTTCGCGAATTTCGACCATTTATTTCAAACGGACATTACGGAAGATCCGACCGTCGGATTCTCGTAAAACTGGAATCGTTGGGTTCGTATCGAAAGGGGCTTTCTAACGAATATTAGAAATTAGAAATCTAACGGTTGGATTTGGAATTATGTTCAAATCAAATTTGAAAAAGGTCGCTGTAAGTGCAGTTCGATGGCCGTTGATGGAAATCGACTGTACGGGCCTTGATAAAATTATTAAAAATAGTAATAATTTGTGTAAAATCATAAGAAATGATTTGGGAAAAATTGGGATGAAAAACTCCATATTTGAAAAGATAAAAATAGATTTTTATCGAAATGAACTAGTTTTGAACTAGATTTATAATTCTATTTATTTTTAAATAAATAAATTGAATTTGAAATGGTTTTGAAAATAACCAGAATTTCCATTTATTTCATTGGAATGGATTTGAATCGAAATTGTCTTTGGATTATTTCGATGTTGGATTTCGTGATGATACAAATTTTGTTATGGGAATTTGAAAGATATATATATATATATATCGTTATTTCCAACACGACATTTGTTAATCGTAGAATTTGATATTGAATATAAGCCGATATATTTTCTATTCAGAGCCTTGTATTGAATATCAAATGTGATTTGGGTTTGTCGTGAATGTTGTCTTCATTAACACTGTTCTTGAACCCAGTTGAGAAAAGATTAAATCTTTTTATTTAGATTTAATGAAGGGTACCAATTAAATAATATTTAATTGGAATTGAATCGATATTGATTTTTTTGGGTTGATCGTGGACAGTGTTTTAAATAACACTCGTTCTTTAACCCGATAATTAATGGAATGTGATTTTGGGTTTATCATGAACTGTGTTTTAAATGACACTAATTCTTTAACCCAATTAAAGATTAAAACTAAGTGGAGTTTTAATGAATCTTTAATTAGATTGAAATGATCGAGAATGGAGTATCACCAGTTTTGCTCCAGGCGATAGTTAAATCTTTAATTAGATTTGAACGTGAAATGGTAATTGAATTTACCGATAACACCGTGGTGTTAGATATGAAGTATTACCAGTTTTACTTCATGGGATGAATAGGTTGGGATTGGGAAATTAAAATAAATGATTACTTCGGTAAGGTTCGTTAATCCCGACTAGTTGAATCAAAATTCAAAAGAAGATTAAAGAATAAATTCAAGGAATTTATCTTTGATAAAAATAATGGGAACCTCTCCCTATGAATGTGAAACGTAGAAACTAACTGTCGGTTAGCCAAGCAGAATGGTTTTCTGGATATTGATCTGATGTTGGTTTCGGCCTTCGGGGTTAATATTTGGGGAATTATTCTCTTGATTAATTTACGGTTAGTGACTGATGAATTGGAATGAGGCATATGTTGTGTTTGTGTAACACTTATTTAAAATATACGCGAGTTATTCGGAAAGACCGGGTTTATCCCATTCTGAATAACTGATACGACGATAAGTCGAAGATGAAGACGATGGTCGAAGACCGGAGGTCTTCATGTCGTTTGGGTGATTACTGATGATCTTGATTGGGCTGTACACCCAAGAAGATGGAAACAGTTGGTGATCGTCCAAACGTACTTGGAGATCGATGGATATGCGGGGTACTAGGTGCCTCCGGTTTCGTTCAGACCCAGAACGAACTTGTAAATGGACTGTGTGTCTGACATTGGATTTTAGTACGTGTGATTGATCTCTATTGAATATATATCTGTTTGGCGGCGGAGAATTTATTCTCTTGCTTAACGCCCTTCTCTGAGAGGTACGAGCTCAGGGGTTATATATTGATGGATATCAAACGCATGGAGTGAATTGCCTGTGTGGCATGCCCTAAGTGGCAATTGATCGAGGCTTCTGTTGAAAAGCAAAGTCTTGTGGTGATGATCAAAGCACGACATTTGTAGCGTAGCTTTGTGTAACGTTTACTTCGCGAGTTTCGCACCCCGGTTGTGAACCAAAAACGGGAGAGGACCTCAGGGAGGGCATGCGTTTCTTTCTATCTAGGGTGGTGTCAGTGACCTTCCAGCCCTGACATTTATATACTTTTCACCTGTGTGGTTGTTGCTGTTGCGAGGCGCCTCAGTTTGATCAGACGATCCGGGTCCGATGGAGTCATTCGTTGGCTCATTTACGCCCCCAAAGGGCGGGGAAACGCATGTTCAGGCATTTTAATCCACATCGGTGGACCGGCCCTGACGATCCAAGGGCCCACCCGAGTCTGGGTCCTGAGGGGCGGGCTAGAGCGTCTCGAATCGGTTGAGGACTATCTTTTGCCTCGGTTCATAGATGGAAATCCAATTTCCAAATACGTGACTTTGCGATTTTGATTGTATAACCTATATATGGCGACATAGTGGTATGGGGCATTCAAGCCGCCTATGATTGATACTTATGATTTGAAGTTGTTTTATACGCTAAGCACTTATAATAGTATCAAATGATTTCTTTTAAACGTATCAAGCATTCTTGGCTATTATAAGGTAAAAACCCTATCCCCCGGCTTGCGTTGCATTGTGTGATAGGACCTGGGTCTTATAATAGCTTCATTTTTCTTTATTTAGCATTGCGCTGTTGTTTTATGCACTGGTATTCTTGGGAGGAAACCCGTTCCATGTTATACGGCGTGGTCCCTTGATTTACCTAACTTTAAAAATAAAGATTAATAACTGTTTTAGTTCTCACACCAGTCCCATGACTGACCTGGAGTTTATTGTTTTAACCTAAACTCTGAGTGCCCTTATTTTGACACGGGCAACTAGTAGTTTTGGTTTTGCAGATTTATATTCACAGGATCCTGGTTTACAGCTGGAATGATATCCGGAAAGCTTTGTATCTGTATATCTCTTCTATTTGTGTATTGTATTATTTTCCGCTGCAATGTATTTAAATGTAATTTAAATCTCTGATATTTCTGTGTAATATTCTTTTATACTCTGTATATTCTTGTAATCTGATGCATTGTTGTGATATACAATGAAATGTTCTTCCGTCTGCGTTCTGTTTTGTCGTGTTCTCAAAACGATCAGGCGTTTCGAACGGTCTGGGTCGGTTTAACGACTGATTCGGATCGAGCGAAATTCCTTTTCGTCACAGGTGGAAAAATAAAACAATTAAATAATTAAATTCCTCTCTCCTCGCCCTTATCTCTTCTCAGGCCCGTCATATTCATTCAGAGAAAAAGAAAGAAGAAAAAAACAAACGAAATCGATCCTCGCGATGCCGCTCCGGGCTTCCGCCACCCTCGAAGTCGCTGCCACCGCTCCCACTCCCTCCCTCCACCCTCCGTTCTCCTCCCTCCTCTTCCCTAGTGCATCGCGCAGCCCTCCCCCCCCCCCCCCCCCTTGCTGGCGTGCGACGCGACACTGCCACCCCTGAAAATCCTGCCCCTTCGAATCAAGCGCCGCCACCACTAAAAACCCCCTGCTCCTCCTCCTCCACCTCGCGTCAGTGTTCACCCCCCCCCAACAGCCCTTCCAACTGAGTTCGACGTGAATAAAGCAAGAGGGTGAGTTTTCTTTTTAAATTCTGATTTTATTTAAATATAAAACTTTGTTAAAATCAGTTTTGAATAAATGAAATCAGTTTTATACATATAGCAATGAAAGGAAGGGATTGTTAGTTGATAAAAATTGGGGCTTTGTATATTATTTATATTAAAGGTATAATCTTTATTATGGTAGAAGGTTAAAAATATGATTTTATATAGTAGAAATCATAAAGATGCGATTTTTATCGAGGTAAAAATATGATTTTTATCATATGAATAAAAATACAATTTTTATATAATGAAGAGAATAAAAATATAATTTTTATACTAGTGGCATAAAAATATGATTTTTATATAGTAGCGAATATAAAGATTTGATTTTTATATTATAAAGATATTAAAAATGTGATTTTTATATTAATAAAGTATTAAAAATATAATCTTTTATGTTGTAGAAGATGAAAAATGAAATCTTTATATTTGAAAAGGCGAAATCTTAATATAGAGAATAGCGTGATAAAAATATAATCTTTATTATATGAACACCGTTGAATAAAAATAGAATTTTTATCTATATAGTAGCGATGTAAAAATAGAATTTTTATCTATATAGTAGCGGTGTAAAAATAGAATTTTTATCTATGTAGTAGTAGTATAAAAATGTGATTTTTATATACATAGCAACAGTATAAAAATGTGATTTTTATATATGTAGTGGCTACGGGCAACGAAAGTGACAAAAGGCAAGAACGACAAGATTTTCTACATAGAAAGAGTCGAGGCGTTTGGATTGGCTATCGGTGAGAACTTCTCACTCTAAATTTCTTTTTTTAGTTATATATATACTAGGATGCAGACGGTGCTTAGTAGCACCTGACACCCGTCATCCACAGACCATGGATGGCTTGTTTGTTTGATTGATGTGTTGTGAAAATTGATTGTGTAGTGGAATGATTGAATAATAAAATATTCTTGTGTTGAAAGGAAATAAAATATTTATATAGTTAAAAATATTTTATCGTTAAAAATATAATTTTTAAAGTGAATGTGAATAAATAGACATTTATAAACAAATCGACCGATTTGTTTATATACACTGATTTGACTGATATTGATTGGGATGATAAATTTTACACATCACCCAACTTCACAAATAAAAATCTGTGTTTGTTGATTTGAAACCCCACACGGGTGTTGGGATGATATTTGGGTACACTAATCCCAATTATTTAATTATATGTCAATCGATTGGTCGACAGAATGTGTAAGCGTCGATTATTTATATTTGATGCTTACGTAGTTGTGTGGAGCACTTTGGATGATGGTTGATTGTTTATCGTTGCTATTTTATACATGTGTTGTATGGAATCCATATAATTAACATTATATGGTAATTGATTGGGCCTCATTCCAATCAGGAAAATAATGAATATTATAAAAGAAAATTCATGTGTTGAATATAAAAATAGTCATGTGTTGACGATGTTCATGTGTTGAAACTATTCATGTGTTGAGTGAAATATTTTAAATAATAAAATTTACATCTTTATCATATTTAAAATTAGAAATACTTCACGGTGGAGTCTAATTAAAATCAAATGATGGACACCATAATTTTATAAAATATTTTACATAACAAAAATAGTGATGTGTTGACAGTACTCATGTGTTGAGATTAGTCGTGTGTTGAAAGAAATATAGATTCATGTGTTGAATATAATAAATATTCATTTGTTGAATAGAATAAAGAAGTTTTTGAAAAATATAAAGCCGTGTTGATTAGACATGCGTTATTTTGACGCGAACGATATTTATATCGATTTTATTCGTTTTATAATGAATATTGAAAGTGATTTCAAAATTTAATATTTTGAAATGATACTCAAATCAAATTAGATTAAAAATTCAAATTGAAATTTTATTGAATCAATTTGAAATGAATTCGAATCGAATAGAAAATGAATTCGATTCGAGTTGAATAGAAAGTGAATTTGAATTCGAATTAAATTTGAAGTGAATTCGAATTGAATTAAATTGAAATTGAATTAAAAACGAATTGAAATCGTTTTGAATGAAATTTAAAACGAACTGAAATTGAATTGAAATCAATTTGAAATGAATTCGAATTGAATTAAATAGAAGGTAAATTCAAACTGAATTGAATAGAAACGAATTAGAATTTGAATTGAATTGAAACGAATTTGAATTCGAATTAAATAAATCGAAATGAATTCGAATTGAATTGAAATCAAATTGATTTGAAATTGAATGTGGCGTTGAAATAGTTTTGAAAACAAATTTAAAACGATTTATAAAATACGTTTTAAAAAGAAATCGACGAAATATATAATATATATATATATTATTATATATATAATGGCCTGAATAGAACGCGCCGCGCCGCGGCTGTTCGTGAATTTCGACCATTGACTTCGAATTGACATTACGGGAGATCCGACCATCGGATTCTCCTAAAACCAAAACCGTTGGGTTGGTATCGAAAAGAGCTTTCCAATGAATATTAGAAATTTGAAATCTAATGGTTGGATTTGGAATCATGTCCAAATCAAATTTGAAAATGGTCGCTGTAAGTGAAGTTCGATGGCCATTGATGGAAATCGACTGTACGGGCCTTGATAAAATTATTAAAAATGTTAATAATTTGTGTAAGATCATAATATGTGAATTGGAAAGAACTGGGATGAAAAATTCCACATTTGAAAAGATAAAAATAGATTTTTATCGAAATGAACTAGTTTTGAACTAGAATTAAAATCAATTTATTTTTGAAATAAATAAATTGAATTTGAAAGTGATTTTAAAAATAATCAATATTCCCAATACGTGAATTGAACTGGAGTTGAATCGAAATTATCTTCGGAATATTTTGATGTTGGATTTCGTGACTATACAAATATTGTTATAGGGATTTGAAAGATATATTTTATATCGTTATTTCCAATACGATATTTGTTGGTTCCAGAATTTGATATTGAATATAAGCTGATATATTTTCTATTCAGAGTCTCGTATTTAATATCAAATATGATTTGGGTTTATCGTGAATCGTCTTTTAGATGACATTGGTTCTATAACCCAGTTAAAGGCAGAATGTTGATTTTTGAAAAGATTAAAACTAAGTGGAGTTTTAATGAATCTTTAATTAGATTAAAAATGTGAATTGATAATTTAAATTATCAAATCTGAAAGGTGATCGAGAATGGAGTACCATCAGTTTTGCTCCGAAGTGATAGTTAAATCTTTAATTAGATTTGAACGTGAAATGGTAATTAATTTTACCGATAACACCGTGGTGTTAGGTATGGAGTATTACCAGTTTTGCTCCATAGGATGAATAGGTTGGGATTGAAAAAATAAAATAAATAATTACTTTGGTGTGGTTCATTAATCCCGACTAGTTTGAAATGATATCCAAAGGAAGATTAAAGAATAAATTTAGAAGAATTTATCTTGGATAAAATTAATGGGAACCTTTCCCTAAGAATGTGATTTTGTGAATAAAAGAATATTCTAAATTGGAATGAGGCATTTATTGTGTTTGTGTAACATTTGTTTATTATATACGTGGGTCATTCAGAAAGGCCAGGTTTATACCCATTCTGAATAACCGATTCGACGAGATGTCGAAGATGAAGACGGTGGTTGAAGACCGGAAGTCTTCACATCGTTTGGGTGATTACTGATGATCTCGATTGGGCTGTACACCCAATATGAGGGAAACAGTTGGTGATCGTCCAGACGTACTTGGAGATCGATGGATATGCGAGGAAAGTGCCTCCGGTTTCGTTCAGACCCAGAACGAACTTGTAAATGGATTGTGTGTATGACATTGGATTTTATTCTGTGTTGATTGATCTCTATTAAATATACATCTGTTTGGCGGCGGAGAATTTATTCTCTTGCTTAACGCCCTTCTCTGAGACGTACGAGCTCAGAGGTTGTATATCGATGGACATCAGTCGCATGGAGTGAATTGCCAGTGTGGCACGCGTAAGTGGCAATTGATCAAGGCTTCTGTTGAAAAGCAAAGTCTTGTGGTTGATGATCAAAGCACGGCCTGTGTGGCGTAGCTTTGTGTATAACGTGAATTCGCGAGCCTCACACCTCGGTATGAGTCAAAAACGAGATAGCGACTGCAGGGAGAGCACGACGTTTCTTTCTAGCTAGGGTGGTGTCAGTGACCTACCAGCCCTGACATTTATATACTTTTCACCTGTGTGGTTGTTGGATACGAGGCGCCTCGGATATAGGTCTATAAGGACCGGGAAACGTGTGTTTAGGAATAATTAATCCTCCAAAGTTAGGTGAGGACCGACCCTGAAGATCCAAGGATCGGATTGGGGTCCTGAGGCATTTGCTAGAGTGTCTCGAATCGGAGAGGAGCTTGCCCCTTGCCTCGACTCATGACGGAAATCCAATTTCCAATACGTGATATTGCGGTTTTAATTATAGAACTAGTATGGCGACATGATAGATGGTACCCATGCCGCCTATGATTGATATTTATGATTGAATTGATTTGACACTATACACTTATTATAATATCAAATAATTTGTTTTAAACGTACCAAGCATGTTTGGCTATTATAAGGGAAAACCCTATCCTCTGGCTTGCGTTGCATTGTGTGATGGGACCTGGGTCTTATAATAGCTTCATTTTACCAAAAAGCATTGCGCTGTTTTGTTATATGCACTTGTATTCTTGGGAGGAAACCCGTTACGTGTTATACGGCGTGGTCCCTTGAATTACTATCTTTAAAGTAAAGTTTTAAATAACTGTTTTAGTTCTCACACCAGTCACATGACTGACCTGGAGTTTATTGTTTTAACCTAAACTCTGAGTGCCCCTATTTTCGACACGGGCAGCTAGTAGTTTTGGTTTTGCAGACTTATATTCACAGGATCCTGATTTACAGCTGGAACGATGCTCGGAAAGCTCTGTATTCGTGTATTACTTTCAATTGTGCTTTTGTATTATTTTCCACTGCGATGTATTTAAATGTAATTTGAATCTCTGATATTTATTGAATGTAATTTATTCATTTATACTCTATATATTCTTGTATCTGATGGAATTGTTGTAATAACAATGAAATGTTCTTCTGTCTGAGCTCTTTTGTGTGTTGTTCTCAAAGTATCCGTGCTTTTCTTATCGGGGAAGTTACGGGTTCTTACAGTGGTATCAGAGCTTTGGTTTACAGAGCTCGAGAACAAGACACATTAGAACCATACGAAAGAATTCATCAGATATTGGATTAGTAATATCCAATTAGAATGACTCGTTAGAGATAGGATCAGTAGTATCCTAGAACGAGTGTGAGGAGTATATTTTTCAAATGAAAACAATTTTACTTTGAAAATTTAAATCGCTTTATACGTATTTGAATATTTATTTATTTTGAATATGGACAATCGAGTATATATAGATTTCGCGTCTACGCGTCATGAACGTATATTCGAAGTTTTAATATACTGGATAGATATAGAATCACACTCTAGTTGCTCGGAGATGATTTTGATGATGGAGCTCCATCACCAATATTTATGTTCGTATTTCGAAGGTGTGATATCTATATATTTCCATTAGACTGGTGTGAGAACCAAAACTAATATAGCTAGAATACATTGTTGTGAATTGGCATCAAAAACATGATTTTCTGTATAAGTATCAAAATTATGAATTTGAAACTCTAATTCACTAATTGATTGATGTTTGTGTTGTTTGTTTATTTGTTTGATAATTTGAACCATTTAGCCTAATTGTACCAAATATTGAATTGTATTGAAAATTGGTCACATTTTCTTGCATATACATGTACTTACATTGAACAGGTCATAGCATGGAGGCTAGAGCAGAGAATAAAATTTGTTTGCCCGACAAATAGGTACATGTTTACTATAATTTACTGTTTTGTTTGGGTGATGATGATTTTATGAGCCGATTGGCTAGCCGCTTGGCTTTTTCTTTTTCTTTTTGAGATCAGAAGGCCTATATGGCAATTTCGGGATTTTCCCGTGGCTCCCGGTGCAGGGGAGTTTATGGCGAAATTTTTCGAAAATTTAGGGTGTTAACCAAATTTTTGAAGAATTTGAAAATTCTCAGAAACTGAAAAGTTGGAGAATGGAAGCCAGATCGAACGTAGAGTTGATTGATCAAACCACTTTCGGCTTTGTTCCTTTTCGGGGACGAAAAGTTTTAAGTGGGGGAGATTGTAACAACCTGAAATTCTGGGCCAGTTTAAAAAATCTTATTTTGGCAATTTTAGCGAATTTTGAATGGCAATTTTAGCGAATTTTGAACATTTAAAATGAATTATTTTAAATAATATCGACGAGAAATTTATTCTGAATAGAATCGAACGTATATATTATATACGTCGTCGTTAGAATATAAATAATTATATATAATTATAAAAGGAATTGAAAATGGCGCGGTAGTTCGATAATTCGATTTCAAATTTCAATTGAATGTACCAGGTGCAAAACAATCCGGATTTTAGTGAAACCAAAAACAATAGGATCTATTTGATAATATCTTTCCAACGAATCCGAAAAATCGAGATTTCATAGCGGGAATCAAAAGATATGTCCAGTTGAAAATTCTGAATAGTCGCTATGGAATTCAGGCCCTTAAAAATGGAAATTTTGCAAACGACCTCGGATTTCGACGAAACCACTTTTTTTGGGTCCGTGATGTCAAATTATTGCTAGATTCCAAATTTCATGATTTTTCGAATCAATATGTGAGCGTGGAAAAGGAAAATGTGTTTGACCAGTTTCAGTTGATTTTAATCGACTAAAAAATGACCATTTTTCCAACGGTCTCAGAATCTGACGAAACTAGTTTTGTTAGGACCGTATCGTCAATACGAAGCTAGAAAATATTTTTCTGGAATTTTTCTGGTTAGTATGTGGCCCCGGTAAATTTAAATGCGCGTTCAAATTTAATATATAGAGTATATGTTGATTTTAACGGAAACTGATTGAAACGATCGAATCAGCTTACGATACATATCCCATTGTGTTCGGAATGGGGATAATTAGATATGGACGACAGGCGGTGGGCCTCGTTTAGAGGTCGAAAATAAAAGTTGCTTTTTGGTGGAAAAATAAAACAATTAAATAATTAACTTCCTCTCTCCTCACCCTTATCTCCTCTCAGGCCCCCCCCTCGTCATATTCATTCTGAGAAAAAAAGAAGGAAAAAAATAAACGAAATCAATCCTCGCGATGCCGCTCTGGGCCTCCGCCACCGCTCCAACTCCCTCCCTCCGCCCTCCGTTCTCCTCCCTCCTCTTCCCTAGCGCATCGCGCAGCCCCCCCTGCTGGCGTGCGACGCGACACCGCCCCTTCCTCTGAAAACCCTGCCCCTTCGGATCGAGCGCCGCCACCACTAGAAACCCCCTGCTCCTCCTCCTCCACCTCGCGTCAGCGTTCATCCCCCCCCCCCCCCCAACAGCCCTCCAGCTGAGTTCGACGTGAATAAAGCAAGAGGGTGAGTTTTCTTTTTAAATTCTGATTTTATTTAAATATAAAACTTTGTTAAAATCAGTTTTGAATAAATGAAATCAGTTTTATACATATAGCAATGAAAGGAAGGGATTGTTTGTTGATGAAAATTGGGGCTTTATATATTATTTATATTAAAGGTATAATCTTTATTATGGTAGAAGGTTAAAAATATGATTTTTATATAGTAGAAATCATAAAGATGCGATTTTTATCGAGGTAAAAATATGATTTTTATCATATGAATAAAAATACAATTTTTATATAGTGAAGAGAATAAAAATATAATTTTTATACTAGTGGCATAATAAAAATATGATTTTTATATAGTAGCGAATATAAAGATTTGATTTTTATATTATAAGGATATTAAAAATGTGATTTTTATATTAATAAAGTATTAAAAATATAATCTTTTATGTTGTAGAAGATGAAAAATGAAATCTTTATATTTGAAAAGGCGAAATCTTTATATAGAGAATAGCGTGATAAAAGTATAATCTTTATTATATGAACACCGTTGAATAAAAATAGAATTTTTATCTGTATAGTAGCGATGTAAAAATAGAATTTTTATCTATATAGTAGCGGTGTAAAAATAGAATTTTTATCTATGTAGTAGTAGTATAAAAATATGATTTTTATATACATAGCAACAGTACAAAAATGTGATTTTTATATAAGTAGTGGCTACGGGCGACGAAAGTGACAAAAGGCAAGAACGACAAGATTTTCTACATAGAAAGAGTCGAGGCGTTTGGATTGGCTATCGGTGAGAACTTGTCACTCTAAATTTCTTTTTTTAGTTATATATATACTAGGATGCAGACGGTGCTTAGTAGCACCCGACACCCGTCATCCACAGACCATGGATGACTTGTTTGTTTGATTGATGTGTTGTGAAAATTGATTGTGTAGTAGAATGATTGAATAATAAAATATTCTTGTGTTGAAAGGAAATAAAATATTTATATAGTTAAAAATATTTTATCGTTAAAAATATAATTTTTAACGTGAATGTGAATAAATAAATATTTATAAACAAATCGACCGATTTGTTTATATACACTGATTTGACTGATATTGATTAGGATGATAAATTTTACACATCGCCCAACTTCACAAATAAAAATCTGTGTTTGTTGATTTGAAACCCCACACGGGTGTTGGGATGATATTTGGGTACACTAATCGCAATTATTTAATTATATGTCGATCGATTGGTTGACAGAATGTGTAAGCGTCGATTATTTATATTTGATGCTTACGCAGTTGTGTGGAGCACTTTGGATGATGGTTGATTGTTTATCGTTGCCATTTTATACATGTGTTGTATGGAATTCATATAATTAACATTATATGGTGATTGATTCGGCCTCATTCCAATCGGGAAAATAATGAATATTATAAAAGAAAATTCATGTGTTGAATATAAAAATAGTCATGTGTTGACGATGTTCATGTGTTGAAACTATTCATGTGTTGAGTGAAATATTTTAAATAATAAAATTTACATCTTTATCATATTTAAAATTAGAACTACTTCACGGTGGAGTCTAATTAAAATCAAATGATAGATACCATAATTTTATAAAATATTTTACATAACAAAAATAGTGATGTGTTGACAGTGCTCATGTGTTGAGATTAGTCGTGTGTTGAAAGAAATATAGATTCATGTGTTGAATAGAATAAATATTCATTTGTTGAATAGAATAAAGAAGTTTTTGAAAAATATAAAGTCGTGTTGATTAGAGAAGCGTTATTTTGACGCGAACGATATTTATATCGATTTTATTCGTTTTATAATGAATATTGAAAGTGATTTCAAAATTTAATATTTTGAAATGAAACTCAAATCAAATTAGATTAAAAATTCAAATTGAAATTTTATTGAATCAATTTGAAATGAATTCGAATCGAATAGAAAATGAATTCGATTCGAGTTGAATAGAAAGTGAATTTGAATCCGAATTAAGTTTGAAATGAATTCGAATTGAATTAAATTGAAATTGAATTAAAAACGAATTGAAATCGTTTTGAATGAAATTTAAAACGAACTGAAATTGAATTGAAATCAATTTGAAATGAATTCGAATTGAATTAAATAGAAGGTAAATTCAAACTGAATTGAATTGAAATGAATTAGAATTTGAATTGAATTGAAACGAATTTGAATTCGAATTAAATAAAATCGAAATGAATTCGAATTGAATTGAAATCAAATCGATTTGAAATTGAATGTGGCGTTGAAATAGTTTTGAAAACAAATTTAAAACGATTTATAAAATACGTTTTAAAAAGGAAATCAACGAAATATATAATATATATATATTATTATATATATAATGGCCTGAATAGAACGCGCCGCGCCGCGGCAATTCGTGAATTTTGACCATTGACTTCGAATTGACATTACGGGAGATCCGACCATCGGATTCTCCTAAAATCGGAACCGTTGGGTTCGTATCGAAAAGAGCTTTCCAATGAATATTAGAAATTTGAAATCTAACGGTTGGATTTGGTATCATGTCCAAATCAAACTTGAAAAAGGTCGCTGTAAGTGCAGTTCGATGGCCGTTGATGGAAATCGATGGTACGGGCCTTAATAAAATTATTAAAAATATTAATAATTTGTGTAAGATCATAATATGTGAATTGGAAAGAACTGGGATGAAAAATTCCACATTTGAAAAGATAAAAATAGATTTTTATCGAAATGAATTAGAATTAAAATCAATTTATTTTTGAAATAAATAAATTGAATTTGAAAGTGATTTTAAAAATAATCAATATTCCCAATACGTGAATTGAACTAGAGTTGAATCGAAATTATCTTCGGAATATTTCGATGTTGGATTTCGTGACTATACAAATATTGTTATGGGGATTTGAAAGATATATTTTATATCGTTATTTCCAATACGATATTTGTTGGTTCCAGAATTTGATATTGAATATAAGCCGATATATTTTCTATTCAGAGCCTCATATTTAATATCAAATATGATTTGGGTTTATCGTGAATCGTGTTTTAGATGACATTGGTTCTTTAACCCAGTGAAAGGCAGGATGTTGATTTTTGAAAAGATTAAAACTAAGTAAAGTTTTAATGAATCTTTAATTAGATTAAAAATGTGAATTGATAATTTAATTATCAAATCTGAAAGGTGATCGAGAATGGAGTACCACCAGTTTTGCTCTGAAGCGATAGTTAAATCTTTAATTAGATTTGAACGTGAAATGGTAATTAATTTTACCGATAACACCGTGGTGTTAGGTATGGAGTATTACCAGTTTTGCTCCATGGGATGAATAGGTTGGGATTGAAAAAATAAAATAAATAATTACTTTGGTGTGGTTCATTAATCCCGACTAGTTTGAAATGATATCCAAAGGAAGATTAAAGAATAAATTTAGAAGAATTTATCTTGGATAAAATTAATGGGAACCTTTCCCTAAGAATGTGATTTTGTGAATAAAAGAATATTCTAAATTGGAATGAGGCATTTGTTGTGTTTGTGTAACATTTGTTTATTATATACGTGGGTCATTCAGAAAGGCCAGGTTTATACCCATTCTGAATAACCGATTCGACGAGATGTCGAAGATGAAGACGGTGGTTGAAGACCGGAAGTCTTCACATCGTTTGGGTGATTACTGATGATCTCGATTGGGCTGTACACCCAATATGAGGGAAACAGTTGGTGATCGTCCAGACGTACTTGGAGATCGATGGATATGCGAGGAAAGTGCCTCCGGTTTCGTTCAGACCCAGAACGAACTTGTAAATGGATTGTGTGTCTGACATTGGATTTTATTCTGTGTTGATTGATCTCTATTAAATATACATCTGTTTGGTGGCGGAGAATTTATTCTCTTGCTTAACGCCCTTCTCTGAGATGTACGAGCTCAGAGGTTGTATATCGATGGACATCAGTCGCATGGAGTGAATTGCCAGTGTGGAACGCGTAAGTGGCAATTGATCAAGGCTTCTGTTGAAAAGCAAAGTCTTGTGGTTGATGATCAAAGCACGGCCTGTGGGGCGTAGCTTTGTGTATAACGTGAATTCGCGGGCCTCACACCGCGGTATGAGTCAAAAACGGGATAGTGACTGTGACGGCTGTGAATTTCGCTCGATCTGAATCAGTCGTTAAACCGATCTAGACCGTTCGAAACCCCTGATCGTTTGAGGACAGGACAAATCAGAACACAAACGGGAGAACATTTCATTGTTATTACAACAATTCCATCAGATACAAGAATATACAGAGTATAAATGAATAAATTACATTCGATAAATATCAGAGATTACAATAAATTACATAGCCGCGGAAAAATAATATAAAGCACAACTGAAGGTGATATACGGATACAGAGCTTTCCGGATATCATTCCAGCTGTAAACCAGGATCCTGTGAATATAAATCTGCAAAACCAAAACTACTAGCTGCCCGTGCGGAAAATAGGGGCACCCTGAGTTTAGGTTAAAACAATAAACTCCAGGTCAGTCATGTGACTGGTGTGAGAACTAAAACAGTTAATAAAACTTTATTTTAAAAGAGAGTAATTCAAGGGACCACGCCATATAACACGGAACGGGTTTCCTCCCAAGAATACCATTGCATATAATAAACAGCGCAATGCTTTTTCGAAAAATGAAGCTATTATAAGACCCAGGTCCCATCACACAATGCAACGCAAGCCGGAGGATAGGGTTTTCCCTTATAATAGCCAAACATGCTTGGTACGTTTAAAACAAATCATTTGATACTATAATAAGTGTATAGTGTCAAAACAGTTTCAATTATAAATATAAATCATATACGGCATGGGTACCATATATCATGTCGCCATACTAGTTCTACAATTAAAACCGCAATACACGTATTGGAAATTGGATTTCCGTCATGAGTCGAGGCAAGGGGCAAGCTCCTCTCCGCGTTCGAGATACTCTAGCAAATGCCTCAGGGCTACGCACTCTGGGCAACCCCTGGATGCTTCAGGGCCAGTCCTCACTTACGTTAGAGGATTATTTATTCTTGAACACACGTTTCCCGGTCCTTACAGACCTATAATCGAGGCGCCTCATCCAACAACCACAAAGGTGAAAAGTATATATATGTCAGGGCTGGTAAGTCACTGACACCACCAAAGCTAGAAAGAAACGTCGTGCTCTCCCTGCAGTCCGTATCCCGTTTTTAACTCATACCGAGGTGTGAGGCTTGCGAATTCACGTTATACACAAAGCTGCCACGTAGGCGTGCTTTGATCATCAACCACAAGACTTTGCTTTTCAACAGAAGCCTTGATCATTGCATCTTAGCGTGCCACACAGGCAATTCATGCCATGCGACTGATGTCCATCGATATACAACCTCTGAGCTCGTACGTCTCAGAGAAGGGCGTTAAGCAAAAGAATAAATTCTCCGCCGCCAAACAGATGTATATTTAATAGAAATCAATCAACACAGAATAAAATCCAATGTCAGACACACAATCCATTTACAAGTCCGTTCTGGGTCTGAACGGAACCGGAGGCACTTTCCTCGCATATCCATCCATCTCCAAGTACGTCTGGACGACCACCAACTATTTCCATCCTCTTGGGTGTACAGCCCAATCAGGATCGTCAGTAATGATCCAAACGATGTGAAGACTTCCGGTCTTCAACCACCGTCTTCATCTTCGACATATCGTCGAATCGGTTATTCAGAATGGGTATAAACCCGGACTTTCCGAACAACCCGCGTATATTTAAAAACTAATGTTACACAAACACAACATACACCTCATTCCAATTCTGAATATTTTGTTATTTAAATATTCGCATCTTTTGGGAAAGGTTCCCATTAATTTTATCCAAGATAAATTCCTTAGAATTTATCCTTTAATCATCCTTTTGATGTCGTTTCAAACCAAATTATGGTTTTCTAAACTAGTCGAGATTAGCGAACCACACCGAAGTAATTATTTATTTTATTTCCCAATCCCAACCTATTCATCCCATGAAGCAAAACTGGTAATACTCCATATCTAATACTATGGTGTTATCGGTAAGATTAATTACCATTTCACGTTCAAATCTAATTAAAGATTTAACTATCGCTTTGGAGCAAAACTGGCGATACTCCATTCTCGCTCATTTCTAAATTTGATAATTTAGATTACCAATTCACATTTCAATCTAGTTGCAGATTCATTAAAACTCCTTTTACTGGGTCAAAGAACTAGGTGTTATTTAAAACACAGTTCACGACAAACCCAAATCACATTCTATTTATTGTCGGGTTAAAGAACTAGTGTTGTTTAAAACACAGTTCACGATAAACCCACAAATCAATTCTAGTTCAATTCAAATCAAATATATTAGGAATTCCAATTATTTAAAACCCCTTTTTAAATCTAATTTATTTATTTAAAAACAAACCGGGTTTTAAATTTAGTTCAAACTAGTTCATTTTGATAAAAATCTATTTTTATCTTTTCAAATATGGAGTTTTTCATCCCAAATTTTCCCAAATCGTTTCTTATGATTTTACACAAATTATTGATATTTTTAATAATTTTATCAAGGCCCGTACAGTCGATTTCCATCAACGGCCATCGAACTGCACTTACAGCGACCTTTTTCAAATTTGATTTGGACATATCTCCAAATCCAACCGTTAGATTTTGAATTTCTAATATTCGTTAGAAAGTTCTTTTTGATACGAACCCAACGGTTCCGGTTTTAGGAGAATCCGACGGTCGGATCTCCCAAAATGTTAGTTTGAAATAAATGGTCGAAATTCACGAACTGCCGCGGCGCGTTCTATTCAGGCCATTATATTATATATATAATATATATAATATATATTTCGTCGATTACTAATTAAAAACGAATTATATGAATAGTTTTGAATTCGTTTCAAAAACAATTTCAACTTCCATTTCAATTCAAAGCAAAATTGAATTCTTCTTTATAAATTCGTTTTAAAATTCTTTTCTATTCAGTTCAAATTTCTATTCAATTTGAATTCATTTCAATTCGCTTTCAATTCAATTTGAGCTCGTTTTCAATTCAATTCAATTTCAAAGTCGTTTGCTATTCGATTCAATTCAAATTGGTTTCAAAGTCGTTTTCTATTCGATTCAATTCAAATTGGTTTTCTATTCGAATCAAATTCGTTATATATTCAATTGAAATCAAATTCGTTTTCTATTCAATTCATTTCAAAATCGTTTTATATTCAATTCATTTCGAAATCGTTATATATTCAATTCATTTCGAAATCGTTATATATTCAATTCATTTCGAAATCGTTATATATTCAATTCATTTCGAAATCGTTATATATTCAATTCATTTCGAAATCGTTATATATTCAATTCATTTCGAAATCGTTATATATTCAATTCATTTCGAAATCGTTTTATATTCAATTCATTTCGAAATCGTTATATATTCAATTCATTTCGAAATCGTTTTATATTCAATTCATTTCGAAATCGTTATATATTCAATTCATTTCGAAATCGTTATATATTCAATTCATTTCGAAATCGTTATATATTCAATTCATTTCGAAATCGTTATATATTCAATTCATTTCGAAATCGTTATATATTCAATTCATTTCGAAATCGTTATATATTCAATTCATTTCGAAATCGTTATATATTCAATTCATTTCGAAATCGTTATATATTCAATTCATTTCGAAATCGTTATATATTCAATTCATTTCGAAATCGTTATATATTCAATTCATTTCAAAATCGTTATATATTCAATTCATTTCGAAATCGTTATATATTCAATTCATTTCAAAATTGTTATATATTCAATTCAAAATGAATAAAATTGATATAAATATCGTTCACGTCAAAATGGCGTCAATCTAATCAACACGGCTTCATATATTTCTATTTTCAAATATTCTATTTCAAATATTTCTATTTCAAATATTTCTTTTTCAAATATTTCTATTTCAAATATTTCTTTTTCAAATATTTCTATTTCAAAATATTTCTATTTCAAATATTTCTTTTTCAAATATTTCTATTTCAAAATATTTCTATTTGTCAACACACGACTAATCTCAATGAATGAGTACCGTCCACGTGTGACTATTTTTGTTAAATTATTTCGTTCAACACATGAATAATCTCAACGGATGAGTACAGTCAACACATGAACCTTTATTTTATATTGATAAAGAAGTAAATTTTATTATTAAAATATTTCGTTCAACACATGACTAATCTCAACGGATGAGTACAGTCAACACATGAACCTTTATTTTATAATGATAAAGAAGTAAATTTTATTTTTAAAATATTTCGTTCAACACATGACTAATCTCAACGGATGAGTACAGTCAACACATGAACCTTTATTTTATAATGATAAAGAAGTAAATTTTATTATTAAAATATTTCGTTCAACACATGACTAATCTCAACGGATGAGTACAGTCAACACATGAACCTTTATTTTATAATGATAAAGAAGTAAATTTTATTATTAAAATATTTCGTTCAACACATGACTAATCTCAACGGATGAGTACAGTCAACACATGAACCTTTATTTTATAATATTCTTTATCTTCTAAATTGGAATGAGGCCCAATCAATCACCATATGATTTTAATTATATGGATTTTCATACATCACACGTATATAATAGCATTGAAAAATAATCAACTATCAACCAAAGTGCACTACACTGTATAAGCATCAAATATAGGTATCTAACGCTTATAACAGCCTGTCAATCAATCGATCGACATATTTAATCAATCAGGATGAGTGAACTTCAAATTTCATCCCAACACCCGTGTGGGGTTTCAAATCAACAAACATAGATTTCTATTTGTGCAGTTGGGCGATGTGTAACATTTATCGACCCAATCAATGTCCTTCAAATAGGTGTACATAAACAAACCGTCCGGTTTGTAAATGAATATTTATTTATTCACATTCACTATATTCATATTCACGTTAAAAATTATATTTTTAACGATAAAACATTTTATTTTAACATATGAATTTCTATTCAGTTCATTCTTTAAATAAAATGATATTTCTATTTTTCTAACTTATTTTAGAAAATTTCGGCGGCATAACGGCACGATACTAGAAACGGGACGAGGCCTAGCCTTATCCCCGGTCTAGTGAAGGCCCACGCCATTCACACATCAATCAAATTCACCAAACAATTCAACTATCTATGCAACCAAACAAACAAGTCCATGGTCTGTGGACGATTGTGTCGGGTGCTACTAAGCACCGTCTGCATCCTAGTATATGTATATATAACTAGAAAAAGAAATTGAAAGGTGAGAAATTCTCACAGATAGCTATCCAACTCCGCGACACTTCATTTATAGAAATCTTCATCGCTATCGCATCTTCGTCATCTTCGTTGCTGTAGCCACTACATATGTAAAAATCGAATTTTTACTACACTATTCAATATATAAAAATCGAATTTTTACTACACTATTCAATATATAAAAATCGAATTTTTACTTTGTTATTCAATATATAAAAATTGAATTTTTACTATGCTATTCAATATATAAAAATTGAATTTTTACTATGCTATTCAATATATAAAAATTGAATTTTTATTATGCTATTCAATATATAAAAATTGAATTTTTATTATGCTATTCAATATATAAAAATTGAATTTTTATTACGTTGCCATATAGATAAAAAATTCTATTTTTACTTTGTTATTCTCTATATAAAGGTCTCGCCTTTTCAACTATAAAGATTTCGCCTTTATAAAAATATCATTATAAAAATCACATCTTTATTTTGCTACACATAGAAAGATGCTATTTTTAATATTTCTATTATGTAAAAATTATATTTTTAATCCTCTACATAAACAAAAGTCATATTTTTACATCTTCTACATAGTAAAGATTATATTTTTAATACTCTAAAAATATAAGAATCATATTTTTAATACTTTAAAAATATAAACATCATATTTTTATACCACCTTTCAACACTAAAAATCGTATAATTACCGGAATAAAATCGCATTTCCTTTACGAAGTTATATATATGAAGAGCAAGCTATTTACTTCAATAAAAATCAAATTTTTAAATGAATTAGCTGAACAATTAAAGTAAGACTTACATTGGGCGTTGACGAGGCGAAGTGGTGGTCCGGGATGGTCGGAGGGTGCGCGCGGGAGGGGGGGGTGCTGCGGTGGAGGGTTGAGGGGGGTGCGGTGCTGATTTAGGGCAGAAAAGGGGGGTCGATCGTGCGGCAGGGGGGGTTTCGGGGGAAAGGGGTTCGGCGCAGGCGTGGAGGGGGGGGGGGGCTGTGGCGGCGGTGGATCGCGAGGGGGGGTGCGGTCTTCAGTCGAGAGGAAGAGGATCGGGTTTTTGGGGATCGGTTTTCTTCTTTTTTTTTATTTAAAATCGATTAGCAGAAGAATGAACGAGGGGGAGGGGGGGGGGGCAGAACGAATAAAAGGGGAGAAAGGGTTTTTTTTTATTTAATTATTTAATTATTTGTAAAAAGTGGACTTTTTCATACGACCTCAAAACGAGGCCCACCGCCTGTCGTCCATAGCGTTTTACCCCCGTTCCGAACACAATGGGATATGTATCGCAAGCTGATTTGACCGTTTCGATTGGTTTCCGTTGAATTTACATTTAAATTACTATATTGAATTTTAAACGTACATTTCAAATTACCGGGGTCACATACTAACTCTAAAAATTCCAGAAAAATGTTTTCTAGCTTCGTATTGACGATACGGTCCTAACAAAACTAGTTTCGTCGAATTCTGAGACCGTATGAAAAATGGCCAATTTCCAGTCGATTAAAATCAACTGAAACTGGTCAAACGCGTTTTCCTTTGCCACGCTCACATATTGATTCGAAAAATTATGAAATTTGGAATCTAGCAATAATTTGACATCACGGACACAACAAAACTAGTTTCGTCGAAATCCGAGGTCGTTTGCAAAATTCCCATTTTTAAGGGCCTGAATTCCATAGCGACTATTCAAAATTTTCAACTGGACATATCTTTTGATTCTTGCTATAAATTTTGATTTATTGGATTCGTTGGAAAGGTATTATCAATTAGATCCTAATGTTTTTGGTTTCACTGAAATCCGGATTGTTTTGCACCCGGTACGTTCAATTGACGTTTGAAATCGAATTATCGAACTACCGCGCCATTTCCAATTCTATTTATAATTATATATAAATATTATATATTCTAACGACAACGTATATAATATATACGTTCTAAATATATTCAAAATAAATTTTTGTCGATTTTATTTAAAATAATCTATTTTAAATATTCAAAATTCGCTAAAATTGCCAATATAAAAATTTTAAACTGACTCAGATTTTCCGGGTTATTACAATCTCCCCCACTTAAAACTTTTCGTCCCCGAAAAGGAACAAAGTCGAAAGTGGTTTGATTAATTAACTCTACGCTCTATCTGGCTTCCATTCTCCAACTTTTCAGTTTCTGAGAATTTTCAAATCCTTCAAAAATTTGGCTAACACCCTAAATTTTCGAAAAATTTAGCCATAACCTCCCCTGCACCGGGAGCATCGGGGAATTTCAAATAGCTTCCCCGGTCCTTCTAATCTCAAAAAGAAAAAGAAAAAGCCAAGCGGCTAGCCAATAGGCTCATAAAAATCATCATCACCCAAACAAAACAGTAAAGTATGTAATAAACATGTACCTATTTGTCGGGCAAACAAATTTTATTCTCGGCTCTAGCCTCCTTGCTATGACCTGTTCAATATAAGTATATGTATATGCAAGCAAATGCGACCAATTTTCAATATAATTCAATATTTGATGCAATTAGGCATAATGGTTCAAAATTATCAAACAAATAGACAAACAATACAAACATCAATCAATTAGTGAATTAGAGTTTCAAATTCATAATTTTGATACATATACAGAAAATCATGTTTTTGATGCCAATTCACAACAAAGTGTTCTAGCTATATAAGTTTTGGTTCTCACACCAGTCTAATGGAAATATATAGATATCACACCTTCGAAACACGAAAATAATTACTGATGATGACACGTCAATCATCAGAATCAGGCCCGGGCGACCAGAGTGTGATTCTATATCTATCCAATATATTAAAACTTCGAATATACGTTCATGACGCGTATATGCAAAATCTTTATATATTGGATTGTCCATATTCAATACAAATAAAATATTCAAATACGTATAAAATGATTTAAATTTTCAGAACAAAATTGTTTTCATTTGAAAAATATACTCTTCACACTCGTTCTAGGATACTACTGATCTTATCTCTAACGAGTCATTCTAATTGGATATTACTAATCCAATATCTGATGAATTCTTTCGTATGGTTCTAATGTGTCTTGTTCTCGAGCTCTGTAAACCAAAGCTCTAATACCAAATGTGACGGCCGTGAATTTCGCTCGATCTGAATCAGTCGTTAAACCGATCTAGACCGTTCGAAACCCCTGATCGTTTGAGGACAGGACAAATCAGAACACAAATGGGAGAACATTTCATTGTTATTACAACAATTCCATCAGATACAAGAATATACAGAGTATAAATGAATAAATTACATTCGATAAATATCAGAGATTACAATAAATTACATAGCAGCGGAAAAATAATATAAAGCACAACTGAAGGTGATATACGGATACAGAGCTTTCCGGATATCATTCCAGCTGTAAACCAGGATCCTGTGAATATAAATCTGCAAAACCAAAACTACTAGCTGCCCGTGCGGAAAATAGGGGCACCCAGAGTTTAGGTTGAAACAATAAACTCCAGGTCAGTCATGTGACTGGTGTGAGAACTAAAACAGTTAATAAAACTTTATTTTAAAAGAGAGTAATTCAAGGGACCACACCATATAACACGGAACGGGTTTCCTCCCAAGAATACCATTGCATATAATAAACAGCGCAATGCTTTTTCGAAAAATGAAGCTATTATAAGACCCAGGTCCCATCACACAATGCAACGCAAGCCGGAGGATAGGGTTTTCCCTTATAATAGCCAAACATGCTTGGTACGTTTAAAACAAATCATTTGATACTATAATAAGTGTATAGTGTCAAAACAGTTTCAATCATAAATATAAATCATAGACGGCATGGGTACCATATATCATGTCGCCATACTAGTTCTACAATTAAAACCGCAATACACGTATTGGAAATTGGATTTCCGTCATGAGTCGAGGCAAGGGGCAAGCTCCTCTCCGCGTTCGAGACACTCTAGCAAATGCCTCAGGGCTACGCACTCTGGGCAACCCCTGGATGCTTCAGGGCCGGTCCTCACTTACGTTAGAGGGTTATTTATTCCTGAACACACGTTTCCCGGTCCTTACAGACCTATAATCGAGGCGCCTCATCCAACAACCACAAAGGTGAAAAGTATATATATGTCAGGGTTGGTAAGTCACTGACATCACCAAAGCTAGAAAGAAACGTCGTGCTCTCCCTGCAGTCCGTATCCCGTTTTTAACTCATACCGAGGTGTGAAGCTCGCGAATTCACGTTATACACAAAGCTGCCACGTAGGCGTGCTTTGATCATCAACCACAAGACTTTGCTTTTCAACAGAAGCCTTGATCATTGCATCTTAGCGTGCCACACAGGCAATTCATGCCATGCGACTAATGTCCATCGATATACAACCTCTGAGCTCGTACGTCTCAGAGAAGGGCGTTAAGCAAAAGAATAAATTCTCCGCCGCCAAACAGATGTATATTTAATAGAAATCAATCAACACAGAATAAAATCCAATGTCAGACACACAATCCATTTACAAGTCCGTTCTGGGTCTAAACGGAACCGGAGGCACTTTCCTCGCATATCCATCCATCTCCAAGTACGTCTGGACGACCACCAACTATTTCCATCCTCTTGGGTGTACAACCCAATCAGGATCGTCAGTAATATTCCAAACGATGTGAAGACTTCCGGTCTTCAACCACCGTCTTCATCTTCGACATATCGTCGAATCGGTTATTCAGAATGGGTATAAACCCGGACTTTCCGAACAACCCGCGTATATTTAAAAACTAATGTTACACAAACACAACATACGCCTCATTCCAATTCTGAATATTTTGTTATTTAAATATTCGCGTCTTTTGGGAAAGGTTCCCATTAATTTTATCCAAGATAAATTCCTTAGAATTTATCCTTTAATCATCCTTTTGATGTCGTTTCAAACCAAATTATGGTTTTCTAAACTAGTCGAGATTAGCGAACCACACCGAAGTAATTATTTATTTTATTTCCCAATCCCAACCTATTCATCCCATGAAGCAAAACTGGTAATACTCCATATCTAATACTATGGTGTTATCGGTAAGATTAATTACCATTTCACGTTCAAATCTAATTAAAGATTTAACTATCGCTTTGGAGCAAAACTGGCGATACTCCATTCTCGCTCATTTCTAAATTTGATAATTTAGATTACCAATTCACATTTCAATCTAGTTGCAGATTCATTAAAACTCCTTTTACTGGGTCAAAGAACTAGGTGTTATTTAAAACACAGTTCACGACAAACCCAAATCACATTCTATTTATTGTCGGGTTAAAGAACTAGTGTTGTTTAAAACACAGTTCACGATAAACCCACAAATCAATTCTAGTTCAATTCAAATCAAATATATTAGGAATTCCGATTATTTAAAACCCCTTTTTAAATCTAATTTATTTATTTAAAAACAAACCGGGTTTTAAATTTAGTTCAAACTAGTTCATTTTGATAAAAAAACTATTTTTATCTTTTCAAATATGGAGTTTTTCATCCCAAATTTTCCCAAATCGTTTCTTATGATTTTACACAAATTATTGATATTTTTAATAATTTTATCAAGGCCCGTACAGTCGATTTCCATCAACGGCCATCGAACTGCACTTACAGCGACCTTTTTCAAATTTGATTTGGACATATCTCCAAATCAAACCGTTAGATTTTGAATTTCTAATATTCGTTAGAAAGTTCTTTTCGATACGAACCCAACGGTTCCGGTTTTAGGAGAATCCGACGGTCGGATCTCCCGAAATGTCAGTTTGAAATAAATGGTCGAAATTCACGAACTGCCGCGGCGCGGCGCGTTCTATTCAGGCCATTATATTATATATATAATATATATAATATATATTTCGTCGATTACTAATTAAAAACAAATTATATGAATAGTTTTGAATTCGTTTCAAAAACAATTTCAACTTCCATTTCAATTCAAAGCAAAATTGAATTCTTCTTTATAAATTCGTTTTAAAATTCTTTTCTATTCAGTTCAAATTTCTATTCAATTTGAATTCATTTCAATTCGCTTTCAATTCAATTTGAACTCGTTTTCAATTCAATTCAATTTCAAAGTCGTTTGCTATTCGATTCAATTCAAATTGGTTTCAAAGTCGTTTTCTATTCGATTCAATTCAAATTGGTTTTCTATTCGAATCAAATTCGTTATATATTCAATTGAAATCAAATTCGTTTTCTATTCAATTCATTTCGAAATCGTTTTATATTCAATTCATTTCGAAATCGTTATATATTCAATTCATTTCGAAATCGTTATATATTCAATTCATTTCGAAATCGTTATATATTCAATTCATTTCGAAATCGTTATATATTCAATTCATTTCGAAATCGTTTTATATTCATTTCATTTCGAAATCGTTATATATTCAATTCATTTCGAAATCGTTTTATATTCAATTCATTTCGAAATCGTTATATATTCAATTCATTTCGAAATCGTTATATATTCAATTCATTTCGAAATCGTTATATATTCAATTCATTTCGAAATCGTTATATATTCAATTCATTTCGAAATCGTTATATATTCAATTCATTTCGAAATCGTTATATATTCAATTCATTTCGAAATCGTTATATATTCAATTCATTTCGAAATCGTTATATATTCAATTCAAAATGAATAAAATTGATATAAATATCGTTCACGTCAAAATGGCGTCAATCTAATCAACACGGCTTCATATATTTCTATTTTCAAATATTCTATTTCAAATATTTCTATTTCAAATATTTCTTTTTCAAATATTTCTATTTCAAATATTTCTTTTTCAAATATTTCTATTTCAAAATATTTCTATTTCAAATATTTCTTTTTCAAATATTTCTATTTCAAAATATTTCTATTTGTCAACACACGACTAATCTCAATGAATGAGTACCGTCCACGTGTGACTATTTTTGTTAAATTATTTCGTTCAACACATGACTAATCTCAACGGATGAGTACAGTCAACACATGAACCTTTATTTTATATTGATAAAGAAGTAAATTTTATTATTAAAATATTTCGTTCAACACATGACTAATCTCAACGGATGAGTACAGTCAACACATGAACCTTTATTTTATAATGATAAAGAAGTAAATTTTATTATTAAAATATTTCGTTCAACACATGACTAATCTCAACGGATGAGTACAGTCAACACATGAACCTTTATTTTATAATGATAAAGAAGTAAATTTTATTATTAAAATATTTCATTCAACACATGACTAATCTCAACGGATGAGTACAGTCAACACATGAACCTTTATTTTATAATGATAAAGAAGTAAATTTTATTATTAAAATATTTCGTTCAACACATGACTAATCTCAACGGATGAGTACAGTCAACACATGAACCTTTATTTTATAATATTCTTTATCTTCTAAATTGGAATGAGGCCCAATCAATCACCATATGATTTTAATTATATGGATTTTCATACATCACACGTATATAATAGCATTGAAAAATAATCAACCATCAACCAAAGTGCACTACACTGTATAAGCATCAAATATAGGTATCTAACGCTTATAACAGCCTGTCAATCAATCGATCGACATATTTAATCAATCAGGATGAGTGAACTTCAAATTTCATCCCAACACCCGTGTGGGGTTTCAAATCAACAAACATAGATTTCTATTTGTGCAGTTGGGCGATGTGTAACATTTATCGACCCAATCAATGTCCTTCAAATAGGTGTACATAAACAAACCGTCCGGTTTGTAAATGAATATTTATTTATTCACATTCACTATATTCATATTCACGTTAAAAATTATATTTTTAACGATAAAACATTTTATTTTAACATATGAATTTCTATTCAGTTCATTCTTTAAATAAAATGATATTTCTATTTTTCTAACTTATTTTAGAAAATTTCGGCGGCATAACGGCACGATACTAGAAACGGGACGAGGCCTAGCCTTATCCCCGGTCTAGTGAAGGCCCACGCCATTCACACATCAATCAAATTCACCAAACAATTCAACTATCTATGCAACCAAACAAACAAGTCCATGGTCTGTGGACGATTGTGTCGGGTGCTACTAAGCACCGTCTGCATCCTAGTATATGTATATATAACTAGAAAAAGAAATTGAAAGGTGAGAAATTCTCACAGATAGCTATCCAACTCCGCGACACTTCATTTATAGAAATCTTCATCGCTATCGCATCTTCGTCATCTTCATTGCTGTAGCCACTACATATGTAAAAATCAAATTTTTACTACACTATTCAATATATAAAAATCGAATTTTTACTGTGTTATTCAATATATAAAAATTGAATTTTTACTATGCTATTCAATATATAAAAATTGAATTTTTACTATGCTATTCAATATATAAAAATTGAATTTTTATTATGCTATTCAATATATAAAAATTGAATTTTTATTATGCTATTCAATATATAAAAATTGAATTTTTATTATGCTATTCAATATATAAAAATTGAATTTTTATTACGTTGCCATATAGATAAAAAATTCTATTTTTACTTTGTTATTCTCTATATAAAGGTCTCGCCTTTTCAACTATAAAGATTTCGCCTTTATAAAAATATCATTATAAAAATCACATCTTTATTTTGCTACACATAGAAAGATGCTATTTTTAATATTTCTATTATGTAAAAATTATATTTTTAATCCTCTACATAAACAAAAGTCATATTTTTACATCTTCTACATAGTAAAGATTATATTTTTAATACTCTAAAAATATAAGAATCATATTTTTAATACTTTAAAAATATAAACATCATATTTTTATACCACCTTTCAACACTAAAAATCGTATAATTACCGGAATAAAATCGCATTTCCTTTACGAAGTTATATATATGAAGAGCAAGCTATTTACTTCAATAAAAATCAAATTTTTAAATGAATTAGCTGAACAATTAAAGTAAGACTTACATTGGGCGTTGACGAGGCGAAGTGGTGGTCCGGGATGGTCGGAGGGTGCTCGCGGGGGGGGGGGGGGGTCCTGCGGTGGAGGGTTGGGGGGGTGCGGTGCTGATTTAGGGCAGAAAAGGGGGGGTCGATCGTGCGGCAGGGGGGGTTTCGGGGGAAAGGGGTTCGGCGCAGGCGTGGAGGGGGGGGGGGGGCTGTGGCGGCGGTGGATCGCGAGGGGGGGTGCGGTCTTCAGTCGAGAGGAAGAGGATCGGGTTTTTGGGGATCGGTTTTCTTCTTTTTTTTTATTTAAAATTGATTAGCAGAAGAATGAACGGGGGGGCCAGAACGAATAAAAGGGGAGAAAGGGTTTTTTTATTTAATTATTTAATTATTTGTAAAAAGTGGACTTTTTCATACGACCTCAAAACGAGGCCCACCGCCTGTCGTCCATAGCGTTTTACCCCCGTTCCGAACACAATGGGATATGTATCGCAAGCTGATTTGACCGTTTCGATTGGTTTCCGTGGAATTTACATTTAAATTACTATATTGAATTTTAAACGTACATTTCAAATTACCGGGGTCACATACTAACTCTAAAAATTCCAGAAAAATGTTTTCTAGCTTCGTATTGACTATACGGTCCTAACAAAACTAGTTTCGTCGAATTCTGAGACCGTATGAAAAATGGCCAATTTCCAGTCGATTAAAATCAACTGAAACTGGTCAAACGCGTTTTCCTTTGCCACGCTCACATATTGATTCGAAAAATTATGAAATTTGGAATCTAGCAATAATTTGACATCACGGACACAACAAAACTAGTTTCGTCGAAATCCGAGGTCGTTTGCAAAATTCCCATTTTTAAGGGCCTGAATTCCATAGCGACTATTCAGAATTTTCAACTGGACATATCTTTTGATTCCTGCTATGAAATTTTGATTTACTGGATTCGTTGGAAAGGTATTATCAATTAGATCCTAATGTTTTTGGTTTCACTAAAATCCGGATTGTTTTGCACCCAGTACGTTCAATTGAAGTTTGAAATCGAATTATCGAACTACCGTGCCATTTCCAATTCTATTTATAATTATATATAAATATTATATATTCTAACGACAACGTATATAATATATACGTTCTAAATATATTCAAAATAAATTTTCGTCGATTTTATTTAAAATAATCTATTTTAAATATTCAAAATTCGCTAAAATTGCCAATATAAAAATTTTAAACTGACTCAGATTTTCCGGGTTATTACAGTGACTACAGAGAGAGAACGACGTTTCTTTCTAGCTAGGGTAGTGTCAGTGACCTACCATCCCTGACATTTATATACTTTTCACCTGTATGGTTGTTGGATACGAGGCGCCTCGGATATAGGTCTGTAAGGACCGGGAAACGTGTGTTCAGGAATAATTAATTCTCCAAAGTTAGGTGAGGACCGGCCCTGAAGATCCAAGGATCAGAGTGGGGTCCTGAGGCATTTGCTAGAGTGTCTCGAATCGGAGAGGAGCTTGCCCCTTGCCTTGACTCATGATGGAAATCCAATTTCCAATACGTGATATTGCGGTTTTAATTGTAGAACTAGTATGGCGACATGATAGATGGTACCCATGCTGCCTATGATTGATATTTATGATTGAATTGTTTTGACACTATACACTTATTATAGTATCAAATAATTTGTTTTAAACGTACCAAGCACGTTTGGCTATTATAAGGGAAAACCCTATCCTCCGGCTTGCGTTGCATTGTGTGATGGGATCTGGGTCTTATTATAGCTTCATTTTGCCAAAAAGCATTGCGCTGTTTTGTTATATGCACTAATATACTTGGGAGGAAATCCGTTCCGTGTTATACGGCGTGGTCCCTTGAATTACTATCTTTAAAGTAAAGTTTCAAATAACTGTTTTAGTTCTCACACCAGTCACATGACTGACCTGGAGTTTATTGTTTTAACCTAAACTCTGGGTGCCCCTATTTTCGACATGGGCAGCTAGTAGTTTTGGTTTTGCAGATTTATATTCATAGGATCCTGATTTACAGCTGGAACGATGCTCAGAAAGCTCTGTATCCGTGTATTACTTTCAGTTGTGCTTTTGTATTATTTTCCGTTGCGATGTATTTAAATGTAATTTGAATCTCTGATATTTGTTGAATGTAATTTATTCATTTATACTCTATATATTCTTGTATCTGATAGAATTGTTGTAATAACAATGAAATGTTCTTCCGTCTGAGCTCTTTTGTGTGTTGTTCTCAAAGTATCCGCGCTTTCCTTATCGGGGAAGTTACGGGTTCTTACACCTTTCATGAATTGGTTTTGATCTCGTACTTCCAACTTAAGTATCCGGTGCCGATTTAATTGCTTCCCATTCTTTATGTTTGGTATCGCCCCTGATGACACTGGTTCCTAGCATTCGGTCCAGGCTTCGTGCACAGTGTATTCACTTTCGGTATCGTATTCATGCTTCTACCTTGTTTCTCTTGGTATCGTCTTTACGAATTTGCCATCAATCTTTGGTGTCGACATCAAGCTAACTGTTCACCGCATATTGGTGTCGACAACGTAATTCTATTTCTTTATTTTCTTGGTATCGATGCCAAGCTATTTGTTTCCCTGTGTTGGTGCTGATAACATCATTGTCTTAGTGTTGTCTTCGCTGGTTCTCCCTGTATTCTTGGTATTGACTTCTTATTCCAATCTTTCTATTTCAATATTGGTTTCATCGTTATTGTTCCAAGCTTTCAATGTCTGCTCCACTTGTATTGGCTCCACTTCTTGGTGCCGGCTCTTCTCCTATCTTTTCCTTTTCGGTGTCGGCTCTTCTATCTTTTCACCTCTTCAAGTCTTTGCTTCGGTATTGATCGAACTCACCCCAAGCTTCAATTTTGGTGTCAACTTTATTCGACACCCCTTCACTCGGTCTTAGTTGCAGCATCAGTGGTACGAATTCTTGTAGTAACAGATCTCAACCGAGTTATTTGATTAAATAACCCCAAGGTTAGAACTGAAGCATCTTCCATCTCACCTTAAGTACACGTACTTAAGTAAAAAGGCAACTTATCCTATTATTATTTTATCTGATTTTTCACTTAACCAAGAAGTATCCCTCCTTTCTATTCTTTCAAAAATAAGAAAAGTGATTAGCTGATCCATTCCTAATATTAAAGGAATCAGTCTCGTGATTGTCTAACATCACAATCACTTAACCGATGAAGGGAAATCCACTTGTGATCCACCATGAAAGCTTTACCCAGAAAATGAAAGATGTGATGCAAGAGGAATTACTTATGCTCCTTGATAATAGTATCATCGATTCCATATCTGATAGCTCATTAATTTGCCCCATTTGTATTGTGCTCGAAAAATTTAGAATTATTGTTATTACTAACAAACAAAATTAACTTATTCCAACTGGTAATCAAATGTTTGGTGTGTTTGCATCGATTATCGAAAATTGAATTTCGCAACACATAAATATTATTTTCCTCTTCCTTTAATTGACTACATGCTTGAACTATTAATCGATCATGAATTCTATTACATTCTTGATGGTTATTCCATCTGTAACAAAATTCCTATCGCTCCCGATGATTAGAATAAAACAACCTTCACTTGTCCATTAGGAATATATGCTTATCGACGCATGCCATTTGGGCATTGTAATTCCCCGGCACTTTCCAATGATGCATTTCCTTGAAATTTTCATGTATGACTTTTCAATATTTGTGACCCATTTTCTAATTGTTTACATTATCTGGAATTTGTTCCAAAACAGTGTAAAGACAAACATTTAATTTTAAACTGGGGAAAATGCCACTTTATGATCAAAAATGGCATAGTCCTTGAACGTATCATTTAAATAAAGGCATAGAGGTATATCAAATGCGTTAAGGAAATTCTCTCATTCTTAAGACACACAGCCTTTTACTCATGCTTCGTAATTGATTTTAGCTGAATTTCTTTCCCTTTGACCATTCTTTTGGGAAAGACGTTCCTTTTGATTTTAGCTCCAATTGTGTCTCTTTATTCGAACATCTCTAAATCGAGCTCATTCCAACCTCGATCATTTTCCTGCCAACTTGACATCTTTCATTTGAGATTTTGTGTAATGCTTTGAACTTTGTAGTTAGTATAGTCCTAGGACAATGCATCAACAAAGTCCTCCACGTTATTTTTTATACTAGCATGACTCAACTACGCAACCACTAAAAAGAGCTTCTAGCTATAGTATTCACACTTAGAAAATTCAGACCATATTTGACAGACTTACACATTTCAGATTACATTGACCATTCGACTCTGAGGTATCTAATGCCAAGAAGGATCTAATAATATCATAGTCGATAACTTTTCTCATCTTCTAAACGCACCATCTAGTATATCCCATTAATGAGAATTTTTCTGACAAATAACTCCTTTCTATTTTATTATATCCTTGGTTTGCTGATGTAATGGACTATTTAGTAACTAAACAAACACCTTCGTTTTTATCCATAAATATGATAAGTACAAATTTCTATCCTTAGTAAATACTTATATTCGAATGATCCATACTTGATTGGGTATCATCCTAACCAAAAGCATTCATTGATGCATCTCGAATAATGAATTTTGCGTATTCTTCCATTCCGTCATCACCAAACATGTGGTTAACATATTAGTTCAAAGAAAACCATGGAAATGTACTTCAATATGGCTTTTACTGGCTTGTTCTTTTCAAAGACGCAATCGAGTTTTGTAAGTCATGAAATCATTGCTAAATGGTTGGCATATCCTTTAAATGAAACTTGATTCCTTTGACCCCCATCCTTATGATCGAAAACTATAACATGCGGGAAATTTATTTTACCGGATTATTTCCTAACTCTTTTGGAAATATATATTTCTGTTCGGTGATTATGCTTCAAACTGTGCCGAAGAATTTTTGGTACAAACAAGTAGCAATATAACTGTTGTGAAATTTCTTAAGTAAAACATCTTTCATGGTTTGACACACCTCGCATAATAGCATACGATAACAGAATGACATTTCTATAATCGATCATTTAAAACTCTAATTAAAAAATACTTTATAATACATAAATTATCCACTCTTTATCATCCTCAAACTTGTAGTCAAGTTAAAGTTTTAAATCAATAAATAGAATTAATTTTGGAAAAAGCAGTTAATAAAAATCGAAAGGTCTAGTCTTAGAAATTAATGGATGCATTTTGGGCTTACCATACTACTTTTACAACTAATCTTGGAATGTCCTAACTCCAATTAGTCTATGGAAATTACCGATTAAAATTGAATATAAAGCATTGTTGGCAATAGAGATCTTGAATTTCAATCTTGATATACCCGGTGAAAATCAAAAATTGTAACTCAAGAACTAAGGAATGATGCATACAAAAATTCGAAAAATTACAATGTATAAACCAAATTTTTTTCATGATAATTTGATCCTAAAAAAAAGGTTTTAAATAAACTAAATAGCTCTTTTCTATGACTCTTGACTTCATTCATTCCCCAGGGAATTGAAATTGATATTAACCTGATATACCTCCTACATATTGTTTTTCGACACTATGCCATCAAAATAGAAAACCTTAGGGATGGATCGATTTTCAATGTCATTGGTCATCGTTTAAAACCATTCATGGAATTTCTAAGTAAGCAAGAGGAGGACCCCATGATTCTTCATAAGCCATACTACGTTTAATAAGGAATTTTAAACCTTTCTGTAAATATGTTCATATTTTTCTGTTTTGCATTCACTATATCATGCATTTACTATGTGGGCATAATCAAACTTAAGTGTGGGTGAAGGTCTTATGATTATTTTCAATTTCATATGTTTTTTTTTTGAAATTTTCTTTAATATTTACCTAAATTATTTATCAAAAATACCAAAAAATGGATGTTAATTTACTTTTTGAATATCTATGATAGGATAAGTATGCAAGTTTAGTCGTTAAATTGAAATTTTGAAGAAATTATTAGTCTTCATGAATAACAAGAAGAAAATTTAGATTATATGAAATTTTGGTGTAACTGATAGGGAAATTCATGTGTGATATTTATGATAAGTTTTCTAAAATGTAATCTTTGTTTGAAGGAGTGTTATATTTAAGGTATATGAATTAACATTTTATATCTTTTATGTTAAGTTGTATTTGAATGATTTTGCATAGCTCTCTTTAAAAAAACAAGACATTTGTATAAATGTACATATTTTATTAACACCTAGAGTCATATATACACTATGTGTACACTCATTGCGCTCTGTACTCTTCTCTCGAGAGGGACATGCATGGACGGTATATCTGACCTCAGTTTACTGCGTTATATGTATGCATGTAATTATTTTTAATAATAAATGCCTAGAGTCTTGTGTACACTGTTGTTTGTACACTATCCATGTTACGCATGTACGCACAACATTGGCGAGAATGTCGAGACAAGTGTAGGAACCAACATTAATGGGAGGGTCCAATGTACGTGAAACTGTGATGAGGATTCCCATAGTAACTGATGTGACTTTACCATCGAGAGATGGACATAAATTCTGCGATCATGAGACGTCATAGGTGAGAGTTAGCATTTTGGGATCTTCCTCAGTATGTAAAGTGTGAAACATATAGTAATAGTTTGGGAACATGGCCCCATGGGCATTACCATAGCCGATCCTATTTTAGAATAGTTCATGTAAATTATTAGCTTGAGCCACTGTTGTCTTTTAAGCTTAATATAGTTCACAAGATGGGTAGCATGTGATTTGCCCATATTGAGTACATGGAAGTGTGAGTTTGGCATTGAAGTTGCTTTTTTTTACATTATATTACTCATTACATAACTATTGATCATATTAGTACTTATCCGACTGTTTGATGTATTTATGTAAACTCTAGGTTATGACCATAGATGCTTTAAGACTCTGATTTTGGGATACTTTATAAGAATATTATTTTCTAAATTTATATTTTACTGTCTTTCGTTAAGAGATCTGAAAGTGCAGAATGTATATATTTTATCCTTACATTCTTAGTCTTTATAATAGTAAGAAAAATCAATGGCTTGTACTTCAAGGCAAGAAGCATCTGAAAGTCTCTCTTGGCTTTAGATCAATAATATTGGAAAGTGCGAGGTTGTCATAGGGGACTAAAGAGGGGACGAGGCGGGAATATCCAGAGTTCAACACTTGGTAGTGGAAGTGAGATTTATTTTGGATACTCTAATGTTTTAAGATTATCATGCTTTAGGCTAGTAATTGGTAAATTCTATTTTGTTGCGATTTTCATTAATATAGAAAATTAGGGAACAAAATTTTCACAAGGGAAGTTATAAAATCTGAATATTTAACAAACTATACTTGATGTAATACTTAAGTAATAATTGTGACGACCGGCCTATCTGGCCGATTCAAACCAGTGATTAAACCGATCAACAAGACGTATCGTTGGGGTTACAACTAATAAGAACTGAACAAAACAACATTTTCATTATTATTGCAATAACTTTTACATCAGACTACAGCTTACATTAGAGTATAAAAATAAATACATGTACAACGGAATAACACTACAACAAAAACACCATATTACAACTTTAATTTTACAACGGTGGTAAAAACACTGTTGTAATAAATGTTTTTTACAACTTTTTTCAAGAAAAGTTGTGATAAACTTATTTTTAGCAACTGTGTTATTTTGACAATTGTAATAAAAGTCCATCACAACTTTTATTTTTTGATTGTTGTAGTATATAACTATATTTTAATATAATTAACAACTAATAATTAATATTTAATACATTTATATTAATTATTTATAATTAATAACTAATAATTACTATTAATAATCAATTAGGAAGTAATAATCAATCCGTAATATTTAATACTTAGAAATTAAAAAGAATAATTAAAAAATATAGTTAATATTACATAATTACTATTAATTAGTTAATAACTAAAATATAATAATTAATGTTAATCATGAATAATCAATGATTGCTATTAATAATTAAGAAGTAGAGATTGATAATTAAGAAGAAGAGATTAATACTAAGATTATATTTAATAATTAATTTATAATAACGAACGATTAATAAGAAATTTTTAATAATTAAAAAGTAATACTTATTATTAGTATTTAATATTTAATATTTATGGGTAATAATTATATTTGGCATCCAATATTTCAAAAAAAAGTTTAAATTTTCTAGATAAAACTTATAAAATATTGAAATTTTCACAAATTAATTAAAAAAAATCAATGAACTAGAATTTTTATAAAATATACAAAATTTCGAAAAACTAGTTAGTTTTTCTTTTTTTTACTTATGATAATTGAGCCTTAAAATCGAAATGAATATTCAGATGACTTAACCAACATGATCTATTTAGTGTTGAAATTGGTTAATTGATTACTATGAGAAATAATATTATGTATAGTGCAGAAAATAATTGAAATATAAATGTAATCACATTAGTAAGTACCAATCAGATAAACGTGAAAAATTCAATCGTTTAGAGAAGTGGCGGCAGCTTGACAATTTTGGCGGCCAACCTTATGTTCTGTTCCTTTTATTCCCGTCCCTCTCCTTTGCTTTATTTCTCAGCCCATTGTTTTGTCTCCCCCCAAATCAAAATCCCCAAAATCTTCAATCCCTAGTTCAGCTCCAACGCGTATGGCCTCCGCTTCATGCCACCGCCGGTCCTTCCACCGGGACTGTCTCCCTCCACTGCAAAATCCGCTCCTGAACCCATGCTGCTTCTATTTCCACTGCAAGCTTCGATCTTCATTCATCGGTTCTGTCGCCTCCTATTACCACCATATCCCTCTCTGTTGACCCAGCCTCCACCTCATGGTCTTGCGTCTCTAAGACCCCGCTCCGTGTCCTACTTGACGTCGCTTAAGCGTCACACCCTTCGGCCCTCTCATCCGGTGCATCCAACGCCTCTTTCTCCACTTCCAGGAACTCAGGCCACTGAAAGGAATGAATGCGCAACCCAAGAAAGTGCCTATCAGTCTCCGCCTGTAGCTCCACCGCGATCCCTTGTTGGTCCTTCTGCTATCCATCGTCTCCAAGCTAGCAACCATTTCCAGTATTGTGTCATCTTTGAACAGCCTCTAGCGTCGTTCCAGCATGCCAAACGAGTCGCTCCTGTCATCCCCAATTCATTGACCAATAGTAAGTAAACCTTACGATTAAACCTATTTTAAGTTTGCAACTTTGGATTTACACAAAATTCAATTAGATTTGGCTTCTTGCAGATGCATTTGATCATTTTTTCACTGATCCACTTGTCGTATTGTTGTGGGGTTTCTTTTGAAGTGCAGTAGTGGTTTGGGATTGTTACTGGTATTACTCTTGTCATTGAACAAATACTGTAAATGAATTTGTAGGATTCTAGAGTGTCATGTTTGCATGTGTAGATTCACTATTCGTAGATAAATATTATAGCTAAAAAAAAGGTTGTGCTGACTTTCAAACTCAGCATAAATAATGTATAAAGGCATTAGGACAAAAGGTAGCTAGTTCTTGCTATTGGGTTAGAAATTAATGCTACAAATCTAGTCTGGGTTTGGATGTGTGTTGCGTATATATAATAATATATATGTGCACTTCGATGTGCGAAACTATCACATGTTTGCGTTCAGAAATATTGATCTGCTGGTTGCTAAAGTTTTAAAATTTTCAAATTTATCCATGCATATGCTTCATGTTTGCAGTCATAGAAAATGCAGTTTATGCAGCCATTGACCTTAATTCTACATTGTGGAATATCAAAGATTTGGTGAAGAACACCTGGAATTCATTGCCTATCCAATTCAACTATGGACTGAAAATACTATTTAGGGGTTTAATGATGTTGAAGATGAAGAAGATAGGAAAGATGGCAAGGTTAAGGAAGTAGATTAACGGAATGGGAGGAAATTAATGATGAAAAAGGTGATGCAGGTATCTAATGAAAGAACGCAAATCAACAAGCAAAACCCAATTTTTATTTTAATTTTTATCTTCTCTTTTACAACTAATACAAGATTTACCTGTATTTTTTAGTTAACATTTCAATACAGATTTGCTTCCATTTTAGTGATATCATCTAATACTATTCCTTTTCTAAGAAATCATTATATATATTTCAGATTTACTTCCATTTCAATGTATTTCAACATTTACCTCTAATACTCAGAAAATATTTTTGTTTAGAAGGTGATCCTTTCGGCTCAGTTTTGATTCGAAATTGAGCCGGATATTTCAGTTTAGAAACCGAGCCTCAGGCTCTGCTTAGAAACTGAGCCAGGCTCAGTTTCGAACCACACACACGCATGTAGTTCTAGTGGCACTCTAAACTTTCAGTTCACTATAGTAAAATATGATGATTTCCAGTTTTACATATATTACGTACATATTTTAAGCATACGTTGTGTATATGCATGGAAACAAGCTAGAAAATGATACATCTCTCTTGTTTATCTAGTACTCACCAGTTTTATGTCTATATTTTAAGCATATGTTGTACTTATAAGCAAAAAAAATTAACAGCTTTGTTTTTATCAGATATATTTACATTGTTATGCATGCTACTATTTACCCTGTGCAGGTTGCCCTTTTCTATGTTGTTTTGCTTGTTGGGCTCCTTCACGATTACCTGTTAACTTTTCCCAGACATGCATTTACCATACTATTTTACACTTTATATGTATATTATATTATATTATATTATATAAAGCCATGCAGTGTTTGTTTTGTTGAATAAGTTATAAGATCCAACAACACAGGTACATTTATGTTTGGTTCCAGCACATGCACATGTTCCATTGCCACACCATTCCAGTGCGCATGCTGCACAGGCATAGTATTAGCATCTCTTTTTTCCCCCTCTTTCTCTGAAGGAATGTATCCACTGTCCACCGAGAACTGTTTCACCTAGTTTTTTCTTAAATTTTTGAGGTTTTTTTTTGTTTTCCTTTTTTTCACCCTTTTCTCTAATATACCTTTGGGTTTTTCTAGTTTTAACCGTCTAATCATTGGTTTATGATGTATTGTCTCTACAGGAGCTGGTCTAAGCACCTTATTAGGATATTTACTCTCTTTTTTGTTAAAAGCAATACTCACGACACATAGCCTTGAACCTTTTTTTGGGTGAAATATCCTATTAAAGTTCTGTTCTACAGTTGAAATACTATGCTTTAAATTAGAAGTATTGATATCTGTAATTTTGTCCTGTAGAATCTTCCCAGCAACATGGAGACATCCCTGTGCAAAGCAGAGAAAATAAACTGAAAAGTGTCGCTGATGGGTAAAATACCAGCCTAGCTAACGATACATTCAGAATATGTGAACCATATTTACATGAAAAGTACACATCCACCATTTTATGTTTACAACAAGCTAAAGGTTATGTTTATGTATATGCATGTTTTGTGATTGTGCAGGCGGTGCGTCTTGTGGTGGTGGGGATGTTGAGGAAGTGCAAAAATGAAGCAGGCTGATAGTTGAAGCAGAGTTTTTAGATGCTACTGATTTGTAATCATTATTTGTAATGAAGAATTGATATATTACTATGATGATGTATGATTCATTAGTTTTGTATTTCGAATATAAAGTTGTAACGATTTTTGTATGAATGGATCTGTTGCTTTGAATTTATATCAATTTGTTTTCTGTTTATTCAGCTTTTGTTGCATTTGCAAAATTTATTCTATTAAAGTTATAATAAAGTGTATTACAAATCAACAGAAATAGATGTAATAATAATGAAGTCACAACGGTGCATAAAAGTTGTAGTAGGTATTACTACAACGGTGCATAAAAGTTGTAATAAAGTTTATTACAACGGTGAATAACAGTTGTAAAATATACGAAACTACAACGGTGCTGCAACTGTGCAAAAAAACTGTAAAAGATATTTATTTATTACAACTTCTTAATACACGACGGTCGCAACACCATTGTAAAAGGTATATTACAACGGTGTTCCACCGTTGTAATATGGTCAGTTTATTGTAGTGTAACTATATCAGAGTGTGTCATGTACATAGCGGAAAAACATAAACTCTCAGCTGAAGAAATAAATTGCTCTGGACATAGCTCTAGCTTTAATCCAGCACCCGCTCTATAAAATATCTGCAAACCAAAACTACTAGACTTCCTATATGGAAAATATGGACACCCAGATTTTAGGTAAAAAACAACAAACTCCAGATCAATCATGGGACTGGTGTGAGAACTAAAAAAGTAATTTACTTTATTTTAAAGTTGGGTAAATCACAAGACCACGCGTATAACACAGAACATGTTTCCCCTTATGAATACCAGTCATGAAACTACTCGCAATGCTTTTTGAAAATGAAGCTACCATAAGAATCGCATCCCATTACACAATGCAATGCAACCCAAAAGAACATGTTTTGCCTTATGATAACCGAATATGCATGGTACTTGAAAGTCTCTTTTATTATTATTAGTGCATAGTGTGGAAATCACTTTCGAAAGTAAATGCATTAATCGTAGAAGATGTTGGTACCCATATATTACGTCTACATACATAGATTACCACTAAAATTATAAAGGGTTTGTACTGAAAGTTGGGTTCCATCAATGACCAAGGCGAAGGATCTTCCCTAATCGCATTTGGGCACACCCTTAATAGGATGTCCAAGGAGTCAATAAATGAGTCCTTTTGTAGCGGCAAAGCCGACCCACCTATACTAGGTGTAGTTCGTGTTTCTCCTGAACGTAATGTCCCCGGTCGTTACCGACCATTATCCGAGGCGCCTCGATCTATCATCCACTAAGCAAATTGCCTGGGTTTCATACTATGGCATCACTTTCTCAACTAGAAGGAAAAGTTAGTCGTTAACTCTATAGTACATCATCTTGTTTTGGCTCATTACCGGTTGTGAGGTCCTGAAGTCACGTTTTACAGCAAAGCACTTCTTTTCAACAAAAAGCTTTGATCATAAATTGTCATCGCTTAGCATGCCACACTAGCAATTCACAACATATAATCGATGTCTATTAATATATATATATATATATATATATATATATATATATATATATATCCCTCTGAGTGCATAAGTCTTAGAGGGGGGTGTTAAACTAAGAGGATTGAACCTCTGCCACTAACTAATATATCATTAATAGAACTCAATTGGTAATGCCATAAAATATAATGTCAGACACACATCCATACAAGTCTATTCTAGGTTGTGAACGAAACCGTAGGCGCTTTATTCCTCGTCCAATAAAGGAAAGAGACCTTTACAAATCCAGACAATCAACAAGTATGTCCGGACAACTCCACTTATAATCTTGTCATGGGTGTATACCCCAATCAAGACATCAACACTAAATCCAAACGATGTGAAAATCCCCGGTCTTCAGCTACCTTCTTCAAGTATTCTTGAATGTTAGTCGTATAGTTATTCAGAATGGGTTGGAACCTGGCCTTTCCAAAATAATTAGCGCATCTTTACATCAATTGATATATATAAAAGTATCATGAGTCTCATTCCATATGGAATATTCTTTTACTCAAATCGTTCTTTACATTGGTATTACTCCCTTAAATCTTATCAAAGACTTGCACTTTAAACTTTTGTTTAAATCTTTCATTGGAAATCATTTTAAAGGATTATAAAAATTTTAGTTCACAACTTAACTCCAATCAAGTTTTCTACGCTTTATCGAGATTATTGAATCTCACGAAAAAAGTAATTCTCAAATCGTTACATCTTTCCCATCCTTTTCATATCGTGGAGAAAATTTGGTGCTACTCTATCTCTAATACCTCTTGTATTTTGGTAAGTTAAATTACCTTCATTCATTTCAAATCTGATTAATGATTTCAGTTATCTTTACGGGAAAACATATTTACCCCAAACCCAACCCATTCATTGATCGTTGATTAGGGTAGATTACTTTATCTTTCTTTGATTCATATCTTTGACCCAAAATCATACTTACGATTTCTTAGTCTTATCGCTTACACAAAAAACATGCTTATCTTCTTTTAAGCAATTCTTAAAATCATTCCCATTATCATTTATTAAGGAAAATTCTTTCATTATATCTTTATATTCAAATTAAATAAAGATTTTATTTCAAGGAATTTTGAGAAATCATCTTCTTCTTTAAATGGGTTAAAGAGCAATGTTATTTAAAACATCGTTCACGATAAACCCAAGATCGTACTTCCACTAGAAGTGGAATCTTCATGAAAATCATGTTAGCTCATAATCGATATAAATTCCTGCATCGGACTAATACTACAAGCGGAAAAACAACAAAGCCTTCTAAATTCCTTAAATAGTAAAGCTCTTAATCCATAGAGACCCATCTCGATTATCACTAAATCGATTTCCTTTCAATTCCAATTTAATTTATTAATTGAAAAACTTAACTTTGGAAAACTTCATTAAATCTTACTTCAAAATTTATTAGACACTCTTCATCTTTAACTGGGTTAAAGAACAATGTTGTTGAAGACATCATCCACAACAAATCCCAAACTAATTGATATCAAATATAAGATTTAAATAGAATTTATAACCACTTATATTCAACACCAATCCCCGTAATTAAAAAATACTATAAGTGGAATAACAACATAAACATCTTCCAAATTCCTCGAATAGTAAATGTCTATACAATGGTAATCAACACCAAATGCCCGAAGATCATTTCTATCCAAATCCGATTAATTAAATTCATAAAACTTCCATACTCAAAAGATTTATCAAAATACATCTTTCAAAATAGTGTTATATTCGATAACAAATTAACCTAACTTGTTGGGTTAAGGATGATATTATTCCAGACATCATCCACAACAACCCAAAAATAGTTAATATTAAATATACGATTTAGAAAGAAATCACATCAACGCATATCTAATATCAACTTTGCATATTCAACAAATACTATAAGCAGGGGATAACGATGTATTCACCTTTCAAATTCCACGATTAGTATGAGTCTCATCTATGGAATTAACACCAAACACATGATGATTAATTCCAATCAAATCCAATAAGTATAGATTTGAAAACTTCAGTTCATTTAACTTATATTCCAGAAACGACATTTTACCGTTTTCAGGCTAAAAACAAAAAAATTGAAAAATAGTTCAAAAATTAATATTTCTTTCTTAAATCACTTTAAAATCATTTCTTATGATTTATCATAATTTTTCCATATTTTTAATAATTTTTTATATGGTCATTTGGATCGATTTCCAATTCTAGTCATCGAACTGCGTTTACGGCGACCTTTTCAAAAATTGATTTGAACATAACTTGAAATCTATAAGTTGAAATTCAAATTTTCTTCTTTCATTTAAAATCTATTACCAATAGAAAACAAACATTTTTCGTTTCTGAAAAATCCGATTTAAATTGCATTAGTTATGCTCGTTTAAAGTTCAAGGTGAAATTCATGAGCTATCACTGCGCGACTTATCCTATTCAAACCATATTATTATTTAATATTAAACTCATCTGATTCAGTTGAAATATAGTTTATGAAACGTTTATAAAATTGTTTAAAAGCGATTGCAACTCCAAATTCAGTTATAAATCAAAATTGAATATTCTATATTATGATAATATTAAACTAATAATATTTTCAAAATAAATCTTTTGAAATCCGAACTTTCTTGAAATCCATTATAAAAATAAATAAGATCATTGGAATAATCATTTCGAGCTAAAAACTTCGTTTATATATCTAACTCGAATTCACTTTTGAATTTACTATTCAAATCTATTTTTAATTAGAACAAGCTATTTCTAATTCAAAACTCTTTTAAATCCATTTCAACCTTTCCAATAGTTGCTTGAAATCATTTCAATTTCATTTCTAAACCATTTTGAATATAAAAATCCAATTTTCATTTTTACGTCTTATTTTATTTAAATGAATATATTGTTCGTTTATATTCCAATGGAACTCGACTCAATCAATTCCAAAATATTTCCATATTCATGATGTCAATTTGCGTGAACAATTATAATAAGAACCACAACAGTTATCATCAATCAAACAACAGTCATAAGACAAGCGTTATAATTGTTAACGCTTAAATGTATATAAACAATATAAATAAAACTATAATAAACAACAATCATCCACGAAGCAACCATAACAACCACAAGCAATCAATATATAATCAGTTGATGATTATAAATAACTTTCAAGTTGAAAAGAGTTCTCACAATGTTTTTTGTTCGTTATAATAATGATCGATTTGGAATTAAATTAAACGTGGGTTTAATTTAAGTCAAAATTCCAACTAGCTCCAATCTCATCCAAATCAGTTTGTACACGAGTATTCTTCTCCATAATTCCAACGGATCTTATTTCGTCAAATTTTGAGTTCCGAGCATGATATAATTGTTCGAACTTAGAATACATTAATTAAATTAATTAAATATTAATAAACTTAACTTCATCTTCTCCAATTCACGTTCACCGTTGCTCCACCCCAAATCAAACTCACTGCCGCAGCCGCTTGGGACCTCTGGACCCCGAGCCAACCACCAGGCTGCCTCTTCCATCGAATGCCACGCCACTGCCAGGAGGTGGGACCCCGAGACACCGTCGTCAAACCAAAAATTGACCATGAACCGTTCCCACGTCGGGCCTAATTTCGGTGGCCATAAGCCACCTTTGCCAACCAAATTTCACCCATACGTCGACCTCGCCAAGCTCTACAAATCTCTAGTTGACCCCTTCCTCCATTCGCCGGAAATCGTGGTTCTTCATTTGCTGCTCCCCATAAACGTTTACCTCCGTTCATATCGACGTCGCTGCCACCATACTCACTTTTAGGCCAACCTCCCAACAACAAACTTGTAGACCTCTCTATCCTCTCCAACTTCCTAGTTAATACCTCTAGATAACTCTCCCACGTTTGCACGTAATTCAATGAAATCTGAAACTACCCAGGTCACGTTCGTGGTCAGATTCCGACGACCTCGTGTGTCTATTAGCCATGAAATTTTAGCAGTAGGACAACTTTCATGCAGGACAATTCCTCTAATTCTCATCGTTTGAAAGATAAAATTGAAAAGTTTGTTTTTGCAAATATGAAATTAAGGAGGGTAGTGGTTGTAAAATGTGAAGAGGAAGAAGTGAATGATGGTTGACGGAGTTAAAGATATTATATAAGGGAGATATTTTGGTTTATTAATATCTTTTTCTATTATTGCATTATTTCTTGCCTATCACTCTTTTTGTTCGACGTTTAACAACTCGCATATCACACACGAACTCCGTTGGTAGTGAAAATTGACATACAACTATGATTTACCATTACGGTCCTAATGAAACTTGTTTCAACAAAATCCAAGTCCATTTGCTCAAACACTGTAGTTCGAGCTCAAATTATTAACTAATTATACATATGTATTTACATTGAACGTTTATATATCACATGACTACTTACTAACTTCGATTGTCCCGAGATTTAGAATCTTACAATAATTCAATGTTTCAGATTCGATAAAATTGGTTTCGTCAAATCCGAGATTGTTTGAGAAATATTTATTTTCCATTATTCAATTAAATTAATCATATATAATTTAAATTCAAAATAATCAAATTCTTTGTAAAACAAATTATAATTACCGTATATATCCAAATAAAATTTCATATAACTTCAAAATAAACTATATGGGATTTATAACTCGATACTTCCATTTTTAAGCTAAATCGATGCTCAATTCATTTTAAAATCCTTTTATTATATTTAATAAAATGTTATGGATTATAAACAATTCCATAGCGACTTTTTGAAAATTTAATTTGGACATAACTCACAATCTACAATATAAAATCTCGATTTTTCTCTTTCATTAGAAAACTATAGTTCAATTGATTCGAACGTTTCTTGTTTCAACGAATTCTGACTTATATTGGATCTTATACATCGATTTAAAGTTCTAAATGTAATATTACGAACTACCGCATTGCTGCGAGCTCGTTTTTAATTATATTATAAACAGTACTTTCCAACCTTAAATTAAATAAATTTCAAGTCATTAATTCTTAAAATAAATCATTTTTAAATATTTAATATTCATTATATATTTATTAATAAAATCTGGGTTGTTACAATAATGGTTAAATTTTGAATTTTATTAATTTAAACTAATTTTTGAACACTAAAATGCAAAATAAAAATATAATCATGAAAATAATTTTTTTGTTCATGCGTACAAATTTGATTTAGCTATATGGTAATTGTTATAAAAAGCAAATGAAAGAGTATATCCAGCAGTAGGATCGTATAATATGGAATATAAGCAGAGTATTGTGTAGATACCAGAATACTAGCAATAAAAGCGACACCGAGATTTTATACTGGTCCAGACCTTTGTTCTACGTCCAGTCCCAGAATCCCTTCTGGAATTTCAGTACTAACAACCCTCACTTAACCCGGAGGAACATGTCTACAATTACCCGAACAATCAAACGAGATTTCTTGCCTCAACCGCTGAAGAGGACTTCGACAATACATAAGTTTTGTTGACTACTTGTGTTCTTAATAACAGTGATATGTCTAATTAATGTACACCCTTCATATAATCTTTTCTTGATGATAATAGTATAGTTCGTGAAAGAATATGGAAGATTGAAACTGATTTATAATCACTAAATGTAGAAATAGAGTGTGCTTGCAAGTATGATTGCAATAAATTAGATAGAAAGAATTAGACTGAAATTTGGTTAAAAAAATGATTGCTTGTAACTCTATTTATAATCTACAAATAGTTGCAATCGTTAACGAAGAGACTCAATGATTATATATGAATTAATAGTTGTGACTCATCGCTGAATAGTTGCATCCATTCGTATGTAGAAGTCTGAGATAAAAATTCAGACATCAGTTTTAAATAAATATACAAACAACAAGGAAATAGGCTATTTCAGTACAGATTCAGACGTCTGAAATATTCAGGCCAAACGTCTGAATATTGTGCTGAACTTAATTTTTGTTTCAACAGACAGACGTCTGAATTGAAAATTTCAGACTTTTGTTTGTTGTAACATGCCTATGCCTTATGCATGTCTTATAAAAAATCTTATAAATTAAAACATGCATGTATGTGTGTATCACCAAGGAAGATTTTAACAAAAATTTATACTAATACATACTGACTCTAATCAATATAATCTTCAATCGAGCTCTTGAATATGTCTGTATAGTTTCTCCCTGCAGATCAAAGTTGGTCGATATATATGTACACGTATACTTGTCATAATCGAAATGTTGTAAAGCAAGATCCAATAGTAAATGGAGTTGAAAATTATATTGAGCATAAAAAACATGTTTTTAAAATATATTGACTAAATGACCTTTTACGTAAATAAATAATTATTGATATAACTTCGGGAAGTACTTATTTTATAAATTAGGTAAAATGGTTTTTGCTAAGTATTAAAATCCATTTCATAAAATTAGAATTTGGATCAATGGTGTTTTGGTTTCCCAATGGAAGAAGAGTTGAATTAAAATAATTTCTCTAACCCTAAGTTTCTTAAAGCCAAGACCAACAATATTATTGGTGAAGACGACTGGTTGGTAGATTGACCTTGGGTCTCTACATTTATTTTTTAACATTTCCGCTAATTTACCACCCACTTCTCTTATTGGTTGTTTTAGTCTTCTTTTTCTAAAATAATTAATTTTAGGACATCAATTACGTAGTTCCAATTCTAGTGACTACTTATTCTAGTCGAAAGCGCACATATCACATGCTTAATGAAGCTTTTAATAAGACGGTAGAAATGACAAAAAGAAGAATGCGTTTCAAGACAAATTCTTTTAAACACTGTTAAGTTCCTCGACAGCGAGATGGTAAATTTGCTATTTTTTGGCATATCGTGAATGTTACATGATGTTGAATTAATATATCATTAATCTGATTGCAAATTTATCTCTAGATAGGAATTTCCAAAGAGGTATAAAAATTCTAAAATCTGAAGATACAACACGTAGATGGATCAAAACAAACCTGAGGTTATTGTGAGAGTTCGTTAAATTTGTAGTTGAATTCAGAATTGAAACTGAACTTGAAGTTACGTTATTAATTAACTAGATTAGAAGTCGATTATATAATATTAATCATGTACAAGAAATAAGCAAACCAAAGTACTTTTAGTTGCTTTTTACCTAACATTTAATCAAATGTGGGTATAAGTTTTGTGGTACTTTTGTTTATTTTGTATTTTATGTTAAATCTTCAAAGTTACTTGTAAAAAATGAGAAGAATTGAAAAACAATGAAGGAGAAGAATGTTAGATAGAGGGGATGGATGCAGGGATGGACAAACCACAGAAATATCAAATGATTTTGTTCTTTTGTTATTTTTGAAAGCATGAAAAATAAAGAAAACTTGTTTTTGTTTTGTTTGCTATGTTCTTTTAATAAATGACAAATACTATTCAAATCCAACAACTCAGCCCTCCAATTTATAAACAAAATACGAGGACGAGAATGCTCTTTTTCTGTTATTTTTTTTTTGTCCACCATGTAGTTGTTCTACGTGGTATCTTTAGAGCACTCTGTAGAAGTACCATGTGGTACTCTAAAGGCACCACGTATGGCAACTACATGTTGCAATAAAGGCACCACGTAGGACAACTACATCGTTCCCTTAAAACACCAAGCAGTTGCCCTACGTTGAAGGTGTGTTTTTTTTTTTTTTTTTTTTTTTTTTTTTTTTTTTTTAAAAAAAAAAAAAAAAATTCGACGGAGGTTGTTACTTAGGAGATTCAGGGGTTTATTCAATTTTCTCAGTTTGATGAGACAAATTCTTGGATTTGAATAGAATTTAATGAATATTAGAGTCAGGTCCTTAAAATCAAACTTAATGCAAAAAAACTCATTTTTAAAAAAAGATCGTAAATTAGATCCTTAGAATTTAATTACTGAAAACTGCTCAAGATTATGCAGTTATGTCAAAAAGTTACATAATTATTTGTACTTTTTTTCCAATTTTTTCGATAAAAAATTGTGAATATTTTCGTAATTTTTTGTTGAATAACTACGGAAATTTTTGTAATTTTTTGATATAATTGCATAATAACTGTAACTGAATAATTGCATAATAGCTGTAACTATTCAGTGAATAATTGTATAAATGTATACAATTACTAGTTAATTTAATTTTAAAGACTTAATTTGCATACTTTTTTTTTTACAATGACATGTTTTAGCTATTTTAAAGCTTAAATTGATCCCTCAAATACACATTGTGTGCATTTTCGCATGGGCGAAAAATCGAAGCTAATAACGATGGAGCAACTGAGCCTTAAACCAAGCTTCCAACAAGTCCCTTATAGCCGCCAGAATTCCTCGCAGGCTCTAAACCCTAAATGATGGCAACAGCTCAATCTTCATTCAAATGTTTAATCCCCGGCCACACAAACTCTAATTTCTACTCGAAATCTAGCCCATCATTTCTTCCGTTCTATCCGACCACCACACGAAGACCAGTCTCAATCAAATCTGTTCTCTCCTCAGCCACCCAGTCCATTTCGACCTCCCCGTTTTCGAAAAATGAAGATGGATTTTTGCAATGTGAGAATACGAAAATCGAGGAATTACTGGAGAAAGTAGAAAGAACCCCTTTTTATTTGTACAGCAAAGATCAAATCACGAGGAATTATGGAGCATATAAGGTAGCGTTGGAAGGGTTGGATTCGGTAGTAGGGTATGCAATCAAAGCGAATAATAATCTGAAGATTTTGGAGCATTTGAGAGGATTGGGTAGCGGTGCGGTTCTTGTTAGTGGGAATGAGTTACGTTTGGCTCTTAAAGCTGGGTTTGATCCTAAAAGGTTGTTTATGCTTTTTTTCTTCCTAGCGTGTTTGCGTTGATATTGTGTGTTTTAATCAAGTATGGTTGTTCGAGCTACGTGTGTTGCACTATGAAGCTTAGGGTGCGTCTGTTAACACCCCATGTTTTACTCTTCACCCCCGTTATTCACGAAATAAATGACATACCCCGATTTTTTCTCAACGCACCCCGGTTTTTCCCAAAATAACCTTAATATTTATTTATGCTACTTTTCCTTTCCCTCATGCTATGTTTTCTTTTCCTCAAGGCTTTACTTCTCCTGCATGTTTATTTATGTTTGTGCATACAACGTCAATATTCAATCCAAAATAACTTGTTTTCTCTTATTCAACGTCATTTTATGGTTGACTGTAATCAATTATTGAAGCAAAAATAACTCTAGTTCACACTTTAATGTTAAAACACTTTAGTTGAATGAGAGCTAAAGTGTACACTGAGAATGCTTTTAGCTTTTTTTTTGTATTGTATGAAATCTATCAGTTATGTTCTTTCTCTTGGCAACATAGCTCATGGGGTACAAATCATTTTGAATAAGGTATCTAATTAGTTGTTGGGGGTATAATTGGAACTAAAATTTTTAAAATTTTAATGGGGGGTGAAGAGTAAAACAAGGGGTGTTAATAGACGCACCCATGAAGCTTATTCGTCATTGTATATTTGGCATTACGAAGTAAATTTAGCAACATAATAATAACCTAGACAACCTAATGCAAATGTGTTTGAAACTAAAATTCATCTATGTCGGTATTATATAAATGAAGTTTTTATTTAAAATTTGGAGTATTTATGTTGTTGCCTTAAAATAAATATGACATTATGAAGTATCATGTGCAATGTTTGGAAATAATTATTCTAAAAAAAAAAAAAAAAAGAGTTTGGTACTTGCGTGCATACTAGTTGCCTGGATGGTAGCAGAATGCTTGCTTATTGTTTAGAACCAGTTGCCTTTAATTCACAAACAATGCCATAATGGATTTTATATTCAAAGAGATTTTATAGTGACGTGAACCAGTATATCAAAGAAGTTTATTTTTCATTTTAGGAATTATCATGCCATTTTTGCAAGATTAATTTCAATCTTTTACCAAAAACATGGATAAGAAAACACAGGTTAAGAAATGGTAAATATTGTACTATCTAAAATTTGCAGAAACACAGTACTAAGGCATGGTAGTTAATTTATTTTCTTCTTGTATTGTTAGTGGAGTGCTTCCCCTTTTTTTACAAGTTTAAACGACATGCTCTAAATTTTTCTCCAGTTTTCATTTGTGGTAAATGGTATTAAATTATTTTATGGTCATAAATTCATTAAAATGTTTGTAATTGAACCTTTGAAGCTCAGGTGTATATTTTATGGAAACGGAAAGGTATTGGAGGATCTAGTGTTAGCTGCAAAAGGAGTCTTTGTGAACATTGATAGTGAATTTGATTTGGAAAACATTGTTATTGCTGCAAGAGTAACTGGAATGAAAGTTCCGGTTTTGCTTCGCATAAATCCTGATGTAGACCCAGAGGTATATAACACAAGCCTGTTATTTTTTCATATTCTATATATGGCAATATACTATGTTTCTAAATCTCTGCGAAACCCAAACGTATTTATTTAATCAAAGCATTATAATGAGTATTCTACTTCAATTAGGTTGATTACTTGATTTCACTAATTTATTACCTTCTTAACCAATTACTTCAGCCCCATTAATCATGATCCGAACATTTATGGTAACATATTTTCTATGTGATTATACTTTCACTTTCCAGTTGTTTAGAAATCATTTTCATTCGAAAATCTAATCATTCTATGATTTTCGGATTGTCTCTAATTATTGTACCCGGTGTAGTCAAGATGCTGGCCTGGGCACAAGAGGCAACTGGCGAGCTTTTTTAGAACTTAAGACACAAATGTTAGTGAAGCGTAAAAAAGCCCAAAAGCGCAAAAAGGCATAGCGCATCAAAAAGCACACTTTTCATTGTGTTTTTAGAAAAATAAAAAAATGACTTTTCGGCCCAGCCCAAATTCTGAACCCAACGAAAAAACCCTCTTCACTTAATCGATGTCGAAATCAAACTAGGAAAAGTCTCAACGAAATGAAAAAAACATGGACTTGCAAAAACGATGCAGTTTTTATAGTACAATAGCGTTAAAGAAGCGTGACTAAGGCGCACCAAAAAGCGCAAGGCTCAAAAAAGCCTAAGGCCGCAAGACTTGAGCTTTTTTGCTCTGACTACCTTCATCGTATATTCGTATCATTATGTCTTTAGAATCTAACTATTCCACTATTACTTTATTAATATATTTTCTTATTTTGTTGCTAATTTCTCTACATGTTTTCCTAGGTTCACCCATATATTTCCACTGGAAACAAGACTTCAAAGTTTGATATTAGAAACGAGAAGTTGCAGTGGTTTTTGGATGCTATCAAATCACACCCAAATGAACTAAATCTAGTGGGAGTTCACTGCCATTTGGGCTCCACTATTACAAAGGTAACTAATTCACATAAAAATCATTTCTCTCAATAAATTTGCCTATAATTTTTGTGTCTAATGTTGATGTATGTGTCCTTGTAGGTGGATATCTTTAGAGATGCTGCTGATCTGATGGTAAATTACATTGACCAAATTAGAGAACAAGGATTTAACATGAAGTATCTGAATATTGGAGGTGGCTTAGGCATAGATTACTATCATAATGGAGCGGTCCTTCCAACACCTATGGACCTCATAAACACAGTAGGTGTTTCATCAGATAATACTACTTGATTTACTGTGCTCCATTTAGTCCCTGCGTACATTTTGAATAACAACCATTTAAATCTTTTGTTTTATGTGCTACTTACCCTTTGTGTTTAGATCTGTGATGGCAAGTTTAGTGACTCGTATTAGTTGTTATCTTTGGTTACTTTCTGACACATCAGTTAGGGTTACTTCTCGTGGTCTGACTGTAATTACATCTCTTTCATATCACAGTAACATGTTAAGCTTGTTTATTATAGGTGCGAAAACAGGTTACTTCCCGTGATCTTACTCTGATTATCGAACCCGGAAGGTCACTGATTGCAAATACTTGTTGTTTTGTTAACCGAGTGACTGGAGTGAAAACAAATGGCACAAAGAATTTTGTTGTAATTGATGGCAGCATGGCTGAGCTGATCAGACTTAGTCTCTACGGTGCATATCAGATCCCTTTTTATACCACTGAGTTATATAATGGTATTATTACGTTTCTGTTTATATAATACCCTGTAATTATTCTGCATAAATAAAATATAAAGTGGAAATTTGGATCCACCCCTTTTTTTTTCAAGTTTGACACATAGAAAGTCCTCCTCAAAAACATTTTTTAAATTACACCCCTGCATTTACTATCGTTTTTTTTTTCGAAAACCAAAACTGCACGAAAGCATAGGCTTCTATGAACAAGAGTTTTTTTTTTTCCTTTGTCTAAACTGCAACAAATAAATGCAGTTCAAAAATGGAATTTGCAGTTCAAACATGCAAATGTTTGCGCCTTCGCAACTGCAGGAAAATAGTGTGAAGGACAAAATTCATCAATTTTTTAGTTCTAAGGATATGGTCTCAATCTTTTAGAGAGGACAAACTTTTCATCGAAATATATCATAAGAACAAAAATTTGGTGAGAAGGACAATATGTGTGGTATCAGTTTTGTATAACCTTTTCATATAATGATACTTGGTGAGGGCAATATGTGTGGTATCAGTTTTGTGTAACCTTTTCATATAATGATACTGTATATTTTCATTTTTTACATGTTGTCGTTATGACTAAATTTTGAAGAGCTTGTTCTTGAGGTTAAAAAAGTTTGAAAATTTGTTTTTTAGGATAAAATTCCCAGAGGGTAAGATTTCCCACATATATTAGCATTTATAGCCATCACTTCTGAGTAATCAAAATTCGTATTGGTAAAACATTAGGGTGCGGTTGTTTACCCTTTTTTAGTTTTAGATTTTCGCCCATACGAAAGTGGCATGACACATGTATCATGAAACACGACCAATTTAAAAAAATGAAGTCAACAGGCAAAATGGGAAACAATTTATATTAATTTTATTGTTTTGAGAAATAACGGAAGAACGAGAGACAATTCATCATTCTGTCGTCGTTTCATCCCCTCTATCGTCCCTTCCATCTTCCTCCCACTCTCTCCGTCGTCTCCCCACTTTTCTCATATTTTGTAATTAATGTTGAAAATTCCAAACACAAAATAAACAAAACGGGGCCCCATATTCAAGGATATGATCATTTCTGAAATATCAGGATAATTTGAGAATAATGTCATTATGTTTGTCAGCTAGTTGTAACAAGCGTTGTGGTAATAGCAATAGTTGTGAATAAAATCTGTTTTTAGTATTCTAAACAGTTATATAGAATTTGCATATGTACTCTTGAGTTTTTCCAAAATTCCAAATGTTCATGTACCTCTTTTACCGATATCGGACTGTATCACATCAAAACCTGTTTGATGTTGCTTATAACATTGCTCGATATATGGCAAGTTTAACATCGACTGATGTTTTTACCGACATTTTGAAATTCGACATTAGTTGGTGATATATTACTGATAGTTTCTAAATACTAGCTGCGTAGCATCAGGTAATCTCATTCCAAAATCTTGCCAGATTTATTACCTTTTCTTCTTATGTATGGTAAAATTTGGCTATAAGTAAATTTAAATCTAGCTTTAAGCTGTAGATTTTATTGTACAAAATATATTGGAAATTAATGTTATGGTGTCATGTTGCAGCATATTGAACTAGTTTCTCCACCAGCTGAAAATGCAGAAGTATCTACTTTTGACGTAGTAGGCCCCGTATGTGAATCAGCTGATTTCTTAGGGAAGGACAGAGAGCTTCCAACACCCTCTAAGGTTTATGACCACAACTTCAGTTTCTTTTCTTTTTTCTTTTACATGAATCTGTTGTCTTGCTTAGAATCCAAATTTTGTAGTTTTCTAATTGATACGAAATTGCAGGGAGCTGGTTTGGTTGTACATGATGCTGGTGTTTACTGCATGAGTATGGCCTCTACATATAATTTGAAGTTGCGACCACCTGAGTACTGGGTACGTAACCCTTTTTTTCTCACTTTTTATTACAAAGTGTCCATCTGTTTTCTCTTGGATTTAAATGCTATATGCATACTAAAATTTTATCATGCAAACCTTATGAACCCCACATATCTTATGTTTTCTTGTAAGATCTGCCTACTTCTTTAAGTGTATCAAAGTTTTACTATGGAAGCACTCTGTCTCGTCTTTATTTCGTATCTTATTGACATCTTGAAATTCTAGAAACTTTAGTTCATAGCCCTCTATTAGACTATCCTAACAACACAGATAATATAACATTTCTTAAGTGATTTTGCAAAATTTCCGTGGTTGTTGTAACTTTAAAAACTCTTTCTAGAGGGATTAGTTCATGAAGAAAAAAAAAAAGTGCATGCCTGTTTTCCGTCTTAGCTGTGTTCAAGCTGTTAAAGTTTGGATTTCAGAAAAATCTAAGATTCACATTTTTTTGGTATCGCTATGTGCCAACCTAGTTAGAAGTTACATTTAAATTTTATCTTAGTACAACAAGTGGATCTCAAGGGAGTTATCAAGGCAGATGGATGGTATTTATAACCCTTACTGTTACAACTGAAATCGGACAATATCACTTAAACCTTTTGAATTCAAATTCAATCCATATTTTTGATATTAGGAAGAACAGAATATTATTATAAGCCAGTAATAAATGTGGCCACCTTAACATATTATTTTGTTCAATGATAACAAGATACTATTATAAGGTGGTAATAAACATTACCGTCTTATAATGTTATTTCGTTTGTGTGCTACAATTTTGTTCAAAGATAACAAGATACTATTATAAGGTGGTAATAATTAATAAACATTACCGTCTTATAATGTTATTTCGTTTATGTGCTACAATTGTAGTCTTTTTGCTCAAGTCAACGACTCTTGAGTAATTTAATTAGCTTCAGTTAACAGCATTCAACTTGCATCCACTTCCTGGTAAAATGCTGTGAATTTCCAATAGTAACTTTTTGCCAAAATGCTTATCTATTTAGCTATTCATCATCGATATAAACAAATGTTTTCTTACCAACATTACTGTCCTAACTTTTAAGGCATACAAAAATTATGTGCAGATTGATAATGGCTCCCTGGTAAAGATCAGACATGCAGAGAAATTTGATGATTATTTGAAGTTTTTTGAAGGCCTTTAAGCTATTCTGTTTCAGTATCATTTAATTATTGCAGCAGGAAATCAATGTTTATTGTATGCAAAAACCTCTGTTGTAATGAATTCGTGGCTATAATTGCCACATGATCTGGGTTGTCATGATTAATATGCGCATAATTTATGGAGGAATCAAGTAATGGGCATGAAAATTTAATGTTTTGTTTTTGTATAATATTTACTGATGCATTTTTGGGATGTGTAAGTATCTTATTTGAATTTGAAAGCATTCCTGGGTTATCCGTATTCCCCTGTAACTAGCCCATCTATTAAATAGATTTGACAATGTTAGAACTGCCATAAAGCACATGTTTACATTTTCAATCAATAGATACAAATAGAAAATTTTGCTTTGTTATTAGTTTTTTAAATTTGAGTGATAATACATGGAAAGCAAGCAAATATATGCATTGCATTGATTTGGGCGGTGACTAGAGCATCTCCAACAGAGTTACAGAATGTAATATTACGTTTTGCAAGATTAAGAGGAAAAAATGGAAATTATCCCAATAGTTGCATGTTGGTATTTTTAGCGTTATATGGTAGGACATCTATAAAATCGGCGCTTGGGGTAACGTTATGTTGAACAATGGTCATAAAAAGAGAAAAGTTGTAAAAATCAACGATAGACCATCGTCAAGTGCCTGTTTTTGAGGTGCTCAACGATATAACGTTGAAAAAATAGGTGTGTACTGTTTTTTTAGCGTAAGAGACCAATTACGAATTCAGGATTGGTCTCTGAATATTATACATAATATTAAGTCTTGTAATGTTTGTTGGAAAGCGTTTTTCCCTTTATTCCTAATTCAAAAGTTAAATTAAGCTTTCGTTGGAGATGTTCTTATGTATTGATGCATGTAACATAAACTGTTATTGTAATAGAACTGTTAATGTAATATAACATTAAATATGATTTTTTATTGTGATAAAATACATGTAATACAAATTGTAGTTTTGATTGAAATTGAACTGATAGTTTTTGAATGTACGTTATATTCATTTTCACATCAATTTTCTGAATATTGAATGTTCTTTTTTATTTTTTGGGTATAAACAGGGATGGGTTTTAAAATTTTCTTATATTCATTAATAAACTTATATCAATCGGTCTCATTTTCTGTGGTATGACCAAACAAAGCTCCACCTTCAGTTTTTAACTTTTTTATTTCTTAAAAATTTAAAAGGTAGTAGATAAATGACTGAAAGATGGGACCAGAGGACTTAATAAACCATGCATGTTAATTAAGTGGTTGTATCATTTTTGACTTGAGATCACAAGCGTACAAATTCTAGCTATATCTTATTATATTGTTCCAGATTTGATGTGGAATGTTGACTTGTAACACATCATAATATCCGCATAGGTCAGTACTTGTGGTAATAAACTAACACAATAAAGTCTCAACTTAAGCATAATCTTTCAAATTGGAAAATCATTTGGAATGTCATTGTATGCAAATTCTGTCAAAAACAAGGATTACTCGTTTTTGTTTTAGAAATATGAATTTTTGTGTTTTCAATTTAAACCAGTAAATAACAGAAAATTAGAATTTTTATCTAATAATTTTCAATTATTTCGAGGATCAATGGAAGTCGAAAAAATTGATTATTTTTGTTGTATTTGTTAACTCACGAAACAACAAAAATAAAATAAGCCCGCTCATTTTATCTTATATGTTAATTTATATTTTCAACATTGTTTGTTTTTCAATCATTAGTACATTTTCGTCTACACTAAAATATAAAAGTAAAAATAGAAAAATAAATGGAATCTAAAGTTTTGTTGTATAATAACTAATAATGCATGTGCCTTACTAAACATTTATCTAATTAAATTAACATGAAGAATTTTCCTTCGGCATTTCTAGTTCACTTTCTTGATTAACATTATTAATATATACTATCAACCTGGATAGCACACGTGCTGAGCTATCACCTAAAAAATGGATAAAAGCACACTTAGCTTCATAGCTTGTACTTATAAAGTAACCCATAATTATATAAAAGATGGTACAAAAATAACGTATGATATATAAAATTTAATCATGTGTTTAGATTAGTCTGAGATTCATTCACTTGCGTCAAATAAAAACTTCCCGGCCGCCTTCCCGATTTCTGAGCAATGCAAGCATCAGCATCTTTAGTAATAAAAGTTTGACATGACTTACGCGTGTGACAATTTTTTTCAACCAATGTTACGTTTGAAAAGGAAAGAACCCATAGTTTAACTTCCTTTTTATTTTTGTTGGAATTCTTCTTTTGATATGCGTCCCAGTCAGACTAAGCTTAATTTCGTTTAGATAATGGTCGCCTTCTTTTGCGGAAATATTGCAGTGTTAGCAATGTCTTTGGTAAGCATATTAGACCATGAAAAGTAATTCTATTAGATTTGTGAAATGGAAAACGGACATTAGATGACTTACCACTTGGTGTTTTAATATTAAACTTAAACAACCTAGTAGTAGCATACAAGGATGAATGGATGATTAATTTGGATGGTCTAGTCAAGAAAATTGAAAAACAAACCGAAACAACCAAGTTATAGCAGATTGGTTTGGTCGTTTATCTAATTTAAATGAACTAAAGAAGATATATATTATGTTGGAGTTTGTGCACAACAGAAGTTTGATAAAACACTCAAAAAATAAAATGAACCTGTATAAATCATTTGGAGACGAATGCGATTAAAAAACAAACAACAACACAAACAATATCAGAAATATTAACACACAATATTTCACCCAACCACCATTTTTATTGATTCACCAAAATATTGTTTACAATTGATCTCAACTATCGTTACGAATAAGCATAACTTGAACCAATAAGCTTATTGAGAAATAACTAGAGAATATCTAATGGTTAAACAATTTGAGGAGAAAGACAATGAAGAACAATGGAACCAACCCTAATAATTCGATTTAATAACCGTCAAATTTTCTACTTTAATGAAGATGTTAACTAGGCCTTTTATAGAATATATAACTTTATACCCAAGTTTTTTTGACACCCGATTAAACTTGACATTCAAATTATCTTCATATATGTCAAAAATCTATTGGATAAAAACCAAATAATTCTTGCTTTCACTTTCAAATATCCCACAAATATAGCAACAAATCTCTCCATAGAAAAATGGATCTACATAGATAATTTGTTGTCCACAATTGTGTTTTGCGTATCACAAATCTCAACACTTCACCTTTATACCAAATCACATCTCCTTTACTTAACATCAGTCAACTTAGCTCCCGCTTTCAACCTATTTTTCTCAATTAACATCATTACAAACCTCCATCATCGCCCACTAATGGTGCACCTCCCTCATCCGTGCACCACGCTAATAGCGATCTTCAAAAACGTTTGTAATACTACAAAGACCTGCATCTCGTCTTTGTGGATTTCACAACTCGACATCTGTCTTCCGCTTGACATGATCTCTTCATCTCTGAGATCCCTCAAACATCATCAACATCTAGACCCTTGTCGATACCATGATCCTCCATCTTAGAACCATCAACAGTGATCATATTAACCTCTCCATCTTGCTGCGGACTAGGTTCTTCAACCTTCACCTGCCTTCCACTGCCGACCACCGAGCCGACCAAATTATATATGTTTCCCTCCTCTAAACTCCTCGCATCATCACACAACCGCCCTTCTTCAGTCTTAAAACTCCACCTCGAGTCTCATAAGTGCAACCGCGACGATCTAACTGACAAAGAGAGATATGAGGTTATGCGAACAAGTGGGTATGTGCCTCACATTGGCCACTTCTCTCACCACTCCATCATGCATCTGAAACCTAACAGCTCCAACTCCACAAATTGGTAGCTCTACTCCCTTGGCCGTCTTTATCATGCCAACACTCTTCTCATACAAAGAAAACTTTCCTCATCTCGACATATGTGAAAATTGACTCCTGAATCCATCTTTCAAGGCTCTAAAACACTAAATAGGACATCCCATGAACAATCGCCTTCGGTACTTTCAGCAAAGCCTGCCTGTGCCTCATCTATATTATTACCACCTTGCTTCTTCTTCTTCTTCTTCTTCTTCTTCATATCTCGTATATATGAATATCAATCATTGCGCTTGTGGCCTTCTGTCTTGCAATGCAAATAAGTGATTGCACATTTACCCTTGACTCCCTTTTTCTTTCAAACCGTATCATTTGAGTCCCTTGATACCATCCATCACTTTGAACCGATTTCAACTCCGACCATTTTCTCCTTAGCTCCTCATTCAAAAGACTGCTTCGAATCGTTTCTAAAGAGGTAGTTCCATACTTCCATTAATAATGGAATTATTGGATGAAACAACCAAAGTCTCCCAGCTTTCCAAAAGCGAACTCATTAATAAAGGAGCCTGCAACTCATCATCAAAATTGATTTTCACATTTGCCAATTGTTTCACTACATCTTGAAACCCGTTCAAATGCTCCGCAATTAACTTTTCTTCACCCAATCTCAACTGCACAAGCTTTCCGAAAATAGAATAGACTTTTCTTCACCGAATCTAATGGCTAAACAATTTGAGGAGAAAGACAATGAAGAACAATGGCACCAACCCTAATGATTCTATTTAATAACCGTCAAATTTTCCACCTTAATGAAGATGTTAACTAGGTCTTTTATAAAATGAATTGCTTCATACCCAAGTTTCCTTGACATTCAAGTAAACTTGACACCTAAGTTATCTTCATATATGTCAAAAATCTATTGGATAAACACAAAATAATCTTTGCCTTCACTTTCAAATATCCTACAAATATAACAATAAATCTCTCCACAAAAAATGGATTTACATAGATAATTTGTTGCTCACAATTGTGATTTACGTATCACAAATCCCAACACATTATATTTGAGATATTCATTAAAAGCATAGATATATGGTTTAAATATTTTAATTAATATTTCATTTGCTATTCTAATGTTTTTTAATAGTAAATTTGAACATCATCATTTTTGATAATATAATAAAGTGAGCAACTTGATTAAATTGATAATTGAATTAATATTTTTACACACTAATTACAAACTGATGTAATTGTAAAATCAAACCAAACCATCAAACAAAACAAAATAAACTAGTTTGATATATTTGGTTTAACTAACGATTACTCATCCTTACTGTATGATGAGCAACCCAACCTAATCGTATTAGGACTTATCTATAATGGTTAATGTTACCATTTCCTAAATTATCTTTAGTTACCACGAATTTGTCAATATCCAAAAATAATGATAAATTAATAATGGTTACAACATTAGTGTTAAACAAATGTTTGTTGAAAATGATATGAAAATTTTGATATATTTTTACATAATGGTGTCTCATTATACATTTTCGAGTATCACTCGATAAAATAACCGGTAAAAATGAAAATGAAGATACAATTAGACCATTTGAACAAAAATTGATAATTTGTTTGCTTCCAAAAATCAACTTATAAAACTAATTATGTGGATACACTTATTCTCTGGATGGATGGGTATATTATTGTTATCAGGGATTTTGAAAAGATATTTTTAATGATTTACAAATGAAAAGTGAATTTTATGAAAAAATATTTCCGATGCTATAAAAATGAAATAGTAAATTTTACATCTACATAGCGATTGCATCGATACACCAACATAATTCAAAAATGATAATCAAGTGAGTTATATTGAATCATAAAATATATTTTTATTAATAATTATAATAAATTTTGGTGTGGTGGAATCACAGAGGGCGATAGGGGTGCTGCATGGTTTGAGGTTGCTCTTGATCAACTATCCGAGGCGCCTATGTTTTGTAGCATCCCTATCTGTTCGTGAGCTGCACCAGTCCAAATCCAACAAGAATTTGTAGATGTTCAATCCACACATATATAAATATCTATCCAAAATTCGAGCTTGTTTTGACATTCGCAGAATAATATATTTGATGTTTAAATTTAACGGTTTGAATAAATGTCTTAACGGTGAATAATTGAGCTAAGATTTTGAAAAGGTTACGAATGTCAGAATGAGCTGAAATTTTGGATAGATGATTATATATGTGTGGATTAAACATCTACAAATTCTTATTGGATTTAGATTGGTGTAGTTCACGATCGGATAGATGTCATAAATAGGTGCTGCAAAACACGGGTGCTCCGGAATGCTCCTACATACATACATACATACATACATACATACATATATATATATATATATATATATATATATGTGTGTGTGTGTGTGTGTGTGTGTGTGTAAGTCATTCAAACATAAAATTCAACATGGTTGATGACACAAAAGATCTGGATCATTGGATTTTTTTGTCCTTACATGGAGAAGTGGAATTCAGAGAGCGATTCAATGGTGAAGATCAATTGTGTCAAATTTTTATGTTAAAATAGGTTTTTCCATGTGTGTGTGTGCGTGTGTGTATATATATATATATATATATATATGTGTGTGTGTGTGTGTGTGTGTGTATTTATATAGATGCTCGATAACACTACGTATTTCAAATTATGAAAATTAAATGCTATAGAAATTAATGGTACACTGTTTTGGGTACTAGGTGGTATTTTGAATGTGTGTGAGTATGCAGTATTGTAAAATCCTTTTTACACTCCTAACCAGGGCTTGCCTAAGATTTTTGCCTAGTCTGCGCAGATGAAATCACAACATTATAGGCACATAAACAAGATTATAACCATCATCTATACATCAGTTTAGACTCGATACCTCTTATAAGCATTTAATCGTTTGTTTTTAGTGAATTTATCTCTAAGATTACATCCAAATCTAACGTAATTCATTATATCCCATTTTGGATCAATTAATACTAAATAGAATGATAAAATTTTATTCAGAATACATAAATTTATCAAACACGTTTAGAATTGACTAATCACTGCCTCAACAATTAATATCCGGTCCATGCCTACCGCCTAGCAATTGGTCTTCAAAAAGTGCAGTATCCATTAACACTATTGATTTTAACCACAATTTCTGTTTATCTTTACCTCCACTCGATTTGTTGTTGAAATTAAAGTATAAAGGAGGTGCTACAAAAAAGGAGTACTATGGAATGCACACATTAATATATATATATATATATATATATATATATATATATATGTGTGTGTGTGTGTGTGTGTGTGTGTGTGTGTGTGTGTGTAAGGAGCGTTTCGGGGAACCCTCTGTTTTGCAGCACCTCTTTAGCACCTATACCCGTTCGTGAGCTACACAAATCCAAATCAAACAAGAATTTGTAGATGTTTAGTCAACATATTGTAACACCCTGCCTCCTCTAGGGTCACTCGCAAAGGAATGCACTAGCTTTAGAGGGGCATTATTGGTAAACATGCACAGAAATATCACAAGACAGAACATATAAAATAGCGGAAGTAAAATCAAACTTTCATAACATGAATAAATAAGGTCTAAAGCCTTTTACATCAGAGTACCTCAAAACCTGTCTTGCAATAGTAAAGAAGCATAAAGACATTTTCATAAATTATTCCCCAAGTAAAAACAGTAAAGTAGTCATTAGCCAAGAAAAGTCCAAGCCATCCATGATGACCTTCAAGCAGAAGAAGTCCGAACTAAATAACAGTATTTCCTCCCTGTAACCTGGGGGGGGGGGGGGGGGGAACGGAAGAAAAGAGGCGAAACAAAACGGGTCAGTCAAAAAGACTGAGTAAGCCCTATCTACTATTAGCATAGAAACTAGTAAAGTTAACTGACATGAGAAACTGAGATGAACATAAGCATGATAACAAGATAGATAAGCTAAATCAAAATAACAGGATGAACTACTGAACTCAGATAAACTAAGGTGTCATGATAAATTACGATGTCAAGATAAAACAAGGTATCACATCGTCAGGTTTCTATCAAGTATAATATCCCCAAGATATCTGTCATGTATAACGCCCCGTGATATCTATCCTGTATTTTAGCTCTGCACCTACCGTACTAGTATCCCCACCGTGTCATGTGTTAACCAAGAATGACCCTCACTCAAAAGTCGTGTAATGGTCCATGTCAACCTAATATATCGCATATATAGGTTACTCAACTTGTATGTTTTATTCCATGTAAATGTTCAGTCCCTTGCCGTAGACCATACGGGCTTTCCCATGAGATTCTATATTACTTTAACATAGTTCCATGATCCTTAAGATCGGTTTGGACTGTTACCCTAAACCTAGCTAGGGTCTTCCAACATGAATTATTGTTTGTACAACTAGGACTTATGCTACCTAGGGCTGCTAGGGATTATGCTTACCTATTGCACGTTTTCGTATCTCGGTTTGGGTTCAACCACCTAGGGCCACTAGGGATTACGCTAACCGCCAACCGCACCCTTTTTCCCACGCATTCATCGTGACTCGCTTTTCCATGACTGTATGCACATTTATCACATCGTGCCATCCGAGTCCTGTCACAGGGCAAATCAAGAAATACAGGACTCGGTCGGGAGCTTTCGATTTATCTGCCGATGCAGATGCTAAGGTCTATTTTTCTTATACGTGGCTATGGTCCCACGAGACCACTCCCTCAACTAGTGAAAGACAAGACAGGATAAATCCTGTATGAGAACACAACACTGGCCAACCCACATCCAAGCCTTACCGCAACCATAATTAGATAGCAATTATGGTCTTTTGGGTGTTCTCTGCCTTTCCGTACGTACACGCTTGACCAAAGATGGTAGGTAGCCTGACGAAATGCTATCTAGGGTACGACCGTGTATCGTCGACTATCCCCTATCCATCCCCGTCTTTAGGTCGCTCGTATAGCAACCAAGGCATACTCTTGGTTCTTCTAACGCAGACCTTAACCTCTCATGAGCCTAGTATAATCACCTGGCAGCTCATAGAGGGATACCAAGAATATCCTCACGTTTCCCGAAGCCGCTGCTTCGTTACCCAGTTCGCTGGAGCCTTTATCTAAATCAGATACTTGCTCCTACCCGTATACTTAAACGATGACCTACCGTATCAGGTTACTCATCTATCTATGAACTGGTCTAAATTTCCTTGACTAAGAATCATTACTTAGTTATTCTTCAACTAAGGTTTACCACTTAGCATTGTTCCCGTTATCCTTGTTAACTACGGTTATCCACCTAATCCTCAGAACTAGGGTTTACATAATGGATTAAGTGTCACTTAAGTTCATGACTTAACCCGTCTACAAATCCTGTCAAAATTGGCTAAGTATCCAAGTTCAAGGCTTAACCCTACAAACCATGCTCAAGTTGGTTAAGTATATTAAGCAATTCACGACTTAACCTCGTCCAATTATCATTCTAGATTGGTAAAGTATATATTAACTTGACCCTATCAATTTACTTAGTCAAATCGGTCAAGTGTATTCAAGCGATTCGTGACTTAGCCTTATCATGTTTTCACGTTATATTGGTTAAGTATTGGTTAACTTAACCACAATAAATTAACGAGTTAGATTGGATAAGTATAGGTCACTTAACCACATCAATTCATCATGTTTAGATTAGTTAAGTGTTTAACTTAACCCCATTAAACTACCAAGTGGGATTAATTAAGTCTAGGCTAACTTAACCCCATCCGATTTCCATGTTTAGACTAGTTGAGTCTAATCTTAACCCCATTCGTTAACCGTATTTTTCGGTTAAGCGTCATTAAGAAAACTTACTTAACCTTACCAAGTTATCGCGTTGGATTGATTAAGTGTTGGTTAACTTAACCCCATCCACTAGTCATATAAAAATGGTTAAGTGTCATTAGGCAAATCAAGTTACTTAACCTACCCAACCTTGTCATGTTTTGTTAAGTATCATTAGCCTAATCAAATTACTTAACCCATTTGTCCATGTCATATTTGGTTAAGAGTCATTAATCAAATTAACTTAACCCTATCATGTGGCATTAATTACTTAATGCACCTTCACCTCTCACATTAGACTTTGTTGTGGTTACTAGTTAAGCCGGTCGGTTCCGGGTAGCTTTACACCACAACTTGGTCTAACCTCGGGTTCAAGCACAACATGACCAACTTCTCACATTGGGTCCTATTGTTTGCAACTACTAGTTAGGCCGGTCGGTTCCGGGTAGTTTTACGTTGCAAACTCAACCCAACCTCGAGTTGGCCACACTTATATTATCTAAGTGTCATGTCCATCATGTTTCCCAAAACATGTTACAAGTTTTCAAGCATTTGGGTAGACCTAACTTAATAGGTAAATTCCCAAAGGGTAGACCTAACTTAATAGGTAAATTCCCAAGCTTATGTTTTTATGCATACTTACATGTCAACTTCCATGTTATATTTCAAGTCATGTTTTCAAGTTGTATTTTCATGTCATTAGAAATTACCCATAACATAACCCAACGCTTTTAAACTCGCATATACGTTCGCGACAACGTAATGGATTAAAAGAAGAGACTTGGCAAAGGCATGACAAAAATGGATATTAAGCCACAAGTTAATCATGGTGGCAAATGAGGCACAAATGTGTTCATTAACTTGCATGTTACATTCTTAAGCCTCAAAACATGCATAAACCCAAACTTGGCACATAAGCAAATCATGGTGACAAAAGATATGGAATGATGACTAGTAACTCGCATATATCATCATATAAGGGTTATGACTTCATATGCAAGTTGACATAAAGGTTATGAGGGTTCTCATGTTGCCTAATGCAACATTTCAACATAAAGGTTGTAGCTTTTAGCTCACAAGATCAAGATAATGACTTCATAAATTTGCATGACATGATAGCATGTATCATACTCAATGATCAAACCCAAACTTGCAACATGAACATTTAACTTCATAGTTAATATCTAAGAGTAGGGAAAGGGCTTACATTGCTATGAAGGCACAAAAGATATGACAAAGCTCTTATGCAATCAAATAGACCCAAAATGCAAGCTCTAACATAAAAACCCTTGAGCCAAAATGATCAAAACCCTTGCTTTATGATGCAAAATAGAAACTTGACTTGAATGCAAGCTAATGACACTCATACAAGCTTGAAAACACTTGTATGCATGGAAAATCTCTCATAGAAACCATTTAGAAATTTTATGAAGAGAGTGGAGGCCATGAGAGGTAAAATTTTGCCATAGTTTAGTTGCATGAATGAATAATGAGGATTTAGGATAGGTTAGGGTCTTATTTATAGATTAGGCAAGTGTTTTAGGCCATAGGATTAAACCTAGATTCAATCCAAGCCATCAAAGCATGTCTTGGGGAAGAAGTCAAGTGTAGGAACCATCTAGGGCCTTTAGATTAAAGATGAACCATGAGAACCATCCAAATGCAAAATCTGCATTTGAGCGAATCGGCCCACGGGTTGACAGCCAAACACCCTGGATTAACCCCTAGTCGACCCAGCGAGCTCGGGTCGACCTCAAAAATAGGCCGGTTCGGTTATTCCCCTCTCCCAATTCGCTGTTTTGAACATTTTTGCATATTTATTTATTTAATTTTCAATTATATATATATATATATCAATATATATATTCCTCTGTGCAACCCATTTCACTTAATTAAGTATACTTTAATTTGGGAATTTTTCGTGAAACTTCGCGAGGCCATATCTTGGTCATACGGACTCCAATTTTCGAAAACTCGGACTCTATTTCGCGTATTTTTCCGAGACGAACGCAATGGCATAGCCCGTTTCCCTTGATTCAGATTTTATAGTTTAATTCTGCCTCCATTTATGTTATAACAGGTTATTGAAAATACGGGTTGTTACATTCTCCCCACCTTTTAGGATTTCGTCCCCGAAATCTCCAAGTTAGGAAGAACATATCCTACCATCCATCATACATCTACTCGAAACATCATCCACAAGCAACCATTTTCCTTAGATGATTTCTAATGCTGTATGAATATATGCAAAACGTGTGTGTACATGTTTCTTAGCTAATGCTAATGATCAGGCCTGAATAATCTTTCTAATGCAAAATATGTATAGTGCCATGAATCCAACGTGTATGCAAATAGTCCTAGTCATATAGATACTATATGCGTGCGCAATCATTCATTCATATGCAACAACCGCATGATAATACACTCGATTTCATCCATAAACAAGTATAAATACTCGTGCATATGCAATATGAAATGTGACCGAGTCGAGCTAGTATCTAATGTGTATTCGCGCATCCACGAGCAACCACTTGCAACCATATCAATCATAACATGTTTCAAATACATGTTTACATCCATAGGGTTCTACCTAGAATTCCCTGAAACAGGGTCGAGAAGATAAACAGGACAAACTCCTTACAGGGTTTGTAACGGAGAATAGGACCGAGAGGATGTCCACAAAAGATAGCCTACAAGTAAGCTCTACAGAAAACAGGGATCAAGGATATACTCACAAAAAGAGATATCATGTGCGTATCTAGTCTTTGACCATCAAAGTCGTCTTTTAACTTCGCGATTTTGTAGCTTCTTATTCCTGTTTCCATAACATGAGCTGGAACTCATTTCTTCGTCGCCTCTCGTTCCACTTGCACTTATCCTTTTCCTAGAATACTTGACGCAAACATGACTGCGTACTCATGATCTCATGCAAGCTTTCCAAAATTCACTAGTGAATCTTGGATCTCGTTTATATACTATAAGGCATTCCATGTAGAAGAACTTTCTCTTGAAAGTAAACAGATGTCAATCAGGTTATCATGCGCACTTACTAGGGTGATCTCTATAACCCATGCATAAATGAAGTAAACCATCCGTCTTATTGGCGAACACCACTCGATCGGGCTTCAAATTTCCAATAAAGGCATCAAGGGATTCTAAGTAACTAGTCATGACAGAACCTCAAAAAGGTTACCCGATACTTCGAGGGCATTACCAAGGCTAGTCAAAAGGTCTAACTACCCTCCTATCAAAACCGAGAGTGGCACCCCCTACTGGATAACCACTTCATCCCTAGAATCCATCCATAGCTTATAAACATAAGCATTATTTCCAAACTCAACACTTGGCATAGACATTCCCAAATCCAAACAAGTCATGTATAAATGGACTGATTCTCCAATAGGACTTTGAGACAAAAATGGGATTCTCTATTACGCTAGTACTTAAGGTGCAGAGACTCAACTATCGAAGCAGACTTAAATGATACGAACAACGAAGTCCTAACGGGATGATAGAGAAGAAAAGCTAAACCTTTAACAAGATCGTTACCCTCCTTCCGAGGTACTCTAGAAATGAGAGCATACTACTGCCCTCCCGATGATCTTGTCCTTGTCCCATAATACTTAACTATCCGCCCCGTTTTACCATGCCAACGGTACTCTCTCGTCATGGGTTTCATTGTTCATCTTTCTCCCTCCTTTGAGGACTAAGCCATACCAACAATTTGCTCATCCTTAAGCTCGTATCCTTTATCCTTCTTTCTCACGATCCTTTCTTATAACGCGGCCACTGGTCTCTCGAGAACCACCTCCATCGTATGGAAAGCACTTTCGTAGGTAGAAAAGACTAGTCGTAGTTAAAACTACTGTGACTACAGATGGAGGAAAGAAAGGAAAAGAGACTCAATAAAGGAAACAAGGATAGTGCTAATGGCCTTTGGGGAATAGCCTTTTTCTTTTAAAAGAAAATTTTCTTGAAAAATGCTTCTTTGTAAACGATTTTTTTTTTCAAATAGTTTTCAGAAGGTCTTTAAAAACTTTTGCCCAGTCTGGTAACCTTCTGCTCTGATACCACGTGTAACACCCTGCCTCCGCTAGGGTCACTCGCAAAGGAATGCACTAGCTTTAGAGGGGCGTTATTGGTAAACATGCACAGAAATATCACAAGACAGAACATATAAAATAGCGGAAGTAAAATCAAACTTTCATAACATGAATAAATAAGGTCTAAAGCCTTTTACATCAGAGTACCTCAAAACCTGTCTTGCAATAGTAAAGAAGCATAAAGACATTTTCATAAATTATTCCCCAAGTAAAAACAGTAAATTAGCCATTAGCCAAGAAAAGTCCAAGCCATCCATGATGACCTTCAAGCAGAAGAAGTCCGAACTAAACAACAGTATTTCCTCCCTGTAACCTGGGGGGGGGGGGGGGAACGGAAGAAAAGAGGCGAAACAAAACGGGTCAGTCAAAAAGACTGAGTAAGCCCTATCTACTATTAGCATAAAAACAGTAAAGTTAACTGACATGAGAAACTGAGATGAACATAAGCATGATAACAAGATAGATAAGCTAAATCAAAATAACAGGATGAACTACTGAACTCAGATAAACTAAGGTGTCATGATAAATTACGATGTCAAGATAAAACAAGGTATCACATCGTTAGGTTTCTATCAAGTATAATATCCCCAAGATATCTGTCACGTATAACGCCCCGTGATATCTATCCTGTATTTTAGCTCTGCACCTACCGTACTAGTATCCCCACCGTGTCATGTGTTAACCAAGAATGACCCTCACTCAAAAGTCGTGTAATGGTCCATGTCAACCTAATATATCGCATATATAGGTTACTCAACTTGTATGTTTTATTCCATGTAAATGTTCAGTCCCTTGCCGTAGACCATACGGGCTTTCCCATGAGATTCTATATTACTTTAACATAGTTCCATGATCCTTAAGATCGGTTTGGACTGTTACCCTAAACCTAGCTAGGGTCTTCCAACATGAATTATTGTTTGTACAACTAGGACTTACGCTACATAGGGCTGCTAGGGATTATGCTTACCTATTGCACGTTTTCGTATCTCGGTTTGGGTTCAACCACCTAGGGCCACTAGGGATTACGCTAACCGCCAACCGCGCCCTTTTTCCCATGCATTCATCGTGAATCGCTTTTCCATGACTGTATGCACATGTATCACATCATGTCATCCGAGTCCTGTCACAGGGCAAATCAAGAAATACAGGACTCGGTCGGGAGCTTTCGATTTATCTGCCGATGCAGATGCTAAGGTCTGTTTTTCTTATACGTGGCTATGGTCCCACGAGACCACTCCCTCAACTAGTGAAAGACAAGACAGGATAAATCCTGTATGAGAACACAACACTGGCCAACCCACATCCAAGCCTTACCGCAACCATAATTAGATAGCAATTATGGTCTTTTGGGTGTTCTCTGCCTTTCCGTACGTACAGGCTTGACCAAAGATGGTAGGTAGCCCGACGAAATGCTATCTAGGGTACGACCGTGTATCGTCGACTATCCCCTATCCATCCCCGTCTTTAGGTCGCTCGTATAGCAACCAAGGCATACTCTTGGTTCTTCTAACGCAGACCATAACCTCTCATGAGCCTAGTATAATCACCTGGCAGCTCATAGAGGGATACCAAGAATATCCTCACGTTCCCCGAAGCCGCTGCTTCGTTACCCAGTTCGCTGGAGCCTTTATCTAAATCAGATACTTGCTCCTACTCGTATACTTAAACGATGACCTACCGTATCAGGTTACTCATCTATCTATGAACTGGTCTAAATTTCCTTGACTAAGAATCATTACTTAGTTATTCTTCAACTAAGGTTTACCACTTAGCATTGTTCCCGTTATCCTTGTTAACTACGGTTATCCTCCTAATCCTCAGAACTAGAGTTTACATAATGGATTAAGTGTCACTTAAGTTCATGACTTAACCCGTCTACAAATCCTATCAAAATTGGCTAAGTATCCTCAAGGCTTAACCCTACAAACCATGCTCAAGTTGGTTAAGTATATTAAGCAATTCACGACTTAACCTCGTCCAATTATCATTCTAGATTGGTTAAGTATATATTAACTTGACCCTATCAATTTACTTAGTCAAATCGGTCAAGTGTATTCAAGCGATTCGTGACTTAGCCTTATCATGTTTTCACGTTATATTGGTTAAGTATTGGTTAAATTAACCACAATAAATTAACGAGTTAGATTGGATAAGTATAGGTCACTTAACCACATCAATTCATCATGTTTAGATTAGTTAAGTGTTTAACTTAACCCCATTAAACTACCAAGTGGGATTAATTAAGTCTAGGCTAACTTAACCCCATCCGATTTCCATGTTTAGACTAGTTGAGTCTAATCTTAACCCCATTCGTTAACCGTATTTTTCGGTTAAGCGTCATTAAGAAAACTTACTTAACCTTACCAAGTTATCGCGTTGGATTGATTAAGTGTTGGTTAACTTAACCCCATCCACTAGTCATATAAAAATGGTTAAGTGTCATTAGGCAAATCAAGTTACTTAATCTACCCAACCTTGTCATGTTTTGTTAAGTATCATTAGCCTAATCAAATTACTTAACCCATTTTTCCATGTCATATTTGGTTAAGAGTCATTAATCAAATTAACTTAACCCTATCATGTGGCATTAATTACTTAATGCACCTTCACCTCTCACATTAGACTTTGTTGTGGTTACTAGTTAAGCCGGTCGGTTCCGGGTAGCTTTACACCACAACTTGGTCTAACCTCGGGTTCAAGCACAACATGACCAACTTCTCACATTGGGTCCTATTGTTTGCAACTACTAGTTAGGCCGGTCGGTTCCGGGTAGTTTTACGTTGCAAACTCAACCCAACCTCGAGTTGGCCACACTTATATTATCTAAGTGTCATGTCCATCATGTTTCCCAAAACATGTTACAAGTTTTCAAGCATTTGGGTAGACCTAACTTAATAGGTAAATTCCCAAAGGGTAGACCTAACTTAATAGGTAAATTCCCAAGCTTATGTTTTTATGCATACTTACATGTCAACTTCCATGTTATATTTCAAGTCATGTTTTCAAGTTGTATTTTCATGTCATTAGAAATTACCCATAACATAACCCAACGCTTTTAAACTCGCATATACGTTCGCGACAACGTAATGGATTAAAAGAAGAGACTTGGCAAAGGCATGACAAAAATGGATATTAAGCCACAAGTTAATCATGGTGGCAAATGAGGCACAAATGTGTTTATTAACTTGCATGTTACATTCTTAAGCCTCAAAACATGCATAAACCCAAACTTGGCACATAAGCGAATCATGGTGACAAAAGATATGGAATGATGACTAGTAACTCGCATATATCATCATATAAGGGTTATGACTTCATATGCAAGTTGACATAAAGGTTATGAGGGTTCTCATGTTGCCTAATGCAACATTTCAACATAAAGGTTGTAGCTTTTAGCTCACAAGATCAAGATAATGACTTCATAAACTTGCATGACATGATAGCATGTATCATACTCAATGATCAAACCCAAACTTGCAACATGAACATTTAACTTCATAGTTAATATCTAAGAGTAGGGAAAGGGCTTACATTGCTATGAAGGCACAAAAGATATGACAAAGCCCTTATGCAATCAAATAGACCCAAAATGCAAGCTCTAACATAAAAACCCTTGAGCCAAAATGATCAAAACCCTTGCTTTATGATGCAAAGATAGAAACTTGACTTGAATGCAAGCTAATGACACTCATACAAGCTTGAAAACACTTGTATGCATGGAAAATCTCTCATAGAAACCATTTAGAAATTTTATGAAGAGAGTGGAGGCCATGAGAGGTAAAATTTTGCCATAGTTTAGTTGCATGAATGAATAATGAGGATTTAGGATATGTTAGGGTCTTATTTATGGATTAGGCAAGTGTTTTAGGCCATAGGATTAAACCTAGATTCAATCCAAGCCATCAAAGCATGTCTTGGGGAAGAAGTCAAGTGTAGGAACCATCTAGGGCCTTTAGATTAAAGATGAACCATGAGAACCATCCAAATGCAAAATCTGCATTTGAGCGAATCGGCCCACGGGTTGACAGCCAAACACCCTGGATTAACCCCTAGTCGACCCAGCAAGCTCGGGTCGACCTCAAAAATCGTCCGGTTCGGTTATTCCCCTCTCCCAATTCGCTGTTTTGAACATTTTTGCATATTTATTTATTTAATTTTCAATTATATATATATATATATATATCAATATATATATATATTTCTCTGCGCAACCCATTTCACTTAATTAAGTATACTTTAATTTGGGAATTTTTCGTGAAACTTCGCGAGGCCATATCTTGGTCATACGGACTCCGATTTTCGAAAACTCGGACTCTATTTCGCGTCTTTTTCCGAGACGAATGCAATGGCATAGCCCGTTTCCCTTGATTCAGATTTTACAGTTTAATTCTGCCTCCATTTATGTTATAACAGGTTATTGAAAATACGGGTTGTTACACATATACAATATCATCTATTCAAAATTTGAGTTGTTTCCTACATTCGTAGAACAGTATACTTGATGTTTAAATTTAACGGTTCGAATATATGTCTGAACGGTGAATATTTGAGTTAAGAATTTGAAAAGGTTACCAATGTTGGAACAAGCTCGAATGTCAAAACAAGCTCGAACAAGCTCTTATATATTATTCGGAACAAGCTCATATTTTAGGCAGATGAAAAATGTATACGCGGATTAAACACCTAAAAATTCTTACTGGATTTAGATTGGTGTAGCTCACGAATGGTTAGGAGGGTTGTAGAACAGGGGTGCCCCGGAACGTTTATGTATGTATATTGAAAATTGGTACATTTTATTGTAAACACCAATCATATACTTTGTACATATCCCTCATCAAAATCTTATTCCCCCTAACCTAGATAGGTGCGACATAAGGGAAAAGAGTACATATATACTCCATATATTAACAATACAACTTTAACGTCAAACATCATATAATCAACTCTCTATTCTCCCCATAAGCAAAATAACAGAAATACTAAAACAAATATAAAACTGAATACATCATAAACTGGTGTAAATTAACTCAATGCCCTATCTCTTCAGGAAATCCATTTTCGATTGTAAACACTTCATCTTTGTACCATTATCTTTCACCAAATGAAACACTTCTGTAACACCCCGTAATTTTAAAAAGAAACTATAATGATAAACTAAAGAATACTTAATTAAATATTGGCAATTAAGTAAAACAGATTGCGCCATTGCATTCATTTCGGAATTATGCTTAAGGTAGACTCTGAATTTACGTAAATCGGACATCATATGAAGAAGATATTAAGGTTTAAAGTTTATATACATATAAGACAAATATATATAAATAATTAAATTCCAGAAAATTAAAAATCAGAAGGCGGGGATGAGAGGGAAATCGGCCCGTTAGGGGTCGACCCATACAAGGGGTGTCGACCGTGGGGTCGACACCACCCAGATGTGGGGGCAGATCCATTCGATGAACGTGGACTCGTTTCTTGACCAGATTCGTTGACATTAGGCTATAAAAAGAACCTCATTTCTATTGTTTTGTCCATAAAAAACAATGGAGACAACGAGGTGCTGCCCCAACTTAGATTGAATTAGCCTATTCTTCTATAATAATAACTTATAAACATACAAGAATGTCTACTACAACATCAACAGTCAATTCTCTATTCTTTAGATCCAGTCACAATGATTTTATGTTATTTTTAAATGTAAATATGTAAAAGTAATCCTGGCATGTTCATAAGTTGGATCTAAATCGGTGCATGTTAATAACTTGAATCATAACTAATAAGACCCACTATTACTTGTTCACCTAATCTACTGACTTGTTCTCATATGCCTAGTCCTAATATGTCTGTTCTGTTATCATGCCTAATTTTGTCATTATATGCCCATTCTACTACTATTGCCTATTTCTGTCACCATATGCCTATTCAGTTAGTATGCCTATTTCTGACTCAGTATGCTAGTTTTGTTATTATGCTTATTCCTGTTCTCTTCCTTCCCTCCTTCCCTTTTTATTTTTATAGCTAGGCTACCTTCGAGACTATGCCTACAGCTGAAACATGCAAACGAACAAAATTGGGAATGGTTGGAAATGATATTGGGTATAACTTGTATTGTAAAACATGACTGAGATTTAGGGGCATAATCTATACCTTCGTCTAAAACCTTAAATTGGGGCATAACTTGTATCGTGGACAAGACTAGGAATTGGGGGCATAAACAGGGATGAACATGAAAATAGTTTAAGAATGAGTATGCCTAATTTACAGCATATAGAAATTGTAACTGCACTTAGACAAGAGGTTAGATTACGCTTGTGGTAGAAGGCTGTCCGGAACCGCCCGGCAAATCCAACATCCACAAGTGGTTAATCTAATGTGAGGGGTCTAGTGCATAAACTTACACGTAACGGTGTTGAGATATGAGGTTAAGTCCGACTTTTGCTAAAAGTCTGCCCGGAACCGCCTGGCATATCCAACATCCACAAGTGGTTGACTTAATGTGAAAGGTCTGGTGCATTAACATGCATAAATGGAAATTGATAAGAACCTGTTAACCTGTATTACTTAACTTGTTTAAATCTATGGGGGTTACGTGAACCTGTCAAATTAAGTAGGGGTTAAGTAAACTTGCTTGAATCAGTGGGGAGGGGGTTATATAAACCTGGCATACTTAACCTATTTTACATGTTAGGGTTATGCAAACTTGTTAAACTGTTAGGCATAACCCGTTAAAATCCTAGTAGTAGGGATACAAACCTATGGGGTGGCTTGTATCATCTGTTGTGTGGGACCCGTATTAGTCAGTAACCCATCTTGGTATCAAAAGGGGGAACTCCGAACTATGTTGGGGTCTAGGCACGCTTATTGAGCTGAATATAAGAGGTCACTTGAGTGAAGGTGTTGACAGCGCAGTACCCAACAGAGTCATGTGCGTGCATGGGTCGGGCTTGCTCGGGAAATTAAGACGCTGTGACATCAGTAGATATAGTTATGCATCTTGAAAATAATGGAGTTGCCACTTTAGGAAGTGATACATCCTATTGTCGGGCCAGCATAGGGTATCTACAGGGTGTTGATCGATTGGTATAGCGATTTAGGGTACATCTAGTCTTGCTTGTTTAGGATCCCGTTATTATTGGGGGTAACACATGTCATTTCTACTGGCTACCTATTATTATTGTTAGGGGTAAAACTCATCACTAGAAGTACAACTAAGTCTACCATCTTGTTCTTGTTGGGATCATTTTGTTCTTGTTATACTAGTATTGGTGCAGAGAAAAGTATTTAGGAAGTGCAACACATATTCTGTCCTGATTATTCCGCTTATCCCGCTCAGTCTGTCATACCTTCCTTATGATGTTGTTATCTCTCTCTCATCCACTTTATAAACCTGTCATGATGCTTTTACTTATTTATATGCTAAAAGTAACTGGACTTGCCAGACTTTATGTCTGACCCGTTTTGTTTCCTTCTCTCTCTATTCCTCTTCCCCCCTAGGTTCTCTGTAACACCCCGCCTCCGCTAGGGTCACTCGCAAAGGAATGCACTAGCTTTTAGAGGGGCATTATTGGTAAACATGCATAGAAATATCACAAGACAGAACATATAAAATAGCGGAAGTAAAATCAAACTTTCATAACATGAATAAATAAGGTCTAAAGCCTTTTACATCAGAGTACATCAAAACCTGTCTTGCAATAGTAAAGAAGCATAAAGACATTTTCATAAATTATTCCCCAAGTAAAAACAGTAAAGTAGCCATTAGCCAAGAAAAGTCCAAGCCATCCATGATGACCTTCAAGCAGAAGAAGTCCGAACTAAACAACAGTATTTCCTCCCTGTAACCTGGGGGGGAAACGGAAGAAAAGAGGCGAAACAAAACGGGTCAGTCAAAAAGACTGAGTAAGCCCTATCTACTATTAGCATAAAAACTAGTAAAGTTAACTGACATGAGAAACTGAGATGAACATAAGCATGATAACAAGATAGATAAGCTAAATCAAAATAACAGGATGAACTACTGAACTCAGATAAACTAAGGTGTCATGATAAATTACGATGTCAAGATAAAACAAGGTATCACATCATCAGGTTTCTATCAAGTATAATATCCCCAAGATATCTGTCACGTATAACGCCCCGTGATATCTATCCTGTATTTTAGCTCTGCACCTACCGTACTAGTATCCCCACCGTGTCATGTGTTAACCAAGAATGACCCTCACTCAAAAGTCGTGTAATGGTCCATGTCAACCTAATATATCGCATATATAGGTTACTCAACTTGTATGTTTTATTCCATGTAAATGTTCAGTCCCTTGCCGTAGACCATACGGGCTTTCCCATGAGATTCTATATTACTTTAACATAGTTCCATGATCCTTAAGATCGGTTTGGACTGTTACCCTAAACCCAGCTAGGGTCTTCCAACATGAATTATTGTTTGTACAACTAGGACTTATGCTACCTAGGGCTGCTAGGGATTATGCTTACCTATTGCACGTTTTCGTATCTCGGTTTGGGTTCAACCACCTAGGGCCACTAGGGATTACGCTAACCGCCAACCGCGCCCTTTTTCCCACGCATTCATCGTGAATCGCTTTTCCATGACTGTATGCACATGTATCACATCGTGCCATCCGAGTCCTGTCATAGGGCAAATCAAGAAATACAGGACTCGGTCGGGAGCTTTCGATTTATCTGCCGATGCAGATGCTAAGGTCTGTTTTTCTTATACGTGGCTATGGTCCCACGAGACCACTCCCTCAACTAGTGAAAGACAAGACAGGATAAATCCTGTATGAGAACACAACACTGGCCAACCCACATCCCAGCCTTACCGCAACCATAATTAGATAGCAATTATGGTCTTTTGGGTGTTCTCTGCCTTTCCGTACGTACACGCTTGACCAAAGATGGTAGGTAGCCTGACGAAATGCTATCTAGGGTACGACCGTGTATCGTCGACTATCCCCTATCCATCCCCGTCTTTAGGTCGCTCGTATAGCAACCAAGGCATACTCTTGGTTCTTCTAACGCAGACCTTAACCTCTCATAAGCCTAGTATAATCACCTGGCAGCTCATAGAGGGATACCAAGAATATCCTCACGTTCCCCGAAGCCGCTGCTTCGTTACCCAGTTCGCTGGAGCCTTTATCTAAATCAGATACTTGCTCCTACTCGTATACTTAAACGATGACCTACCGTATCAGGTTACTCATCTATCTATGAACTGGTCTAAATTTCCTTGACTAAGAATCATTACTTAGTTATTCTTCAACTAAGGTTTACCACTTAGCATTGTTCCCGTTATCCTTGTTAACTACGGTTATCCACCTAATCCTCAGAACTAGGGTTTACATAATGGATTAAGTGTCACTTAAGTTCATGACTTAACCCGTCTACAAATCCTATCAAAATTGGCTAAATATCCAAGTTCAAGGCTTAACCCTACAAACCATGCTCAAGTTGGTTAAGTATATTAAGCAATTCACGACTTAACCTCGTCCAATTATCCTTCTAGATTGGTTAAGTATATATTAACTTGACCCTATCAATTTACTTAGTCAAATCGGTCAAGTGTATTCAAGCGATTCGTGACTTAGCCTTATCATGTTTTCACGTTATATTGGTTAAGTATTGGTTAACTTAACCACAATAAATTAACGAGTTAGATTGGATAAGTATAGGTCACTTAACCACATCAATTCATCATGTTTAGATTAGTTAAGTGTTTAACTTAACCCCATTAAACTACCAAGTGGGATTAATTAAGTCTAGGCTAACTTAACCCCATCCGATTTCCATGTTTAGACTAGTTGTGTCTAATCTTAACCCCATTCGTTAACCGTATTTTTCGGTTAAGCGTCATTAAGAAAACTTACTTAACCTTACCAAGTTATCGCGTTGGATTGATTTAGTGTTGGTTAACTTAACCCCATCCACTAGTCATATAAAAATGGTTAAGTGTCATTAGGCAAATCAAGTTACTTAACCTACCCAACCTTGTCATGTTTTGTTAAGTATCATTATCCTAATCAAATTACTTAACCCATTTGTCCATGTCATATTTGGTTAAGAGTCATTAATCAAATTAACTTAACCCTATCATGTGGCATTAATTACTTAATGCACCTTCACCTCTCACATTAGACTTTGTTGTGGTTACTAGTTAAGCCGGTCGGTTCCGGGTAGCTTTACACCACAACTTGGTCTAACCTCGGGTTCAAGCACAACATGACCAACTTCTCACATTGGGTCCTATTGTTTGCAACTACTAGTTAGGCCGGTCGGTTCCGGGTAGTTTTACGTTGCAAACTCAACCCAACCTCGAGTTGGCCACACTTATATTATCTAAGTGTCATGTCCATCATGTTTCCCAAAACATGTTACAAGTTTTCAAGCATTTGGGTAGACCTAACTTAATAGGTAAATTCCCAAAGGGTAGACCTAACTTAATAGGTAAATTCCCAAGCTTATGTTTTTATGCATACTTACATGTCAACTTCCATGTTATATTTCAAGTCATGTTTTCAAGTTGTATTTTCATGTCATTAGAAATTACCCATAACATAACCCAACGCTTTTAAACTCGCATATACGTTCGCGACAACGTAATGGATTAAAAGAAGAGACTTGGCAAAGGCATGACAAAAATGGATATTAAGCCACAAGTTAATCATGGTGGCAAATGAGGCACAAATGTGTTCATTAACTTGCATGTTACATTCTTAAGCCTCAAAACATGCATAAACCCAAACTTGGCACATAAGCGAATCATGGTGACAAAAGATATGGAATGATGACTAGTAACTCGCATATATCATCATATAAGGGTTATGACTTCATATGCAAGTTGACATAAAGGTTATGAGGGTTCTCATGTTGCCTAATGCAACATTTCAACATAAAGGTTGTAGCTTTTAGCTCACAAGATCAAGATAATGACTTCATAAACTTGCATGACATGATAGCATGTATCATACTCAATGATCAAACCCAAACTTGCAACATGAACATTTAACTTCATAGTTAATATCTAAGAGTAGGGAAAGGGCTTACATTGCTATGAAGGCACAAAAGATATGACAAAGCCCTTATGCAATCAAATAGACCCAAAATGCAAGCTCTAACATAAAAACCCTTGAGCCAAAATGATCAAAACCCTTGCTTTATGATGCAAAGATAGAAACTTGACTTGAATGCAAGCTAATGACACTCATACAAGCTTGAAAACACTTGTATGCATGGAAAATCTCTCATAGAAACCATTTAGAAATTTTATGAAGAGAGTGGAGGCCATGAGAGGTAAAATTTTGCCATAGTTTAGTTGCATGAATGAATAATGAGGATTTAGGATAGGTTAGGGTCTTATTTATAGATTAGGCAAGTGTTTTAGGCCATAGGATTAAACCTAGATTCAATCCAAGCCATCAAAGCATGTCTTGGGGAAGAAGTCAAGTGTAGGAACCATCTAGGGCCTTTAGATTAAAGATGAACCATGAGAACCATCCAATTGTAAAATCTGCATTTGAGCGAATCGGCCCACGGGTTGACAGCCAAACACCCTGGATTAACCCCTAGTCGACCCAGCGGGCTCGGGTCGACCTCAAAAATAGGCCGGTTCGGTTATTCCCCTCTCCCAATTCGCTGTTTTGAACATTTTTGCATATTTATTTATTTAATTTTCAATTATATATATATATATCAATATATATATATTCCTCTGTGCAACCCATTTCACTTAATTAAGTATACTTTAATTTGGGAATTTTTCGTGAAACTTCGCGAGGCCATATCTTGGTCATACGGACTCCAATTTTCGAAAACTCGGACTCTATTTCGCGTATTTTTCCGAGACGAACGCAATGGCATAGCCCGTTTCCCTTGATTCAGATTTTACAGTTTAATTCTGCCTCCATTTATGTTATAACAGGTTATTGAAAATACGGGTTGTTACATTCTCCCCACCTTTTAGGATTTCGTCCCCGAAATCTCCAAGTTAGGAAGAACATATCCTACCATCCATCATACATCTACTCGAAACATCATCCACAAGCAACCATTGTCCTTAGATGATTTCTAATGCTGTATGAATATATGCAAAACGTGTGTGTACATGTTCCTTAGCTAATGCTAATGATCAGGCCTGAATAATCTTTCTAATGCAAAATATGTATAGTGCCATGAATCCAACGTGTATGCAAATAGTCCTAGTCATATAGATACTATATGCGTGCGCAATCATTCATTCATATGCAACAACCGCATGATAATACATTCGATTTCATCCATAAACAAGTATAAATACTCGTGCATATGCAATATGAAATATGACCGAGTCGAGCTAGTATCTAATGTGTATTCGCGCATCCACGAGCAACCACTTGCAACCATATCAATCATAACATGTTTCAAATACATGTTTACATCCATAGGGTTCTACCTAGAATTCCATGAAACAGGGTCGAGAAGATAAACAGGACAAACTCCTTACAGGGTTTGTAACGGAGAATAGGACCGAGAGGATGTCCACAAAAGATAGCCTACAAGTAAGCTCTACAGAAAACAGGGATCAAGGATATACTCACAAAAAGAGATATCATGCGCGTATCTAGTCTTTGACCATCAAAGTCGTCTTTTAACTTCGCGATTTTGTAGCTTCTTATTCCTGTTTCCATAACATGAGCTGGAACTCATTTCTTCGTCGCCTCTCGTTCCACTTGCACTTATCCTTTTCCTAGAATACTTGACGCAAACATGACTGCGTACTCATGATCTCATGCAAGCTTTCCAAAATTCACTAGTGAATCTTGGATCTCGTTTATATACTATAAGGCATTCCATGTAGAAGAACTTTCTCTTGAAAGTAAACAGATGTCAATCAGGTTATCATGCGCACTTACTAGGGTGATCTCTATAACCCATGCATAAATGAAGTAAACCATCCGTCTTATTGGCGAACACCACTCGATCGGGCTTCAAATTTCCAATAAAGGCATCAAGGGATTCTAAGTAACTAGTCATGACAGAACCTCAAAAAGGTTACCCGATACTTCGAGGGCATTACCAAGGCTAGTCAAAAGGTCTAACTACCCTCCTATCAAAACCGAGAGTGGCACCCCCTACTGGATAACCACTTCATCCCTAGAATCCATCCATAGCTTATAAACATAAGCATTATTTCCAAACTCAACACTTGGCATAGACATTCCCAAATCCAAACAAGTCATGTATAAATGGACTGATTCTCCAATAGGACTTTGAGACAAAAATGGGATTCTCTATTACGCTAGTACTTAAGGCGCAGAGACTCAACTATCGAAGCAGAATTAAATGATACGAACAACGAAGTCCTAACGGGATGATAGAGAAGAAAAGCTAAACCTTTAGCAAGATCGTTACCCTCCTTCCGAGGTACTCTAGAAATGAGAGCATACTACTGCCCTCCCGATGATCTTGTCCTTATCCCATAATACTTAACTATCCGCCCCGTTTTACCATGCCAAAGGTACTCTCTCGTCATGGGTTTCATTGTTCATCTTTCTCCCTCCTTTGAGGACTAAGCCATACCAACAAGTTGATCATCCTTAAGCTCGTAGCCTTTATCCTTCTTTCTCACGATCCTTTCTTATAACGCGGCCACTGGTCTCTCGAGAACCACCTCCATCGTATGGAAAGCACTTTCGTAGGTAGAAAAGACTAGTCGCAGTTAAAACTACTGTGACTACAGATGGAGGAAAGAAAGGAAAAGAGACTCAATTAAGGAAACAAGGATAGTGCTAATGGCCTTTGGGGAATAGCCTTTTTCTTTTAAAAGAAAATTTTCTTGAAAAATGCTTCTTTGTAAACGGTTTTTTTTTTTCAAATAGTTTTCAGAAGGTCTTTAAAAACTTTTGCCCAGTCTGGTAACCTTCTGCTCTGATACCACGTGTAACACCCCGCCTCCGCTAGGGTCACTCGCAAAGGAATGCACTAGCTTTTAGAGGGGCATTATTGGTAAACATGCACAGAAATATCACAAGACAGAACATATAAAATAGCGGAAGTAAAATCAAACTTTCATAACATGAATAAGTAAGGTCTAAAGCCTTTTACAACAGAGTACATCAAAACCTGTCTTGCAATAGTAAAGAAGCATAAAGACATTTTCATAAATTATTCCCCAAGTAAAAACAGTAAAGTAGCCATTAGCCAAGAAAAGTCCAAGCCATCCATGATGACCTTCAAGCAGAAGAAGTCCGAACTAAACAACAGTATTTCCTCCCTGTAACCTGGGGGGGGGGGAACGGAAGAAAAGAGGCGAAACAAAACGGGTCAGTCAAAAAGACTGAGTAAGCCCTATCTACTATTAGCATAAAAACTAGTAAAGTTAACTGACATGAGAAACTGAGATGAACATAAGCATGATAACAAGATAGATAAGCTAAATCAAAATAACAGGATGAACTACTGAACTCAGATAAACTAAGGTGTCATGATAAATTACGATGTCAAGATAAAACAAGGTATCACATCGTCAGGTTTCTATCAAGTATAATATCCCCAAGATATCTGTCACGTATAACGCCCCGTGATATCTATCCTGTATTTTAGCTCTGTACCTACCGTACTAGTATCCCCACCGTGTCATGTGTTAACCAAGAATGACCCTCACTCAAAAGTCGTGTAATGGTCCATGTCAACCTAATATATCGCATATATAGGTTACTCAACTTGTATGTTTTATTCCATGTAAATGTTCAGTCCCTTGCCGTAGACCATACGGGCTTTCCCATGAGATTCTATATTACTTTAACATAGTTCCATGATCCTTAAGATCGGTTTGGACTGTTACCCTAAACCCAGCTAGGGTCTTCCAACATGAATTATTGTTTGTACAACTAGGACTTATGCTACCTAGGGCTGCTAGGGATTATGCTTACCTATTGCACGTTTTCGTATCTCGGTTTGGGTTCAACCACCTAGGGCCACTAGGGATTACGCTAACCGCCAACCGCGCCCTTTTTCCCACGCATTCATCGTGAATTGCTTTTCCATGACTATATGCACATGTATCACATCGTGCCATCCGAGTCCTGTCACAGGGCAAATCAAGAAATACAGGACTCGGTCGGGAGCTTTCGATTTATCTGCCGATGCAGATGCTAAGGTCTGTTTTTCTTATACGTGGCTATGGTCCCACGAGACCACTCCCTCAACTAGTGAAAGACAAGACAGGATAAATCCTGTATGAGAACACAACACTGGCCAACCCACATCCAAGCCTTACCGCAACCATAATTAGATAGCAATTATGGTCTTTTGGGTGTTCTCTGCCTTTCCGTACGTACACGCTTGACCAAAGAAGGTAGGTAGCCTGACGAAATGCTATCTAGGGTACGACCGTGTATCGTCGACTATCCATCTCCGTCTTTAGGTCGCTCGTATAACAACCAAGGCATACTCTTGGTTCTTCTAACGCAGACCTTAACCTCTCATGAGCCTAGTATAATCACCTGGCAGCTCATAGAGGGATACCAAGAATATCCTCACGTTCCCCGAAGCCGCTGCTTCGTTACCCAGTACGCTGGAGCCTTTATCTAAATCAGATACTTGCTCCTACTCGTATACTTAAGCGATGACATACCGTATCAGGTTACTCATCTGTCTATGAACTGGTCTAAATTTCCTTGACTAAGAATCATTACTTAGTTATTCTTCAACTAAGGTTTACCACTTAGCATTGTTCCCGTTATCCTTGTTAACTACGGTTATCCACCTAATCCTCAGAACTAGGGTTTACATAATGGATTAAGTGTCACTTAAGTTCATGACTTAACCCGTCTACAAATCCTGTCAAAATTGGCTAAGTATCCAAGTTCAAGGCTTAACCCTACAAACCATGCTCAAGTTGGTTTAGTATATTAAGCAATTCACGACTTAACCTCGTCCAATTATCATTCTAGATTGGTTAAGTATATATTAACTTGACCCTATCAATTTACTTAGTCAAATCGGTCAAGTGTATTCAAGCGATTCGTGACTTAGCCTTATCATGTTTTCACGTTATATTGGTTAAGTATTGGTTAACTTAACCACAATAAATTAACGAGTTAGATTGGATAAGTATAGGTCACTTAACCACATCAATTCATCATGTTTAGATTAGTTAAGTGTTTAACTTAACCCCATTAAACTACCAAGTGGGATTAATTAAGTCTAGGCTAACTTAACCCCATCCGATTTCCATGTTTAGACTAGTTGAGTCTAATCTTAACCCCATTCGTTAACCGTATTTTTCGGTTAAGCGTCATTAAGAAAACTTACTTAACCTTACCAAGTTATCGCGTTGGATTGATTAAGTGTTGGTTAACTTAACCCCATCCACTAGTCATATAAAAATGGTTAAGTGTCATTAGGCAAATCAAGTTACTTAACCTACCCAACCTTGTCATGTTTTGTTAAGTATCATTAGCCTAATCAAATTACTTAACCCATTTGTCCATGTCATATTTGGTTAAGAGTCATTAATCAAATTAACTGAACCCTATCATGTGGCATTAATTACTTAATGCACCTTCACCTCTCACATTAGACTTTGTTGTGGTTACTAGTTAAGCCGGTCGGTTCCGGGTAGCTTTACACCACAACTTGGTCTAACCTCGGGTTCAAGCACAACATGACCAACTTCTCACATTGGGTCCTATTGTTTGCAACTACTAGTTAGGCCGGTCGGTTCCGGGTAGTTTTACGTTGCAAACTCAACCCAACCTCGAGTTGGCCACACTTATATTATCTAAGTGTCATGTCCATCATGTTTCCCAAAACATGTTACAAGTTTTCAAGCATTTGGGTAGACCTAACTTAATAGGTAAATTCCCAAAGGGTAGACCTAACTTAATAGGTAAATTCCCAAGCTTATGTTTTTATGCATACTTACATGTCAACTTCCATGTTATATTTCAAGTCATGTTTTCAAGTTGTATTTTCATGTCATTAGAAATTACCCATAACATAACCCAACGCTTTTAAACTCGCATATACGTTCGCGACAACGTAATGGATTAAAAGAAGAGACTTGGCAAAGGCATGACAAAAATGGATATTAAGCCACAAGTTAATCATGGTGGCAAATGAGGCACAAATGTGTTCATTAACTTGCATGTTACATTCTTAAGCCTCAAAACATGCATAAACCCAAACTTGGCACATAAGCGAATCATGGTGACAAAAGATATGGAATGATGACTAGTAACTCGCATATATCATCATATAAGGGTTATGACTTCATATGCAAGTTGACATAAAGGTTATGAGGGTTCTCATGTTGCCTAATGCAACATTTCAACATAAAGGTTGTAGCTTTTAGCTCACAAGATCAAGATAATGACTTCATAAACTTGCATGACATGATAGCATGTATCATACTCAATGATCAAACCCAAACTTGCAACATGAACATTTAACTTCATAGTTAATATCTAAGAGTAGGGAAAGGGCTTACATTGCTATGAAGGCACAAAAGATATGACAAAGCCCTTATGCAATCAAATAGACCCAAAATGCAAGCTCTAACATAAAAACCCTTGAGCCAAAATGATCAAAACCCTTGCTTTATGATGCAAAGATAGAAACTTGACTTGAATGCAAGCTAATGACACTCATACAAGCTTGAAAACACTTGTATGCATGGAAAATCTCTCATAGAAACCATTTAGAAATTTTATGAAGAGAGTGGAGGCCATGAGAGGTAAAATTTTGCCATAGTTTAGTTGCATGAATGAATAATGAGGATTTAGGATAGGTTAGGGTCTTATTTATAGATTAGGCAAGTGTTTTAGGCCATAGGATTAAACCTAGATTCAATCCAAGCCATCAAAGCATGTCTTGGGGAAGAAGTCAAGTGTAGGAACCATCTAGGGCCTTTAGATTAAAGATGAACCATGAGAACCATCCAAATGCAAAATCTGCATTTGAGCGAATCGGCCCACGGGTTGACAGCCAAACACCCTGGATTAACCCCTAGTCGACCCAGCGGGCTCGGGTCGACCTCAAAAATAGGCCGGTTCGGTTATTCCCCTCTCCCAATTCGCTGTTTTGAACATTTTTGCATATTTATTTATTTAATTTTCAATTATATATATATATATATATATCAATATATATATATTCCTCTGTGCAACCCATTTCACTTAATTAAGTATACTTTAATTTGGGAATTTTTCGTGAAACTTCGCGAGGCCATATCTTGGTCATACGGACTCCAATTTTCGAAAACTCGGACTCTATTTCGCGTATTTTTCCGAGACGAACGCAATGGCATAGCCCGTTTCCCTTGATTCAGATTTTACAGTTTAATTCTGCCTTCATTTATGTTATAACAGGTTATTGAAAATACGGGTTGTTACATTCTCAGGTTGGGAATACTCAGGCTTGACTAGGATTCTCTCATTTTTACCGCTTGCAGCTGCTTAGATGTATCACTTTGATTACCTGTCTACTATAATATGGCTCTTTTTGGGGACTACGCGTTTGTATTACTGTACTCTGATGATTTTAGTACAAGGAAAATACTTTAAATTGATATAATGGGTTTTCTGTATTTTCAGACTTATGTTGTAACTGGGTTTGGACCACGATGTTTTCTATTTGGAAAATAAAGTTTTAAATTCTGCTGTATTTTATATCTGTCTTGTGATGTTTCTGTTTCTGTTTCTGTTTACCTATAACGCTTCACGAAACTTAATGCATTCTGTTAAAGGGTGACACTAACAGATGTGGGAGTCACATTTGGTATCATAGCTGAAGGTTACCAGATCAGTTAAAAGATTTTGAAAATTGTTTTCCAAAAGGTTTTAAAAGAAAGGATTTTCAAAAGAAAACTCTGTTTTGAAAAACATGTTCCCCAAAGCCATATAAAATATCTTTCTACTCTCTGTTTGAATCCTTTTTCCTTTTCTTTTCAACATGTCTAGGGAACCGATTCTCCTTGAGGGTGTTACGGTACTGGCTTGATTCCATAGGTATCTTGAGGCTACGGTGCCTGTCGGAAGCCAAGCAGACGACCCTCCTCCAGCTGCAACCATTGTTCCTCCTATTCCTCCCTCGCGAGCGGATAATTTTTCCAAGATATGGAAGGATTTCTGAGAGATGGGAGGAAAGCCATTCAGAGGAACTGAGAATTTTGTAGAAGCAAGAATTGGCTTAAAGAGACGGAGGATTTGTTTGGAATTTTTTAGGTTGTTGACCGTAGAAAGATTCAATTGGTCGTTTGGCAGCTGAAAGAAGAGGCTTCATTCTAGTGGGAAGTGACACAAGTAGGACATCCAGTTGAGACTTGGGATGATTTCCGGCAGATATTCGAGATGAAGTTTCTTTCTCAAGCCGAGCAAAGTATGCAAATGGAAAGGTTTCTAGCACTTAAGCAAGGAAGCATGTCTATCAAAGGGTATATCAATAAGTTCAATTAATTGGCGAGGTTTGGATCTAGTGAATACCCTGCACAAGAAAGCTTTGAGGTTTGCAAGAGGATTGAATGAACCCCTCATGTATTGGTTATGTCTCATATTCCAATGGGGGGATCTTTCTAGAAACTTGTTGATATGGCATTGATGCACGAAGAAGATAAAGGTGAAAAGAAAGAGGCTAAGATCGATGAAACACAAAATAAGAAAGGGTGGCCCAAGAAAGAACAGCAACAACTAAAGAAGGGAGGAAAGAACGACAAAGTCCAAGAAAAGAGGAAATGTTATAATTGTGGACGTGTGGGTCATACGAGCAAAGACTGGAAAAGAAGGAAGAATGTTTGTTTCCATTGTGGAAAGGTCGGACACCTTATTAGGGAGTGCCTGAAGAAGCAAGGACAAGGCCAAAGGGTAGGATCTTCTGGAGGGCAGGTGCATGCTCTCATGGCTGGTGTATCGAATAGAGGTAGGAAAGTTTCTGTTGAAGGTTTTATTTCTCTTTCCAATCATCCTAATAGAACTTTTTTGATTCTGGCGCTTCACATTCTTTTATATTGATTATTAGGTTGAGTCTATGCACCTTAATACTAGTATGGTTTTGGATCCCATTGTTGTCTCAAACTCCATTGGGGGTATGACTCATCTATCTATGATTTGTCGGGGTTTGAGAATATCTATGTTGGGAATCGAGTTTTAGTGTGACGCATACGTGTTTGGTTTCATGGGATATGGTTTGATTCTAGGGATGGATTGGCTAGCCATGTATGGTGTCATTCTAGACTGTGAGAAGAGGGTCGTTAGACTTTTGACTTGCCATAAGAGGACTCTCGAGATTTCTTATGAACCTAAGGGGTCTGTCATGCTTAGTTTCCTAGAATCATTTGATGCATCTATCGATGACATGCGATATGTACTGGTAGTCTATGAGCATTCAGATGTTTTTGAGGAGGTTCGGGGCTTACCTCCGAGTCGTGAGATTGATTTCCGGATGTACTTGGTGGATAATCCAAAGCCAGTTGCATTGCATGTACGCCATATAGCTCCAAGAGAAAGGAGGGAGCTCAGCAAGCAAGTAGGGGAGATACTTGAGAAAGGGTTTATTAGGCGAAGCATATCTGAATGGGGTGCTCCAGTAGTATTCGCCACTAAGGTGGATGGTTCGCTTCGCTTTTGCGTGGATTATAGGGGGTTGAATAAGCTCACTAAGAAAAATAGGCACCCGCTTCCGAGGATAGATGATCTGTTTGACCAGCTTGTTGGTGCATCTGTTTTCTCATAATTAGACTTGGCGACGGGGTTTCATCATTTGAGGGTGGCTGAGGATAGTATAGACAAGATTGCCTTTAGAACTCTAGATGGTTTCTTCAAGTGGCTCGTCATGCCTTTTGGGTTGACCAATGCACCCTCCTATTTTGTGGATCAGATGGAAAGGATATTTCGAGAGTTTCTAAATAACTTCGTTGTGGTCTTTGCTAGTGATATCTTGATTTTCTCGAAGAATGAGGAAGAGCATGCCCTACGTTTAAGGGAGGTTTTGAAGACTCTCCGAGAGCATCAGCTTAAGGAAAAATTCTCTAAATGCCCTTTTTGGAGAAAGGAAGTGAGATTTCTAGGGCATATGATCTCTAAGGATGGGATCGTAGTGGACCCCACGAAAGCAATTGCAGTTCAAGATTAGCAGACTCCAAAGAACAAAACAGAGGTGAGAAGTTTTCTTGGTTTAGCGGGTTATTATAGGAAGTTCATTAAGGGCTTCACGAAGATATCAACCCTACTTACCAGACCGACAAAGAAGAATATGACATTTTCTTGGGGTGTTGTATGTGAGGATGCTTTTCAGCGACTGAAGGGGGCTTTGATAACAGCCCTAGACTTGACTTTGCCTGATGAAAACAAAGTGTTTACAGTATACACCGATGCATGTGGTATAGGGCTTGGTGCTATTTTGATGTAAAAGGGAAAGTTAGTATGTTATGGTGGTAGACAGTTAAGAATTCATGAGTAGAACTACCCTACCTATGATTTGGAGTTGGCTGCCATATAATTTGCGCTTAAGATTTAGCGTCATTATCTACTAAGGGAGAAGTTCGAGCTGTATACCAATCATAAATCTCTCAAGTATTTGTTCTCGCAGAAGGATCTCAATTTAAGGCAACAGAGATGGATGGAGTTCCTAGCGTTATATGAGTTTGAGATTTCTTATGCCCCTGGCAAGGGTAATGTGGTGGAGGACGCACTGAGTAGACAGAGGATGACTTTGAGTCCACTGATCGTAGAGAGCTAGAGCTTGGAGTATATATCGACCTTTGATTTTAGACCATCTACGGATCTTATACCTGGTTTGTTGGCATTGTTAGAGGTGCGACCTACTCTTATGGATCAGTAGGAACTTCACAGCGAGAGGACCCATAGATAGCAAACATCTTGGATAGGCTCGGTAGTGAGGAGACTTCTAGTCACCTCAGTAGATATTCCACATATGATAAAGGTTGGTTGCGACGAGATGGAAGGCTTTGTGTTCCTCGAGTTGGGAGTCTGTTGAAGATAGTCCTTGAGGAAGACCATCATTCTAGGATGACTATCCATCCAGGTGGTGATATGATGTATAGAGATATGAAGCTGGATTTCTTTTGGGCTGGCATTAAGAAAGATGTAGTGGAGTTTGTTTCTCGATGTTTGGTTTGTTAACAAGTCAAAGCTGAGCAAAAGAAGCCCGGTGGTTTACTTTATTCTTTGGAAGTCCCACAGTGGATGTGGGAGAGCATCTCTATGGATTTCATTGATGGTTTGCCTATATCAAGGAAAGGCAACACCAGTATTTGGTTTATTGTTGACAGACTTACTAAGAGCGCTCATTTCATTCTTGTTAAGAGTAAAAGGACGGCAATATGGTTAGCAGCAGTTTATCTTCGTGAGATAGACCGTCTACATGAATTACCTTCCAGTACTGTGAGCGATCGTGACCCCATATTCACCAGTGAGTTTTGGCAGAGCTTGCAAGAGGCATTAGAAACACAGTTGTATTTGAGCACTGCTTGTCGCCTTCAGACCGATGGACATCCGGAAACGGTGAATAGAGTTCTTGAGGATCTTTTAAGGCTGTGTATACTAGACTTCGGAGCGACTTGGGAAGAGTATCTACCATTGGTAAAGTTTGCCTACAGCAACAGTTATCAAACTAGTATCAGCATGACACCCTTCAAGGCATTGTACGGACAACCCTGTAGATCACCAACTTGTTGGTGGGAGTCTACAGAAAAGCTTCTACTTGGACCTGAGATGATTAGAGAAACTTCATAGAAGATTTATCTTATTCGCAGATGCATGATGACAGCTCAGGATAGGTAGAAGTCCTATGTAGGTAAGAGAATAACTGATATTGAGTTCGAGGTGGGAGACATGATTTTAATCATTTTCATCAAGTATCACCTTTGAGGAATGTGGTTCGCTTTGGATCTGTAGGGAAATTGGCACTAAGGTTTGTAGGGCCATTTCCCATAACAGAAAGGATTGGTCAAATGACCTATAACGTAAAGCTACCATAAAGATTGACGGGTGTTCATGATGTTTTCTACATTTCTCATTTATGGAAGTGCCTGCATGATGCCGTAGAAGTAGTTGAGCCAAGTATGCTTGAGGAAGTATATATGGAACGGGAGGCGATAGTTAGACGAGTTCCTACCCGTATTCTTGGATCAGAGGTTAAAAAGCTGTGCAACCGAGAGGCCAAGTTGATGAAAGTTCATTGGGGAGATGACCTAAAGGATGCAACTTGCGAAACCGAAGACAAGATTCACGCTTCGTACCCTTTTCTTTTCAAGGGTATGTTCATAACTTCTTTTTCTAAAGCTTTTATTCGTACCTGCTTTTATCATTTAAGTGTATCCTATCGATCAAATCTTCGACCTTTAGGTAGAGAACCAATGGATGTAAACATGTGTTTGAGACATGTTATGTTTGATGGATGCAAGTGGATGTAAGTGTTTGCTAGTGGCTGCTCGTGGATGCATATACACACATATAGATTATGCACATATATATAACTTGGATGTTATACTAGGATTATTTGCATACATTTTGCTTACATGGCATAAACATAAATTGCATTAAGGAGGTCAACTGAATCAATAGATCGCCTGATCTTTCGCATTAGTATAATGACATATACACACCCCTTTGCATATGTTCATATAAGCATTAGAAATATTTTAGGGACAATGAATGCCTGTGAGATGGATGATGGATGTTAGGATATAGATTCTTCTTAACTTGGAGATTTCGGGGACGAAATTCTTTAAGCATGGGAGAATGTAACACCCCATAATTTTAAAAAGACACTATAATGATAAACTAAAGAATACTTAATTAAATATTGGTAATTAAGTAAAACGGACTACGCCATTGCGTTCGTCTCGGAATTTTGCTTAAGATAGACACCGAGTTTGCATAAATCAGACATCACATGAAGAAGATATTAAGGTTTGAAGTTTACATACATATAAGCCAAATATATATAAATAAATCAATTCCAGAAAATTAAAAATCAGAAGGCGGAGAGAAGCGGGAAATCGGCCCATTAGGGGTTGAACCTATGCTCCATGGGTGTCGACCCATGGGTTGACCCCTACAAGGGGGTGTCGACCCCACCCAGATCTGGAGCAGAATCATTCGGTGAACGTGGACTCATTTCTTGACCAGATTCGTTGACATTAGCTATAAATGGGACCTCATTTCTATTGTTTTGTCCATAAAAAATAATGAAGAAAACGAGGAGCTTCCCCAACTCAGATTGAATTAGCCTGTTCTTCTGCAAAAACAACTTATAAACATGCAAGAATCTCTACTACAACATCAACAGTCAATTCTCTGTTCTTTAGATCCAGTGACAGTGAGTTTATGTTATTTTCAGATGTAAACATGTAAAAATTAATCCTAACATGTTCATAAGTTGGATCTAAATCAGTGCTTGTTAATAATTTGAATCATAACTAATAAGATCTGTTATTACTTGTTCACCTAATCTACTGACTAGTTCTCATATGCCTATTCCTGATATGCCTGTTCTATTGCCATGCCTAATTTTGCCATCATATGCCCATTCTACTACTATGCCTATTTCTGTCACCTTATGCCTATTCAGTTAGTATGTTATTTCTGACATAGTATGCCTGTTTTTTATTATGCTTATTCCCGTTCTCTTCTCTCCCTCCTTTCCTTTTTATTTTTAGCCAGACTACCTTCGAGCCAAGGCCTACGCTTACATATGCGAACGAACGAAATTGGGAATGGTTGAGAATGATATTGGGGGTATAACTTGTATTGTAAAACATGATTGCGATTTAGGGACATAATCTATACCTTGGTCTAAAACCTTAAATTGGGGCATAACTTGTATCGTGGACAAGATTGTGAACTGGGACATAACCAGGGATGAACATGAAAATTGTTTAAGAATGAACATGCCTAATTTACAACATATAGAAATTGTAACTGTACTAAGACAAGAGGTTAGATTACGCTTGTGGTAGAAGTCTGTCCGTAACCGCCCGGCAAATCCAACATCCACAAGTGGTTAATATAATGTGAGGGGTCTAGTGCATAAACGTACATGTAACGGTGCTGAGACACGAGGTTAAGTCCTACTTGTGGTAGAGCGACATATCCAGCATCCACAAGTGGTCGACTTAATGTAAGAGGTCTGGTGCATTAACATGCTTAAATGGAAATTGATAAGAACATGTTAACCTGTAATACTTAACCTGTTTAAATCTATTGGGGTTACATGAGCCTGTCAAATAAAGTAGGAGTTAAGTAAACTTGCTTGAATCAGTGAGGGGGTTATATAAACCTAACAAACTTAACATATTTTACATGTTAGGGTTATGCAACCTTGCTAAACTGTTAGGCATAACCTGTCAAAATCCTAGTAGTGGGGATACAAGCCTAGGGGGTGGCTTGTATCATCTGTTGTGTGGAACCCGTATCAGTCAGTAACCCAAATTGGTATCGAACAGGGAACCTCAAACTAGGTCGGGGTCTGGGCACGCTTATTGAGCTAATTATAAGAGGTCATTTGAGTAAGGGTGTTGAAAGTGAAGGACCTAACGGAGCCATGTGCATGCACAAGTCCGACTTGCTCGGGAAATTAAGACGCTATGACATCAATATATATGGTTGTGCATCTTGGAAATAACGAGGTTGCCACTTTAGGAAGTGATACATCCTGCTGTGGGGCCAGCACAGGGTATCTACAGGGTAGGAAGCCGATCAACTGGGGTAGTGTTTATGGTACATCTAGTCTTGCTTGTTTAGAAACTCGTTATTATCATTGGGCGTAACACCTTTCATTTCTGTTGGACTACCTTTTTTTATTGTTAGGGGTAAAACCTGTCACTAGAAGTACACCTAATTCTACCATCTTGTTCTTATTGGGATCATCATGTTCTTATTATACTAGTATTGGTGCAGAGAAAAGTATTTAGGAAGTGCAATATATATATTCTGTCCTAATTATTCCGCTTATCCTACTCAGTTTGTTATACCTGCCTTATGATGTTTTTATCTCTCTCTCATCCAGTTTATATACCTGTCATGATGCTTTTACTTATTTATATACTAAAAGTAACTGGACTCGCCAAAATTTATCTCTCTCTTCCTCTTTCCCCCAGGTTTTCAGGGTGGGAATACTCAGGCTTGATTAGGAGTCTCTCGTTATTACCGCTTAGATCTGCTTAGATGTACCGCTTTGATTACCTGTCTACTATGATATGGCTCTTTTTTGGGGACTATGCTTTTGTATTATGTACTTTGATGATTTTAGTACAAGGCATATACTTTAAATTGATGTAATGTGTTTTCTGTATTTTCAGACAATATTATCTATTTGGAAAATAAAGTTTTTAATTTCGCTGTTATTTTATATCTATCTTGAGATGTTTTTGTTTCTGTTTGCCTATAACGCTTCACGAAACTTAATGCATTCTGTTAAAGAGTGACATTAACGGACGTGAGGTGTCATAACTTTCCTTTCTATCATCTTCAGTCTAATTTCTTTACAAATTCTTCTATTACCGAATTATCTCGCATTTCTTTCCTGCCATAGCTGATAAATTGTAGAAGTATATGCAACACATGCTACATCCGAACAGTGGTCTTTGTCTCTAAAACAATTGTGGATCCTCACTGCTTCATCTTCTAATGAACTAAAATTATTCCCATCAAAATCAAGCTTCTATAACACTGCCTTCCAAATAAAGCCAAGGTATTCACATGAAAAAAAATGACTAACAGATTCCACTCCATTACCACACAACAAGCATATATATCATCTAAAGCCGTGCCAAACTTCATCAACCTTTCTTTGGTATTGAGCCTATTCTGCACTGCTAAAAAAGAAATGAAGGACATTCTTTTCGAATTCTTTGAATGCCAAATTACATTAAGAAATTGATTCACTAGTGCTTTATTTCTACTCCAATTCCAAGCTTTATAGAATGTAAAATTCCCACCTTCAAACCATTCATAGAAATCCCCCGATGGGCTATTATTCAAATTAATAGAAGAAATCATATGTTGTACCTCTCTTGTAGCAACACGAAGACTACCATTCAACCTGCCATCACATATAACGTTTGTATACACATATATACACACACACAAACGTTATATGTGATGGCAGGTTGAATGCCATATATATAGACACATACACATGTGCAAGCGTTCGGTTGCACCCCAAAAAAAGAGCATCCTATTTGCCCTTCGATTTTTACGTCTCGTTTATATTAAAAAAATATATAGGGTAGGGGGGTAGAGAGTTAGTGGAGGAAGAGAGAAGGTGATTGTGCGGTGGAAAAGAGGAAGACCAAAGGGGTGCTTCACATATTGAGGTGTCATTGAACCTTCCTTATCTATATATGTATATGTATATGTATATATATATGTGGGGGGGGGGGGGGGGGAGGGAGTTTCAGGGGAACCCCTATTTTATGGCACACCTTTTGCCCCTCATTGTCATCCACTTATACATATTTTAAAAAGTTGGTGGGAAGTAGGGATGTAAATCGTTCAAACCGGAACGGATAAAGGTGTGTTCAGTTTCTGTCCTAAAAATGTTCGAACCGAACGAAATTTTTCTCATACAATTTTTTTTTCCGTAAATCATGTCCTAATTAAATAAAATCGGTTGGACACAGACATATAGGTTTCAGACACAGACACGAACGGACCCGGTCGGACATGGCTATTGTAACACCCCGCATTTTTAATGAAATTAAAAATATGGTAATATGCATGTATATTATATACATAGATATATTTAAGAGAAAAATTAAATAATGACAATAAAATTGCGTGTAATAAGTTCATGCAATGAAATGAAGGAAAAAGATTAATAAAAGAAACTAAATGCAATACATGAAATGCGAAAAAATGCATGCGAACAATTAAATAGAAATAAAAAGGAAAATTTGAAGAGCTTTAGGAATTTGGTCACGAAATTAGCTTCATTGCGTTCATGGCGATTTTCTAGTCAATTTAGACCTATGCTTTACAGAAAATCGATTTAGAATGAAAAAGATATCTTTTAATTAAATATTGCAACAAAACATGAAAAAAAGAGGAATGAGAAAAAAAAAGGATACCATTATCCTAAGTCTTGTAAACAAAAGATTAAGTAGTCCAGTTGGTTAGTGCATGTGACTTGCATACAAGAGGTGCAGAGTTCGATCCTTGCTAGCCTCATATTTTTATTTTAGGGGAATGGCTAAAAAGTGGCTTAGTGTGAACGCAGTTCAATTAAAAAGCGGTTTAGTGTGAAAAGGGTTAATTGGAGGATTAATTTGAAAAGTGGTTAAGGAGAATATATATATATATATATATATATATATATATATATATATATATATATATGATGCGTGGGTGTCCACACCCTGCTGCTGCGCATCATATTGCACACATGGCACATTTTTATTGGTTAATAATCGTTTTTATTCGCAAGATGGCTATTTTCTATTGGTCGGATGACGTGGACAATTCCTATGGCTCCTGTTCTAATCTAATGGCCCTAATTAACTCACTACACCAATATAAACACACCTAGACCTAAACCTAATTTCACTACACTAATTCATGGCCCCTCCATGCTGCCTCAACCTAAACTAGTCCTTCTTCTTCAACAAACCAAAGTAAAGAAATTCTGTAAAGGGGATTGAATCTACAACAACTACAACGCCTAATTCCCTTCCTTAATCCAATCTTTGTGCGTTCATTGATTATTTTTTGATTAAATTAATGCTAAAGCAATTCTGACATGTTGTAAATTGGATTTGGGAATTAAACATGATAATAAGATTGAATCTCATCAATTGTATGTTAGCCTATACATCAAATTCATGATTCTTAAATGTTCATATTGATATTATCATCAGTTTTATCGGTTTTATCATATCTTTATGATCAGTTCATACTTATGCCTATTTTATTGTTATTATTATGCCTGTTCTTTATCTTAACCCTTCCTCCTTTCCTTTTTGGTTTTTATAGCCAGGCTACTTCGAGCCAAGGCCAAATCTCATAGAGATAAACGTATGAACGGTAATTTAGGGAACGATGGGAAATTTGGCATAATATCGTTGGGTTAGTATGGGCATGACAAATGTTGAATTTGGCATAATATATGTTAATTGTTAGGCATGATATGAAATTGGGAATTTTGGGTAATTGACATAATTAGCCTAAAATTGGCATAAACTGCAAATGAATAAATTGGCTAAGATAAGCATGCTGAGACACGAGGTTAGACTCCGTTTATGGTAGAAGCCTGCTCGGAACCAACCGGCCTAACCAGCAACCACAAACGGACAGTCTAATGTGAGAGGTCGTAGGCATAACTAAAAGATGCTTAGACACGAGGTTAAGTCTGGCTTGTGGCAGAAGTCTGCCCGGAACCGTCCGGCACATCCAGCGGCCACAAGCCATCGACTTAATGCGATAGGTCTGTGCATTAATAACTAATTAATGCTGATCAAAGATGAATATGATACCCAAAACATGTTAGGTGGGTAGGGTTAAGTTAACCTGTGTAAGATGACAACTTAATCAATAATACATGAACAAAATGGATAGTATTAAGGCATGCTTAACCAATAATGCGTATTGATTAGATAAGTGGATGGGGTTAAGTCAACTGGGTTGATAGACAACACTTAACCAATATAAGTTTAGGTGAGGCTAAACCCTGGGGAAAAACCTAGTAGCGGTAGGGACCCATTTCAGACAGTAACACACTTAGTGGTATCGGTAACCCTGAGCTAGGCAGGGTTGGGGCACGCTTACTGAGCTGGTTATAAGCGGTCAAATAAGAGCGAGACTGTAGCAATGTAGGTTCCGACGGGTTCGTTATGCAGTGCACAAGGTGTTCCCGGCATTGGAAGATTTAGCCACTGTACATCAGTAGGTATAAAGATGTGCACCCACGGGTTGCCACTTAGGGAGTGATACGCCCTAAGCTGGGACCTCACAGATATCTACAAGTTAGGGAGACAATCGATTAGGGGTAGTGTGGGGATATCTAGTACCTATTATGGGCAAGTGAACTTTCAAGGATTGTATGAGGCGGATACCTCTTATTAGATGTTACGCCTGAGTGCTACCAATTTCGGGATTGGGATCATTTTGTTAAGAATTACTAGTAGGTGGTGCAGAGAATTAAATTAAGTAAGAAATCTAGGAAGCGCACTAGACATTCCTTTATATTCATCCTGTTATCCAGCTTTACCTTATGTCATGGTTATACTTTCCATCCTGTTTATTCCTGTCTTATTGTTTTACTTATTTTCATGCTAAAAGTAGTTGGACTCGCCACGTTTTATGTCTGACCTTTATGTTTTTGCCTCTTTTTCTTCCGTTCCCCCCAGGTTCTCAGGGAGGAAACACTGAAGCTTGACTTGGATTTCTTTCTTCTTGAAGCACTTGGGAGTGTTGAGAGTAATGCTCAGATTTATCTCTTTTCATTATGGCTATTTGGAGTGGGATTATGATTTTACTTTTATGTACTCTGATAATAATTTTTTTCAAGATGGATATTTATGTACTTGATTCTAGTATGTTGTTTTGAGGTTGTAACCAAACATGTTTTGCTTTTCCGCTGCAATGAATAAAGTTTGAATTTTCTTAAGTACCATCTATATATCTGTCTTGTGATATTTTGTTCTATACTCTTATAATACTCCATGGAAGTTAATGCATTCCCTTAGTGAGTGACATTAATAGACGAGGGGTGTTACACGTGGTATCAGAGCTGAAGGTTACCAGAGCAGATAAAAGATTTTAAAAAACGTTTTCAAAAGTATTTTTTTAAAGAAGTATTTTCAAAAACATGTTTTAAAGAGGGTACTTTCAAGAGAAAGGTTTATTATGAAAAACATAATCCCCAAAATCCATATATCTTTCTTTCGATTCTCTACTTGAATCTCTTTTTCCTTTCTTTTCATAGTAGGCACGTTAAAACTACGACACATGTCGGATGGCAAAGAAGTGCCCAACCTCCATCTGTAGCCATAGTAGTTTCACCTGCGGTTAATCTTTTTTCAAGCTTCGTAAGGTTTTCCGTGCGATGGAGGCAGCTTTGATAGACTTGTTAACATGTTACACATGGATGGTAAAAATGAGAATGAGGGAGTTTAGGCTAAGGAGCACATCACAAGGATGAGAAACTTGTTGATATGGATTTAATCCATGAAGAAGGTAAAGGCGAAAAGAAAGAGGTAAAAGTGGAAGAATCATAGGATAAGAAAGTAGAACTTAAGAAGGGTGGAAAGAATAATAAACCTTGAGATAAAAACTAGTGCCATTTCTGTGGTATACCAGGTCATATAGCTAAAGATTTTAGAAAGAAGAAGGTGAAAAAGACTGGTTGCTTCCGATGTGGTGAGGCAGCACATATGATTAAGGACTGCCCAAGGAGGCAAGGACAAAGGACAAGATCTACTTCTAAAGGGAAGGTTCATGCTCTCATGGCAGCTATGCAAGAGAGAGGTAGAAACATTTCTGTTGAAAGTTTGATTTTCCTCTTCGATCATCCTATACATACTTTGTTTGATTCTGGCGCTTCACATTCGTTTATATCTGCTTCTGTTGTTGAGTCTCTGCACCTAGGTACTAGTATAGTAGTGGATCCCGTTGTTGTCTCAAATCCTATTGGGGGTACGGCTCATTTTCTATGTTATGTCGGGATTTGAGAATATATATGTATGGCATTGAGTTCGAATGCAACACTTATGTAGTTGGTTTCACGGGCTATGGGTTGATTCTAGGAATGGATTGGCTAGCCAGGTATAGTGCTATTCTCGACTGTGAAAAGAGGGTAGTTAGACTGTTGACTAGTTTGGGTAATACTCTCGATATCTCATGCGACCCTAAGGGTTCTGTTATGCTTAGCTACCTAGAATCTCTTGACACATCTATTGATAATTTGCAATCTGTTCGAGTAGTCCGTGAGTATGCAGATGTCTTTGAGGAGGTTAGGGGCTTACCTCCAAAACGCGAGATAGATTTCCTGTATATACTTGGTGGCCCCAAGAGAAAGGAGGGAGCTTAGTAAACAAGTAAAAGAGTTGCTTGAGAAAGGTTCAAAAGAAGAAGTATCTTGGAGTGGGGTGCTCCTGTTGTTTTTGCCACGAAGGTTGATGGTTAACTTAGATTGTGCGTGCACTATAGGGAGCTGAATAAGCTCACGAAGAAGAATAGACACTCATTGCCAAGGATAGATGATTTGTTCGATCTGTTGGTTGGTGCTTCGGTTTTCTCGCAGTTGGACTTAGCTACAAGATTTCATCAATTGAGGGTAGCTGAGGATAGTATAGATAAGACTGCTTTTATGATTCCCGACGGTTTCTTTGAATGGCTCGTCATGCCTTTTGGTTAGACGAATGCACCTGCATATTTCGTAGACTTGATGAATATGGTGTTTAGGGAGTTTCTAAACAAGTTCGTGGTAGTCTTTGTGGATGATATCTTGATATTCTCTAGAAGCGAGGAAGAGCATGCCCTATATCTTAGGGAAGTTTTAGAGACCCTTTGAGCACATCAACTCAAAGTTAAGTTCTCCAAATGTCATTTTGGAGGAAGGAGGTGAGGTTCTTAGGGCACGTGGTCTCTTAGGAAGGGATGGCAGTGGATCCCGCGAAGGTGGTGGCAATCCAAGATTGGAAGGTTCCTAAGAATGCAACAGAAGTAAGAAGTTTTCCTAGTTTGGCGGGCTATTATAGAAAGTTCATCAAGGAATTTGCTAAGATATCAGCCCCACTTACATGGTTGACGAAAAAGAATTTGACCTTTGCTTGGGATGTTGACTATGATGATGCTTTCCAGCGTTTGAAGAGGGCATTGACGATAGCTCCAGTTTTAGTTTTTCCTGTTGGGAGTAAACCGTTCACAGTGTATACAGATGCTTGCGGGACAGGGCTTGGCGCAGTTTTGATGCAAGAGGGAAGGGTGATATGTTATGGTGGAAGGCAGTTGAAAGTCCATGAGAAGAATTACCCTACCCACGACTTAGAGTTAGCTGCCATAGTTTTTGCGCTTAAGTCTTGGTGCCATTACTTGCTTGGTGAGAGGTTTGAGTTGTATATAGACCATAAGTCACTAAAATACTTGTTCTCCCAAAAAGATTTAAACTTAAGGCAACAGAGGTGGATGGAGTTCTTAGCATCCTACTATTTTGAGATTGCATATACCCCTGGCAAAGGTAACGTTGTAGAGAACGCCTTGAGTAGAAAGAAATTGACTTTGAGTCCTTTGTTTATCGAGCGGCAAAGTTTAGAGTTATCTCTACCTTTGACTTTAGACCCTCTATTGATTATATAACCCGGTTTGTTGGCATCATTAGAGGTACGACCTACGCTTTTGAGACAGATAGATGCGGCACAGCGAGATGACCCATAGTTGATAGAGATAGTAGACCAGCTCATCAGAGGGGAGTCTTCGAGCCATCTTAGTAGATATACTATTGATGACAAAGGGTTGCGTAGGGTTGGGAGACTTTGCGTATCTCAAGACGAGGGTTTGAGGAGGACAATCTTTGAAGAAGCACATCATTCTAAGCTGACCATACATCCGGGTGGAGACAAGATGTATAGGGACATGAAGCGAGTTTTCTTTTGGGCCGGAATGAAGAAGGATGTGGCTGAGTTCGTTTCTATATGCTTAGTGTGCCAGCAAGTCAAGGATGAGAAAAAGAAGCCTGGTGGTTTGCTTCACCCTTTAGAGGTTCCACAGTGGAAATGGGAAAGTGTTTCCATGAATTTCGTCGACGGGTTGCCGAGGTCAAGGAAGGGTAATACGGGGATTTGGGTAGTAGTAGATAGACTAACCAAGAGCGCCCATTTCATTCCCGTTAAGAGTAAAAGAACAACAACTTGGTTAGCATCTGTTTATCTCCAAGAGATAGTTCGTCTACATGGCATATCTTCTAGTATCGTAAGCGATCGAGATCCCATTTTCACTAGTGAGTTTTGGAAGAGCTTGCAAGAGGCGGTAGGAACGCAATTATGTTTGAGCACCGCTTATCACCCTCAGACGGACGACCAAACAGAAAGAGTGAATCGGATTCTAGAAGATCTTTTAAGGTTATGCATCTTGGACTTTGGAGATGATGAAGGAGACGCAACTTGGGAGACTGAAAATAAAGATCACGCTTCATACCCTTTCCTTTTAGGACTATGTTCTTAACTTCTTTTTCCAAAGCTTTTTATTCGTACTAGTTTCTATCATTCGTCTGCGTCCTATCGACTGAATTTTCGACCTTTAGATAGGGAACCCATGGATGTAAACATGTATTTTAGACATGTTATATTTGATAGTTGCAAGTGGACGCAAGTGTTTGCTAGTGGTTGCCCGTGGATTCATATACACACATTAGGCACTAGATCGACTCAATCACTCTCATACTGCATATGGATTGTGCAATTTTCTTTTTCATCATGAATGAAAATGGATGTATCATCATATGAATGTTGCATTTGGACGAATGAGTGTGTACACATATAGAACTTACATGTTATAATAGGATTATTTGCATACATGTTGGATTCATGACACTAACATACATTGCATTAAGGAGGTCAACTAAATCAGTAGACTGCTTGATCTTCGCATTAGTATTGAGAGATATACACACACCTCTGCATATATTCATAGGAGCATTAGAAATCTTTTAAGCACAATGGATTCTTGTGGATGATGGATGAGTAGAGGATGATGGATGGTAGGATACATTCTTCTTAACTCAGAGATTTCGGGGACGAAATCCTTTAAGTAGGGGAGAATGTAACATCCCGCATTTTAATGAAATTAAAAATGTGGAAATATGTGTGTGTATATATATATATATTATATACATAGATATATTTAAGAGAAAAATTAAATAATGACAATAAAATTGCATGTAATAAGTTCATGCAGTGAAATGAAGGAAAAAGATTAATAAATGAAATTAAATGCAATACATGAAATGCGAAGAAATGCATGCGAATAATTAAATAGAAATAAAAAGGAAAATTTGAAGAGCTTCAGGAGTTTGGTCACAAAATTAGCGTCATTGCATTCGTGGCGATTTTCTAGTTAATTTAGATCTATGATTTGCAGAAAACCGATATAGGATGAAAAAGATATTTTTAATTAAATATTGCAACAAAAATGAAAAAAAAAAGGAATGAGAAAAAAATAATGGATACCAATATGCTAAGACTTGTTAACAAAAGACTAAGTAGCTTAGTTGGTTAGAGCATGTGACTTGTATACAAGAGGTACAGAATTCGATCCCCGCCAGCCCTATATTTTTGTTTTAGGGCAATGGCTAAAAATTGACTTAGTGTGAACCCAGTTCAATTAAAAAGCGATTTAGCGTGAAAAGAGTTAATTGGAGGATTAATTGGAAAAATGGTTATATATATACATATATATGATATGTGGGTGTCAACACCCTGCTACTGCACATCATACTGCACACATGGTGCATTTTTATTGGTTAATGATCGTTTTTTCCGCAACATGGCTATTTTCTATTGGTTGGATGACGTGGACAATTCCTATGGCTCCTGATCTAATCTAATGGCCCTAATTAACTCACTACACTTATATAAACACACTTAACTTAAACCTAATTTCACTACACTAATTTGTGGCGCCTCCATGCTGCATCAACCTAAAATAGTCTTTCTTCTTCAACAAATCAAAGTAAAGAAATTCTATAATAGGGATCGAATCTTCAACAACCACAACATCTAATTCTCTTCCTTAATCCAATCTTTGTGAGTTCATTGATTATTTTTAGATAAAAATAATGCAAAAGCAATTCTGACATGTTGTAAATTGGAGTTGGGAATTATACATGATAATAAGATTGAATCTCATCAATTCTATCTTAGGCAATACATCAGATTCATGATTCTTATATGCCCATGTTGATATTATCATCAGTTTTATCAGTTTTATCATATCTTTATGATCAGTTCATACTTATGCCTATTTTATTGTTATTATTATGCTTGTTCCTTATCATATCCCTTCCTCCTTCCCTTTTTGGTTTTTATAGCCGGGTTACTTCGAGCCTAGGCCAAATCTCTTAGAGATGAACGTACTAACGGTAATTTAGGGAACGATGAGAAATTTGGCATAATATACATTGGGTTGGTTTGGGCATGACAAATGTTAAATTTGGCATAATATGTGTTAATTGTTGGGCATGATATGAAATTGAGAATTTTGGGTAATTGACATAATTAGCCTAAAATCTGCATAAACTGCAAATGAATAAATTGGCTAAGATAAGCATGCTGAGTAGGGCTGTCAATGGGTCGTGTCGGGTCGGGTTCGGGTCGGGTCAAGTCGGGTTCGGGTTGATTTATAAACGGGTTGGGTCAACCCGTTTATTAAACGGGTCATATTTTCCCAACCCTAACCCAACCTGTTTATAAACGGGTTGACCCGACCCGACCCGCGTAACCCGTTTAACTAAATGGGTCATGTCGGTCGTGTTGGGTCGGGTTTACCTGTTTGATCCATTGATAGATATTGCCTACTAATATAAGCAACAAAAGAGCCAAATCATCAATATGCACATTGTTATATAATCACTAACATGCAACAAGTTGCAAAGTCACCAACAGACACATATATAAAGCATGAAATCCCCATATTCAAAAATCATTTTCTATACATAAGTATATATTCCCATACTGCATAAATTAAAGACTACCAGTATGGAAGAGATACAGTTGTTATAAGTAAAATATAACTAACAACATATAAGAATAAATTAGTAAAATATAATAGCTTACATATACGAGCATAGTGATTATTGCATACATAAAAGACTAACACTAATAGTATACATAAAAGACTAACAGTATGGAAGAGATATAATATATAATCGGGTTTGGCGGGTCAATATCGGGTTAGCGGGTCAACCCTAAACCCACCCGTTTATAAACGGGTCAAATTCGGGATGACCCGAAAATGACCCGCTTACTAAACGGGTCGGGTTAACCTGCTAATTTCCGTGCGGGTTTCGGGTCGGGTCATGGGTCGAGTAGGAAATTGATAGCCCTAATGCTGAGACACGTGGTTAGACTATGCGTGCAGTAGAAGCCTGCCCGATACCAACCGGCCTAACCAGCAACTGCAAAAGGCCAATCTAATGTGAGAGGTCGTAGGCATAACTAAAAGATGCTTAGACACGAGGTTATGTCTAGCTTGTGGCAGAAGTCTGCCCAGAACCGCCTGGCACTTGCAGCGGCCACAAGCCATCGACTTAATGTGAGAGGTCTGTGCATTAATAACTAATTAATGTTGATCAAAGATGAATATGATACCTAAAACATGTTAGGTGGGTGGGGTTAAGTTAACATGCGTAAGATGACAACTTAGCCAATAATACACGAAAAAGTGGATAGGGTTAAGGCAAGCTTAACCAATAATGCATATTGATTAGATAGGTGGATGGGGTTAAGTCAAATGGGTTGATAGACAACACTTAACAAATATAAGTTTGGGTGAGCAAAAACCTAGTGGCGGTAGGGACCCATTTCAGACAGTAACCCACTTAGTGGTATCAGGAACCCTGAGCTAGGCAGGGTTGGGGGCACGCTTACTGGGCTGATTATAAGCGGTCAAATAAGAGCGAGGGTGTAGCAGTGCAGGTTCCGACAGGTTCGTTAAGCGTGCACAAGGTGTTCCTGGCATTGGAAGATTTAGCCACTGTACATCAGTAGGTATAAAGCTATGAACCCACGGGTTGCCACTTAGGGCGTGATACACCCTAAGCTGGGACCCGCACAGATATGTACAAGTTTGGGAGCCAATCGATTAGAAGTAGTGTGGGGACATCTAGTATCTATTATGGGCAAGTGAACTTTCAAGGATTGTATGGGGCGGATACCTCTTACTAGATGTTACGCCTGAGTCTACCAATTGCGGGATTGAGATCATTTCGTTAAGAATTACTAGTAGGTGGTGCAGAGAATTAAATTAAGTAAGAAATCTGGGAAGTGCACTAGACATTCCTTTATATTCATCCTGTTATCCAGCTTTACCTTATGTCATGGTTATACTTTCCGTCCTATTTATTCCTGTCATATTGCTTTACTTATTTTCATGCTAAAAGTAGCTGGACTCGTCAGGCTTTATGTCTGACCTTTTTGTTTTCGCCTCCTTTTCTTCTGTTCTCCCTCAGGTTCTTAGGGAGGAAACACTAAAGCTTGACTTGGATTTCTTTCTTCTTGAAGCACATGGGAGTGTTGAGAGTAATGCTCAGTTTATCTCTTTTCATTATGGCTATTTGGAGTGGGATTATGATTTTACTTTTATGTACTCTGATAATAATTTTGTTCAAGATGGATAGTTATGTACTTGATTCTAGTATGTAGTCTTGAGGTTGTAACCAAACATGTTTTGCTTTTCCGCTGCAATGAATAAAGTTTGAATTTTCTTAAGTACCATCTATATATCTGCCTTGTGATATTCTGTTCTATACTCTTATAATACTCCATGGAAGTTAATGCATTCCCTTAGTGAGGACATTAACGGACGTGGGGTGTTACAACTATTTACATCATATTTTATACCTTTTACTAGATTTTCTCTCAATTATATATCAAATCACAAGAAAATAGGATGAATTCGAACAAACTCGGAGTAGACGTGATTTTTTCTCGTACAAATTTTGTTGTCCTAACTCATGTTTTAAATGATAATCGGACGGACTCGAAAGGACGCATTTCGGTTACGGACACGAACAGATGTCGGACATTCGTACAAAATTTACATCCCTACTGGGAAGAGAGAGAAACGAGAATGTGGTGGAAATTAGAGAACTATAGAGATGTTGCGCTGTTTGAGGTGCTCTTGAATCTCACGTATAAAGATAAACAAATCGTATAGTCCAGAATTTATATACATAAATTTGTGTCCAATTTTGTGTCCCTGTAGGCGCTCTCATATGTGTGTGTGTGTGTGTTTGTGTGAGTGTGTGTATATATATATAAATATATATATATATATATATATATATATATATATATATATATATATAGATATATATATATATGAGATATGATCAAGAGCACCCCAAATAGTGTAGCACCCCTAATTTCCACCACACAATCCTCTTTCTCTCTCCTTCCACTAACTCTCTCTCCCCCCACTAACTTATTTTACTATAAACTAGTGGCTATTAGAGAGGTGCAAATAGGGTGCCAACAAAAAAGGTGCCATATAACCTTCTTCTCTCTCTCTCTCTCTCTCTCTCTATATATATATATATATATATATATATATATATATATATATATATATATATATATATATATATATATAGCGCTCAAGGACACCCCAAATACTGAGCACCCTATTTGACCCCTATAAACCATGCATTTATATTAGAATCAGTGAGTGGGAGGTGAAAGAATGAGTGGAGGGAGAGACAAACGGGATATGTGGTGGAAATCAGAGAGCATTTAGAGGTGCTGCACTATTTCGGATGCCATTTAACGCTCGTATATATATATATATATATATATATATATATATATATATATATTTATTTATATATATATATATAAACACACACACATACACACACACATATATGTGTGTGTAGTTCGCAACATTAGCCCAACGGATAAGAACTTGCGTCGTGGTAATAACGATGTGAGTTCGAAACCCGGAATGGTATGCTAGAAGGGTTTACCATGTGCATACGCTGCGATTGGCTACTTACGTGGTATCTACGGATCAGTCTAGATGCACTAGGGAAGGCTTTACCCCTCCGATCGATTTCCCCACTGAACAAATTAAAACAAAAAAAAGTGTGTGTGTGTGTATATATATACAGTGGCGGATGCATGTATATGCATGGTGTGTCAAGTGACACACCATTATTCTGAAAAAGTTTCAAAAATAAATAAAAATAAATAAATAATAAGTATTTGCGCAGCAGCACAGCTGCATAAGGACTGAACTACACATACAGGCCGCTGCTCCATTCTCAAAAATAGAAAAAGCTATTGCAGCTGCTCCATTCTCTAGCTTTTGCATCTTCGTCCATTCTCCAATTTATCAGCTTTTCCCAACTTCTTTCTCTTCATCCATTCAGGTTTAATTTATGTTTTCATGTTATCTAATTTGCTACAATTTTATATTGAAAAAAATGAGGGTTTACAAGGTGTTTGAGAAAATGCCACAAACAATTATTGTTTTCTATTACATTTGAGAATAAAACTATTTTATGAATATTTTTTATTATTGATTGGTGACACACCATACATAAAATTCTGTATCCGCCACTGTATATATATATATATATATATATATATATATATATAGCTTTCTTTTCTAAAGATTTTGGAGTTGACGTCCTTAGACGTCAATCAATTATTATTTTTCAAAGAATTATGAAAATTTTGCGTCCACTAATAAACCCTGAAGGATGTCATATGCATTTTAATTTCAATAGTAGTGTGAGGTCAGTATTTCTAGCAACGAGTAGGTCAACTCAGAGTCATAGCATATTAAGAAGCATTACAGGTGCACAAATCACAATGAACAGTACCATCTCATTATCTTGCCTGCCCAATATTTGATCTTGCAGTCCCACCTTCGATTAATGATTATATACCAAATAAAATAAAATGCATGGACTAGATTCCTTACACTTGTTTTGTACAAAAAATAATATCTATGTCATGGGGAATTTTGCTAGAATAACCAGGGAGAAACAACTAATTAAAACCAAAATTATCACTTAAATCCATTTTTTATTACTTGAAAATAAGTATCGTCCTTACACATGTTGTATAGTAAAAGCAAATTTCTTTATTCCAAATACATACTACATTCTTAAATTTGTCGAATTTGGAACTATCATTTAACTAATTTAATGCTTACCATGTTAATTCATGACATATTGTTGGTAATGTGCCCTGGTGCTGACACTGATTTTAAGAAATAAGGAGTAGAATGCTAAAAAGTAAATTCGGAGGGTTCTTTTTGTGTTTGTATATGTGTGTGTATGTATGTGTGTGTGTATATATATGTATTCCCTTATTACTGTAATATGTGAATGTGAATGTCCTTTAGCATAAAGAAATTTATTTCAGTTTATAATTTTATTTGGATTTACACATAAAATAAATATGTTGGTTCAATGATCCTCCTAAAGCTTGCAAATAAATATTCCAAAGTGATCAAAAGACTTTGAATTCCTTACAGTTAGTGGGATGGTAAACATATGCATCATCACACTAAGTGACCATATTTATAAAAGCATATTACTCAAAGATCTACTTTCCTCCATCCATATATAAAAGCACTCACTCCTCTCTCTTCTTCAGAACACCAAATAAAAATCACATACATTTTACATAAAAACCAAGCAGCACACATACCCATCTCATACAAAATGGGAGAAGTAAAGAGAATGAAATTGAGAAAGGAATGGTGTCAAGTGTTAGTTGGCCAGGAAGAACGTCGTGAAGAGAAGTTTGTGATACCAATCGCCCACCTCACCACAAGCTCTTCAAGAACCTTTTGGAAACATCTAGAGACGTCTATGGATATTCTTCTTCCGGTCCTCTTAGGCTTCCTTGCTCTGTTTCGGAATTCATCAAAGTTGGATTTTTGATAGAACAGGAGCTGCAGGTGCATCAGCTTAAGGGAGGCAGCGCCTCGGTGGTCATCACCAAGTTCATAATACTAGTTATCTTTCTTCTCTTTCTTGATCAGCATTGTTATTTTGTTGATCCTTTTTTTATACGACTTTTAACTAAAAGGAAGGTGGTGGACATTATGTTAATCCATTGGGTGTTGATCTTATATATTGTATATCTTCTGTTTATGATAATGAAAGTGGTGATAGCAAATGGTGGTTATATGTTACTAAGTTAGACTTTGAATACTGATAAAATAAATATTCTTAACACTAACATCACAGACAAGTGAACATAAAAACCAAAGCTGTAAAACCTAATTTACCTCGATAACTCAATTATAACAACTCTAACTCCAAATACATGGTGAGAGGTTATAGTAGAGATAAAGAATGTTGTATTATAAGTAAAGTTTTGATGCTATTACCACAAAAACATGCACCTAGCTATAATACAATGACCACGAAAAGTTTATGTTCTTCTTTTTGACATGAACAGTCACATGCATTTATGTCCAAGCAAGACATTGTTTACCACACGTAGTGCAAAGAATACCTGAAGAACTTTGAACCGTATTCAAGTGCCCATAAAAATGCTTCTCTAAGAAAGAAAAAGTTCCTAGATCATGGTCATCGGATCTTTTTACCATGGTGTTTATTTTAGTGCAGAGAAATGCCAAGATCAAAACCCATTAAACAGGTTTATGACAGCATCTCCAACATGTAACAGCAATTATTGCCTGTGAATTTGATCGTAAAGCTTTTCACCTGTGGAGGTAAATTGTGACTTGAGGGCTTTTGTTCTTTATACATGAAAAGAAATGATTTTTTTTTTTTTTTTTTTTTTTGGATCATTTTTTTGTAATGTATAATAAAAATAGACCCACTTTTCAAACTTATTACAAACATAGATCAGTTTCCGCTAGTTAATTTTTTTCACCTGTGGAGGGTAAATTGTGACTTGGGAGCAAGGTTTTAATCTCAGATATTGGTCGCAATTCGTCTCCGTGATC